>OZ004693.1:86353240-89239573 GCA_963924545.1 Pogonocherus hispidulus | reverse complement strand
TTGTTGAACGGCATCCTCCTGCCATGTTCGTTGCTTTCCATCCACCATGCCTTTTAAGAGTGGTGATGTCTGCTCCCAACGATTGTTAACTGTTTACAGGATTGCTCGATCCCTATACTACAATGTAATCCATAATTATGACGTCATCAAAGATCCAAAGATTTCGAACTTGTAGAAATAGGTACACTTTATACTGTTACTACAAACTTTAATAAATAATTATATTAATAATCATTCAAATACGAAAATTCTCTTGCAAATGTGAAATATAACAAACACAAAATAGGTATATTTTGACAATTCGATTACATATATCTTCGATGACGTCACAAAGGCGGATGACAAAATTGAGCGATCGAGCAATCCTGTAAACAGTTAACAATCCTTGGTCTGCTCCTGCATTAGCCGGTATCGTAGCAGAAATTCTCTGGAAACTAGCTGGTGTAATTCCCAGCATTCGGCAATTCCAAAAATTCTGCAACTTTTTTAGGAAAACCCCCTATAGAATTTATACTAACAAATTGTCTTGTACTTTTTCCATTTCGTAGGAACCATCTTGAATGCTCAACTGGTGACGGACGAAGAGAGGAATACTTTCGAAACATTTCGAGAAGATTGACTCATTCGATGTTCCCGCTAGAAATAGTAAATTCTCTTCTCACGTTCGCCTTTGTGTTGGGAATCTCTATCAATATATATTCTCCCATCGACGGCATGCTTCACTGATACCAACAATCAACACTATCTAAAATAAGAAACAATTTGGAGAAAAATGTGAAAATTACACTTTACCTTCATCATCAAGTAGATTTTATCAACTGCTTCTTTCAAAACTGTCTCAACTTCTAATTTTCTAAAAACACTAGACTTCTTGGATCTATGTCCTATCGATTTACTTTAAGAAAAGCAATTACCTGTACTTGGAAATTTCTTTATGTCAATATCCTTTTCACTGCCAATGTTGTTCTTATCATTGAGTAAAGACTCCACACCGTGAATCTCTGGTATACTCTGGATTTTTGTTCAAAATAGACTAGTAGAACTGCCTCAGTGATAACAGTTACTCCCTTTTGATGATTCCAATCTTCAAATAAGCGATACACTTTTTCATATGTATCTTTGGATTTTGTGGGCAATAATGGATTGAATCGCGATTTTTACTGATTCTTCTATATCATCTTCCATATTATCGTTTGAAGCAGAAGATTCCGATATTTTTCATAAATCACTGACACAATAATATTAACTATCATTAACTACACAAATCACTAACAACAAATGTATGATCAATAAAAATATCATCAGTAATATAATAAATATTCCATTAGAATATTTATTATATATATATGAACATTACATATAAATATTTAATAACAAATGTGTAATCGACCATCACGGTTGGTGTGACTCGCCCTGCATCTAAGGCAATGAATAGGAAATTCCATCATCTCAGCGAATTTTCCCGCAGGAAAACCAATCGAGGATATTCAGCTCGAGTGGTTGATGCAATAAAATTACTCTACCCATTCGACAATCACCACAGATGTACAACAAAATGGCAGGGAGGCAAAGATATATTTTATTGCCCTGCCATAGCGCAAACAAATCACAATATTGTTTTGGCGGTTATTGGATTGCTATCGGCAATGAAAAATATACATTTTGATCGACTGCAAATGGATGCTCGACCAATTCGGAACGCGGCAAGAATGAATGGGGGCTTGAATCGGAATGAAATTGACGTGTATTGTCCTGATAACAAAATAATTGTTTGGGAAACCTCGATCGGAAATGTTGAATTAATTAAACGGACCTAAAATACATTCTTGTTTGGTACTAGCTTAGTTTTTTATGACCAAAGTATATTGTATACAGTGTGTTGAAGTCAACGAATTGCAACAACGGAATTCGTTGGTTGATTCCCGACTCACATCTTTTCCATTTTCTTTAAAATGTAAATACCGCAAGGACCTAAGTGTGATAAAGAAAATTTCTCGGCAAAAACTAAACCATTTCCCTTAAGAATTTCACTTTCGATTGGCGAGAATTTGAAATATCATTATTATACAGTGTGTCCCAAAATTATGGAACAAAATTCATATTTTTTTCTAGTTGAGATTAAAAAACCAACCACTGCAACAGGTCAGTTTCGTTTGGTCAGTATTTAGGTGTTTCCTAATTAGAGGAATAGATAGAATAGAATAGTTTTTTTTTTTTTTTTTGATAAGTGATTGCCGTAAATGCCGTAAGAGCCCAGGTTTATATAACAAAAAAAACTTATTTTTGACCACAGGATACCACCCCTGGATTTTTTACCTCTATTTAGGAAACAGCCTGTAGAAATTGCCACTTTTCTGCAATATTTCTTTTAGTTTTGATCCATCTTTGACAAAGCTATAACATTACCGACATATTTTTTAAATAGAATGTTCTATATTTCATAGTATAAATTACGAAAGCGTAGAAAGGACATCGTGTGAAATAATTTTATAATTGCCAGTTTAAACTGTCAATTATAGATAATTGTCAGTTTAAACTGGCAATTATGCATAATTGACAGTTTAAACTGGCAATTATAAAAGGACATCATGTGAAATAATTTTATAATTGTCAGTTTAAACTGTCAATTATAGATAATTGTCAGTTTAAACTGGCAATTATGCATAATTGACAGTTTAAACTGGTAATTATGTATAATTGACAGTTTAAACTGGCAATTATGTATAATTGACAGTTTAAACTGGCAATTATAAAGGAGATCGTGTGAAATAATTTTATAATTGCTAGTTTAAACTGTCAATTATAGATAATTGTCAGTTTGATCTGGCAATTATGTACAATTAAAAGTTTATAATTACCAGTTTAAACTGTCAATTATAGATAATTGTCAGTTTTATCTGGCAATTATGTATAATGGACAGTTTAAACTATCAATTATGCATAATTGTCAGTTTGATCTGCCAATTATGTATAATTGTCAGTTTGATCTGGCAGTTATGTATAATTGCCAGTTTAAACTGTCAATTGTACGTAATTGCCAGTTTAAACTGACAATTATCTATAATTGATATCACAGTTTAAACTGGGAATTATAAAATTATTTCACACGATGTCCTTTCTACGCTTTCGTATTACGAAAGCCCTTCTAAAGACGAATTCACCGATATATGATTATACCTAGATACTTTTTTTGTAATAGTCGTTAAAAAATGAAAAAAATTTATGTAGTTTGTCAGGATCAATATTTAAAGCTGAATATATAATTTTCTTGTTTGTACTAATATCTCCAGTATTCCTGAAAGCACAAAAAAAGTACTTTCAATGAAGTACTACCTACTACACTTCTAGCAGTCCTTTAAATTATATTCTAGATATACTTACCTATACTAAGCTAGATCCTACCTTTCAGCTACATTCCAAATACAATTCGCTGATAAAGAGCAGTAACTCCGAAACACCGAGTTGAGAATTACTTCGTTGTGTCTTATATTTTTCGTTATATATGTCAACGGCACTTACGATAACTTCTGCACGCCTATGGTTGCAGAGGATACCAACAAGGGAAGGTGGCTGTCAGAGCACACTAACGCAGAGATTTATTATTATTGTGTTAATATCAACATTAATACGAATATTTGGCTTAACGAATGATAGATTAAGATTTGGACCATTTCCTTATATGGATATAGGAGGACGCTAAGGGGATCCAAAGGGAACGGAACGAAGCCCGCTAGCCCAAGAAAGGAGATACACTTTAGATTGTTATATGATTATCACTCTTAAGAGAAGGGTGCAGAGATTATGGGGGCTAGCGGGCAGCAGACCGTTAGTTCCTTTATTTATTGAGAATTCAGTATTGTTCTCAGTCTAATATTGTTCTTAGTGTTTAGAAATTGTATACTTGAGTAATAGTACCTACACTTGTACAATAGCAATAAAAGTACGTGTTTGTTAGTTGTAATCAGTGGCGTTCATATTAACATGTCCAAGCGGTCAAAATCAAAAGTCACCCCTAATCGTTGACTCAAGGATTTAAATTCGTCAGGTCCGGTTTTCTAATGTTTACACCTAGCGTGATTTAGTAACTAGAAATTCAGATTCTAAAGTTCTAGATAAACTATGTTACTTAACTGGACATTTATTTAAATACCGATCCTTAGTCAACACTGATTTAAGCACAAAACCACACGAATAAATAAATAACCATAAGAATATCTCTCAGGCGCCACCTTTGATGTGGTTACCGATGGATTTGTGACCTCGGTTTCGAAAAGGAGACAATTAATTTATATTTTTAGGGTTTTGTCTCGGGTTTTGTTTTGAAAAAATATGTTTTTTTTTAAATCGGCAGTAAAAAACATCGAAATCGGCAGTAAGTAACAAGAACTAGTCAGTAAAATAATCCATTGTTTTAAGATTTTTCCAAATAGGCGAAGTGACAGATAAACGTCAAATTAACGCACAGCAAACCCTGTGCAGTATTTGTGGCATAATTTTGTATCTTTAAAACGTAAGTAAATGCAGTTTTCTCGATTTCTCTATTTCGAAAAAAAAAAATGTAATGCGTCTAGACTTGTATCCCTCATGTGGCTGGCTTATTTTCCACGGCTCTACGGGAATCTGCAAATAAAATCCACATTCGTGATTAAAAGTTCAACTTTAGTGCCTTGGTACACAAATAACTATTAATATCATAACAATCACAATATTTTAGATGAAATAAAACAAGTACTTATTTATACAAAGAATAACAGTTATTGATTTTTACAAATTACAAGTATTTTGTTTTTTGTCGTTCTAAAGCTTCTATTTATACACCATTCACATTAGGTGTATTATAATATAGTTTCACGTTTCCAAACAGTTTAATTAAATAATTTTGAGGTAAATTTTTCCATTGATATAGAAATTGAACGTGTGTACAAATGTTATCAAAAGGTTTATTAGCCGTGTTTTGTAAAACAATACTTTCAAAGTTTAATTGAGCAACCAAAATCATTGTGAGACAAATTTAAATTGCCAAATAAATAACACTGGCGAAGTTTTCCACATAACACCAGAACACTATATTGCACTCGACGCGCGTTTCGCCGACCAAGTTGGCATCATCTGTAGATGATTAACACTCCAAGCTGCCAAATAAATCCAAATTGGCGTTTTCGTAAGCTTTATGGTAGCAAAATAAAGCCGATTCATCAAAATCTTGGTGGGCTTTAAAATTGTTCACAAACATTGCAAGTATGTTTAGTGATTCATTCTTTGGTTAAATATCCTGCAAAATACCTTACAAAATTCATTTCTAACATGCTGTTTTTTTTTTAACTAACAATGAACTATTTTTCCTCAAGTTGCTGGGGCTCAGCTAAAGTCTCAAGCTCAAATCAGTAACATTGCATGTCCTCATTAATGAGATCGGACACTTTTAATAGGATATTATCACTGTTTTATTAAACTCATGGCATAAGAACCAATTAGCTGCGAACTTAATGTACCTGCAGTTCGGAACTGTGATACTAGATAATAGATTGGCTTTACCAGCGCTGATAGGAAAATAACGTAAAATTTCTCGATGTAAGCACAGCTTCGTTATGCACGCGTTCATTTAACTACACGTTATTTTTCTATCAGCACTGTCTAAAGATACGTTCAGTACGGAGCTTGGATGATAGATCATAGACTGGATGATAGAGTAACTTTTACCAGCGCTGATAAAATGAACAGTGTATTTCAGTGGAGCCGTTTAGTACGGAGATGTGATACTAGTAGGGAATAAATCATACACGAGTGGTTTATACTCCATTATATTTTGCCGTTGAGTGACGAAGTTTTTAACTTCGTCACTCAACGATTTTGCGGAATAGTCAGTTCAATTCTTCTGCGAGCTGAAATAGGAGTATGGATGCCGAAAAATTAATTAGAGAAGTGTTTATTAGAGAATCGTTGTGGAATCAGGCCCACTCTGATCACCACAATAGATTTATTTTGGAGAAACAGTGGGAAGAAATAGGAAAAAGTATGAATGCTACAAGGAAAAGTAATATTTTATTTTTAAATAAAATACAATTTATTATATATTGTGAAAGAGATGTGTGTAGGTCTCGAATAACAAACGAATTAATCCAATATTGAGTATATTAACGTAAAATAAATTAGAGACTTTAGCAAAAGTAAAATACTTAGTATTAGGAAAACCGGGCGTTCACTTCAACTAGTGGTTTCCGTTCATCGGATCTATGATGAGTTGCTATAGTATTCATTTTAATTTATTTTTATCATTTTAACAATATTGTAAGCGATTTCTACAAACATAACTTTTAAATGTATTTAACAAATTTTGCTGTATCAGAAATATGCGTAAAACCCCTGGGAATATTTCCGTAGTTGAGGATATAAATGGTGAAATTCTCCCAGTCGGTGCCTTTCCCTGTTTATGGGATGCACATAATACTTTCTTAATTTTTATTTCCTTTTGGTGAAAATGTAATATTTCGTTCTTGCCGAACAAAAGTAACCTTCTTTGCTAGACATTTTGAAGTATACTAGCTGTTAAAAGCGTTTATGCACATCTCCGTTGTGAACGCCTATCTTTTCACTATTATTCTATCATCATTCATCTATCATCTATATCCTATCATCCAAGCTCCGTACAGAACGTACCTTAAACCTCTCTATAATCTCTACTATCATCTAGTATCACAGCTCCGTACTGTTTGAACCCTTACTAACACTCGGGACGCTACACCACTGGCCGTTTCAGGATAGAATCTCATAGATAATAGAGGTAGAATAGGGAGATATGCTCCTGATTATTTATTTATTGTGAGAAAACCACAAAATAGCTCTCCGACTTGATTTAATATCAGTATACACATTATTTGACGATATTCGGTATATTCTAACAGTCCGACCCATAATATAAGGTTCGATTTAAATGTGTTTCCGAAATTGTATGGCCACATAAAAACTTGACTGACGACCCTACGCACTCCTACTACAACACCGATTCAGGTAAACTTTCCAACCCCGATCGTATCAGTTCGAAATCCGAACCTTCGGGAACGAATTGAATTTCTAGAGGGACACCCAACACCAGGCCAGACCAGAATTTTATTGTGCCATGAATTTAACCCACATCTGCTGCTGTCAAATAAATGTAAATGCGGCCAAAGATCGGCCCGGGGTGGGCGGTTTGGTATAGTAAAAGATATTATTAAACTAGATCGTAGGGAAATCTATCTGTTCACATCTGTCTGTTCAATTTTCTGTTATCGTGGTAAGTACACCCTTGTTCTGTTACAACAGAGATTATGCAATAACGAAACAATGGTAAATCGTACATAATATGATGACATTTAAAGACATCAAGCCAAAACTATACAAGGTACCTATATAATTTTATAAAGACTAATGGATTGATATATAGGTATATGGTATTTCCAAGTGCTTTGATATATTTATGGGCGATTCATGAGGTAATTTATGAATAAATCTTATGGCCTAAAAATGCCGCGTTTCTGATATACAGATACCTACAGATGTTGAAAATGTAAAATTTTGCCAATAATTGAAATTGAGATGCGTTGAAAATGCAAATTTCAAAATGATCATGATTTTAAATTATTAGCATTATTGTTATTAATAGTATTATTATGGTTGAGATTCAGTAGACCAGTTCCCTGGCTCCGATTCTCAGGGTCGGCCGCTGATGGTTATCAGTAGCTAACTCCCCACGTCCGTGGGGTGAGTAACTACTGAGTCCGGGAATCATGTGCCCTGAGTAGACGTAATGAGCCGAGAATTACCGTCTTCTGCATTCTTCCGACTAGAAGATCTGCCGGGTTTCGACATGCCGGTATGATCTTCAATTCTGAAAGTAGTGTATCTCTTGCTCCACCGAGGAATCCTATAATCAGTACCACAAGCTTCACAGTATGTTCTGGATGGAGTCTGCTGAGTTCGAAGAGAAGGTCTCGATATTTCATACGTTTCGTCCACTTTCAGTACAATGTTGGTCTCGGCAGGAGCCGAGAACTCAATGAAAATCATTGCATTGAGGACTGGTGGAGGACTACATCAGGAGTGGGAAATGAGTAGTTCCAATAAATTCGGCACTTCTCATTCCCCTCAACCGACTCAATATCCCCCGGAGCGTATGGCTGCACTGGTGTTTCGTCTATCTCGTACGAGTGTCGTAAAAAGTAGTAAAGCACTCGTAAAGCCGCGTTATGTCTATGGATATAGGCCGACACTGCATATGCGAGACAAACGAAGAGTAGATGCATGATTGTCTCCGGTGGCCTTGGCAGGCTCTGCAATTGACATCATGAACCTCCATACAACATTCCTATGAAATTTGTAGCAATGGTAGCAAATAAACAAACCACGTTCACCTACCCCTACTAAACCCCTACTACCCCCTAAACCTACCTCTTATTCTATTCACAAGGATTAGTCCAAAAGTCCGTAACTTGTGTGGGAGTGGGACATTATTATTCACTGCTGAAATGAGAGAAACCTGGAAACCCTTATTAGTTAGGGAGAGTCAAACATCAGCCAATGTTAATCCGTCACATTAACATCAAGCTGGTCTTTCCATCCTAGGAACTCACGCCAGGATGGTTTGCCAGTCCATCCCTGCGAACTTTTTTTATTCATTATCCTCCTCCTATTTTAGGATTTGGTAGTAGCGTTTTTACTTGATTACTATTATCCAATGTGTATTGTCTAAAAAAAAAAAGGCAAAGAATCGATTTGATTTGCTATAAATTAACTTAATTAACTAATTTTATTTAGTTCTGGTTTGGATTAAACCGCGAGTCTGCTGTTTCTGGGTTTTTATTTATTTATTCCATGGATTATCTTTAATGTCAAACAATTTGCAGTAGATTAAAATTACAGCGCAATAACGTTACAATGTAAACAAAATTACCTTCCAAGTTAATCTGCATATTCATTGGCCGCGTATCTCTCGAAAATAAATAGTGCCTAATCCACTTTTTCAGCTTCCAATGATTAAAAAGGTACAACGCGCTCGACCTACATTTCGTTACGTTTTAATGTTGCATATATTCCCATTAAATATGCAAATGTGTGTGCAAATTTTGCCGGTGCATATCTAATCTAGAAAGCCTTGACTAATCTGAAATACGTCGAACTGTGCGCGCGAATTGCAACAAAATGCGGAGTTTTGAGCAAAGCGTTGGTTGGCATGGTTTGCCGGTGATCGATTATTGACGCTGTCTGAAAAATAAAAATATATTAATAAAAATTATACAGGGTGTGTCAAGATGATTCCATATATAAACCAGTTAATGCGTTAAGTTTAGATAAGGGTGATACCGCAGATACCGATTTATCTACTTCCTTATTTAAAATGAAATGTCATTTTTTTATTATTTGTTTAAAACCATGATATTTGAAATCATCTGTTACCTACCATTTTAAAATTACAAAGAGTTACGTTGGGTATGTTTTGCCAAAAATATTCAAAACATTAAATATTTATCTCAAAAGTGGACAAATTTTAGCAGAAAAATATAATCAAGAAATAGCATTTCTTGAGTTCCGATACCGGAAATAAACAAATCGATGTCAACCGATGGCTTGGGATTGATGTGATGTGTCACAAACGCAGTGTTCTTCTTTGAAACTGTCTGTTATTTTTGATGCCAAAATAGACAAAGTGAATATACAAACTATTATTGTACTATTACAAGTGACGCCCAAGAAGAAGAAATATTTGTTAATCCACAAATAGGAGTACTAATACAACATGATACGCGTACAGTATATTTAATTGAAGTGGAAAAGGCAGTTTGGCAACTTTTCAAAGCCGTTCCTCTCCATTTTCTTGTGAAATAAAAACGGCGAACTGTGGCGGTAGAGAATATTGTCATGTCATGTAGTTCTGGAATGTAACATGTTCATAAGAAGTCACTTTCTGGACTGGAAAAGTAATTGAAATATGAATTATTATATTGTTAACAAAAAGTTAACGCACGTGGTAAACATACTTTCTATACAGAAAAAACTTGAACAGTCGCAGAAAATGACTGCTGCTTTTAAGAAACCACTGAGTCTTTAGCTACACAAATATTTTAAACATAAGAATATTTCATTACAAGTTTTTTATAACCGTACCTTCGAAAGATCTATTTCTTTCAAACTGACCATTAAAAATGTCATACTAGTGGATCCACTAGTATCTATAAAATAATTATCTAAAGTTCATATTTTATCGTCGAAAATGTCACAAAATATGAAAATATCACACTTCTTTGAATATATTAAAATCAATACTTTTACGTTAAATCAAAAGTTTATAATATTTAAGCTAAGCGATCACTTGCCCGGCACGGATCGGGTCGTCAAAATACGAATAGAATGCAAGCAACGACTACCGCTAGTGTAAATTCATTTGCGTTGTTTACAAGTTTGCATTCTATTCGTACTTTGACAGGCCGTTCCGTGCCATGCCGACCATACCGTGCCGGGCAAGTAAGCGCTCAGTTTATGTACCGAAAAAACGATCTGAAATGGGCACTTTTTCTAGAATCAAAAAATCTTAAGATTACTGACTGTCCGCCTTCATGTGGTGAAATCGCTTTTCTCGTGTAGGGAAGGTGTTACATTTTCAATAATATAGAGTCACTAGGTCCAACAAATGATTGTATTCTTGGATGCCCTTTCGTAAATAATTGCGCCAATCTTCAAAGTTCATTACGCAATTCGCTAAACAGTCGCAGATGAGAAAACTGACGTTTCCTGTAGAAGCCAACACAATTTTCATCTTAGCTGATTGTGTAGTTGCCTTTTTCTGACAATACAAATAGCAAAGGCTGACCATAGGAGAGCTTGCTCCTTGCTGCATGACTGCTATGCGTAAACTGTGCAGTGTTGCCAACTGTGAAATTTGAGAATTCTCAAAACTTAACCTCAAAATTCACCAGATTTCTCCAAATGTAAGATTTAAAATACACCAATAAATATACAATTTTCCTAATAAAAAATGGACGTTTTGACAGATGATACCCATATAAACGATCCTCCCATATAAACCAATGTAATTTTGAACTGTCATCAGAATATCCCTATACGTAACAGAATAATCATTGTATCATGCAGAATAATATACAACAAAAAAATTTATATTTTTATCAACAAAACAAAAGTTTGTTTGGAACAAGGCCTCCTCGGATCAATCGGCGCGGTTAACGGTAAGTAAAAGTAAAGGACGCGAGCTTGATCAAAGAGATGGCCTTGGTTTTGAATAAATAAATTTACAAAAAACAGAATAAAATATTTATTATGGTGGTATTATACTGTGGTATTATTATTTATAAATAGAAATACATCCGGCAAAAACACAAAAGTACAAAGTCGTGAAAGTTAACTAAATTAAGTTAGTAAATTTTTATTAGTTATATGGTGGCAGCAATCAAAATAATAGCCTTGTTTATATAAATTATAGTTAATCAACCGCTGTAGTGACACCAAGTGGAAGAATCTAATACTAACAAGGTCGTTGAATTTGATTGGTTATTTCTATAAATGCACGAATTTCATTGGTCAGGTGCACACATTATCCACTATGACACCTGTACGCCATTCACTGCGTACGGTACTAATGTGGTTGAATAACTATATATCTCTATAAACAAGGATATTAGGTAGTAATAGGTTTTGAAGCCGGTGAATCAATTTCACTAGAATTCTTCTGATGAAAACAGAAATACACCAGCTTTGAGACTCTCCTCAAACTCTTCTTAAAATTCACTTTGGCACACTCAAATTCTCCAGTTTTGGTGAAAAATACACCGAGTTGGCAACACTGAAACTGTGTTAATATTTTGGTAAAACACTATTGTATAGACATCAGTCGAAAACTACACATTTAAAACATTATAAAACTGTCTGTGTGGACTCCGCTTAAGGGCGCTTTCCACCCCTTTGTCGATGAAGCAATCAAAAGATGAATTACATGTATTCAGTGTGACCTTAAGCAACCGAAACATAGATATCGCCCTGAAAATACAATCGACCAAAGAAATACCGTTACTAGAATTTAACAAAACCGTATTGGTCGACTGAAATTTATAGGAATTTTTATGTTTCACGTCACAAATTAAGTAGCCTTAATGAAACAATCAGTGTATCCCATTATTAAATTTATAATTGCCAAGGAATAATTAAGCCAGTTTCCATTACGTTTTTACTATCCTTAAAATAGTTAAACCCTCTGTACAATAACACACTAAACACAAAATATCCCTAAATAATTTAGTTACTTCTTTTGACAGCAGGGTCATCTAGCAGTAACTTACTGTACCCAAGGACATTTAAATAAAGGGGACTTATTTATTTACATTTTTGGATGAAGCCATGTCTATTCACAGTCTAATTGTATCATTGTTGTCAGCTATATAATTGTGCTGGAAATGTACTTTATACTTTTATTGTAATTTTCATCACAATTGTGAAATTATTATTAGTATAGTGTATTAATATTAAATTATACATACAATATTCTTGAATTCTATAAATATTAAAATATTTCTCATTTTTCATATTTGCCATATTTGAAACTTGGCAACTATGTAAAGATTTGTTCCGTGTTGGCAGAATATGGCGTCCGTTGTTTGCAAATAGTTGTTCTTAGTAAAATAAATTTAATAAGTGAAACATGATTTGATTAGTAATTGATTATATGTGTTTTGAATAAACTTTGAAGGTGTGAATATGGTTAGACAGTGTCAAATTTGCAAGAAATTGGATTATAAGCATCCACATCTATCTTTCCACAGGTAAGCGTGTTTGAAGGTCACTGTGAAATGTGTATGCAACTCTGACCAGTGTCGTGCTTGTAGGTAGTAGGTAACTTTTATTTGATTAAATATTAAAACTATGATAACCATTATCATTACTGAAAAAAGTTCATCGCAAAATAAATAGCTGCAAAAAAAGTACTGTATAATAAGTGTGAGAATCCACTGTAATATTTAGGTAAAATTTTTTTAAGTAGATATTTCAGTGACATCCCTTATACCCTACCCTACATTACAAGTTTTAATTATTAATCATTTTCGAGGTCTACTACAAAATTTTTTAAAAATGTGTTTATATTTTAGTTTTACAGTAGTACAGTTTTACTACATGCACTAACAAAAATTCAGTAATTGCAATACCAAAAATGTGGTAGTGTGTTCACTTAAATATGAATAAAAATACCGAAGATACAAGCAAGTGAAAGTTGCATTCATTCACACAGTCTCCTTCGGGAACATCAATATTTTTATGTATCGCTTAAAGTTTGCCTCTATATTCTAAAAGTGATATGTGATATGTTTTTTAGGCTGCCTGGGGATGGTGCAACAAAAAGAAATGGTTAGAATTATTGGGATTCAAAGAAATTACTTGTAAATACAAATTTATACTTTACATATTGAAATAATTCATAATTCATATTGATTACTCTTTTTATAAGGATGCTTAGTGGCTGTTGAAATATATTTACATGTTGCTACTGTTAATAAAATATAATACCTATATTATATTTTATTTTGAACCTTCTAAAATTTACGCCACTGGAGATGTAATCGCGCGCGAAAGTTGGAGGAAAATAAAGCTCTCTGCTTTCCCCTTGCCCAGCTTCACCTAACATATGAGATAGACTGTGACATGCCTAGTCCCCTTTATTTAAATGTCCTTGACTGTACCTAATTATATCCAAAGCAAGAAATCTTTTTTGTTAATTGACTTTTTCGCATTGTTTAGGAAAAATTCATATAATACTCAATTTTTTCTTAGTTTATGTAATTTAAACAATTTTCTTTAAAGGGACATAGTTCTTATGTAAATTTTCATTGAATTTCGTAAATTGTGGTGCGATTAAAATTAACCTGTCGTAGCGCGTCATGTTTGGAAAATATTATCCAATTTACGACAAAGAAAAATGATCGGCATATTCGGATGGAACTAGGGTGTTTTCCGTATGTGACGAATCAAGTTATGAACCTATACATGCTTAGTATTACATCCACAAAGAAGTTGTAATGTGTTAAAAATGCGAATTTTGAATTTTTCAGAATAAAATCGAAGTTAGAAAATTTAAAAAAAGGATCTATTTTAAACGAGAACCAAAACACACGTCATTAAGCATATAAATGGCCGCCGTTTAATATTTGTTTATTACATATTTTGAACTGGAACTTTTTATAAATATTTAAAACATATAATATAACTAGTACTTGATAAAATAACTTAAAAAAACTTGTTACCATACACGCTGATCTTTATTATAATGGAAATATAATGTTTGATGTTGATAGCTTCCTGTCAAACTGTTTGTTTATATGCCTGATGACGTCACAAATATGTCTGCCGTAGTAGACGCGTTTGCGCGGCAAATTAAATTGCAACTCACTTTTTTTCGGATATGCAAGTGTTTGTAATTTTTTTTAAATAGACATATGTATAATAGGGAAAGAAAACTAAATTTTTTGGTATTAAAAAAAAATATGTGAGAACACCCTTTGTTTTTAAGAGCAATGTTTTTTTGTAAGTGACAAAATGGAACACGGCATTGGCGTACCTCAATTTAATAAATATCATAATTTACCTGTACAAATCCAAATATACCAATTTCGTAATAAGGGAATTTCGCTGGAACTCCTTATTTCGGCTATATAAATCTTACTTTTCCATGGCCCTGTTCAAAAAGAAATATAACTGTGTGTACCATCAATATTATTATCAGTATCCAAACATTGCATTTGTTTGAACACAATAAAAATGTAACCGTAAAGATGCAATCTGATAAGTAACGATCACGGTTCCGTACAATGATTGCCGTTGTAATTTCGCAAGTGTGATGGTGATGGAGAAGAGGAAACGACGACCTATCCGATAATGACTCCACGTTGCCTCCATAAAGCCCAGTATATATTTCACTTTATCGCTCATCACCAGTAACAGCACACTATTATTTATCAAACTGTACTGACGCAGATCGATAACACGTAGTTTCCAACGAACAGATGAATTCAAATCGTTTGTCCGATTTATCTTGTTTTAAGGGTTGGCTGTTCGGATTTTCGCAGAACCGGAAGTTATACGGGAAATTTTCTGATGTGTTTGAATTCGCAGATTCAGCATTAATGTCGCGTTATCACTGCCTTTGCTGCGTTAAATTATGTTAATTACGAAAATGTATGAACAACGATCTCATTGTATTTGGTCAAGCAGGTATTCATACTTCACACATTTTAGTATTGAAAATACTTCTGGGCGCGTGTATATGGGAGCTGTCCTTAAAATATTAACGCTTAGCGATATGCAAATGTGAGCGACCTCGACATGGTACCGTGCTCATGGAGACGACCTAGCTGTGTTGTTATAATAAGCAGTATATTATTATGTTTATGTTTGGGTTACATGGTTCCTTGACTTACAGAGATTGCTTGGTTGTATCACGGTAGTGGACCCTTATAAATCGAGCACGAGCATGAAATGTATAAAGTGCGTAACGAAAATAGTTGTCTGGTATTTTCAATACGCCTACGATATTGCGTAAGATGCAAGATCTGTGAATTTTTTATAAATTTCAATGAAAGTGTACATACAATCTATAGGTGCTCGTAGCAAATCCTTTTAAATTATATTAGATGCGCAGTGAAATAGATTTTCATATGAAAAGGAGCATTCCTGCCTATTCATTCCATTCCAGAACATTACATTCAAACAGAAAATTCCTGCTTAAAATAAGTTCAGTACCTAATTTAATGCAAGATATTTTTGTTGTCAAAAAACTAAACAATAGTTATTTAGGGGATATTTTTTGTCATGCTACAGCATTGCTTTAGAAGACAGAGCCTAACTACAGAACCATACTGGAAATTGTCCTCTATTATTGTTTGGTAGGTAATTGTAAATTAAATATATAATACAGCGGTACCTACTCACAAGATTGATGTTCAATATAAAAAAAATCACAGATTTCGCAATCTTTGTAACCATCGGAGACATTAGAAATGATAACACCGTATATGAAACATACGTTTGTACGTATGAAACATACGTATGTAACATTGGGCGCCGATCGTCCTATCAAATGAGACGCTACTCCATTAAGCGAGTACGGTATTATAACTGAACACTCCCTACTACTCTTCACGGTTTACACCAATTAAGAAGGACATTTGACCTGAAAGACTATTATGCGGACGCGAAAAACTACTTTGATATTTTTATAAAAAGAGTAGGTTTAATATTCGCTACAAAATGCTTCCCAATATCGAAGAAACTGCCAGTTTACTCTTTTATGCAAGACGGAGCACCATCGCACCTAGCGGCACAAATAATAATGTATCTTCAGCTAAAGTGTCCTAATTTTATAGAACCCAATTAATGACCAACTTACTGGCCAGACTTGAATCCAATGGATTACTCCAATGAGTTACTGAGCAACTGAGCAGTCAAATTTATAAATCAAACCCATGTTATTTATAAAGTTGATTTGCGTCCAAATATTGTTGGACAAACCCAACAATATTTGCACGAATATATAAATCAACATAAATTATTAATTAGAAATTCCATAGCAACTTCTAATTCATGCAGCACAGCATTAACTGAACACGCCGTAAATAAGATACACAATTTAACGAGTGGTATCCAGAAAGAATACAACTATACTGCATAAAGAAAGAAAGAAATTACCAAAAAATGGTCATAAATTTTATTACTATTACTTTTACTTATATATTTATTTTTACATTCTTCAGTTATCAATCTTCCGTAACAGTCAAAAGTTTTTTGTTAATAACCAGAATAATTTGTATTACCCAAATGCAATGATAACCTTTATTTCAAGTAAATAAATAATTATGTTTGAACTTATGTACCATAAATGGAGTTATTTTAGTCTTTTAGTTGTCTCTAACACTCAAAATTTCCAAAAAAGTTTGGTATTTTATGACAAATTTGTAACTACCTGCTAATGTGACAAAAATTAACAAGATGCCTTTTTACAGCATTGAAAATGCGTATATAGGATCGTGCAGGTTCCTATATGGGTATGTTTCGATAAAAAGTGTAACGCGATGAGCATGTCACACCGACATGGTTAGGTGGTGGGGGACCGAGTAGAGGGGACGGCGTGGGCGCATTCGTATTCGTATACACTGGAAATTGCAAGTCTGAGAATCTGAGCTCTCATGTGAATGTGATATACAAGGTGGCAAAGTCTGTAAGTCGGAAATGGTAAGTTCTTAAATTAGAAGGTAACTTTTGCAAGCTTTCTATAGTATAGTATTCATTTTCCATGCACTCCGATGGTTGCAAGAATTGCGAAATCTGTGAATTTTTGTTCCTAAAAAATACAGTGCATCAAGGAACCTCGATATCACTCAATTGCACATCTTAAAATGTCATTACATCACGTCATTAAATGTTTCAATCAACAGTGAGACCTAAAAAGCAAAAATATCTCTTGACAAGCGAGCTATTTACCTCGACAGATTTGCAGCTAACTGTTTGGTTTAAACATTAACACACAGTACTTAACGCCATATACAAACGCTCGTTTTATTTGAACACATTTTGACACTGGCAGTAAATTTTCTAGTTGTGTACACAAAGATAAATAAACATGCCCCTAGAATTTCACCTTAAGAATAACAAAATTATTTATAGAAACGGTTCGAAACTCGAGCCTAATTGCTGGGAAACGTTGAAAATTTAATGGTTCCCTCTTGTAGCTGGCTATTTCTACCAGATTAATTATGCATATAGGGTGTTTACGCCGTCTGAGCCTCTTGATGGTCTCCATTTTTTATGTCTGTATTTTGTACAGGGTACGCAGTAACGATTGGATCATATACTTCACAACTAGATTTCTTTTGGCCCGGTCACATTAACTCTTGTAAAATGATAAGTATTGTACTCACAAATAGTCATTAAGAGCGATGTTCCAAAATTGTTATACATCTTATGGCCGTATGAGGGCCCGGTGTTCTTTTCAATTTATTTAGAAAACATCTAAAATGTCTAATTTTAATTACTATAGTAATATAGGCAAAGGTATTATGAAGTAGTACTATTTACCATTAGATGGCGCTGATGCTAAGAGCCCATTAGAGTCCTATATAAAGAGAGTAAAGACATGAGCCGCCATTTTTCCTCCAAATGATGGCGGCAAATTTAAAATACAATAACGACGTTTGTTCCCTGTGATAACGACCAAATGTGGAAAATATTTTTTAAATAAAAACTTAAATAATTTGCGGTGAACGCACTTCTATATCTTGTTCTATGACTAATTGTTATTGTTTATTGTTTGTTATGTTTGTTACGCTTTGTGTGAATCTGAATACTTCTTGGGCAGTATTTATTTAGTATCTACTTATGAAGAATAACCAAACAAAAGTAATCTTTAGATTATATTATATTTTAACCGTAACCTTTTGGTACAAGGCGAAGGGCGAAGAGACAGAGATACAGCTGGTACAGAGAAGCAGATATATAATCTGTCAAGAACGGTTATGTTATATCAGGTAGAGCTTAGATATTAACGAAGTAATTATATATAACATAGGTTGATGACAAAATTTGCACATTAGTGTCTAATGTTACCGAGGTATACCTTGGTTTACAGAATCAGATAGGTACTTTATATAACAGGTTTAATTTAATAAGCAATATCTAAGTTTCAATACATAACCTAAAAGGTACAATAGCTACCTCACAAGTAGGTAATAATCAAATGTTTTCGAATTTCGAATAAAACATTTTTAACAATCTCTGAAATAAGATTACAGGAAAAAAACACAGAATTCACACAAAGCGTCACTGATTCTCGTAAAAAGTCAAGCGAAAATCTCCGAGACACTCAGATCCAGATCCGTCAAAATCTTTGTTTGGAGGATTAATGGCGGACGCAAGCAATTTTCGACCTTATATCCGTTGAACCAATCAAAAACGGTCACCCTCATGTCTTTACTCTCTTTATATAGGACTCTGACTCTAGAGCCCATGAACTAGTAGATGAACGTAATGGTTTAAATTAAAATTGACGTGGTTTTTTGCTCTGTTTCACTTCACCAGATCGTCCAGCGGCCTCGAAAATCTGGAAAAGTCAGGAAATTTTGACATATTTCTGGAATTTATCTTTTTATATATACATATTTGTATAAAACTCTATATTCTGATGATGTTTGTTTTCAATTCATATGAGTTTCAATTTTGAAAACTGTTGAAATATTACGAGTATTTTTCTTATTTATTTTAAATATTTTGTTACATAAATTTTACAGGTATGAGATCTTGAAAAATAACATGTTTGTACATGAAAATAAAAAAATGTTGATATTATGTTCCTTTCACAGTGGTAAGTCAATTAAATAATGAAATATTTATTCAAATTTCTGTTTAGATCTCTTTTCCTATGTAACATTTCGTTTCCATAAAACTAAGTCCTGAATTTCATTTACTATTGTAGTAGTTTTTATGCAATGCAATTATTAGAAATTATAAATGTTACATTTTTGTTTATCATAAAATAATGTGCGCTTATTTGTCTGGAGAACCTGGAAAAATCAGGGAATTTTATATAGGCATTATGCTGGACACCCTGCTCACAAATGTTACAAAGGATTAAATTCAAAATTTTACATAAATATTTAATAATTAGTTATGTCATTACGAGGTTCACGACAGGTTGGAAATTAGTTCACAAATACTCTACAATTATAAATGGCCGCCATATTACTACACTGCTGTAAAATTGATCGAAGAAGTATAATAATAATAATAATAATAATAGCGTTTATTGCCCAACAGTTACCCATTTACTGAGCAAAATTACAATAAAATAAAGAATATAGTATACAGTTGTTAAGCCAAAATTATTACAAATGTGCGTTAAAATAACTTTTTAATTTAGATATGCTACAACAGAATATGTCACAAACATCAGATAATATATTTGCATTTGTGCACGTGGAGTGCACAGGTGCCTTAAACATTATATTAGTATTAGCTCTTTTACACAAAAAAGTGGAAGTACTTCTAGATGCAAGCCTTGGTACATATATATCAATTTTTGACAAAAGAACCGAACAGTCAACTCTACCATGTAACAGCTTATACAAGAACAGCAAGGACGCTTGTTTTCTACGTTTTTCCAGCGATATAAAGTTAAAGCTATTCATCAGCTCATTGTAATTACAACCTCTTGGAGGATAGACCCCATGAACCCTGAAATTTAAGAATTTAAGAAAGTTCTTCTGCACCTTTTCTAAAGCAGATGAATACTCGGCGTATATAGGGCTCCAAATTAAGGAAGCATATTCAAGTTTCGTCCTAACCAAACTAAAATAAAGTAATTTGATTGATGAAGCGTCGCTGAAATTCCTGCAGTTGCGAATAATGAATCCCTGGGTACGGTAAGCAGATTGAATCAAATTATGGATATGAAAATTAAATGTAAGTTGGTTATCAAAATGAACCCCTAAATCCCGAAAAATATCAATTCGCTCCAAAGTAACATTGCTAGTATAATGATATTTTAATGTATTTAACTTACGAGTAAACGTCATGACTTAACATTTAGAAATATTTAGATGAAGGTGATTTTCTACACACCACTTTTCCAAGGCGATAACTTGGTTCTGAAGTCTCAAACCGTCATCCAAACAGACGACTGAGGTGTACAGTTTTAGGTCATCTGCAAACATCAGCCTGTTACCACTCAGGGAAACACATAAATCATTAATATATATTAAGAACAACAATGGACCCAAATTTGACCCTTGAGGGACTCCACTGGTTGAAATATATGTCTTTGAAGAAAATCCATTGTAATACACTTACTGTTTCCTTTGACACAGATAGGAATCGATTAGCGCCAAATACACCTTACTAACGTTTAAATGCGAAAGCTTCCCGAGAAGTATTTAATGGCTGATTTTATCGAAGGCCTTAGAAAAGTCAGTGTAGACTACGTCAACCTAGCCATGGTTATCAAGATTCTCACATATATACTGACTAAATACTGCCAAGTTACTTACAGTTGAACGAGAATTCATGAAGCCATATTGCTCGGTAGAAATAAAATTATTGGCGGCCGCATAGATGCGGTTATATAAGATAGTCTCCAATAACTTTGCAAAGTTGTTTAAAATGGAAATAGGTCTGTAATTAATTATATAAGCGCGATCTTGAGACTTATGTACTGGGCAGACTTTAGCAACCTTCCAGATCTCAGGAAAAACAGATGCCTTTAGAATCAAATTGAAAATAGTTTGCAATGGCGAAGCTAATACTATTAGACAATCTTTCACGATAAATGAAGGGATTTTATCTGAGCCAGAGGTGAATTTATTTTTCAGTTTTTTTCCCGCAGCTAAAATCTCTTCTACAGTTATAGGTTCAGTGCTAATGTCAAGAAAGACATTTGGGTCAAATTCAGAGTTTAATTGTTGTTCATTCAACTCCGGCCCAGAATAAACACTCTCAAAGTAATCACTAAATGCATCCACTATCGAATTAGGAGCAGTAAGAGTTCTTTCTCCATAAGTCATTGTACCAGCAATTCTAGATGTTCTGTTTTTATTATTAACAAATGCCCAAAAATATTTCGGGTCATTCTTTAGCTGAGATTGAACCTTTTGCAAATATAATGAATATGCTTGCTTAATTTCCTCCTTAACCTGGACCCTGAGCCGGCTAAATTCCCGGTAGCAAACAATATTGCCCCCAGACTTCCACTTTTTATGCAGTTTAGCTTTTTGTTTAATGATTTTTATAATGTTACTGGTATACCAGGCGGGATATTTATGCTTAAAATTTCGATAAACCAGAACATGGGCATCCAAAATACTGTACAATTCATCATATAATTTCTCCGTGGCAATATTAACTTCAGTTAATCTTACAAGATAGTCCCAATTAGTATTTAAGATGTCATAATATAAACTATGAAAATCTGCTCTTTTAAAATTGTACATTTTAGAGTTATTGTTTTCACCGAAGTTATCCTGTCTTGAATAAAGACCCTTAAGTACAATAGATATAGAGGGATGGTATACATCCTCATTTACTAATGACACATTGTCACGAGTGACAGTACAATGAATATTGCTTATTACTAAATCTAACAATCCCCCGTACGTATTCGGAACATTATTAAATTGATTCATACCTAACAAAGTCAGTGATTGCGCGAGTCTTCCTATCAGTAACATTGTTATTTACAAAATTGGCACAGTTAAAGTCACCCGCAATCACTACCCTACCAGAATGAAACAAATCAATACATGATAAAGCATCAATAAAATTGCAAAACTCGTCCAAAGCGAGTGACGGTGGAATATAAATTACAGCTACATAAAAGGAAAAGAAAGAGGTAAAACACTTGCACACCAAGAGGTCGATATATGGAAAATTTTCTTCAAGTTCAGGGATGCTTACAGTCTCAGCATTTAGTGCGCTATCAATAGCAAGCAGCACACCCCCACCAGTACGCAAATCCAGACGGTCATGTTTTCGGTCATCCCGATGGACATCATAGTGAACGGGAAACAGCTCATGCGAATTAACTTCCGGTTTTAACCAAGTCTCACTAAGTGCAATAATGTTATATTCGCAATCACTTATATTCGAAAAGAAAACGTCAACTTTACTATTAAGGCCTCTAACGTTCTGGTAGTACACAGAAACTTCCTCTTTATTATCATTAACACTGCTGGGCCAACTTAATTTAAAGAAACGATCCTCGGTACTCCATTAACGTACTTGATACGACAACCAGTCTCACCAGAACTGACACGGTCATCCAATTCCCGTTTGACTTTTTTGTAATTTGCCTTTTTGTACGGTCGGATGAAATCCCGATATTCTTATAGTCCTGATTGGCTTTTATCCGTTTAGTATTTTTCAAGATTGTATTAACTATATCCGCATTTTCAAATGTTATCTTTATAGGTCTGGTCTTAGCTGGAGAGAAAACTCCCAATCTAACCGATTTAAAATTAATATCGGCTAACTCAGGAGCAACAGTATTAATAATTCCCAAGACGACAGTCTTATCAATCTGATTGTTCGGTCACCGCGACACGCCGATCCTGATTCGGTTCAGAGACTCTAAACAGCATGATATTATTCTTTCTTCTCTGCCTGTCTGAAATTTCCGAAACAACATCTTCAAAATCAAACGCTGGTAAGTTCGTTGTAAGAGCCTTCTCAGTCTTTAACTCCTGAATATCTTTCTGCAGCTTAATAATAAGAATCTTTAAATCTTTTAAATCTTCACCCAAAGCTCTGCAACCCACACAGGTCCAATCATATCCCTTGTTACTGTTCAAAATACGGACTTCATTAGCAGTAATATCAACACAGGAATGTTTATATCTATCCCTGCTTACGCTACAAGTAACCATTAGATGGCCTTCACATGGCTGATTGCAGCACTTACAAGTTACTTTGGGTGGCATTATAATAGATAGGTTTATCAGAGTGTGGACTTAAAGGTACCCAGTCCGTACAATTGATCCCGGTCGACAAAAGAATAGGAAAAAACAGACAAGAATGTGTAGGCTTAGCAGTCTCAAACCTGGGTTATTCAGTGATACCTGTGATGCCTTCTACCATGCACACACACAAACACTTTAGAAGTAATTACTGGAAGAAATCCAGATTTAATTCGCATTCGTTACACAACTTAGCACTCTAAAAATTCACAACAAAATTTATAGGCGCAACTCAACTGCACTAGTAGTAGTAAGATAATGTATTAGATGAGGGGTAAACCGCGACTATAATTTTGTACACCAGATTTCCTTCTCACAAGAGAATTTCTCTGATTTCCCCATGATTTCCTCTGATTTTCCCATGATTTCCTCTTGAGTTCCTCAGAATTCCCTTTGAATTCCCCTGAATTTCCTTTGAATTCCCCTTAGTTCCCCCAGAATTCCTGATTCATGTACACCAGAATTCCCTCGCGGTTTACTCCTCGGTATTAGATATGATATTGCAAAAGTTTTTGGCTGTTAAAATAGAATTTATTTCTTCAATAAAAAACAAAAGAGGACTTTCAGCCAGATTCATGGACCAATATCCTACGTTTTGTCCGAGTTTTCAGACTTTTTCAAGGTTACCTAATACCCTAATATCAATTTCCTATTTTAATTTTATTGTATGGGTTGGTTTTATTTTGTTTTTCATCTCTTTTATTGTTTAAAATTATGCAACGTTAAAATTTCATTATCAGATTTCAAAAGAAGCCATAAATTGACTGTCCTGTACGATTCCCCGGAACACCCTGTACATTTAATTAAACCGATCTAGGTATCTCCCTTGATGTACCGCGTTCTCGATTGGCAGACGCATCTTTCAGAACGGGGTGAGTTGCATTTATTAGTATGCATGCCATCTGTGCAGATGCTCTGGGGAATTTTAATAATTGAAATGTATCACTGTCATAAAGAGCTACTCGATAATCATAATTAAGCGGGCCGTCCTTAATTAACGGGACGGCAAATTAATTCGGAATATAATTTCCAGCTGAAACGTGATCGGTAGAATGCTGGAAAATTTATCTTGTTAATCGGAAATAGTAAAGAAACTGTTTTTCAATTCATAAAACCGGATTCAGTATAATTGATTCTTGCAAGTATTCAAATAAATTTATTTCTCTAAATAATTTATCGAATGCTGTCATATCAATCGTAAATGAGTAGCATCAGGGTACATACTTGCCTATTTTGCGAAGGTCTGTCTCAGTAGGCGAGCGTGGGGTTCTTTCCAAAAACGCACGCATGAGGTCGCCACCAGTGAGCGCCACCAGAAAGGCCAAAGCAAACTACATTGTCTTTGCCTGTGGCCAATTTCATAGTTAATGAAAAATTGTGAGTATATACAGAATTATCTGGTCACCATATACGGAATTCATTTCATTGTTGAACCGATTTCTATTAAAACAAATGTAGTTATCGATATTTCGATGATATACGACAATTTCTGAATGGTGCACAAATTATTTAAAGATTAATCAAAACTGAATCTGAAAATTAAAACTTTAAATAGTTATTGAGTAGTCACAAGAACCAGTCTTGATAGAGGGATATGGAGTGTAGAAGAGAATACCATGGTTATATTGTATAAATTTGACAGATGGAGAATATCAATTAAAATCGTTAATACCAGAAGTTTACAATCAATAATTTAGTGCTAAGATAAAATTAACATTTGGCATGTGAGCAAAAGAAGGCTCACAAACCAAAACTTGACAGATAAGAAGAGGTCAGAAAGAAGGTTTCTGAAGGATAACATCTTTAACCAGGGGATGTTAACGATCTAGAATAGCTAGGGTACCTGTAGCAGCCTGAAACATACACTATATTGTGGCAAAAAAGATACTTTTACCGGGATATCAAAAATTATCTTGGTCAAGGGTGGTTGTGGAATGTAAAACGTGTGTCTTACTTTAAATTTTTGAATATGTTTTGTTGTGTCAGAATCTGTCAAGTCATTGTGCTGAAATAAAATAAGACACACGTTTTACATTCCACAACCACCCTTGACCAAGATAATTTTTGATATCCCGGTATAAAAAGTAGCAGTCCAGTGTCGATGAAGCGGTCAAAAAATTTGTTAAATTTCAGTGTGAACTTGGGCAAGCGAAACATAGATGTCGCACTGAAAATACAATCGCCCAAACAAATTGGAACATTTTAATAAAATGGTCGATACCATACTGGTCGACTGCAATTTAGGGATCGTCTAGCAGTAAATTACTGAAACTATTATGCAATTATGTCCAAAGCAAGAAATCTTCTTTGTTGTTAATTGACTGTTTCGCATTGTTTAGGAAAAAATCACATGAAACTCAATTTAATCTAATTTAAACAATTTACTCTGAAGGGCCATAGTTCTCTATTGTAAATTTTCATTGATTTTACACAATTTTCGTAAAATTGTATGAAACGCTTGCCTAATTAAGTTAAGAGATTTTTGGATGATTAAAAATCATTACCTACCTCTACGGAAGTCTGATATTACTTTTACATTGCCTAATTATTGTTGTTACTTTAGGTATTAGTAGTTGTTGATGTAGACGTATTTCTTTGTGATATTCAAATTAGCTTTTTCACTAGATCGAACTAAAACAATTTCAGAATATCAGAGAAATACGTATATTTATGTCTCGTCAATTAACTCGTCTTTAACAAAGCAACAAAATCACTTGGAGATTAATTCTGAAACATCAAAAATTACATTAAGATGTTTAGTTTGTTTTGTATACATAAATTCATCGTCTCATTATTCGTATTTGTCTATAATAATCTGTTTTTAAAAATACTTGTCTTTATTTGAGAATAAGATTTTAAAGACGGTGAGAATCCTTAATAAAATTATAATTGGCGATTCAAATTACTGATGAAGGCGCTGCAAATTTTAAACAAATATGGAGGAAGACGAGTAAAAATTTTGAATTTCATATCACATCTAGCAATTTAGCATTCAACTGCCATAACTGTAGTGACTTCATGTGCTAGTAGGGTGAAATAAAAGATAAAAAGAGTGGTATAAGCAGTCAAACGTCTCGATATATGCTTCATTGCTAATTATATGAATTTTTTGGGTTGAAACAGGTACCCTAGTTCTTGTTTACTTACATTTTAGACTAAAATAAGTGTGATAAACTGTATGGTGATATCATATTAATATCATATGGTGCTTGTTTTTTGTTAAATAATGTTTAAATTAAAATATATTCTGTTTTTATAAAACTAATAATAGAAAAGTAGGTATAGATAAATTGCAACAAAGTGGTTATGTTGTGTAAATAAACGTGTTCCCTATTAATGAGTTGTTACATGCCTTTTGAAGAATTAGTGAGAAACGGTTTCTTATACTACGGCCAAACTTCTACCTATCTTCTATCTTAAACACTTCTATTGACACGTTTTGTGGAATGACACCCATAAACACGACAGTTTGTGTTGTGCTGATTTCTTTTGAATGCCATTTTAAAATGTAAAAATAAAGATGTACAAATACTAATCACGTCGTTTTTAACTTTGTAATAAAAAAAAATCACAAGCAGCACTAAGTTATTACGTTAAACAAACCCAAATACGTGTTATCATTATATCAGCAATAAACGTCCAAAAATTACCTTTTAAGTAGGTTCAAATATTTTCATGAAGAGGGCGCATTCATTTTTGGAATCGCCAATATTAAGAGGCAACCCTTTAATTGATTAAAATTTAAGTTCTTACTGCACTATATTAAAAATCATCTCCCTTCTCTTTATAATTTTCTATACCTATCTTTAGCCCTGTGAAAATGTAGTTCCTGTTGATTTTCCTTATTTGCAAACAATGAACATTCCGCAGCAGGCTGTTACAAAATACCAACTCTTTGTAGCGGTAAATTATCTGCACATTTTTTAATTATTTTTACGGTACATTTCCAATTAATCATAAGTCCCATGTGGCACCCAGGAATTTATCTTTGTGCGATAAACCTCACGTGTACAATTATTTTAAAATGTCGCTTATAAATCACAGCACAGTGTGCTGTGTAAATCTGTGTAAATTAAAACGTTAAACAAAAAATTGCGAACGGCTGAGATGGCGTTGACGAGATAACAGTTGAAGGTGGCTCACACACGTGGACGCTCCTCTATTTTGCAAATATCTTGCACCAGATGTTTCACTGTTGCCTGTTTCATGTGATCATCAATTTCAGGGAAATTAAACTAGTATACTTAGATGATTTAAGATTTAGGGAAATTATATACCAGTCTCGTTAAATTTATAAGATATAATCAAATAAAAAAAATACCTACTTTAGTAATAAGGTATTATGAGTAAGTATGTCTCTAATAATAAGGAAGTCTTCATTTGATTCTGCTCTTTTGGCAATATCTATGGCACTCTGACGATCGCATAATAAGCGCGAAACCGGTCAGTGTCTGATGGTTGGTCTCGATGAAGAATGTGGCGACTTTCATGGAGAGGCCGGGGTAATGCAACGCCAGTCGGGCCACAGTGCCCGTGGAGTAGTTGTTTCGACATCTCCTTCAAATGAACAGTAAATTCAGTTATTAACAAAAGAAGTTATAGAAATGAAAATTAAGAAACCAGTAAAAAATGTGTAGGAGGGGCGTATCTTTGATCCGCCCTCGTATTTATTTAACGAACACCATGTATCGTTATACTCGTACATGTTCTTATTAAAATACAATCTTAAACGGGCAGACACTAAAGGAATAATAAAGAAAAGCTATGGGAACATAAAGTTAAACTGGAAAATGGCTAGATATATAGAGGCATCGTAAATCCATCACTTAACGAGTTAATTGAGGAACACCTATAAAATCGTATCCCGAGACTTTCCTGCATTGCATTGGCGGCGCAAGACGGGGGCAGGTGTGGCCAAGCCGTCCTTAATTCTTTCAGACATACTCGTGATAGATTGTGTTGAATATTTACAAAAATTTTCTGAAATAAAGGTTTGTTCCATAGTTTGGACAATTATATCAATTTGTTATATGCAAAAAGTAAATGCATTTATAAAAAATATGTTAAATTATTTTTTTTTGCAACTGAGAAATAAAAATATAGTTAGAAGTAACTACATAATAAAAGAGCTATAAATTTATTTTTTTTTTAATAGTGTTCTGAAAAGTTGTACATTTAGTAACTAATTTGAGTTAGGAAAAGTTCAATTTTTCCTAACTAGATTCCCTCGGGATTCTTGATTCACATTTTCTGACGGTATTTTTGAGGCCCTGTATAATTTTACAAATTTGAGTTGAACGGTATCTCTTCAGGAACGTGATATAAGGGCTGATGGGCATGTCTCTAATAATAAAGAGTACTTAAAAGTGTGTACAGTAAAAGTAATGATATTCAAAGTCCGAGACCAAAAATGTAGTGCCCGAAAAATAACTTACTGAGGATAAAGTCAAAATAGAGTCGGTTTGAAACGAAAATTGCAAAAAATTCTAGAATTTTGAATTTGAAATGCTTCATTTGCGATAGACCATATTTAAACTAAAAAAGCATATTGATAACATATCATTAACTTTATAATAACTGCCTGTATCCATTGTATTTCCTGTCTTTTTCTTTTCCAGTTTTATTTGTTTTTTTTTTCTTATCTTATTACAGGTATAAGATATTCTCAGAAAAATATATGATATAAATCATAGAGTTGTGCCACAAAGAATAGACAATATCGTAAAAGTAACGATCTAGATGAACATTATTATTATTATAAAATCCCACAACACATCGATATACCCCCCCCCCCCACGTCAATGGACTTATAAGAACGTTCTATATAAATATATAACAGTGGACAAGGTGTATCTTTTATAAAAATTCCACCACCGCTAATCTACAATGTAAACAAATAATGTATTTGCATATTATAAATATTTAGATACACAGTATAAATTTTGTAAATTCATACCTATCGAATTTTTTTGTCTCCAATACTTTATAACATTGCATTTTCATTACTTGCCAAAATAATAATCACAGAATAACCTATACATCTACAATCACCCCTTTTCCTGCTACACATTTTTCTAGTAGGCGGCTGTAGCCCCCCAAAACAATAAGCTCTCCGCCACCACTGCTGCCAGGACGCGGCGGTTTAACAACTTTCTTTCATTTTTATTAGCGTTTGATTGGAAATAGTAAATTATCTAATAATCTAATTAGGCCGTCATTATTGGGGACGGGTTTAATGGTTGCCTCTTTACATACGGGCAGAGCTGCGTCCACAACCAATTTAACATCTCAATTATTTCCTTAAATAGAGGTGGATTGTAAAAGTGTCAGTATTATGAGCTGGAATTTGTTAATCATTTTAATTTTTCTTGTTGTTTAGTTTGTTATTAATTTTTAATTCAACCTTATATCCTTGTTACTTTCTACCATAATTATTTATCTTATTATCGTTAGGTTTCTTATACTTTAACTAATTTTAACTTACTATTTCTATCGATAACTGTAACAAAATAATCAAACGTTATCACTTAATATCACTAAAAAGCAGATTAACAATATATAACCACAAGTATAAAGATATATCTTTATACTTGTGATATAACATTAAACACATCACTTAAACTTTACTATTCTGTACATCAGAAAATGGATAAGTTTTCGAACTTTTCCGTTATCTGTTAAAACTTATAAATTTTTCGTATTAACCGAAACTATACACGGTGTCCCACCTTGAAGGGCCGCGAGATCGATATATGGAAAAGTACGTACAGGGTAATTTTCAGAATTTGGTTATTTACAAAGGTCAGTGGGGACTACCTCTTTAAAATATTTTCACGTTTCTGGCACTTCTGGCAAAACAAAGTATTTCAAAAGCTGTCGCAACTTAACAGTTCCAGTTCGCCTGGTCCTGATGGCTTGACTGCAGTCTTTTTAAAATCATGTCCTAGGTCGATCTGTAAACCTCTATCCATTATATTCCAAAACTCTTTTAACACATGTTCACTTCCGCCTTCTTGGCTTGAAGCATCTGTCATTCCTGTTTTCAAAAATGGGAATAAAATGTCCGCTGAAAATTATAGGCAGATAAGTTTAACATCTATTCCCCTTAAAACTATGGAAAGAATAATTGTGGATGCACTAGCACCATTCTGTATATCCAACAATATAATTCCAGACGAACAACACGGATTTTTGCCCGGCCGATCTATCACCACTAATCTTCTACGATGTCTAGACGATTGGACCAAAGCATGTGATAAGAGAGAATCAGGGGATGTTATATACTTAGATTTTGCCAAAGCATTCGACCGAGTTCCGAAAAATCGTCTGTTGTTGAAACTACATCATTTTGGTATCCGTGGCCTCTTATTGACTTGGATTTCAGAGTATCTCTCTAACAGATCATTCAGAGTAAATGTCGGCGGAGAATATTCTCCTTCTCATCCAGTAGTTAGCGGAGTTTCTCAGGGATCTGTATTAGGACCCATACTCTTCTTGATTTATACCTCGGATATTCCAAGATTACTGTGCTGTAAATCATCATTATATGCTGATGACACAAAAGTCTACTGCAACCCTCTTACAGAACATGATAGTCTCCAATCAGACCTGGATACAATTGGCGCGTGGTGCGAAAATTGGCTTATTCCATTAAACTCAAACAAGTGCGTAGTGCTCCATATTGGAAAAACCAATCCGAGGTTCCCTTACACCATCGACTCTACTGCCATCCAAAGTGTGCGTTCTCAGCGCGATTTGGGTATTTTGATTACTGAAAACCTCACCTGGTCGGATCATATAGTTAATTCCTGCAAAAAAGCTAACAGTTTATTGCATACGTTTCGTAGAGTTTTTAATAATCCGAATCCTAAAACTGCTTGTGCTTTGTATAAAACATATGTGCGTCCCATCGTCGAGTTCGGTTCAGCAATATGGTCACCATGTTTAGTGGGCGATAAAACAGCCATTGAAAATGTCCAACATAAGACGACACGGCTGCCCTATGGTTTCCATAGACCTTCCTACGAAGACAGGCTACGTCTATTTGGCTTAACTTTTGCAATAGACCGATTGATTCGTGGTGATCTCATTACCACCTACCGAGTGCTTAATAATACTTTCTCGTTGGATCTATCTGACATCTTTCCATTAAATAATGATACCCGTCTGAGAGGTCATAACTACAAGTTGCTTCATGAATGATACAACACGAGATCTCGAGAATTTTTCTTAAGCAATCGTATATTTGATATTTGGAATTCTCTTCCTAATGAAGTTGTTAACGCACCCACAGTGAATAGTTTTAAGAATAGACTGGACACATTTTTGTATACCGCGTAATTGAATGTTAAGTCTTTGTTACTGAGTATACCTATATGTTATTTCATTGATTTTGATTTGTATTTATTTGTATTTAATGTTATATGTATGTACCTACATTAAGTTTAATTTCTTTGAGCTTAAAAGAGTTTTACCCTCTGCTCTTATCCATTGCAATAATAATAATAATAATAATAATAACTTCCGGTATAACCGGAAGTCGACACCAACTTGCTTATTTTAAATGGAACACCCTATATATTATATCATTTCCGGATTCTACGTAAAATTCTAAACACATTTCATGTAGGATGTCCTATACCTATCTTCAACTGTTTTTGAAGTATTGACAGGTGAATATTGACATTGTGGAACTTTGACACGCTGTAAAATCTAAACGGTTTGAGATCAAGCAAAAAGGCGTTTCTGCCTTCTCTGGTTGTTTATTTTTGTGTTTTCAGTATATATTTTTTAAAGTATTGACAGAACGAGGGAAAAGACAGATAGAGCATGCGATTTCAAGGTGAAAACTGCAACTAGTCTGAGGACGACGCTCTTTTTGAACGAAAACCTCGCACGAAAGTTCATTTTATCTTTATTTTTGGCGATTTAAATTTTTTTATGATGCAATTTTGTGACGTATTAATCCGCAATAGTAGTTACTTTAATAGGCAGTTTTAGCCTCGGTCTGCACTAATACCAAAGTCTACATATATTAATAGGATTATAGAGTTTTGCAAAAAAAAACGTAAAGAACATTTCAACCGCATGATCGATTTGTCACCGTCAATTAAATCGCCAATTTGCTAGACGGTTGACAATTTACTTTTAAGTATGAAATATTACTGTAACCTTCATATACTTACATGTAGTAACTACCTAATTTATTTTACGAAAATATATTTACTTTACGAATTATTAATTGGAATATTAATAAATGAATAATAATAATAATTGGAACATTTATTGTGTAGGAGGCCATTCGGTGCAATTTATGACATATTTACATAATTGTTTGCAAAGCAAACGTAAACCTTGCAAAATGAATACTACTAGGTATTTAAATGTAAAGGAAAAGCAGAAAACATATTTTTTACCTTCAGGTTGACGTAGCATGCACAAGATTTGTATTTGATAACATGACAAAGTTACTTACTAAAAGATTCGGTATACATATAGACCACCTAATATCGGGAAAAAATAAGGATGTTTTAGTATTACTTAGTAGATATTTAACTAAGCATTAGATTTGCCTGTATTTTACTATCTAAAGGTCGAACTTTGGGATTCATTCTAATGGCTCTTATTGTGGGGGTTTGAAATAATTAACAGATAAGTATATAATTAAACGATGTTGCGCATGTTTTATATGGGTAAAGTACATGCACTTCCTCACGCAAGTAGTATTATTATCCAGATGTTTTTGCCTACAGAACATATTAATGTAGCTGAATGGCTACAGAAAAGCATTAAATAAAAAATAAAATATAAAAAAATCTATACCATAACTACCTCATACTTATGCTTATACTTAGTACCTTAGTACCTAGAAACGACCTCCTGAATATGAGTAATGAAATTATTATTGCAAATAAATAGCACAAAATAAGTAAACATCCCATTTTTTTTAAATCGCTCGGACCCGTCGATTTTCTTTTATTTTTTCCTTTATTTTATATAATATTTAATTTTTTATTGTATTTTTTGCATATTACTTTTTTACGAATACGGTCATATCAGTTTTTAAGGGTCTGTCTCTAATAATAAGGGAGATATTCTCAAAAAAATGGGCTATAAGAGCGATGCGTTGGAGAAACTGTTGCCTTGCCTAGCAACGAATCGATATTAAGGCCTACTTTTTTGGGCATATCTCCGTTAATATTATAGATAGACTAATGAAACTTTATATGATCGTTTTCATAAAAAACAGTTATTTCCAAATAGGTATATAAAAAAAAATAGGTGTCCCATTTAAAATATTAAACTTTATATTGACGTAGCTTCATTGAATCACCCTGTAAAAAATTAAATATACAGGGTCCTGCACCAGAGCTCCCTTCTTTTGTAGCTCATGAACTGGTGCCTTTATAAATTTCGTTCAAATTTGACTGCAAACTATTCGTAGAGAGGCACATTTTGAAAATATTTTCAAATATACAGGTAAAGTTATATTTTTTTAAATGGAACACACTATATATTTTTGCATTTTTGGATTCTGCATGCAAATTTGGTGTCAGTTTGTGTTATATTCCCTATAGCAAAACTTAGCCGTTTCGAAGATATTTGACATTTTATAGAAAAAATTACAGTTGTTAGAACTATTTCAAAGTTACATATCTTATACAATTGAAGAGCGTTTATTTTAATTTTTATATGTCAGATAGTTTAGGCATTGGCCTTTCTGAAAATAGCTCACAGAAGTCTGTAATACATACAGAGTGTTTAATATTTACTGAGCAACACGTCAATTTTGAAACGTGCAAAACTAATTTTTTTCTAATGGCACACCCAGTATATTATTCTACAGTTGAAAGTACCATTCAATTCTGAATTGAATGATATAGCATTGTCCTTTACCTATCTTTTAAGGTGCTCAAGATATAATCAATTTTATAATAAAGTGCTCGAAAATTTAAGTTACCCGTTTCTAAGTGGTCTTCGAATAAAATAAAACAACTAGAAACATTTTAAATTTATTGTCAGTTGCTTTGACTATAATTATGGCTATGATTAAACACAAAATCGTAAAAAATTATCAACAATCATCAAAAACATCAATATTAAATAATTATTCACAGTCTACAATCTTTTAATAAATTTTCAAAAATTTTGACGGTTAAATTCTATTCGCTAAGAGACAGTTGTTTCGTTCAGACTCAAATAATATACCGGGTTTCCCATTTCATTTGACTAATAGCAATTAACATGGGCTATTACATTTCATTGAATTTTATATTCCCAGGGCACACTATGAGAAATATTGCTAACGGAATCGATAGTACTGACTGTTAAACACTTCTGATTACCAAAATACTAAAGCGAAATGCTGTTTTAATTAAAATATTAATAAAATTGTGTTTTAAGTTAATAGATGTAGTTTACATAAGTCTTTTAGTGACATTACGTTACGTCAACGATTGGAGTAGTTGGTTGAGCGTCCGTCTTTCAATCTGAACTTCGCGGTTTTGCAGGTTCAAATCCCACCAGGGACAACTTTTTTTTATTTTACTTTTTCATTAATTTCAAATTATTAGTGTTTACTTATTCGAACAAATATGGTTCAATGTCAGTACCTTGTTATTATTTTTGAAAGTCACAATATTTACTTATCAGCAAAAAATAAAACATGGTTTAATTGGTTCGTTTCCTTTATCTTTAGCTAAAGCTACTATCTTACAAAATAAGTAATCAATAAGCAACATATTTTTTATTTATTACGTGCACTGTGCTTTTACTAATAGTGTACTTATCTCTGCTAATAGTTACTACATATTATACCTCAATCTGGATATTGAGTTAAACAGTTACAGAGGAACTGTCATGAATTAGTAATAGGTTTTTTTTAAATAAAAAACTAATTCTAAATTTAAAGGTTTTTTAAAATATGTTGAAAAAACTCATAATTTTAGAATTATAGTTTTTCATTAAAAAAACCTATTACTAATTCACGACAGTTCCTCTGTAACTGTTTAACTCAATATCCAGATTGAGGTATAATATGTAGTAACTATTAGCAGAGATAAGTACACTATTAGTAAAAGCACAGTGCACGTAATAAATAAAAAATATGTTGCTTATTGATTACTTATTTTGTAAGATAGTAGCTTTAGCTAAAGATAAAGGAAACGAACCAATTAAACCATGTTTTATTTTTTTGCTGATAAGTAAATATTGTGACTTTCAAAAATAATAACAAGGTACTGACATTGAACCATATTTGTTCGAATAAGTAAACACTAATAATTTGAAATTAATGAAAAAGTAAAATAAAAAAAAGTTGTCCCTGGTGGGATTTGAACCTGCAAAACCGCGAGGTTCAGATTGAAAGACGGACGCTCAACCAACTACTCCAATAGTTGACGTAACGTAATGTCACTAAAAGACTTATGTAAACTACATCTATTAACTTAAAACGAATTTTTATTAATATTTTAATTAAAACAGCATTTCGCTTTAGTATTTTGGTAATCAGAAGTGTTTAACAGTCAGTACTATCGATTCCGTTAGCAATATTTCTCATAGTGTGGCCTGGGAACATAAAATTCAATGAAATGTAATAGCCCATGTTAATTGCCATTAGTCAAATGAAATGGGAAACCCGGTAGAAATCATGTCAGCTAGCTCTTCTTTACTATACTTCATTATAAAAATAAATTGAAACAACTAACTAAACTAAGTACTTAACTAACTATAACAACTAAACTAACAACAAAATTATTGAAATAAGTATAAATATTTGTAATTAACTTAAATTGTCGACACCAAGTTTGACAGCAAACAAATTAGACAAGTTGTTTTGTTGTCTTTACCAGGTGACCCGATTTCTTAAAGCATAATTTGATGTACAAAATTAGACTTCTTCTTATAGGGTTACGTAACAATTAAATCTGTAAACAATTATTTAACATCGATGTAATTTTTTACATTTTGTGCTTAATCATAGCCATAATAAGACTCAAAGCAACTGACAATAAATTTGAAATGTTTCTAGTTGTTTTATTTGATTCGAAGCCACTTAGAAACGGGGTAACTTAAATTTTCGAGCAATTTATTATAAAATTGATTTTATCTTGAGCACCTTAAGAGATAGGTATAAGACAATGCCATATCATTCAATTCAGAATTGAATGGTACTTTCAACTGTAGAATAATATACAGGGTGTGCTATTTGAAAAAAATTAGTTTTGCACGTTTCAAAATTGACGTGTTGCTCAGTAAATATTAAACACTCTGTATGTATTACAGACTTCTGTTAGTTATTTTCAGAAAGGCCAATTCCTAAACTATCTGACATATAAAAATTAAAATAAACGCTGTTCAATTGTGTAAGATATGTAACTTTGAAATAGTTGTAACAAATGTAATTTTTTCTATAAAATGTCGAATATCTTCAAAATGGCTAAGTTTTGCTATAGGGAATATAACACAAACTGACACCAAATTTGCATGCAGAATCCAAAAATGCAAAAATATATAGTGTGTTCCGTTTAAAAAAACCTAACTTTAGTATGGTACATGTTTTTAGAGCACCCTGTATATTTGAAAATATTTTCAAAATGTGCCTCTCTACGAATAGTTTGCAGTCAAATTTGAACGAAATTTATAAAGGCACCAGTTCATGAGCTACAAAAGAAGGGAGCTGTGGTGCAGGACCCTGTATACATAAAATAAGGGCAAAAATAAAAGAAAATCGACGGGTCCTAACGATTTTCGAGAAAAAAAAGGTATTTATAAAATACCGAATTTATCCGCTAAGTACTTTACGAAAGAGCTGTATTAGTTTTAGCCAGACGTTCACTACGGGAGAACGAAAAGTCCAGCTTTATACCACCCTATCTAAATCAAGTTAACAAAATTAATTATTGTTTAGCCCTCTACGAGGATAAATCTCGACTTGGCGAATATCCTAAGACATTTCCATTTCATCTATTTTCAGCAGGGTGGGCGTGTAGTTGGTTTTCCTCAGTGTGGTAATCTTGTTTCGGCCTGATTTTATTTTATTAACGTCACGTAGATCCGCCATAACGATGTATTATTCGTATCTGCACAGACAAAAAAGTAATTTTGTCTGTGGTATCTGTTTGCCCGCGTGCATTTATTCTTGTCTGCGAATAATATGTCTTAGTAAATTGTTTTTAAATAATAATAATTATTATTAGTTATTTTAATTCGGTGTATTAATAATTAAACTCAAACTCGAGTGTTTAAACTTTTCTTGAGTGTATTTTATTAATGCAATGTAATCCATGCAATACAAAACTTTATCCTCGACTGACAGAAAGACAACAAATAAGTATTTCAATAAAAATTATGATTAAAAAATCACGTAAATCATGTCATGTCTTGGTGCCAATTAGATATTAAATAAAATTATGTAAATTTGGGTCTCAGTTTGGGTATTTATGGATTAGTCGCTATGATGATTGTTCGTTTTTGTTTATCGATTCCATTTTTGTGCGTAAATCTTGGTGAAATTAATAAATGTGCTAATAAATGATTGCAAATTCATTTCTGAAAAATGGAAAAGTTCATAATATTAAAAGTCAATGAAGAAGCTGGGAAACCACTTTACGTTTAGTTCCGGTGAAATCTAAAGTTACTTTGATAACTGGAGAAGAAAGAGTGGTAACAATTACTGAAGATTAGTAGTGGTGAAAAACACACCGTAGTGCCCTCGTTGGGTCTTTGCTACTATCTGTCTGGCAGTTATTGTTAAATTGACAGGTAGATAACGACCTGCTTTTCCGTAGACGCCATTATAGCAGTGACCTCTATTGTCTTTAAGGAAGACAATCCTACTTATTTATTTGAAGGAGATACCGAAAAACAACTACTCCACGGGGAATGTGCCCCGACTGCAATTTCATTATTCCGGCATCTCCATATTAGTCTACACATCTTTCATCGAGACTAACCATCAGACACTGACCGGTTTTGCACTGATTATGCGCTCGTCAGATTATTTATTATTATCAATTTGACAATAATTATTGTCTGACAGATAGTAGGAAATACCCAAATAGGCCACTACAGTGTGGATTTCACCACTACTAACATTCACGATGCCCATTAGGCAATCGTATCGCAACTGTCTTATTTAATTAGGCTTATAATGTATGAAAACAATACAATTATTATAATATAATACGGCGGTTGTGGATAAATAAATAAATAAATAAATAATGACATGATTAACTATGATGGAAGATCGCTTTATTGAATTTGAAAACGATTTGACAGGCATTGCCCAAGTGGGTATTAATTGAGCCCTTTTGTTTTAGCAATAGTTCTCGAGTTCACCGTGGAACCATCGGACACCGTGGTAGAGGCCGGCCAGTCAGCTGTGCTTGACTGCGTGGTGAGGGCTTCCCATCACCAGCAGAGCGTCCTCATACAATGGCTCGATCAGGACGGCTCCAAATTGACCTTCATCGGCGATTTGTATCGGTGAGTAATTAAAAGTATTATAGGAACGTCATGCAAGTGATGGTAGGAAATTGGGATGTCCGCCTAATTTGAAGTTACAATGGAAGTCAATAGCTGTAAACATAGCGTTCTTTAAACCTTTCAAAAAATATTTTGGATGGCTGACGGAATTTGAATAGGTATAATTCCTTTTTGGTGCAAACCTAGCAGTATATTTTGTAACATATATGTTACATGATGAGTTCAAATTCGAACCTACCTCCGCACTAGACCTGGATTTCAGTGCATGCTCCGTCAATTTTATAACTTCGGCAAATATCGATGTTTTCCAGGATATCGGATCACAGAGCGTTTCTTGCTTATAGATATTCATCTCTAGTTGTTTGTATAGAACTCATCACACGATTAAAAAGAAGTTTGAAAATTGTTAAAAATATATTAAGAAAAATGAAAACATGATTAAATATTTATTTCTATAACGTACAAAACACTTTTCTTCAGGATTTTCCTCCAACAAATGCTTTTGCCCGTTTTCTTTTTTTTATGGAACCAGAATCTTCAGCTTCTATAGGTATCTGTAGAATCCCGTGCAGAAAATCCAGGGAGTATTCTATAATTGAAATTAAGGTACTTAATATTGTTGAATAACGATAACCAAGGGGCAAGGCTGCCGTTTTCGTTTTTCCCCCTTATTTTTTTTAGATACAATATTCAAATTTAGCATGGCGTAAGTAAGTACTTATTAAATGCCACTTTTTGACAAAAATTACCGTTTTTCGCTTCCGGTTTCACCCGAATTAATTCCAATTCTCGATTTTTATATATAACACCCTGTATATTATTATATTTTTGGAATCTGCGTCACTTTTTGATTCCAACGATATAACAGTGACATTTCAACTGTCAAATTACATTTTGGACTCTATTTTACTGCTTAAATTTTAAAATAAGTATATGGGTATATGCTTATTAATTGTACTTTCTAATGGTACACTTTAGTACCATTATGGTACTATTTTAAAAAAATATTTTCAGCTCTATATTTACTTTGAAGAATAACATTCTTCAAAGTAAGTATAGAAAGTAAATATCCCCTGTAAGTAGAGAAATTGACGCCAACTCAATTTTTTTGTTGCTACGGTTCATTAGAATTAATAGGGAATGGTCAAGGCACTCTAAATTCAAAAGTAAAATAGAATCCAAAAAATAATGTGACAGCTGAAATGTCACTTATATTATATCGTTGGATAACGGAAACAGCATTGCACTCCGTGGTCTACAAAATAGAGAAAACGATTAGCCAGAAGGAGCTCGCTATCGGGACCTTCATGGACATAGCTGGGGCATTTGATAATACCTCCTACAATTCAATTCTAACAGCGGCTGAGGATCACGGATTCCCACCTACCATAGCTAGGTGGATTTATTCCATGCTTTCAAACCGCTCGATTTCTACCTCTCTCAATGAAGTCACAGTTAAAGCGACTGTGGGCCGAGGGTGCCCGCAGGGGGGGGTTCTTTCCCCCTTGCTATGGAGCCTTGTGCTCGACGGTCTTCTTCGCAGGCTTAATGAGGAAGGGATTATGACTCAAGCATACGCAGACGACCTTACGGTCTTAATCGCGGGGAAATCTGCAAATACAGTTAGTGAGCTCACTCAAAGGGCCCTAAGAATCGTAGAAGAATGGTGTATAGGACAAGGGCTGAGAGTTAACCCCTCTAAGGTCGATCTAGTCCTCTTCACTAAGAAAAGGAAGTTGGATGGTTTTAAAGCACCAACCATTTTCAATAAGACCATCCAGCGTTCAAAGATGGTCAAATTTCTGGGAGTTATCCTAGACGAAAAGTTGTCATGGGTACCCCACATAGACAGACAAATACAGAGAGCCACCGCGTCTTTCTGGACATGTAAGAGGCTCTTTGGAAAAATGTGGGGGCTTAATCCGAGAGCCACCTTATGGCTCTATACCTCGGTTATTAGACCCTCCTTTCTATACGCGTCGATTGTATGGTGGCCAGCCGTCCGGCGGGTTACCATCAAGCAACGGCTAAATCAACTACAACGCCTGGCGTGTGTAAGCACGACAGGAGCGATACGCACGGCTCCCACAGAGGCTCTGGAGGCTCTCCTGTCTCTCCCTAAACTGCATATAGTGGTTGAGGGAGAGGCAAGGAGGGCCTCTTATAGGGTCAAGCAGTGGGGGCGGTGGCTAGGTAAAAGCCACGATGGTGGACACACAAGTATTCTTGGGGAACTTGTGGGAGGAGACAGTCTACTGGACGCACCCAGTGACAGGATATCTCCCACTTATGTGTTTCTCAAACCTTACACAGTAGAGATACCGGACAGGGAAGCTTGGCTCGAAAATCCTGATGCTCAGGTCTCGAATGGGCTCGTCTGGTTTACGGATGGGTCCAAGACAGACCAGGGCTCAGGGGCGGGAGTCCGGGGCGTGCGCCCGAGGGCGAGACTATCCTTCTCCTTGGGAAAGTATGCCACGGTCTTTCAGGCGGAAGTGTTTGCTATCTCTGCATGTGTTCAGGAAAATCTCAAAAGGAGATATTCTAATCAGCATATCCAGATATGCTCCGACAGTCAGGCGGCTTTACGTGCCTTGATCTCCTATAGGATCACCTCCAGGACGGTCCTAGAGTGTGTTAATGGTCTGACCCAATTGGGACAGAACAACCAGGTAAAATTGACCTGGGTACCGGGTCATCATAATATAACAGGAAATGAGGAGGCCGATACACTGGCTAAGAGAGGCTCAAGTATACAGTTTACAGGGCCCGAACCAGTGCTGGGGCTTCCGCCTAGTTATGTAGCAAGGTCCATTGGAAACTGGATCAAGGTAAGATCAAAGGAAGAATGGTCAAACGTGACTGGGCTGCGACAAGCCAGGCTCTTAATTGAAGGGCCTTGGTCGAACGCAACTCAATCAATACTTGCGCTAAGTCGTAACAGCATAAGGATTGTCACAGGACTGTTGACAGGTCACGGACATCTTAACAAGCACCTTAACACTATCGGTCTTAGTGACACTAGAAGGTGCAGGTTTTGCGGACACGATGACGAGGACTCCATTCACATCCTCTGTCGCTGTGCCTGCCTCAGGACATTAGGGAGCTTCCCCTACAACGGGTGTTGGCCTATGCGCACAGCACGGGTCTCTTCCAATAACTCCCAACTAGCGGCAGGCACAATGGGTCGAAAGACCTGAGTGCTGCGGGTAACCGCGCCGCCTATCAAAAAAAAAAAAAAAAAATATCGTTGGATTCATAAAAGGACGTAGATTCCAAAAATATAATAACATACAGGCTGTTCCATATTAAAATCGAGAGTTGGTATTATCAAAAAGCTATTTTTTATGCCAAAAAGTTGTCTTTAATAAGTACTTCCGCCTTGCCAAATATGAAAATTTTATCTAAAAAAATAAGGAGGAAAAAAGTGGCATACCTGGAATCTGTATATATAGGTAGATACTGTAGAATCTACTATATTCAAAAAAAAATAAATAAATTTACATTTTTACTTTTGCAACCGCTTGAGACATGTCTAACCAATTTGGCATCAACTCGTTATTCATAGCATAAAAAACACACTTGTTAAGAAAATCAGTTTTGTTTCTAAACTGTGAAGATTGTTAAAAATAGTGTACGGATAAAAAATGAAGGGATTGCAATAGAGCATATGAAGACACATTTTGTTTGTAATGTTATACAGGGTAATATACCAAATTTGTTAAAAATATCTTGAGTAGTTTGGAAATTGAAAATTTTAAATGGATTTTTTTTTATTTTGAAAACCATGAAGCTCGAAAACGGTTGCTGTAGGACCCTATGTTTATCAAACAAAGTCTCCTTAATTTTAGACATAGAATACGCCCCTGGATTTTCTGCGCAACGTTAGGAAACACTCTGAAGAGAGGAGAAGGGATCGATGGCCGTTATAGTTACAGGAAATTTAAGAAATGGCATTCCACTGACCAGAATCGAAAAATTTGACTGTCATTCACTACTCATTTCAGCTAGGGTGTTTTCCGGGCTTCCCCAGCTCATGGCGCCACTGCGATATAGTAGCTACGCTTCTGTGTTTCAACATAATTAGCGTAAAAACGTGGTTAATGGTTAATAATAATTCTGACTCCTAATCGATTTGATAAAACGGAAACTCAAATTTTCAGGACCAACTATCTATGTACAATCTAAAACATTTAGGTATATGTACTTATTTTTGTCGTGTCTGCTTGATCTGTACTCGATATAAGGAAACAAGAACCTGAGGGATAATGTCATTCAATTAAGAGGATCATATTTTATTCCATATTACGGAAAATTCTACGTTCTCGAAGATTATGAAATAAAAAGTAATATTGGATGTTTAATTTAATCGTGCCAACTATTTATCTGTCAATGTAGGTAAACATTTGATTGTTGCAGATCTCAGCTTACCAACGGGTCCTTGTATATAAATAGCGTCATCGAGGAACAGGGATTGACAGGAACGTACCAGTGTATGGCGACGCTACCAAATGTTGGGTCTATCGTAAGCAGGACGGCCAAACTTAGTATAGCTAGTAAGTAAAAACACTTATTTCCATTAAGAGCTGGTTAGAACTTACTTAGGTTAAGCTACGAAACTATTAAATTGACATTGTGTAACCGGTTATAGGTTTGCTTTTCAATGCTCAGTTAACGTAATTGAAGCTACCTATAATTAACTATAACGTTAGAATGTAATATCAGTATGTTCCAGTCACATTCTGAGCTTATGGTTAACAAAGTATTGATAAAGTGGATACTCGAAGCGGATAGTTCTTTATGAAACATCGTGAAAATAATTGTTATCAAATCAAACAAATTGCAAGAAACAACGGATATAAAGAAAAACTAATAGATAACATGCTAAAAAACAAGGAGGAAATTAATTCGTCGGGAGTTTTACAATATTCGGGAAAAAGAAGCCACCTATAGTTATATTAATCACGTCCCAGGTTATAGTGAAAAAATAGCTCGCAGAATAGAACGAAACGGTAGTAAAACGATTAGTGTCAACAATCGTACTATTGGGAGGATTTTGATAAACAACAAAGAAAGGGTTAATAAATTAAAACAATCGGGGGTATACCAAATTAATTGCGCGGATTGTAATGCCGTGTATGTGGGTCAAACCGGTAGAAGTATTGACACTAGAGTAAAAGAACATAAAAAATCCATATTAAATAACGCAAAAATTCAGGATTTTCGACGCATTGTATAGAAAACAATCATTTTATAGATCTGAAAAATGTTAAGGTACTGCATCGTGAAAAGAAAGGAAAGCGCTTAGATCTGTTAGAGCAATTAGAAATTAAAAAATTTTCAATTATAAATCCTTGTACTACCTGTACTATGATAGATTTTACACTCTCGCCCTTCTTAGAAAAGGTACTTAAAACTCGGGCTTTACCAGATGGTAGGATCAATCGGGGGTAGGTGCTCGTAAACAAATAAATAACAAAAACGGGCTTAGAAACATTTAGTAATAGACATTTACTCTATTGAAAAAGGCTTAATAAGCCGAAATACTAGTATATAAAGTGTTTTCTATATATTTCTTGAAACATCTAAATGAGATCAATGTTTGTTTCAAAACAATTACAAAGTATTGGTTAAATTACATATTGGGCATTGACCAACCAACCCGTCTATAAAATACTTTGTAACAACAAATTCAGAAAGAAAAGATATGCGAACGTTAGATTATAATATAAAGTGAACTGTTACGTTTAGGCCTTTTAAAAGCATATCTCTAAAATAAACAAATACACTGTCTCAAAGGCTAGATAAAGATAAGTCTGCTTAATACATAAATAAATATGCTCCTACACATTACAGTGTTATATTCGGTATTATGTAAATTCTTACAACATTTAAAGATAAAACATGTAATTCCCCGATAGATTGGTGATTCCCCTGCCTACACTAGAAAAGAGCCGTTCGGTCTACTTATTAACATTGGAAATCTTTATGTTCGTATATGGGGACCGAGTTAGGAGATTTCGTTCAAGGCCAAAAGACAGCGGTGTCGTGATCGAGTGACGCAATACATATAGTGGAGCAGATGAAACCTATACCATCTTGTAGAGCATGTTTTGGAGCATATGGGGTGTGATCTACAATTTTTTTTAGTAGGGCAATTTGTTTAACAGGCCTTGGAGTGCATTATCTGCACAATTCGAAAACGTGTTTCTGAGTACATACATTAAAAAACGGCTAGACGTACCGCCGGGAAATCCTCTATAGACACAAAACCTAAGAGCTTCAAATGATAGTCGAATGAAATGTAGCAGAGATGTTGAAAAATTAAAAAAAAAGTTTGGGTGGATATCTGTAACCGTTTTCGAATTATCGAATGTTTAAACAGCGCTCACATTTATCAGAGTGAAGTATTACGACACGCTCAGGCTTATAGCGCGAATACTGGTGCCTCTATAGATGTCTACCCCTAGAAATAAGCGAGTTAGAGCGACGATTTTACTCCACTAATATAGATGGCGCAGCGCTCGACCAGCGAACGGCGTGAAGAGTAATGGAGAGTGTTCAGTTATAATACCATACTGGCCTAATGGAGTATCGTCTCATTTGATAGGAGAATCGGCGCGCTTATAATTATGTGTCATGTTATCATTTTCAATGTCTCCGATGGTTGCAAGATTGTGAAATTGCGATTTTTTTAATCGAAAATATCCAAAAATTATTAAATATTCAGGAAAAAATTGTGTATCCGGCAAAAGTCCCGAGACGGTCTTATAAATAGCATTTTACAAAGAAACATATCAAAATTGTAGACTACAGTGGTAGTGGTAGTAGACTCTCCTCCGTGTCCAAGGTCACCAGGTGACTACCACCCCAACATTTTTGGATAGCTACCATGTCGTGTTGAACCTCAATTTAATGGGAATAAAAAAAATAAATATTCTGGCGCAAACCGGAAATCACTATGACCATTCGTTCGATTTTTTCCTCTACCAATAAATAATCAGTTTTTTACAGCTAGTTTGAAGTTTTCAGTTACCCGAGCGCAATAATATTTTTTTTCGAGAAATTTGTAGGTCGTCTAGTGTTAAGATCGTTATTCGAAGTTAGTCTGGTCATACAATCCACCTCTTCTATCTAACTATGCCACAATACCACTAGTGCAGGCGCATCATCCTGTTGCAACCAAACATTATCAAATGTTTCACCTGGATTATAAATCAAGGGTAGCTGGAACAATCTGATCTTCTAATAATTCAAGATACGTATTTCCATCCAAATTCTTGATACCAGATAATTCTTGACTCATATATAATGAAATTATAATGTTCTTTAACGATAATCTTAAATATAAATAACATTTATGTAGTATTGTCGAATTAAATGAAGACATTTGAGAATTAAGAAGTGTAACAACAATGCACCGCGATGTTTGTTGATGTTTGCTGGTCATGCACAATCAAAACTTTGTAGATCGACCGCAGATTTTTTCTTGGTAAGAAAATGTATTTTCTAATCGAATGTAAAGACAAAATGTCAAATAATGAACCCTTGGATCTTTTTTCAGGTCTTTATTCTGTGCTTAAACTCGTTGGTTCGTCCAATTGCGTAAGAGCTCATAGGAAAACATTTCGCGTGCCTATAAAACATTTTTCATTTGTAGCAGTAGTTATTATTGTCCGAGAATTATGGCTCCTTATGGAAATACTCCTCGTTATGAGAAACCATATAAATAATTCATGTCGTTCTTGGAGAAATGTGAAGGGATTCCCAAAAGGAGGCTGAATATTTATGGTGGACTTATTTGATATATTCGGTCAGTGATGTAACTAACTCATTTTGCACCCGTTGCTACCCGAAAATTTGCAACTACAATTTGGTAAATGTTGAAAATTGTATACATATTTATAGACGTATTAACTTTTCAAATTGTGTATATATTTACGAACAAATAAAAAGTTAAAATTAAATATATTTTTACTACTATAGTAAAATAAGATTTGAAACCTGGAATTATCTACTTTTATTTTTAATTAACGAGCAACAAAAATCTTGTAAACGTTTAAGAACAAATTAAAACTGTGACTTTGACGTGCAAGCAATATGGCCAAACACCCTCTGTAGACTGTTTAGGATCAACAGATTTACATGTCCTCGGAAAGATGACAGGATCTGATACACTGAGTCACACACTTCCCAATATCCAATACTACCCATAAGTAATCAATCAATCAATCACACACGAGAAATGTTTGATTCAGAAGACAGTTCTCTAGCTAAAGTATCGACTTTCCTTATACTAGGTCTTCATCGGAATGTAGATCTGGTACAACTGCAATTTATCAAAAATTCTGGCAAATATACTGCCTACGAAATAAAATCAAAACCACAAAAGATTCCAAGGCCACAAGTGTAGTACCAAACTATAAAAATTTGACTTGATACTACACCATGTACAGGGGTGAAGAATGTATTATCTTTCAGTACTTTCTGTTTTCTGGTATTTATATTACGGATGGCATATTCCCGGAAGATTTTTTTATGAATTATATGCTTATTATTATTGCTATTAAGTTATCAGAAATTACGACGATTTTTATTAGATTTTCCTTCTAGTTTTCCTTTTATTACGTTGCTAATATTAATTATTGGCAACGTGGTAAACTTTTTTATTTTCCAAACGTTTTACGAGTATAATATCAAATTTTGGAGCCTCCAGTGCCAATGCGTTTTCTCTATAACTGATATGCAGTGTCTAGTTAGTTTTCATTCTTTTCGTACTGACAGAGAACAAATATTAAATTTATGTAAGTTACTAAATGGTGATTTTGAACGGGGTTGGAACCTTTAGTGTGAACATAACACTGACGTAGTTTTCTACATAACACCAAAACCCTATACTGCACTCGACGCACGTTTCTCCAACCAAGTTGGCATCATCTGAAGATTATTAATACTAAACTTATGTTAACACTATGTCCTATTTACATCTAAATTATTATTGTGGTTCAGTGATCCGTCGCGACGGCTCAGTGAACCATTGTGACGGCTCAGGGAACCGTTGCGACGGCTCAGTGAACCGTTGCTCAGTGAAGGTTGCCAATAGTTAATATTATCAACGTGATAAAAGCAAAACTAGAAGGGAAACCTAATAAAGATCGTCATACATTCTGATAACTTAATAAAACTTTGCTTAAGAGCAATAAGAATAAGCATATTATTCATAAAAAAATCTGCCGACCATCGTCCGTTGATGGACAGTAACTTTATTTTTATACGCTGAAAACAAGTGAGAGTTTTTTCCGCTTAGATTTGCTTTGCTCAAAGGTCAGTGCACTTTTTTTATTGTTAATAGGTAACAATTATTAATACAATTATCATATTTAGATCAATTGCGTGATTGATATGTCGACCTTAGATTATAAACACAATAGACTTTAAATTCGTTATCACGTCGCGCAATCGGGAAAGTATGCAAGTTTTCCTAGTAAACAATACACTTACTTTATACATTGACAACAGCTAAATGTGAAATCGTAGTTATTGTTCTTAGATTACTTGTAAGCTTTTTATTTTTCACATATCACCAGTCATATAATTTTATCGTCGGTAAAATTAAAAAAAAATTACTTTAGCGTTGCAATAACAACTTTAAAATAACAGTTTGAAAAATGTACAGGGTGTTCAAAATAAGATCCTCTATCCCCTTATCTCAGAAAGTATAAAAGGTAGAGAAAAATGTTAAATACGAAAGTTTTTTGCTTTCACCTGAATTTTTCATTTTTATAACTTTCTTGAATACAGGTTGTTCAGTTTCTCTGATCCAGGCATCAACTTTCTTTTTTTAAATGGGACACCCTATATTCAATTACGTTTTTGAACTCTCCTTAAAATTCTAGGTTGACATTGTTAAGAGTACCCTATACCTATCATTTACCTTTACGAAGATATTAGCATTTAAAGAAAAAAATCTTTAAAAAACACCTGCTCAAAAAATCTCGGCAAAACAAATAAGACATCCAAAAAAAAGCTAAATAGGGTTTATTTCGTAGACAATTAGACTCAGAAATTACTTCTATGGATCGATATTACCTGATTAATATACAGGGTGTTTTTGACAGATGGCTCAAACATGTATATGTTAAAACTCCAGAAAATCGAAAATCTCTTATGGAACACCCTGTGTATTATTATATTTTTGGATTCTCTATTAAATTTTAACCTTACTCTATATAACGTTCCCTATTCTTATTTTGCTTAGTTTTCAAGATATTGACGAAAATGTGGAAAAAATGTCAGCTATTAATCATTATCGACTATTATTAAAAATATATCTACTATTATTTGGTATATTATAGTTAGTGTGCCTTAATACTGATTAAGAATATATTATTTTATTAAAAACTAATATTTTTTTAAATTATTTCATTAATTAACTAATATAATCAAATCTATGTGTGCAACTTGAACCACAAATAACTAACAATAATCAACAAATAACAATAAAAATAATAAATTAAATCAAGTGTCCTATATGTCCTCAATTTTCAGCTATGCATGTTGTGTATATAACTGCTAGTTTTCTTACAGCGCAATCACTTTGATTGAGCGCTTCAATTTCCATCCTGATTTTAATCTTTAAATCATCAACATTATTACTCTGAATTTGATAAACTCAGGCTTTCAATGTATCCCATAAAAAGTTATCAAGTGTAGTTAAATCTGGGATCCTCGGCGGCCATGGGATATTCCCGTTTGACCCTATCCATGCCACAAAATAGTTCTTAATAAAATTCTTTACAACTGCAGTATTGTGGCATGGAACTCCATCCATCTGATAGATGATCTGATTGGTATCTTCTTCGGTATCCAATAAAGGTAAAATGCAAGTTTGTAATGAATGCCATTTCCTGATATTTTACCTAAGATACCTGGGACCATTTAAATATTGGCCAAGAAAGACAGGGCCTAAAATGTGTCTCTTATAAATAGCGCACCAAACATTTTCGTCAATATCTTGAAAACTAAGCAAAATAAGAATAGGGAACGTCATATAGAGTAAGATTAAAATTTAATAGAGAATCCAAAAATATAATAATACACAGGGTGTTCCATAAGAGATTTTCGATTTTCTGGACTTTTAACATATACATGTTTGAGCCAACTGTCAAAAACACCCTGTATATTAATCAGGTAATATCGATCCATAGAAGTAATTTCTGAGTCTAATTGTCTACGAAATAAACCCTATTTAGCTTTTTTTTGGATGTCTTATTTGTTTTGCCGAGATTTTTTGAGCAGGTGTTTTTTAAAGATTTTTTTCTTTAAATGCTAATATCTTCGTAAAGGTAAATGATAGGTATAGGGTACTCTTAACAATGTCAACCTAGAATTTTAAGGAGAGTTCAAAACCGTAATTGTATATAAGGTGTCCTATTTAAAAAAAAGAAAGTTGATGCCTGGATCAGAGAAACTGAACAACCTGTATTCAAGAAAGTTATAAAAATGAAAAATTCAGGTGAAAGCAAAAAACTTTCGCATTTAACTTTTTTCTCTACCTTTTATACTTTCTGAGATAAGGGGATAGAGGATCTTATTTTGGACACCCTGTACAAACGTGTACATAATTTGATTTGATTAATTATTTTATATTTATATATTATATATTAGTTATATATTATTAATTAGAATTAATATTAAAAATGTAATATTAATTAATAAATAAATGTTGTGTTAATAGAAATCTGTCAACTTAATTTGAACATTTAACCTAAAATCAAAAACAACCCTAACTCTTGTAGATTGGTTTATTTCGGTTCTTGTTAACAATAGACGCAAATTTTTTCCGGCTGTTTCAGTAAGTCAGAGCAGAAAAGACCCAATTCATCCTATGTACTGCCTTTTGTCAACGGCACTATTGTGTTTTGTCTCTTAATTGCCGCTACTGGAAAGACAGCGGTAATAATTACTGACTGAAATAGAAAAAGCTAATATTTCTGAAGCTGAAAATGATCTTACCGAATAGTACCGACACAATAGTTTCGATGTTTGCCAAGAATTGGGTTTTGTTGCATTATTACCTAGAAGAAAACATCGTAAATCTAAATTCATACACATCTAAATTCATGTAGCTGCCATCTAACATATTTATTCTTTATCAATTCATGAAACCTCTGTATACCGCTTGCACCACAAGAATAAATGAATGATCAGAATATCTCGAAGGTAGCACCGTTGATGTGATTACCGATGGGTTCGTGACATCGGTTCCAAAAGGGACATTATTTTATTGCTTTTCATAGACGTATATTGACGTATAGACAAATTATTGTATAATTTATATCTTTACGGTTTTGAAAAAATGTTTTAATATATCACAATTTTTTAGATGAAATAAAACAAGTATCTACTTATTTAAATAAGAAATAAAATGTATTGATTTTTCCAAATTATTAGTACATATTTTATTTTTTGTCGTTCTAAAGTTTCTCTATACATTTAAGTGTATAATATAAGTGCTGTTCCTGCAACAATCACCAACTAGTTAGAAGGAACATGAACTTTTATGAAATGCCTATTAAATCAGAAGAAACTTTCAAACGTTTTAAACAGTTTAATGTAAAGGTCGTTATGTTAATTAGAAAATCCCTCCGCTGAACGCTACTCAGCCTAATTAAATTATGGTTTAATTAAAGTTTTCTCTCGCAGTTGGAGCTTATTTCGATTTAAATCTAAAATAATAATTTAAAACAGTCGGACGATGATTTACTAAATTAATAGAAAGTATTATGCTTGCTTTGCCATTTAGGTACGCTATTTTCTTTAGAGTTTTCAGTACGGTGCTTCTGTGGCAAAATCCATCATTTCAAGTGTCTAAACTACAGATTGGGGTTTGTGGGGTCTTAATATTTTTATAAGGTAAAACACTGTTTTATTCTGAATGGCAAATGTTATGAAGCATAGTCTGTGAATTTTCCTACAATCAAGTGTAATTACACTGAGAAAACCTTTTCTGCGGAAAAATGATTTAAAAATTTATTGGCATAATTAAAATATACGTTATCAAAATATAGATTTGATAATAACCGCGTTTCATAACATGCGTAAGTTTTTTATTTAATTAAGAGTAATCACCATGTGATTAGGACGTACATACTTATATATTTACAAGAATCAATATTCCACTGTTTTCTTCTTTTATTTATAGCTATGTTTTCATTAATACTATTTTAGATTTATTTGGTATTTTTCCCACCCAAAAAAAGCTTTCAAAATGTTATTACATGCAAAACCTTTCAATTATTATCCTTTATTTATTATACTAAATATACTCGTAATCCTTATCCTTATTTTATTTTCCAAATAAAAGAAATTCTTTAAGAAAACTAATAAATACTCAGGCTGTACATTTTTAAACGCTTTACATAAAATAGTAATAAAATGTTTTTTATGTTCTAAAGATAGGACAATTGACTACTTGACTTCCTGTATAATCGAACATCGGACGCAAAATATGGATGGGACAAAAAACACTTCTTGATGATTAGAGAGAACAGTGCCCTGATATAACATGACCAACATTTCTACTTTGCTTCAGCAGTTTTCCTGAAATGAATCGTAAAAACGGATCAAGATGACCATGTGAATCGCATATTACTTCAGAAAGGGTTACAAAGAGGTGTTTTTGGGAAAGGGAAACTTTTATCTATATAAACACATCGGATTTATTTGATTTTTGTTACTAAATGTAGCATCTACTGTATAATTACGTAACCACTATCCTAATTAAAAACATCTGAATGTCAATGAAGTAGCCCTTGATTTATCCATAAATCAAGAAGGCAATAAAATATTTTTACAAATAATTATAATATCTGACACTTGTTTGTGAGAGGGAGGGCGGCATATTATTATTATTTGGTAGGCATCATTTGCGCTTCAGGAACAACTTAACACATCCCTGCAAATGGGTTTAAATATACAGGGTGCTTCAAATTCGATGCAATACATAGGGATCTCGGAAACGGTAAGAGATACGAAGTCGGTTAAATGGAGGCAAAGTTGCGTATTCAGGGGGGCAACATAATGGTGAAAGGAGATCAAGGCTAACTTGATTAGTTTTCGAAATATTTTGAAAAAACCGAAAATTTCGATTTTCGTTTTTGTGTTTTTGCGGGCCTATTTGATGAGGTATTCAAAAATAAAGAGCACTTTTCTATAGCAACTTTTTGCCCTTTATCGAATGGTGTTAGCAAATTTTTCGAAAAACGTTTCGTTTCCTGGAAACTAACATCAAATTAATTTTTTTAAATACGGACCTGGAATTTTTTTCTGCCACCATAAAAGGAACCAAATTTAAACGTTTTGTCTAAGAAAAATCCATCATTAATAATTTCCCGTGGGTGTGGTCCTCTTAGATTTAGTTTTATCTAGGCAAACGTTTCTACGACAAACACATTTCACATTTCAATGTTGTGGCAAGCACTATCGGTACTTAAAAATGGCTTTCAGCAATCTAGAGTTTTTTAATTTTATTTAAATTTCCTCATAATTCAGGAATTGTGCGCAACTACTTAAATGAAACATTTCCAAACAGATGGATTGGAAATCATGGTGCTATAGAATGGCCAGCAAGAGCTCCTGATTTATCCCCATTAAATTATTTCTTATGGGGACGAACTAAAAATGATTTATATAAGAATCAATATAATAACATTGAGGATTTGAGAAATGCCACTATTCGTGTTCTGAATGCAATACCTACAAGGGAAATCGAAAGATCTATTCAAAACTTAAAAATACGAATACGCCTCTGCATGAATAATGACGGAGAATTATTTCAACATCTGCTTTTATAGTTTTAACATATTTTGTTGTTTTATTCATTGTTTATTCAATTACATCAAAGTTAATAGTTGTTAATTCGTTGTTTTATTATTAGCTTTTGTTTATTTATCGTAAATAAAAATGAAATCTCAAAAATATTATTCAATATCTAGAATTAACAAAAGTCGAAACAAAAATATTAGGTAATGATGGATTTTTCTTAGACAAAACGTTTAAATCTGGTTCCTTTTACGGTGGCATTCTATCAAGTTACAAAAATGATTCCAAAAAATTGAAAAAAAATTCCAGGTCCGTATTTAAAAAAATTAAGTTGATGTTGGTTTCCGGGAAACGAAACGTTTTGCGGAAAATTTGCTAACACCATTCGATAAAGGGCAAAAAGTTGCTATAGAAAAGTGCTCTTTATTTTTGAATACCTCATCAAATAGGCCCGCAAAAAAATAAAAACAAAAATCGAAATTCTCGGTTTTTTCAAAATATTTCGAAAACTAATCAAGTTAGCCTTGATCTCTTTTCACCGTTATGTTGCCCCCCCTGAATACGCAACTTTGCCTCCATTTAACCGACTTCGTATCTCTTACCGTTTCTGAGATCCCCATGTATTGCATCGAATTTGAAGCACCCTGTATGTATGTATTACAAAAAATGAATGTCGTTATCCTGCAGTTAATATCGCTTAAATAAGTTGATCACCCTGTACAATAGCGGAGTCACCATGCGATAGTGATTAGGAATTTACTAACATTACTTACATTTTTCTATGCCACCGAGGACGCGGTACCTACGCGGTTTATTCCACTTTAGAATGTTTTTCGTCGCCCGGAAAATGCAAATTTGTTGAAAATTAGTTTGCCGCATTCCGTGTCCCCACAACTTCGCCCGCAAAGAAACACTCTACACAGGGATTAATTTATTTGGCGGCATGACACAGGTCTTTTTTCTTCCAAAACAAATTAAGCTTTTGTCACAAAAGACCCGTCGTTTTTAGCAAGGAATATATAAATTTATTTGCGTGTAAACCCGACCGCTCAAGTGATTGAAAAGTTTTTAATTCAGAGGCAAGCGTTTGTTATATTTAAACTTTTGTTTGACCAGCTTTTCCCGATTTAACATATTACATTTTCTTTCTCTGTCGTTTTCTACAAAATTGGGTGACTTAATTTGGGTGATTCTAATATCATTTTGTAAAATAAGTAAAACTTAATTTCCTTAATTCAGTATAATATGTACAGGGTATTCGCGTATATTTTGACCCCTACCTACAGGCAGGGTAGCATGTCGAAAACTTGGGAAAACCAATTGAACATAATATTTTTAAATGGGACACCCTGTATAATTTTACACGCTTGAGTAAACATTCTTTTCCTGATTTGAAAAATATATATTTTGTTGACATTTGCACTGACAGTTTTCGAAATATTCGACAGCGAGTACCATAAAAATATACAAAAAATACAAAGAACTAAAAATATTTAACAGTAGAAACCAACAATAATAAAAAATATTTAACGATTTTCGATGTAACCTCCTTAGTTATTTAAACATTTTCCAATATTTTCATTTTTTAATATTTTTTTATGATTTATTGTAAACATTATACTTATATTAAATATTTCGAAAACTGTCAGTGCAAATGTCAACAAAATATATATTTTTGAGATCAGAGAAACATTATTTTCCCCAGCGTCTAAAATTATACAGGGTGTCCCATTTAAAAATATTACGTTCAATTGGTTTCCTCAAATTTATGACATGCAATTTTTTTTTTCGACCTAGCCAAAAGATAATACATGAAAAACCAAAGAACTTTTGTATTTAAACTTTTTTCTAACTTTCTTAATAACCCCTGTAAGTAGGGGTCAAAATATACGCGTATACCCTGTACCTACTCTTTACAATAATTGAGCTATTTCAGTTCTTATTATTTTAATAAAAATTAAAAGACTAAACCAAATTTAGGACTTTCACCAGTTTTGTCATAGATCGATCGTTCGATTGTTTCATGCCTGGTCTGTCATGATTAGACAATATAAGCAAAAATTTTAATGAACTACTCGCTACAAGAAAACAGATTTTATAACTAAAAATAGACGGATTAAAATAATGAGCTACATTGCATTAAAGAAGAGGTACTATATATGTTTGGAGTTTAATAAATTTTCATTCACTCAGGTCTATTGGGTTTCCACGAAGAACCCCATGACATCACAGTGTATATAGGACAGAAGGCTTACTTTGCTTGCTACGTGGACGGTATTCCTCCGCCCAGGATCCGGTGGCTGAAGGATGAGAGACCTCTTCAAATCGACGAGCTCAGGATGCTTATTTTGCCTTCTGGAGCTCTGGAGATTGACGAAGTCGTTGACTCGGACCAGGGTTCATACAGGTAAAGAATATTTCTAATTTTATAATAGTATGTAGTTTAATTTTTTTTATTTATTTTTTTCAGATGTAATGCCTCAGGTTTTAACTCTTACAAATTAAGCAACAAAGCAATCCTGTACATAAAAGGGGACCAAGACCAGGCATCTCACGCGGCACCACCTAGTTTTATTGCACAACCACGAGCAGCAAAGTATATTGAAGGGCAGAACGTGTCTTTGGACTGCGCAGCTAACGGCAATCCCAATCCTACCATTACTTGGCTAAAAGATGGATACTCCATTGATATGAAGTGAGTTGAAACAGAGAGTTTTTTATTTTGATAGGTGCTTTATTCCGCATTTTTTTGTAAATACATCTACACATATTGAGACTATTTTTTGGAATTACAAAAGATGTGTCCTAAAAAATTTTATATTTGATTTTTCTAGTGATTTGGACAGTAGGTTTACTTTAGTGGGTACAACGAGTTCCTTGAGGATAACGAAGATCCAGGAGCAGGATGGTGGGACCTATCAGTGCAGAGCTGAAAATAGAGAAGATAGTTTAGATGCTTCGGCGTTAATTCAGATTCAAGTGAGTTTTTATATTTCTCTTCAATCATCTCATTATGCCTGGTTTAAATAATTTTGATAGGTAAACGGGAAACATAACTTTTGCTTCGATCTTTAGTAACTTTTATCTGGTACTGATAACTTTTGGTATACCGGGTGTCAACGGATCTATTAGACAAGCCATAACTTCTAGAGTATTGGATGTATCAAAATGAGATTTGGTATAGGTAAATGGTACAGGAAGAGGAAAGTTTTTGCATATTTTTCACGTTTAGGTTACTTCCGGTTTCACCGGAAATGGCTTCAATTTTGAATTTTTAAATGGAACACCCTGTATATTTTTACATATTTGAATTTCTGAGACAATTTTAGACTTCAAAAATGACATTAAAACTTTTAAAGTATAATACTCGTATACGAATTTATTAAAAACTTCACTGAAGTAAATGTATTTTATGAGCTTATTTTTAATCCAATCACAATGAATTTAGTATCGTTGGATTCGCAAAAAAATCCCTTTTTGAAAAGTGCTTGTCTAACAAGTGTTGCCATTTGAAAAAAAATAGTTAGATATAAAAAAGTAATTTTGCCAACTTGTCTCATTCCTATCTATCATACTAATCACTAAAACTTTGCGATTACATTTTTCTGACATCATCTAAGGCCTTCAGATTAGTTTGCACTCAATCATGGCCACCTAGATGCAATATTAAAAATGGCTCTAAAAAAATCAAGTAGGCGAAAAAACTTTTTAAAATGTCATTTTCTAGTCCAAAATTGTCTCAGAAATTCAAATATGTTTAAATATATAGGGTGTTCCATTTAAAAATTCGAAATTGAAGCCATTTCCGGTGAAACCGGAAGTAACCTAAACGTGAAAAATATGCAAAAACTTTCCTCTTCCTGTACCATTTACCTATACCAAATCTCATTTTGATACATCCAATACTCTAGAAGTTATGGCTTGTCTAATAGATCCGTTGACACCCGGTATAAATGTTTAAATTCTTAGCAAAAAAAATTGCATACTTCATAGTTTTCTAATTTTTTTCTTTCGTTTCCTGCGTTCTTATAAAAACACTATTGAATATCAATTTGAATCTATAGTATAATAATAATATTTACATATTTTTTAAACTTAAGTTATCATTATTTTCTTTTGAAATTTTTAGGTGCCTCCCAGGTTTCTTAAACGACCTCAAGACAAAACTGAGTATCCCACAAAAGATGTGGAGCTAGAGTGTAGTGTTCATGGTATTCCCGAGCCAAAGATCCAGTGGTTTAAGAATGGTGAACTGGTTAAATATTCAGACTATTACAAACTAGTTAACGGGTAAGTGGTGAAAATATTGACTAAATTGGTACAAACTAAAAGGTAGAAATAATTGTGCAACCTTAATCTTATATTTAAAAGATACATTATACACCATTATAAAAGAAACTTATTTTTTACTTACATAATACTTTTTTTGTGGAGTATTTTTAATAATTAAAGTAGTTATATCGAAAACAATTCTAAATTTTCGCAAAATTAGGAAGGACACACTTAGACAATCAATTTGATATCAAATGCGATATATTTTATGAACTTATAGGATAAAAATTCCTACCAAGGTTTTCCAGCTACAGGGCGTTTGTCGTTTTTTTGCAAAACCTACTGATGCTCTTTTCTCGTTTTTTTCTTTTTTTTTTTTTGTTTTTTCAGAATACTTCAAAATAAATTTTCATTTTTATGCCATGGAGTGTATGTCTAAAAAGTCCCTGTAAAATGTTCCAAGGTATTTTGAAAAGGAAACAAGAAAAAGGCAAAACACTCTATAGCCCTAAGAGATCGAGAGATGCCGTTTACACTGTTATTTTTTCGAAAAAAGAGCAAAGACTCGACCATCAGATTTGCTCTATCTATTACAGATGCTCGGAAAGTCTCGAAAACACCAATTTGGACCGCCCTGTGCAAATATTACTTAATTATTCGTTTCTCTTTTTACATAATGAAATCACATAGCTAAATTATTTTTATATTATTTATAAAACATCTTCTTAACTTTCCTATTCTCGTTTGGTTTCAAAAGCACTTAATCTATTTTCGAATAAAACATTTTTGCGATGTTTTAAATAGGCACTTTATTTGTATATCATTCAGATAAGATAATTGTTATAGTTTTATGTCACAATTAAGTAATTAATTATTTGCATGATATAATGTGACTACAATAAAGATATTTTTTAAAGATTAACTGAAATATAATCTCTACAAGTAACACACAAAGGCAAATATATTCATGGAGTGCATAATACAATAATATTATTAAAGATTTAAGATAATGAAAGGTAAATATAATCTCTCTGAAAATATTACACAAGTATACTATTATTGCATTTGTGGAATGTGCAATAAAAACGATAATAATACAAAATATTGATCTATGAAAATTCAACATAAACACTTTGTAATCAGTTGTAGAAAAGGGTTCAGTAAATAGTAGGTTTCTTTTAAATAGAATTAAATAGAATGACATCAGGAAATGTGGACAAAAGGTTCTATCATTTGAAGGCATAGATGCTTGAGACTTCGCCCTTGGGGGGTTGTTCCTGATACCCCCAAAGGCAGTGTTGGCAGATTGTGCACAATTTCCCTAGGGCTAAGCAAAAAGTAGATTTGGCAATGCCGCACTCGGACACTGTGTCTACGATTTTCTAACAATATACAGGGTACTTTAAAAATACCTGTTATACTTGTAGGCATATAATAGAATATCTTCCAAGGCCAGTTTTCATCATCATTTATATTAATACTTAATATTTTCAAAGATGCAAAGTTTATTTTAAATTTTTTTCATGTTTTTGTGCTACAGCAACCACTCTAACTAAATTCTCACTTTAATATTACACCATAGACAAATCAACAACTGAACAAATCAACAACTTTTCATGAACAACATGAAAATTTAAAATGATTCCTAATATTTGTAAGAAAAGGCTTGTGCATAACATGCATAACATTCCTGCAGGTACTCCCTGCATTCTTTTCGGTATAGCTACCTTCCACCTCTTTCTACAAAAATAACAAATACTATACCAGAATTTTTCAGCAAACTTACCTGGTTTCCTCGGGTGAATGAGAGTATCATGAAATTTTTTATCATTACACAAAACAAATTTTTCATCATTTTTAATCATATTTATTTCAGCTATAACTTAAAAATTATGGGCCTCATGACATCAGACTCGGGGTTGTTCCAGTGTTTCGCATCGAATGTTGCAGGAAACATTCAGGCAGCGGCAAGTCTTAAAGTTATAACAAATCCAGGTAAGTTAATTTGAAAACTAAGGTAACAACATTAATCATTCATCACATTACTTTTTACACTATTCTCTTTCAAATGTTCAAAACTAAATATATAAATAAATCTAAAAATAAATAAAATAAAGCCATAGTGCATTCCGAGATCATTTTTTATGTATCTCAAACAATAGTAGTGGGTCAGCTAGTAACCCACCCAGATAATTTCCCGCAGGTCCTGAGAGAAAGCAAATAAGATCAGTCTTTACAGTTCCAACACTCAATTATATTACTTATTTACTTCTAGATTTGCAGTAATTCAGTGCTGACAAGGGCATTTGTCCATAGAGTAAATGTTTTCGACATTTCTTTTAAGCAAATTATACCAGGATATCAAAAATTATCTTGGTCAAGGGTGGTTGTAGTAGAATGTAAAACGTGTGTCTTTAAATTTGAAATAACTATGTCACTGTCACACTGACATGGACATCAATAACCTACAAATTTTATACCTATTTATTTCAGTTGTAAAACAATAATGAACTACAAATTATGAAATAACGGTTTTAGTAACAAGAAAAACTAAATTACAGTAATTGTTGGAAATGTCCCCCGTTTTGTTCGATGCACAAGTTGACGCGCCTCCTCATGCTGTGGAAAGCGTTTTGCAGCATTTCTGGCGTTATGGTTGCACATTGCTGAACAATTCTTTGTTGCAGTTCTTGCAAATTATTTACCGGAGTTACGAAAATCTTGTTTTTTAAGTAAGGAAATATAAAATAGTCCATAATTGTCAAACAAGGTGATCTCGGGGGAAACTCAACTTCTGTATGCAAACTTATCAGCCGGTCATCAAAAAACTCGCGGAGGAAAGCAATATTTTCTCGTGTAGTATGTGCTGTTGCACCGTCATACGGGAAATAACCGTACCGAAGTTCATTATCGTTTAACTGTTGCACAAACTCAGCCAAAAAGTTGTGTCTGTACCTTTCTGCGTTGACGGTGAAATCGAAAAAAATTGCCCCAATTATTCTTCTGCGAGAAACTGCCATCCAAACACCAATTTTTTGAGCATGTAGTGGCGATTCGGTAAAAGAATGAGGGTTATCATTGCTCCACATTCGCATATTTTGAGAATTGATGTATCCCGAAAGGTGGAACCACGCTTCATCAGAAAAAAAAGTTAAGTCCAGAAGATCGTCATTCATTAAATTATTGACAAACCAATAGCAGTAAGCAAGGCGTCTGGGGTGGTCTGCGGGCAGAAGAAAGTCCAATTTCCTGAGAAAGACGTTTCAAATGTTTTGCAGGCTCCTCTTCCATACGTTGACGAACGTCATTGACAACTTCTTCTGTACGAACTCTTGGTCTACCAGCACCTTTTTTATGAGTCACACAACCAGTTTCGCGAAACACTTCAACACAATTTGTAAAATAGGCTTCAATCATGAAAATTTTGTGCTTTGTGGTAAGAGGCATGATTCAAAAACTGGATAAAAAAATTTCAGCACAATGACTTGACAGATTCTGACACAACAAAACATATTCAAAAATTTAAAGTAAGACGCACGTTTTACATTCCACAACCACCCTTGACCAAGATAATTTTTGATATCCCGGTACTACAGTTGGCTATGGCACACAAATTGGTGGGCCATTCGATAATTTAAGTTGATGTTTGCGATTTGTTAGTTCCCCAAGCTTGACATAAGAGTATAAAACATGGATGTATTCTAAAGTTAACCAAATTCTGAATAAGATTTATAGATAATTTACTAATTACCGAAATATATACTTTTAATTTAATGACACATTAATATATCAAATACTTTTCCTTGCCAAACAGTCCAAACACAATACATCTTCAGGCTTGACTTTTCATTTATAAATAATGAACCCTCATGCTTATTTGCATGTCTTTAAATGTTCCTTGTTTTATTTTATTGTGGGAAGAAAAAATTTTGGTAGCAGTTGAATGCCAAATTAAATAACAATAAATTGTTATTCTGGTAACAATTTTTACTTTTTTGGGTGGTCAAGAAAATTATTTAGTATTTACTTAAAGAACGTAGAATAATTATTTAAAAATGGTATCAAATGGTAGCAACTTAATTAATTTTGTTTTTTTTTTATTTTTTCTTTCCTTATCGATTACCTTATTCCATTTCCTGCCACATTACTAATTCGTACTTATTTTGCATGGATTGGCCACCATTTTCGCATGGAATTTTGCATGCCTTTTTTCATTGCACGTCTCACTTCAACCATTAGTAGATAAAAGAAAAGCACAAAAAGCAAGACCTAAAAAAGCACAATCCGGTCTCCGGAATACCGAACCCTCTTACAAACAACAATCTATCTCCTTATTTTCCTCTCTCAAATCTGAGAACACCGCCCGACTGGGCGACGTAGATTTCGGTCACTTACTAAAAACTAACATTCAAAATTCGGACAGTGCTATTTACGATCCGCATAGCGCTTTTTCGTCTCTGAAAAGTAGCGAAGCTATCAACGATAACATTAACCTGGGTGATATTCAGTCTGCTTTCTTTCCCTCCTCCCCAAAACCCCTTTCAGCAGCTAGTTCCGAGAAGAAGATTACCGACGGTCTACCGGGCCCTCCCAGGGACCTTAAGGCTCCCATTGTCAAGGCCAGATTTATTATTTTGAGTTGGAAGCCCCCACTGTTGAACACTGAGAGCATACAGAACTATTCTATTTACTACCGACAAGAGGGAAGCGATAGGTAAGTTGTATTTAAATAAAATTTATATATAACAACATGTAAATGTTACTAGGGAACGATACCAGAACACCAGCAGATCTAAACTGGAAGAAATCAACATCGGTGGTCTACTGCCAGGACGTGTTTATCACTTTCGAGTAGTACCTAACAATGCACAGGGGGATGCGGGAGTGTCATCCGAAGTTCTAACGGTAACAACACAATCGGAGGAACACGTTGCTAGTGCACCACAAAATTTCGATGCCTACGCTACGAGCCCGAGGAATATCCATATAAGTTGGCATCCTCCTGAAACGCCCAACGGAAATATTCTGCGATATACAATTTACTATATGGAGGTTAGTGAGGTTATCAAGATGTAACAGGCTGTTCCGTCTATAAGGGGTGATTCATCAATACTGGGATTTAATCTAGACTTTTTTCGTGTTTTGATATTAAAATGTTTCAAGATATCTTGTAGGTGTCCCTCGTATCAAAATATGAAAAGAAAATGTTTCAAAAGACAAGTGTCGGGGATATACTTTGATAATGTTTTTGTTTTTTCTCAAAAACTAACCCCCAGAGCAATGTGACGATATTTTTTACTAGGGATGTTAATAAGAAAGTTTTCCCTGTGATATTTTTTCAACATGAAGAATTTTCCTTAATTTAAATTTGGCGCTGTTTTATCCACTTCCCGCCACTTTACTAGTTATTTTTGTATTTGACATAAGCCACATAAGTACCCTTAAAACCAAAATCTGATTTACTAAATCTTTTTCTATAAATCTTCATAAAAATACAGTCTGACAACATCGACATCGCAACGTGTGTCACTGTCAAACAATACCGAAGCACAACTCGCCATTTTTATGTGATCCTTGTTAACGTCATTTTAGTGTGTTTCTTTTTGTATTGGTGTTACCTGAAGTTTTGGTTGAGTAAATTAGTAATTATAGTATTTGTAGTGATAAAAATACAGCGAATATATGTCAATAAATGTCAAAATTGTCAACATAAAATGGGCAATTCGATCTATGTTGTATGTATGACTGAATACTGTTGCCAGCTTCTAAATTTCGTTGGAAAGTGCTTATCGCTGACTGATAACTAATGATTACATCGCTATGGCATTTTTAGAAGGTTTTCAATTTTTTACGTTCTATACGAGGATATTTTTTTTAATGAGTGTAAAGCCCTCCGATCAAATATGTATAGATAAGTAATTGCCTATTTGTCAGTATATAAAATAATCGTTTCCAAGCATAACAAAAAACACAACCTCAATTTAAAGAAATTTCCTGTCACAGTGCCCAACGGCATAGGCGGCTATGTTTTAAGGGGTGAAAATAATAATTATAAAACTATAAGTACAAATTAGAATATTTTATTTTAGTAAATACAAAGTTTAAGATTTACATATTCAAGAACAACAATTTATACACATATGTGTATAAATATTTACTACACTATTTATAATAGTCTTTAATATTTACTATTAAAAAAACAATTGTAAAATCATTGACGATCCCTCTCGCGATCGCTGATTCTACGTTAATGCATGGCTACCTACCTATGTAAACCACGCCCCTTGGTGACAGTCACAAAATCCCTAATGTAAACAAAAAGCTTTTGTTTTAAATATTGTTGGTAACAAAACTGTGTTGCTATAATTTGTCTATATATTTGGTTTGATGTAAAGCCCCATTGGTAGCCCCAAGCATGTAGTTATTAGCATTGTTTTCAACCATGTTTTGTTTTGTTTTTTCAGACAAGTGCCTCTTTAGAACACAACATAGATACGCCTGAATTATCGTACGATTTAATGGGCTTAAATCCATTCACCGAGTATAGTGTGTGGGTGGTGGCAGTTAATCATAATGGAGCCGGAGCAGCTACAGAAGAAAAGTTAGTAAGGACGTTCAGTACAATGCCGTCCGAACCTCCAAGCAATATCACAACAGAACCTTCTAGTACTGTGAGTGATTTACATTCTCCTATTCATATTTAAGTGAATATCTATACTTGTTCTTTTTTTTTCAAAGACATGTGTTTTGCAAATATTAAACAAAATAAAGGAAAAACATCCTTCAACACTTTTAAAGAAATACTTTTAGCGAAACAAAAGTTAAAACTCTCTGAAGCTAGTGAGAGTAAATTTCGAAAGAAAATACTTTATTTTTATTTTCAGTGCCCGATAATTTTAAGTTCCATTCCTTTTTAGAGCATTGTAGTGAGATGGGAACCCCCGCCGCCCGAGTCGCAAAATGGCATTATTTTAGGTTATAGAATTAAGTACCGCAAGCAGGGTAAGGGTAAGGGAAATACGGTTACCACGCAGCCGAGTGACAGGCACTATGTCATCGGCGACTTAGAAAGAGGTACAGTGTACCAGATTAGATTGTGGGCAATGAACGTGAATGGTACTGGTCCCCCCACGGAGTGGATAGATGTAGAAACCTTTCAGAATGATGTCGACGAAAGCAGAGTGCCTGATAAACCTAGTCTTTTAAGAGGTTGGTACATCATTGTTAGTTGTTGGTGTAATGTTGTTTTGGTATAATTTTTAATCAAAATGAATAGTATATACAACACGTCGGCCTAAAGTAACCACTGTCACAGGTGCTTCGTTTCTTCTCGCTATACAGGGTGTCCGGATATAATGTGCAAACAATTCAGGGGGTGATTCTACAAGAAAAATTATTGCCCCAATTTTCTATAATAGTTTTGGAAAATCAAAAATAACGGAGCTTTGAAGTTATGTGTTTAAAAACAATTTTTTTTAATACTTTATCTTTATCTGCTGGTTAACCGATCCTTTTCAACTTTGGTACACCTACTACTAATGTTCTTTTGTGTGATTATTCCAAATTTGACATTCACCCCCCTAGTGGATTAAGGACCTATAACTTTTTTATTCTTTGCTTTTTAGTAACTATGATTGCATAAAACGAAAGAGCATACAAATACATACAAAAAAGATGTACTCTCTCTAAAATGAGACGTTTTTGAGACAAACCTCTTTAAAAATTATCCTGCACCGTATCAATAACAACTCATTTTAACTATTTTAAGCATTTTAATAAAGCATGCTATGGAAACAAATGTACTTTTAGATCTCTCTAAAGCGAGCCACTTTTGAGACAAACCTCTTTAAAAACTATCCTGCACCGTATCAATAACAACTCATTTTAACTATTTTAAACATTTTAACAAAGCATGCTATGGAAACAAATGCTATGTTTCTATGGAAACCAAGACACCTACGTGAAAATTTTGAGAGATTTAATTTTATGTGAACTTCAATGCCATGTAGCTCCCGTTATTTTTGAGATTTCGGAAGACTTATAGGAACTTGGGACATTAATTTTCTTTGTAGAATCAACCCCTGAACTTTTTCCCCATCATTTCCAGACACTGTATATGAAGTGAGACATAAAGAGAGAGCAACACACACTGTGGTGACTTTAAACTTACGAGTGTCATACTGACACTTAGTTTTAGTATAGTTCCGAAGATAATGAGAACTGTCATCAACTCTATGAGAAAATGAAAATAATGTACAGGATATTCACGCAAAAAACAATATTATTTAATGTTCTGATAATTTGAAGTATTTTATTGCGTTAATTGTCTCGTCAGTAGTAAAAAACGGTAGTTTTCTCTGAAAACGAAAACTACTATATTTTCCTAATATATTTTAAAAATAATAAAAATAAAAATGCTATTGCCGCACAACGCAAGTATAAGTCTTATATGGTGATCGAGTTCTTCTTTGTAAAAATACAGTGCCGTCAAATAAAAATAAACGTCAAATGCACTTTTGTTTTTCTATTTGTTACACTATCTGTTCATTATGTAATAATTCTATAAAAAAAAAACATTAAATGAAATTGTTTTTGCATGGCCTGCTATTGCGTTTATTAATGTAATTATGGGAAAATAGATGAATATTATTTAATATCAAATATCTCTAAAATTCATAGAGATTTTAAAACTTCAGTAAAATTATATAAAGGGTGTTTTTTTAGGTTTGATAGAACTTTACATGACAACTACTATCAGACTGAACTGTTAGTCTGACACGGTTTATAAAATTTATTTTCAGTATACTTTGGCAAATCATCATGAATAGATTCACTCTTGAATAACGCTACCAAATTCCTCAAATTTACTTTGAAAATCATTCGTCGGTTCGCCAAACGCATAGAAGATTTTTATGGTCCACATGATCGTCCATCTGAGCTATTTATTCATCGTACTGTGGATAGATTTCGTACCACATACTCTCTAAATGATTTGAAAACACCAATGCGTCGAAGGAATGTGCATAATGAAAAGAATATTACCGCTGACGTGAAAGTGTGGTTGCAAACAAGGTTTGGTGACAAATTAATTTCAAGAAATGGATCTGTTAACTATCCACCCAGGTCCTGTGATATGACGCCCGCAGATTATTTTCTGTGGGGCTATGTCAAGTCATTATGCTGATAAACCAGCAACAATTGAAGCCTTAGAAACCAACATTGTTCCTGTTATTCACGACATACGACCAGAAGTGCTCGAAAAAGTCACCCAAAATTGGATGAAAAGAATCTGTCTTTCGGACAGCCGCGGTGGCCACATGCCGCAAATAATTTTTAAATGTTTAATGTAATAGATTGTTTTCTTAAAAGTTTAAAGTTCTATCATCCTTAAAAAAATACCTTTTATTATTGAAGACAAGGAAATGATTTTTGTCAAGATTTATGATAATATACATAGAAAATTTATGAAAATACACAGTATGTTCTATTAAAAAAAAATCAGGTTTGTCATGTAATTTTGGTCTCAGATGTTGAATTCGTTTCTGATAGCCTTTACACCCTAAAATCCGTATTAAGTATTTTTTTTGCAAAACCACGATCAAGGAGTTTGCAACTTGTTCAAAATATAAGTGAACACCCTGTACATTCATTTCCATACTCATTGTCTATCTTTTCCCAGTAACATTGAAAATTATTGGATAGAACTCATACCATATAGACTTTTGTGTAATGTTAGTCTGCACTTTCTCGTTGCAGTCCGTCCAACCTTCGATAAGCTTTATGTGATGTGGTCCCAGCCTATCAATCAAAATATAAGGGTGCGGCACTATATTCTCGGTTGGGGCAAGGGAATCCCAGATATGTATTCTCAGGAATTAGGTGAAAGAAACAGAACGTACATAATTGAACGACTGGGTAACTACCTCAAAGAAAAAAAAAGTACAACAAACTTTACACAATTTCTTTGCAGAGCCTAATTCAGAGTACGTTTTGAGTTTGAGGGCTAGCAATCAAGTGGGGGCTGGTCCACCGATATATACGACGGTCCGAACACAGGACGAACCTCCTCCGGAGCCGTCGGCAGCTTTGTATCCACCCATGGGACTCAAAGCGCAAGTATTGAGCACTACCTCTGTGGTTTTGTATTGGACAGATCCCACTTTGAAGCAGAGCCAGGTAAATTAATTGTCGTAAAGTTTGATGTAAAAAAAATAATGTATAATTGTTTTAGTATGTGAGGGACAATCGTTATTATATGGTCAAGTACACTGATGAGAAAACCCAAAAATCTGGCTATGCAAATGTAACGGATTTAAATGTGATGGTACGCGATCTCAAGCCGAACACTTTATATGATTTTTCTGTTAAATTAGTGAAAGGTAAGATCTTATTATAATTGTTGAGAAAAATAAATGGAAGTTGTGGATTTCGCAGAACTGTAGTGTAGTGGGGGCAACTTTAGCATTTGCTTCATATTTTTTTGTTGTTCTCGTATCGTAGCACCACCTGCAGGCACGAAAGCAGCAGAGTGCTACCGAAATCTGTTATTGTTTTGTCCATCTGTGTTCTACTTGTTTATGTTTAGTTAGTTAAATTTTTGAACTCAAGGCGACTGTTTGTTCTCCTTTTATTGTACTAATAGTACTAATACCTATTTGATTACAAATATACACTGCAGAAATAATAATCATACAAGTTACTTCTTTTTTCATTTCTGCTCCTAGTGAGATAATTTCTCATAATATAATTTAAGTGGTGTTGGTGAAAATGGTGTTGGAATTAACTGTTTTTCGTTGAAGATTATCTTTTACAGAGGACTACACAGTGTGATAGACAATGCATTGTCTGTGGCCCTGTGTAGTCATCTGGTTTTACGAGATATGCAGATAAAACCCCAGTTACCAGATTTCTAATCGATTCATATTATGTTGTAAATTTTGAATATTAACATTATTACAATAAAACTAAAGTGAATGTAAATGTAACGAATGTAATATAATGAGGCCTGTGGAAAAGTAGGTCATTATCTGTCTGTCAATTTGACAAGGTGTGTTTCTCACCACTAGTAACATTCAGGATGCGCATTAGGCAATCATGTCGCAACATCCTTCATCGATTCCACTACCTATGGCACTCTGACGAACGTCACAGTGCCTGGTTTCTAGTGATTGGTCTAGATGATTGGCGATGAAGGATGTGCCGACTCCTAAGGAGATGCCGAAATAATGCAATGCCAGTCGGGACACATTACCCATGGAGTAGTTGTTTTCGGCATCTCCTTCAAATAATTAAAAATGAAGACAGAATTTTTGCAATTAATGATTTTTTCAAATCTCCCTGAACAAATTTTCTCATTAAATCAGTACGTCTAAAACATGTACAGCCTTATTAATAATAAAACTTAGAATGTTCTAAGATGTGACTAGAATGTAACTAGTGAAAACTGCATTAATAATACCATTTAAATGCATGTTAACGCTAGAATGATGTTAAATAACTAGTTATCAGTTTGGGTGTTTTACAATAAGTTAAAGTTAACCTAAAAGTTTGACAAAAATGACAGCACTTTTTCTTTTCCCTCCCAATTAACAGATCGAGAATGTTTTTCTGAAATATTAAATAATTTAATGCGAAATTTTCCGTATTTATATGTCAGTAACCTCAATAATTATATAAAATTTTATTATGGCATGGTTACTTATCCAATTCATTAGGGAGATTTTGCACCCCTTAAATTTTAGCACGTCGTTATCGTCATTCTGAGCAAGTGCAGTTCCAAAAAGAGTATCATTTTTGGCACTGCGCGTGCTCAGTAGGTATAACGATTGCGATAACGATAAGGTAAAAATTTAAGGTTTTCAAAATTTCCCTATTATAAAAGGCAAAGTTAATGCTTATCAAGGGCGGATTTACCATGAATACAAATTTTACATTAGCAAAAAGCAAAAACGTAATTAGTTAAAAAAATATAAACGTACTTCACTTAAGGATTTTTTATTAAACACTTCTATTTGCTATTTCATGTTTGTTCAAAGAAACACGTACCTATCTAAATACACAGATAATTTCTAATTTCACAACATTTTTTAAAAATGTGGTTCTTTGAGATACTCCCCCATGTTGAAAAGCTAAATCCATCCTTGATTGCTTATTAACACAAAACAGTCTTGACACAAGACACTTGTCAGTCTTGTCACTTTGCGTAAATGTTTGTAAATGCAGGTTAGATTTATTGCAGTGCAATTAGCTCTATGTATAGAATGAGATGTTGCCACATTAACTTCTTATTTAGCATGCTGTTAGTTATTTGTCTATAAATATTTAATTATTAATATGAACTACTTATACTGATTTAAGAATGCGGTTAGTCATCATTAGTAAACTTGATGTTATTGTGATTATTATTAATATGGGTGTTTGGGTTTTTAATATGAAACTAGTACTACAACCAGACTATTCTCATTCTAAATAGTAGTTACAGTTATAAGTTGTTGCTTGGCACAATCGCAGTCTCGAAAATATACCACTCCCTCTCCCAATATGAATGAGGGATGGAGATATTATATTATTTATTTTTATTTTATTACCAGGTCGAAAAGAAAGTGCCTGGAGCATGGTCGTCCAAAACCGCACTTGGGAACTACCTCCGAACGTAGCGCCTAGGGACCTAGACGTGCACTTAAAAGATGAGGAGTCTCAATTGGTCGAGTTAACTTGGCAGCCACCTAAGATAACCAGCGGACGAATAACGGGTTACGTTATTCTATACACTGATAACAAAACATATCCAGATCCTGAATGGAATGTCTCTGCGGTCAAGGGTGACGTCCACTCGAGTATTATATACGATTTGAAGCCTTTTACGGTGTATTATTTTAAAGTGCAAGCTAGGAACAGTAGAGGATACGGCCCATTCTCCAACTTGGTGTCGTTTAGGACTGGTCGAAGTAAGTGTTCTCATGTCAAGTATTAATTTTTTATTTTTGTTTTGTTTTTTGTTTTTTATTTTATTATAGAAGTTTATGAAGTAAAGTATTTATTTTTGTGTTTGATATCATATTAAGTTTAATGCCAACGATTACAGTAATAGGGAGATTTTGAATCCCTTAAATTTTAGCACGGCGTTATCGTAATCGTTATACTGAGCATGTGCAGTGCCAAAAAGAGTATCATTTTAGGCACCACGTCTGCTCCGTATAACGATTATGATAATGATAAGGTAAAAATAAAGAAGTTCAAAATCTTCCTATTACTTCATGCTTGAATAACAAGAATAAAAAGAGATTTTTGTTGCAATATTACTTTTACAATGGTCTCTTTGAATTTAATTTAATCTTATTGGACGAGAAATAATGATAAATATAGATGATGTTTGATTTAAAATAATTTATATCAAGTCAAATCTCAAGCATTTGATAATTGTAAAACTATAAATAACATGTTTTCTGGTTCAAACGCCCAAAGACTTTTCAATCACCCATTGTACATTCATGAAAATAATATATTATAATTTTGTTTCACAAATATTAACTGATATGTAAATCACACTCTAAAATGGCCAAATTTGTAGAAATATGGAGATGATGTGAAAAGGTCCTGTAAATATATCGAGTAGATACCCTATCTAGCACAGGAGATATATTTATATAAACTATAAACATTTAAATTTTTTTTTCTATTGGCGATTCAAAGTACCTACTGATGAGGGCGCTACAGATTGTAAACAAATATGGAGGAAGACGAGTCAAAATTTTGCATTTGATCCATCATTTAACAATTAGCATTGGGTTAGTTAGGGTGAAATAAAGGATAAAGAGTGGTAAAAGCAGTCTTATGACCCATAAGTGCTTTACTAATTACCATATGAATTTTTTTGGGTTGAAACAAGTACTTTTTGTTTATTTATATTTTGGGCTAAAATAAGTGTGACAAATGGTAAAAAAAGTGTTTTGTGACACCATATTAGTGCTTGTATTTTTTTATGTTTTTTGTTTTTTTTTAACAGGCAATACAAAGCAAAAAATGTTACATACACATTTCATTTACACTATCACAAACAATGTAAATGGTTTTTTTTATATTTTTTATTTTCCTTTTTTTTTTATTTTTGGCTATAAGTTGATTGTAATACATTTTTTATTTATTTCTTTTTTATTCAGGTGTAGCTACGCATGCCTCTGTTCAAGGCCAGCAATCGGGTAATTTTTTTTTGTTCGTTTTATCAACCTTACTAACACAACACCCTTATATTTTATCATTTTTACTTATTAACTTTACTAGCATTTTAATATACTAATATCGTAACATCTAAGAATAATTTTTATCGCAAATTTATTAAATACCTAATAAACAAATAATTAACCTTTAAAAGAAATCCTTCTATTTTTTCTTTCACAATGTCACGTGCTACTTTCATTACGACATATTATAATTACTATGGGTTTTTAAACCTTTATAATTAACTTTCTTATTCTTCAACACTGCAATTTTATTTCATTTGAACAGATGCCAACGGTGTATTCTCTGGAAAAATGCTGCTTTACATCATCATCGGTGGTTGTGTGCTTGCCATCACAACCATAACAGTAGTCCTCGCCTTTTTATGCTGTCGAAAGCGAAACCTAACCACGTCGCCAGACAGAAACAAGAAAGGTTACCAAAAGGGGACCCAGGGAATGAAGCCTCCCGATTTATGGATTCACCACGACCAAATGGAGCTTAAAGCCATGGAGAAACGACATTCGAATAACGACGGCGCCAGCAGCAGCGGCGCTATGACGTTGCCGAGGAGCGTGGGTGGGAATGAGTACGATACACATGAGAACATCCACACAAACTCCTTGGATAAGCGATCTTATGTTCCGAACTATGTTGGTAAGTCATACAATTTGCATATTGTTTATCATGCTTCAATTGAAATGGTGAGGTAAATATTATACATAAACTTTAATATAGATGTTTATTAATTTTATTTATATACAGGGTATTCTCAAATTGACACATTTATTTGAACAGGATTATAGAAGTTGCAAAATTGTAAAGATAAACAATGTAACAATGTAATTATTCCATCCATTATAATCGTATGTTTACAAAAATTGTTCAAAATTATCATTGTTTGTTTAATGTATCTATAATCTTGTTTCTGCAATATGTCGACATGTTCCCTAATCATGTCTACAAGTTCATTGTTTTTGTAAACGTGTGCCATTTCTTAAGCAACACACATTAACCAAAATCTGAGACTGAGAAAAACAGGAATATGATACACACACACACCACCCAGGTCGAGTAAAACTGTAGGAGTCAGCCTTTCATCAGTGTAGTGAAAAGCTAGAATCTAACATTCAAAACAAAAGAAACGCTGGACTGTAGTACTTATTGTAGTATTGGCCGACATTTTCACATATTGGCACATAGAAGTTCTACATCGTGGTAAAATAAATAACTCAACTTTAAGTACATTGTATAGCGAGTTATCAGTGTGTCATAGTGTCATGCTATAATTAAAAAAAAAAAATAATAATAATTTATGACAAAATTTGTCTATTCAAAAATATGCATACAATTTTCCTATTAAGAAGTACAAAATAAAACTGTTTTGAAAGTGCTAGTTTTTAGACTCTGAAACATACATATAGAGTGTGGCAAATAGATTAGGGCTGTTTACAATTTTTTGTGTATTTAATACCGGGATATCAAAAATTATCTTGGTCAAGAGTGGTTGTGGAAAGTAAAACGTGTGTCTTACTTTAAATTTGAAATAATTATGTCACTGTCACACTGACATCATCAATAACCTACAAATTTCATACCTAGGTATTTATTTCAGTTGTAAAACAATAATGACCTACAAATTATGAAATAACGGTTTTAGTAACAAGAAAAACTAAATTACAGTAATTGTTGGAAATGTCTCCCGTTTTGTTCGATGCACAAGTTGACGCGCCTCCTCATGCTGTGAAAAGCGTTTTGCAGCATTTCTGGCGTTATGGTTGCACATTGTTGAACAATTCTTTGTTGCAGTTCTTGCAAATTATTTACCGGAGTTGCGAAAATCTTGTTTTTTAAGTAAGGAAATATAAAATAGTCCATAATTGTCAAACAAGGTGATCTCGGAGGAAACTCAACTTCTGTATGCAAACTTATCAGCCATTCATCAAAAAACTCGCGGAGGAAAGCAATATTTTCTCGTGTAGTATGTGCTGTTGCACCGTCATGCTGGAAATAACCGTACCGAAGTTCATCATCGTTTAACTGTTGCACAAATTCAGCCAAAAAGTTGTGTCCGTACCTTTATGCGTTGACGGTGAAATCGAAAAAAATTGGCCCAATTATTCTTCTGCGAGAAACTGCCATCCAAACACCAATTTTTTGAGCTGTAGTGGCGATTCAGTAAAAACATGAGGGTTATCATTGCTCCACATTCGCATATTTTGAGAATTGATGTATCCCGAAAGGTGGAACCACGCTTCGTCAGAAAAAAAGTTAAGTTCAGAAGGTCGTCATTCATTAAATTATTGACAAACCAATGGCAGTAAGCAAGGCGTCTGGGGTGGTCTGCGGGCAGAAGAGCTTGATGTGCTTGCATCTTATGTGGATGCATGTTCAAGTCTTTCTTTAAAATCTTATGACATGTTCCATAAGAAAGTCCAATTTCCTGAGAAAGACGTTTCAAAGGTTTTGCAGGCTCCTCTTCCATACGTTGACGAACGTCATTGACAACTTCTTCTGTACGAACTTTTGGTCTACCAGCACCTTTTTTATGAGTCACACAACCAGTTTCACGAAACACTTCAACACAATTTTTGTAAGGCACGCATAAAAATTGTCCGGTAATATTGCCATGTTTGGGAAGTACTCTCGAAAATTGTCCAAACACAAACGTTGACTGTATTGCCAATTTCCATTAACTAGCACACCCGTTCGAAAATAGGCTTCAATCATGAAAATTTTGTGCTGTGTGGTAAGAGGCATGATTCAAAAACTGGATTAGAAAATTTCAGCACAATGACTTGACAGATTCTGACACAACAAAACATATTCAAAAATTTAAAGTAAGACGCACGTTTTACATTCCACAACCACCCTTGACCAAGATAATTTTTGATATCCCGGTATTTTGAAATTAGATGGCTGAAATAGTAATTTTATAAAATAACCAAATAATAATCTTTTTCTGTTTTTTTTTCCTGGAAAAACTGGTAAACGGATAGGCATTTCTGATCCTAAAAACTCTCGAAGGTGAAATTTTTTTTTTGTTTAAAAACAATTTTACAATGGGCGATAAATACGGAAGAATATAGCCCGTAAAAAGCGTTCACACGAATATTCTAATATTCAGGGTGATCGAATTAACTGAAGAAATGAGTTTTTCTGGGGAACGGCCGAGAAAAACAAATTATTTAAAAAAGTATTGCATTTTTACATGATTTTACAAGAAGGTAGGGTACACAAATACAAAAAATATCATTATGACGCTAAGCATCGCCCGCTTTAAAAATTTTTCTTCGACAACGTACATTTGTTATTATGTCGCTCCAAAGATCCCTTAATTTTGAATATTTTGAATATTTTTTTCTATATAACATTTCTCCATTATTTAGAAAGTTATGTGGGCATAAGAAAAATAATAAAGTCAAAATAAATTTTTAAAATAATTTGTTTTTCTCGGCCATATCCCAGAAAAACTCATTTCTCCAGTTAAATCGATCACCCTGTACATATCAGAAGTCAGAAAATTTCTTAGATCGGCTTTTTCATATGGTTACAATGAGGGTTACAAAACTTGTAACTTCTAAATCTGGTTTACAATTAAAATTGTAAAATTATTAGGCATTAGGTTATTAATGTAAAAAATGTTACTCCGTTTTATATTCTTTTGCATGTTTACTATTACTGATTCTTGCAAGTAAATGTTTTTTGATTTGGTTATTTATGCACATATTCGCTTTTGCACACATAGGTGATGATAAAAACAAAAGGGCAGTGAAATCGAAGCCAATAATCACATTACCGGTAGATTCCAAACCTCCAAGGGAACGTAAGTATGCTCATGCTTTTGCACAGTACACACACTGCAGTGGTGTTTGATTTTGTATATAATTTTCCTTTCTTATTGACCACTTTGTCTTATTCAAATTGGTTTTCAGGTTATAAAATCATCTTTTTAGTGTAGCGTAGGTAGTAGTAAATATGCTCTTGAAAGTTTACAATTTTACTATATTTTTTAGAAATTTATATTGAAAGAATAAGTACCTCTTACGTAGCCTAATTTTTCCATTAGTGAAAAATATGTCGCTGATGAAAAACTTGTAGTGCCTAATTAATAGAATTCCACCTTCTCGGTGATGTGCTGAAAAGTTACTGAACAAGCTGATGTTATAAAAAATAAATATTTGCTATCCATAATAGGTATATTGACTGTATATTAAAGCGTATTTCTTATAAAAAGAATGCTGCTGTTCTTAACAATAGCAATTTGGATAATAGTGGTGCATATAGTGATGTACTATAAATCTGTTTTTAAGAAGCACCAGTACATTTTTTTGTTACAGTCAAACGTGTAACAATCCAGAAAATATTATGGTTCGTTATAAATTTAATGGAAGTTATATACTCATTGAAAACAAATACAAATTTAATAAAGAAACAAAACCTTTCATTATTATATACAATATACAATTATTATTTTTTCAATAGTTGGCATTCCACCATCATTGCTTTCAAGTTTCCGAGGTTTATATTTTCAAGAACAAAGGTTTGCATGAAGTAATATCAGTAGTAATTTTGTAGGTTAAGATTAAACGTAACTCACCATATGATACATTTATAGTTTGGAGATTTATATGTGATTGTTTTATTTCAGCTATTGCAACCCCTGTAAACACAGCCACTCTCAGCCAGTCCAGTTCGGATTCTACTCCGTCTAGCAGGCCGGCGTACCCGAGGACGCAGTATTCAATGCCGAGGGCTCACGTCTCACTGGATTCTAGTAATCAGGCAGCTGAAAATGTATATACATCGCATCCCACGCATTCCAGCTATGACGCCACTAGTTCGTCAAATCCGGGATATGTGAGGTGAGTTTTTCAAGATTTTGGTAATTAGTGAGGTCTGAAGTGTCACAAATAATATATAGTACACTACTCGAGTTGTAAAACAACAATGTACTGAACACTTACGTAGTTTTCCACATAACATCCACGCATTTCGCCAAAGAACTTCGTTTTCGATTTGTTCATAAATATCTCGACTGGAGCGCTCTTATCTGCTCCCTGAAAATTGTCAGAGCAGTTATATGCTCCGTTTGTGCTCCAGATTTCCTAATCTCGTAAATAAAATTGATTAGTGTCAAGTGTCAACAGACACGGTAAACATCAGAGACAACAATATCATTGTGACATGTGTTTACCGTGATCGTTATAATACAGGGTGGCCCATTTGGACTTAGGACACCTCTGTAAAATGGATATTTTAAGTCCGATTTTGATGATTTTTTTTTTAGGTTGTTACTCATGGAAAATTGCATTTTGTGGCAAATAGACAGATTTCTGTTACACAAATCAAGGCCTACTTTGCAATTTTTTTGGGGGCGAAATTTTGAGAAATCGTATTAGCGATTTTTTTAGGCGAAAACTAAGTACGCCACTGTATTCTGCGCCCCCTCAAATAGCTCTGTACCAAATTTCATCCTAAAGTACAGAATATTAATAACAATTCTCACTAAATTAATTTATGCCCCAAAATACGTTGTGAAGATCAAGTAACCCATGAAATAAAGAAATCTGTCTATTTGCCACAAAATGCAATTTTCCATGAGTAACAACCTAAAAAAAAATCATCAAAATCGGACTTAAAATATCCATTTTACAGAGGTGTCCTAAGTCCAAATGGGCCACCCTGTATATTATATTATATATATAATTATAATATTATATTATAGGCATTGGCAAAAAAAAATGGAATTGGATGGTAACAAAATTTTGCAAATAGTAGACTTTCTTTTATCTTCAGATGATACTTCTGATGATGAATTACAACTAGTTGAAAATTATATTTGCTTCTGTGACATAACCAAGAATCGGTTCCTTGTTTACACAGAGTCACAGAACACCTAGCTTTTGTTTGATTCCGGATTGCACTGTTCCACCTTGGAACAGAAGATTCAGTTTGGAGTGCTCTATGCCCGATTTCTGACGTCACTGCTTCGTTTCAGAGTGGAACTGGAGCAAGTGAATCGAAATCGGCATTATACAAAATAGAACATAACCTCACAATATTTAAATATGGCATTTATCCATCATTCACTACTAATACATAACGTCATATTTCTCAGCCAACCACAGCCACCAGTGGCACACATCCCGCCAGGCAGCACATACGCTCCAGGCATGAGCGTTCTTGCTGAGAATCAGGCGGGAAAGAGGCTGCCGGGCCAAGGACATCCCCTCAAGAGTTTCACCGTGCCTGCTCCACCCCCTATATCGGCTCCTGGAACGCCTCAACCCAAACATATTGGTAAGTTCTGTTTTTTATGTTTTGCAAAATTAAATTATGAGTAGTTGGTATATTAAAAATGTGATCATTCAAAAAAAAAACAATAATAAAGAATAGATGCACTATTATTTGGTTAATAAACCATCTATAAATACAGAGCCTTTATAAATGTTCACATAGCCACGTGACCGTAAGTATAAGCAATCAACATTGCACTCATTGGTAAAGATCAGGGCCGTATGTTCCCGGTGACCAGTTTTCGTCTGTCGCGCGCATGTCATCACCATCAGAGTGCTTTTTATTACGTGGATTGGCATTTTGTGTGTTTTTCGTCTGTAACGTTATTATTTTTACAGTTACAAAAAAAAAATCTCAAACAAAAGATATTCGTTATGGTTCGTTTTATAACTTAAAAATATAGAATGTCTCAATTTCGCGAAGCTAAGCTGTTAAACATATTATTCTTACTGCGAAATTTGTTCCTCTAAGGTTTTCGCCACAAATTTCGGGAGAACGGTACAAGATAGAGTAAAACTGCACATACACTAATTTGCGCAGAGATGGGCTAAGTCGCGAATGCGATCTTTCATTCACTGTGAATATAAATTGCGATCACTAACGGCGAATAGAATGCCATTTCATATTCCAATGTGGTGCATCATATAATAATTATATTGTTAGCGCATAGTGCCCTCCACAATGATAACGTTTCCGTTACCAGCGTTAGCTCTTAAAATATTGTATTTATTGTTAATAATAATGGATATTAACAATTATAACTCACCAAGAAAGGTTACTTATTTTACCGCAATGGTGTTGTGATACCACAAGACACTGAAGACAGAATTCACAACAGGTGAAGCAAATGTAAATACGCGACCTGTAAAAAAACATACCTCATCATACAACATAATGTACTCACTTACTGACCGATTTATTCTCTTTTGGCTATTCATTATTTTAATTTGATTTTCACTAAACACTCGTTTAACCCCAGCAAGCTGATACTTTAGTTTTTCATTTTCCTTTGTTACGCACAATTTATTTCTCAGATCATCCATGCTTTCAGATGTTTCGTCTGTTTGAACTTTACAAATTTTAGTACATAAGCAAACGATAACTAAGTAAGAATTTAAATATAGAGGGTGGTGATAAAGTAACGCACAAAATTCATACCTTTTATACAGAGTGATTTTTCAAAAACGCCATGACAGGTCACTTTTGCGTTTTTTAAAAAGACACGTGCTGACATGAAAAATGTTGTTTTTGCATGCATGCATTTTTTAAATTACAACGCCCTGTATTTTAAACAGAAATGGAATCCCTACTTTTTTTCTAATACAATGGTACCCTATTTTAGGGATTTGCAAAGTTATGAATTTTGTGCGTTACTTTATCACCACACTGTATAAAAATAAAAATAATCTTAAACGTACCCTGTATCAGAAGTACTCGTACTACATGCAGAGATATAACTACATAACTCCACCACCATTATTATTTTCATGCATTTCTTTATCCCTGTCATGCATAAAAAAAACGGCTGTTATAGATACATGTTTAAATCGGAACTTTAAAAACTTACGTGTCTTTGCTCATCAGTATTTCTCTAATCAATTGAGCCCTTTGCCTTTTTTTATATACAAGGTTTTGCCTCTCCCTAGACTTTGATGGTAATGAAACGGTACCACCTTGCGATTTCCATAAATTTTGCGTTGGAAAAGCGTCATCTTTCAAACCACGATATTATTTAGGAGTGTAATTCAATAGCTCATGTTTTAAATTCACTTTATAGTCACTCTCACAGAAATCTTTTGAACAAATACCTGGGTTTTTTTACATTAACGGAGGTCTTTCCTCTTCGTAAGATGTAACCATTTCTTGCTTAAATTAGTCTTTAGGAAAACAAGAAAACTTGATGTTTGGGCAGGGATTCTTTTTAGACTGGTTGTCGGAATCGCATCCAACCATAGCACACCGCATTTTCAACAATTTCCTAACAAGTTTTTAATCATATATCGCCAAAAAACTAATTAAAATCGTTCAAATCGCTTTGAAAACATCAAAATACACCACGATAGCACAGTAAACAACATAAAAAACATTGACGGTGACGTGACGGGTTATATTAAGGACCGCCTACTTGTGCGCAACATCCTATCTTCCGTGTGTATATCGTGGGTAAAGATTAACTAAAAACTCCCTAGATTCAGTGTAGGTCCTCCCGAAGGGGTTAGAGGTTTAATTAAATAAAAATATTTTGACATAATTAATTAACCTCACAAGAAGTGAACTGTTCATAATAGTGAATTTACATGGAATTTAGTGTTAACGGAACCAGAAACATTAAATCTGTCATTCAATTCATTGATGCTCGAGGTAATACGATCGCTGATTGAATATCAAAATGACAAATAACGCCAATCGCATGCCGTGACACGGAATCTTGCGTTTTAATGTAATCTTCACCTTATGTTTTAGTTCTTTTAAAAATTACTAGCATTGTGATGCCAAGTGAAGAAAGTAAATTTACTATTTCTAAAATAGTTCTGGTCATGTGGCTTGTGGACATATGAAGGCATAGTACTAAATTACACAGTTAATCCGTAAACAGCAGGAACTGAATAAACAAGTTCAAATTATGGCATTTCACAGTAACGTTATTAATTTAAAAAACAATTATCAAAAAGCGAGATTTATTTAAAATATAAAACATGATTAGTTACAGTCCGACCGAATTCGTCCCCGTACAAAAAACCTCCGACTAGCAGTTCGAGTACGTTGACCGGCACGCCGCCATCTAGAATCAGTGCCTCCAACCCGCCACCTCACACGGCCGAGGAGATGCAAAAACTCCATCCCTCTCACTCCACGGAGGAGCTCAACCAGGAGATGGCTAACCTGGAGGGGCTCATGCTGACACTGAACGCCATCACAGCTAACGAGTTCGAGTGCTAGGTCAGCCAGAGCTACGAGCTCTCAAGAAGGAATCGTACTTTTTTTAAGGTGAAATTTAAGACTGATTTCAAATAAGATTTGTTACCAGTTTGTTTTTTTTTTTGTTTGTTTTTTGTCCGTGATAACTGGTTTGTAAATATTGGGTGTAAATTTATAGTGTATATAAATTTTTATAGTTATGTTATAATAATATGGTGCAATTAAATTAATTCTATTATGAACTTAATAAGTTCACTTGAAAAATTGTTTTGAATTATTTCAAAAAGAAAAAATCTTTAATAATTAAATTGTCCATGAGAAAATTTAATTATTTCGATTAAAAAAATCGAACCGTATCACAAATTAAGCTGCGTTCATTATTGCCATTAAAAAAATAAACTGAAAGGCCCTGCCTTACGCCAAAAGGAACAGTTAGGGGTTAGTTTTTAAAAATTGCTAGAACGTGGAACAGGGAATGATGTGCCGACAAGGGAAAAGACCCTTAGGCTAATAGTCTGGGGCAGTTAGTTGTTGCTCCACAAGACGCTGCTCCGAGTTGTTGCTCACGTAAAATTAATAAATTCCTTCTGAATAATAATTAGATTATGATGAAAATGAAGGGGAATTTTTTATCGATAAAAAGATATTTCGAAATATCCATAACGCATTAAAGAATTTCACAAATGATGCCCTGGATTTTCTGAATCTTCACTGCTTTGGGAATGGGAAACTTTGCAGAAGCAGCTTGGATTTATTTTAAAATAGTGATTGAAATCGAGTGATAACTTGGAATAAATGGAATTTAAATTGGGTGTAAATAAATTTAATCAACTTAGCTATCAGGAACAACTATCTGTGAAAGAGCACAATTAACAATTATTGAAGGTACTGGGAAAAGTGGAAAACCTCCGATCAAAGAATCTCTTTGGTCAGAGTGGAAAACTTTATAAAAGACAATTTAACAAAGACAAATATTTAAGAAAATTGAGGAAAGCAAATCACTGCAGTTTTTATGCCATGTAAAGTTTTGTATAACAGAAAAAGTTGAATATTTTCTTGCCTAACTGTTAAACTTTGAACGAAGTATAACAGGTGAAGATATATTTTCATAGGGAAAATGAAGTGTCCATAACAGATATTTTTATTAATTTACCCTGAACTCAGTTTTATTAATAATATTATCTATTAGTGATGATGAGAAACACTTTAGAGCCCTCTTTTGGTCTTTGCTACTATCCGATTTGTTTTTCCGCAAGTGCCATTATAGCACTGACCTCTATTGTCTTTGAGGAAGACAATCCTACTTATTTATTTGAAGGAGATACCGAAAACAACTACTCCACGGATTATGTGCCCAGACTGGCATTGCATTACTCCGTGAAGAAGCCGGAGTAATATAATGCAAATCGGAGCACATAGTCGGAGTAGTTGTTTTCGGCATCTCCTTCAAATAAATATTATCCATCAGTGTACATTTTCTGGCTGAATACCTATTAATAAATATGTAAACCGTTCTTATATTTGCACAAGAAAGTTATATTGCACAAAATTTACACCCAATATTTCTATTTTCCTTTGTAATAGGTAGTCAACACAAAAACAGATGTTCAACTTGCAGCACACTTTATTAATTTTAAGCAGCTCCGCTTTAAGCTGCGGGCCTAAATGTTTACCCCTTTGAATCAAATAGGGCAATCGCGATCATTATTAGTTCTAAATTATTAGTCACAAATGCAAGAGGTAGAGACTTTTTCCAAGTTGACTGTTCATACTTGTTCCAAAATAACACAACCAAGGAATTTATATACATGGAATGATTATCAAAGCTGCGCGAGTATTCCAATTTTGAATCCGCCATTTTGATGTCTGAAAATTGGTGGGAAATTTAACAGTATTAACCTTGCCTCTTCAATTAGATAGCAATAACAAATAAAAACCACAAAAAGCAGCAAGTAAAACTTTTGAGGCTAAGAAAAATTCTAAATAGGTATAAGAAATGTTCAATATTTTATAGTTTAATTACAATTATTTGTGAAAAATTAAATATATCATCACCAAACTTTCTTGTAAAATTGATGAAGGTACAAACGAAATATTTTGTGTACCTACTTACGTAACTTTTGTTCACATTATTTATGTAAAATACACCATTAGCCGTTTAGCAAAGTAAATAATTAAAATGCATTATGCATATAAAATTTAACTATCCTTTACCTTACTTTAACTATCCTGGCTTATTTTTTGTATTGTTTATGTTCACAGTTTTCATAATTTACTATTATATTAGCTAGGAACTATGATTGAATGTCTCTTACGACTTTTAATTCTTATTATAAAATCCGAATTTGCCTGGAATAATTACGAAAGTCCAATACTCAAATATTGTCACTCAAAGTCTATAAATCAAAGGAACACACAAACAGAATCAAACCGAGAGAATCACAATAAAATAAACCAACAAGACGCCCAAAATACAAAACAAACACTATTTACCAAATTCACCCATACCACTGTTGCCGTGTTAGGAAGATTTGAACCATTGAATTTTTAGATTAGAAAGAAAGACACTAGAATTCTAGGGTCTTGGTCAGGTGTACCAATACAAAATGTAGAAGTTGGGAGCAGTGTGACATCAAAATGGCGGCTCCCATGTTTTCATCAGAGTAATAAATAAAGGGGAGACCGCATTCCCTATTTCAAAGCATAATGTAAACATGTAACCTCAACCTACTGGATGTTGATAAACAAACAATACATAATGAACACACGATGGTCCCTGATCGTATCAGCGTAGTGGCGTATCAAGCTATATCACGGAAATGCTTACAATATACATAATTATATACAACAGTTAAGTTCAAAAACACAGTTTAAGAACACATAAAACACTCGGCTTCACCAATTTTTGATTTCAAAATAATGGCGTTACTTGCTATATTAGGTTAATACCAGGCAATGGTGCCACTTCCGGCGCTTAATATCGCTAGAAATTTCAATAATGTATTGATGGATATGGAGAGCCTATAATTATAACACAAGTCACAAAAAAATAGTGGGTAGCCTTAAACATATTACAATGTAACTAATTTGTAAATTGATTGAGGTCAAGAATGTGGTAGATCTTTACATGTTAATCAATGAAAATGATGACGGCTGTACCTAGCTATAAAAATAAAAAAGTAACTTCGGCATCAATGTCAAGGACGTTGCAGGGACCGATGTTTGTAAATACATTTACCTCAAGGCTTCACTTTAGAATGTAAATAACGGTCTCCCCTTTATTTATTACTCTGATATGTTTTCACACAAAATTGGATGCGCAGTCGTCTATAATCGTTCCATGTATATAAATTCCTTGAGCACAACACATTTTTTCTATGTAATGTTAAGTAGAGATCTCAAATACAATTTATTATAGGTTTTATATCCCGTGGGACTAAAGAAATTGACATTTGAAAATAATTAAGAATTATTTCCGGATGTTCTTTATAATATATATTATATGTATTTGGTAATTATTACCTTTGTTGAGGCAATAGTTATCTTAAGAATTTTCGCCATATTTAATTAGTTTTATAATTTTTTTGTGTATACCTTAAAAGAATATTTAGATAATCCTATTAAGAAAATTGAATTTTCACTAATCAAATGTTTTTATACGGAAGCCTGGTACAAATAGTCTTGGCCTATATATACTTTTATAAACTACTTGTATAAATAATTAAACTGTAAATTTTATACTTAATATAGATGTTTTTTACTTTTATCAAGTAAACTTTTAAAGACAAAGACTAGGTATTGTTGCGTTAATAAATTTATTTGTGCCAATTTAACTAGGTAAATTGTTTACTGTAATACATTTATCACGGTACTGGTATTCTATAGCTAATGAAAAAGAAACTAGATATTGCCTGATTTTAAACAAATTCCGGTAGAAGATAAATACGTCAAATTATGAATAATTACTTCAATGGGAAATGTAAATATGATGTCTCTTTTAAATTTGTTGAGAAAGTCAGTTTAAAATGCGTTTAGTTGTATTTGTTTGTTATTAATTTTCTGCGATAAAAAAATCTTGCGCGTGTTTGCATTGTAAGGTGTTGTCAACATCGTTACACATTTATGTTATACCGGAAGTCGACATCAACTTGCTTATTTTAAATGGAACACGCTATACAGGGTGTCCATTATCTATCTCCTTACATGGCTAACTTTGTTAATAGTGGAGATAGAGAATTGGTTAAATTAGCAAAATTGGGCAGAATTACAAGAGGAATTCAGTGCCTCCTTCAAATTTAATTTTAATTTTCAACTTTTCGAGATATTTTGAAAAAACTGAAAATCGCCAAAATTTTTAAACTCGAATATCTCGAAAATTATAAAAGATACAAATAAAATAAAAATACTGTGTGATAGTGTTTTTACGTGGCATTAAGCGGTGATATTGAAAATTTCACGGGCATCTTAGTTTTTGAAAAAAAAAAAAGAAAGTTATGTTTTTTTTAATGGCAACCATAGTTGGCTATGGTATCAATAAAAAGCTTATTTTTTCTAATTTCAAAAATATAATATTTAATAAATCGTATTTTTCTTCGTTTGTGTACATGTCACAATAACTATTTTAACATGAACACTTTTGACGTTTATAATGTGACTTTACTGTGATCTGACATTTATATTTTATTGTTGTTTACTGATCTACGTTTGTTTTTCATAGGTTACTATGTTAATAAATTATTTGTTCATTACAGTAAACAAAAGAAAAGAGAAAGGTATATTAAATATTATATTTTTGAAATCAGAAAAAAATTAGCTTTTTATTGATACCATACCTATGGTTGCCATTTAAAAACACAACTTTATTTTTTTTCTCAAAAACTAAGTTGCCCGTGAAATTTTCAATATCACCGCTGAATTTCACGTAAAAAACACTATCACACAGTATTTTTATTATTTGTATCTTTTATAGTTTTCGAGATATTCGAGTTTAAAAATTTTGGCGTTTTTCAGTTTTTCCAAAATATCTCGAAAAGTTGAAAACTAAAATTAAATCTGAAGGCAGCACTGAATTCCTCTTGTAAATCTGCCCAATTTTGCTAATTTAAACAATTCTCTATCTCCACTATCAACAAAGTTAGCCATGTATGGAGATAGATAATAGGACACCCTATATATTATTTTATTTCTGAATTCTACGTGAAATTCTAAACAAATTTCATGTAAGATGTCCTATCTTCAACTGTTTTTTTAAATATTGACATTTTGCAACTTTGACACCCTGTAAAATCTTAATGGTAACTTTTTATAAAATATTGTTTGACACTAATTTTAGATTTAGCCAGAAATTTAAAATTTTTAATTAATTTAATCTCTGAAATACGTGTCAAACGATAGCTTTTGAAAAGTTAAGATGGGAATGTGCAAACCGTTTTGCTTGACCTCAAACTGTTTAGATTTTACATGGTGTCAAAGTTGCAAAATGTCAATATTCGCCTGTCAATATTTCAAAAACAGTTGAAGATAGGTATAGGATCTACATGAAATGTGTTTAGAATTTTACGCAGAATCCAGAAATGAAATAACATATAGGATGTTTCATTTAAAATAAGCAAGGTGATGTCAACTGCCAGTATAACCAAAAGTGAGAAGTTGACATTATTTTCATTGAATAGATCTTTTTGATAAACCCCTGTATACAAATTTTCAGATTTCAGTTCTGACTACTTTTTGAGATAATCCTAATAGGCCCTCTTCGTGACACACCCGGTATATATACAAGGTACCCAAAATGATGCGCAAAAAAATTGTGGGTGATTCTCAGTGGCAGTTGCTCCATAGAGGCTTAGGGCTCTTTTATTTTCTCCAATCATAATTATTAAAATGCAAAAATTAAAAAAGTTATAGGTTAATCTATTTGCAAGGGTGATTTCAACCCTTTGGCATGGGGGGGGTGACTGTCAAATTTGGAACTTTTACAGAAAAGAAGATTAGTAGTAAGTGTACCAAAAAAGTGTACCAAAAAATCTGTCAACCAGGAAATAAAATATTGAAAAAAATTGTTTTTAAAAATCAAACTTCAAAAGCACTGTAGCTCCGTTATTTTTGAATTAATCAAAAACTGTCATAGGAACTTGGGACATTAGTTTTTCTTGTAGAATCGCCCCCGAATTTTGAGCACATCATTTCCGAACACCTTGTATCATCTAAATCCCTAGGAAAGAAATGGATACTTTTAACTAAACACTATTTTCAACTGATTCCGCTAACTATTTTCAAACAAACTGTTTCTTTTCTATCCCGAAGAAAATCGTATTATACACATTACATAATTTCTAATTTATGTTTTTAATTAATAGCCATTAATTCATACAACCTTTTATTTCATTTCTGAAAAAAAAAAAGTAAAGGAAAAATTTACGATATTAATGTTAATATTTCCATTTCCCATTATCTATCTAGTTTCTCTTTAAAAGCCCGCTCAATTTTTGTATACAAACTTATTTATTTGTAGTAATAATATTTTTTATATAAATAATAAAATGTGATATTTTAATAAATTGTTTATTTATTTGCCTATATAATAATTAATAATTTTAATTACGCTAAGGTGTTGTTACTACAAATAATACTGTCCGAAACTGCAGTATTCCATGAACTTGCCCCATTGATGACTTTTTTTACATGTTATGGTAGCACGATTTTGTTTCCTTAAATATTTAATAACGAGAGAAGTAATGAACTAAAAGTTTTGCCATTGTGGTTACAAATAATATTTATTTTTGTATTTATTAACACTTTTGCACAGTTGTTATTAAATATTTAGATGAATTGTTGTAAATAAGTGAAGATGAATGTGTATAAATTAGTTATAATTAAGTATAAAGCAAATTGTTGAATATTTTGTATTATTGTATGATCACAGCTATAATAGTTTGCACATAAGGTATTTTTGCTACAGTAGTACAAAATGTAACACCAGAACGCTAACCACGCTTTAAACAAATTATAACAGTATTTTTAAGTTAATTTTGTACATTGCTGCGTGCGCCGTATGCCTCTTTAGTTATTAATGCATATTTATTTTTAATTCTTAAGTCTTTATATGTGATGTGTGAGATTTTATAAATACATAATTTAGATGTAAATCATAAATCGAGGCAAAAAGTTTTAATGCCTTACTAAAACCCATTTGGATCGCAATGTTCCACAAACATTTACATTTTGTATGATGTAACGTACATATTTTATGAAGTCGTTTTTTACTGTAACTAGTACTATTACTATATGTGACTGAAATAAAAAAAATTTAAATTGATTCTGCTTTTTTCTCCCAATATAAAGTTTGCTATATTTGAAACGCCACTATTTATCAGGAATTGATAAGCTGAACATTTTTACATAAAAAAGTTGCGAGAGAAATATTAAAAAAAATTTGCATCTTGGTGTGTCAAAATTTACCAATTGATAAATTACACAAAAAAAAAATAAGTAAATAGTGAGGGTCAGATGGTTTAACGCTAAGTGACCAGCTAATAGCGTTATTAGACACCCAAAATTATAATTTTAAAATTACCAGTAATGTGCACAAGAAGCTATTAGCTTGTCGATTAATTCTTAATTAATTGACTCTACAGTACAGGGATTTCGAGATATTTGCATTTAAAATTTGCAATGCACTTACCATAATAGACTAAATTGCATTGCCTGCTCCTATTTCTAGTGTGTCGATTCGGCCCAATTTGGATACAGGGGTCTACAATTCATTTTGTGGTTGGCATGGAGATGTGTTGCCACACATGGTGCCGCTGAGAATACAGTGTCAATATCGCATACTCTATCTGTCAAAGGTTGACAGTGACACTAGGGACAGCAGTTAGTTGCACTTTACACCACTACAAAACACAAAACTTATAAAAATAACCAAAACTTATACACATAGACAAAATAATTAAAAATAATGATAATTCGGATAGCATCAAAATTATCATGAAAACTATAGCAGATAGGTTTGACAGCTGTAAGGCTGTCACAAATCTTATTTCAATACAAACAATTGACTACTGTAAACTTATCGTTACGTGCTACCAATGCTGGTAATTGGGGAGAAGCAAGTGAAATAAGACAATGGAACAGACTAGTATAAGGAGCAAGGACCAGGCAACTTGATCTAGCAGATTATGCACTTATATTTCATGTCAAAGGTGTATTAGGTTTGACAGTTTCTGTCAATTATTTTTATGCACATTTAACTGAGTTTTGTACACATTAACTTTTCTAAAATAAATAAAAACCATTCTTTTTATCCACCGTTTAAAGGGCTTTAATTCCCTTTTGAACATTTTTAGGCAATATGTTCGTAGGAAACAAGACTGACGTAGTTCTAGATCTAGTTAGATCTAGTTTATGAACAGTCTAAGGCTATTATTCCAAAAACGGTGGGAATCTTCAATGATATACGATAAGTATAAATAATACCAGTTTATTATATAACATAAATGTGAGCATAGAAGATACAAAAAATGATGTAGAAATAATATAAATACAAAATTTGTTACATACAATAGTGTACAAGTAAATATCATTTTTCTTATATTTAATAACTATCACCTTAAAATTACTTAGATTTTATGAGATTATAATTATATTTTTTAAAGACAAACAATTTAGAGAGTTGTATAAGCTACGAAAATGAACACATGCAAATCACTGAACAGTGGGACATCAAAAATCTAATTTTCACTATTTAGTTACAATTTTCATCACAAAAAAACTATTTTAATAAAAAATGATCTAACTTACTTCTGAATCTAAATTACTATCTAATTATAACTAGAGAAGATTGAATTTCCCTGATATTTTTTTTTTTATTGTATATTACTATATTAGCTATCACTATACTTCAACGGGCTTTATTGCTCCTTCAATAAGAAAAATAATTTGTCTAATGCATTAAATTTTTCCCTAAACTCACTCCTTTCCTGTTAGAATAAAATAAGTTGACAATGTAAGCACTATAATATAGTAATAGCATATACGGATAATTACAAAATTATTATATCATGGTGAATGTCATTTTCCAGTCAATTTATATACCCAAAAATTTTTTTGTGACAACTTTAAACTTTAATCCATGCAAACCTAGGCTAACAAATGCTTAAAATAACTTCAAATTTATGACTTTATCTATTATGTGCCTCCTTCTTTATATGCTGCTCTAATTACAACTACTCTTTACAACATAATGTCTGTAACTTCTTTGTGGTGCATTTTCACGATTCATAGTTTGTTTCTTTTGCGATTACACCACCTGCAAAATAACAAAAAGCAAAAGGTTTTTTGCTTTTTGTTATTTTACAAGTGGTGTAATCCCAAAACAAACAAACTATGAATACACTTTACTACTTCACTATAAGAGATCCATAGTTCTGAAAGCTCTACATCGAGCAAATTTGTGTGCAAGGGCCCAAATTGTTTACTTGGTGGCTTATTTGCTCAGATAACCTTTCAAAAGGCACTTAAATTTTACTCAAAGATAGTATGATTTATGCAGCTTTCGGTGCTTATGTTTAGGCAGTTTAAAAATAAAACGTATATCAGAGTATATACCATTAACAAACTATACAGATAAATTTAAATATCAGTAAAATAAAGGGTCCATATCCTGGCTTATTGTTGATATACTGATAATTTCAGTCAATGACCTGCATGTGATAGATTTTAGTTCTTAGAATAACATTATTTTTACATATATTACTTAGTACCTACATATCCTAACATCTAAAAAAAAACCTACTATCAGTCATCACCATTTTTTTACTCAGACATTGGTTCTGGCCCAGGGCTATTAGCTGTAACCTCATCGAGAGATGTATTCATCTCAGAATCTTCTTTTTCCTCTTCTTCGTCTAAATACACTCTTAACTGATTTGCCGAGGTAGATAATACATGGAACTGTTTTTTCCTTTTATCTATTTTCTGAACTAATCTCTTCTTTTCTTCGCCCAGATCTTTTAGTTCTTTCTGTAAAGAAACCAATTGTTTGTTCATTTCTGTTCTAGGGGGTTCTGCTGCAATAGCTCTTGCCAATAAATCATACTGAATTCTATTTTGTTTTATTATCTTTGCTTTCTCCAATTCAATCCTTTGATTTGCTATTTCATCTTTTATATCATTAATTTTTTGTTCATAATCAGCATACAGTTCTTGATACTTTATTAGTTGATCATCATTCGACTTGGTCACCAACTCTGACCTTCTACGAGAATGTTCAACTAAATTTAGTTGGGCCAAGATTTTATCGTACATTTGGCGGTTTTCTTCATGTGACTCTTCGTTAGTGTTTACCCACTTTGCTATCATTTTCAGCATTAAATTGAAACGCCTATCGTCACCGGTGCCATCTCCATCAAATATTAATCGTCTTTTAATTACTTCCTCTGAAATTTGAAGAAATCAAATGTTGCAGTTGAGTGGTTACTTACTTCCCTCGTTAACAGGGACACATCAAGTACATTTGAGAAATGCTTACCATCCGACATTATGGTACCTAAACTTAAGTTTTCTTATAAAAATATATACAGTACAACACTTAAACAAATAAAAAATGAAAAATTTACTTTTTGCATATAATATAATACAGGCCCAGTTTGAGTTTCTAACCAAACACAAAAAAAAATTTTTGGCAGTGCTGCCAACTATCAATAATTTGTGCTGCCAACTCACACTCACTGCACACTACAGATGTATTTGCGATTTTGGCAATGCAACTTTGTCGCACTTGTCGCAGTAACAAACTGCTCCGAGTTGGTAAAACTCAAGGATTGTTAACTGTTTACCAGTTAACAATCCTTGGGTAAAACTAACAGTGCCGGCTCGGAGCAGCACCGGACGTCGCGGTACTTTCAGCGCGTTTACAACGTACAGATAGTTTAGTAGCAGTAGTACTTGCACCATGATCACGGATTTCTTAAAATAAACTGGATCGCTGATTCCTAACTATCATTTTGTCAGTTGTAAGGTGGTCGCCATACTGTGCTAACATTCCATATTGGCTAGTTTTCAGCTAATGATGTTGAGGTATTTACAGAGGGAAATTTTGAAAATAGTTTGGTGAGATATGGGCATATGACTAACAAAATATTACTTATATGGATGGATATGGGTATAAAATATGTACACTGTTCTAATAAAAATACTTTAGCAGCGGGTATAAAAAGTTAACTTAATATAGGGTTATATCAAAGATTAAATTGTATTATTTGTGCATTAGATATGACGAGTAATTGACAGGACTGGACTCAAGAGTTATATTTGTGCAGCAAAGGTACACATAATTTTTTTCTATTTATAGTGCATTTCAAATAATTGGAATCATCTCTTTTTAATTTGACTTGAAATGATTTTCGACAAAGTCGAAATTTATGTGCTTGTAAAGACACTCCCTACATGTACAAATCTTGCAATGGTATGTCTGGTAGGTACCTATGTATATTAAATTCATTGACGACACTCTTTATTTCTCCTGTTACAACTTCATTTTTTAAATAAATTTTACATGAGCCGGAATTATAACTGGTTCATAATAGTTACTTGTCTAAACATAATTTAGTAACTAACCCAAAAAACTTTAAAGTAACATGGTTTGTCAACCAAGTATTTGAACCTTGTCTGATTGCAGTATAAAAATTAGTTAGGATCAGTTTTGTATATATTGTGTATATTGTATATTCTGCCACTCTGCGTATTACAGTTCTGTTACTTACGATAAAATGTATGCAGTTATTTAACCGTGAAACATTTAAATAGGTACGCTTACATATTTATGGATCTATCTACCTCTGCCAAGATGTGTATTTGCATATTATACTTACGATAGATCCATAGTCATTTTCATGGAAAATGTCACTTACGATAGTTTGGCAAAAAGGTATCGATATAAGGTAGGTATTTATCGAAGAATTAGACATATGTTTGTAGTTATTTTAATTGTGGCAGGAGCTGCATATATAAAAAGCTACGATGAAAGTAGCTGCACGTCTTATCAGTAAAAACGGCACTAAAAAAATATTTTTTAACTGAATGACATCATACAATTAGTAATGTCAAGTAGTTATTAGTCAAATTTATACTTTACACTGTTAAAATATATTAAATATTGTGAATGAATTGGGATAGGTTAATCAGTTATTTTGTTATAAAATTACATGAAGTTTATAATACACAATATGGTAATAACTGCTTTTCTAGAAGATAACATTAACAACTTCAAAACTCAAAATCATTATGATTATGGTAGGAATTTAATAAAAACACATTTAAAATATAATTTATACACACAATCACATTATAATAGGAGTTTTATCCACACTTATAAAGCATATAAATTATAAAGTAACCTATTATCCATTACTGAAATAAAAAAATATAAACTTAAATCAACCAAATTTAATTTACTTATTAAAATTAACATTTATATTAATAGACATTTCGTTCTTCGCTTTTTCATATTTAACTTCATTTCCGTTAATACGAAGCTTGTAGTTGCTTCTTGCAACAAATTTTGGATGTCTCCTCTCCTGAGGAATGACTTGAACGAGAAGTACCTTGGATTTTCCTTGCAATACCAAGTTTGTTAGATATGGAGTCTTCAATATAGCTCTGCCACAGCAGGACTCTTCCACCCACCATACCGCTTAATGGGTGTAAAATCGGCACCTTTATTTCCCAATATAGTTATTGAAGTGCACCCTCATATAATGGCGAATATAAGCTTCCGCGTTTGCCAAGTTCAGAAACGATGCAACTTTTGATGGAACCTTTGCCAATGTGTTGATTCCAACAGGCTGAGAAGTACATTTTTGATTCTTATAATGTAAAAAGAATCTGTTTTGTGATAAGTTCTTTGGTCTTAGGGAAATACATTTTCTACACATCTCTACGTCGTTGATAGAAAATCCTTCATTTATAATTTTAAACTTTCGTGAAATGCGGTCTTGGTATCTGGTATAGAAACAACTAGATACGCGCCAGTGTCCTATACATTAGTGATTTTCAAATTCGTCAATTCGTAGCATTGACAAGCACCAGAGACTCCTATTACTAGCGCAACCTAAAATGATTCAAAGTATTATTAATACATATTGTCTAAAAAGTTAAGAGTTATTACCTTAATCATAAAATATTCTTTATCACAAGATTTAGTCAAAAATTCTTCAATTTGCACTCTTTCCAAAACTGCATCCTTTTTCACCTTGTATCCTTTCGATTGACTCTTCAGATAACAGATATCTACGTTTTTAGACTTATCGCAACCTTCAACATTGAATACTTCGACCAAATGGATGAAATTGCATGTTTTTTCTTCAGACTAAGAAATAAATAACTTGCACCTTGCACACAGAACTTCATTTATAAACCACAAAACAAAAAGAAAATATAAAAGCAGTGCTGGTAACTCAATAGTGTTACCATCATTTAGTTCATAAAATACCTAGAAGTTAGCACAGTATGGCGGCCGCCTATCAGTTGTTATTTTTAACTACCCCCACCAGTATGTATTAGCGATCCAGTTTATTTTAAGAAATCCGTGACCATGATACATCTTTTATTGATTGTATCATGCACTTGCACTGCATAGCTATGTGCTGCTGGCACTGTTCGCTACTGCTAGCATAGTAGCACAGTATAATTCTTTAGTAATATACTGTGCTGCTAGTTCGCCTTCGCTCGCATAGACATCAGCATTAAGTCGTGGTGGCGGAAGGGCAATACGAGTACTCCCACCGTTGTTTGCACATACATACAAACAACGAATAAGTATTTTGTAGAACCGTAGAACAGCCGTAGAAGCAAGGGCTACACGCCACCATAGAACATAAATGAAAACAACTAGAGATGAGAGATGTGTCGGTATTTGAATACCGCGATTTTGGAGCGGTATTTTAATGGAACCGTTCCATCGCGTTCCAGATTGACGAAATAACCGGTTACTGAGTAACGATTGTGCTGTACTGGAAAAACGGATTTCTTGCGATTTCTTGTTTATTTTAAGAGATCCGTGACTGGAAAGGAACAAAAAAAGGGAACTAATATGCCACTGCGCGGTATTTTATCGCGGTATTTTGTCGCGGTATTTTTCTGGAGCTGTCGCGAAAGTAACAGAAGAGGAACCGGTATTCCCATCTCTAAAAACAACCATAGAATGATATTAACAGAGGGGCATAGACCACAAACAATATGAACCATTGACTAATGAACACAGATTGTCCAGAAACGTACATCAAAAAAAGGCACGGTTTTTCTGTGTTGTTGAATATAACAGAAACACAAAACTGTACTAAAACATGACTAAAACAAAACCCTGGTTTATATTCTCAATATAAACAAGGCTAAAACTAAAAATGAATAAATTGAAAAAATACAATGCCTTATTCATATAGATAGTACCCTTGTTTATAGAGATATATAGTTATTCAACCGCATTAGTACGAGTGGATAGCGTACAGATGTCATGGTGGATAATATGTGCGCCTGACCAATGGAATTCGTGTATTTATAGAAATAACCAATCAGATTTAACGACCTTAGTAGTATTAGATTTTTTCACATGGTGTCGCCACTGCGGTTGATTAACTATATTTTATATAAACAAGGATAGTACCTACCGCTTGGTACCGTTATATTACAAGTTTAAATCGAACTTTCAAAAACGCGCGTTTTTTAAAGTTGCCATGGCAACATTAACAACCCGAGAAACGTGTGTCTAAATGATAATTTGTCTGAGAAAAGTCTAAATGATAATTTGTTTATTATTGATCTGACAGGAATACCCTGTAACGTCAAATAAAATATTACTAACGAATTCAAAACCTTTATTTATTAACCCAATAAAAAAAAAATAACGTAATTTTTGCGGATAGATAACTGTCACAAAAGACACCCGCCCACCGAAGCTCGACTGCTCTCTAGCACCAACAACGCGTTTTTTGGTCCCGCGGGGGATGGGGGGATGCTGCATTCCCCCATGCATTCTCAAACAAAACCAGCAAAGACAAAAATAGCAACTGTAAAACCTAATAAGATAAATAGACATCAACAACAAACCAAACGTGAAAATTCTATCGATTTAAAAACAATTAACCATTCTTTGGTACCCCTAAATAGATTGAATGTCAAAGTCAAATTAACAGAAAGTCCCAATGTCTTAAAGTGGAGGGGAATTTGTTATTATTTACATTAATGTATTATTTTATACTGCCTGGAAAGTAAAAAACGAGAGAAAAAATGACTGCGAAGTCTGAATTTTCTCTTGAAACTTCACCCTCGAGACTCGAGACTCAAATAAAATGCACTTTCGTCCCATTATAAAATACTATAATTCCAATCATCCAATTGAAAAATTTTTATTTTCTTAGAAATAACAAGATTAAGGTGAGGTTGTTTTTAGATCACCATATCTATCATGACCATGGAAACATTTTACTTTTAAGCCGGGTACACAGAACTAAAACTGTCGCCCACGACAGCGCCCCACCACCTTGTCGTCATGTGTCGTGTTTTTTAAACTAAAAACTAGCTACAGCAAAACGCCATGAGATTACCTTTTTTATGATTGACCAACATAAACTCACAAAAAATAAAGTCTGTCGCGTGTAGTTAAGAAATTTGAACTTCAAGGCAGCAGTAGCTAGCTACAGAAAATGGGGAAGAAGAATCAGGGGAATACAACTCATGATTGGTTGGATTTACTGTCGCGAGCGACAGTCTTAGTTCTCTGTACCCGGCTTTACTCTATCCTATTTTTACATCTATAGTTATTTTGTGTCCTTTATACTACTGCTTCTCTTTATATAATCTCGGTAAAAATTATTACCAGTATTGAGAGGGAGAGGGCGCAATGCGGTAAATCATCGTAATATTAAATATATCTAGGAGACTGCAGGTTGAGTAATTATAAGTATATTAAAACAATAATTGATTAAACCGATTAAAGGATGATCATTCGCTAAAAATTGCCTATTATGGAATTTTTATTTTTATATTTTATATAGCATAGACAAGGATACCTATATAAGTAATAAAAATCTAAAAGCATTTATCACAGGTTTGATGCGTTCAATAATACACACAACTTAAGAACATGATTATAATTCTTGTACATATTTTGTCAACATAATTATCTTTCATTAAGACCATATGGATTATTAAGTGGGTCACCCCGTATCTAAAACCACAATTTGCAATAAGCTCGCCAGATGGCTCCGTTCCTATTAAACTAAACATTTTCTACGTTATCACCTGTAAATTGTAAATCACGTTGCAGTTTAGAGAGTAGTTTTGGCGTATCGTCGTATCAATTTTTTACAATTTCGTCTAATAAGAGAGAATTTTTACGTTGGCGTGGCCTATAATTCAAATGGAATGATATAAAATGTGCCAGGAAGTGTAACGTCGACTGTGCCCTGTTCTCACCTGTCATTTGTTTATTTAGGTAAGCGATCAATTTTGTTTATTATGAAAATAATCGATTAAATGACAACCTTGAAAAATGATAATTTTAATGAAACACGAGCACGAACAGTCGAAATGTTAGAAACCGTATAACGCACGTGTGGAGGAGATATTTACTGATACGAAAATATCTTTCGATTAATTTTAGGTTAAGATATTAAAATATTTTACATGCTCTTTATTCGACTACGAATAACTAATAATGTAGTATATTAATAATGTAGAACATAAAAAAAATATTTCTCGGTTTCCGAAGCTTTCCAAACACTTAACTTCCTAAATTAGGGTTAACTGATTTGAATTCTTCAGAGGACAAATTAATTAGCTGTGTAAAAATTACATGTCTATGGGCATAAATAAAAAATTACTACTTTTATTGGCGACTGCAATAAAAATATTTATACTGTTAGAACCAAATATTCTTGACCAGACTTATAATTAAAAATTACTTCAGAAAACACAAACTTACCTTACCATTTATAAAAAAAGGAATATAGTAGAACTTTGAACCCTACATTTTAAAATAAAATAATACCTATGCTTACCTACCTATTCCCTGAATATTAGTTATTATTATTATTATTATTATTCCCACGCCCAACATGTAAAAACACGTAAAAATATTTGAAAGTTCTGTGAGCGTGTTCTTTAATACAACATTTCCATGAAGTGAATCCAAGAAACTAATTCTGATTGGTCCTACAGAGATCCACCCCACCAAATTGTTCAATGAAAGAACAGGTGCTACAGGTAACAAAAACATGTTCAAAACATGATTGGCATTCAAAATATGATTGGCATGGATTGGCATTATACAGTCCGTCCCTAAAATCTCCCCTTAACTTTTGACAGGTTGAGATATCGATCTCAAACAAAATTTAGGATGAATTGTATAAAAAATATTACGAGTAATTTTTACCCCCCAAACGAAATTTTGACAACAGATAGATGACGCCAGAATCGCTGTTAGCTAATTTTGTTATAGTATATAGCATGGTAGGCCGTGTCGCACATCGTTTGAAAGGCATTTCCATTCTCTTTGCACCAGTTGTTGAAAAATTAAAATCAAGTAGGTAATCCGTTTTCAAGTTACAAGCGTTTCCGTGTCTCATTCGCCGAGTGAAAAGGTCATCGTTTACTCTAAATATTTAAATATTTTAACCGAAGAATGTTAGTTAATGAATGTAATCTAAGAGGTTAGCATTCTCAAAAAATATATCTATAGGTATTAAATCGGGAGAATCTGTTGGCTTTCAATTAGTTTAATATTTGAAAGGTAGGTTTTCCATCAATTCTCTACGTAGTCGAATTTGGTAAATAAAAATCAGGTTGTTATTATAAATATAAGTACAGTTGATTGTTTTGAACTGTCATCGAGAAGTCGCTAATTGTTATTTTCATTTCCTGTCCTACAGTTTTTGAATTAGTTAATTTATCTCTTATTATCGTTATTAGTTATCGTTCTATTGTTTATTTGTTACCAGTCATTGATTATTGTATTTATTTATATATTTATTTTTCGTGGTTTAAATGCGTTCTATTGAAGAACGCGTTTTTGCTGTTAGAAATTAATTAAAAGTCAACACATTCCCCCGATTTAACACCTATATTATATAGACACATTATTTATTTATTTATTTATTTATTTATTTATTTATTTATTTATTTCATAATGCAAACCTCTTAAATTACATTACATTAACATTCTTTGGTTAAAACATTTAAATATTGAGAGTGATGGTCTTTTCACTCGGTGAATGAGATACACAAACGCTTGTAACTTGTGAATGGATGACTCGATTTTAAATTTTCAACTAGCGTGAAGAGAGTTGAAATACCTTCAAACGATGTACCGACAGTGACTCAGGTGCCATCTATCAGTTGTCACAATTCCTTTTGCGGGTAGAAAGTAGTATTTTTTATACCATTCATCCTACATTTTCTTTGAAGTCGGTATGTCAACTCGTTCAAATGTTAAGGCAAAGAGAATTAACTAATAAGAGTTTTCACATTCATTCATGCCATGGACCAAATTTCTATCTTTATCACTGTGCGCCAAGTGCATAGAATTTGAGTGAAAAATAATGCACTCGGCGCAGGTTATTGGCGATTCAAATTACCGATGAGGGCGCTGCAAATTGTAAACAAATATGGAGGAAGACGAGTAAAAATTTTGCATTTCATATCACATCATCTAGCAGTTTAGCTTCAACTGTTATAAATATAGTGACTTCATGTGCTAGTTAGGGGGAAATAAAAGATAAACATAGTGGTAAAAGTAGTCATACGTCCCATAAGTGCTTCATTGCTAATTATATGAATTTTTTGGGTTGAAACAGGTACCCTAGTTTTTGTTTACTTACATCTTGGGCTAAAATAAATGTGTAAACTGTATGATGGTGATATCATATTAGTGCTTGGTTTTTGTTAAATAATGTTTAAATTAAAATATATTCTGTTTTTATAAGACTAATAATAGAAAAGTATAGACAAACTACAACAAAGTGGTTATGTTGTGTAAATAAACGTGTTCCCTGTTATGAAATTGTTACATGACTTTTGAAGAAATGAATGAGAAACAGTTTCTTATACTAGGGCCAAACTTCTACCTATCTTCTATCTTAAACACTTCTATTGACACATTTTGTGGAATGACACCCATAAAATACGGCAGTTTGTGTTATGCTGATTTCTTTTGAATGCCATTTTAAAATGTAAAAATAAAGATATACAAATACTAACCACGTCGTTTTTAACTTTGTAATACCAAAAAATCACAAGCACCACTAAATTATTATGTTAAACAAACCCAAATACGTGTTATTTATCATTATATCAGCAATAACCCTCCAAAAATTACCTCGTAAGTAGGTTCAAATTTCAAATATTTTCATGCAGAGGGCAGAGGGCGCATTCATTTTTGGAATCGGCAATAGTAAATTATGGTAAATTTATGAGACTGGTTTAATCATCGTCATATCGCACATCTAGTTATCTTTGTCAGTGACACGCAAATGAGTCAAATGGAAAATGATGATATATTATAACAGTTACTGTTATCTTGTGTTATAAAGTTATAAAAATATTGTATCAATGCCAGACATGGCGTAGAGCCGATCCTGTGTTCCTGTCCTATCCGAAAAACAATGTCAAATGTTCGTTTTAATGAATGAATTGTGCAAATCTATGCATGCGCTGGATGCATCAGAAAACATCGAAAAACGAAACTTGAGAGATAGGGATTACCTAATTAAAGAATAAAGTAATAAATTAAGAGGTAATTAATTTAAAGAGTTATTTAAATTTTCTTGAATATATGAAAAAATAATGAATCCTGAACCCAGAAACATTTTTAAATTTCAATTATATCTGACCTGTATTTTTTTATACTTTGGATACCAAATCTGTTTAGATGATGTAAAAGAGAAACGATATAGTTAGAATAGGTAACATTTTTATGATAACGTCCCATTCTGTTTTCTTATAAAAGAAATTAAATCAGAATTTGTGGAAAAAGGATCACGTGATCGAGGAGGTGATGTGATTTAAGATCTTTAGCAATTCCATGCCTTTTGTATCAAATTTTAATTGATTAACATTATGGTGTTTTTTATGTTCTTTTTACAATCAATTGACATTTCAATTGAGGTTAATTATATTTAATGGTTTATACATTTGATATTTACAGGGTGTCATAAACTCATTCTGTCAATTGAAATTTTGCGGACAATTATACATATAAAAATTGAAGACAAATATAGTGGAATTAATATTGAATACACAGTGATAAGAATGCGGCTACCACGTTTTATTTTATTTGCATCCTTTAGATTTTCTTTTGTCTATTGTCAAAATTGCTCACAAATCACTAATGCCAGTCAGTTTTGACAATAGACAGTGGATACTACTCAGATTTTTGAAAAATGTTGCGCACACGCAGTAAATGAAATATGTTAGCATCGGTAATTTGGCAATTTGTATAAACTACTAGTTACCTCTACCGCTACTTCAACTTCAGCTGATCAATCCATAATGTCAACTTAATAACAATATATTTTTGAAGTAATTTTCGTTTAGGAATCTATTCGTATGACATCAAATGGGGCAAATACAAATACATTGATGCCAAACATCCCACTTGACCTGTCTTTTAACAACTGGTATTTGGAAATTTGGAAACAATGATCTTTAAAATAAAATTGTCACACCTTCTAACAATGTATTTAACGGCATTTTGCCCTTAATGTTTTATAGCTATTTTAAAAATACGATGTAATAGTCTAGTTTGAACCAACACTATTACAATTAAGATGATTATAATTATCAACTAAATTATTTTTGTAGTTCCCAATCACTTTATCATTTGCTGTTGCGAGATTTTCATTATATCAGATTTCCTATCGTAGATATTTTCGATTTGTCATTTCCAATTTCTTTGTATCTTTCTTCCATAGTGTACTATCGAAACTATCATTTATGATCAAACCTTGATCAAACCTATATAAATTCTACATTTAAATATAAAATCCGAAATTCAAACCACTTTGAATAGAAAAGTTTAGTTTCTGTAAAATTAGTAAAAACATCACTTAAATATTGTATTCGAAACAAATTATCTTCTGAATATATTATCTGTAACTTGTATCAGGTGGACCAACAAAAAGGACAAATGAGGTTGATGGAAACAAGAAAAATTGATAAGATTTCAAATGGAGGGTTCAAAAAGAATCAAATTAGACCACAAGGATGCAGCTACAATATCTCTTTATCCTGTCTTAGCAGATGATCTACTGGAAGACATCCCATTGATTGAAGTATACATAGGAACCATATTAAACCAAAAAGACATATCAACGGTGATCATAGAACTGAATTCCATCATGCCAATCCCTGAGCTCATGCATCTGAAAAGGATGAAGGGAAAAGATGTTCTTCTATTTCCTGTACACAACATCGAAAAAGACAAAGTTTTCTCTGTATTACAAAACAAAAAATTCGACACTTCCAAATTGGACAGCACAGTAAAGACAACCATGGTGGCGAAGGTACCTCCCCGAGTTCGTAAACAGTATGACAATGTCCACAAGATTTGGCCTTGCAACTTCCACAGTAACAAGTACCTGGAGAAACTGAGTACTAATACACTATTTTCTTCCGAAGAACTCCAGGAGTTCGAAGGATATATGAGAATCGCGTTAGATATTGCGACGTACGCTAGGGAACATTATTTTGACGAACCTCAAATAGGAGCAGTTGTAGTAGATCCAAAAATAATGTCTGTAGTAGCAGCAGGCTACCGTAGAACAAATGAAGGCCCCTGTCGTCACGCTGCCATGGTAGCAGTTGACAACGTGGCGAAAACTCAAAATGGGGGCGCTTGGAATCTGGAGGAGGTCACCAATAAATGTGGTGACCTGAACACAAATGGATTTAGAGAAGACCTCTTAGATTTCCTCAAAGACAAACATAAAACAGTTCGTTTTGGAGCTACTTGGTTCAAAGGTAAATCGGAAGTGGTGGAACCTTCAGATGGACCATACCTGTGCACAGGTTATTACGTATTTTTGACACATGAGCCGTGTGTCATGTGCGCGATGGGACTGATCCATAGTAGAGTGAAAAGAGTATTTTTCGGTGCTAGGACGTCCAATGGTGCTTTAGAGACTTTGTGTAAAATTCACACTGTGAAGGATTTGAATCATCACTATGAGGTGTTCGGTGGCTTGTTGGAAAAACAATGTTTGCAATTGTGTGGTGACTAAGATTAGTGCAAAAGGCATTGATTATTGATTAACTTGTGTATGTTTTAGTGCTATTACTAACACCTTATGGTGTTGGGTATAAAGAAGAAAGTTTGTGATGAACTCAGATGGTCAAAGCTGGATACAGTATGTTTGCATTTCTTAGACAAAATAACTACTATTTGAATAACATACTGACTAGTTTGTAAGGCTGAACGAAAAAGCCGAACGCTTTTCATTGTTGAAGTAGAAATTTCAAGTCTAGGTGGGTTTTGTTTTTTATTTTCTACATATGATGTTCAACTCCCTGTTCCTACATGATGGTCACTACAAATGATGTTCAACTAAATTAAAAATAAAAAAACTTTTTTTTAATGTCTTGCCATTTGAAGTTTTTAAGTACTTCAAACAACTGGAACACGTTTCCAGCGGCATCATTAAATACCAGTTTCAATGTTACACTAAAGCTATATGACTCAATTTTTCTCCGGAGTGTCTGATTTATTTGGTTCAAAAGTCAGCTGGGGGAGGGACTATTTGTAAGGCACTATCAACTGATTTAACGTTTTTGGGTATAGTTGCAGTAAATTGTATGCTCTTTCCAACAATGTATCAGTTGATGAGGGGTTGCCATTTGAAATTTCAAAAGTGCTGTGGCTGTGGAAGATGGAATGACAGCTAAAATTAAATCCAATATGTTATGAAACTTCCCCCTTGACATTTCAATTGACGTGTTTTTAGATATTTACAAATTTCCTCATATTCCAGAGATTTTTAGGATGGTTCGCTTTGAAATGAAAGCAATGTATAAAATTGGGCCAATACCCTGGTTCAGATTATCTCTTATGGTGAAATGTTAATCCTATTTAACATCAGTACATAAATGAGATGTAGAAATTGTCAAGTTATTTATCTTTTCAAAATAATGCATGACCAAATTGATATTAATTTTCACGTGCTTATATTTTCTGTTAGAAATCTGTAAAAATGCATCAAACATTAATACCTAATCCCCGGTTCATTTATTGTGCTTTTGTCTACGGCCATGTCTAAGTCTCATCTTAAAAGTGATAAATTCGTCAAGAACTCAGGTATCGTAAACAGATTTCCGACCTTCGGACAGTTCCAAAAATAACGGGACTGGAAATCTAACATGCCAAAATGATATAACATCATCTATACACGTTCACGTCACTGTCGTGATTATTTTTGAATCTAACGTAGTTGGAGCGTCAGGAATGACGAATTCTGCCTGCAGTATATAAAACTTCGGATAGATACCTATCGACCACAGTACTTCACATACCATTGTTTGCTTTAGCCTGTAAACATTTCTCGTATCAGATATTTGTAATGTTCTTTGAGATATTGCTTGTAGAATAAACAAAATATACAAACTGGTTTCCAATTTATTCTTCTGTACGTCCCTTCAAAATGTAAGTTTTCACTAGCTAATTCATACCTGATTGAAAATTTAACCTGCTTTGCCATTACTTTGAAAACAAAGGTTATACCGTTTACTTGTAGTTCTGAGGCAATTAAGATTTTATGAAGTTTTATCTAAAACTGAGGAACATATTTTGCAAAATTAGTAATTTGGAGCATAGCTTACGTCTGAGAATATAAATAGATATAGTGGGCGGTAAGATTTAATAAATTACAAGTTGAATATGCAATTATCGATCCTACTACCGCTAAGGTGCTCTTCCTAAAGTTGAGAAAAAGGTAAGTGTTTATGTACTCGAATTTTAGTAGTGTAGTAAAACTTAAGAACAATATACATGGTGGGCAAATTTGGATATTTTATAGAGTTAACTTGATAACTATTAAAGATACCGAATCACGAATGATAACGTTTTCGATGTCTTTTTCCCAAATAAATGTATTGGTCAAGACCAAAATTAAAGTTGTTTCGAATACAGTTTCAGAATTGGAAGTACATTTTTTATTTTTCAGATAGTAATGAGGTAAATATAAAGATAGAAACGCATATCGGGTTTTCCATGATGGAAAACCCTTCTAAATGACATCTGCCTACTAGTCACATTATGAAAAGAATTCTGGTAATCATTAAAAGTTTTGTATTCTCTATAAAATGAGTGTGAGAGTAAACATATTATATAAGAAAGGACAAAAATATAATATATAATTATATATTTCTATAATTTAAAAAATTTAAGTCGTAACCAACTCGAAATTTTATGACCTGCAATAGTCAGGGCAAAATATTAAAAATTTGCCCAAGGCACTGAATTCTACTCGAGAAAGTGCCTAAATAACATATAAATTATTTTTTGTCACTACCCAAATAACCAAGATGGCCAACAATTATCGAAAAGATTAAAAATCAAACTCTTGGATTGGTTTTGGAACGAAAACAATGACATGATAACAAATTTTGATTTTGATCAACGAATTTGTGTTGAAAAAAGACATCATGCGACCATCCATTTTTGATATCTCTTGTAGTTGTTGAATTACCCTATAAAAACATCCAAATTTGCCCACCCTGTACGCAGAGATATACTGGGTGTGAAAACAGTCAGGGCACTGTCGTAGACAAAGATATGCTAATCTATTTTTTTCCTAATACTTATATAATTTAATCATTATAATCATTGTACCAGGTGGTTCAAATTGGTATGTTTTCGAGGGCTACAAAGAATCTGTAATAGATAAAGCAAATCTGCTCATTTTCGAAAAAATAACAACGGCGCAAACCTCACCTCCATTTCTTACATTTTCAAGCTACAGAGCGTTTCTCGATTTTTGGCAAAACCGACTGATGCCCTTTTCTCCTTTCCCTTTCAAAATACTTCAAAATGCTTTGAACATTTCTCAGACACCTTTAAGGCATACCTACATTCGATGGCAAAAAAAATAAATTTTATTACATTTTTCGTTTTCTTGTTTTGACCACAACTTCTGATTTTGATTGAAGAAGCATTTCGTTTCAGTATTTTGATAATCAGAAGTGTTTGGCAATCAGTACTATCGATTATGTTGGCAATATTTCCCATAGTGTGCCTCGGGAATATAAAATTCATTAAAATGTAATCCATATCCTCCCATTTTGGGTGGATGGATGGCTACATCCCAAATGTAGCCCATCCTCGTGCTAATTGCTATTAGTCAGATAACATGGGAAACCCTGTATAAGTTACGTAACAGCATGCAAGTTACATATAAAGTCAGCTACTTACATATAAATTGCAAACAAGTTACATATAAACTGCAAGTAGTTACATATAAACTGCATTATCTGTTTTTATTTTCTTGCAGTAAAAGTTAAAGAGTGTATGAAGAAACACGGTATACTATTCAGCTCTCATAAATATCGCGTCCATTCATGATGTGTCGTCCGAAGTTCCAAGCAAAATGCCGACTTCCGTCATCAAACATGAACTGCGCAGAATCCATACCGGACCGAATCATTCATTTCCGGTCTTCAAAATATCACAATCCCTGTATATAAGACTCTTTCGTTCTATAGTTTTTATTTCTATCGTTTAGCTTCAACTTTGACCCAAAAGACACTACAAAATGTTAATGTACGCAACTACTTGAACTTTAAAAGTCTGCCTTGCTTTACTAGATTTGCAATGTTATTTTTAGTAGGTACCTACTTCGATATTTCTGTTTCCAATTATTTTTACAGGCGTATTCCCAAAAGGTGTTTTTATATGGATAATCGGGCTGCGCCACAAATTAGTAGACAATATCTAGTACAGTGTTTGTGTCTCTTGAAATTTTAAAGTAAAATATAACGTCTTCAATGTTAAATAATAACCATTTAAAAATTTAATGTTGCTGTGTTTATGATATATTGATATACTGACACAAACAATACAGATGAGAAATTTTAGTGGATTATTATTCCATTTTTTCGCTTTCTTTTACATACGGATATCTAACTGAAGCAATAAAAAATAACGAATAGACATAATACAACTAAGTATACAATACTTTTGTGCAAAATTGACTATTGGATAAGTGCTTCAAAATAGTAATATTTACTGTTTTTTTTTAACAGTTTCGCGATATATAATTTTACAACGTTCACTGAGTACATTATATTCTTTGAAGATCGCTTTATTATTATTCGCATTTAGATCCAAATTAATCGAATAAAAAAAAAATTACACTCTCAGTTCACAACATGTTTCACTTGTTATTAGCTGTTTTTACTTCTTGCTATTTTCAAACTAAAAAAGTTTAAAACAATATTCCTTATAATGTCGCGATATTCTAGGATTAGAAAGTATTCCACCAGACCTTTATAATTATATCGCAAAAAAGCAAGAAACACCCTTAATAAATAAAAAACTGGCGCCCGAGCACAATTTTCAGTCTTCGACAGTTAAGATCCGTTTTAGTTTTTCTTGTTGAACTATAAATAATGATAATCTAATAATATAATCTTGATAACTATGCAAAGGATATAACCGCATACACATTTATTTTCATATAGTGTTACCCTTCTATCGAATGTGTAAAAACAAACAGTTATTGAACCTGCATTAGTTAATATACGGATATGTGTAGATATTGTTATCCAGAAACTGGCATTGTAAAATAAGCAATTATAATTTTTTGCGTTTTTTTCGCTCATTGTCTGCTTGTTGCAAATCCCGACATTCACGGTGTCTAGATAAAAAAATTAAAAGCACCCTTCTCAATAAAATTTTTGTACCATGAGTTAATGTTATTACTAAAAGTTCATATCACGTGCATGTATTTTATCCTTAAAAAAATATGCCTACGCCATTGATATACTATAGGTACTTGATCCTTGTAAATAGTAGGTAGTATCATTAGAAAAATGTCTCCTAACTCTAACCGTAAACAAGCTATAATTATTAGTCATTAAGTCATTTTAGATAATTCCTACTTAAAATTACATTATCCGAATTTTTATGACCAGACGTGTGCTTCAAATGGAGGCATTTGAAAAAATAATGTTATAACTGTTGTAATTTAAAAGTGTTTAAGAGATTCTTAATACTGTTGCTGATTCAATGTTTTTTTCTTTGTTTCAGAATCTGAATGTATTCAAACTCCAAAGGGAAGATAAGTGTCTTTTTAGTATTGAAGCCATCCACCACAGATCCGGCCAAACTACTTCGTAGGTCCGGGTTTTTTATTCTGAAAAGGGGAAGAAAACGCGGTTTAATTTAAAAAATTTATATATAAAATAATAAATGTGCTTTATCATATCTTAAAAACACGATAGATCAGAGTTACTGCACAGTTCTGTTCACCTGTTGTAGATCTTTTTTTCCGTTAAACAGCCTCTTTGATTTAATTGCTTGGTAGAGTTTACTACAGGCATAATATCATTCTCGCACATAAGACGCAACAAATATCATCGCTATTTGTTGTGTAAATTGAGACTAATTTAAGTAATTCAGCAGTTGATGGGCTAAGTAGTTGTTCAAATACATCATTCAGTCAGTCCCGATTATCTCTAGCTAGTGGTCACAGTGATTCATCTCCTCAGTTCAGTGCTGCCATTATATCCCTAGTTTCGATCTTGTAGTTTGCTAGTGGTTGTACAAAGGAATCTCCCTTCCTGGCGCTGTGACTCAGATGTGCCTGACCTCAACCCTCTCGAGCCTGTCGCGTCTGTTCAGTTTCGCCAAGACGGCTGTGACCGCACAAGTTTCCTGATACCCAGATCGTGGTTCGGTACGTCGCATCCCTTGCGCTAGGGAAAGGTCTCCGATTTTCATCGATAAATGGATATTGAGGCGCACCATTTGCAAAATAAAATGTTAAACATCGACAACAGCTTCCTGCAGAACCATCGTCAGCGCGAGACCACTGGGATCAAAAAGTTGTATAATTCGTTCTTCGTTATGTTCTAAAAATCCGCGCTCTTCGTAAAATCAATCAGGACTTACGTAGGAAAACGCTTGTAGAAACTCGAGATTTAGGTAAAGCTAGTCGTAGAGCTAGGGAACCTTCTGCTGAGGGTCTGTTCGATTTTCTTGGCTCGGGTCACTGTGGATTATGGATTACCAACTGTATGAGAACTCCGACGTCTTGTTGAACGAAAACTCTGACTCGAAACAATCTTGGACTATTCCCAGCGACTGTAGCATGGACAACAACGAGTACTTCGGGTGGAATTCCTTAAAGATCGACGAGGAGAACGAACAGGGGAAGGTGACGCGCAAGAGGAAGCTGTCCGGTGGTTTGGCTGAGCGCAAAGGCAAACAAAGCAGCTTCAAGTTGGCCAAAGACCCACTTTCTATAGATGAAAAGGCTGCCCCTTCGAAGAAAATTTCCGTGCAGAAAGGTAGGTTATCATTCGACAGGTTATTTGAATTACCCGGTTGCCATCCGTTGCATTTCTATGCTAATATATAAAACATCATTTCTCCTTCTGGCAGTCCTAAAATGCTCCAGAACCGGTCTCAAAAGTAATCATAATATACCACTTGAACGCATCGAAACACTGCCAAATGTCTTAGTTGACTAAAAAAAATGCAAATGTGAATTACAATTTTTAATGATTTCGAAATTCCAAAAAGTGGATCCTTTACCTGAGGTAACTTCCTGAAAAAATATCAGTGGTATCTTCAGAAAGTTAATTAATAAGGTTTTCCAAGTTTTCCTTATTCTCGAACTAATGAATCGTAATAACAGGTCGTGTTTAGACGGCCTCGCGGCCCGCGAAATAATAATATACAGCTCCCTCTGTAGGCATACAGGGTGTCTATTATAAGTGATGCACTTTCGGTATCACCTAAACTTAAACAAAGAAAATACAATGATAGAAAGAGATCCGTTAAGAAAATCCGTCAATTTAGCAAAGTAATGGTGGAAACAAAACAATCATCGCAATTTAGAGATACGGATAAGGTAGGTATATTTTTAAATGGAGCTCCCTGTATATTTTTACAGATTTGGACAAAAACCCATCAATAACAAAAATTTCATTTTTGAGGACGAAACATGATCAATATGATCAATATTGATCAATATGATCAATATTATCTGCTACATACAGGGCGAGTCAACGAAAAGTTTCATCCTCGATTATCTGTCAAAGAGGGACACATGTTTATAGTTTTGACATTTATACAGGGTGTCCCAAAAAGAGAGGTTAACCATAATTTGTGTTTTTTTAAATAGAACACCCTATGTATTTTACAGATTTGGATAGAACGTCTCCTCACGAATTCATTGATATAGGGTTGATGGATACAGCTCAAATAGTGAGGGAGTGAGTGAAGGAGTTTTTAACGTGACTACCAATTTTCAATGCGTATCTAAAAATCGAGTCAAAGTAGAGAAATCTATTAAGGTTTTGCAGCATTTTAAATTTGTTAATCAACAAATAACGCTTACAAAAACAGTAACCTAGGTCACGAATTTTCAATAATGATTATCAACTTCACTTATCTTTTTTCCATAATAATTAGCACCTCGGCAGAATTAATGAAATTGGATGTATGTTTTAGAGAAAACAACGGTCAAGAATTGAGTAAAGATATACATACAGGGTGTCCACCTAGTGCGCGTAAGTCCAATATCTGGGTTAATAAAAGAGATAACTTAATTTTTTTTTCTACAGGGTTGTCTAATATCCCGAGCTGCACAAAATGAAAATATATTTACATATTCAGGGTGTTCAGTTTTTCCTGGACAGGTACCAACTTCGTTTTTCTAAATGGAAATATATATTTTTTATTGCTTTTTCAAACTAAACCCTTGATTTTAGTAGGACTTTCATCAGCCTTCCCTATACCTAACTTAAACTGTTTTTGAAATATTGACGGGTGAATATTGACATTTTTGCAACTTTGACACCCTGTAAAATCTAAACGGTTTGACATCAAGCAAAACGGTTTGCACATTCCTATCTTAACTTTTCATAAGCTATCGTTTGGTATTAATTTCAAATTTATACAAGAATAAAAAATTTTCAAAATTTTCAGAAAATTTTAAATTTTTGGATAATTCTGAAATTAGTACCAAACGATAGCTTATGAAAAGTTAAGATAGGAATGTGCAAACCGTTTTGCTTGATCTCAAACCGTTTAGATTTTACAGGGTGTCAAAGTTGCAAAAATGTCAATATTCACCCGTCAATATTTCAAAAACAGTTTAAGTTAGGTATAGGGAAGGCTGATGAAAGTCCTACTAAAATCAAGGGTTTAGTTTGAAAAAGCAATAAAAAATATATATTTCCATTTAGAAAAACGAAGTTGGTACCTGTCCAGGAAAAACTGAACACCCTGAATATGTAAATATATTTTCATTTTGTGCAGCTCGGGATATTAGACAACCCTGTAGAAAAAAAAATTAAGTTATCTCTTTTATTAACCCAGATATTGGACTTACGCGCACTAGGTGGACACCCTGTATATACTTCGTGCAGCATAAACGACATAGATACTGTCTGTATCATCGCGGCGATAGCTCAGTCTGTCAGATGCTGGGATGATTTACTCTATGATGCTGGGTGGTAGCTTGTAGTTTTGGTCTCTCTCTCTTTCTCTCGCTGTCTGTCGGCCACCTTCCCTATGCAATGAATCAGGGATGGGAAAATTCCGAAATATTGAATATTCCCAGTAAATTTCCCTTGAAAATTCTAGAAATTTTCGAAAATATTCAAAGAATTTTTTTGGTCCATTCCACTTCTCCCAGCAAGAGCTTTCTAGAAAGACCAAATACAAGGTATACTTTATTACAGTTGTTATTCATATTACCAAAAAGCCATATTTTCCAAATCTGACATTAGTAACGCTTTTTAACTCTACACTAATTTTTACCTTCGATCCTCGAATGTTTACAGTATTGTGAATATTGCAAATATTGAGATTATATATGAGTAGTAATATTTGCATATCTAAATTTCAAGTTTCTGTAGGAGATTCAGAAAAATTCTTTTTCTTGTTAGTACTTGTAATTAATTACTGATACCCTAATACTAAGCAAAACTAATAAATATTCATATTTTTTTATATGGAAAAAATTGGTATGTTTTTACTTTATTTGTATCTTTTACACTTTCTGAAATTATTATTATTGTATATCAATATATTACATTGATATATCATGTATTGATACATAATAATAAGCTGTTAAACCATAGATTAAGCAGAACAAGGCAAATTTGAACCTTTCCCGCACTTATGCCGGCAATATTACGGGAAAGTTTCCATTGTCATGTTTATTTCTTCCCGAAATAGTCCCATTTTGGAAATTTTCCTAATTGGAAAATTGCCCATCCCTACAATGAAACATAAATGCATGATGACTGATAACTTATTTGCCAAACTACTAATTTTAAAATGGTATACATTGATTCAGCGATATAGCTACAAGACCCCTGGAAAAAGATAGAGTTGTGTTTATGCACCCTATACCCTATAAGGTCTTTATGTCGGGTAGGCTAATTATGGACGCCACTAGCTTTTACCAATTTATGATATAAATATAGGCGTCTTACTATTATTTTGATTATTAAAACGAGAAGCGCAGCTGAAAGCCTTCACTTGAAGTAACCAACAGGATCTAATTTAGCACTCACATTTCGACTAGAATCTGCTATAATTTGCCCAAATTATAGCAGAACCGGACTGCATTTTTAATTCTTCGAAGGCTTTCTGTGTTTTTATTTAAGATGAACAGCCAATAAGCTGAGTCACAGTAAGCAGTCTGACTCAGAATTAGAGTCGCAAAGTTTTAATTTAACTTCGGATATTAGATAATCTCTATAAAAGTAAATCGACCGTAAGTTTGCATATGATTGTTGAATTAAATCTCCTCATTAAAGTAAACGTAAAGTTTTTTACAATTATCAGTATATAGGAGTTAATGTCACTCCAAAGTTGGTGTTCTGAATCGATATGTCCCAAGTCGTTTAGCGAAAATTGAAAGATCAATTGGAAATCATGTGCATATTGATAAGTAATAGAATATTTAACAATACTTGCGAAAGATATGTGGCAGTATAGACAGAGAAGAATAAGGGCCCCAATATGCTGCCCTGAGGCACATCCATACATTAACAGAACAAACGCCATCAACATAGACGCAATCAAGTAAGATTGAAAGAAATTATATCAGTTCAATTTTCTGCTGGATAACGTATTTGTTTTCATTTGATATAAGAACTCTCTTTAATAAGTGCATATATATATCTCAGTTATCACAAGTACTTGTGAAGCAATTAGGCAAATTATTCTATTAGCACTTGCATCGAAAACTATCGATAGAAAATGTATTGATTCAAGTATGTAAATAGGAATATCAGACCAGCTCTACGATACGTAATCATAGTGTCATTTTCCAGGAATATCAATTTTTATTTTTTTCTGATTTATGTTATTCTATTTTATTATAGGCATTAATGCAGATATTATCACACTACCGAAATATGTTATTGGTGTTGATTTTTTCTACTCGCGAATTATGTCTGCCGTAATGGATAATGTACATTAAATGAGTGTATCCTCAATCTCAATCCCAGTGGCCATTAATTGGGACACCCGGACGGTCACATGGGGGCCTGAATAAAAAGTGGTCCAAGGATGGATTAATTCTATACACATATCTTCGCTTTGAACAATAACTTAAAATAATTACCAAATTTTATTGTTGTTACAGTGGCGCTAGCACAAACACATTTCAAGGGCATTTTTTAATATCTAACTGTAAAGACCAGTCTTTAATATCACCAAAAGTTTATGTACGGTACTGCTTATTTTAAATGACCCATGAAGATATTTCTGTAACGGGACATTGCCTAAATATTATAATATCTACCTATCTATTGCTTTATAAACTCAATGCTATTGTGAAATCATACGTATGCACAGGGTGTCCAAAATAAGATCCTCTATCCCCTTATCTCAAAAAGTGTAAAAGGTACAGGGTATTTGCGTACATTTTGACCCCTACCTACAGGGGTTATTAAGAAAGTTAGAAAAAAAAGTTTAAATACAAAAGTTGTTTGGTTTTTCACGTATTATCTTTTAGCTAGGTCGAAAAAAAAATTGCATGTCGTAAATTTGGGAAAACCAGTTGAACATAATATTTTTAAATGGGACACCTTGTATAATTTTACACGCTTGGGTAAACATTTCTTTCCTGATTTCAAAAATATATAGTTTGTTGACATTTGCACTGACAGTTTTCGAAATATTCGACAGCAAGTATATATATATATATAATCAAATTCCCATCTACCCATTAGGGTGTAGGGCTCTAACTCTATAGTCTTTTAACAAATTTATTCCAAACTTTTCTATTAAGTGCCAGTTTCTTCGCCTCCTTCCACTCTTTTCCTCTTTTCTTCAAAACTTTTCCAATTACATTGTCCCATGTTTCTCTAGGTCTACCTCTCTTCTTCTTTTCTTGTTTACGGGCTTCCCATATCTTTTTTACTGGTACATCCCTATTCATCCTTTGTAGGTGACCCCACCAACTTAACTGCCTCTGTTCAATGAAATCAGCTATAGATTCTATTTTTAGCTCGGCTCTAATTATATCATTTCTAATTTTATCCCTTCTCGTGACTCCTTTAACTCCTCTTAGATACTTCATTTCGGCTGCTTGTATCTTGCTTTTTTCTGATTGTGACAGTACCCATGATTCACTTCCATACGTTAGGATTGGTCGGTATATAGCTTTAAAAACATTTATTTTTGTCTGTTTTGATATTTCCTTCTTATTAATAAAACCCTTCTTCATTGCGTAATAGACCTTATTTGCCTTTTCGATCCTATTATTAATCTCTATTTCATGTTTTCCTGTTTCCTCTATTGTTACTCCCAAGTACTGAAAATGACTAACCTGTTCTATTTCGATTCCATCCAGTTGTATATGTACTTCTTGTTTTTCTCGTAAGTTAATTGCCATTACTTTTGTTTTACTTTTGTTCATTTTCATTCCATTTTTCTTTAATAGGTCGTTCCACACATTCAAATTTCCCTGGAGATCCTTTTTACTACCTGTCATAATTGCCACGTCATCTGCAAATGCACATGCGGAAATGTCTACTTTTGCAAGGTTTCTGTAACCTATGTACAATGCCTTAGTTCTTTGTTTAGCCTCTCTTATTATTTCATCCATAAATGCTATAAACAGTAAAGGGCTTAATACCCCACCTTGTCTTACTCCTTCCTTAGTCGTGAATGTTTCCGATTTCATATTTCTGGTGATAACGCAATTATTAGTTTCTTTATATAGGCATTTGACCACATTAACTAATTTATCATTCACCTTACTTTTATGCAGGCACTCCCATATTAACCCTCTTGGAACACTATCGAACGCTTTCTCCATGTCCATAAATGCAAAATATACTGTTTTCTCCCTGTCTACTGTTTTGCTTATAATTTCTTTTATTGTACATATATGGTCCTGGACACTTCTTCCTTTCCTAAATCCACTTTGTTCTTCTGCAAGTATTGGTTCAATTTTTAATCTTAGTTTTCTCTCTAATATTTGCTCATACACTTTTAATGCTGTGCTTAGTAAAGTTACTCCCCTGTAGTTACTACAGTTTTTGCTATCTCCTTTTTTAAAGATAGGTACAATTAGCCCCATTTCCCAATCCTTTGGTATTTTTTCATCCTTCCATATTTTATTGCATATATCTAAAAATATCCGTATTCCGCGTTCTCCCATATTTTTTACCATTTCAGTAGTTATCCTATCTTCTCCTGGTGCTTTGCCATTTTTCAGTTTTCTAATTGCTTCCTTTAGTTCTTCGATTGTTAAGCCTTCTTCTTCCCTACCTACTGTGTTTGAAGTATTGTCCCCTCCATTCCTTTCCTTGTATTCTATTTCATTTTCTATGTTTAGCAAGTTTTGAAAATATTCCTTCCATCGTTCCATAATTTTTCTTTCCTCTGTGAGTATTTCCCCATTTTCATTCTTTATTACACTTACTTCTATATCTTTATTATTTCTAGGTTTTTTCGACAACAAGTACCATAAAAAAATACAAAAAATACAAAGAACTAAAAATATTTATTAGTAGAAACCAACAGTAATAAAAAATATTTAATGATTTTCGATGTAACCTCCGTAGTTATTTAAACATTTTCTAATATTTTTTTTATGATTTATTGCAAACATTAAATATTAAAGATTTCAAAAACTGTCAGTGCAAATGTCAAAAAAATTATATTTTTGAAATCAGGAAAAAAATGTTTAACCAAGCGTGTAAAATTATACAGGGTGTTCCATTTCAAAATATTATGTTCAATTGGGTTCCTCAAATTTACGACATTAAATTTTTTTTCGACCTATCCAAAAGACAATACGTGAAAAACCAAACAAATTTTGTATTTAAACTTTTTTCCTAACTTTCTTAATAACCCCTGTAGGTAAAGGTCAAAATATACGCGAATACCCTGTACAGACAAAAGTCAAATACGAAAGTTTTTTGTTTTTACTTGATTTTTTCATTTTTATAACTTTCTTGAATACAGGTTGTTCAGTTTCTCTGATCCAGGCATCAGCTTCCTTTTTCTAAATAGGACACCCTAAATTCGATTACGTTTTTGAACTCTCCTTAAAATTCCAGGTCGACATTGTTAAGGGTACCTTATTATCTCGTCAATATCTTTAAAACTAAACAAAATAAGAATAGGGAACATTATACAATAGAATACCTATGGTTAAAATTTAATAGAGAATCCAAAAATATATTAATACACAGGGTGTTCCATAAGAAATTTTCGATTCTCTGGAGTTTTAATATATACAATACATGTTTGAGTCATCTCTCAAAACACCCTGTATATTAATAAGGTAATATCTATTCAGTGAAGTAATTTCAGAGTCTAATTGTCTACGAAATAAACCGTGTTTTAATTTTTTTGTTTTTTTGGTTGTCTTATTTGTTTTGCCAAGATTTTTTGAGCAGGTGTTTTTTAAAGATTTTTTTTTTATTTAAATGGTAATATCTTCGTAACGGTAAATGATAGTAGTAATATAGTCAAAGATAATAGGTATAGGGTACCCTTAACAATATCGACCTAGAATTTTAAGGAGACTTCAAAACCGTAATTGTATATAAGGTGTCATATTTAAAAAAAAAGAAAGGTGATGCCTGGATCAGAGAAACTGAACCACCTATATTCAAGAAATTTATAAAAATAAAAGGTTCAGGTAAAAACAAAAAACTTTCGTATTTAACATTTTTCTCTACCTTTTATACTTTCTGTAGATTCATTGAATCTAACTTCAATGTAGCATACCTGCGTGATAAGTATACATTATTTTATAAATATAACGTAATTTTAAATAATTTATCGCTAATCAGACTAAAATAGCATCGATTGATAAATGAAAAGCTAATAAAATAGTTGAGTATTAAAAATCTCACATCGGATTTCAACGAAAATAATTATTGTGTTTGAAATCCCTGTTTGGTTAGCAGTAGAAGTTTGAAATTTTGCTCACTTTAATCTAGTTAGTATGCAAGACGTTTATGACACTGTTATACAGGGTGGTCCAATAGTGCGTTGGCGGAGCATAGTTCCGTTGCTATTAGCAACGAGCTAGCTGCATTCAAAGTAGTTAAATATATTTCGCTTATTAATCATAAAACATAAGTTATATGTATATTGTTAGTATTCTGTTGCTAGGTAGTTAAACTACTTATCTCAGGTGCTAAAAAAAGAATATACAAAAAACTTAATCCTTTCGAAGCAAATCAATTAAAATTAAAAGTTACACTCCTATTTATAAACAGCTGTGGTCAGGTACAGAAATATTTTTATACAGTAGTTTTTTATAGTACAGAACAAAAGATTATTTCACAGTGAGTTTGCTATAATCGTATTCTCGAAAAACTTATTTATTTAAAACTGACTATTAAAAATACCACTTTTTGCATATATAAGTACTGGTTATTTTCAGTTGGGATAAGCGCAAAATCTTAACGTATTTTATGTAATAAGGTAATGTTCTGGGCAGCTTAAATGTTCAAAACATCTAATTCCTACTTTCAAATTATTAACATTACTCCATATAGTAACATTATATTAATAATTCAAGATATTTCTCTGATAATTCACCTAAAAAGTGATTAAACTTTCTTCTTCTCCTAACTGCCCGCATCTTTGCTTCTAGTTGCTGATACTAACACGTTTTATTGCGTTTTTCACATAGAAATCATAAAAAATATAGAATGCTTTTATGGAGATGTTAACACGTAACTCTTCTTCTGTATTGGCAGAAACATTTCCCTTATAATCCTCCGTAATCCTTTATTAATGTTATTTATTAATTTATTTTTTTGTACCCTAAACTGAAGTTTAGTTTCCTTGTCATTTTCTCTATATTTAAAATGTATTCTAAATATAGAGAAAGGTAAATTCTGACTAACCTCTATAATTAGTCAACTTCTTAGAACCCATGAAAAATATACCTATTCTATACTAATATACTAATTCTGGTTTGCTTTTGAAATTGTATTCCTCGAACACAACGAAATACCAATTACATATTCCTTTCCCTTGATAGGAAATTACTACTAACCATTTAGGTTATACGTCTAGATACTATTGAAATCATTAAATTCTAGTATTTAGTCTCGTCACATACAACACGAGAAACAATACTGACATATTTACGTAAGGAATAAAGTTATCTGTCCTTATCATTGAAATGGCATCCGTTTATCTTATGTTAAATGACACACGAAAGTCTAATTATTAATAACATCGATAGTTGTTATAAACAAGAACGAAAATGTGAATGTGCTAAAGTCTCTTATTCAAAAAATTGTGGGTAGACCTCTTTGGCAGTGCCTCAGGTTAACATGGATCTCTTTTTTAAAAGTACGTCTTATATTTACTATAAAAAAAATCTAATCGGATTACCAGTCCTTGTTTCCGTCTACAACATAAATTATAAATCATAAAATTCAGTGACTTCGTGGGTCAAAAGTTTGGAAGATTGAACTTTTAAATTTGAAAAAATATTTTCACCCATCATTATTCGAGTCATCATTTTCGAGTTTATGATTACTTCCATTATTGAGTTAATATAATAATCCATTTAATGGAGATGTTAAATTTTATTTGTAAAATTGGAATGTTATTAGGTGTTTGATAATTATTGAAATACCCTCTGTTAGTGGTATTGACTAACAAGTGTAAAAGTGTTAGGGATATGATACTTTAATCTTTGTAAATATGACATTTTATAAACAAGTACCCCAATAAATTTCCTAATGGCGGGTATTTTCATGACCTTGAATATGATAATTGATAATATTATGTCTGCCACTTTCGGTCTCGTTGCTATGACGCCAATATTGTTTCAAATAAATACCTACCTTGTATCAAGGATTGTTAACTGTTTACAGGATTGCTCGATCCCTATACTACAATGTAATCCATAATTGTGACGTCATCAAAGATCCAAAGATCTCGAACTTGTAGAAATAGGTACACTTTATACTGTTATTACAAACTTTAATAAATAATAATATTAATAATCATTCAAATACGAAAATTCTCTTGCAAATGTGAAATATAATAAACACAAAATAGGTATATTTTGACAATTCGATTACATGGATCTTCGATGACGTCACAAAGGCGGATGACAAAATTGAGCGATCGAGCAATCCTGTAAACAGTTAACAATCCTTGACCTTGTATTCTATGCATTTTCAGTTAGATTAGAATAATATCTTGCCCTTACCTTTGTTTAATGACGTCAATCAACATCGAGTCTGCTACATGATCTATCGTATGGAGCCATATAAAGAACAAATCTTTTATTATATAAAAGATAAAACCATTGCTAGTTACCGTCGTTTGAAAAATATTTGTGATATTGTTTAGATAAAATAAATATATCTAGTTCAAGGAAGATTTGAAAAATCATATATCAACGAAATGTATCGTACCTACATAACATAGACAGTAAAAATGCAAAGAAGTAACAGAAAATTGTAAGTTTATTATGAAATGAAGATACAAGTAACATTAACTCAAACACCCTTCAAGAAAATGAAATTATCTCTTTGTTATCACTAAAAAAGACTTCTATTATCTAAATATTTTCAAATAAACTCGCAGATATACAAAGTAATGAAACCAAAAAATTACAAAAATAATTGAAGAAATTGGTATATAAAGTAAAGAGAAATATAATATAATATACCTATTTTAAGGTTAATTTCACATTTTTATGACAGGCAAACAAACTATTCCTGGCTATGATTGTATTTCATTTATTTACACACTTTATTGCAGATAGACCGTGTTTCATTGAAATGAAACGTTTCGAGCATCATTTTTTATTACTGAAAATTTTCTACAATTCATTTTCTGCCAAATAAATAAATTAAAATTTGGAATCGTAAATAATTATAATTATTACTGAATCGTAGTAGATAGGTATATGCAAATTCACTCGATTCTACAGACTGATACTCACAGCCTCCATATAATTGTTATGTTTATAATAATAAACATAACAACATTGAAGTGCAGTGGAACGTGATGTATCGAATAGTGTTACCCTATGATGCAATGATAGAATGAAGTAAACTCTACTGATTCCTAGGATACTAATATTTTTAACCCGGATGTCTTGGTTTGTCAAAGAATTTGTTGTAGCAAAAGCTGTAAACAATATCAACTTTTCGTTTTGGTTTCAATTGAACATCCTGTAGGTATATTTTTATAAATTTATATAAAGCAGTGTCTCACGAATCTATTGGTGTAAAAGTTTATGTTTTTCTCTATTAGTAAGGAAGATAAAACCAGTGTGCCACAAGGGTCATGCGTTAGACCCATGTTAGACCAGAGCCGTCGCTGGTTAGACGATGGGTATTTTTTGGATTTAGCGTGAGTTATGTGTGTTAGGTTGTGCCAAAATCACAATTAAACATATATAGGTACATATATTTCATTGAATATAACTTTGTTGTTGTGATAATAAAGGTATAAGGGCTTTTTCAGACGGTGCGACCGCGATGCGATTTTCCGTTTGCGACATATCGTGTTGCATTCACAGAAAGCTTTCACACAAGGCGATACAATTTCTTCTCCAACGATTTAAAAATAAAATATTGTGCGCAGTGTTGTCATTGCTCAGTTGCTCTTCACAGTTAGTGGAGTGTATTTGCAGTATGTATAACAGAAGACGAATTATTTTATTGGCATTGCTACATCGAAGGTGAAGGAAACGTAAAATTATTGCTAGATGTAACAATGGAGTGAATCGACGTTACTGGGTACATCCACTTTTACAAGTAAGATACGTCGAAGGAGCTTGTTACACTATTTTTGAGAAATTCAGACAACATGAAGACATATTTTTAACTACTTTCGAATGACAGTATCAACGTTCGATTACTTACTTGCTCGTTTAAGAAGTAATATAAGTAGAGAAGATACTTTGATGAGAAACTGTATCCCGCCTACTGAAATGCTAGCAGTGACTTTAAGGCACAAACGATACGCTGCACAAGCTGAAGACACACTGACAAAATTGCAACACTGAAATTTTATTTTACTGACACATATCGCGACAAGCAGCGACACGTCTGGAAATGTGCATTTATTTTAGTGGTTGGTTTAATATCGCACGGAAAAAAATCGCCCGGTATCTGACCAACAAACGCACTGTCTTGCGACGCAACAAAATGCCGCACTAAGCGTCCGTTTTTTTTGTCTCTTCCGCATAATGTGAAAATTACACATGATTACATATATTTTGATACTTCCACGATATCGTTGCAACATGCCGCAAACGGAAAATCGCATCGCAGTCGCACCGTTTGAAAAAGCCATAAAAGTACCTTAAGGTCACGTTATCACCGCCATACCGCGTCTCATTTTGTCACTTCAAAAAAGCATTGATGTTAAAAACAAAACGATAAAATTGTGGTTAGTCTCGGCCTTCTTAATGAAAAACATACCTGAATATGCCGATAATTTTTGTTTGTCGTAAGTTTTCGAATATTTTCCAAAAAATTTTGCATAGGAACTATATCCTTTCAGAGCAAATCGTTTAAATTATATAAATTAAGAAAAAAAAAAAATAAGTTTCATGTGAATTTTTCCTAAACAATGCGAAAGAGTCAATTCGCGGCAAAGAAAATTTCTTGTTTTGGGTATAATTGCGTAATAGTTTCAGTAAATTACTGTAGATGACACTGCTGTCAAACAGTAACTAAATTATTTAGGGATATTTTGTGCTTAGTGCGTTACTGTAGAGGATAGAGCTTAACTATTTTAAGGACAGTAACAAATCAGTAGGGATCTACAAACAAACTAAAAATACATATTTAACATTAGGTATTATCAAATTATTATATTAGAGTTTATCGTTTTATCACCAGAATGGAAAAATGAGTTTCCTGAACGGCCATTTGTTTAAAAAAACATATTTTGAGTTAAGAAAGCACGTGGATGTATCTACTAAGAGGCTGGAATATAAAATTGGAAACGTTTTTCACATTATGCAAATCACGGCAGTACTTATCACATTATATAATTTGTCCACTATGTAAAGACGTAGGTACATTTCTGCTGGTTATGTCATAAATCTTATAGAAAAAATACCGTTACTAATTAACTAATTAGTTGAACACACGTGTAACAAACAAAAGTGGGAGAAAGTGAGATAGGAGATAGAGAACAAACTTGAGGCGTTGACGTTGACTGAGTAACTGAATTATTCAGTCAATGATTGAGGTAATTACCTACTTCTAATGATAAATGAATGGTTAATGTCCCTTTTTGCCAATTGAATATGCTCATATTTACATCAATATTCAGTTATGAATTAGAATAAAAATTTATTACGGACGTATAGGTATATACAGAACTAGTAAAATTTATATCGAGATAATATAAACGTATAAATGATTAAATATGTATTTTCGGCTATTATTTAGTGCTGTTTCTAAGTGAAAACATGAAATCTTGAGGTCTACAAATTTGCTTATGCACATTAAAACATAGATAAAAGATAATTGCGCAGATTTAAGTAATACAAATTAAAATTGATAATAAATTACACTAACAATAGTTAAATGACCACATAATTGGTGCGTAGGACAATTAATAAATTTGCATTTCAAGTACATCAGACACAAAGTTAAAATAATAATACAAAAGTAAAAAAAAAGTTGACATTTACAATAATTATATACTTTACACTCAACTTTTCTTTCACTTTCACCGTTTGACAACATCTCACGGACGTTATTATATTTCTTAATGTTTCTCTCGTAATTTATTTGCGATTCCACTAACAGCCTGTTTCTTAAATCATCTATATTTAGAGGTTGTGTTCTATACTTCAATATTTTTTTAAATGCGTCCAGGCACAATAATCTAAAGGACATCCGGCGACCGCACAGGTATTCAGTAGCTCATCTGAATCTATCTGTTTTTAGGGATTTTCTTTTTGGTATCGTGGTTTTTTTTTATATACAGGGTGAGTTTTTAGTGCGTATTTCTTCTATAACTACGTTGTTAGTAGATATAGAAAAAAAATCCTTCAGGAGAGTTGTTTGTGCCTTTTTTTAATTTTTTTTACAAAAATATGACCAAGTATACCTACAGGGTGCTCAATTAATTTTGTACCGCAATTAACTTTCTTATTTTAAATGGAACACAGTCGAAAGCATGTAGCATACACTATAGCTAAACTCGAAAATATTTGACGTTTTATAAAAATTTTGACAGATGCAAGGATTTGTAAAAACGTAACAACGGAGTTATAGAAGAAATACGCACTAAAAACTCACCCTGTATATAACACTTGTATAAATATACCTATATAAGTTACGATACCTTATAGTATATTGTTTATAACATACTATAATATGTACCTATATTATGTATAACATACATAATATAGGTATTTTTATACAAATGTTATATTAAAAAAAAAGTATTTTCAGAGTTGAAAAAACCTGACGACCGTCGGCTAAATGTCCTCGTAATAAAAAAATGTAAAATCAGTTGTTTTTTGAAAAGAACAGAGAACCGCCAAATAGAAAAAAGTTATATATTTCAATACACAGCTGCCTACATACATACATTCGTTAATACATCCTGTGTTAATCAAAGCTTGCAGAAATGACTAATTCAGTTAAATTTTTCGAGGAAGTTCTAATTTAATAATAATATGCAGTTGCAGTTACAGTTACTTTTCCATAAGTGCCGTTTCACATGGGACCGATGATCGGTGCTGACAATCGGTCGCAACTGATCATCAGTTCTATACAAGTGGTTTCACATGAGGTCGTCGTATGGTCAGTCATCAACATGTATCTGGAAAGTGCAGAACATCGCATTTTTGTCGCTTTGTGCGTAAAAAGGTTGATAGAGAGACGAAAAAAAATAGAAATCTTGGAAGAGGTTGGATGCATCCCCTATGCCTTGAAAGGCCAATAAAAGGTGCTTTTATCCCCGCAAATTGTTTATGTATTTTCGAATGTCGATTACTTCATTTGATGAGCTAACTTCCCCTTTGGTACACTCAGTATAAAAATCATTAACTTGGAATGGGTCCCAGGGGGTGAAAAACAGATAGCACCCAAAACATGCAATCTCAATTTTCTCGAAAATTATTGAATGTCCCAACTTCTCCTTTGGTACAAGTAATATCCATCTCATATAGTCTACTCAGTATAAAAATCATTAACTTGAAATGGGTCCCAGGGGGTGAAAAACAGATAGCACCCAAAACATGCAATCTCAATTTTCCATGCAATCTCAATTTTCTCGAAAATTATTGAGCGTCCCAACTTTCCCTTTGGTACACGTAATACCCATCTCATATAGACTACTCAGGATAAAAATCATTAACTTGAAATGGGTCCCATAGGAGGTGAAAAACAGATAGCACCCAAAACATGCAATCTCAATTTTCTCGAAAATTATTGAGCGTCCCAACTTCCCAAGCTTTAAGTTTCAAATCACGATTTTTGTAATTTTCCGACGATGTATCTCAGATTTCTGGTTTTTGTTCGACTACACTTATTAGCATTTCAGTATCAAAACGATCATTTTCCTTGCTCATTGTCATTTTATATCATTAATGTGCTTGCAAAATCGCAAATTTGACAACACAGTTATTTCAAACGTAACCGATGATCTGCCTGCATGTGAACAGCTCCTTTTGTTGAATAGCCTTGATCACAAACCGACGGTCGGATCGGAGAGGGTTGAAACTAAAGCTAAAGAACGCCACCACGTTTCGTGATTTACCTTGGAAGCAACCAATCAACTAAACTTCCACAGTGCCATAGACAAATAAGAAAATACTCTATACCCAGTACTACCAACGTCAGTAAGCGTGAAAACCGTTTAAACCGGGCAATGAAAAGCAAAAAATTAGCTTGAATATTTTGATTTCGCGGATATTAAGGTGGGTTTATAAACGCATGATCTTATAAATGATGGACCATGAGATTAGGGATGGATCCAATGAAATGCAAAACCGAAGTATTTGTGTGAAAAAGAAAAAAACATTATATACACTTTTTTACACATTCTTTTGCTTATATACCTCACAGGTGTCTTCTCATTGAATAGCACATCAAGACCATATATACCATTGAAGTAAAGTAACCATTGTGAAGGAGTGCAATTCATAAATATCTTTGCCTGGTAGCATAGAACTCTATGTTGGTAGACATCCACTATTTCATCTTAAAGAATGAGCAATGAGCCAAGCGAAATGTAAATTAGAAAATTGCTACATACACACACTGTTAAGTAAAAAATTACGCTGTGACGTCAATAATAATTACGAAGCGACCTTTTCAATTAACAGGGGCACACAGCTCGTTCTGTGGTGTATCTCTGTCGATAATATCATACTTCCAAGACGCTGTTTAACACGCTTAGTAAATTTGATCTGAACAAACAATGAGATGAAATTACCGACTGTGCTGGTGTTACAGGCCAAGATTTTATTTATTCAACGTTTGGCACCGAGCATACAATATGTGTTAATTGAAATTTACATTAAAAAGAACAAATCAAATATAGTAGTGACATATTAAATGAAATAAAGTAAAATTAACAATAAAGTAATAAAAAGATCTAATAAAATACTACAATAAAATTCCGATTACATATATCAGACAGAATGATACAAAAATGTTGAATCGTGAGGAACAGATTTCAATCAACGAGAGACACTGATATGAATCCGACGAGAAACATTTTATTGATCTCAGATAGAGGAAACCTTATAAAACTGTTCCTTTAATAAATTTAAAAAACATGACACCAACATATAAAATCTTATATAAAAACAGTAACGTTAGGAATGTTCCCAAAATTTTATTATATGTATATTCAATTGCTATTAAAAAAGATTATTTTATTAATTATTCATTTTCGAAATTTTGAAGTGAGACATGTTGGTCTAGTTCCCCAAGAGCAGGAGCCCAGAAAATATTTGTGAAATTTTTTGAAGTATCCTACAAATTCTATCATACAAATTCTGTCAGGTACGCACCTAGTCCAGTTTAAGATGATTTGCACAATTGGTTAAATTGGGAAAAAGTTTGTCAATTTTAGGTCCAAGAAGAATCCAAGGTTATATTTCCAAGAATTCCTTCCCTTAAGTAGATACAGGGTGAAAACAAAAATATACATTTTCTGCAAACGTCCAAACTCGTTTATTGTAAAAGATACATTCATCAAATTTTCAGGACAGGGGTAGCGGTCAGCAAGGACTTCAAAATTGGCCCTTAAAAAATGTTTGCCCACAGGATTTTGCTCTGGCATACTCACTTTTGTTTTTCTTACGGGCGCCATATTAGATTTTCGCATTTTTTGAAAATTCCATAAAAAATATGCAATGTTTAAAAATGAAATATATTCCGAATAATTGCCAATTACTGCTCTACGTAATTCCTCTGCAGCGTCATACATCCTTAGAAACACTTTGTTTTTTAGATAAACCCACACAAAAAGTCCAGTGGAGTGAGGTAAGGTGACCTAGCAGGCCATCTTCTTGGTCCTTTCTTTTGAACATACGCATATTATACATGGTTGGAAAGCACTTTTTCCGGAGTTTTTAAAAATGCGAAAATCCAATATGGCGGCCATAATAAAAACAAAAGCTGCGTATGCTAGTGCAAAATCTAGTAGACTTCAATTTTTTTAGAGACTAATTTTGAAGTTCTTGCTGACTGTTATTCCTCTGTCCATCTTTTACGATAAACAAGCTATGGATTTTCAGCATATACTCATTTTTCCACCTTGGGAAAGAAATCTGATAAAAGAACTCTTTGTCTCTAATGGTTTCCGAAGTCCCCATACAGTTTATCTTAAACTGGACAGTGTATAGTAGGATATATTTAAAAATCAACAATAATTAATCACATCTTTTTATTAGCTTAACGCCGCCGCAAGTACCATTTTTATATAGTAGGTATGATATAAATAATTACAAACCAATAACAATTAAAATAATGTTGGTATTATGGAAATTAAACCAATAAATTTCTAGTTTCAACTCGTCACGTCTACTATCTACTTCGTACACTTGCAATTATTATTGTTAGTATTCAAAATTTTATCTTATTAACTGATCATATTTTGAAATAATGATGAGATAAAATCTTAAATGAGAATTATGATTTGTTTTATTTATTAGTTTCCTTACCATATTATTTATAAAAATTCTTTCATTTGAGTGTAACAAATAAGGCGTGTCATGTTGATATTTCGATTTTTTAAGATTATAGAGCTTTGTTTATATAGTAACAGGTATAAAATTTGATTTCTTAATGTCTTAACTGGTTCTATAATTTTAGGCAATGAATGAGATAAAATTAAAATATGCATGAAGAAATTATTTTGCATAATAAAAATTCTGTGCGTAATAAAAACACCTATAAAATAAAAATAAGATATTGGTCAGAATATTTGTATTTTTTACACCATTTGAATTGTGGGAGATGATGATTTTCTATATTTAGGTATTTCCAAATTGGGTAAAAACAGGATTTTACAGGAATGCTGAACATTGTGTTGTCTGTAACTACTTATTTGACATTGTTTCTATTATATTGTTCTTTTAATTGAGTTTCCGCCACACCTTTGAACACCGTCTTTTTTTTTTAGTATTTATCTGATATACGCCCCCACAAATTTATGATCTCATTCCAAAATTTCTTTTTAAAATCAACAGTAGGTACTAGGCACAGACATTCTATGTCAAAATGGCATTAAAATTGAGTTTGCTAGTCTATCTCTAACTATTAAGTATAAGAAAGATATGCCCAAAATAGTATGTCATGAGAGCAATGATTTTGATTTGATTTTTTCCTAACTACAAAATATGTAGTAATTTATCATTGCTGTTATAGCATAATTAAAATAGATAGTAAAACTAAGAGTAAAAGAAGGTAGAGGGAATTAAAATACGCAGCAATAAATTAGTGATCAGTTTTCACATTAGAAGTAGACTCATCTCATTATAGAGATAGATTCATAAAAACTCCGCTTAGATAATGTATATTCATGGAAGCATGTTATACCTAAATACATATATGATAATGTACAGGGTGGCTCATTAAAAAAAATGTTGACTTACCTTTCCGTCGAGTCGGAGAATAAATCTCTCTTGAAGAGTTCCAAATTGTAAAAAGGTGCATCTAAAATAACGAGAAATATCAAAAGAAATTATCACAGAATTTGTTGTTTAAAATGGAACCACTTGTATACTTATTATTTCATTTTTTCATAGGTCGTTCTGTCACGAATAGACTAATATGGGCGATTGCTCGGTCTATCTTTAATAATAAGGGACATATTATGCCCAAAAGAATCTGCCATAAGAGCAATGTATCACATGAATATTTTGTTGCTTAACTATCCATAAATTAGAGGCTGTTGTTTTATGTTGGTACATTCCATTACGCTCAATGTATTCCTGAGAAAACGGCTAATCAACAAATAAAATATACAAGGTGTTCCAATTAAGAAACAGAATAATAGATCACTCTTTTAAACAATATGCCTTTTTTCAATATTTGAATTCTGCGTTAATGAAATCTAAATAAATATTAGTTATTAATTTCCCTTAGATAGTAATTAATTTCTTATAGGTAGGTCATAATATATAGGATGTAAAAAATAGTGTGCCGGACTTCGAGGGGTGATACCTACCACTCACCGAAAATTGCTATACAATTTAAGTAGGTAAATGATGTTTGTAGATAAGCGTTATCTGTGATGTTTCTAATAATAATGCACTTATAATACTTTGCAGTCTTTATGTTAACTAGTTGTTTATTGATATTCATTGCAGGTGTGGTGAAATGTATATAAAACCATATTCAGAAATAGTTATTTTCCTAACAAGTGTGGAAGGTGATACTTTTCCGCACGCGACTGCAGTTGTCCGAACGACGCGAAGCGGAGTTCGGACAAGCAGTGAGTGCGGAAAAGACACCTTCCACATGTGTTAGGAACAACGTTTTTTCTACGGGCGTGAAGAAAATTGACATAAGAAAAATAAATATTTGCACACAATGCTGTCTAATAATTAGAAGTGTCAAGCATTCCTTTTTCTTTATGTCAAAATCTGAACAGTGACAACATGATTTTTTGGAATTAAGATAATATTATGATCACATTGCAAGTAATGCATAGGTATTTATTTTCCGCACTAGTGCGGAAAAGTGCAATTTTCTACACTCAAATGCGTGCAGAAAATTGTAACTTTCCACACGCCCGTAGAAAAAGTAACAATCAAGTCAAAGATATGCTCCTATACTACCTCATGTAATAATGGCATTCACTCAGATTTACTGCAGCCTTACTATTTGACAATAAAGACAAATTTATTATTTATTTATTAATCAATGGTTTAACTGAAGATTAATTTGATATTTATTAGGGATGGTACAAGTTCCCCTACATAAAATATGAGAGTGATATTAATGATTTTTGTTTCAATTATTTTAAATTATTTTTGTGACTATAATGAAGGAATAATTTTTGCATAAAAATTAAAGAACATATATTGCTCTTAGAATACGTAAATTTTAAAAATTATAATTCTTGCGTATAAGGTCATATCGTGAATATTTTTTGGTGAATTATGGGTCGGTATTTGGTTATTAACTATAAAATCTCCTAACGTTCTACTATATTTCACGCATTAATAATCCCATTATTAATAACCGAGTAATATGGGAATCATGAAAAGCGGAACACACTGTATATAAACAGAATTTAGTCTCAGTATATTGCTGCAGATTTGACTTGAAAATATATTCTTTGGAAATGAACACACAATAACATACCTAATCAAAATAAATCACTGTTTCCTTGACTGATTTTCATTAGTTAATTGAATATACCTTGAATAATGTCTACTTAATCGTCACATGTGATACCTCCACTCCTTCTATTATCTCTCTCAATAAGAGAAACTCTATAGAAACTCTCTAATTTGAATCTGTTTTTTATATTGATAACTGAAAATATATTTTTTAGGTACGACGAAAATGCCTCACTGGCAAGTTGAAGATTATACGGACCTCAATACAGATATCGAAACATCTCTTACTCTTGGAACAGAACTTGCCAACAATTCTTACAATGTCAGGTAATAAATATTAAATACTAGAGTCTTAAGTTATTATTATGTTTTAAATTGTACCAATTTATACAGAGTATTGCAAAAAGAAAGGCTGACCACACTTATACCTTTTAATCGGAAGACCTATATTTTTACAGATTTTGATAAAGTATTGAATTAGATATCTTGGTTATACATTTTCTTCTTAACATAGGTACTAATAATATGCAGCATGAAATTAAATTCTACACGTTTCTTTTTAACACATTTTTTTGTAAATATCTCTCACATTATTAGATACAGACCCATTAAATCCAGCGTACTGACTAGATCAAACTATTCATAGAAACATGTTCTATCTAAATATAATAATGTACATGGTGTTGCCTTAAAAAACAAACTTATGTCAACCTTTCGTAAAGTTGTCAGAAAACTGAACTTCACTTCATCTTGCATCACAGTAGTGAAATATATTTTTTCAGGGAAGAAAATGGATTATTAAAGGAAATTATTTGCTAGAATGGGATTTTATGGATATTTCATTTGACAACCTTTCAGAAACACATAGAATTTCAGTCACAAATGTTGAGTTTTCAGTTCTTTTAGTTCGGTTTACGATATTTTTCATATCTTTTAAAAGATACTCCACGTTGGTTGATGTATACTTTTTATTTTATTTTTACTTGATTTTTACTATATTTTAGTTAACTTGTATGATATATTCTAGAAGGATAATAATGAAAGGAATTCATGTATATTTTATATCAGTCCGTGATTCAAACCTCTATCTCTCACAATATGATTTTTATTACAGTGAAGCAATTTTATCCATAAATGGGATGACAGTTTTCAAGCAAGAAGCTCCGTCGCCGACATCTAACGAGATGCCCCACTTACAAGTGGCCCGGCAGACTCGCCAAAGTCCCACTTCCACCCAACACAACAACCCCGTCAACAGCACCATGGAGGACAACAGCCAGAACATGTTTAACAATACGATCAATCAACTGTTGAGTCAGACAGCTCTGGTGAACTTGCAGAATGTAATGGACAGTAAGAAACTTTCTATAAAAAGGTTTTTTTTATAAAATGCATCCTAAAACTATTCACAAACACAAAAGAATGTAAACATTCTTTGGTAAACCTTTATATAACTTATATGGTGTGTGGTACAAGAAAGTCTGTTCATCTTTACGACATACCTTTAATAAATTTTGAAAACAATGTCAAGTTAAAAGGTAAAAGAAAGATATTTGGCACATAAGTAATCACCGTAAACGATGAACAATGATATCGTGAACGATGTATGCCTTGCAAAATACAAATAAAGCTGACGTGGGGTGGTGGTTCTCTTCCAATATATGTTGGATTGTTTTTGCAAAAAAAGCAAAATTCGAATAATAAAATAGAATCAGCTGTAAAAATTTTATCGCACATTAGTTTTAGTTCAGGAGCAATGATTTTCCAAATTTCCTTCAAGAGAATATATGTCGTTCTGTTTGAATATAATATAAATTAGAAAAAAATTTTTTTAATCTTCACTGAGATATGTTTCTACTTTCTGAGAAATATCTACAAATTATGAAAAACTTTTTGAATCAAGCAATACAAACATTCATAAATAATGTTTGGTATTTGTTTATTTATATATACAAGTTTCACCAATGGAATAAAATGAAATTCCACCAGGGAATATATTTGGGAAAATTTAAGTAGAAATAGAATTTAAAGAAATGTTTTCAGTGGCTGCTTTTTCCTTTGAAATTAATTTATTTTCAAGAATAAATTCTACTGATTTTGTTGCTTTTTGATTTTAACGAATCATAATTTTTCAGCCACCAATTTGAACACTTCGCCAAGTTCCCAAGACAACTATGCAGTTTCCTCAACAAACTATAATTTAATCATCGAGGACTACAGATTTCAGTATGTGTTAGCAGCGGCAACGAGCATAGCAACAAAGCAGAATGAGGATACTCTGACGTACCTAAATCAAGGACAGAGTTACGAAATCAAGCTTAAGAAACTAGGGGATCTATCCCTGTATAGAGGAAAGTTACTGAAGGTAATTTTGAAATCTAACTTGGTTTTTACTACAGTAATTAGTATTAAAAAATGTCCGATACAAGTATAATGTTTAACTATTTATTGTAGATGTTAATTTAAATTGTCTTCATGTTAAACCATTTTTTTTATTTCTAACAATCTATTTATTATGTAAAATTGCTGAGAGTGAAAAATATTACCATTTCCTTAAGTGAATCGAGTCTGTCTTTGATCCCTTCAGTGACTTACTTCTTGCAAAGTTTAATGGCAATATGTATTATATTATATACATTGCTTTTGAAAAGTAACGAATAAATTCATTATTTTAGAAATTGAGAAGTTTTCGAAAAAAATCCCCTGACACGTCGATTTTGTTTTTAAAAAAGACACTTTTTGACATACGACCCATATTTGTGACGTCATCGTTGTTCGAGATATGACTTCATCGACAATTTTTTTAAATAGCAACACTCAATTTTGACCACGCCATTTGAAAGAGCGTATCATTCTACATACATCATGAAAAATTATGGTGTTTCATAACAAAAATTTCAAGAAAATAATGTTTGAAGATCTTAAAATTTAATTTTCACAATACTGACAATGATAATCGACTAAATTAAATGTTCAAATTGTGCACCGTTGACTGCCTGACAGTAGCCAAGACGATTAATAAATTCTTTTTGGACATTATCTATAACTTCAGGAGATATACGATGTATCTCGTGACGAATTCTTGCTTTTAAATCTTCTAAATTAACCGGTCTAGTAACGTATACTTTGCTTTTTAAGTATCCCCACAAGAAATAATCTAGGAGTGTCAAATCAGGTGATCTGGCTGGCCACTCAATTGGCCCCCTTCTCCCTATCCAAGGATTCGGGAACAGCTCATCTAAATAAACACGGATAGGTGCTGCATAATGGGGAGGTGCACCATCTTGTTGAAAGAACATGTCATTTCTTGGAAGATCACGTCCCTCTATATCTGGATATAAAGTTATTAGTGCAGGAATGAGGTCGTCTCGAAGAAAATCCAAATATCTTGCACCAGTTAGGTTGACGTCAAAGAAATAGGGACTCAGAATTCTTCCGTCGACTATGCCGCACCACAAATTTACTTTCTGGGGACTTTGAGTGTGATACTCCATCATCCATAGGGAATTCTCAGTATCCCAATAACGGCAGTTTTGCCTATTGACATGGCCGTTCAAAACAAACGTAGCCTCGTCAGAAAAAATTACGTTTATTACGAAATTATTATCATTATTGCATAGCTCTTGCATTTGCTCGCAGAATTGATTTTCTTCAGATAGCTCATGAACAAGGCATACCTTATAAGGATGATACTTTGCTTTTTTGATAATTTTGTGAACTGTGGACGCTGCCATATTGAAATCAGAAGCCAATTGGTTAAGTGTTGAGTGATGATTTTCTTGTATTGCCAACAAAACATTAACCTCATCATCTATCGATTTTGACGGTCGACCAGATTTAGGAAGATCACGAACATGTCCAAAATTACGATATTTAGACTCAATATTGCTTACCATGCTTTGGCTAATGGGATGTCGATCAGGATGAGTTTCATTGAACAATTCAACTACTTCTCTTTGGATGCGCATCCTGTCTCCAAATCCGATCATGCAAAGAATTTCAATTCGTTCTCGTTCAGTTAATTTAACCATTTTTTTTTATAAAATGACAAAGTTACTACTCAATAAACACTTCAAACACAGTGCTTTTGCCAAACAAAAGATAAGAAATAACTCAAAAAACAGAAAAAACTATTTAATAAAGTACGATTTCAAGTTTTTATCTGACAGCAATAAAAAACATTCTCGGTCGCTAAGGCTACTGTCAGGCAACCATGATTTTTCATGATACGTATGTAGAATGATACGCTCTTTCAAATGGCATGGTCAAAATTAGGGGTTGCTATTTAAAAAAAATTGTCGATGACGTCATATCTCGAACAACGATGACGTCACAAATATGGGTCGTATGACAAAAAGTGCCTTTTTTAAAAACAAAATCGAATTTTTCGATAACTTCTCAATTTCTAAAATAATGAATTTATTCGTTACTTTTCAAAAGCACTGTATGTTGTAATAATATAGGTGTAAAAAGGACAACTAATTTTAAGTTTCAGATGGAATGGTACATTTTTAAAGTATATTTTTAATTTATAAGCACATAACATTAAATAAAATTCAGAAATAAACACTATTAAATTAAAAATAAAAATAGATACTTCAGTTGGAAAAGCCTATTACAGATTTCTAAATTAAAAGTGGCACTAGGTCTTTAAAGGAGGCAATATGTGAAATACATTTTGATCACGCGTTACTTTACTTTTTATTATCCAGGTACTATCATGTAAAATATGTATATAATTTTTATCAAAATTACCTATGTGCCAATTTAAAATTGTGTTATACCATAAATGTTCTCAAAACGCCGCACAAAGCGTATCACGCTGAATTTGCACGAATTAATTATAATAAAGATGTTCTGGCTTTTATAATATCAATAAATAGGAAACATTTACATTATGCAGACTCAAAACCAACCTATAAAGCCAGAAGAGTAAAGTATCCTCTCATATTCCACAAACTAATTTCCTTATTTTTCAGTCCGTCGTTCGTATATGTTTCCACGAAAGACGACTTCAGTACATGGAAAAGGAACAGATGGAGGCCTGGCAAAAGGCGAGACCTGGCGATAGAATTTTAGAAGTTGATGTGCCCCTCTCATATGGAGCCCACGACATTACTCAGCCACCGAGTGCTTTAAACTTGGTACACTTCAACTGGGACCCCACGAAAGAAGTTGGTGTTTATATTAAAGTAAGTATATGCTTATAGGTTAGAATTTTGTAATGTATTATGTTTAATGTTTATAAGAACCATTTTAACATTAGCAAGAGTATTTTTAGCAGGTTTCTCCAGTAAAGATCGATAGCTGCATTTTTTCATAGGTTTTTTTTTATATAAAGTTAATTTAAATTTGAAATAGCAAATATCCACATGGCTTGTGGACAGTTAGCATATTTTTTTAAATGAAAAAAATTCTAGTAATTTGTAGTAAGTGTCGATTGATTGTATTCATTCAAGCACTAAAACCATCATACTAAATACATCACATTTTGTTGAAAAATTTAATGGGCTAAGACTCATAACTTTTGAGTTAGTTTATTTATATTGTGTGGCAGTTGTATGCTAAATTTATTCAGCAAACTGTGTAGGTGAGTAGCCATTTTTTGAAATACATTTTTGGTTGATAATCGTGAAATATGTAGTCAAACAAAAATCTAAACAGCTGTTGTATATTTTCATAAAATGTTTAGATTGTTTAAAACTTAACATAAAAATGAGTTATTTGAACCACTTAGTACAAATGGCTTTGCCACATGCCTATGTGTAGATCAGCATTGTTAATAGTTTCATAGCTTACGAAATGAATGTTAGGTACCAGATTTTTAGTAGATAATAAAATGCTATATTGCTGAACTGAAGTTTAACTTTTAACTCAATTTTAAGTATTTTTGGTTAGTATTTATTGATTCCTTTTCAGGTCAATTGCATCAGCACAGAATTTACCCCGAAAAAACACGGTGGTGAAAAGGGGGTTCCGTTCCGCATCCAAGTAGAGACCTACCAGCACCCAGATACTGCCAGTGGCACCGGTACCAAACGGCTACATGCCGCAGCTTGCCAAATTAAGGTTTTCAAGCTCAAAGGGGCAGACAGGAAACACAAGCAAGACAGAGAGAAAATCATGAAGCGACCTCTTTCAGAGCAGGAGAAATATCAACCTAGTTATGACTGCACTGTGCTGAATGATGTAAGTTCATATTAATTGGCAATTTATTTAAAAAATTTGGCAAAAAACTATAGTTACCAAAAATGTACCTCAGACATTGTTCTTCTTTTAAAGTTTTATTTGCATGGTTAGTTTTGTTATTTCAAAACGAATTCCTCAAATCTCATTTCAATATATCAAGCGATTGAGATTGAAAAATTGGTAGTCCTAAAAATTTCAGTACCGAAATAGTTACAAAAATCTACTTTTCTTATCGAAATATCATTGACGAGGCTATCCTGCCCTAAATGGTTTACTCTTTTTAGATTTTGATATTTAGAGATAGACATTTCAAAAGTCTAACTATTTTACCTAATATAAATACTTCCTGAAGCACCCAGCTGCATATTTACATAATGTTATCTGCCCTTTATTTTTATACTGAAGAGTGATGTGTGAAATAATAGTAGTAGAGTATTACCTACATATCTTAATATATAAGTTACAGCAGTATGATAGTTACATAAAAGTTATAAAACATATTAGTATTTTACCACGACCCAAAAATTATTGGATATTTGTTTAGAATTAATTTGAGAAATATACAGTGTGTTGCAGTTTTCATGACTCCCATGTCTTTACCTTTTAGAATTAAATGGGATTAATACAAAATTTGCCTGAACGATGCAGTCTAGCAGTCTCTTTATCCTCGAGTATTGTCACACAAATCTTGTATTGTCACATTATTAATAACAAGACACATAATATTAAGAAAATGATGGAAATTAAAACATCATACTTCCCTAAAAGTCATAAACATTCAGTTCTGTAAGTTCACTTTATATTCAGGTAATAATAAACTTGTTGGCTTTTACCAATAAAATTTACCCCCTAAAATATTTTCAAGATATTTACTCTTCTCATATCTTTAAACTATACATAATGGTTTTATTTATTTACAGCTACCAAATGATGCCGTATTAGCTACTCCACCTATTAGCCCAGTTAGTCCTGATCCACCTCCTGAAAGGTAAGTTCTACAATGAAGTCACACTTTTACTTTCCAATATACTTATAGGGTGTTAAAAAAGGTAAACTATTTTAAACACAATGTGACTCAAAACCAGTAAAATACAACTTAATCACATTTATTTTGAATAAATGACTTTTGTTTTGTGTTATCCTCAGTTTTTTATTGTTTTTTTATGTTTGGCTATTTTACTACATTAATTGGAAACTAAATTCTCACACATTGTTAATTTCATTTGATAAATATTTTTTCAATAAAAGAAATTGGAAAACACTGACATAATTTTCCACATAACACCAAAACACTATACTGGACGCGTGTTTCGCCAACCAAGTTAGCATCATCTGGAGATGATTAAACACTGATTGAGTTTTTAATCATTTCCAGATGATGCCAACTTGGTTGGTGAAACGAGAGTGGAGGGCAGTATAGTGTTTTGGTGTTATGTGGAAAACTACGTCAGCATTATCTTCACACCAAAGGTTCCAGCCCCTTTCAAGACAAAAAGAAAAAAAAAAGAATTGAGAACAATTTACAAATTTCCTGTCTTTAAAATTCTTTAAATAATAATCATCCAAAAAAAAATATATACCGAAGAAAAATAAATGAAACAAAAGTTCGATTCATATACAAATTCATAAGAAGCCATGGAACTATATTTTTTCAAACAAACAGGTATAAAACAATATTTTACGGCATAATAACAGGATATTAAACAGTAGTTTATTCCCATGAGATTTAAAGGTGTTGTGTCTCGTTTTGTGTAAAAGGTTTTATTTGTACTTGTACCAAGAGAGTAAATTGTGAGTTAGTCCCTTGCATGAGTGTTTCTGTCATAGTTCGGAAAACATACTCATGCCAGAACCAGAACTAAAACACTAACTTACTTACTGCTTACTCCCGTGATCCATAAATCACTATTTTAGCAAAAAATACAGACTATTATGTTATATGAATATTACTATCCAAGCTTGGGTATACTGTACAAAAATGTATATATAATAGTACTACGAGCAAATAATTCCTTTCCCTTTTAGTAAAATATAAGCATACTTCACCATCATATTCATATTGAAACTTGTACACAAATTGGTAGTAGTGTATAGATGATATGGTATAAAATGGTATGGGGTACAAGGTACAAGTATCCCCCTCAATAGATTGAGATGTTTGAACTTCTAACCATTTCTAAGTGGTTCGGGTCTAATGTAAATTGCAGAGTAACTGACATAATATATATAAATCCCTGCTAAACATCAATATTACATTTAAAAAATTCTACCCTAGTATACATAACTATATGCAATTTTAATACATTGATTTAATCTTTAGTTTTTTGATAGCCTACAGTTAAAAATAGAGTTAGAATAAACCGTTAAATACATTATTATTATATTTTAGAATATAATACACTAAAAAACCATTTATCCTAGGATTCAAATTTAGGGTTTATGTTTGATGATGATGAGTGTATAGGTTTATAAAAAATAAGATATGCAGATTTGTTTAAAATAAGACAAAATGCATACTTTTGTGTTTTAAAGATCTGTTTATAAAACAGGTCTTCGTAAAGCTTGTTTTTCTAAATCACATTCAGTTTGCCACATTTATTGGCCTTAAATTTGGAAAGAGTAGTTGAATTAAAAAAAAGCTTTTAAAAGTAAAATTAAGAAATATAGAATATTCTTCTGAAATTATTGAAGTCATAACAAAATGTTCTTATTAATAGTCTTTACTTTACAACAAAGTCCTTTATAAATCTGTAAAAAACAAAATTGAAGACTGGAGCAAGATTTATGACATGGCATGTTATTGTCAATGAACAAACAACTCTGGTCAGAATCACGGTTAATTTTTACTTTGTCTTAGGTCTGATATAACCAGTTTAAACTTGCATTTGATAGAATACTTAGGAAATATCTCGGTAGGACGAAACTAGATAAAAAAAATTTTTAAATAAATTTTAATAAAAATGTCTGACATATAATAATTATAATATACTTAATATAATTATAATACATTAGAAATATGTATAAAATTGAAAAGCCTATAGAGAAATTTAAAAAGCATAAAATTTCAAAATTAAACTTTTTTCAGTAGGTACTACATAAGTATAAAAATTAAAAACATGCTTTCGCGTTTATTTTTGTGAGATTTAATCAGGTTATTTTGCACTCTTAGGTTAGTCGGGAGGTCTTATATTTTAAAAATTTTAAAATCAACAGAACATTATACAAGTATATAAGCTTTTTTCTTATTTATTAGAAGATATATCTACTACTTTTATAAAATGTCATATTATGACCATTATATGTATTTTCGTGACACCTATATTTTATTTGTAGTTATCTAACAACTAATATATAATTTTGATTATCTCAATTACCTACGTCAATTTTATGAAATACTTGCTAAAATAGGTATTAATTTGCTTATATTTTATTTTTTTAAATGGCACATTATCAACAAGATGGTGTTTAATTTGACAACATGAAAATACTACTAAACACAGAAAATATAGTACTACTATTAAATTAATATAGGCGAGTTTTTGTATCCACACCGTAAAATAAAAAACAACTCGCCTGAAATGTACTTAGTATTATCAATATATCTTAATATTAGTAGAACTAGAACTAAATTAAACCATAGGGTGTCCAATCCTATCAATTTATAAATTATGTGATTTATTTCAAATTGCAACACCAGTAATATAATAAGATATTGAATCCTATATTAGATTAAAAAATTAATTTGATTGATTATATTAATTATGAAGGTGGATTATTCCCGAGGTTGGATTAAAACTGAATAAATCTCATTTTTACACTGGTGAAATCAAGTCTTTTCAAAAAAAGTATTACAAACCAGTGTTTTTAGGTTAAACTGTTGGATTTTGTAGCAACAAATTTAAAAAGACCTATTATTTTCGATCTTATGAAAACGCTGAAAAATTGTTTTTGTGGCAATGGCGCAATGGAACAAAGACTTGGAATATCTAAGGGGCGCGTTCAGATCAAACGCCGGGAAAGTAAAAAACGTCCGGTAAAAGGTAACTTGGTTGTTGCGTCCGACGTTAAATGATTCTGAACGTGTGGTTGTGATTTGGGAAATCTAAAACAACATAACCTATAATTATGCATAACAATAACAAAATAAACTGAATATGGCTGTCTCATCAGAGTCTGACTCTGATGTTGTCTCTGAATAAACAGTAAATACCTATATATTCGTTGCTGTGAATCTTTTAACTGTTCTGTGATGTGAACTGTCCAAAAAATAAATATTTAAATAAGAACTAGAAAAAAGAAGCCGACGACAAATTTTCAACCCATTTTAGTACTTTGTGTGAACTGAAAAATGTAAAATGAATAATGCAGGGATTATTTTTTATTATAAAAATGTAATGGTTATGGATGATGCAAGGGATTTGGATGATGAGGAAGAGTTTGAAGTGATGATGAGCTGGAGCATTTATAAGTTATAATGAATTTCATTTTCATCAAGAATGAGACTATTATCCTCATTCACCACAAGATTGTGTGAGTGGGTAGTTATTGAGTCCATACTTAATTTACCTATTTTCTACTTTTCGAGGCTCCTTATTCACAAATCATAAATAAATGAAAATTTCACAATCCACGTCATAAGCATTTACTTTTAAACATCAACAGTATTAATACGCATGCGCGACAACTTTTATCGAAGTATTATCTTGGGTAAAAAGTTGTATACCCGGCGTCTTTATCCCAATAAATCTGAACGCTGAGTTGTTTTTTACCCCAACGAATCTGAACGGGCTTCAAAGTGCCCGGTAACGCCCGGCATTTGATCTGAACGCGCCCCTTGATCTTCCCATATGTTATACCGAATTTGAAGCACCCTGCTGAATGCGTTGTCAGATATAGGAATTAGAATCATTTCGCAGTGATTAAATAATTAATATCTATGATAAATTCGCAAAATAAATAATATCTAATGCTAAAATAATAATAAATAAGTATATGATATGATAATAACAAATCTAGTATAATACTGTGTTCCTTAAAATGTATTTCTTGTTAAGTGACTATATCACTTTAGTTCGTCTTCTCTTATCCTTTTGGGTAATGGTGTTATTCAAATTTAATAATAATAAATCTTTATCAACAAATAAAATCATAGAATTGTGTTAATGTGCAATGCTTCTTTTTCTAAAAATGTTCCCTAGTTTGAATCACTCTAAGGGCAGTTTAATAAGACCTATCACTTATTTTTTTAACAGCACCCAAAAATAATTTATCCAAATACGTTTAGGTGCGATTAATTTCTGGTAAAATCTAGTATATTTGACATCAATCTCTTTGCCAAAAAGCATGTGATTCCAGCCGCTATTTGGTCGTTATTCTATGCCAGCCTTGACATTCAATATCTCCCTGTATCCTATGATTTTGATCGACAATAACCAGTAGGTACAAAAAAAGTATCGTCTGATGCAATAACGATTGTGCAAGATCTGTTGCTTTCAGGATTTGTTTAGATTAATACATTTCTGATACACCAGTTTGGTCTGCCTGAAACTATGTGAAACTAACCGCAATACCCAGTGCTGATAACTAACCACAATATTCCACACAAAACACTATCTTTACTTTTATCCTTTACTCATAGTCGCGGGAAATGTTTTACGTGGTAAATTACTCCATAAGCTTCCGTCTCCGGCTCCGCACAATTGATACAGGGTGAGCAGAAATACTAAATATTGATAATTTTTTTAAAAAATTTAACCAACTATATTTATTTATTTATTTATCTACAGAATATATCAATTTATAGATCACTGATCATAACTTTAAACTAGGTGCGTAGTAATTATTGTTCAGTGTGTGAAGGATATAAACATAAAAAGCAAATACATTTTTATTTTATTGTACATAAAATAAACAATAAAACAAAAAAAAGGATTTATATAAAACAGGTCTCTTCTCTTATCGGGTGCAAACATCATAATTTTCAGTTTGCTCTTGAAAGCGGCAAGACTAAAAAAAATATCAGTTTCTGATTGAATTGAAATATCCGAAAAATTTCAAAATTTTTCATGTGGTTTTTTTTAAGTTAAATAATCAAAGTAAAACGACTCTGTGACTCGATGAGTTCGTATCTTTAAATACAATTATCATTACTTTGTTTTCTTTTACACGGTATTTTTTCTAGGAAACTGAAAAAAATATATTGCTCAATATAGAACCAGTAATTACTGAAATAATCATTAAAATGAAAGAGGGACTAATTTTGAATGAACAAGAAAAATATATAATACATTCGAAGTTTACAGAATAATATATTTATTATCTAAACTTTGATACAATCAACAAAAAAATTCGTTGCCCCCCGTGAATGTCTAATAAACTATAAAATACTGATTGGTATTGATAATAAATATGTCTATATAAGGTAGCCGAAAAAACTGAGAATTTTAATTTCACCCGATCAAAATTAATGATTTTGACTTACCAGTAAAATGGTGTGTAACTATTAAGTTAAAACGTTTCAAAATCATATGACACATTATGGGACAAAATTGAATATTATATTTTCAAAGTTTCATCAATATCATCATGTAGAAGTTGAACATTCAAAACTCATGAGTGAGAATTTTAAAAACGATAATAATTTACGTTCGTAAACAACAGAGGCAATGTAAGTCAATGTTTAGTTAGAATTTAGTAAAATAGTCTAGTTCTGGCCCTCAGTTCTTGCCTATTAGAAACTTGTAGGTAGCTCAAGTCAGTGGCGTACCCAGAGGGGGGGGCAGGGGGGCATAAGCCCCCTTCAAGATCTTTAAAAAACACTGATAAAACTGATTGCCAAGAGCGACTTTGAAATGTCTCCAACAATAAACATTATGTACATACTGAAATAATATTTAATTTAAAGTTAAAATGTATAGTCTTAAAATATTATAATGAAACATAATATCACTAAGTCCTCTTTGAAAAACGCTTTTTTATATTTTAAGAATTACCTATACTAAACCAAATGGTAAAGTATACAAAACCATAATGATTTATTGAGTAATAATTTATTAATCGAGGCGTATTAATCGCTCCCAGGCCGCACTCCTATAATACAGACACAGGCAAAAAAAACAGTATGGGCGATACATTTTCTAGCACCTCGCCCGTTGTTGCCTAGGACGGAGGATCGGTGATTTATTGCTCGCTGTTTGATTTGATGTTTGTTATATGAATCCCAAATTATATGAAGCATTCGGCCCCCGAAGATTTTTTTCAGAGTGCGCCGCTGGTTAAAATATATACATGCAGTGTGCCTCACGACCTCTCTCACACCATCCTATCTTCCTCTTTTATTTTTAATTACGTTAAAAACATAGACTTAATAAGAGGAGACCTCAGGGTTCATTCATAAACAACCTTTTGTTTTGTATCAATCATTGGCAATGTGTAGGTATGACAAAGAATACCGAGAGAAAGAACGGCAAAATTCCGACTCCGTGCAACGTTGCAAAAGTTTTGGGAGAACTTGCTTCCGACGCGAAAAGGCGTACTGTTTTTGGAAGGGTTGGGTATGATAATAAAACATAAAAAAAGGAATTTTAAGAAAATCACTACTATACATTGCAACAGCAAAAGCTTGTGAGATTAGAAATTAAATTAGTATCGGAGTTTTAATGTAGGGAATATAAATTGAAACTTGAACACTTAAAATTCTGAATTAAGTAAAGGTGGTATAGGTACCTACTACATTACAAAAACTTATATATATATACAGCAGTGTAAAAAAGTATTTTTCAGTTTTTCAAAGATACTCAAACTCTGTATACAGGGTTCAATTACATTTAAAAGTGAAATATAATTTAAAATAAGAAAGATGTACATGGTGTTAGTTTTTAATTCAACTTTTTGTTTCAAGTTATTTGACTTACTGTTTTCAAAATAACTCTTAAAAGCCTGATAATGGTGATATTCTCTTAGATTAGTATAAAGGAAAGGATACCTTTAAAAATTACTTTGGTTACGCAACTGATTTTAATTTTTGTGTGCAAACGTTGCATGTTGGCTTCACACTTACCAAACATTATAGGTTTTTTAATTTGTTATGCAGCAAAGTGCTGAATGATGTCTTAGCTTCTTGCTTGGATTCCTGTTTTGACCATATTTAAGTATGTGTGTAGGTAACTCCAAAAACTAACACATCAGCCATATTTTAAAAAATAACAAAAGCAATTCCATAATATAATATATACATACTATATTCCGTAAAATGATAAGGAAGCCAGCCAGCACGCCCCTGAAAATCCGTAAATATGGCGTGACAAATATAGCGACCGAATAACAAAACAAAACTTGGCAAAATTTACCTGTGGAAAGACAGTTTTGAATATAAAGAATTCACTTTTCCATACACTTGACACTGACGCACCATTTTCTGAAGAATAGTAATAAAATCCTTACGAAAAACACTGAAAAATTCACAAAAGCAAAATTCCGACTCCCAGCAACATCGCACAAAAGAAATACTATAAAATACTACGATTCGCGTGCTTGTTACCGGTATGAATGAACATGCGGATTTGAGTAGGGAGCAATGATGCCTGTTCATTCCATTTTTGCGTTATGAAGTTAGTTTTTATCGCAACATTTTTAAGAAAATATGATTCATCTACTTAAATAGAAAACGGAAAAATATTTGTATGTAATATTTTAACCATAACCCATAATCATGGTAGTTTAAATGTGAAAATATAAATTACACAATTGACAGTTTGGCAACAGTTTTTCGTACAATCATAAAGTAGACCTTGCAGTTGACAAACGAGGGGTTCTCTGATTGCTTTAAAATGTAAACAATTACATCTCCCTTGTCTTATAAATCTATGGTTCCTACCTAGATATATTATTTTTTTGTATTGGGAAGTGCTGTAAATGTTGTAAGTAATTATAAGTTATGTCACTCACTATAAAAAGGGGGCCCGCTCCGCTGCATCATAAATCATTTATATAGGTACTTTTTTGTTTTATTTTATCATTTTTTCAATTTACTTGTTTAAATCAAAAATTGTACAAACACTGAAAAATTTGCGGAAATGAAAGCCAGGAGAAAACCAATAATCTAGAGTAGTAGGAGCAAATTTATTGTCTGTATTTTGTTATTTTGTATGTACCTGCATTTTTTAAAATATCTATGTACTTTTAAATATTTTGTTTTAATCTGTAGGATCTTCCTAAAAATATTTTTTGTTTTATTTATGCAAATAAAAATTGCGATTGTACCTATGTTTAAACTTTAAAACATAATATTAGGTTGATTTGAAATATATTTCACTTTACCAACAAATTTCTGAAGGCCCACCCCTCCCAGTAAAGGTCCCGATAAGGGCCCTTAGTTCCAAGCGGGCCTAGGGCCCCAAAGGTTCTAGATGCGGCACTGGTGACCCATAAAAATGTTCGTCCTTATAAACTTTTAATAGATACTGAACTGATTTTTGTAGTAGGTAGGTACCCCCTTGGGAAGGGCCTCATTTGGAACTCTTGTTTATCGAGATCAACTTATTTTGAGTACAGATACCTAGGTACCTAAATGGGCCAGCAAATTATTTTACCAGTTTTTAGCACCCTATTATCCTAGTACCCGGCATAAAAACCCCTGACCAATTATACAATTATTTTTACATGGCTGAGCTGTACCTGTACCACCATCATACCATTTACCATTAGCATTTCTATTTCTCAGTTCTCACGCTTCACTCACATTTCTTCCAACGTTGCCAATTCTCTACGCCATATTTTGTAAATAGTAAATATGTATATCCCCTATGTTATACATAGTTTCATTTATCGTGAACTTTGATAACCACATAAAACTGTAGGTGTATTGATAAAATACATGTACAGTTCATAGCTGAGATAAGGAAATGAAGCACCTGGTAACTTTATGCCACTGTTGTAATTTACTGATTTGATTTAATTGTATCGTAATCTGCTAAAAAGGTTAAGAATATCTGATAGGTGTTTTGATTATAAATGTACTTAAAATTTATCGAATTAAAGAGGTTTAATAACATACTTAGATTAAAAATGATATTTTCAAGTTGTTTATTTATTATTAATGAAATGATATTACATATTGATGAAATGATAGAAGTATGTTTTTTAAAAAAATTAAGAATCTCAGAAAGAGATTTCTCCATCGAATATTAAATTATAGTTCTATGTAAACACATTTGATATTGTTAACGCATTTATAATTGATTTGATAGGCGTAAGACCAGTCTCTATTTCTATTCTATAAACATATGCAAAACGGATAAAATTCCAAAACAATTGCGTACAATTGATATAAATAAAATACTGTAAAGTCAAACGAAAGCAGTGCAGTGCTAAAAAATATTTTTTATACGTATTTATGTTCTATTTACACAAATTTTATTAATCCATATTTTTAAAGATATAAGCAGATAGGTACCAACAATTTAGTAATTTTTAGTCCTGAATATAAATATATATTTATGTTTATAACTTCAAACAAACGTATGTATATTTTTCTCGCTATTAGAGATACAATTATCAACCCTAACCATATGAAAATCAGTAATATTAGAAGATGTCCAAAAGAGGTTTGACACAAAAATTTGTGACTTCCTTTGTCGACTTTCAAGACTCCGTTGAAATGATGACTTCTTTTCGTTGTAACGTCCTGTATACTTGTAAAGTCATATACACCTGTGAAATACCTACGCCACGGTGACATTATCAGGCTCTAATTATTATTGGTGCGATTTTAGTCATAATTAAACGCTTATCGTAAAGAAAATTCCACGTATTTAAAATGACGTCAGAATAGCATAATCATATAACCTTTTAAGTGTTGACCTTGAAGTTGACGTCACAAGGCTGTACATTTGCATAACATAACAATTATTTTAACTGGAAACCTTCGGATAAATTGACGCAAAAAACAAATGGTTTGAATTATCGAAATTTTACAGAAGACCGCAAAGGGAAATTAATAAACACAAAAGTCGTCTACAATTTTACGAAAAAATCCGTTTGACTTTCAACGATGACCCCCTAATGGAAATGTATTTAAATCCACAGATAGATTCGTAAACGTGGCAACGTCGCGGTCACCCATTCGCAGCCGGCAACGGCTGCCCGTTGTTCGATTTCAATTCACAACACACACCGCATCGAACCGCTCATTCCTGGCTTAACCAGTTGAATCCGGTTGAGGACCGTATCTAGAGTTTAGCCACCATAGTTGCTTTTAACCAGAGTTCTCCTGGTAATCGCATTTAATTTTAATTCGCGACCAAATCCTCCATTACACCCCGTTTAAAAGGTGTTTCGATTGATTCAAAGTTTCAGTGTTTATTTACATTTGTGCACGTTGCCAGACATTCGATGCTTCGTCTGAAAGCATGATTTATCGTTAAAATAGTGCGTTAATAGTGCATACTGCATACCGTTCAATGGAATTTAATATACTGTATTAAAAATCCAACAGTGCCGTATAAATCAAGTTGTTAGTAAGCTTAGGAATCTTATCGTGTCGACAATTAAGCAGATGGTTAATAACTTCCCACAGGAATGGTTAAAGCGACTATCTTTGCTGCTAAAGAATCACCCCTTAATGTTAATGAAACAACGCAAGATAATAACACCCTTACAGCTTTCATGGTTATACTACACACCCTCCTCATTAGATGACATCAATTTTCGCCTTGTAAGGGCTGACACGGACACCGACTTTGTTTCTCAACTGTTGAAGAACGTATATTTCTGCCACGGAAGGACCTCGGCAGCTCTTATATGAGATGGGTCAGATGAACATGAATGACATGTTCTTGCTGATACACACTATGACCATTACAGAAAATGACTATGTGGTCCAGGCACAGTTTTTCCACACTTTGCCCGATGGTTTGGCCCAAATAAATAATGCCCGTCTCGTGGCTCGAAGACTGAGGCTGAGGGTCCACCCCGAATTACGAGGAAATAGAAACAAAGCGGTTTTTCAACGATTGAACGCTCCCAGTTTGAAGAGTTTGATGAAGAGGAATTCCTCTAGCATCAAACACCACTTAAGGGCGATTCATATGTACGTAATATTATGAGTAATAAGGTCATTTCATCATCCTTACAGATTCGCAATTATGTTTCATCAGTTTAATGTTATGCAAAATTGAATACATATATTTTGGGTTTATGATAAAGGTACCTATACGAAGGAACGTCTTCATTTTTACTTAAAAAATACAGCAAATCTGTCGGAAAATAGTTTAGCAAAAGTTGCGTCCTTTCAAAATTTTAAAAACCCATAGATTATTTAGTTGAGTTACATGGTAAATATCTCGACTACCTTCTATATTTGTGATTGGCTGTGATCATAAACTAGGCATCCCTTTTTATTGACAAAATTGTGTTGCAATGTTAGGTGGTTATAATCGTGAAGTTTGTTCAATTCACTTTACTTTAAATAATCCCAAGGTCGATGCGACTGCTTGAACGTAATTTTGCCACTAACTAGTTTAGTCCTGTTTATTATCGATTCCAATTTTTTAATTGTGTAGGTACTTTTGACTGTACACATACCTATCAACTAATAATACGAACAAATAATATATTTATTTGCAACTCGGATTGAGAGTTAGATACACGGAAACTGCTTCATATTTTTTATACGGGTACCCTTTTTTAATGATGATTATCAATTTAAGTACCTATATAAAGCATATTATAGTCTCTGCTCTGTGACCTCATTGAGTACAAATACGAAGTTCACTTTCTTAAGACTGCAATTTTAGTTCTACCAATGTGTTTTTAAGGCGAATCTTGAATTTGTGTAATAGTTGTTTACATTCTGTTGGAACAGTTTTGTAAAAATTATTACCTATTTAGTGTTAGTAGCTGCAGGGTGCAAAGGAATAGAAAGGTGTAAGAGGTACAGATCTAACTTGCGCGATGATATGCTGCGAAAATTCAGAACGTAATTCCTTTGTTGCTTAGTTCTTTCGAAAACCCCCAAGATTTGGGTTTTCTTTTTCATTTTCTTAAATTATTTTTTCTACAATAGGTATAACAAAAAAATATTTTGATCGTGTTTTGCTGGGTCGCGAATATTTTCCTTTCTTCAACTTTATTTTTTCAAATACGGCCCTGATATGCTTTCTATCTAATGATTCTTTAAATGAAAATATAGCAATAGCCGAGGCAATAGCTAGATAATATAGAGTGGGGAAAAATAAAAATGAGAACTCGAAAAATTTTAAGTGTATTTCAAGCGCATTTTCATTTATGCATTTATGCATTTTCTCTAGTTTCTTGGTGACATATACACGGTGTCCCACCGGGATGACCTGCGATCGATATATGGAAAAGTACGTACAGGATGATTTTGACAATTTGGTTATTTACAAAGGTCAGAAAGGCCTGCCTTTTTAAAATATTTTCACGTTTCTGGTACTTTCGGTATAACCGGAAGTCGACACCAAGCTGCTTATTTTAAATGGAACACCCTATATTCTAAATTCTATTCTAAACACATTTCATGTAGGATATCCTAAACCTATCTTTAACTGTTTTTGAAATATTGACAGGTGAATATTGACATTTTGCAACTTTGACACCCTGTAAAATGTAAACGGTTTGAGATTAAACAAAACGATTTGTACAATTTTATCTTAACTTTTCATAAGCTATCGTTTGGCACTAATTTCAGATTTAGTCAGAAATAAAAAATTTCAATTAAATTTAATATCTTGGTTAAATCTGAAATTAGTGTCAAACGATAACTTATAAAAAGTTAAGATAGGATAGGAATGTGCAAACCGTTTTGCTTGATCTCAAACCGTTTAGATTTTACAGGGTGTCAAATTTGCAAAATATCAATAATCACCTGTCAATATTTGAAAAACAGTTGAAGATAGATATAGGACATCCTACATGATACATGAAATCTGTTTAGAATATGTATTACGTATAATCCGGAAATGATATAATATATACGGGGTGTTCCATTTAAAATAAGCAAGTTGGTGTGGACTTCCGGTTATACGGACGTGCACGGAAGTGCCAGAAACGAAAATATTTTAAAAAGATAGGCCCCACTGACCTTTGTAAATAACCAAATTTGATTGATTATGAGTGATGTGATGAATCGATAAATATTTTTAGTTTTTTCTGGCTGGTTTTGTTTTAGAACATTCAGAAATGTTTAAACCTACGAGACATTTTTAAACTATTTTAGTCAATCGACAGAATCCTGTCATAGCACAAGAATCCTTAACTAGTCATAGCAGATGTTTAATTTTGGTTTTTTGCAAGGTTAGTTTACAACGAGCAATTGTTTGTTCATGACCTACTCAAGTGACGACGCGGTCGATTAGGTACCTATTTACCTCTGATGTCGAACCGAAATTAGATTCTAAAAATTAGGTTAGTAATTTGCGGCACATCAACCCCAAGGAATTTTAACTTTTAACCATCGACTCAACCCCAAAAATTAAGATACTTAAAAAAAGCTCTCATATTTCGAAATGGTAAAGTTGATCAAAAATATCTACTTACAAATTACTTGAGTAAAGTGTGGGTGCAGGTCTCGTGCGTCAGGGATATCTATATGAGGATATCAGAAATTGAAACTAGATATTAACCACATCACAGAATCACATCCACAATACACGTCATTATCAGAACAAACTCAATTGCTGCAATTAACGGAGAACGAGTGCCTACAAGCTGTCAAAGAGGACCAAATACACAAAACAGAAACTTGAGATACAAAAACTGTTCTGTTGCAGATATCTGTATCTACACCAGTGGACGATATTAAATTGTACCTGCCTAAACCTATTAGTCGTCAGTTTTGTTAGAATTAAAAAATTAATATTTTTTGTATTCTCAATATTCAATAGATAAAATTCGTTTTAAGTTAAAGTCTATGCCAGAATTAAGCAAAGTGGAATGACCTCGCCGATCTGGTAAAATGCGGTGATGCATGGGCGTGCGTATTCAGTTTTACCATTGGGCACACTTCAGTTAATATATTATACTCGTATACTATTCTATAGAATACTTCTACTATATGCACTTCCACTTTTTTAACTAACACAAATAAGTATAAACACTGACACAAAGAATAAATACACTGATAATTTTACCACAAATTTTTACCGTTAAGAATCGCGCGCGAAATAACCCAACATCACGCCACTGTTTCCCTACTATCTCGAGCGCAGTCGCTGGTTGGTTTCTGATTCGACCAATCAACATCGTTGAAGCTCAGAGAAAAGAAAGCGAAAATGCAAGAATATGTATGTTAAATAAGGATGAACAGCTTGTCGTAACTTACGACGCAGTTGCCACATATTCGGAAATTCCTTGATATTATCACAAATATAAAGATATATCTTTATACTGGATATTATTAAGTAAAAGACAAATTAAACATTGTGTTTGCTTTAATAAAGTACAATAGGGATAAGGGACGTTAAAGATAAGTAAAAAAAATGGGTAAATAAGGTAATTAATACGTTTCCTGTTTTAAATAAGAACAGTTTAGAAATAAATGTGACAACACTGATATACTCTTTTTCCGGTCATTGCACTTTGCTTAATTCTGGTTATAAATAATGCTTTTATTTAATCATTTGTCTCTATTGTTACCTACCCCATAATTATCAATCAAGGACAGTAAAACTCCAATAAACCTTTACAAAACATGATTATAGAGTATCTACCTATAGAAATAAAATTTTAGTCTTTCTAGAAACATTTAGATTATAAGGCAAAAACCAGAATGTTAATTTTTTATACAATCAAAATAGATTTTTAAATGACATCAAGAACAATTTACTTGTATTTAATTTACTAAAAAATATATATATATTAAGAACGGTAAAATGATAACCAACTTCTTTCAGCAGTCCTCAAGTACAAAGGAATCATCAGCTAGCTCTCCAAGTGGACAATGGGATAGGAGCTGTGACAAATGGTGTGAATTTGCAGAAATCTACCACCAATTCAATTGCCAGTGATACCGACAAAAGAGAAAATGCAGTTACCACTGTAAGTGCATTATTTTGTTTCTACAAACTTAATGGAAATACAATCTGTACATAAAGGAATCTCCCTCTTAACCACAAAGATATTTTGATTCTCTACATCTTGGTTTTTGAGAAATGAAAAATGTAAAAGTCATGAAAAGATGTCTGAACAAGGCTAACGAAGATGTAACAAATGAATAAAATACTGCAACTCCAACATTTCAGTACAACAAAAAAATATTTTGTAATATAATTGATGCAGATTTTGTTTGCTTTACATTACCTATGATTTATTCGTAACAACTACAAATACTTGTCAGATTAGATAACTATTTGCTGCTTTTTAAAATTTTCGGTAAATGTAAACTTTTTCAGTATATGAGCTGCTGTTTATTCGTTTGAAACAAAAAATGATGAGGTATTTCCTGTAGCAAATGTAGTTTCCTCCAATAAGAACAATACTCATTTCAAATCTGATTTATTTTGCCCTGTGCAATATTATATTTTGATCGAGTTTGCCATTGCTATATATCTTTAATAATGCACTAGTGGCAAATTGCTGAAAATAGACACTAAAATCAAGGTGGCGATTTTTAAATGATTAAATGATTTCATTGTTTGCTATAATGTTGCATTGAACAAATTTTCTACATATTATAATTATTTCCAGGCTGTAAATACTAACAATAATAACGCTCCAACTCTGAATCAACAGTCCGCTCCGGGCGAAACTCTCGAGTGGCTGACGATGAACAGATTTGAGAAATATACCCACACTTTTGAGAGATTTTCTGGAAGCGACATGCTACGGATGTCTCGTGATGATTTTATACAAATTTGTGGTGATGCTGACGGAATAAGATTGCACAATGCTTTACATTTAAAGTAAGTACATGATATATTTGTTCATTCTTTCATATTCCAACTCGTAACTCGTATACAGTAGATATTGAAGGTGTAATTTTGCTGGAAAGATGTTTAGTCACTGTGTCATGTGATCCTATTATAGATGTCACATGTTTTTGTGGGTAACAATACCTTGTAATTTTGTTCTAATTAGGTAGCCTAACACAAACAGTAATTCAAATTGTCAAATAAATACTTATCAATGTCTGGAATCCTGTTTATAATACGAATGTTATTGTCAAGGTCAGGCATGCATCTGACCATGACAATGCACTGCCTAAATCTTATATAATGGCAAGTTTTTTCTATTAGATCAGAGAATTATATTAGTATTGCATTATCGGGTTGGTAAAGCACTAGTAAAACCATTGCATATAATGATTATTCTTTTTATCTATTTAATCTTCTGTTAATTTTCTATTCTATTAATCTATTTATCTAGTTAATTTTCTGTTCCTTTCAGAGCGATAGTACCCAAGTTGAAAATATATGTGAGGCGAGAAAATTCCTCAGTATTTCATGCCATCTTCCTCTCCTCGCACAACAACGTCGAGTTGTTGCAGAAACTGTGCTCCGTGATGGGAGTTTCCCCAGATCAAGTGCGTGACATATATATGGAGGGACCCCAGTCCATCCATGTCCAGTTGAGCAATGATGTGCTGCAGCACATCAAGGAGGAAACCATGTTTTCATTGCAGGTGATTCAGGAGCACAATAGTTACGTGTTCTTGCTAAAGTGCGCTAAGAAATAAACGTTGCCTTATCCGATACGGACGTTTGAATAAATGCCAAGATGATTTAATCCAGATAGATATGCCAACATATATTTTAATCAGTTATTATATTTACTGCGAATTGATATACTGTCAATCGAATTTTTAACCTTCATTACCAACCATTTCTAATGTTACGCTATTTAGAAACTAACATTCATCTGTAAAATTGTTCTTTAAATACATTTACAGTCTCTAACATGGATCCGTAAAATTTACTTTGGATACACGTTATCATGTTGAAAACAATAAGTACTTCTTTGAAGTGTCCAGAAAATTCAATTTTTGGGCACTTTGTCGCAAGGCTGTTGTATGATTGAAGAAACAGAATTGCATCAATGCATTTGAGACAACAATAGTACATACTTGTATGTATAGTATGTACTACATACTAAAGGGCATTTTTCATACTCGTTTACGTTGCCAAATTCGACATAGCCTTATATTCGGTATGAAGAACTTGCACTTTAGGTAGCAGTACTATTTTGTGGAATACTTTACTTTATTACAGATAAATTTAACTCTTCCTTAACTGATCAATGACTAGGCATAATAATATATTTTCATTCTAACTATGATAGTATACTAATAGTTGCGTAGAATATTAGTGATACTTATGTTATTATTATGTAGATGGTGTTAGAATAAAACTCTTGTACAGTATGTACCTGTCAATGAAATAATATAGGCAAATCATATTAAGATGGCAGCTGAATGACAGCTAAACCGATAGTAGAACTAACCCGTAGGTGTGATTAGTGCATAACCTCACTAATTAACCGGTCAAAGTTTTTAGGGATTAAATAAAATAATATATGTATAATATAGAACTAAAAATTTGTTTATGGAAAGTAACCTCACATTTTACAGGTTATGTTGATGAGAAATGTTTTTAATTACATCGTTTGATTGCTCCCAAAAGCCTAAACGTTCAATACTATAAACTATTTGGCTTTCGTATAAAATTTGTAGACAAGTACAAATATCTGATTTGTCTACCAGTAGGGGAATTACCCCAATTATTCCGTTAAATAAGAGCATGATTTCCTCCATCAACAATAAGAGTAAGAACAAATTTTGAATCTTGCCCTCATACCACAAGCTTAGTGTCTTACGAACAATGTCTTGATACAACTTGTTCTCAAAAAGACAGATTTATATGATATTTTTATACATATTCAGATTTATATAAGTAGGTACTAAGAGTAGTAAGGAGTTAGCGAATATAGCTATATCAAATAAGTGTTAATGTTAATACATTACGTGTGAGAATAGTTCGTACTTTATAAATACAAGGAATAATTGTTAAGTTTCACATAATTTAACTAAGCAAAATTATAACGATAAAAACTGATTAGAAAAATGAGAAATTGATTAAAAAAGAAAAATTGTTTGGAAAAATGACAATTTTAAAACTGATGATTTGCGTTAAAAGTTCTACTAAATTAGTTTCTATATTACTGTGGTATATGGGGATAGGACCATGATTATAAAACAAAAAGTTATACATAAAAGGAGTTCTCAGCGGCTACCACCGGTTATGCACGCTACATATACGCTAATCAACTTAAAGCATGAAGGAAGTTCTCACAATCAAGTGTCAATACTGTCAATAAATATCATTCATACAAATGTCAAAGATTAAAAAATGAACCTCTTGCATATAACTTGTGTAAGGTATATTATTTTTTATGTAAATAGCTTTTTATTCAACTATGGAAACTAACAGACAGTGACGTAAGTTACAGCATGTCATCTATTATACGCGATTCTTGCTAAGCAATACGCTACCTACTGGCGGCACACACAACTAACGCGTGGGAATTTGGTTCAGTTTTGCGTATGTATGTCTATTGTGAATTTTGAAATATCCATTGTTATATTAGTTAATTGCTTTGATTAGATATGAATCATTATTGTTGTGAGCGTCATTGTTCCTCTTGTACAAAGAAAAACCCCGAGATCAGTTTCATACTTTTCCAAAAGCGGGAAAATCTGGAGCTATCGTGCAAACTATAAGTTGGGCATTAAAGAGTTACAGGAAACAAGTATGGATAAAGAAGCTAAAGAACGCAAAGTAGAGTGTGTGCTTTTTACTTTTCTCTAAGAATGACTATTTCCATAAAGGTATGTATGCCGTATGTCCAATAAAGAATTTGACATATTTTGAGGTTAAGTTTCATTTTCAGATTGAACGGTCAAAAAAATATTAAAATATATTTTAATTTTATACTACTTACCCCTTTCAAAATAGTTTTAAAAGCTTTTTACCTGGTTTAGAGTTCTCGACAACAAATCCTTGATTAATACAAAAATGAATCGCGTATATGGGGAAGAAAAATTTCTATAAAATAGTGGATTCTGTTTGATATACTTTCTCAAAAAATAAATATATATTCCAATATATATTTTTCCAAATTTATAATCATTGCTACAGTTAGTCCTTCAGTTCAACTACTTTGTACAACTTTAAGTTAAAAAAATATTGGTCCTAATGAATGAAACAAATTTCTGGTCAGTTTTTATCAATGTTTTGTTACCTATTTAGTGTTTTAAATGAATATTAAATATAAAATATATATACCTACTTAATAGATACCCTACTATTCTGTTTTAGGAATATAACACATACATATCTTAATTTTAATGACAAGTTAACTTGATTTAATACATTTTTGTTTTGTTTACAAATTGCGTTTCATGATTTCAATGAAACATTGTTACTTGAAATTCTGTTTACAGGTTGTGTTTAGTTTGCAAAAATTTAACACTATAGTTTAATTTAGAGTAATTAATAAATATAATACTGATTTTTACTCGGATTTTTATATAAAGCAATTTTTGTTAGGTATGATTTGTTTTAATTGTAAAATGTTTTAAAAAGGGATATTAAATAGTGTTCCCTTTCCAGTTTTTTACAGAAATTTATAGTAATTATAATACTTATTGGTTTTTATCGAGGGGTAAACCGCTGAGGTAATTTGGTGTACACCTATGGGGAAGTACCTGGGTAATGCGAGGTAATACGAGGTAATACAAGGTAATATCAACATTTTTGGGGAAGTTTGGGTAATACTTAGGTAATACAGGGGAAGTATGGGAAGTGCCGGGAAATTCACGGGAAGTGCAAGGTAATACATCAAGTATTACCCGAGGTGTATTACCCATTCCGCGCCAAGCCAATAATGCACTAACAAACAAGTAGAGGGCTGCATGTTCAAGGTTAAATTTAGCAGACAAGCGTTTCTTTTCTTCAGTTATCTAATGTCCTTTGAGATGTGATGTACGTACCTACACCAATGCATATGCATAAATGAGAAAAGAAAAATATTACATATGTAACTTATGGAAGTGGACGCATGTGAACTTGTGTGTGAAAAGGTAAGTAGATAATTATAATCGAGTTTATAATATTATTAATATTTTTTTACGATTTTTTACTAAAATTTCAATTATAAACTGACTAGTGTTACACATAATTCAGATGCTTTACTTTACTTTAGATCGAGCTTTAAAATATTTTTGTACCTACTATTATATTGTACCTATTTTAAAATATAATTGTACCTACTTAAGTACCTACTCAGTTATAAACATATACTGACAAATAATATATTATGGAGGCTGTAGTCAAACTAGATTCAATTGTAAATATAGAGATATATTATATCAAATGAAAATCAAAGAAACCGTACGCGCATTAATTATTAATTTCATACACATATGTACAGGGTGTAACCACGAAACCTCGTATGGAACTAATACGTAATAAATAAATTATTGACATTTTGGTTGTTAATAAAATAATATATTATAAGTTAAATTTAGGATTATATTAAAGCACGTTGTACCGAAATGAGTAAAATATAAATGTCTGTAAATGTAAATGCTCAGAAATATTTATAATCTATAGCTTAGATAGACCAAACTGGTTGTGTATGTGTATTAGGCCTCGGCTACGATGCATGCGGCGAGCGGTGAGCGACTGGGCGGCAGGCGTCACAGCGGTGCCACTGATCTTTATATATACATGAAATTAATTATTATATTTTAATAATTGTAGCCATCTAATTTAAAAATACAATTAATTTTATGTATATTATATAAGATCAGCAGCACCGCTATGATGCTTGCCGCCCAGTTGCTCACCGCTCGCCGCTTGCATCGTAGCTGAACACTAACACTTTTAAACTATCAAATAGGTAAAACAAAATCAAAATACTATCTAGGTATTATCGAGTATTATCAAATAAAAACTTATAATTAATAAAGCAAACATTTTGTTAATTTTTGTGGCAATATCAAATTGATTCATCTCAGTATTGATATAATACTAAGATTTCGTATTTCAAGACTGCATATTTCAGTTGAAAATTACAGTAGTAGTAGTTTTTATTTTCTTGATATATTTACCGAGATATTAACACCACACTGAATGTATCAGTATGTATATCTGTACCGCCTATTGACCCTATCGGCCGTCGCCATGCATGTATTATGCTCAGAGAATTGCAGTCTCGATTGCAGTGTATACATCAGGTAAGGTAAAAGGTTTTTTCTTAAATATTCCTCTAAAAACACATTCTTCTATTACTGCCAGAACAGGAGATGTTGTAAATTGCTCCCATTACAAAGGCGACGGGCGATAAGCTCAAGTTAACGGCCTAGTTTAACGTAGTCTTATTTTTATTGGATTTTATTTCAGATGGGTGATGCAATTGAAATTGACGACTGCTTCTTAGATGCAGAAAGTTCATTGAATTTAAAAATTCCGTCGACGTTAAAAAATCTCTTAATTATCAACGGGTATGACAACGGAGGTGTCATTGCTAACATAAATGAATCAAGTTTTCAAGAAATCGAGACGTTTGCAAAGAACGTTCTGCATAAAATTATACCTCAAGAGGATTTTCAAAAATATTATGGTCCTTTTGCCAGAGATCCTTCATTATTCCAAATTGTTAGTGGGCATAAAAATATCGTTTTAATGTTGGCCAAGTACTTTAAAGAACACAACAAAGGAGTATGTAATAACAAAGAACATAGCAAGTGTTGTACAATGCAAGCTACACAGACAAAAAATAAAGAAAAATATCGAAGGAAAAAAAATGATTCTTCTCATCTTTCAGATGATAGTTTAAGTTTCCAGTCGAATTCCCAGTTATCGGCAGCAGATGAAAATGTAATATTGAAACCGAGATTGAAACCAAAGGTGAATGTTGCAGATGAAAATGCTGTTATCATGAGAAACTTAAAAAAATGGGCTAAAAGCAAAAGCAATGAGTCGATGTGGAATTTTTTATCGCCCCATTTTGATGACATAATTTTGAAAACCAATATTAATACAGAGGGCGATTTAATTTGTCATGCTCGGTGCTTCTGTGGTGTTTCTACCACAATATATAAGTTATCCAAGCCCGGTTTCACTGTAAAACGTTGGGTGAGTTCCAATTTTCAAAAGCACCTACTACAAAAACATATTAAATCAACAACAGACCTAAAGCATAATCGAGAGCATAATTTAATAACATCATACATGTCAACCCACAACTCAGCTCACTATAAGCCAAAAGTTAAAATCTTACAAGATATTTCCCTTCCATCAACCTCTTCTGCATCATTTATTGCAGAAAGAGCCGAATCTGATTTTAATGCAGAAACAAGCCATGTAGATATTGAAACCGATCCAAGTTCGCACAATACAAGTTCTCACAATAGTATTGTTACTACTCCAGAAAATGTTTTAAGTGAAAAAGATATGTCAAATAACAAGTTCGTACTTAAGACAATAAAATCTGATGTTTCTAGAATAGACGAAAAGCAGTTGGAAAGTGAGGTTAACCAAGATGACACAGTACGGTCAGAATCCGATTTCTTAGAACAAGAAAGCATATTACAAGTTGAAGACGAATTAAATACATCTCTTAAGAGGAAGACTAAATGGGAATCAACAAAATATCAAAGACCGGAAAGGCGTCGTAGGGCTCGGGAAAGCTTTGATCAAAATCAATCCCTTATCACGGATTATTTTGTGCTAGCCGACCAAATATCAAAAGTACTGATAGAAAATTCAGAAGTAGCTCGGAATATATTTGAGAAAATAGAAAAAACAAATCTTTTATCTCCTGGCGTGAATAATACAGAGATAGCTCCCAAAATATCCGATACGACTAAATTCTTACAGAAACTTTTAGATATATCACTACAAAATGCAGAAAGATCTGAAAACAAAAACACTTTTGATGAGGCTATAAAGAAGTTTGCTGTTTATATTTTTTATATTGGGGGCAGATTGGTCTATGAAACAATACACGCTAATTTGAAAAATATTTTACCGTCGATATCAACTATTAACCGATTTTTAGATAACAAACGAAAACAGAAAGAAGAAGGCGTATTTGATTTTAGTGGCTTGGCAAATTTTTTGGAAGCAAATAATTTGCCTAAAATGGTATGGATTTCCGAAGATGGAACTAGAATCACGAGCAAAATCGAATATGATCCCAAATCAAATAAAATAGTTGGCTTTGTATTACCTACGAATAAGGGAATACCCCAAACCGATACATTTATCGCAACTTCGTCAGACGTCATTCAAGATTACTTCAGAACCGGTACTAAAGCTACGTATGCTTATATAATAATGGCGCAGCCATTAACGAAAAATTCGAAGTCATATTGCTTATCATTATTTGGAACTGACAATAAATTTACAGCACAGGATACTCTTAACAGATGGGATTATATAAAAAAAATAGCAAAAGAATACGGTATTACCATAGTTGGATTTTCTTCGGATGGCGATACCAGATTATTAAAAGCAATGCGTATTAATTCGTTACTTCCAAATGCAGGTAATCAAACATCAGAATGGGAGTGGTTCCATATAGATATGAATAAAGTCGATGAATGTTACCTACAGGATGGTGTGCATATTTTAACAAAAATGAGGACAAGATTTTTAAAACCTGGTATAAAATTGCCTATTGGTAATTTTACTGTTACAATGAAGCACCTTCTCGAATTAGTCCATACTCATACTAAAGATAAACACCTACTTACATTATGGGACCTGAAAGCGGAAGACAAAATGAATTTCCTTGCTGCAGAAAAAATGTGTTCAGACCAAGTTATGACCAATTTAAAATCAATTTCAGAGAGTGAAGGTACAGTGGCCTATTTGAAAATCATGAACTATATTTTATCTTCATTTTTAAATGGAACCTCGAATGGAACTCTTGACTTAACCAGTCGAGTATATAAAATATGGTATTCTGTCTTCTTTCTTAGGATATGGAGAGCCTGGATTAAACAAAATAAAGAATATACCATCAAAGATAATTTTCTAACAAATAATTGTTATCTTTGCATAGAATTAAATGCCCATAATTTGCTCAAACTTATATTAAAATTCAAAAGTTCATTACAGAATAATTCTCCAGAAATGAGCCCAGATATGTTTAATTTAACAAACTTTAGCAGCCAAACGTGCGAAAAACTCTTTCGCGCAGCCAGGTCACTTACTTCCACATATTCTACTGTAATCAATTTCAGTATTAAAGACCTCATGTACCGCATAGACAGAATTGAAACTATAAATTCAGTAACTACTGATTTGAATGGGGTTTTCATTTTTCCAAGGGAAGATAAGAGGCGGTTGAAAGAGACAGAAACAGATGGAAATGAAATCGCCACTTTAGATATAGAACAAACAGTAAGACTGGCTTTAAAAGATGCCATAGACGATTTGTATAAATTAGGTATAACCTCCGACGGGGAGCATTGGAAACATGTAGATATTCCATTAAATTTTAACGATAAAAACCAACAAGTTGAATACGAGGAAGTAGAGAAAGAGATTGATGAATTGCAAAGCAATAATATTGACGATATCAATGTTGACTTACTTTTAGAAAAAGATTTCACGCGGGATCAGGCTGAACACAGAACACAAGATAATAAATTTCATGATCTGACCTTAAAAGATTATTCAGATACAGTTTCAGAGATACAACCAAATTCAAAATATGTCGAGATAATATTCCCAAATAATCATAAAATTGTGGTTAAAAAATCCTCATTTTGTTGGTTACTAGACGAAAATAACGGAAAAGTTAGCACTGACCGATTAAGAAGATTTGTTGTGAAGCCAAATTACGAGGCAAAAACTCAAAAAAAGCGACCACGGTGCAAAATGTCTATAAGGAAAGCCCCAAAGAAAGTTAAAAAAAAGACGCCTGAAATATTTCTTTCATCTGAAGATGAAGATTCTATAGATGAAGTTATATCATTGGACGATTCAACGGACACCGAACGATTTTCGAGTACTGATTCAGAAGAGAAGAATTCCTATTATAACTTACATATTGATCTTGAAATGTATTATGCCGTCTTTTACGAAGAAAACTGGTATATAGGGCGGGTACTAGAAACACACGAAAGCAATAATTCGTATAAAATGAAATTTCTGAAAGCAGAACTTGATCATTTCGTATGGCCACGTTCTGATGATATTGCTGTAATCAATACAAAATACATATTTTTTGGACCAATTCAATTAGTAGGAAGTGGCCCTTTTAAATTAAAAAGAGGAGATTTTTTAAGTATAACAAAAAAATATAAGTTCCTCAAAAAACAAAATACCTAAATCGAGACCTAAACCTAATTGAGTACCTATATCCTGTTGGATATTTTATATTTTTAATAGTTAGAATACAATGAGAATTAAGCATTATTTTTATATACAAACCAACTTATTATATTTATATATTTACGTATTTGTTATTTACTTTATATTTTTATTTATTTTTTTGTGATATATTGCATTAATGGCTGTCATAATAAGATTTTTGTTTAAATTATATCTATGATCTCTTTATTTTTAATAGGTGGTACATATTTGTTATGTACTTTATATTTTTATTTATTTTCTGTGATATATTGCCGAGTATATTGCACATTATTGCATTAATGGCTATCATAATAAGATTTTTGTGTAAATTATCTATGATCTCTTTATTTTTAATAGAAAGTACATAATATTTTTATTTATGCGGGTACTTACCTAGCTTAAACTTGTTTTCATATTGGTAATTACCGAGGTAATTACCTAATACAAACTTTATATTTAAAAGAGTATAGTTTTTTATTTTCCTCTCCCCTTATATTGTAAAACTTGTTATTGCAAATAAGTTAAGAGTTTCTCATGTGCCTCCTCATGTCTTGATACAATAATTATTTTTTTGACCTAGTTTGATGTACCAAATTCTTATTTGAGGTTCTATGGCTTCAGCAATTTTTTTGTGGGAATACGCAACCTGTAAAACCATCAAAACAAGAAATCAAACAACTATCTCTACTCTTTGACCACGCGTTAATTTTAACAATTTTTTTAAACTATTGAATGGATTGATTTATAGATTTCTTGGGACAAACTTTAAAACTGCACCTATGATATTCCTTTCAATAAACCTTTTCCTTTTTTCCAGTTTTTATGGTTTTACATAAGATCTGCTAAGGTATTCCCAAAGATATTTTTTCAATAATATACTTATAGTCTACCTATATTTAAATATACGAGTGAGTATACATATATTAAATAAATCAACAGAAACCCATTATCTTTTACACTATTTGATATTTTTTATATCCAAAATATAGTAAACGATAAATTATATATTATTATACTATATAAATATAGTAAATTGGGTAAATTGGGTTGTATACCATTGTTTGCAATTGAACTGCAATACGTAAAATCGTCTCCGCACACATTTGCCGACGCAGGTCAGACTCTCGACTCATTCCTCCCGAAATATTTATATATCCATTCCAGCCTGCTGGTTGGAGCCTCCACCGTTTACGTGTAGCCTACTCTACTAAACTCCACCTATTTTGCGGGTGAAATAGCAGTTACCTGTATAAATCCTCGTATACTTATTTGGGTAAATACTTACTGGGTAATCCTAGGAAATTTGGGGTAATACTAGGAAATGCGGGGTAATGAGAGGTAATACTCGGAAATTTGGGGTAATAGTAGGTAATACAGGGAAATTCATAGGTAATACAGGTAATTCCGGAAAATACTTGGTATTACCCAGGTAATACTAGGTTTACAGCAAATAATGGGTAATAGTGTACACCATTTTGGTTAGCGGTTTACCCCTCGGTTTTTATAGACACCTAGTTTCGTTATTATTTGTTTAATTGTAGAATGTTTAAAAGGACATTTAAGAGTGTTTCATATTTTTACAATGTCTTTAAAAAGATTGCCCTATTTGAATTTGACAAACTTTTCTTTGTACACAGTGTGTATTACACAATAAAATTGTTTTTATGTTAAGTTTTGTTTTTATAAATTTTAGAATAGCAATTGTGGATGGTATTTAGAATAGTTATAGAAAATATATATTAATTGATAGATTATTATATTACATACTAAGTATAGTATAAGTAATGGATAGAAATTGAGAAGTAGGAATAATAAATAGCAGTAGAATTATTAAATACTAATTCATCTAAATAATTATTGCATACATAGGTCTATTGCCTTGACTTGCCTTGCCTTGTATTTTAAACAAGTTTAGAGAGACAATTATTTAACTATAAAACAAAATAGAAAGTCATACATTCAGGTAAAGAGGCCGGTTCATAAAATTTATAAAATATCCAATAATTTTGGGTCACTTTATTTTATTTTCAAAAATTTGGAAAGTTAAATATTTTTTTGCGTTGACTAACTCTGGTAAAAAGTTGTTTTGAAAAACTTATAAAAGTATTAATACCTATTTAATTTAGCAATAATTACTATATTCAAACCCATTCGAAATATTCAAATATGTTAACACATTTAATACATGTACATGAGTACATGTACTAAATGAACACAACAAATACATTTTTACATTTAGGTAAGTAAAAGCTGAGGGAAACGCTAATTGAAGCAGTGGATAAAATAAATTTAGTTATTACAGTAGTTAATATAATTTTCAACCACAAAATTGTTAATATTTGAACTTCATTTTTCACTGTCCTTCATTGCAAAATACTTTATTTCAACTTATAAATGACTCAGGATTATTGAATTATAGATTCAATTACTTAAAATCAGATACTTCAATAATTTCAAAATGGTGTTAAGGCATAGACTAAATGAATATCGGTAGGTATGTCAGCATGTCCACACATTGAAGAAGTAAATACCTAAACAGACAACGTTCCAATTTAAAAGATAAAAAATGTTCATCAACATGTGGATATGTATACATAGCTTTAATATTAATAATTATTAGGTATAGACAGTAAAATAACTGAAGGGTACAAATTATTCATACCTATATCTCAAATAACCTTAGAGTAATTGTTATTATAAAGCTTAAATGTGCCTTTATATGAAAATTGTATTTTTGTGCCATGATTAAAATTATATATACTTATAGTTCTTAAAGAATGGTGTTATTTCATAAAATAGGTACCTATATCCGAGTGTATACCAAGTTATAATCTGCTTTATACCGAGTTCTTGTGGAAATGAACTACTTATGGACTAAAGATATTCAGAAAATATTATTCATTTCACAAGGGGAGACAGACTAATATTGTGCAACTGCTATTATTCTGCTGAATACCTATGGAACACTCATGCATACTATAAGTGTTGTTGATTATGAAAATATTGATCCGAATTTCACAATTTTATATAGCTCCCAAGGTAGTTCCCCAATTAAAAAAATCCCTTTGTAGGTACATCAAGATCTACTAAAACAGTGAATTTCACAAACTGTAAAAATAATGAAAAGAAATATGCATTTGTTTAAAACTTTTGTGCTTTTGAAGGAAAGTAGGTGCTACCTACCCAATTTTTTCTGATACCTGTCTAGGTATCAGCTAGGTAGGTAAATCGCCTATATTTAAATATCACAATTTACGCCAACTGTTTCATTGATTCATTAAAAACAGTAAAGTAAAAATGATCTCATTAAATAGTTTTTCAAATTTATCAAACATCTAGGTAATCCTTGTGATTAGAATGAGGGGTAGAGATATTATTATTATTATTATTATTATTATTATTATTATTATTATCTATGAATAACGAAAATAATATGAAATCCTTCCTCGGAGATACCTACTATGAATCTTTTTTAAAAACTTATCATACCTTTTTAATAGACAAACAAACAGGAGTGCCCCTATCTCCGGTTCCTAACCTAAGAAACATAACTTACCATGCAAAAGAAGAAATATGAGAAAATTGATCTTTTAAATTGATCTGTAAAGGATAAGTAAGTACTTACCTATAGTTCCAATAGTTCCATACCTATAGGTATATTGATGCCATCAGTCTTGGATTTATTATTATCTTTATCTTTGGTTTCTTCTTTCTTTTGTTCATTTGTGTAACGATTTATTCTTCCTCTTCATTAGTTGGTAGCTGATGTGTTATACGGTTATACCTATTACCAAACAGACAAAATGGAATCAAACACAACATACAAATTCAAAATCGTAAACCATTGAGAAAATAATAATTTTGACTTTCTCTATCGCGTAAACTTTTACACACCTAACTATATGGTGGTGTAAAATAGGTTTCAAGGATTTAAAAAAAAATCGTGAAATCAAATGCATAACAAGCTCACAAGAGTTGTATACAAAAAAGTTAAAGTATTGTAAAAGTACATACCTACTTGCTTATTTGCTGAAGTGTCCATTATTTAAGTCTTAATTCATAATTTTAAACAGAAAAAAGATACCACCAGCACCTGCACAAAAATATTATCACACCATCAGTTGTAACCAAACACAAATCACAAAACACATGATTTCATATTTCATAATCACATAAAATGTGTAAGTAGAAGTAGACATTCCACAGATCAACGGCAAAGCAAAGACATTCTTCATTCTTTACTTACGGAAAATCTAATCGTCTAACGCCTCTAACGGATATCCAATCCATCGCTTATCGGTAGCGGCAACCGGCATTACGGGCACCGGCACCGGCTCCGGCTGTTGCTTTTATTTTTACTAATAAAAAGCAACCCAACATACAGTTCGCCTGCAGTCTTAGGACTGCGATTTGCATATTGTCAATTAAAATTTGTCAATACACATACCCCGTCGACAGGTCTCGGCGTGGTCTGAGCTCTGATCCTACAATAATTTACTTGAATCACAAATTTCTGAGAGTAATTTGTGACTTGAATCTCGCGAAAACTGATGTGAATTGTGGGTGTGTATGGACAAAAGACGACCAAAGACAGTTGATAATATTGATTGCAGATGTCGATCGGATTATGCGTAGCCATCGTTACTATTTTGATTTTGCAGCAAAATGACAGAATCGAGCAATAGAGGGAAGAAGGAAGAAGGAAGAAACGAGATGGTGGGTTAATTACTTTAAATATTAACAGAAGTAGGTAAGTACCTATAACCTATACCTATTATAGTATCTAGTATCTACCTCCTATAATGGTTTGTATACTTACCTATATAGGTACTCGCATGTCATTGCTTTTCGGCAGGAAAAACATTAAAAAACATGATTATAAATTACGATTCAAATAACTGGCATAACTATTAGGCATTCCAGAACACGTGATGAAAAATGGCTTCCGTGGGTCAAACAAAGTATCTACTTAATTTTTTTATGTTTTTACTAAGAATACCTCTTATTCAGAAATTCTAAAACAACTTTTTATCTTCAAATAGCATTAAAGGAAACTGAATCTTTTGCTAGAATTTAGAAATATTGATGGGAATAGGTTTTATGGTAAATTTTCGACTGTCATAATAAAAAAAGAAAAATCTAAGTGCCGTTTCACATTGAGCGTATGATCAGAACGAATCGTTAGCTTAGCACCGACTATGCACACCGATTTTCCATACGCCACGTACCTACGTCTTTCACGTGCATATCGTGTGGTCAGCAACCTACAAATCGTTGTTGACATTTTTGCTGATCAGAAGTTCTTTGAATCAACATAATAGAATTTTTGCCGTGGCTTCGCTGATAAAACGAAGAAGAGAAATGTTTACTTACTGTTTAGAACACAATCATGCACGTGTGTGTGTGTGTGTGTGTGTGTGTGTTAGGACGAATCCTATAACAGGCATAATATGGTACGCAACTGACCATCAGTTCTGATGTGAAGCTACTCATAGATTTAATTACAAGGGAATAAGCTACTCATAATACACAATGACTCGCACTACGACAAACGGCGCTTACAAATGTACAGGTAAAAAGCACTTTCATTTATTTATAAGATGTATCCTACCCTACCTTTAGCAATTGAAATATGTTTGTAAATAACTTGGTGGTATTACTATTCTACCTACCTCACAATATTTTTATTGAAAAAAATATATGTAAATAAAATTACTCATCGAAAAATTTGATTTTATTAAAACAACTTCACAATACAGTAGCGTTTAATAAGTACCTAATTATAGATTTGTCAAGTTGTAAAGGAAGTGTGTACCCTACCAAATTTTCTTATCAACAATTACTTTTTATTCTTCAGTTTGATGGGTGTACCCGCGCATGCTTTTTGGTGTGCCTCTATTCTGTCAGGGAAGAATTTCCTTCCGCACCTTTTACATTCCGCCAACTCCGCCAAATGATTCTCCCAAATTCTATTGAAAGTTCCAGCAAAGTCTACTCCTCCGGAAGCTGTAGGAAGAAAAGAAATGGTAGATTACATATTCGAAATTATTGTAAAATATCAGAATTAAATTGAATTAAGATTGTTCAAGAAATATTATATGTACAAAAGAAGCACGTGAATCGGAAAATGTGCAATGCTTCAATCAATTTTCAGTACTTAGGGCCAATTGTACAAAGATCGTTCATCTTCAAATCAACTGAATTGAGTTCTGATGTCTAAGAAACTATTATCGAAAGAATATCTGCAGTGATTCCCAAACTATGCGCCTCAGTCGCGGTCTCTTAACAGGGGCGGCATGAAATATTGTAAAAGCTTCATAATTAATGTAACCAAGACATTTGGCCTAACTAAACAAAAAACAAAGTGAGAAGCTAGAAATACTGTATTTTTTTGTGTGATTTGTTTTTATTTGACCCTGTATAAAAATAAAGTCGCCGGTGCAGAATATTCTTCTACCGCGAGCCTACAATACTGCGTCTTCTCGATCGCAGTAGACACTTCGAGGTGCATAGATCCTTTGGGATGTCCACGTCCGAGGTGCGACAAATTTGGACTGTTTTTTGAAGATCTTGCGGAAAGTATATAAGCAAGCGTTGCCGGCTCGAGATAGTAACATGCGAAATAAATACTAAATGGCCGGTTACATTGCATTATCATTAATAGTAGAATAATCCTTACCAAAATGTTGGACAAATTGAACTCTTAAAGCCGAAATTTCCACAAAATCGTCTTATCTCATTGGCCACCTGTATCTCGAAAACGAGGCAATTTAGGACACACGTTTATTTGGACTCTTTCGTCATAAAATTGGACAAGGAACAGTGACTATAGTCACTGACAAGGAATTAGCTCCTACAGTATGGACGTGACATTAAGGAAGACCCTTGTATACTGTGTATCTGGTTGGAGCAACCTTTTAATGGATTCTCCAAATTGATGCAAAATAAACTTCGTTCAAAGGACGTTGCTCGTTGTCCAACACCGATGTCATGTTGTTTCAGGAAACAAATGTGGCTTGGTGTGTGCGAGTATAAAAAATATGAGTTACATTCAATGGGCCTTTTCCACATCTTTTTTTTATTTGCTTATTATAAAATATATACTTAGTTATGCCTAAAAAGTATTTTTTTTTAATTTTTTTCTTCGCCAGATATATTTTGAAAAAATTGTTAAAATTACCATATATTTCAAATAACGCGCCATGACACCATACTCTATCTCCATTTCTCTGACTCCACTTCGTTGTTGTCTGTTGGCTGCCCTGCATTTTGTGTTCTGTCAAATGAAGTGTGCTTATAACCTAACTTTCGTTTTGTGTTGATTAATTTGATTTAAAATGAATAAAATTGAAGAGGGATATCTTCACACAATCTTCCAAGAGTTGACAGTGAAGTGGTTAACGATTTCTACGTCACAAATATGAACTTTCCAACGGCTGAAGTGGGCAATGTTAAGACAAGGAGGTTAGCTTTTATAACCAAAGTTAAAGTTATCAAAATCAAACATCATTTAGTTGATTCTAGCATAAATTGTGCAGTGTTGTCACCTTTAGAGAAAAATACCTAAAAATTATTTTGCTCAAGTGATAAATTGTAAAATAATCATGTTGATTTGCTTTAGTAATAATTTATGGAGAATATTTCACCTGAAACATATTTTCATTTCAAAATTACCATTTCACCTAAAAATACATAATATTTTCATTTCAAAATTACCAAAATGTAAATTTAATCGTTGCCAAGAAAAAAGTAAAATTATATGTGGCAACGTGGAGCCGTTCCTTAACTTGTCTACATTTTATTAGCTACTGGAGTGTGATGTCAGCGAACCGCGCAGTTTGAAATGATTCATGAAGACCGGTCACTTTGTACTTGGATAACTTCGCTTAATTACAATTCTTTAATAAATTGGGTTGATTCTACCTTTACTTATGTACCAGTACAACGTTTGATATTAATAAAAAAGTCAAATTAAATTTAGCGGAAAAGGCCCATTATATTGAAAGAACTTAGGAAATAAACTAGTAACAAATCTCTAACTTTTCAATATGTAAAGGCTCTTTTTTCTAGGCTGTCAAAAGTGACAGAAAATTACATGTGTATTACAAGCTGGCGACATGGCGTGATTGTTTTTTGGTACCTTTGATTGGTGGTAATGATAAGTGAAAGCAATGGAATCTATCTTCTTTTCCTATATCTACGATCCGCTTGACTTTGGAATTAGATATCTATTCAACAAAAATGTCTTGCATACGTTATGCTTAATGTCTTGGATAAATAATAGTTGATTCTTACCCACACTGTAGCTACGCAGCTTACCAGCACTGTGTTACAAAATCATTGACACAGTACCCGAGTGCGGCGTTGCCAAATCCACGTTTTCCCCAGCCTTAAGGAAATTGTGGACAATCTGGCAACACCGCCTCTGGGGGTGTCAGGGATAACCCCCCCCCAGGGGCGAAGTCTTAGCCCTCTAGGCCTTCAAATATGGGAGATAGGCCCTTTTGCCCACATATCCTGGATGTCACCAGCGGTACTCATCGAATATCCCTCGTATAACTTACATGTCGATTAGTTATTGAACTGCCCTGGTATATGGATTAATCGTGAGTATTCGATGGAAATTTCTACGAAGATCTAGAAGCCTAGTTTACCTATATGTATAAAGGCCGCGGCATACCGGCTATTCAGTCAATTTTAATCAGGCAGCGATCAAGATAAGAAGCAATACTTAAGTGAAATAAGTGCGATTTTCGAAGTGTTTTCGGTGTGTAATTATTTAGATATTGTACAAGAAGTGTTGTATTGTGTCTGAAGTGTTAAATAAAGATTTGTACTGTTGTATAAAAGTCTCGCTTATTTTTAGAACCCCGAAAGGAGTAACAGTATATAGGAACAGATATTTCTATTAATTAATTTTAAATAAAATACGACTGTAAACAAGGCTTTAAATAATTTTATTATTAAGTTCAAAGCATGTAAATTTAAAACAATTTGACACACTTATGATCAGTGTTATGCCCCATTAAAGAAATATGTGGTTAATCGTTCCAGTCACAATTTTGTGACTGAATATCTTCTGGGTTCAATAGTATATTTACAAATAGTAGTCGATATGGTAGTCTATACTGGTTCGGCACTATTCTTCGTCTCTTCATCTTCTTTCTTTGGTTTTTTCAACAATTTTTCTTCCTGTGCTTTTTGAAGTTTTTCATTCTTCATGTCTTTCTTGTGCTCAAAGTATAACCAACTAAAAATAAAAAATAACTTCAATAATAATAATATTAATATACCTTTAAAGTAATATAGGTATAATGTAATAAGTCAAATGATTGAAGAATAATTATGTTATTAAAATAGATATAAGAATCCACGTTTTTCCATAGAGGTACATATCTATAAATTGTTGTTATTATTATACAGGATGTTCCATTTAAAACGAAACACCCTTAATATCTCGAGAGTTTTTTCAATTACTCTATAACGAATCGATCAGTTTTAAAACTGAGCACACTGTTGGATAGAGTATAAAAATACATTTCAAATGAGGTGTGACTCCAACCCTATTCCCATTTGAAATTTTATGTTTCCTTGGGGCAGGGGGGAGGCGAGAAGGAGTCAACCTTCACTTATCCTCCAAAACTTGTCCTCCCTGAGTCAAAGATTGACCTGTTTCAGAAAATTTTAACATCTCGCTTTGTTCTCGAGATATTAAGGGTGTTTTGTTTTAAATGGGACACCCTGTATTATAATGGTTATAAGGTGGCATCGAACTCACATAAATATAAAAACTGCTGGGACTGTCAATATCCCTCCTACTAAAAAGAAGGCACCTGGGAAGACATCGATAGTTTTAGCATAAATTCTGCTGTACAACGGACCATACACCACTGGTATGATGGCTTCAGCCACTCCAAATAAGGAGTTTATTTGTCCCAACTCTTCAGAGGGAACAAGTTTTGACACAATGGCTCTCATGGCTATGAATGAGGTGCCATTGAACATCTCGGCCAAGGCACCTTAAAATTATTTTATGTTAAAAAGGATTACGAAAATGTTTATTCCAAAGTATCTAAGTATTGTGTATATCCAAAATTCACAGCTCCTGTGTTTTTTTTACGCTAAACCTAACTTATTCTATTTCATAAGTTTTAACTCGACATTTGATCTTTTTGAATCCATCTTATATTTCAAATTTTTTAGAACATGGACCTAACTATGCGTAGCGAGCGGCACATTAAATTTCTGTACAGGGTGAGTCAACCATAGAGTAAAGTTCATTATCTCATTTGTTTGGAGAATTACGAAAAAACGTTAAATACAAAAATTTTATAGAATATTAAGGTGCACAGTTTAAAATTATTTTTGAGTATACAGGGTGGTTCAAAAAAGCGTGGCGAATATAACATTAGTTTTTTTTAATGGAACACCCTATTTTTTAATTTATTTTTAGATTTTACATGAAATTCTATAACTTTTTTGTTAATAATGTCATATACCTAAACCCAGTAGTTTTTCTAATATTTTAATTTTTTTAGAAAAATATTAGTTTTTACTCTTATAAAAAACTGACAGTACAGCCATTGTTTCTGAAGGTGGAATACTCAAATTTGCTACAAACGTTCTATAAGGATGACAAAAAAGGTATATGTAAATAAATTTGAGTTAAATGCTACAGGGCCTTCAAAATAAATTTACACATTTCGACTAATTTAACTTCAAAAATTTCAATTTTTTTAAATGGCACACCCTGTATATTATTATTTTTTCTGATAGATTTTACAAAACCCTTCAACTTTTATTGAGTATGTCATATACCTAGTTTTCATAATTTGGGAGTTATTTTGATTTTATTAATTTTTACACTTGTTTTTATTACACTAATGGATTTATTGGGTGGCCCCCTCGATCATGTGACTTAACACCTTTAGATTTCTTTTTGTTAGACCACTTTAAAGATCGTGTTTATGTGAATTCCCCTACAACACCAGAAGATATCGAAAATAGGATACGAGGTACCTGGAGCGCGCAAGAAAATATAGTAACAAGACTAAACATGTGTATCTAAAGTAAAGATGTGTATCTAAACTAAACATGTGTATCTCATGTAAAGTAGACGGGCATATTTTTGATCATTGATTACTCCATAATAATTAAAAATAAGTTAGTTAGTAGGGATCTTATTATTATTTATATTAGTTTATGTTTCCACAATAGCGTAGGTAAGTGTAAAAAAGAATAAAATCAAAATAACTCGCAAATTATGAAAACTAGGTATATGACATACTCAATAAAAGTTGAAGGGTTTTGTAAAATCTATCAGAAAAAATAATAATATACAGGGTGTGCCATTTAAAAAAATTGAAATTTTTGAAGTTAAATTAGTCGAAATGTGTAAATTTATTTTGAAGGCCCTGTAGCATTTAACTAAAATTTATTTACATATACCTTTTTTGTCATCCTTATAGAACGTTTGTAGCAAATTTGAGTATTCCACCTTCAGAAACAATGGCTGTACTGTCAGTTTTTTATAAGAGTAAAAACTAATATTTTTCTAAAAAAATTAAAATATTAGAAAAACTACTGGGTTTAGGTATATGATATTATTAACAAAAAAGTTATAGAATTTCATGTAAAATCTAAAAATAAATTAAAAAATAGGGTGTTCCATTTAAAAAAACTTATATTATATTCGCCACGCTTTTTTGAACCACCCAGTATACTCAAAAATAATTTTAAACTGTGCACCTTAATATTCTATAAAACTTTTGTATTTAACGTTTTTTCGTAATTCTCGAAACAAATGAGATAATGAACTTTACTCTATGGTTGACTCACCCTGTACATTCATCGTATCGGTTAAAGATTAGTTTATATGGTGACTCACTCTTTATATTTTGACCACAGGCTGTAGTAGCTAACTTTGTAGATGCCTTTACAGATCTTTTCTACACAGCAGGTTTGCACAGCCATGGCATACTTACCAGCATAGTACCAATACGGGGTTGGAGCAAAAGCATAAAAGAGGCAACCCAAAATTTTGCTACCGCTGGAAATCATTCCTAATACGGCATCATCCATTTTAAGAAACTTTGTGAAAAATGCTAGTGAAAACAACGTTCCTGAAAAGCACAGAAAGAGTATCTATGAATAAAATTGTTTTCGTTAAAAGTTTATAAAATAATGTCCTTCGCCTTGTTATGAGAGGTTATGGTTAATAACCTCTATTATTTTCTTGATCATTTCTATACAGGGTGTCCCAAAATTAGTGAACTATACTTTACCCTTTAAATTTCAAAATCGATTTTATATCAAAACGGTGAATTTTATGGATATCCAACAAGAGTACCTTTCTTACGTAGAATACTCTAAAGTTTCATCAAAAACATGTATTTCTTTGTAATTACCTATGTAATCACAGTAAATCACACTAGTATAAACTATGCTGACGTACATCAAAATTAAAAAAAAATATATATATATATATATACACGGTGGGCCATTTTAATCTATGCACCTGAAAAACTCAGTAAGTTCGCATCCTATCAAAAAATGACCTTTATAAAAGTTGTAGGATACAAAGGGGGTCAAACAATAGTGACCTTGAATTTGACCTTCAAGCTGACCTTCAAGGTCAAATCAAGGTCAACTTGAGTTTTTTAAATGGAAACCCCTATTTTTTACACCGGAATCGGAAAGGGCGGGAAATTTTACGTCCGAATATGCTCTCAGGTCATCTGACCTCGATGACCTCAAAGGTCAGATGAAGGTCATAAATACGAAATAATCGGATGGCTATGAAAAATCTTAGGTAGGGTATTGCCGAAAAAGTAAAGGTCATTATTTAAGTAATTTTTAACGTGAAATTCAGTGGTGACCGTTATTTTGACCTTGGCGATAACTTTCAAGGTTATTTCAAGGTAAAATATCTTTTTTAGATGAAAACACTTTATTTTGACATTAAAAATCGAATGAGCGCGAAATTTTACGTTTAGATAATGTTTTTTTCGGTGAGGTCCTGATTACCCCATACGGACATAATGGGGTAAAACGAAATCCAGGTTGAAAAACCCGTTAAATTTTCTATTGGATTGGAAGTCTACTTCCATCCGATTATTTCGTATTTATGACCTTCATCTGACCTTTGAGGTCATCGAGGTCAGATGACCTGAGAGCATATTCGGACGTAAAATTTCCCGCCCTTTCCGATTCCGGTGTAAAAAATAGGGGTTTCCATTTAAAAAACTCAAGTTGACCTTGATTTGACCTTGAAGGTCAGCTTGAAGGTAAAATTCAAGGTCACTATTGTTTGACCCCCTTTGTATCCTACAACTTTTATAAAGGTCATTTTTTGATAGGATGCGAACTTACTGAGTTTTTCAGGTGCATAGATTAAAATGGCCCACCGTGTATATATATATATTTGTGGAAAATAATATTGTAGATCCTTTGTGACGTGCATCGTTTGGATTTTTGTTCCGAGTTTCCTTCTCCTGCTGTCGCAGTAAATAATTAAACCGATTTTGCTCGAAACGATGCCTACTAACGATACGAACCAAGAAGCCTTCCATTTTTTAGTAAAAAATATTGAAATTTCATATTTCTTAATCAAAAGTTGAAAAAGCCAAAGCACAAAAAAGTTGGGGTAATATTTGATATTTATTACCTAACACAGGGTGCTCAGAAAAGAAGGATGAGAATAAAATTGAAAAATTATCAAAAGTCAATTTCTTCAAATGGGAACACGCTGTTTTTATTGTTTTATCTTGTTCAGCATTAAAAATAAAAGTAACTTTGCATAAGGTTGTCTATTTCGAAAATTTGTAGTTTACTAAGTATTCAAGTACAGTTTCCTATTGCAAAAATTCAACGGCTTTTCAAGTTTATTTACTTTTAGTTGGCCATGACGGCGTTAGAAAACAATCAAGTTCTATTTCGGTCAATTATTTTTTGGTCTGCAAACGTCATTTTTTGTATAAAATTTCAAATGTCAAAAACGGTAGACTTGGGTATAGGACATTATACATGAAATATGTTTAGAATCTTCCATAGAATCTAAAAATGGAAAAATATATAGGGTGTCCTATTCAAAATAAGCAAGTTGACATCTACTTCCAGTATAACCAGAAGTGCCACCATCTATGCTACCAAATTTTCATCTTTCTTGTAATTATAGTTTTTCCATAATCGATCTACAGAGTCCGCGGTGGGACACCCTGTATATATAAATATATATATAGCTAATACCTACCTACTGTATGTGCAACAAACTGGAATGTAGAAAACATGCTATATTGTACAGAATTCCATCCGTACTTATACCTAACAAAAAAATAGGCAACGTTCATTTCACCTGAAAAATATGAATCGATTTAGTTTCAATTTTGAGATTGGCATTTTAGTACTTTAATATTATTTAGTTAACCAGAAGAACTCGAAATTAACGATAGTTAACGATTAGTTACGAGCGTTAACGATAAGATAACGATATTAATAATATGTTAACGATGAAATAAGATATCAAGATATTTAGGCATTTCTGTTGGCATTCCCAAATAATGTAGATATAACAAAGGAAATTGTTTATTTTGTATCCAGGGTTTCCGATTATACAGGGTGTGTCACGAAGAGGGCCCATTAGGATTATCTCAAAAAGTAGTCAGAATTAAAATCTGAAAATTTGTATACAGGGGTTTATCAAAAAGATTTATATATATATATATATATATATATATATATATATATATATATTTTTTTTTTTTTTGATAAACCCCTGTATACAAATTTTCAGCTTTCAATTTTGAATACTTTTTGAGATAATCCTAATGGACCCTCTTGGCACACCCTGTACATATGTGTTATTCTGTAGTACCTGCACGATTTAAAAAAGAGGCTGTCAAATCAAGTGACATAAGTTAGAATTTTACATAACCTGCAACAAAAACTGTCGATCGAAAATTTGCCTTTTATGAGAATTGAAGATCCTGTACGTTTTTATCTAGGTACATAAAAAATTAAATGACAGACTGACTGCAACGCAATTATGTCTGCAAATCCTACATTATAATAATTATAGATAGGGACAAAAGTAAAACAAATACTGTTCGCATTAAAACGATTGTGTACCTACTTTTATATGCTCACAGTGGTATTAGGTGTTTATAATGTATAATCCATTTATTCTAACACCAGTTATTAAAATGATATTTCTGTTAGAAAAAGTAAATATGACTGCGTTTCAAAGAATAGGTAAAATAAAAAAATATACATTTTGGTCGGCAGGGTTAGCAAAAGGGTTATACAAAGTGTTAAAGATTTAGAAAATAAATATCAAAATATGCCAGTAATTTTTTAGACGTATATGACTTTAAATATGTAATCGTCAATAACAATAATTAGATAGTATGTGTTTGGCTCAAATTATAGAGACTGACTCATTCAGTTCGACGGGTGAAGTGGCAAAGTATCGCAAATTAGACTTCAAATTCCCCCAGTAATGAAACGCAAAAAATAATAATTTACTAATTGACAGACAATTCAACTTTTCCTATTTTTACATTACCTTGTTCTTCACCCTGTAAAATATGAATGTGCTACTACCATACCAAAAACCTTTGTGGGACAAAAACTAAACGAAATGAGCTTTCATAATCCGAAAAGTTCATAGAAATTTGTTGACCCATTTTCGAACCATAGCAATTTGAAAAGGGTGCTAAAAATGACTTGTCCCGTTCTTTTTGAGGAGCAGTTTATTTATCACAAATACGTACGTAAAATCATATTTGTAAATATTTACTACCTCAATGTAGGTCACTACTAATCTAGCAATAATACAGAAGCAAAGACAATATAATTAATTTCCTAAAGAGCAAATATTTACTCAGAATAGACATACATATGCTTAAAAAATGATAAATTGTTGTTTTTACAAATGAAATTATCATATTCAAGGTGAAAATGTATTTAATTTACTTTCTTTCTACACAAAATATCTTTAATAGCTGTAAATAGTGATTACATTGTCTGCAATTGCGAGAACAAAAATGTCCCCCCCCCCCTGTAGCTTAACTATTACTGGATCGATTCCAAAATTTTGAAAACTGCGTAGACTCATTCTTATCCAAGAAGACGCTATACTGAAAAACCAACACCTCCAAATCAAACGGTGATGCTTAATTATTTAAATGGAACACCCTGTATATATTGACATTTTTTTTGTTAGAACGTTTTCTCACGAATACGTGATATAGGGGCCGATACGTCTATTTCTGATAGTAACGTAGATATGTGCGAATTATTCAGCATATCGAAAATTTAAAATACTTTTTAAAATCATTATTCTGAGAGATTTTAGACGGCATATTGGTTAAACTGTCACCTCCAAGTTCAATTATATACAGGGTGATGCTTGATTATTTAAATGGAACACCATATATCTGTTAAGACGGATATATGGAATCATATATTATTGAAATTAGAAAGAAGCGAGGAATGCGATTTTCGATTCAGATACAGAGTATTAAATTCAAAAGTATTAAATTCATAGATCTATCTCTGAAAGTAACGTAGATATGTGCGAATTATTCAGCATATCGAAAATTTAAAATACTTTTTAAAATCATTCTGAGAGATTTTAGACGACATATTGATTAAACTGTCACCTCCCAGTTCAATTATATACAGGGTGATGCTTGATTTCTTTAAATGGAACACCCTAGACGTGTAAAGACGGAAATCATATAATTGAAATTAGAAAGAAGTAAGGAATGCGATTTTAAATTCAGATTAAGATACAGAGTATTAAATTAAAAATCAAACATCTCCCTGTACAAGCGTATCATTGGATTTGAAGGTGCCCGAGGGGAATCATAAACCCATATCTCCTTTATTCTTAAAGATAAATCTATCGACCCCTATATCAATATATTCGCGAGAAAACGTTCTAAAAAAAAATGTAAAAATATTCCGTTCCGTTTCCGAGTGTTCCGTTTAAAAGCATCACCCTCTATACAGTTGGATTTGCAGATGACGATATTTTTAAAATAGCGTCTAAAATATTCGAGATGAATGGTTTAACGCGGTGTTTAAAATTTTGGCATCGGTCCAAAAATGCTCAAGTTAAGAGTGAGGAAATTTTTGGTGAACTACTCTTTATTACATTAGTACTGAAATACTGTACTGAATATTTTAAGATTGCCGAATTTTATTCCCATCCTGATAATGCTAGTGTGGTAAGCGAAACACGCATGATTGTAAAAACATCCCCTTTCATGTTCCTTCCCTATTAAATATTCTAAATGTTTATAGGCAACTTGTTATAGGCAGCTGGGTTTCATTTTAAGGAACTCTAAAGGCTTTGTGAATGCAAATACTTTGATTTTATTATTTAATGCATTTGTAAGATCAAAATTAGAATATGCTTCCATTATATGGAACCCAAGTTATGATGTACATAAAAGTGAAATTGAAGGCATTCAAAGGAGATTTTTAAAATTTTTATATTTTAAAGACTTAGGGGTTTATCCTCCCAGAGGTTTTCCTCAAGAGGAATTACTTAATATGTTTGGTGTTACTGACCTGGACTGCAGAAGAAAATATCACTCATGTGTGTTTTTATACAAAGTACTGCATAATACCATTGACTGCCCTAAAATATTAGAAATGGTACAATTTCATGTACCCTCTTTACATACTAGGTCTTTAAATTCAAATCTATTTTACTTAAATACTCCACGAAGTAACTTACTTAAATACTTTCCTTTGTATGAAACGTGTAGTAATTGTAATTTATTGCTCAGTGATGTTGATTTATTTAATTGTAAAATTAGTGATATTAAATCCAAGTTAATTAAGTGACTAAAGTAGTATATTAGTTTGAAGTTGATCTTAAATTTTGTCCTCATTTCTTAACTTAATTTTGTTTTTTTGTTTGTATTGTATTATTTACTGTTTTTTTTTATTGTACTCTGATATATGTTCATGTATGTGTACTCTCCTACCCTGTAATTGGGTTTCAACCTGTTGGGTAGTGTAACCATAAATAAATAAATAAATAAATAAATAAATCGATGCCAGGCCACGACTTAATCGTTTGTTTCCATAGTTAACATTCAAGAAATTATTTTTCTATAAATTGTCCGGTTTTCAGAATACCAAGCAGCATCATCAATCCATATCATGTACATTCAATTTAATCATTAATTTTATTGAGATATTTCATTTCATCTATTGTCCTGATCTAATGTAGTCAATTCCTAATTTAGTACCTATCAATTAAGTTTGCAGTAGTATTTTTGATAATACCAAAACGAAAAATACTTGCTGAAAACTTACCATGCATAGGACCGATGACGACCATTACCAAAATCATAATAATACACACCCTAGTCCTCCTGTTCTTTGCCCCTTTCTTAAAGCATACCGTCAAGGTCTTTTTAACGTGATTGACATCGAAGAAATCCAAAATTATATTTTTCTTCTTCCCCTCAGTTTTCTCATAAATGCCCTTTTCCATCTCTATCTCCCTGATATCCTTAACGAAGAACGTACCGTATATGAGCGCTGAGAAGTACATCACCAAGGCCAATGAATAGACCCCATAGAACCCGATCTTCTCGTACAGAACACCACTGAGGGATATTCCTATGCAAACGCTCACATTAAGGAACATATTTACAGCTCCAATACGAACAGTCCTAGTCTTCTCTGAGGTAACCCCACTGATGTAAGTGAACACACCCATGAACATGGCAAACCAACCACCGGTCAAACCGGGGGGTAAAGCTTCCGCTATTATATTAACTTCTAATGGTAACTGGTAGAAGAAATAAGTACACAGAAGAAAGCCTATGGTCATAGTGATCTCTCCTAAGATTGGATTAAGTATGCACGGTTTCCTTCTCTTGTGCCTGTCACTCCAGGATCCAAGGAACAACAACAGGAATGCCGGCAAGAGACTTTGGATGATGTTCTTCCAAATCATCATGTTGGCGGACAGTTTTTGTACAGCTTCTTCGCTGACTTTATAGCCGGGGTAGGATTCATTCCTAGCTGCCAAGGCATCGCAAATACCTTCATCCAGGGCTAGGTTTACCCTGCAGCTCTTTTCTAACGTTAAGTTTTGCGTCGTTATACTCGCCATGACACTGGGAAGAACATAGCAGAACATTATGGGCTCTACGGTTATGTTGCTCAGTATTACCTTCATTTTGGCGCAGAGGGACATGTTTTTTTCTTCAGGGGTTTCTTCCGTCTCTACAGATAGGCTTTGTAGCCCCGCTTCTATGCTTATAGCTTTTTCTAGCGCCATGATTGTGGTGTTTTATCTAAAAAATTAACTGTTTTTAATATTGAAATGGGATATCTGTCTGTGATGCACATATCCGAAAGTGTTGAAGAAATTATTGGAAATGTTTACAGTGGACAAGTTTGATAAAGGAACGCACAGCTACAGAAGGCTTCAAATATAAAAATGTATGATAATGAAAGTATTTATTTGTGGCATTGTTTAATTACTCTTATTTATTTGGGTATTATGCCACCACTAAAAAAAATACAAAAAATTAATAATCGACCTCTGCGCCGACGGATCAGTCAAAGGTTTTTTTTTTAAATATTGTTGCATGTCATAATGATATTTTTCAAAAAAAAAAATAGTTTTTTGAAAAATAAAAATATTAATTTTTTGTATTTTTTTTAACGTTTTTATGTGATACGTTTAATGTTATTTATATATTGTTAAACTGCTTTTAGTGTGATATTTCTTGATTAGGCAACAATATTTTTCAAAAAAAAAAAAAACAGCCTTTGACTGATCTAACGGTGCAGAGATTGATTATTAATGTTTTGTATTTTTTCAGTGGTGGCATAATATCCAAATAAATAAGAGTAATAAAAATATATATCGCTTAGCGAAGCTCAGACTTTAGGGATATACAATAGAAATTACTTAGGGATATACAATAAGAGATTCGCCTTAAAATTAAAATGTTGATTTTTGTTGTGATTCTAGGTACTATATTAAATTTAATTTTGAAATTATCAGTCTGAAAACTGATAGAATTGGTAAGGTAAGAGTTGGGATAAGAAAATCACTGATAAACATTATATTAAACAAGGTTTTACAAGTGTTATGAATGATATATTATTTAAGATTTATATGTTTCTAAGCAAACGTCGTCATGCAAACTCTTTAAATAGTATATTTTATTATTTTTATTACCTAGTTTTTGTGTGGACTTTTCGTTATCTTAAACCAATAGTCTAATAATAATTATAAAATGTACTTTTTGGGTAAATTTTGATGAAATTTTAAATGTTTTTGCAGGGTACGTTGTGTAGAGCGATATCTTTGTTCATAACGTGTTTTCAAAATAAGATAGACTAAAATCATTCAACACTTTCGGATGAAATCGAGACATACACATATCGACATAAAGGAATTTATGGTATCGAGTAGTAAAGAAAAAAGGGGAAAAGCGATTTGGGAGTAACAGCAGCTGAATCCTTAACATTCCTATTATGAGCTCTTAAAATCGTTCAATAGAATTTGCTATTTCGATTATTATTTTTTTATTTTCCTTATATTCTTATTTTTTAATAAAGATTTTCCAAATAACTATATGAAAACTCTAATAGGAAATAAGAAGGTATTAGTAGTATGATCTTGCTTATTAGTTTTTCTTTTCCAGCTCTGCATTTAGTCATAATTCAAAAAAATCAAGAAAAGAAATAGGTTTTTTTTAGCAAATCAGTCTCTGACAAATAGACCACAATGGCACATTGATTAAAACTCAGTTGTAATCATCTTCAGATGATGATAACTTGGTTTGCGAAACGCGCCTCGAGTGCCAGTATAATATTTTGATGTTATGTGGAAAACTATGTCAGTGTTATATTCACACCAAAGGTTCCAACCCCTTTCAAGGTAGTTTTCCACATAACACCAAAACCGATACTGCACTCGACGTGCATTTCGCCAACCAAGTTGGTATCATCTGGAGAGGAAAACCCCAGTTTTAATCATCTCCAGATGATACCGACTTGATTGGCGAAACGCACGTCAAGTTCAGTAGTTTGAGTCAAATAAACCGGTATATGTACAGGTAGATATTTTCAATATACCTAAGTTAAAATCAATGTAAAATATAAATTACAAAATACTATAAAATTAAGAAATACAAAAAAAATCTCGCAAATAAATTTAAACTACAAAAATAATAGTATTATGTACCCGTGGTTTTATCAATTAATTTATTTGGAAAGTTTCGCGGACTCCCAATAATATAAAAGGCTTAAATAACTTTAACAGTAGAAGTTGTATAACAAAAATTTGCATTTATTTGTGAAATAATATACCACTACCCTTCCATATCAGTGACAAACTGAACGAGTAAAACGAAAATTGTTTAAAAGAATTATTTATATTTAATTTCGGATTTTCAAGATTTGGAATTCTAAATTTTCAATTTCCTTAAATCGGACAATGTACAAATGGGCACAATTTGAATGTTGAAGCTTGGCATTTCACGTAGGTTCTTGAAAGGATAAAAAAGCAAATACTAAAAGAAGCAAATTTATAAAACTGATCATTTAGAGCACAAAAAAGCTAGTACCAAAGATCTACAATGGCTCCTATTAAAACGATAAAAATTATTAGCTTATATCGCGATAATCTGAGTATCATCTTATGAATTCTAAACTAATTGAGAACTAGTGTTTCTGTTTTAAAATCTGAATTTGTAAAAAATTTATAAGAAACGTACCGAACTAAACAGTGACATGAATCTAGATACTCTGGTGTATTCTTAACTAACATCATACTCTGTATTAGAGCAAAAGTGAAGTATATTTAGTAAATACTACTGATCTGGTTAGAGTTAATTTCCTCACGTCCCAAAATTCTTTTTATTCGGACATTATAGACTGTAGATATTGACTTGCTTCTCAAATTACTTTCCCCTTCAAGCTTGCTCTCTATTTACCAATCATACGAACAAATACTTACCTTACGAAATGTATTTGCTTAATCAAACACTTCCCAGGTCACTTATCAATACAATACGTACAAATATGTATATAAATATATACATAGAACGAACATCAGCGGTAAAATTTTGTTACTTCGATTTACATTTGTAAAAGTCTATACTCTCTAGGTATGTCCCTTCTTGAAGCACAGAAACCTTATCCGAAACTGAAATAGTCTTTAACAATTAAAAATATTGGAATGACTTTATCATTACTGTTGATATTTAATTATATTATTCTGATTATCATTGTTTGCACATCTTTAAAATATATCTTAGTTAGAGTTAATACCTACTACTTTGGGATGGTACAATAAAATAGTGTTTGTTAAGGTAATTAGGCGACTTATTTTAGAGAAAACTTATTAGGGAGATTTGGTGAATTAAAGAGATATCAGTAACTGCTGATTATTCATTCAGTGTAAAACATAATTCAGTGTAACTATTTTTTGAAGTGGTTTAAGTGGGGCAAATATAAATAATGCTTTTCTACCCATTTCAGTGAAGCTACGATGTTAGGGAATTTATTTAAAATTTCCTCTGAGCACTCCATAATTATACAACCAAAGATATTATAATACGTCAAAAGAAAGTTAATGGCATGTTAATGTTACCTTACATGTCAAGGCTGTTAAGATAATGATGCAATTTGAATATTGTGAGATTTTATTTTAATGATTGGTTTAAAATTGGTAAAAATGGTAAAAAAACTCATGTAATCCCTCATGACTGTAATCCCTCACCCACTGGACTTGTAACATCTACATACTATTGTATTGTAACATACTATTGTTTGTGTATTTATTTGAAGATGCAGAAAAACAACTACTCCACGGGCAATATGCCCCGACTGGCCTTGCATTACATCAACATCTCCATGGATGTTATTTATTTGGAGATGCCGAAAACAACTGCATATTACCCGTGGAGTAGTTGTTTTCGGCATCTACAAATAAATAAATAAGTAGGATTGTCTTCCTTAAAGACAATAGAGGTCGCTGTAATGGCATCTGCAGAAAAGCAGATCGTTATCTGTCTGTCAATTAGATAATAATTGTCAGATAGGTAGTAGCAAAGACCCAAAGAGGGCACTACGGTGTATTTCACTGTATCTCGCCACTACAAACTCTATTGTTTGTATGTTATAATTTGTGATTCATTGTTAAAAATATTGATGTATCATTTTACACTGAAAAAAGACTTGTATAATATTAAACTAATCTAAAAGTTTAGGCAAGAGTTTATTACTCTAATTTAAATAACAATTAGTTTATGTTAAATAAGTCTTAATGTGCTATTAATAAATGTAGTGTAGGTTTAATAAATTAAATATTGCATAAAATGATATTATAAAAAACTGTTTAGGTACTTTAAATTTTAAAATCGATTGAATAGTCTGCAGCGAAGCAAAAAAAAATATTAATCAAACGTAGGAAGCCTACATGATTCAGAATTAGATATTTCTAAGTATTTAAGAGGTGGGCTTACAGCCTTTCTATAACCATCAAATTATTATCTACACAATATGAAAATAGGCATAAATGGCTGGTGGTATTAAAAAATTATTTAAAGTTAGAGGTTTTCCCAGATTTCAACATCTTGACAGGCACCAGTATTTGCGTTATAAGCAAGAGCGCGCCGTAATACTTGACCCTGATAAACGCGAGTGCTATTTAAAAATTCGATAATTCTAAAACGGGTACAGATACCAGGTACCCCAAACAGTTTTTAAAAGCTATTAAATATCTAGGCTACATTTCATTCGCTACACATATACATATACAAATTTTGAATTTCACCTAGGTAACCGCATATCGAAGTTTGTCATGCATAACTTTAGAAGTTTTAAGTTACCGTCATTTTTTTGGTAGTACTACCTAGGTATAGGTGTACTACCAAAAAAAGTTTTATGCCATTCGAAGTGCTTAGGATTTGTGCATAAGTGGTTAAAATTTCAGAGCAGTAAGTCTAACCGATTTTTTTTAATGGCGATGTATGTACTCAGAAACTCATGTTTTCGAATTGTGCAGATAATACGCTCTAATGCCATTTAAAAACAATTGCCCTGTTAAAAAAAAGTTGTAGATCACACCACATATACCCCAAAATATGCTCTACAGGATGTATGAAACAGAACCGAATTTTTACTGATATTTTAATAATTAAAAAAGCATTTTGCTTCAGGTATTTTGGTAATCAGAAGTGTTTGGCTAGATACTATCGATTCCGTTATCAATATTTCTCATAGTGTGCCTTGGGAATATAAAATTCAATGAGATGTAATAGCCCATCTTAATTGTCATTAGTCAGATGATATGGGAAACCCGGTATACTGATATACGTGATAAAATTTACGTTAGTAAAAATAATACGATTACGATTATTCTCATTTTATATTAACAACACGTGAAATTTTAGAAAACTTCCACAAATCCTGTTAAAATACTATTTAGCAGGATTTGTTTACTTGCCAAATAAAAGTATTATAAATATCATATTATGTTGCGAGTTTATGATTAGCAGTAATTATAAATTAATTTAATTATACACGATAAAACTTGAAATTTGCAAAGCATTTTGCACGGTACGTTTTTAGATAAGTTTAATAAATATGTATATTAATGTTATACTTGATATTACCATTACTATGCGTGTATACTATACCAAGTTAGATGTATGAGAAATTCTGTAGATGTTTTAATAGTAGTAGGTACTTAATATAAGTTTTGTTTTAGTTTGGTAAAGAATCAAGAGGAGATTAATCGAATTCTGTCCCAAATTACTTATTAAGTGTTTTTAGAGATTTGTTTCCTATACTTCCTATATTTAATCGGTACTACCAGCTTCCCCTATTTAATTGGTCATAACAAGCCCTAAAAAAATTCAAAATTTTTTTTTAAATAATTGATTAGAAGACAAGATCACGAAAATATAAATGTGATTTTAAGTTTTTTCTCTTCTATCTTCCTATACCGGGTGGCTTAAAGTCGGTCTATTAGATATCTGGAGAATAAATAAATGCATTTTTCTGAAATTTTGGCTATGGACATAACCTCGAAAGTTCTATAAAATCAAAATAATTTCAAGGGTGTGGCACTTCCGGTTATACCGGAAGTCGACATCAACTTGCTTATTTTAAATGGAACACCCTATATTTTATTTCATTTTTGGATTCTACATAAAATTCTAAGCATATTTCATGTAGGATATCCTATACCTATCTTCAACTGTTTTTGAAATATTGACAGGTGAATATTGACAATTTGCAACTTTGACACCCTGTAAAATCTAAACGGTTTGAGATCAAGCAAAACGGTTTGCATTCCTATCTTAACTTTTCATAAGCTATCGTTTGACACTAATTTTAGATTTAGCCAGAAATTTAAAATTTTCGATTATATTCAATCTCTTGGTTAAGACTTGACAAACACCAAAACCACTTACTGCATCAGCCATCGAGGAAAAGTTGGAAATAATACACATCTGAACCCTCGAATATTTATTTTAAATAATAAAAGCCACAAGTAAATCGTATACACTGATTGGACACACTAGAAGAAGGAAAGGACAAACACAGCTGGAACCAATGACGTAACTGGTTAGAACCCCTTGCAGCTTCTCTCGTGTACTTCCACCCTATCTGGGTTGAAGGTCCTCGAGCAGTTCTTGCAGGGCACCAGCTGGCTGAGGTGGCTCTGCCAGTGCGACTCATTGGTGGCCTCAAAATCTATTTTGCCATCACCTGGAACAAAAAGGTGTACTTGAGGAGGGCTATTCGAAAAATCAGAAGATATACATATAAAACAGAGATATGGGAGGAGAGAGGGAAATATTAGCCGGATAGGGTTCTCAGTCACATTATAACCAATTCGAGGAGGGTTTAAGAAGGTCATGAAAATACAGGGAAAAACGGTGGATATCGTGTTTTTATGTAATTTAAATTTAGTGCGAAACACTGCAGAAATGGTTATTCCTTAAAAATTATTTTAAAAAATTATTATACATAGGCAAGTTACATTGACAAATAACAACCAAAACATTTCTTATTCATTATAGATGTCAGTATTATGTTATATTCACATAATAATTAGTAGTAAAGGCGAAGCTGGTCAGGGCCAAGCTATACCCGATGTTGTGCCGCATCAGCGAACTCAGCCTAAGGAATAAGCGAACCCTGATCAGGAACGTCATCCAACCCCAACTGACATATGCGTCAGCAACATGGGCGATTGCTGCAAAGAGGTATATGAAGAAGATCCAGGCCGTCGAAAATATCGCGCTAAGGACCGCAGTAGCAGTCAGCCGATATATACCGGGACCTCCACTACGTCCCAGTCCTAGAAGTCATCAGGAAGCGCGGAGTCAAGGCTCTTCGCGCGTGCAAGACAGAACGCACAACCCGCTAATCCGGGAAGCCGTGGACTACGATTTCGATGTTTCAGATTCCACCCGGAACAAGCGTAGAGGGCTACGAAGCGACTAAAAAAAACTACCCTCAGACATCCCTTTGAAGCCGCGACCGCCGACAGCAGTCGCGGGCTCACTTCGAGTACCCTTCCCTTACCTTGCACAAAGCTAAAGGGCCAGTTGGCTCCTTTAGAGGTGTTTCCTCGGCTACACAGCCACTCCTGACCTACCCCCAAACCACCCAGGACTGGAGCGGCAATTGCCGCCCCCGCCTGACACAGACTACCACCGGTGGGTTAGACATGCAGGCGAAGAAAGAATAGAAGGCAGAAGAGCGCCAGAAGATTCTACCCAGCCTGCAAGGTAGAGCCAGAGAGGAGGAACTCCACGAATCGTCGACACCTATCACTTTTTGTGATCGGTGAAGGATGGGGTCCACCTCTACGAGGCAGTCTAGGCCTACAGCGATGGGGAGGATAAAGAGCGATAATCCCGCTCGGTCCAAAACCATCCCAGGTCATGACCACAGTAAATGAACCCCATTAGTTAAAGGAATTGTCAGGCATTAACATCAAGCTGACGTTCTTCCCATCTTCTGCACATGCAGCAGGATGGTTGTAAACCCATCTCTGCGAAGAGGCCTTAATATATGAATAGACAATTCAATTAAAAACTGTCCGGCGAAAAGGGTATTTGAACTTACGACCTCTGGTTACGAACTTCCAACGATCGACACATTAAACTCTGAGCTAATCTACCCGATAACATAAAATGACGATAAATGGATAATATGTTTAAAGGTTCAAATAATTGTTCATGTAAAAATTCAAAGCTAACTTTGCCGAGTTTGAAATTATTTGCACACAGTTGGAGGCCTGCAACATTAGGAAAAAGTATATCGGAATATTTAAAACATAACAGATTGACATTAATTTTTACTTGAAACAAAAGGTTATAATCATACAGTAAACTGCCGATATATTGCCTAGATATCATCAATGGCCGTTTGCGCCAAACAAACGACAGACGTCCACACGAAGTCCGGAAACAGAAACTATAATCAAGCGGTGAAATTTTTATTCCTGTCGTGCCCGGAATAGCATAATTTACTATGTCGCCCAGATTCGTGAGTGCAACTGCTGGATTTTCGAATTAGGGTCGATGAACTTACTTGAGGTTGCCCTTAATTATATGTCAAAGAGCCATTCAATTAAATAAAACAAATTTATTAATGTTAGGCACTTGTTTTCCTGAGACACCTGTTTTCTGAATTATCTGAGATGTTAGGTATATTCTACGAAGGGCACCCTGGTGTCACACATACTTTTTATTTTTAAAAACTCAATATCTTGACTTTTTCTCGATATATTAACTTTTTTCTCAAGACTACGAGATTTTTGTGAATTGTGCACTTAATAATAATAATAATAATAATAATAATAATACTAGGTAATAATAATAATAATAATAATAATAATAATAATAATAATAATACTCTCATTCTAATCTCAAGGATTCGCAGAGAGTCTACGATTTGTGTGGGAGAGGACGTGGCTTATTATTATTCCATAAACCGCAATTGCGCCTCTTGATAAGCCCTAACCACCATTCAGTACTGGAATGAGGGAAACCTAGACCCTTAGTTGGGTCCACAGTCAAACATCAACCGATGTTAATCTCTCGAATTAGAACAAAGTTAACATTCTTTCTGTACTAGATCGCACGCCAGGATAGTTGCCAACTCATCGTTGAGAAAAAACTTAATTCAGGCAAAATGGGGATTCAAACCCACAACCTCTGGGTTTACGTAATTTTTTTATGTGAATAGTGCATTCAGGAGTTGTGAAGCAGGATTTATACTATAAACTGTAGAATAAACTGTAGATTAAACTATACCGGGTGACAACGAAATCATTGTACAAGGCACCATTTTATTGTCGTTGAGGTTGCAGCTTTGGTTTTCGGGCCGAAAATATATTTCGTCAATTCGTTAAGACCAATATTTTTCGTAAAAAACCATTTGACTATCACTTCCTGTTTTTGCGGATGTGGACCTATGTCGAGAATTTTAAATAGAACCCTGTATATTTTTTAACCATTCGATAGGGCTTAAATCTCCCTTTTCAATGATATATGACAAGTGCCAATGTGAATAAATAAATACAAAAATATCACAGTACATACTAAGAAAAAAGTCAAAATATTGAAATTTTTCTCGTTATATTGAGAAAAAAGTCAAGATTTCGGGTTTTTAAAAATAAAAAGTATTTGTGACACCAGGCTGCTTTCGTAATATTTCATAAATAGTTCTTAAAGGATTTTAAAAATCTGCTTATAATATTTTGTCACGTGCGGTGATAAAAAAATTCCTGGTTATTCATGGAAATCTGTCTGGTAATTTTTATATAAACAAAGCTGTAGCCGACATTTTTTAGTAAATATTTTCATTAATTATTTTATTAGATGACTTGTGAGAAAAATGGGTTAAGAACTTACCTTGCTAATAATGAAAGCAAATATTCACACTGGCGCATTTTATTTTAATAGATTACTTTTGGATTAATTTAAGTATGAGCAGATATTATATTGCAAAAAGAGAAAATGCGCCTTAATATAAATTCAAATACAAACAATAGTTCTATTATATCTGTGATTTTAGCATCATTATTATCACATCTATTTTAAGAAAACTACACGAAAAATCCAAAGCAAGACAATAAAATGCCGCGTCTGTAAAAAATACACAAAACGTAAATTAAAACACATTGTGCAACAGTTATACAAAAAATCCAAAATAAATTAATTTTTGACTTTCGCCAATTTTCTTCTTTCCTCCTGTTTTCAGGTTTTGAAATAAAACAAATGTATAATAGAAGTAGTGGCTGAAATATTTAATAAAGTAAAAACATTAAAAATGATAAATGAACGATTAAAATAACGTATATAAAAAAAAAATCGACAAGATGTTAATGAAGTAATAGATAATAACACAAGATCGAAGAGAAAAAGTTTTTGCGATGCCACTCAATTTGTCTTGAGCCTAAATCTTTGTAATGATAAAAATAAGAAAAGCTAACGGAACAGGTAGAATCTTAAGAGATGCAAATAACATTTTGAAGAAATACTCGAGCTGAGCTATCGGAGCTAATTTGTAATTCATTTTGTTGACTATATCTAAGAGTTAGGCAAAATTGGTTATATTGTATACAAAGGATCTACTCGTAGCGACAGAAGATCTCCTATACTAATCATAAGTATTCGTGGAAAAGAGCTCTAAGAGCAATAATAAGCTCTAATAAGCAAAGAGGTCTAAGTTTATGGTAAGATAAAATGATTATAAGACAATTTCACGTAGATATAAATTATACCAAATAATTAACTTGATTTTAAGGAGTACCAAAGGTCACTTAGTATCTATTTTGTATATAAGAAGATTCAGAAAAATATTTGATTAACTAGAAATCGAAAGTTTTTCCTTTTCAAAAATTATTATGCTTCCTTAAAATACAAAAGTTCCAAGTTGAAAAAAGTAACTTCAGTTGTTTCGAGTTTCAAGTAGTTATATTGAAAAAGTCCATAATTTGAACTTGCTTTCTCCCAATCAAGTTAGTTTTCAATTTGGTCGTTGAGTGACGAAAAAAAATCTTCGCCACTCAACGATTTGGTACACCCTGTATCTTTAATAGTCCAGAATAAATGTTAAAATATTTGTTTTGAAAAACACATTGATCTCATTTAGATGTTCCAAGAAATATATAGAAAACACTCGATATACTAGTATTTCGGCTTATTAGGCCTTTTTCAATAGAGTAAATGTCTATTACTAAATGTTTCCAAGCGCGTTTTCGTTATTTATTTGTTTACGAGCACCTACCCCCGATTGATCCTACCATCTGGTAAAGCCCGAGTTTTTGGTACCTTTTCTAAGAAGGGCGAAAGCGTAAAATCTATCTGATCATTGGTAGTACAAGGATTTATAATTAAAGATTTTTTAATTTCCAATTGCTCCTACAGATCTAAGCGCTTTCCTTTCTTTTCACGATGCAGTAGTTTTACATTTTTCTGATCTATAATATGATTGTTTTCTATACAATGCGTCGAAAATCCTGAATTTTTTGCGTTATTCATAATTTATTTTGCGTTATTGTTTTCTCAATTGTTTTGCATTGTTTTGTATTGTTTCGCGTTGTTATTTTGCGTTATTTTTTCGTTATAAATTCAGGTTGTTATTTTGCGTTATTGTTTTGAAAGAAACATTCTAAATGTTTCTTTCAAAACATTATTTTCACGATGTTTCATGAAGAACCATTCGCTTCGAGTATCCACTTTATTAAAATATTTATCATCAAAACTATTTCCAGACAGCCATTCACGTTATGAAATATTAATAGACAAAAATACGTCGAGGGTTCAACGGCCGTTCGTGATCTTGATTATGCAAGTCCAAGGGGCTCATATTTCCCAATGTTTCCATCCCATTCACCCTCGACGATATATGCCCTGCGACAGACAAGGAACCTGTAAATCAGAACCAAATGACCGCGTCGCTAATATTGATCTGTCATTCATTAAGATTCGTTTAGGCTAAAAGTGGTTAATCCACAGGGGGATCGATTGCAGTGGCCGTAAGGTGGACCGGTGAATGACCTCTCGGGGCTGTTTACTTTTCGAACAGTTCAATAGGACTAGCGACCAGCGGCGACTGTTTAGAGAAGGACGAATTAGTTGAAGTAGGACATAAATATAAGCAAATGTAGTTCCTAATGCGTAACAATAACGTACCTAGCTGTAGACATTAGCCGTTTCGGAGTTGCTATTCCTATTTAGTGTGGCACATCTGAAGGAATGGATGGTAAAAATATGGAACAGAACTCAATGAAATGTGGGTAGTACAGTATTCGACTTCCTCTTTCATGCTGCTTTGATAAATATTTATCTTTTAATTGTGAATAAAAAATAGATGAAATCCCAGAGTTTTATTGAAATTATTTGCCTTTGTCCACCATGGTAACGAGTAACAGGTTGAAACAAATGGATTAAGATTTTGTTTTTATCAAATATTACACCTTCCAATTCGTTCTTCTACCATAATGATGCTCACATTATTTGTAAGATTATAATTATTTAAAAAAATTGTCGGTTTGAACGAAATAGTCAAAATAAATGGGTTTGTTTTTCATAATATCATAACTCATTTGTTTAAAGGAGATGCCGAAAACCACTACTCTACATCCTATGTACCCCTACTGGCGTTGCATTACTCCGGCATCTCCACGAAAATTGACACATCTTTCATCGACACCAACCACCAGACATTGATCGGTTTCGCACTTATTCTGTGCTTAAATAAATATATAGGATAGTCTTCCTTAAAGACTATAGAAGTCAAAGGTATAATGCCACAAGAGTCAAAATACTTCAGTAAAGAGAAATACGCATGGATTCGTGATTTTCTGGAGATTTAGCATAAACACAATCTACAAAACGCAAAATGTCAAAGTAATTTTATCTATATTTAGAAATGTCAGCTAAAGCTAGATGTCGTGTGCAAAAATAGAATGACTGGTAAAAGTCTTTTTCAGTTTATAATATTTCGTTAAATAAACCACGATCGTAGAAAAAAATTAGCATGTAAGTTAGTTTGGGTTCAAAACTGAGTGAACCATAAATCAGACCCTTCACCGCAACCATGGTGGTCTGTTAATTGTGGTTCCCATCTAATTATATTTCGCCCAATATTTCCACTTCTTAACGCGGTTGGTTAGGTACCTTATGTGTGTATATCGTGGGGTACTTTATTTAAGTGATAAGTCCAAATAGTATGGCAGCAGTTGCCTTTGCGCGAAATGTTGAGTATCTAATCATGTCGGCAACCGAGATACATAAAATATAACTTCCAGTTTCATCATCTGCTAAGCACGTATTCAGCGTTTTCAACCACGAAGAATGCGTACATTATGGAGTTTGCAGGGGTAACCTGTTTAACTCTAAAGGCTTTTTAGTTCTTGTTTTCTAAGGGCTCGTTATAAACTCCTTGGAATGGACTAAATCTTAGTCATTCTTGCCAGTACTGGGGGTATATTTCCTTCAGCCTAAGTGCCGTTTCACATGGAACCGATGATCGGCACTAATGATCGGGAGGGTTCATTGTTTCAAACGTAGCTATCATATGAGTGCGTATCATCGGTCTACCGATTAAAAACGCTCGAGCCATCGGTTAGCCCGTGACTTGTCCGATCGTCGGATTGTGATCAAGGCTATTCAACAAAAGGAGCTGTTCACATGCAGGCAGATCATCGGTTACGTTTGAAATAACTGTGTTGTCAAATTTGCAATTTTGCAAGCACATGAATGATATAAAATGGCAATGAGAAAGGAAAATTATCGTTTTGATACTGAAATGCTAAGTGTAGTCGAACAAAAACCAGAAATCTGGGATACATCATCGGAAAATTCCAAAAATCGTGATTTGAAACTTAAAGGGAAATTGGGAAATTGGGACGCTCAATAATTTTCGAGAAAATTGAGATTGCAGGAAAATTGAGTATGCATGGAAAATTGAGATTGCATGTTTTGGGTGCTATCTGTTTTTCACCCCCTGGGACCCATTTCAAGTTAATGATTTTTATACTGAGTAGACTATTTGAGATGGGTATTACGTGTACCAAAGGGGAAGTTGTCCTCCTCCAGTTTGTGATGTAGCTCATCAAATGAAGTAATCGACATTCGAAAATACATAAAGAATTTGCATGGATGTTCTCGCAAATCCGAATAGAGAGTGACAAAAGCACCTTTTATTGGCTTTTCAAGGTATAGGGGATGCATCCAAACTCTTCCAAGATTTCGATTTTTTTTTTCGTCTCTCTATCAACCTTTTTGCGCACAAAGCGACAACTTGTCGAACTGATGATCAGTTGCGACCGATTTGTCAGCACCGATCACCGGTCCCAAAGGGCACTAAGACAAGAGAATTGCTCTGGCACTACTCAAGGCTTTGCCGCGCTTTGGTTCTGATAATTGAACTCATAATTGGCATCCTTTCTGGCTGGAGTTACAGAAAGTAAACATAACTTTGACCTTAACCGGGCTGTAAAGCTAGTATCAAACAATTTAATTTCATCCAATCAAATACGTAGGAGAATATCAAATTAAAATGTCTTTTATAAATTAATTTTAAGACTCACGCGTGAATTTGATGTCAGGCTTCAGCGGTTGTGGCCGCCTCTTATGTGGCGGCAGCTTATCGTTCTCCACCTTCCACATCTTGAGGCACTGCGGTTCGTGGATGTAGATGGAGTTGACGGTGAATAGTTTGCCGCAGATGTAGCAGGGAAACAGGGGCGGCTTCCGGGCGGACTTGGGCCGGTCCTCCTTCTCGCTCTCGGTGCTGGGTCTCCTCTGCTGTTGGGGTTCGGGCGTTTTCGACGTTTTTTCTGCAAAACAAGGGGTATTTCTTTACGAACAGAAAGGACAGTGAAGTACAGAAAAATTATTAATAAATCATTAGAATAGAATAATAGTTTATTTTTTTCTCTTGTATGGTTTTTATTTTCTTTTTCTTACACATATATTTGTTTATTATTGATTTATGATGTGTTGTTATCGTTATTTTGTAACTTAAGTTATTTATAGAGGGTGACCACTTTCCGTCACTCCTATGCCTTATTAACAAAAAAATATATTTCAGATCTCATAGAGCCTAAGAGAACGCATATTTTAAAAACATGTATAATCATATAGGGTGCTCTCGAGATGCTCTATAAACCTATATCAAACTTATGTTTTTTAAATGGAATATGGCTTCTTTTATTTCATATTTGATATCGGATAATTTTTCTGAATTCGCCAATATAGCGTTTGCTAGTATCATACAGAGTAGTTCAGGAGATATGAGCATTTTTTTATCTTAATCACAATGAATTAAGCACCCTGTATCTTTTTTAAGAAAATAAATACTAGATAATTTTTAGCTCCATTAATTATATTGTATGGTCTAGTTTTACTTTCTATACAGGGTTATTCAGAACTTATCTCTAAAACTTTGAGGATATGTGCATCCTTAAATAAGAAATCGATATCACCAAAAAAATGTATAATAAAAGTCTTAGGATTTCCCGTAAACAATGTTTAAAGTTATACCATTATATCTGATATATCACATTCCTTCAAAAAACAGTAAACAACAGTTTTTGTACCTGGAACGCCTGGTTAAGACCGAGCGAGAGAGTTAGAGCGGGGATAATATCTCTATTGTCTATGCAGTCATCAGTCTATCTGTGACGCTGTCTCAGTGCGGGTGTTTTATTTATCGTAGGAGTGTTAAACTGTAAAATTTTCAAAATGGCTCATGTGTACAGTAATGCTGAGTAAATGGACATGATTCTTATTTATGGTGAAGTTGGAGTGGACGAGACGGTGGCCCGGGACGACCACAACGTATTTTAGCAGCTGAAGAACAAGTGTTGAATCTGGTCCGTGAAAATACGCGAATAAGTACAAGTCAGATCGCTAGGCAGGGGTGCCTGGGGTATCCCAATCAACGGTGTGGCGCTTACTACACGAATCTCAGTTTTATCCGTATCATATCCAGCTTGTTCAAGCACTGTTATCAATTACGAGTTAGGTTTTGTGAGTGGTTGTTGTAGCAAAATGCTGAAAATCCCCAATTTACTTAATAATTTGCGTTTACAAGATCAGCAACCAGGAGGAACATTCGCTTTAGTGCGACAAAATTGGATAAGGCGTGCCCAAAAGTGTGTAGAAGTCGAGGGACAAAATTTCGTACAACTTTTGTAACAAGGTATGTGCAAATTTTTTAGAAATTTCATGTTTCTAATACCTAGTAATCAAGTAGCGCAATTCTTCAAAATTAGTGTAACAAAATTTTATTCATTTTAAAGACACGTCACTTTGGTCACATTTATCTATCTTTAAGTTTATTTTAAAGTAAAAACGCTGCAAATCTTTTTTGCGCCGGGTGTTGGTATACTCTCAGAACTTCCGAAGTTTTTTTCGTGCTAGCCAGTTTGCATTGTCAGTCCCAAGGTCACTCCATTACAGTGGACCAGTATCCAGCGACGTGCAATGAAAAATTTTTAAATAGTTTCCAGAACAAGCCAAAAAAAATTTTTTTTGCACTACCATATTTGTACATGTATGTTGAACATCCCCAAATTTTATTATGGATAAGTTCTGAATAACACTGTATACTTTCCTTCAAAATAGCTTTACTTGTATACAGGGCGAATCGAAACTCGCAACCACAGTTTTCTCAACTTTTATAAATGAAACACCCTATAGATATTTTATATCATTCTCATTAAGGTCTCTCACGACTCTTTCTATTCTATGAAGTATTATTTATACCTAATTGGAAATTTGGAAACGGCGATAGCTTTGTTAGAATATGGCGGACAATGCCTTTAACTTCCTGTCGAAAAATATTTGTGTGTTCAATATATCGGGTGTCTATTGTTAGTGCCTTCAAAATTACATCTATTTTTGGACCAAAGAGCCTCTACAAAGAAAACTACTAATTAAAACCTCCACAAACGCTATATCATTTTACTGTACCTACTTCGACAGGGCTATCCAAATATGAAGAGAAAATCGGGGTGTTCCATATAAACAATTTAAATTTTAAAATGTGGCCCTTTTTCAAATACGCCCCTGACCCAAATTTCATTTTGACATCTTTTATATTGTAGGAGCTATGCTCCGTCTATACGCACTAACGGCGGACCCTGTATTTACAAAATCAAACTTCAAACTTCCAAATAGTTTAGGCTTTTTAAGCTCCCATCAAAGAAGTTTAATTGGTAGTATGAATTAAGGAGCGCACGACAAAAATTTATTGAAACCGTAAAAGACGCTAGATTTTGTCTTTTGTCAAAAAACAGTAAATTAGGCTGTTGCCGGAAAGAGTAATGTAAAGGTTAGCTTTACAATTCGATAAACACAATCTGTATTTGCCTTGAAACATTATGCCCAACAAATTACTTTTCCAGTGCTAATTTCGTGAATAATTCATTAGCCGGAACGGTAAAATGAATATTTAATTTTTTCATGTTGGCTGAAATATCGTAATTGTGCCCGCTAAAGTACACAATAACAGTTGTGTTGTACTAATGCAGCTGAAAGAAAATTTATCTACATAGTTTTATTGATCCTTGTCATAATTATATACACTTGTATAAGGGTGTTTAACAAATAGGTGCCGACCTAAAATATAAAACTGTTTTAAATCTTGTTTTCGGTTAAATCAGTTAAATTATTTTACCTAGAGGTTTCAATTTATTTTTACAGCATTCTAAGTAACCCGAAAAAGTCATGGAACATGGCCATTATGTCAAGACAGTGGAAAGAGTGGAAAGTCAGACATTTTAGAAATGCTCCTCAGTAAGGGACCACTAAAAAAAGTCAAGCCTAAAATTATTCGCCCATTTTTGCATATAGTGGTTTTAGTTTCAAATTATTTGGAGATTAAGTACATATTTATTTGAAATAAATATTATATGTAACAGAATTCATTCTATTATATGTAATATAGCTATTTGTATTGGTTTTAATATAGGTTTGTTCCTACACGGCAGTTTGTGACAGTTTGCAGCATTGGTTTAAGGCGCAAATGCGATTCATGCATCATTTGGAAACTAATTTCAATTATCGTTGTTAGAACACAATCTTTAGTTCACATAATATCCGGTAGAAGCGTCAGCAGCGTTGCTTTGTTTTGTTGATTTCGATTTTCGACGAGTTAACTTAAAATATCAGGATAATAAAAAGTAGTAGGTTGAAAATTTACTCTAATCGCATGTTTTCTTTAAATTTCATGGATTTACAACAATTTTTAATTCTCAGTTCCACACTCCGTACCATCAGTGTTGGAACTACAGCAAATGCTCGTGCAACTCGGGTAACCGCTGATGCGGTGTGCGGAGACACAGAACACCTCTTGTGCGGAGACAAATGAGGCACATGAGACATAATGTCACAATTTTATTGATAGATTTATATAAGAAATACCGGAATAAAGTTCTGGAACCCAGGATATACGCTGATATACATTGCAGAATCATAATAATATATCGTCACTTCACCCACACAGTTGATAGCATTAATATACCTGTATTCCTGGTGGGCGGTGGGCTTCTCATATCGGGAGGCAGAGCGTCGTTTTCGATGTTCCACTTCTTCAGGCACTGCTTCTCGTGGATCTTGATCGAGTTAGAACCGAACATCTTCCCGCAGATGTAGCACTCCACGCTGGGGGGTCGCCGACCCAAAGGAGTGTTTGGCGTGCTCTGTGACATCCGGGCCAAATTGTTGGGCACTTGGAGCTCTGAGGAGGACGTTTTTATCTGAAAGCATCGAGTAATGGTTCACAAAATAAATTGTTGACATCATGCATCATGACATCATGCAGTATTGATTTTATCGAAAGAATATTCAAATAAAACTTGAAGAGGGCGTAATGATATATAATCGAATATCCATTTTGCAGTGTCTTTAAAAATACCAAAGATGGAAGACGCTTTTTTATGTGGTGCCTCCAATAGGCATAATCCACAGGCCCGAGAAAGTGCCTTTCATTCTAAGACATTGTTATAATAATGTATGCAAGTCTGTTGATCACGACACTCTTGCATTTGACTTACATAATGCACAGAAGTAGATGTGCTGTAGACATTCTGGCTCAAAAACTCCATGTTAAACCCCATAAGAGCAAAACGTGCCCAAAAATGACTAGTTTTACTCCCACCACTTTCCTCTCGAAGGCAGACAACGCCCCTCGACCCAATCAGATTTCAGATCACAGCCAATCAGCTTTAAGACCTCGCCCCACAACCAGTCAGCCTTCAGATTGCTGCCATTACATCTTTAGGACCTCGCCCCACAGCCAATAAACTTTCAGACCACGTTCCCAACCAATCAGCCTTCAGACCTCGCCTTCCATCCATTAAAATATACAGCGAGGTCTGCCTCCGAAAGGAAAGTGGTGGGGGTAAAACTAGTCATTTTTGTGTACGTTTTGCTCTTATGAGCTTTAACATGGAGTTTTTAAGCCAGAATGCCTACAGCATATCTACTCACAGATGCAATATTTTTGACTTAGATAATTTATTTTTGTTCAATTAATTCCAACTAACAATTGCTTGTAAAATCGAGACCATGAAAGGATAGGAAACCAAATATTGTATTTTTTGCCAAGTTTGTCACTAAAATAAAGTTGCCCAACGTAATTATATTGACTGTTGGTAAACATGTGACAAAATCTGCTGGAATTTGAAAGCATTTAGTCAAAACTGTCAGTTTGGTTAGGTGTCATATTTTTTAATCAGGTCATTCTAGCGAGGTATTTAGTGCAATATTAGATTTATAGTTATAGACATTATATGTTGTCGCATAAATAATGGTAAAGTAGTCTTGATCTTTCCACCCACAAGTAGGTGAAATTAAAACAGCGCCATAAAAAGACAAAACATCTTCATCTAGATTTGAGGTATTATAAAAATCTTTAAGGAGGAAATTATTCCCATATAATTTTACTATTCGTAGCTTACACTACTATTACTTTTGTAATTCTAAAACACCGTTTATTTCACATGTCATTGGTGTGGTGAGTACAGTAATTAATACCGTTTATTAGTTCATAAATAATTTGCAGAATATTGAAATGTTTGATATTATTTTTAGTGTATAAAAGCAAACCATAAAAATCGAAAAATATCTTACGTTGTTCTGTGGCATCCTACAGCTCCTCTGGTGAACCAATAACCGGTCTGGGTAGAACGTCCTCCCACAGTTTTGACATGCTGCTAAAGTCGACTGAAACATAAACATAAGTAGGTAGTAATTGACATGAGTAACAGCCTTGATCTTAGCTTGCTGGCTTTAAAAGCTATACCTACTAAGGACCAACTTCACAAGGTATTTTAACCATCAGTTTGCTGATTATAAGTTTTTAGATTGTGAATTTCTTTAGGTAACATTTGATCTGGAACTATGAACAGCATATAGTTAGTTAACTATCGGCTAAGTAACGGCAACCAGCTATTGTGAAACCGGGCCTTAGGCTTTCTTTTTTGAATGTACTCCTTCATAGACAAATTAATACTCCTTGAATGAATACAATAATTTCATTTCATTCGGTGGTTTTGTATACAAATTTTAAGTTTGAGTTGTAACTGCAATTGGCGTCTTTAAAATCTTTCTACTTTTCTACCTTTATTTTACTGATGGCATATTCCCAAAAGAAATTTTATAGATTCGTAACATATTGATATCTTTTCATATGAGAAATATTATTCTTTATTACATATTGTATGGATGATCAATATCAACCAATCATCTTCAACATAAAATTGCTATGTTTTCCTTTACAAATACTGGCTGGCTATTATTTTCATAGCACTGATTTTCCCTCCTAATGTGTTCTAGAACAACAAAACGAAATCACATCAAGGCGATTAACCTTGAACTTTGAAAAATCTATGGCGGCCACAAGAGACATGCGACATATCATTTAGGTTCGATTCCTATACCACAACAAATAGTCCAAAGTGAAATAAGTCGCATTATCGGGATTCAGGAAGGTATGCCTATAATGTATTCAATCGATCCGACCTCACGTGTGTGGAATATGGATTCGCGCGCTCCAACGGGTCATTAGTGGCACGATTAAATCTAATTCGAACTGTATTGTCACTAACAATAATTACCCCCTGGACGATATATCAAATATCATGGAAGACAATTTTACATTTATTTCGATATTTGTATAAAACATGCCTTTAATGTATACATTTTAAACGCATGTATTGAAAATAATAGATAGAGATAAAGATCAAGTTGTAGAGAAGGACATGCATGCATGGCTGGGCCATTATGATTAATACTGAGTTTTAATCATCTCCAGATGATGAAACTTGGTTGGCGAAACGTGCGTCGAGTGCAGTGTAGTGTTTTGGTGTTGTGTGGAAAACTAAGTCAGTGTTAGCTTCACACCAAAAGTTTCAACCCCCTTCAGGAGTTACGACCTAGTTGGGTTTTTTTAAATATAAATCATAGTTGATTATGTTTTAGTTAAAAAGTATATTTTTTTGGATTTACTTATATTATATGGGGACAAATCTGGGTCTTATTCTTTACATATATTGTAAATCGATTATAAATTTGAAATCAATTATATATACGATTATAAACATAATATACAGGGTACTAGTTAAACATGCGGCAAAAATTCAAGAGGTTGTTCCTTGGACTATTCTAAGGATATTTTATCCTTTGATGATTTTTGATGGCGTTGTTGCGAAGATATAGGGCGAAGAAAATTTTCCAATCCAATTTTGGTATTTTTCACATTATTAATATAGGTGAAATAAAAATATGGCGTACTACACTGGACGTATCAAGTAAAAGACATGTAAGAAAAAGGAGTTGTTTTTTCTTATCAACATCCCGTGATACTTCGGAGTGATTATTTTGTATGTTTTTGTATGTTGTATTTTTGTAGTTTGTATGTGTCGCATTTGTTAAGATTGATTGACGTTTGGCTAGTTGACGTGTAAACGGTTGTTAGTGAAGTCCTCAATAAGGGCTCGCTATACGAATGCCGAGATGGTTGACATGCATTTTATTTATGGACTTGCTGATGGTAATCCATTAGAAACTAGGCGACTGTACATTGAACGATTTCCTAACCACATAGCTCCCGATAGAAAAAGTATTCATCAACGTCTTCGAGAAACGGGAACATTGAAGTGAAGTGGAGGACCAGGAAGGCCAAGGACTGTAAGAACGGTAGACGTAGAAGAGAATGTGCTGGACATGATAGAAGAAGATCCAAGTACTTCTACGCGAAGAATTGCAAATACTTTGAATGTAAGTAATTGGACTGTTTGGAAAATTCTGAGAGATAATTTGTTGTACCCATACCACATTCAACGCGTTCAGGCACTTCTTCCTGCGGATTTTGCTCCACGTATTGCATTTTGTCAATGGCTTTTGCACACATTGGTTGAAATCCCTCAACTACTTACGCGGATTCTTTTTACCGATGAAGCCAGTTTCTCGCGAAATGCAATAAGGAATTTCCACAATAAGCATGTGTGGACTGACGAAAATCCACATGAGATTTGTGAGGATCGGTTTCAACATCAGTTCACGTTGAACGTTTGGGTTGGAATTGTGGGTGACTGGCTAATTGGACCGATATTTCTACCAGGAAGACTTACCGGCGAAGTATACCGCAACTTTTTTGAACAAACGCTACCTCAGTTTTTGGAGGATGTACCATTGGCTACAAGACAGGCAATGTGGTTTATGCATGATGACGTTTTTTTGACGCACCACCTCATTTTAGTGTAGTTGCTCGAGAGTTTTTAACAGCAACATACGGAAATCGCTGGATTGGTCGAGGTGGACCTCACGTATGGCCTGCACGATCCCCGGACTTAAACCCCCTGGATTATTTCCTATGGGGCCATCTAAAGTCATTAGTTTATATTAGGCCAGTGGAAGATGTGGACGATTTAAGAGATCGGATAATTGCTGGGTGTAACTCAATAAGAAACGACCCTGGTGTTTTTGAAAGAGTTCGGGAGTCTATGAGGAGAAGATTGGATGGTTGCATCCGCGCTGGAGGTTGCCATTTTGAACAATTCTTATATTCTTAATTTTTAGTAATAAATTGTTATTTGTTGAAAATTTTTTCGCCCTATATCTTCGCAACAAACCGCTTTTTCAAAAATCATCAAAGGATAAAATATACTTAAAATAGTCCAAGGAATAACCTCTTGAATTTTTGCCGCGTGTTTAACTAACACCCTGTATAATTATTATAAACTTCTTCATGTGTCAACAAATACTTATGTCACAAATCTGTGACTATCTCATCGCTGCTGCGCCCCTGGCAATCCAATTTCGACATTTTTGTGAATAGAAATGGTTCGATGAAGAATATTAAATGATTCCAGACATTCACAAATATACATACTATGACTTGTTTTTATAGCAGCTGACATTTCGTCTATAGACAAACATTTTACGAAATTACATAAGGTTGGTTGTAATCTAATGCTTTCTCGGAAAATACGACATGAAATATAGGTTGTTTACTTCTTTCAGAATTATTCAATAATGAAATAGTAAAACAACCTATGATGACGCACGAAAAGTCTATTTTTATTGCTCCAGACGAAAAGATATATCGATTGAAGTACTTATGGTTTATATAAAAAAAACTAAACACTTTGACCTTATGGTAGATCGATGGGTCTGATTTTTTCTTGGCAGCATGGAATGTGAGGTGTCGTACACATTTTCAACAGAGTTCTATTGATATGGACAAAAACTATTGAAAATTTCTCACATGGTGTAAATTCTCAAATTCAAACCTCAAAATCATGTCTTAAAAACCCTAAAAATGTTCTGTAAGGTGGTATTTTTTACAATGGGTTTAATGACTTACCATTTTTTGTTTATTCTAAGAAATGGATTATATTTTACCTGTGAAGCTTCCCAAGCCAGTTTATTCCACTCATCTTTCGACATGGAGTGATCCGGTTTGGGTGGAGGTTTCCTCTGGAGATGAGGAGGCAAACTATCATTTTCCCTTTCCCATCTCTGAAAGAAAGATACTGTTTTATATATTGTTTTATTTGAAAATATCATCATTATTTTTTTGCTTAGTTTATTTGTAACAAAAATATTTAGTAATTATATTTTCAAACGTGTCAAAGAACTACACTTTTAATTATTTTATTTAGAATGGATCCTCAAGGCTTACGGTCGACTAATATACTTTAGGGACGAACTGTATACCTTTACAGCCTGATTAAAATACTCGATTCAGAGAAACTGTTCAAAATAAATACAAATTTGCCTGAAACGTAAACCTAACGTAAAAGTAAACTAGAAATTAGGTTTGTATTTCAAAATTTGATTTTAAACAATGCTAAATATCACAAATTACGCTCTTCCAAAATGTTTCCCTATGAAAACCTTTGCCCTTTTGTGTCAGCAGGTGTCTTTTATGAAAAATATGTACCGTTTATGAAAGATCAACTAAATCAGGAATATCGTCTGATAAATCACACTTAATATTTCTAAGTGCCGTGTCACATGGGACCGATAATCGGCGCTGACGATCGGTAGGGTTCATTGTTTCAAACGTAGCTATCACATGAGTGCGGATCATCGGTCGACCGATTAAGAACGCTCGAGCCATCGGTTAGCCCGTGGCTTGTCCGATCATCGGTTTGTGATCAATGCTAATCAACAAAGGGAGCTGTTCACATGCAGGCAGATCATCGGTTACGTTTGAAATAACTGTGTTGTCAAATTTGCGATTTTGCAAGCACATTAATGGCTTGCAAAATTCATTATATAAAATGGCAATGAGCAAGGAAAAGTATCGTTTTGATACTGAAATGCTAATAAGTGTAGTCGAACAAAAACCAGAAATCAGGGATACATCGTCAGAAAATTACAAAAATCGTGATTTTAACATTAAAGCTTGGGAAGTTGGGACGCTCAATAATTTTCGAGAAAATTGAGATTGCATGTTTTGGGTGCTATCTGTTTTTCACCCCCTGGGACCCATTTCAAGTTAATGATTTTTATACTGAGTAGTCTATATGAGATGGGTATTACGTGTACCAAAGGGGAAGTTGGGACGCTCAATAATTTTCGAGAAAATTGGGATTGCATGTTCTGGGTGCTATCTGTTTTTACCCCCTGGGACCCATTTCAAGTTAATGATTTTTATACTGAGTAGAAGAAGTATACTAGTACATGAGATGGGTATTACGTGTACCAAAGGGGAAGTTGGGACGCTCAATAATTTTCGAGAAAATTGAGATTGCATGGAAAAATGAGAAGGGTGCTATCTGTTTTTCACCCCCTGGGACCCATTTCAAGTTAATGATATTGAGTAGACTATATGAGATGGGTATTACGTGTACCAAAGGGGAAGTTGTCCTCCTCCAGTTTGTGATGTAGCTCATCAAATGAAGTAATCGACATTCGAAAATACATAAAGAATTTGCGGGGATGTTCTCGCAAATCCGAATAGAGGGTGACAAAGGCACCTTTTATTGGCCTTTCAAGGCATAGGGGATGCATCCAAACTCTTCCAAGATTTCGATTTTTTTTCGTCTCTCTATCAACCTTTTGCTTACGCACAAAACGACAACAATGCGATGCTCTGCACTTTCCAGATACATGTTGATGACTGACCATACGGCCTCATGTGAAACCACTTGTATAGGACTGATGATCAGTTGCGACCGATCGTCAGCACCGATCATCGGTCCCATGTGAAACGGCACTAATAAATATTTTATTAAAACTATTTAATGATGTAGTTGCTCTACATTAAGGAATTATAAATTCCTTGCTCTACATGCAGTTTCCTTCATAAATTAATACAGAAATGTACGCGTGAGAACACTTAAATCATGCTATTTGCCAACTATTTTGCATGATTATTATCGTGCCTATATTGGCCCACAAGTTCAATATCTACTTCGCGTGTTCTCTACTGCAAATTTATCTATTCTTGCCGCAGGTTTACACACGGCAAGGTGTTTATTTTTGTTATCGAGACTATTTGAAGTTGAAATAACGATCAAATTATATCTCTTATGACGGTGATTTAACTACTTATATAGGTGGGTAGAGGGCAAGGATGCACGAACACGGAAATAAATGTGTCCAATTCACTCATTGACTCGTTTTCATTGCCAGTATTTCCAGTATCAGTCGGATGGTTGTAATGTTATGTTATACTGTGGTTGAGAATAAAAGAAAAACACGAAGCGCTCGCTCAATAGACCAGACATCAACCAAGCGGTTTCCGAAGAACGGGGAAGCATCGTAGTGATAACGAGTGAATTGGTTTTTATTTTCCTATTGTATGTCCATATACAGGGTGTACAAAATATTGTGTACAGGACTTCGAGTGATACATCCAAAAATAAAAATAAAAGGGAGTTGTAGCCCTTGAAACGGTGGATAAAACTAATGGTTTTTATTTAGACCAGACCAATCTTATTGAAATTTGGTGTTCTGGCATAAATTTTTATTCCAAAGCTAGTGGTAATTTCATAAGGGTAGAAGGTTGTTTTTCACAAAACTTTTTTGTCAAAGTGAATACGGTTGTTTTAGCATTAAATGTGAAAAATCACAGCTTTTTACGTAAGCAATGTAGGTATTCTTCGTTTAACTCGCCACAATAAACGGTTTTCGAGATATTTGCGTTTCAAGTTTGCAATGTACTTAATTGTTAACGTCAAAGGTGTCGTATCTAAGTTTGACAGTTCCAGTCAATTGTTTTTATGCGAATTCAACTGACAGTTCTGTACACGCTAAATACTTTTAGTGCTCAAAAATTTTCTAAAATTCCAACAATTTTTTTTATCCGTCGTTTTAAAGACTGTAAATGCCTTAAGAACCATTTTAGGGCATATGTCCAAAGGAACTTTTATTTTTATATTTAGATTTAGTGTGTGTGAGTTTGCATTACACACTCAGTAGCTTCGTAAATGTCAAGCTATTAAAAATTTTCAAAAAGTACTTCTAAGTGGTTTTTTGTGCTCTTTTCAGCCCTCTGGATAAAAACGCTCTCATTAAAAAAACAAAAGAGCAGCGAAATGAACGGTGATTTTTTTAAATGGAACACCCTGTATTTTATTTCATAATTTGAAATCCTATCAAATTCTGAATATGACACCGTTTTTATTTTTTCTTAAAAATGATAGCAACGCAGGATCTTTCAGGATCAAATGAGGCGCCGCGGATCTTTCCTGCATGGTCGCCCATCCAAATATTAACCGCAGGCCACGTTGCTTCGCGTTCATATCGGTAGATAATATGAACGCCAAGTCGCTACCACGGCTTGCCACCTCGATATATTTTAAAATGTTCCACAAAAACCTGAAACCTGAAAATTCCAGTCTGGTGCTGGAACGCTTTCTAGAATACGCTGGAATAATTCAATGCTGGCCTGGACGTTTGCCCGCAAAGTAGTTGATTCTTTTTACTTAATTATTGTTAATATTCCTGCATTAGATTAAAAGGGATTAGTTTCTTACACTATTGAGATACATTTAATATTTGCATTTGCAATGAAAAAATGTACAAGCTTTGTTGTATTTTAGATCTCTTGTATGGATAGGAGATACAAGATGAGATACACGGCAAAATAGCATTATTTAAATTCTTTCCTTTGCAAACTGTATGTTCGCGTGGTTTAAGACAGTTTAACTGGGTCAGTTTCAAGCTTGCAAAGGTCAACATTGTTAACATACTCGCTGCATATTTGATGTAGCTTTATTCAGCTGTTTTTGTATTACAGTAATTAAAAATAATGCACATTACTCTTTGAAAAGATACAGGATGTTTTTGTATATTCTAAACAACAGGCAATTTCGTTGTTTTTAACAAAAGTTTTAGAATTATCTAATTCGATAATATTATATAAATGCTATCTATATTTATGATTATCATTAAAGTCCATTTATTATTTGATTATATGAATCTTAGAAGAGCGCACAAAAGGCCTTTATACCGGGGTATCAAAAAACGTGTGTCTTACTTTAAATTTTTGAATATGTTTTGTTGTGTCAGAATCTATCAAGTCATTGTGCTGAAATTTTCTAATCCAGTTTTTGAATCATGCCTCTTACCACACAGCACAAAATTTTCATGATTGAAGCCTATTTTCGAACGGGTGCGCTAGTTAATGGAAATTGGCAATACAGTCAACGTTTGTGTTTGGACAATTTTCGAGAGCACTTCCCAAACGTGGCAATATTACCGGACAATTTTTATGAGTGCCTTACAAATTGTGTTGAAGTGTTTCGCGAAACTGGTTGTGTGACTCATAAAAAAGGTGCTGGTAGACCAAGAGTTCGTACAGAAGAAGTTGTCAATGACGTTCGTCAACGTATGGAAGAGGAGCCTGCAAAACCTTTGAAACGTCTTTCTCAGGAAATTGGACTTTCTTATGGAACGACATGTCATAAGATTTTAAAGAAAGACTTGAACATGCATCCATATAAGATGCAAGCACATCAAGCTCTTCTGCCCGCAGACCACCCCAGACGCCTTGCTTACTGCCATTGGTTTGTCAATAATTTAATGAATGACGATCTTCTGGACTTAACATTTTTTTCTGACGAAACGTGGTTCCACCTTTCGGGATACATCAATTCTCAAAATATGCGAATGTGGAGCAATGATAACCCTCATGTTTTTACTGAATCGCCACTACATGCTCAAAAAATTGGTGTTTGGATGGCAGTTTCTCGCAGAAGAATAATTGGGCCAATTTTTTTCAATTTCACCGTCAACGCAGAAAGGTACAGACACAACTTTTTGGCTGAATTTGTGCAACAGTTAAACGATGATGAACTTCCGTACGGTTATTTCCAGCATGACGGTGCAACAGCACATACTACACGAGAAAATATTGCTTTCCTCCACGAGTTTTTTGATGACCGGCTGATAAGTTTGCATACAGAAGTTGAGTTTCCTCCGAGATCACCTTGTTTGACAATTATGAATTATTTTATATTTCCTTACTTAAAAAACAAGATTTTCGCAACTCCGGTAAATAATTTGCAAGAACTGCAACAAAGAATTGTTCAGCAATGTACAACCATAACGCCAGAAATGCTGCAAAACGCTTTTCACAGCATGAGGAGGCGCGTCAACTTGTGCATCGAACAAAACGGGGGACATTTCCAACAATTACTGTAATTTAGTTTTTTTTATTACTAAAAAACCGGTATTTCATAATTTGTAGTTCATTATTGTTTTATAACTGAAATAAATAGGTATGAAATTTGTAGGTTATTGATGATGTCAGTGTGACAGTGACATAATTATTTCAAATTTAAAGTAAGACACACGTTTTACATTCCACAACCACCCTTGACCAAGATAATTTATGATATCCCGGTACACACTACTCACGTCCAAAATTAATTTTGTATGTACTATTAGTACTAATACTATAGTTGTACTATATTATTCAATATTAAATCGTGCATACAAGTCACGTAGACCGGGTTGTTTCCCGTTTTTCTGTCTATTGCAAACATATTTTCTTTACTGATTAAATTTTATATTTCCTCATTTCTCGGCGGCCCTTCTCCCTACTCTTAAGTTGTTTTGTGACACATAGTGTAGCAATCGTGAAACGATGTAAAATGTAACCATTTGTCCGTTCTCACTCATGTCTATTAACTTATTTTGTTCCTCTCATAACGGAATCGACCGAACTCATGTACTTTCCTACCCTGTATCTCTCCAAGCAGCTCCCTGGCGCCTTCGCCATTTACTAAATGATTTTGCAACGATTTAGAAATGAGTTTCATTAGATCACTGCACTGATACATATTAAAAAGCTCGTCGAACAAAGTTGAAAGAAATAGGTTAACGGTTTTGTATGGAAAAAATGTAGGTCGTCTTAAAAATAATTTCCTATAGTTACAGTGTTAGATTATATAGGAGCAAATTGCTGTAAATTGACAGAAAATGTAACGGATATTATTTAAATAGATTGTAGTATATAAACTAATTAAATTTAAGTAGGTTAAATATAGGAAATTCGTGTGTACCTACTGTAAAATATTGTTTTCTTTTGCCCTGGAAAAGATGGAAATTATTATATGTAAGTAAAGACCTTTTCCATTTGGTTAGTACCTATATAGTACTCATACGAAAATTTGGCTTTAATCTGAATTCAAAGCTTGTCTTGGAAATGTATTAATAATATTCTCTATAAAATGCTGATATTTCTCCGAGATTTTTATAATATACTTGTATATTTTATACAGTATGATCACTGATTGCTGTGGAACGTTTTAAATACAAATTTTCTGTTCATTTGAAAATTTGAAGCCAATGTCCAATAACAGAAAATTAAAATCGAAGTGTTCAAATACTTTTCTCTCTAATCAATAGAAGTTTCTGTATATAGAGAGTCCCAAAATTAGCACTCTCAATGTGTATAACTTAAAACATCCTTATTTTCCAGCTCTCCATTGGTTCCCTGTAGTTTCAGTTGTCTTATCATTTCCGCAAAATTGTCAAATCTAAAACTTTAAGGAAAGTAGATATATATACTTAACTCAGTGAATAAAATATACTAAGAATGCAAATTATATAGAGTTCTGAAAATTCTGTTTTTTATGTAAGGTAACGAAACAAAAAATAGTTCATATTGGTCGAATAAGGTTACATATTCAACTAAGTAGTACATATACAGTGAGTCGCGTCTTTTTTAATGCAGTTTTTTTATGCTAAATTCATGTATACAGGGTAAGTAACCCAAAAATATGTGACGACCATCAACTTTCAACAGTTTTTGAAATATTGACAGGTGAATATTGACATTTTACAACTCTGACACCCTGTATAATCTAAACGGTTTAAGATCAAGCAAAACGGTTTGCACATTCCGATATTAACTTTTCATAAGCTATCATTGGACACTAATTTCAGATTTAACCAAGAGATTAAATTTAATCGAAAATTTTAAATTTTTTACTGCGTATTCCCAAATTACAGTACATTTTGTGCTATGAGGTGAAATAGCACAAAATTAAATACTTAATTAAAAAATACTCTTAAGATTACAATACCAAGAAAACTTTATTGGCAAACTGCTTAGCAAATTTTGACAATAAAAAAATTATTGACATAAATACAGGACCACCTTGATTTCATGACCACCTTTGACCAAGCTTTTTTTTCATTTCTAGGTATGACTACTTTATATTAACCAAAACATTCCACTGAACAGAATTGTAGTAGAGTTAAACCTTATTTCAGTCAGCGTGGAATATTATGTGGCTATATACTAGAGATAGTGGCGACCATACTACCTGCCACTTTTTGATTGGTAGGCTAGTTCGACCACTAATGGCGGTGGGTCTAACCAAAGCATCGCTATTGGTTTGGAAGCCAATAATATTTAACATAGCTAACTCCCAACCAATCGCAGAATAACGTCTCATGCCGGGAGGGGGAGAGGGCGGAGCTTTGATCTATTGTCCCCAGTCTTTAGTATATAGCCACTGTACAACAAGTCTACTCCTCTACTCTAACCGGTACCTACCTCTAGACATTTCGGCTCATGTAGCGGCAGCGACGCAGTCCCAAACTCCCTCCCGCACAGGTAACAGGTCAGCGTCCTCTTCGCCGACCTCGCCCTGGGCGCAGGCTCGGTAGGTTTCGGGATGACGCTGGGAATGTTGGTCCGCTGCGCAGCTTGAGGAGTGCGTACCACCACCTTCTGCGCGACAGGCAGCGTCGATGTCGGTTTTTTTGTCGGGGAGGGAACTTTCTTTTCAGCGTTTGTCTTCGACTTGTATTTGATGGCGACCGGCTTTTGCACGGTGCTCTTCACTGGAAAGAGGCAAGGAAATTTGAAAAGTATATTTTTTTAAAATGCAGTTTGTAAAAAACGATAAATATCAAGATTGTTTTTGAATATTATTTATTGAATTTTTTAACTGTTTACACATTTATTTATGGGAATGAATGTCATGTTATCACCGTCATGTCACTTATAAAAAGTGACAATTTACAAAAAACTCTCGATTTTTATATGGAACACCCTGTATATGATAATATTTTTGGAATATAAATCATTTTCTGATTCTAACGATATATAAGTGGCATTTTACCTGTCAAATTACTTTTAAATCCGAGGTTAAATCATTAATAATTAATTAAATACAGAGTGTTCCAGTTGGTATTACTTTGGCCAAATTTAAAAATTGTATCTAAAAAATAATAAAATTGTATCTAAATAATGAATCTGTATCACACTGTATGTCCAATACAGCACACAAGAAGACGTGTGATGGTAATGTGTTTAAAAGAGGATTATTATTGGTATCTGTTCTATAACTGAGTCCTGTCCGAGGTTTTGTCATATTTTTACAAATATCTATTCTCTTTATTTAGGTATTTCGTTTGACAATAAAACCCCAATTCTTTTAGGATGTAAACCAGGTCAATGTATTTTACATACATGGAAATAAATATTAGCAGCATACGACACCCGCGAAACTACTCGTGTGTCGAGAACATTTATCATTAAAATATGCCCATACCCCGATTCAGACACTTGTAAACTTCTAATGGCATAATTATAATTATTTATGCAGCCAGTAAGTTAATAATAGATTCTATAATCTAAACTTTTATGTTTCAAATTATTTTTAAAAAGTGCATGCGCCTTCTCATGCTACAGTGTGTTAGGGTAATATCGTCCAGATTGAAATATCGCCCCAATTTGAATTTGGCGCTTTGCAATAACTTTCTAATTGGTCTACGCGCTAAGCCATCTTGTGTACTTCATACTAATTAAAACATTCCAAGTTGATAGCGAAATCTATATAACCGACCAAGATTTCTCGTTAAATATTAAAAGAGCTAGTGTTCTTATAAAATTAGTGCTTTGTTTAATAAGTCTTTATCGAAAGTAAAGTACTTTTAAAGGTGAGTAATGTAGTATATAATGTTCATGCATGTATACTTATATAGTATATACAGGGTGTCCACCTAGTGCGCGTAAGTCCAATATTTGGGTTAATAAAAGAGATAACTTAATTTTTTTTTCTACAGGGTTGTCTAATATCCCGAGCTGCACAAAATGAAAATATATTTACATATTCAGGGTGTTCAGTTTTTCCTGGACAGGTACCAACTTCGTTTTTCTAAATGGAAATATATATTTTTTATTGCTTTTTCGAACTAAACCCTTGATTTTAGTAGGACTTTCATCAGCCTTCCCTATACCTAACTTAAACTGTTTTTGAAATATTGACGGGTGAATATTGACATTTTTGCAAATTTGACACCCTGTAAAATCTAAACGGTTTGAGATAAAGCAAAACGGTTTGCACATTCCTATCTTAACTTTTCATAAGCTATCGTTTGGTACTAATTTCAGAATTATCCAAAAATTTAAAATTTTCTGAAAATTTTGAAAATTTTTTATTCCTGTATAAATTTGAAATTAGTACCAAACGATAGCTTATGAAAAGTTAAGATAGGAATGTGCAAACCGTTTTGCTTTATCTCAAACCGTTTAGATTTTACAGGGTGTCAAAGTTGCAAAAATGTCAATATTCACCCGTCAATATTTCAAAAACAGTTTAAGTTAGGTATAGGGAAGGCTGATGAAAGTCCTACTAAAATCAAGGGTTTAGTTCGAAAAAGCAATAAAAAATATATATTTCCATTTAGAAAAACGAAGTTGGTACCTGTCCAGGAAAAACTGAACACCCTGAATATGTAAATATATTTTCATTTTGTGCAGCTCGGGATATTAGACAACCCTGTAGAAAAAAAAAATTAAGTTATCTCTTTTATTAACCCAGATATTGGACTTACGCGCACTAGGTGGACACCCTGTATGCTTAGAATATTTTAATCGAATATAGGACGTGAAAAACATAACCTATAATGTAATGCAAGCAAAGACAGAAATATCGCCCGCTAAAAAATCATGTGGGCGGTATTTCAGACTAGCATTTTGAATTAAATAAGATATTTAAAGAAATACTTGTAACAATGTAAAATGTAACAATTGGGTGCACGAGAAGTGTGTTGGCCTCACAATTGATGATGTGGAGGACTTTGAGTGTCCAGATTACTTGTAAAGAGGACATTTTTAATTTTTATTTTATATATAATCGATAAATAAACTTTTGTTCCTTAAGTTGATACCATTCTCTCCTTACTTAAAAACAGTTTTTATTTTCTACGAGGCAGTTTACGTTAGGTGGGCGATATTACCCTAATGCACCTCATAGCAACCGTTTTTTGACAAAAACTCTGCAATAAGGCCGTTATTCAACTTTGACGTTCCACAACGTGGACGTCAAGTTGACGTATCCAGTGTTAATTTTCAAAAATGCGAAAATCCAATATGGCGCCCATAAGAAACAAAAGTTGAGTATACTAGTGCAAAATCTAGTAGGCCTACATTTTTTTAGAGATAAATTTTGAAGTCCTTGCTGACTGTTATCCCTGTCCTGAAAATGTTATGAGTGTATCTTTTACAATAAACGAGCTGTGATACTCCCCATAGGGGACCCAATAAGTCATATTGCAGACCTGGAAACGATACACAATTTCCCCAATGTTTAGGCATTAGGAAATTATTGTTTAAACAAAAAACCAAATGTATGCACTGTACTAAATGCGCAACATGACAATTTAATCATTTTCCAATATTTTCTTCTTCGTTTTCTTTAAGGCTACTAGATGTAATTTATAAATAAATGCTTAGAAGAATTTTAACAACAAGTAGATAACAAATATCTCGACAGCCACTGAAAATAATGGTACAAAAACTTATACTCGTATCACTGAACAGCCAACGACGAACTGTATCCAACTAAAAAAATATACCTGCTGGAAAAAAGTTATCTTGATTTCCAATGGTCAAGTTGGTCAATATTACCAGCTTATCGTATTCGTTATAGCTAAACCGTCCCTATATAAATTTTTGTTTAAATAAAGTCATCAGTTTTATCAGTGTATAAAACGTTATCCATACTTTTGCTCATTGCTCCCCATTGATCCCCAACTGATGATGCCGGCATTTTATTTTAAAAGTTTAAAATGTATACGAAAAATTAAAGAAAATGAAACTGAAATTAGGTGAAAATGGCTCAATTACACGATTTATTGAGGCTTATAGAGGAGTTTTGACTTTTCCACCTGATGTTTAATAATGATTGTTCTACTAATAGGTAAATAATACGTAGCTGAATAATTAAAATACCAAATAGTTTTTCAAATCATGAGATCATATCACTTATTCTTATATTCTGTTATGTGTAATGCGTAGTTTTGTGCAATGAAGAATAATTAGCAAGTTTTCATCTCTATTATATGGCTAGATTTAGCTAGATCAATATATTCTCCTACTGATATTGTTGATTTTCACTAGGTAATTATTTGATGTTAATTAATATGACCTGACAAAAACTAGAAGACGACCCACAACAAATTAAAGACAACAAAAATAATTATTATCATTACCCACGCCTTTCATTATTTAATTTAAAAGGTAGGTATTATAAAATTCATCCAACCAGTTCAAACAAAATAGATATGATGCAATGCATCGCATCATAACATTCATAACCTCAGGTCTACTTGCTTAACTATGACACCATATGGATATATACCTAACCAACTAATTTCTATATTTATTTTATATACCTAAGTACATATCGTTTGCGATCAACCTTCATAGAATATATTGGAAATCATTATCAAAAGGTATAGCTGGTACGAAATGTAGGTAGGTATACATTAATGTTTTATCAATTAATGGACTGTATATGGCTTTGTAAAATACTTTGAAGGGATATAAATAGCCTCAGACATAGGCGTCACAAAAGGGAAGGCTCCCTAGTGGAAGAAGAATTGACAAAAAGAAACAATTTTAATTTGGCCTACTATTCACATCATTAATAATAATATCACTTGCCCCTCATTCTAACTCAAGGATAAATGAAAAGGTATAAAAAAGGGGCAGTATGCTATTATTTTTAACGCTCAAAATGATATTCGGATAGGCTAAACAACTAGGTAAATAAAAAAGTCACATATCAAAGTGTTTCCAAAAAAGTTACCTAACAGTTATCTAACAGTACAGGTGGCCAGTTATTATACTGCAGCATATTTTTCTACACGTGTGTATGCAGCATTTCTTCTAAGTGGTCAATATTTTGATGGGATGTAATATAATGAAATCGAGTTGTTGGGTCGACCCTTTTGACAAAATATTGTCTACGTATATGCCTACAATTTTGTTAAAAATTGGGTCAATAGTTATCCAAGTTATATAGTTACCATCATTATACACCATTAGAGGGATATGCCTGAATCCCATTTTTGATTCTGATAACAGTTGAAAATGGACTGATGATGATGTGTATAAATTTTTTTCTGCTTAGTATTTTGAGATGATATATATACAAACAAATTTGACTTGGTCCTTTGGCAATTTTTATGTCTACGTATATGACTGTAATATATTTATAAAATAAGTATGTCAATATTTGTAATATTAGTTCATTTTTGTTTTAATTCTTAGATGGTACTAGGTTGTCACACTTTGGTAAATCAGAAAAAACGTACATCAGATACTTTTTATGTTTTATCTTATCCAGAATAAGCAATAAAAAACAAATAGACATATCTTCGGATATATACGATGTAAATTTGTGAGGGTGATTATCTTTCTGCAACAACTAAAAATACGTGCGACGTGCGTCGTTTAAACGGCTTTCCTCACCTGGTATTTTCGGAGACTCCTCCGTTCTCTTCGCTGACGGCTTCATCGGGGTGGTAGGATGACTGTGAAACCGCTCGGGCAGATCAGGCCTACCGCAAGTCGTACAAGGTTCTGGCAGTTTGATCGATGTTGTTGCTTTGATGAGCTCACTTTTGAGGTTTATCACTTTACCGCTCGCCACTCCACATTTGCGCGCCACTTTGAATGTCTTGTTATTATTCGCGTCACTGATCGAACCCGATTTGATGGCACCGCCTTTTTTCACGGCGATCTTGATCTTGCTGTTGATCTTATCATTGGTTGTTTTCCTTGCGCTTCGCACGCTTATGCTCTCCTCATCTTCCCAACTGTCCTCTGTATCTGACACCCTTTTCTTCTTGTAATTGTGCTTCTCTGGTGCGGGTAAACTCAGTGGTCTGTTTACTCTACTTACTTTCTTACTCTTTATTATCAATGGCACTTTGCACAAGTTTGAAATGTTCAGGAATTCCTTCTTGATCTTGCTCATGTCTATTTTACTTACAAGGGTAATGTCCAGGATCATAGGCTTCTCCAGTGTGGCCGTCAGTGGTCTGGGTGGTTCTTCCGCTCTTTTGTTTTTATTGTCGCGCTTTGGCGTCCACGTCTTAGTGAACAGTTTCAGTCCGGTGTTCTTGTTAGTCATGTTGAAGAGGTCCTCTTGGCTCTTATCTAAAGAATCCTTTTCTAAACTGGGCAGTACCAGAAACGGCTTGCACCTCCTCCTTAAAACCTTTTTCTCCGTTTTTAACTTCATAAATTATACATTCTTGCAAAGATTGTATTTTTAAGAAGATATACGTTTTCTTATAATCTTCTGTTTTCTTACGTGAAGTTTACCTGCAAAAGTTTGCAATTCTTTAGTTTTACGACGATTCGTTCTAGATACAACTAATTATTAATTCCACAATTATCTATCCCGTAGCCCACGTGGGCTACGTCTAGACCTATCATGATATTCGTAGGTAAGTACAGGGGGTGACTTCGTATAAACTAGCACCCCCGTAACTTTTAAATTTTTATCGTATGGAAAAATAAAAAACTGACATACAGGGGACATTTTTTCCTTTCCAAATCTACAATGTAATTTCCGGTAACTTTGCATATACCGGGTGTTCCACATAAAAGTCCTCAGCCTCGTATCTCGGCAACGGAAAGATATATTTTGATTTTGAAAAAAACAGATGATAGAGCTCATCGATGGCTTCGTCACGGAGTTCAACTTGATTTTTTTCAGAGCAAATTGGAGATGGCGTTGAAGTCGAAAGAAATGTTTCGTTGGCAGGAACTTTGTAACAAGGTTTATCCGATACTTTGTTCAATTCTAAACAATTTTTGTCAAATGACTATTTTTCAAAATCTTCAGAGTTCAAATAGTTTCAGAGATATCGGGCTCTCCATTTTGTGAGGCCCAAACTCAAGAGTATTTTAGAGTTTCGAATTATTACCCTATACAATGAAACAATAATTATCCAAGTCAATTTAAAAGCTCTTTTTAAGAAATAGTGAAATAATATGTATTTCTGTAAAATATGGCAAGAGTTTTTTAAATGCCTAATTCATTAATAAATTCATAATTATTTAGGTATTTATTATAGGTATTTAAAAAACTCTTGCCATATTTTACAGAAATACATATTATTTCACAAGAGCTATTAAATTGACTTGGATAATTATTGTTTCATTGTATAAGGTAATAATTCGAAACTCTAAAAAAATACTCTTGAGTTTGGGCCTGACCAAATGAAGAGCCCGATATCTCTGAAACTATTATGTTTCTGAAAAATTGTCATTTGACAAAAATTGTTTAGAATTGAACAAAGTATCTAAAAAAATCAAGTTGACCTTCGTGACGGAGCCATAGGCTGTATCCTGTTTTTTTTCAAAATCAAAATATATCTTTCCGTTGCCGAGATACGAGGCTGAGGACTTTTATGTGGAACACCCGGTATACGGTGGGCGAGAAAAAGTATATATTTTTTTAACGGAATGTCCTGTATATTTTTGGTTAAAATGAAAAACTTGGTGGCCAGGAATTCGACAGTAATTTGAACAGGCTACAATAAAAAAATGGCCACTTCAATATTTCAAATATTTATATGTATTAGATATATCGTTTCCGAGTTATTCAGAGGGGTTGTAACCTTGTTTACAAGCATGAATAAGCATTTTTCAGCCCATATGTCTTATAATTGTTTCTAGTCATTGAGCACATTAATATTTCCCCCTAATTTCGGAACACCCTGCATGAGTAGGTTTGTATGATAAATTTTTATCATACAAACCTTCTACTGACGACGAGTTGAGAATCAACTTAAAACGTTTAGAAAAAAACTAGTTAAGTGTTTAATTTCTTTTAAATTTTATCCTTGAAAGGGGGTTGGAACCTTTGGTGTGAAGCCAACACTAACGTAGTTCTCCACATAACACTCGACGCTCCACCACTATACTGCACTCGACGCTCGTTTCGCCAACCAAGTTGATATCATCTGGAGATGATTAAAACAGTTTTAATCATCTCCAGATGACCTGCCAACTTTCTCTTGATCTGAATGTATATTATCTCCAGTTTTTACAAAAAATGTAAAAATAAGATAAGTCAACCTGATAATGGCCTCGGAAAGGTGAAACGTTGTAAAAAAAAGTTGCGGGGGAATCTAATAGAGGACAGTAAGTGACAATGAGAAAGTGTATTCCCATTTTCCATATTTTGTCAAAAAAGGTCAAACAAAAATTACAAAATTTCAAATAATAACTAATCCGCGATTTCTCGTTACCACTTTATAAACATGACTACCTACGTGACTTTGTTCTAATTTAATCCAATTGGTATCTTGTATATCGTATCTTTTATAATAAGCGAAATACCCATCGTGAGTCACTTATCTGGGCACCAGTTATATCTATGAAATCTTGAATGAAATCCTGATGAAATTTGATATCCGGACATGCGGAATACGCTCCTGAAAACGTTCCAGACAGAAGTGGGGCAAATCTTACTACATTTTTGGGTCTTAATTTTTCTTTAACTTTCGATTAAGAAATATGACAATTCAGCATAGCGCCAAAATTATTCTTTTTCAATTAGGTGCGTCTATGGAAAAGCAATAAAATATCATCGAAAATTTTCTCCTTTTTGAAACCAAGGTCGCACGAATCCATCGGTAACCACAGCAAAATACATCCTTTTAGTTATTTATTATTATATTATAATAATAATATACAGTGAGGAGTGAGGACATAAAGTCCGTCCCCCCCCCCCTCTAATTTTTGAACCGCTGGGTATATTAAGATGAAATTTGGAACGATACTGTATGACTGAATTCTGCATTTTTTGACACATCAATGGCAGCTCTGAATGTCAAAGTGACAGCTGGGCTCGCAATAGGAATATTTTTGGTTTTTGGAAATCACTGAACCAAATTTTCTCAAAATTGGGAAATGTTTTGAGCATAAAAATAGCTTCAAAATGAGTTATTACTCGACCCCCATTTTCATTTAAAAAAATATTCGTATTGCGCGCCTAGCTGTCACTTTGACATTTAGAGTTGTCATTGATGTGTCAAAAAATGCATAATTTAGTCATATTTATCGTTCCAAATTTCATCACAATATACCCAGCGGTTCAAAAAATTTGAGGGGAGGGGGGGCCGACTTTATGTCCTCACTGTATGTATTATCTTAATATCATTAAAAATAGCGACTGTGAATGTCCAAAATATCTAGTTTTCCATGTTTTTCAACAAACATCTGAAAATGATATCGGATATATACCAATAGTTACGAGAGATGAAAATATATAACACCAAGTTACCTAGTTTTGTTGTCATAAATTGTCAGATTTAACTTACAAAATTTCACACTAAGTTAGGCACATCATCCATAATAACCAAATATGAAAAACTATTTTTTAACAATTTAATAAATTTTTAAATCACCCCAGCGGTAAACCATCCAATATTTTTTGAAATTATAGTCAACAATTTAATAAAATAGGTACATAGTTTATATAAAACACTAAAACCACACAGCTTGGAAACATATTATATTATAAGCCCACCTCTTAGAGAAAACAAAACAAATTAACAATCCGATTGTCTCGATACAAACACCGCACAAAAGCCTTTACCAGACTGTTGTTGGCATGCTGCGTTTATGGTGTGCGAGCGCGGTGTGATTCCCACGCGCAAGAGCGAGGCCCCAGACACCGGTAACCGGGTGAAGTGACTAATAAAATGACCCCTAATAAGGAAAACATGCGATTTTTGCGGCCGTGACGTGCGATTCTCCTACGCCCGGCTGGCTGGCAATGAAGATCAATCAGGTTGAGAAGATAATCTCTTTTCTCATTGCTTTAAGTGAAAGGAGCGCGGAAAAAGAGTAGGTACCAGAGGAACTAAAGTCTGTTCCAGTGGTGGAACTACGTTGGGGCGGCAGTTTGCGAAGCACAAGGGCCCAAGAGCTTGAGGTACCCCGGAGAGGCCCAATCCGAGTGAGAAATAAAGTTAACTATTGCAACTCGGTCGGGTGTTGGCGAATCCCGAGTTCGCGTTGCGTCGATTTCGTAATTAATTAAGGGGGAGGGGGCCCGAGAAGATTTCTGAACAAGGGCCCAAAAATTCTTGTAACGCCACTGGTCTGTCCCATGAAAATATGATTTATCATTTGAAGTTCTTGATGAAGTTGCCAAACAATCAAAAATTGAACCTGGTAAATAATGTACGTATCAGATTAATTTAATACACTGAAGGAAATTGGTCAAATAAAAAGTTTTCCTAAGATGATCTACTTTATGATGGCATTTTTTCTTATACAATAGGTAAATACATTATAAATCCACTAACCATAACCCTTTTACTACCTCAAATAGTCGTTTTGTCGCTGTCTGATAGTAGTGCCTTTCCTAATTATATTTCCCATAGTTTATTTTCCTAAAAGCCTACTACATACACACATGCAAGTGGGCCGACTTAGCTTGCACACTATAATCTGTGGCTTGCACAAGCCACAAGTCGAACGATTTGTTTCAGTTGAGCGTGTGTAGTGTAAGTTGGAGCTTGAATTCAATCGAAAGTTGGGCTTGAAACAAATCGGGCAAAACCAATTGCATACCGCCTTTTTTACTGCAAATCTGAACGTGTGTATATCAAAATCTTACGACATTTAGGTTGTGTTCCGATATTAAACTTGGTTAACCAAAATCCCGGTTAAGCGTTCCATTAAATAAAAATTCCTGAAAATTGTTTAATTTTGGAACTGTGGTCACCTGAAAAAGGTTAACCAAACGTCAAAATATTGACCGTGCTCTGGGAGCGGTGCATTGGTCAACCGAAGAGTTAGCAGGTTAGGTTTTAGCGTTGAGAGAAGAAAAATCAATTCTCTCAACGATTTTAATTATATTTTGTTTAGATGGTGAAGGCAGATGGGGTGGTGTTCTTGCGTTAAGAGTTATAATAAATATTTATAAATTCTACTTTTCTGTATTGCATTCTGTAGTCCACTTGACCAAATCGACTGAAAGCTACACTTATATCTACTTATAAACTACTTATATCTTACTATAATATACCAAATTATCTGCTGTTTCATTTATTTTTTGACTGAAGACTAGAGTAATAGTTAAGCACGGAATATGAAGGTGTTTAAGGTTGAATGAATCCCAATAAAAACAATTCATCATCCATGTTGATTAACCAGCCAGTTCCTTAATTACACATTTTTCAGGTTTACCAATATTTCGGTTAACCGAAATCCTGGTTGGTCGCGGATAATATCGGAACACAACTTAGTAAAAAACATCTTATTTCTCTGTGGGGACTGGTAAATTCACTTAATCCTCCTACCGTCTTCTATCCAAACGTGGATCAAAGATATTCCTGAAATAGGTAGTCTACAGTAGTAGGCATACACGGGATGATATACATATAATTTCAACAACTTTATCAATCAGCATTTTTAGTGGCTAAAGTAAAGCAATACTTACAGAACATGGTTGTTGTCAAATATTAAGGTAAACTGCTAGGTAAACTGTGACAAAATATAGTAATCACGAAACCCCCTTACAAAACCTAAAAGTCAAATCCAAACCATCCTTACAAAACCTGAAAGTGGTTACCAATATCAAGGGCGGGTTTACGGAGGGATAGGGTAATTACCCCCTCCCATGAATTCAAATTTTACACTAGCAAAAAGCAAAAACGTAATTAGTTAAAAAACTTAAACGTAGGTAGGTACTTCACTTAAGGATGTTTTATTAAACGCTTCTATTTGCTATTTCATTTTTCTTCAAAGAAAAACGTACCTATCTAAATACACAGGTAATTTGACAACATTTTTTAAAAATGTGGTCCTTCGAGATACCCCCTTCCCATGTTGAAAAGCTAAATCCGCCCTTGACCAATATGCTTTAGACTTCGTAGAACTTCCTGAGGACGATGTGTGTTACTTGTGCAGAAACAACATATATTATATAAGTAGCCGACACATTGCTACAGAAGAACATAAAAGAACTACTGGACTGCCTTCACAGAGTCATTTTCATAGTGATTTTATAAAATTATGATGCCTGCAATATGCCCTAAATTTACCACATATCAAGTAGAAATTTCTACTTAGTAAACTTAACTTTTCTACATAGTAAGTAGAAATTTCTAGTTAGTCAGTTAGGAAATTTTAGAGAATTTAATTTTCTCCGTGGCCCCTCAGGCCTTTCGTACAAATCACTACAGATTTCTGCTAAACGGTCTGCCCTATATAAGCCCTACGGCCTACTACATTTGTACAATATATTTCACGTGTGCCATGTCGTGCCATGTGATCTCAACGTAAACCCGTGTATAATGTACATTGTGGCAGACCATAGAATTGACAAAGTAGTTTCAATAGTTTCAAGCATTATAATTGATTGTGGATTATTTAATAAGGACGAAAATACATGACATCACAGTGCCTAAGGAGTTAAACAATATATTTTTTAAAGCTAAACAAATTTATGCAGACTACTGGTAGCTGAATTTTAAAAATATGTTCAAATAAACAGGATCATCTAAGGAAGAATTATATCTACTTATGCATTCTGTTTTACCCTTCTATATTAGGTAGGTAGGTATCTCATTTTTTGAGAGTGTACTCATACATACATATTGCTCTATCCTCAAAGATGAAATAATTTATCTCACCAGTCTTCATGAGTAGCTTAAATGATTTTAAAAAAATGCTTAGAGCGTGAAAATTAACTTTGATGAATCCCTCTGTATGCACCTGCAACATTATTTATCTAAGTATACACTATACCTCCTACATGTTCTAATGACAATACAGTCTTTTTCCTATAGGAATCACTGTAAGTAGATATATCGTTGTATACCTATAAAGTGAAGTTATTAAAAAATTAAAATACCTATACTTAGTGTCCTGAAGCAGAACATATAATGTTTATTAATATTCTGTATAATATGGCACCAAAATCATTTACTAGCGGCAAGAAAAAGTTTGTTTGGGGTTGTAAAACAAACTAGAGAAGTACATATACGGTCCCTAAAAATACTTATTAAGTATTAAATGGGCATTGATTACTGATAGCAAACGTATCGGTTTACAATAGGTAATAAAAGAAAGTTAATAAAGAGTTTCTTTAATGATATGTAAGTTATAGAAAGATTCAGCAAAACCGTGTTTGTTTTAATAACAATGCATGCTAGTTATGGAGCCTATTTAATGCAGATATTATATTGGAGATATGCAATTTCTAATTACAGTTTATAGAAATTTCTTTCAGTGTATCAACAGCGTTGCTCGTTAGTGTGTCAAGTCTCATACTGTCTGTATTAAATAAAAGTGGAAAAAAGGATTTTTAGACTCTCACTTTCTGCACTTTAAAAATATATTTTTGAATATACAGGGTGATTCACTACAGCGGAACACTTTCAGGGTTTTTTTTAAATACAATACTAACGATATTATTATTTTCGTTTATGCGCTGTTGACATCTTCAAGGAAGTGTAAAGATTATGGCTGCGCGACAAGGTTTAGCATACTAGATCGCTCTTATATGGCGCACTTATTTTGGTCATATATCTCCGTTATTATTACAGATAGACCCATCTCAATATCTATATTATTGTATTCGTGATTCGTGAGGCAAAGTTGTACCCAAATTTGTAGAAATATACAGGGTGTTCCATTATTGAAAATATCTATTTTTTGCACCTTTTTAGAATCACCCTGTAGAAAATCAGATGGACGCGAAAAATGGCCAAAAACAAAATAAATCTACCTGTCTGGGCCTCAGATTAACCATATAAAAGATAAATAACAGCGAGAGAAAAACGTCCACGAAATGAAATATAATAAAATAAACAAATCCCACTGCATGCCATTGGTTCGTTACATTTTTTGACGGACCGAGATATGCTGAAAATACACGACACAACGACTCGTGACTTCATATTTGTTTTGAAGTTTTGTGAACGTAATTTTTTTTAAGTATTTTATGTGATATAAGTGGTCATCAGTAAATAATCTAGACTGTGTTATAGGTTTTTAGTTTGTGGGCAGTGAAATGACTATTAAATACATAGTTTTCCATAAATCGGGAAAAAAAAGTGATGGGAGATTGTTCCACCGGGATGTAAACAATGCTGACCATAAACGTATCATTCGTTAGGAATTCAACTCACGTATAATATTCATGGGTAATATAAGTAATATAGATAATATTGTAGTTTTATATTGTATATTTTCTATGGATAATAGTTTCTGATCCTCATAAAATTATTTGAAGACGATGAAATTTTTATCGTTTTTCGTTCCGATAATTTTATGTCTGGTGAAGGTTAATAATGAAATAAGGAAAATTTCAAATGTTTACCCCTCTTTGAAAAAAAAACCCGAATAATTTAAAATACAGATAAGAGTATTAGATGTAGTTTTGATTTAGAATGGAAAGTGATTTCCGAACCGAATAAAATGTATTTTCTTATTTTACCCAATTTCTTACTCTCACTTTCAGGTTTTTAGTAGGTATAAAGTATTATGAATATCTTTTATATTATATCGCTTCGGTATTTGGCCACAGTTCTGACAAAATAATAAAATTTTGAGTAAACAGTACGTACTCCTCGCTAAAAGATCCGTTACAGTTTTTTTTTTTAATTTAACTAATCAGTTCTCATACTGAAAAATGTATAAATATCATAAAACATAGTACACACTTTAAGTTAAAATAGCACTAACATTTCGGAGACTTCACTGTCAGAAGAATGTATTGTGTTCTATAGTTCTATGATATTTAAAAAAATAAAACAGACTTCGGTGCAGAGGTTTATTTTCTTACTTGTTTATTAGTTTTTTCTGAATTGTAGGAAAATAGCTAAATAAAGTAAAGTATGTACCTATTGCGTATTGTTATATACCTACATATTAGTTTTTGTACGTTGTTAGAAACGCCTTTAAAAACATTAATAAACCCTCTTATTTTGAGAAATACTGGCCGCCACTGGTAGCTGTTTACAAACAGTTAAATAAACACTCCCCCCTTTCGTAAATTGTTGTTTATTATATGGACAGGCATATTAATGCTTTGGTATTGCTGTTACTTATCTTTTACATGGTTAATCTGAGGTCTGGGCGTTTTTACAAGAGAGTTTCTATTCCAACTCTCTTGTTTTTAAAAAATAAATTGTTAACAGTTTTATTGAATTTGTTCTATAATTTAGTATCTCACTGTATATATTTCTGTGCTCTTATATTCTAAATGTAAGTAGGTAGGTATATAGTTTCAATTCAACTATTAATTCGTTCAACACGAAGAGGGCCTCCCTAATTTTAATGTGGTGATGTTGGTAGTGCCACAAGTATAGGGATTAGGGATATATATCTTTATACTTGTGGTAGTGCACTGAAATATTTTATTGTCTCTGGAATCTTTAATAATCTTTAATAATCTGTAATAATTAATTTGTGGTCTCTGGTTTGACATATGTCAAGAAATTAACCTAGTTTTTCGTAGTTTTGTATTCGTCGTTTTTACGTTCATTATTCATTATTTATTATTTCGTTTTTATGCGTCTACTATGCGATTTTGTACTGCTAGTCGAAAAATATTTAACTAGACTGCTAAACTGCCAGTCTTAAATTATTATTTATGTTTACTTTATGATAGATAGAACAATGCCTAAACAGGATAGGTAATTAATTGACTTCCTATTTTCCATTATTATCATTATGTTTAAATTTTTACTTTATATATAAGTTAACTCTTGTTTTTAAATGTTTGACCTGTTATCTAAAGTACCTTTTTCTATTCTTAGATCAGGTTCATATACTCGACATGAGTCTTCCAGACATGAAAGCAGAAGTATGTCACATAGAAGACGATCTAGTTCAGAAAGTTCGGGGGATTATAAAGAACATAAACGTAAGGACTCAAGTAAACATTCTCGTAGGTCAAAGTCGTTTGAACACAAATATCGAAAACAGAAGTATGATAGTGATTCGGATACTCATTCCAAAAAATCAAGTTCAAAAAATAAAAGATCCAAAAGTAAACATAAGAAGCATAAAAATAAAAGGGTGTCTGATTCAGATAATAGTTCCAATAGTAGCAGTAGTGATAGTTCCTCAGATAACTCGATAAAACTCTTGGAAAAACTTAAAGAGGAAAGATTAAGGATTGCTGAAGCTAAAAGTAAACAGAAGGAATTAATAAAGGCCACAGAGACTGCTGAAGAAAAGAGGTATGATGCAAAATGTACGCTAAATACAGCACAAATGAAAGCATTAATATTATTACTTTATTACTACCTACTAAAAATCACTAATACATTCTGTACATTTTTATAGCCTGAAAAATATTTTGACAAAATACTTGTAAAATAAGTTATCCAACAATGCTTGGTCGTTTGTTTTTTGTAGTAGGTAATAATAATAAATTTATATGTTATTATATTGGTAACACTGTACATGGTTGAAATAAAATTATTTTACGCTTTGTCTAGGTTAAGGAGGCTGATGAAAAAAGAGGCTAAAGAACGTAGGCGAAAAGAACGCATGGGTTGGGACAATGAATATCTGCATTATACTAACAGCGACAATCCTTTCGGAGATGGAAACTTGTTATCTACTTTTGTTTGGAATAAAAAATTGTCCAAAGAAGGCCTCACTGGTGTAAGGCCTGAAGAATTAGAAACGAGGAATAGAATGAAGCAGGAAGAAAATAAAAGAGAATTGGAAAAGGTAACTTTTCAGAAATACTTTTTATAAGTAGGTACATTTACATTATTGGCAATTTCAAAAATGAATGCGCCCTCTGCTTGAAAATATTTGAACCTATTTAAAAGAGAATTTTTGAAGGTTTATTGCTGATATAATGATAAATAACACATGATTAGGTTTGTTTAACCTAATAATTTAGTGGTGCTTGTGACTTTTTGGTATTGCAAAGTTAAAAAACGACGTGGTTAGTATTTGTACTTTATTTTTACATTTTAAAATGGCATTCAAAACAAACCAGCACAGCATAGTCTGCCGCGTTTATGGGTGTAATTCAAAATGTGTTAATAGAAATGTTTAAGATACCTAGAAGATAGAATCTTGGTCCTAGTAGAGTCCCTTAAGATAAGAGTCTGGCCATACGGCCGACGGCGGCCATGTTTATCCTTACGTGCAATGGTTAGGTATAGGAGCCTAACATAAAAACACTTACAACTCTTTCTAAAACGGTTATATTAAAAAATAGTTACAAAAGATTATTAAAATTGTTTTTAGGTGTTATGTTCGTATTGGGATTTGCTGCCCAAAAAGGACTTTTTAGCAGTTTTAATACGTTTCTTCCCCCAAATAGCTAACCGAAATCTGATAAATTTTTTAAACACAACCTCATTCAATTTGTGACATTTGCTTATATGGGAGGAGTCCAAGTGTTTAATGAATATTTCATAAAAACTAATTTCTAAATTAGTATTAACAGAACATAAATATTCACAGTTTGCTCTAAATAGTGCTTCCATTTTCATAAATAGTTGAAATGTTTCTGCATTTGCATAAAATAAGGTATTTAACTTGTAACATTTCAAGTTAACTAATTTAGAATACATTTCCTTATTGCACGTTTTGTTACCTAATGAATGAAGGCATTCGTTACAATGTTTATTATTATTTTTTATTCTAGATAAAATATAACCTGCTATATTATAGAGACAATTTCTTTCACTTACATTTAAGTCTATATTCGATTCTAATGTTATATTTTCAAAGTCTAGGTTTCCATTATATCTATTTTTTTCAATTTTTTGCATGTTTAAGAAGTCAGACAGATATTCACTGTCATCTTCTGAATAATTAGATGTGGAAACATTTTTCATATATTGAGAAACTGTTATTAATTTTAAGGCACGCTTAAATTGAAGAGCATTTGGTATTATTTGAACAGATCGTATTTGAGAAAATAAATTTTCTACACAATCTTGTGAAAATCTTCCAGTTAGTAAAAATACAAATTTTTGCTCCATTAAAAAGTAATACTGTAGTTTTAGAACTGTGTTAGTCGATAAACAAACACCACTTTGTATTGGTTTCCAAATATTTTTATCTCCACATTTTAAATTTGAAAACAACTTCATAAAATCCTGTAAAAAAGCAATTGCTGCTTTATATTCATCTGGCTTCAATGTACTTAGGGCTAATTTTGGATGCCTTGCTGTCATTAAGTCAAACCATTTTCTTGTGGCATCAATAAACCATGCAGTTGTTAAAAAGGAAGGCTGCTTACATTGTTCAGCTAAAAATCTCAATGCTGATGCTGTTTCGTGATTAAATATATTAGTCGCCCCAGAAACCCTCATTTTTTCAAAATGTGATGGTGCAAGATCTGCAGCTTTCAAAGACGGTGCAAGCTTAAGAGAATGTTCTTCTTGATAATCTGACAAATATTTTAAATGTCCGACATCAACTATATTTGTTTGTAAATTATATGCTTCAATGACGAAATCCGGTAATATGAAGTATTTATTGTTTAGTAAAGTAGATTTAATGTTCTTTAGCAAGTGCGGAACATCCGCCATAAAATGTAGTTTTTTGTGTGGATCGATGGGATTTTCACAGCAAGAATTTAATGAATTTCTTGTACTGCAGATTTCAAATGATCGCCATAGAGCTTGATTTACTGCTCCCATATCAGATGTGCAGCAAACAACGTGTAAATTAATTTCGGCAGCCTTCTTAATTATGTTAATTATTACAATTGGCTTTAAAACATTACCTTTTACAGAATTGCCCGTAAAGAAATAGGAAATTGTTTGCTTCCATCTTGATGTAATTCCTAAAAAAGAAATAATTAAGAACACCTTACATTTATTTGCAAATGAAATAATTTACCTGCCAGCATAAAGACAAGTCCATGAGTTGCTACACCGGAATGGCCAGGTAAAGTTACAGAACCATAATATGTTTTGCTTGATGAATCGTATACTTTCGATGCAGTGATAGACATTTCATCGAGACTTAATACACAATACTTCTCATGTTCTTTCAATTGCTTTACTTTCATTCCCAATAACGTAAATACTTCATCGAGAATGCCACTCTCAAAGTAATGTCTTCTCGTAATGTACGCAAAGATGGTAATGGAAATCTTTTTTGTCGTAAATCTTCATAACCACTTCCTCCACAGGAAAATTTTATTTGCAATGCATTTTTTACCGTCTTGTTAGACCACTTCATGTACTTGTTAGATTTTCTACATAAAAAATTTATTTGGTCATCATTGAAACATTGTTTTAAAATATTTAAATATTTGTTGTTAAGTTTCTCATGTAATAAGGATTTATTTTTCTGGCGCTCTAAACGCAGTTTCTGTTTTAAAATTCTATTGCTATTTTCCGATTTTTTAAATATTTTTTCATACCATTCCAATTTGAGCTTTAATGTTTGTACTGTTGAAGATTCTGTCAATTGACAGTAGACATCTCCTGTTCTGGGAGTTCATCATATACGCATTCAAATTCATCAGTGGTAGAGAATCGCTCTTCTTCATTTGGAATTAAAACAGGTAGTAAGCGAGATTTTGGTGGTTTTCTCGTATTCTTTATTTTCTTGTACGAAAATACTGTAGGAATAGCATTCCACTTCAATTTCCTCTTGCCATCTGCTCTATGGAGCTCCCATTGATCATTTTCAAAATGAGACTGAAAGTAATAGGTATTTAAAATAGTTAAGTAAAAGCCAATATGAAATAGTTACAGTCACATTTACTACTTATTCAATTCTGAAAGTTCTAACACAAAAAGGTTTATTATATTGTAATTTTGCATAATTTTGCAATTTCATAATCTAAAGAAATACTTCATTACAGGCATAGGTACGTAAATATTTGTGTGCACCTACTAACCTCACATAAATATGACGTATTTGTAGGTTTCCAGTTTTCTCTTCGTACTTTGACGGCCCATTCCTTTCTTCTCAGAGGATCCCGTGGAAATACATTCATTTTAAAACCTTTCTTGTCACTGTTTTTACAGTTCACAGCACAACAGCCCGGCATTTTCACTAAGAAAGAGCTTTAAATAATATCTACAATTAAACTGTAATAACCACTAAAGAAACTTACAGGTGCAAACAACTAAACGATTTTTAAACTCTTATTGTCAATATTACCAATATCCTATACCGCCAAACTAATCAAAGTAAGCGTCGCCAGTACAACTTAAATTACACAACACGAATGTTTATAATACAATAAGAAGTAAGAACAAGACCACACAAGCTGTCAAGCTCAAAAGAATAAACATGGACGTTTCGCACCATGTGACCGCCCGACCCAATGAAAAAGATGTCATACTTATGGCCAGACTCTTATCTTAAGGGACTCTAGGTCCTAGTATAAGGAACAGTTCCTCTCTCGTTTCTATAAGGGGCATGTAACAATTTAATAACAAGGAAGACATTTATTTTATAATATAGCCACTTTGTTGTAGTTGACCTATACTTTTCTATTATTAGTCTTATAAAAACAATATTATATTTTAATTTCAACATAATAATTATTTAACAAAAAAAACCTGTAATATGAAATCATCACACCTTACACTTTTTCTGCTGCTTGTCACATTTATTTCAGCCCAAAATGTAAGTAAACAAAAACTACCTGTTTCGACCCAAAAATTCATATAATTAGCAAAGAAGCACTTATGGGACATAATAATTGCTTTTACCACTCTTTTTATCCTTTATTTTACCCTAACTAGCACATGAAGTCATATATATTATGAAGTATATTTATGGCAATTGAACGTTAATTGCTAAACGATGTGATAGGATTTGCTTTGAATCGCCAATAGAAAGTATAATTGATAGTAACAAATACCACTTAAATCATGATGTAAATAGTTCTTCCTATTGGTTAAGAGCGAGGTTAAGAGTTACTGTAATATCTATATAAAACTCGATATAAAATATATAATCGTAAATCAGCATTACCTATTACTGTAGTAATTATTATTTACATTGTATTTTCAGCAACAGCTTGTTAAGCCTTCAATATTGGTAGACATTGATGTAAATATACTTTATAGTTTCTATTAATTGATTTAGGTGAAAAAAAGAAGGCTCGAAAGGGAACTAGAGAGACAAAAGAGGGAGGAGGAGACCCAAATGTTGCAGAGGAGCAAGGAGGCAGCACAATTTGAGGAATGGGAAAGGCAAGAAGATCACTTTCATCTAGAACAAGCCCGTTTGCGATCTCATATAAGAATACAAGATGGCAGAGGTATGTAAAGACATTGGATTTGATCTCAAAAGCCTTAAACTGTTATTTTTTAAGTAATATTTTTTTTAATAATAGCAGTAGTTATTGCTTTATTTATCGTTTTTCAGATTTTGATATTAACAAAATTTAATCTTTATATGACTAAGGACTGATTGATCTTGTGGCTTCTCGAAATAAAATATATTATGTGTTAAAAATTTCAGCTAAACCAATAGATCTCCTTGCTAAATACATCAGCGCCGAGGAGGAAGTGGATGCCGTTGAAATGCACGAACCATACACCTACCTGAACGGCCTACACATCAAAGACCTTGAAGACCTAGTAGAGGACATCAAAGTCTATAAGGAACTAGAACGAGGCAAAAACTTAGACTACTGGAACGATATTACTGTCATCGTGGAGGATGAGTTGCAGAAACTCAGGAAAATAGAGAAACAAAACGATTTCGATTTGGGCATCGGCAGGCGTGAGGGTATTCATCAAGCAGTAGCCTCGGACGTTACTTCGGTTTTTAAGGGTAAGACCGCGACACAGTTGGCTGCATTACAGAGGCAGATTGAAGCGAAGATTAATGGAAAAGCTGATGGAATTGATGTTGGATACTGGGAGTCTTTATTGTCTCAATTAAAAGGTGTGTATAAAATCTTTAATTCATTTTTTCTCATTTATGGCTCTTCACCTGCTGGGTATAGGCAGAGATCACCGTAGATCTCCTAGATTAATTTAAAAAATCAATACCCATATTAATAATAATCACAATAACATCAAGTTTACTAATGACCACTAACCGCATTCTTAAATCAATCTAAGTATACTAGACGTCAGAAATAATCAAAGTGCAATGACCGGAAAAAGAGTAGATCGGTGTTGTCACATTTATTTCTAAAGTATTCTTATTTAAAACAGAAAACATATTAATTACCTTATTTACCCATTTTTTTACTTATCTTTAACGTCCCTTATCCCTATTGTACTTTATTAGAGCAAACACAATGTTTAATTTGTCTTTTACTTAATAATATCACCGAACATAAACAAAGACTTTGTTTATGTTCGTTGATAATATGAAGGAATTTTCGAGTATTTGGCAACTGCGAACGCCGTAAAGTTGACGACAAGCTGTTCATCCTTATTTAACATACATATTCTTGCATTTACTCTTTCTTTTCTCTGAGCTTCAACGACGTTGATTGGTCGAATCAGGAACCAATGGGAACCAACAAGCAACTGCGCTTGAGTACAGAGGAAGCAGTGGCGTGATATTGGGTTATTTCGCGCGCTTTTCTTAACGGTAAAAATTTGTGGTAAAATTATCAGTGTATTTATTCTTTGTGTCAGTGTTTATACTTATTTGTGTTAGTTAAAAAAGTGGAAATGCATATACTAGAAGTATTCTATAGACTAGTATACGAGTATATATTAACTGAAATGTGCCCAATGTTAAAACAGAATACGCACGCCCATGCTTCACCGCATTTTACCAGATCGGCGAGGTCATTGCACTTTGATTAATTCTGAATCGCACTATAGTTCATATTAATAATTAAATATTTATAGACAAATAACTAATAGCATGCTAAATAAGAAGTTAATGTGACAACATCTCATTCTATACATAGAGCTAATTTCACTACAATAAATCTAACCTGCATTTACAAACATTTACGCAAAGTGACAAGACTGACAAGTGCCTTGTGTCAGGACTGTTTTGTGTTAATAAGCGATCAAGGGCGGATTTAGCTTTTCAACATGGGGGAGTATCTCAAAGAACCACATTTTTAAAAAATGTTGTGAAATTAGAAATTATCTGTGCATTTAAATAGGTACGTTTTTCTTTGGACAAACATGAAATAGCAAATAGAAGTGTTTAATAAAATATCCTTAAGTGAAGTACGATTATATTTTTTTTAACTAATTACGTTTTTGCTTTTTGCTAATGTAAAATTTGAATTCATGGTAAATCCGCCCTTGATAAGCATTAACTTTGCCTTTTATAATAGGGAGATTTTGAACACCTTAAATTTTTACCTTTTCGTTATCGCAATCGTTATACTGAGCCCGCGCAGTGCCAAAAATGATACTCTTTTTGGAACTGCACATGCTCAGAATAACGATAACGACGTGCTAAAATTTAAGGGGTTCAAAAACCCCCTAATGAATTCGATAAGTAAACATGCCAAAATAAAATTTTATATAATTATTGAGGTTACTGACATAAATACGGAAAATTTCGCATTAAATTATTTAATATTTCAGAAAAACGTTCTCGATCTGTTAATTGGGAGGGAAAAGAAAAACTGCTGCCATTTTTGTCAAACTTTTAGGTTAACTTTAACTTATTGTAAAACATACCCAAACTGATAACTAGTGATTTAACATCATTCTAGCGTTAACATGCATTTAAATGGTATTATTAATGCAGTTTTCACTACATTCTAGTCACGTCTTAGAACATTCTAAGTTTTATTATTAATAAGGCTGCAATAGTTTATAAAGAATTATTTTAGGTTAGGTATTTATTTGTTTACCACCATATTAACTGTATATAAACTTCGTCAGTTTAATAAAAATTAGGTTAGTAGTGGTCCGAACCATACCGTAATGCCCTCTTTGGATCTTTGCTACAATCCGTTTGACAATTATTATTGTTAATAATTCCAAAACAGTTTTGAAAAATTGAATTTTTCAACACTGTTATTGAAATTATTCAATGTTGTTGTTAAGTTATGGTAAAAGCAATAATGAATTTGTTACAAAGCTATTTTATAGTATACATAGTTGTTTTTGATTTTATAGTATTGTTCTAATTTCAGGGTTGTTTAAACTTTAAAAGCCAAAGTTATATTTGGTCAAACCGGAAGTGAAACCACTTTAAAACAGATATATTACAAATTTTAAATGATTATTATGTAACATTAGCAATAAATTCAGTAAAATGTCTGAAATTCAGGACATTTTACGTCCTGTGAGAGATCTCAACATGACGCAGCACAAAGGACCTCAAATGCAGGACCGTTGGCAACCCTAAAACACACATTGTTACAGTCTTACTACCCCGGTTCCTACACCGGGGTAGTAATCTAACTAAATGTAAAAAGTCTTGTTATTTATCATCTCAGGGCACAAACCTTTATGATTATTATTTTACTGTTTATAGCTCATATGGCAAGGGCAAGGTTAAGAGACAGGCATCAGGAGAGCCTCAGGCGCAAACTTCAAGTGCTTAAAGCCGAACAAGCTGTTACTGTGCCTCAAACTGGTGAGGCTAATTCTTCACAAGCAGCCAATACAAGTCAACCAGCTGAACCTAAACCTGGAACCTCTCAGGAAGAGGAGCATGACAGTGAAAATGAAGGGTGAGTACTGAGAAAACGCAATTATTAGTAAAATACATTTAGAAAAAAGAATGATGATATGGAATATATTATTTTTTTTAGATAAATCAACTTTTGTTTTAACATAGAAACATTTTAAAGATCAATAGTTACTATCCAAACTAATATTCTATTAAAAAAAAGTCTTCAATTATTTTTAAAGTAAAGTAAAGACTAACCCCAGTCAGAATTTGTGTTAGGTATATTTTCTTGAAAGTTTTTATTTGATGCAAGTATTTATATATGTAAACATGGTACAAAATTGGTAATGGAAAATCATCCACTTGCCACTGATCTATTGCAGTGGCAGCTCGTGGGTCAGTAAATAGATGACGCGGACTGCGGACTGAGGTGCGGGCCGCAAGTCCGGAAATGAAAACAGCGTGGCAGGCGAAAATTTCAAGCAAATTCATGGTCATTGCAGTTGCCTGTTGCTTGTGAACTTTATGATAGTTGAATCAGACAAATATTAAGTGGTGAATTCGCCATCCAAAAGTTCTTTAAAATTACCACGATATTGTCTGAACACTCCGATTCAATGTGACCTCGAAATGCCAACTCTTATCTGCCTAAATAAATCGCTGCGCGAATAGGTAATTGCATAAACCGTCTATTTAAAAGGACGTCATCGTTAAATTATTTAATATATAGTCTGGCATTTTCCCTCAAAGCGCCTTCGATTGCATTGAGGTTTTTTCTAAATTCTGCAAACATTAATGCACACCGTATATGTTCTAAAGAAGCATCGTGCTTACGACAGCCTCGCGTAACATTCCCAAATTTGTTAAATCCCTTCTTATTCCACACGCCAAATTTTTTTACACCCACAATTAAACACGGCATACAAAAAAGTTTTTTTAAATAAATACTTTCACACAACCACTTATACTCCGAATACCACTCATTCCGAAACTTCTGAAAGAACACTTTGTCTTTTGACTTTACCTTTTTTTCGAAATCGAGAGAAGGCACAGGTCCCTCGCAATTTAGAAAATCTTTTTTGTACTCATTTTTCCATCTAGAAAATGGTGTTTCTAATAAAACACAAACTGGATCATACATAGGAAACATTTCTACGATTGATAGAAAACAAATGATTATTTATTATAATAAGATTTTTTTTTATAACTGGCGCGGCGTCACGTATAGAGGCAAACTGGCCAGGGCGGTAAGAGTGATGTGATGCGCGGCACTCATTCGCCCCCAGGACAGTTTAGTCACGTATCTGCCACATTGTTGCCATGGCAACCGCTGTTCCGACTGTTGCAGAAATACCACCTGATAGCGATCTGTGTCACTTGCTTATTATAGGAAGGGCACGGTACAGGGTTTAATGTTCACTCTCAACGAAAGCGATGTTTTTTTAGAAGGCGTTCAGCGCGCAACATTTTATAATAATTATTCTGTTTATTAACTATATAAATATATCTATTATCTATATGTACAAATGTAAATATATCTAAATTACAAAATTTATATGAAATTAAAAATAATTTTAAATGATACAACCAAACACGGAAATTTTAGGAGAAGCGGCGCGTCACCTGGTGAGCCGCCACTGATCTATTGTGCTATTTGGCACACTTTGCACAGTGAATTTACTGTCTGATTTCACTGAAAATTGGTATGTGAGGGTTTTCGGGGTCACAAATTATGAATTTTTTTAAAAATTAGAAATTTAGCATGGCAGTCGAGATCAAATTAAGTCTCCGTTTGATGTGGTTTACCCGATCCGCAATCCGAAAAAAGTTACTTTAGTTTTCACAGGAGAGAAATTCTTGGGTTTTAGCAACTTAATTTAAAGATGCTCCATATTTCTATTCCTGAAATACTTGAAAATCCATCTCGTAGTCCAAAATTTTTCCTACAAAGTAAGCCAAGGTTGTGGATTTGATTTCCGTCATAACCATTATAATTTACTTCAAATTATTATTTCCATCATTGATGTCTCGTGATGTATTTTTAATAAAAATAAAGATTTTATTTGTATTATTTTGTCGCTTTTAGAAATGAGGAGGAAGTTGCTAACGACATGTTAAATGAATATTTCACTGCTTATCAAGCTGGTGGCTATAGTCCCAAGTTCCTAAATCCTGACGATATCGAACCTGGAACGATAGTAGTTACCGAGGAAGACGACGTTAAACGACTGGAATTTGCTAGATTGCAGGTTGTGAACAGTGGCAAGAAGGTAGAGGTAAGTGTTGGCGGCAAATACAATTTGGCGGGTATTTATGCAGAGGTTTTTTGGTTTTTCTTCTATTTCTGTTTAATACTAGTAAGCGTATGCAATTTGGCTCGAAATTTGGTTATAATCATAGTTCAACTTATAACAAGCTGACTAATGATTTGACTAATTAGCCTAAAATGTTATTAGGCTGCAGAAAACTTATTATTATTTTATATTATTTGTTCATAAAGTGGGCACTGTACAGGAATTATTTTTAGTTATCGTTTTATGTAAACTTTGATGATTTTTTTATCGTGGTAGAATAGAAAATGTAGTATATAAAAGCAGTTGTAGGGTCAGAGATTTACGATAACTATCAAAGTTGTAGTTTAAAAAAATACCCGCAAATAAGGTTTCGGTTGAAATTTGTTAACATGTGATTTGAAAAAGTTCACATAACGATATAATAAGCAAAATAATAATAAAAAATTATGACATTAACCAACTAAAACAAAATTTCAAGTATATTTTCTATTACATCATTTTTACCAATGGACGACCTTTTTCAAAAATAATTTCATCTTAAAGCAATAAGGGGAGATCGTGGACAGACTGCACAGTCTCAACCTTAATTTGTTACAATAAAAAAACTGTAGGCTTATTAAAGAAAAGTTTATATATTGTAACAGGCTGGCCTATGTACAATACAGGCTTCACGAAACTTACTTAGTGATACATTTATCTCGAAAGGGAGTCTAAAGTTTACTACTGAATCAATTTCTCTGTCGCCGGGTTCGAGATATGCTGTGATTGACGTATAAAAAGAGTATTGACTTACCGTGGGTTGTCTTATCCTGAACCTTGATGAGGTACGTATTCCTGGGACACTTCTTATATGCTAACACTGAGAGGGTAGTTGGGCGGATTTGCATGAAAACACGGCACTTTTAGGCAAGGGTTTTTAATAACAAATAAATAGAATTTAGAAACGTAAACAAAAGAGAAATGCAAAATACTGAAATACTATTTGACCTAAGAAAAGGAATTAATTCAATACTAATGAACTCTAAACTGAGTGATTCTAGATAAAACAACTAACGGCATCTATTTCGACCCCGAGAAACGTACTTTACCCTGCCTTAGTGGTTTGCCCTCATACTATGGGGAGAAGCCCCAAATAATTACAAACAACATCTTCTGAAATCGTACCGTGGGAGACTAACTTTTCTTCAGTTGAAACTTTCCATGTAAAGTTTATTTGCTATAAAATTGAAATACACTAATCCCATTGGTTGTTCAAGTACGTTTCTCCTCTCTGTCTAGTACGGCGAACCATGACCTGTTTCTGTCACGCTGTCCAATCAAAATACTGTTTACTAGCTAGTGACCTAAAACCCTTAATATTATCCTCGTCTCAAAGTGAGGGGGAATTACGGCTTACTCTACTGATATTATTCCTGGAAAAACTCCCCGAAAAAACCAGGTTGACCTATGCCTTTGCAATAAACTGAATATATACAAGATCTTATTTCGGAGAACCTCTAGGTACCACCATAATTCATTAGAATCTACTGGACTTACTTAGTTACGCACATTTGGTGCTTAGTATACTAAACACTCTTCCGTCTCCAGGGGATGTGCACGGATTTAGACATCCATAAAATGTTTTAATAAATCTGTTAAGCTCAAACAATTCTCAATAATGTTTATGACCCAAAATGACATATTTGCTAAAGAATCAGCAATTGTTCTACGAACTCTATCTATTTGAGCCAGATGTTACTTTCGAAAGATATTTAATTTACAGGCAAAAGTGCCACTTGACGTTCACCATGGGCTTTTGTTACAATATGAACTCCAAAACTGTCCCTTTACCTGTTACATAATTTGTCTATTTTCAGAACGTAATAACCAAGGAAGAGCTTCTTTTACAAAAGGAGGCAAGGAAAGGTATGGACGCAGACGAAGCCCAGTTCTCTGTTGAACAGGCGCTCGACAATCAAGTGTACCTGTGGTCTGATAAATACCGGCCCAGAAAACCCAGGTACTTCAATAGGGTCCATACAGGTTTTGAGTGGAACAAGTATAATCAAACTCATTACGACATGGACAACCCTCCACCAAAAATCGTCCAGGGCTACAAATTTAATATTTTCTATCCCGATCTGATTGATAAAAGCAGCACCCCTGAGTATTTTTTGGTAAGTTGTATATTTTTTTCTACATGTTTATATTTTTTATGTATTTTGTCATATATCATAAGTCATATGTTATCCTACTTTTAGAAGGATGACTCATTCTTTATTTTGAAAACATAACCTAATTTCTACATTCAACCGTTAGATATTTGATTAAAGTGTCAGAACTTGTAGATATATTTTAGCTGCTTTTGGTTGTTATTGGTTTGGTATATTTTGCTGGTATCTTGGTTGGTATCATATGTAGGGTGACTATTCGTCCGGAAATTAGTGGTTATATTTCGAGTCCGGACGGAATCGCAACAATGATTAAAATGTCCGGAATTTTTATCCAACCTAAAATTGTGCATGTAAGACATATATATATAGTATTATATATATGATGTAAAAGCATGTAAAAGCCTTGTCGAATGTGGTCTGTGCTTGTCGACGTCGGAGATCGAACGGGGTCGACTCATTACGATTAAAACACGAACTCGAACGAACATTCCAAAGAAAAAATGTTTTTTTAAATTTTGTATTGTCAATGGGCGCATTCAAGGAAACATAGCACTCCAGCGCTTTACCGCATCACATTCGCTGAATCGACATTTTAAACGCAAGTTTAAAGTGACATAATTTTCAGTAATTCATATTTTGTAATTAATATTAATAATAATTAATTATCCATAGATATTTTGTGCGTAAACCCATAGACGTAAACCTAAACTATATTAATTTTATCGCTTGATGGAACTATTCAGCGATCCAGCGGGAAAAATATATGCTTTGCCGCTTTAATAAAGCGCTGCAGCGCTTTAATAGAGCGGTGCAGCTTTGAATAAAGCGCTGATCGCTGCGGTTCCCTAAATGTGCCCTATTAGATACTTTGTCGATTATATGTATGCGTACTCTGTTATTTTCAAAGAAATATTAACGCAAGCACAGTAATTACTCATATTACATATATTTTTTGCCTGGTATCTTATACTCTTTGATGTACGCTCTGTGTACGTTTAAACGACCATAATCATGAGAAAATCCAAAAATTGAACCTTCCTTTCCTTTCATTCGATCCGGTCCGGAAATAGTCCATGGCCTATATGGTCACCCTAATCATATGTCATATTATGCTATCCTACTTTTAGAAGGATGACTGTCATTCTTTATTTTGAAAACATAACCTAATTTCTACATTCAACAGTCAGATATTTGATTAAAGTGTCAGAACTTGTAGATATATTTTAGTTGCTTTTGGTTGTTCTTGGTTTGGTATATTTTGCTGCTGGTTTTGTTCTTTGGTTGTTTCCATAATTTTTCTAATTTTTTATTTTTTGCGCGTTGCCACATTTATTTTTCTTATGAATAATTAGTTTTCCTAATTTTCATTACTTGTTTTGATATTTTTCAGACCCCATGCCCAGAGAACAGGGAATTTGCAATCTTGCGGTTCCACGCTGGTCCCCCGTATGAAGACATTGCTTTCAAAATTGTGAACAGAGAGTGGGAGTATTCTTATAAGAGAGGATTTAGATGCCAGTTCCATAACAACATATTTCAGTTATGGTTTCATTTTAAGAGATACCGTTACAGAAGATAGAATTTGTGTTTTATTTATATTTATATACATATTGTGTAAATATATTTTGTATAAATATCATTTTTATTCGAGAGAAAACATGTTCTTTATTAAAATTTAAAACTCCCATGTTCTATAAAATATGAAGTAACAATAATACAGTCTGTTTTCAAATTCTGTTTGGACATTAAGTATTAGACATTCAGTGTTATTAATCGGCATTCTTCCACAATTCTCTGCCACAACACATCTAGTGTTTCAGGGTGTGTGGCATACATTCGTGATTTCAATTGACCCCACAGAAAAAAGTCGAAAGGGGATAGATCAGGTGGTCTTGGTGGCCATTCGACGGGATCTCTTCTATCAATCCAATGCCCTGGGAAATGGTCATCCAAAAATTGCCGCACAGCAACAGCATAGTGAGGGGGTGCGCCATCTTGTTGGAAAGTTGTTTCATTTTGTATTAAATTGTCACTCTCTAAATTTCACTTATCATAGGGTCAATCGTGTCTTCCAATAATTGTAAATCGATGGTCCCATCGAGATTTCCTTAAATAGAAAATATTACTCTTTGTATCAATTTATTCAGTTCGACATTTTACTTAATGAAATACTTGACTGGAAGAAATACACTGGTGGTGTACACTAACCCTACTTTTTTAGATTAATATGAATAAGCCATAACATATACAACCTCCAAAACTAAAGCTGACCTAAAGTGAATTATACACTGAAAAAATGCGAACACCAGATAACCACCGACATTGCTAGTGCCGAAGCAGAGGATAGAACCTTGACCATAAGAGGCAGTGTTACCAACAAATGCTTTACAACACGCCTAGCCCACTGAGCTACTGAGGCGGTTAAATAATAGATAGATTAATAGACAAAATACAATTAATAAAACAAATACAAACAGTACAATTTTTATTCATAAAAACAGGTATAAAAATAATTAGGTACGTATAACAGATTATGATAAAAATCAATTACCAGATCGTAATATTTTCATTAAAAGCAAAACTTATTACGAGTCTATGCTATTACAGCCTTTAGTTTCCTAAAATATGATTTACAAAAATATCTCTCCACCTCAAGTATCTGACATTTAAATTTTAGGAACCATGTGTAAATTAACTAAACTGTTAGACTAAAATTTGAACTAGGTACTAGTTACTGGGCATGTTTTTACAATAAATTAATTAAAACTAAATACTATAGTAATACATACATAATTTTACAAAAATTACATTAACTAGAACTATTTATTGACTTTGGATGGTGGAGTTGATGTGATGGGCCTTTTGAATAATAAGATGTGAGGCTCTGAAAAAAGAAGAAATGTTATATCATCTATATCGTGTCCGCATTTATTGTCAAAAAGTTTACAAATATAGAATATAAAATAAAATAAATACAATACAATTACTATACATAAGTATATTAGTTTATAGTGGTAGGATTGCTGCAGGATTGAAGACAAGTATACTCAAAACACATTTTTTTTTGTAGCTATTTCATGTAATTCTTTAATAAGGACATATTACTAAGAAAATGCTTTATACCAATTACATTAGAATATTTCTTTGCACTCACTCCTAACTGTCTAGAGATTGAAATGGAAAATTTTTAATGACGTCTCTTACCGTACCAATGAATTAATTACGTGCAAATTTGTATATTTTCAAAACAGATAAATGTAAATTCAAAATATAGAGACCGTAAACGCTTAATGATCTTATCCAATAAATAAATTATAAATTAATATTGTATAGCTGGAAAATTGATAAAATTGAATTTCAGAATGATTTTCAGTCGCAATTTTCCAGAAAGATTTGAAATTACATAATTTTCATGCTTACTATAATTAAATAAAAATTTGGATATTGAAACTGTGTGAATATATAATTGCTACATCATAATGAAATTAATGCAGCACAAAAGCTTTCAGCAGTCAGCATGTCTTCAAAGAATATATAGGTATGCATATTCAAGTATACTCACTATGAGCTAAATCAACTTTAATTTCTAAATAAAACAAACTTGGTACACATATTTTTTTCTAACCATTATATAGTCATTAACTTTGTGTAATTGAGAAATACATAACTGTAATTATTACTGAATACTGATTATACTCCCTGGGATACTCTCTCGCACTCTTAAGTATAAACAAGAAGGAAACATCTATTTCAGCTGATGATAATATAGGTATTCTATGTATATGCTATTCAACAGGTTTGCAGTAAAATAGAATACAGGTGCATAAACACCCAGATAATATTAAAAATCAAAGTTACTCGATCTTCTTTTTTTTCTAAAATAACGTCTACAGTTTATTATTATACTAGTGAGAAGTGACAGAAAATTTTAAAACATACCTGGTGAATGTGTCATATAATGTACCCATCCTTTACTTTGTTGTACACCGATTCCTCTCCATTCATCTTCAGACATTAGGTGAGTTTTAGGTACTAATTTAACCATTTCTCGAGGTAGAACGACGTGCCTGTTTTAAGAAAAAACGCAATAACAATATAATAAATTTAGTTAAATTGCACCTTAATTTCTGGGATTAAAGCAAAAAGTTTTTTCAATGTCAAAAACATCTCATCTCATCATATAAAATTTGAAAAATTGCCTGTTATTAGTTTACCTATATTCATATTCGTCATCATAGTATTTCTCTGAATAATAAATGTTTCGCTGCATTTCTTCTCGATTCATGACGACTTGTACTTAATTCAAAACACTTCAAAATTCAAAACTTTTAAAAGCACATTAAATTCTATTCTAACAGAAAAATTCGTTTTTTTGTTTGTAATTCAAACTGACATTCAGTGCCAGGGTTGCATTCTCAACTAAATGTCGCCAACTGCATATAAAAAATAGTCCAAAGTAACCATTTTTCTCCAAGATCCCGCTAGTCTGTAACTTATTGTGGTACATTTTCATGATTTATAGTTTCTTTTGGGATAAAATCCCAAAAGAAACCGTAACCTTTCAGTGTGATATGCAATTACCTAGATTTTAAATCATGGATTTGATTTAGTACAGAATATATGTAGTAAAATGAAGGTGACCATGAAGGTGTGGTCAAAGATTAAATGTATCCATAGATTAATTAAGTAACATATTCTCATTGTTTGATTGGAAAAATTCCGTATTCTGATTCCATCAAAATATTAAATTAAAAATTAAAGAACACTAAAGTGTGTTAAACAACGTAAAGTGACACATAAAGTGAATTAAAGTGCACTTAATTTTATGAAATACAACTTCACTTAACAAAAAACAAGTTTACAATAACCTTTAAATAGTAATTTGAGCTTTGAGCTACAAATTTTCAGGTGGTATTCCAGGGGAAAGAAGTTTTAAGGCGTCGAGCTTATATTACTCTCTTTACATTAATGGAACATGGGCGTGAAACACTTGCGTGCTCAAGTGCTCGAATGTGAACTTAGATGGGATACGTGAAAAACCGCTTATATATATGATTGGAACGCTCCTTAGATTTAGTTATTTTCAGACATTAATATTGACATATATTGGCAGCAATGAAATTCAATTTTAGAAAGAAAACGGTAAACGGCATGTTAGTTATTGAAACCTAAAACTTTTAATTTAAAATGTGTTGATGTTTCATATAATTTCTTAATATTAAGTTAGTATTGTGAATTGATAAAACTCATACAGTACATATGAATCTTGAAGAAATGCAACGTAATATTTTTTATTCAGAGAAATACTGTGACGATGAATACGAATACAGGTCAGGTAAACAAACTACTTACAGTTTTGAATTTTAACTTGATTTGATGACCGATAATGATATTTGTGTTACCCTGTGTTTTATTGTAATTTTTTTATACAACAGGCATGTCGTATTACCTCGAGAAATGGTTAAATTAGTACCTAAAACTCATCTCATGTCCGAAGACGAGTGGAGGGGAATTGGAGTTCAACAAAGTAAAGGATGGGTACATTACATGACACACTCACCAGGTATAATTTGTATTAATATTTTTGTGTATTACAAGAAAACTTGATTATTAAACTAGTTTGGTATTTTTTAAAAGGTTGCTCCTCTATGAATAACTTTAAAAGAAGCAAATCCTTTTCATGTGACATCTAATATGTTATATATACCCACGGTTCGTAAACTATACGGTTACCTCACATGAATAAGTTGGTGGGCGCATGTGATGCAGAAAGCAGAGGGTTTATGAACATGAATATTTAATATATTATTAGTACCTACCTAATAGAAAATTAAACATTGACACGAAAATGTTTGATTCTATACTTATCCTCGATGAAGAAAAGAAAGCAGAACTTCTTGATAGCGTAATTCATTACGAAAAAACTTTTATTTAAAAATAAGATAGTGTCAAACTATAGGACAAAATTAGGTATTGTGTGAAATATAGGAACAGGTCCAAAATTACGGACAAACGAATGTCATCTTAAAAACTCTTTTAAAAAATATATTCTAAAAAAAGATATTTCTTTTCCTAATTTTTTTTAACTGTCTTTTAGCGGTATCTCGCTTGAGCAGCCCTCCTAAGTATTTATATTTCTGAAAAGCTTAAAGTGGCCGCAATTTAACTGGCGGAAAATGTACAGGGTGTTCCGTTTAAAAAAGTTTAAGTTTACTCTATATCTCGGAAATTGGCCCTTTCAGAAAAAAGTAAACATGTTACTAGATTATACGTAGAAAACTGTGCACAAGCCTGTTTTTGTTTTCCCAATTGGTTATCAGGTAACCGCATAAGAGTGGTGCTTGAAAATGGCAAATTTTCAATTTCACGTTGTAGCTCACAAACTAAGAGAGGTGTGGAAGTTCTGCTTATGGCATCTGTCGTTTCTCAAAAAAGTATATCAGTATCGTGAAACCGGAACCTAAACTTGACACTGTACATGAAAAGCAATTGATAACTGCTGATCCAAAACAACTCCATAGTATTTTATTTTATTTACAAACTCAATCCATGTCTTATTTATTTTAAAATTTGTATTGCTATTAAAATATATTTCACAATTGGCTTTAGTGCCAAGTACATTTATATTTAGTTTTATCAGTGTTAAGTTTTAATCTTCAAAGGGGTTGGAACCTTTGGTGTGAAGATAACACTCGCATAGTTTTCCACACAACACCAAAACACTATTTCGCGTTTCGCCAGCCAAGTTGGGATCATCGCTGGAGATGATTAAAACTGAAATGTGTGTCGAGTGCAGTATAATGTTTTGGTGTTGTTTGGAAAACTATGTCAGTATTCTTAAGTTTTAACTTATTTAAACACAGTCATATATATATAGTTTATTTATGTAGTTGTAAAAGATGTATTGAATAATTGATGAATGTATTGGTAAAAATCAATTATATGTTGAATATTAAATACAAATCTCTAAACTCCCCCTAATAGTGTCTGACGGTTAGACAGTTACCTTACTTCATTAATAAATTTAATCACCTACGTTATACTACATAAATTTCCACCTGCATTACTATATAAAGAATATCGAACTAGGGAGATGTAGAGGAAGAGGACACCGTATATACAATGCAATAATTGTGTTTTGTGCCAAAATTCAGCATTCTGACCTACGTCATCGTACTCACGCGCTCCTATGGGACAACTGTGTGTGAGGGAACCATTATAGTTTACGAACCATGATATATGTACCTACTTTACAAAAAAAGTGAACGTACAAATTTTGTAGGTCTATTTTTACCTTTTTTAAAATGCAGTAATGCGGTTATTATTACAAGTGTTCTCAACAATCCTTTTCATGGTAAATTTCTTTTTACAGAGCCTCACATTTTATTGTTCAAAAGGCCCATCACATCACCTTCCAATGGAGGATAATTTTAGTTTATATAATTTCTGTACATAATTAGTACTATAAATTCATGTTTTTGTGACTTGTTGGGAAGAGGTATATTACTATTAACATTTATTAATTTTAATTAACGATAGCCACATTGTAAAACTTCCAAATTAATTATAATTGTGTATTTTTCCTAAGTTGGGTAGTGTAATTTTTTATAAATCGGTAAGTTTAATATTGTGTACTGGACTTATTGAAAATTAATTGATTTTAGCACCTATTAACATAAATGTGTTTAATGTTACAAATGAATGTCATTTTTTAACTTTTTATAGATAAAATTCATACTATTTTTTGATAGTTTTTTTTAGCCTAACCCTTTAAATTAATCTTCCTGCTGTTATGGCAAATATAACGGCCTAGAAAGAAAAAATATTTACCATTACAACATAAATTTAAACATTTCTAGATGTATAATATATGTTGTGTACGTATGGTAAGTCAGTCATGGGTTTAAATCCCTAATCTAGCAAACAGTTTTTATTAGGGATGTCCTCGGGGAAGGGTTGGCAACTATTTTGGAGTGCGTGTCTAGGATGGGAAGAATATGAGCTTGGTGTTAATGTGGTAGGTTAGGGAGTGCCCCCATAACTAATGAGGATTTCCAGATTTCCTTCTTTCTGCACGGAATGGCGGTTCAGGGTGTTCCATTTGAAATAACGAAGTTGTGGTCTAATTCCGGTATAACCAGAAGTGATGCAAACCTGAAAATATTTACATTGGATCGGATATAATTGAACTCCCTCCCCCATAAAAAAAAATCAGATTTTTATCGTTAACCAAACCTCAAAAATTTCCCTGTACATATATATATATATAGATATAGACTTCTCTAGAGCATTTGACAGGCTAGACCATGATATACTTGTATTATTCAACAAATTGGTTTTCTAAGTAATTGATATTCCTATTTAATTATTTATGTGTCAAACAGAACTCAGTTTGTTCAGTTTCATGGATTTCAGTCTGTCACATTTGAACCTCAGTCAGGATCCCCTATGGTTCCCCGAAGATCTGTTCTTGGTCTTCCTTGGATCCTTTTTTATTATGTTTATAAATGACATCAACCTGGATCTCTCGTGTCACTCGCTGCTCTGTGCAGATAATGTAAAAATTTACTATACTATCACAAAATTTATCTGAAGCATCTGACGGCTGCAGTTTGCTCCATCAGATTTAAACAAAAGTCTCGTTCACTAGAAGTAAATGAATTTTAGAATATAACTAGGTATATTCTAAATAATATAACTAACTTGTTTACTACCAATTAAGGATCTTGGTGTAATTTATTTCGATTGTAAACTAGTTTTATGGAACACAGAATCACTGGTTTCCTCACCATATCGATCATTCGGTTTTATTATTAGAAATTTTTGTAGTTTCTCAGCGACTTTAATTACATTATTCAATACTTTTGTTCTCTTAAGCTGGAGTATACAAGTCCAGTTTGGACTACTTGCTATGAAGTACATATATATTGCCAATATTGAAGGTATTTAAAGTAAGTTTGTGAAGTGATTCTGATTATCATTTCACATCAACCTGGTTTCATCTATAGATTTTGATGATAACCTACCGCTGCAAGAGTTCAATTTTCTGCTGTTGGAAGACATGACAAATCTCAGTAGTTTGTTATTTTTCTATAAACTATTGATAAAGAAATTATTTTCCAACATCATTAGAAAGAATACATTTTCATGTTCCATCTGTAACTAGACTTCGATGCAACATCAAATTTACATTATCTTGATATACGCTGCCATGATTTCAGGTCCAACTTAGGACCTGATATTCTGTATCTAAAGTAGACTTTCCTCCTAGTAATTTCTAACGTTTCTTTTGATTACGTAATGGCCCCGCCTGTGGTATTACCACAATCATACCGGGATATCAAAAATTATCTTGGTCAAGGGTGGTTGTGGAATGTAAAACGTGTGTCTTACTTTAAATTTTTGAATATGTTTTGTTGTGTCAGAATCTGTCAAGTCATTGTGCTGAAATTTTCTAATCCAGTTTTTGAATCATGCCTCTTACCACACAGCACAACATTTTCATGATTGAAGCCTATTTTCGAACGGGTGCGCTAGTTAATGGAAATTGGCAAACAGTCAACGTTTGTGTTTGGACAATTTTCGAGAGCACTTCCCAAACGAGGCAATATTACCGGACAATTTTTACGCGTGCCTTACAAATTGTGTTGAAGTGTTTCGCGAAACTGGTTGTGTGATTCATAAAAAAGGTGCTGGTAGACCAAGAGTTCGTACAGAAGAAGTTGTCAATGACGTTCGTCAACGTATGGAAGAGGAGCCTGCAAAACCTTTGAAACGTCTTTCTCAGGAAATTGGACTTTCTTATGGAACATGTCATAAGATTTTAAAGAAAGACTTGGACATGCATCCATATAAGATGCAAGCACATCAAGCTCTTCTGCCCGCAGACCACCCCAGACGCCTTGCATACTGCCATTGGTTTGTCAATAATTTAATGAATGACGATCTTCTGGACTTAACTTTTTTTTCTGACGAAGCGTGGTTCCACCTTTCGGGATACATCAATTCTCAAAATATGCGAATGTGGAGCAAATAACCCTCAAGTTTTTACTGAATCGCCACTACATGCTCAAAAAATTGGTGTTTGGATGGCAGTTTCTCGCAGAAGGATAATTGGGCCAATTTTTTTTCGATTTCACCGTCAACGCAGAAAGGTACAGACACAACTTTTTGGCTGAATTTGTGCAACAGTTAAACGATGATGAACTTCGGTACGGTTATTTCCAGCATGACGGTGCAACAGCACATACTACACGAGAAAATATTGCTTTCCTCCGCGAGTTTTTTGATGACCGGCTGATAAGTTTGCATACAGAAGTTGAGTTTACTCCGAGATCAACTTGTTTGACAATTATGGACTATTTTATATTTCCTTACTTAAAAAACAAGATTTTCGCAACTCCGGTAAATAATTTGCAAGAACTGCAACAAAGAATTGTTCAGCAATGTGCAACCATAACGCCAGAAATGCTGCAAAACGCTTTTCACAGCATGAGGAGGCGCGTCAACGTGTGCATCGAACAAAACGGGAGACATTTCCAACAATTACTGTAATTTAGTTTTTCTTGTTACTAAAACCGTTATTTCATAATTTGTAGTTCATTGTTGTTTTACAACTGAAATAAATAGGTATGAAATTTGTAGGTTATTGATGATGTCAGTGTGACAGTGCCATAATTATTTCAAATTTAAAGTAAGACACACGTTTTACATTCCACAACCACCCTTGACCGAGATAATTTTTGATATCCCGGTACATAATTTCTCAAATATAACTTTGCATTTTGACCATTTTAATGGATTTTGTTGGCCAGTATTGATCACAACCCCTCATTATATCACAATTAGTCCAGTCAGAATTGTGGGAAAAGGGGCGGTATGTTTGGCACCCAGACATCACTTTGGTAAACCCTAATCACGATTTCCTACAGGAATGAGAATTAATGGGGTTTTCTCTATTTACAGAGAGACAGTTATACACATACCCACGTCATTCTCTCACATTATCTGGTAACAGCAAAAGTTAATAAGATTCCATTAATACAAGTTAATAAATTCATCAATACAAGTTACAATTAAAAAAAAAAAATTTGGTGTCCATATTTGGTTTTAAGATATTCCTGCTGCAATCATGAAATTTGAAAATGTTAAAACTAAAAAAAAATTATCACTTGTGTATTCTCAAAACTTTTTGATGCATCTTAGAACTATGCAAGTTATTGAAAATGTATTTGATTTAAATTTTTCCTTTTACATTCATTTAAGGCCTTGGTCGTAGATTTTTAACTTTTAGCTGCATCTTACCCCATGAATTTATATGCATACAGTGTTGAAGGGTTTCATCTTACCCTATGAATTTATAAATAGCGTTGTGTTGAAGGGTTTCAGATAAACAACAAACATATTAATTTCCAAATTTATTTCATTAAAACTGAAATATTTATAAATATGTACAAAATTTGTGAAATTCCGTTTTATAATAAAAAAAATTGGAATGAAGACTAGTCTCAGTCTAATTTTTGAAACTTAATCTAATTTGAGTATCGAATATTCCTAAGAATAATGGAAAATTTAAGACATAAATACGTAAGTCAAAGTAAAAAATTATAAAAAAATATTCAAATATTGAAAACCATGAGTGAATCAAGAAACTAACTAGTCATCATCTTCTTCCTCTTCATTGGCACTGCTTTTCTCTCCATTTTCTTCTTCAGTAGAGTCTTCTTTCTCTTCTTTTTCTTTTTTAGATCTACCACGTCGCCCAACTGAAAACGTACAACAGTTAATTTACAAGTGATATAAATGTGAAGTTAGGCCAGATTAAAAAATGAGTGGGCTAAAAGGCAGACCATCCACCACAACCATGTGGTTGGTTTATTGCTAAATGCCATTGTCAACTTTTGATTAGCAATACCACGACAAAATGAATATATTTTTAATAATTATGCATATGTGGATCTATCACAAATATGTAGGTCCTTGAATTGGAAAAATATTAGAAAAATCTGACATAAGGCAAACGAAAACTCCACTGTCCTTAAGTTTCTTACCTCCATTTGCCTTTGACTTGGTATCAGCCTTTTTCTTAATGGAGCCTTTTGGCCTTCCACGACCTCTTTTAACTGGTGGTGCATCTCCATCATCTTTATCAGAGGATTTCGCTTCCTGTCAAAAAAATTTACCAAGCTGCTTTACCAAAGTCGAAATTTTTAAAAATAATTAACAAATACATTCTGCAAATTCTTATTAAGGCTGGTTTATACAACCTTAACATTGTTAAACACAAATTTTGTTGTTTTGGGCAAAGGATTTGACTGTACTAATTTTTTTGTCTGTTTATTGCAGGTACACTCAAACATATAACTATTATTAAGTAGCTTTATTAAGAGATTTAAAAATAAATAACTAGTAATACCAGCATGAACAAATTTTAGGTGAACTACTTCAGTCATATGTAAAACGAATCAAAGCATGAATATAAAAGTAAAAGTATTCAGAATCAAGTTCATCATCGCATAATTTATGCAGTCTTGATGGCATTAAGATTCCATCAAAACTATTTCTATCTCTCTCTCTATTTCCCTTTTTAGTTAACAAAACGAAAGATATACAAATATATGCAAGAAAATTCAGCAATAGGTAGGTATATAAAACATGGTTTATTATAACGCTTAATTTAATAATTTGAAGAAAGTACATCCTTGTAAGTTTAAATTCAATTATAAGTTAACTCGTGTAAAACTAAGTGTGTATGAATATGTGATCTATATTAAAATTATTTACCTTTTTTGTACGTTTTGTACTTTCTGCTGCTGCTTTGCGACCTTTTTTGGTTTGAACTTCTTCGTCAGACATTTTTTAACTTAATTTTATTCCGGAATTAAGAAAATGGAATGCTGAAAATTGAATAAGATTATTTTTTTTATTTTAAAATTAATAAATCAGATATAAAATTAGGATTACAGTTTTATAACATAAAAATTGCAAATTAAACAATTCAGTTTTGGCTTGGCTTGGGTTAGTGCTCTTCCCGGCTTATTTGAAAATAAAAAATGGAACAAATGGAAGGCGCCGGCGCAGCTTCATTCCTTTGTTAACGGTTCTAGCGCCAAAATTAAAATTCATTAAATTATCTGATAAAAAAATAAAAGTATATAAAAAATTCTTTGATTTTATTCATATTATACCAAAATTACCTCTGTGTAAATAAAATACAGTGATATTGCAAAAATTCGATATTCTGCTTGTATTTGGACAGGGGCAGCCATTGTGGCAATAAAAGAGAATTACTTGGGCGGCTTGAAATTAATATCCAGGAAACTAATCTAAGTCTAGTTCGCTTAAAAGATAATTTAATTCAATAAAAGAACTATTTTTTCATTCAATAAATACAAGTTTAACATTAAATTCCAATTATTTTTTAAGAATAATAAAATTCGACTCACCAACCACGTACCAAGCGGCCAATACGACAGTTCAACTCAACACAAACAAATGCTAGTGATTCTTCTAGCGTCTAGTGCTAAACTGCTGCCAACAGTCAACAAACAAAGCCGGTTTACTGCTGCATCAAATTTGAAACGGTGGATTTAACTAAACGATTTTTCTCAAGTCAACCAATAGCCAGACTATTCCGAGAGTAATTTCGCGGCAAAATCGTAATGTTTACCTGAGGACACATTGCACAATCACATATTGTATGGGATTATATTGTTTACGGATTTATACCTATATGAGCTGAATAGGTACATGGGCGTCGCCTCCAAAATCTCTAGGGTGGGGTGGCGAAATAATTTTTTTTTTTTAGAAGTTGTCTTCACACAACAAAATATAATTTTTCATCATCATTAATTTTTCATCATGTAAAAAACATTTATTAGAAAACATATTATTTAAAAATTAAGTAAATATAGGTATAAATGATGCCAAAAAAATAAATGTCTAGTAAAATAAAAAATACCACATCTCAGACAAATAAAAAAATGTATATTGTCAACATCTACAGATCTACATGACCAAAACACATAAAAACATTTTTAACAAAAAGGCATTTTTTTAAAATAAAATAACAAAAGAACGGAACTACATTGTAACAGCTAATAAGTGTAAAATTTTTAAAACAAATTATCAGAACAAAAGTTGCAAAAATATTCCTAAGCAGTATGTGTGGAAATATGGTACTTATATATACTTGGTCTTGTATTAGAAAAAATACCGGTGAGTTTTCCACTGGACAAAAATACTCCACTCAGCTTTAATCACCTTGAGATGATGCTAACGTGATGCTAAAGAGTCGCGCGCGATGCGCGTCTGTAAAAATACAGTGTTTTATTGGTGTAGTGGAAAACTGATTGTTTTTTTGTGTAATATCTTTTATGTGATATACCTATGAAAACCTAACCAGGGGACCTATAACCTATACCTATTGGGATATTGCACATATGTGTACCACGTATTCATTTGGTAGGACATTGACACACATACGACATACGAGTATATTATTGGTCATCGCTTGGAAGGGACAAGAAGGAATGGTCAATTATTATTGATAGTATGATCTCATTCAAACCACACAGGTTAAAAAAAAGAGATGGGACTCGATATTTTGTTTTGAATATAGATGACTAAAAAATTACAATAAATTTTATTTGTGAATATTAATATAGACTATTTTTTTTAATTATATGACGTTGTACCTATTCGTATTGTATTATTCGACTCGAAAACCAGGAGGAGGGCGGTTGCCCCCAAGGATTTATAAGTTAAAAATCCTTGGGTTGCCCCTCCATGCCCACCATTGGCGACGCCCATGAATAAATATGGCGTATAGGTAGGTATGTATCAATACAAAATAAAAACTGAAACAGGTTCTGAAAAACAAATAGAAGTAAGTAATAAAGTAAGTAACAACTACCTATACCTATAATCTGACATATTTCAGTCTAGTTGGCTGTGAAATTTTCACCGATAGCATGATTTAGCGGGCAATATAAATCTCATATTTTATGTCATTTATTTATCAGCTAAATTGCTCGACTAGCAGATTATAATATGGTCAAAGTCCCCTAAATCGGGCCATTGTCAAAAATCAGTTAACAGGCAGACCATGGTCAAGGTAAATAACACCCATCACGCACGAACGTAGGTATGCCCTTTGTTTGTTTTTGCATCTGGAATGTTATGTTTATTCATATATGGACCGGTAAGCTCTCGTTCCCTATTAAAAATTTAGGAACTAACCAATACCAAAGTCTACATATATATATGTATAGACTTTGCCAATAATATACCGGGTGGGATAGGAAAGTGGATCGCCCTGTACTACTTTTATTTTGCAAGATATAGAAACAAAATTTGAGGTGTGTTTAAGTACTTAAAAAAATACATTTGAACGCAAAATGAAAGTGACTCAATCACTTCCGGTTTTACCGGAAATGACAAACTATTGAAAGTTAAATGAAACATTATATTTTTGCACATTTAGATTAGGCGTAGTTTTTTTGCGTCTACTAGTAGGTATGTATCATCATTTTTCAAATTTTTGACAGTTGAATGTCCAAATATTTTTTTTTAAATTACTTTTTCAACAAATGTTATAGAATGTCTTCCCTCCAACGTCTTATTATTTGTTATTGGTGGGTATTAATCAATCAATTCGTTAAAAAGGATGGATTTTTTATACCGACAGTCAAATTAGATTCCCTATCTACCTAAATAAAAAAGTATTTTGAACAGGCAGTGAAAAGAAACAGTGGGATCTGCCAAGTAATGATTTTTAGTTTGAAAGGAGAAGGGATTTTCATGATACATAGGAGGTATTACTCTCTACGCAAATTAAAAAAAAAATAAAGTTTTAGCATTCAACTCTCAAAAATAGAAGATACAAAAAATCACGCTGAATGCAAACATGTAAAAATGTACAGGGTATTCCCTTTAACTTTCAAAAGTTGCCATCACTTTCATATTGCCCTGATATACAATTTTTGGTCTACTATAAGCACTCCCATATCTTTCAAAATAACATGCCATAGGATCGAACAACATGGCTGATTTGTCACTATTAAAAAGACCCATTGGTCGTTGTATTGTTGGTGTTTGCACTGTTTGCAGCAACTGCACAGGTAGGTATACTATAGAAATATTGCATTTAATTACTTCTGTAAGAAAAAAACAAAAGTATCCACTTGTAAAAAGAAACTATTAAATACAGCGTTAAATGAAACATGGCAAATAATTTAATACCTACTCCCGCAATCCCTTTTTGTCCACCGGCTCCTTTTGTCTTTTTTAAGTACCTACCTAATGAAATGCTATATCACTGAACCCATAAGTATACTTTAAGTACCTTTAAGATAAGTGGCTTTGCTGATGATGGTGTTCAAATGCTTTATGACAGAGAGGGCAAGGACTAAAAAAGATGTTGAGAGTTTTGTCAAAAGGTGCGACGATTGTCAAAGATACAAACATTCGAGACCTAACAAAGAACCAATGGCAATAACCACAACAGCTACGTCAGCCTTCCAAAGAATTTTTCTTGATCTAATGGGTCCCTTACCAACTGATATTGAAAGTAATAAATATATTTTAACAATTCAATGTGATTTAACGAAATTTATAGAGGCGTATCCAATACCTGACAAAGAAAGTACAACTGTTGCAAAAGCTTTTGTAGACAATTTTATATTGAGATTTGGAGTACCTCTTGAGTCAGTAACAGATTTAGGATCGGAGTATATATCGAGTACGTTCCAAGAAGCCTGCAACTTCGCTGCTTTGAAACTTCGCTGATGTTCTGAGCGATGAATAGAATGCTCCCCAAGTATTTAGGTCTCTTGACCATAAGCCATAAGGCAGACATAGTGACAGAAGATGTAGAAGATATAGACTACTCGTCGTCGTGTATGCTGGCAAAGTGTAGAAAAGTTATTATAGAAATATTAGCTTTGATAATGCTAATAGCAGTCCTAATGTAGCGACTAGTAATGAATATTCCAGTAATATTTTGTGCAGATTATTCTATTAATATGTTGAAATGAATCTTCTTTGGCTAGTCTTCAAAGTGAAAGATATTCATGTAATATTATATGGATAATGTGCTTTTGTTATACCTTGTACATATAGGTTCTATTTTCTCATATTCTGATACTTTCTTATACTATTGATCAGCTGGGGAAGCTTGATCTTGATGAATCACCTGCGGCTTCTATTGTTTTTATTACTTGTTGGATTTTACTGACAAATCCCAGTACAGCGATGAGTCGTTTCCTGCCTAGAGGAAAACACTGATATCAGGCAAATATGACTTATCAGTTCCAGTTTCCTCTTTAAAATGTGGGTATGCATTTTCTTCAGTATTATCTAGTATTTTGTAGCTATTGCATTATTTACTGCTGCAGGAGGTAGCGGTTTAAGTGAAATCGCCGCAATGGGACGTATCTTGATCTTGTGTGTTTGTGTGGCTAGTGTTTTTGGTTTTAATTTCAATATAATGGGCGTTGAACAGATAAACGGGACTAAGGATTCATATTTTGGATATGCTTTGTTGTTGCAAAAGGGAACTAAAGATTATGGACCTAGGTATGAAAGATCGTCAATACCATCTTATGATTTTATCTACTGAAGGTGCTGCTCGGGCTTTTAAAGAATTGAAGTAGTTTGTTCTCTTGGGTATCAGTCATCAAATAAAACAAACACTTAACGAATTAATTAAATTATATATAAGTAGATTTTAAGGATTCAGAGTCACTAGGAAAAATTATGGAATGTGGATCTTTTTTTTAATGTTAATAATAATTTCTTTGAGCGATCTCTTAGAATAAATTGTAAATATCGAAAATAATAATTTTTTAAACTTAATTGTCCTTGATGATAAAATTTTTGCACTAATAATTTATCAACAGTACTATCAGTAACTTCGCATGTGCATAAAAATAGGCCGATAAAATTTAAAAGTTTCTTGTTATACTATTTTGCCAGAAATATACCGAATAAAATTTTCCACGACGTAACCAAAATTTTGGGTGGAAAATTTATAAGACATACCTATTTCTTCAGAGCAAAACATTTTGACAAGAACCACCAGGAATAATCGGATGATAATCGATTAAAACTGATTGTAACTATGGAAATACCTAACATCTTATTTTGTGTATGTACATAGATGAGGGAAATAATAATACCAATTCGATATCTTGCTATAATTCATTCCTGGTATTTTAAAAGTGATATAAAATTTGAAAAATAATTACTCGTAAGCATATCCAAGAAATATTTTATTAAATAGGCTAGAATAGGAAATTTCTTATCATCCTAAACTCAGAATATTGCGATAAAGATGGACATATCTAATGTTGAATCTCGGGTTTTCCAAAAGTAGGTAGGTACCTATATTTACATTATACTCTTTAAATATGAGCTATTATACCGGGTGGCTAAAAGTAGATGGCATATTCGATTAATTCGGAGACCACTTTCAATTTACTTTTTGAAATTTGGCACTCTGAGGGTTTTGAGTATGCTCTCCTCAAATAAAATAATGGTGTCTCTGTAGCTCTTCCATTATACAGGGACTTGACATCAACTTTGTTATTTTAATATATTATAGCATTTTTATTCCTAAAATTAACCGTACTCAATGTCCTTAAAAAAATAAATAAATAAAAAATCAGAATCTTGTATTTTTTATAGTAACAAAGATATAGTAACAATATTCACAGGGGAGAGAGTTAAATTCATAAACTTTTTAACCTTATCTTCAAGGTTGTTGAACATCATATAGGGCGGTGAAAATTTAATACCAAGTTAGATCGACTGCAAGCCATGAAAACTTGTTTTCTTAAATGGGACACCCCGTATATGGTCATTACAGTCATTACTCCACTAACTTTAAAGACATGATTTTTTTTGCAGAATAATAGTAGGAGCGCCGCGAAAAACCTCTGACGATTCTGGTGGATCTGTTTATTCTTGCTTCAAAGGACACTGCGCAAAATATAATATTGCTGCAAGTAAGTATTTTCTATTATGTTACAAATATAACAATAATTCATATACAATCTGATTCCCTTATACCGTAAGGTGTGGGGTAATACATTTATGAATAGGTATATGAATTTTGTTCACGTTTTTCGATCTGCTGCAATTACTTTGACTCCATTCCACGTCTTCAACTTTCTAATAATGATGTTTTGAATTATTTTATTCCATGTGTTTGGCGGTCTTCCTCTTTTCCTCCGCTTTTGTATCCTTGCTTCCCAAATTCTTTCGACTTGTCTACCTACCACTTTCCATCCTATGTAGATCCCCCAGCAACCTAACTATCTTTTCTCAATATAATCCACAGTTGATTATATTTGTAGCTAATCTCTAATCTCATTATTTTTTATTCTGTCGAATCTCGTGACACTTTTAATGAGTTTTAGGAATTTCATTTCGGTCGCTTGAATTTTACTTTTCATTGACATGTAGAACATCTTATACCTACTTAAGGCCAGTTGTTTTCTGGATATTTCGTATTTTAGTATGAGAAAAATGTCTGTCAATAATAGAATAAATAAGACACATACACATAAAACCAGACAATAAAATGGTGATAACAAATGTATAAAATTGCAAAAACATATAGTATAAAGTAAGATATAAAAAATATATATACACAGTATAAAAACAAATAAAAATACAAAACAATACAAGTATATGAGTATGTAAATAAAATATTGTAGTGTAACTTACCCAGGCCTATACAGAATGTTTCTTTAGTCGTGATCGTCTTTGATGAAAATATAAACAAACCTCTACGTGTTGACATATTTAATTTTACATATATCATACAGAATGCACTGGTTACTGACGCATCATAGGGAGGTCTGAGGTAACTGGGAAATAATACGCGACATTGTACTCAAAACACCTACTTATTTATTTTACAACGGAAATGGACAAAGCAGTTACAGTTTCAAAAATTATAGAGAGTGCCGTACTCAACCTTGAATTCACGGGGAAAAAGAGCACGGCAGAGAAAACCCCGATCTCAATTCAGGACATCGAAATTATACAGGTGAACAAAATAAACAAAAATAAAAACACATTTTCTGCTCTAGTATTTGCAGCATTACATTTGTACTAAATACAAAACTGAAGAGATTGAGTTAGTTAGCCGACTTTGTCGGAAGGTACTGAGGTCCCATACGGGAGGCTACCCAGCTATTAGTTGAGGGGTTTGAGCAAAAATCATGGTATTATGCACCAGATGTTTGGTCAGGCACGGGTGAAGAATGTTACAGTGGCGACTAGTCATAATGGGCCAAGGGCACGTGCCCTATGCGTAAGCACATAAGACTTGTGAATGTTGTGATATTTTATAAACTTTTATAATTATTATAATTTGGTGGATTTTTTTATTAATTTTTCATCATGAACATTGAATCATTTGGTGCATACATATCCGTCTAGCGTCTAGAACGCTTCACGCTTCACCGTTTGTGGACTGGGCTGGGCACGGCCGCTGTGTGCCTGTTCTTTTTTCTTTTCTATTTGCATGCGCAAGAAAAGGATACACAGCTTCTATTTTTCCAGCGCGTCTTTTCTAATGCGTTCTGTTACGTCATTGAATGGGTGCTGCCCCGTCGGCTAGACGGTACAGAGTACTAGAGATGGGAATACCGCATCATATTTAATGAACGTACGTGAGAGATTTCAATTTACTGATTTTTTAACTATAGCCAATTTGTTTGAAAAGGAGAAATTTAACAACTATAGAATAATTTTTCCTCTGGAACATATTAAAACAGTGTGTGCGTTATTTCCAAAGATCAACATTACAAAATTAAAAAATGAGCTGTATATAATGTATTCTAGAGATGATTTCATACAACATATTGGTGCGGTTGCTTTATTACAAATGTTAAATAAAAATAATTAACTTACGACGTTTTCGGAATCGGTTGAACTACTCACTATATTGTGCACAATTCCTATGACTACAGTCGAAAGTGAACGCTGCTTCTCAACACTTAAGCGAATAAAGACATTTTTAAGAAACACGATGTCACAAGAAAGGTTATGTGCTCTAGCAATGCTTTCCATCGAGAAAAATTTAGTAAACACTATGACTGATTTTAACGAACAAGTTATCGAACATTTTGCAAATGATAAGTCGAGAAGAATCGAGTTTCATTTTAAAGGTTACTGGTTACTAAGTTTAGTTTTCGATGGGCGAGCGGGTGGTTGCAGATTGTAAGGTAAGCACACCGATTTGTTATGGGTTTGGGTTAAGTACTTAAATGGGTTTTATTATATATTTTTTTTTATCTATCTGTGTTTTTTCTGGTCTAGCAGAAAACAGAAGTTTCGCCTGCCTTTCGACATGTATACTTTTTTGAACCGATTTATATATTATTTTAAATAATTTTTCCATATTTCTGTCAATCGCATCAAAAAAGGAGATATTTGCCTAACGAAACCTATTCCTTCAAGCAAATATTTTTGCTCTACGAATTTCTAATTTTTAATTTTAAGGTGTTTGACCTTGAAAAATGCAAAATTTTCGCCTGCGGCGCATTTTTTTCCCCTGTGCCCCCTATTCCCAAATTTCACCAGCCGCCACTGGGATGTTAGTACATTCAACAAGGCTCATTCAAAAATGAAAGCAAAAACAAGCCAAACGATAGCCAGAGCAGAAAATCTAAAACGTTATTCAAATAATAATTACACTAAAGTATAACTTCGACGGAACTAATTATAAAGACGATACAAATACAGTAATTTAATATTCAATGACTTAAAATAACAATCAAACAAAGGGATTCAAATGGGTAAATAGTTTGACAAATTGATGAAAACTTTATAAAAATTATATAAAAATAATATTAATTTCCTACCTTGGAAAACTAGATGTCACACACTAAAAACTCAAACTCTCCTGGTTCCTATTGCTCACTCGACTCGACTGTTCCTTTATATCGCGAGATCGTGCTCTCAAATTAAACTGCGGGGTTTGCTATTTCATACTAAAATTTATACAGGGCGGTTCCCTTCAATATGAAACAAACATTGCTGCAACGGAGAAAAAAACAAAAATATAACCAGCTATTGAAAATATATTTGATTTCATTAGGCTACACGATAAAATATCTATATTTTCCATATTGTTACCATCATTTAGCATCTGAGGTTACTCCAAAAGAGCATAATTTGTACATGTTAACTGTGATTTAATTCGGAAATATGTTTTTAGGTAATGCACATTCCAAAAATGGAAATTTTCTAGGATCTGTTCTGGATGGCGGTGAAGACATTGGAGAACTATTTTTTGTGAGTATATACATTTACTTCTTGAATACAACCAAGGTCTAAGCTATTTCGTTTATTATTATTAGGTACCTAGTTATAAATATTAATTTAAATACACAGCAGGATGCGTCAACGAAAAGTTTCATCCTCGATTATCTGTGATTGGATTGGTTTCCATGGAAAGTGCTCGGATAGGTCGATTTTCATCAAGGGAGATATATTTTTATGTCACTGATATTTCCCTAGGGTAGGGTTTGATGAATATAGCTCTAATAGTAAGGGAGATATACTTAAAAGAGCGTTCCATAGGCATAATGAGTTAGAAAGAGAATATGGATTCGTTGCTAGGCTACAGACACTACATGTCTTTCTCCAACACATTATTCTATGGTAATTTATAGTCATATCTATCTTACTATTACATCCATCGAATATCAATGTATTCGTGAGAGAACGTTCTATCCGAATCTGTAAAAATACACAAGGTGGTCTATATAAAAAATACAAGTTGTGATAAATCACTCTTTTTTGGGACAACCTGTATAAATGTCAATGTCAAATAATTTTTCGGAGTTTTTACTCTTCGTCAGCGTTAAATTTATTTCTTATAGTAGACTCTGGGTATCCTTTACTACCTTTTCTTCTACCTACATTTGAAAATCCAAAAGAAATTAAATAACCCAGGAAGTAGTTACAACTTTAATTTTGCAAGGACCAGAAATATTGTTAAAAATACGAGTTTTAAATTATGATTCTGTAAAAGCCGGGATTTACGTCAGGTATTTAAATAGGCAGCAACTTCTTCTACACTAGACGATAATTTATAGATTCCCACAACTTTTTTGCTAAATTTTCCATTATGATACTTAATGAAAAGTCTTCATTAATTAATTTTAACGGGTTTACATAACGTCACATTAACACCAAGTAGACATTCTTCCCATCGTAGGCCATCACCACTATCACCAGAATCGTTGCCAACCCAGCTCTGCGAACAAGCTCTAATCTACAAATAGACCATTTAATTGAAAATTGTCTGGGGTAATGAGGATTCGAACCTACGATCTCTGGGTCGAGCGATCAAGACGCTAAACCCTGAGTCACCGGCTCGCTTAATATACGAGTAGATAATTTAATTAAACATTATCTACTCGTACCACGACCTCTGGGTTGAGTGATCGAAACCCTAAACTCTGAGCCATCTTAATAAGTAATATGTGATGTGCAACGTCAGAGTCAAAATACTACTTAAGGTACTCTTTTTAGTACTGTAGAAAATAGTAGGTACCTATATTATATTACTAGGAGTAGAAGGAGAACATTACTTGTTGAGCCCAGAAGCTTATACAACCGAGGCTGTGTAAACTGGGCCAAACACATAAGAACTCTGTACTCCGAGTAGAATATACTATTTTTTCTTCAAGCGTCAAAATTATGACTGTATTTCCTCAGACATTTACGCTTATATAAAAAACGATCTGACGTAACATTAAATTTCAAACTGACCGTTCTGAGAAATAATGGTTACATTACTCTTTTTTTTAATCCGTTGTTATAGTTACACCTATAGAGTTATAATAATGGTATACATTATAATAACTTTATAGTTTTACACTATTACCTTTTTGTACTAGGGTACTACAAATTTCTTTACTAGTAAAACAATGGGCTTATTCTATAAAACGTCCTAAATAATATAATGTAAGTATTATTCGCTTGAAGAAAAATCTCTTTTTTGTATAGTTGCTATGTCGATTTCAAATGAAATGGCCTTCTTTTTATATAAAATATTTTAATGTTATAGTGTATTATTCATGTGGTTGGAAAAAATAATGTTTCACAATGATTTTTGTTTAACCATTTTGTTTCAGACTTGTGCCCCACGCATCGTTAAAGCTTTTAACGATAATAACTTCTTGAATGGTTGGTGTTTTTTAAAGAAGAACTCTTCTGATTTAATTAGAGGCCATGACTGGACAATAAAACCATTGGAAGATAAGCGTAAGGGTGTAAAATCATTTAAAAAGTAATATCAATAGAAAAATCTTCATTTCAGCTCCAATAACCAGAGCTCCTGGCACTTCATCGTCTTACTACGACTATGCCTTTGGACAGGCTGGATTCGATCTTCATTATGAGAGGGTAAGTGTATGAGAACATTTTTGCACGGTGGCATACATTGTGGTGGTACAATAAGGGTGTTTCTGGACGAGCGATCTGAGTTATCTGTATTTTGGAAAGTAGGTATTTGAAGGTACGTTCTTCGTTAAATTGGTCCAAAGGAGTTGCAAGAAATTCTAAATTCAATGATCACTCAGTCATATCAGTCAAAATTAAAAAATAGTTTCAACTTGATGAACTTCCGCTTTGAATATTCACAAATAAACCATATACGAAGGCAGTTCAATAAATAATCGACAGCCAAGTTATACGAGGGTTATCCAATAAGTACCGCTGGTGACATCCAGGAAATGTGGACAAAATGGCATTCTCCCTTATTTGAAGGCCTAGAGGGTTCAGAATTCGGCCTTGGGAGGTTCTTCCTGGCACCCCCAGAGGCGGTGTTGCAAGATTGTGCACAATTTCCATAGGGCTGGGGAAAAAGTAGATTTCTAAGCTATTTGTAAGAAAAAGCCAATATAGGTAAAGATTTGAACTAGTTATCGTCCAGAAACACTTTGTTATGATGTGTGTGTTCTTTTTATGGGTTGAATAAATGGGTGTAAATAAATTAAACTATTTTTTTTGTCAACACTTACACAACACAAAATTATTACTTTATTGTGGAGAGAAGACATTATTCTGATGTTTCAAATGAATAGTGAAAGTCCCCTGTATGTGCCTATAATATATGACTGAATTTATATGTCAACTATGGTTTTTAGCAGACGCTTTGATATAAATATCCTTATTTTGTAAGTGTAGTTTTTTTTATAGAAAAAAATACAACTTTTAAAGCATACCCTTTATTTCCAGGAACTTAATAGACTGCTACTTGGTGCCCCTGGTATCAAGAATTGGAATGGTAATTTTATTTTTGTATCAGATTCTTCCTTACTTTTACATCTAAATATCTGCGTGATTTTGACCGTGTACATTGATATAGGTGACCGATATACAGATACAGTTGCTATCCATCGGATACTACATTCACTTTGCAAAGAAAACCACTCGTTCAACATGAACAGTAAATTATAAGCCGTAGTTCAAGAAACTGAAACAATTTACAAAATGTAAATCAAGGCGCAAAATATTTTCTGACTGCTGAAATCGCTAACGCTAGCGCTAGCGTTTATCAGAGTAAAGTATTACGGTGCGCTCAGGCTTATAGTGCGAATACTGGTGCTTCTATAGATGTCTACCCCTAGAAAGAAGCGAGTTAGACCGGAGATTTGACTCCACTAATATAGATAGCGCAGCACGCGATCGGTGAGGGGCGTGAAGAGTGTGTTCAGTTATAATACCGTGCTCGCTTAATGGAGTAACGTCTCATTTGATACGACGATCGGTGCGCTTCTAATTATGTTATACGTCATATATAGTGATATAATAATTTCCAATGTTTGCGATAGTTGCAAGCATTGCGAAATCTGTAAATTTTTTTCATTTATTAATAAATAAATAGGTCACGGCTAAAAACACGACTGCATTACCTAGGTACAGTTTTTTTATAACTTACTGTGGTCAGACAGTAGATAACACGTCTTGCGTGTGAACCCAGTAAATACCAAAAATACCACTGCCACCATTTCCTTTCATGTATTGATAAATACAATTTGTTTATATCCTCTGATTAAAATAGAAACTGATTAAAATAGACAGGGACATTTATCTGACACATTTTTAGGGGCTTTTATTTCCATGATGGCTAGAGAGACTAGGGATAATCCGCTAATAATCCCAAAAAGAACAGCTCCATATCGATCTGAAGATTTTAGTTACATGGGTGAGCTCTTAATAGTACTTATATTATTTATTATAATAAATGAACCTATATGTTTTCCACTAGAAAAAATATTGTGGTATTGAAACTAGTAAAACAATATTTTTCCCGTCGACCTTTCTCTCTTTCTCTTAGCTTGTTAAAAATGCAAGCCAGTTCCATTTCGCAGGTCCAATAAGGAAGAATCAAGGTTATCTCAGTAACTGTACGAACATCTATATAAAATAAGTTATACAGTTTTTAACCGAAATTTTAAAATATTTTTAATGGTCTATATAGTAAATTCTGTTAAATTGCCAGTTTAAACTATAAATTTTGTTAAATTACTAGTTGGAACTGTAAATTTTTTAAATTCCCAATCTAAAGTGAAAATTCTGTTTTTCTAGTTTAAACTGTAAGTTTTGTTAGTCTGTTATACAGTTTTTAACCGAAATTTTAAAATATTTTTAATGGTCTATACAGTAAATTCTGTTAAATTCCCAATTGAAACTGTAAATTTTGTTAGATTCCCAGTTTAACCCGTAAAGTTTTGTAAATTCTCAATTTAAACTGTAAATTTTGTAAAATCCCTAGTTTTAACTGTAAATTTTTTAAATCCCCAGTGGCTTTATTAAATTCCCAGTTTAAACCGTAAAGTGTTGTAAATTCTCAGTATACACTATAAATTTTGTTAATTTCGCAGTTTAAACTGTAAATTTTGTTAAACTCCTAGTTTGAACTGTAAATTTTTAAAATTCCCAATTGAAAGTGCAAACTCAGTTTTACAAGTTTAAACTGTAGATTTTATTAAATTTCCAGTTTAAACTGTGAAGTTTTTTAAATTCTCAGATTAAACTGCAAATTTTGTTAAATTCCCAGTTTAATCTGTAAAGATTTTTAAATTATCAGTATAAACTGTAAATTTTGTTAAATTTCCATTTTCAACTGTAAATTTTGTTAAATTTCCAGTTTATACTGTACATTTTTTAAAATTCTCAGTTTAAATTGCAACCTCCTGTATTTTTTACTTAGAGGTCGGATGGTATAAAAATAACTTCTCTTTCTTATGATATAGTCATTGTTGGGGTTCAGATTAACAATTTTTTGAGATATTTGCGATATTCTTCTGTTTTCAAGAACTTTTTGAGTTTGCCATGGATGGAAACAAACAAAATTGGTCACTGTTGACCATCTGCATCTGACCATAATTGCATCTGCCAAATTTTTTATAAAACGTTAAATATCTCATACTATATACCAAACGCGGTAGGTATATAGTATGCATATTTTTCGACTCAGAATTTTATTCTTTTTCATACAGCGTGAAAATCTTTCCATTTAAAAAATCTCTACATTACCAAACCAGTTTAAAAAGATGTCTTATTAATATGCTGTAACACCTGTAGATATTAAATATTTTTTATATTTTCCATGACAACAGAATTATCGAATTTTGTCACAGTATTGGCCCACCCTGTATATAAATGAGGTACCTATTAAATGATATTTATTTTTAGGATATGCAATCACTTCGGCTAGAATGGGTACCAGACCTCAAATAATGTCGTATGTCGTTGGGGCGCCAAGAGGTTCCAATTTGTTAGGAACTGTAAGTATTTTGCTACACTTAGCCAATAATTTTCCAGTAAAACCCTTTTGATCTTATAGTCATGCTTTCACGCGTTTACATTTCTTTTCTCGGCCACATATACAGGCTGTCCTAAATAGTATGTGCCAATAAGTATTGCTATTTCCTAAACTCTAAAAAAAACTAAGTTGCCCTTTTAAATGAGCATTCATACGACGTTTACAGTGTTGCCAAATTGCGCTCGGTTTCTGAGATGTTCTGGAAATAACTAGTGACGTGAGCGAAAAAAGTTAATAACAACCATTTTTTTGTATCTATAAAATTGTATCACCGGTTTTTTCAAAATGACGTTTAAATTGAAATAGGTACTAGGTTAATTGATTATGAATTGACCTTCATATTCTTTGTAAAATCTTAATATTTTTAGAAATCTATTTAAAGAGTTAATTTTTGTATTAAAAGAAAATCACATAAATAAGACTGGACCGTATGGCTTTTAAACAAACAACACTTATGATGGATTTTTAGGGTCGAAACTTCAAAAAATATGTTAGAAGCGTTTACATCTTTACGTTTTAGCAGAGACTTATAGAGATGTATAAGTCTCTGGTTTTAGTAAATTGTATTTGTCTTCATTTGAGTAACGAACCATTTTTGATTTCTGTTAACAGGCTCGATAGCCAAAAATCGAAAAACGCCCTGTAGTTGGAAAACGGAAACAGATAGAGATGCGGTTTGCGTACATTTTCTGAGATATTTCTTTTCTTATCAGGTAAAAATTTTCACTCCCGACGGAAAAGAACTATCTGCACTCAAGGGCCAGGAGATTGGATCTTATTATGGGTCGGCTTTATTAGCCGTAGATTCGAATAACGATGGAAGCGATGATATACTAGTAGGCGCACCCATGGGCGCCGGTACCACTTGGGAAGAGGGATACGTTTATTTCTACAAGACGGTAGCGGCGGTGAGTCAGAATGTAGCTTTTCTTTCTATTACATATACCGGGTGTTCCACATAAAAGTCCTTAACCTCGTATCTCGGCAACGGCAAGAATTTGGGACGCTCAATAATTTTCGAGAAAATTGAGATTGTTTGTGTTGGGTGCTATCTATTTTTCATCCCCTAGGACCCATTTCAAGTCAATGATTTTTATACTGAGTAGTCTATATGAGATGCTTATTGCGTGTACCAAAGGAGAATTTGGGACGCTCAATGCTTTTCGAGAAAATTGAGATTGTTTGATTTGGGTGCTATCTATTTTTCACCCCCTAGGTCCCATTTCAAGTCAATGATTTTTATACTAAGTAGTCTATATGAGATGCTTATTACGCCTACCAAAGGAGAATTTGGGACTCTCAATACTTTTCGAGAAAATTGAGATTGGTTGATTTGGGTGTTATATGTTTTTCACCCCCTCGGACCCATTTCAAATAATTCATTTTTGTACTGAGAAGTCTATGTGAGATGGGGATTACGTGTACCAAAGGAGAAGTTGGGACGCTCAATACTTTTCGAGAAAATTGAAATTGTATGTAATGGGTGCTAGTTTTTCACCCCCTGGGACCCACTTCAAGTAATTCATTTTTATACTGAGAAGTCTATGTGAGATGGGGATTACGTGTACCAAAGGAGAAGTTGGATAATTATTGTTTCATTGTATAAGGTAATAATTCGAGACTAAAATATACTTGAGTTTGAGCCTCACCAAATGAAGAGCCCGATATCTCTGAAACTATTAAGTTTTTGAAAAATAGTCATTTGGTAAAAATTGTTTAGAATTGAACAAAGTATCGGATACACCTTATTGCAAAGTTCCTGCCAACGACTTTCTTTCGACTTCAGCGCCATCTCCAATTTGCTCTGAAAAAAATCAAGTTGAATTCCATGACGAAGCCATAGATGAGCTCTATCAACTGTTTTTTTCAAAATCAAAATATATCTTTCCGTTGCCGGGATACGAGGCTGAGGACTTTTATGTGGAACATCCTGTATAGTTATGTCTTGAAAGGGGTTGGAACCTCTAGTGTGAAGATAACACTAACGTAGTTTTCCACATAACACCAAAATACTATATTTCACTCGACGCGCATTTCACCAACCAAGTTGGCATCATCTGGAGATGATTAAAACTAAACCCATGTGTCCTATTTATATCTAAATTATTTTAACGGTTCAGTGAACCGTCGTGACTGCTCAGTGACCCAATCGCGACGTGGACTGCTCAGTCGCGATGGTTCACTGAGCAGTCGCGACGGTTCACTGAACCGTAGAAATAGTTTAGGTAAAAATAGGACACAATGTTAGCATAGGATTAGTTTTAATCTCAGACAAATAAATAAATAAGGGGACTGAGCTTTGCCTATCCTATACTGTACAATAGGCTGCAGCCAACAACTCCATAAACTAGATGAGACAGAAGTAAGCTGTGTGCTCTCTATCTCTCTCTGTGTAAACAAACCGTCCTGATACGACAGTGGCGTACTGTTTAACAGGCACAAATAAAATAAATAAATTACAGTATAATTTAGTTAATTGAATTCAAAGCAAATACATTTATATGTATTTGCCATATTATGGCAATGCCAACAGTAGGTATTTTAATATATATATTTTTCTGAATTTTTATAGGTGTTAGATTGGAGGAATGTTATTTTGGGAAATAATATGTATATACATAAGTGATAATCCAACTTTATATAATAAAAATAGGTAATAACAAACGTACATATTATAAAAATAATTCTTAAATTATATACAATATAGTACAAGTATGTGGTATATGGCAAAATATTTACCATATTTACCATGGTACAACAAAATGATGCCTCTTGGTGCACAAATCAACATTCGCAAAATATTTGTTTTTGGCAGTCACTCTTTTTACAGAAACTATACACAACTGTATGAAAGAGAAAATAAAAATTTAATAAATAGGAACACTGATTTCAACATAATATCTAATTAGAGGAGTTACTTGCATAAGGTAACAGTTAAAAAAGTTTATATAAACTTCCATGCAAAAAATGGGAAACAAAAATTTTGCAAATTGCCTAGGTACACTGTTTTTATAAAAAATATTGTTCTTAAGAGAATAGATACATTTTCATATTAGATTGTCAAGAGTAATTTTTTTTGTCAGACTAATTACCCCAAGAGTAAAGTTAGGTAGGTATATAGGTAGGTATAACTCTCGGTATAACTAGAAACCTGTTACTTGAAACACTTCATAACTGGCCATTTTATTGTCAATGTTAAAATATTTCAATGAATTACTTTTAATGACTTACAATGTGACCCTAAAGCAATAGATCACATTATTAGGTAACTTCGTTTTTAATTTTTATTATATATTTATTGACATTAAACTGCAATTTTTAAACACTTATTTCAAGTATTAAGGCACAATATATGTACATACATATCTAATTATTTATAAAGATTAATAATGGAAATAAAAACTGTATAGCTACTACCTATAATACTATTATATTGATATATAAGGACAAGTTGTAACCAACTATAAAGCTATACTTTAGTAGCTTTTTTAAATACCTACAACCAGTACCTAAGTACTATTCACCAAAATTTTGAAGAATCACTGCATACCTACCTACCTACTGCAGTACCAAAGTTTAAGTTACTTACGTGCAACAGCCAGTAAAACTTGAGAAAAAAATTAAAATTTGAAAGTAAATATGTGTTATTGTCTAACTTATTTGTGGTGCAGCTGCACAATAAAACTTATTTTCTTTTATCATTACACCACTTGTAAAATACTTAATAGATAGTTACTACGCCTATGGCGTTGACTTACCTGTGCAGACTGAGGTTAGGAAACTTATGTTTCTTTTTTTTGCATATATAGCACTGCCGCACCATTATTTCAATAAATTAAATGTTAAAATTGTCACTAATCCACTTAAATTACGCTCACACACCGTAATAAGGAAAATAGAAACACTAATGGAACGCTCGAAACACACGTAAACAAAGTAACAGGGAAACATGGAAGGTTTTTATAAGACGTTGCCACATGTTGAGCTATCAGTAAGATACATTATTATTTCGACCAAAAACATTTTTAATAGTGACTGATATAACTATAAAATAAGTTCTTAACAAATATAGTTATATAAGGTATTCATTGATACACATATCAGGCACTTGGTTATTTTGAATAATAGCTAAAACACCTCTATTTGTGACAAATTAGTATGGAGTTTCAATACTTAAAATAAACTTGGCAAAACCAATGTAAACAATCGGCACTTAGACTGTGCCTTCATGTTGGCAAGATGATAGAATGTGAAATGCTCAGTCCCCTTATTTATTTATTTGTCTGAGGTTTTAATCATCTCCAGGTGATGCCAACTTGGTTGGCGAAACGCGCTTCGATTGCAGTATAGTGTTTTGGTGTTATGTGGAAAACTACGTCAGTGTTATATACTTATGTGATGAAAATATTATTTGGAAACGGAGTTGGGATAACTTTCCAAGTAATATAAAGTGGAATAGAGAATCACCAGGTCTTGTATTTTTTAGAAACTGAGAAGCCACGTAAAACTGGTTGGTAATAAGAAGGCTGGAGCAAGGTTTGGGACATCAATAGCTTCTCTAGGAGACATTGATGTTGATAATTATAATGGTAAATGTCATTATGATGTCTATGAACTAAAAATATAGTGAAATTGTTTCAGACATTGCAATTTCTGCGCCATATGAAGACGATGGCGTTGGGGCCGTATACATATATATGGGAAGCAAAACAGGTATACAGCCAATATATAGTCAAAGATTGTCCCCTCTGGAGTTCCCTGGGAATTTTCGAAATGTCAGAGGCTTCGGTCAAGGCCTTTCCAAAGGCGTTGATATTGATTATAATGGCCACAATGGTAAATCACGATCCCTTGCATGACCTCAGGAAGTAGTTTCATCGAAATAAAGAGCAAATTTGCTGATAAAATATGGATATATATCCACATACCTTATAAAATGTGGAAATCCATGCAAAGTTTCTCTTTATATCGAAAATGCTTTTACACATGCACGGTATGTCACGACGAGCTGAATCGATCTGTGTATGGAGAACCAATAGAGGTAGAATTTTCAAAATTTGCATGGGGGCTGATAGATGGCGCTGGATTTTTTAAAAATATTTTTTACTTTCTGCCACTTTTCTTTTGTATTTTTTATTTCATAACAAATATTTAATAATATATATAATTCCATTATTTTTTTTCAGAAGAATTGGATGGAAGTAAAAAAAATTGGGGTTACCATATAAAAAAATAGAAGTTTTGAGTTTTTGTGAAAAGAGTTTGCAAGCGGATTTTTTAAATACCCTGTATAACATTATGAATCTATTTCCATCTATTTTAGGCGCCCTTCACATTCTATATTCAGGTTGTGATTCAATGGTTTCTCCTCATGACTTAATTTTGAAAATTTTGAATCTATCGTAAAACATTGCAAGTCTCAAAAAAACTAAATATCTCAAAAACCATACATTTTAGATATAGGGAATCTTGAATTAAATGATCCTTAAGTTTGTCAAGGAATTAAAAAATGCAAAAAAAAATAGTAAGTACTCCATTTAAAATAAGGGAGTAAGTATCGATTTCCGCTATAACCGGAAGTGACAGGAAACCAAAAATATTTTTAAAAAAGTCACCGCCACCTATTAGCTCTCCATGCAAATTTTCAAAATTCTATTTCTGTTGATTCCCCATATATACAGATCGGTTCAGCTTGTCGTGACATACCCTGTATAGTATCAGCACAAGAATAAACAAATAACCAGAAGAATATCTCTCAGGCGGCACCTTTGATGTGGTTACCGACGGATTCGCAAACTCGGTTCCAAAAAGAAGGCGTATTTTCGAGGATCATTTTTTTATTTTAATTTATATTTTTAGGGTTTTGTTTCTTACTATAGTATTTTGCTTATTTAGTATCGTAATTACAAATTATAATACTGTGTCTTTTGTCGTTATAAAGTTCCTATTTATACATTTAAGTGTATAATATAGTTTCATTCTACCAAACAGTTTTTTTAAATAATTTTGTGGAAAATGTTTCCATGGATGTACAAATTTCAGGTGGTTATAAAAAATGTTTTCAAAACTCTTAATCACCCTGCTTTGTAAAACAACACTTTCAAAGTTTAATTGAAATAAAACTTCTAGCAACGATACAGAGCTTACAAAATCATTTTAAGGCAGATTTAAATTGTCTAATAAATCTAAATTGGCATTCTCCTAAGCTTTATAGTAGCAAAATAAAGCCGATTCATCCTAATCTGTTTCACATGCTATTTCTGCTCTGGTTATTTATTTATTGTTGTGTTATCAGTAGGAACTCTCCCACATTACTTTAGAACGCGACACTTTCAGATCTAGCTATTGGAGCTTACAAGAGCAGCCAAGTATTTGTGATAAAAACACTGAGTGTAATAAACTATAAATTAGCGCTGGACACTAATTTGACTTCTATCTCTAGCAGTGGAATGAAAGTGACATACTGCATATATTACACTCAAAACAGTCCCACAAGGGACTTGAAGAGGCTTCAGTTTAAAATTGATGTACGGTTAGATTATAGGGTGGAGGATGCAACACATCGTGAATTCACTTTGGATGGAAGGCTGTCAGAAATGTCTTGTGACTCATTTGATGTTAGGGTAAAGGTAGGATATCGACGACAAAACTAGGACTTCGCTTATTCCTTTACTATGCATGTTCTGTTTTAGCAATCGCCGATAGATTTAACTCCCTTTAAGTTGTCTTTTACGTCCAAAATAGTTCAACCGGATATAATTGGAAAGGGGGAAAGCCCCATAGAGAAGTCTATCCCATATGTTCATGCATGCGGAGATGATAATATCTGCCAAACGCAAGTACTGGTGAACGCGCTGAGTAACTTGTAAGAATTTGTGAATTAATATAAAAGTTTTACTGATCCGAATATCTTCATTCGTAATTACTCCGAATGGGACATTTTAAAGAACTCTGCCTGCTTTTTTCAGGCCACATATAGTACTGGGACTGAATAAAGAGATGATCGTTACTGTTTCCGCTGAGAATAGCGGAGAACTTGGTTATGACTGTAAGTTGCATATGAACTTTTCAAATGTGCTGGAGCTCAGAGATATTAGGGACTGCAACTTGGAAAACAGCACTTACATTTGCACTTTTGCAAGTAGATTGCAGGACACGGAAAAGGAGGTAAGGAGGCTTATTTACTAGCTCTTTTTTTGACTTAAATAAACTGTTTTATCACATGTATGTTGTATATAGATTCATAAAATAAAAATATAACCAATTTGGAGACAAAGACGGGTCGATAGTAAATAAAGTACCTATGTATTAAACGGAGAAGAAAACGATGTATGGGTGGGCCGAGGTACCAATATCTGTGAGTGGGAAACGTGACACGGGTGACAGAGGTTAGAGGTGTGGCTGTCAGCTGCGTTCCCCCACTAATTACGAATATAATTCAACATAAAAATGTGCAACTTTTCCTAATTTAAATCACCCTGTACCTCTTATCGTTTCCAAGACCCCAATGGTGGCCAAAATTAAATGTAACACCGACTGCTTTAAAATATATTTTTATAATAATTTTTGTATTTCACGTAAGTAATTGCAATTTTTTCGATGTGTTTTAGATTCCATTTAAATTTGACATAAAATTAACAAAACCGAAGATGAGTCAAATAAAGCTAAATTTTGAAATTCAATGTTTAGGAGAAAATGTATCCCCTGATGCAAGTAAGACCGAGCTCACATTAGATGTTTTACTAGCAAATTCTCCATATATTCAAGGGTAAGCCTTTGTAATCTATTGTACAAAATACTTTTTCTACAAACTTCTAAATTAGGAGTTCTACACCGAGCAACTTCTATTTCACCGATGAAAACATAGATAGAGATATAGAAGTTTCACACGCATATAGAATCGGCAATACTGGACCATCGCCCATTAAATTGGATGTCTTCCTTGCACTACCCACCGTGAAAACGGACGGAATGGATATATTCAACTTTGAAGCAAAGGTGAGTAGAAGCTAAGGACTGTTTTGGTATAACCTCTAGTTCCGAAACTCCCAATAGTACTGATTGCCAATAGATCAATTATGGAACGGCGTTTATCATCTCATTTTTTTAATGCATGGAAATTGGTATTTCCATTGGTATTGTTATTTTAGAAAATGTTGATGACAGATAACTTAAGAACAATTGCACTCTGAGATGTTGAACAACACTGAACGTTCAAATCAGCGAGACACTCAAACGTTTGGTTGTGTTTGCTTTTACTGATGGTGTATAACCTCCTCTCGCGCAGCAGTTTCAGTAGCTTTTTAACCTCAATACAGGGTGCCCCATGTAAATGGTACGAAAATTACACCAGTAACTCTCAACACTGAATCATAATTTCGGAACTATGCTGATGCTACTGATAGTACTAATTGGGAACTACGGACGCGAGATAATCTATAGTTTTTCCAATGATCAGTTATCAATCTTATGTTGTTTCAGGGATCTTTGAATGGGATTGAGGTACAATGTAACCCGACAAACCGAACTGACTTACAGAAAACCTATAATGTCACTACGCTTCTGACTGAACCAATAAATAAAACCGTGATAATTGACTGTTTTGAGGAAGGTGTTGATTGCTTGTTCCTGTTCTGCGATGGAGATTACTTGTACAAGTCTACAGAAATTGCGGAATATAAGGTGAAAATAACAACAAAACCGAAATTATTAGGTAAGTGCAAAGAAAATTATATCTACATCTACAAAGGCTACACGATGCGCGTCTAATACTCATCTCCCAATTACTAACTTTCGAACTAATAGGGAGTTCGAATAAAATACAGGGTGAACCATGTAGCCTGCACATCATGTTTCTAATAAAACTGCATGGAGAATGCTTGAGAAAATTTTTAATACCCATATCATATGAAAATAGTTCAGGCGCTTTTAAAAGCCGATTTTGAACCACGGCGACTTTTTGTAATTGACAACATCCTCACAAAAAATGTGAGGATGCGGAATTGCGAGGGTCGGAAGAGGTGGACCGATACCATAGCTTCCTAGGTCTCCGGATATTAATCTTACTGAAAACTTTATGAAAACTTACTACAGAGTTTGTGCTTCCATGATAAATAGTGCGATTGTTTAACTTGAGGCAAAAGGTGATTTAGTTCAACACTTTTTGTGACAACAGATCATAGATTTTTAGATTTACCTTGTTTTCTTATTAATTTCTTTTTAATAAAAAGATGTTTAAAGAGTAAACGTTAAAATTCATTATTCATGAATATCTCGAAAACAAGGGACAATCGGCAATTTTCCACACCTGATTTTCGATTTTCTTTACTTCAAGTATACCTAAGGTCCTAGACGGACGGACGTAATTTTTGGGATAAATGAATATCTATTAAAAATTAACAATGTAATTTTTTTACCATCGCTTCTATAACAGAAACAGTATATGACTCCAATTTTGGAGTTGGAGCGAAAAGAACTGATAGTCTACCACAGAAACACAAAATGATTTTTAAATCAAAAGTAGCCAGTAACACTTATACTAACATAGATTTTTTTTATTTTAGCCTCACATTATAAGAAGCAACTGCTCAAGAAAGACATCCTTGCATTTGTGTCATCTGCTTATATTTTTAACTCCACGACAAGGTAATATGTTATCTTTTCTACCAATTAGCAATTTGGCCACTAAACTGCTGTGCAAAATTCAACATTTGAAATTTTGGTCACATTTTCACATTTTCACGCTATTAAGTACGAAGTAATTTGTATCCTATGATGTACAGGGCGTTATTTAACATCCTTACATTTTTGCAAAAATTTGACAAGCTGCCAATTCTTTCACAGCCGTTGCGGATTTTCTTTTATTACTTACATTTTATCCTTAGGCTTACACCCCCAGACGTTTTTGCCAGTTTTGGTCTAACGCCGTTCTTTGTAGAGATACGAATTTTTTCGAAAAAAGACAACACGACTTTAGAACTACAGCATAAATTGAATGAGACTTGGCAGTTTTCATGTTCTGTGCCTGTAATGATGTGTAAGAATAATTTTTCTTTTCAATTGCCCGTTACACCTATACAGGGTACGTCCAAAAGTAGCTAAACATGCGAATTAACTACTTTTTGACGTAGGTACCCTGTTTAGATGTAATTAGTAATTAAAAACAAATTTAATCCTTACACACCATTACAGACACCGAACATCCAAATTGCCAAGCCTCATTCCATTTTTGCTGTAATTCTAAAGTCGTGTTGTGTTTTTTCAAAAAAATTCGTATCTCTATAAAGAACGGCGTTAGACTAAAACTGGCAAAAACGTCTGGGGGTATGAGCCTAAGGATAAAATGTAAGTAATAAAAGAAAATTCGCAACGCCTATGAAAGAATTGGGAGCTTGCCAAATTTTTGCAAAAATGTAAGGGGGTTGAGTAACGCCCTGTACATCACAGGATATAAATTGTCCTTCGTAATTAATAGTCCCTGTATAAATTACTAATGAATTTTCCGTCAAAACTATTCCAATTTTATCCCAATCGGTTAATTCTAACCAAAGATGTACAGTGTGAGAATGTGACCAAAATTTCAGGTGTTCCTTGAATTTTGCACACGTTTAATTTCAATTGGACCAGTCAATCTAGTGTCAAGAATTGTTCAGTAAACACACAATGCAGAAGTTATCAGACAGTATTCAACATTACCAAACAATGTTTGGTGTTATTTGTGGCCTCTTTCATAAAGATTTAGGTTTTTCTTAGCTAGAAAAACGATAGAACATCATACGTTGGGAATGAGTTATTCGCCTGGTCGTTCCTATGATCGAAAAACTTCTCTGTTATGTGTATGCATGTATGTTTAATTTAATCGTATTCATGTTGACATTTACAGAGTGGAAGGACACACGTCAACGATGATTTTTTCTTCTAAAAGCAAGCCTATACCTTTGTGGGTTTATATTGTTGCTGGAGTACTTGGTGTCATTCTATTAGCTTTGTTGGTATTCCTTTTGTATAAGGTAAGTGTCTGTTTTTCTATTTTTGTTTGCTAAGCATTAAACAGTATTAAAATTAACAAGAAAAAACATATATATGTGAAAGTTATATACAGGGTGAGTTATTTACTCACCCCACTTATACATGTGTTGCATTTTTAGTGTCACTTCTTCGATCGCAACTATAGAGACAAATTAAACGACGAGAAACTAATGGTGAGCTTTTATACGATATTTGGTTTACCCCATCTAAATACTTTTATCTTTAGGATGAAAGAATGGACGGCGACGCAGATAATATGGATCCAATAGACCTTCATGACGTACCTGATGAGTGATGATTAATACCTGTTTTTTACTCATATATTTATAATAAGACAAAAGTAAGAGTAACTTCAAGTGCACAAAAGTTGTTAAGACATTTTCGTAAAAGAAAGTTGATTGAAACTTGTATGTAATGCCATGTAAATGCATATCAAGCCATAAAAAAAGGCGCGCCCTCAATTGAAAAGGAAAATCCAGTTCCCGTACGATACAGTTCTCAATGGTTTACTCCTAAACCAGGAAAAAATTAATGCATAAAGGCTACGGGACAACGCCTGGAATTTTTCTTCACACGGGTTTCTTTTTTATCTCTCACCATGAGAGCTAGATCCATCAAACGGTATATCGATGTATTTGTGAGAGGCCGTTCTATCCAAATATCTAAAATACACTTAGTGTTTCATACTTTCAATTACATTTCAAAAATATAAATAAATAGTACCTACTTATCTTTTTTGGAGATTTTGTGTAAATGTCAATCATATCAAAATATCAAATAAAACTCGACTTACCGATACTGGAATTTAAAAAAAAAGTGTATACCATGTTGTTAAGGTGGATACTTTTCGTGAGATCACCCTGTAATATGGTCAGTGCAAATGTTAAGTCAATCCCTCCTGCGGGGATCATTCCTCTTCATTCCACTCGTAGTTTCGTGATAACTGGATAAATTAAACGAAATTCTAGTTCTGATTTTAGTTTAGTGTTTTTAGTTCACAAAAAACTATTGAGGCACCTCTGACTTGAATTGTTTTAGGTCGTCTTCAGTTTTATAAGTATCAAGGAATGAAAGAGGTATTGAGGTCACTCATATCATAATGTAGAATAAACGGTAAGATATTCCACAAACTATTTATTTAAAAAATAACGTACAAACATAATGTTGTGAGTCGTATAAAACCAATCGAAATATTTTATTTGGCGTTTCCAAAAATAATCTACCTATTCCTCTTTTATTCAATGTTTTTAATTACACTGTGATTATTTGCTATATTAATTTTATATTCAGTCACCTCGCTTTCTCTTTTAAAAATATTCAAAAAATACTCTTAAATAAATTACTTAGAGATCTCCCAAAAATATTGTTTTTATTTGTTTATTATTGTAGATGCTTAGCTTATTAATAAAAATATAAAAAATGTTGTAAAGTGGTATGAATTCCACACTTTTTTAGCTAGTGGTATAGGCAGACCTGCAAGTTTTGGCAAGGCAATATTTCAAACAGATCTATTTCCCGAACGAATTAAGGAAAACTCGTAATAGATTTCTCTGGATTTCCTTTCCATTTACCTTATGGCATTGAAAAATTTGTCTACAAAAAATAGTAGTTGGCATGTATTGGGTTTTTTGTACACTTATAATCTGTTAAGGTAAGTTTTCGTAAGGACAAATCTTAGCGACTTGTTGGCCCAACATGTTTACTGACCGACAAGTTGGCAAAATTGACGGCTGTTTATGTTGCTACTTGTTTGCAACGGACATGTTGAGAGAACGATTTGAAAAATCGAATGCTGCAGTTAACTTCAAGATGGCAGACGATCAAGTAGTACAAGTGGTAGTATCAGCATTCGTGGTGTTAGCAGGAAGCTATGCGATAGAGTTACTGAAAACACAAAGAAGTCAAACCGGAAACGTAAACGATGGTGTATTAGAAGCTTTTTAGCGAAAAGACGTTTGGAAGGTGCATATAGTTCGTTAATGAATGACCTTCGCTTTCAAAGTGGATATGAGAACTTCTGCGTTAAATAATCTTTTTTGGAAACTCGTATACCTAACCTACAATCACAACACTTTGGTACAGACTAGACGGGTTGGCGAATAAAACTGCTAGAAATAAACAAATCTAGTGTTTACGTAGTGACAAACGAACGGCTACTCGACATGTGGGATTAAATTTTGCGTCCGACACAAATATGTCGTCTTACTACCCCAACATAAAATATATTTCGTTTACGTTAACACGTTAACGTTTACGTTAACACAAGTCGGCCAACAAGCCGGCCGACAAGTGGCGTCCTTACGAAAACCAAGCTTTAGAGATCACAGTCCAGTTGGCTGTATACAGGGGTCTGTAAACGTTTACCTGGTTGCCTTGGAAATATACAGGGTGTTCACCTAGTGCGCGTAAGTCCAATATCTGGGTTAATAAAAGAGATAACTTAATTTTTTTTTCTACAGGGTTGTCTAATATCCCGAGCTGCACAAAATGAAAATATATTTACATATTCAGGGTGTTCAGTTTTTCCTGGACAGGTACCAACTTCATTTTTTTAAATGGAAACCTATATTTTTTATGGCATTATCGAATTCTACGTAAAAAATTAGTGGGACTTTGTGCATAACACTGCTATTGAAATATTGATAGTTTTCGAGATATTTGACTTTTAATTTTTTTTTCTTATGTTTCGTCACTTCTAATAGTTGACATAATTATGGTTGTATGACAGATAGAAATTATTTTTTTTCAGAAACTGTAGAGTGAAGATGGCTCTTTCGAAAAACGTATCAAAAGTTGACCTGCGATATACAGGGGGCAACAGAAATCGTGCCAAACCTGATGGTTTAAAATTTAAAAAATCTCGACTTTTTCAAATGGAACACCCTGTGTTTTATGATTTCATTAGATGCCTTTCTGTAGACTCTACAATTTTATAATAGCTTTCCCTATACCTAAGTTGCGTAGTTTTTGCAAAAAACCCACTTTTATGAAAAATACCCGATTTGCGCACTCCTTTGACGGAAAAAATATTGTAAGGCTATTTATTTTTATAAAATGTATTAGTTTACACTTCTTAAAATAAAAATAACTGAAAAATTTAGATAATTTCAGTTTAATAAACAAGTCTTTATGGAAAGTTACCATTTATTTGTAAATAAAAGTAAAAAATCATAAAAGCTCTACATGTAATTAAGAATTAGCAAAACTGGCGTATGCTTTAGAAGAAGTTCATGGGAATTATTTGCTAGCAGCACGTATTTATAGAGATTCCCACGTGCTGACTGTTTTGAAAATGTGAAAGAAAGATTTGAAAGAACAGCAAATGGGAATTATGAGAAAACTACCAGGAGACATGGGAGTAACAACGATAATATTTAGTTTAATGTTGTGGTTTCTGCTGTTGATAATTCCCATGAACTTCTTCTAAAGCATACGCCAGTTTTGCTAATTCTTAATTACATGTAGAGCTTTTATGATTTTTTACTTTTATTTACAAATAAATGGTAACTTTCCATAAAGACTTGTTTATTAAACTGAAATTATCTAAATTTTTCAGTTATTTTTATTTTAAGAAGTGTAAACTAATACATTTTATAAAAATAAATAGCCTTACAATATTTTTTCCGTCAAAGGAGTGCGCAAATCGGGTATTTTTCATAAAAGTGGGTTTTTTGCAAAAACTACGCAACTTAGGTATAGGGAAAGCTATTATAAAATTGTAGAGTCTACAGAAAGGCATCTAATGAAATCATAAAACACAGGGTGTTCCATTTGAAAAAGTCGAGATTTTTTAAATTTTAAACCATCAGGTTTGGCACGATTTCTGTTGCCCCCTGTATATCGCAGGTCAACTTTTGATACGTTTTTCGAAAGAGCCATCTTCACTCTACAGTTTCTGAAAAAAAATAATTTCTATCTGTCATACAACCATAATTATGTCAACTATTAGAAGTGACGAAACATAAGAAAAAAAAATTAAAAGTCAAATATCTCGAAAACTATCAATATTTCAATAGCAGTGTTAAGCACAAAGTCCCACTAATTTTTTACGTAGAATTCGATAATGCCATAAAAAATATAGGTTTCCATTTAAAAAAATGAAGTTGGTACCTGTCCAGGAAAAACTGAACACCCTGAATATGTAAATATATTTTCATTTTGTGCAGCTCGGGGTATTAGACAACCCTGTAGAAAAAAAATTAAGTTATCTCTTTTATTAACCCAGATATTGGACTTACGCGCACTAGGTGGACACCCTGTATAGTAAGCACAGTGCCAGGATATTCTGATATTGGAAATCACAACCTCAATTTTCAAATGTCCCAATTGTCAAAGTGAACCAAACATAAAATGGGTAGTAAAATCCTGGATCATCCTTCATTGTAGTTTGTAGAGCTGACTACCTACCTATATCTACAAAGTTTATTTTAAGTAAATCTCTGTGTATAGAAGAGCAGGTAGGTACGTGTTACCTGATTTTGAACTAGATTTTTTCAAGTAAATTTTGTACTGTTTTATTTACAATACAACACAAGTTGAAGTTTACTATCATGAGTGTGCGAAATACTTACAATAACTTCCTAAACTAATAAAACACTAACAAACTATAAAAACGCCAATAGAAAACTTAAGAAGATTTACCAAAACACGGAAACCCTGTGACAACGTTAACTGTAAACACATTTGACAGTTGTTGCCACGTTGTCACTTACCAGGAAGTCAATTTATCGAAAACAGACAACTTAAGAATTTGTTCGGTAAGTTCTGACAATGCCGGTAACTGCTGTGAAACACTGAAATAGGGCAGCATTGGAACAAGACAAAATTTTCGCGGATAGCTTGATTTAGCGTATGTATGTACCGGGTTTTTCAACGAAATGACTCACCCCCTATATCTTTTTTATTTGTGGTGCTAAAAAAAAGTTTTATACAAAAGTTTTATAATTTTTTATGAGCTTTACAGTATTCTATCGGAATTAGTTTCCAAATTCCTTATTTATACATAAGCAGTTTATATGTATTTTTTTTTTTGAAAAAATAATAGGCACTTGTATATTTTACTCATTTAAAATGTTATACTTACTTACTTGAAAATGTAAAACGATCTTACATCTACATACATTTTACAGCTTTAAATCAATTATATGTTATAATAATTAACAATAATACTTTTCAAATTAATTTAATTAGTTTTATACCTATATCTAAATTTTTAACGCAGATAAAATAAATATATATAAGTACTAGATATAATTACTATGCGGTATATTACTCGCGCTAACGGTACTCTTACTTTTCTTCAACTTGATTTTCTCTTTTATCAAAGCCAATCTAGAAGACTCTCTATGGATGGGTACAATTTCCTTAGGAGCGCTTTGGTTCTTTGTCTTCTCTATCTGCACTACGGAATAGAGGTCATACGAGAATTCTTCGCTGGGTACCATCGGACTCTGCAAACTGGTTAAAGTACCTCTGAAAAGTGTCGACTCCGACTGGTTGTGTTCGGGAGTGTCCAAGAAGAACTTAGGCATGGAATTCTGTCGAATAACAGGTAGTTCCTTGGGAAAGTCGATTTTGAGGTAGAGGCTCTTAGACATGCGCCTTTCCCTCAGGGATTTTTTCCTAATTTCTACTTCTGGCACGGTTAGGTTTCGGGTGTGCGTCGAGGTAGGCGCTGGTTTTGGTTTGTCTTCTGCTTCCTTCTCTGCATTCTCGAAGCTGACTGTTTTCCTGTTGGTAACTTCTTTTGCTTCTTCTTTCGTTTCCTGGAAAAAATAGAGAAAATGTTGTTTTTTGATATATCAATGACACGGTTTATCATCAAAACTGAATTAAAAAGGTTAATGAGGAATTTACTAACACGCACAATGGAACGAAATCCAGATGTTTTAATGCACTTTATTTTTAAAGAAAAAAGACATTTCTTAAATGTTGCTTAGATGAAAGTGCCTGTAATGTGGCCAGAAAATAAATATATAGGAAATACATATACATAGGAAATACCTATAGTAGCTTGAATAAATTGTTCAGTCAATGATTAGAGAAAGCATTATACAGTGCCTCCATCTATACTAACTAGAGATTTATTTTATAAATAGTGGCCTCTCAATCCGATGGCAATGTACTCGAGAAAATTTGTATCCAAATCTGTGCAAATATACACGGTTTGATTTAACATAAAGAATATGACATTATTTCCCACTATACAAAAATTGATAACTCAAAAAAGCAATATTAGGAAGTTGTAAAACTTGGCCGGTTTGTTCCCCAAGGCAATAGGTTTATTATACAGAGTGAATCAACGAAAAGTAACACCCAACAACTTTTCCAATATCATATGTTATGTTAGTAGTGGTGAGAAACACATCGTAGTGCCCTCTTTGGGTCTTTGTTAGTTATCTGTCTGACAATTATTGTCAAGACAGAAGATGCTGAAAACAACTACCAGACACTGACCGGTTTCGCGCTTATTATGCGTTCATCAGAGTGCCATAAGTATTCTGATGAGCGCCATAGTACATAGCGACACCGGTCAGTGTCTGGTAGTTGGTCCTTCAGATCAGAAGTAGGATAGGAAATCCACCTGACAGCAAGGTTCACCTTATGTTTATGAATTATGCTTACCAAAGTGTAGGATTATGGTCGGCAACCTAGGACGACTTAATTACGTGATCTTTTTAAATACATTCTAGTCAAAAAATTCACTAGGAAATTTATGTTTTTATAGAGTCGTGATTGGTGCGTGAATCGGAAAAATATGCAATGTTTCAGTTTGATTTCAGTAATATTTAAATTTTTACTTTTTACGAGGTGTCAAATGTCTAACCCGAAATCACAGGAACAAGAAGATAAATAAGATAATCCCGTAGCTCACCAATGTTCGCTGTGACTTTCCGGGAAGAAATTAAAAACGAAGTACCTACTTGGCACCTATTAAATTGCTTGGATTATGACAGATTTTGAAACAAAATCAAAGTTGTGTGACACATTTTACATTTTGACCAATTAATTTTCGAAACCATCAAAGTAATGCGTAATGCCTCTACAATGGAAACATGTACATCAAATATATGTACTATTTTCTCATAAGAAAAAACGTATGTGTCGACAATTTATTGTAATACGTGGCCAACATTGGTCATTTTGTTGGGAACAGACACTGTTTATTGGAAACTATTGCAAAAGTGTGTCTTAGATTTCTACATGGGCATGATTACCATGCACAAGTATCTGTAAATGGTAGACAAGAACTGTTTGAAGCTGTTGGGTAAACGTTACTTTACTTACTTCGTCATCTTTGATCATCCTCTCCTGAGAATCACTACTCGTTCCCTCATCACTACTCTTCTCCACGAGGACAACCGGCTCCTTCCTCAACGTGACATTTTCATTCCTCGTCTCATTTCTAGCCATCTGCTCCTCCCATCTCAGTCTTCTTGGTTGTAGTATCACGGGCTGGTCGCTGTCCCTGGCCCTTTCAGGCAAAGGGTCAATGGTAACTATCGCGCGGCCCGCTATCACAGATACACTGTCGTAGAATGCCATGTTGTCGAACATGTTATTGTTTTTTTCTTCTTTTCCGAGCGGCTCCTGGTACAGAGCGATGTCTTCGTCGAAGCAATAGCGCTTCTCGATCAGGTGCCAATAGCATGATTCTAAACATCTGCAACAAGGAGAAAAGATGTTGATTGTCCACGGAAAACTCTAAAGAATTTAGTTAAGCCGATTTTAGATATGATGAATTAATCAAAAAATTCAAATCGTTGGTGGAGAACTGTTAGATGTCGCAGAAGTAGCTGTCGACGCATTTTATTTAATAGCATAGTAGGCCGTGTCACACATCGTTTGAAAGTGAATGTGTTGGCTTTCAATCACTGTAATATTTGAAAGATAGGGGTATCAATTCTCTACGTAGTTCAGTTCAGTAAAAATCAAGTTGTTCCTATTCTAAACATAACTACCGGGATATCAAAAATTATCTTGGTCAAGGGTGGTTGTGGAATGTAAAACGTGTGTCTACGCGCTTTCGTAAATTCAACATTAAGATGTGATGGATCCTGTAGGACCAATCAAAAAACAGAATTTTTCAAATCAACTAATCAGAACTCGTTTTTTGGATCCATCACATCTTAATGTTGAATTTACGAAAGCGCGTTCTTACTTTAAATTTGAAATAATTATGTCACTGTCACACTGACATCATCAATAACCTACAAATTTCATACCTATTTATTTCAGTTGTAAAACAATAATGAACTACAAATTATGAAATAACGGTTTTAGTAACAAGAAAAACTAAAGTACAGTAATTGTTGGAAATGTCCCCCGTTTTGTTCGATGCACAAGTTGACGCGCCTCCTCATGCTGTGAAAAGCGTTTTGCAGCATTTCTGGCGTTATGGTTGCACATTGCTGAACAATTCTTTGTTGCAGTTCTTGCGAATTATTTACCGGAGTTGCGAAAATCTTGTTTTTTAAGTAAGGAAATATAAAATAGTCCATAATTGTCAAACAAGGTGATCTCGGAGGAAACTCAACTTCTGTATGCAAACTTATCAGCCGGTCATCAAAAAAGTCGCGGAGGAAAGCAATATTTTCTCATGTAGTATGTGCTGTTGCACCGTCATGCTGGAAATAACCGTACCGAAGTTCATCATCGTTTAACTGTTGCACAAATTCAGCCAAAAAGTTGTGTCTGTACCTTTCTGCGTTGACAGTGAAATCGAAAAAAATTAGCCCAATTATTCTTCTGCGAGAAACTGCCATTCAAACACCAATTTTTTGAGCATGTAGTGGCGATTCAGTAAAAACATGAGGGTTATCATTGCTCCACATTCGCATATTTTGAGAATTGATGTATCCCGAAAGGTGGAACCACGCTTCGTCAAAAAAGTTAAAAGTTAAAAGTTAAGTCCAGAAGATCGTCATTCATTAAATTATTGACAAACCAATGGCAGTAACAAGGCGTCTGGGGTGGTCTGCGGGCAGAAGAGCTTGATGTGCTTGCATCTTATATGGATGCATGTTCAAGTCTTTCTTTAAAATCTTATGACATGTTCCATAAGAAAGTCCAATTTCCTGAGAAAGACGTATCAAAGGTTTTGCAGGCTCCTCTTCCATACGTTGACGAACGTCATTGACAACTTCTTCTGTACAAACTCTTGGTCTACCAGCACCTTTTTTATGAGTCACACAAACAGTTTCGCGAAACACTTCAACACAATTTGTAAGGCACGCATAAAAATTGTCCGGTAATATTGCTACGTTTGGGAAGTGCTCTCGAAAATTGTCCAAAGACAAACGTTGACTGTATTGCCAATTTCCATTAACTAGCACACCCGTTCGAAAATAGGCTTCAATCATGAAAATTTTGTGCTGTGTGGTAAGAGGCATGATCAAAAACTGGATTAGAAAATTTCAGCACAATGACTTGACAGATTCTGACACAACAAAACATATTCAAAAATTTAAAGTACGACACACGTTTTACATTCCACAACCACCCTTGACCAAGATAATTTTTGATATCTCTATACAATTGATTCTTTTATTTACAAACTGCCATAGAGAAATCGCTAGTTTGATATTTAAGTTTTGAAGTTATTTATTGTTTATTTCATAATTAGTTTGTCGCTTGCTTAGTTATCGTTCTATCGTTTATTTGTTACCTACCATTTATTTTTTTTTTCGTGGTTTTCGATTTCAAATGAGTACTATTGAAGAACGTGTTTTTGCTATTAGAAATTAATTGAAAGCCAACACACTCCCCCGATTTAACACCTATATATACTTTTTTTTAGAATTCAAACCTCTTAGATTACAGTACATTAACATTCTTCTCTTTTCCCTTAACATGGGGCGGAGAGAGATTTATTTTAAGGACGGACTGTCTACAAAATAACGCTTTACGACAGAACCATAAATTGAAGTAATTCATTATTTATAACTATGAGCAATCCCATTTTGAATAGATATAGGTGACATCACCACCTAAGGATGACCATCAATAGCGCCTTTGGCGCGATTATATGAAATATCTCCCTTTATACGTTCGACCTTGACACTTTTAACATAAGATTATTATCATAGTCTGCTGCCACTTCAACGAATATTTTTGTTGAAGTGGCAGCAAAATACTTTACAATACACTTGACATCTAAAATCAGTGATCATCAGTGATTATAATATACTAATATCTTTCTTTCCAATCAGAATTATTGGTTCAGAAGTTAGAGTCTTGTGTGGAGGATGGGCGGCATCTTATTATTATTATTCGTGTTTTTGCGCATTATGCACTTCTCAGTTTTTCACTGGTTTATTTTTCTTATAGACGGGTTAATACCATGTCTAACAAAAAATTATTTTTGGTTTACAAACGATAATGCAACTATATTGCATGTATGAATGTATATGTATGTATGGCTGCTTTTGGTGACTGGCCATATACCCTTTCTTTCAGGCTAAGTTGTGTGAGTGAGAATGAGTTGAGTATGGAGTGATACCCTTCACCTATATAATGAACGGACTGATAAGAACCTGTTTCTGTTTCGATAATTTTTCAACTTCTTATGGTAGTTACAGATAGTCAGGACAGATGGTATCGTTACATCGATAAGGTAGGCGATTATTTTTATTTTATCTTGAAGTGTTCTATCTGGCTTATTATGGGTTAACGTTTTATCAGTTTCTACGGTTAGGTCCTAGTATAATAATATTAATAATTTATAATATTTGTTTTCTATTACAGTTGGTGGTGAATATTGGTAGTACGATTGAAGCTCCGATTGCAGTTTATATCGCAGGGCTATTGCACACCTGATTCTAGTTCACACCCGGATGTTATACGTTCTATTGTTTTAGAAAATTGGTGACATTTTCTGCACCTATTGCCAGTGGCGGCTCGTCAGGGGAGGCAGTGCTGCCTCCCCTGAATTCCAATTTTTAAATAGATAATATTTACTAACAACTAATAAATATATTAATAATATCCACTAATATAATAAATAATAATGTAAAATGTAAATGCTTGTGTTTCCGTACTATTATTTGAAATTATTTCCAATCACAAACGACCCAACGCATCTATGGTCATTCTTGGGCGCATCAGTAAAAATTACCAGGGTCTGCTAACTATTTGGTTTGTAGCCCGGGTAGCGCTGGTAAGCCGGCGAGCCACAACAGCCGTCTTTCGACTTTAAGACGGCTGCGGCCGAGTGTGGCCGACTGGAGGCATAAGTATGGATGCCTCCTTTGAACCGATGTTTTCGGATAAATGAATTATTTGCGCATGCGTGTGAGATCTGAACACGTGCTTTTTGAATAAAGCTAGAGACAAGTGAAGGCAAGACCGCCCACTACTCCATCCTTTCCCTCTTAGAAATTTGCGGGAAAATAAGCATGTACGGATGAAGATTGAAGACGTTTGCATATCTACTATGTATAATTTTTTGATAATCAAATAGGTATTAAATATTACTTATTACTTATTATTTACTATTACCTATTTTAATATTATTTAAATAATTTTTGTCGAGATTTCTGGCAATCGCATCAAAAAAGGGATATTTGTCTAACGAAACCTATTTCTTTAAGCAAATATTTTTCCTCTCGGAATTTCTAATTTCTAATTTTAGGGCGTTTGACCTTGAAAAATGAAAACTTTTCGCCTGCGGCGTTTTTTTGTTCATGCGCCCCTCGTACCCACCCTAATCTCACCAGTCACCACTGATTTATCTATGCCTCCCCTAAAGAAAAATTCACGAGCCGCCACTGCCTATTGCTCTTACTTGAAATATCCTTAAAAACATATTTTTAATAGCTAGGTATTTGTCGCTATAACTTGGTCTTATATTGCTAGTATAAATCCCTCTGTTCCTGGGTATAATTGGTCTGTCTGTAAGAACTTATATGAAAGTTTTTTGTTTATACGTTCTGGGTTGACTCTATTAATATCTACGGTGCATTGCTTTAGACGACCATACATTTTCCTTTTTTACAAAAGCATTATTTTGTAAGCATTCTGCTTCTTGCATTGATAGATTTAAGGGTGTGAAACCGTCATCAATTTCTACTATTGCTCTATGTAATGGATGGTCTTTGATTTGGAAGAATGTCAATCTATGAAAATATACTTACAGATTTGAAAATATATTCTTCAGCTGTTTTTCCAAATAATAATTCGAAGAGAGAAAAAAATCAACAATTTTTGTGTTCTGTAGTTAAAATGCAATATGTGGCCCCTTACTAGTTATTCTAAATCTATAAAACGGCAAACATGTTTATTTATTAGTTATTTTCTTTTATTAAAAATATCTTTATAATAATTATTATAGGATTATGTGACCCTTTTTGTATATTTTTATCTTCAAGGGTTCTATTAAAAAACGACAGGAATCTAATTAAAATTTATTGTTTTGTCCTTATAATAATTTATATATAAATTTTATATGCATGATCTGTGGTTCAATTTATGGCGTATTTCTCCTTCACATTCGATTTGAATTGAACTTTTGCAGGAAATAAAAATTGGCCTTCACAACGGTTGTCGATTACCTATTTATTATTGTATAGCAATAACGTCAATGTTGACTATTGTTTGCCAAACGAGTAAATAAAAAAATATTGTAACAGGAAACTATCAGAAACAATATCTATAAAATTTTAGGAGTTTCATTTTTCACAACAATAATAAAAGTAAAGTACAATGTCTGACAAAAGTTCAATATATTAATAACCTTTCATTGGAGCTTGTAGTGTTTATTTTACAGCTAGAGTTAATTTCATTTGAAAGAACAAGAGTATTTGTTTATAATAAACTATCATTAAATATTTATCGTTCACTTTATGCGAACTAACTACAAGTAAGTATTAAGTGAATGGATAACTAATTTTAAACACTAAAACTAATTGAAAACAAAGAAGTTAACGATTTTGTTAAATTTTGAAAGGTGTCCTATTTCGTTTAATGTTTCTTTTCTACAGGGCGCCACATTTTTTTCAGGAGTCTACAGTTTTTCATAAAATGAGAAAGAATAATTTATTCTGTAATTTTCAATACTTCTGCAATGTTTCAGTTTTGAAAGAGATCCCTATGTCTTTATTTATTTTTCGAGTGATTTAAACGTAAAATCTTTTGCAATCTGCAATTTTATCAAAAGTAAAGGTCATTAAAATCTACTTATCACAATAAAATTATTCGTACCTACTCTTCAAATGATATTTAGGAACTTCAAAACTTCTTAAATTGAATCATGTTGTCATCCAAGCATTTTAAATAAATATCCATGAATTTTATTGGTATATTTTTTATATTATTCATTGCCTAATTTTAGATTATTGACGGAGCTCCATGATAGAGAGGTTAACAACTTCTCAAAGACATTATTTGACGACGGTGACGGTACGAACCACGCTGCCGGCCAACTTTTTCTAATCGCTTCTACGCATAAAACTAGTAGCGTTCTTAATATATACAACTAGTTATTGGAAGGAGATGCTGAAAACAACTACTCCACGGCAATATGCCCCGACTGGCGTTGCATTGTATAATATATATGCTGCAATATACCCCGTGGAGTAGTTGTTCTCAGCATCTCCTTCCAATAATTAAGGAGGATTGTCTTCCTCAAAGACAATAGAGGTCGCTGTAATGGCATCTGCTTTTCTGCAGATCGTTATCCGTCTGTCAATTAGACAATAATTGTCAGACAGGTAGTAGCAAAGACCCAAAGAGGGCACTGCAGTGTATTTCACTGTATCTCGCCACTACAAACATATACAACTAGTATTACAACCTCACTGTATAAATGATAACCCACTGTTTACTAATTAATAAGGTTTTCCAGGTTCCCTCATTCTCGTACTAAATGATAGTCATAGTTACACATAAGTCGTCCCTGGGCGGGCTCACGGCCAGCAAAATAATAATATGCCGCTCCCTCTCCTATACAAGTCGCAGATTTCTGGGCTCATCATTACGATGGGAGTGATGGATAGAGATATTATTGTTATTTAACTGTTAATACATTTATTTATAATTATTCAGTTAAAAACTAAACTAAAAGACATACATATTATCAATTAAACTATCCCAATATTATGATTTTTCATTAAAAAATGCAATGTAAATCTGCCTCTGTAACTATAAATAATATTTCTTAATGCCCAAGTAGATACTTATTTCATGTTTTTGATATTTAAAATGATTATGATAAAAAAATTAAAAAGAAAATATATTAAAAAACAATAAGTGCCGTTCCCGTCAATAGTGAGGGGGGGGGGGGTATATAGCACGCGCAGTAGTTGTTTACGCTATAAATATTCCTTCAAATAATGAAGTTATTCATTGCCAAACCTAGGTTATAGGGACATAGTTCTTATGTAAATGTTCAATGAAATTCCTCAACTTTTCAAAATGAAAAAGAAAACTCGGAGAAAACCCAAAATTCATATCTATTCCATACGATCCTCGTTTCACCCGTGGTTTTGGTAAGTTTTTTAAAGATATAGGTATCTCAGTGGTTTATTCATCGGAAAATAAACTACAACAGCTTTTAGGCAATCCAAAAGACAAAATAGGAACTAAGAAAAAGTCGGGGATCTACGAAATTAGCTGTAAAGCCTGTAATCAAAAGTATGTTGGACAAACTAAAAGGTCAAATCAAACTAGATTCAAGGAACATCATATGACTCATCTCAAAAAAGATGGTAGAACTGATAGGTCTATAGTGTCGGCCAGCATGCGTTTGAGAACAATCTTAAAATAGATAGTAGCAATTCGAGACTAATTAGGAATGTGACAAATTCCAGATAGATGGATGCTTTTGAGAGTTTGGAAATTGCTAAATATAAAAATAGTATGAATGGTGACAGAGGGTCAATCCGATATAGCCCGCTTTATTGGTTAGTAAGTCAGTAAGTAGTAGCTGATCCGTCGTGACGGTTCACTGATCAGTCGCGATGGTTCACCGAGTGGTCGCGACAGTTCACTGAACCGTAGAAATAATTTAGGTATAAATAGGACATAATGTTAGCATAGGTTTAGTTTTAATCATCTCCAGATTATGTCAATTTGGTTAGCGAAACGCTCGTCGAGTGCAGTATAGTGTTTTGCTGTTATGTGGAAAACTGGATCACTGATAAATGTTCATTAAATGTCATAAAATTGTGTAAAATGTGGTGCGTGTTGAATGAACCGGTCATAGCAGGTCATTTTAAAAAAATATTATGCGACAACTTACGATAAAAAAAATTGTCGGCATAATCAGGTACTTATGTGTTTCATTAAGAACGCCGACACTAATAACAATTTCATCGTTTTGTTTTTTAAGAGCAATGCTTTTTTGTAAGTGGCAAAATGGAACTCTGCATTGGCGGTGATAAAGTGACCTTAAAAGTTCATTGGAGCATAACATTTCGATAATTTCACTAAATAATATATCCCTCTGTTTAATTTTTTGGCTGAATATTCATAAATAAATTTGTAAACATGTCTATCAACCATAATTTACCAAAATAAGTTCCAGACGCGGTGTGTTATACTATATCTATTATTGTATTACTGTTTTCATTTTGTCATAAACAGTTTAAGTTGTAGGCGGTTCTGCATATGAAATGGACAAATAAAGTTGGGATCCTATAAGTAGATCGCACCTTACTTTAAATTGGACGAAAATTCAGAAAGTTATGGCAAGACACCCTGTGTAAAATAATATCGTAGACAACGAAGGTTTAATAAAAATAATAAACTATAAACGAGCAATAAAACTGACTTCATTTCACAACAACTTAGAAAAACATATTGTGTTTGTTTAGACAATGAGGGGACTTTTTATGATAAGAAGGTTTTATTTATTAGGTAGGTAAATTATTATTTTTTTAGAATTATCATATTTACTCTAAAGGTACATAATAAAATAAGATTACAATTTACTTTCAGAATATTTTTCATAATTTCAGATGTATTATTATTTCTGGAAGAAGTTGGTATTGATGATAGGTATTGATATGATAAAACTGTGTTATGAGGATGTAAATATATTTGGATAAATTGTACAGGGTCTTCGTTTATATGTATTTTAAACTATATGTAGAGTATGTTTTAACTCTTTGATCTTTTTTAATACAATTAATGGATTTTAGGGTATCTTTTGATGATGCAGAAATATCAGGTGAAATGCAATATCAGGTGAAATGCAATATCAGAAACACAATCGAAGAGTAGAATCGAAAAGTGCAATATTTTTTAATTTTTAGTCTTTCACATGAAAATGGTGAAATGCTAATGTGCTATTTACTTACTATTGATATTTTAATTAAAAAAGCATTTCGCCTTAGTATTTTGGCAATCAGAAGTGTTTGACAGTCAGTACTATCGATTCCTTTAGCAATATTTGTCATAGTGTGCCCTGGGAATATAAAATTCAATGAAATGTAATAGCCCATGTTAATTGCCATTAGCCAAATGAAATGGGAAACCCGGTATATGTCAAAATGTTTTTAGTTTAGAAATCATTTTAGACCACCCTTCCCTCCTAAATTTTTATTTTATAGATAAACGCCACGTACAGTTAAAAGCTGTTTAATAGTACCCACACCATGTAAAATAGTACGTAAATAATAGCCTAGGTATTTACGTATTTCTTCATAATTCTATGGCATGTAATATAAATCAATTTATATTTTGTGCATTACGCTAAAATTTATAGACCATAAAACTTAGACCTTATAAATCAGCAGCTCTAAATTTATTGTACGTACGCAGTCCACTATTAATTATTTATGATATGATAAAATTGCGATAAGGTCGCCCAGGTGAGTAACGTGAAGCCGTGAATGAGGTCGCTCAGATGTGTAACCTCTACGAGATTTATTAAATGTAGGCGAAAAAAACAATAAATACGACCACTCCCTTTTCGCATTGAACTTAAGGTAGGTACACTTCTTGATGTCTGGGATTTGATTCAGAGCTGTGAGATATTTCCGAGAATACTTCTGAAAAGTGAAAAGCCTATTCAAGTACTTAAGATATTAATACTGAAGATGTAGGTCACTGTTGAATATTGTATATCAAAAAAGAGGAAACATCTGAGAATACCATCAAAATAATGAGATTAACCCCAGGCCCGGACTAGGCCGGCGAGTTACTGAGTAAAACTCGGTTGGCCTTCAATCACAGAGTGAGTAGGACGTTCCAAGGGATCTAAAGACTATTTCAGTTTCGAAATGTCAGGCCGATGGCTGATCTAAAAGTACCAAGGAAAAATAAAAATAATCAGTCCGGGCCTGATTAACGTAAAATAGATTGAGATTTATTAACTTATTTGTGCTACCCACCGAGGGTGGATACCTGGTACTCCACTGAAAAGTTTCCACGTTAAATAAGTTGGTATACACGTTTTCTCAAATCAGTTCCAGAGGCAGGTCAATTTTTATTCGAAGGAGACTTATTTTCATATTATTGACATTTATTTATGCAAGGTACCCCAAAAATGAATGAAATCAAATTAATAGAATACTCCATGTATTTTTAGAAATTTGGATAGTTGATTTAGATCTTACGAATAATACATTGATATAGGGTTTGATGAATATAGCTCTAATAGCGAGGGATATATACATAAAAGAGTGTTTCATAAGAATAATTCGTTAAAAAGAGAATATCGATTCGTTGCTAGGCTACAGACGCCACAGTCTTTCACCAACACATAGCTCTCATGGTAAATATTTTTGGTTTACCTTACTATTAGAGCTATGCACATCAAACACCATAATTGGTCAGTACCTTCTTCCAAAGCAAAAACTTATACCTTTGGAATCTTGAAGGGAGTCGGAACCTTTGGTGTGAAGATAACAGTGACGTAGTTTTCCACATAACAGCAAAACGTTATACTGCACTCGACGAGCGTTTTGCCAACGAAGTTGGCATCATCTGGAGATGATTAAAACTAAACCTATGCTAACACTGTGTCCTATTTATGCCTAAACTATCAGTGAACCGTGATTTACTAACCAATAAAGCGGTCTGTATGGGATTGGCCCACTGCCACTGTTCATACTATTTTTACACTTTGCAATTTCCAAACTATCAAATGCATCCAGGTGTCTTGAATTTGGTAAATTCCTAATTTAGTCTTAAATTGCTACTATCTATTTTATGGTTGTTCTCAAACGCATGTTGGGCGGACACAAGACTTATTTATCTGTTCTACCAGATTTAAGATGAGCCATATGTCCCTTGAATCTAGTTTGAATTGACCTTCTAGTTTGTCCAACATACTTTTGATTGCAGTCTTTATAGCGAATTTCCTAAATCCCTGACTTTTCCTTAGTTTCTATTTTGTCTTTTGGATTACCTAAAAGTTGTTGTAGTTTATTTCCCGATGACATAGGTACTTATATCTACGAACCAATAACATACCTATATCTTTAAAAACCTTACCAAATCCTCGGTCCACCCGTGGTTTTGGTAAGGTTTTGTATATAAGCAGAAACTTTAGAATGACAAAATTGTTTAATCTAAAAATTGTAATTGTAGTGATATTAGTGATTATGTTTTCAAAACAAAATCGTAAAAATATAAATTCATTACGTACGTCTATGGAAAAGCAATAAAATATCCTCAAAAATTGTCTCCTTTTTCAACGGGGCCGCTTCCGAGATATTCTACTTATTTACTTACTCTTGTGCCTGCACTTATGAATAACAACCTATATTATGTGGACACTATTTTAAACATAAATAAGTGCAAGCAACCAAGACATCCTATTAAGATTTTTGGCAGATAATATTCAAATACCCATTTGTTACGTCGTGTATATTAAATTGAATAATTGACGTGTATTTATATCCAAATGAAAATGGCATTTAAATGTCCAAAATGTTTGCAATTCTATTATTACAATAAATTGAAATAAAATGGATTTAGGTAATAATACCTCAGGAGCAGTGCAGAGATCAAAATCATAAATGATTGTTACTAGTTCCTTATTCGTTACATATTATTAATTTGAATTTCTCTAAATATGCATTAATATGAATATCTATTAAATTCGCTTGACAGTCCACCTGTTGGTTGGACATCGTCCAATAGAAACGTTGGTTAAACGTGGTCAGTTCACTCCTGATTTCAAAATGAAAAACATCAGAAGCGCTACTCATCTCCCGTCAATTTAAAGTTTGTTGTCAAGGATGTGCATGTGCAAGCTTATCATTTACACCAAGGAAACAGTTTGTTATTAATTATCTTACTTTTGTTAGTCATTTAGCGTTGCTGGTAAAGAAATTCGCTTAAATAAATAATAATACACTAATCCCACATATACAGTGTGACACGGATTCATGCTATAATCCTCTTTCCCCCCCCTTATTTTTTTGGATACGTGTTTCAAATTTAGCATGGCGGATGTACTTATCAAAGGTCACTATTTGACGTAAAAATTACCTATTTTCCACTTCCGGTTTGACCGAAAGTAATACCAAATCTCGATTTTTATATGTAACATGCTGTATATTATTATATTTTTTGAATCTAAGTAATTCAACGATATAACATAAGTCAAATTACTTTTTAGTCTAATTTGTTAAAATAAATAAACTGTTTTTTCGGTGGACAAGCATTAGGTGCTGCAGCCAAAGCATGACTGAAGGTCACAAATGGTTGAATCTTCATGAACGTCGATAACAACCAACACCAACGGTACCGACAACAGTCACATTACTGGTATTAGTTATTCTGAGCGTTGACATCACAGAAATAAAGACTATAGAAGGAAAAGTCTTACACAGGTCTTGTGATATTTTAAAGATCGGAAATGAAGGATTCGGTCCGGAAAGGATTCTGCGCAGTTCGCGTTTGATGACGGAGCCGGTATTTTTCTTGCAACTTTGGACGACACACCATGAAGTGAAACGATATTTACCACTTTTTGACTTTTGCTTCAAGAAAATAAACAGACAATGCAGTTTATATGTAACAACTTGCCAAAAGGTTGACGTCACGTAGTATTCATTTCACTGGTCTATGCAATGGGTTTATGGTGTATGGACTATAGATGCTAAAATTAGCAATTTCTTATTAAACTCCATTCTTTACAAACAAAAACAACCACAACTTCAAAGTCCAAACATCTGCAACCACAGATTACTAACAAAAAAACCCTAGAGGAGGAAGGAAACATCAACTCATCAAACTTACATCGTTTTCACCGGCAAAAATTGTCGGTGAGACCGGTGAGACCGGTGAGCCACCGATGAACCATCTATGAGTTATAGCAACTTCGGAAGCATCAGGATTCATTAAAAAACAGTTTGATGCCACCGATGCTTATCGATGAGCATTTAGAAACACACTCGTAAGACACAGACAAGAAAGTTACTTTCTCCATTCTATAGTCTTTATTTCTGTGGTTGACATTCAAATTAGATCAGCACGACCTTGACAATCTAGATAGAGACATAATATTTTTTATGTCAACGTAGTGCTTGATGTTGCTATTTGGTAAATTGCCTCAATTTCTGAGGATTACATTTATTATCTCAACTACTGTATAGATATTTAAAAACAGGTTTATAAATAATTAAACTTGTACATTTTTGTTGTTTGTTTTAGTATCAATAATGTTAACGACAGAGATAAACTTGATCTTCATATCGTTTAGGATTAATCCTTTTGAGATATTTTATTTTATTCTGATCAAGTGATACGTATATTAGTACATAATAAGGACTATTCTCATAAATTATAGTACTTGATAGTACTTGAAAAAAGTAAATCTCAACATTAATAATTATTGATAAATCTAGTTATATTTTTAATGAGTAATAATGAAAAAGAGAACAGAAACGAATGAATTTCAGAATTTTCTTTCAGAATGCATGAATTTATAATTATTCATTCATTCATAAGTAATTTAAGTAAATTAAGTAAATTAAGTAAGTAAGTAATTAAGTAATTTATAAGTAAATCAGTAAATATGAATTGAATATTTTCTAGACATTATGACTGGCGCGACATCTAACATCTATATGTTTTTACCTGTATGAAAAACGAATTATAGGTACAAAATACTCTATTTTCTGTAGATTTCAAATACTTACTTAGACAGAAAAACAATTCTACTTGAATTATGTTTCAGTCAACAGACAAACCCTTCTACATGAATGCATTCTTGATCGAGCGCTCTACACAAAGATGTACAGGGTAGTTCTATTTCAGAAAACTTTATATGGCCAAGCTGATCGATAGCCATGATTTGTTTTTGAATCCTCAAAATCTCCATGCTTAAAATTCGAAGTATACTCTGACAATATAAAACATGTCCGTATTATCCTGTTAAATTTCTCAGAAATTCAGTCACTGAATAAGATGATACTTTCTGAGAAAACCAGAAAGGAAATTCTATAAATAAATGTGGAAACGTGATGACTGTGGAAGTTGGAAAAATTAAATTATAATTTTTCTAGTTGGTATTGAAGCATCCTTATACTATTATGAATACTAAGAAATTATGTGAAATGGATAAATCCTTTCGTACTAAGTATTTGGTTGATTCACTGCCTGGATATAGACTCGGTACTTTCATTTAGTAAGTTATTGTACCGTGTTTGTTACTTCTAACATATAGGTTTCAATTCTTCACAATTAAAAATACCATACTATTATGAATACTAAGAAATTGTGTGAAATGGAGAAATCCTTTCGTACTATTTGGTTGAATCACTGCCTGGATATAGACTCGGTACTTTCATTTAGTAAGTGATTGTACCGTGTATGTCACTTCTAACATATAGGTTTCAATTCTTCTCAATTTAAAATGCCTTGAATATGACGGGTTTTATAATTATTTACTTCAATATTATTTCAAAATTAGTCAGTCAGTCAGTCAAATTATTACTAAACATCACTAAACTTTTCATCACTTTCCACCACTGCTGAATAAAACTAAAATAAACTACTGATTTGCCGGATTTATATAATTTTGAGATGTTCGCAAATTTTCTCGAGACATGAGTAAAACGGAATAGATTCAAACGGAATATTTTCGATCTTCTTACGATCAGCGTCGGTCCAAATGGGGTTTTAGAAGGTAATAAACTTACAAATAACAATAAAATTAACATTAAAAGCAAAATAAGCATCTTAAGAAAAAGGTAGGTAAATATTCGTCACATTATTGATGAATTTGTATTGAATTACAGCGCGTTATACATTTCTCTTTTAAAAAAATCATCTTTGGAAGTTTGCCTGACATTACGCTGCACGTACCATCCAACACAAGCAATATGCATGAATAAATTATTTTTTTTTTAAATTTGGTGGCCAATTTGAGCTTGAATTATAGAGTCCACTTCTTAAAAATATACTATTTGGGCACGATCAGTATTTGGACTAATCTCCATATCAAAAAGACCTTGTTTAAAGCTAAAAGAGATGTTTTATAGGGGTTTTTGATGTTCCAGATTGTTATAGTAGATGTCGTGAATTGCTACATCTTCTGATCTACAAAAATGTTATAGAATGTTATTCTCCGCAATATTATGCACTACGTTTATGCTCCGTATACATTCATATATTTTTTCTTTTTTTAGAAAATGCAGTATGTTTCATGGTATATGCGATACCCACTCCCAAAACCTTCACAATATGCAAAAATGCAGTTTATTTTCGTCACACTATAAAGGATGCATGCGCTACATCATTGACTAAATGTTTACGTTGTATAAATCACGTATTTTTAAAAGAAAATCGCAAAATTCGTGAAGTTAAACATTGTTATTTTAGAGGAAACGAATCTTTGACACAAGTTTATTTGAATATATCCAATGTGCTTAGATCAGAAACTTCATCCTGATTTATTGACATTAATCAGTATTTATAGCTCAGCTCACTAAATTACAAATTTAATTAAATGAATAAGTGTATTTGACTGAAAAGTTATTTGATTTTATTAATACGAGAAAACCTAGGTGCATTAAATATTCAAATATTCCATATGCCATATGCTGTTCCGGACTTACAGCGAAAATTACCACATTTGTATATTAATAATAACTTTGCATGAACCACCTGTACATTTTTTGAAATTTAGTATTGTGACATAGTCTAATGACCTTTCTACTATACCTACGCTATACTACAAAATATTTTAGGATTCTAGTTTTTGCCAACAATATCTACTTCTGAGTTTCCTGTGAGCGCCATATTGAATTTTTGCATCACTAAATGCAAAAATACGAGTACAATGACACATTGTACTTAAAACAAGAACATTTACAACACCTCATGTTTCACGAGAAAATAATTATTGTTATCGTGTGTTAAATACAACAATTCAAGTACCTATAAACAGTTTTTTGAAGCTTAAAGTTGAAAATTAATAAAATAGCTATTTATGATATAAGTGTTAAAAGTAATGTTTTATTTTGTGAGTGAAAAAGTTTGCGAAACGAGCGAAGCGAATGAAGCAATTTCGCGAAGAAAGTAAAACTTTACAAAGTTTCTGTATAACTGTCCTATACTGATAATAAAATAGATAAATTTAATAAAATCACATTTTGACACCTCTTGCCAGTTTATTATATTTTGACGTTTCAATAATTATTATCGCATTTGCTCTGAAGTGGCTGTGTTAGGTGGCGCCGAATCACCTTAGTTACCAATAAACAATATTGTTTATTTTACTGCTATTTGGTTGAAAAAAAGATAGTATTAAAAATTTAAAATATTTCAGTGTTAAAAATATTTTTAACACGCTACTTTGTAAACATCAACTTTTAACACTATTGACAGCTATTAAAAATTATTAGTTTTGCTTATGTGAACATAAATGATATTTAACACAGCAGTAATAGTAATAGATAACAAAAACAAACAAAGAAAACCATATAATAATATCCATAGATTTATAAGACAATCTATGATAATATCAGAATAATCCTTTAGTCCGAAACTCCTAACAGTATCCTTTAAAATCCTTTCGGATTCACTACTAGGTGACACTTGGATAACCAAGAGTAGTTGAATTTCGGAACACTGGTTTCTAACCGCGAGTATAACAAAGGAAAATACTGTTTTAATTTTTCACATTTTCCCGTGTCACTTTCTATAATAGATTTATTATAGAAATAATTTATTATATGTTATTATATATGTAATAGTTCTCGACAGTACATTGAGATATAGAGAACAGGTTTTCAGGTATATTCAGAGAGCTTATGCAGATGAGGCTTATATATCCCCACAGGCAATATTTAAGTATTATAACTAAAAAGACATTGTGCGAAACTTTGGTTCTTTCCCAATTTAATTGCTTTATACGGGTCTTTAGATATTGATTCTTCTAGACGTATTCAGAGAGTTCAAAATTCATGTTTACGATTCATTTTTGGCATAAGAAAGTATGATCATATTTCACAAAAGTTAGTAGATATTAGATGGCTAAACATGAAAAATCGCAGAACATTGCAAACACTCTGTTTATACCAAAAAATTATTTTAACTAATAAACCTTCCTATTTATATAACAAAATAACTGTTAGATGTGATGTACATAACATTAATATAAGGAATAAGGGATCCATTTCACCTCCTGCTCATAAAACGAAAGATGAAACGATTTTTTTGAAAGATGTTTCACTTTCAACATTTATCAGCTGTATAATTCTATTCCTGAGTTCAAATCATATTCACCAACTAAATTTAAAAAATGTTTAAAATACTTTCTTTTTACTAATCAATATTTTTTACATATTTAAGTACCTACTTTGTTATGATTGTTTTTTTTGTGTATGTATAATATGTGTACAATCCTCAAATTTTTGTCTTCATATTATTATTATTATTTTTTTACCGGACAAAAATGTATTTCTTATTTGTCAAGGATTAAGTGGTAGAGCACAACATTTGTGAACTTCCCTTGTGATTTTCAATGATAAGATTCAATGAACATACTTATTTAGTTTTGTAATGTAGTGTGGTTTGTTGTTGAAAATAAAGGCATTTATTATTATTATTATTATTATTATATATGAGCTATCTATTAATTCCCTTGTATGCCCTTTTACCCTGCCACAGACTGGTGGCGCACCCAGAAAAAATCTTGGGTTGGGGAGGCAATGCTTCAGATAATTGTGGATTTATACAGGGTGTCCCAGTTTTATGCTGAAAAAATTCGAGGGCATGTAGAACCAATAGAAACAATGGGACTTTGCTATATAAACTTATTTCCAAATTTGTACCGTTTCCGAGATACAGGGTGTTGAAATTGAAAAAAAATTATGGGAATAGCCAGTGGCCCGTAACCTGCTCTATTGGGACCCCTTTTCTAAAAAATATATGTTACGCCACTGACTAACTTTTAAAAGTATACGATATTTCGATGTCACGCCCATTTCTCTATAAAAAAGTAAATTACATTTGACCGAAAATAGATGACCACCAAATTTACCATCACTAATTCGCGTTCAAGGAAGTTCGTGGTTCATCTTTTCAGAAAAAGCATCGAAGCGCCAGTGTCTGGCGAAATTATATGTACGCAGAGCAGAGAGCAGAGAGTTGTTCGTCAAGGTTGTGAATATTTTTATTCAATCATTTATCCCGATAATTTTTCACAGAATTCATTCAATTGTGAATATATGGACTAAAATAACAAAATTAAAAAGTAGGTACAAAGTTTTACTTGCTAAATTGCAAGATGCAGAAAAAATGCCACAAAGGAATCTGGAAAAACAAAAATTAATACTCTAAGAGAATTAAATAAAAAATATTTTAATTTTAACCGTTTATGAGCCAATCAACTTTCATCACTCGCAGATAATTTCGCCAATCGTCTACTTCCATTCGTAATTCCTCTAATAATTTAATATACGAAATTTGATGTTTTATCAAAACCCATTCTTTGACCCATCTATTTCTTGCTTTCTTTTTTCTTTTAGTTCCAATTAAGATTGGTTGGAATTTTATCCTGACCTAATCAACCATCATGCAGCGCTAAGTATAAGTCCCAGCTATAAAATGGTGTCATTAACGCAGTTTGACCTAGTTTTTATTAATACCAACTTACATATATTTCAAGTGCATTTAGAATTGTCTAAAATATTTCTCAAGATGAGTATTGAAACTGTTATTCAGTCAGATTAGGTTATCACACAAATAAACAAACATACTTTTTTAAATATTCGGCAACCCAGAGTCCTGCATGGTATAATATTCATTTATAAAATAAAAAACACTGATTATTTTTAATTGTACAGGGTGTTAGTTAAATATGCGGCAAAAATTCAAGAGGTTATTCCTTGGACTATTGTAAGGATATTTTATCCTTTGATGATTTTTGAAAAAGCGCTTTGTTGCGAAGATATAGGGCGAAAAAACTTTTAAACACATCCAATTTTGGTATTTTTCATATTATTAATGTAGGTGAAATAAAAGTATGGCGTACTACACTGGACGGATCAAGTAAAGGACATGTAAGAAAAAGGAGTTGTTTTTTCTTACCAACATCCCGTGATACTTCGGAGTGATTATTTTGTATGTTGTGTTCTTGTAGTTTGTATGTGTCGCATTTGTTAAGATTGATTGTCGTTTAGCTAGTTGACGTGTAAACGGTTGTTAGTGAAGTTCTCTATCATGGCTCGCAATACGAATGCCCAGATGGCTGACATGCATTTTATTTATGGACTTGCTGATGGCAATGCATTAGAAGCTAGGCTAGGTACATTGAACGATTTCCTAACCACATTGCTCCCTATAGAAAAATCTTTCAAAGTATTCATCAACGTCTTCGAGAAACGGGAACATTGAAGCGAAGTGGGGGACCAGGAAGGCCAAGGACTGTAAGAACGGTAGACGTAGAAGAGAATGTGCTGGACATGATAGAAGAAGATCCAGGTACTTCTACGCGAAGAATTGCAAATACTTTGAATGTAAGTAATTGGACTGTTTGGAAACAGACCAATTACAGAAAGCAGGCCTCACGTATGGCCTGCTCGATCCCCAGACTTAAACCCCCTGGATTATTTCCTATGGGGCCATCTAAGGTCATTAGTTTATACTAGGCCAGTGGAAGATGTGGACGATTTAAGAGATCGGATAATTGCTGGGTGTAACTCAATAAGAAACGACCCTGGCGTGTTTGAAAGAGTTCGGGAGTCTATGAGGAGAAGAATGGATGGTTGCATCCGAGCTGGAGGTAGCCATTTTGAACAATTCTTGTAGGTTCAGAAATGTTACATGTAATTTTTAGTAATAAATTGTTATTTGTTGAAAATTCTTTTTCCCTATATCTTCGCAACAAAGCGCTTTTTCAAAAATCATCAAAGGATAAAATATCCTTAGAATAGTCCAAGGAATAACCTCTTGAATTTTTGCCGCATGTTTAACTAACACCCTGTATAGAGGGAAGCTTCTTATGAGCATTTTTGTCGCATTAGTTAAGATCAGCAATAAAATCTTGTATTATTTGTCTCATATTAATATAAAAGCTGGTTTCATAATCAAATTTAAAGGAGCTTTAGCTAAAGTTGCTTTTTGAAACTTTGCATACAATTGTCTAAATAATAGATCTAAGGTTTTAAAGGTAATTTTATCTACATGTTCTTTATTTTTATTATGACATATGATTGATTGTGAGAGATAACAAATCAATAGGTAGATAGGTAAGGTAAGTACAGGTAGGTACTCTCTTGTAAATACTGACTGAATAAAATCTCTACGATCCAGTCAGTTCAATAAAATACGTAGGTATGGTAGGTACGTAGTAAACATTTTAAAAATGGAAACGATTGATATTCCTGACAAATAAAAGAGTGTTTGACTCGGTGGCAAAACCAAATATTATGAAATGCTAAACTCTTAACGGACAAAAATAAACAAAGGCCCATAAAAACTATTTAAATAAACGATTTTCTTAAAAATAACACGATTTTAATAGGTCTTTGTTTCACACAAGAGGATAATAAACTTAAATTTATTCGGTTTGTAATTCATACGCATTAAAAATAAAGTACGGAATAACAGTATATGTGCAAAGTATTAATATAAATCACATTAAAAATGTTAATGAATACGGCACAGAGTATCAGTCTGTTTCATTTAGAGAAAGGAAAGTAAAACGCACAAAATGACTATTAGCAATATTATCTGTATAAAAATAGTTTTGCCAATACTAAATATAACTAGCCTATATAATCCTTTTTATAATTTATCATTTTGTGTTAATGTTTTAATTTTTTCCGCAATACTGGGTGTCCCATCGAAAAGTATCACATTTTGTCGCCTTATATCTCGAAAACTAAAAGAGATATCGGGATGCGGTTTGGACAGATCGACTTAGGATTTTTGTAAGTTTTTTTTGGCACTGTTGCCAAATCTCCAAATATATTAGTAATTTTTTTATGGAATACGCTCCTCTTTGGAGTAAAATTACTTGCTTATATTAAATGGAACACCCTGTGTATTTTGCCATAATCAGACAGCCTAATCATTCTACTTTTCTTCAAAAAGGTATGCATTGTTTACATTATCTTGAGAATTGGAGCCACAAAATTAAATTTGTTAGAAGTACTCTTATTTGGGTTATTACGAATGAAAAAAATACCTTCTTCTTTGTAAAGTTATTTTTAAGTTTTTGTACACTTATTTTAAATAAAATACCCTATATATTTTAAAATTTTAAAATCTCTCATCAAACTTGATGTAGAACTTGACTGCATATGCTTCTTAAAGGAAAAAAAAATAGGGAGAAAAGAATAATTCTTTAATAATCGGTAGGAACGAGTTTTGTTAACAATAACAACAAAGCACGATGACAGTAATAAAAATAACAGATAAAATAATCAAAACAACTGTATAAATAAAAACTAGTTACTTGAATAAGTTAGAAAACAATTTGTTTTAACTGCCCACCATTTACTTCAATATACATTTGTGCATCCTTCGTAGTAAAATGATCAAAAATGTGTGATCCTTCTAATGTGAACATTTTTATATCTACACTTCAAATTTTTGACACAACTGACAATACAATTTATTATTGTACTTTTGTTTTTCATGGGTACTGTGAAAACGAAGATCAGCTTCACAAACTGTTCAAGTAAGAGGTGCTCCCATTAAACTGAATTTTTTGGCTCAAATTCTCAAGATAATGTAAACAATGTATAACTTTTTGAAAAGAAAAGTGATTAGGCTTTCTGATTATGGCAAAATATACAGGGTGTTCCACTTAATATAAGCAAGTAATTTTACTCCAAAGACGAGCGTATTCAATATAAAATTTACCAATATATTTGGAGATTTGGCAACAGTGCAAAAAAAAAACTTCAGTCGTTCTGTCCAAACCGCGTCCCGATATCTCTATTAGTTTTCGAGATATAAGGCGGCGAAATGTGATACTTTTCGATGGGACACCCCGTATTTTAAACCGTACCAATGTACTGTACATTACAGCAACTAACTTTTAACTGTCATCAATTTAAAAATATGTCGACCTGATAGTTCTAAAAAAACTGAAAATTTTACGTACATAAAATCATCTTTTTTACATGTGTTTGATAAACAATAAAAAAAAAAAAAGAAATGTACAATATTCCTTACTTCTGTGGCACAGTGTGTTGGTATAGGTATTTTTATTAATAAGAAGGATATACGTACAGGGTATTCGCGTATATTTTGACCCCTACCTACAGGGGTTATTAAAAAAGTTAGAAAAAAAGTTTAAATACAAAAGTTGTTTGGTTTTTCACCTATTATCTTTTGGCTAGGTCGAAAAAAAATTGCATGTCCTAAATTTGGGAAAACCAGTTGAACATAATATTTTTAAATGGGACACCCTGCATAATTTTACACGCTTGGGTAAAAATGTTTTTTCTGATTTCAAAAATATATATTTTGTTGACATTTGCACTGACAGTTTTCGAAATATTCGACAGCGCGTACCATAAAAAAATTGAAAAAATACAAAGAATTTAAAAAATATTTAACACTAGAAACCAATAGTAATAAAAAATATTTAAAGATTTTCGATGTAACCTCCTTAGTTATTTAAATATTTCCTAATATTTTCATTTTTTAATATATTTTTATAATTTGTTGTAAACATTAAATATTAAATATTTCGAAAACTGTCAGTGCAAATGTCAACAAAATATATATTTTTGAAATCAGGAAAAAAATGTTTCCCCAAGCGTGTAAAATTATACAGGTTGTCCCATTTAAAAATATTATGTCGGATTGGTTTCCTCAAATTTACGAAATGCAAATTTTTTTTTCGACCTAGCCAAAAGATAATACGTGAAAACCAAACAACCTTTGTATTTAAACTTTTTTTTCTAACTTTCTCAATAACCCCTGTATACAGGGGTTATTAAGTTATTATGTAGGGGTCAAAATTACGCGAATACCCTGTACATATGCTTGCATAGCATAATATTATGGACTTTGTCGCGAAATGACAAATGAATATATATTTATATGGTTGAAAGTGAATTGAAAGACCTTTCATATGACGGGTCACTTGACTCCTATTACTTGTTTAAAATTTTGACATCTGTGCTGAGGAGGGAGGGGGTACATGTTGCCACGTTAAATTTGGTGGCAAAATATGTCCCCCTCCAAGCAAAAATCGACCTGTCTCGGGATTTCTCTGGAAACAAAACAATAGGGTGGCTCGTTTTATTGAAATGCTCTGTATAGTAACGATCAAATATTTAGCATTGTTTTAAAATTAAAAGATACTTAATCTTAATCTTACTCTTTAAAAATGAGCTTCCTCCTTATACAAATACCAACGCAATATCCTGTAGATTTCAAAGTTTAATCAAAGTTCTTAATTTAATCTTCATAGATTGTACGTCATATAAATTTGTATTATCGAATTATGCGTATTTTATAGTCTCTGCTTGTATTCAACCGTGATAAAACATTGAAATCACAATTATTTCTTAATCAGAACTAGAAATTCCAATAAAAAAATTTACATTGATGTCACCGCGCTAATATAGAACTATTAGTGATTAAAAATATGTATTGCCTGCCTATAAATCGGGGTCATATCGAACTTATGTTTTTTTAAATGGAATGATATATTTTTTATTTCATATTTGAATTCGGATCATTTTTCCGAAGCACTTTTGTATCTTAATCGCAATGAATTGAGCACCATGTATCTTCTTAAAGAAAAGAAATACTAGATAATTTTTGGCACTATTAATTATGCTATATGGTCTAGTTTTATTTTCTACAGAATTTCCTTCAAAATAGCTTTACTTGTATACAAGGCGAATTAAAATTCGCAACCACAGCTTTCTCAATTTTTATAAATGAAACACCCTATATGTTATATCATTTTTATTAAGGTCTCTCACGATTCTTTCTATTCTATGAAGCATTCCTTACACCTAAGTGCCACGGTTTTTGAGATATTAGAGGTTAATAATTGATTAATTAATTTTGTATTATATTCTACATCAAATATAATATTAGAACAATATAGCAAATAACTACGAATAGTATGGACATCATTAAGACTATCCTCCATCTGCAAACGCCTTATTTAATAAGGACTAAAACAAATCAAGCCAAAATAGCTATTCTCCTGGCTATATGCCACGCCGAGCGCTGAATTACAAAGCAAGATTTGCCGTATTTTGGTCTAAACACAGAATCAAAAATACAAGTATTCGGATTGCAACGAAAACTATGAGGAAATAAGCCCACACATCGTAGGATTTTTTGACTAAAGGTCGCTCTTCGGAGCGGTTCTTTTTCCTCTAGCTCTCTCAACATGTTCATATGTAAACATGTTTTCCGACGTAAGTACCAATTCTTACACCACTTTTTCTTCTTTATTATTTGTCTGTTTGCTGCATCTTCGTAGGTCATAAATACTGAAACTAAAAGTGCAGCAGCTTTTCTTTGATATTCTCGACATGACCACAACGCACTAGCTACACGTCTGCACTGTAGTTGTTTGATATATTGGACTGTGTGTAGAGAGAACGAACATTCTGCGGGTTATACAATATCTTCTACGACTTGTATTTCAACACGCAGTACAATAAATCGTAACGTGTGTAGGGCGTTTTTACTGGAATATAAGAAAAATATCTGGTACAGATATTTTTATATAAATATTAGAAGAACACTCCCTCCCAGAACTTTGGGTCTGGGACGCTACTGAGTGAACGTGTGTATCTGAAGTGGAATTTTATCTTTTCTTGATTATATAACAAAAACATTTAAAAATATGGTAAACCCTATGGGGTATGAACGAGCACCTTAAAGCAAATGAGTTATTTTGTATTTCATCATCCACCAGGAAAGAATAAGAATTGGCTAAATGTAGAGCCAAAAATGATGCCTCAGCAGAGAGCAGAAACCTTCCAAGACAATTATTTAATCAATTTATCGGGTACCGATTATAGTAATTTCCTATAATTTCTATTGGAATTAGAACATTGACCGCGGTTAATTAAAATCAAAATTTAATGGTTAGCCAAAAATAATCTACATATATTCATTTCTAAGATAGGACACAAAAAAACAACATATCACTGACGTAGTTTTCCACATAAGACCAAAACACTATACTGCACTCGACTCTCGCGTTTCGCCAACCAAGTTGGCATCATCTGGAGATGATTAAAACAAAAAACCAATGTGAGTGTATGGTAACCTCAATAATTTCATGTTTTCGAGGCTAATTGCCGACATAATGAAAAATAACACGTATTTGTGTTTATTTAACGTAATAATTTAGTAGTGGTATTGCAAATAAGTTAAAAACGATTAGTTAAAAACGATAAGTTAAAGACTATTTCTACATCTTTTTTACATATCTTAAAATGACATCCAGAACAAACCAGCGCAGCATAAACTGCTGTGTTTATGGGTATCATTCTAGAAAATAGAAGTGCTGAAGATAGAAATAAATGAAAGTATGGCCCTCACTCATTAACTCATTTTCACATAAGCCTTGTAACAATTTAATAACAGGAAACATGTTTATTTAGAATATAACCACTATGTTGCAGTATATCTATAATTTCCTATTTTATTAGTCTTATAAAACAGAATTTATTTTATCGTAAAAATAACAATTTTATTTAACAAAAAACCGCAAACGCTAATATGGTACCTATTATACCCGTATTAGTATACACTGTTCTACCGTTTGTCATAGTTGTTTTAGTCCAAAATGTAAGTAAAAGAAAAGCTACCAAATGGATCAACCCAAAAAATTCTTATGATAAATAGCATTTTATAGCAAAGAAGGAACATATGGGACATATTACTGCTTTTACCACACATTTTATTATTTATTTCACCTAACTAGCACCACAAGTATAAAGATATATACAGTAATTTCACTCGGCAAAATCTCTTTGATGTTGGTGTCCTTAAGTTTTGTTTTTTTAACCTCCCAAAAAGACCACTGCGCATACTACCCAAGCACAATCATGCGCATTAGTGACCGTTTTTGGGAGACACGCACAGGCCCGGACTATTATTTTTTGGAGTAAAAAAGGTGGCCTAACAGAATTTCGTTTACAAATGAAACAATATTTTGTAGCCATGTTACAGACAATACAAAACACTTATCAAAATCACAAACACAAACGCCTAGACACACAAACGTATGCTGATTACCTGTAAAGCAAAAAGCAAATGTGCGCCCATAAAATAGCATACGCCGGCCCATTCCTCCCCTTCTACATCTCTACCAACGCGCATACTACCCAAGAGCAGACATGTGCATTAAAAACTTTTGTACAAAAAATTTAAAGAGTGAAACTACTGTATATATCTTTATACTTGTGCTAGCACATACATAGTGTCACTAAGTCTCTATATTTATTGCAGTTGAATGATGATTGCTAAATGACAAGAGATGCAACAGTAGCGCACCCAGGGGGAGAGGAGAAGGGGCCATGCCCCCTCCAAGTTCTTTAAAAACACAGATAGGATCTGCCAAGAACGACCTTGAACATATCATTTAGTCCTTTGAAAAGTGTTTTTTTAAATTTTAAGAATTATGCACAGGGTATTCGCGTATATTTTGACCCCTACCTACAGGGGTTATTAAGAAAGTTAGAAAAAAAGTTCAAATACAAAAGTCGTTTGGTTTTTCACATATTATCTTTTGGCTAGGTCGAAAAAAAAATTGCATGTCGTAAATTTGAGGAAACCAATTGGGCATAATATTTTTAAATGGGAACACCCTGTACAATTTTAGACGCTTGGGAAAAATTTTTAGGGACATTTGCACTGACAGTTTTCGAAATATTTAATATTTAATGTTCACAATAAATTATAAAAAAAATATTAAAAAATGAAAATATTAGGAAACGTTTAAATAACTAAGGAGGTTACATCGAAAATCTTTAAATATTTTTTATTACTATTGGTTTCTAGTGTTAAATATGTTTAATTCTTTGTATTTTTTCTATTTTTTTATGGTACGCGCTGTCGAATATTTCGAAAACTGATCTCAAAAATATATATTTTTGAGATCAGAGAAAAATTGTTTTCCCAAGCGTCTAACATTATACAGGGTGTCCCATTTAAAAATATTATGTCCAATTGGTTTCCTCAAATTTACGACATGCAATTTTTTTTCGACCTAGCCAAAAGATAATACGTGAAAAACCAAACAACTTTTGTATTTAAACTTTTTTTCTAACTTTCTTAATAACCCCTGTAGGTAGGGGTCAAAATATACGCGAATACCCTGTGCATTGTATGTAGGTACCTATACCATGCAATATGGTAAAGTGTACAAAACCATAATAATTTATCGAGTAATAATTTATTAATAGAGTTAAACAATTTGTCGCTCCCAGGCCACACTCCTATAATACAGGCACAGGCCAAAAACACTATGGGCAATGAATTTTCTATCTTCTCACCCGTTTTGTCTAGGACGGGGGACGAGTGATTCACTGCTCTCTGTCTGATTTGGTGTTTTTTATATGAATCCCCAATTATCTGAAGCATTGTCCCCCCCAAGATTTTTTTCTGGGTGCTCCACTGATATGCAACATTTTAACTCATCTCATCCCCCACATTTGTTTACAATTTTCAGGGTCCTCATCGGCAATGTGAATCGCTAATATCACAGAAAATCACGTGAGTCCCATGCATTTGTTTAGAGACGCTCCTCTAACTTACTTTTGCTTACTTTTGATTTAATCGCATGGAGACAGTTCAAATGATACTAGACTGTAGTAATCATATCATTTAATCCTATTTCTAATACCTAGTTACCTATTATCAGTGGCGGCTCGTCAGGGGAGGCAGGGGAGGTAGTGCCTCCCCTGTAAAAATTGCAAAGAATTCCCATTTTTAAATACATACTATTTACCAACAACTAATAAATATATTAATAATATCCATTAATATAATAAATAATAATGTAAAATGTAAATGCTTGTGTTCCCGTACTATTACTTGAAATTATGTCCAATCACAAACGACACAACGCCATCTATGGTCATTCTTGGGCGCCTTAGTAAAAATTACCACGGTCTGCTAAGTATTTGGTTTGTAGTGCGGGTAATGCTGGTAAGCCGACGAGTCACAACAGCCGTTTTTTCGTCTTTAAGACGGCTGTGGCCGAGTGTGGTCGACCGGAGGCATAAGTATGAGATGCCTCCTTTGAACCGATGTTTTCGGACAAATGAATTATTTACACATGCGTGTGAGATTTGAACACGTGCTTTTTGAATAAAGCTAGAGGCAAGTGGAGGCAAGATCGCCCACTACTCCCATCCTTTCACTCTTAGACATTTTCGGGAAAATAAGCATGTACTGATGAAGATTGAAGACGTTTGCATACTATGTATAATTTTTTGACAATTAAATAGGTATTAAATATTACTTATTATCTACTATTACCTATTTTAATATTATTTAAATAATTTTTGTCGATATTTCTGGCAATCGCATCAAAAAAGGGATATTTGTCTAACGAAACCTATTTCTTTAAGCAAATATTTTTCCTCTGGGAATTTCTAATTTCTAATTTTTGGGCATTTGACCTTGAAAAATGAAAAATTTTCGCCTACGGCGCTTTTTTTTCACGCCCCCCTCATACCCACCCGAATCTCACCAGCCCACACTGATTTATCTATGCCTCCCCTAAATAAAAATTCACGAGCCGCCACTGCCTATTATTTATTACAAGTTTACAATTTAGTTAATACCTACATAATAATATATTTTACACTGTCATGTTAATGTGTGAGAAATGCCATGTAATTCTATTTCGCACTGCAAAAAATACTGTACAAGTAACTCAATTCTTTATATTATTGTTATTGTCACAAAAACCGGCAGTTTTCTACGAAACATTAATCAGTATGATGGGGTTCTCCCCATCTGCTATTTTCGTTAACCAAGCAACAGGCATTTGAGGATAACAATTGAAATTGAACAATTGAAAGACAGTTCGCCGAGAGCGTTATTTCTCTGAAATAAAATAATTTATTACAACTACTTTTTGGAATATCTGATAAAAGCAAAATGTCGACATACTTTAGTAGTAGTAGTTATGATAAAATTTAATATTTTTTTCTTTTTTACACTATTTCTTATTATGGTATTTTTTTATTTTCAATAAGTTAAAATGTATAATAATCTGAAGGGGAAATACTTGAGGGATGATAAATTAGAAACCTTGATAATCACAAAAAAGCTGCATACCCCTACATCCATATTATGACAGCTATTTCAATACTATACAGATCGACGAGTATCTATTTTAAACCCATATCTTCCAAACCACGATTCCATTAATTTTTAATTCACAATTTCTTAGTAAATGAAACTTGCACCTCAGTATTTTTTTAACCAATTTCATAGTGATATTTCAGACATGCAATAAAACCTAAAAATATGCTTGTTATTCTAAAAATATGCCCTCTATTTTTGTATTTATCAAATAAAATCTAGATATGTATATCAATTTAACCTATTAATAGGTAGGTATACTTATTAAATATATTATATATATTTATAGTGTATAGTTTTTTCAAATTGAATGCAATAACACTGGTATCCTGGAAACAGTTTGAGATAGAGACTAAGTTAAAGTAGGACAAAGTTGCGTAATATGGTGACCAATAATATGCTACAAAAAATCAAGGGTTAAGGTGATTAGTTTTTTATGTATTTGAAGAAAATCGCTACAAGACAGAAGAGCGCCAGAAAATCCTACCCAGTCTGCAGGGTAGAGCCAGCACAGGAGGAGACCCCAGGAACCGCCCACATCTATCACTTTTTGTGGTTGGGGTTGGTGAAGGATGGGGTCTACCTCTACGAGGGAGTCCAGGCCTACACAGCGGGGAGGGTAAAGAGCGATAATCTCACTCGGCCCCAAACCATCCCAGGTAATTTGGCGAAGAAAATGGAAATTTTGGAAATTCGTTTTTGTAAAAATTTCAGGCTTGTTTGAAGAGATATTGAAATAAAAAGAACGCACTTTCTCATAGCAACTTTTTAACCTCTATCGAATGGCATAAACATTTGTTTAAGTAACGTTTACCTATAACCCGACAGCATTTTTCTTTCTGAGTTCATTTGCTATTATACTCGTAGTGTGATCATGTTGTGAACGTGTAAAACCATCATCAAACTCATTTCGTCTGGTTGTATGTATTAACAAGAAGATAACAAAAATAAAGAACAATTAACAGAATATTTAAAAAAATATATTTTTTGCTGTTTGGTCTATTCATAGAATGCGACCAATTACAACTTTTCTGTGAAATATTCGGAAAAGTTTTTTTAGATAGTGAGCACCCCCAATGTCGTCCCTTGATCCTATAAAAATTTCAACACCCTGATTCCAAAACAGTAATAAAAAGTTGGGCACTTCATTTAAAATAACGAAGTTAGGGTCAACTTCCGGTATTTCCGGAAGTACTTTCGGCTGGAAAATAATTTCCTTAAAGAGATCTCGTCAGTGAATGTCCATAGCCAAATTTTCAGATCAAAATAATTTTCCGTTCTCGAGATACTTCCAATGGATGCCCAAAAAAAATCACCTTGTATCACCCCAATCACAAATTGCAACACTGATGAGATTTTTCTTTCGGTGTACGAAGACGAAACAGTATCAAGATCAAATATTTTGATTCTCCCAACATCAAAGACACCGGCGTACTCACTTTTCTCTTTTATATCTCTGGTACTGGTGGTTTTCATTCGAAAATACCAGGTGGTCGCAAGAAAAAGCACTACCTTCCACAAAACAAGTTACAAGCTACCTTAACAAAACATGTTAAGAAAACACAGTCCTACGGACATGATTGGTTCATTTAAATAAAAAATAAACCAAACTCTACCTATAACATATTAACAACCACTTCCGGTTTGACAGAAAGTAACGTCAACTTTTGAATCACGTGATTACTACTAGAATTAGCAGTGGCGTAGGCAGAGCTCAGTTGAGAGGGGTTAAAACTAAAATTACATTTTAACCTTTTTATTCCCTCTATAGTCACGCCACTGTGAATATATTTATTAACCCCTATAGATCAATCACTACCAGTATTCTAATAAAATAACATTCTTTTTAAGTACGTAAAATATATACATAATGTTCTATTATACTTATAAGATGTATATTATCCTATAGTAGAACTCCGTCGTGATAAATATTAGAACTTACACCTATATATCTACAGATACAATCAACTATATTTTATTCAGTTTAAATTATTGTCATCCTTAGTAGATAACACATATTTTTGCTTATCGCAGTCTCTTATTTTTTATTTATTGTTTAATTGCAGTAGAACTAATTTTCTTCCACATACTCTCTAATTATGGAATTACTATACAAAACTTTGCACGTGTTCGTGCAACGCGTGATTAATTTAAAATTTAGTTTTCTTAAATACAGAAAAGTAAATAATTTACAAAGTAATTAACACGGAATTTACGTAAATCAGTCACACTTCTCATCAGTGCTTAAATATTGCCTTACACTGCATCTAATGGAGACCGAAACCTCGCGTGTCAGACTGACAATAACTACTACTACCAATATAGGTACTAATACAAAATTAATGAAACAAAAAAACATACACTACCTTTGGTTCGCGCACACAGCAGACTATGAAAAGCATACAACGCACGCAAATTTCTTAGCCCACCACCAACCACTACACTACCAAAAACAAAACAAAAACTACTTACTCTTGACAACATTTGCACATTGTGCCGTAAAATCGAACTAGAGTCGACCGCGACAACCATCCATCATAATAGCCGCAGAATTCTATTGTTCGGCAGATAAGATTTCACCGTCACATGTCGATTTAATAATTCAGAGATAATTAACGCTCGTTTTCTACTCATTAGCCGGTCACGATCAGGTCGGCGGTACACCGATTTTCGATTCGCCGTTGTCTTATCGGTTTCGCATTTAAAAATACCACCGTCCACTGTTATATCACTCGGGCAGCCACGATGGGGTATTTTCAGAACAGACCGCGGTCGTCCTTTTTTTGTTAGCGGTCGGTCTACGACTGTTTGGGATTGGGTTGAAATTGTTTGCCGGTACCGCTGGCGTACCTGGCGCTACGATGGAGCGCCCGACGTTCAAAATTCGGCGTCTGACCTCTTTCTACAAGAAGTTGGTCTTGTTTAAGAATGTAGAAAGTTTACGGGTGCTTTGAAAGGTAGATGAGGTGAAGTCAAGGTATAAGGTCCTGAATTTTTATCCTGAAGAGTAGGTACGGTTTTTGTGAAATATGGGATCTTGGGCTACATCTTACAAGCAGGTATTCTGTAAATGTTGATTTTACCTATTTTCTAAAAAGTTAATTCGACTCTACGATCTGTTGAATCAGATTCGTAAAGTGAATTTTCCCGTTTGCGCACGCTCACATGAGGCCGAGAAAATTTATTCAGAAGAATTTAAACATTACTGAAAATTGACTGAAGATAAATATCCGTTGACGTAGACGTACTTTTCGAGTCGGCTTGATAGTTGGGCCAGCCCGATTTGTCGAGTTACCCAATATTCTGGTCACTTATTTACCGGGCCGGCCCAATATCGGGCTAGCACGATTGTTCTATCAATAAAATGAAATTTATCCCAATCCGCACTTCTCTCTTTCATAATAGTATACCTATAATAATTAGCATTGTAAAAGAGTTTTTACTGGCGGACAGAAAGGTATAACTGGCGAATCACCTTCTGGAACTAGTAAAAATATACCTTGCGTGTATTATTATATTTTATTTGTTTTTCATTTGTAAATAATAATATATCAGATAGATATTAAAATTTCGATTACAAAAAATCCTCAATAATTTGTCGTAAGATTTGGAAACACTACCGTGACTACGTATGTTGTTTATTTTATTGTTTATTTATTTTGGTGAAAATGAATGTGCCAGAAGCAATTACTAAGGAAACCACTAGCGTAACTTCAAGTTTACTACCAGAAAAATCATCTTCAAGGTACTAGCGTGAATATATAGTGACTTCAAAAACTGTAAAAAAAAATATATATAATTGGGGGTAACAGAACAGGGTTTATTTAAAATTATATACTTATAAAAATGTCACATTTAGTTGACATTTGTAGATTTCAAGAGATTTCTTAAACGGAAGAGTCACCATTATATTCCTGATGACCATTGGTGGCTTGCGAAAATTATAACAATATTCGGGATTTTTGGTTGTTGCCGATGTGATGAACTTCTTTCTCTGACCATGAATGACGTAGAAGATATGAGCAAATACGTAATTGTGACATTGCGAAATATTTAACAAGAAGATTTACCTTAATCGATGATGGGTGCAGTTTGGAGCCTTACATTTAGTAGCTATAGAAAATACCTAAATCTTCGGCCTCCTAGAACAGAAATCCTATGATTTTCTTTTAACATATCGAAATGGAAATTGCATTTTCCTCAATGCTGGTCAGCCCACTATTGGTGCTGTCCCAAAGCAAATTGCGAAATATTTAGGTTTAAACGAACCAGAGTTCTATATCGGACGTTCTTTTCGCCGATCTGGGGCAACAATGGTTGTGGATGCGAGTGGAGATATTTTATCACTAAAACGTGCAGGGAGATGAAAATTCAGCTAAATTGCCACGACTTATGTCCATGATTCCATTAATAACAAAATCGAAAAGTCGAAAAAAGTATTTCCTAGTATGGTATGCTGTTGTCTTCTACTTCAGCAGTCTCTGGATCAGCAGATGGGTCAATTTCAACTATTTCATCGTCCAAATTTTGGATTACCGGAAATAACAGTTGCACCATGATCTGTAATATACAGGGTCGCTGATATGTATGGAAACAGTCGATTATTTTCATATAAATCTATGATTATTTCCTAAAGTAAGCTAGCTAGCAACAAACGTTAAACACAAAAGTTTTAAGGTTTTTCAGAATCTATTATAATAAAGAAAAATTAAGTATACAGGATCAGTAAAAAAATCATGAATAAACAAAGTTGCTCTTTTTTAATGGAACACCCTGTAATTTTTTCAATTTTGGTTAGGACGTTCCTTCAGGAAACACCGATGTAGAAGTTGATGGGTCTATCTATAATAAATAAGGAAGATATGACCAAAAGAGTGTGCTTATAAGCATTGTGTGTTGGAAACAGAACATAAATTTGTTGCTAAAACCACAACCTACGTTGTGCTAAAACACGGGCTATACCCTTGGGAGCCCATGTTCAACACATTGGGAGAGATTTCTAAATTCAACGCTGGACCCATCGCTGGCATTTTCACGAAAACTATTTCCTTCTGTCTTCTTAACAAAGAAACAAAAAAGGTGGAACACACTGCTGAAATTCATCGCTGAATTTAAAAACTTGCCCATTAGTCTTATGGCCACACTTTTTTGATCATATCTCTCTTATTATTATAATATCCATCAAATTCTACATCAGTGTATACGTAAAAAAACGTCCTAATTAAAAACGAAAAAAAGTGCAGGATGTTCCATTAAAAAAGAGCAACTTTCCATGACTTTTTGACTGATCCTATATATTTAAGTTTCCTTTATTATTACAGATTTTAAAAACCTTAAAACTTTTGTGTTTAACAATTTTCGGTTTTCTGCCTATCTTACTTTAGGAAATAATCGACCGTTTCCATACTTTTCAGCGACCCTGTATATGATACAAATAAAACATAATTGTCTAATGTAAATAATGCTACAACTTGTAAAATTGACAATTAACTTGTACAAATTTTACAAGTTAGTAGCTTGTAAAAATAAACTATCTTAATTGTGTACTTAATTGTAATACAGTGTTTTGATAAATTGACGTTTACCTACAAATGAGTAACAAATAAAAATCTACCTCTACTGTACTGACTACTCTACCACCTCTATGATTATATTCGCATTAAATTTCATTTCAAGCAGCACTGCTTTGATTTACTGGATAATATGGCCATAAAAAAATTAATCCGTACCTACTGTTCCGTGTATTCCATCGTATTGCGTATCGTGGTTCCTATACTAAAACTGTTTAGCACAACAGTGTTAATTATATTAATTGGTGTAAGTTTCAACAAGATATTTGATTTCTGGGAATTTCCCTACTTCTTGGTCTAACTTTAATAAACGATTATTCAAGTTTAAACATAATCCATACATAGGCACTTAATCTCTGTCAAAATTAGCATATAGACACGCACCTGGCTTTTAGATCAACAAAATTAATAATAAATTTTGCTGCTGACATTGTACTTTTGATAAATAATAATGGAGGCGATACAATCTTACTATTTAATTGCTTTTTACAAGTATTGTTTCATTTTTATACAGGGTGCCCCAATGTGAGCGTACAAAAATTTACCAGGGGGTGGATCAGACCAAAATAAGAATAAAATTCTTATAAAAAAAAATTCTCTGATGCATGCCTAATGAGTTACAGGTAGGGTTGCCAACCGTCCCGAATTTTGCGAGATGTTCCGGTTTTACATGCTTTCGTCCCGCGTCCCGCTCGTACATAATGCTGGACGCCTTTAGTCCCGCGTTTTTAGGATTTCTGAATTCAGTCCGATTTCAGTCGTCACGTCCTGCGGTCCAACTCGCGTTTAGCCCAATATCTAGTCATCATGATAAAGCAAGATCTGGCAAGATCCAATTTACGTGTCATTATCGTTAAAACTACGCCCCCTTCCCATGCGGGAAGAAAAGAATCGGTTGTCCATCGACCATGTTAAAGCGGAACTCCAAATAAAGACAAATTTTCAATTCACTTGAGGAATTTTATAAATACACAAATACACAAATACAAATAAAAATATTTTAAAGGTTGCCAAAAATCAGTCAAAATATTCTTTCAAGAAAGAAGTAATTTAAATAAAAACTTTAGGCTTTGGGTACCTACAGTGCAGGTAGAATATAAATCTTTTATTTTATTTTTCCGTTGAACTGTTTTTTTTTGTGATTTTTAGTCTCTAAAGACCAATAAATAAATATTTAATGAAAGTGTTTTCTTTTTTTTAAGTTAAATATTTATTTAAAAAAATATTTTATAGTTTCTTTTATTTTTGCAATCAAATTTAAAGTCCCGAATTTTTTCATTATGTCCCGAATTTTCCGATGAAATGTCCCGATTTATAAAACGCTTGAGTTGGCAACCCTAGTTACAGTGTGTTATTTTGTTAAACAATTTTCCTCAATAACTTTGAAACCGTTAGGTAATTTTTGGGTGACGTGTACATCTATTAAAGGTCATTAAAACTACATGGTGTTTGTTTAACTTTGACGCCTGAGGTGGCCTAGGCCTACTCTTCCTTATGACTTTCTTCGCATATATTTTTTTGCATAAAGGAATGTAGTCAATTTACATTCAATTTACTCGAAAATGGTAGAATTCGAATCGAAATTCAGGATTGGTAGCCGATTAAGGAAAACTTAGTCAATTCACGAAGTAGGATATGCAAGAATTATGAAGACAAAATCATAAGGAAGAGTAGGGCCTAAGCCACCACAACAGGTGTCAGAGTTAAACAAACACCATGTGGTTTTAAGGACCATTAATAGATGTATACTTCACCCAAAAATTACCTAAATCTACGAAACGGTTTTTAAGTTATTGCTGAAAATTGTTGGTTTTTTTTCCAAAATAACACCCTGTAATTCGTTAGGCGTGTATCAGAGAAATTTTTTTATAATAATTTTATTCTTATTTTGGTCTGGTCCACCCCCTGGTAATTTTTTGTACGCTCACAATGGGACACCCTGTATGGGTACTTCGGGCGGAGTGTCGAATTTTAAAATAAGAGTCGATACCGTACAAGGTGTATTTGTGGTTTTGTCTTGTTGAAATGAAAAATATACACAATATCCAGATATACAGGGTGATTCATTATATTTTCACTCCCCTGTTAACTTTTTTGTTTACAGAATTATAAAAAATGTGAATACCTATAAAAATTGCAAGATTTCTTATGAAGTTTTTGAAAATGATAGTAGATAGTAGAAAGTAAAAACAAATGAAGTCCAAATAAAATGGCCGCGGATGTTAACTTTGTTAATTTAAATGGACCACCCTGTATATTTTTGCACATTTGGATAGAACGTTGTCTCACGAGCACAGTAATATAGACATTGATGGGTCTATCTTTAATAATAACGAAGATATGCCCAAAAAATGTGCAAGAGCGATGTGTTGGAGAAAGACTGTGCCTAGAAAGAACGAATCGATATTCTCTTTCTAGCACATTGATCTTATAGTGCACTTTTTTGGTCATACCGTCCCATCCCAGATAGACTCATCAATATCTATATTACTGTATTCGGGAAACAGCGTTTTATCCAAATATGCAAAGATATACAGGGTGTTCCATTTAAATTAACACAGTTAACATAAGCGGCCATTTTGTTTGGACTTCATTTGTTTTTCTGACTTCATAAAATATCTGGCAACTTTTATATTTCGTCCTTTGGAATTAACCCCAAAATTCCACATTTAATTATGGGTACCTACTCACTGTGCGAAGAGCAACATTTTTTTCATTGGACAGAGTGTTTTTGAAAGAGTTAAGCTCATATCCCTTAATAAAAACAGTAAAAAATTATCAATCACCAAATGGAAATAATTTTACATTTTAATGTAGGTATTTTGAAAATAAAATTTGCAGTTGTTTATCTTCAAGTCCTAGACAAAACAAAAAATTGTTATTCAAGTCGATAATACCCACTGTACGTAAATTTTGTTATTCTTGGAGAAGCTATCAATTCTATTGTAATATTTTGAATTCGATTACCATTTGTTTTTTCAGCCTAAAACGCTGTTTATAATGCATTTATGTAACTCTTAGTCTACTTTTCACGTCTCACGTCACTATAAACTCTTAAAAAACGATTATAAAGGTTTTAGATGCAATAAATTTTGATAGTTTTATCGCTCGTTAACGAAAATTTACGGTTTTATGTCAATTTAATGATTTGTGATTTGAATTGACGCATACGCTCAAAAGTAGGTACATAGAAAGCTACAGCGGGAGGAAACACACTAACTAGTCTTATTTACTAACATACTTGCGAATACCTACCTGTTTGTTTCTAACATTTCAAGTTCAAAACTTTGTTTTGGACTTGAAATGTCTATTGAAATAAATCGAGATCGAGTAAACTCACGAGTCACTGTGAGTGACTATTCACGTCAACTTTTTAGCCAAAAGCAACCACTACAGATTTTAAAGAGAATTTCGAGCAACTGGCAACTACGGAAGATTGATGAAAAGAAAAAAGAGGTGTGTTAACCAGAGAACCGATATTGGAAATTCGCATATAGTAAATATCTGTCAAAACCTATTGAAGATATGCTAAAACTACAACGGTAAAAGTGTTTTTTGTTTAGTAATAACTTTTTCAGTCTTTGGACTTCAGTCTTTTTTAGGCAAAATAAAGTTTCAAAAAGTAAGTAAATTTCCAAGAGTATTTCTCATACACGTATCAAATTTAACTTAAAATTATATTATAAAGCTATTATATAACTAGGTACTACTAGGGTTACCAACCGTACCCTTTAAAGAGAACATGTACTCTTTTGAGTATAGAAATAATAAGTACTCTTACTTTTCGGCTTTATAGTAACCAAATGTACTCTTTTCTGAGCAAAGGTAGTATAATCTTTATGAGTAAACTAATATCACTATTATCCAGACAAAATATTTATCGTTTCCTGTATTATCTACTTTATACTTGTACTTTCAGTCACCGCACTACCTCACTCATAGGAGATGCTATATATCCGCCCATGTTTTGGGTAGTTTACAGTTTATATTCGGTAAACTGTAATACTCATATATTCATCTACTAAAATCAATAAATATCTTGCCGAAAGTCGATATTTTTGTATAAACGGATGTTACATTAAAAAACCGAAGTGCCAGGAAAACGCGTGGCCTTGAAAATTTTACAAAATTTTCGCCTGCGGCGTTATTTTTTCCTACGACACCACAGGCGCCAGAAGTTTCGACACTGATTGTGAGTAATCCGGCATTTTATGGGTCTGGCAGAGAATTTGTACTCTTTTTTGAATGGCATGAGTTGGTAACCCTAGGTACTACTACTACTACACTTATACACATTTAGGTAGTTGAATACCTACCGGACAACGTCACCTTTGTACGTGTGTAATTGTATAGGTTCGTTGTCGAGAAACAACCTACCTACATAACATATAGAATTGGTCTGCGGACAATTGTCTCTTGAAAACTGTAAGTGTGTGGATACCTTTAGTCAAACGATCAGTTTGAAGCTTAAAGGATCAATACAATTATTTTAATCACCAGTGAACTTAATTGTTCACGTAAACATCAATTGTGTTTCCTAATAATTATTTAAGAGTTTATGTAAAACAACCTCATATTTGATTTACAAAGTACTGTACAAAGTGGGACGAAACCGGAAATAAAATTCCACGCCCTGTCCCAAAGTTCATTTTATTTTGTAGTGATGATAACGTCGAAAACATTTTTATATTAAAATTAAATAAAGCAGTCGAGTTTGAATAGACTAATAATACTGATAAAAATTTCCTTAAATTTGCCCTGTCAACGAAATATTGCAAAAATTATATTAAATTCATAGATAAAAAAGATATACAGGGCCATTACGCAAATATGTTCGTTTTTGACATTTCTGCATTATTTTTAAATTCTTCAAAGAGACGTAAACATTTTCATTATTTAATTGTTTACTGCAAAATTGAAATTTTAAATAAAATACTCGATGCTCATCGTGTGTCACAGAAATTATATATTAGATATTAGAGAATATATGTAGATTTTGATATTAGTGTTCTTTTAAAAGAAACACCCTGTATATCATTTCATTTTTTGGTAGTCTTGAAGAGGGTTGGAACCTTTGGCGTAAAGATATCACTGATATAGTTTTCCACATAACACCAAAACATTATACTGCACTCGACGCGCGTTTCTCCAACCAAGTTGCCATCATCTGGAGATGATTAAAACTGATATCATAATTTTTTATTTGTTATTGTATTATTTTTATTTATTTTTATGCCATTGAAAAAAAATTATATATAATTTTTCTGAAATGCACTCATAATTTTAATTGTGTGTGGAAAATTGGTTGGTTAAAATTTGTACATCTTTAAACAACCCAGTTTTATCGAGTACATTGCCCTCACTAATTACGAGAAGTAGCAGACAAAAAATGGCTTCTTGCTGAAAACGTTGTTGTGTTAAAAAATCAATACTGTTGGGTTTCTACAATCATTAAGTAAACATTAATTAATAAGTAGTAGGTAGGTAGTGACTAATTATTAAACTATAAACCAAATTATTTTAAGGGTCCATTCTCTGTAGATTTGACAGGCATGAATGATGGGTCGGATTGAGAGGATGGGTGGCCGATGGGTGGAGACTTATATATTCCAACTATCGAATTATTAAGATTCCGGAGATGCACGTAAAGCCGAAGTAAAAAGGCAAATGGAAATAAAGTTAGCCCTCATTGCAAGGGTACCGGATTTGTCTTATAATTGCAACAACATTTCTTTTTAGTGTTATAAATTATATATCACCGGAAAGATCAAAAGATAAACTAGATCCCTATAGTAGCAAATTTTTGTTTAATACATGTATTTTAGAGAAAATAATTTTTGAAAATACGCTATTTTAGTACAAGATTGTTTGCCTGGAATTTTAAAAATAAAAAGAAATACCAAAAATTACTACTATAGGGACTTAGATTAAAGTCTTATCTTTCAATACTTTTTTACTAAAAGTCGCTATTTTTTATAGTTTTCTTATAATTAGACACGAGACGAACGCCGATTTAGGGCTTATTTCGACCTAGTGAATGGACTCTTAATAACGATAATAGGTATTAGTAGTTGTTTTCTTAAAATCCAATTTGATTTTGTGGATATATTTATATTAGGTATTTATAGGACTCAATGAAGCTAAGTCGATATAAACTTTAGTATTGTAAATGGACACCCTAATTTTTTTACATATTCGGAAAGAACTCTTTTTTATGAATACGGTTATATCGATTTTATGGGTCTATCTCTAATAATAAGGGAGATATGCCCAAAAAAGTGTGCCATGGATGAGTTTCCAAATATGTAAAAAATACAGGGTGTCCCAATTAAAATATTAAAGTTTATATCCATGTAGTCTCATTGAGTCATAAAACATTAAAAGATTAAATATAGCTTTGTAAAATAAGGACAAAAATAATAGAAAATGAACAGGTCTGAGCGATTTTAAAAAAATGGTTATTTTGAAAATAACAGATTTATCTAGTTTAAACTTTACGAAAGCACTGTGCGTGTATTTGCCGAGAGCAGCATTCAAGTCAAGTTCATTCTGTTTTGTATGATGTTTTATTTTATTTATCTACTATATGTATGCCAGTATATCGCTACGTAACATAAAACAGAACTATTACCTTACTAAATTGAACGCCAACTACAAGTGTCCATTTTTAACAAAATGATCACTGCAAATGGAAGAAGACAGTTTCTTTGATAGCCAGACTGCTCATCTTGAATCTCCAATGAATCTAGAGTTAGATAGCTAAGCTCTACTCAAACTTGTAACATATATGTACAAGATTCAAAAAGGCCCTTTTTATGAAACAACACGTATACTTAGCATCTAATGTTTTCAATAGGTAATATATTCATCAACTACCTAAAATGGGAGATATTTCAATTTTACTAACCTGCATGAAAATTTTTAATACATAAATATATACCTGTTTTTGGCATTCGGTTTATACGTAGACCGCCTTGTAAAAATAAATTGAAAATGATTACCTATGGTAAAACAAGTTATGAGAAATATGTACCAACAAAATAAAATAAATAATATCTAATGCTGGATGGATAATGAGATTGAAATAATGATATGTTAATAAATTCTACATTTAGTCATGCTTGATAAATTTCCTTGGAAATTTCTAACATATATATTTGCTATTCAAGGAAATTGTACGTTATTTTTAAAATATATAGTAAACCAAGCAGAATGACACACTATATAATAACAAGGGAAGAGTACAAAACTACTAACAAACCTGTCCCATGTTGAATATACAGAGAGAGATATAACCATAAGGTACCCATCTAATTATATTTATAAATAAAAATTAGCGATAACCTTCTAACATTATGTTTATAATTTGTATAATTAATATATTCAGTTCCGGGTAAGATTATAATTTTCAATAAGTAGTGGAATGCTCACATATTAGGTAGCATTTTAGGTCTTTCTATCTAGGTAAATACCTATAGAAATATGGTAGATTATAGTACTCGGAAGTGTCCCATAATACTACTTTTTGTTTTTAAAGTTAAATATATCTTATTTTATATCTATACCCTATACCATATATATAATACTATATATATATGCCCTATACTCACAGTTCGTACATACGAACCGTGCCCTATACCAACATGCGTATTATTTACGTTTTCCAATGAATAACAAAAAATATATAGGTAGATACCTAGATGAATAACTAATTTTAATATTTATTTCACAAGCAGGGGTGAGGCTAGGAAGTTTGAAGTATTTGAGTAATATTAGGTACTATTTTCCCCTTATCAAAATACTCTGCTGGTTATACGTGTGCCCATCCCCCATCCCATGAAACCGAATACTGTATCTAATGGCAATAAACCATTCGGTCCAAAACTGCAAAAAATAGTATATACCGAATAGCATATACCTACCCACCCCATCCAGAATATAATAAAAAGTATCATATACCAGTATAAAAAAAATCCCAGAGATATCTACCCCATTCATATCAATGTGCTCTGTCTATATCCTATATCTAAATCCGTAGAACGTTCTTAATTTAAAGTAGGCATAAGATTTATCTATGAGCATAAAGACATATCTATGACCATAGAGTAGTTCTCCATTTGTCTATGATACGACCCAGTTGTTTAAATGAGGAGATAGTTTGGGAACGCTTCTTAAAAAGGCTTAAAATTGTTAATTCCGTCTGACTGAATAGTGATGGGACTTTCCTTGCTCGTTTGAGACAAGGAAAAGATAAGATGTCAACTATCACTTCAGTATTGCGTGCGGCATGGTCGTCTCCACTGGCGGGCAAAAAGGAGCTGCAATATTCACAATATATCATGTCATAATACAAAACTTCTCGACTTGATTCGTTGGCTACATCATTAGTTTTATCTTTACCATCATAGAGATAACATTAAACAACTATTTAATCAATGTTGCTAAAAAGTCGTACAGGAAATTTTATGATTTTAGTAGGGAAAAATAGACAGAGCTAACAATTTCTCAAGTTAATACAATAATGTCTGTAACTTATTTGTGGTGTAGCTTTTTGATTCCTTAATTGTAGCAGAGATCTAATCTAACACTAATCTCTTGATTGTAGTTTCTTTTGGGATTACACCACCTGTAAAATAGTAAAAAAACAGGAAATCAGAAAAATTGAAAATAAAGATTGAAAGTGTAGGTATAGTATCCAGGCAAACCTCAGAAGTCTGCCTTGACAGTACACTTTCAATCTTTATTTTGAATATTTCTGCTGTTATGTTTTGTTTTTTATTATTTACCAAATAGTGCAATATCCCAAATGAAACTACAATGAATATTGTAAATCACTTAATAATGGATGATTAAAGAAACCTAGTGGTTGAAAAATTAAAAACCATATAATATGACAGTAGGTTATTATAGCCGGAATTGAGACTCCCCCCACCCCTTTTGACCTTGAATGACCTTGAATGACCTTTGGATGACCTTTGGATGACCTTGAAGTGACCTTTGGATGACCTTGAAGTGACCTTTGGATGACCTTGAAGTGACCTTTGTATGACCTTTGAATGACCTTGACGTGACCTTTATATGACCTTAAAGTGACCTTTGGATGACCTTTATGTGACCTTTGGATGACCTTGACGTGACCTTTATATGACCTTAAAGTGACCTTTGGATGACCTTTATGTGACCTTTGGATGACCTTTACGTGACCTTTACATGACCTTTACATGACCTTAAAGTGACCTTTGGATGACCTTTGTATAACCTTGAATTGACCTTCGTTTGACCTCTGTAATTGTCAACACAAGACATGACGTAATCGAGTGTTTAGGGAAGGGGTATTCTATAATATGTATATATAGAGAGGAGATTATAGCAAGGAATCACACTTCGTTCACTGCCAACCTTATAGTCAACGTCTACAATAGTGCAAATTGTGTGTTGTCCTGTATTAATATTTTCAAGTGAGAACAATTGTTGTATTTATTACTATTTAGATATTACAGCTAGTTATCTTTAAACAAGAAATGGCATTACCAAGTGTTGATTTAAACAAAATTAATAGTAACATTAACAGAGACTTTATTGATATTGCTCGACGATCAATTTCCTCGTTAGAAATTGATACCCCTTATTTGATTAAAAAAATGTCATTTGTCAATACACGTTTTGGAAAGTGCGTTTTGGCTATACTGCTCGATAGTAAGAGCAATGTAAGCTTTAAGTGTTATTTACCAAAGAGGGTTATAGAACACATAACAGAGGACGTTATGAATAAAATGAATTCTTCTTGGGAACAGTACACGATAACTTATTTAGGTCAAAGCGAGCCTACATATAAAGATATTAGATCTAAAGCATTGATAAAATTTGGTATTGTCAACTAATTTTATTTAAAAACATATATCTATTAGTAATAAATATAATTTGTAGATCATATCTTAGTATATTTACCTATTTACACTATTTAGCAGTATCTCATATAAGGTTGCTTTTCTTGTTTTATAAGTCTAAAAGGTAATGAATAATTTGCTATATTATACTATCAGTTTTAACAATAACGTTTATTTTGTAGAAAACTATTAAAATGTGGATGCATTATGCTAGCCAACACTGGACTGAAGCTATCGACATCCAGTCAGCTGTGAAAAGAATGAAGAGTGAGTTGGATTGCTTGGTAATGGATAGACTTCATGCTTGTAATTATGACAGGGATTACTGCTTTTCCGAAGAATTGGTTAAACAATTGCAGGAAGATATTGAAAACTATCGCCTTGGTGCTTCGTTGTGTGATAGTTATTTAAATAACACTTTAACTTTGAATAATTTTTGTGAGAAAATGGTGGAGAAAGGACTAAAATGTTTTCTCAATTCCAATTTGCTCGATTATCTACCGTATGCAATTGTTGTGAAATATAAGTTAGCATCTCAAGAATATGGTAGTGATGATCAAGATAATGATGATCAAAAGTAATATAATTAATTTTTTTATAAGTTTTTTCATTATTTTTACATTATTATATACATTGTATATTATAGTAATAAATTGTATTGTACTAAATATTTCTCTTATTTTGTTGTAAAACAAAAAAAAAAAAAACGATGTAGTGTAAATAAAAAATAAATAAAAAAAAATTTTAAATCTTTTATTTCTATTTATTTGTCACATAAGTACAAAAAAAAAAACACACTATATAAATATAATAAGTAAATACAAAAAAAAAATGTATTAAAAATAGATTATACTTATAAAATAGAGTACATTAACATATAAAAATTGGAAGATGTAAAAAAAAATGTTCATCAGTTTACTTAAATCCATTATGTACAGACCCATCCAAAGCATTATAAGCCAAATAAGAATCATGAATTATCAATGCATAAACCCGTGTATTCTCAGGAAAATGTTTCTTTCGAGTTTCAAATTCCAGTTTTATGTCTACAGTGGATGACTTCATGGCGTCTTGTTGATGTGAACAGTCGATAACAAATAATGGATTTTTTTGGAATTCACCAATATCCATCATCGGTTCATAATTATCTTTATCGTAGAAGCTGGATTGAAACTTTTCATAAGCATAGTAAGCTGAAGAATACAATTTCTTTCCAAAATCTAAATTCCAGCGTTCATATGGATATACTTCTGAGTTTAAGTATAGTCGGATGTTACTTACATCTGCATGAATGAATTGAGTAACGTCCTTGCTTATATTATCAGAACTGTCAGTACTCTGAAAGCCGATAATAATATATCGAGGTCTTTCTAAACTTGTTGTGGTTTTTATAGGCCATATATCAGTAGCTGTTTTTCTTAGAGTCGGTAATTCATATAAATCCCACATGCGATAGGCCATTTTAACCGTAGCATTTACACCACCTTTCTTAATGCGATTCAGCAACTTCAGTTTTTGTGTATCTTCAGGGATGATGTGCCTTAGCCTCCATTCGATTTTATTAATTTCGAGATCTGCATCAACTTCTCCAATGTAACAATTCTTAAAAGATCGAGCTATTATTAGTATAAGCTCTTGTTTGGTGTTGAGAATGCCCCTTGTATAATCTTCGGCGAAACCCATAAGATACTTTAGAGGCAATTTGCCACTAAAAAAGTGACTGTTGGTATCCAAAACGTCCTGGTTTTTCACTGTTAGTCCCCATCCACAAGATAGTAATGATTTTAAATGTGTTTGTCCCCATGACACCATGGTTTTCATTGTTGTTGTTATACCAGGTTTTCGAATAACAGCTACTTGTTCTCCACCCATTTCATAACGAATTTCATCGAAAAGAAATGCTAACGCATTATTGGATAGGTAACACATTTTAGTGGCATCACTTGGGGTAAATTTACCTTCGATATATATATAACTTTCAGCAATATCGAGAATAAGATCTTGGCAGTGAATAGGAATTCTTATTTCATCCGAATTTCTATAGTACGGTGATCCATATGGTTTGTAAGTGTGCTCATGTAGACTAACAAGTGAATTATCAAAGAAAGGTTCATCAAACACATCCAACTTTGCACTAGTTGACGTCATGATTACAAATATTAAGGTTTCAGCTTTAATCCAATTGACTGAAGAAAGATACGATCTCTAGCAGACAATTTAGATGTTGACCGTTTAACGTTCTTTCGTATAATAAATGGCTTGTCACACTTGTTCAAAACTTTATTACTATTTGTATGTAACAGAGATGGAAAATGTTTTCTTTGATTAAAACAAAAGCCCATTATATCCTGATAGTTTAATATAGCTTTTTTAATTCTAGCTTCACAATAATTTTCTCACCACGAAAGTCTACCAGAATACCATTATCATCTAATATACGTAATGTAATGTTTTCGATAAACTGACGTCCTTCAGGTCTTACAGACATATAAATAATATTTTGTGGTTCCTTGGAGAGTTTGAATCCAGGTTCAACATCTATATCAAATTCGTAGAGAGTATGTGCTTCTTCGCCATTCATATAAGCTCCAGAAGTGATATTGCAATCAACACGAATAATTCTAACTTTCATTATATCAACTGGTAATGTAGATTCAAGTGAATTATTTGCAGAATATACTTTGTTTTCAAATCCTAATATAGTTGCAATAGAATACTTGTGAGTAAAGTCGATCTCATATTTAGATACTATTTCACATTTCAGCGTATTATTGTTGGCTTTTAATGTGAAATATTTATTAATATTGAAGTTGTCATCCTTAACACTGCGTTTTATTATAGATTCCAAAGCACTTTGAATTGCTCCATTGATTTCATTCAACTCATATGCTCCTGGAGGAATTTGAAAGAAAGTAGTAGGTGATTTATTCTTCAATTTGAATCCAATAATATTATTTTTCTCAGCAACATTTAATATTGAATTGTAAGAATAGAATCCATGTAGTCCCAATCCATATCGACAACTTGTATCGAGTTCAATTGGAGGGTAAAAGTTAGCGCTTAACACACTAGATTGTCCTGAGAACGTGAATGTACGAGACATGACTAACACATATAACTTGTTAACACATCGTTTTATTGTTGCTTACAGCAGCAGTTGAGACACATTTCCTGTCTTGAATTTGATGGTACCATATTAAACCTTGCAGAAACTTTATTTTCGGACGCTACAGTAACATCGCGTATATTGCAATAGCAACACAAATATTTTCGTGGTGGAGGTCCGTCATTCACATCAATAGATTGTGATGTATTATCGTCACTGTAATGTTCCAAACAATATTGATACTTCATTACATCAATATCGCTTTTTAAATGCTCAGGTAATTTATCCCACACCCATGCGATTTCATTTGAAGCACAGGTGATCATCACTTCTTTAGGAAAATCAGCTAATTGTTCCTTTGTCAATTTTGTAAGAGTCCTATACTTTGAGAAAGCTCGCAACGAATCCGCCGTCTTTTTAATTTTTTCACGTTCTCCTTTTGGAGTCATTGGAAAATTCATTGTTAGTTAGAAATCTTAAACACAAATGTCCACACCACACTGTATTGTAGTTCTGCTGACGGTCGTAGTGGCTCGGCCGACACGTGAACATCGGCGCTGGTAACCAACCTTATGGGGGCCTGATGTTGGTTTGCCCCGTCAGATGGCGTCTCCCTCGCCGATGACGTAGTTGCCGCGTTGTTATCGGCCGCCTTAATCGACGAGGGAGACGCCATCTTGCTGCTTGGTTCCCCCACAATGGCGTCACACACGATCTCGTCTTCTGTGACGCTGCTCATCGGCGACAATAGCGGCGGCACCACCGTATTTTCTTCCTCGCTGCCTTTTCCCGCAACTACCACCGCCTGCTCACTCCGAGTCCCGGTTTTCGTGGAAGTCTTTGGCCGCTTGGCCACCGGCACCAGGGCGATTTCGGTGCCCTGGGGAAGCTGAACCTGCGGTGGCAATTGCGGAATTGCCGGCTGCAACCACTGGCGATGCAAGATCCGCTGGGCCGGCGTCACCAGCGGTTGGGCTTGATGTTCAGCCCTTGCGGTGGTACGCTTTCTCGGACGTTTTAAGCCGACCATCGTTAACGCAGATATTTGAAAATAAATGACAACACAAACACGAAAACGCGAAAAACGAGTGAAGCTAATTTAACAACAATTACTCAGACTCTTCACGAAGACACACGTCTGTACCCGGCGGAGGCTGGAAGGGAAAGAATTTCACAAACGTCTCTAGCGTGGTTCATGGCTTCCACTCCCCCTCTCAACTTGCGCAGTGATTCTACGCAGCTTGGGTTAGATTTGGACTCCCTCCACCTTTGATTATGCGCCCCGTTTGTCAGTGTTACCAACTCACCAATGTTACCAACCTCATTTTCTATTCATTCCATCTTTCTTTATTACCAGTGTTACCAACTTTCAATTTTATTACTTGCTCCCTTTTACATACTTCAGTCTCTGTACATTCTGTTCTTTCATTCCATTCAAGATTCAATTTATTTTTTTCAACCTTTATTTATTTTTCTATCTTACACTATTCTTACTGCTCTAACATTAATTATATGTATACATTTATTTAATACTATTGTTAACCTAAGGATTGTCTTATCCAGTTTACTTTATGTGTGAGTCTGTCGCGACGGTTACTTATCTCTTCCAGTCGACTAGTCGTGGCTGTGAATAGATGGTTTAAACGAGTGATTTCCTCCTCCAACCCGTTCGCTTCTTGTTGGGTACTTGTAAACTCCCGATCCGCATCCATTTTTTCCTTTAGCAATTTATTTTTTAATGCTATCGCTTGTCTAATTATTGTCATGTCTGTTTCTTGAGAAAACATGTTGAGATTCTCCTCGTCGTCGTCGGGTATGGTGATAGGGTTCTCTGTTGCTGCCGATTGTTCTTGCTCTCTTCTGTTCCCTATCGGTATAGCAGAGACTTCACCTAGCAAGTGTTTTAGTGTACTTGCTCCTTCTTCTTCCTTCACTTTTGGTTTTTTGGATGATCCATCTTTCTCGGTGGTGCGACGGGACTTTTTTGTGGATCGTCCTTTATCTTTAATTTTTTCACTTGTCGATTTTTCTGATTTTATAAAGTCGTCCTCGCTCCATGGTGACATTTGATGGATCATATCCGCTATCACTGCATTGCTTACGTTCTCATGACCCTCTTCATTGATTACTTCGGCCAGAGCTTGGTGTACGATATCCACTGGAATTGAGGCCTCGCCGTGGGATGTCTCCTGACCGTTCAACGATTCTGCTTGCCGCCATACATTTTGATATGGTTCTGTGAAGTAGCCCGGATGCTGTGATGTCGAAGCCGTGGGGTATGATGCGTTTTGTTGTTGTCCATTACCTGGGTTTGTAAATAATGAATGCAACTGGTTGTCTTGCATATTAACCCCTGGTATTATTATATTGGATAATACTTTAAGTGTTTCTATGTTCTTCTGCGGTGCTCTGCGTGATGTTGAATTATCCTTGGATTGATGCTTTCGACTTCCATGTACTTTTTGATTAACGTTTCTACAATTACCCATTGTATTAAACTTAGTACTTTGACAAACTGTTACTAGCACTGTTACACTCGACGACGACTGAAGGAGTGACAAACTCCTCCGATTCGACTTCAGCTTTTATAGGATCCGACTCGCTCCGCCCACCCTCCCACTGTACTACAGTGAACGAGTATTAGCTCCTCCTATCCTTCTTAACGTTCTATAGGATATGACTTTCTCCCCACCATCCCCACTCTACCACGAAGAGATCATATATACCTTAAAGTACGTTCTGATGCTCAGTGTGGATGAGGTAGCGTGAATGACATTGTACGAATGAAAGAGTACTTGTTTAATAATTATTTTATTCTTATTCCTAATTATTATTGTACAAATAGTTACATGTTAATAAGACATTGCATGTATATTACTTACGTTACATATAATTATTATGTTTGTTTCTCAATTACCTATAATTACTCTGTATGTAATAATTATAATTATTTTCTGTACAAATAGTTACCCGTTAATAAAACATTACATGTACATTACCTATGTTACTTACGTTATATATAATTATTAAGTTTGTTCTTCAATTACATGTAATTATATTGTATGTAATAATTATAATTACTCTCTGTACAAATACAAATTACATTGTATGTAATAAGTATAATTATTTTTCTGTACATATAGTTACGCGTTAATGAGACATTGTGTACATTACCAATGTTACAAGTTTATTCTTCAATTGCCTATAGTCACGCTGTACTTAATAATTATAATTATTTTTTTTTTTGTAATCCTTAACGTTCGTTACATTTCTAATTATTGTACAAGTAATCACATGTTAATACGACATTGCTTACATTACATATAATCATTACATTTGTTCTTCGATAGCCTATAATTACATTGTACTTAATAATATAATTATTTTCTATAATCTTAAACATTTACTACGTTTCTAATTATTTTAATGCTAATATCATACTTTTTTTTGTACCGAGCTCATGCGAGATTACATACATATACATCTATACATACATCTATTACATGCGTTCGAATATTATGATATGTTACAGTTACTTTATATAATATTTTTTTATTATAATTACATCTTTTCTTACTTCACTGTACGTCATAATACATACTTTTACATTTAACTTTATTCTAATTACTTATGGTACGAGTAAACACACATATTCGTTTCGTCTCTATGTACAATCATCATATTAATTCTTCTAGCGCGTTTATCAAATATCTCAATCTAATTTGACTATTATCGATATTGCACCCAGCTGTTTGACTTAAAGCGGCTACGAACCATTCAAAATTTTTCTCCGCATCCGTTAAATAATATTGTATATCATTGTGGCCCCACGGTAGGCTTCGTGTTGTATTTGGTATTATGAATCTTTTGTCGTCGAAGTAAGACAATGCCACTTTATTTTTTATTTCTGTGTATATATTGTGTAATTCGCTCCGAAACGAACTCATTTTTCTGAATATGGTACCGCCTTGCTCTACGATTTTCTTATAATCTTCGACTGTTAAATTCTTTTTTATTACTGATTTCTTTACGCCTTTAGCTTTTTTGACTTCAGTATTCACCGACTTTACGTAATAAGCTTTTGCACCTGTTCCATAAAATTCCATTATGGGATCCGAAGGGAATTCATCTTTCATATTTCCCAATACGGATGCCGTTACGGGAATACCGAACTTGTTACCTTCTTTATAATTTGACGTATCGAATATGCTCGGATTTGACTTGATAAATTCATAAAAATTATCTGTATACACTTTTATAATTAACGAATCGGTATCCGTATATAGCAAAGAGGCCTCATCTTTATAGTTTCTCTTTATGGTGTCATAGTAAAAGTCGTACAACACTGTCTTGGATAACTCTAAAATTGAAAACCCCAGATAGAGCGGTTTATTATAATGAGTTCTTGTTCTCCCCATATGTATAGCCACGAAGTCTTCTGAAAATGCTGTACAAGTTTTAAAATTAGGACGAGCGATTAATGTGTTTGCCCCTAAGGATTTCCCCCTCCTTTCCCAATGAGTTATCAGTTTAATATCTCTTCTATTATCCACGTTCTCCATTGTTTTTCCGTACACTGCGTTATTCATTAATTTGTATAAATCCCGTTCGAATTTATTTGTTGCCTTGTTCCTCATTTCGGTATTTAAATCTATGTATACTTTTAACCAACAACTCTGCTCGAATTTTATTATGCGATGTATTTTTTTCAATTTTAAACCGTTTCTTATGGCTTGTTTTAAATTTCTAAAGTGTATTATGTATTTACTTTTATTATTCAAGTTGGGTATCAATTTAGGAATTTTTGATCTTGAACCGGGTGGAATCATACTTTCGGCTAAAAATGGTAAATCTCTATGTGCGTCGTGCAATTCCAGCGGATATTCAATATCAACTTCTAACATATACCCGTAACGATTCTCATCTGGAATATTCATGACGTTGAAATTACCGATTTCTTGATCGTTTAACCATTCGAATCCGCCGGTTGGTAAATACTGTGACATACTATGGCCGTATAGATTTGTTGCATCCAAATATGTGATAAAAGATGAACGTTCTTGTGGGTTATAATTTGGAACAAAAATATTATTTGCGATGTGTTTTCGCTCCGAACACTGACTAATACCGCCACGAATTCCTTTCTTAATAAAATGAATCATTGAAATATCTGTCAGTAATTCTAATTTTACTTGCGTGAGTCTTAACATAGCATCCCAAGCTAATCCCGGGGCAGTAAAATATTGTGCGGGATCCAAATGATATTTATCTAATGAAATGTTTCGAAAGTTTTCAAATACGTCGCATAATATAAGTACGTCTGATTTTAAGTAAGTATCCGAATACTCCCCCAAATTTTGACACTTAAATATATTCCAAGTTTTTTGCGCCCTACGATAATCGGCATCTGATATATGCTCTTCTGATAAATTGTCATAAAATTCTTCTTTCGCGGGTAAATTTTTATTGTTTAGTTTGTCCAATGTCGTTAAGAAACTATAAGGAAAAACGCCCTTTTGTCTAATTAAATTAAATTGTTCGTAATCTGGAAAATGTTTAACCGTTTCTTGAAATTGATTATCGCTCAAGTTTTGCGCTAAATTTTCTAGTGAAGTGGATAAAAATTTAAAACTATCGATAAATCTCATCTTCAAATATTTTTTCTTTACTTTTCCCTCTTTGTCCGTATAATCATGCAAATACAGGTTTTTAGTAAAAGATATGTATTTTTCTTTGCTCTGAGCTATTACTTCTATTCTATCTTTATTAGAACACAACTCTTTAATAAAAAGGTGGGAATCGTAAGAACTCATACTGTGTAATATAATTGGAACAAAATTAGGTAATTTATAATTTAAATTACAAACAGAATGAGCAGCTCCGAACCTTTTCTTGCCCGTCAAATGACAATGGTCTCTGACTTTTACCTCCCCTTCAAGAAACGGTTTTTCACATATACCACAAACGGTTGCATTCGAAAAGTCCTGTTCTTCCTCCGCAGATAAAGGATTCATTGGAACGAACTCTTTCAAATGTTTATTATAGATATCAGTTAAATCCGCCTCGATGCGCTTTATAAATTCTTTACCGGCATTTTCCCCTCTGTATAATACAAATTTAGATAAAGAATCGTCAAATGAACATTTTATTATGTATGCAAATGAGAACGGTTCGTGACTGAACGTTTTGTTACTAAAAGATTTTGTAGGATCGGGTTCACAAGTGTCGTGTGGTTTTAGAACTGATTCGAAATCGGCATAAACTACGAAAGGTACTTTCAATTGCTTTTCGAAATTTTCAAATTTTAATATGTTTTCGGGAACGCTATTTCCAAACTTATCTATACGAAGTTTATTTGAAGGCGTCGTCGTATAAACATGATTGCAATCATTACTTTGATGTTGTAATAACGCTTTTTCACTACTGAAATACATTAAACAACCGTCACAAAAATATTTTCTGTGTTCGTGAAGTGAAACTTGACTGGAAACTAATTTTGAAAAATTTTTTATCCAGCAGTAGTGACTTTTTATACATTCCTTTCTACAATGATGGTTCTCTCCACAGTCCTCTGTAATAAGTAACAAATTTACATGATAACGTAATTTCTTTGATGCATAGCGCAGCGGTCCTACTATTTCGTATTTCATTTTATTATCAACAAATTCCTTTTCTAAACCGTAAACGCTAACTGATATATTATTCATCACTTCAAATTTCGTAATATCTTTTAATTTAATTGGAAATTCCATACCCGTCACATTTAAAACTGTAGAATAATGTGGATACGAAGAGACCTCCTGAACTGGTCCTCTAGGTGGATATAGTGCTGAAGTAATGGCCCATGCAAAACAGTTCTGATCATCGTTTCTTATGTTCACTACAGCTTTCTTATTTTCGATAAACTTTGGTAACTTCATGTATGACGATGCGCACAGAGGACTATTTTTATTTATATTTACTTCCACATATAAAACTTCAACGATAGCCCAACCTGAAACATTGAATACATATATGTATAAAACTAATTAATTGTATTTTATGAATTACATACCAGAATCTTTTTCTTCAAATTCAGATGTTTGAGATATCATTTTATCGACAAATTCTTGATAAATATTATTCAGATCTTTGGATTCGTCTATAATCTTGTTAGAACTATTGAAAGTCTTAACATCCGTTGTTTCTTGTTTCGGTAATGTGTATTTAGCAAATGTTTCCATATTCATTTTTGCAGATTTGTGGACTTTTACAATTTCTTCCAACAATTTCAATATCTTCTCCTTTACTTCGTCGAAAAACAAATTGTAATCTATATGCTGATTTTGACTATGCACTCGATAACTAATAATTCTACATTTGAAGGCACTGTTAATAATTTGTACGCCATCGCATTTAGGAGTACAAGACATTGATCTATGCTCGAGGGTTCTGCGATGCGAATTTATTTGATTAGCAGGTATATTTTTGTTACAACAAATAATGGTTTGAGTACTTGAGGAATCCATTCTAGCACGTTTAGCACTGGGTCCATCATCACTAGTCATTTTCGATTTGCAAGACATTATCTCATGACGACGTAAATTGTCACTGCGCGTAAACGTTTTACCACAATTACTACACAAATGCATTTTTTTTTTGTTGTATTACACGTTCCTCACGAGAATTTACTTCAAAATGATTTCAGCTTGCCCATTCCCTCCTTTTAAATATGGGATTGGGGAGTGGGGGAGGAGTCGTGTCTGTTTACTAAATGACGTCACTCTAAGGTCATCCAAAGGTCAATTCAAGGTTATACAAAGGTCACCCAAAGGTCACTTCAAGGTCATGTAAAGGTCACTTCAAGGTCATTCAAAGGTCATCCAAAGGTCACTTCAAGGTCATCCAAAGGTCACGTAAAGGTCATCCAAAGGTCATTCAAGGTCATTCAAGGTCAAAAGGGGTGGGGGGAGTCTCAATTCCGGCTATAATAACCTACTTATGACTCATACAGATAAGTTGAAATTCAATTGTTATAGGATTATGATAAAGTCATTCAAGGGGCACATAGGTAATTATTGTTTAACAGGAATTCATAGTAACTGGAGAAATATTCTTATTAAACGAGATTACAAAATAAATTTACTTTTTTACAGCTCGAAGACGTTTTCGTGAAGTTTCAAATTCTTCAAATATGATCTCATCATATAATTCATAATAACAGAATAGATTTTTTAATTAAATATAAATTAATGCTCTATTAGTGGTTCTAGAGTAACATAATTTATATTTTAGAATGGCAGTAAGAAGTTTACTAAAATTTCAGGATTTATCTATTTGAAATATTAATTAATCTATCAGTGGAGCGCTGTGGTCGAGCAATTAAATTCTCGTTCATCGGCATTTGACGACAGTTCGGATTTCGCCACCAGGAATTTTTTTCTAATTAATGCTTGTACGCACAAAACTATACGCCCCACTTATATATATTTTATCTATGCTGTAAGCATTCTTAAGATGCAACCAGTACTGCAACTGCAACGTCACTGTATAAATGGCTAACAACCTACTGTTCACTTTAGTTAAATATGTAAATCGTTCCTGGACGCATTCGCGGCCCGCGAAATAATAATAATATACCGCTCCTTTTTCCATACAAGCTCTGACTTCCGGGATTATATGACTTCCTTTTCGTAAGCTATAGTAGATACCGCTTTTTTAATTATTTCAGCTTATAGCACACCACATGGGTGTATCCACTTATAAGTGTAGACTCATTCTCATGAAACGTATCAGGTATGCGTGAGATAATAATAACGAACGGTTCTACCTATGGTTCTGGTTCTACCAGAGACGTATAGAATGTAGATGTATAAGTCTCTGGTTCTACCGAAATATGAAGAACTATACAGTATGTTTTTTGCAGTTGTCACATGTCTAACACACATTGCAGTTGATTGTGCAAGTTTTCGATAATAACCAATAACTTTGATAATTTGATTACAAGTTTAATTTTTTACTTTATCATACACATTAAAAATACAGGTAACCGTGCTATAAAGTAAACGTAATTAATATAACATATATCACTATAATAAGTGTTAAAAGAAATGGAGTAGGTATCATATAGAAACTGAATGATAAATTATTATAAAACTGACAAAAATCATTCCAAAATGTTGGTGGCATTGCACATTAAAAATAAAATATCAACTAGAATTTAGAATTATTACAAAAAATTGTAGAATCTCTGTTCCAATACCAATTCTACAATTGTAATAGGTAAGTTCTTATTGATCTCGATTTCCATGCAATAAGTATATATTTATTTCTATATTCCTACCTATACCTACAGCCTACAGAGGTTTGTCTATTCTATATATACAAACTATGGGTATACCTTATACCAGTGACTATAGATTCTTTCTATAGTCACTGCTTATACCTATACAGGAGAGACGACAGTTAAACTCAGAAAACAGACCGCCGTTATATAAATGGTTTAATGCAGGCTCTGTAATTATTATATAAAACTCAATCTTTCGCAGTACCTACTGTACCTATTATGTTCCTGGTTATAATTTAATTTTATAAGCGAAAGCTAAATAAGGGTTGTACTTCTAATAGTAAATAAACAATATAATACCGGAATAAATTGCCCACAGTATGATACTTCACTGCACTGGTCATATATTCACACAAATTAAATATCATATACACAGGTAACACAAACACTATGTACTATTCATTCAAACTTAGGCCACCTGCTCGGTAAGAAAAGAATGCACTCAAGTACGCTACCAACACAACAGTCAGAAAATTACCAAACCGACCAATTATTGCTCAGAAATTCGAATTCGATGAGCACACATGCGAGAGTCCCAAATCTTTGTAATGTCTCTGGTAACAAGAACTAGATATATATGAAGAAAGAAAAGGAGACTACCTCCTGATCGAGATTGGACACATAATTATGGTTTTTGACATTGAAATGCCTTGCCTAGTTGCGTAGTCGATTCGTTTCCTTTCACCATTTTACAGGGGCGTCCAATAAGTAAACTGTCTAGAAAAACATTTTCTGTAAATTTTTCAGATACCTACTTCTTTTCAAAATGTTTATTATTTATTATTTTAAATGTTAAATTGTAGTTTTAAAACGGTGATAAATTACAAATTAAATTTATTTTACTTAAACTTCTCATACGTTATTATTTGTGTACCTAAATAAAATACCTATATAGGTAGGTACAGGGTATTCGCGTATATTTTGACCCCTACCTAGTTATAGGGGTTATTAAGAAAGTTAGAAAAAAAGTTTAAATACAAAAGTTGTGGAAAAAAATTGCATGTCGAAATTTGCGAGGAACCCAATTGAACATAATATTTTTAAATGGGACACCCTGTATAATTTTAGACGCTTGGGAATTTTTTTTCTGATTTCAAAAATATATGTTTTGTTGACATTTGCTCTGACAGTTTTCAAAATATTTAATATTTAATGTTTACAATAAATTATAAAAAAAATTAAAATATTAGAAAATGTTTAAATACCTAAGGAGGTTACATAAAAAATCATTAAATATTTTTTATTACTGTTCGTTTGTAGTGTTAACTATTTTTAGTTCTTTGTATTTTTTATGGTACTTGCTGTCGAATATTTCGAAAACTGTCAGTGTAAATGTCAACAAAATATATATTTTTGAAATCAGAGAAAAAATGTTTCCCAAGTGTGTAAAATTATACAGGGTGTCCCATTTAAAAAGATTATGTTCAATTGGTTTTCCCATGTTTAAGACATGCAATTTTTTTTCGACCTAGCTAAAAAATAATACGTGAAAAACCAAACAACTTTTGTATTTAAATTCTTTTTCTAATTTTCTTAATAACCCCTGTAGGTAGGGGTCAAAATATAAATTGAAATACTTAATTATATTAGTCTGTTTCTCATATCCATTTATTTTCATTACCTATTTATTTTATTTATTAAATAAAGGAATAATTAAGAAACACACCATTCCTTTTGCCGCGTCCTCCATACCAAACCGACAAAACAGAACCACAAAAACCAGCAAACTTTCTGGAAACAAAATGTATATGATGTCCACACTGCCAAGAGACAAAATATCAACAAAAGCAAACTATGCTTTAGTTTTGGTTTTGTTTCATGTCGTCTACAACACCTATAGGTAGGTATATTTAGTTTATTTGTGTATCGGAAACTTTCAAGCAGTGAAAATATGTGGCGCTTTTGTGTCACATATTTTCATATTCAAAAAAGAAAACGAGATATTTTCTTATCATGGTATATTTCTAATTCTTTGTTTCCAGCCTGCCATAATAATTAGAGGATGTTCCCGATACAGTTTAATTAATTTATTACTAGAAAATTGAATAGCTAAATTGAAAAACGAGTTGCTGTTTGGTTTTATATTTTCTATAGCTTTTTTTTTGTTGGTTTACTATGGACTTGTATGGACGGCATTTTCTCATATTATTTTGTGAATTCCACCACCTACCACTTCATTTCAAGTTGATCACATTAATCATATTTGTAATACCTATATTAGTAAAAAATTATTGTTAAATTTCATCAATACTGAAATTTTTAAGATATCTATTATAGGTACCTATATAAATACAGTTGTAGTTACCACTTTTATTAAAAAAAAATGTTTTTTTGACCATAAAAAGCATTACCTAAAAATGTAAAATATAAATAAAACAAGTATAAAAATAATCTTATGTTAAATTACTATAAAATTAAGTACCTAAGACCAATCACAATAAGTTCAAAAATATAGTCATCACTAATCTAGCTAAGTATTCCTGGATTGACTATGTATAAACGTAATTTTCACCGTGGCCTCAAACACCTCATTTTCCACATAAACCATCACTTTAAACAACCTTTTCTCTTTTACTGATAATTTGGGACAAGTCACATTTATAACCTTCTCTTGACCAGGTGCTATAATTCCACCTTGGGGAAATATTTCCAAACCCACAGGATCAGAAACCACTTCAAAATGAAGGTTCTTCTTACATTCCGAAATCAAAAACAGGCTATCCTTCATTTTTGTTGGCGGAGTAAGAATAATGCTGGCCGGTTCTAGTTTACAGGAGGTTTGTGTAGTAGTTGTCTCCAAACAAATGGTGGTGGTATCCTGGTATAATGACTGGAACATACCAGACTCGTCTGGATACTGGGGCATTATGGTAACTTCTGGATCTTGTTCTATTGTTACAATTACTTCATTACGAGTAAATAACTTTAGAATCTCTTTTAAACTACCGGGGGCCTCTTTAAATAAATTGAGATCACTAGGCATGACTTCACCTTTGATTTTTTCTTTCAATATATTACTTATAGGATCGATTTCCAAACCTTTTTCAGAATATTTGCGACACTGTCTTCTCAGCCGCCCCCTGTTCACTTCTGTGCCATATATCACAAGTAAGCTGCCTATCTCTGCGACCATTGTATTAGAAAACATAGATCTGTGTATAACTTGATGGTCTTCCATGGTCAGGACAAAAGTAACTGTAATTTCTTTTCGCTCATTTGGAATTAGAATGAAGAAACTAGGCGTTACAGTAACATTAGCAAAAGCAAACAGCTCCTTCGGGGTAAACGTTATACATGCAAAACAGGGCAATGTTCCACTATTTTTCATAATAAATCTATTAGTTACAACACTGTGATTATCCAGTTTTCCTAAGCTCAACCAGAATCTACCAGTAACGTCTTTAGTTAAACTCAGAATATCAACTTTTCCAAAACCTCCATACCCAAACAGCCTTACAGACTGTTTCTTGGTTTGTTGCAAATTGGGATCAACTGATGTGAAACTTAATTCGTCCACAGCAGCTCCAATTTTTGTTGGGATGAATGACACAATTATAGCTCTAGATTCGTGTGGGTGGAGTAAAATTTTAGTTGCACTTAAGGGCTCACTTTCTAGTCGATTATCTTTCCTAATTTTAAAATCATATCCTGTTATAGACATCTGCAGGCACAGTCGTTTTGATGTCCTATTTCTAAGTAAAAAGTCTTGTGTAACACATTTATCTACTTTGACACAGCCCCAAATAAGTTCAGTCTTCGTGCTTTCAATTGGGAGTTTTCCATTTGGTAAACTTGTTAATGCACTTGATAGGCTTCTGGATGAACCTGATGACAAGGGTCTATTGTGAGATTCCGTAGAAGGCCTAACATCTTTTACATCAAGAGTTCCTTGAGGAATATTATAAGTATCCATGTTTTCTTTATCCGATACGAGCCGCCTCATTACTTCATTATCTGAATAGTTACTCGTATAAGAGGTGTCTTTACTAACAGGTAACGATGACTGATCACTTAAATTTTCACTCAGTTTCTGTCCTTGTTTTAAAAGATAACTAGTCACTTTTCGAGGGGTGTCCTCGGTATCAGCCAAAAATTTCTGTATAGTCGAAATACTTAAACTACTTTTACCCTTCTTAGCTTTTTCATTAACTGGTTCTTCGGCAAAACTAATAGAAGAATCTATTAATGGTATGGGATTTTTCGATTTTACAGGACTAAGAGCCAAGTCTGAAAGTGTGTCAGACTTCTGCTGGAAGAATGCTCCTACAGAGACTTTACTGTTCGATATATCTACGGTCGATATTTGTGAAAAATTATTCGCAAGTGGTACTTCATTTTTCTTCCTCCATGACATCTCGTCAGCAAGTAACATTGAAGCTACCTCCTCTGCAGGGCTAAACAGTTGACTATCTATTTGAGGAATGCCTTTATCTACACTGCTCATGGCTTTCTGAAATTCCTTTACAAAGTTGTCTATGCTAATATCAGTGTTTCCAATTTGATATGAAAGTTGGGCCATGGATTGCCCCAAGCTTAAACATGACGAATTAGTTTCAGCAGAATTATCCGATGCCACTGATTGTCTAGGAGTTGAAGTATTTTTTGGCGACTTACGAAGTGATTTGGACAAATCACTATCATTAATTGTGCTATCATTCGTTATGTTTACACTGGAAATTGAAGAATTACTTAAATTAGGTCTCAAATATTTTGATGGTATTCCTGCTACTTTGTTTGCTCTTTGCAGGGAACTGTTTGCAAGTTTATGTTGCTGCTTTAACTGATAACTTAAGTCTGTTGCACTTGTAGTGTGAATATGTTCAGAAGTATCATACAAATTGTCAACATTTATTATACCCAGGGAGTTCTCAGGATCCATATTATCTGAACCATCTGGACGTATTTTCTTTTGAAAGGATCTTTTATCAACTGTTGAACAAGCTGTTGGTCTTGGAGTATTCAGTACAGTCTTATCCACAAATTCAGTCTTATTTCCATCCATATTTATAAAAAGTACCTTTTTACAGTACGTTTGTAAAAAAACTATAAACTAACAATAACTAATGAAATTTGAAACAATAACATAATCTGTACTTTTGATAACAATACAAATTTTTAACGAATAACCATTTTGAATTTGACATTTCTAGTGTCTTTGCTTTGTTTTGATTTGCTATTAATTCGTATTGGTGGTACTTCTGATTTCACTATGACATTATAGAGATAGATCAAGGACATTTATAGATTTATCACAAGACAAGAGAGGTGGAATAGAACACAAGACAAGTTTCATTTCTCTTTTCTTGTTTTATATAGGCCATAGAAAATTAAATATTACCATTATTATTTTCTATTTCTATGCTATACGTACAGAATATAGATAGGTTTGCTATTGTTTATTTTTGAACATAAAATAAGGTGATCCAGATCGAACTTATCAGAGTAAACTGATCTAAAGTAGTTTAGAAACAAATGAAGCTTTTGCTTGGCAAGATTGACATTGACACTTATAGAATATAGATATTCTGTCTGTGATTGACACCAATTGACACCCATGATTAGGTTTAATTTGTCGTCTAGGAGGCCCATGATACAATAAGATTGACACCACTAATGATGACACTGATCCAGTGATGTGCCGGATAATTATCTGGTTATAATTAACCGGATAATTATCGATAATTAGCCGCCGGCTAAAAACACTCAAAATTAGCAGGCTAAATATCCAACAAGACCATGCTTAGAGGGCACGGTTTAAGAAATCCGTGGTAGAGGCACAGTATATTGCTAATTTCTTTAGCATTATACTGTGGTAGAGGGATAACTTTCGGTTTTGTGGGGATAACCTAACCTCTTTGTTGACCTTTTTGTTAGGAAATCCAAATTAGTAATTAGTAAATTAATTAACCTAATCTTCTAATGATCGAATTAAAGTAAATTAGTCTCCCGATATTGGTCAGTGTAGTAATTAATTAGCATATAATAGTTAACCATATAAGTCAGGAATTTGGCAGTGCTTTGAGATTGAGAAAGGTGTAAGGTGTATGAATAGGTATAATAGCATGATAGAATAAAATAAGATATATCACGCATGTGGGCGTGGCATATGTGACGTCAACTGGTGCGAATTTCCGCCATGTTGTTATATACTTTGTGTGTTTATTTTACCGTTCATAACAAAGATCTTTTTAAAATATGTGCAAGGGTTTTGTACGATGGCGGTACCATGTTTTTTAGATTTCCGAAAGACAAGGAAATGCAGGGTATTTGGAAACAGCTGTGTAAATGTAAAGACAGTTTAAATGTTAAATTTGCTCGTGTTTGCGATAAGCATTTTATTAAAAGCGATTATGAACGCAATTTAAAACATGAATTGCTGGTATATAGACCAGCAAGACATCGTCCCGTGACGCTCCTTATATTTTTTTAATTCCTCAATAATTGTCAGAAATAGGTCAGATAATGTTTTTTCTTCAATATTGTTTTAAGATTTTTTGTTTAATCTTGCACAGCTTTCTAAAAAGAGTAAATACATGTATCATTATATATTGTAAAAATCTTTAACATTCTTTGAAGTCCAACCTAAAATATTACTTTACTTAACTTCATATGTAATTTAAAAAATAAATACTTAAGTTCCATCAGCACATAGGTATATATGTTTCTGAATTATAAGGACCTATTATATATTGGGTATTAAAAAATAACCTGTGAAAATTCCACAGATATTATACAGGGTGTCCCACGGTGACGATCCATTAAAAGTATCTGGAGAACTAATTAAGCTATTAATTTGAAATTTGAGGTGAAGTCAAAGTGGGCCATGATCTACTTGATGAAAATATTTTGCAGTTTCTGCCACTTGTGGTTATACCGGAAGTCGACATTAACTTCGTTATTTTAAATGGGACACCCTATATATTATTTCATTTCTGAATTCTACGTGAAATTCTAAACACATTTCATGTAGGATGTCCTATACCTATCTTCAACTGTTGAAATATTGACAAGTGAATATTGACATTTTTCAACTTTGACACCCTGTAAAATCTAAACGGTTATTTGAGATGAAGCAAAACGGTTTGCACATTTCTATCTTAACTTTTCATAAGCTATCGTTTGACACTAATTTCAGGTTTTCTAGAAATTAAAAATTTTCGATTAAATATAATCTCTTGGTTAGATCTGAAATTACTGTCAAACGAAAGCTTATGAAAAGTTAAGATAGATAGATAGATAGATAGGTAGGTATAGGACATCCTACATGAAATGTGTTTAGAATTTCACGTAGATTCCAAAAATGAAATAATATATAGGGCGTTCCATTCAAAATAACGAAGTTGATGTCGACTTCCGGTATAACCGGAAGTAGTAGAAACTACAAAATATTTTTATCAAGTAGATCATGGCCCACTTTCACTTCACCTCAAATTTCAAATTAATAGCTTAATTGGTTCTCCAGATACTTCTAATGGATCGTCACCGTGGGACACCCGGTATAACTGTTGTATAATTACAATTAAACTTTTATTACATTATAGTTACTTTCATTATATGAATTTAAGTATTATATACGGAGCCTTTAAAAAAGAAGTAGAAAAAATGTTATGTATTTTATTACCTAGAATGTACTAGTTATTTTTTAAAGGCCCTGTATATCTAGATCTAGACCGGAAGGTCGAAAAACACTCCCCCAAGCTAAGCTGTTAGTCACCGTGGCGAGGGCTGAATGATACGAGGGTAAGAGTATCTTGCACGGTACCCTCAGGGCACCAGGCGACACCCTGTTGTAAATAGCCTTACCCCTGCACGCGGGGCTCTACAGGGGTGGACCTTTATAACCCCGGTACTCGTGGGACTTTTATGGAACCAGCAACAAAAGAAACATCTACGGAGAGCTCCTCTGAAGGGGCCTCCTCAAATAGCAATCCGGGGCCCTCCTCAAGGGCTCCCACTAGAGAGGGGGAAATTGTGGATGCTCCTCCTACGGCCGAGGCGCGGGCTCTTCTCACCTCGGGCTCTGGGCGACGTAATCGCTCGGGGTCTGAGAAAAAGAAGGCTCGCAAGGCCAGGCTGGCAACTGCCAAAGGAGGGGCGGGTCCCTCCTCATCGGGGGCTTCCCCCTTAAAGAAGCAAGCTGAGCAGGGGAGCTCCTCCGCCAAAGGGGGCCTGAAAAGGTCTCGCGAGGCGGGGGGGACCCCATCTCCAGCTCAGCAAGCCTTTAAAAAGGCCCGTGCTAGGGCCACATACAGCCAGGCTGTTAACTCGGCCTTGAGGGTAGCGATAGCCGGGGAGGATTTCCCGGCTACGAGGCTCTCGACCGAGTTACGGAACAGTCTGGAGATTGCGTTGGCGCGCGGTATTGACGCTCTCCCATTAGAGGGCTCTCTGCCACGCTTCGACGAATTTAGGTTGACGGAGCAGGGGATCATAATGGTCACCTGCCACGACGATGTATCTAGGGAGTGGCTCACCTCTGAAGTGAGAAGGCTGTCTCCCTTCCAGGGGACTACCCTTCAAACTTTGGAGGGAGCGGCCCTCCCTAAGTTAAGGAAGATTGTTGCCTTCGTGCCGGGTGCGCCTGTGGACGAGGGCAACATTCTTCGACGCATCGAGCGGTCTACTCCAGAGCTCCAAACGGGGCTCTGGAAGATAAGACAGATAATCGAGGTACCTGGCAAAGGCTCTAGGTTGATTCTCGGGGTGGATGAGGCGTCAGCCTTGACCATGCGGAGGATCAACTTTGTGGGTCATGCTGGTATGGCGAGGGTCTCTTTTTGGGACCCTAAGTTCCAAGGGGGAAACTCTGAGGCCGCTGAGCCGTCTGAGGCTTCCGCTTCCGCGGAGGTCCGGGCGGAATCTGGGGCTTCGGAGTGACCCTCAACCGGAAACAAAATGGGTACACAGGTAAATTGTGACCCCAAACTACTACGTTTTACGCAGAGCAACTTGCAACACTGCATCGCTGCGACTTCTATTATAAGTCAGCAGCTCGCGGTGGGGCATACAGATATTGTAATGATACAGGAACCTTGGGTGACCAAAGGCTCTATTAAGGGTCTTAGTCGTAAATGGGGACGCATATTTGTGAGCTCCGACGCGGAAACCCCAAGAGCCTGTACAGGGTGTCCACCTAGTGCGCGTAAGTCCAATATCTGGGTTAATAAAAGAGATAACTTAATTTTTTTTTCTACAGGGTTGTCTAATATCCCGAGCTGCACAAAATGAAAATATATTTACATATTCAGGGTGTTCGGTTTTCCCTGGACAGGTACCAACTTCGTTTTTCTAAATGGAAATATATATTTTTTATTGCTTTTTCGAACTAAACCCTTGATTTTAGTAGGACTTTCATCAGCCTTCCCTATACCTAACTTAAACTGTTTTTGAAATATTGACGGGTGAATATTGACATTTTTGCAACTTTGACACCCTGTAAAATCTAAACGGTTTGAGATCAAGCAAAACGGTTTGCACATTCCTATCTTAACTTTTCATAAGCTATCGTTTGGTACTAATTTCAGAATTATCCAAAAATTTAAAATTTTCTGAAAATTTTGAAAATTTTTTATTCCTGTATAAATTTGAAATTAGTATCAAACGATAGCTTATGAAAAGTTAAGATAGGAATGTGCAAACCGTTTTGCTTGATCTCAAACCGTTTAGATTTTACAGGGTGTCAAAGTTGCAAAAATGTCAATATTCACCCGTCAATATTTCAAAAACAGTTTAAGTTAGGTATAGGGAAGGCTGATGAAAGTCCTACTAAAATCAAGGGTTTAGTTCGAAAAAGCAATAAAAAATATATATTTCCATTTAGAAAAACGAAGTTGGTACCTGTCCAGGAAAAACTGAACACCCTGAATATGTAAATATATTTTCATTTTGTGCAGCTCGGGATATTAGACAACCCTGTAGAAAAAAAAATTAAGTTATCTCTTTTATTAACCCAGATATTGGACTTACGCGCACTAGGTGGACACCCTGTATATATACTGCTAAGCATGTTAATGCCATTCAACTAACCAATTTCTGTTACAGGGACATGGTAGTCATCAGAGTGAACATAGGAGGTAGGAGCTTCATCGTTGGCTCCGCATACTTACCATATGAAGCACAAAATCCACCATCTAGACAGTTCATGGATCTCGTCACGTGGTGCAAGAATCAAGGTCTACCGCTGATTATTGGGTGTGACGCAAATGCTCACCACACATGTTGGGGGAGCAGCGACACCAATTTTAGAGGCACGGCAATTTTTGAGTACATCAACTCTAATGAGTTGGACACGCTCAATAGAGGCTCGAAACCTACCTTTGTTACAAGAGCTAGGCAAGAGGTTATAGACATCACTGTCAGCTCATCTTGGGCTTCGCACTGGGTCAAAAACTGGCATGTTTCGTCGGAGGTGTCCATGTCCGACCATCGCCACATCTGCTTTAGTCTAGAGATAGACACAATCCCTACGACACAAGAGTATAGAAACCCAAAACTCACAGATTGGGGTATCTACAAAGAAAGTCTGTCGGCTAATGTGAGACCTCATTCTAGGCCTCGCACAAACTATCAGATAGAGGAAAGCAATGATATTCTTAGCCGGGCCATGGTCCGAGCATATGAACAGAGTTGCCCGCTAAAAGTTACTAGGAGTAAACATACAGTCCCATGGTGGAACTCTGAGCTCCAAGAAACAAGGAAAGAAGCACGCAGGCTCTTTAACAGGGCCATGAACACAAAATCGAACTTTGATTGGGACCAATATAGAATGGCTCAACGTCGATTTAAGAGCTGTACTCGAAGAAGTAAGAGACAGGCATGGAAAGACTTCTGCGAAAGCATTGAAGACACCCCTGCCACATCTAGGATTTATAAAATCATGAAATATAACCACGAATCAAGGATCGATGTTCTTAGGCTTCCTAATGGTACATATACGTGCACCACCAAGGAGGCGTTGGAGCACCTCGTGGATTTCCACTTTCCTGGTTCTGCCAAAAGTTCCAGCTCTATCCAACACCAGAGGACTCCCCACATAGAGGTTGCAGCTATGGATTGGAGGATGGCCTCGAATGTTGCCACGGTGGAGCGAATTAGATGGGCCATAAACACTTTTGCCCCATATAAGAGTGCGGGTATGGATGGAATATTTCCGGCTCTTTTTCAACAAGGGTCAGAATACATCATCCAGCATCTGCGTGATCTATACATAGCAACATTGGCTCTAGGATATATTCCAAAACCCTGGAGAGCAGCGAGAGTGGTTTTCATTCCTAAAGCAGGTAGAGCTTCTTATGATGAAGCGAAGGCCTTTAGACCGATCTGCCTAACATCGTTTCTACTGAAACTACAAGAAAGGCTCATAGAGAGATTTCTGAAAGAGGGCCCGCTAGTGACTATACCATTACATAGCTCACAGCACGCCTACCAAACGGGTAGATCTACGGAAACAGCATTGCACTCCGTGGTCTACAAAATAGAGAAAACGATTAGCCAGAAGGAGCTCGCTATCGGGACCTTCATGGACATAGCTGGGGCATTTGATAATACCTCCTACAATTCAATTCTAACAGCGGCTGAGGACCACGGATTCCCACCTACCATAGCTAGGTGGATTTATTCCATGCTTTCAAACCGCTCGATTTCTACCTCTCTCAATGAAGTCACAGTTAGAGCGACTGTGGGCCGAGGGTGCCCGCAGGGGGGGGTTCTTTCCCCCTTGCTATGGAGCCTTGTGCTCGACGGTCTTCTTCGCAGGCTTAATGAGGAAGGGATTATGACTCAAGCATACGCAGACGACCTTACGGTCTTAATCGCGGGGAAATCTGCAAATACAGTTAGTGAGCTCACTCAAAGGGCCCTAAGAATCGTAGAAGAATGGTGTATAGGACAAGGGCTGAGAGTTAACCCCTCTAAGGTCGATCTAGTCCTCTTCACTAAGAAAAGGAAGTTGGATGGTTTTAAAGCACCAACCATTTTCAATAAGACCATCCAGCGTTCAAAGATGGTCAAATTTCTGGGAGTTATCCTAGACGAAAAGTTGTCATGGGTACCCCACATAGACAGACAAATACAGAGAGCCACCGCGTCTTTCTGGACGTGTAAGAGGCTCTTTGGAAAAATGTGGGGGCTTAATCCGAGAGCCACCTTATGGCTCTATACCTCGGTTATTAGACCCTCCTTTCTATACGCGTCGATTGTATGGTGGCCAGCCGTCCGGCGGGTTACCATCAAGCAACGGCTAAATCAACTACAACGCCTGGCGTGTGTAAGCACGACAGGAGCGATACGCACGGCTCCCACAGAGGCTCTGGAGGCTCTCCTGTCTCTCCCTAAACTGCATATAGTGGTTGAGGGAGAGGCAAGGAGGGCCTCTTATAGGGTCAAGCAGTGGGGGCGGTGGCTAGGTAAAAGCCACGATGGTGGACACACAAGTATTCTTGGGGAACTTGTGGGAGGAGACAGTCTACTGGACGCACCCAGTGACAGGATATCTCCCACTTATGTGTTTCTCAAACCTTACACAGTAGAGATACCGGACAGGGAAGCTTGGCTCGAAAATCCTGATGCTCAGGTCTCGAATGGGCTCGTCTGGTTTACGGATGGGTCCAAGACAGACCAGGGCTCAGGGGCGGGAGTCCGGGGCGTGCGCCCAAGGGCGAGACTATCCTTCTCCTTGGGAAAGTATGCCACGGTCTTTCAGGCGGAAGTGTTTGCTATCTCTGCATGTGTTCAGGAAAATCTCAAAAGGAGATTTTCTAATCAGCATATCCAGATATGCACCGACAGTCAGGCGGCTTTACGTGCCTTGATCTCCTACAGGATCACCTCCAGGACGGTCCTAGAGTGTGTTAATGGTCTGACCCAATTGGGACAGAACAACCAGGTAAAATTGACCTGGGTACCGGGTCATCATAATATAACAGGAAATGAGGAGGCCGATGCACTGGCTAAGAGAGGCTCAAGTATACAGTTTACAGGGCCCGAACCAGTGCTGGGGCTTCCGCCTAGTTATGTAGCAAGGTCCATTGGAAACTGGATCAAGGTAAGATCAAAGGAAGAATGGTCAAACGTGACTGGGCTGCGACAAGCCAGGCTCTTAATTGAAGGGCCTTGGTCGAACGCAACTCAATCAATACTTGCGCTAAGTCGTAACAGCATAAGGATTGTCACAGGACTGTTGACAGGTCACGGACATCTTAACAAGCATCTTAACACTATCGGTCTTAGTGACACTAGAAGGTGCAGGTTTTGCGGACACGATGACGAGGACTCCATTCATATCCTCTGTCGCTGTGCCTGCCTCATGGTCAAGAGACACAAACACCTGGGCGCAGCATTTCTTCTGCCTCAGGACATTAGGGAGCTTCCCCTACAACGGGTGTTGGCCTATGCGCACAGCACGGGTCTCTTCCAATAACTCCCAACTAGCGGCAGGCACAATGGGTCGAAAGACCTGAGTGCTGCGGGTAACCGCGCCGCCTATCAACAACAACAACAACAACAAGGCCCTGTATATAATACCTAAGTTCATATAATGAAAGTAACTATAATGTAATACAAGCTTAGTTTTTAACATAGGTACTTCAGATGTTTATTAAAAACAACATATACTTATTCTGTTTCACTGTAACATGATAAAAGTACTTGGATTGTAACGTAACATGTTACTCTAATTACACAAATGTTGCGTCAATGCGAAGTTTTTTTTACATAAGAAATGTGTTCTTGGAAACTAAAACCACCTAAAAGTATATTTCAAACAATAAATAAAACAATTATAATTAAACTTCGACGCTTTCCGACGATAAAGCGCACTTTGCGCCATATACATTTTAAAATTCATCGCACCAAGTGACGTCATGCGCGAAAGCAGACGAAATTAGGACGCGTTAATATCATATCTTGTTTTATTGTATCATGGTATAATAGGTATTCTGATCTGATGTGTCAAAAATTAAAAAACAATGTATATAGTCATTATTCTGATATAATATTTTTAGCCGGCTTATATAATTAGCATTGGCTAAATACATAATTAACGGCTAAAAACCCATCGCTGCTTTAGATCACGATATCACGAACAAACATTTAAAGAATCACAAATTTGTTCACTACCTTTATAGAAGGAAAAGAAAAATTTAGAATGCTCCGTTACATGGGGATTCTTATTAACCGAATTTTAGATTAACTGTTAGCTAGAAATCACAGAGTTTCAAGACTGATTTTATATTTCCACTTCAGTAACATATTTAATATTCTCCAGTTCATGTTTATAAAATAAGTTAAATAAATGGGCAATTTGGCTCTTGGTCACGTACCCCGGGTAGCTGGACCTCCACAATTAACCATTTATAAACACACAATATTAACAAAATGATTATACTGAATTAGTGAAAATACTTCACTACTAATCTACTGTGTTGTAAGTTTCCTGCTGAATTATTCTAATACTTTATTTGGCAATAAAAGTATATATAAAAGACAAAAAAATATATAATTATTTAGAGAACTTTTAGAAATTAAATAAAGGAGGTATTTTTACTAATTCTACTATTTAATGAATACATAATACAACAATACATCTATGTTGACAACTGTATTCAATGCTAATCCTTGACTGCCACCTCATCGCTTGCCAAGCTCCCTCGTTTTCCTTTCTCACCGCCAATGTTATGATTCGCTCAAATTATGATAGTAAAGAAAGCCGATTTACTACAAACAATGGACTAACAACTAACATCAAAAGCAGACTAGTGGCTGCGGCTCGCATCATCGAAGGGCAGCCCGAAACACCTTCAAAACCTGCACTGAACTGCACACGGCTTGCCAAGCCTACTTATATGTCGTTATGGGAGTTTTTAAGGCTTTTAAAGTTTTTAAGTCATACCACTGTATTTCTGTAGGATCATTGTGTCAGTGTGTAACTCTTCAAAGCCCTTTTGTACTTTGCTTTAGTCACATAAATCACATTTATGGTACTGCATTTCTAAAGCATCTCAGTGTGTTAACATGTTTCTTCAAATTACTTTGCAACTTTGATTTATGGTTGCATAGATCACATTTATACCAGTGTATCTCTGAAGGATCCTTATGTATCATCATGTGACTTTTCAAATGGTTGGTCTGGTTTGACTTGTAGGGGCATAAATCGCATTTATACCATTTTCTCTCTGAAGGATCCTTATGTGACATCATCATGTGAGTTTTTAAAGCAACTTTGTGTTTTCCTTTATAGTCACATAAACCACATTCATACCACTGTATTTGTGTAGGATCCTTATGTGTCAGTGCGTGACTCTTCAAAGCCCTTTTGTACTTTGACTTATAGTCACATAAATCACATTTATGGTACTGTATTTCTGTAGCATCTTTGTGTATTAACATGTGCTCCTTCAAATAACTTTGCAGCTTTGATTTATGGTTGCATAGATCACATTTATACCATTTTATCTCCGAAGGATCCTTATGTGTCAGCATATGAGTCTTCAAATGGCTTTTCCGCTTTGACTTGTAGGGGCATAAATCACATTTATACCATTTTATCTCTGAAGGATCCTTATGTGACATCATCATGTGAGTTTTTAAAGCAACTTTGTGTTTTCCTTTATAGTCACATAAACCACATTCATACCACTGTATTTGTGTAGGATCCTTATGTGTCAGTGCATGACTCTTCAAAGCCCTTTTGTACTTTGACTTATAGTCACATAAATCACATTTATGGTACTGCATTTCTGTAGCATCTTTGTGTATTAACATGTGCTCCTTCAAATAACTTTGCAGCTTTGATTTATGGCTGCATAAATCACATTTATACCATTTTATCTCCGAAGGATCCTTATGTGTCAGCATATGAGTCTTCAAATTGCTTTTCCGCTTTGATTTGTATGGGCATGAATCACATTTATACCATTTTATCTCTGAAGGATCCTTATGTGACATCATCATGTGAGTTTTTAAAGCAACCTTGTGTTTTCCTTTATAGTCACATAAACCACATTCATACCACTGTATTTGTGTAGGATCCCTATGTGTCAGTGCGTGACTCTTCAAAGCCCTTTTGTATTTTGACTTATAGTCACATAAATCACATTTATGGTACTGTATTTCTGTAGCATCTTTGTGTGTTAACATGTGCTCCTTCAAATAACTTTGCAGCTTTGATTTATGGTTGCATAAATCACATTCATACCATTTTATCTCCGAAGGATCCTTATGTGTCAGCATATGAGTCTTCAAATGGTTTTTCCGCTTTGACTTGTAGGGGCATAAACCACATTTATACCATTGTATTTCTGAAGGATCCTTATGTATCAGTGTGTGATTCTTCAAATCGCTTTTATACTTTGACTTATAGTCACATAAATCACATTTATGATACTGTATTTCTGTAGCATCTTTGTGTGTTAACATGTGCATCTTCAAATTACATTTCAGTTTTGATTTATGGTTGCATAAATCGCATTTATACCATTTCATTTCTGAAGGATCCTTATGTGTCAGTGTGTGATTCTTCCAAGCGCATTTGTACTTTGACTTATAGTCACACAAATTACAGTTGTAGCATTGTATATCTGAATCACTGTCAACCAACGTGTTCTTGTTATTTATTTTCCTTTCATCACAATGTTGTGATGACTGCAATCTGAAAAATACAAAATGGATCAAGTCTCTATAATTAATGTATCAAGAAGTCTCCAGTCTCACTAAAGAATTAAATTGGTTTTGGTTTGGGTTTGCTTCTAGTAAGAAAAAGTAACAACTTCATTGCAATTCCACAATAAATGAGGGTTGTAGCAATGTACAAAATTGAAATCTTGAGTAAAATAAAGCAAAAAAGACTGCACCATTTTCATATGGCTGCATTATTTTTATAATAAATAGAAACCCGGATACATATTTGATTTACAACACAATATACAAATTTCAACAATATTTCCTTACCTATCCTGTTCATCTTCTGATTTTATTTCAACTTCTTCAGCTTTTATCAAGAACTCATTCCCTTCTAGTTCAATTTCTTCGGATTTCACTTGAATATCTTCAGTTTTAACTGGCAAATAAGTAGAAAACTCTTCAAGTCGACTCGTTCCACTTTCATTGTCACAAAAATGTTTTGGTTTTTTCTCCAAATCAAGACAGTTTTTTATAAAATCACTATGAATGCCAAGGAAATCGAAACATGGCTTGCAAATTACAGGATCTTTGGTGGCACTGAAATTCTATAAGACACACTAATGTACACACTTTGCAACCGATCTTTTCATTCATAAAAACTACTTCCTTTGTGACTCTGGCTAATTTAACTAATTACGACCAACAAAACCAAAAGTAAACAAACAGCTAGTTATTAGTTTTAACGATTCATAATCATAAATATAAAATATTTTATTAATTAAAACATATTAGGACCATTTCTAAGTACTTAGGAGTCATACATAGATGGATTGTATCACATTTCAAGAACATAAAGTAAATTGTAATGAGTGATGACTTCAAGTCTCCATTGATGGTGTGCAAATAATGACCTTTTATTAAATACACTTTTAACTTAATTGAAATATATGTGAGTTCATTAAATAGGATTTTACCATATTTGTGGCTAACATGCAATTCTTGATTTTACTATTACTTTAAATTACTTGAGGTAGGTGAAAGACAGTAGCCTACAAAATTTAACTAGGTACCACCGATTTAAGAAATTTTGGATATGCAAATATTCACAAATGCATAATATACCTAAAATGAACATATTTTCTTACAATTTTATCAATTATTAGATAAATATGGCAATTCGCTTCTACGGTTCATGTTCAGGATCAGGGGCGGCTCGTGATGAAATAAAGCAGGTGTTCTGCAAATGTTGATTTAACCTATTTTCCAAAAAGTTTATTCGATTCCTTCGATCCGTTGTATCAGATTCTTGGTTAAAACATCTATTTTTTATTACATTGTCATTATGTTCTTGTAAATAATGTATTCAATAAGATGAATCTAACTAAGCTATAATAATAGTAGTTCCCAATAAAGTAAATTCTATTGCGTTATGAAAATAGCTTTTAGAGTTGTTACGTTTTTTTATTTTTTTAATCAGGTGTACCTACTTAGTATGTCACGTCCGCCTCCGATCATGCTTAATCACCGCCAAAAAGTATGCATTTTATGTATAAAATCCACAATTCAAATTTTTTCTTAAATACATTTCTCTGTTGAACTGGCATTTAAGTGTATTTAAAAAATCTCTATATGAATTAAACTATGAACTAAATCCATTGCTAATATAAATAATATGTTTATACCCAACAATTTTACGTGCACCCCAAAAACACATTCGCATTTATATACAAATTAGCTGTAAGTACTGGGACAGATGCAGCTCACTAAGTAGTGTAAAATTTGTAATGCCCGTGCTGATAGAGGGGATGTGAGGGCAAGAGCGCGGGTGTCCAAAGCATTGCACAGAACAGCCTCATGCGAATCAGTTAAACAATGTAGTTACCGCAACAGCGATTGGAAAATTCGTCTGGTCTATTGCATTGGCTCTGCCGATAATTTGATATCGTAAGTTGTAAAATTGGTGGTCGGAGGCGTTCGCTTTACACAAAAATAGACACGTCACGCCACTAACTCAAACATAGTGATAGTAAAATAATATATTATTGTTATTTTAAAAATAATATATTAATGTATTAATAATTAAATAAATATGATATTTTTGGCAGTTCTGCAGCACCAGCCGCCCCTGTTCAGAATGTGGTATACCGTAATGTAACTATGCTAATATGTTACTGCTGCTAACCTCAAACTACTCACCAGTTCTGGAAGGTATATCTGGATCATATACTTTTCCACTTCGTCAAAGGAAATATATTCACCACTTACTAACATCAGACATAACCGACAAATTTGTTGGTCACTGATTACATTTATTAACTGCCCATTTCCTTTACTCTTTAAATATATCTCTCGCAAATCTATAACGTCGTCACAATTTACATAAGGAAAGATAATATCTTCAGTGTCCAAGCATATGGATTTAAACTTCAATGCTGCACACGCTTTCTCCAAACAATCATTACACATCAAGTACTTGATCCAATTGCCCAAATTCTGAAATGTACAATTATCTTTACAGATTTCAAGGTAAATTTGATAAAAACGTTTTAACACTATGTACAACGGACTCCAGTTTTCATCTTACAATGATTGAAAAGACTCCACAAGGGGATATTTATATTTACTTACCGGCTTTAGCAAAAGTATATCTAACATGTCTCTTGTTAATGTTTCCATTACATTGAGCTTTACATCGTTTATAGGTTTAAAGCACAACCTGCAAAACTTGTATACATTTTCCATTTTCGATTATATAAATTAAATAATTAAATCACATATCACATAACCTCAATATCTCCCATCATCTCCACAAACCACAAATTACTAAGGTTGTGTTCCGATATTATCCGCGACCAACCAGGATTTCGGTTAACCGAAATATTGGTAAACCTGAAAAATGTGTAATTAAGGAACTGGCTGGTTAATCGACATGGATGATGAATTGTTTTTATTGGGATTCATTCAACCTTAAATACCTTAATATTCCGTGCTTAACTATTACTCTAGTCTTCAGTCAAAAAATAAATGAAACAGCAGATAATTTGGTATATTATAGTAAGATAATACTTATAAGTAGTTTATAAGTAGATATAAGTGTAGCTTTCAGTCGACTTGGTTAAGTGGACTACAGAATACAATACAGAAAAGTAGAATTTATAAATATTTATTATAACTCTTAACGCAAGGACACCACCCCATCTGCCTTCACCATCTAAACAAAATATAATTAAAATCGTTGAGAGAATTGATTTCTTCTCTCAACGCTAAAACCTAACCTGCCAAATCTTCGGTTGACCAATGCACCGCTCCCAGAGCACGGTCAATATTTTGACGTTTGGTTAACCTTTTTCAGGTGACCACAGTTCCAAAATTAAACAATTTTCAGGAATTTCTATTTAATGGAACGCTTAACCGGGATTTTGGTTAACCAAGTTTAATATCGGAACACAACCTTAATACTTCTTCTTCTTCATGCTCTTTGTTCATTGAACATTTTGCGAGCTTCACATTACCAAGTACTTTTAGATCACGATATCACGTACAAACATTATTATTTAAAGAATCACAAATTTCTTCGTTACCTGAAGGCCTCAGTAGTGATTTTATATGATTTAAAATATTGATAAATACGTTTTTTCTTGGTATTGAGTATTATTTGAATTTGGCGCCATTTAGTACAAACTGTTACGTTTTAGTGCAATTTTCCGTTTGATAAATAAAATCCCCAGGAACAACACAGATTTGCAGCATCTTTGGCAGCACTGTTTCTGGTCCGTCTATTTTTATTTTTTAACAACAAAAAACAAAACTGAAGAATCCTATATATATTCTTTGTGAAGAATGATTAGGTGAGCTGATTTTAAGGTTAACATTTGAAGGAATAAACTTGGAGTAAACATGTACTCGTATAATAATTTATCAGGATTACTTTTGTAGTTGAAAACAAAACTATTAAAGTAATTGAGGATGGACCATATATTTTCTATAAGCAAGAAGCCAAATAAGGCTGTTCATGCTTATAAACATAATATATTCAACAAGTAAGTATATTTTCATCTCATATTTTTTTTAAAATCTAAATATAACAAATTTCAGGCTTGATAAATCTGCACTTTGTTCAATTTCCTGTACTAATGTCGTGGCATTCAGTACCGAGAGCAATATTGAAGAAACTAATTCATTTTTTTGGAGTTCAAACGTTTATGTAGCTGATTTGAACAGCCCTTGGCAAGTTCACAAGTGAGTATATTTTGTCTTTATGTGTATCAATAAATACTTACATTATTTAATTATTTTAGAATACTGTGTAATTCATCTCCAGTAACTGTACTACAGTGGGACTTCACAGGTGAACTCTTACTGATAGCAGATGAAAGTGGCTGTGTTCGAATCTATCGTCCAAAAGACTATATATTGAATGACTGGACATTGATTTTGCAAACCACATTACAAGGGGAACATATTCTAGCAGCTGCATTTTTCCATTCGGGTCAACGGGTCAGTTTTATGATTAATATACATTTTTATACTTTTACTTACACTGGCATATGCTTATAGATTTGTTTAAATTCTGAAAAGAAGGACTGTTCATCGTACATTGAAAAATTTCAACATGTGAAGTTTGCTTGCTCAGTAAAACAGTTTGGTGGACGACCTGCTAGCGGTGCGCTTTTGTTAACGACTACTGGTATGCTAGCAGCAATTCTTTTACCCCAGTACACCAGTCAAACTCCTATGTTACTGGCTACAGAAAGTTTGGGCCCCACTCGAATATATGTTAAAACTGCTGACATATGCTACGGAAAAAGTAAGTTTCAATAACAGTCACCCTTAATTATTTAATATTTTTATTTTTATGGTATATCTAATTGATGAACATGTATTATTACTTTCAGATGGTCATTTTCTGTTGGCTGTGAGCAATGGAGATCCCTCAATGCCAATTCAATGTTACAACGTCTCTGTTAAAAGAGTGGAAGATAAGTGCGTCATTACTAGTCAGTCTTTACTCAGTTTTTTCTTGTATGAGGCCCCGAAAGAAGCTTCCAGTGAGTACCAATTTCAATCTCAAAGGATTAAGCCAATCCTTTTCTAACAAGTATGTTGTCTAATGTATATGGTGTTTTAATAATAAAAATTAGAAAAAGTGTAAATTAAAAAAATGTCACTATTATTTATTTGGGCAGTATTATGCCACCTCTGAAAAATATAAAAAAATAATAATCAACCTCTGCGCTGATGGATCAGTCAAAGGTTGGTTTTTTGAAAAATATTTTTCCTAATCAAGAAATCTCACTAAAAAGTAAATTAACAATATGTAGCATTAAACACATCACTTAAAAACCTTTACGTTTCAAAAATTTCTGTTTTCGTTGAAATCTGAAAGACGAGATAAGTCAAAATAGAATGAAAATCGACTAATATTAATATGCCCATGGAAGTAGATAAACAAAATAAATTACAAACTGTCATACTATTCTGTACGTCAGTCATACTTAAAGTGTTCCGTTTTTTGTTTTTTAGTGGATCAGCTATTAAAAGACAAATGTTCAGTGAGTCACATAAAATGGATAATGAGGGAAGATGCAGACTCCTTGGTTGTAACTGCAAGTAGTCATAAAATGAGTTGCCTCCAAGTGTGGGAGCTTAGGGAGAAGGCCTTACCTGTACATAAATCTTTGGGAAATTCAGAAACACCTCAATTTTTTAACACAGTGGTGAGTGTTTTAACAAGTAGTTTTTAGTAAAAACTACTATACTGTGTTCTTAGGAAGGTAATACAGGGTTATTCAGAACTTATCCATAATAAAATTTGGGGATGTTCAACATACATGTACCGGGTTTTCCAACGAAATGACTCACCCCTTATATCTTTTTTATTTGTGGTGCTAATAAAAAAAGTTTTATACAAAAGTTTTATAATTTTTTACGAGCTTTCCAGATATGTAGTTCAACAGCCAAAATAAGTGCAGCTTAAAGAAATATGTACCTAGGTTCAATTTTTTTAAATGGAATACCCTGTATATTTTTTGATTATTGCATTCTACGGGTTTTTCTGATTCCAAAAATATATATATGTGCTATAATCGATGGAACAGTTGTTATTTTATGGAGCTTTTTTTATAACACAGAAGCTGCAGCTGCCTTAGACATTGTTCATTTATCAAATTAGCTTTGGATAGAAACAAGGCCTCAAATAGGAGTAATTGCTTCCAAAACATGTTATAAAAAAGCTCCATAAAATGACAACCGTTGCACCGATTATAACATATATATATATTTTTGAAATCAGAAAAACCCGTAGAATGCAGTAATCAAAAAATATACAGGGTATTTCATTTAAAAAAATTGGACCTAGGTTCATATTTCTTTAAGCTGCACTCATTTTGGCTGTTGAACTACATATCTGGAAAGCTCGTAAAAAATTATAAAACTTTTGTATAAAACTTTTTTTATTAGCACCACAAATAAAAAAGATAGAGGGGGTGAGTCATTTTGTTGAAAAACCCGATACAAAATCTGTTAGTGCAAAAAAAATTTTTTGGCGGGGTCTTAAAACTATTTAAAAATTTTTCATTGCACGCCGCTGGATACTGGTGCACTGTAATGGAGTGACCTTGGGACTGACAATGCAAACTGGCTAGCACAAAAAAAACTTCGGAAGTTCTGTATTCGGTCGGTTTTAACCAGGCGTTCCAGACAAAAACGTGTTTAGTTTTTTTATCACATTCTTAGGAATGTGGTAGAAAAGTATCAGATATGTTGAAGTACAGTTACCCAGCTACATAGTCCTTTATAATGGTATAACTTTAAACATTGTTTACGGGAAATCCTAAGCCTTTTATTATAAATTTTTTTGGTGATATCGATTTCTTATTAAGGATGCACATAACCTCAAAGTTTTAGAGATAAGTTCTGAATAAGGCTGTATACAACGCAGTACAAGTATATTATAACCCAAGTTAATTACTTAGGTATACAAGGTGGCCCAATACTGTGACGAAGTTCGATAACTCCTATGCCGTAATAAACAAAAAAAATATATTTTAGGATCTCATTGAGCCTAAGAGGATGCACATTTTAAAAATATGTATAGTCATATAGGGTGCTCTATAAACCAGGGCCATTTCAAACTTATGTTTTATTAAATGGAATAATATATTTTTTATTTCATATTTGAATTCAAATCATTTTTCCGAATTCGCCAGTATAGGGTTTGCTAGAATTATACAGAGTGGTTCAGAATTGGCGACATTTTAGGCTCTATGATATCCTAAAATATTATTTCGTTTATTACGCCATAGGAGCTTTGAACTTGTCACACAACTGGGCCACCCTGTACGTCAATATTCCCTTTCCTTATATCAAGTACCTGATAATATAAGTAAATTGAAATATTTATTAGGCTACAATTAACATTGCTTTGACATCAAGACAAGAACAACAGAACAATTTAAAACAAACAAAAATAATATGCAAAAATGTTAAAAATTGTACCTGGTACTTGAGGAATTTTAACTCATGCGTATAAAAATTATATTTATTTCAGCTTTGGCAATACCAGCGTCATTTCCAGTATGGCAGCCAAGTGACGTCGCTAGCAACGAGCAAGCTAAGCCTCTTAAACAGCATATCAAGCGGTTACATTGTTGTTACATTCGCTGACAATACTATCCATTGCCTATATAGAGACACACTTAAGTCTATATGCAGTACGACATTGTCAATGACTCCGCGTTACTTGGAGGAACCGAATGCCAAATACCAGAAAGTCAGCACCAAAATATCTAATATCGACATGTCGTCGTTAGGAAATATTCTTTTAGTTGTTGACTCAGATGACGGTTTGCATCTGTTCAAATTGCCGCCACAGATAGAAAGCTCGGCTCCATTGAGTGTACCTTATTGTACGACGATTTTGGAGTATTGCTTGGTTAGTGGTTTGGATTGGTTGGATCTGTTGTTGGTGCTCCGACCCGGAATGTTGGACGCACTTTGTGATAGATTGACGGAGAGCTTTAACAGGCAACCCGCTTCTGTTCAGCAGTTCTTTTATGTCCAGTATTTGTGTATAAAGACGTCGTTGTACAGGTAAATTATTTTTTTAATGTAATTGTTTAATATTAAGTACATATTTCTTTAATGCAATTTTTAAATGTATAGAGTGATCCATCGTAGAGTTGCTACTTTATTTTTTAAAATTTAGAACCAGTACATATAGTTGAGTTGGATAGTAGTAGATTTTTATAAGAAAAATACAGTACTCCACCTAAAAAAAAATATTATACAGTTTAGTATTTTTTTAAACAATGGAAATGTTTTATTTTTGCATTTTTTTTTGTTAAATACTGACTAGGTATCTGTTTTTTTCTGCTGTTTTCTGTTACAACAGAAACAAATGAGTGAATACAGAACTGGTTCAGATCCTTTGCATATATGGTTTTAAATACATTTAAAATTCTCAAAAATTCTTTGAAAACCAAATATAACAAACTAAAACAAATGACCCAGGGAAATGTTTCAACCTGTCAATAAAAATAAAAAAAAAATTATTTACTTTTGTTATTGCTTTTATAATTAATATTGTAATCAAAATTTTTAGGTTAAGTTTCCAAGGTCAGACGAAAGCGAATGATCTCACACATTTCCTGATGCTACACAGTATATCTACTGCTTTTAAAAGTTTATTAAGGCCTAGTGAAATGAATAGCCATGAGAAAAGTCCAGCTGATTCATTAGCAAGTAAGTGCACAACTATAATTATTTCTCTGATGATAACCTTTAACTAAGGACGTTTTCTTTATGTATCTCTTTTTTGTACGTTTGCTTTGATACTGTGAACCAGATTTTGTAAAATAAAGATGGTAAAGTTAAAAACAGTGTCTATTTACTAGAGGAAACTGACCACATGCAATATTTGTTCGATTTTATACATAGCTACAACAACTACTTTTTGTGTTAGTTAATTGATAACCAGTTAAAGTTTTTCCCCTGATCTTCAGTAGTATTATATTATGATTTTTATATTATAATATGATTTTTGGTTTTTCTACTTTAACAGTGATTGTAGTCTGAGAGACGACACATCCCATTTTATCTCTCAGATACAATGTCCGTGGTTAAGGGTTAATAAACGGATACTTCTAGTTAATCTTCATAGAATTTTGATTGATTTGTATCACTTGATTTATTTTTGTTCAGTTAGTTGTTAAATCTTGTATTTATTATTTTATTATTGCCAAAAAGGTACTTATGTATGTTTCAATTTCAAATGATATACCAAATGATTAATTACCTAATAATAATCACAAAGAAATTTCTAATCGCACTCTGAACATTGACTAAAATGAATATTATAGAATATAAAATATTGAATAACTCTCTAGAAATATTATAGAGATGTTATACCTGGCTCCGAATAAAAATTTGTTCAACTTGGAGACAAGGACGGGTCGATAGTACGTAAAGTGTGTATGAAACCTTAACACTACATGGATAAAATATAGCGAGCGGCGGTGGGATGACAGAGATGAGGCTCTCAGCTGCAATCACCCATAAATAAGCAATTAGTAGTTATTTTTCGAGTACTATATTATTTATCTTTATTTACCTGTCACATACTAATATCTTCTTTAATATTCTTTAGTTAGTTTATGAAATGTATATTTCAATTTAATTTATTTTATAAAATAAGTTACATTTTTTTACATTCAAGCACTTTTTCAAGTATTATTTTTATTATGTCGTAATTTGTCAGCAGTTTGGAGAAAATATTGCTTTTCAAAAACGAAATTTCTTAAAATGCTGAGAGGAAGTTTGTATCTTTACAACTTTCGTCTTTGTGGTCAGTAGCTTTTTTAGCACATACAGTGAAAGGGATTAAATAATATGGCTTTTTAACATTTCTTTGTGCAAAATGGTTGAGTCGATATTTTTATTTTTGATAATTTTTAATTAACACGTTTTTCATCGTATATTGCATTTTTTTGTGAAATCATTCATCTGTGAGAATTATATTTATTTTAAGAGACTGTCTCACATTATCTTATCGTTGTATCATAATTACATATTTTTAGCTGTCATTGCTGAGGGCCAGAGTGACGTTGACAAGGCCCTTATGCACCTGGAAGCCAAGGAATTCACAGTAGAAACCACAACACTACAAAGTCTCCAACAGTTGATACAGTGGGTTGCGGATTTGGCTTTGAATCTGTTAGTAAAACTCCCCGATAGCAGGCCACTTTCTGGGAAACCTTACGAATTATTAAGAGACATTAAGGCATTGAACACGCTGAGGGAAATGCTAGTTCTTATTCGGATATGGGGGCTGTTGAGGCCAGCCTGTCTACCAGTCTTTATCAAGTCCGACGCTAGTCTTGACGTGTTGGCGTTGGTGTTTCGGTTGCTGAGTCGATTGGTGCAGAACGTGAACGAACCGGATGATGCACTTATCGGTAAGATTTTTTTGAGTTTATAGAAGGTGTTCTGAATAAATGTCCCACAAGTCTACAACTGAGATAAGCCTGCAGAATTTTGTATTCTTGAACAATAGGTAATATAGGCTTAGAGGCCTATATTTAATTAATGATTAAAGGGGGCATTGTTGGATTCATTTCAGTAGCATTATTGAAACGAAACATTGATTGAAACATGACATTTCGTGATACAAAAGTCACGATGTCTAAAATATGAATAAGCTGTAAATATTTTAAGAGCCATTAATTCGGTACTAAAATATTGCTAAAATATCTAGGAAAAATTACGGATTAAATTGAAATATTGCTTATTTAAATTTACTACCACTTAAAACATCTGAGATGAACTAAACAAGCTTAAAATTCGCAAAAAGAAATAAAACTTCTAAAATTATCATGAATTAAGTTTCTTTCTTGTCACACAGTCATTTGTTTGTTCCTTGGGTATCAGACGTCAAATAAAATAAACAATGTACTATGTCATGATGTTTTGGTTTATTTTTTATTCCTAGACCTTCTTCAGATCTGTAATATTTTACATTAAATTGATAATCATTATTATATGTAACAACTTTAACTTATTAATTACTAGTTTTAATGTAAAATATTAGAGATCGAGAAGGTTTGAATAATAAAAAACCAATACATCTTTCCATAGTACAGTTTTTATTTGATTTAATGACGGGGACTCAAGAGAACCAATTAATTAAATTATAACTGATAAATACAAGAATTCGTTTTAAAATGTGAAACATTGGCAAGTGATTTCTAAGGTTTTAACTTTGTATATACATGGGAAATATGTAGTACATAATGATTTGGAGAACAACCTGAAACCCAAGGGTAATAATTTGATACTAAAAACATCCCAAAATATTTATCAGAAAAGTCGATGTTAATAGATTAATATGAAGTACTTAGATACAATTAATTTAATTATCATTTGTGTTAGGTATACAGAATATTTTGGCGGATATACAAAGCAATCTGAAAATATTCAAAAAATTATATAACTGTATATAGTGCTGTAAATGAGGGAACGTTCTCGATTGTGCTTTGAGAACATTCACGAAGCTTCAAATAAATTTGCGCGCACTTTCCCGGCCGAGCATTTTGGAGCACATATTGAGAACTTTCCCTTGAATATGGTCGAAAATTCTCAACAAAATGCTCACATTGTTCAAATTGTCGCTAAGAGGTAAAAGTGGCAATATTGCAACCTATTTGCCGAGAATTACAGGTGGCCGCCGGGCTGCCGCTGCACCATAGAATTTATCTCTTTCTGTCGTAATAATCTGAAATGTAAAGTAAACAAAGACGACGATTGCCGATATGTAACCATGAAGGTACTTACTTTGTTTCTACCGATTACAAACTTTTCCTCTTGTATCGAGCTTTATTTGTATTTACTCCTTTTTATAACCATTTAACATAAAATAGTTTTTATAAAGGTGAAAATATTGAGAAAACTGGTAATCTTCTCGAGAACATTGAGAAGATTGGGAATATTCTTGAGATTATTGAGAAAAATCAGAATATTTACGAGGATATTGAGAATAAAAGAGAAAAATTTACAAAAAACGTTAAATAGCCTAATTTGGCTATGCTGATAATAAATTCTCGTGAATCTCTAGTTTATCTTTGTTTATGCTCATATTTTTTCGTTTATTCTGGTTTTTGCTCAATTAGCGTTCTCCAAAAATAAATGCTCGAGCATTTTCCATCTCTAACTGTATAAATATCCAAATTTTGTACCCAAGTATTATTTGGATACAAAAAAATTTTAATGACTAAAGACCATGTCAATTAAAACAAGATATAAACAGACTTGAAGGAATTCACAAATGAGCGACTAAGTTACCCAGTGGTTTTCATAACATTCCTTATGAAACTCACGTAACTTGTCTTAAGTTACCATCATTAGATAAACGTAGAACTCGTGGTGTATATTCCAGCTAAATGTGGATTCCTCTCTTTATAATATTTTCTCCTTCACAGAGTGTTCAACATGTGGAACTCCCTACACAATAGTGTAGTGGCTGTACCTTTTTTAAATTCGTTTAAAAGTGGACTAGAGACATTTATAGGATGTATTGTATTATATTTAGTTTTCTGTAATCCGAGCAAAACAAACTTTTTTAGCTTCTGGTCTTATTTTTTTCTTAATAAATAATAATAAGTTTTTATTCCTAACTGTTAAAAATGATAGATCTAATTTCATCGTCATCATCATATCTACTTTTCATTTTCATATTTTAGAAGACCTAAACACTGTCTTCTAAAATAGATATCTATTTTAGAAGACATCTGCTCTGTGAGAGGAGCATAAATTTATAAATTTAGTCGATTTAGTCGACACAAGAAGTAAAATATTAACTTTATAAAATAAATCAAGTGCAAGTGTAACGTGTATTTTACATTGTAACTTATCTACATGTTTCATTAGTTTTTTGTTATCGGTTTTACCTCATATAAATAACTTACACCAATGTGGTTTTTGCTTATCCACGAGGAAGTGTGATAGCAGATTGGTACATCCTGTTTAATAATTGAATGTTTAGCATGTCAAAGCCAGACAGTCAACGTAGCTATGGCCGTCATTACTAAAAAAACAACCGTCCAACAAAAATTCGAAAAAAAGTATATTCCGCATAAAATTCGGTCCCATCCGTTTTATTTCATCGGTTTGCCACTCCTCACAATGTTAATCTCGATGTTTTATTGGTTCATTTTCTGTCCACTGGTTTTTGCAAAATTTTTGATGATAAATTTTGATTATACACTGTGGCCAATTTATTTTTGGCTTACTGCATTAATTATTTACCTTATAATATTAGCGATATTAGTATGTTATTGGAGGTGTACATTTAAAAAGAAGAAACAGACCTTTTATGTGATAAATTTTGAAGATAATAATGGTGAGGAATGTGAAAATAGTATTGAACTGAAAGAAATACAATCCGAAAACGTTGAGAAAATGGTTAGCAATGGCAACGTTAAAAGTGATACTCCCAATCAAGAAGGAATGTTTCCTAGATGTAGCGTAAGACAGAAAAAGCGACCCTCATCTCTCCAACTAGACGAAACAAGACCAGCCTCTCAGAATATAGTTACTCCTTTGACGCCACGTGAACTATTTTTCATTGATTTGATTGAAGGGGCAAATAAAACGTGTAGTAGCACAACACACATTTTTCTCGAGAATGAGAAACTGAACTATAGTCCTGATAACTTATCATTTAGTCGTTCAAATGAAGATGGGTTGAAAAATAGTTCTTCCCCTGAGTTCTTTATTGCTAACGTACCTGCAGATCAAACTTGCACGTCTCAGGTGTTTTTGTATGTTGATGAAGATCAGACAAAGTCACAAATTAAAGTGATATGTGCGAGCGAAGTGAACTTGGACTGATATCGGTTTTACGATGTTATATGTAGTGTAAGTTCCATTTACTTCGTTTAATTGGAAATTACCTCAATTATTTCTATATATTTATATCTAAAACCGTGCGTTACAACAAATATAATGCATCTATCACAACAAATAACATTTTTGCCCTCCTTGTTGCTAATGTTAATTAATGTAATGTAATTAATTAACACAGATGTTTATCAATTTATCATAATTAAATTAGAAATAGCTATTTATTACAGTGAACATTTGCGAAACAGTTCTTGGTGATGAAAAGGCATCTTACAAATTTGTTTGTTTCAGATGAATGTTGTTTGCTACCAAGCCAAGTCCAAATACAATTATTGCAACAAACCAATTACAGGACTGTTCTCGCAGCACCTCAGTTAGCTCAACAAATCTTACCATTGCAGGTAAGTACATTACATCATTACTAGGACGAACATTTAGCTTCATTTAGTTAGTTATCTTGTATAATTTCGATAATCACTGATCACACTGATTTAGTTATGTATTTGGTAGATTTTAAATTTTTATTGTTTTAAATATTTATTGAAAAATAATTATATTTTCATAAATCTGAAGAGGCCTTTTTCTTTTGTTTTCAAAAATATATAATTTTGATAAATTATCTCAAAAGTGTTTTCGAGATATTTACATTTATTTTATTAAAACATATTTCATCTATTCTATATAATAGGAGGCCATGCAAAAACAGTCATATTTAATTTTTTTAGTGTTGGCAAATGTCCGGACATTTAAAAATTGGACCCAGCTACCTTTTATCAGCTTATGGTTAACATAGTAAAAAATTTATTATGTTAATTACGAAATCATGATCTAATTTGAAGAAGTTTAAGTTTCTACTGTATACATGTGAAATGCAATGAAATAAATAAATTATAGAAAAAAGAAAACTAAAAAAAAAATAAATTTTTATTTGGAGTAGCAAGTACAACATAACAAGTTATATATATGGCATATGGCACATAGTAAATATTCAAAAATAAACTTTCTAAACTCTGTCTTTCTAAACATTTAAAATATTAAATATACGGGGTGAATCACGAGTTCTGTCGTTTAACAATAAATTTTCAAAAAACTTAAATTAGCTCTAGCTCCTTTATAGAAATTTTCAAATAAAAATTTACTTGGTATACGGGGTTATTCACGCAAAGGGGGTATTAGACGTTCTTGGGGTTCGGTTAACGATAAAAATCTGATTTTTTTATGGGGGAGGTTTTAGATTATTTCCGATTCAATGAAAATATTTTCATGTTTGCATCACTTCCGGTTATACCGGAAGTAGACCACAACTTCGTTATTTCAAATGGAACACCCTGTATATTATTGCAATTTTGAACGCTACGTGATATTTTAAACACATTTCATGTAGAATGTCCTATACCTATCTTCAACTGTTTTTGAAATATTGACAGGTGAATATTGACATTTTGCAACTTTGAGACCCTGTAAAATCTAAACGGTTAGAGATCAAGCAAACGGTTTGCACATTTCTATCTTAACTTGTCAAAAGCTATCGTTTGATACTAATTTCAGATTTAACCAAGAGATTAAATTTAATCAAAAATTTTTTATTTCTGGATAAATCTAAAATTAGTATCAAACGATAGCTTTTGAAAAGTTAAGATAGAAATGTGCAAACCGTTTTGCTTGATCTCTAACCGTTTAGATTTTACAGGGTCTCAAAGTTGCAAAATGTCAATATTCACCTGTCAATATTTCAAAAACAGTTGAAGATAGGTATAGGACATCCTACATGAAATGTGTTTAGAATATCATGTAGAGTTCAAAATTGCAATAATTTACAGGTTGTTCCATTTGAAATAACGAAGTTGTGGTCTACTTCCGGTATAACCGGAAGTGATGCAAATCTGAAAATATTCTCATTGAATCGGAAATAATCTAAAACCGCCCCCATAAAAAAAAATCAGATTTTTATCGTTAACCGAACCCGAAGAACGTCTAATACCCGCTTTGCGTGAATAACCCTGTATATATGCATAATTATCTTTGTTTTAATGCAACCAGAATTTTTTTCTAGATTCTACTAGATTCTGATTTATGAATATCATCTTTTGTTTTTCTTATGGATGCCATATTAGAATTTGATGTGGTCAGATAAGAGAAAAAATCAAGGAATTCGGCGATATGTAATAGTTAGGGTTTTGAATATAATTAAGGTTTATAATTAGTAATTAGTTGTTAGGCCTATAATGTTCTATATAGTTTCTTGCCATTTATTGACTTTTTATTAAACCATCTCCAAATCAGAGTTTCTGATTTAACCACCTTTAAGCCCAAATAATTAGAATAAAAACTACAAAACGACTATAGAAAACAATTTCAAGAGATTGTGACAATTTTAAATTGGATTTTTAGGTTAGCTCAGTTAGCTGAAAATGGCGGTAATTATAAATCTAAAGGAAGCTGGACAGATACGGTAAATGTCTAGACATTTTCATTCTGTCCAGACACTTTAGGACACATGTCCTGACATTTAAGAACATTTATATAAGTGTCTGCCAAAACTAATTTTTTTTGTTTATTGAATAATGATTATGTAAAGAACAGACAGTCTAACAAATAAAAAAGTAAACATGAAAACAAAAAAATTACAGAAAATATTTGAAATGATGACCATTTTAGTTCACCCTGTACAGGGTGATTCAAATTGGTATGTTTTCATGGGTTACCGAGAATCTGTAATAGATAGAGCAAATCTGATGCACGAGCCCTGTACTTTTTTTTTTTTAAATAACTGGTGCAAATCAAATGAGCTACAGGGCGTTTCTCGATTTTTAGCAAAACCGACTGATGTCCTTTTCTCGTTTCACTTTCAAGATACCTCAGAATGGTTTGAATAAATATATTTCATTTGCATATAAAATTCAATTTTTATAACCACTATTTGAACGTCTTATCTTTTTTAATCTTGATTATCATTTTGTATTTTGTTAAAAATTTAATGTCCTCATATTTCAGCTGGAATTTAACAATGAACCGGAGTGCTTAGCATGCAACAACATCGAGTCTGGTTGTGGGCAAACGGTGGATTCCATAAGACACTTGTATTTAGGCAGGACGCCACGTGTGGTTAAACAGTGTGTTCGATGCGGGGGATCAGCGGGTACAGTGCCTGTAACGCGGACTGCAGCTATACGTGCCTGGGATCAGAGGTGGCTGAAATCTTGCCAGTGAGTATTATATTTCGATTTCTTTATATCATAATTGGCAATATACTTAACAATAGATAAGCAACTTGCTTTATTTGGAACAGTTTATTTGATTAAAAGAAAATTTGATAAAGTAGATAAAGTTGTTTTTGTTTATGGTTTCAATGGGGTATTTTCCTTCAATCGAAATGAAAGTGGAAACATGTATTTTTATAAAATATATATTTTTTTATATTTATTAGGATAAAAATTATTAAGATTGAATCGTTAGAAAATTTTTAATTCAATTTTGAAATTTTATTCTATATTCGTGACGTCGCTAAGCGAAAACTAGGGAGTATGTATCTATAAAGAGGCCACACTGATAATATGTGGCTAGTTTCAGTTTGTAACGACGACAAACGAAAGTCGACATTTCGATAATTGACATTTGAAATTTCAATTTCCTGTTTGTGTTTGGCTTGACAACTTGACGTGTTGTATTGTTGTTTTCTTGTGAAGTAAACTTTTATTAAACATGGTGCAAGGTTTTGTAGAGACTAAGTCCAACAATTTACCGGTTATAGATCCTTTTATGATAAAGATCCTATAGATCCTTTCAAAAATAAAAGGGATGAAAAATGTAAGGTTAGTATTTAACTTAACAGTATTACTGCAAAGTCGTTAAATATATTCAAAAATTACCTTTACAAATACGATGTTTTTCTATTACTAATAAATACACTTGTAATCAGTCACAGGCAGAGACAACAATTCACAGGTAAAAATATAAAGTAAAAACAATGTCTCATGTTTACCCTAACCCATCCCTAACCAAACAATTCAAACATAAACAAAAGTAAAGTTGTCACGCAGTGACACCAACCACACAAATGAAAATATCCTCAAAATCACTAAAAAATGGCGCAAATTTTGAATTTTCGCTTAGTGACGTCACACAGATATCGCGCACAATAAAAAAAAAATTTATGGACTTAAATGAACCGAATATTAAAATTCCAGAAATACGTATCTCTTCTTTTTCCAACTACTTTCCATTGCCGATGTAAAAAAATAGTAGGAAAACACCCCATTCTTTGTAGCATGTCATCATTTTTTTATTTATTACAAGAGAAATAAAAAATAGTATATCTTAATTTCACAAAATTGATTATTTTATCCCAAAGAACAGAGAAACATACAGTAATATTCTTTCATTTTTTAATTCAGGGTGCACTGTTTTGGGGTAAATTGATTTTAAAGATAATGCATTTAGAAATCTAATTGTCTTAGTCTCAATAAACATTCGGCAAAAATATTTTTTTCATTTTTACTAGTCTCTGGATCAACAATGTTGTTGTTAATTTCTTTAAGGAGATTATAAATATTATTATTTCACAAAGTGGTAAAAATCAGTTTGCTCCAAGTGACATTTTTTCAGGTGTGGTGGACTGTGGAGGATGCAAATCTATTCATAATTTGTTTCTTGTATATTTTTGGATTCTCGACTGTAAACAGAAAAGATACAATTCGCAACAATCTGTTATTTAGCAAATTCTATATAATAATCGGACATAGGAATTTGAGCATGTGGCAGGGACCGATTTAAAACGATACTATATTCCGAAAAAATCCAACAAAATTATCATGTATATCGTAATTTTTAACAGTGTACTTACATTTTACTCTATGGTGTAAAGTCAGTCGCAATTGAGGGGTCGTTGGCCACTGAAAATTTTGTTTCTAGCTTGAAAGGCAGGAATATTTTTTTGTTTCTTTGATATTTTCTGTTAAATATAAAAAAATCAATCAATAGTGAAATTTTTGCGATTGGATTAAACTGGCTTTATTAAAATTTATAACAAACAAGTTGTCAAAAATTGGGAAGGAATATTATATTAATTATATAATAAATTGTTAATTATCTGATAATTGTAATTGACCATTTTTAATTAATTTATTCTATAAAATTTATACTTTGCTTGGTAGCATTGTAAATGTATGTAATTTTTTATATATCGAATATAAAATTTATATTTTATTGGAATTTTTTATACCTCCTTTAACACATCCGTAGTATTCCATACAACCTGAACAATTTATTAATTTATTTGTTTTATGCTGCAAAATATAAAAGAGTTATGAGAAAGCTTGTGTAACTAAATATTTTGCTCAGTGTAGTGAACATTTTAGTACAGTAGAAATAAGGTAATACATCTAAGTTCCGGTTCTATATACATATTAACAATGGGTAAGTATATGTTTTATTAATTTTGTTACGATCATTTATCTTTTCAAATAATACTTTTTTACTTCTAAGGTTTTTGTCTTTTTTATTAACTTTTTGAATAAATGATGACCAAAGTAAAAATGGTGATCATACGTTAGGCATCAAATAAATTGCAGAAGTGTCTGTGTAATTCGTTATTTTGTAACGCCATTCAATTCACTGAAATAATGCCTATGGTCAAAACAAGAATCCAAGCGATACACGTCAGCAGTTATAAAATTATTTACGTGACACTTAAAGGCCAAAAACATTTATTTCCTTGTAATTATAACATTGGCGTAGTTTTTCACATAACACACAAACAAAACTGTTTTAATCATCTCCAGATGATGCCAGCTTTAGTTGGCGAAACGCGCGTCGAGTGCAGTATAGTGTTTTGGTGTTATGTGGACAACTACGTCTGTGATATGTTGTTTTTTTATGTTCTATCTTGGAAATGAATAGTGTGTAGATTATTTTTGGGCGACCATTAAATTAGGTGCGTCAGTGTTACTTCACACCGAAGGTTCCAACCCCTTTCAAAACCTTGTAATTATGTAATCACAATAAATTACACTAGTGTAAGCTATGTTGGGGTATATCAAAATTAAAAAAATATAAATATATTTCTGGAAAATCATCAGTTGGATTCTTGGTTTGACTTTATCAAACATAATATTTTAGTGCCAATATCATGCAGATTTTTGTAATACCTAATAAATAATTAATTAAATACATCTTTAAAATTCACAGAAACAGCTAAATAAGAATATATAGCATTTATTATTATAGAACTTATATCTGTGAACTTGTGGGTACTGATAATTGTTATTAATATAAAATTATTTATCACAAAAAAATTGTTTTTGATAATTTGATGTCATTTCATAATATATGAAATTTGGAATTCTACGCTGTTTGACTAAATAATATATTTTTCTGTCTACCAATGTTAACTGATACTGGTTGTCCTTATTTATATCCGTAGCCAACGTTATCTATGATTTAGCAATGCATTCATTATCTCCACCCTTCAAAATCGTCTTATCTTTTCGTGCCAATATTTACTACTTTATAGCATTTTTGATAATTTACTTCTTTGATGGAAACTAAACATCAATTTTCTAATTTTTCTGAGTCCCATAATTAGGTATTAAAAAATAAAAGTCTATCAATTTTGAATCAATTCATTTTATAGTACAGATTTACTTTGCAACAGATTAAATTAGGTAGGTACACTACTTTTTTATACACCATTCTATATAGTTCAAACAATGTTAGTAGTCTTTTTATTTACTTGTTTAAAAATATTGAACTTTTTCCTTATCAGTTTTGTCAAACAATAGTTAATAAGTTGTTAGAGTGACAAGGGGGATATAACATATAATACAAAAAACAAGGAATTAAAATGATTTAACTGATGTTGACAGGTTATGATACTATTTGGGTTAATCTAATTAGTTTATAATGGGCGTAATTATCATATGATTTAACTATATTCTATTTTGGACAGATTTTGTTTCTGTTTTCCATGCAGGACGATTCCATAAATATGATGTGTTGACTACAAAGGCTATAATTGATGGCAGTAGGTATACTTAGTAGCGTTGACTAAAGAACCAAGACTAAAGAAGTTAATAAAAGACTAACTGCACCATAGACATGATATGTCTATGAGCTGCACCATGTAATGTATCAAAACCGGCTTTCATTCAAACATTCTCAGATTTCAGATTGACTTGTTTCAAATGGACAATTGAAATCATACCACCCGTAATCTCAGAATATTTTAATATTCAATCTTCAGTCAATAGAGTTAAATCAGGTATTCATCTATAGGATGAAAATTGGGATCATAATTCAGTACTCGGAAAGGTATATAAGTAATATGTTAATTCAATAATGGAATGGTTGGAATAACTATACACGGTGTCCCACCGTTAAGGGCCGCGATCGATATATGGAAAAGTAGGTGCAGGGTGATTTTGGAAATTTGGTTATTTACAAAGGTCAGTGGGGTATACCTTTTTAAAATATTTTCACGTTTCTGACACTTCTGGTATAACCGCAATAAGTCGACACCAACTTGCTTATTTTAAATGTTTTTAAATGGAACACCCTATATATTATATCATTTCCGGATACTACGGAAAATTCTAAACACATTTCATGTAGAATGTCCTATACCTATCTTCAACTGTTTTTAAAATATTGACAGGTGAATATTGACATTTTGCAACTTGGACACCCTGTAAAATCTAAATAGTTTGAGATCAAGCAAAACGGTTTGCACATTCCTATCCTATCTTAACTTGTTATAAGTTATCGTTTGACACTAATTTCAGATTTAGCCAGAAATTAAAAATTATCGATTAAATTTAATCCCTTGGTTAAATCTGAAATTACTGTCAAAGGATATAGCTTATGAAAAGTTAAGATAGGAATGTACAAACCGTTTTGCTTGATCTCGAACCGTTTAGATTTTACAGGGTGTCAAAGTTGTAAAATATCAATATTCACCTGCCAATATTTCAAAAACAGTTGAAGATAGGTATAGGACATCCGACATGAAATGTGTTTAGAATTTTACGTAAAATCCGGAAATGATATAATATATAGGGTGTTCCATTTAAAATAAGCAAGTTGGTGTCGACTTCCGGTTATACCGGAAGTGCCAGAAACGTGAAAATATTTTAAAAAGCTAGGCCCCACTGACCTTTGTAAATAATCAAATTTTCAAAATCACCCTATACGTACTTTTCCATATATATCGATCGCGGCCCTTCCAGGTGGGACACCGTGTATAATTAAATAAATAAAAGAAACACATAATATACCCTATTTAGATCCATTTATTATTTCTAACCAAAAGGTAGAATAAGAATATAAATATAATGTTTATGTTTAAATGTATGTTCTTTTTCCTGACTAGAAATACGTACTTTGTTAAACTTTTTCAATTTCAAAGAGTTTTTTTATTATACATTTCAGCGACTGATAAGCCAACTCCCCATCATTTTCTGCAGTAATGCCCTTACATTTTTCCAAAATTTGCAGATCACTTCTAGTATAAAACCTCGTTAAAGTATCGTAGATGTTGTCAAACAACATTTCCCCTTTTTCGGATTGATAGTTCTGCTTTTTATAACTGCAAGTTAAAAATTCTTTATATTTGGCATCTGAAGGTAGATCACCTGGGTTATGCATGGCATTTTGTATTATTTTTGGGTCAATCTTTACCTGGTTTATACAATCTATTGCCATCTGCTTTCTGTTTTTCATATCTTCTGAGTATGGGTCAGTTGTAGTAGGCGCTGCCTACAAAAAATTATATATATATTTCAGTTGGCTGGTATATATTAATTCAAAGAAAGGTTATTGATAATAGAAAGTATTATTATACATACTCGTAGATACAAATGTATGATTTTTACAATATGACCTAATATTATTATATAGGTAACGGCTCAAAAATTGAAAAAAACTTTATTAAAAATGTTGCTACGCCACTGTTTTGACATCCTTCAAAACGAGTTTGCGTATACCAGGCTTACCTTTGAAAATACATCGAAAAAAATTAAGTACCTACTTACTTCAATATCTGTAAGTCATCTTCAGTAAATATTTTTATTAATGATTCGATTTCAATTATTTTAGTGTCAAAAAATGGCGCTTAAGAAACTACTTTGGGTACAAGGATTTTGTACCCAAAGATCTACTAAGTAGATATCATAAATAAAAAAATATATAGTGTTACGTTCAGGGGAATAGACCGCGGACACTGCTGATTAAAACAATAAAAGGATTTTTACTATAGTACCAGGAAAAAGCAATGACGGAGTTACACATGTTGATGTTTCAGTATTTTTGCTCCTCGTCAGTGTATCATAAAGAAAATGATCTATATTTGAATAAGTATGGAACAAAACACATCACTCTGTAGGATTTGCGAAGGAGCATTTTTCATTGAGTTTGGTTCCAGATCTATACCATTTGATCTAAACCTACCAGATCTTTTCCTTTAGCTATTTTACGCGAAAAAGTAATAAATACTCTTGTAGATGCCTCCTTCTTTTCTTTCATTGTTTTAATCCATTATTTCTTTCCAAATTCCATTCCTGTTGTTTAAAAATTTAAAATTTTCCCCAAGAAAGAGGCTAAATTACTTGAAAGCTCGTATTAGTTGACAAAATACTGATAAGAGTGGCATGATAACGACACTTGACACTAGAGCTTTTCGACGACCAGGTGGTGATGACTTATCACGCCACTTGCAAAATATCATGACACCGCCATTTCACCCCAAACAAGGAAGCTGCTGCACGTTTGTTTCAATGAGTTTCATAGTTTTAAATGAGATCATAAGATCGTAAACTGTAGATAGTTAATGCATGTGCTAACATTTTCAAAAAGACCACAATAGATACCTAATTGAAAATTTCACATAAACTAAAAAAAATTAAAATAATCACCATATATTTCAACACTATAGTTGAATTTAAGTCTAATAAAACTTGATGTAAGTTCCTCAAAATATTTAGTAGAATCTAAATATGCAATACAAAAAAGGAAGTGTAGCCATTTTGAAAATATTTTCATTGAATAGGCCATGGCCCACTGTGTTTATTCTGAAATACTACGGAACTCCCAACACTTGACTGACGAATAGTTTCAATTAACCAAAGGTATTTAAGATCAGATATGAAGATAAACTGAAAAAATGGGCTTACCTGGGTAGTTAAAACCAGAGCGTAAATTGTCAGAAATATTGTTAAACACCGCATGTTGTTCTTTTACGCGTTATTTCATATACTTAAATATGGAAATGAATGAGTCGTTTAAAAATGTTTATACAATATTATCAATGTTTTGATGTGTTCTTCGTACATTCCAATCTTGTAAAAGGTCAAAATGTTTCCTTAAAAAGTGGATAGTAGTATGATATGGTAGTGTGGATTTGGATTAGTTATTTTAATAGATTTTTCCTGAGATAAAATATGTCTCTATGCATAGGCGTATCTAGGATTATGTAAGGGGACTAAAGATAACAATGTAATTTTGTTTAAACAAAAATTAACCAAGATCATTGGAAAATTTGGCTTTTACGGATGTCCGTAATATTCTGGGTGTTTACTACTCCGTCCTTGATATATTTTTCGTAATTCGGATAGACAATCATATAAGGAGAATGTCAATTAGGAAAGACGGCGCATTTTAAAGTTAGTAATGCACATAAAAAATTACACGCAAATTACTGACCAACTGTCCTATTATTTTCCAAAAAAACTGCCGAACTGACATCGTGACAGATCAGATCAGAATTTATTCATATATACTTACTGTCTATTAAAGCAATTGAAACTGATTTTTTTATAAAGCCAACGCCAGCTTTTGTCTTGTTGAACATTTTTTGCACATTTTTATACATGCACTTTTCAAAATATTTCTTTTCTTCAATCTGATAGGAGAGACACCATCAAGGAAAAATAAATAAAAATTATTTGTAGGACATTCACTATTTTTATTTTCATTAACAATAGGTAGGTATTAACCGTTTATTAAGAAACAACAAATCTGTATTTCAGTTTCGGATAAATAAAATTCCCGAAAACATTTAATTCTTTGTAATCATAATATTTATTTTCGATCTACTTCAGTTGAAATTCACGACAAACATATATTTATACTTATTTTACTTATTTATTATCTAACCTAGATAATCAATCTTCTGAGAATTTAAAACTAGGTATTTCGAAGTTTATTTATATACCTTAATTTAATATTTCTTAAATCGTTCATTATAATTATAATAGGCCATTAACAATAACACTAAACTACGAAAGCCCTGAAAGGCCAGTGTAATTTTTTTTTTATTTGGAAATTTCCAAGTACTAACTGGAAATTTCCAAATACTAACTGGAAATTTGCAAATAGCTATCTGGAAATTTCCAGATACTAACTGGAAATTTCCAAATACTAACTGGAAATTTCCAAATAGGATCTTTAATTGTTTATCCTTGCTTTCAAAGCTTTCTTACCATTCACAGCTTTCATAAGTTTGTAATCGATATATGCCGATAATGATAGGAGATTAAAGAATACTAGATGACAGTGTGAATGAATGTAGAAGGTAAGAAAAATGAAACGAAAAAAAAGAAATGAAATGAAAAAGAGGGTACGAAATAAAATTTTAATTTTTTAAATGGAACACCCAGTATATTTTTACATATTTGGATAGGGCGTTCTCTAACGAATACATTGATATAGGGTTTGATGGATCTACGTCTAATAGTGGGGGAGATATACCTTAAATAGTGTTCCATAAGAGCAATGTGTTAGAGAAAGACTTTGTAACAGCCGTAGCCTCATATTCTCTTTCTCTACACACATTGCTCATCAGTTCATATGATGCCCTTGCTCGAACTAGATTAGGATGTTTAGTTTCGAAAACCCATCTTGAGTAAGATTTATTGTGATATTGTTCTAAATTTTCACGTCTATTTAATTAATACTTACATTTTTAATGTCAATGTATTAATACATTAAAATTGATCTTGAAGCTGGGCTTTTTAATAAACTTTAAATTTTAAAATATCAAGTAAATATATATTATTTTTCGTACTTCCGGGACTGAAGTCATAACTTGACTCTCTTATGACAGGGACTAAAGTGCCACTTTTTGTCCCTCCGGGATTAAATATTGCCGAAAATCCCGGAAGCATAAAATTACAAACTAATGTAATAGGTGAATGTTTGTAGTGGCGAGATACAGTGAAATACACTGCAGTGCCCTCTTTGGGTCTTTGCTACTACCTGTCTGACAATTATTGTCTAATTGACAGACAGATAACGATCTGCAGAAAGCAGATGCCATTACAGCGACCTCTATTGTCTTTGAGGAAGACAATCCTACTTAATTATTGGAAGGAGATGCCGAAAACAACTATGGCAGTCTGACGAGATCATAACAAGATCGAAACCGGTCATTGTCTGGTATTTGGTCTTGATGAAGGATGTGGCGACATCCATGGAGATGTTGATGTAATGCAACGCCAGTCGGGGCATATTGCCCGTGGAGTAGTTGTTTTCGGCATCTCCTTCCAATAATGTAATAGGTGTTTTATTGAAAAGAATTCATTAGAATGATAATTGACGTTAATATTTAAATTAATGTTGTTCCAGTTCACCTACTTGGGCTGCCCTTTTATCAATACCAGATACACTTTCTTCAGTCATAATCGAGCTCATGACTCTAGCAATGACAATGTCTCCAAATTTATCTTGTCACAACGCAACATTACTATGGTAACTTGTCATGCAGTGACTACTCGAAAGAACGCGTGTTTCTCGCTTTATGGTTAATCTGTGTTTCTATGTGCTTTTTTTATATTATGTATAAGTTTCAATTTCGAAAGTACGAAAAATATCGTATATACCTTGTGACTGAAGTAGTAGTTTTAATCCCTCAGGAAAATTATCATAAACTTTTCCTTCGGGATTAAAAGTACTACTTCAGTCCCGCGGTATATAATATACTATGTAACAGTATATATATTGTAACAAATTAAAACGAGGTTTATTTTATCCAAGGATTGTTAACTGTTTACAGGATTGCTCGATCCCTATACTACAATGTAATCCATAATTTTGACGTCATCAAAGATCCAAAGATCTCGAACTTGTAGAAATAGGTACACTTTATATTGTTATTACAAACTTTAATAAATAATAATATTAATAATCATTCAAATACGAAAATTCTCTTGCAAATGTGAAATATAACAAACACACAACAGGTATGTTTGTAGTGGCGAGATACAGTGAAATACACTACAAACATTCACATATGAACCTTAGACAATCAATGTCGCCAGATCATTCATCGATTCCGATACCTATGGCAATCTGATGAGATCATAACAAGATCGAAACAGGTCATTGTCTGGTATTTGGTCTTGATGAAGGATGTGGCGACATCCATGGAGATGTTGATGTAATGCAAAGCCAGTCGGGGCATATTGCCCGTGGAGTAGTTGTTTTCGGCATCTCCTTCCAATACACAATAGGTATATTTTGACAATTCGATTACATATATCTTCGATGACGTCACAAAAGCGGATGACAAAATTGAGCGATCGAGCAATCCTGTAAACAGTTAACAATCCTTGTAGTTTATCTACCAAATATTTAATTACTCTACCAGTCTACATATAAAAACAGATTTGTTCTCTTGAACGTATAAATCAACTGTGAAAAGTTAATAACTGCTTAAATGGAACATTGATTATGAATTTTTCAAGAGGAAACGTCTGAATTTAGTTTGAGATCAGTACCCATATCTCATCGTAGGTACTGTAAGAGGAACTCCTCCCAATTCCTATACAGCTGTTACATAATACCCTGCAATAACTTTTGCATTGCTGTTGGTATATGAAGCTTTCAGCCAAATAATTTTCCGTGCAAATCCATCTATGCAACCATTTATGCAAATTCCAAACGGCTTAAGTTTATCATAGGAGTCTACATGCCACAAAAAGTTTGGTCCTTTGCTTGAATAACGTCTTCTCCGCAATACTTTCCTACTTCTCAGAGAAACACCAGCAGGATCAACCATTTTTAAAATTAAACGTATATACCATTTTTCCCTTTTAACACGAAAACCAGCTTGAATACATTTTAGATGCATCCATCTGTATCCATGTAATTGACCTGATATTTGCACTTCTCTCTCGATAAACGAAATTACAAAATCAATTTCAGAGTAGTATTTTCTTCTGTATAAACCTAATCTTCTTAAATATCGCCTTAACGATCGACTATACTTATCGACAAATGATGATACTTTAAAAGCATACACATTATTTCTGAGTGTTTTAAGCCGAGATTGAAATAGTATTTAATTACTAATTCAGTTGATAAGTTAATCATATTAATAAATAAACTTCTCGCGTACAACACGTTAACTTCAAACACACACGCTGAATATACCTACAGCTTCATAAGAAAGTTATGAGAGACCACGATAAACAATTTTATATCTGGAAATTTCCAGATAGCTATTTGGAAATTTCCAGATAGCTATTTGGAAATTTCTAGTTAGTATTTGGAAATTTCTAGTTAGTATTTGGAAATTTCCAAATAAAAAAAAAATTTCACTGGCCTTTCAGGGCTTTCGTACTAAACAAATGAGGTTGGAGGTTATATTTATTTCGAAGTTTATTAGCGCTGTTGTATTAGATTTTAAATAAAAAAAATCGCTAAATGGTTAATGTCAAAATCGGGTGGATAAAAAAATCGTGGCCGTCCCTGGATTTGCATTTTGACAAAAGTAATAATAACGTCAAAAGGAGCGTTTTTGAACAAAAAAACATTTCAAACAAAAAAATAGCCCACAAAATAAACTTTTTATCAATATCTAGGTATACACTTAAAAGTAGACACTCTGTATATAAAAGGTGTTTTTTTAAGTAAGGATGATAGAACTTTAAACTTTAAAAAAATATTAAAGAAAATATTTTGTGATTAAAAAAGTAATAATATTTAAAAAAACAATCTATTACATTAAACATTTAAAAATTATTTGCGGCATGTGACCACCGCGGCTGTCCGCAAGATAGCGTATTCTATTGATCCAATTTTGGATGACTTTTTCGAGCACTTCTGGTCGTATATCGTAAATAACACGAACAATGTTGGCTTCTAAGGCTTCAATTGTTGCTGGTTTATCAGCATAAACTAATGACTTGACATAGTCCCACAGAAAATAATCTGCGGGCGTTATATCACAGGACCTGGGTGGATAGTTAATAGGTCCATTTCTAGAAATTAATTTGTCACCAAACCTTGTTTGCAACCACACTTTCACGTACAGCGATAATATTCCTATCATTACGCACATTCCTTCGACGCATTGGTGTTTTCAAATCATGTAGAGAGTATGTGGTACGGAATCTATCCACAGTACGATGAATAAATAGCTCAGATGGACGATCATGTGGGCCATAAAATTCACGAAGTCTTCTATGCGTTTGGCGAACCGACGAATGATTTTCAAAGTAAATTTGAGGAATTTGGTAGCGTTGTTTAAGAGTGAATCTATTCATGATGATTTGCCAAAGTATACTGAAAATAAATTTTATAAACAGTGTCAGACTAACAGTTCAGTCTAATAGTAGTTGTCATGTAAAGTTCTATCAAACCTAAAAAAACACCCTTTATATAGTTACAGCTTTAATATAATATTTTTCATTTTAATGAACAATATAAAAATTTCTGTTTGTTTCTTCATAATTTAACGTATCAGCTTAATGAAAAAGCAATTTAATTGGAAAAGTTTTGTTAATATCAGAGACGTATAGATGTATAAGTCTCTGTTAATATGTACCTACTTATTACTATATGACATACTCAAACCTGAACAGTTCGTGAAATACCAGGTTAGGTGCATAAAAAAATAAATTGCTTCATATTTTGCTCACAATTAAAAAAATATAAATGAAAATTAAGAAAATATGAAGAAACGAACAAAAAATTTTATATTGTTAATTTAAAGTGGAAAATATTAGACTAAAGCCCTAACTATTTATATAAATATACCCATACTAATATATATTGTTATAATCTGGAAGAAAAACTACTTTTAAATAAGAAATATAATAATATACAGGGTATCGCATTTAATAATTATAAGTTTATTGGGTAGTCCAAAAACAAAAGTAGATAGAAAAAAGTTAACTTACTTCACTGCCATCCTCTTAAGTAGGTACTTTTAAAAATTTGTCATTTACATTTTTTCTATATCTCTCAAAATAGGAAAGGTACAGGGCCTTGTTGAAATAGGCAAAATTTCAAAATCACCCTATAATTCATGTGATAACACGTGGCAACAAAATTGATCTGATAGCACCATCATCCTGGTTTTGAGAAAGTAGATCGAGACTGTGCAATTAATTTGTCGGTAGCTTTACAGTTCTTTTTGAGTTACCCTGGATTCCCATAACAAAATGGACTAATCTGTACAGTGTATGTTCTGAAGTAAACTTGGCAGCTTTTCCAAGTAAACATGTTGAAGCAAAAAATGTTTGTTTTTCATACTACACTTATCTTTATTTTTAATTTTTCTTGTTTCCTGTTTTATATTGTTTAACAAGTGGTCTACTGAACATCCAATATTTGCTTCATATCTAATTTATGTGGATACTTCTAGAGTGGATGTTAATCTTTGCAATACGACCTTTCCTTTTTGCACATTGATAGGCATACTTGAAGATACAGACTACGGAGTAGGTATCGATATCTATATAGGTCTCAGTTCCTTGAAGAATATCTGAAGTGTTTTTGTTGTTGGTATGTTTACGAATGTTTTGCGGTTTTACCTGGTCTGGAACACCTCACTGTGATTTCCCATTAGATAAAAGGTACACTTTGTGCTTATCGGTAACGAAATCATTATATCGATAACGAAACATGTTCCTTTATATATCGACAGTCAGATGTTTCAAATGAGTCAGTCACAGAATACAGATCACAAGTCACATATAACACAGAATGAGTCGTTTAATTATTCTTTTCGTTGCTGTTTTCCTTTCCATGCAACTCGTTCGTGGAGCTGATGAAGATGGAACGTTCAATATAATTCAAGGAAACTGCAGTATTGCTTTGGCTAAGGATATGGTCTACCGTGAACATGTGCATAAATACTTCATCCCGTTGGTAGAAAGGAATGCTACGGTAAGATTCGATCAGATTTATCAATATTTAATAGTATTGTGAATATTAATATCAGTTTTTATAATTAATGAGCGCGTCTTTCCATATATCTATAATTTATGGGAAAATCCTTATAATGGAAAGGAAGTACAGTCTGGTCCACGTAAAACTGGATGTCCCCCCCTTTGTGTCTTAATTCTCAACATATTTTTTGTTCCACAAGTGTTGTTTTTCCCCATGTAATTTATTATTAATTAGATTTAAAAAATATGTAATTTATTCTGTAAAATTTAATGTTGATTTCCAAATTTTAATTACCTAAAAAGGATTCAAAAACCGAATAATATTGCAAAATATATAGGAAATTAAATTAAAGTTAAAACGAAAGTTACTTTCTCAAAAACAAATTGTTGAGAATAATTTATGGAAGGTCAGTTTTACTTGGACAACACTGTAGGTATATTTTAGAAATTATTCTTTTATTATATTATACTTAATGGGTTTAGATAGTCGGTTGATTATGCTTGAAAGTTGTGTGAATTTTCCGACATTTATTTTGTAACCCGCGGCATATTAATGTCATATTTATATATTTAATTAATATTAACTTTATGTTTTTAGTCTTCTTGGCATGGTGACGAAAAGATTTACTGTATCGAAGCTTTGAACGAAAACAGTGAATCCGAGGGTGGAATAGCATTTGTTAAATATGGAGGTCTCAATCACAGTTTTGTCACGATAGAAATGCACTCCAAAAGAGGAAATGCTTTAGAGTATGACGTACAAATTTACGCCAAATAAGAAACCAACGATCTTCTTTTTGTTAGTTATATACTTGATTTGTAATTAGTATATCATAAATAATAAATTATTTTTAGAGTAATTAGGTATTTGGTTTCTGTTGTTTTTTAATTCAAAAATAAAATACGATTAGTGAGATAGCGACTTCTTCTATTTTTAGTAACTCATCAAACATTCTAAAATAAAACCAAACTTGATTTTTTAATATATCACAAATTACTCGCTCTCACTCTCGTTAGTTGCTTCAGGTGCGGATAGAATGGAGGGGGAGGTAATTAACCCCACCCAAATTTTCAGCGAGCATCTTTGTTCTTTGTATAAAGTCCAAAAGTTTACTCGATGAAGTTTCAAGAACGATTTAATATTAACAGTCAAATACCACATAAATTAGACAACTCCCAAATTCAAAGGCTGTGAAAGGGGGCAACACACTGAATGCGCAGACAAACCACCCATATCCACTGACATTACCAGTGTCGGAGCTAGAGATCGAACCCAAACTATAATAGGCAGTGTGACCGAAAAATGCTGGCACAACATGCTTTACCCCACTACGCTACTGAGACGGTATCCAGGTTTACCTAGTCCTCCAGAAGACGCGTAGGGTCTCTCAGACCCATATACAAATTAGTTCTACAATAATTCCAGATTCTAAACGCCCACGAGTCTGCGCAGTGGCAGTTCAGTAGCTTCAAACTAAGTGCACGATCCCACTGCGCGCTATGTGATGCGAGATGCGATGCTTCGCTATGCGATGCTAGGCTATGCTATCATCGCTTGCTATGAAATAAGATGTGTTCACACTGCTCACGCAGTTGTAGCATTGTACTGCATTGCGAGTGGTCATGAGAATTACTAATAAGTGTGTTGTTATTGAAAACTCTGCGTTAAGATATATGTTTGTAAAAAATAGATTAAGAAAAAGAAAAATTTGGGTTCACGAAATTAATGAGGACAGATTTGGATATGGAGAATTTCACCACCTATTTAAAGAACTTGATAGATATCCTAAGAAGTTTCATGAATATTTTCGTATGTCATCAGATACTTTTCAATATATACTCCTTGAAATAACACCAATGGTAGAAAAAAGTAAAACAAATCTTAGGAAACCAATAGGAGCAAAAGGAGAGAGGCTTGTTGTTACATTAAGTTAAGTGAAGCTTACTATAGTGAAGGTAAGTGAAGCAATTTCAGCTCCTTTGATACATCCTCCCATAGCTTATTTGTGGTGTCTCTATTGTGGTAGAGTTTTGAACGTTGGTCCCATAATGGCGACCGAGATCGAATGGGTTCTATTAGTTTTTCGACGTCCATCACGACGACTGACAGCACAGTACTGGCGAGTTCGGGAGTTCGGGCGATAAAATCAAACACACGCGTATAAAAGCCGCTACTAGCATAGCATCGCATCGCTATTCATAGCGCGCAATGTAGACAGTCAGATATATACATGAATGTTTGTTTGCATAACATCGCATCGCATAGCACAGCATCGTTTAAGGTTGTGCAATGTGCAGTGAGTAACATCGGTTTTGTAAAAAATTTCGGTCTTTCAGGCCCAAAGCGTTCCACTATGTAAGAATTTTCTTTCAACACACTTAGTATAATTGGTCTGTAAACTGTAAATAAAATTTTAATTTAACAGAATAATGTAAGATACTTATGCAAAACAAGTAGAATATTTAAGACAGCTCTACGAAGAGGTTGCCACTGATGAAGAACTTTTTCCGATTCAGATGATTCCATTGCCGACCCACAAAATGTGAACAACTTAGTAACCATGAGGCTGATAGTGAACAGGAAATAGCATAGGTTGAATTGCGTGAAGAATTACCTGTTCAAACTAGTGTTGGTGGACGAGACCATTTGTACTACCAACCAAAAGATGGTACAAAGTGGATCAAAATTTGTCACACAAAAAGATGTTCGAACAAGGCACGTTCGAACATAATTATGAGATTTCCTGGTGTTATAAGTCTGCAAAAAACGACGTATGATGCGCTTTCTGCAAAGATCGGAAACCGAGATACAAATGCCAGATTTGCAGAATTTTCATGTCTAGAATATACGGTAGAACATATCCAGAATAACGTTCATACAGGGAGTTTTCTGCAATTATGTCAAAAATCAATATATTTGTTTCTTTGTTCTTGACTTTTAATTAAAAAATGTGATTGTTTTTCTTCTTAGTCTATAATATTATTTCTTAGTTACATTAAACATATATGTGATCTGCCATAAAAAAATATATGTTTATTTTGAAAATTTGCGTTTTACTCTTTTGGATTTGTTAGACCCAACAGGTTCTTTATTGCAAAAATTAAAGACGCGTCTAATGCAGGGCTAAAAGCGTCAGCCTCATACGAGCGTAGCCCTCATATTCACTCAGAATGTCTCGTCTGCATCATATTATCATTAGAGATCCGGCTTTTTGCCAATTTTGAAGTATAGAGATGTCTTTTGAGATGGCACTGGCCTGTTATGAGCCCTGTCAAACTCGTGAGCCGAGGTTTGCTCGTGTCTAGCATCTCTACCGTTCTTTTTTGCAAAGGATCTTCCACCAGTGGCTTCGCATGGCTCTGTCTTAGTTTTAATTTAGTTATTCCTGTGTTCTACTTCTACCCATTTTCCCAGAGCCATATTCTGGTTATATGTTAGCGCTATGTTATATAAATGTTATATGTGTTACCTGCTGGTAAAATATCATGACCATCCAAAGACTCGAAGTGGTTCATAATTCCCAAACGATTAGAAACTACAAATTTTGAGTTAGAGAGGTTATTTAATATAGCATAGACAATGTTCATGCAGCAAATGCACATGAAAATCAAAGAGGATCAATTCGTTACGTTGCAAGGCTACGATGTTACAAAGATTTTCTCATTAATCATTGCTCATGTGGTACGCCATTTTGGACGCATCTCCCAACTATTAGAACTGGAGCAACTACCACAAGGTAGATTTAACTATTTAGGTTACTGGTGGAGGAGGAGGAGGAGGGGGTCACGTTAGAAAATAATTATTAGCATATATAAATTGAATTAGCACAATATAAAATAAAGGCAAATGAAAGGACATTTATTCGGGATTAAAGGAGTCGTTATAGACCCTAGTCTGGAAAAGATATGTAATACCATGTCGAGCATGTGTCATGGTATAATCATGCTTGAAAAATTATCTATTAGAAAAGAAATGTTAACTTTCTACTGATCATTGTACCGGAAGTAGCTTTATTAGAAAAATCTTATTCTACATGAAACATTATCATGTTTACCTAATGTGTACCTAGTACAACCTGATATTTTGATCATCTGAATCACTTGGCTAATCGATTTTTGGAAAAACTATTAACTACATAAAGAGTGGTCCAAAGATAACAAGATTTCCTGGAGTAACATCTGTGCAATCGGTAAACACTTATAATTTTAGATATCAATCAAAGTTTATAGATTATACATCATTAAATAAGACAACTGGATGTATAAATACATATCCACATATTTGAGACTGCAGTGTAACTCTAAAAATTGTCATCAAACTTACCATGAAGCTTGTAGTATTGTCGGTTCTAGCGATTACCTGTGCTATTGCATATGCAGCTGATGGAGTATATGAAATCATCGATGGGGCCTGTGACGATGCACTAGCGAGAGATATGGTTTATCACGACCATGTGCATAAAACAAGATTGCCTCTTGTTTCTAGGGAAGCAACAGTGAGTATTTTTGGAAGCTTTCTATTTTACAAAACAAATTTTGATACTTGTTTTTGATATTTAGCCAAAAAAACTAAACTATATCACAACTATATTTAAAATCTAATTTAAAACAATGACCATAGTAGATCATGATATTAAAACTTTTGATGATTTAAATTTATTTTCAAATAAGCATTTTCTGTACCTACAAGAAGGATTAATATTTTATCAATGAGTCATGTAATAGCTCTATAATCTGTGTTCTATAAGTCACTTGCTAAGTTCCTAAAACTTCCTCATACTGAATAAATTATGTGTACCTATATCAATAACGTTTCCAATAGTATTTTCAATATTGATATATCTGATCATTTCTTAGACCATATATTGACACACTTGGATTGAATAATCCAAGTCACTAAAAACAGAATTTATTCTGTAAAGTTTGCTAAAAGTAATAGGATAACACTGATATACTGATGATAAGAAGAACATGAAGATAACCTCACTGGGAGTTCTCACTGGCTGATAAATTATAATACAAGAACCACAGAATGAGTTTAAAACTTTTCAAATAAATATTATTTTATGCAATACTGGGACAAATGATCTAAATGATGTACCTAAATAAAAAAATTAACCGGATGCGGCTTTTACGAATCTAGAAAAATATATTGAGAAGGAAACTAATTAGTTCAGTTCAATTAAAAATAATTTGAAGCCAATTAACTAGTAAAATTAACGCTTCTGTTGGGATTGAGCCTGATTGAACAGAAAAAAAATGAAGTTGCAATTATGCAGCTTTCTATAAATATAATAATAGTAGGTATATCCACAAGAATGAAAGTGAAAACAACGAATTTTATTAAGTAAACTTGATCCCTAGCTCAAGTTATTACATGGTAGCAAATATATAAATATACTATGTGTACACAACACTATATTTCAATACATTTTTAATGTGTTTATAATTAAAATAAAATTTTCTATTTATTATTAACTGCAAGGATTTTATCATTGTACAAACAATATTTCTCGAACAACCAATATTTACTAAAGGAACTAGGTATATTCTATTGAAAAGCACTATAATAATAATAATAATAACAATAAAAAACCCTTGGTTTACAATAATTTGGTTCAATAAACTGAATTTAATGTGATTATAGAATAGCAAAATGATAAGGTAATTAGATCTTTTCAATGACTTACAGAATAAGGCTTGAGTGCCATCTATAGGTATGAAATGAATTGAACTTGCAAATGAAAAATGGCTTCCGTGGGTCAAACAAAGTAAGTTTTTGTGGTTTTTACTACGAATATCTCTTATTCAGAATCTCTAAAACCACCTTTTATATTCAAATAACATTAAGGAATTAAATATTTTGCTAGAATTCAGAAATATTGATGGGAATGAGTTTTATGGTAAATTTTCGTCTGTCATAACAAAAAAAAAAAAGATATCTTCCAAAATATACAGGTAAAAAGCACTTTCATGTGTTTATAAGATGTATCCTACTCTTAGTAATTAAAATATGTAATAAGTAATTACTATTCTTCCTCACACACATTTATTTATGTGTTCTGTTTGAATGTGATTTTTTAAAGTAGTAGGAGTAGACGAATAGATATATTTTGATAGACGCCCTTGACAGTCTCCTGTGTGATTTATCGAACTTTAATTAATACTCTTTTGCATTGTTTTAGTCTTCATGGTCCGGCAATCAAACAATCTACTGTCTGAAAGTCCTCAACGACAAAGATGAATCTAAAGGAGCCACATGTCTGGTTAAAAATGGCGGAGTTGGGTACAACAATGTGACAGTTGAAATGCATTCTCTGGCGAATCATGGTCTCGAATTTGATATTCAAGTTTATGTTAAATAAATAAAATACTTTTAATGTGAAGTACTATGAAATACCTACCTACTGTTTTTATTTGTATTTATTGGAAGCGTTTTAAATATTTGTAAATGTAGATGTATCTATTAGATTCAAATATTTATCTCACTATCATCTGTCAAAATACTGTAATCCAAAAAATTCTTTATAAATAAAATATTCTTTACTACACATTTTTTTTTGTTTCAAACAATAATTTACGTATTCCCCATAAACTTACAATAACATTTATATTACACTTATAGATAATTAAGTAATATTAAATTTATTATCTATACATCCACGTTGCACATAAGAATTGTGTAGGTATTGGTTGATATTATTTATTACGGTCAAGCATCGTATCGACCTCCAAAAGGGAATGTTAAAGAGGTTTGAAAGGGAATAAAGTACCTACATTTTTTGTGATCTAAGATCTAAAACACTACAGTAAAACATTGTGTTTAAATATAATCAAAAGATTATGTTTTATTACATTTGTTTCATTTAATATGAAACTTTGCGTCTGCAAAATTGGGGATGGCAGAATGTCAGAAGCTATCGTATAATTATTGTTGCATTATTACGATCACATAACTAACAACTAGTCTACAAATTATCGACAGTCTAGTATTTCGAGCTGCACGTTGCCCTAAAAAGCAAAAACACTCGATCCCCCTCTCCCAGTTGCCGAACAACTAGGAGCCACCTCTGTCCCTATTAAGAACGGATGTTTATTTATCCTGCATTGATCAGTTAGGACCTCTCACTTAATTGATTCAAAAGCCATTCGAGTAAAGTTCAGTGACAAAGTCGTCCTAATTTAATCGGGTCCTTTTAAAAACTAATGAGCCAATGTGACGAAAGCACCTTGGTGTCAAACATACTTTTTATTTAAAAAAAACTCGTGCAATATCTTGAGATTTTTCTCAATGTAGTGGTCAATATCTTGACTTTTTCTCGATATAATGAGATGATTCTCAATATCTTGACTTTTCTATCAATATAATGAGAAAGATCTTAATATCTTGACTTTATTCTCAATATAACGAGATTATTCTCAATATAATGAGATTATTCTCAATATCTTGACTTTTTTCTCAATATAATGAAAAAAATCGCAATATCTTGACTTTTATTTTCTTAGTACTGTAATATTTTTATGTATATTTATTCACATTGGCACTATCACTAAATATCACTAAAATCATAATATATCACTAAAAAGGGAATTTTAAGGCCTATCCAATGGTCAAAAAAATATACCTACAGGGTTCTATTTAAAATTCTCGAGATAGGCCCGCATCTAGAAAAACAGGAAGTGATTTTCAAATGGTTTTTTTACGGAAAATATTGGTCTTCACGAATTGACGAACTATACCTTCGACCCAAAAACCAAAGCTGTAACCTCAAAGGCAATAAAATGGTGCATTGTACAATTATTTCGTTGTCATCCGGTATAGTTTAATCTGCAGTTTATTCTGCAGTTTATAGCATAAATCCTGTTTCACGACTGCTGAATGCACTATACACATAAAAAAATTACATAAACCCAGAGGTTGTGGATTTGAATCCCCATTCTGCCTGAATTCAGTTTTTTCCCAATGATGGGTTGCCAACTATATCCTGGCGTGCGGCCTAGTACAGAAAGAATGTTAACTTTGTTCTAATGCGAGAGATCAACATCGGTTGATGTTTGACTGTGGGCTAACTAATGAGGTTTTCTAGGTTTCCCTAATTCAAGTACTGAATGGTGTTTAGGGCTTATTAAGAGGCGCAATTGCGGTTTCTGGAATAATAATTAGCCGCCTCCTCTCCCATACAAGTCGCAGCCTTTCTACGAATCCTTGTGATTAGAATTGGGGTAGAGATATTATTACTATTATTATTATTATTATTATTATTATTATTATTATTATTATTATTATTATTTTTTTTTTTTGGTCGAAATCCACTCGACCGATTCCGATTCTCAGGGTCGGTCGCTGGTGGTTAACTGTAGCTCTCCTCACGTTCGTGGGGTGAGCAACTACTGAGCCCGGAAATCGTGTGCCCTGAGTAAACGTTATGAGCCCAGAATGACCGCCTTCTGCATTTTTCCGGCTAGAAGATCTGCCGAATTTCGGCATGCCGGTATGATCTTCAGTTCTGAAAGCAGTGTACCTCTTGTTCCACTGAGGGCTACAATTTACAGTACCACAAGCACAGTATGTTAAGCACTGGATAGAGTCTGCGGAATTCGAAGAGAAGGTCTGGATATTTCGTTCGTTTTTTCTCCTCTTTCAAGACAATGTTGGTCTCGGCAGGAGCCGAGAACTCGATGACAAACATTGTCCTGAGCTGGTGGTCGAGGAGGACTACATCAGGCTTATTAGTTCGAATCGGCCTGAGAGTGGGAAATGAGTAGTTCGTATAAATTCGGCACCTCTCATTCCCCACAATGAGAGGGGGAATTATTATTATTATTAGTAAGTGCAGAATTCACAAAAATCTCGTAGTCTTAAGAAAAAAGTTAATATATTGAGAAAAAGTCAAGGTATTGAGATTTTTCTCAATATATTAAGAAAAAAGTCAAGATATTGAGATTTTTCTCATTATATTGAGAAAAAAGTCAAGATATTGCGAAGAATCTCAATATATTGAGTTTTAAAAAATAAAAAGTATGTGTGACACCAGAGTGCTTTCGTAATGTTACCACTTTTCTTCAGAGTAAATTTTTTTATATATTAGTTGACATGTCTATTTATTTATTTATTTATTTATTTATTTATTTATTTATTTATTTATTTATTTTATTAAAATATCCAACGAGCAAAAAACCCAATTACAGAATAAGTTTCCGTTGTAATGGCTACAATACATTAAGTTACATTAAATCTATCACATAATACAGGAAAAACATAGACTGATTTTAAGCACAAAGTTACATTAAAAATACAAAATTACACTAAAAACAACCAAACTAGTACAATCTAAGAATTACAAACATGAAATTTTCTTTTTATATCATAAATATTACAAAATAAGATATCAAGGTCCGATTCTACTTTAGAATGATTATGAATCATTTGATATATAGGTGAACCCTTATATACATTAGTTCTATGATTCCTAATGCAAAGCAAGCTACTCTTTCTAGCGTTTAGTCTAGGTACATGGAAGTCAAGTAGAGACAATATAGATTCACAGTTGACTGAACCGTTGAGCACTTTGTAAACTAAAATCACAGATAGCATACTTCTTCTCTCGACAAGGCTACTCATATTAAATCTTTGGTAAAAAGAATCCTCCGGTATCCCTCTAGGTGGATAAACATTATCTAATACAAAAGTTGCAGACTTAAAGAAACGCCTTTGCACTTTCTCAATGGCCATAATATGTGTCGCATATATGGGACTCCAGACCACAGAGGCATATTCAAGTTTGGATCTGACGAATCTGGAAAATAATGACTTCAGTGTGTCAATATTTTTGAAAACTCTCATATTTCTTATCACAAAACCAAGACTCTTATATGCAGCTCTGACAGTAACTTCTATATGAGGTACAAAGGACAATTTTTGATCAAACGTAACACCTAAGTCTCTTATAACATCCGGTCGATTTAATATACATCCGTCTAGCATATAATTATAAATTAATGAATCGGATTTACGTGTGTAGGACATTACGTTGCACTTACTGATACTCTTCTGATCATTTCTCTAAATAGTCCAAGTCTTTAGTGGAGGGTCTCCCAGATTCAAGTCGAGCTAATTCATCAGCCATGAATTGTATTTATACTTCAATATAATAACATAATACATATAGGTACATATTATGTTAATATGTTAAGTAAGACGCTTTAACATTATTGAAAACCCATTATTGTATTTAACATTATTTATTAAATAAAGACGTATAAATCGGTTTCACATATTTATTTGATTCGCAACTTTCTTGAATAATCACTGATTAATGAGTCATATAGAATTGTTTGATTAATAAGTACCTATTCCAATTCAGAATCAATCTTATTGAAAGAGATTATGTGTGTAATGCTATAAGTACCTAAATATAAAGTAAATATATCTATATTAATCTCTTAGTGAGACATTTAATAATATAAGGTTTCTCATCTACAAATACATATTTTTCCTATAAAAAATCTAGGTTCCAGAAACTGTAGATTGATATCTCTTCTATTGATGATACATCTGGTGTAAAAACACTTAACCGGCATATTTATCTTTCTCATTATTTCACAATAACAAAATAACACTTTTAATATAAGTACGTGCAGGTGAGAAAACAACGAAGACAGTAACAGTATTGCAAACATGAAACGTTTATCGCTTGTCGTCTTATTAGCACTTTGTGCCTTCGTTCATTTTGCACGGTCTGATGATGGAGAGTACGAAATCATCGAGGGAGACTGCAATTCGGCCCTGGCGAAAGATATGATCTACAGGGAACATGTGCACAAAAGTAGGCTGCCTCTTGTGTCCAGGGAAGCAACAGTAAGTAGTATTTCTTTTAGTGTGATAGATAGGCGTTCTTTTTTTATATTTGGTTTGAATGCAGTTTTCGCAGATCGCCAATCTGTTGACATCCAATTGGCGATTGTAAACATTTATGGAGGAAGACGAGTAAAAATTTTGCATTTCATATCACATCATCTAGCAATTTAGCATTCATCTGCCATAAATATAGTGACTTCATGTGCCAGTTAGGATGAAATAAAGGATAAAAAGAGTGGTAAAAGTATAGTCAAACGTCCCATAAGTGCTTCATTGCTAATTATATGAATTTTTTGGGTTGAAACAGGTACCCTAGTTTTTGTTTACTTACATTTTGCACTAAAATAAGTGTGATAAACTGTATGGTAATACCATATTAGTGCTTGTTTTTTGTTAAATCATGTTTAAATTAAAATTTATTCTGCTTTTATAAGACTAATAATAAAAAAGTACCTATAGACAAACTGCAACAAAGTGGTTATATTATGTTATGTAAATAAACGTGTTTCTAAATTAAATTATTGTTACATGCCTTTCGGAGAAATGAATGAGAAACAGTTTCTTATACTAGGGCCAAACTTCTACCTATCTTCAATCTTAAACACTTCTATTGACATATTTTGTGGAATGACACCTATAAACATGGCAGTTTGTGTTGTGCTGATTTCTTTTGAATGCCATTTTAAAATGTAAAAAAAAGATGTACAAATACTAACCACGTCGTTTTTAACTTTGTAATACCAAAAAATCACAAGCACCACTAAATTATTACGTTAAACAAACCGAAATACGTGTTATTTATCATTTATATCAGCAATATGCTTCCAAAAATTACTTTTTAAGTAGGTTCAAATATTTTCATGCAGAGGGCGCATTCATTTTTGGAATCGCCAATAGGTACTGATAGTATATAGGAAACTACATCCGAAAAATGGATGGACACCTACTAGTATAAATAGATGTAGGTAGATGTAGATAAGGTATTAAACTCTAGGTGTCAATATATTAAGTCGTAACTCTAAAAACTCTCATGGCAGCATGGACTTATGAAAGTATATTATTATCATATAATCATAGATGATTTAAATTGCAACTGAACTTAAAAACTGAATAAATAATAACTACATTTTTTCTGACGTTTGCTTGAGATAAAACTCACGCAACTTCTGTCAACTAGTTTTACCATTTTGTAGATCCGAAATAATGGTGGGGACCAAATTTGACTCACTACTAATCCTATATATGAATATTTTACACCATTCTCTTAATTTTGCAGTCGTCGTGGAGTGGAAATGCAAGGATTTACTGCTTGAAGGTCCTCAACGAGAAAGACGAATCGAAAGGAGCAACCTGCTTGATTAAGGATGGTGGAGTTGGATTCGACCATGTCACGATTGAGATGCATTCCATAGCCAACCATGGTTTAGAATTTGATATAGAAGTGTATGCCAAATAAATGATTTTTTACTCACGTAGGTGTCTGTGTGTTTTCTTCTTTCTTTGAAATTTCCGTTTTTCCTAACCTTATCAATTTTTCATATGTCTTAAAACTTAACTGTCTATAAAAATCAACCTAATCCTAACGTAATCCAGCATAATAAACATTTCAGTTTTGACAGTGGTTACTTGTCATCATGTTATACTAGGTAGACTAGGTATTAGGTATATTTAGGAAATACGCTGTACAATTCTATACTCGAAGTGATATATTCGTGTTTCATGCCATGTAAAATTAAAAATCGTTAGTTTTAGGCTGCCACAAACTACCCAGGTATGTATTTCTATTTAACTTGTATACCTATTACAACATGCAAACATGAAAATATATTTACCTACTTTGGTGCCTAGGGCAGTGCAAAAGAAATAACCTGTTATTGTTGACACTTTATGCCCTTATGTCAGTGTTTCAGTATTATGAAACAATGGATGGTTTCTTTTGCAATATATTTTTGGACGTTGAATTATATTAGATAAATAAAACTCGCAGTTTTTCTGACGATATAGATATTGTAGAGTGCACCTATTTATATGTTATTTACATTGGTGAACTTGTATATATACATTGTTTTTTAATAAAAGTTATTAAGGAGATTTTGAATCCCTTAATTTTTACCTTATCGTTATACTGAGCAGGTGTAGTGCCAAAAATGACAGGTACTCTTTTTGGCACTGCGCATGCCCAGTATAACTATTACGATAACGACGTGCAAGGTGTTCAAAATCTCCCTATTATTACCTTATCTTATACCTACTTAAACTTAACAGGTTTTTAGTAACAAGCAGTTTGTCCAACTAAACGGATGTGCTTCTCGAGTGTGAATTAACTTTTGAATTTGTACCTTAGGCAATGATTAGTCAGATATAGGAAATTCCAATTTATTTTCGACCATTATAAATAAAAGTATAGTGATATTTTAACAAAGAAAATTCAATTATAGTTATTTACTGTAGCGAAATATCACACCAGGAAGAAATAGACACCTCCTCCAAGTTTTGAAATGATGTTCAAATACATGTGATCTAATAGATTTTGTAAAGTACATCGTAGTGTGATAGTAGTTTAATATAATGACATCTTCCAAGTTATTTTCGGAAATATTTTCAGGGAAATCCACCTGTTAAACCTTTACAGAAGAACAAAAAACAAATAGTCAAATTACTAAAAAAAATCTCAATTTATTACAAACATACACGTACAAAAATAATTTTCTGGTGCTAACTACTCTATAATCTCTTAAATTACAAGTGCACTTCAGTAAGAGAATATTTGCGCAGTAAGTAGCTCGAACAACCATTCACATTGAAAACTACTTCAGTTTTTCAAAATTTTAAACAGATACTCCAACTCTAGGTCTGTATCCTCTGGCAAATCCGTACAGTGCACCGCATTTCTATACTTATCACATCCAAAGTTAGCCCTCAGAGTATTCGGCCTTATTTGTCTCGCAATATCCGAATCAGAAGGCCCCACGAACTTCCTAAACTCCTCGTGAACGTTCATTTCGTCATTCCTTCCGGCAATCTCTAAAGCAACGCATGGACCATCGAGGAAACTCAGCAGAAGTGCGTTGTAGTCACTGACGACTCCCTTATAAACTTCTAAGAACTCATCGGCGTTGGAGTTGCTGAGATAAGTCATCTTAGCCGCTGTAATCTTGAAGTGGGAGTCAGTTATGAAGGAGATGATGTAGCCCAGCTTTCCTTCTTGGACGGCATGAGGCTTTATAACACAACAAGTGGTATTTTTGAGTATTACCGGAGCTTCAGGGACGCTCCTGTCAATTCCTTGAGGAAAGAAGAAGTTTAACTCTCCGAAGGCATCTTCTGGAGTGGCCGAACCGTGGAAACCATTGCTGGCGGAACTCTCCAATCCGTAGAGAGCCACCAACGTGTCAGGTGCCGTCTTTCTAGCTTCTTGAGGGTCGGGTGGTCCCATCGTTTCTTTCCATCTAGCTAGTGCGTTCTCCCCAACCAACTCCAAAGCTACACAACGACCAGAAACAATGTTTTCCAAGACGAAAGGTAGATTAGCGTCCCCCTTTCTGTGCTCGAACAGATCTAGGGCTTCTTTCCTTGACAATGCACACATCCTCAGCTTGGATATGCGAAACTTCCGGTGTTGGATTTGAGTGATGATCTCGCCGAGTTTCTCCACTACGTTAGGTTTCAATATAGCTAGAGTGTGCTCCTTGGTTTTTCCAACGAATTTTTGTGTTCGGCAATCGGCGTAGTCAGTGAGGGATATCTGCCTGCCGTAAATGCGTATTTTATTACCCACAAACATGTCGTTCATGTCGATGATATCCATCTTGGTACGTTTTAGGTACATTCTGTTGAGTTCTCTGTCGTAGATATCCAAAGTGTTGTCACTGGGGTAGAAGTTGATGACGAATTTCTTGTGGTAGCAGGAGTCGTAGTCGAACCATTCTCCCAGGAAGGACAGCTTATCGTTAAAGTCGAATTCCGTCTTGGCCATTGTCTGAAATAAAAAGAAATAATTGAAATATGGATAATAAAATAACTGTACTGACTTAACTAAGAAAAAAACTGAAATAAATATAGTGATTGTAAAGTTGTCATGTATATGTCGTATTGACGTAAGGTTTTGGTAAAATGTTGCTTTCCTGTTACCCATTAGAACCGTTTTGAACAGTTCAAGTGCGTATTGCACATGTTCCTTTTAAAAGTGTTTTTAATTTTATTTACTGCAGAATGAGGGCACAGGACCGGCTACGCCATGTCCGGCACTGATACCGGACATGGCGGACGTAAACATTTTTATAACCATCAAATAGATAACAGATTCAATCAAATAGATAGATAACAACAAAAACCAAATGGAAGTAACGAAGTACTATGAAAAACGAATACCTGATGTGGCAGCGCGAAATGTGCAATTAGTGTTGATTTTCTATTTCACTTATTTGCATGTCACTGGCAAAGATAACTAAATGTGTGAAATGACGATGATTAAACCAGCCTCATAAACTTACTATAACCTGCGCCGAGCGCATTATTTTTCACAAATTGTATGTGTCTAGCGTATAGTGACAAAGATAGAAATTTGGTCAACGGCAGGAATGAATGTGTAAACTTTTATTAGTTAATTCTCTTTCACCGAACTTGGTACATTTTATACCTTTACTGGCATCTCAGAATGCTGTAAAGAACGTTGAAGAATAAATACCGCCAAAAACTATAAGTAACAACAAAAACTATATAATTAAACTTGTTTAAAAAAACCTATTACACACGTTTTTTAATACAAAAATTGATATAATATTGATTAATGTACTTACCTTCCAGGATATTCAGTGCAAAAGCAGTGATAAAAAAATATTATTTTAAACTTTTTACTAAATTATTAGACAATTCACTCCAGCAAAAAGTTAGCAGCAGCTAACGACGTACTGTATCGTTGTAAATGTTACTATGGGCGGAAACAAATTGAAGGGAACATATAATTGTCCATTCTGGATGAATGATTTATTGATTAAGCATGCTAATTATAATTATATTATGGGTAAGTAGTTAGTAGTTACGTTACTTCTCCGTGTATCAACAGAATAAAATGGAAATAAGTCCAAGCCAAATAAAACAAATTTAACTTAAATATTTTATTTACAATGTAAATATGTTAAAACAAACTGTTACTTTGTTTTGAGCTACCTACATTATAGCAAAGTCTACATATATAAAGTTGACGAAGACCCTAACTTTATATTTAATATTTGTTTTTCTGATGAATGTACTATTATTTTCAGCGGTTTAGTGAATTGTTACAATTTGAGGTATTGGATCGGACAAAATCTCATTGGACGAGAGAAAAACACACAAAGACCTCAAAAAATTAGTAAGTAGGTATTTTGGGCTAGTATTATAGGTACTAGCGTTATTGGTCCCTTTATAATTTATGGTAATTTTAATGGTCAAAAGTACGAGCAAATTCTTCGTAATCAAATTTTACTTCCCTACGTAAATAACGTATTTAGTAAATAACGTAAAAAATTCAGAATTATCGACGCATTGTATAGAAAATATCATTTTATAGATCTAGAAAATGTAACGGTACTGCATCGGGAAAAGAAAGGAAAGCACTTATATCTGTTAGAGCAATTAGAAATTAAAAAATCTTTAATTAGAAATCCTTGTACTACGAATGCTCAGATAGATTTCACACTTTTGCCCTTCTTAGAAAAGGTACTAAAAACTAGGGGTTTCCCAGATGGGAAGAATCCACAGGAGTAGGTAAATAGATAAAATAACTAAAAGAACTATATAGGATTGCCACATGGGCATGGCCGGGATTTTCTGTGATTGTTGTACCGGGAATTAGCTGTACGGTCCCGATTGAAAATCCCGGTTGAAGTTCAGAAGTGCCAGGAAAACGCGTGACCTTGAAAATTTTAAAAATTTTGCGGCTCCGGCCAGACTTAATATCCCGGAATTGAATTCGACCAATATGACAACCCTAAGCAGAACACATACAATTAATGTTCACGCGCCGCCGCTGACTAAAATAAGCTTGGGAATATTTAGTAATAGACATTTACTCTATTGAGAAAGGCCTAACAAGCCGAAATACTAGTATATAGAGTATTTTCTATATATTCCTTGAAACATTTAAATGAGAACCGTGTTTTTTTCAAAACAATTATTAATTATTTTTCAGAACTGAATTTTGGAAAAAACATCTGATTTGCGTTCCTGTGGTACATCCCTATAAATATGACCCATACACCTTGTTTAGTAATAGAAATGTTATAATAAGTTCGAAATTGGTATATGTCTAGTGATGACCAATAAATAATGTGGCTGAGTAACTTCTAGGATATGCCGATATAAAATGTTGGTTGGAGATTTTACATATCAAAGCAGTTGTTTCCGATATTTGCATCTCAGTATCTGTAGCTTCGTAGCCACTTCCAATACGTAATTTTTATCCAGTATATATTAGTCCAAAAACTGAGGCTTGAGGCACGCTATATGCCATGCTTCTGAATTTTTAAAATGATAATAATTATTAATTTAACTCCTTCTGTAATATGGTTTAAGGTTATAATTCCTCTTTGACCGCAATTAAAGCGTAACATCTTGGTGACAAAGCATCGTCTGTCACCTTCTGAACAGTACAATGAAAACCCTTTTCCCTTAAAAATTCAACTCTATCTAACAGTACAATATTTTCACATATACTTTGTATAGACGCTTGAAATCCAGTCAAGACTTCCACTAAGAAACAATCACCCTTATGTTCATTCCATTTTTCAATCATTCTTCGTTGGAACTTTTCATCGCTGATATTAAGCTTTTCCGCTTCTGATGTTTCATCGTATTCTAACTGGTGTGTGTTTTTTAGGTTAGTCAAGTAGGCTTGGAAGTCCTCTTCCTCAATGCTTGTACGCTGATTTTTGCCAGATTTTCGTTTGAGTCGTTTCACTTGACAATTTTCTAAAACAAAATCTTGTTATATTACATATACGTAAGCACGTGAAGTTTGGAATAAATTTCTTTCAATATCAGAGGACTATAAAGAATATCAAAGTACAGAAAAATCGATCCTTCGAAAACTGGACTTTCTATTTATTTACTTTTTAATTGCACATTTGCAGCTCACTTAAATAATCTGTTTGTAACGTCATCGTTATTTGGAATATAACGTTATAGACAATTGTTTTAACCTACGAAAGGGTAGAACGAACATATAGCATTAATTTGTATACTTTCCAGTTTAAACTCTAAATTAAGTTAAATTTCCAGTTTGAACTGTAAAATTTTGTTAAACTCCCAGTTTAACCTGTAAACTTTGTTAAATATCCTGTTTAATAGTTTGTTTCTTTTGGGATTACACCACCTGTAAAATAACAAAAGGCAGAAAACCAGAAGTATACAAATTAATTATTCAAAGTGTAGTAACAAGGCAAACTTCTAAAGTTTGCCCCAAAAAAACCACTGTATTAACGTGTGATAAAATAATATTTGATATATTGACTAAATTTTATCAGTGGTTTTTCAGTTTTATACAAAATTTTATAATATTACATGTCATATTCTAAAATATGTCCAAATAAAATAGTTATAATAAAAAATTTAAAGAAATTAAACACTTAACTATAGCTTTCGTCTAGACGTTTCAAGTTGATCCTCAACTCTTCTTCTGTACTTCTGTACTCAACTACTTCTCGTTCATATAAAGAGTTCTCAACATAAAAATAGTCTACAGAAGAAGAGTTGAGGATCAACTCGAAACGTCTAGACGAAAGCTAGTTAAGTGTTTAATTTCTTTTAATTTTTTATTATAACTATTTCATTTGGACATATTTCAGAATATGACATGTAATATTATAAAATTTTGTATAAAACTGAAAAACCACTGATAAAATTTAGTCAATATATCAAATATTATTTTATCACACGTTAATACAGTGGTTTTTTTGGGGCAAACTTTAGAAGTTTGCCTTGTTACTACACTTTGAATAATTAATTTGTATACTTCTGGTTTTCTGCCTTTTGTTTTTTACAGGTGGTGTAATCCCAAAAGAAACAAACTATGAATCGTCAAAATACACCACAAATAAGTTACAGACATTATCCTGTTTAAACTGTGAATTTAGTTAAATTCCCACTTAATTCTGTAATATTTCATGTTACTTAGAAGCACCGTCTGCATCTTTTACTGTAGAGATGAGAGGCAGTTTTTAAGATTCCAGTCAATAAATCACAGAAAACCATATTTGCGTTATTGTCGGTTCATCTCATATTGACATAAATTAACTGTTTTGAAAGAGATATATTATAAAATTGTAATGATATTTAAGAGTATTTATTCCTAGCAATACATTTAAATTTGATTAACGTGAACGGGGAGCCTTAGCCTTTTGGCCTGCTCCTCTTTCATGCTACTATCGAGAGATTACATGACCCAAAAATCCCCTACCTACAAAAAGTCATACTATCTACGCCTCAAGGGATTTCAATTTACTTATGTGTACTGTAAGATAATCTTTAAATAAACCTTTTTTATCCCTTGAGAAATAAGCTCTTTGATAAAAGTAGTTACATTAGTTAGTTAGTAGACCACCCGGTATGTAGGTAAAAAACTGCAATGGATATTATGATGAAAAAGGAAAAACATTATGTGGTATGTGGTATCAAATAATGATAAACGACTTATTACTTTGAAAATGAGCTCATATAACTCTTGATACTTAAAAATATAGTGTGTATTGTGAAATATTACTAAATTCGGTAAGTTTATTTAAATACTTTTTTATATTATAAAAAATATATCCATGTAAGGCATAAGTAACTGTCACGTAAATACAATTTCTAACTTTTATTTGTAATCGACAATAAAAATCTATCCATTTTTAATTCGCTTCCAACTCAAACAGTCAAACATTTTGTTCTTTTCAACTGAAAGCATTTTTTTGGGCTGCCCTACGTACTCGAGAGCGAACTTTTATTTCTGCCTATTTTAATAGTAAATAGAGATAAAAACATTCAGTGTAGTCTGAGATATCTCAAAAGAATTGCGTTTCGGTTTCGATAGGAAATCACCAGTAACAATAGAGAAGAGAAAAATGAGATCGGTTTTACATTGTGCAGATGGATAAATGAAAATATGTTTCTTTATAACATATTGTCATTTATCCATCTGCCATCTGCACAATGTTTGAACTATAAAACTAACTTTGAAATATTAAATGACTATAACCTACAGGGTGTCTCATAAAATAAGGTAAATCCTTAAACCTATTGTTTAATTTTGAAAAAAAAGAAGCACAGCACGCCTTACCCCTATTTTTCTTGTTATTTTTAATATGCTGAACACTTTCTTTCATAATTATTTTATATCACTTAGTATGGCAATAATTCTTCTCTAAATGCTTCATTTAGGTACAAGAAAAACGGTATTTTGTGACAATGTACACGTGGGTTGCAGAGGGTTTGGAGATCTTGAATTTATATTTTCACAATTCAAGCCATTCTAAACTAAATTTCCGAATAAGGATTTTTCTATTTGAAGGAGATGCCGAAAACAACTACACCACGAGCAATGTGCCCCGACTGGCATTGCATTACATCGGCATCTCCATAGGAGTCGCCACATCGTTCATCGAGACCAACTACCAGACACTGACCGGTTTCGCGCTTATTTTGCGCTCATCAGAGTGCCATAGATAGTGGACTCGATGAACGATGCTGCGACGTGATTGCCTAATGGGCATCATGAATGTTAGTAGTGGTGAGAAACATACCATATTGCCCAAAGACCCACAGAGGGCACTAAGGGTTTTTCTGTCGAGATCGCTCACAGGACGCGAAATGTTTAGTGAATTTATTGCCAATCTAACACTAATCACAAATTTTAAAATATCTAAATAGTGTTTTAAAGCAGTTTCATTTCCAAGCATCTCTGATGTGGATGTTTTTGCTTCGACCATTATCGACTAAATGGCGCTACCCGCACAGCCAAGTGGACTATGATCTAGCAGATTATGCTTCAACTATAATACAATGCACAATACAATAATATAATACAAAATTATGTACCACATTAGCTACTGAATCGCCTACTCACGTGTATTGTGTATCATAGAACTAGAATGTGTATTAATTAACTACTTAGAATTTGTATGTATACTAATATATATTATACCTATCTATAATCAAATTCAAATATAATACTGCTCCTAATCTTACTGTAAGACTTATAGTTAAATATGATATAACTTTTACATAATACGGTTGGCTTTATGTGTTTTTACAGAATAATTTATTGTAAAAACTTTATAAATACAAGAATACTATATAAATAGGATTCGTCCCATAAGGAGACGAATCCTATTTTAAATCTTGAGTCTATTAACAATAAAACGTTGACATTACATAATCTGTCTTTTTCCTTGAGCCTTGAATGCATTATTGTTACATACATTCAGTATTACTGTTGAGTAACAAAATCTCACTGAACGGTATTACCTTTATTTACATATATATCAATTTATAAGAAAAATAGAAGACTTTCCAAAATAACTTATTTTGCATCTTTTATCTTTTTCGGAATGTCCATGCTGTCCATACTTGTCTTGGACAGGACATTTTTGTAGATATTCTTGTAGTATAGTAGAGATTGTAGTTTATTGTACTGTACCGTTTATTTGAAGTACAAAGTACTTCATTGATTCATTTGATTCCATCGTGTCAGTTGCATTGACACTTTCGATCGGATTGATATTTAAAATCGTTCATCCGTTCCAATGAATAGCTGGATACACACGTAAAGATTTATCGCTTCGATAAATTGTACCAAATAATCGTTAGATAAATCGCTAAGAAATTTCTGGCAGATAAATCGCGCTCAAGCTACTAGCGCAAAGTTTTATTGGAGCGACATATCTTGAATTTGGTTAAATTTGTTCAATTTATCGGGGATCGGGGATCTTTCATAATTTCGAAAAATATAACCGATCGTTCGCTTGCAATATGGGGTGTAATGTAAATGTCAGTGCATGGTTGCTTTGTTTTATCTCTATATAGTGCAATTAAGCCACTGATGAATTCTTTACTTGCCATTCTGTGTATAAATACGTTTGATAAAAAATATATGTGGCATGTACGAGTCGACAACTAATTGTCAAATTGCCAAATGTCGACCGTGACATTTGTCTGCCCAATTAATCGTTATGTTAATATTGTGACTACAAACTATCGCTCAAAATTAATTACGTAGATTTATCGTGCAAATTTCTTAAATTAGTTTTTCCCTTAACTAGCAGTTTTATTTGTGCAATTCTGTAAATCTAACGACAAATTGTTCAAATCGCTCGATAAATCTTTACGTGTGTATCCAGCTATTGAAATAAAACGAAGTGCCTGCTAGTTTTATGTGGTCCGTTTACAGTTTACTTGTAGACCATCAAGATATTATGTTTCCTTTACCTAGTTTTTAAATTTAAAACAAATCAAAGCCGTCTCTGTTTCCAATTATTTATCATTCATAAATTATAAACATATTTGACCCGTAACAATTGGTTTTCCACTCAATGTATGACAAATCGGCCTAATCAGTTATGAAATTGATGATTTCATTTCAAATGATTTGCCGTTAGTAGTGATGTGTATTTCCAATAATTAGGCATCTACAATACAAAATACTTTATTATAATACATAGTAATTACTGCGGTAAGTTTAGATTTTTCATTTATTATTGACTGGATTAAGTAAAAAAACTGTTCTTACTAGTCAAATTTGCAGTGCAACAAATAATTAGTAATTTTGGTAACAACAAAACAAAAATACCTGACCTATGTGTGTTTACCACCACTTTCAATAACGATGTGTTGGTAATTTTTCATAACAGATATGATATACAAAATAAGTAGATCTATAAAATATACCAAACTATGCATGGTGTTTTGTAGGTAAGTACCATAGACTTAATTATAAATCTATGGTAAGTACACTACAAGACATGTAACGTGTGTTACGTAATATAAAATAATGTGCCACTTGGAAACATGCCACCGTGAAAACAGTTCGAATTGGTTTGGATTTTATTAAAAAAAAAGACGAGAAATCGCACGCTATATTGAAACTTTACCAATCTCGAACATCCAAATTCTCTAATAATTTGATTATTTGCCAATGCCACATTTCAAAATTTCAACACATTTTATAATAAAAAAGCGCAGAATCATAATTTTTAAATAAAAACACATAGGTAGGTTAGGTATATGCAAATATGGGTCTTTGATGTTCAGAAATCCAGTACATAATCGATGAGATGTTTATATTTGTTTCAGAATATCTTTACTGAGTAAGCAATACAAAATAATGTTTTTAATTCAACCACAAGGCGTGACTATGAATGATTGCGTCGCAACTAAGGAGATAATAGAAACACTACCGAGTAAAATCGAAGACGACTCATAAACATAAACCGTGAAGAAAGTGTCAGAAGACGATGAAAATGAAAGGCAGAACGTCCCTGTTAATAGTTTTGGCAGTAGTATCATGCTTTCTGCTACTACAGTATCATTACTACATTATCAGCTTCAACAGCACCCCTGAAAAGTTGGTGATTAAGCACATCCTCTACTGGACCAAAATGTTCGGCCGAGAAGATTTCTATCTCGGTACGGGGAGTGAAATATTTGAAGGATGTGAAGTGCGAAATTGTTATGCTACGAGTAACAGAAGCTATCTACCGGTGGATCAGTTTGCTGCTATTCTATTTCATGCAAATGAGTACGAAGAGGGGGAGATGGATGAGCCGGAGAAGAGATTTTTGGATCAGTACTACATTTACTTCAATCAAGAGTCACCAATTCACACGCGTCAGTCACGATCAGATGGATTCTTTAATTGGACCATGACCTATAGGTGAGTTTTTATAGGGTACGTCATCAAACATAATTTATGAATAGTCTAACTTTCCCATCTTTTCCAAATTGATATTTTGACATATGAGATTTTTTTATTTCTAATTATTGGTCTAACAGAGCACTTCCTTTCCTAAAAAGAAAGCGCTTAGATCTGTTAGAGAAATTAGAAATTAAGAAATCTTTAATTATAAATCCTTGTACTACGAATGATCAGATAGATTTTACACTCTCGCCCTTCTTAGAAAAAGTAATAAAAACTCGGGCTTTACCAGATGGTAGGATCAATCGGGGGTAGGTGCTCGTAAACAAATAAATAACGAAAACGCGCTTGGAAATGTTTAGTAATAGACATTTACTCTATTAAAGAAGGCCTAATAAGCCGAAATACTAGTATATAGAGTGTTTTCTATATATTTCTTGGAACATCTAAATGAGATCAATGTTTTTTTCAAAACAATAATTTTCACGATGTTTCATAAGGAACCATCCGCTTCGAGTATCCACTTTATAAATATTTGGTAAAAATTAAAAATTCAAGATGGCGGTGCCAATATAACGAACCAATTTTGTTATTTATGGTCTGATTCCACTAAAAATTCATATCTGGGGATTTACAGGGTTGATTTTTACGAAATTTTGGTCAAATATGAAAAATTCATAATGCTGGCGTTTAACTTACGGACCAATTTTATATTTGATGTGATATTTGCAAATAGAAATTTCGAAGTTGAAATTGAAAAACTATAAAAAAGTATCCATCCAAAATATTACATTACAAAGATTAAATTAATTCCCAGCTGTTTATTAGTCATGAATTCTAGGATAGCTGGACTGCGGTAGCCAAAACAACACACCTAGATTTAATTTTGTTTTATTTTTTGGTATAAATAGGTAGGTACCTATAGCACTTAAAAAAAAATGTTTCTTTAAAATGTTTTTTATTCTTTTTTCTGATAGGTGACAAAAAATTATTACTCTCTGTTAAATAATAATATCTTCTTTTATAGGACAGACTCCGACATCCCGCGCCCTTATGGATACTTCGAAAAAATTAACACAAACTACAGCATGCCAACTGTAGAGGCAGTAAAACGGAAGCCCCACAAGATAGCCTGGATGGTTTCCAACTGCGGAGCTCCAAGCGACAGAAGCACTCTCTACGAAAAACTCAACAAATACATTCCGGTAGACGTATATGGGTCCTGCGGTAACAAGTCCTGCCCCAGAGATGAATTTGATAAATGCTACGATCTTCTAGCGACAAACTACAAATTTTATTTATCCTTCGAAAACTCCATCTGCTGGGAATACGTCACGGAAAAATTATATGCTGCTCTGATGAGAGATATTGTACCTATCGTGTATGGGGGTGCTGATTATACGAAAGTTGCACCTCCAAATTCAGTTATAGATGTCACCAAGTTCAATTCTGTGAAGGAATTAGCAGAATATATAAAGATTTTGGACGAAAATCCAGAAAAGTACCTCTCCTATTTTGAATGGAAGAAAGAGTATATTGTGAAAAGGAATAGTAAACCAACTCTGTGTACGTTGTGCCAAAAACTTAATGAACCTATTATACCTCAGTGTTATAATAATATTCCAAAGTGGTGGGCTGAGGGCATGTGTAAAATTGGCAGTAAATTGCCCAAGATATTATTTACCTGAATTATGTGTTTTATTTGATTTGAGTGATATAGATTTCTATACAATGGAGGGAAAACGTCAATATGCTAATAGCCTATTGTTATGCAATATTATGGAAATCCAATATACAATTCGCAGAACATATAAAAACGTATTAGCCTTGATGTGGTAATGCAATGATGTTTTTACGCGATTAAGAATATTTATCTATTTATTTAGAAAGGAATAAATTTTAATATACGGAGTGTATCAAAATTACGTGCAACTATTTTAGAAGTATGTAGCCCTCCCAAGAAAATAAGACAAAAGATAATATTAATATGAATACCTACGCAAATGATTACTTGCAAACACAAAAACGCGAAGTCCTTTTTGTTTGTTACAAATAGAAAAGTGTTTATTTTTTTTTTTTTGTAATGGAAAAGACTTATTGACTCATATTAATAGTGACTTTTTGTCTTGCTTTTATGTGAGGAATTATTGCAAGGATTATTTTTTGAATCTCAGGATTCATAAGCCGATTTTCATATAGATCTTATAGAGCCATCCATCGCGGGGCATGGATAATAGGTACCAAACTTTCGATTGAAAAAGTAATATGGCCTTGTCACAGCCTACCGGTAAGCTGTGGCCCTGTACGAAGTGCCTGAAACCTGAGATAAACAGAGGGGTTCTGCAGGGGGCATTCTGATACTATTTTTTTTTTTTTTAAATAGCTTCGAGACAGGTCGTCGAGATAATTTTTCTCAAATTTGGTACCTACACCTACATATCATACAGACATACACGTGCTGAATTTAGGTACTGCTGCAAACAAAAAATTACAATTTTTATTACACACTAGCTGCGGACAACCTGCTTCGCTGGTTGAAATCGATAACGACATAAATATTCGAAGTCGACCACTTATAACCTATTATATCTCCCACACCACCATAGCTACCGACATTCAACCACCATAGTGCACGATGGGAGACTTGGGGCTAGTACCACACACAAACACAAGTAGTCTCCGTTGGGTAGTTGTGGCTGCAAAGTGAAATATACGGACACACACGTCTATTTTTATATACAGGGTTTTTCACGTAACCCGTTCATTAGAATATTTCAGAGACTACTACGATCTAAATTTTGAAACTTGGAGCACTGGGGTTTTTGAGTATTCTCGTTTAAAAAAAAGTTATGACGTCATTGCAGCACTTCCGGTTGTACCGGAAGTTAGTAGTAACTTCGTTATTTTAAATGGAAAGGTATAGATTTTGTTGCATTTTTGAATTCTACGGAATTTTTTAGGATGTGTTTGTTAATATATCTCTATACCAAAAATGAACAGTTCTGGAGATATTTCGATTTATAAAAAAAAATTGACGGTACTAAGCCTATATTATGAGTGTAATATCTAGAACTTCTAAAAAGCTATAACTTTCAAAATTTAACCAGTAGTAGAGAAGGCAAAGGGCTTTCCAAGAATGTACTGCTTCTGTCGATAGTCCATACGGGATGTTCAAAACTCCAGGGCCAATGTTAAAAACTTCAAACACAAAAAAGTTGTTTATGGAACACCCTGTATTTTATCTCATCAGTAGATGCAGAATTAAATTCTACATCGATTGGTATACGCATTCCCTATATTTATCTTCAACAGTTTTTGAGTTATATGCAATTATTTATGTGAAAGAAACTTTAGCATCGATAATATGTATCTCTAAATTTTAAAGAAGGCTGATACCAAAAAATTTAACTGTGTTTGTCAAATTACTTTTAGTTGTTGAATTATAGCAGCAATTATACAGCAGATAATTAAATAATTACAAATGAGTGGTATTTTAAATTTATTTTGTATTCGTGGGGAATTTAATAAAATAGCATATAACTTAAAAACCGTTGGAGACAGGTATAGAGAATGCGTATACCAATCGATGTAGAATTTAATTTTGCATTTACTGATGAGATAACACAGGGTGTTCCATTTGAAAAAAACAGCTTTTTTGTGTTTGAAGTTTTTAACATTGGCCCTGGAGTTTTGAACATCCCGTATGGACTATCGACAGAAGCAGTACATTCTTGGAAAGACCTTTGCCTTCTCTACTACTGGTTAAATTTTGAAAGTTATAGCTTTTTAGAAGTTCTAGATATTACACTCACAATATAGGCTTAGTATCGTCAATTTTTTTTTAAAAATTTTTAAAAATCGAAATATCTCCAGAACTGTTCATTTTTGGTATAGGCATATATTAACAAACACATCCTAAAAAATTCCGTAGAATTCAAAAATGTAACAAAATCTATAACTTTCCATTTAAAATAACGAAGTTACTACTAACTTCCGGTACAACCGGAAGTGCTACAGTGACGTCATAACGTTTTTTGAAACGAGAATACTCAAAAACCCCAGTGCCCCAAGTTTCAAAATCTAGATCGTAGTACTCTTTGAAATATTCTAATGAACGGGTTACGTGAAAAACCCTGTATACAGGGTATTCCTTAATATCATGTCCATACTGTAGAAGCTAATTCCTTGTCAAATTTTATGACTAAGAGTCCAAATAAAGGTGCGTCCTAAATTGCCTGGTTTTCGAGATACAGGGTGTCAAGGTATTTATAAAAAACTTTTTTTTTATTAATATCTTGAAAACTTCCGTCGATTTAGATTAAGCTTGGTACGTTGGTTTGAAGTAGTAAGGGGCTTATTTTAACGTGAAAAGATTAAAATTGGTTCCAGTGGCGTCCAGGCGGGTAACCTATTTGTAATTTATGGGAAAAAAACATTGACCGCCACGGGTTTTTAACATGTTTAAGTTTTTTTTAGCTGAAACAATTTCAAATACAACTTTTTTGTTACTTGGATTTTTTCGTACCTTGCTTCGTTTTCGAGAAAAAAAATAAAAACTTCAGTGCATGTCTAAATGTTTATTGTGTTAAAAGTAAAAAAACTGTGTCCCCATTTTTATAACAGGAATTTAATATCTACAAACACTAGAAAAAATCCAAGATACAAACCTAAATAATAACTACAAATAACTACAAACCTTGACACCCTGTATGGACATGACATTAAGGAACACCCTGTATATATCTAGATATATTATTATTACTATTATTTGCTATATTATCTACAGAAATTTGAATTAAAGTCTAAAGTTGGAGTTAGATGTTTTGACCTTTCCTTAAAATGTAATTTTAATATATAAACAAGGATGAGATTTTGTGAGATTTTCGACGATAATAATATATGAACTTAAAATGTAGTCAATTAAGGTAAAAACCTTTCTTTTTTGGGGCACCCTGTATGAATGTCAATAATAAAAAAATGTGTCCCTTTTCAAATAAAAATCAACCTGTCCGAGCATTTTCCATAGAAACCAATCCTTTGATAGATAATCGAAGATGAAACTTTTCGTTGACTCAGCCTGTATACCTTATCCAAGAACACAGTTTACAGTATCTTGTTCTTTATCAATGTATTCAATTGGCTTTTTTACTTTATCAATCTATTAAAAAATACATTAATCTAAAAAAAGTATATACCTACTTCTCAAAAACCTAACAGTCATTGGGTCTAGAGGCAAGGATTTACAAGGCACCACGGACTCAAAATATCGTAATTACTAATCAAAGACTTAAACCAAAACAAATTAAATATTCCTTGCTTACCTATCTCGACAACTTCTTGAAGGATAGCTCGATACATACAATTCCTCGAATGTACATCATGCTGTTCACTTGTCATATTTTTAAAAGCCGCCATAGTCTGTTGGCATGCCAGCCTCAAAAACGGCCTTGTAATAAAACGCTCGGCTTCGAATTCCTGAAACATTTCCCTAAATAATTGGCTAGCCGGAAAATTCCTGAAGCATTCTTTTTTTTCGGCAGTATTCTCCAACCTTATCCTGTGATAGCAACATGGCATGATTACCAAGCATTTAGCAAACTCGAGTTTTGCGAATAAATCCAGAACAGTAATGCTTAAATCTGCGCAAGCATGAAGGCCAGTTATGCACGCAGCTTTTTCTAACATATCTGGAAAATATTTTTGCAGCAAAGTTGTTATTTCGTCACTTGAATTTTCATCTATGAAATGCTGAACGAACTTAACGTGATGTTTCGAATTCGGGTAAAATTTCCGTTGATTTTTGTACGCCAAGTCGACATACTGGGAGGAAGATTCTATACCGAATACGGGATATTTGTAGTTATCATGCAGTAGATGAGAAAGGTATCCCTAAAAGTTTGAAAATGTTTACCTACTGAACTATGTTGAAAAATGTGACGATTAATAATGAGGTAAATTAAAAAGTTCATGCCTTAATTAGGAGTAACTGTAAATGAAAAAATAATCCTGGTATATCTTGTAAATTTTATATAGTAAGAATTTATAGATTTTCCGAATGGAAACAGTTGATTGTTTACATTTAATGTCCAAAAGGGAATATAACACCCGCAAATATACATTTTTCACAACAAAATCATTTGAACCTTGGACTCGCTGATTTCTTATTCCAAAAAAAAAAAAAAAGATTTGTGCCATAATCTTCAAATGGAATCAAAGACGCTATATAAATAAAGTTTCGGAAGTTTTGCTCCTTGCTAGTGTTTAGTCAAAGAAATCATCTAAAATGGCACAAACATCCGGTTGAAGAATGGAAATTTATTTTAAATTTGATCTATTTGTTATTATTTGGAACAAAATTCAATAAAAATGCGGACAATCATAATGTACAATAATTGGAGCGCACATATGTATACGGCTTCCATTTTTTCCTACATTACACTGAAAAGCGAAAACTCCGAAATATCTATACTTAATTTTTTGCTCTTAAAATTCTCCTCTATTGTTACTTTTTAAGCATGTCAAGTCTCTGGTTTATATACGATTCAAACGTGCCATTTTACAGCTTACTTCACAGATTTCAAAAAGTATACTTATTTGGTGATTCATATAGTGCTGCATATAAAATTCATATCAACACGCCAAAATGTATAAAAATAACAAAATTACCAAAGATATTTTGTGATCAAAGTATATTTCCGGCGATATTACGCATTTGTTCCATTTTTGGCACTTTATATGTATAATAAAACTAAAGAAACACGAATTTCACAAAATACTGTTTGACCAGTGATAAATTAGGTATAAGAGGTACATTATCAGATGAAGTCAACATTCCTAGTCTCATAATTGCTCGCTCGCTAGGTCGTCCGAGGCGCCAGAAGGGGATAAATAAATATAATAAAAGTGATGAAAAGCATTTCGCGCGGGGACCAAATAGTAATAGAATTTTTTTAAGACTTACAAGGATCATGAAACCCCATTTGGTGAACATGAAGTTATTAGGAGTTTCCAGTAGAGCATAGATAGTTTAGAATTTGCTCAGGCATATTTGGATCTGTTTTACATGTAAACTTTTATCTACTATCAGAGATATAAGTTTCTGCTACTATCCAATTAATTGTAGAATCGACTGATTTAATTCAACATGTCGTAAAATAAAATTTTGTTTCATTTATAAAAGTAAACAATAGTACTAGGTACGTATTAGTACAATTACTCACAAATTGTAGAATTAAAACTTGTTCTAATATTTTGAAATTTTAAGTAAATATTTTCTATTTACCTTCTTATACCAAGGATTTTGAATAATAAAAGAACATTTGCATACTACTAAAAATTGTTGTATTTTCATTGATGTTAGTTATTATTTTTGAGCGACTAAATTGATAAAAATTGAATAAATAAGCCAGCGAATAAATTGATTGAAATTGTCAATTTATTGATCAAGAAATTATGCTTACAGTTTATTATGAATTGAATGGTTACATGTAAAACAGCTATTTTGAAGTTTGGAAAGGGACAGAAGGAATTAAACGATATTCGATATTTCTACGGGTGTTAATAGGGGATAGAAATCTAGGAAGAAACCTAGGATGCAGAGTAGATACTTAGGCCTCCCGCGCACTAGGCACCTTGGCTGCATCAGCCAGCGGCTGTATGTGCGATCATCCCGTTTGCAGTGGCTGTCGCAGCCGGGAGTACTTGGCTACCTAGTGCGTTCGCTCGATTAAAAATTCGAGGTTGTGTAAGCTGCCGTAGCCTGGTTGATGCAGCCGAGCTGCCTAGTGCGCGGGAGGCCTTAGGGTCAAGACAAGGAGTCATCTAATCAATCCAAAAAGGGGAAAATTCCCTGTAGTACACGGATCGTGTAAATTCGGTAGATTTTAGTGAAAGTTAGATACAATAATGGCATTCATTTTATGCAGTTATTTTGAAACTGATTGAAATGTTTTTCTTATACGTTTTTTATCTCTATATTAATTAAGAATCTATAATTTACTCCTAGTTAAGAAGTGAACAAAATAATCTTATTTCAATATAAACTTACCAAGCCAGCTCCGATATCTACAACAATATTGGCATTATTTTGTCTGCAAACCTCATCAATGAGTGGAGCTAGAGATACTATTTCATGCAGCTTCTTACTACTTAATCCTGAATTATGAATTAGTTTAGGATTACATGTTTTAGAGCTCAAGGTACTACTTGGCTTTAATTTTCCGATTGTATTTAAAACATCTTTCAAATTATTAGGACAATCATCCTAAAATAAAAATAAATCTAGACAATTATACTTTGGAGCTTATTCCGATTAATACAAGAATTATTCAAATATGTAATTGGAGTACTTGAATGTCAAAAAGTCTGTCAGTTACCTTATTTCAAGTTAAATTTTAAGAGAAAACTAATAATGTAGGAAAACAGAAATTAAAGTACTTAATGTTTAAAAAATATTTTTTTTTATAATATAGTTGTATTAAAAAGATTATATACATTTTAAACAGATTTACTTACCTTGGTTTCACCTTCCAGCAACATATGGAGTTCAATATAAGACAACTTTTTAAAATGCAACAACCATTCGCAAGGAAAATGTGCCAATATACGCTTCACTATAATATGTGTGTTATTATAGTTGTATAACCAAGAAAAAGATTTTAAAAAATGTAAGCAATCTGAAAGGTACCCCCTTGATGTGTTATAAGAAGATGGCAATGTCATATTCTGGAAATAATACATCATTAATGCTATAGGCATTTCATTTTTAAAGTGTCGATGTTGTTCATTAGGTACCCACATATCTATAAGTGTAGGTACTTGCTTTGGTATTTATTACTCGTATTTTACTATAAATGAAGCTTTTTGCCAATTATATGTTTTTTAATATTATACACATAATTGTAGCCAGAGCTGCCCTGAACCTTACACTAATTTACACAGTCAAAAACATATAAATTATTGATGGATTTATTGAAAACATTTTAACTGTATGATTGATTATTCAGAAGTTGCAACTCAAAATATTGATTATATTTTGATACCAAAGTATAACAATTTTAATAACTTTATGTTGTTAATAATATGTGGTGTAGAAATAATTTTTGTGAACAAATATATTTAAATTTATTTCATAATTTTAATACCTAATATACTTTCTTTTCATAATAAAAAAAATAAGAATGCACAAATCTTTAAGCCAATGTTTTACCAGAAACTAATAAGACATTGTTGAAATGGAATTATATTATGCGAATTTTGTGTATAATAAACAAAACACGCAAATAAATTAATTATTAATTTCTTCGACTGTGTAAAACGGTTATATTAGTGATGATCACAAATCTTGGTTAATTTGATCAGTTTTCAATATACTTACACAGTCAATTAAAATTAAAAATTCTATTGGTTCTTATCACAGATTCTATGCATACATAAATATATATTAGTTAGCTTGCTAGCTAGCAAATATATATTAGTTTTTTTAACACTGTTTAGCCTGTACCCTGTAATCCCAATAGATATGTCAGTCACACTATATAAGTAATTCAGCCATTTCAAACAATTCTCACATTTATCAGTCAGGACATGAAATGTGTCATTCTACTCATCAACTTTTTGTTCTAGCTGTTTTTATATTTTTCTGCAGTCGCTGCAATAGTTTCTAATTCTCCATTAGAATATATTTTAAATTATTACTAAATTTACAATTTCTTACTTTTCAATTTTATATATCAATCAATTTGGAAACTTTTATAATAATAAGTCGTAGATGATTAATAAATTGTCTATAGATAAAACATTACTACAGTCCATCCTATGTGAGGATGATACAGAATTATTAGTAATTAGCATGTTGTACAATAAGTAAAACATTTTTAAATATGGAAATAATTTAATGTCTTTATTGTAACTCATATAATATATCGATTATAAAAACTAACATCCTATTTATAGATATAAAAAATACGAATTGAACGATAGAATTAACAAAAACTAGTTTTTATTAAATAATAACAAATGCACATATAAAAGCGCAGAAACACCTAAGCATCCATAACAGTCCACAACTCATTTTCTCTCTTCGACACATCCATCTTGTCACTCTTTGGTCCAATTATGACTTTTCCAGTATTTAAAACATTCTTCTCAGTCAAATACTTGTCTGCAACCTCTTCAATGCCATCATTATCAACAGACATTAGATCTGCCCTATATCTCTGCTTGATATCGGGTGTTAACCTCTTTAGAAACTCTTCACAACCTTTATGACTTGGAGGAATGGGCGCGTCGACCGACTGAAAGACGCCTAATTTTGCTTCGAAGATGTCTTGATCGCTGATGTCGTGCCGCTTTTTCTGCAGCCATTGGTAAGAATTATCGAAAACATCCAAAGTCTCTAAATTCCTTGGATCCCTATAGCTAAAAAAGGAAAATACCCCATCTGGGGACAATTTAGCTCCCCCACCATACGCTCCATTTTTCTCCCTTAATTCTGACAATAAATATTTAGATTGGAGTAATCTAGCTAAAACAGTGAGTTTTGGATAATCTGCATGTGTGTAGGGAGCTGTTAGAATAGATTTGCTGCAATAATTTACCGGAATATTAACTATGTGATGCTGGCAGTTGACAGCATCTGTGGGAGCCCATACTTTACCGGTTACATACGTTGTTTCCTCCTTTTCAGGAGTCAATGTTTTATGGTGTTCGGGTAAGCAATTGATAAAGTTTTCATAGGTGCGAAGGATGTCGGTTTGACTATCTGGAGATATATTCAAAGCAACTCTGAAATATAAAAATTACTTATTGTTTATGTGGTTGTGGTATTGTGGTTATATTATATATTGTTTTTATGAACTACTACTTTTGTATAATTAAAATGATTTTCCACTCCCAATGTGATAAATTTTTTTTGTACACCATATTATATTTAGTAGCATTTTTTCCCTCCATAGTCACAAAATATTTAACCTAGAATATGTTTTTATCACATCCTTAAAATCTGAGATATGTATTTGCTGAGCCTTTTACATTTGCATCTAACGTGAGATTGAAAATATTTGAAAGTGAGATTAGAATTTTACAGAATATTTAAGAGGCATTGAGAACAAAATGTAATATTTATATTTTGATTTAAAGCAACCCTGCATGCTAAAAAATAAATATATATTTTTTGTATAAACTCACTTATATTGACAGTAAAATTACTAATATAAAATATGAAATACATATTAAAAGTTTTTAACAAACATGCCTGAAAGTAAGATAAAAGAGGTATTCTTCTTACTAATTCTTGAATCTGAGACGAAAGAAATCTCCCCAGATTAAGGGTCCATTCACTGTAGACTTGACAGACATGAATTCGGGGCCCGGTTGAGAGGTTGGGTAGCCGATGGGTGAAGACTTACATATTCCCATTACCGAATTATTTAGATTTCCGAGATGCACGTAAAGCCGAAGTAAAAAGGCACATGGGTATAAAGTTAGCCCTCATTGCAAGGGTACCGGATTTGTCTTATAATTGCAACAAAATTTCTTTTTAATGTTATAAATTATATATCACCGGAAAGATCATAAGATAAAGTAGATCCCTATTGTAGCAAATTTTTGTTTAATACATGTATTTTAGAAAAAATAATTTTTGAAAATAGGTACGCTATTTTAGTACAAGATTGTTTGCCTGGAATTTTAAAAATAAAAAGAATTACAAAAAATTACTACTATAGGGATTTAGATTAAAGTCTTATCTTTCAATACTTTTTTACTAAAAGTCGCTATCTTTTATAGTTTTTTTTTTATAATTAGACACGAGACAAACGCCGATTTTGGGCTTATTTCGGACCAGTGAATGGACTCTTAACTGTTCCCTATATTTTCTATTTGATAAACCAAGCTATTCACATTTTTAACCAAACGAAAGTAATTGCAACAGAAAAATGGCAATTGTATATTTGTTGTCAAATGACATTTCAGTTGGCAAAGTATCTGCAGCGTTTTTCAATAGTGATGCTTGATGTTTGACAACTACGCATAATCAACCCGAGGGTGATACAATTGTTATATTGAGTAGGTGTGCTCAGTTAGTCTTGACATTTAACCATGGTACGCTACACGATTCAATGACGCCTTGAAATTGTTAAAATTGACTTTATTTCATGAACAGTTCCAAGCCTTTGTTATATTGCGAGGTGGTTAATTGCTCTTCATGTAAAACAGAACATTAGTTCTTATTGTTCTTATCTTATTAATTATTTTTTTTCTCTAAATCTTCAACTACATTTCAAACATCTTGCAGAAAATTATCAGATTTTATTAGAGTAATTAATTTTAGTTATTTCTCCCTATCTTAATGTTAATATTTGTAATTTTTTCTATATAAGAATACATTTTCTCTTAGAAAAATGTATTTGTATTAGTAAATAACCAAATAATTAAAAAAAAATACATGTATCACTCAAGATATTAGTAGGTATATACAAAGAGAAAACTACATAGTTTTCTCTGTGTATCTCTTCTCTCCAAAATCAGCATTAAGGCCCATGTAATTTTATTTGTAGATTATAAATTAATACACTTACCTCATTTTCTTCTTATCGAAAAGTATTTTGGCGATATTCAAAATTTCATCCAACATAGCCCTGTAGTTTGAGGTATGTATCAGTCTCTTCATATAGGAAATGTGATTGAGACCAGAAAGAAGCTCCACTTGATAAGCAGATCCAGACACCAAACTAGCTGCCGCCTGCATTGCGTAAACATGTCCTGAATCCACAATACCATGTGTCAGATTAGCCATGTAGAGCTGTACCAACATTTGGAACCTCTGGACATCTAGTAGTTGGCTAATACCAAACACCTGGGTCCAAATATCCCACATACTCTCCACATTCTTTTCAAGACAATGACTAGATACGTAAATACCAGGTTCATAGGTGTGAAGATGGAAAAGACTGTCGGCAATGTGATTGGAGAACTGTAGACCAGATGTTTTCCTGCTTACCAAACTGTCAAATTCAAGATAATTTAATTTATTGGTTCCAAGTTTGTTTATTACGTAGCAGAATAATGGGAGAATCATTTGTTCCTCAGGCGACAAGTCGTTGGTGTTTAGAAGGGCTTTGAAGTAGACGATACCATTCGAATTCACTTTGTTTATCTGCGTTTGAACATTATTTAGAGTAACATGTACTCTGTCTACTTTTTCCACATCATCACTTATATCATCGATCACCAGTGTAGGAAGTAAATTAGTATTTACAGGTTTCTGCTGCTCCTCTTGCAATTCTAAGCACTTCTCGTGAATAACTTTTTTATCTTTTTCTGATAAACCTCTTGTTTTACTTTTTATTAACTGTTTCTCGGCCTTTTCAAGATTCGCTTCATAATTCTTATCAGGAGACATGCTAAGGACTAAACGATGCTTGTTCTCCTTGAAATACTGCTTGACAATTTGTTGGAGGTAACTAGGATCATTTTTAAGTTCCGTCCTAAGTTTCTCAATGAGCTCGTTAACTTGCAACGAAGATACGATGTTTGTGGTGTGATTCCATGTAGCAGCAATGCCAAAGAGTAGGTGCAACCCAAAATTATTTGTTTCATGCCTAATAGAAAGTTCATATCGATGCAGTACTGATTCGATATGCTGCGGATCAAAACCTTTTTCGATGACCCTATCAACTGTTTCATCAAACAATTTTTCGACTTTCTCCATATCTTCTTTTTTTAATCCCTGCAGACCAATTGTAAAAATGGTATCTCTTGGTTGATTATCAAGACCAGTAGATGGTGTGAATCCTCCAGAGAAATTTGGCTCAATCATCGATTTATAAAAAGGAGCATTGGGGCCTTTGATCAAAAGTTCCGTGAGAAACTGCATTAAAAATGTTTCATACACATCTGTATTATCAGATAATAGTAAGGAGACTGACATTGTATTTTGCTTTTCAAACGGTTCACCCATTGTGTCGAATCTACAAGAGACATGTTGCTTTTTTGGTTCTTGCCAACGTTTCTGTTTGGGGACGTCGGTATGGGATGTCAACGAAAGTGCATATTTAGTTAAGTATTCGGTATTGAGATACTCCAACGTTGGCATCAGTGGAAAATTGCCATAAGAGAAAAATCTACAGTTGCTAGGGTGGTAATGATCCACATGAAATCGTTTGAGATCATTCCATGTGAGATTAGGAATTTCCATGGGATCACCACCAGATATAACCCCATATGTGTGATCTGGTAGAATCAGGTTCTGTAATTTCTGCCCTAGGATATTCTCATTTTCCGAAAACACTCCCTTCATCTCATTGTACACGACACCCTTAATAATAATATCCGATTTTATATCGTTTAAGTCCACATTTTCTAAACGCCAACCTTCCTGCATAAAATCAAGTTCTTTCAAGATAGGTCTGAAGACTGCATCTAAATATACTTTTTGCAAGTTTCTATAATCAGAATAATTTTGTGTACTGAAAGGGTATATTGTATAATCAGATCCAGTCATAGCATTCATAAAAGTAGCTAATGAACGATTCAGCATTTTAAAAAAAGGATCTCGGACTGGATAGTGCTCTGAGCCACATAACACAGTATGTTCCAATATATGTGGCAGTCCAGTACTATTCATGGGTGTTGTTCGGAAGTTAATGGAAAATACATTATTATTATCATTTCTATATAAATGCAAGTACTGTGCATTTGTTTTTTCATGTACAAGATAAACTGCCCGTAAACGAAATTCTGATATATCTTTCAGATCTTTTACTTGGAAACCATGAAAATGTTCTCCTCGCCTAAAATTGTGAACATCCGATCCTTCGAATTCTGTTTTAGTTTTGGGTACTTGAGAATACCTTCTTATAATTCTTTGCAGTGATGATTTTTGTTTTAAATATGAAGCTATTCTTCCTGACCACATTTTTCATATATTTCTGTGGGCACTGAAAATATGTAAAAATAATGATATATAGTTCAGAACAGATCATCAACTATATCAAATTATTATTGATTAAGTATGGTAGTAAGTAGTAGTAGATACCAGGGCAAAATCTCTATATAAGGAATCTTTATATTGGCTAACTTTATTATTGATTTATACTGAACTTACTTTTGAGTGAATAGATGAATGATAAATCTAAAAAAATAATTTAAACTGAATTGATATGACTTTTTTTATAGAAACTTACCTTGGTACTTATTCTAAAACTGTTTCATGGAATATCTTCACGTAACACAGATTCTTTTTTACAGAGCGATTTAGAACTAACTGCTCCAATATATGTTTTTATACCTAATTGAATAATCAATTATAATTTTAAAATTTTACTTTGTCCTTTTAATTTCACTTTTCGTACACAATTAGGTATAATTAATTAAGTACCTACACTCACTCTTATTACCTATTATCTTTAGTAATTGGGCATATACTTAATTTACCAGAAATAAATTTCAAAACTGTATACAATAATGAATTCAATAAATTTGCGGAGAAGAAAATAGGTACAAAAAAATTGGTAAGAAACTTTAAAAGACAAATAAAAATTTAACAGAGGCCAATAGTGCTAATATTGAACTTATGATATAAAGTGCCTATAAGGCACTAATAATACTTTCAATCAATACGATTCCTGAAAATTTAATTCTGCAAAAGCATTTTTAAATGTGAAGAGAAGTATTTTTAGTGGTATATTTTGTATATTAGTTATTGACCTCTTAAACTGTTTTCATATTTATCTAGATATTTAGTCAAAAGAATATAGATATAGTATACCGAGGTATATACCTAGGAATGTAGAGGTAGTAACTTATTGGTTAATTTATAATCTTTTACATAAATAATAAATACATAAATAATTATGCAAACTACGAAGAGAAGTGTCTGAGGAAAAGTAGAACTGAATAATAAAGAAATTTGGATTTATTATCAATAGGAAAGTGTTTTAAGCCGGCGCTATTACAAATGACAAGAGAAATTTGATATTTATCTAGCATTTATACGGCTAAAATCTATCGTATTATTTGTAGGTAATATTTTATATTAAAATTAGGACACAGAAAATAGTCTTACCTGCAATTTTTAATCCCTGATTTTTGATTGTTATAAAATCACCTCCACAAGTCGGTTTACATAACCTCAAATAAAACACAAATACAAGTTGCACAACAATCTGGGACAGTGACAGACGAGTTTCTCGATATTTTAATTTTAACCTTCCGAAAAGTTCTGATAGCCGGTAACTTCAACGCTAGTATAATTCGCAATCGCTATGTGGAACACTTTATAAAGGATGTTTCTTTCTGTTCTGTTCTAGATAATAATTTTATGAGGTATTGATATTTCAACCAAACAAAATGTATTTTGAACTTACCGCTTCGCGATTTGCAGATGGTATATCGTAACACTGGAAACACTCTACAATTACAGCTGTATTATCGGGGGTCAATCTTAAATCGCACTTTTTACACTGTACTTCAGGGGCTTGTCTTTCGCTTGAGCTGTATAAAGCTTCATGGGGAGGAGGAATTACATCGTACCCTGGGCATGCAATGTATGGATCCTACAACACAAACACAAAACGGTGCCGACTGTAAAAATATAAAATACGAGTATTTTATAGGTGAAAATTTTAAATTTAAATTACAGTTGAAAGGCTTACTTCAAAATTCCTCTTTATTTAAAAAATTTCAAACAAAATTTAAACATCTGTCAAATAGTGCACAGTTTTGCAACGTAGCCAACGTAAAATAAATAATGAATTAATGAATACAAAGAAACCATTCCTGTCATTAGATCCAGAAACTATCAGAGATCTTTTCATATCAACAGCAGAAAATTTTTCTTTCTAAAATATGAATTCGATTCGCTATAAAAATAAAATTATCTTAAAAAGTGTTTCAATTCTTGTTCTCTCTGTTAACTCTTCTTATAACTTAAACAGGTAGCATAGGAAGGATCACGATAATATAAAAGAAAAACAGCTATTATTGCTGTTTTGGCAGCACTGTCTGCAATATTGGCGCTTTTAGAAAATTCGAAACGAAGTAGGCTTAGAAAACACAGGCCAAACCGAAGCGCTTTTTTATTTCTTTTATAGCAGTCTTCATTGATCTATTTACCGGCGGTACAAAAATATGTTTTGCAAAGCAAAATTTTTAAAGTTTAAAAAATCCCTCATACGTGATTAGAAGTGCAGCGTATTATATTTTTTGGTACTATAATAAATGATTATTTAGTAGAAATAGTTTCCGTTTTGTTAAATTATCCTACATAAAAGTGTTGAAACATTTTTGCTAAAAGCAGATTCGAGGTAGGTATCCAATACCCAACCTATTACATACAAAAGTAATCATAAAGTTAAGGGACATATTTCAGCTATGCTTATTATGTATTTTTAACAAATTAAGTTAACAGTAAATTAAAACGAATGTCTTTATTACAGAATAAGAAACTGCTCAGATGTACAAATTTTCCTGCATAGGTGTCGGGAAAATTGAATTGGTAAGTTGTTTAACATATATACCTCTAGTATTTGAAATAATAGGTTCAGTTGTTGGCAAAAAAATAAAAAACTCAAATACCTATATAGCTATATATCCTCAAAATTAATTTCTTTAAACACTGTGTGATCCATAATTAGGTATATCATTTTGTGGTAATATCTGTGACAAACCTCAGGGAAATACCTATACATATCTACAAAATGTTAATATCGGTGTTTATATTTTTGACGCCCTATTGTATCTGTAACCCTACTAAATCTCTACTTACTACCCCAGCTACCTACATATATATGTTTAAATCTATTAATTCAACTTGTGGCCCTTTTAAATTCCCTGTAAAAACCCACACAAATCCCAAAAGATGGACAAAAAAGCAATATTTTCTTTCATTGCACTTATCGTTAATCTACATCACATACATAATAATTTAACAAATGTTATATTGTGGATAATAAACATAGAAAGAGATAAAAAACAGAAATTTAAGTATTTATATTATAGTTACTTAGTTAATATAAATACTTAGTATTTATAAGTATAAGTAAAAGTATAAGTACTTAGTAAATAAAATTGCCTTTTTATTTTGTGAGTGGGGAAGTTTGGCGAAATGAGCGTAAGTGGGTGCAGCCACCCCACGAACATAATAAAAACATTTTCAACCCATGTACACCTATTATACGATGCTTATTTACAAACACAATTAAAAGCACCATAAAGTTCATTAATATACGACGGTGTCACTATGACAGATTTAGCATTGTCAATTGGATGTTATTATGGCCTTCATAATAACACTCAGTGCCATTATGAATTCAGAGAAACACGCAAATTAAAAAGCGACGAAGCTTTGCTACGTTTTGAAAGATGTTCGAAATATTCCAAAAGAACCTTTTCATTGCTGCTATTCTTGATTCCTTTCCCTTTACACCAATCTTTAAGTTTTTCATAGGTTTGGTTTGGTTTTGGTTTCAACATCTTTTTCATTAAAACTGAACGTATAGCATGAAATTGGACATGAACAATTAACTTGCCAAAGTCCAAATTGAAAAAATCAACAACCATGACATAAACTAATATGGGCACCTGATAATTTTAAATTTTAATTTATGAAAATGTTTCTGCTATTTAAGAAAAATCAAATCTATGTGAATAAAATCTATTTGGGCCGTTGTAGATTAAATTTTGAATGATACACATTCGATATAAACTTTGTTAATGAAACGTATGTAACTTTTATTATAATGTCCATATCGAACTAGTATCATTAACTATAAAAATATTTTAAATCTTACAAAGTAATCTTTACAAAACAAATAAATTAAGTTTGTTTATATATTATAGTTTAACACATGTTTATGCAATGTGCAAAACTATTGTATTATGTTGAGTTATAATATCAATTTTAGATTGGTTGTCCACTAAATCCAAACAATGATACCGAATCATGATGATATCAGAATGACATACCAAATCCAAAAATATTAAAATATACAGGGTGTTCCATATAAAAAAACATACTTTTTTATGTATCCTTGTATACATAATTATCAAGCCAGCGCAAAAGTATCAGAATAACTGGAATCTACATAAAAAATTGTATAAGATCAGTTTACAAGTTTTTTTCTATATGTCAATAATTAAAATATTAAGATGCTGTTTAGATTAATAAAACTAACCCTGTACAATAAAAGATAATTATGGAGGATGGAAGAGTTTGTCTATTGCAGAATGATAGGTAGATATACTTGAAAGACGCTTTAGAAAAGATTTTTATATTTTTCTAAATAATTGACTTTGTCATGTCATTTTACTTTTAACACTATAGTGTTAAACTATAGTGTTAAACCGCTTTTAACTCACAACTTAGTACTTACGTTGAGTGACGAAGTTTTCGTCACTCAACGGTATTTAGCAGTCTTGTAGAATTTATAACTTATTTGATAAATTGGCAGATGTTAGTCAATATCACAATAAACACTTTTAAAATGTCAAGGTGTGGTATATTTTAAGTATGTATATACTTAAATGTGTTATATAGCTTATTAAGCATGTAAAACATAAAGCAGTTGAAGATATTCTATCAGAATATATGGAGGGCTTATTATGGATTAATTCAATTAAACATATAGATATGCGACAGCTTTAGTGATAGAATACATAAATATTATGTTACCAGTCTTTAAGGGGTTAAATCTTTGGCCAAATACGTCAAAGTTGTATCTAGTCTTACTAGTTTATTCCACCTTACCATTTAAAAGGTATCAGTGATACCCAAGATTAAATTGGCCAAAGTATCAAGAGTATCTAAAAAATTCTTACCGCCGTTTCGTCAGTTGGCTGTTTTAAGGGGCAATGTCCTTCAAGCGCTTTAAGATCTTTTTCTTCGACACAGTGAACTTGGTTTGTGTCTTTTTCTAATGCATTTAAGTTGAATTGCTGTTCGTCGCCAAATGGGTGTTTAGTGTTACCAGGTACAACATATCCTGACTCATTTGACACAACTTCTTAAAACATTCCAAATAAATTAATGAAGTGAAAAAACCTTAAATTTTTATAAAATTTGCATTATAAATGCAAAATTCACGTTGATATGAAAAATGTCTGAAAAACAATTTTCAAATGTCTACAAAGAATCTTCAAGGCGAAAAATTACCTAAGGAAGTGTTTAAATGTTGGGAATATCAAAATGAGTGATATGTATCTGTAATATCCTCATTTGGAGACATATAAACAATTGTATAATAACTCATTTGTGCAACTTTCCGTGCATAATTATACCCATGAGGCTTTTTGTGAAACTTCGTTCACATAATAAATATATAAGATATATAGACATAAACTAATGTGTCATTAGGGCTATTCAATTATAAGAACAGAAAAGAAAAAAGGTATTTTAATTTTCCACGGTACTTCCATCAACTTCTTGCTGTAGAGGTAACTGTTTATCCAACATGAAGGTTTATTTTGTCATTTTGCGTCACTGGTGACTGTTAAAACTACTAACTCGTTATTTATAGTTAAATTATGGCAATACAGGAATAATAGCAATAATATATATTTAAATGGTTGCTTGTGCGTAATGAAAACATGGCATATGCAAGAATGCATATTCCGGGAAGGGATGTATGCAAAACAGAACATTATTTAAATGAATAATTATTAAACGGGTCTGCTATGATATAGGGACACAGAAATAGCAAACTTTTCCAAAAAGGAATGGGTACCTAATTTGATGCTAAAATAGTTAGGTATTTGGAAAAAAAACATTTGCGGAAAAATGAGGTTTTTGGTAGAAAATTTTTTGAAACTTTCAGGTTCGGGGAGTGAATTGGGGTGCTGGGTGGAGGAATGTATCTAAAGTTATAGAAAAATATACATGATTTATTTGTTGAAGGGAAAAAAGAAAGAATTGCATTAAAAATGTGAAGGTAAAATAAAAAAATGTAAATCTACGCTCCGCGCTGACCTAGCATTCGCAGTATGGAAAGGCAGTGCAAAATGGAAAATAAAAAAAAATCTTAACTACGAATGGGCAATCTGAAAACGGAACAGCACGGAAAATTAGTCTGCAGATAAAAGCTGGAATGTTAAGATCGTAAATGTCAGATATCATGACGGTAGTGGCAATTGAAATTGAACAAACATCGACGATCGTTAATGACGATATAATTTCTTTACATGATTCCTAGAAATGGAGGGCATTTGTATTACATGCCGCGAAATAAAATAAATTATTTTATATTTTATTTTATAGTGATATAGGAATATGCTTTTTAACATTTTTCCTCACTGGAATCAATGTAAAATAATAATTAGAGTTTAGGTATGTTTAAAAAATGAACTTTTGTCTTGTATTAAGGGTTTCCCTATAACGTACCAGAGCCTCATTAAACTAATATTCTATTAAATTAGATACTTAATCAATTTTGTAACAAAAAAATAGGGCACTTCAGTTCTCAGTCAGAAGTTCTCTGATATAGACCACTTTTGTAGATAGACAATATTTTACTGTTTATTTTGCACTCACCTGCGGATTTTACACTATTTGAGATAATTAATATAACTAGAAAAATGAAAAAGTTGGGCATTGTTAATGACACTGAGAATTTTGACAAAGTTTAAATAATAAATGACAAGACTAGCCTGTCAATAACACAACAGTGTATTGTATTATTAGATTTAAAATCGATTGTTTTACAACAGTGCATGTACTTACATTTTTCTTCATTTTCAATGAATAACTATATTAATATGTTTTCTATTACTTCACATTTGCCCTACACCTGAATTTAGCCCCAAAACTATTTGTTTCTGGAAAATTTTAAATCATAATTATTTTTAGGTAATAATAGGTTATTTTCAATGTCTGATATATTACGTTCTATATGAGATTCTCACTCTCTAGACTTTCCCATCAGAACCATAGCCACTGTTATAAATTCGAATTGGTAACCAACTCAAGACAAAGAAAATGTCCATATAAGATTTGCAGTAGGTTATACTTGATAAATAAAAGATTATATGCCAGTTACCAATAATACTTATAATAAAAATGTATAAATTTCAATATATAACAACTATAGTGCAATTAAATATATCAAATTATTTTCGACTATAATACTTCACAAAATACATTTACAAATTGCATATAAAAATATATTATTTTATAATTTGATCTAGGTTAGCATCACGAAATATGACTTGCCAATATGACAAAATATAAGTTTAATCACTATGTATATTCAACTAATATTAAAAATATTTTTACAAATAACTTAATTCTTCAGTGGGTCTAAACTTTCCAAGGAAAAGTCATCATTTCCGAAGCTAATTCCACGGCTGAAACCAGTCTGAAAAAGAAACATCAGTTAGTTAAATACATATATATTTTTTTTAACAGATATTGAGTATCTACATTTACATTAGATGATAACTAATTTTATCCGTAAGCGTGATGTAATGTGATAATTACTAGCTTAGTAGCAAAACCTGATTCAAGATTGTGGTAGTAAAGTCGATTTACTAAGAAGAACATGGTCCTTACTAAAGCAATTGCTAATCTGGGCTTTAACCAGAATTTATTTAGAGAGTATTACGCAAGATCAATAACTGCGGTAGTTACGTATAGTGAAAATTTATTCAATGAGATGTATTCAAAGGAAAAGTTAAATAATTTTTAATATAGTCAATATAGACAAAAAAATTTATGATTTTAACATTTTGTGAAATTAACATGGGTAATCATTGCTGCTTTGTTAGAAACCCTAAAAAGCATTAATAGAGCCTATAGTCTTTTAGGGTGTTCAGGGAAATTTAAAAGAATTGTAAATTATGTGCAGCACACAAGTAATTTTTATAAAGTGATAACACAACATTTAAAAAAAGTTTTTGATGTGAAGTTTTATTGCTAAAAATATTTGTGAGTAACATGTATAATCACCTTCATTTCCAATATTCTTTTATCTAATAGGCCAATAGCATTTTCAATGTCTTGAGGAGTAGCTGCGGTACCGAAATCACCCATCTCGAACGGATCCAGTATTTTGTCGCTATTAATACTAAAAAAAAAAAAGTTGTATATATTATCTAAAAAAATTTGATCATAATCTATAAATATTGTTATACTACTATATACTAATAAAATAAATAATATATAAATTATCTCTTTCAATTGGAATTTTAAAAACCAAATTTTAAAACTTTACCTATTTGGAGACGGTGTTAATGCGGGTATAAACGGAGCATTTCCAAACAAATCTTGTCCTTGCATTTTAAAGTCGCCATTGTTATTGCCATTATTGGTATTAAGATTAAGATTACTACGCCTAGGTGCTTTTGGGGGTGGTGCAACTGAAATAGAAATGCAAATTATACATCACATTTGAACTATGACAGCTAAAAAATATACACTTTTTAAGAATGTTTTCAGACCATTCTGTAACTATTATACTATTATAACTGAATGTAAGCAATTTATGTTTTGTTTATTCTAAGAGGAAAAACGGTAAGAGGGAAGTAAAATAAATACAATATTCTAATTTTATGAAAACTGTAGGCAGTACGAACTTTGACTAATACGAGAATGAAACAAGATACAAAAAATGCCAAATTTGTTTTTGCTTATTTAACCTACTTTAAAAAATGGTTCACTATTGTTTCTCTAAAATTTTTAGTCACTGGAAAACTGGAAAATTGATAGTAGGCCTTTTTGCTCTTGACATCCGAAAAGAAAAAAGATAATATAACCTCCAAAAACATTTGGAAGTTACATTATGTTGTTAAAATTAATAAACTAAGTACAGGATTTTCAGAAGTTGGTTTGACCTGTTCAAGAAAATGTGTGAAACAATATGGAAAGATAAAGATATTGATGAAAAATGTTACCTCATTATAGAACTTTCATGAAGGTTCTTAAAACATTCTTATATAATTTTCTTTCTTCTTTATAATATACTAACTAACACACTAGTTCTAAAGCAATATACTCGTAGACAGAGTATCTATTTACCTATATAGATAGCTCTAGCACTAGCACTAAAATAATAATCTAAATGGTAGTTTATCTAAAGTTATAAAATTCTAAGTCGTTCCTGGGTGCACCTGCAACCCGCAAAATAATGATATGCTGCTCCCTCTCCCACACAAGTATCTGACTTCCAGACTCATCATTACGATGAGAATAAGGGATAGAGATATTATTATTATTATTTGACCTCCATGTGGTTGTTATACTCTAGGTAATATAAGAGGTACACACGACATTTGTTTAACCTTGTCTTGATCTCAAAATTTATCATTTTTGAGATAGTAGCAGAAATTGAAGCCCGGGTAAATAGTAAGGTCCATTATCATTCTTTTTAGTTGTAACACTTACTTAAAGGTGGACTTGAGGTGTTTCCATTGGTACTAGAGTGGAATTGGATGTTGTGATTGTTCTCGAAAGATCGGGGATCAAAGTCATTATCATGTTCTAATTCGTTCAGTAACAAGCCTTCTAGTTTTGTTCCGACTGCTGGAGTATTTTCAAACGATCTTGGAGGTACAGGTGGCGCTGGAAGAGAATAATGTCAGTAAAGGTTGAGATCAATTTAGAGTACTACAATAATTTCTAACACTAACTGATATCCAGTGTTATTAAATTTTAGGATAGCTATTTCAATATGGCATGTGAGATGGGTTGAGAGCTTTCTAGTTGACACTTCATCAGACACCAAATAGCTACAAAGGGTCTTTTAAAGATATGGTTTTTCACTTATTTGTTAATATCAAGCACAGTTAAAAGAACACTCGAAAATGCAGTAATATTACATATTAATATATTATTAATCTTTCAATCATTAGTACCAGGAATGAACAGAAATAAATTAATTGTGAATGTAACTGGACGACATATCGAACATTTGATTTAACCACTGTTGGACATAAGAAATCCCGTTGTTTAAGCAATCGAATTTGTTAAAAATACATAATAAGCTCAAATATATCCCTTACTTTATGATAACCTTGTATATTAAATATTCAATTTCTTAATTTTGATAAAATTAAATATAAGTAGGCTTGGCGAGTAGCGAGAGACCAGAGGGACCAGAGGGACCAGCGGTGTGCGCGGTAAACACCTCATCACTCCGCAAGGCTATTATACTGTGTATTTCAATTCATTGTCTACTGTCGTGGTGTTTGCATGTAAATATATCCTCTCCGTTGTATTGTAGATAGTTTATAAATTGTAACAGTTTATTGCTTTTGTTAATAGTTAATTTCGTTTATTACCCGTATTATGATGCGCACGCCTATGTCCGCTCTCGTATTTCCGCCAAGCCTAGATATAAGCGATATCTTACCTAGTCCATTAGTAATTTCTGAATTAAGATCTAAAAGTTCCTTTGTAGTTCCGTTAGTCTGATTCGAGTTGTTATTCACAATCATACTATCATTAGAGGAATTACTGTTGCTCGACGCCGGTGATTTAACTTCCAATATATTTCTGATTTCGTTCTTCCTCAAATACTGCTCGAGCTCAGGCCTTATATTACTAAATTGTGATATTTCTAGCAGCCTTTGCTTGTAAATATTATTTTCCTGTTCTAGTCTTTTAACTTTTTGTTGTGTGACCATCGCTCTACGCTGAGATTCCAAGTCCTTGCCAGAAGTTTCAAGGAACCTCTTGTAGGCTAGTTCAAAGGCTTGGCCGATCGTTAATGTTATTTCTTCTGCTAGCTTATCTGATATGAAAACAAAACACTCGTGCGTGTCTTCGGCTTCATTATCGACTGAAATCAATAATTATTTTAAATCGATTATTATTTTACTTTTGCTGGGGTAGCTTTGAATAAATGTGAATTCTCAAATGTGCATGTATGTTGAAAATGTTTTAAATAGAATTCTAAGATTGAGATTAAAAAAAGGAACCCACACAGCTATAAATATTATAAAATAAATTATAGAAAGAAAAAAATATTTTTAATTTCAAGGCGATTGCTTCTAAATGTTTGATTTATCTAATTATGCATTTGGTGTTTGTGTTGTGTTAACTTGGTTTACATTATTAATGTTACTAATTTTGTTATCATTTTTATAAGGATTTTTTTAGCAATAAGCTACCTTTTGTGATTAATTTGAAAATGTAGTTAAAACTTCTAAGTTTCCGAATTTTTATTGTTCTTTTACTTACTATGTGTCTACCTATTTTAAACGTATTGATTTGGTAATGCTTTTGTTAGCTTTGAAAAGTCTTGTAAACTGATTTAAATAAGCTAAGGATATAATGATTTGTATTAAATCATATGTTTATTACGTCTTTTAGGTATGTATTTCATTATTAACAATAATAAATTTATTTCACTGAAAAAGGTCAACAAACCTACTAAGGAATAATTAAATTATCCTGTTCCTAGAATAATTAACAACATTATTAACAGATTACTAAACAAGTATATTATAGAATATAAAAGAAACCAAACTGACTGAATTACTTCTGGCCAGTCTAGCAAATTTTAACTCCGAAATCATTTATCCTTTTACCAGCAATGTTCTTAATAATAGTGGTTATTAGCCCCATAAAATTTATATTTGCATCACTGGAGAACTAAGTATTTATTTATCTTTACCCTAATAAAATTGAAACACTAAAAATTATACTAATACTTAAAGATAAATAATGACTATTTTACAAAACATCAATTATTTGATCTCCAGCTACTTCCTGGAGTATATAGCTATAACAATAACTGTATAAAAAGTTATAGCCTTAACTACTAAACTAATAATACCCAAGTAACATTCATCTATTTTATAAAAATGGTATTCATATATATGAAAGACTCACCTTGGTTTGGTTGCTTCGCTATAAACGAGAAGAATTTCTTTTCTCCCTTATCGTCCGCACAGTATGATATCCTGTGCAGGGGAAATTGATGTAATATATTATGTGTCCTAGGTTCTTGTATCGCTACTCCATCTATACTTATAGTTAGTTCAACTTTTCTCGTTTTGGCACCGGTTTCACTTTTACGTAATTGTTGGCTAAATCTTAATTTACGAATACCTTCTTTGACTACTTCTATACCTGAAAGAGCAAAAAAAGTTTAGTAATATTAAAAATGAAAGTTTTACATTACTAGAAAATAATAAAAATAAAGGAGCGCGATTGGCTAATATCAAATCATGATCTCGAAATCAGGTGCATAAGAAAACGACTATTGTATTATTAAATTATGTATATGCAAATAATTATGCTATAGATAAGATTTATAACCATTGAGGGGTTGGTAAATTTGTCAATTTATGTATAACATATATGTGGAACAGTTTTAAATTATTTTGGAAATGTAATAACTACATAATGTCTGTAACTTATTTGTGGTGCATTTTCATGATTCATAGTTTCTTTTGGGATTACACCACCTGTAAAATAACAAAAACTAAAAAACCAGAACCAGTGCACTATCTATAAGTAAGATACTGCACTTTGAATATTTAATTTGTATGCTTCTGGTTTTCTGCTTTTTGTTATTTTACAGGTGGTGTAATCCCAAAAGAAACTATGAATCATGTAATAACTACAATTTATCAGTAGTTTTTATGTAAAAATTTTATTTATTATTTTATTTTTTAATTTATTATTATTTTTGAATGAATTAATTAATATACTATTTATAAATTAACAATTTTTATTGCCTTCTGTTTTTTGTTCTTATTTTATGTAAGACTTATTCCAAATCAATTTTGGAATAATGACAATTTATTTTATGGCATCCTATAATAGGCTGGTAATATTCATATTATGCCTAGGCACAATATGGATTGCCAGCACATTTACATCTGCAATCACACATTTTTTAAATAAAATTTGTTTATGGTTACATTATGGAAGATGTATACTTAAGTTACAATCAATTATATGTATTGAAAAAGTTTTTATAAATCGTATTACATAATAGAGAGTTAAGAAGGATATTCCCTTAAGAAGGGAAATAAAAAACACCACTCTGGAGATACTGAAAAGTTTACTTATATGACTTTACTTAAATTTAAAAGACTGCTTATTTTATCTCACACATGTTCGAGTTCCCTGCCAGGGTTTTCGCCTGCCATTTCAGCATTCATATCATTGATATCAATGGCAATCAATGGTAGACGGATGCCTGAGGTGGTATAATCTAAAGTACTTTTTGAACTGGTCGCTCTCTGAGTCAATTTCAGTATTTTTTTGATGTACTGTAATGTTCGTTGTCCTTTGAACCAACATATAATATAGATTTACCAACCCCTCTATCAGTATATCAGCTTCCTATATTTGCCAGTAATAGATGAAATGAAAATGGTACCAAAATTTGTTGGTCATATTTAAAAACATTAAAATAACTGTTTCAATTTATATTGGTTTATTTTTAACCACCTTACTTGCATCAACATCAATAACTCTCGTCTAAATCTGTTGCTAGGTACCTATTAATTCAAAGGTTTTCATTCACACCTTCTTAACGATCGTGGCTTTCATGGCCAACTGGCAATTTAAAAATAATGTAAATTGCTTAGATGCATTACATGGTGCGACATCATAGCCTAGCCGTAATCAAGAATTTAAATTTGAATAGCAAGTCGCCCTTGATGGAACATTACATTGCGTAATTTTGTATTAGTTATGATGCTATAATAAGAAAACACTTAGGATTACTATGCAAATTAATAATGCCAGGCTATGAAAGTTCAGCTGACTGATTCTTTTCATAAAAAAAAGAGGATTTCCAACAATACTAATGGATAATACAGTCCTGAAGAAGGTAGAAACACAACTACCGAAACGTAGGTAGACCAAATAAAAAACTGTCCAAAATCCAAAGTCGGAACTATATAAATAAGCACAAGATACCTAAATGTAAATATTTTATCAGTGTTTGTTTTTCTACGCACTAGTTTTCCCAGTGTCCGTAATTATTTATCTAGTCTTCGGATGATTTTTCTTTTTTTTGAGATATATTATTTCATAATACACACACTCGCCCTTTGACTACAAACAATATTAAGTTAAAAATGGGGGTTATGAATAACATAAATAGTAATATAAAGAGAATCTTTTATAACATGTACGTTATAACTTATAACATAACTAGGCACCAGCCAATAGGAATCCGTGTACCTTAGCAACAACAGAGACATGTTATCTAAAAATTTCGTGTATTTTGGTTTGGTCTATCATTGACCCCAATACTTGTTAAAAATATTGTTATTTAGATAAAAAAAAAAAAAGGTAAAAAGGTAGTATTTTTATATAAATATACATACAATTAAATTTGATATATTTTAATAAAAAATGTATGACTTTTTCCTACTTTTACGAATTTATGTGAAATTTGAAATTCAAAATTTACCTTTTGGTTGATCCACCACAGTGTTTCCCAAAAATTTTACCAGGTACGCTATGTGTCCTTTCTGCAGCGCCTCGGGAGGGTGTATCCATTTCCTTTCTCCGTTTGTGGTATTGTTACTGGTATTTTTTCCGTTCAGCTTCCCCTGCGTATTTTGGGCCCACTTCAGCAACGTAGACATTCTGAAACAAATTTATATTCGGTTATTTACACATATTTCTTTAAAAAACGAAGATATGTTATAGATCTAGGCACTCAAATATACGAAGGGCAATTTTGATCTGTGGCAATGGCATGGCAATAAAAAATTATAGAAATAATAGTTGTTCCTACTTTTTTGCGTTCATATGAAGGGAATTTTTTAGCAGTATAATATATAGGTTCAAGTGAGCCTCACATTTATTATTAAACCAAAAAAAGATACTTAGTTGTTTAGCAGTAAATATTTCTATGAAAATATGCTTCAGTAGAAAGTGGTTTTGATACGTATAATCGTAAAAAAATATTTAAGAATGCTTGTTTACATTTTCACGAGTGTACGCATGAACACTGCTGAGTTATGTCACAGATATATACTCCTCTGTGGTTATGTGACTAATAATTAGTCACATAATTCAGCAGTGACTATATAATATAATATAATATATAATATAGACCAAAGTCTACATACATTAGAATATATGTAGACTTTGTATAGACTATACCTAATGAAATAATTATTATTTCATTAGGTAATGTAAATTGAAACTGTAAAAAAATTCCGACAATAGAAACACCTGCAGTTCGGCGGCGGCCTTTTTGTTTATGCTCTTGCGTCTTTTGTCGGGAGTTTTTATGCAGTTTCAAATTAGATTATAAAGACTATACCTACATTTTTTTCCAGGATAACAGTACTGGTTCAAGAGGTTAATGATAAAAAGGGTAACCATCGGCAAAGTATAAGGTAAGTTTATAATAATTAATAAGATGCAATAACAATCAAATTAGCAATCACAATAGTGACTAAAAAAGGGAGAGTGAGTGAAATAATTAGATAGATTATGCGTTTGGAAATTACTAAGGATAAAGAATATTTTAAATATACCTATCTAAAAAAATATATGTCCATTTAAAAAATGCGTGTATGGTAACATCGAAATATATAAAAGAGGGAAAACTAGTAATTTCTCACTGTGAATTGTTTTTTTTTTTGAAATTTATATTGAGCAAAAGAGTTTTTCAATGAGGTTAGTTCTAGCATATCTATGATCTAAATGTCTTGGATAATGTAAAGACAAAAGTCAAATGTAAAAGTAGAGTGTAAATGCAACAAGTCAATTTTAAAACAATAAGTTTAGACAAGTAGACCAGGTTTTTAGAATGCAATAAATAAATATAGGTATCTATAGGTACTAATTTCATCATGGAGTATCGATAACAGTTTTGTTTGTAATTTCTGCAGTACGTTGATTACCATAAATATTGAAATGTTTTTCAATATTGCCATGGTGTGTTTCAAATACAGATGATACAGGAATCGCGTGAAATTCTCTCGTCTACTGTAAAAATCCCCCTTCTGGTGTTACCACCGCGAAGTAGTTTCAAAGTACTTCGATAGAATTATTAGTCAGTAAAATCGGTTAGCCGCAGCACTTTGTTGACAATAATTGCATTTTAAGCTTTACTTAATTTTAAAATATCAACTTCGTTCCCAGCAAAATCGTCCGCAAATGGTGCAAATTCTTAAATTATTGTAAATTAATATTTAAATATACAGAGTGGTTCGAATTTTATGCAGAAAACTTCGAGGGCAGATAGATCTCTTTAAAATAGTACCTAGGTGTTTGCTTATAAACATAGGTCTGGAACGGCTTCGTTATGGAAATACAGGGTGTTGAAGTTGTAAAAAATTTTTTGTTTATATATCCGGTATCTATTAACCGATCTCAATAAAATTTGGTATATGTAGATAATGTATGATAGTGAGCCTTGCATTCCCTAAAGGTTCTCTAAATATAAGCTCTAAAGGTTCAACTAGTCAACCACTGGTGTACAACTGGACAGGGGTCACCCCTTTTTTATAAAAACATAAATATTTATTTGTAGGATTATAGTAGATTATCTTCGTTAAAGACAATAGATGTCACTGCTGTAATGACACCTGCAGAAAAGCAGGTCGTACTCGTTATCTGTCTGTCATTTTGACAATAATTGTCAGACAGGTAGTAGTAGTAGCAAAGACCCAAAGAGGGCACTGCGGTGTGTTGCTCACCACTACTAACATGGTAGTGAAAATAGGTGAGAAGTGAGAAATAAGGTCGCTCTATATGAATTGGTATGTTTGAAGCTCAGTGGTTTGGAAACTAGATGCTTTATAAAATGCAGTAGTCGCAATCGGCATTGACATTTTCAAAGATTATGGGTATTCTTTGAAATCATTTGTGATGGAGATGCCTTTTTACTTCACGAGAGACATCGAAACGGACTTGAGCCAACGTCCTTGAAATGATTTAATTCGATTATAAACAATAATTAGTATCACCAAAGTAATTAATGGTGTTGTTACCGTGTCTTTAAACAGAAACGTGCACCAGTAGGAATTTATTACCACAAAATAAATACCTGTAACGCACAATAAAGAAAACAACCATAAATCTGGAAATGTGCAATTAGCTGCTTAAGTAATGATTTCACGTTTGGTTATGAGTACATAAATTATAAAACTCACATGCATGGGCTGGTTTTAATTAAGTAAGCAATGGGTATATAGGGTGTTCAAATTAACTTTTTAATATGGAGATGTCATATATTTATCTACGAGCGGATGTCAAATTAAGAGATATAATTGATTTCTCCTCTATATCAACTTATTTATTATAAGTACATGTGTAAGGTGTGGTTTATATAATTAAAAAATAATTATATCAAACATCGATTCGGAGTATAAACTTAAGGGCTATATGGTCAGGTAGGTATATGCCTGATAACCTAGCAATATTATGGATTGTTAGGCGCAATTTTAACAAGTAACTGAGTACACACATTAATGATTAATCAGCTAATCCGACACTGTATTTTGATTAGAGTATCTTCCACTCCTGCATATTAGACTTACTGAATGCGTTAATGCAAACAATGTAATGCGAAGTGATATAATCATTACCACAGTGCAGGAATACGAACTAAACTTGTGTTTGTAATGTCAATTTGGAAAACGTTAAGTCTGCTAGAGATTCTTCTAATAATGTAACCTAGCCAAAGACAACTGCGGTATCATTATTACAAGGTGCAATATCCGGAGGCCTAAAAAGGCTCCCCCAAACCAATGCGAATTATTCGCAACGGAAAGTTCGCAGCGAAATTCGTGGCGGAATTCGTAGAGAACCTCACACCAAAACGAATGTAATCGCATCATATACGTCATATTTTCAATATCAAGAAGGTTGGTTGCTATTGCTGAAAACGAAAAATAAATAATTTGTACTTGTACTTACATACTTACCTATCATACAAAAATATGTATACATCATCGGATGAAGAAGAAGCATTTGTGTTGCTTGCATTGGAAGAAGACAATTTAAGGTAAAATTATTATTAATATTTAAAAATAAATGTGTTAATCATTTTATGATTTAACCTTAGGAAGAAAAGAAAATGGGTTCACGATATTAATAAAAAAGTCGACAATATAGGGAATTTCATACATTAATGCCGCAATTACGAAAAGACGAGAATCTAAGTTACATTTTTGTTACTTTTTTCGAATATTTTTGTAATCGTCATGAGAAAGGTCGTGTAATATAGGATACTTTCGCACTAATTCAATGATTTTTTCTATTTTATTAATTACTTTTTTAGTTAAGACACTGCGAAACTACTACGGATCCGAGAAAAAACGCAGCCAATTGCGAACAACACTTCGTACGAAATAAACGCAGACAATTCGCAGTCTAAACGAAAAAAATCGTGTTGGTCTGAACTTGCTTATTTAACGCAATGGAAACAATATGATGCGAATCGCAAGCGGTGCGAACTTCCGCAGGTGCTGCGATTATCCGCGTTGGTTTGGGGGAACCTTAAAGAATAAATTTTCAAAATTCTGAAGCAAATAATAAAAAATCACATTTCCCACCAGCGAGTTAAGCGTATCGTGAGAGCGTTTCTCGGCCACACTACCTACCTATTATGGTCTGGGTTCGATCCCCAGCTCCGATTGCATTTGGCAATATCGGTGCGTACGGGGCGTTTGTCTGTGTTTGTAACCCCCCGGACAGCCTTTGGCTTTGGATTTGGGGGGTTGTCTAATTTTTGCTGTGGTGGTGTTTAATGTTTTTTTTTAATCTTAACAGTTGCTAGAAAATACAAATAAGTAAACTGTTAGAAGAAAAATGAATACATTGTGATAACGTAGTTAATTCAAGGTCATTGGTTAGTATGCCACAGAACCAGCAGGTTTGGCCTTGCATCGTGGTTTTCAGAACTATGTCTGCCTCACTAATTGGTTGCGGTGTAAAACTTATTTGTTATAAAAAAAAATAAAACAAACTCTACTTATAGTCCACTAAGGCATCATCTTCGTCTACATCATATCATAGTTGAAAATTTTCCAATATTTAAACATAATATGTGTTGTACTTCTGCCACATAATTATTAATTATGAAAATATTTCCAATTCTTCGTGGTAAGTAGTGCTACTAGATCCAACACCTCACCTATTTATTATTGAAGACAAGTAGGGCTTTGCCATGGGCATATCTTAAAACATTGATCTATGATCTTATAACAACAAATAAGTTAGTAAGAATGCAACAGTAAACTTATAAACTTCAAGCGAAAGGCAACAGCCTTGTCCAGGACAGGGTTTGACGGCGATTGATCAGAACTGAGAAGATGGCAGAAAAACGTATTTATCTGCCAAGACAAGAGCTCAGTGACTTGTGACTTGTCCGAATATGGAATTATAAAAAAGGCGTTGTCAGGCGACTTCGTAGTTTTAAGAACAATTCGTTTTTTGCATCGCGGCATAGTTCTGGATTCAAAGAGCATTATTTGCATTTAGCAGACTCTTCGTGGAATTTTTATTTCCATTTGTTTGCTTAATAGCCTCGAGAGATTTAAAAAATAGGTGTGACCAAACGGACATGAAATTTATCAGTCTGCAAGAATAATAATTGATGGTGAAAAAGCCTGCTCCTATAAACAAGGTCAGACGTTTAACTCCTTCCTTTCCTTACCATTTTAATATTCACGTCATATGGAACTTCCTTTGAACAAGAATTCCAAAGAGGAAAATTAATTTCAGTCCAGACTTACTTTATTCCAATATTAAATTATAATTTTCAATATTTTTTTAGCTCATTAAATTTAACCCTATGCGAGTAGGATTTCTTCTCACGACATTGTTGAGAAGTTGTGCCTATTTTGGCAACCTTTTTATCATGCTTTTGATATTGCAACTGTTAAAAGTTAACCTGATGCAGGCACATATTAAATATTCGGTAAACTGCATTGAATGTAGTTTACTAGTACTTATTTATGTAGGTATGGTTCATTAAACTGAGTCACGTGTGTAATCTCGGTTGTAATTTATACCTTATTATCGGTAGGTAAATATACATATTAAGTTGTTGTCTTTAAACCACTGCAGATATGAAATAATAAAATAACACGACTAGGTATATAAAAATCAGTAGTGAAACGAGCCATAAGGGTATAGTAGTTATACATACAAAATAACTTGGTATACAGTTTTTCAAACAAATTCCAGAGACAGGTCGATTTTTATTTCAAGGGGGAGACATTTCCATATTATTGACATTTATACAGAGTGTCCCAAAAAGGAGATATTTACCACAACTTATATTGTTTAAATGGAACGCCCTGTGTATTTTTACAGATTTGGATAGCACGTTCTCTAAGGAATACATTGATATAGGGGTTTGATGGAGCTATCTCTAATAGTGAGGGAGATATACCTTAAATAGTGTTCCATAAGAGCAGTGTGTTAGATAAAGACTTTGTAACGGCTGTAGTCTAGCAATGAATCAATATTATCTTTTTAACTCATTACGCTTATGAAACACTCTTTTACGTATATCTTCCTGACTAATAGAGCTATAAAAATTGACCTGTCTCTTTTGACAGGTCAATGATTGACCTCTTCCTTCAAATTTGCTTGAAAAAACTTGTATACAAAGTTATTCAAGGTGGAAACTTTTTATTGGCCCACCCTGTGTATATAGGAATATTAGGGTAATAGTTATACGCGGATTTAATAGTTAAGAAACAGGTCATAATATTTAAAGAACATTTTTTTAGATATTTAATTTTAATTAATTAGGAAATTCCAAAATAAAGTACGTATCACATGTGTACTACTTAATAATAGTTTATTGAGTTATCTAATACCGATCCAGAAAGTGGTGATGACACATGACTGACGGCTAATGTCAGAAATTTATTTTTGTTACCAGTTTCTACATGGTTTTTGAAGATGCTATGCGATTAAAAAATCTTTACGAAACCGGTAACAAAACTACCGGTTTATAAGAATTTCAATATTTACATTTTTTATTGAGCTATTAATTGGTGGATCAGCTTCGTCAAAAATCTGGTGAATAAATATTCCATTTAACATACTGCGCCTTAAACATTCGGGAAATTAATCAAAATTAGTCATTTATACTAGTCTTTTAATGTTATATTTATAATACAATGTTGTGCTAAAATTTAAATTAATCACCATAAGTAGATAGAGTAATGCGAAGTATGGTCGTTGCCTGAAGAATTTGCAGTTGACGGTATGATGTAATTATGTAATACAGGAAATAGTATTGTAATATTGAGGAAATATACTAAATATTTGATAATTAATTACATTTTATAAGAAAATATCTTTCAAGCTATCTGTAGATATATTAATAATTTTGTTACATATACACACTGTAAAATCACAAGTCACAGTGCAGTTACAAATTCTTCAATTGTAACTGAGTGGAAAAAGTACCTACCGATCTTATTTTGAAAAATTCCAATAAAAGAAATATGTTCGGGGAGAAATTGCGAAGAGAACAAGGAATCCTCACCAGAGTTCTGGTATCATATTTCGGTAATAAGGATGGTAATTCTTTGAAACATTCCAGCGATAATAAGGGATTTAATATCTGATAACTGGGAACCGGGTTTACATAATATGGTATAATTTAGTATATGGTAATTTTTATATTGAGTCGTAGTAATTATACGATTTAATATAATTTTACCCTTTCGTCAGTTCTAGAAAAAATATAATCCCACATGAAAACTTCCAAGCCAAGGAACGTTGTGGAGATTGATCATCTGCGCGACAGGATAAGAGCAATATAAAATCCGGAATGCCTACCGAAATACCAAGTACATATTGTATCCGTTTGGACATTCAACTCCGTATTTAATAGCAAGTAACCTGTTCTTTGCTTGTTGTCTATTATTGTTGTATGTTGCATTCTTGCTGCAACTTATTCTTATATTATTTATTTATGAATTTTTATGTACCTGCAGATTCAGAAAGGATAAGGTACCCATAGTGAACCGAGTCGGTGGCTCATAGTTTAGTCAAAGAGTTATCTACATTCTTTGGCTTAGGGTCTCGATCGATTAATCCAATGGTCGTGGGTTCGAATCTTAACATCGGTTGACTGTCTCCTTAACTAATGAGGCTTTTCAGGTTTCCCTCATTCCTTTCAGAATTGAATAGTGGCTAGGGCTTACCAACGTAAGTCGCTCCCGAGGGCGACTGAATAGTAATATGCCACCTCTCCCCCCCCCACACAAATCCCAGCCTTCCGGCTAATCATTGTGATTAGAATGAGGCGTAGAGGTATTATTAATTACCATTTAACTGATTTGTTTATAGGAAATATTTGGGAAATATTTGGTTTGGAAATTAGCAGGTGGTTAATTTATCGGACACTTACTTTGAAATACTCTGTATGATTCAAAATAAATCTGCTTATTTGGCGACGAAGAGAACATCAAAGTTATCCGTCTCCTGTGGTACCTACAACATATTTACGGATTAGTTGTTACAAAAGTGAATGCTGTAAGAGGTTATTAACTTCGGCATTACGTCCGCATTTGATTTATTATTTGCATTTGCAATCCGCGTGTCGTAGCGTAGTGATTCTGCACTCCTAAATGCAGCTGAATGTGTCCACATACAAACGTCGAGGTCAACCATGACCTGATTTGAGAAATGTTTATATTTACACACACGGTATGAACCAATACCATGGATTAGGTGTTAGGATAGTCTAGAATTAGGTACCTACTAGAATTTTAATTCATGTGAATTGCGCATAGTGTATCATTATCATCTAATGCTAATGATACTACTAATTATATTCTTCTCCACGTGTTAACTATTTTACAGAGTGAGCGAAGAAAACAGTTCTATATTAAATTTCAAGTAGACATATTTTAAACAAGGTACAACGTAACAAGAATATAAAGTCAAGAATAATAAAATTAAATATCGGTACCAGACTCCAGGTTATCTAAAAAAATACGTCATTGGGGCGTAAGGATCAGATGTCTTTGATAAATGCATCAAGCATCTGCCGTTATTATTGAAAGTTAGCATTAGGTTGATTATCATTTATTGTTATTGATACTTTTTTATGCAGTAGGTCATACCATCGCCAGTTCCACATACAAAGTAGGTGATACAGAGAATAAAAAGGCTTTGTAGGTGTTTCAAAGTCGATAAATATACATTAGAAAACAATTTATTGATTTTGGGGCTCTGTCGAGGTAACATTTTCTAGTAAACGGAAACAACAAAAGGCTATAAAATTGGACTAGATGAAAAAGGATGCTTTCAGGGTTATGGCTTCAGATAATAAAAAAACCAGCTTGATTAGTTTCGTGTTATATGGTGAGGCACAAAATCAATCAATATTCGCCTATTTTAGATTGAATTGTGGACGATCACTGGCTGGAAATAAGATTTTTGTATAGTAAAACTACTAAGAACTTGCAACAGATTTTATTTTACATAAACCATGAGAACTCTGATAAAATACGTTGAGGGAATTCTCGCTTGGCTTACAATTAAAAATAAGACAAAGAAAAGTGATATAAAGATATGAAAACTGTAATGATAAGGCATGCAGTTACTATTAATTGGGTTTTTTAATTTACATTCCGTTTAATTTTAATATATGAAAAACTCCAAACATTTTGAAAGATAGGTAAGATGGACGAGCAAGGTGAGTTTTTCCTGCATGGTCATCCATCCAAAACCTAACCGCGATAAACGTTGTTCGGTTTTGTTATCGATGATGTTATCGGTACTACCGCTTGCCTTACATAATTTATTATCGAACATTTCGTAGAAACCTTCAGGTCCTTAAGATCCTTTCAGCAGTAAATTTAATAGTGGTGTTATTACATAATTGCGCGGGACTTACGTGTTTTAATACCCGACCCAAGGAAAACATTCTATTTTATAATCACGTTTAAATTTACATGAGTTGTTGCGGAACTCTTGCTGCTTTCCTGTCAGTCTTTTAAACGTTGAGTTTTCTAGGTATTCTATTCTATTCTATTCCATTGCCCGTTTTATGTAGTTTTAAATAATTTGCTATGAGTGAGTAGTCGAGAAATATCACTAATGCACTGAATTATGACATAAACTGTATTGCATTGCTAAATAATTAAATAATGCATAATAACTGCATAAGTTTCGCTTCTTTCTTAAACTTCATCAAGGCCCTTTTACTTAATTGCAACCTTCAATTACCAACATAATGGTCTTTCATTCAGGATATATTCCTTTTGCTTAATAGACTATCATTTAGTCCTTGAAGGTCAAGGCACCATTATTTTCCACCCATTGTGAAACCATATGTCACTTGGATCGATTGCTTACATTTAAATACCTATATGGAAAGGCTGCCTTCCTCGTATGAATTGCATTGGAACAGAATTATTTATACAATGTGACTAATTAGTTGGTCCAATATTTCAAATATGTGGTAAGTAATTAAGGGTATATATAATGTTTTTTTTTATTTAATAGATAAAGTATGATTGTTTGAAACAATTGCTTGTTTTATGAGGGACTATCTTCGTCTGGAAGTAATCAAAACTTCAAATGATGATTAAAACACAATCATCATTTTGAAGTTTAATGGAAAATTAACAGGTGATCCGGTTTTTTTATTTAGCATCATTATAAATAAAAACAGATAATCAGGTAAATTGGCAGAATTATGTATGTAAGTTATGTGTTTATATTTTTTATAGTCAAACACAAAAAATATCATTGTGATTATATTTATATTATTATTTAAAAAATATATTTTTTCCTCGATATCTCGAAAGGTTTCTGTTTTGACTATTAAAATCAATACAAATCTACACACCGATTCATATATTTTTTTTTTGTTTTCCACAGAGTTTTTAATTTAGATCAGCTATGGTAAACGGAAAAAGGAGCACCTTGTATAGTTCATTTTTTTGTTAACTTCTCTCGTATACCTACAAAAGAACTACAAATACGTGAAAACCAAAAGTGTTATATATTTCACTGTATTTTTTCAAAATTCAAATGTTCAAGATGAATTATTGAATTATTATTGAATAATGAAGATTTATTGAGATTGATATATTCAGCTATCATCAGCTATTGAACCTTTTATTTTATGTGTTAATTTTTGTAATTATTGTGAGATGAAATTTGTTAATAATAATAAGTAATAAAAGATTTGCTTTCTAAGCAGTATCAAAAGTAAAGATATTTTTTTTTGTGTACAAAAAAGGTCAAAAGGTTTTCTGTACGCCTGAGTTACACGCGTTTCTTTGAAAAATATTGAGGGAATAAAAATTTTAGTTGGGCCTCCCTGTAACACGTGTCCTGTGGCGACACATTTTTTATCAGCTTATGTGACCACAAATATTTATCTCACCAAGGAAATTCGTATTCCAGATTTGCATTAAATTGATTGCATCCTGTATTAAAAATAACGGAAATTAATAATTTTATATGGCCATTTATAACATAATTAATTGTGTAATATGAGATTTTAATGAGATTTAACTTAATAATGAAAACGGTAAATCGGCTTAATTGGAAATGTATCTTGATAACATTCGAATTCTGTTTTCAGAATTCAAAGATTCAAATCCCATCAAAAACGAAAGAAAGCTAAATAAATAATGTTTATGGAAAATTTTAATTTTTCACCAATTACCCTTGTGGGGCAAACAAAGTAAAATCATCGTCACCTCACCTACTCGTTCATTTTGCTCAGTGTGATTATTTTTATTTTGGGTTCACAACGGACTGTTTCAAAAACATTTTTATTTGCAGGGGTTTGTTTTGTAATGTTTCTATGCTTTAGAAGTTACCTACTTTAGATATATCTCTAAAAAATGCGAAAAATACTCAACGAAATAAAATTTAGATAACTCTAGATCTAGATAAATTTAGATTTGTTTGTAACAAATAAATAGTTACAAACAATATGTTTGCCTTTGTCTACATTACAATCTCCACAAAAGAGGTGACATTAATTTTTAGGGGAGTTAGAATTCCTGATACTTACGAAGTTACTAGTGTTTGTAGTTACAAAGTAGGCTATATGGTATTTGAAAGCACCTAATAAAGCTAACTTTGATATAACCGCAGAAAAATCAAGAATATGTAAATAAAGAACTCTTAAAAAATAAAGTTAGGTTCAAAATCTTATAAATATTTGCATATACAGTGAGTCCATAAAGTGCCGCATAAATTCATTATTTTGAAAATGGTAAAGTTTTTGAAAAATCGCTCGGACTTCGTCGATTTTCTTTTCTTTTTATACCTGTTTTACATCTATTCAATTTTTTACAGGCCGACTTAATGAAACTACGTTGATATAAACTTTAATATTTTAAATGGAACACCCAGTACTGTTTTACATATTTGGAAAGAACTCTTTGTTACTAATAAGGTCATATAAGGTGGTATGGGTCTACCTCTAATAATAAGGGAGATATGCTCAAAAAAGTGTGTCATAAATTCTCTTTCCAACACATTGCTCTTATAGCACACTTTTTTGGGCATATCTCCCTGCATGGTTATTAGAAATAGACCCATAAAACCTCGTATGACCATATTCGTAAAAAATAATTCTTTGCAACTGTATAAAAAAATACAGGGTGTTCCATTTAAAACATTAAAGTTTATATCGACGTAGCTTCATTGAGTCACCCTATAAAAATAAAATCTATGCAAAATAAGGGGAAAAATAAAAGAAAATCGACGAATCCTAGCGATTTTTAAAAAACTTTTACCGTTTTCAAAATAAAGAATTTATGCGGGACTTTATGGACTCACTGTATATAAACAAGGGTGAGATTTTCGATGATAAAATATGAACTTTAGATAATTATATACAGTGTGTTCCAAATTGGATGCAATAACATTGGTACCATGGAAACCGTCAGAGATGGAGACTAGGTTAAATTGGGGCAAAGGTATGCATGACATTTTTAATGGTCAGTTTAAAACAAATATATCTTTTGAGACTACGATTATAGAAAATTAGTTATGAAATATTCTTTTGTTTAAAATATTTGTGTATCTAAAAACTTTCTTAGGTTTCTTAAAAATAGTGGGCTTTCATAATAATGCAGGCTTTACAATTAATGATGAAAATGTATGAATAAAGTAACTCCATAAACCTTGTATTTAAGTATTTGTTTATAAAATTTTCGAATATTATACTACTTGAACCCTTTTTTACGCAAATTTTATGACAAAATAAAAGAAACATTTAGAAACGTTTATGTGGCTCGCCCCGTTCATTATATATTCATATATCCAAGTACATTGAATTTTATACTACACGGCACGAGCATTATTCATATAAATATTTGAGGTTCAAATCACTACCACGCAAACGCAACATATATCAAACATTGAATAACAACGATAAATAACTATACAATTATTTCAACTAAGAAACTATTTCGTGGCCTCTAACATGTTGAAAAATATGTACTTAGCATATCCATTATAAATCCTGGTATAATATATAAATTCCGCACCAATTCTGCAGATCATTTCTGAATATTTTGAAACTACATTTACCTTTACTTGGATTCACCTTGTACGGAAATACCATTCAAATATTCGAGTCAAGGTATCATTACAATCTACCCACAGTTTTTGTGATGCCACCTGTTTACTTGTTACATCTAATTATTTTAATTCACACATGTTCGTAATTGATCCTTGCATGTAATTATCGTTTTTTTTGCCCGTATCAGAGAAATAAAAACTTCAGTAAAGATAATGACTATATATGAGCAGGTAACCAAAAAATTTATTTTCGCAGTTCCTACTTAGTATTGGGTGGACCACGAAAAAACAGGATACAGTGAAATTATTCCACCACAATAATTATTAATTATCACGCATGTCCTTTTTCATAATCAATCATGGATAAAGAACTTTTAGATAGTTACCTTTCGGGTTGGTGGCTCAGAGTTCAGTGAGACGATAGCTTAATCCCCAAGTCGTGGGTTCGAATCACCATTTCATCGGAGAACTTTTAATGAACTTTTCTACTCGTATATCAAGGCTGATTCACAGGGATGTCAGCTTAGTGTTAATGTGACAGATTAACATCAGTCGATGTTTGATTATCCGCCTTACTAATGAAGATTTCCTTCGTTCCAGTACTGAATGGTGGTAAGGGCTTATCAACCTAAGCCGTTCCTGAGGCGCAAATGCGGCTTACTGAATAACAATATGTCGCCCCCTCTCCCACACAAGCATCACATTTACGGTCTATTCTTTCTGATTAGAATGAGGGGTATATATTATTATTATCATATTTTATTGCATTGGATACGATCAATATCAATTGGATATATCAATTATAATTTGGTATACTTAGGTCTATAGATGAGGGTATATGTACAGGGTGATTCACTTTCGAGTGTGTAACATGGGTATCTCGCTTATTATAAAAGATAGACTGTAGGTTTAAATTCGGCAAAGTTGCGGAATTTTGTGGTCACTAAGTTGGCGTAAACAAAACCCCCATATCTGCTTTTGTTTTTGAGTAAGAGGAAAAAAAAGATTTTTTTCGGGTTTTCGTTTTCTGGCCATAACTTCTATATTTTTGAAAATATTGCCTTATCGTTTTCACATTATTAGTACACTTTCTTGAGACAAATACGATGCCGTAAACCGTTTTTTAAAAAAATGTCACTTCTATTGTAAATCATCGTCAACTTTATTTTTTCTTATGGGCACCATATTAGTTTTTCTCATATTTGAATAAACCGATTTTTTCTGAATACAACAATATAATATATGTTAATATTTGCCTAAAAAATAAGGGCATTATGAAGGAAAATAGGTATTTTTTTGAAAATGTCTAGTTAGCCATGGCCATGACAGTCAGTTCTTGACAAACCGCAAATATCACTTATAATTTTTATAAACTGTATCTCTGGAGTATTTTTTACATTTACTAACGATGTATTCAACCGAAGAGAAACAAGATATTATAGATATTTATTACAGATGTAACAAAAAATAAAACAGAACAATTGAAGAATATTTAAACACATATCCTGAAAGACGACAACCATGCAAGACATATATTACTAAACTGCAGTGTAATTTAAGATATTATGGCAGATCCATACCTATTTCTTGGTTTAGAAAGACTGCCATAATTTCTTAAATTACACTGCAGTTTAGTAATATATGTCTTGCATGGTTGTCGTCTTTCAGGATATGTGTTTAAATATTCTTCAATTGTTCTGTTTTATTTTTTGTTACATCTGTAATAAATATCTATAATATCTTGTTTCTCTTCGGTTGAATACATCGTTAGTCAATGTAAAAAATACTCCACAGATGCAGTTTATAAAAATTATAAGTGATATTTGTGGTTTGTCAAGAACTGACTGTCATGGCCATGGCTAACTAGACATTTTCAAAAAAATACCTATTTTCCTTCATAATGCCCTTATTTTTTAGACAAATATTAACATATATTATATTGATGTATTCAGAAAAAATCGGTTTATTCAAATATGAGAAAAATTAATATGGCGCCCATAAGAAAAAATAAAGTTGACGATTATTTACAATAGAAGTGACATTTTTTTAAAAAACGGTTTACGGCATCGTATTTGTCTCAAGAAAGTGTCCTAATAATGTGAAAACGATAAGCCAATATTTTCAAAAATATAGAAGTTATGGCCAGAAAACGAAAACCGGAAAAAAATTTGTTTTGCCTCTTACTCAAAAACAAAAGCAGATATGGGGGTTTTGTTTGCGCCAGCTTATTGAGCACAAAATTCCGCAACTTTGCCGAATTTAAACCTACAGTCTATCTTTTATAATAAGCGAGATACCCATGTTACACACTCGAAAGTGAATCACACTGTACTCCCAAATTTGGGTTAATTGGAATATGAGGGAGATTTGGCATAATATATCTCAAGATTATAAAACTCAGTCGACTAAAAGCATATAGCTAACTCAAGTTAACCCTCGATTTGATTGTGGGATTGCACTCGTATGATTTTGGAAACTGAATTTCAAATCAGATTCTAAGTGAATTTCTATAAATCACCCATAAATCATTGAACTTTATAGTTCCTTATCCTCGAATAAGATGGGTTGTTAAGATTTGTAATAAATTCCTGTATGGCTCGTAGAAATAACTGAATTTTGATATTAAGGTATTGATGATATTGATCCCATTATAAGTCTGCAATAGAGCATCGGTTAGATTTCAATTAAACTTCCATTAGATTCTTATTATGACCCATATGAATAATATTTCAATGAATGACTAATTCTATGGATCATTGACACGTAGTTCAAAGGTGAAAAGAATATTGGACATTATATCAAATTGAATGCATTAAGTATACACCTACTGCTAATGTACCATTAATAGTAACATTATTGAAATTTTAATGTTGGAGTTAGGGGGATGAACATCTCCTAATAAGTCAAGTTTTCGTTAAAAGACCCTTCAATTGTGAGACTACTTTTTATTACTACGACTTCTAAATCATATCCTTAAAACTTTCAACAGATACGTGTAGGTGTGTACCTACCTGATAAAAGTCCCAATTATATTTATTCATACTAAATTAGATTTTAAATATTTAAGAAAATACGGCTAGAAATAAATGTGTAAGTCAATAATGAGGTGAGAAAGTGCTGAATGCTTCCAAGGGTAGTCCAAACAGTTTTTACTGTACACTTTATACTGGCAGTATCGCCTAGAAATCGTTTAATAAACGATCACAAATTTGGTTGGAACACCAAAAAGATAGTTCATATCTCGGTTGGAACATAGTTTCATTTATTGCGCATGAGCATTACCATGCAGTAGAGTTTGCGGTTTTTCGAGGTGTTGAAACAAACCTATCTTGGGCAGTCTACGACATTGACTGAAATTTTGGACCTGTGATGGAGAACTAGGTACCAGAAAAAATATTCAAATCGCGACAAAATATTCTCAAAGGTTATGAGTTTGAACATTATCATGCTTAAATGGATAATTATAGAATGGCTTAAAATATCGGTCCATTCTGAAAAAGCTTAGGTAAAATATAGGTATAGAAACAAATTTGGTGGTACTAAACTTGATATCGTGCGAATAATAATTTACACGTGCTATTTTGTATAACAGATAGGTTGACATGCCTACTGCACATAAAATCTGATCGAGCATAAACAGTGTCGCAGATAAATGGGAAGTTTACTTAATCCAAGGTCGTATTGAAATGGCACAATTTACGTACAAAATTATGCACCTAGTAGAATTAACAAAAAATCATTGGCGTCTCCAAAAAAGTTTTCCAATGGAACAAAAATTAATAAAACGTTTACTGAAAACTTGAAAACATTCAAACAATTTAATAAAACAATAATTGTTTTTTTTAGTAATTTTTTAGTAGTATTAAAGTAATTTAGTAATAGACATTTAGTCTAATGAGAAGGACCTAACAAGCCGAAATACTAGTACCTACATAGAGTATTTTCTATATATTTCTTGAAACATCTAAAGGACTGTTTTTTTCAAAACAATTATTTTCACGATGTTTCTTAAAGAACCATCCGCTTCCAGTATGCACTTTAATAATAAAAAAATATTTGACGGCCTCAAAACAGAGTAAAACGGGCGCGCATTCCCATGGGATTTCAGGGCGTCATTAAACCCAAAGAGCAATATAAAAAATATAAGTTTACGACAAAATCATTTATTATTTTGTCAATTTGACAATGGTGGAATTAGTTTTTATATCTAGGCTCTTTTAGTTCCTATACCATAAATCGTGTTTCTAAAACACTCACTGTACTCCCTTGGTGTATAAATATTCTCTTATATCTTTCTAAACTTTATTTATATCTAAATCAATATTTATGTTGTTTCTTGGTAGGTTGTAATACCGATTTCTAACTGTATAGAGCATATACAGGGTGTCCACCTAGTGCGCGTAAGTCCAATATCTGGGTTAATAAAAGAGATAACTTAATTTTTTTTTCTACAAGTTTGTCTAATATCCCGAGCTGCACAAAATGAAAATATATTTACATATTCAGGGTGTTCAGTTTTTCCTGGACAGGTACCAACTTAATTTTTTTAAATGGAAACCTATATTTTTTATGGCATTATCGAATTCTACGTAAAAAATTAGTGGGACTTTGTGCATAACACTGCTATTGAAATATTGATAGTTTTCGAGATATTTGACTTTTAATTTTTTTTTCTTATGTTTCGTCACTTATAATAGTTGACATAATTATGGTTGTATGACAGCTAGAAATTATTTTTTTTCAGAAACTGTAGAGTGAAGATGGCTCTTTCGAAAAACGTATCAAAAGTTGACCTGCGATATACAGGGGGCAGAAATCGTGCCAAACCTGATGGTTTAAAATTTAAAAAATCTCGACTTTTTCAAATGGAACACCCTGTGTTTTATGATTTCATTAGATGCCTTTCTGTAGACTCTACAATTTTATAATAGCTTTCCCTATACCTAAGTTGCGTAGTTTTTGCAAAAAACCCACTTTTATGAAAAATACCCGATTTGCGCACTCCTTTGACGGAAAAAATATTGTAAGGCTATTTATTTTTATAAAATGTATTAGTTTACACTTCTTAAAATAAAAATAACTGAAAAATTTAGATAATTTCAGTTTAATAAACAAGTCTTTATGGAAAGTTACCATTTATTGGTAAATAAAAGTAAAAAATCATAAAAGCTCTACATGTAATTAAGAATTAGCAAAACTGGCGTATGCTTTAGAAGAAGTTCATGGGAATTATTTGCTAGCAGCACGTATTTATAGAGATTCCCACGTGCTGACTGTTTTGAAAATGTGAAAGAAAGATTTGAAAGAACAGCAAATGGGAATTATGAGAAAACTACCAGGAGACATGGGAGTAACAACGATAATATTTAGTTTAATGTTGTGGTTTCTGCTGTTGATAATTCCCATGAACTTCTTCTAAAGCATACGCCAGTTTTGCTAATTCTTAATTACATGTAGAGCTTTTATGATTTTTTACTTTTATTTACAAATAAATGGTAACTTTCCATAAAGACTTGTTTATTAAACTGAAATTATCTAAATTTTTCAGTTATTTTTATTTTAAGAAGTGTAAACTAATACATTTTATAAAAATAAATAGCCTTACAATATTTTTTCCGTCAAAGGAGTGCGCAAATCGGGTATATTTCATAAAAGTGGGTTTTTTGAAAAAACTACGCAACTTAGGTATAGGGAAAGCTATTATAAAATTGTAGAGTCTACAGAAAGGCATCTAATGAAATCATAAAACACAGGGTGTTCCATTTGAAAAAGTCGAGATTTTTTTAATTTTAAACCATCAGGTTTGGCACGATTTCTGTTGCCCCCTGTATATCGCAGGTCAACTTTTGATACGTTTTTCGAAAGAGCCATCTTCACTCTACAGTTTCTGAAAAAAAATAATTTCTAGCTGTCATACAACCATAATTATGTCAACTATTAGAAGTGACGAAACAGAAGAAAAAAAAATTAAAAGTCAAATATCTCGAAAACTATCAATATTTCAATAGCAGTGTTATGCACAAAGTCCCACTAATTTTTTACGTAGAATTCGATAATGCCATAAAAAATATAGGTTTCCATTTAAAAAAATGAAGTTGGTACCTGTCCAGGAAAAACTGAACACCCTGAATATGTAAATATATTTTCATTTTGTGCAGCTCGGGATATTAGACAACCCTGTAGAAAAAAAAATTAAGTTATCTCTTTTATTAACCCAGATATTGGACTTACGCGCACTAGGTGGACACCCTGTATATTAATTAAACACTAACATGATGTTAACAATGTTACCTTTTGTGATACATACAATAAATTATATACTTGGGAATTAACTGGAGGAAATAAATTGTGATTTATGTAATTGGTGTGTAAAATTTCATTTTGAAGGTCGAGGAGAGTGATAATTTTTAGCATTCAAAAAATATTTTAATGAGTACCAAAACTACTTTGTTTGAAGGAGATGCCGAAAACAACTACTCCACGGGCAATGTGGCCCGACTGGCGTTTGACAATATTTGACTCAATTTGACAATGATAGTATCGGATATGAGTATGAGACGGATAGTAGCAAAGACCCAAAGAGGATACTACGGTGTGTTTCTCACCACTACTACCACAACTACGTTGCAATTTGCGAACACTATACTTTTTCTGTAACGCTGTATTTAAATCAAATTATATAAAATCATTTTTCTCAGTAGCCTGTGCGAACTGTTGCACGCTCTAGTGTGCTAAATACCACGCACACTTTGTGCTGATAATGTAAAAATAGCAATAAAACAATGAAAATAAATGGCAAATGCAAGAACCTCATTATCTTTTTTCATAGACATTTCCAAGACAGGGGCAATTTTCTTCGTGTCCCCCCTCTAACAGGATGCCAAAAAAAAAGCAATTAGCTAAATAGAAAAATGATAATGAAAGCGAAATGTACATTACGCAATGGTTCATTTTGAACGCAACTTATTATAGCACGTATAAGAAGAAAAAACCTGTCGAGATGATGTCAGTATGTAAATTGAGCATTTTTATCTTTCTAGGTCACACAAGATGCAAATGAAGGCTGTTTTGAACGCAGTAAATGTACAAAAATTAAATGTCACCAACGATCGACAGTTAATAATTTCTTCCTTGAATTTCTAGATCTTTTTGGCAAATCAAAAGATAAAGAGAATTATTAAAGAGGGAAAAATACCAAAACTATATCTACAGCTTCATATTTTTGTAGTTCTACAGTCTACTAGTGCATTACATGCAAATATTTTTTAAATGTTTTTAAAAGCAATGCCTGTACTACTATCTACAATTTTGTGTTCTCAGAAGCTGCTTTAAGACTCATTAACTTATTTACTAATCATATTCATTTACATAACAAGTTCGAAAGCGAAACAATTCATTCTTCCTGGAACAAACGTATAGGACCAGTGATTTATCGTTTGCTATTGGTTTTTTTCGAATACAATAAATACCTAGTATGAATACAAAGTTAAAATTATGTGAATACTCGAAATTAAAGTGGTGAATGAAGAGTTTTGATGCTCCTTGACCACAAAGAGAATTAATTAGTTAATTCTCTTTGACCATAATATACTGAAGAAATTTCAACTAACACTGTATTAAAACATCTACAACATGTTCAATAGAATCTGTTTTTTTTTTGCTTTGAGTAGGTTTCTATAGAATGGGAATTTATTTGTAATTTGTAGTTTCTTGGTAAACAGTGTCTGGTGGTCCAAATAGGTATGATGCAATGCAACATCAGAAACGGAAAAAACAGCACAACAGTCATGTGTTGTTAGAAGAGCTAGAGCTATCAAGATTTGGTAATAGCGATGCTAAAGCCATGGCTGTGCAAGACGGATTTTTGAATCAGCAGCATGAGTTTGTAGTTTGTAGGCATCCTGCTGACAGATGAGGAAGATGTGAGGGGAATTCACTAGTTATTTTCTAGGTTTCATGTTTGTCATTATGTTTCCACCTAATTTTTATTTCTATACCTGTCTACTCAACCAATTTATTTGTTTGGCCATGTTTGATAATTCTTTTAGGTTTGGTGATTTGGCGCTTTTTGCGCAAAAGTGTAATAATTACTAAATTTACCGTCAAATGTTAATAATCTATATATCTCAGCAGGCAGCACTACAGCCTCAGGTTCATCAAGAAAGTAGAAGTAGATTGCCGATCAAGGTCTTACCATTTCTGGACGTTCTGGTCGAAAGGAAGAGTTCTTGTACCTTGGGTCACGGTATCTACAAATAAGACACATACGAACCTATACCTACATGGGAAGTTGAACCGCCGCCCGGCACACAATGAGCCAAAAATGAAACTACCACAGCCACTCCCGTATTACTGTGAGAACTACGCTGATACCAACGATCAAGATAAACCAGCAACTGCACAGCCCTAAAGATCAGCTGAGTCCACCGAAACTCTGGGAGTGTATTTGGTGCCAATCAACGATAGCGGCAAGGTGCATATGGAGATGACAAAACGAACAGTGGCGCTATTTTGACAAATATGATTTTTCAGTGTATAATACCGTTTCAGAACAGAAAAAAAAACAGACGACCTTCATCGGTATTGTTCCCTGGGATTCAATGAAATAACTCTAAGTAAGTCCTTTTATTATATAGGTATGAAACTATCTTCATTTGAAGACTTGGGACACAAACGATCTGATAAAGCTGCAAATCAAAATCATACTCTTAGTGTTTATGATAAGAGGAGTTTGTAAAAGTTATAAACAAGTAGTGCTAGTATTCATCAAAAAATACTATTACAATAACAGATCTGAAACAGATTATAGTGAAAGTTATCAAACAGATACGGGGGTAGGACTAAAGGTTGTTGGCATTGTTTGTGACTTGAAAGTAAGCTATGGAATTTTAACCCATAAGATAGTAACTAACGCCTACTTCTTCCGCAGTTGAAGCTCTTTGTGCGGAAAATATATTTTACTTATATCTTCTTCGAGAAGCATTTTAGGGAAAAAATATAGAAAGAAGAGTCATTGTTTTAGTGTGTTGTGTGCTAATGAAGTTTGTCTATCCTTTCTTTTCGATTTTTAAAATAATTATGGCTGTGAAATATGAACTCGTTTATGTATGCATATACATATTAAAGTATATTCAATAAACCTTAACTTTTAATATTTTCTTTTTAATGCGAAAGTTAAACTAATATTTAAATGAATATAACACAACTTTAGTTTAATAAAATTGAAAGTGTGTTTGTTCGTTTAGATAGGTATTAGAAATTATAATATTTTCAAAAGCAAGGGTATTCGAGAAGCCAAACCCAAAATTAATGATACCTGGTTTACCTACGGAGTAGACCACAATTGTTGTTCGAGTTAGCACTCTGTATTAGCTACTAATCTGTTGCTATTTTAGTTAATTTTTTCTGCAGACAAACTGAGAGCGGGTTATGTCCTTCGTGTTGCGATGTTGGTATCATTAGAAAAAACCTTCTCCTTGTCTATATTTTGTGGCTAAACAAAACCACACAGTGCTCAGTGGCTTAGTACGTGTACAAAAACAAAAATATATAAAACGTTTACAAAATGGAATTTAATAAGACAAACGGGCGTGTAAACAAGCAAAAATAAAATCTGAACGGTAAAAATAGCTTGTACTTTGTACTGACATAAAAGGGAGTGGAAAAGCCTGGCTATCTCGGCAAGACAACACAGCAAGAGGAAGTGACTATTTTTATTGATATTTATGCCGAGATAATTTTATTGTCGTTGATGTTTTGAAATACAACTACGAGTACAATAGAGACATGTTGCTTCTAAATATGATAAATGAAGTATATACAGACGCTAATAGCTGTATAACGGTATATATATAGACATAATGGAACCATTAAAGTTATTTGGGGACAAGTAAAAAATTGCATTATTATAAGGTCGCTAATATCATCGTACCTATATATTTATGACTATAGGGTCATCCGCTTATACATATAGTATCGCCGCATTTCTATGATTAAGTTTTAGCTGCAAGAATATTGTAAATAAAAGAGACTGTTTAAAAATCTCTAAACCAATTATTTTGTTAATAGAGTAGCTTGTATGTAAGTATTTCAGGGAGAATTGCCCTGAGCTATAGTGCTTGCCCCCAAAATTATAGTGATACTTGCACGAAAACTTGGATGTTGGATGTTGTCGACGTAAAAATGCGCATGCTCCAGTTTTCGACCTTGAGTTTCAATATTAACTAATTAAGTTGCCTATTCTTTAAAATACACCAATCACATCGCACCTCGTATGGAGTCCATGAAATTTATATTCCAGATCACACTCCGTAGGGAAGACCACATTAAATTTCTATACTTACGCGATCATTTTATCGGGTAAAGATTATTTTATGCCGTGAGTAGTAATAGCTGATACTATTATTTATGAGTCACTCTCTATAATTTTGGCCAAATACTATAGTGCTGGCGTGTTTTATATGAACACGTAGATGGCTGTCGAGTTATCTGCAGTCTTTAATCATTATTTTACATGCACTGAAAACAAATGCTGTACAATTTAACTAGCTCATGGACAAATGCGTACTGTACTACTGTAACGATTATTTTTAATGATTGTTTTTGCAAGACAGTTTTTATTTTGTTTTAATGAATAATTTTTTTGTCCATCACTAAAATTTGAAGATAAGAGTAGTGAATTGTATTAAATATTTAAAGAGTATGGATGCTTTCAGTTAATATTATTAAAAGTAAACAACTAAGTTTTGTCAAATAAAGCTAAGCCGTGCTTAGCTTCCATAAAGCTTCCATGCCGTGACTTGCCCGGCAAGTCACGGCATGGAACGATACGGCCTGTCAAAATACGGATTGAATGGAAACAGCGACTTCCGCTAGTGTCATTCATTTGCATTGTTCGCATTCTATCCGTATTTTGGATGGGGATGGGGCATTCCGTGCCGTACCGGGAAAGTGAGCGCTCAGCTTTATACCGAAATATATAGGTAGGTATGGTAGGATTATAATAGGAATAGGAAGGGTAATAGGAATTGTAAATATTATGAAAGATGACATTACCCATCTACGCCGAAAAGTATCGCAATTAATGTGAAAACTAAACAAGAAACCTATTTCTAATAGCGTAACATATATATCGACTGGCATTGCATTATTCCGGTATCTTTATGGAAGTCGTCACATCCTTCATCGAGACCAACCACCAGACATTGATCGGTTCCAGCAAAGATCCAGCAAGGTTCTAGCAGACGGATAGTAGCAAAGACCAAAAAAGGGGATTACTGAGTCTTTCTCACCACTACCAATATAATATATCTAAGTATTTATCAGGAATTTAGAAAAATATAAAATAGTAAGCGCTTGGAAATACATAAATGTTTCAGCGAGGCGGTGGCTCAGGGCTTAGCGTCTCGATCGCTCAACCCAGAGGTCGTGGGTTCTAATTCCCAATCCACCAAACAATTTTTCATTAAATTGTTTACTCGTAGATCAAGGCTTATTCGCAGGGATCGCTTGGCAATCATCCTGGCGATGGCCTAGGATGGGAAGAATGGGAAGAGTGGCCAAGGATGATAACTTGGTGTTAATGTGAGAGATTAAAATCAGTTGATGTTTGACTTGTCCCCCTAACTAATGAGGTTTTCCAGTTTTCCCTCATGCGCCTCAAGTCGTTCCTGAGGCGCAAATGCGGCCTGCGAAATAATATGCCGCCCCTTCTCCCATACAAGCCTCAGACTTTCGGGCTAATCATTGTGATTAGAATGAGGGGTAGAGATATTATCATTATTATTATTATTATTATTCAAGAGAAGATAGAACTGAGAGAGCATGCGACGGGAGGATACAATCTACCAAAATTCTATGTCTGTAAAATCGATTACTTGGTCTTTATTGACTCTTAAGTAACCTTTATAACCCATGCTGGGTTCTAAAATCTTCGACAACATGACACCGTACGACATCACTCCTCTAAAAAGGATCTAATAATAATTTCATTTTGTGTTTCTATCACCTGGAGGTCTCTCTAAACATCATCTGTTTCCTTTCTGCTGGTCTACTCAGGCAAGATGAGCTCCCGCTACACCATCCTTTGCGCCTATACAAAATTGACAGTTTCAACAGATTCATGATCGTTAGATTCAGTAATTTTCCTAGATTCGACATATACTTCCCTTTTTACAACAACCTCAGCATATTTTTGCACACATGCTAGTCATTGCCCTTGCTTCACTTCCATTAGTAACTATGGGTGTAATAACAGTTTATTTTATAGTCATTGGATCGTTTCATAATATGTTTTCTTTCCATTTTTCATAAAATAATCGATATAAATTGAAAGGAAATGTCTGGTAGTCCTTTCAAATCAAATATCCCTCACAACGCCATAGCATAACTTATTAACAGGCATAGCAATTTTAGGTAGATATATAGTAAACGGGATATATAATTTGAAGTAGGTCCCATTCGACCAATTTTAAATTGTACCTGCACTTCCGTGACCATATTGAATACGGTGACTTTTTACATCCGTCTTTGAGCCTGTTCAACGACGTAACTGTTCATGAAGGTAACCAGCTGATGGAGCCGATATAAATCTCTCGTTCATAGCATCGGAATTACAGCTACTTGACTTTTATTATGTCTTCTGTGTTAGCAGTTATCGGCGACTATTACTATTCCGTACGATGGTCGTTCCAAGAAATCGAATCTATTCGCATATAAATCCTGCGTGCGGCCGTAATTATGTCTTTGTACCTAATGGAATTGCCAAGCTATAAGCTGTAATTATAGTTTATTAAAAGGTATACCACATGGTGTATTTACAGACTAGAACTTAAAGTGGTTTTTAGCGCAAAGTTTTTGCTGTAAAATAATTAAAAAATAAATCCCGATAATGTCAATGAAAAAATAGTACTGTACAGTAAGGGTGGAGAAGATAAATTCTAATACAACTGTACAGTTCCAGAACACGTCATAGCTAGAAACAACTATACAGAGTTTAAAAAAAAATGCTGATGTGGCTTCATATTCGGAATAACGTGGTCAGAATATAGGAACTGCCCAATGAAAAATATAAAGTGATGCTTCAATATGCTCAGTAAATATTTTACCGAATGTATCTAACTCTTTCTTAAGTGCTCAAGTAAATGCCAACCCCTTCCCTTTTCCCTTATATTTTATCATAGGTTTATTTTATTATATTTTGAAGAGTAGGTACTATTCTGACCTACCCAATTTTCTACCCAGTTTTCGAAACAATTTTGGAAGAGCGTATAATTGGCTTTGTTTACCTTCCTTTATTTTTGTTTTGTTCTTTCTTTTATCTTCTTAGAATTGGTTTTGTAAATTAAGTGGTGATGTGACATTTTAAATATTTATACATTTGTTGGTTTATTGCTCTTATCATAAAACACAAAAAAAGTTCAAGTATTACTTAGAGCTTGCTTCAAACTCCATAATGGACACATTACTAAATAAAATTACTGAGGTGCTATTATTGATGGAAGTAAACTATCATGTTGTGTGTTGTATGTATGTTGTCAGTTACCAAGAGTGTAATGTTGTTACGAAAAGTGATTTCACCAGTGTGTTTCTTGTTTAGTGTAAGTGCAATGCTGAAATCTGGTTTCTATAATCTGATTTGTATAATGATAGTTTCTTTTCTATAATGAGTAAAGTCAGAGATAACATGCAATCACCATCAAGGCGTCCACTTAGCATTTCCTGAAGTATGAGTTTAGAACAACTTCTTAGTTAATTGAAATATCCTGCATTGGGTTACCTCCTACATAGTCATGGATACTGGATGCCTTTCATTACCACTAACTCATCCGACTATCATGCTTAGTTTCAAATTCTAACCATTTAATGTACGCTTTATTTTTATTTCGTTTTAAAAATGTTTCCACCACATAGATGTCTGGAAATTTTACTCTTTGCAATTGTTATTGATAAAATCCTTCTTGGATATCTTGACCCCTATCATCTTGTAATAAATATGTGGTTGGGTTGGTATACTGAACTTTTTTTTATAGTGAATATTTCAGTTGTCCAATTCGGCATTAATTTTTTATCGAAATAATATATCTATACAATATGTAAAGTAGTAGAATGTGGCGAACATTCATTGTAAATGCCCTAAAAACTATTGCATGTTCAACAAAAATATATTTCAATACATCCCGTAGTAGTTATTATATTTTTTTATCTATATGTAAGTAAAGTTACAGCTTCACTGGATATCTAATTTGGACTTGAACTTGGCTTGAAGCCAAGTCAATTCAAACTTGACTTGAAATTGCTTTAACTTTAAAGCAATTTCCAGTCAAGTCAAGTTCAAGTCCAGTAACAGGGGTGGAATGTAGTTACATGTTAAGTGCTTTAGGAAACTTTTGCGGCTATTACCAATATGAGGGAAACACCCTGAATGTGTCTGTTATTATCATATCAGCGAATACAAGTAGACAATTTAACTAAAAATTGTCCGGCGGAATTGAGATTCGAACCTACGACCCTTGGGTTAAGTGATAGAGCCACCGACTCTATGGCCCATGATAATAAATAAACAAAGCTAAATTGGAAAGTAGAAAGTAGAATTTAGATGCTTTGCGCATAAAACATACTTAAGAGATACCTAGGGATGTTAATTAGCTTTGCAGATATAAACGTACGTAAAGAAACAAACCTGTAAAGAGAAAAACCTGATATATTCCGACAAACATATTAAATTTATATATAATATATATAATTCATATAAATAACCATGGACCAATCGTTCAATAATTTGTACCGACGGACCGACACATTGAAAGGAAAGTTGTTTCAGGAAAAGAAAATGCAAACATTTGAATCCGGTAAGTGTAAAAACACCAACAGAAGATTTTCTGTCGATTTTCCCTTTCTAGATCTGAGTATTATACCGCATTTACGAACTTCTATCTCGAACAAATAGCTAGCTATGTTACATAAATTATTATAAGTAGATGTAGCAAATTTTATAATGAAGGTATTATAAAAATTAAGCCTTTCCTGATACTACGTAGGTATGTATAGCCGCTCAGGCTTTGCAGGTGTCAAATTTATTTAACATCTGTCAACCTGATTAATTGACAAATGTCAATTAAAGTTTCATCTGATTTCCAGTTAATACAATTTTATTGTTTAAAATATTTTTAATAATAGACTTTTTGGATGTCTATCGTTCTTTCTGGCAAATACAGAAAATCAATTATAAAATATTACAAAAATAACTGATGGATAGAAAGAATCTTATGTATATTTATGTTGCCACTAAAGTAAAGGTCTTCCTTTCGATTGATTGAAAGAATTCTACAGCCAAGTCATACCTTTAGTAATTTCGTCGTCTACTTGCTATGTGACAACCTTTCGAGAATGTATATATACTAAGGCGGTGATATTTATAACTTAGGAATATTTACATTACGTAACGTGGCCTTAAAAAGTAATAATAATAATAAAAATAAAAATAATTGGTGTTTGCATGTATAATAAATTCCATGGCTTTAAAATTGAAATAATGGCCAGAAAAGCTATATAAAAAGAACACAAAACGTGTTCTTTATTAACTACTGTTAATTGGCACACAAACTACTAATAACTGCCTACTAAAATGACATCTCGTAAAGCCTGTTCTACACACTTATGAATTTTTCATCGAATTATATTTATAAAAAACATCCTGACGAAATTTGAGCAAGTGTAATATATAATTTTAACATCAAATAGAAGCTTCTACCCGATTGTTTTCGTACAATCACGTTCTAATTTTCAAGGGTATTCTAATAATTGGGAAATCAAATGAATCGTTCAATATGGTTGCATTGGGGCAAATAATAAGATGCAAGAAGTGCTTGGATATTTTGTAAGAAAATTTAATTTAAAATATCCCATTTCATTAGGTTCAACTTAAAATTAATTATGCAATACTAACTTAAATTACCTAATTGTTCAATGTCTCCCCTCCTCGTTGATCAATACACTTTTGACATCGTTAGTACACATCACAGCTGACAAAGCAGCTGTATACAGGTCAGCTAAAGTGTTTCTTACACGTTCTTCCTAAAACATGTAGTACATTTTCTGATGGTTCAAATGGATAAATTTCGTTTTTTTTGTATGCCTATTATGTTTTGTTTTATAAAATGGGATATTTTAAATTAAATTTGTTTCACAGCCTACTCAGAAAACTGATTTTTTCATCATATTTTACACTGGCAATTATTTTTTTCTGACATGTGAATATACACATCACATCACATTCTGTGATAAGTCGTTGAAAAGGGAATTAAGAGCTTTATTGAATCATAAAAAATCCAATATAGGGCTCATAAGAAAAACAGTTGGTGGCATTAACTCAAAAACAAATGTAGAGATTTTCTGGTGATGCCAATGAAAGCACCTCAAAAAAGTAATAATGTACTTCTTAAAATATCATCAGTCATCAAATTAGGCTGATACGGAAAGTTTTTTAAAATGCACCATTTCAGTTTTTTGAAAATATCCCGAAAACGGAGATACCTGGGTAAAATTTAAAAACGTCATCGAAATGGTCGTAAAACATTCTCCGATTTAACAGTTTCTCTATCTCTAATAATAACCCAAATACACTGCATGCACAGACTGTGTATATATGTATACAGTGAGGCTTAAATACTCCCCCTCAGTTAATATGTAATTAAACAAGAAACCACCGTTGGATAGAGAACTCACAGACCTTTCGAATGAGGTATCACTTGACTCCAGTTTCAATTTTATACTAAAACGTAACAAACTGAGAGCCATGTAACTCAGTTTTGACCCATGATTGATTGTTACAAACTAATCATTCAATTACGTAAATTTTACCCTTTTCCGAATGAAGAATGCTTAATTCCCAGGTATATGTAGGTTTGGAGTAGGGAGAAAGCATATACTAACTGCAGCAATACAAATTACGTATTACTTAAAACATAGTAAAATTTAGAATCAAGAAAAACATCAAAAAAATTAACCTCACCTCAATGAATTATAAAATGTTTTTAAAGGAATAAGAAGACGAGTTCAAAAATGATTTGAAAAAGAAGGCGAAACTTCAATACTTTTTTTATTTATATTAAGTCAGGTTTTTTTTTATTTCTTTTGCTGTAACTCATTAACGGAATTCTGTTCCTAAAAATGAAGTCAACAATCATTCATTATTCAGGAGTCATTATTTTTTTCAAATAGCACAACATAACCTGAAATTAACAATTACTTCTTGAATCTACTATACCTAACTTGAATCCATAATCTACTGAATACGTGACTTCATTCTACAGCCCACTGACAATCCGTTTCCGTTTGATCTTTAAAAAAATGAAATGACTTTTACATTAATTAATTAAATGGTAGAGACCTTTGAAAGTGTGCATAATTTACAATGCTAAATCAAACTGAAATAAAATTCATATAATGAACCAAAAAACCTGGTAAAGCGAATGGGATATTGAGAATCCGTTTCCGTTTTATCTTCAGATAAATAGAATGCCTTAATTAACTAAATGGTAGAGACCTTCGAAAGTGTTCATAATTTACAATGCTAAATCAAACTGAAATAAATTCATATAATGATCCAAAAAAACCTGGTAAAACGAATGGGATCCAATCGGAGGAAATAGTCATGTACGGTTAAATAGTTTTTATACATTTTATGTACAGAGAGGTGCATTTTCGATGGGATTTGGGGGTATCTCGGTTGCTATGAGCGACAGAAAAAAATGGACAGCACGAACGCTGGCTAATTTTTTGAGACAAATTCAACTGTCAAAACAGAAATCCGGTAAGTAGATTTGTTTTCGAGTTACAATCCGTTGGTCACTTTTTTGTAACTTTGGGTGGACTCATATCTCGCTTATTTGAAGAGATACAGAAAAAATGTAAAGGCAACTTTTGTCGATGTTTGATAGCATAATTCAACGGTGATATTACTTTTTCTATATACCGAGTGATTACTGATTTACGAACCAAACTTATGATTTTTTAAATGGAAACCATAGTTGGCTTGGGTCACGATGGAAAGCTTATTTTGTCAGCTTTTCAAAAATATATAGTTTAATATGGTTATTTTTAAAAATGGCTGAGTTATAACCCAATAATATACATAGGAGAGCCTTATCAACAAGTGTTTTTAATCCTAGTAGGCTGTAATAAAACAAAAATTGCAGCTATTCCGTATATATGTCAAATTATTCTAAGTAGTCAGTATCCTTACAAGATTTGTTTATTTTGTGTTAAATTATTATCTAATTAATATCAAATCAGTCAAGATTATGGAAAACTACAATAATAGTGAAAAATTTGATATGATTATTGTATTTGGTGAAACGCATAAAAATTCAAGAATGGCTGCTGAGTTATATTTATAGCGATATCCAGAAAGGAGACAATCAAATGTTAAGATGTTCAGCAGGCTCGAATATAATCTGAAACATTACGGTTCCTTTAAAAAACCTATACCAAAAAGATATCATAAAGCAAACGCTGAAAATGATACAATAAATGTGTTAGGAGTGGTAACAGCGAATCCAGAAATATCCAAATATACCAAATTCTATTGTAGAATCAGTGGGAGTTTCCTAAAAATTTTAAAAGAAAATAATTTTAAATGTTTTAAATTCCGAAAAATTCATCATATCCATCCAGACGACAGTCAGAGACGCCTTAATTTCTGTAGATGGTACCTAGGCAAATGTGAAGAGGATGAGAATTTTCCGCCTAATATTATTTGGACGGATGAGGCCAGAATCACCAGTGACGGTATATTCAATCGACACAATAGCCATATGTGGGCAGACGAAAATCCCCATGCGATTAGAGGCCGATTAATTGGACCCCATATTTATCAGGAAACATTAAATGCGGAAATCTATGTGCATATTTTACACCAGCAATTAACAGAATTCTTAAATAATCTACGACTTGCAGATTTGAGAAACATATGGTTCCAACAAGACGGTGCGCCGTCACATAATACTCGAGTTGCTTCTAATTATCTAAACGAAACTTTTCCAAACAAGTGGATAGGAAATCATGGTCCTATATTGTGGCCAGCACGCTCGCCGGATCTGTCTCCTGCCGATTTTTTCTTTGGGGCTTTATAAAAAATATAATATATCACATGCCGCGTAACTCTGTGGAGGAATTAAGAAACAGTATAGAAGTCGCATTTCAGAGATTAAATCAAAAGCCCCTGTATATTTTAAGAAGTATAGATAGTGTAAAAAAACGATGTAGACACTGTGTGAACTTCAATGTTCAAACTGTTCTCTTATGTAAATTATATTACAAAAAAATTATACTAAACTTACTAAAATTATATTAAATTATATTATTACTGTTATATTATATAATTTTGTAATATTTGTAAATTTGTTAGTTTCATTGTTGTTACTTATTGTGTAATTTTGTGGGTTGCCTTAATGATAGATGTTATGCTATCGTATATAGATAGATGTTATTATAATTTACTCGCCCGTATTGTAAATACAATTTTGTTACCATTTTTCTACAAAAAATGCCGTAAATGATTAAATTTTAAAAATAACCATATGAAACTATATATTTTTGAAAAGCTGACAAAATAAGCTTTCTATCGCGACCCAAGCCAACTATGGTTTCCATTTAAAAAATCATAAGTTTGGTACGTAAATCAGTAATCACTCGGTATATAAAAAAAGTAATATCACCGTTGAATTATGCTATCAAACTTCGACAAAAGTTGCCTTTACATTTTTTCTGTATCTCTTCAAATAAGCGAGATATAGAGTCCACCCAAAGTTACAAAAAAGTGACAAACGGCTTATAACTCGAAAACAAATCGATTTACCGGATTTCTGGTTTGACAGTTGAATTTGTCTCAAAAAATTAGCCAACGTTCGTGCTGTCCATTTTTTTCTGTCGCTCATAGCAACCGAGATACCCCCAAATCCCATCGAAAATGCACCTCCCTGTACATAGTTACTATATTTATTGGAATCATTTAGCGAATCCATTTGTCAGTAATTGCAACCTCAAAAGAAATACATACTTAATACTAAATAGCAACTAAATTCATACTATCTGTTTACCTTAATCTACTAGGTCAGTGACTGAAAAACCATATCACGATTAGATTGTGAACGGGAACTAATGGCTCTATAAACGCGAAAGAAAGGAAAAGCATTCGACTATAATAGCACCACAGATTGCGGACACGCCTTTAATTATACAGCTAGTTTAAAATCACAAATATTATTTCACCGGGCGAGCACTTTCTCGGTCTTTCCAATACAGCGATGTTACTCCTTTTTCAATGCGAACAACACTGAGCAGCAAATGGCGAACAAATCGATCCTGCCATCGATAAATAGAAAGTGTAACGGTAGAATTTACTGAATCATTTCTAGAACAATATGTTTTTCTGTTGAGATTTGAAATGTTTTAGTAATAATTACGGTGATCCGGTAAGGTCGACCAAGAGCTGTAAGAAAATCAGTTTTTTAAGCTGTATCGAAACTTGGAGTGCCTCGAAAGTAAGATTACTTTAAACAACAATGGATGTTCAAATTCGTTTGAAGTATGACGGAATGCCCAACTTTTCAATAACAGTAGCTGAAAAATGGAACGCCAATAGTTTTTTTACAGTTTGTATTTTGTTACAATTATCAGTTGTTCTTGTGAAACATCAACAAGATTCAAATATCTAATCCAGTAACTTTATCCTGGTTTGTTTTGATTTGCTATAGATATTTATTTGCTATAGAATTTTTAATCAGAATAATTTGCACCACAGAAAGATATTCATAGTAAAAATACTAGTCTTAATGACACTTGACACTGTAAGGTGCTTAATTTTAGTCATGGAACACGCCTCTAGATTTTCTGCACGTCATTAGGAAACACTCTGTATATTTATTTATTTGGAGATGCCGAAAACAACTACTCCACGGCCAATATGCCCCGACTGGCGTTGCATTACATCAGCATCTCCATGGAAAAGCAGATATCTGTCTGTCAATTAGACAACAATTGTCAGACAGGTAGTAGCAAAGACCCAAAGAGGGCACTACGGTGTATTTCACTGTATCTCGCCACTACAAACATTCACTCTGTATATTTGTTTACACATTTATTCATAGGGATTAAGCAAAGAAAAACTAAGATATATTATATTATTAATGAAATTTTTATTACTACTACTATATTTAGTGAACTTTAAATTTTCCTTGTTACCTATAACCAAGGTTCTCAAAGGAATAGCCTCATTATTTAAAGGAATATGTAGTATTTCAATTGTGGGTAGGTACATATAGTACCTACGCACAGATATACCTCGTTTATTAATACTACTAATGATTATTTATTTTATTATTCTGCTTATCCTGACACCAAGCTCTGTAATAAATTTTTGTTATTGTAATGTATCTTACCACCCTAGTCTAGTATTTATAATAAAACATTGCATTATTAGAAATAGAGATATAAATGCAATAACAAAACCGCAATAACTAAAAGTGCAAGTGTCTTGAAAATTGTAGAAGATAACCCCAAATTGTTATACAGGATTTCCTGAAATTAGTGTCCATATTATCGAACAATGCTTCCTAGCTACGATTAAAATTGATTTTATATCAAAACGATGCATTTTATCGATAAGTAACAATATCTTTTTTACGTAGAAAACTCCAGAATTTCATATTTTAATGACAAAACCAGGAAAAAGTTACATACATCTCGTATTATCGTATATAAATAATTAAAACGATTTCACACTAATTTCGGAACACCCTGTACATCGTAGGATTATAACAAAAAATTGGAGATCCTAGATTTGCAAAATATATAGGGTTACATTTAAAAAAAGTTAGTTTTAGGTTCACAGTGTCCTTAGATTTTTTAAGTAACTACAATTTTTTGTAATCGGAATTAAAATTTACAGAAAAATTTTTAAAACAAATAAATATCTTGAGAATTAAGACAATAAGGGACAGTTTTACGTGGACCACACTGTATTTTGTCTTCAGTGTTGGACAAAGTAGATTATGAAAAAATGGATAATATTAATATTTCAATCAACTCGTTGGTTAAGTTCTTAGGTATTCTGAATATGGAAAAGATAAATAAATTTGAACTGTTCATTTGTATTAACTTTATTGGCACTGAACAACACATGATTAAAATTACATGATCCAGGGTCAAAGTGACCATGGATCATGTAATTTTTCTTTATAAACAAGCAATAATCCTTTTGTGTCAATGAAATTAACAGCTGAAACAATAACCTGAAATCATCTACCTGTGAATCACATTATAATATTATCATCATAATCCCAACACATTACGCAAAATTATAATAATAGTCTTCGATCAATAAACCCTGATTCTCACAAGCCTCTTTTAAAATATATTCCAGAATTCACTGATATAAATCTCTTTTTCTGTGGCGTGCGAACGCTTTTATGAATTATAACAATCCTCGGATTATTCAACTCCAGCACACTTTCCCATGGTATATCCCAGCTTGTAGTCATTGTTACATGTTTGGTAATGAAAGTATGATTGTTATGCTGGCTATATTTGCGACACCAATTCTAGCAGCCTAATAAAATTCATAAGTGCCGGACTTTCTTCCGTTTTGGGAGAAAACCGACATATTATGTACACGCACGTATTTTGCTTTCTTTTATATGATTTTTTTTTATTAATATCAATTGATGAAGTAGGGCAATGAGGTAATTTGAATGTAGCGGCATTGCGATGAAAATGGTCTATAGAAGGTTTAAAAGTGAATTCTTAAAGTGACCCAAACATGTTAGTAAACATGTGTAATGCCACGCCCGACCGATAGAACTAAAACTCAAAAAAAAAATGGTAACAATAATTGTTTTGTATACCTTAGGTGTTTATGTTTTAACTTTGTTTTGTCTTTTTGTTGTTTGTTTCAGTTTATTAACTTGATGTGCACCACGACAAATATATATGTATAGGTGAATTACATTTAGATTACTGCAATGTAAGCCGCTCCAATACAAGGGTCCTAGCGAAGCTTGGGGGCTATATTACTTCCTTTAGCAGGGGCTACACCTCTCCTAAGTACCAACATATTACATCCTCTAGCAGCTTTACCAACACCACATATACTAGAGAGCACCGAGCTCTGAAAATAATTAGAATACGATCATCCAGTAATGGCAAAGTGACATGGGTGAACGACAGCAAAAGTGACTAATAAAATCGACTGAAACTTATTTGCCTTTGCGAAGACGTTCAATCGGCTATATTTGTTACTAGAGTTTTTTCCAGTGTTGGGTTAGGCGGTGTTGGACTTTTGTTAATTCGTTTGAGATAATATCTTTGTCGGAAAACAAAAGGTCTCTTAGATTTTACCGAGTTCGAGTAGCTAAACACAATCGCTTGCCATTGCTTGTTGAGTGGCTTTGGCTATCTTATAGCGTCTTTCATATGCTACGGTTGTGCACCTTGCCTTATATGCAATCTCATTCCCTCAAGCCCTGACACTCACATCATAGTAATCCTGTTGCTTTTGGTTAGTAACAGGTTCTTGTTCTTAGACTAAAAAGTGAAGGTGTTTAGATTAAAAGTGAATTTTAGAATTCCAGCTTTCTTTCACTGCTGTTTGGTTATCTAATTGTATATACGAGTAGATGTTTACCCTCCAATATAATAATTAAGCTGTCTGATATTTGGAACAAATAATAAGTTACTGAAAAATGCTTCATTATATGAGGAACCGATTCTAACGAATTATTTATAGCATGCAAAGAATGTTATATAGAATAGATAGAAAACAATAAATAACATTGGAACACAATTAAATATTTATGAATGTAGTACCTAATTGGTCCACTTATTCTTTGAGACTAGTGTAATAATTATAAAATATTTATTATACAGTTAATTGATATTATGGAGTCTCCTGGAATAACGTTTATTTTTATAACTAAAAAACAATATTTCATAAATTTGCAATTTACTACCTACTATAAAATATTTTTATATCTATCTTCTACATTTTATATAACAGTTTTATGAATGTCATGTATTTAATGGTGTGTAACTTTTATTTCATTTATATTTATAACTTTTTCTACTTATTACATTTAGGAATTGTTACAGTGCCTGAATCAGGCGTCAGTGATGTGTAACAATAAATTTAAAAAATATTTAACCTTAATATATGTAAGAGGCAGTTTCAGATAAAGGTAAAAAATACTCATTATGCCGTTTAATTAAACACAAACTCAATATTGTTACTACAGATGTATAAACAATTTTTACTTAATGCAATAAAGTAAGTTGATCAAATTTTCTATGAATTACAAAGTTATTGGAATAATTTCGACAGCGGTACTAAAAAGTTTCATTTCCAGAAGTATTTAAATATTGTGTGCAATAATAGAACATTCGAATAACGATTTAAGTCATTAGGTATTTGAAAAAAGATTGACGCAATATAAAAAACATAATTCAAGTGTTTACCGTTAAGTACGCTATTTGGGTTTGCCCATTTAATTTGGTAATAACAAAAATTGCTAAAGATTGTAAATGGTATTAAAACTTAACTAACATCAGAGACTTATGAGCACGAAAAAGAGGAAGACATAAACTACATGTTCTTGTCACAAGAGTATTTCCTAAATCGTATAGTTTTCGAATCATATAATTTCGCAACTACGAAATTGTACCTACTTTGTGAAGCATTTCATATAAAATAGTTTTATTAGGGCCCGTTTGCACTGCCTTGACGATGAAGTAGTCAAAAAATGAATTAAACCTCTGAACGGGTGTGAATTAAAAGTGTGAACTTAAGCAATCGAAATATAGGTATACTTAGAGGTGCCATTATTAAATTTATAATTGCCAAATAATAACTAGGCTAGTTTCCAATACGTTTTTACTGTCCTTAAAATAGTTTAACCTTGTCCTCTACCTCTACAGTAACGCAGTAAACACAAAATATCCCTAAATAATTTAGTTACTTTTTGACAACAGTGCCATCTAGCAGTAACTATTGAAACTATTACGCAATTATGTTCAAAGCTCCTTTGTTAGTTGTTAAATGACTTTTTCGCATTGTTTAGGAAAAATTCGCATAAACTGTTCTTATGTAAAATCATTAAATTTCGTAAAATTGTGTAAAATTTGGTGCGCGTTGAGTGAACCTGTCGTAGTAACAAAGATTACGTCGCAGTAAAATAAATTCAACATTACAGTTTAGCGACGAAGACAAAGAGGCAAAGATCAACTCAACTCCAGTAAATTTTTTTGTTTTAAGACGATAGTTTCAAAATCTAGATTTTGAATATTATTGCGATTAAAAATATCAAATAATTTTATAACAATATAAAGTTTAACTATGGTTTAATTTTCTAATTGTGTAATTAACTATTTGTTGGCGTGTACATTTTCTTCTCATATTCACTACTTTGATGACTTAACTTTGTAACTGAATGTTAAATATTTTCGAACTTAATCAAAATCTTTACATTTGGTCAATTTTCCTTCTTCTTGTTCTTTCTATACTATCAATTATTAAACCTCTCTTGAACATTCAAATAGCAGCGATGTAAAAATCGATATATGTTCTGTGGATCACTAAGATCAATGATATTTATTTTCAAGTTGACCCTCGATCCTTGTGAAGACAAGTTACTGGGGATGAGAATGTGTTGAAGGTAGTCCCAGAAATGAAATTCATGCAAACGATCCAAATATTGAAATGCCTAAGCTATTTCTAAATGCCCTATATCGAATTTTTGAGATCTAATGACATATTGATAATCGTAAATAAAAGGTAATTACTATACTTACCAGAATCACAGAAATTGTTATGTTAAGGCTTGCAAAACTGAACTTACCTGAAACAAAGATGAGAGTAAATACATTAGGAAATAAATTATTATATAAGAGCTATCAGGGCTTTTCCAACGATTAGATAATAGTTAATTTCTCAATAAATTACAGTTCAATGGTCATAAATAATATGACCAGTTAGTACATGTTTATAATGCGTTAAATATGTGTATGTTCAAGTACCTATATGTGGAATAATGTATTTGTTTGGTGCTATGTGTCGTCTATGTATTTATTTATGATGTCTCTACCTTGCATCCTAGTCGCAGATTACCAAGAAATCCGGTAGTTATTTGTGTGGGAGAGGTGCTGCACGGTATTATGTATATATTTAGTTAGGTAGATTATTATGTAGATGTAACAGCTTAGAAGTTAGAGATTAGATCAGCTTAGAAGTTGAGACTTTGCTTTGCATCAAGCTTTTACGGGAGCGCAATCTTATATAGAAAAAATATACAGTATGTAGCACAAGTTTGGAATAAAAGTAATTAAACCGAAATGAATATTTTTTTAGAGAAACTTATATAGGACACCTAAATTTTATTTTTAAAACAACACCTGTAGAAGCTGTTGTTTTCAACTCCTCACGTTCAACACTTTAAGCAACATAAGGGAAACACTGTAGCTGCAGGATGAAGGTCAAGTACCTAAGCTTATTAAGGGTTCCTTACTGCTTTGCTTAAATATTAAAATATGGGAAACCTAAATCTAAATACTGGTTAATTATCTATTGTTTTTTTTTCCACCCATTAGAATACGTCCGAGCCTACTTAGATTTAAAGAGTGAAAATTTGGACCATGGGGCTCTTCTCAAATAAATTAATGACGTCCTCGTGACATTTGCGGTTATGCCGGAAGTTGCCTTTAACTTTCTTATTTTAAATGAGATACCCCATAATATTCTTGCATTTTTGGATTCTACACGTTATTTTAGGAGGACTTTCATAAAATTTCCCTATACGAATTTTCAGCCGTTTTTGAAGAAATCAAATTTTTTTAAAATATTTGTAAAATTCCCTACCTAACTTAAAATTTATTATTTCTCTAAAAAAGTAGTATTTAACAAATATATTCATATATGGCAAGTTGTTGAATGTCGAAGCTTTCTAGTTGTACCAGTTGTTTAAATGTTTACAGGGTGCTGAACATTTAGTATCAAGTTTCATTAACTTCAAGCCAAGAAAAGTAGATTTTTTAAGTACGACGCCCTGTATATTATAGCATATTATGATGTAGAATCTTATTCTCTGCCAATCTGCATTACACTTCCCTATAACTATATCTTTTTGTTTTTATCTTATTAATACTATTAATTACAATAACAAAAATCTTTAAATTTCTTGCAAAGATGGCTATAAATAAAGTCATAGCAGTATTCAGTAACAACAAACAATTACCCGATGACAGATAAGTAGTTTATTTTGATATATGATGATTTTGTTCTGTTTAAATTTTATAGCCATCTTTGCAAGAAATTTCAAGATTTTTCTTAGTTTTCTTCTTCTTATTCGTATTCGTAAGGATTCTTATTAAGAGTCCATAACATAGATGATCTGTAATTAATCAAATATCAGTCGGTTGGTTATCCCTCTAGATGAAAATATACATAGCTTCCGTTTGGCTAACAATAATCATCATACCTCAATATAAACCGAATATTTACCGGTTAATATATAGTTCAGTAGCCTAATGAGAGTTGTCATTGCATTGTATAAAATACATCAGCATAACATACATATTATATTTGTGGGAATTTACATTTGCAGCTATTTTATTTTATAGAAAATAAATGAGTTTTATAGACTATAGAAATTATCAGAAGTAAATTGATTGTCTGGCAGAATTCAGTTTTGCACATACATTTATTATGGTGTCATAATTCATTTGTTTTATGTAATTGTGATGCTAACCACATACCACACACACATAATCTTTTATTTATTATTAAACATACATACGAACTATTATAAACGTTTGAACAAATACATAATTGAACTTATTAAAAACACAAAACTGTCACAAAAAAAATAGTTACAAGATTGGATTTTACCTAAAAGAAAAAAAATATAGGTATATAAATTCTGTTTTTTTTTTACATTCACTAAGTTTTCAGGTAAGACAAAATGCGAGGAGTGCTTGAAAACTAAATATTTTAACGTTTAACCTGTAGTTCAGAAACAAAGAGGGCTGTGGAAATTTTGTTTGTGCCATTTTCGTTTCTCAAAAAATTAGCACGCTATTAAGAAAAAATATATCTTCACCCCTTGTTCCAGGAAGTCTGAGACTTGTGTGGGAGAGGGGCGGCATATTATAGTTCAGTAGGCCGCATTTGCGTCTCAGGAATGACTTACATTAGTAATACTTCAGAACCATTATTCAGTGCTGGAATGGGGGAACTCAGAAAACCTTATTAGTTAGGGGAATAACCAAGATATAGAAAGACAAAAAAATACTGGACGTGTAAATAATCACTGCCCGACATGGATAAGGAGAAAGATAGAGAAAGAGAGGTGATATCTCAAGGACATTTATTATTTAAATGTTCTTGTGATATCTCAAAGAAATGCGCCCGTATAAAAGTAAAAACAGCAACTGCTAAAAACGATACAATAATTGTTTATAAAACTTTATAAAAATTTATGTTCTGTTATGTATACAAAATTGGGTATTACAATAATATTCTGCAACATATGTTTATGTGTGTAAAGGTAACTTTTTCGAGTTGATCCTGGTATGTAAAACATCTTTTTATTTGTGTATACTAGTTTTTTTTTTTGTATAAACTTTCATTAAAATACAACATGGAAATTAAGAATCTAATTTCATGACCAGGTGTTACAGGTATTGGCTATCATATCCTATATTGGATGTTTTCTATACAACATAAACATTACAGTGATGCAATTTCAAAGGAATTTCTAACAACTGCGTCATAGTATAGTTCAACTATTCAATTAAGCATCACGAAAACAATGTTCGTATAGAAACAAAAAAACGTAAATAATTACGGCTAGATTCATTTTTTATTTCCTTATGGAAATTTACCGTGATTTCGTCGTGGTACCTATTAGGATTTTACAGGACCTAATTTTGTGTACTGTATGTTTCCAAATGTCTGCATAGCTATTTTTTTTTCTTATAAATAACAAGATATCAATTACTATTAACAATGTTTTCTCTTTTGCAGTGACTTGAGATTTTAAATCCATTTGTGTATACTTCGGAGCCAATAATAATTTCTACTCTAAATATGCGCTTTCGTAAATTCAACATTAAGATGTGATGGATCCTGTAGGACCAATCAAAAAACAGAATTTTTCAAATCAACTAATCAGAACTCGTTTTTTGGATCCATCACATTTTAATGGTGAATTTACGAAAGCGCGTAATGTAATGAATAATAAAATAAATATAATCATAGTATTTTCTCGACAAAATATATTATATTAAACTAACATAAACGTTGCATAATGCAAATTTACTAACGAAGTAGGTCTGTGCATGGAATTTTAATATTACGATTATAACGAGCTGCAATGCACAATAAATCACATACTCGACTACTATCAGAATTAAACCATTTATAAGTGGGCAAGCATGCTCAAGCAAATTTTATGTCCGTATTAACTCGTACGCCATAAAGTTATTGCTATTTAAATGAACACTTAAAATATTTGTCAAATCTGTAAACTATATACAATATACTACATTGCTTTTGTAAAGTATGGATAAATTCATTATTTTCTTCAAGGTGAGTTTTTAGTGCGTATTTCTTCTACAACTCCCTTCGCAGGGGAGCTGTTTGTGTCTCCTTTGCATTTAGCAAAAATATTGCCAATTATACAGGGCGCTCAATTAATTCTGTACCGCAATTAACTTTCTTATTTTAAATGGAACACCCAAGTCGAAAACATAGCATACCCTATACCTAAACCTACCGGTTTCGAAAATATTTGACGTTTTACAAAAATTTTGACAGATGCAAAGGTTTGTAAAAACGTTTAGGTATAACTTTTTTCATAGAACGAGATCTTCATTTGTTCTTGTAGGCATGAGGAAAGAGCATAAGATGTGCTACCTTCTGGTAGTTAAAATTAATTCGAGAATAATGTACAGTGGCTGTATTAAATATTTATTCGCAATGTGTCCAACAGTTCATTATTCTTATTGTCAAATCGTAGTATCAGCATATATTTTTTTCTTTTATTTTTATCTGTAATGGGTATATTTTATCTATGTGACACAAAACACAAAAAATAGCTTTCTTAGAATGAAGATTGCTGGAAATTTTCAAACTACTTACTATCTCAGTATCTTACTGATCTATTGCCTCTATTGGCACAACGGCCCATTTCTTGTATGGGTATATTAACAAAAATAGCTGGTTTTGATGTCCTCTATAACCTTTCAAAATTCCTCGGTATATTTTTGGTATATACGACGCATCACGAAGCAAGGCTACAGTACATATTTCGTTAAAGTACAGTGGAGAACATTGACCACATGTTATCATCAGATAAGGTAGGCGAGGGGGCCTATCAGCTCCATGGACACTGCTGCCTTGAAAATACATACAGAAATGTGGGTGTAATATAATGAAGAACCTATGTGTGGATTTCGTAATGAACAGCATCGATTCCCTGTAGATAAAATCTTCTAGGACCTACTAAATCCAGAGACGTGTTCTCGAGAAAAAATAGGTTGAAACGCTGTTGCACCTTGAAATGGTCATAATGGCTTTCCCACACTTCAAGTCACTTACTTGATGATATTGATACTATTATTATTAACCAAAATACATTACATCGAAAATCCGAAATAATAATTCGTTGTTTAAATTTACGACCTCTATATGTCTTTCTTGTCTTTTAACTTTGCACATAAATATCTGGCCAAGTTGTTAGAAATTCGCCTATTTTTAGTAAGATAATCCAAACCAGGTGCAGACCTTGCTCGGCCTACACTAAAAAAATTAAACCTCGATAAAAGTTCAAACAAAACTTGGGGTTTAAACTAACAACCCTTAGTACAATAATTGTTCTTTGATAATTCTCATAGTTGTTTGCAAAGACTGATATTGATCGAGCAACCAATATTACGTAAAGTGAATTTAACCGAATTAAGACGATCCTTACTGAACTAATTGTTTATGTAGCAGATATTGGGGTCTGTAATAGCACACGTCTCAAAAAGTTCTAAAAATGGTATTTTGCTATAAAATATTGTATAAAAACATTTTGATTCACATCAGAATGTCGAGTAAACAGAATTCAAATGAACTGTTTCTTATTCAACTTGAAGTTTATAAACCGTTCAATACCGAGAAATTATTATAAAACAGTTGTTGAATGAATAATGCTTACTTATTGTAGACCAATAAATGGGTCAACGAAAATCAAAGAGGAGTTAAAAACTTTTATAGTCAGTACAATTCGTCAAAATAAGAATACATGCCCTCATGAATAAATGATAGTGTATCCATATACATACATATACATATGTATACATATCCGTACAAAAAAAATGTTCTCATCAGCCGGTTTCTACAGTTTCCTGAGAATTTTAGCACTCCTGAAAACGTGCATTACCTGAAAACCAGATACAGGAGTTTTTTTATTCGTTTATATCTTTAATGTCGGTCTATTTCCGCGACTAAGGCCAATCACCCATGCCAGGAGACGCGCATTCCCCAACTTGGAAATTTTTCATAATCATATTCTAAAATTTACAGTGTTTATACCCGGTTGCCAAGCGGCCAATTCCACGGCCTTGTCGATTATTAGTACTTATTTGTATTTATTATTCTGCAACAGGGTAATGCACCTATATTTACATACGCCATCATCAGAATATCTTTGTTATTCGGATATTTCACCTTTGTGATCTCGCGGACAGCCACCACGTAAGAATAATATGCAGCTTGAACTACTTTTGTTGCAATACGTGAGTTGGGATTTGGTAAACAAATATGACCTGCGACCGTAGGCTTTTCGTACAAGTATGGTTTGGAATAAATAAAATGGGATGGACAAAATACCTTTAACCTTATTGTGGTAAAAATACAGAATGTATGATGAAATATAGTGTAGAAGAAATATAGAACATATATAATTTAGAAATATAGACTTAAATAATTCCAAAACTGCTATCTTTGTTATGTCATAACATATTACACACAATTGGCTTATTACTAGTAGGCTTATTGTTTTTATTATTATATTTTTCTCCTTCTTTACTATTAGAGACACATCCACTTCTATTCTCGCCGGTAAAATTATAAAGTAAACATCTTCCGGTCTAGGTTATATCAAAGTCTACATATTAGAATATACATATATGTAGACTTTGGTTATACCTTCTTTATACAAAGCGCAGATACAATTATTATTATAAAAACATAATTAAGGCCCGTTCGCGAGATGGTTTAACAAGCATCCCGGGCCTAGGTTGGAAAAAATGTCACCTTGGTGTTAATGTGAGTGACTGTCCCTCTAATTGATGAGATTTTCCAAGTTTCCCTCATTCCAACACTAAATGGTGACTAATGATCCAACAGAATGACATATACACATATGTAACTGGAATGTATTCATTTATTTCCCCAACTTATTTAGCAATATTGGTTAGTACCTGCGTTACCACTCTGTCCTCAATATACTTCCATTTCTTCAATAGCATTTCATCAACTCGTACCGTTACCGTAACCTTATTTTATTACTAAACATAATAGCCCATTCGATGACAGGGCCATTGTTTCATACAATTACTATAATTATTACTGTATTCAATGGTAGAAATATATAAAAATTTTACGAAGGATTTTATAAATCGTTCTTTTTGGCAGTTCATTTAAACGTTGTACGTATACGTTGAGGGACTTCAAAAATTGTAACGTAGGTAATCTTGTTAAAACTAACAGAACAAACAAATGTATGTGGCGTAATGGTTTTATAATAAGAGCGCAAATTAATGATACAGAAACATAAGAAGCCTTTAAATAAAAATTAAAATACCATCTATGTATGTATAGGTACCTATGATGTTTCTTAAAATATCTGATAATCCTGTAAAGTACTTACAAAATTATTAAATTCAAGAATTAATTTTATTATACTTATAGTGTAAGCTAAACGCAAGTTTGGTTTTACCGTCTCACGTGTAATGGTGGCTATTTTTAAATTATGCACCTACCCAGCGATATCGCCATCGACATTTTTGATTACCTAACACTGTATATAAAACGTAAATGAACTTTCCTCTAACCTTGACCCAGAGAGTAATCATAGAATTCCCATATTTAAAAAAAACAACTTGACGGTTTTATCTAGAAATAGCAGTTTCAAGTCCAGGGCACTTGTGTTATTTTTTTTTCAGGAAAAACGCAAACTCAAGAGTGCATTGAACACTGACGTCACAAGTTTCTACTCATAACAAATGCAGTGCAGACCTGGTTCATACAAACTATTATGTTCTGGAATTTGTATTTTTATTTTATTTTACCACTGACACCCCACGCCACGCCAGTGGCTATAAAGATTAATTGGAAGCACTCTGAATAATTTTATTATTTTCAGTAAAGGATACGACGAGGCTCCACCCAAGACTTAGAAGTCGTTCTTGGAAACGCCTTGTTATTATTGACCCATGACTAAGGAATTTAATATGACATGCAACTATGATAAATATATATTATGGCAAATATGACATGCAATCGAAATTTTTTTGATACACAGTATTTCCGAGGAAAAAAGATTAATCGAATTTTTTATGTATAAGGTAGTTAACAAAAGGACACGTAATACGAAATTTAGTTTGGAAAACTGAAGTATTATCGGAGAATAACACATTACATGACCATTCCACTCGTTTTTGCCCTATTACATCCTGCAGTCAATATATTGACTTCCTGGTGGGCAATATTAAAGTGGGCAGTATTAAAACTGTATAATATATTCAAATAATACTCAACATTTACAAATTAGCAATATAACATTACTAATTTTGTTTTTAGTTAAAATTGTTAGAAAAAGTTAAAATAATAGAGTTGCTTGCAAGTGTATTCGCTTATTGAAACAACTTGACGAATTCGTTTTTGGAAAATGAATGGGAGTTATACCATGTTATCGGTAAAATATCCCTAATTGACTGGAAGGGTGGGTCAAGCATACAATCAAGATCTTTGGCGGTGAATTATGCGTATACGTGTGAATTTTCAAGTGTAACTTATAATGGAAAGTGGGTCGTGGAACAATAGACGATAAAAACGAAGGTCAGCACTTTTCAACAATATCCATGAAATGTAAAATAAACATTCGTTTTGGATGATGCCAAACCTTGTTTGCTAAACATTACTAAACTTCTAATTCTTCATCTGATTCTGCACTAAAAACTCGTGTTCATTCGGAAAATTCCAGTTGGCAAGACGCCTGATCAGCCACTTACCGTATATATAGAGACGCTATAAGCATTCTTTCCGCATACAAAAAACGGGTTCACTGGGCGTGGCTAAGTGTAGTAAGAATATGGCTGTCTTGCCTAGCTATGCTATTTTTGACTACGAGCTAGCTCCTCCCTACCTCAATGCTACCAGATTATTTAAAATCACTAAAAAGATAAAGGGGTCTCAGATTCGACCCTTGTGGAACACTTTCATATTATTTTATATTATTTCTGTAAAAGTCAACAGATTTTGATTAGACGAATACTTTTTTATATAAAGTGAATGACATCGATGTCATTTTATATATCAAATGAAAATGTTTCTGTTACTTCCTCTATCATATCGCCATTCCAATTTAACAATAATCGTTTTAAGTTTATAAATGTAAATATCATCATATCCATGATAAGTAGTGATTGTTTGGTATTTCAAATCAATTTGTATTTATGTCTGATACTGATGTTTAAAGGTTATTGCACTCAATGTGCTTCTCGTTTGGGAAAGAAAATAATACATGGGGGAAATAAGGCCATAATATGCATAAGAAAACATTAATAGTCTGAAATTACTATTCATATACAGTTGTTATTGTCTACTAGAAGCTAGCCAGAGGTCTAGCCGAGCAGCGATTACTAAAGGCCCGTCTAATGATTATACAGGATGTAAACGCATACAGGTAACCTGTTTCTAGGGCTTAAATAGGGTTGTTTATTCATAAAATTAAATAGGGAGTTTAAAGTAACGGAATCCATGCATGATCGAGTGCATGATACATCATATTAATATTATCTTGGTGAGATACATGATGTTAACTCTGATATTAAAAGTCAGATCTGGTAAATTTGTTTTTTGATGCAAATTTTAAAACAATAGCCCTTTGCAAGCAAAATTGTATATTATAGCAATAATTAGTTATTAATTAGTTATACTGTAATACTTTGACAACAAAGTATACATTTTTTTTTACTTTTTATGTTTCATGCACTTTGAATTTATAGTGAACAACTTGAAGTTTACTAAATATTTCTCAATTCATATTTTTAAGTAGGTATTCATTCGGGCAATCGGTGGCAAGTAGATACAGTACAAAGTACAGTACAAAGAAAACTTTTAACAACTAATAAATATAATATAATATGCATCCGCAGTGTTTGTATAAAACCACATTAAAACAAAAAAATATATATAGGCACTTATAATTTGGAATTTTCCTGACCGCAAATACATCGAACTTCAAACAATAAACCAGAAATATATATTTATGGGGACCGGCTTCCTGGAATATTTTATTATATAAGTGCATATATATCAAATAATTTTGTTTCTAACGTGGATGGTAAGAATAACTCACCAACACGCTTGAAAAAAAAACTACATCCAGTACGACCACCTTGACCTTGAAAGTCAGCCAAAAATAATTATTGTTAAAATCGATTCAGGTCTTCGGCATTACAAATTTCTTATTCTTTTCATTAATAACAAATTACTTTGCTTGGTACTAAAAATAGAAAAAGGCCATGGCGAATGGAAAACAATCAAAATGATGATTGGGGTGTCACTGACTCTTGTTGTTCGTTAGCAGCGCCACCTACATAGTTTAGTCGATATATTGGTGTGTATAATTTTGTAATTTATTATATAAGTATTTAATATATGATTCTGATTGCGGAAATGGTAATGATTTAACGTTACACAGTTATTTTTACTATGAACTTTATATACAATTTTATAAAATGTCGATTTTCAGTTTTTTTGGATATCTCTGAAACCCACACTTTTAGGTGACACTTCTTGACAGCATAAATTTGTTTCAGAATAGGCACATTTTCTTTAATTCAATGATGTATTAATATATGACGGTAGTGTTATCATTGGAAATAAAAAATATGCTAGATATTTGGGAGACCCTCAAACTATAATTTGTATTTAAAATAAAATTTGGCGTTCATAGTTACGTAAGGATATACTAAAATACTATAGATTTTTCTATTACAATTAGTTTCTCAGAAATTTCATAGAATTCCTACGTTTATTTCGTCAATTTGAAGCGCGATTGAAAGTAAAGGCGCTTGAAATCGAATCTCAGTCCTGAGTGTTTACCTCTTAAGGACGTAAGGGATTGAATCCCCTGTTCAATCCTACTTGAAGCCGTATTCCTGCGCTTTGCTTTATACAGTGCGAACGCCGGCTGTGGAACGCTCTGAATAAAAAAATCCCTGGGGGTCTATGTCAAAAATGCTCGGACACGTCAACCTCAGTTTTTGAATGCGCATCTTCTCATGTAGTTGAAATTTGTTTTTACCCCCACCCCTTTTGTGCAATGACGTCATCGACTTTTTTTTAAATAGCAACCCCAATTTTCTTTTACGGATTCTGATTCTATTCGAAATTCTGGTACCAGCAATATTAAATTTAATGTCATATTCATCTGTTAAGTTAGGTGGTACATTATCACTTTTCATTAGAAATACAGATTTGTAACAAATTAATAAAAAACATCTCAAGAGGCCGTGGAGATTATATTTTATTGAATGACAGAAGGCAAAAAACTAAAAATATTCAAATATCAAACTAAATGTTCAAATTGAGCCCCATTTGTCGCTTGGCAAAATGCAAGTCGATGAATAAATTCCTGCCTAACATTGTGTAACATCGCTGGTGTAATTGCCCGGATTTCATGTCGAATTCTTTCTTTTAAAGTTTCGATTGAATTTGGCCTATTAAAATAGACTTTACTCTTAAGGTAGCCCCACAAAAAATAGTCCAAGGGCGTAAGATCTGGGGACCTAGCTGGCCATTCTATTGTTCCCCGTCGTCCAATCCAACGCTCAGGAAAGGTATTATTTAGATAATCTCGAACCATAACGCTATAATGCGGAGGTGCTCCATCTTGCTGGAACCACAAAGCATTATCGGGAATATCAGCGTCATTGCGATTCGGATAGAGTATAGCTAGAGCTGGGACGAGATGATCTCTAAGTAGTTCCAAATATTTGTCACCCGTTAGTGTTCCCTCAATGAAATAAGGTCCTAGAATTCTGTTACCAACAATGCCAGCCCACACATTCAACTTTTGTGGATATTGGGTACGGGCCTCCATCATCCAGTGTGGATTTTCAGCTGCCCAATAGCGACAATTTTGTCTATTAACCGTGCCGTTAAGGCAAAATGTAGCCTCATCTGAGAAAATAATTCGGTTGGCTAAATCTGCATCGGCATTGCACCTCTCCATAATGCTATCACAAAATTCAATCCTTCGGTCATAATCGTCTTCATTCAGCTCATGAACTAATGTAACTTTGTACGGATGCCACTTATGTTTTTTCAAATATTTTACAACTGATGTTTGACTGATTCCATTATTAGCAGCCAACACTCGAGTAGAACTATGCGGATTTTCTTGCAACTCCACTAGCATATTCAGTTGTATTTCTTCGGAAACGTTTTGATGGTGCCTTGAGTCGCTTCTAACATGACCTCTTTCGGAAAACTTTCTTTCAATTTTACTTACTGTGGAGCGCACTATGGGGTTATCATCGGGATATTTAATATTAAATAAAACGCAGACTTCTTCTTGTGTACGCTGGTTATCTCCAGAACCTCTCATAATCAAAATTTCAATTCGTTGTTTTTCTGTTAAGTAACGAACCATTTTTCACAAACGCAAATAATAGGGGGAAGTAAATAATATAAAGTAACAATGAGTACCTACTAAAATAACAACAATTAGCTCTGCCAAATCGACTCTACAACAAACTGTCAATAAAGTATCTTAACACTTTGCTGTCAGTTTAGCTTATTTTGTTTTATTTGACATAAATTAGTAAAATTTCCACGGCCCCCTAAGATGTTTTTTCTTAGATTGTTACAAAGCTGTATTTTTTATGAAAAGTAATAATGCAGCTAACTTAACAGATGAATATGACATTAAATTTAATATTGCTGGTACCAGAATTTCGAATAGAATCAGAATCCGTAAAAGAAAATTGGGGTTGCTATTTAAAAAAAAGTCGATGACGTCATTGCACAAAAGGGGTGGGGGTAAAAACAAATTTCAACTACATGAGAAGATGCGCATTCAAAAACTGAGGTTGACGTGTCCGAGCATTTTTGACATAGACCCCCAGGGATTTTTTTATTCAGAGCGTTCCACAGCCGGCGTTCGCACTGTATACATAGCTAACGACCTAACTTCAAAATTAAGCATTGTTTGTTGTATTAATAATATATTATAACCGTTGAGTTTACTTTTTAATTTTCACAGGATCACAATAGAATTTCTTCATTTGTCACATGTGATTCTTCTGTACGTGAAGCATATAAACTTCTGCAGTTAGATCGGATGAAATCCAATCGCAATCCAGTTGCGTTTAAATCGCAATCGGAAGCAGCTTGAGTCAAGCCAATCCTGCAATATTTTAAGATTGACTTGAACGTTCTAAGCCGCTTGGAATATCAATTCCAAACGTTTAAGTCAATATTTTGAATCCTTTTTTTCAATTCATAGTCCGTCGAGGATAATCCTTAAATACGCATATTTAGAAATACGAGAGGCTTCACCTTTTGAAGTTGACCTCCACACTGGGTAAGTTTCAGGTAGCAAGAGTTCCAGAGTTCGTAGTTGAGTTCATGATAGGAAGAGTTCAGCTTTTAAAAATAGTTCGGAAATGACAATGATAGAACTGTTGGGTTTAGTTCCATCTTTTGAAAACTATACATTTTTTTGTACGCATTTTAAAGGGCGAGCCATATGTTTTAAATGGGAACCTTATCTTTATTGGACATTTGTGAAAAATGATGGTAAAAGTCTGGACAAAAACAAAAAAATGAGTTGTTTGGCATTACGAGAATTCAAAAGGTCTAAAATACTCAGGAGAATTATTGGTTCTAGCCAACGCAGGTAGTGTTTGAGTTGAACGTTTTTTACTTGATCCCACTGTACTTCAAACTGGTAAGGTAAAACCAGAGAGAACTAACAAATTTCGCTGTGGTAAAACCCCAGACGGTAAAACGAAACAGTTCCAATAGGTATATATACTCTTCAGCTTTAAATCGTTGAGAGACAAGTGCATTCACCGTTTAAATAGATTATCAAAAAAGCTTTAAACAGTCAGGTGAATCTCATTGCTTTGGTTAAAACTGTTACCTACGAAAATAGAAATTTTGTATATTAAGAAAATGAAAACGCTTTGATTTGGCGTGATTATACAGGGTGTCCACCTAGTGCGCGTAAGTCCAATATCTGGATTAATAAAAGAGATAACTTAATTTTTTTTTCTACAGGGTTGTCTAATATCCCGAGCTGCACAAAATGAAAATATATTTACATATTCAGGGTGTTCAGTTTTTCATGGACAGGTACCAACTTCGTTTTTCTAAATGGAAATATATATTTTTTATTGCTTTTTCGAACTAAACCCTTGATTTTAGTAGGACTTTCATCAGCCTTCCCTATACCTAACTTAAACTGTTTTTGAAATATTGACGGGTGAATATTGACATTTTTGCAACTTTGACACCCTGTAAAATCTAAACGGTTTGAGATCAAGCAAAACGGTTTGCACATTCCTATCTTAACTTTTCATAAGCTATCGTTTGGTACTAATTTCAAATTTATCCAGGAATTAAAAATTTTCAAAATTTTCAGAAAATTTTAAATTTTTGGATAATTCTGAAATTAGTACCAAACGATAGCTTATGAAAAGTTAAGATAGGAATGTGCAAACCGTTTTGCTTGATCTCAAACCGTTTAGATTTTACAGGGTGTCAAAGTTGCAAAAATCTCAATATTCACCCGTCAATATTTCAAAAACAGTTTAAGTTAGGTATAGGGAAGGCTGATGAAAGTCCTACTAAAATCAAGGGTTTAGTTCGAAAAAGCAATAAAAAATATATATTTCCATTTAGAAAAACGAAGTTGGTACCTGTCCAGGAAAAACTGAACACCCTGAATATGTAAATATATTTTCATTTTGTGCAGCTCGGGATATTAGACAACCCTGTAGAAAAAAAAATTAAGTTATCTCTTTTATTAACCCAGATATTGGACTTACGCGCACTAGGTGGACACCCTGTATGTCGGATGTGGGAAGATTATAAACATCTGTAAGAATTGCGTGGTTTTTATCTACATCGATTTGAAATACATACTTGTATTTCAGAATTAAGATTTTCGAACATTTGAAAACTGAAATAAAAAAAAATAAATTTAGATTTGCTTTATAAAAAAAACAAAATATGTACTTACGTTATAAAATAAGTAATTTTTAATTTGAATACAGTATTTTTCAACGAAACCCCTATAAATTATTATATCATCAATATAGGTAACAGTTTAAATTTGCTCAAATTATAGTCACATAATAGCAGATTGCCAAACAAGTTCTTAAATAATTATAGATAATAATAATAATAATGTTTAATTTAACAAACAATTGTTTTATTTGTTTTATTTACTATATGCGAAATACTAATTACTGAAGCCATAGAAAGGTACAATAATTTTTAGTTTTTTCAAACTGTTTAGTGAAATATCAATAACCAATACAATACATACAATACAATAAACCAATTATTACCAAATGGATTGATTTTTGCGTAGCAGATATATTTTGAAAATATTGGTATGGTTTTCTTTGCCATTAAAATTTACATTCTGCAGATTTCCAGAACTTTCAGCAGAGCCAACCTTTCAAATTATTTTTAGCTTTTTTAAACGGAGTTCAAATATCAAAAAATAATACAACTGCTGTGCGGTTTCTACATAGAACACTACCTTTTATCTTTCGTTCTAACCATCGTCAATCTGGGAAGGGAACTGGATTTGCATAAACTACAAACTACTTGCACTGGAACGCCGCTACTTTCACTAGATTCCCAGGTCCGTTTCCAAGGAACAGAGCTAAAACACAAGCGAGTTTCAAATAAACAATCACACGCACAGCGCTCGATACGGTGAGAAGCCCGTCAGTGACGGAAAATCGCGCATTAATGAGGATGAATTGGAACCACGCGAAGTTAACATCGATTGAACGCTGTCGGCCGCCAGAAGCAACTTCCTCCAATCGTACCAGCCTTCATGTGGTACGAGGAGCACGTGCAACCCGGAATTTATTGTTAGACAAAAGCGCCGGTGCGGGCGCCCAGCGGCGTCTGGTCCTAAGGGACGCAAGGGCACGTGCCCACTCTTTTCTACACATTCTCGGCGAAAAGAAATGATATATGAACACCCTCAACTTTTAATTTTGATGGTTTTAATATTGGTTCGTTAACCGAGTTAGCGAATTACCTACACCCCAATAAAGATCAAATAACACCAGTCTTTCTGTACCAGAAGGTGGCGCATAAGGGCACTCAGTATCCGCACTTATAAGTCAACATCGCTTACGATATTTGACACAGCCATTTCTTATGATGTCATCACTGCCACCGCTTATAGTATATGTAGAAATATTTACAGTAGCACCTAGCACCAAATAGTCGCTTGATGGTCAAGTGAAATTAATGAAACCTTGACAGATTAGGAAACTATGAAAGGCCTGAAAGGCCAAAATAAAAAAAATAATTTAGGAATTTTTAAATAGCTCGTTGGAAATTTCCGAATAAGATCTGGAAATTTCCGAATAAGATCTGGAAATTTCCAGATAGCTGCATAAAACCTGGCAATTTCTGAATAGAAGCCAGGGGTCAAATTAAAAAAAAAAGAAACTGAATAAGCGCACCAACCTCCATACTTTTTCTGCATGAAGCCAGCTGGAACTGAAGCCAGGACCTTTCAATTGAAAGGCCAAGACTTTAGACCCACTACCTTCATAGAATGTAAATTTTTAAAAAATCTATTACCGTTAATAACGTTATTACCTAAAACCGTTTGTGCCTCTTGGATTTAATTTTGCCGAGGTATGCCATTCGGGCAACACCACCAAATTTTCATAGATTTAAGTTTAAAATGATGTGCAACGTGGTCTTTCTTTCCATTTAAAAATTTTGAGTAGACACTAATTGTAAACAAAATTTTCTTTCTCTATGATTTACTATATTTTCTATGAACTCTTTCACACAAAATTTAGTAGTAGTAGTTAATAGGTTAATAGTTACTTTATAAGTAGCCCGTATACGAGTATGCTTCTAAAATTTTAAATTTAAAACCACGTCTTTTAAATTTATCTGGGACACCTTGTTCAGCGGCTAGTCGCTCATTGCGAACAATTTGAACAATTTGAGTAATTGGTCAATTTTCTATTTAAAAATGACAATATCACTTTATGAACCAAAATAAACATAACCTCTATCTACGAGTGTATCTATTATTGCTACATTACATCATAATGCTGTATGGGTAGGGTCAAAATAATAACACCTATTTACTTGCTTATATAAATAAAAACGGAAGAAACGAGTTTTTACACCCAACATGATGGAGCACAAGTCTAACTCCACTAATTTCTAAATAACATGCCAATCAGGCAAGAGGATATATCCCAGAGAAAACCAGCTAGCTAAAGACGTCGATGTTTCAGGGATCCTGTTCCTATTCGAATCATTGAATTAACGGAAAGGATCTAGGAGCCCTAGGGCGGTATAGATCTGGAACGGGACTCTAAATTCGGTTAGTGCAGTAACTTCTATACGATAATCCATGTGCATCTTCACCCTGCATTGGGCCTATGAGTTAAGCTATACCGAAAAATTGAAAGAACTGTGAAACAAGCGGTGTATCGCGGTTAAATTGAATACTTTGCAAATTTTAAAGTGTTTTCAAAAATAGGTACTTTGATCTCGAATGGTGTAGCAATTAATAGGCATCTCTCCAATGTTATAGAAGATAGAGTTTACTGCGAGAGATAGAACGTTTTAGGAGAATAGTGTAATGTACTATTAGTTTTAGTCTTTGTCGTAGTTTTCAACATTTTTCAAAAATACTGCATTTTGGGTTGACTTTTCCTACGAATTGTAAGGTATAAACATTAATAAGCATTTAAATTAGAATTTTTTTATGAAAGTCGCCATTTTGGATATTCGACTGTCAACTTTTTTCTTATTAAAAACACCATATAGGAGCTGTACATGGTTGGATAGTTTTGTATTCTGAATTCAACAATGTATGCCCTTTTGAATAAAAATGCCACTTCTAGACACAGAAATATTTATTTAATAAGAATGCTATGGAAATAAAACAGATAATAAATAATAATATCTCTATCCCTCATTAAACTGTAATATTATTCATCGTTACTTTTAAATAATAATTATTACAATAAATGTTGGAATTTGGTGATCGATCAGCGGGATCCTGAATTTCTAATAACCATAAAACCATGCTAAGAACCAAAAAATTAACATAACTCTAGTACACCAAGTCACATAATTAACGTGGAAAGATATGCCCATTATTTTTATATGTTTGTATAACAATACACGCTTTCTACTAGTAACTAGATGGCAACCAAAATGTTTAAATTTTATTGATAATTTTTTAAAATATTGGCAATCGTCCGTTTTCTTTAGACCTTCTGCCATGTTCATTTTATTTTTATAAAAACTATACATATAAAATAAACATCTTGAAGGAGGTTGGAACATTTGGTGTGAACCTAACACTGACGTAGTTGTGAGTTTTAGTCATCTCCAGATGATGCCAACTTGGTTAGCGAAACGCGCGTGGAATGTAGTACAGATAGTGTTTCGGTGTTATGTGGAAAATTACGTCACTGTTATGCATATAAACAGAAGGACACCACGTAACTACCAGCAGCTACTGAAATATCACAACATGATCCATAATTTTGATTATGGCCAGTAAGTAAAGAGTAATCAATAATGAGATAATGAAATATACTCGCTCTAAGAAAAATATTAATTATTACGATAAAATAAATTATTCAAACTGATTCAGTCAATGCAATTTTAAAATAAGTATTTTTATATGAAGATACTCCAGCAAGCCTATCAAATCAAATGTATGTTTAGCCATTGGCTAAACGAAATATCTAATAACTTTACGATGGTTTAACTTTGTCATTAAGAGATTAAGGTATATTATTCTATGACAAATTCCCGGACAAAATGATAATTTGCACGGTAATTGTACGTTTGCTATTCGGTACAGTAATTTCACACTTAGATGGCCGAGAAAAAAAAAGAAAAAACGACCCGTTGTCAATTTTGAACAAAATCGGCATCACCGTAATTTAAAATAATGATACCGCTTGTGCCACGGGCAGGATGTAAAAAAATTCCCGACAAAAAATGCCTGTTCTTTAATTTTTTAAACGTGCTCAATACTTATATAAGTGAACTCATAGAATGGTGAATAATAATGGTTATCGAGAAAATAATATGATTGTGGAGTGCAATTTAAATTTTTCATGCATTAGACGTGCACGAACGCTGGCTTTAATTGATATGGAATTAAATGGTATTTACAATGGCTATGGGAATAGTAAGTCTAAATGATATTGAGGTAATTGGGTTGCACTTTAATTGAATTCTTAATTCTATAGTTTAAAACAACACTAAAAGTACTAGTAATAAGAATGATATAGTGATTATAAAAAAATTTAAACTATTAAATGGTCACCAACTGATACAACAAGAATAGTCACAGTCACGCTTCCTGAGAATTTTTTCTAACAGACCGATAGGAGATAGACATCTTTAGCAGTCAATGAAAATATAGATCTAAGTAATTATCCAAACTGTTTTTATGATACAAGAAGTATATTCTATTTTTATTAATACACCACATGAAAACATTTTCTTGATGAAAGTAGTCATGCTAATGGGGTTGTCAGGATGCTCTGTGGAGACGAACTTTCGAAAATGAGGGTGTAAATGACCGAGAGAACGAAGAATACATTCATAATAGATCTTTGCCAATAGTCATAATTCCAGTTTGAAAAATTAAAATTCAGAGAACATAACTCAATATAAATGCAATTCAGCTGATATATATCGAAAGTACTCGGTACTCGATGCTTAGAAATCTACTTTTCTCCCAGCCCTAGGGAAATTGTGCACAATCTGGCAACACCGCCTCTGGGGGTGGCAGAGAAAAACCCCCAAGGGGCGAAGTCTCAACTCTCTAGGCCCTCAAATAAGGAATATATGCCCTTTTGTCCACATTTTCTGGATTTATTTAACTGCCCTGGTATGTGGATTATTCGTGAGTATCCGATGGAAATTTCTACAAGGATCTAGAAGCCTAGTTCACCTATATAAAGGCCGTGGTCCGCGGTGTGCCGGCGAAAAGTCTGTTAGTATTAATCATACAGCTATCGAGAAGGAAGAAGCAATACTAAGTGCAATATTGTACAAGAAGTGTTGTGTTTAAAGTGTTAAATAAAGATTTTTACTGTTGTATAAAAGTCTCACTTATCTTTAGAACCCTGGAAGGAGTAACAATACTAAAACTGTTCAAAATAAAACCGTGAAAAGGTAAATTAATTAGGTACGTCTATGGAAAAGCAATAAAATATCCTCAAAAGTACGTCTCCCTTTTGGAACTGAGGTCACGAATCCATCGGTACACATCAAAGAAACAGGCAAAAATACAGAGTTTGCATTACCAAACTCTGATAGATACAGTTGACATAATAAAGCTTTAGATCAGGGCTGTTCAACATGAGGCCCGCGGCCTGCGTGCGGCAAAAAAATATATGCTTAAAATACGATAATAAAATACGAGCACTTTGAAGAAATGAAGGATTTTCAGAAAGTTGCATATTTAACTCATATACAATACATTGACACAATTGCAGAAAAATTCGAAAACCAATTTAGCGACTTTAAGGAAATCGAAGGAGAAATTTCAGTTTTTACTCAGCCACTTAATATTTCTGTTGAGAACGTAAACAGAGCAGACGTTCAACTATAATTGTGTGATTTGCAGTCAGATCCTTTTGACCAGGGAAGAACCCAAATAGGATTGGACTTTTTTAAGTTACTCACAGGAGATCTTTACCTCAAGTTGCGAAACTTAGGCCATAAAGGGCTTAATGCTGGGAAGCACGTATCTTTGCGGAAGCAGCTTTTCCAACATGAAATTTATAAAGCGAAAATATAGGTGTTCCCTGTCTGATCAGTCACTTACTCAGTTGCTTCATTTGTCAACAACAAATACATATTAATATCAATATTGATACATTGGTTAGTGAAAACCAACATTCCCAAACTTCCCACTAATTTTTGTTGTATTTGTTATATACCTATTACAAATCACTGATAAAGTTGCATACAAAGTATTGTATGATGTGGCCCTCACAACCGTAATTTTACTTACAGCGGTCCTTGGGCCACTTAACTTGGACAGCCCTGCTTTAGATGATCATCGGTATCGGTTTTAGTTGATGAAGGAAGTGGCATTTCAAAGATGGTGGGTGGTTGGAGATTTCCTAAATTGCTGAAGGGTGGAACAGCGTGTTGCAGACAAATTGAAACATGGAAACACTTTCTATGTGAGATGATGAGACATCTATGAAGACAAATGTGGTCGTCAGTGTCAAGGGTTGTGTGGGAAAGAAAATTAAGAAAAACGATAAATAGCTACCTATTTATTAGATATACAATTATTGGTAAAATTGTCCTCAATAAACAAGTTTATGTCGATGCCTTGGGATTTCCTTACTATTTTACTTTAGTTATTCTTATTATATCTTATGGTTCTCACGGATTGACAAGAGGTTCATTTCACACATGCTTTATAAATAATCAGCATCGGATGCTGAATAAAAAATCTACTTTCTAGACTAGCAGGACGACACACATATTGCTAATAGGAAATTAATGGAAATTAGAGGAAATTATTTGTTTAATGGTAAAAATCGTTGATAACTGAGAAAACTCTAGTCGTTTAAGCCTTGGACTTAGATACGGCAGCAAATAAAGATGTATTTTTATAACCTACAAAACAGGACCTTTTGTTTGAAAGGGCTCAATATTATTAAATCAAATAAGCATATTTTTTAACTGGTAAAAACTGGTATTAAATACGCACTAAAAACTAAAAACGATATGCTATGCTACGCTTTTGTACATACAGGGTGGGCCAATGAAAAGTTTACACCTTAAATAACTTGGTATACAAGTTTTTTCAAACAAATTCCAGAGACAGGTCGATTTTTATTTCAAGGGTGATATATTTCCATATTATTGACATTTATACAGGGTGTCTCAAAAAAGAGATATTTACCATAACTTAGATATATTTTTTAAATGGTACACCCTGTGTATTTTTACAGATTTGGACAGAACGTTCTCTAACGAATACAATTAGTGTTTGATGGATCTATCTTTAATAGTGAGGGAGAAATACATACCCTAAATAGTGTTCCATAAGAGCAGTGTGTTATAGAAAGACTTTGTAATGGCTGTAGCCTAGCAACGAATCAATAATCTCTAACTCATTATGCTTATGGAAAACTCTTTTATGTATATCTCCCTCACTATTAGAGCTACATCCGTCAAACCCTATATCAATGTATTGGTAAGAGGACGTTCTATCCAAATCTGTAAAAATACACAATGCGTTCCATTTAAAAAATATAAGTTGTAGGTAGTAAATATCTCTTTTTATGAAATATCATTTCATATAATTTTTTTATATCATTTATGAAAAAACGGTTAACTTTAGATATAGGGTGTTGTATATGAAAAAGTCGTAGAATTCTGCGTGGAATCCGAAAACATAATATACAGGGTATTCCATTTCAGAAAATGCAAGTTTGGCATGTCACGCGTTTTCGAAACACCCTGTATCAAGATTTTACATTCTGGAATAAAGTACACTTGATTTCCTACAACTTTTGTATTTAACTTTTTTTCCTCAGATTAAGGGAGATCCTCTGTGGGTGGCTAAAATATAACTAATGACCCTGTACTCATCTGTCATTCTACTAGGTACAGCGTTTTGTGATTATGACAAACATAAACGTTCAAATCGAGGCCCACTTAGTGCCACCTAAATAAAACATTTTTTAGTTTTTGAATGAACGCTGAAAAAATATTGTATGCAACTCGTACAAAAATTGTTTATTGAACTCGACGTCTTGTCCAACTCGGCCTGACGGCCTCGTTGGACAATTTCACGTCGCGTGCAATAAACACTTACTTTTTGCACTTGTTGCGTAAATAACTATTTTCTAATTTTGACTTTTAAAGTGACACTTTTCAAAACTATTGACGTTATGGAACGTCTTACTTTTCATAACTAGTTATGAAAAGTAAAATATTTCCCAACTGGTGATGAAACGTGTGTTTCACCATCAGTTATAAAAGTATATACTACAAAAAATGAACAACTTCAACGTGAATCGTCTTTATTTAACATTAACATTCATAAATACTAACTATTATATATATTTATACCCTGGACCCAATTATCTGCTTATTCTTAATTTATTGGAATTAATTAAGCAAATAAATTGTGAATGCAATATATGTACTATGTACAAAATGGATAAAAACACATAATAATTTAGTCCCGGATTTAATTATGTTTCGGATTAGTAAATGACGAAATGTTATTTTTATGCATTTTAGTTTTCAACACTATTACAGATTACAGAAGCGTATCCAAACAAATCATCACCAGACCAAAAAAAATATATGATCTATCTCTGATGCAGAAAGATTTCGCAAGGCCAAAAGAATAATCGAATCTTGTTTAAACCAAAAATATTTGAATTTTACAGTTCATCCAATTTACAATTAAGTACAGAGTTTTAATTTTAAAGTGAAAATCCTCAATACACAACTCCCGGTACCTAAAGTTACCTCATCCGACTGATGTGATAATTTTTAAATGAGGAACTCTGTGTTTTGTATACCTACCTATCAACAGGGTGATCGAAGGTTAACGGGAAAATAGTATAATATAATATATAAAACATATATTTGTATTTCCGTAAACTTTGGCTGAACACCTTGATGACATTTCTATTCCTTGCTTCTATGCCTCATTTTATTTGTACCAACAAATTACCACCTCTTAAAATTTAGCACATTTCTTAAAAAATCGCAGTAGATCTTCAGCTGTTCGATAGTTCAAATTGATGTTAACAGAATGAGGCTGGAAGAGGTGATGTAAATAAAACTTTCCATTTTTTATCCCATTTTAAGAATTTATATCATAGGTACCCTCATCATACCCAACTCACTGTATTGTTCTATATAAACATGCATATGTGAACATTTTTATGTTATAATAAATTAAATTGACAGTCACATAATCTCATCTTGAAACAGTTGATTTTTTTTATTAAAATTGTTTGACTAATTTCTTTCTTCCACAGGTAAGTAGGTAGTTTAAGAGTTTAACTATTCTTTTAGTCTATGCCACACAACCTGAATTACCAGCTCAATAATTATTAAAACATATCTGCAAATGGGTACCAATCAGTAAATCGTAACGGTCTATTAAATCTGAAGTTAATGCCTGATTTTACCCGATACTAAAAAAAGTATGCTTCTAGAAAGTGTTAAGTTCAGACATTCTCTACAGTTTATGACACCTCCAAGTTTTTAATTAGACCCAGCCGGTGTACCTATTCGATACCAGCAATTTGTCTTTGGCCATTTGTTATATTACAAGAACATTATTTATAATTTAGAAGAACCTGAACCCATCACAGAAGTCCGAAAAAAGGTAGCAAGATTTAATGTAACTAGGTACCTATATTATTAATGTAGGCGTTAAAAAATAGTATTCTTACTTTGTTGTAACCCCAGATTATTCGCCAGGAAACACTCTACACTTTAAAGTTAGTGAACAATGAACGCTCGAACAACCAGTCAGTTTCTCTACCTTCCTCTGGCGAAGCGCAAAGCACTACTAAAAAAAACCACCACCTTAAAACAGGTTCCTGATATGTGGTGCCATCTGCAGAGAACCACATGGTACCAGGAGTCAAAATACACCTTTCTCTGCTCAAGGCGGACAGTTTAAAATTATTGCAGAATCTCCTCAAAGAAAAGCATCAGTCCAGTCAATAAGTTTAGAAAGAAACAAGGGAGGAAAATACTTTATTCACACAAATGTCATGTTAAAAGTAAATTACATATTTATAATATATACAGTGTATATACTATGCCGCAGGTACATGCCAAGTTTCCTGGTAAGAACTCGAGGGACTAGGTAGCACTGAATTGAAAAATGTTTGAAAACGTGTTTTGTCTAAAAATGTTGCCTTAAAAATAAAAAAGATTCACACTGTATGAAAGAAAACTACGAGCAAGCACAACCGATCAATGTATTTGGGACATAAACTAAATTTTGTTTTCATAAGAAACTTGTTTAGTCTTTTTCAACGCTATTTTATGAAATCGGGAATTTTGTGTCGAGTTTTCATATTACTTCAAATATCTCCAACAATTACAGAGCAGCGGGGGTGGACGTTACAATAACTATTCTGGGTCTTCAGTCCTTATTGTAGGGGATGTCACATAAAAATGAATTTTATTTATATGTCTCAAACCCAATTTACATATTATACCTCTATAACTGCAGTAGGTACGTAGTATCTATTAGCTAATAGAACGAAGACGATATATTTACGCCCCAGGTTTCCCTCATTCCAGCACTGAATGGTGGTTAGGGCCTATAGGAACGTTAGTTGTCCTGGAAGCGCAAATGCGGCCTACTGAAGTATTTGATATGATATGATAATATACCACCTCCTCTCTCACACTAGCCTAAGACTTCCGGGCTATTGTGATTAGAATTAAGGGTAGATATATTATTATTGTGTTTTTTGCGCATCATGCGCAAAATCTCAGTTCTTCGCTGGTTCATTTTTCTTGTAGATGGGTTAATACCAAGAAGTATAATAAGAATTAACTTTATTAACATTATTATTATTATTATTATTATTATTCATTCCAAGGCTAGCAAGAGTGTTTTAGGAGCTCTTTTTTCTTATTCTCGTTTACTCGACAATGAAGAAGTAACGAAAATGATAGGATTTTAGGTTTATTGATATTTAATATTGATTTCTTTTTAATCATTTATTTTTTCCTATGGAAATTTGCAATTTTAAGATAGGTATCACAAAATGCTACCCTGTCTCCTCTTGGTGTGCTGGACAATCGCCCATCATAATTACCGCCTGGAGGGGCCGTGGTAAACATTAGGTATTGGCGATTCCAAAAATAAATGCGCTCTCTGCATGAAAATATTTTAACCTACTTAAAAGGTAATTTTTGGAGGGTTATTCCTGATATAATGATAAACAACACATTTGGGTTTGTTTAACGTAATAATTTACTGGTGTTTATGATTTTTTGGTATTTCAAAGTTAAACGACGTGGTTAGTATTTGTACATCTTTATTTTTACATTTTAAAATGGCATTCAAAAGAAATCAGCCCAACACGAACTGCCGTATTTATGGGTGTCATTCCACAAAATGTGTCAATAGAAGTGTGTAAGATAGAAGATAGGTAAAAGTTTGGTCCTAGTATAAGAAACTGTTTTTCATTCATTTCTCCAAAAGGCATGTAACAATTTAATAACATTGAACACGTTTATTTACACAACATAACCACTTTGTTGTAGTTTGTCTATAGTTTTCTATAATTAGTCTTATAAAAACAGAATATATTTTAATTTAAACATTAGTTAACAAAAACAAGCACTAATATGATATCACCATACAGTTTATCACACTTATTTTAGCCCAAAATGTAAGTAAACAAAAACTAGGGTACCTGTTTCATCCCAAAAAATTTATATAGGTAATTAGCAATTAAGTACTTAGTACTTATGGACGTATGACTGCTTTTACCACTCTTTTTATCCTTTATTTCACCCTAACTAGCGCATGAAGTCACTCTATTGATGGCTGTTGATTGCTAAATTGCTAGATGATGTGATATGAAATGCAAAATTTTTACTCGTCTTCCTCCATATTTGTTTACAATTTGCAGCGCCCTCATCGGTAATTTGAATCGCCAATAGCAGTAGGCACCAATAAATAGGTACCTATTTGACTCAAATGTCACTTATGTGACACATGTATAAAACAAATATCTCGCAAGAACGCACGCAACGAGTAAGCCGGAGTAGACCCGTACACATTATTACCACATGTAAACGAGTAACCTCTTGACATCCGAGAGGAAACAGGAAACGAAAAACGGGAACTAACTCAGTGATTTTGACGTTTGATGTTAAACTGTCTCTTTTTCCATTCCATGGATGATGTTACCACAAGTATAGATTTACTGTCTTCATCATATAATATATAATACTATATATATATATATATATATATATATATATATATATATATATATATATATATATATATATATATATGGTCTTCCGCAAGTATAGGCAACCAACATTGCACCTATTGGTATTGATTAAAAAAAATCCCTACTCAGTGCAGTCCTCCCGGACCGGTTAGAGTTTTAATAAAATAAAAATATTTTGAACAATTATTTAATCTTACAAATGAATTGTTCATAACATTGAATTTACATGTAATTAAGTGTTCCATATGGATAATTGATAAATAGGGAAAAATTTGACCAAGTCAAACTTGGGCGGGTCAATTTTTACAAAATTTATTATTATTGTTAATCAGCTGTATCAAAAGGACATTACTAAAAGACTTTTAACAACAATATAAGCAAAGGGGATATGATCAGGAGATTCTATTAGCATCATTTGATTTGCACACCCTGCCTGACAGAAGAAATTGTACCGCTTTGATATTTTTGTGTAAACTGTTTAGCTGTAGGATAGAGTGTGACTACTTGTTGAGCCAATTTAAGTTGTCGGTGCCTAGAGTGGAGTCGAAACAGATGCAGACTTTTCATTACGTAACACCGAGAACTAATATTTTGTCCAATGCCAATAAGTCACTTTTGTTTATAAAATGTCTCAGTTGTTTAACAAGGTGTCCTAATATGAGACATACATTCTGACAGTTTGAATTGTATTGTTAATAGTTATAAGCAGTGACTCCATGATCAACGCAATTAATGTTTGCTTTGGTTTTGTATTTTATTGGAAATAGTAATTAATTAAACAATAATGTGTTGATCTTATTTTACCAAGAAAATTAATAATATTAACGTTGAAGTTGTAAAATTAATACATAATTTCAGTTTCAGTTAAATTAACTATTTATATGTACCTAATTTTATATCGTAACAGTTATTGTGCTTTATTTATTACTATCATATTTATCCTATATGTATATCTATCCCAAAAGTCGGCAAAAGCACAGAACGTATTCAATATATGAAATGTCGTAGGCACATGCGACACATACAATAATTATTATAGATACCAATTAATCAATTATACATAATATAAAGAGCAAAAGTAATTCGCATGAACTAATAATATACTATATGAATTATATACATTGTAAGTAAAATACAGTCTATCAAAAAATATATTATTCTAGTGTAGGTAAACCTACTCCAGCAAGTTTAGTTAAAGCATTCACTTAAAAGGGGAATATTCTAATTTTTTTAAACACTACTCGTATAATTTGTTGTATAATTGGTGCATTCTAAAATATAATCAGGCAATGTTGATTAATTGAGACGAGTTATTGAAGGCGGATGTAATTAATTAATTGAAACAAGACTTTTCTTTCTCCACAAATGTACTTGTTAAGAAATGTGTATTACTTCATTTAATTAATTATATTATTTATAATTAATCATTTTAATTTTTTTTATTTGATTGTATATTGCATCATAATGTTTAACAGACTACGAAACTATTTAACGAGTAAATCGGAGTAAACCCGTTGACATTACAACGTGTAAATGGGTAACTTAAGTGAACACACCCTTGACATCCGCGAAGAAACTGAAAACGGAACCACAGATGAACGGAACTAGCCCTGTAATTTTGACGTTTGGCTGTCTGTTAATAACTAACCTCCTTTTCCATGGATGACGGTATGTTACGTGTTACGTCACGCCACTTGTCCTACGAAATGCAAGCCCAGCCCCAGCTGAAAGTATAAATAAATAATTGTTATGGGATTAAATTTCAAATGGAACTGCAAAATAAGCGAAAACGATTAATGTGATTCGTGGTGTTTAATTGTTATGTTGCTATATGTATATCGGAAATATGCTAGTCATCGTTATCATGATCACTAATGTGTAGACTAAACAGAAGAAACTAAGGTTAGATACCCATTTGCTATTTGCTTAACGAATCAGGAAAAAATTGCAATAGAAATTATTTATAACCGTTTCGTAATTGCCGAATACGATTGCTTCGAGTGTTTAAGTCACGTGAAACCTCTTATATCAATTTAAATAAATAGCATACAGTGCAGTAATAAAAGAAATGGATGTACTTATGGAGTCACCAAGGAAAAAAAGCCGTACTGATGTGGAGTCGAAGGTGACTGTCATTCTAGGAGCACAATGGGGCGACGAGGGCAAAGGAAAAGTGGTAGATATGTTAGCTACTGATGCTGATATCGTTTGTCGGTGTCAAGGAGGAAACAATGCCGGTCATACTGTTGTGATTGATGGAGTAGAATACGATTTTCATTTATTACCGAGTGGAATCATTCATCCTAAATGCAAGTCAATTATAGGAAATGGTGTGGTTATTCATTTACCTGGTATGTTCGATGAAATAGAGAAGAATGAGAAAAAGGGCCTAACAAACTGGGGCGATCGCCTGATTATTTCTGATAGAGCGCATCTTGTTTTTGATTTTCATCAACAAGTTGATGGACTGCAAGAACAGGAAAACAATAAGAAAGGGCAAGGATTAGGAACAACTAAAAAAGGCATTGGTCCAGCTTATTCTTCCAAGGCAACCAGAAATGGAATTCGAATGGGGGATCTATTGGGGAATTTTGCGGCATTTCAAAAAAAGTTTGAAGATTTAGCAAATACGTATCAAAGAATGTTTCCAACATTAAAAGTTGATGTTAAAAAGGAATTGGCGCAGTATAAAGTATATGCCGAAAGAATTAGACCTCAAGTGCGTGACACAGTTTCTTATCTTGATAAAGCAATTAAGGAGGGAAGAAAAGTACTTGTCGAAGGAGCTAATGCCGCCATGTTGGATATAGATTTTGGTACATATCCCTATGTAACTTCTTCTAACTGCAGTGTAGGTGGTGTATGTACGGGACTTGGAATTTCACCCCATAGGATTGGAGACGTTATCGGAGTGGTCAAAGCATATACGACTAGAGTTGGTGATGGACCATTTCCTACAGAATTACATAACAGTATTGGTGAGTTAATGCAGTCTAGAGGCGGAGAAATTGGAGTTACGACAAAAAGGAAGCGTCGTTGCGGTTGGTTGGATATTGTATTACTACAGTACACGAATATGATTAATGGCTACACTGCTTTATGCTTAACAAAGCTAGATATATTAGATACTTTACCTGAACTTAAATTGGCTATTGCATACAGATTGAATGGGAAGCAAATTAACTATTTCCCGTCCAGTGCAGCAGATTTGGCATCAGTCGAAGTTGAGTATGTAACAATGCCTGGTTGGCAAAAAAGCACAGAAGATGTTAGGAAATTTGAGGATTTGCCCAACAATGCTAAAGACTATGTCAATAAAATAGAAGACCTGTTGAAAGTACCAGTCAAGTGGATTGGTGTAGGCAAAGGAAGAGAGTCGATAATAACCATTTAAGTAGCTGATGTGTAATTAAATATTTCAACAGTATAAGCAAATTGTATTTTATTGGAAATAGTAATTAATTAAACAAATAATGTGTTGATCTTATTTTACTAAGAAAATAAAAAATATTAACGTTGATGTTGTAAAATTAATGCATAATTTCGATTTGAGTTAAATTATATGTACCTAATTTTATATTATAGTAGAAAATATGTCGGATGTCTGTATGTTTTGCGAAGGTTTTCTAAATTTTGATAAAGGTAGTATGATAAATATAAATTGAATGCTTCCCCATTAAAAAGAGGTGGTGTGAAAATTATTCAAATCAATGTTTTCCCCTTAAAATAGGTACTGCGAAAAATGGTAAAACAGACATCTTTTGAAAATATTACCTACAGTAGAAAAAAAAAATAATTGAAGCTAATTATGACAGATTTAAACTTAATGTATAATTTTAATTAAAATAAATTATTCTATAAATTAGAGGTACTATATTTGAGGACTATATTCAACCATTTGTTCAATTATTACAAAGGCAGGTCATTTTAATTTTTGAAACTTAGAAGTTTATTTCAAGACATTTTGCAATTTATATATGATATGTCTTTCTGAGATAGTTTATTTGAACATTTTCATTTAAAATTAAGTAAAAAAAGTTCTATTATTTAAAATATGAAGCTGGTCCAATAGATATAAAACTAGTTTCTATAGAAAAAAAATTGGGATAAGATAACAACAATATTAAAGTTAAATGTATTCTTACAGGAGCAGTGACTTTATCTAGGTTTTAATATTTTTTTCTCCAAATGACATTAAAAGCGGCTTTTTAATGACATTTGACAGGCTTAAAAGGTGTATTTTTACTGCCTAGTCAAAAAAGTTCGTTGCTATGTTAACATTCTAGGTAATAATTTAAATCAAACTGCTAATTTAAATTGACAAAGACAGTAGGTAAACAAAAAATAATGGAGTTTTAAATAAAAAAAATTACACAAAACTGGTTTTATTACATTACAACTACAAATTACAACAGAAAATTTTCACTTATTAGAAATATTATGTTGAATTGTGAACAATTATTTAATATAATTGAATTCTCTTCACGCTCCTCCTTTTTCGTAAAATTAACAATATTATTATCCACACTACTTGATACTTTTATGTCATCAGCGGTAAACATAGTAACGAAGAGCCAGTTATCTTTGCTAAAATAATTTAATTAATTGGATATTAATAATGAAACACAATTAATAAATATAAAAAAGACAATTTTGCGTGAAATTGGAACAAATTTGGAGAAAAAATTATGTTACACACGGCAGAAAAGCAGATTTAATGCTTTGGCTGGTTTCCTAGCCTTGGCTATGAAACACCAGCCGCGGTATTAAATCATGTGTTTTTCTGCTTAGTAAAACAAATAACTATTATTGACGATTGACCTATTTCAAGTTAAAAACTTTAATATCAATTTCAAAGTAAAAATGCTATTAAAATTTTCTCAGTATTCTGTCTAATTGTACCTTTTCCAAATAATTATTACACGGGAAACAAAAAAAAAAAAAAAACAATGTAAACATTGTGCAAATAATGTATGTACTGGAAAAGTAAAGCGAATTAGTGCCTTGAATGATTGGCTATGTTAACATACTCATGTGGGTATTTTTACACACTTTTTCTTATGTCTGACTAAAACATAAATAATACAGAATTTTAATCATTAAAGGTAAATAATTACATTAAACAAGGCCGTATAAAGATTTTGACAATAATTCAGAATACATTTATAAATTCCTAATTTTTTTTTTAATAAAATCTCATTTTTTTAATGAAAGGGTGGTGTTACCGTGGGAATATTAAATAATCAATAGACTTGAACATAATTAAATACAATCAGATATTTTTTTTTTGCTGAAAGTTATATCTAGAGATATAATATTCACATCACATACACACCACCCCTTGTTACGTCTTCAACAAAATAAAACAACTCTGTCTAATTATATTTAACTGTGTTAATTGTTTCATACCTCTATGATAACAAAGTAGCACATTTAATTAAATACTCACTAATACAGTGAGATCCAGAATGATTGACGGGATTCTGAACGCACGTTGCCTAAATAGCTATCAAAACTGGTTTCCATTTGCAAAAATTACTTTATTTCCTATTTTGATTTATTTTCTTAAAATTGATCAGTTGACAATAGAAAATAAAGTAATATTAATAAACGGAAACCAGCCATGATAGCAATTAGGAGAGATTGGGTTCACAATCCGGTCAATCATTTTGGATCTCTTTGTATATGAAGTAATAAAATTTGTGTATTATTAAATTAAGACGACCCTGTATGATATATAGCTATGTATGATCTAGGTATTTAAATGGGAAAATGTGGACAGGTAATGCCGAGGTACAGTAATGAAAAAAAAAAAATAGTTGAAGATTAACTTTTCGTAATTTTTTTTATGGATGTGGATTCTCAATTACGACTATTTCCTTCTTCCGCTAATATAGTTCTAATGCCTACATTAGAACTATATTAATCTTCGAAAAAATAAAACCAAAGAATGAAGGACATAGAAAGCATCTAATGAAATTCGCTGATGTATTCAAACTATTCAGGGTTTCAATTGACTGATTTCAATACCTTAAATTTCTACTGAATGTGGGACAGTCTGGAAAAAAAACTAGCATTTGCAACTAATATATTATTTATTCATTAAAATGTTCATAACAACCTTCAACATTTATAATATTGCTTCGAATTGTCGACTAGATCTACCACAAAAGCAGTTCAGGGGATTTTCCGCCAGAGCATTATTTCATAATACTTATTACCAAGGCAAAACTTTATTGCAACATCATCTTACGGCTAGGAGTTTACTGTGCGAATTATTAAATAAAATTAAATAAAAAAAGTTTACAAGGAACAAATATGACTAGAAATTATATGTAAAAAAATAACGTAATGTAATAGCTAAATTTCTTGTACTGTTCTTATAGTCTTTTTAATCTAATATTATTATTTGTTCGATTGACTAGTAGAAGCGCATTGAGGTAGCGTGACAACGTCTGTCATCGGAGTGCCCAACACTTGCTCACACACTGTGTTTGGGTCCAACATTAGACAGTTGATTTGGTCTTCATTCAGCATGTCAACACTAAAAAAATTTAAACATGAATTACTAAAGTTTTGCTTAGATACGAGAGAAAAATAATTTACTGAATAATTAATATATACGTATATATGTAGGTACCGCATATACTTTGCTCAAAACTATACTGCTTTTATACATTCATATGTTCACAATAAATAAGAGGAAATAAAGCTTTGGTATCTTTTAATTTACATCTTGATATGCTGTCTATTGCTAATTTATTTTAATATTAGAAATATTTGTCAATTTCTTTTACCTCTTTGGTAGCACTTAAAGTTTTATAGATCTAGAGGGACATATCTGATTACATTATTGTAACAGTAAGTGATTCAAAAACATGTATTATGATATTGCGCAACGATTCCTCCCTCAGATATCAAAATATGGAAACAGTAGGTACCAAATACCTAACTAAAATTGACCTAATATATTTTGACAAATCTGGAAAATAGTATCTCATTTAAATTTAGACAGAAAGCTTTATTAACTCTGTTGCATACTTTCACTGTTGTATAACCTCACTTGTTATCCTTATTTTTAATTAAACTCTATTTTTAAACCAGGAGTGAATGGAACCGTCACATTTAGCAAGGTAAAGTTACTAGAAAATACAGTAGAGGATTTATTTACCAGAAAACACACTGGGCAAATTATAATCTCTGATTATTTGAAGCAAAACATATTTTTACTTTTCCGATGAGCATATTTAAGTTAAAGTCCTTCAGAATCTATAAATATTTATATACATTGCGTATTACAGTATATGTACAATTGGTTGAATGACCGGTACATCAACCATCAAAATGTAAGGTGTGAGATCTTGTCTGGAAAGTAACAAGTTTACGTTTAGGGGCGAATATTGAAATCAATCTTCCTGATTTAAAAATGGAGTGTAGTACAGGGTTTGGAGTTTATAAGGCCTCAAAATTCCATGACTTTTTCCGTTTTTTTCCAGGAAAAAATTTCCAGGATATCCGGATATTCCCAGGATTTCCAGGTTTTCCAGGTCGCTCCGAACTCTAGTAGATATTTGACAAAATGACGGCACAAGCATTTAGTAATAGACCCAAAGGCTAGTTCCCAAATTTGGCATCAGGTGGCACAGTGCTTACCTTGAGATTTCCTAATAATAACTAATACACACACACATACCTTGATAGGCTCTCGGTATCAGAATTGTCATCCTCGACAGTAAGATATGTAAGTGTTTTCTCTAAAGGACTAGGTATCTTCTTACTACTAGTGTTCCTTGACTTCTCCTCAATGATACCCACTTTGGGTTCACTGTTCCTCCTCTCAGTCAAAGAAGATATGTTTAGCATCATCATACCCTGCGAGAAGATTTCCTTGACCTTCTCTCCGGTTGGCCCCAAAATATTGTCTAAGCTTTGTCTTCGACCTAAAACGAAACATTTATTTAAGGACACTGTTTCACCAATATTAACTAACTGTGCTTAATACACTAAGAAAAAAAAAATGAAATAGCGTTTCATTTTTAATTTGTTTCATATAGATATCAGATAAGAATAAACACTGCTTTAATGAGGTATACAGGGTTATTCACGCAAAGCGGGTATTAGGCGTTTTTAAGGTTCTGTTAACGATAAAAATCTGATTTTTTTATGGGGGAGGTTTTCGATTATTTCCGAATCAATGAAAATATTTTCCGGTTTGCATCACTTCCGGTGATACCGGAAGTAGACCACAACTTCGTTATTTCAAATGGAACACCCTGTATATTATTGCAATTTTGAACTCTACGTGATATTCTAAACACATTTCATGTAGGATGTCCTATACCTATCTTCAACTGTTTTTGAAATATTGACAGGTGAATATTGACATTTTGCAACTTTGACACCCTGTAAAACCTAAACGGTTAGAGATCAAGCAAAACGGTTTGCCCATTCCTATCTTAACTTTTCAAAAGCTATCGTTTGATACTAATTTCAGATTTAACCAAGAGATTAAATTGAATCGAAAAATTTGTATTTCTGGATAAATCTGATATTAGTATCAAACGTGTGCTTTTGAAAAGTTAAGATAGGAATGTGCAAACCATTTTGCTTGATCTCTAACCGTTTAGATTTTACAGGGTGTCAAAGTTGCAAAATGTCAGTTTTCATCTGTCAATATTTCAAAAACAGTTGAGGATCGGTATAGGACATCCTACATGAAATGTGTTTAGAATATCACATAGAGTTCAAAATTGCAATAATATACAGGGTGTTCCATTTGAAATAACGAAGTTGTGGTCTACTTCCAGTATCACCGGAAGTGATGCAAACCTGAAAATATTTTCATTCAATCAGAAATAATCGAAAACCTCCCCCATAAAAAAATCAGATTTGTATCGTTAACCGAACCCCAAGAACATCTAATACCCGCTTTGCGTGAATAACCCTGTATAAATGCCCTTTATATTATAAAATAATAATAATGTAATAATATCTCTATAACAAATTAAACATTTTATTGGACCATAATATTTTATAATTTCATTAATAATTTATCTCTTAGTTCAATATACATTTTGGCTTAATTCCTATATAATGAAAGATACAAATATTTCTATCCCTCATTCTCATCTTGATGATGAGCCCGGAAGTCAGAGATCTGTGTGGGAGAGGGCGTGGCATATTATTATTTTGCGGGTCTCGAGTGCGCTCAGGAACGACTTACGATGTTATAACTTCAACTACCATTTAGTACGAGAAGAAGGGAAACCTGGAAAATCTTGTTAAAGAAAGTGAACAGTAGGTTGTTAGCCATTTATACAGTGATATTGTAGTACTAGTTGCATATTAAGAACACTACCAGCCATATGCACACAGATTTAATATAGAAGCAATTAGAAAAAGTTCACCGACAGTGAGATTTGAACCGTCGTCAACCGCGGAGAATAATTAAAAACGTGATGTCTTTAACTGCTCGGCTACGGAGCTCCATAAAAGAATACTGTTTTTCTATTTGATGTAGAGAATAAAAACAAATTGAAAAATATTTAATTGACAGATTAAGACCAGACCCAATATAATAAAAAATTGTAAATATCAATCTGGAACAAGATTGTTGCTATTTAGATTTTAGAATCGTTTCAGTTTTTTTGGAGAGTTATAGCAATAATTCTACAGATAGAAGTAAATTTTAATTAATTATTAATTTAATTTCTGAAATAACCAAAAACTAGTAAGTAATTTTACTTACTGTTGTTTGAAAGTGGATCCTCCTCAATTTTAGCCGATGACCTAGTTATCCAGTTCGAAATATTAGTATCTAACTTCATCTTGCTCTTAATAGAAGCAAATTCGTTTTCACTTCTGGGATTTGGTAACGTCTTCTGCTTAATAAGCTTCGGTTTCTCGATCTCCCCATCTAATTTTTTATATGGAACCTCATCCTCTGGACTTGAATTGTCCAGATTAATTTCAGTCCACTCGCTCGACTGACTCTGGGTTACACTGGGATGTTCTATTTTCTCGCTATTTGACAGTGGCGATACTGGAGACGCATTACTGCTTAAATTGGTGTTTAAATACCCCTCTACTTCCTCAAGTTGTGAAGTTATAGGGCTGGATAGGTCACCAAGTTTCTGTGGAAGACATTTGTACTCCTCAATCAATTCTTCAGCATCCTCTAACAGAGAGACATTTGAATCCAGACTTCTCTGCTTATTGTTGGCCAAACTGTTTACAATCAGAGATGCCTTTTTTCTATTCTGATGTATTTCATCGGAAATTTGTTCCAAATTTCTAAGGGCATCAGCGTAAGACAGCTTAGCTGTAGTTACTTGAGACTCGAAGCATTGAACTTTAAATTTCTGTTGTTCCAGAAGTTGGTTGAAATGGGCTTTCATTTCATAATAAGGCCTGGAATTGGTTTAACTTTAAATATGAAGGGCATATAATATGTTGCAAAAAATGTCCAAACACCAAAATGTGGATCTGTTCCTTTAATATACTAGAGTGGTAAGATACAAATAATTCACAATAGAGTAGCCAGGATGTTTATTACTAAAAACTAAAAAAGGAACAGGGTCACAGATATACTATTTACAGGAATTATTTATTTAAATAATTTACAAGCGTAAATTAAATAATTATCATCAGATACTTGAATAAACCATTTAGTTATGTAGCCCAATAAACCCAATTCAGGACACCTAAATGTTTTCTTATTGCTCTTTTGTGAGAGAAATAAGAAAATGTATTGCTCTTTTGTGAGAGAAATAGGAAGAACTAAAATAGTGGGGTGCAAAAATATGTGCAATTCTGGTATAACGGAAAACTGTGAATAATTAAATAAAATTTTATTCCAAAACAGAACCATTAAAAGCATGTTTTGTGCAAATGTTTACATAGATTTTTTATGGCTTTTAGAATAAGCAATGAAGTAAAATACATTACTTTGTTAATAAGATATTGTGATTACATGAAGTAAGTACAGATATGAGATTAGCATATGGCTGCAGAGTGCTTTCTTAAATAAATATTTTAAGACTAACCTAACACAAATTAAAAGTTTACTTACAAAAACATTAATTCATGCTGTGACAAAATGTTACTCATTTTCATAAGGGACCTTCGAATGGATAAACTAAAGAAAATAAAATTAACTCTTAAAATCATAATAAAAACTAAAGCCATTTAGACAAAATATATAATTTAACAAAACATTTCCCACAGTTCAGTACCTGCTCTTGGTTATAGCCCGTTTTAACTCTTTTTGCAGACTTTGTACCTTTGCGTTAGCTGCCTCGTGTTTTACGCAAGTAATTCGGTGCTCTGCCTCAGCAATACCCCGCTCTGTTTCTGCATCGTTTACCCGTTGCGTAGCATGATTTAACATTTCTTGCCAAGCAGGATCTGAAACAATTTATATAAAAAATATATGTTACAAATTCTACAATAATTTTACACCTCAGCGTAGGTTATTACTTTTAACATCTAACTCTTCTATAAAAATAATGAATAATAAAATGCTGTATTTTAACGGCAAATGTAAAAATTTACTATATTTTCTTAGGATAAGTAATTCACCCCAGTTTTTAACAAATAGGAACGTAAGTTTCTTAAAGCTTTGTGTTCCTAAGTAAAAGAAGACCTGCAAATATCGATATAAATTAATAAAGTCTCATTATAAATCACTTATTTAAGTTAACTCACAAATATTTTTACGTACTTGCTCAGTTAAAGATTACAAATGACTTATGTATACAAAATATTGTTATATTACCTAAATAAACCACATACCCACATGTAGATACTTAGATCTACCTAGATATACATAAACCTACCGACATATAAAATAAAAAAAAAAGATTTGCAACATCAATTAAATAAAATCAAATATTACAAAATGTAATGCTATGTTTTGTGGTTTGCTCACTTTCTTTTTGGATCAATTAGATTATTATTCAATATTATAGGTCCTTAAATATTTATTTTTAATCTAAATGCAAAAAGTACACTTAATGCATTTAAATTTTGTTAAAAAAATTTAGGTATATCTTAAATTAAAAGATAAGTTTTATAATTTTGGAAATGTTTTTCCTATCAAATTTAACTGGGAAATTCTATAAGGAAGACTTGTGCTATCACACTGAAATGAAATACTGTGTGAGAAAAAATAATTTTCTATTATGCAAATCCCAAAGTGAAACCACTTTGTATTTCTAAGTTTTGTTGTAATTACTCTTTGAGATAATATATATCATCCCTGAAAATCTAGGGACATTCAAAAAATTGTATGGGCATACCTATAGTTAAATGTGTGCATGTTAGAATCACTAATTAGGAAACAGGCTATCTCATTTACAAATCACTCAGAAAATTGATAAGTTTTGTACATTGCCTTTTTTAATAACTAATAATTATTATCAATGGTAAATACGTCATTTAAAATGTTACCAAGTGTACGGCCTCCTAATCCCTGTTCAGCCAGGTAAACCATCTCTCTAGCTGCACTGTGTGCACTATTCGCCCGTTCAAACTTCATAGCAGCTATCTGAGTATGCTTAAATATCTCATTGGCACAGAACCTTGCCTCGTAGTAAGGTCGGGCCCTTTCAACGCACATTCCTAGTTTCAGTCGAATGGCATCGACCTTTGCAGTGCTATCACATAATAGTTGCCTAAATGCAGTTCTGGCTTCATCAAGCTCAACTTCTAATTTATTTATTTCATCCGTGGCATTATTTAATCTTTCTAACTCTACATGCACCCTGGGATCAACTGTATCATTGAATTCGGAGCCATTTTCACACATTCTAAATAGTTTTTAATATTAGGTAAGTTATCACGGCTATTTAAATTGTTATATTTTATTTTAAAATAGCATTTTACTTTCCATTTTTATTGTTTAGGAAATATTAAAGTAGACTTGACAACAAAATAAAAATTGAGGTTGACAAATGCCAAATGTCAACGTCAAAACAAAGATAGAAACCATGGACATAGAACATGGGTACAATGTTCAATGGTGCAATGCAAATAGTTACAAGAATGTGTTCAGTTCATCAGACTAAAGATCTCCGATATCTGACTTGTGGGTTGCATATTGTTAGGACACGATTATTAGAGACAGGTACTGTCGGTTTCCCTGAAAATGGTTTAATAAATCGAAATTCTGCTTTAATTATCATTGACCGATACCATTGAGTTTATATAAACCAGTCAAAGCCGATACTCCAGGAAAAATAACTGCTGTAAGAGTTGAAAGAGTGTAAAAGAGAGAGTAAGAACACAAGAAAATAGAAAAATAGTATTACTTAGGTATTTAAACAAATAATTATTGTGGGTGATCTTGTGGAATGAGGAATGTTATGTGTGATGGACTGCTAAGGCTACAACAGTCCGAAGCAATCACCTCGATAGGCTTTGCTGATGACTGGCCATGGTGGTGATCACTCACTAAAGGAGAGGATATCCTAATCACAGTATAATGCTAAAGAAAGCACAGCTAATATCCCACTCCAGCATGATACAATATATCATGCCACTCCAGTGAGTCTCAAACAAGTTGGAAGATAGAGGGCTCAAAATGGGCTCAGATAAGACGGAGGCTGTTGTCCTGTAAAGAAAAGAAAGATGGGTCCAATAAGATTTAACATCCGGGACACAATAGTGACGCCATCGAAGGCAATTAAGTATCTGGGGGTTTGGTTGGACACAAAATTTACTTTCGGCGTACATGTTAACAAAACAAGGTGGAAAAAACAAAAGCCGCGCATTGGTAAGCAATATGCCAAATATCGAAGGACCTAGGGCATCCAAAAAAAGACTCCCGTCGCGGAATTCGCTCCCAGCCCAGAAATGATACGCCGCTCTGATATCCAATATTCACGCAGGGATCGATAGACCGTACGTGGATGTAGACTATTGTTCTAACCCAAGAATTATTAAGTTCGTTAAGTTAAGTATTATTATCAAAAACTTAGGGTTTTGTTTTATGCAACTCTCCCCATCTTTTCGGCACATGCAACAGATTGTTGAAAAAAAAAACAAATAAAACTGTAATAGTAATTTTTTATGTTTGCTAAAAGAGAAATAAATATGTCGTCTGAAGAAGATAATACATTCTTAAAAATGTAGCTGTATTATTTTTCACCAGGATTTCTTCTTCTCAGAAACTATTTCTTTGCTGGTCTAATGAACATCTGGCATTAATAGTGATATTAAAGAAAGTACCCCAATGCGCTATTTGTGTTATGTACACTGTTTACCTTTGATTCTTACTAAAAAAGTGAAATTGATATAATCAAATTTGCAAGGTAGGTATGTATACATAATTGAATGGATAAATATGTATTCTTCATTATTATTTTGCAATTATAAAAAAATGTTGCTGGTTTATGTGACCCCGTTTCTAAAATTTGTGATGGTCAGTTTAGATCTCATAAATTTTCTATTTTTTTTTTTTTTGATGAAATTATATAGAACTGAAACAAGGCCTAACCAAATACAATGTTCTTTACAAAAGTTAAGTTTTAACTTTTTATTTTTATAACACACTGATCCATTCATTTAAGAATTCATCTAAAATAAAACATTTAAATTAAAATAGTTAAGGTATTTTAAATTTGGCACTATACACTATAATAATAACTAAATAAGGTACTATATAAGGTAGGTAGGTTATTATATGCCCCATAGATAATTAAAATTTATTCTAAAAAATAAATAGAAATCTAATTATTAGTGAGTGTTTTTCCCAAAATATTAAAGGTTAAATTGGGGAATTAACATTTCTTAATCCCAATATGCACAAAGTGACAGTGAAACTTGAATAATGATAATCAGCAAAGACACGTCCGAACAATTTTTTACCTCAGCCTAATAAATCAGTGACACTCAACAGTTTCATCTAAGGCAACCCATTCGCTGTTTTTTTTGTTTCTACATTTTTTTGATACATTTATTTATAGATAACATTGTTACCACTTAGGTAATTTTCAGTCTCTTAAGTTTGTGTGTGTATATTATTCCATTTTCTAAATTTTGTGTGTGAGAAACAGCTTTTACTAATAGTTTGTTTCTTTTGGGATTACACCACCTGTAAAATAACAAAAAGCAAAAAACCAGAAGTATACTTGTACTGTATACTTCTGGTATACAGTACAAGTATATATACCTCTATATACTTGAAGTATATAGGTACGGTATAAAACTGAAAAACCACTGATAAAATTTAGTTAATATATCAAATACTATTATATCACACATTATACAGTGGTTTTTTGGGGCAAACTTTAGAAGTTTGAATATTTAATTTGTATACTTCTGGTTTTTTGCTTTTTGTTATTTCACAGGTGGTGTAATCTCAAAAGAAACAAACTATGAGTCATGAAAACGCACCACAAATAAGTTATAGACATTAGCTTTTACTAATGCAAACGTCATTACAATATACGACACAAATCTTTATATAATCACCTTGAATATTGGAAAACAAATTTCGACACATAAAACCCGCAGATTACGGCTTTCTCTTAGGGATGGGGGTTGGCAACCATTCTGGTGATGGCCTAGGATGGGAAGAATGTCAACTTGGTCTTAATGTGAGAGATTAAAATCTGTTGATGTTTGACTGTCTCTCTAATCAGGGTTTCCAAGTTCCCCTCATTCCAGTACTGAATGGTGGTTAGGGCTTCAAAACCTTAATCGTTCCGAAGTCGCAAATATATACTATATGGTTTCCAATGAATCCAATGGTCTAATGGATATGGCCTCCTTCGAACTCTGCAAGTCTTGAACTTGAAAACAAATGAATGTATCAAATATGTGCTTACGATAGAATTTGCCATGGAAATCAAGTAGAAGAACGTGGCATATATTATTTCTATATTCAGTAGTTTCTGATATACCCTGAAATTTCATTAAATTTATCCCACACGGTACACGAGTAAAAACACTGGGTGAATGAGTCATTCGATATATTGGTTTACAAGAAACGCTCTGTATATCATCGAAGGTTCCTATTGTGGTTTTTTATAATTATAGGTATGCATAGATATCGTAAAAAATACAAATTTAGTGGTATTCTTAGAAAAAATTTATAACGTTTTTGAAAAATATAACATACAGTGAGGACATAAAGTCCGCCCCCCCTCCTCTAATTTTTGAACTACTAGGTATATTGCTATGAAATTTGGAATGATAATATATGACTAAATTCTGCATTTTTTGACACTTTTTGACACATCAATGACAGCTCTGAATGTCAAAGTAACAGCTGGGCGCGCAATAGGAATACTTTTTTAAATGGAAATAAAATAATGGTAAATAGGGGTCGAGTAATAACTCATTTTGAAGCTATTTTTATGCTCAAAACATCCCCCAATTTTGAGAACATTTGGTTGTCAAATGTTCAATTATTCAGTAATTTCCAAATAAAAACCAGTAATATTGATTACTACGGTATATAATTTTTTTATATTCATATTATAAATTATTGTAAATTATTCAAAGCAAAACAAAATTTAAAAGTAAACAAATTTTTGCAATAAATACACCAACCCTAACCTAAAATAACCTAAATTAAAAAATTATGAAATAATTTAAATTAAACAATTTTACAAATTTAGAAAACACGTGTTACTTCAAAAGAGGTTGAAAATGACCACCTGACTTCCACCTGAAAATGAACTTGCTGACAAATAAATGTTCTATGAATAAGTTTTATTATAAAGATTATGTGGTAAAAAGATTATGTTATAAACTGATATTACTAGTTTTTATTTGGAAATTACTTGAATCAAATATTCTCAAAATTGGGGGATGTTTTGAACAGAAAAATAGCTTCAAAATGAGTTATTACTCGACCCCCATTTCCATTTAAAAAAATATTCCTATTGCGCGCCCAGTTGTCACTTTGACATTCAGAGCTGTCATTGATGTGTCAAAAAATGCAGAATTCAGTCATATATTATCGTTCCAAATTTCATCACAATATACCCAGCGGCTCAAAAATTAGAGCGGGGGGACGGACTTTATGTTCTCACCGTGTAACATGCTTTTGTAACAAAGGTTGTTTTATACAAAAGTTTTTCTACAGTTATTTGGGGGTTGACAATGCTCTTAGGCAACAACTTTTGTAGACATTTTTATGGTCTTTATTTAGCATACGGGCACGCGATTGGACACAAATTTGGTTTAAAAAAAATTGACGGCGCTGGGTTGGGAATCTCTGGCCTAGACGCCTGCTGGCCTTGGCAGCACCGCTATAATAACAACAATCTGATAATAAAGACAGGGAGCCATGAGTTCTAGGCCACACTTTCACATACTTTCTTCTCTCGATCTCTGTGTACGATGACTTCTCTGTGGCCGTACCACGCGTTGGTACGATCTATATTGCCTTCACGGAACTTTCTTTGCATAATGGAGACGCCAGTTGGGATTATTTATATGGCGCGCGGCACGACCTTTCCAAACAAAAATAAAGGACCATGGAAACTTAAGCTGCTGGCTGCGGTACATTTAATTTATCAATGTATATATACCTATTGTGTATATAATTTTTCATCTTATAGGTGATACTTAAATTGTTCAAATGTTTCTTTCATAGCCTACCTGACAGCTAACTGACCGATTGCCGATTATTCTCGTTCAGGCAATAATGTCCAAATATCTTCAAATCGGTGAAATTTAGGTATAGGGAATGTTAATACCAATCAAAAGAGAATTAAAAATTACATAAGTTAGCATTATAAAACACAGGATGTTCCATTTACAATAACTGAGTTATTGGATTTTGAATTTGTCGCAATTGGTCGGTCCTTTTTGGACACCCTGTGTAATTTGCACTAAATTTCGTAGTTTCTACATGTTTCGATACATTTCAGTGTTACCCCGTTAAAATTTCAAGTGTTTAGGTTACAAACTGAAAGAGATAGAACTTTGGAAAGAAACAAAATATCTCGAAAACGATTAAAAATAAGGATAGGGTTTGCTTATGAAACTTATCTTAAAATTTGACGTGAAATCCAAAAAAGGAATAAAAAATAGCATATTCCGTTTGAAATAAGCGAGTTGACATCAACTTTCGGTGGAACCGGAAGTCGCACCTCAACAGGAATATTTTTAATCGATAGAAATTTGCGAGAAACTCCCGTATACAAATCTTCAGAATTCCAGGAAAGTCTATATGGTACACCCTGTATATGTGTATATGTGTATATGCATATGATGCGTATATAATGTGTGTATACAGTGTTATTCAGAACTTATCCATAATAAAATTTGGGGATGTTTAACATACATGTAGAAATGTGGTAGTGCAAAAAAAAATTTTTTGGCGGCATCTGAAAACTATTTAAAAATTTTTCATTGCACGCCGCTTGATCTGGTCCACTGTAATGGAGTGACCTTGGGACTGACAATGCAAACTGGCTAGCACGAAAAAAACTTCGGAAGTTCTGAGAGTATAAACTTAAAGATAGGTAGATGTGACCAAAGTGACGTGTCTTTAAAATCAATAAAATTTTGTTACACTAATATTGAAGAATTGCGCTACTTGATTACTAGGTATTAGAAACATGAAATTTATAAAAAATTTGCACATACCTTGTTACAAAAGTTGTTCGAAATAATATTCCTCGACTTGTACACACTTTTGGGCACGCCTTATCCAATTTTGCCGCACTAAACCGAATGTTCCTCCTGGTTGCTGATCTTGTAAACACAAATTATTAAGTAAATTGGGGATTTTCAGCATTTTGCTGCAACAACCACTCACAAAACCTAACTCGTAGTTGATAATCCACTGGTAACAGTCCATTAACTCAGCATTACTGTACACATGAGCTATTTTGAAAATTTTACAGTTTAACACTCCTACGATAAATAAAACACCGGCACACAGAGAGTACACACATAGACTGATGACTGAATAGACAATAGAGATATTATCCCCACTCCAAGTCTATTCGTCCAGTCGTCCTAGGTACAAAAAACGTGTTTACTTTTTTTACCACATTTTTAGGAATGTGGTATATCAGATTGTCGTTGAAGTACAGTTGCCCATCTACGTAGTCCTTTATAATGGTATAACTTTAAACATTGTTTACGGGAAATCCTAAGACTTTTATTATAAATTTTTTTGGTGATATCGATTTTTTATTTAAGGATGCACATATCCTCAAATTTTTAGAGATAAGTTCTGAATAACCCTCTATAATGTGCATAACAGGGTGTCCCACGATGACGGCCTATTAGAAGTGTCTGGAGAACCAATAAAGCTATTAATTTGAGTGAAGTTAAAGAGAGCCATCATCGACTTGATGAAAATATTTTGAAGTTACTAACACTTCCGGTTGACCTGAAGTCGACATTAACTTCGTTGTTTTAAATGGGACACCCCATATATTATTACATTTTTGGATTCTTCATCCATTTCTGGACAAAATTCATTAAGAAAAATATAAACCTATCTTAAACGGTTTTCGAGATATCGCTTATTTCATAAAAAAATTACTGTTTGGCACTATGCGATATATCGTGTACTATATCGTTACGAACTGTAATTACTTCTTTCACCTTGGACTTACAAGTTTGAAATTATGGTGCAATTATGTGAAGGTGAAGGCAATTATTGTATCTGATTGTCAAAAATTCTTCTGCACACATTGTTTGAAATTGGAGGTAAATTAGGGTAAGTACCTTTCATTGAACATTCTACAGGTTCTACTTAATACTTTGTTACATTCCTCATGCATAATAAATCAATGTCTAAAGCCCACTAGAGCCCTACAGCTCTATAATCTAAAGCCCACCAAGATTTTGATGACTCGGCTTTATTTTGTTTTTACTATAACGCTTAATGTTATAGTAAATGCCAAATGGGATTTATTTGGCAAGTTAAATATGCCTTATAATGATTTTATAAGCTTTATATCGTTGCTTGAAGATCTATTCGAATTAAACTTTGAAAGTATTGTTTTACAAAACAGGGTTATTAGAAGTTTTGAAAACATTTTTTGTAAACACGTTAAATTTGTACAGCTATGGAAAAGTTTTTCTCAAAATTATTTTATAAAACTGTTTGGTAGAGGGAAACTATATTATAGACTTGAATATAATCAGAAACTTTAGAACGACAAAACACAAACTGCTTATAATTTCGAAAAATCAATAAATGTTATTTTTTATTTAAATAAGTAGGTATACTTGTTTTATTTCATCAAGAAAATTGTGGTTATGATATGTGTACAGTTTTGTAAATAGTTCGGGTTTTGGGGGTCTAATGGGAACATAATAATTCTTTTATTAAAGTGTTGTGGACTAGCAAATTTGCTTTTGCTTGAAATTTGAATTTAGTAAGTAATAATTGATCGCGTGTACGCCACTGACCGGTGGAACAGAAGACAAGTTAACCAGGAACCAGGAATATGAATAGTGCGCGCACGGTTCCCAAGTACTCTACATTGAACCCGATTTTCCGGCATAAAAGTGAAATTCTCAACAGTAGAAGAACGAAGAAAGCATTAGGTCAGGGTAAGTCGTTTGTTATAGATAAACATTCACATTGATTTAAATAATCCGAAATACTATTTTCTATGCAATTTACAGCCCATTCTCTCACATTTTGGTCACTTCGGCCCGGGATATTTGATTCTTTTCCTAGAATATATAGAATAGTCATTATCATTACATTGCATTTGATAGATCAGTTTTGCAATAGTAAGTAATATGAATAATTATTAAATAAAGTAATTATTTCAGATAGCAATCATATTAACTACTATTGCTTTTCTATATTTGTCAGAACAAGACGTTGTTTTTGTCTTTTAACAGCTCTTATCGCAACAGTTTTTTGTCGCTGTTGACTGTGGTATTATTTTATTCTTCTACATTTAAAAGGCAGAGGCGTCCTTAATAGAATTTGGATATTTGTCAACTATTCAATTCAACTAATTTTGACATTTTTGTTGCGGCTATTTGTTAGATTCGGTCACGGCGAATTCGTTGTACTTAATTTTGTCTATTAATCATGATACATAATAAAATGGCCGCTAATAAAGTTAGTAGAGACTTAGCTGTGCGTAGCATGCAAGAAATTTATGAGTTTGCTCTTGCTACTCAAGAAGATATTTCACAATATGCTGATTTTGTGCGTAGATATGAAAGTATTGATAAAATTATTAATAGTTTTGAAACCTCACATGAGAAAGTTTTTAATAAAATAACTGATGGTGACGAACTAATCAATGAAGACACAATTCGTCAACACTTTGATAAATAATTCTATCTATTAGAAAAACATGATATGCTTCTATGGAAAAGCAATCAAATATCTTCGAAAATCTCTTTTGGAACCGAGGTCACGAAACCATCGGTCACCACATCAAAGGTGCCGGCTGCCAGATATTCTTCTGTTTATTTATACTTGTGCCAAAGATATAAATATTATACTAGTTTTTATTTGACTTAATAATCTTGTTAATAAAATATATATAAACAAAAACAAATTATAAAAAAGCTTGTTTAAAAAAACAAGCCACATATTGTGGCACCATTATTCATGCAGCTGTATGTACTGATTTTAGAATTCTTCATAAGATATTTGTAATTTTCGAGCCTGATAACCGCGAGATCCGATTTTAAGTGTTATATTCGTCCACCATATTATCTCCATTTTCAATTTTTCGTCATAATTTCCCACGTCGAAACCCTGCAGATATTGAATAGTTCAATAGCAAGCGGGTGAAATTACCGTTACAGGTGTATTGCCATAAAATTTACTACTCTGAGAAATATTCTAAAAATACTAAGGTGTCCACTTGTCTGTCCACCAAAAATAAAGTTATTCATTTACCCTTAATAACCAAAGAAATTCCGAAGGCGCATGGTTACAAGTGATAAAAGATTGTAACTAACACTAAGAGAAAAATGACTGATTTGTACATTCTATTTGTAGGTCGACATAAACGTGTTATACGCCGCATCCAAATTGTACGAAAACAAGAAGGCGTGGAATGTATAACGATGCATTGTACGAGGAATTTTACTCCCATTCCGAGATCTAATTTATGTGAACCGATTTCTATCATCTGAGTCTTACGTTTTTATCTTCCTTGTTCGTAGGTGCACGCTAAAAAAGAAACTCAGAGGACGTATAATTGGTATTTGTTTGAATAATGTACTGTAATGTTCACTCCATTGTCTAAAGGCCTTTCGTTTGCCGCACTGTGAAGATATTCTTATTTTATTTGGCATTCTGTCATATTTCTGAGGTAGATAATTCCAGAAAAGTAATAATAAATAGATTTTTAGACCAAATTTACAGTTCAAATTTAGAATTCAGACCAAATTGATACAAACAGCAAGTCAGCTCTCCATTAAATACCAAAACACTGCAATTCTAGCATAATTTATAGATCATGAAGACTAACTTGGCATCTTCAAGTGAAGTAATATTTTAAACAATACATAATTCTACGTTCAAAAATGTATTGCAAAAGAATACGTTCATTTGATAGTTTGGTGACACTAACCATGCATTAACATGACTGTATACAGTGCTTTAATTTCAAAACGAATCACCCTAAATATATTTTGAATTTGGCACTCTCCACACCACCTTAACTTTGAAATTTCAAATAGCAACCCCTATCGAATTATATATCGTTGAAAAGGACATACAATCCCGTTAGGTATATGTAACCACAAATTAAATAATAACTTTTTTTAATGTAAAGTAGACGCTTATTTAATATTTTTATATTTAAAATTATGTAGATAATACTATTAAAAAGAAATATACAGAGCATTTCAATGAAAACGAGCCACCCTGAATAACTCCGTTACTGTTTTGTTTCCAGTGAAATCCCGAGACAGGTCTATTTTTGCTTGGAGGGGGCATATTTTGCTACCAAATTTGACGTGGCAACATGTACCCCCTCACCCCTCAGCACAAATGTCAACATTTTAAATAGGGAATAGGGGTCAAGTGACCCCTCATATGAAAGGTCTTTCAATTCTCTTTTCAACCATATCTGTTTATGTATGTCTATTACTAAATGTCTATCACCATCAGTAAATGTCTATTACTAAATATTTCCAAGTGCATTTTAGTTATTTATCTATATAGGAGTACCTACCCCGATTGATCCTTCGCATCTGGTAAAGCCCGAATTTTTAGTACCTACCTTTGCTAAGACTTTTTTTATTAAAAATGTTACAATTTTTGTTTGGGCGTTTGTATTATCAGTGCGACATCTATGTTTCGGTTACCTAAGCTCACACTGAATACGTTTAATTCATCTTTTGACTGCTTCATCGACAAGGAAGTGCAAACGCGTCCTTAAATAAAGTTTTAGACATGGCTTGTAAAAATTGACTATGCCAATTGTCAATATGCGTATGTTATCGACCTTGGACTGAAGGAAACAAAACATTGAACAAGTAGATAACTAACACGTCGAGAACAAAGGACAGGTAGGTATCTCGAGAAGAATCTATTCTACAGACCTATTGTTTTCTCAAATTATCTAACCCATTTAAATTACTTCCTGGTAAGCCACTTCCTCGGCTCCCGATCATCATCCGCCTACCCTACTTTCCAGCACCAGATCAGGCAGGCCGTTTGACCGAAAACAATGGTCTCAGATAGTCCGGATAGTTAACATGCCTGGGTAACAAGACACCGCTTGTCTCGTTGGTTTTCATTGTTTACTGCGCAATTAAACAATTTTTAAGAGCGAGACTGAACCCTGAAATCGTTGCACGAAACGGCGATTTTTCTAAAGACTTGAACGTTTTCTAAACCGTTTAGTTTAATTGGTGTACGGAGATAATTATCTTCGTTGCCAGTAGATTTGTTTTTTGTGCCGAAAATTAAACAAAGCTGAATATAATTTGTTAAAACGTACGCGTGCAGTTAATAACAATGGTATTGATGAAACTGTTAATATTTTAAATTACTTTTATTAATGCGATGGGTAAGAAACTGTTAATTTTCATCTAATACCTCAAAAAAAAAAAAATCTGCTAGATCGCAGTCCAGATGGTTGTATTATACTTGTATATCGAATCAACCGAATTTGCCATACAAGTATTTGTTTATCTCGTTCCTTTGAAAGGCTCTGTAGGTAGTACTACCAAGTTCTGATACTGAAAACTACAAATTCAATTTTCCAAGGCCATAAGGACGCCAGTTCGAAAATAGGCTTCAATCATGTAAATATTGTGCTCTGTGGTGGTTCCTTTCATCTGATCGTTTCTCATGGGCTCGGACACAGTCTTTTTTACTAGAGAAGGCTGTGGCTCGGAAGCCGTGAGCATCTATGAGCTGCTTGAAAAAAGGAACGGTTAATTGATATCATACGCACCCCTTGAATTTTAAATGTAAGCTGTACTTATTTCATTACCTCTTTCGTGTAAAATTTGTTAACTTGTAAATGCTTAATTACTTTTGAGACTTAATCTACATATTTCATTTGACTGTCATAAATGAAAAGAATTTAAGTACATTTCATTTATCCACGTCTGTGCTTTAAGCTCGATATGATGAGGGGATGTGCACCAGGGGCAAGAGGGGAAAGTTTTTGGGCAACCATGCGCGTATGTAGCCTAAATGAAAGGAATATAAGCCAAACAGTCGTGAGTTCCTCATCAGTTCAAATGTGCGAAATGAATAAAGCATATATTCTACTATACTAGATACTCCGATAGTTATTGGGTGATTATTTTTTGGACATCATTTCGTACGTTCCCATTGGCTGAAATTTTCTAAATCGGCCTGCTCGCTCAACAGATCTGTAACTCAAAGAACTCATCCAATATTATGAAATCCATGACTATTTTTGATCAAATAATTTTTGATACCTCAGTATTTACTTTAATCCATATGTCGAAATTGGCACCTAAATCTTTTATTAAAATTGTCTAGTTAGGGCAAAGTCTACAAAGATTTAGGGTTGTTGTTGTTGCTGATAGGCGGCGCGGTTACCCGCAGCACTCAGGTCTTTCGTCCCATTGTGCCTGCCGTTAGTCGGGACTCGTGCTATGCGCATAGGCCAACTCCCGTTGTAGGAGAAGCTCCCTAATGTCCTGAGGTAGGAGAAATGCTGCGCCCAGATGTTTGTGTCTCTTGACCATGAGGCGGGCACAGCGACAGAGGATGTGAATGGAGTCCTCGTCATCGTGTCCGCAAAACCTGCACCTTCTAGTGTCACTAAGGCCGATAGTGTTAAGGTGCTTAAGGCCGTGACAAAAGAATATAGTCCGAGGGCTAACATTTGCACAGGTGCTCTTAACGGCTAACTTTCTAGAGTTAGCCCAATAACTTTATTTAATAAGATTAATGGATAAGTTCTTACTTGAATGCATTTCCTTCTATTCATTTTAATTTTTTCATTCATTTTGTGATTCATTATTACTCATTATAACTGGGTATTGCATCCCTATTGTTTATTATTTGCACCTCAACTATTGAATTATATAATATTAAACAGATAATTTCATGGAATGGGTGTTACAAGAAAGGCTCGCATCATCCTTCCTAATTCCTTGATTTCCAGTATTTCTGAACGGCAAGAAATATCCAACTTATGTATTTTTGTGAATTTTTTAGAATTAGATGTCAAAACATCAAATAGAAATGAACATAATGATGAATGTAATAATGTTACTTTTTTTTATTAATAATTTACCTCCTCATTCCATGTGCTTAAGAAATATGAGATATCTTTCAGAACATAAATGATTACATTATTAAATTCACAATTAATACATTCATAATTAAGTAATAATTAATTTAAAGTACTAATACATTTTTTATTGAAACTAAAGCCTTGAATTTTTCATAGCTACCTAGACATCAAGATCGAGAGAAGATCATAAAAATAGCGCCCAAAAATTAGGACTTTAACCTAAAAAGTTCATTAGTTGAATAATACAAATATATTTTACTTCTAATTTTAAAAATATTTATACAGGGTCCTGCACCACAGCTCCCTTCTTTTGTAGCTCATGAACCGGTGCCTTTATAAATTTCGTTCAAATTTGACTGCAAACTATTCGTAGAGAGGCACATTTTGAAAATATTTTCAAATATACAGGGTGCTCTAAAAACATGTACCATACTAAAGTTATGTTTTTTTTAATGGAACACCCTGTATATTTTTTCTTTTTTGGATTCTACAGAAAATTCTAAACACATTTCATGTAGGATGTCCTATACCTATCTTCAACATTTTTTTGAAATATTGACAGGTGAATATTGACATTTTTGCAACTTTGACATCCTGTAAAATCTAAGCGGTTTGAGATCAAGCAAAACGGTTTCCACATTCCTATCTTAACTTTTCATAAGCTATCGTTTGGTACTAATTTCAAATTTATACAGGAATCAAAAATTTTAAAAATTTTCAGAAAATTTTAAATTTTTGGATAATTCTGAAATTAGTACCAAACGATAGCTTATGTAAAGTTAAGATAGGAATGTGCAAACCGTTTTGCTTGATCTCAAACCGCTTAGATTTTACAGGATGTCAAAGTTGCAAAAATGTCAATATTCACCTGTCAATATTTCAAAAACAGTTGAAGATAGGTATAGGACATCCTAAATGAAATGTGTTTAGAATTTCAGGTAGAATCCAAAAATGCAAAAATATATAGTGTGTTCTATTTAAAAAAACATAACTTTAGTATGGTACATGTTTTTAGAGCACCCTGTATATTTGAAAATATTTTCAAAATGTGCCTCTCTACGAATAGTTTGCAGTCAAATTTGAACGAAATTTATAAAGGCACCGGTTCATGAGCTACAAAAGAAGGGAGCTGTGGTGCAGGACCCTGTATTATAATCTTAAGGTATTTGTTTTTTTATATATATTTTATCCTTTATAATATTATCATCATCATTTCAAATATGAAAATATTCAGTAAATATCTATTTTAAATTAAATAATATTATTTATAGCTGCATATGTCATTAATAATTTTTTGAAATTTAATATAATAAATATATAATATAATTCAATAATGATAAGTAAAATAGCACGCACAAAGTTATATTTATGATATATTCTGTTAAATAATGTCATTATGCATTAGTCCAGCTAGGTTATAGGTATCAAGAAAAATAACAACTTTATTAACCCATAGATTTGGATAATTTCATTAACAAGTATGTTCAAAATGTAAAAATTGATCATATCATATGATCCTCGTAATTGATTCCTTGTAATCAGAAAAAAAAATTTGTAAAAATCCAATATGGCGCCCATAAGAAAAAACAAAGTGCTGTAACTCTTGCATCTAAAATGGAAACCACCATGGAAAATATGATAACATATTTAGGTTTCCTATAAAAAGTGCCTTCACAATGTATCAGTTAAAAACGTCTAGGTTTGTCGGTTTTCGCTCAGAAAAATAAAAACGAAAATCAGGATTTTTTTGACATTAAAAATGAAAAATGGTGGGTCAAATATGATCAGCATAAAAATGTACAACTTTATTCTAATTTAACCGATCTTGTATTTATTATAATAACCTAGATAGCCATGCTCGAGATCGAAAAACGGCACCATGTATATATCTATTGAACATCTGTAAATATACTCAACATCTGAATACTCAAAAAATGATGTAAACATCAAAAAGCCACTGTAATATAAAAAATACACCAATAAAAGACTATATACCGTTTTTACTTGTTGGCTTGTAGACAAATGCCCCTGATCAATATTTTTTATAAGGTCTGTCTCACATCTTTTTTGAAATCCCTTTACGTCGAAAAGGCGAATTAGGACGAAAGGATTGTCGAAAATCGTGTAGTCCAACATGAAATAAAACAAATGTAGTAATTTATATGTACTTATCTTAAATGTTATTATTGTAAAATTCAATTTTTACAATTATTATCTGTACCGTCCATTTGTCTGTCAGGGCACTTAGGAGGGACGGATACTACATTACGCTGTTGAATCTTTTCATTTTCTGGCGTCTGAACTTCTGTAGAATCGCATACTTCTTTACATTTACCGCTAGTCACAAAATGCAGACCAATGTAAGTAAGGACAACGATACTGAAAAATATAATCTTCATGGTGTGAATATTGGCTGTCTTCTTTTTGTACAATATATAAGCTGATCCAAGTAGGTATTTTAAAAGTTACAGAGGGTGTTTGTTGCATGTAATTACTACCGTAATTGAAATGTGTATTTAGATTACTTCAAGGAAAATAGCTATTAATAAATTTCTCTTATATCTGGAATTATTTCACCCACAGCAGTAGATAAATAACATATAAAAATAAATTAAGAGATTAAGTTCTATACAGACTACACTAAAACAAATTTAGAATCTAATAGTAGATTCTTAAAGGTCATGTTTCGAAATCATGATGGTCTACGGACATAAACTAAAAACACCCCCGATGTGGTTTGACCCGTCTCTCATACCTTTTTTGAAGAGACGCATTAGGAAACTAGCAAGGCATGTGGTGGCAAAATATCAACAATTCAGGTGTAATTCCTTTTCTTCAGAGTCGGATGATCTAGTCACAGTTAAATGAACTATATAATTCATTTAACTGTGATCTAGTTTTTGTAACAGGCGGCCCGTTGTACTATCCAGGTTTCACGAAACTTATTTAGACATTTATCTCGAAAGAGAATCTAATTTTATTACTGAATCAATTTCTCTGTCGCTGGGTTCGAGATGAGCTTTGATCTACGTATGAAAAAAAGTTTCTTGACTTACCGTGGGTCATTTTATCCTGAGCCTGGATGTTTGTCCTGGAATACTCCCTATATTATAACATTGGGAGGCCAGTTAGGAGGATTTGCATGAAAACACTACTTTTAGGAAAGAATTTTTAATAACAAATAAAATAGAATTGAAAAAAAAGCTTAATCAAAAGATATTTACGGCTACTGAATCAATCGTTAAATTACTGAAAACCGGACACAAAACTAATGGACACTAAATCTGAATGAACTCTATATAAAACAACTAACGGCGTCTAATTCAAGTCCGAGAAATGTACTTTCCCCGCCCTTGGTGGTTTGTCCACATTCTATGGGGAGAAGCACCAAATAAATGCCAACAACCCGTTTTGAAACAACCGTGCCGCTAGAGACTGCCTAAAAACTTTCGAGGTAACGTTTTTTTGCTATAAAATTCAAATACACGAATCCCATTGGTTGTTAATTTCCTCGTTCCGAAGTGAGGAGGAATTAGGGCTTACTCTACAATGGATATTATTCCTGGAAAACTCCCCGAAAAACCAGGTTATGTTCTGCGCCTTTACAATATTTATGAACATACAACATATCTCTGAGAAACTGAGAAACAACTGCCACATAATTCATTATAATCTACTGGACTTATTATGGCTCTGCACATTTGTGTTTTTGTCTACTAAACACTGTTCCGTCCCCAGGGGTGTTTCACGTCTGACTGTCGCCAAATTCTTACAATGTTAAAACCATAAAGTGGTTAAACCAAAACATTTTGAAGAGTATTTATGACTGAAATGACATTTTTTACTAAATAACCAGAAATTATTCCACGAACTCGATCTGTTTAAGCCGGATGTTACTTTCCAAAGATATTTAATTTCCAAACAAAAATGCAACTTGACGTGCACCACTTGGTCTTTTGTTACAGTTTTAAATGATTTATCCAGTGCATATTAACGTTTCAGCGATTAAAAAAATGAATGTGGTGAATGTAACGATGATTATCGCCAAACCAAAAGAAACTATGGCTGGATTAAGTGCATAGTCTGTTCTAGGTGGTTACATGAAGACTATATCCTTACACATCCAGTCCAACAAAGAGAAAGCCCTAGAATTCTGAGGACCATTCTCCTAACCATACTGGTGGTCCATCTATCCTACTTAAGATAGGATAGATAGACAATTTAGAGTTTCAGTTTTTTATTGTTTATACTATTAAGGCAGGTGTTTTTTTAACTTTATTATAGGAATATTAAAGTTTACTTTTCTGTACCTATTTTCTTTAAATACAGAAGGTATTTTATGTTTTGCAAAAGCTTGTTCATCTCTTCTTGAGAGTTTTCGTGGATTTGAAGCTTTGCTTGGAGCAACTGCTGACTGCTATAAACATATTCATCTTCAAGAAGATAATATAAATCTTTTACAGGCTAACTAGCTTTCCAAACAAAGCTAATATAGTTAACAGTGGTCATCAGTGGTACTACAAGATAAACAGACATATTTATTTGTTTTTATATACAGGGTGTTAGTTAAACACGCGGCAAAATTCAAGAGGTTATTCCTTGGACTATTTTAAGGATATTTTATCCTTTGAGGATTTTTGAAAAAGCGCTTTGTTGCGAAGATATAGGGGCGAAAAAAATTTTCAACAAATCCAATTTTGTTATTTTTCACATTATTAATGTAGGTGAAATAAAAGTATGGCGTACTACACTGGACGTATCAAGTAAAAGTCATGTAAGGAAAAGGAGTTGTTTTTTCTTACCAACATCCCGTAATACTTCGGAGTGATTATTTTGTACGTTTTTATATGTTGTGTTTTTGTAGTTTGTATGTGTCGCATTTGTTATAATTGATTGACGTTTGGCTAGTTGACGTGTAAACGGTTGTTAGTGAAGTCCTCTATCATGGCTCGCTATACGAATGCCGAGATGGCTGACATGCATTTTATTTATGGACTTGCTGATGGCAATGCATTAGAAGCTAGGCGACTGTACATTGAATGATTTCCTAACCACATTGCTCCCGATAAAAAAATCTTTCAAAGTATTCATCAACGTCTTCGAGAAACGGGAACATTGAAGCGAAGTGGAGGACCAGGAAGGCCAAGGACTATAAGAACGGTAGACGTAGAAGAGAATGTGCTTATACTAGGCCAGTGGAAGATGTGGACGATTTAAGAGATCGGATAATTGCTGGGTGTAACTCAATAAGAAACGACCCTGGTGTTTTTGAAAGAGTTCGGGAGTCTATGAGGAGAAGATTGGATGGTTGCATCCGAGCTGGAGGTAGCCATTTTGAACAATTCTTGTAGGTTCAGAAATGTTACATGTAATTTTTAGTAATAAATTGTTATTTGTTGAAAATTTTTTTCGCCCTATATCTTTGCAACAAAGCGCTTTTTCAAAAATCATCAAAGGATAAATATGCTTAGAATAGTCCAAGGAATAACCTCTTGAATTTTTGCCGCATGTTTAACTAACACCCTGTATACATCGCTCGATACGAAAACTAACATTTCATAGTAGGTATAGGCCTTTACGTCCAACGCGTAATGTGACTATAGAAGAAAATGAGAACAATAATATTGTTTCAATTTGTGTTAATATTACTGTAAAAGTTAAATTGAAATAATAATTTAATTTTTCATCTGGGGTTTTATCGCTACTAACCTCTTCTAACTTCTAAAAGACTATCGTTTCTTGAATATAAAGAAAGCACTGCTGTCTTTAACCTCATTAACCTCATTGTAATAAGTAACGCTTCCCTATGCCAGATGCATTAAAATAAGAAAAAATTACACAGATGTTAAATTTGTTTATTTGTATGAACATATTTTCGTATTTCCATAAAAAAAAGTAAGTTAGTCTTTAGGCAAACGGACACTATTTACACACCTTCCATTGAAATCCGGGATGTATCCCTTAGGGCAATATATACCTTTTGTTTCATATTCTGGACAGTCTTCTTTATTTTTGGCTGAAGCTGAAGTCGGTAATTGGACATCTGCTGTAGTTGTTTCTGGCTCAACATTTGAATCATTTTGTAGCGGCTGAACACCCGAGGCTTTTCTTAATTCAGTGTGAGAAGCATTTGAAGTATTGCCGAGCTGCGAGTCTGAATCATTGCGGCCTTCAGATTTACTGCCAGCTATTTTAAGTAAAATTACAATGATAATGAAGAGACCGATGCATTCAGACTGCATTTTCGACTGTTATTTCTTTATGTAATTTAAATTTTAAACTAAGGATATTTGCGCATATGTTCCGTTAAATTAAATAACAAATATGTAACACCCACGGATACAAATTTATGACTTGTGTAGTGGTACAAAACAAGTAAATAATCAAATCTAATCTGAAAATTAGAATACTTTCTGCGTCAGTAATCTAATATATTTTTTTAATACGGTATTAAAATTGTACATAAACTTTTTTTCTGTTGAAAGTAACTGTATTATTATCTATAATAAATTATTATTTATACATTTGGCTAGTCGATTAAGTTATTAATCGTTTGAAATGGTTACCATAATATAGGTATCCAAAACTAAAAAAATCTTGTGTACACAAATTCATTGGAAGCAATTACGTTAATAGTGTAAAGTAAAAATCAATATAATATGTAATGGCAATACAAATTCGACTATACTATAAATTAAAACAGTACACCAAACTATCAACTGCTAAAGAAGAGGTTGCATTTCAAAACATCAGTAAAATTTCAGAAAAATTGAAAATCTTAGGATGTCTATTCGTATCGTAGGGTATTCTGGTTTCTCAGATATTTAGAATTCCTAATAGTAAAGCCTGAACTCTTTATTGAAGTGGCATTAATAATCTATATATGTTTTGTAAAGCTTAGCTTTCAATCCCGTTTAACCAGACAATTTTTAATTAAATTGTCTATTCGTAAATTAAGGCTTGTTCGCAGGGATGGGATGAAAATCATTCTCGCGTGCGTGCCTAGGATGGGGAAAACAGCAGCTTGGTGATAATATGAGCGAGTAACATTTGTTAATGTTTGACTGTCCCCTAGCTAATAAAATGTTCCATGTGTAAAACTTTCCACACTGGCTTACCAATGCAAGTCGTTTCTGAGACGCAAATAATAACATGCCGCCCCCCCTCACACACAAGTCTCAGACTTCCGGGCTAATCCGTGTGATTAAAATGAGGGGTAAAGATATTATTATTATATATGTGGGTGAAAGACAAACACTACAAGTCTGTTTATAGACAACTGATTTTTTACAAGTAGTGCATTTACGTCATTTACATTATAATTTATGTATTCTATAGGTAACCCTCGTACCAACCTTAATTCCCAACCTAAGTTAATTAAACCGTGGGCGAAGGTTATAAAGTCACGATTAACTCGAGTAACATTAAAACTTAATAGAATTGCAGTAAATATATTATTTAAAATTTGATAGTAGGTACCACCAGTAGGTGTACGATAGTGACCATACATGTAAAAGCAAAATATGTCATACAAGGTAAAGCAAGGTAAATACGCCTAAATTCACAGCAGATCTGTTATGCCAGAATAAAATGGCCATCAGAGTAATAGTAGGTCTCCTAACAGGACACTGTAGGCTAAATAGGCACATGAATCTTATGGGACTGTCAGAAGATGCAACTTGCAGGTTCTGTCAAGAAGAAGAGGAAACCTCAGTACACGTATTGTGCCAGTGCGAGGGCCTGACAAGACTGGATTTCAAATACTTGGGGAAGGACGCCCAAGAGCCAATAGCTACATGGCAGAGCCTCTATCAAGGCTGTGGAGTCTAATGCAAAGGACAAAGCTGGACAGTGTGCTGGGCGACTCCTATATAAATCTAATCTAAAGTATGTAAATTAAACTGTGTTGGCTTATGCAGAACGAAAAATTAATAATTAAACACAAATAAACATACATTATGACATGTAACTTGTCCTTTGGGTAAAGCAGATATATTTAATAGGTATTTTATAATTTATGGGGGTATTTTACTCCGGCGTGTGTTTAATTTTCAATTTATCTTTGCAAATAACAGAGCTCTTTCACATCGTGAAGCTTATTACAGTGTTCTGACGATTGAAATTGACGATGCGATTCCCGATACAGTAATATATAGGGTGTCCCACGATGACCACCCATTACAATATTTCAGAGACGTTTCGGTTTGAATTTTGAAAATTTGGGTTTTGGAGCATGCTCTCCGCAAATAAAATAATGGCGCCTACGTAACACTTCCGGTTATACCGGAAGTCGCCGTCAACTTACTTATTTTAAATGGAGCACATATATTATTGCAATTTTGGATTTTACATAAAATTTTAGGTATACTTTCAACAATTACCTGTTCCTGAAATCAACCGTTTTCGAGATATTTAATTCTTAAAAAAAAGGTGAAATTCAAATTAAATGATTTTAGGTGATTACACAAAAAAAGTAGATAACTTAAAAACAAAAGAGATGAGTATAGTGAACCAAGATACCGTTCGAAAAAGAATAATACTGTGCACCAGATTATTGAAAAACATACAGGGTGTTCTATTTGAAAAAACCAACTTAGATGGTTTGAAGTTAATTTAACTGGGCATTAAATTTCCACCACCCTGTACGCAATTGAGCCACCTTGAATGTATGGATGGGAAGCTTAGGGGTCTAGCTATCCCTCCTATAAATAATGTCGCTTTATCTTTCTTAATGTAAAATATTCATGGTTTTGCTAGTTACTGTTTCTCTTCATTTTTTGAAAAAAAATGAAATATTTGGAAAACTGCTAATTTTAGGAAGAGGGAAACTTGGACGAAAGTCCACCTAAAATTATACGTAGAATCCAAAATTGCAATAATATATATAGGGTGTTCCATTTAAAATAAGCAAGTTGATGGCGACTTCTGGTATAACCGGAAGTGCTACGTGGGCGCCATTGTTTTACTTGAAAAGGACATGCTCGAAAACCGGATATCCCAAATTTTCTGAATTCAGATCGAAGTGGTCTATGAAATATTCTAATGGGTGGTCACCATGAGACACCATGTATGTCTCCGAAGGAAGTTACATCGTTTTGTTGTTACTTGAATACTCCTGTGCCATGAAATACTAAACTATGAATATTTATACCTCATTATTTGAAATTTACTCCACTGACTTAATAAACCGAGCCCAGTAATCAAAACTTATTAATGCGTGAAGAATAATACCGAATACTAAATGGTTAATCAGTCCGTCATAAAACAAACATGACTTGTCGAAAGCGCAAGTGAAACGCCGACGGATTACTAAAAAGTATGTGAACAAGAGAAACCAGCATGGACGATAAATCACTACGAACTATTAACAATGTTAATTATTATCTTGCAAATATAAAAAGTGAATTTATTAACGATCGACGATCGTAGCACGAAATCAATTTAATTAACATTTTGACCTGAGAATCGGTTTGTTAGAAAGTGAACGTCGGCCGGCAACACAACAGAATCGTACGTTTGTCACATAATAAGTAATTGGGTGAAATTGAGCGGACCAAGTGAAACCGACATGTAACGTGCGTGCGGGTGAGATCGCATTGTGATGTATGTAAGGCACAATTTACATGAGCGGTGCATTCACGATGCAGTAGGCTTGTTCCTACAGCTGTCAGAAACAGTCGCCGGCCATCGCAGTTAGGATTCGCGCACAACATATTGAGCGTTCAGCGTTGGAACAAGACAGTATACAGAATTGGAGCTGATCAGGTAATAATCGGCTACATCAAGTCGCCTGCTCCCTCCTCCGTTATATATGGGGTCATCATAAAGGGGTATACTTTAAAGTCTTATATAATTAAGAAATCAAGCTAGTAGCAAAAAATAAATCAAATCTAGTTGCTTCAATAATTGGATTTTACCATAGACATAATTATATGTCTATGGATTTTACTATATCTATGGAAAACCAAAAAATTATCGTGTCAACTGCTGATACAAGTGTTAAACGTAATCATTGCGATTTAGAGAATTGTTTTCAAAATAAAACTGACCTAAATGTAAATTGAAACGATTTAAACTTTAATAACATGGATATACAACAAGAATTGGTTTACTTCGGCAGAAATTACATTGCTGGATTACGAAGATTTTGTACGAAAATAGGTTTGAGAGCAAGGTCCTGTCAAATGAAAGCGTACCACAAATTTGAAAGATCAGGGTCTGTAACCTGACCTATCTGTCTGGTCTATCTGACCTATCGAGATCGGGAAGACCAAGGATTAGTAATGTCCAAGTTGCAGAAGTTGAAGAAGGGAAAATCAAAACGTTGCCGCCACTAATCCGTTAGCAATCAATAGTGTGAATTCGATATCAAAACGATTGCAAATGCCATACACTACAGTTTGGAAAATTTTACACAAAATCCTAGAAATGTATCCCTATAAACTTAAACTGCTGTTTGAATTAAATAATGCAGATTTTCCTATCAGGTATGATTTTTCTTTACAAATATTGGCTCAGATGGAAAAACCCGAATGGTTATCCCGTATTTTATGGACAGATGAGGCCCATTTCCCTCTAAATGGTGGATTCAATACTCAAAACTGTCGAATATGGTTAACAGATAATCCACATGAAATCGTTCAAGGAGGTCTTCATGACAAGAAGTCACCGTTTGGTGCGGTTTCACATCTAATTTTATAATTGGACCATACTTTTTTGAGGAGATATAGAATGGAGAGGACGTATCTGCAACTGTTACTAGTGAACGATACCTGCATTTGTTACGAGATTATGCTATTTCACGGATACAAAACGAGCACGAAGGAATTGAAAACATGATTTTTATACAGGATGCATGATACCAATTGTCGCGTAATATGTATGCAAATCCCTATACGATAATTCAATACGGGTTATGGTTTGGTAGTTTGACAGTCGAAACCAAATTTGTTCAAACACCTCGAAAACCGTCAACACCAACAACCGCATGAGCGATTAGTTCCAACTGAGAGATGAACGGTTTATTGAACTATCCTTTTGGTGTTTCAAGCAAATTTGTGATCAATCACAGAACAATTTTTGGGCAGTAACAACCCAATTCAATTAAGAGACTTTAACATTGTCGCGCAACGTTAAACGATTACTCTATTTGAACATTATTTGACCTTAGATATTCACAAAGTTCTAATTTATTGGAATAGACTAAACAGCGTGCCTTGTTTTGACGTTACACTTTCCTTCTAACCTAACATTTTTGAAGTTATTGGAAATTAGAAAAATGGAAATAAAATAAGATTGTAATATTTGAGTTTAAGACTACTTTAACCCCCAACTTGAGTTTTTAACAAACCTACATTTTATTTTCATATAGAAACTACCTATATTATTGTAAATATTATACTTTTGTTTCTTTGTCCTCGTCACTCTAAAAATATATAATAGTACATTATTCAACGAGCATATAACGACTAATACGGCTAATATTCACAAGGGCGATGCTTACGGCACGAGCCGTAGGTGAGTGTTGTAAGTCACTCGAGTGAATAATAGCCATTATATGCGAGTATAATTGGCAATTCCAAAAATGAATGCGCCCTCTGCATGAAAATATTTGAACATACTTAAAAGGTAATTTTTGGAGGCTTATTGCTGATGGAATGATAAACCACATGTATTTGGGTTTGTTTAACGTAATAATTTAGAGGTGCTTGTGATTTTTTGGCATTACAAAGTTAAAAACGACGTGGTTAGTATTTGTACATCTTTATTTTTACATTTTAAAATTGCATTCAAAAGAAATAAGCACAATACAAACTGCCGTGTTTATGGTGTCATTCCATAAAATGTGTCAATAGAAGTGTTTAAGATTGAAGATAGGTAGAAGTTTGGCCCTAGTATAAGAAACTGTTTCTCATTCATTTCTCCAAAAGGCATGTAACAATTTAATAACAGGGAACACGTTTATTTACACAACATAAAAGTTTTGCAGTTTGCCTATACTTTTCTATTATCAGTCTTATAAAAACAGAATATACTTTAATTTAAATGTTATTTAAGAAAAAACAAGCACTAATATGGTATCACCATACAGTTTATCACATTTATTTAGCCCAAAATGTAAGCAAACAAAAACTAGGGTACATGTTTCAACCCAAAAAAATCTAATAATTAGCAATGAAGCACTTATGGGACGTATGACTGCGTTTACCACTCTTTTTATCCTTTATTTCACCCTAACACCCTAACTAGCATATGAAGTCACTATATTTATGGCAGCTGAATGCCATATTTTTACTCGTCTCCCTCCGTATTTGTTTACAATTTGCAGCGCCCTCATCGGTAATCTGAAGCGCCAATACTATATTTTGTCCACGCCTATAAATAATATAAATTTAAATAAAAATGTTATGTACAAATGTTGACGTTTCAAATCAATAATAAAATTATGCTTTGACAAATTGTCTTGGCTTTGCCCATTATTCACTACAGTGAATAATGAAACCATTATCTACATCAAACTTTGTGGACGTTACTGTATAATTACCAGAATAAACTACTTGTTGGTTACTAAGAAAAATTATTGATTACAGCAGAGCTGGAAACTTTCTCGTGGCGCATAAACATGACAAGGACCCAAAAGAAAGAATGCAATCGCAACAATCACACCTTTCGGCGATTGAGTCACGCGACCAGAGGAACAAGGATGTCGTTGAAGAAGAAATTATTGGAAACTACGACCGGATGCAAGCCGCTCTAGTGGTCTCTTTAATGCTTATGTAATGATCTTTTTGAGAAAAAGAACGAGAGAACAACCTTGAGCAATTTTCTACTCGGACGATAAACGAATCTTGTAGAATCGTTAATTAATTGACTTGCAAGTTCCTTGCCACCATATTAGGAGGGGATTAGAACCGTCAACAAATGATGTTTCATTTTATTTATCAAATCAAATCACATTTTAAATAATTTCAGTGTATTCCTCTTATTTTAAAAAATGGTACCTACGTTCCCGCAAAGATTTTACCTCAGATTAAAATTATAAGGATACATTTTTTTATAGTATACTTTTAATACTATTTATTCGCTTATTTAACCGTTTATATCTTTCTTTATATAGCAAGCCGAAAAGTTTAAGAGATAAATTCTTAATGAAATTATCAAATATTATGGTCCAATTAATGAATGTCTTTTAGCATACCTATAAATTTATATTTGTTTCTGTATTGTATTATAAGTATTATTTGTTTTAGTTGCGTAAAGTAACCAATTTTCTATAATATCCTTGTTTATATAGATATAATATCTATAGATCTATATTGTCTCATAATGTATAATGTAGACATAATTTTATGTAGTATGTACCTACTTAAAAATTGCTTCACTGTCATATTATTTGTTGTAAATTTAAGTTTCTTAAGAAATAGTGGCACAATAGAAATTTATATGATTTGTGTATAATAACCAAATGTGTGTATTTTATTTTTGAAACAACACACTTAATTTAACTAGAACAATAGAATTTGTCAATGACAAATTGGCTCTTCTATCATTGCATCTTTTTTAATAGAAACCAAATTTCGAGGTCAAATTATTATTTACCTTTTGGTTAAACGCAAGCAGTTTTTCTTACGCAATAACAACTAAAAGGAAAAGTATGAAACAAAAATTATATTCCCAGTTCCACGGTATATATAGAGTGTTCAGTTTTCGTTGTCTTTGAGGAATATATCGCTGATTAATAAAGATACAGGGTTCCGGTTTTCACAACACCGTGAAACGTTTTTAAGAAACGACAGATGCCAAAAATAGAATTTTCACAGCCCTATTAGTTTCTGAGTTACAGGTTTAAATTGATAATTTGCCATTTTTAAGCACCCCTCGTATCTCAGTTACCTGATAATGTTTTTTTGCGTAGAATGCAGTGGTGTACTTACTTTTCTGTGAAAGGGCCAATTTCCGAGATAAAGGGTAAACTTGTATTTTTTAAACGGAACACCCTATATATTTTCCGCCAGTTGCGGCCGCTTTAACCTTTTCAAAAATATATAATACTTGAAACATATTTCTAAAAATAACTCACAAAATTGAAATCGGGACGGGAATTAAAAATCTTTTAATTCCTGGTAGGTTGTGGTCAATATCAATAAAGTGATACAACAAAGGTTTATATCACTTCTGTGAGATAGTCAATCATTAACAGTTTTTATAGGCAACAAGCTATTAATTTGTCTGAAATGGATGAAACTACGAAAACTATGAGAAATACGAAATGCTGAAGTGTTTTATTCAATGCAATGAAAACTCCCATGAGGTTTTCGATTTGTATTTTCGGGTATCCAATAGTATATCTATTAATAAGCGCGATATCTCTTAAAGACAACAAAAACTGGACACTCTGCATATCGACAATGTTTGCAATGGTAATTATTTTTAAATAGAAAAATTGAAATTAGAAAGTCATTCCAAGATCACGAATATGGCAGAAATTCTAAATAAGTCATGAAAGTGTAAACGATTCATTTTACCAGAACGAGATGTACATATATGAATTTTTTTAAATTCAAATGGCTATGTTTTAATTCACACTGTTTATAAATATTAATAATCCAACAAAATTAATAAAACAGTAATGACAAAATTATACCTGTAATAAGGATTAATTTATTTTATTCGCGACAAAAAAAGAAAAAGTTAAAAATAATTAATTGTTCCCTCAATGTTGTCCAACACTAAAATATTAGAATTTTATTAAAAGGTAAATGATCAATGTGTATAAAAAGGCTGAAAATGATTTTTATATCAGCATGGAGACGTATAAAATCGGTCCCTTTCACATAAACAAAAACATAAATCATGAACATTTATCCAAAAAACATCCATTCGTAAAAATTTTAAGATTACTGGAAGCAGACTGAAGCGCTATACAGTTTTCCATTCCGCGAACCATACAGGAAAACATTTTAAAAAAATATATAGATTAATTAAGTAAGCCTACCTAAGTAAGCGGAGCATAACAGTTGGACAACGAAACCAGAGACAAGTGAACATAGGAGTACCTCAGGGGTATATTCTAAGACCACTGTTGTGGAAGGAATGTTCTATACGATGAATTATTTAGAGTGGAAATACCAGAGCAAACAAAACTGGTAGCTTACGAGGCTACCTTGTTATCGGCAAAACGGAGACCAATCTGGTGAGAAAGGCAAACGAAACGTTAGACGTCATAGACCAATGGATGACGGAGTACAATCTAACATTGGTCCTGGGAAAAACCGAGGCGTTAGTACTGGTGGGAATGGGAAGGGCAAGAATATAAACATAAAGCTTAGGGGAGAACAGATAATACCAGGCAATCAAGTGAAGTACTTGGGTGTTATCATAGATAAGTCCCTGACCTGCGGACCGCATATGGACTGCCTGCGAAAAGGCAGAAAAGACGGTAGCAGCGCCGATGAAAATACTATCGAACGTAGGGTAGCCAAAGACATCTAAAAGAGTGCTCCTAAAGGAAGTGATAAATTCAATAATATTCTTTGCAGCTCCAATTTGGGCGCAGGGTATGAAAATTACAGAACACAAAAACAGGGTGCTGGGAGCCCGGAGGAAAATGGCATTACGAATAGCAAGTGGTTACAAAACTATATTTATGGTGAGGCAATTTTTATCATAGCGGGAGTTATTCCTCTCTACTTGTTAGCGGACGAGGGAAAAAGTATATAGAGTGCGGAGGGAGATAGGAGGCAGGTCAAAGCTGTAGAAAGAGAGGAAGGATCTTTGCCCTTTAGATATTGGCAAAGGGAGTGGGCTAATACAGAAAAAGGAACATGGACGAGAACACTGATAATGGGCGTCAAACAGAGGACAAATCGCCAAAAAGGGGATGTAAACTACCACATAACTAAATGTCTTTCTAGGCATGGGAATTTTGATAGTTACCTAAAAAAGATTTAAAAAAAAAGAAAATGACGAATGCATTTATTGCCAGGAACCCGATACGCCTGCACATACTATCTTGGGCCAGAATGAAAGAGAAGGACTGGAGAGGAACATTCAAACGGTTATCAATGAAGGAAATCTAATAATAGAGCTAGCGTTATCCAATGAGTATTGCTGAAAGAAAATCATGGGGTTTCTCACAAAGACTATGGAATGGAAGTGAAGAGATCTGAGAGCTGCGGAGATGAGTTAGAAGAATCGGTCAAGCTCATATTCTGAAGCAACCGCTGGACAGTATGGGGGGGGTGTTTAGTTGAAAAAAAGTTAGAAGTCCTTTGTTCTTCCATAGCGACTGGCGATTTATGCAAAAAATAAAATTTAAGCATAGAATAATTAATAGATTTCTATTGCATATAAAAAGGTTTAGTGAATCGACGAAAGGGGAATTATTAATGTCACTGATGTATCGGTTAAAAGGCCAGAAGACTAAACCAGAAATTGTCTTAAAATCGACAAAAGGGGAATCGACGATTTGACAATTAATCGTTATTCGAGCTGAAGGTAACAATGAATATTGATTGTTACCTTCTATTGTTTGCTTGTTTGTTACTCCTTTGGGATCTTGTCAGGTCATGTTATGAAAGTAAAAAAAAACTTATTTTTTGCAAGTTTAAGTTAACAAGTTTAACAAGATTAACATCCGTTAATGCATTAACTACATTCTGTGGTTAGCGAAAATAAATTAAGAGAACATCACGATTTTTAAACAATATGACTTAAAACAATGCTCACTTGGAAATGGAAACACTTTGTTCCTGAGTGTGTTTTTTTGCTCGGGTATTTTCTTCTTGTTATTATCATACAATGCATTGTTCATTATTTTATACAATTTATGTATAAAAACGGTTTTAAAGGTAAAAGTCAAGAGAAAAATGTGTTCTTATTGTTGTAAGTGTCTGGTTTATGGGTGCTGTGGATTTTATCTGCCATTTTTATGGGTTATGTCAGATATAAGGCATTAAAACCACTAAATATGGATTTTCTTTTGGAGAAAAAGTTTGTAAAAACAAATTTTTACAAAAGATATATTTTTACTTAGATAAAAATGGATTTATAGGTAATTGTTTTGAGGTTAATAGCTAATAGTTAATACCTACCTAGCTAATTGGTCATCGTTGGGATCTCTTAAGTGGGGACAACTTAGTTGGTACTCTATAATAATACAATAATAATATCTCTACTTTTTATTCTAGCCACAATGATTAGCCACAAAGTTAGGGATTGTGTGTGAGAGGGGGGCATATTATTATTATTATTATTATTGTTTAAATCCAGTCGACCGGTTCCCTAGCTCCGATTCTCAGGGTCGGGCGCTGGTGGTTATCAGTAGCTATCAGTTCGGGAATCGTGTGCCGCCAGTTGTCGTAGTGAACTAGACTGATCGCTTCCTGCATTCTTCTGGCTAGAAGATTTTTCGAATTTCAGCATGGTCTTCAGTTCCGAAAGAAGTGTATTTCTTGCTCCACTGAGGCCTCTGATAATTAATATTACAAGCTTTACATTAGAAAGTAGTAAAAAGCTCGTATTATTATTATTATTATTATTATTATTATTATTATTATTATTATTATTAGTATTTTTATTATTATTATTTATTATTATTATTTTTATGTATGTCATGTCATATTAGCTCATTAGATAGATATTAAGAAGTAATTTTTAACAGGTTACTTAATTGTAATTGTATTACGACGTTTCAACGGCTCAAAACTGTCCTCAGCTTCGAATTTTTAACTTATTTAGTCTTATTTCAACTTTGGAATTTCATTTTAATATTAAAAACCCGGTAATATGTCATACTTGATTAGTTTTGAATGTTTAATTTTACTAAAATCATCATAAGCCTACGACCCTAAATTAAATGAAACTTTAGTTTATAGTAAATGCGACTTTTATGGTTGATAAACGGATACCTATTATGGATACAAAATTAAATTTGGATTCTAAAGAAAGTTTATTACAAAGATATTTTCTACTTTTTAGTGCAAATGAAAGTGGTAGATTAAAAAATCTACTTTTACTTTTACGTTACCATCAGTTTACCGGGCTCAGTGATTTAATAGGTTTATAAATCCGATGCTTCGTAACATTTTCCAATTACCGAAATTATTTACAAAACAAATTCAGATTTTAAGTAACGTTGAGCATGTTATTCATATTTATCGCTTTCGAACGTTGATATGTGTAGTTTTGAGAACGAAGGACACACTCGTATTAGGTACATTTTTTTTTTCTTTGTAATAAACACCTGATGTTGATTATCAGAGCAGAACAGCAACATTAATTATCATTATTAACTCCAACTAAACCACTATTTTCCGATATCTCATCTAGCACTTATTACGTAAATGTCGGGAAACAAACAATAATTATTATTCCGTGGTATACCGGCCCACGAATCTGCAACGGTACGTTTCGAAGATTATTTATTATGCTCGTTTGGGGAGCGAAGACCAAGGAGGACTAAGTGAAAGTGGTGGGTAAGTGTGTGAAAGTCAACTCTCTACCATGGCCGCTCCGGTGCAGCAGTCGGCCTCAGATGTCCTGCCGTGCCTGTGATGTGTTTGGGTGAATTGTGCTTTGTTTTCACAGTTTTTTGTTCGCCAGCCACTTGACAGGGGAGGTGCGCTCTAGATGTGGACAGTCACCAGCATCTCTTATCTCTTGACTTTCTGTAAATAGAAACATTGTGATATTAGGATAGGTAATTCATTTACGCAACAAACACTACAGAAACCTAAATCTCAAGACTGTTCTCTCGCCCCTAGTAATGTGCAAGCATTAATTATAAATAAATTGAGGTAACAGCTAAATGGGACACTGCCATAATGAACAAAATTCATTCGGGCATCTTAGCTATCGTTTTGAGCATATTTTTGATACAAGCGGCCGATCCACCGTACGAAAAACCTTCGGGAAGTTTTCTACAACATTTCACAGTAAAAACTATCAGCCCTAGCACACAACAAACTACTTTGGTACCCCCGCTTAGTGAACATCATCCAGGAGATAACAGTGGCACCGATCTCAAAAGAAACAAAGATAGCTTGAAACGTTTTCACAGTTATCTGCGCCAAATACACAATGAGTCACATGATTCGACTCTTCCTGGACAGAGCACCGTTAGTTTGCAAGAGGAGCCCGAAGCCATTAATAAGTTATTGCGCAAGCAAGGGAAGTCCACGTACGAGAAATTACTGGAAAAGGATTTCATAAAACCGTTATTAAAACTGTACGAGAATCCGACCCATCAGAAGCCTGATTATATAATTGGTAATACCAGTGCACAATCCAGGATTTCCAAAGAAGATTACGTGGAAGATCTGAAAGTCCTTTCGAAGGAAGACCTGGATACGTTGATTTACGGAAGCGATAACTACCAACAGAACGAGTATAACGACGAGAATCAGAACCAAGATCTAAGTGAGAAGTTGGATGTGCAAGATCAACATGCAGATGGCGTTTTGCAGTTAACAAGGAGAGATGATACAGACTTGGAGGAAAACGAAGACAAGGAACATATAGGTGAAATTTTGCCATCAAACTTCAACGAAAATGGAAGCAAAGAAAGAGCTCTACAAGCCCAGCACAGATTTTCCCCAATACGTAGACGGATGTACCATCAAACTAGGTACAATCCGCGTCTTGCAAACTATCACTTGCGAAAATCTTATGAATTCGACGAAGGTTTCAAGCCTTCCCACCATTTCATCACCGAGAACACTGAGGTCCCGCGTCTGAGATCCCCAATATCGTTCCCTGGGGAAAGGTTCCGACCTGAGTACGAGCCTGCGGGGATTTCCGGTGAGGGAGTAGACAACGTAGGATATCCTTCTGACCAAGTCGGCAACTACAACAGACCAGAGACTTACGAGGCTTCCGCCAGCGCTAAAGAGGAAACTAGGAGTACTTACTCTCGCCCGAGTAGGTTAAATTTCCCTCCGAGTGAGGTGAACGGGTTCAGGATACCCAGGAGGTTTAGGGGCATCAGAGACCCTTACTCAGAAGGATTCCAGCCCACGGCTCGCGAGCCCTATTTCGATCCCTCCGCGCGGTTTCAGACATCGTGGCCGTCTCCTTCGAGGAGGCCAAGAGTGATTTTCCCAACGGACTTAGTGGCTTTCAGAGAACAAGTGCAGAATGGGAATCAGGAGCAGGAACCGGATTGGTTGGCAGGAGATAATAGCTTGCAAGATATACAGGAACAGGATAGCAGAGATAAAGGTAATTGCTGCGCTATTGCTTGTTTCGGGTTGTGTTGCGACTGTACGCGTTGCACTGTAAGCGTTGATACACCGGATAGGTTGATTGCTGACATAATATATAGGTAATAATATATAATACATAAAAAATTCTTTTTGGTTTTCGACCTACTCCAACACATTGTGTTATGCCAGTCATTGTGTTATGTCAGTTATTTGCATAGAGCAGTCTCTAATTATTCAACGTATGGTATAAAGGCTATTTTGGCTACGCCACAAACCAATAAAATCTATGAATTCATTGCTCTTATGGCACTTTTTTTGGACGTTGGCTTTTGTTTGGACGTCATTATTAGATACAGATCAACCGCATCTTATATCATTATATGCGTGAGAGAATATGCTGTGCACATAAGAAAAAAATATCTCAGGTGTTCTAAACAAAACACCAAATTTGATATCCGTATGTATATCAAAAGATATAGATAAGTCAGGGAATAATAATGTGGCGATTTTTTAAAAATATCAAGCATTTCTAAAAATTGAATTTATTTATTTTTCCATCTCATCATATACTCAATTATTATCAGTGGCTGAGAATGTTCTCCCTTTGTATTTAAAAGTCAATAATGATTTAATTACCCATAATAAATATATAAACATCTACAGATCATTTTCAGTTAATTTGAAGGAATATTAAGATAATTAACAGAAACGACGTTGGCCGTTTACTTATAATTGGTTGATTGCTGTAATTTGGATATATTGTACATTTGTATTAATTACTTAAGTTAGTACCTATGTCTTAAATAGGCTATGGAACTATTAGTCCAACAAATGGTTATTACACAGCAAAAATTAGAAAATTGTAGTCAGAAAGCTGTTATAGGTAACGTGTGAACAACATTATGGTAATTTTTTATGGATGAATTAATTTATTTAGTAAAGCGGTAGCTGTAAATGTAATTCAGTTGCTTGGGAAGCAATCGAAGAAAAATTAATTTCTTGATACATTTTTAAGAGAATATATAGAGTAATTTACTCTTATATATTCCTATATATAGTAAATAAACAATGCCACAAATAAATACTTTCTTACATTATATAGAGTAATATTTGAATATCTGTAATATCAGTAATAAATCTTAAGGCAGTCGTAATTATTTAATTTTGTAAGTTGATACTAAAACTACCACAATATTGCGATAATTCACTTAAATATATAGCAGCACCTCTTCAAGTGTCTGGAAAATCACTATCATAGAGAAGTTGATCGATTTCATGGAATGAAGGCATTGTTCTTCCATTATGGTCCATATTTCTAGAAAAAATTAAAAAAATAAATTAATAAATAAATAAATGAGAAAATAACCACTTGGCTTTGTTAGTGATTTGTTTTGCCTGTAACTAATAATATAATTTTCACACTGGACAAGGAATATATCACGTTTACAGTTTTTACATTGTGATATATCTGAACCAAAATTGTACCTATTTCAGTTTAAAAATTTCAAAATTTTCACTTACAACATGTCAATTTCAGATTTCTTTCGCGAAAAGAGACGTGTGGTGCATTTTTCGCTTTTGTCGATGCAATTAAAAAGCGTCAAGATAGGTTCTTAAAGTAATACGAGTATCGTTAGTTGTAATAAATTTGTAAATTTTTTAACTTAAAATTTATTATTTCTCTAAAAAAAGTAATATTTAACTAATATATTCATTTGGGAAGTTGTTGAATATCTAAGCTTTCTAGCTGTACCTTAACAGTTGTTTAAATGTTTACAGGGTGCTGAACATTTAGTAACAAGTTCCATTAACTTCAAGCTAAGAAAAATAGATTTTTTTAAATAGGACACTGTATATTATAGCATATCATGATGTAGAATTTTATTCTCTGCCAATCTATATAACAGTTCCCTATACCTATCTCTTTTTGTTTTTATGTTATTAAGACTCTTAATTACAATAACAAAATCTTTAAATTTCTTGTAAAGATGGCTATAAATAAATTGACAGCACTATTCAGTAACAACAAATAATTTACCACTTTACATATTTATCTTAAATTGTCAATTATTCTGTATAGTATATATTTTTAGAAAGAAGGAATCGGTCTAATCGTTTAATTATTACTGACACAAAATCAGCAAAGTGACTTTCAAAAGTGAGTGACTTCAAAAATAACATTCCTACCTCCATTTATGGATTGACGCCATTGTATAAGTTGAACCTGTTCAACTTATCCCACTACGTTTACTATACAGGGCCTCATAAAAGACTCGGAACAGCGTTGTTATTTTTTAGCGTGTAGAAACAACTGAAATTTTGACGATGTCAAGTCTAATTAAAAAATTTGTATAAGTTAAATACCTAATTTTCATATGATATTGGAAAAGTTGTTGGCTGTTAAAATATAATTTATTTCTTCAATAAAAAACAACAAAAGAAGACTTTCAGCCAGATACATGGACAAATATCCTACGTTTCTTCAGAGTTTTCGGACTTTTTCAAAGTTACCTAATAGTTAAAAATAATGGTTTTAAAGTATTAAATTAGATTAATGACAGAATAAATATCTAGAAAAGTGTTATCTTACCTAATATCAATTTCCTATTTCAATTTTATTGTATGGGTTGCTTTTATTTTGTTTTTCATTTTTTTTATTGTTTAAGAATGCAATGTACGTGTACAAATACTGAGCATTCTTAAACAATAATAAAGATAAAAAACAAAATAAAACTAACCCATACAATGAAATTAAAATAGTAAATTTATATTAGGTAACAAAACACTTTTTTGGATATTTATTCTATCACTAATCTAATTTAATACTTATGTAAAATTATTATTTTTAGCTATTAGGTAACCTTGAAAAAGTCCGAAAAACTCGTAGGATATTTGTCCATGTATCTGGGTGAAAGTTTTATTTTTTGTTTTTTATTGAAGAAATAAATACCAAATTTTCATTTTCAATTTCCTTAATTTCACAATGACAAAGTGCTGGTAAGAATTAGAAGTCTTATAGCTAGTGAAGTAGCGCGTTCAAAAATTCGCTGGCGAATCAAGATGCCAGGCTAGAGCTTAGGACCGTGTAGACAGCACTTTAGATAGTCGCTCTGCTACAACTATTTTTTAGGCAATATAATTACAGTTGCATTAGCTGTTTGAGTTATGGCAGCGAGACCTCTCCTCTATGGCTTGCATAAATTTCACTTTCCTTTTGATTTGCATTCTCATCTGCCAGTCAAGCTTTTAAACTAAACTTTTACTTCTCCGTGTTATGGGTGTGTAATTTCGTGTTATTAGTTTCTGATTAGTTTCTACGTTTCATGATATAGCAAGTTTATAGCACTGCATGATATTGATGACATACTATTTTAAAATCATGTAAATATAAATTATAACTTTATATTAGAATTCATTTTAGGGTGTAGTCATTTAGGGTGCTCTATAAACCGGGGCCATATAAAACTTTTGTTTTTTTAAATGGAATGACATATTTTTTATTTCATATTTGAGTTCGGAACATTTTTCCTAAATCGTCAATATAGGGTTTACTATTTGTAGTGGCGAGATACAGTGAAATACACCGTAGTGCCCTTTTTGGGTCTTTGCTACTACCTTTCTTACAATTATTGTCTAATTGACAGACAGATAACGATCTGCTTTTCTGCAGATGCCATTACAGCGACCTCTATTGTCTTTGAGGAAGAAAACCTACTTATTTATTTATTTGGAGATGCCGAAAACAACTACTCCACGGGAAATATGCCCGTGGAGTAGTTGTTTTATCAATTAGACAATAATTGTCAGACAGGTAGTAGCAAAGACCCAAAGAGGGCAATACGGTGTATTTCACTGTATCTCGCCACTACAAACATTCACTATGCCCCTTAGGCAATCATGTCGCCAGATCATTCATCGATTCCGATACCTATGGCAATCTGACGAGATCATAACAAAATCGAAACCGGTCATTGTCTGGTATTTGGTCTTGATGAAAGATGTGGCGACATCCATGGAGATGTTGATGTAATGCAACACCAGTCGGGGCATAATGCCCGTGGAGTAGTTGTTTTCGGCATCTCCAAATAAATAAATAAATAGGGTTTATTAGTATTATACAGAGCGGTTGAGAAGATATGAGCATTTTTGTATCTTGTCTATTTATTTTACTGTTTATTTATTATTACCAATTTTATATGTATTGAGGATGTTATGCATATCAACTCTTAAATTGATTAAATAATTACGAATAATTACTTAATTCGTTTATAGGCAGGAGCGCCTATTTGTAATTTTAAGTTGCAGATGAATATAGTGTGATTCTTAACCTATACACATAAACTTGGGAAATTATAGCTGAGGACAAATAATGACTAATGACTAATGACTGAAGAAAAAATGTAGTAAAACATGAGTTTCGGAAATACCAATTTAGGTATTTCAAATAAAAATAAAAGAACGTGAATGCCATAAAATGCCTCGTAAGCTAGTATCATGTCCAGAAGTTCTTTGTTTGAGAAATTATTGGTGTAAAATCTGGTTTAAAATCCAGAACATTACTAAATATTCATATATTTATTTTTTATATTTGATTTGTCGTTTTTATTTAATAATTTTTCTATCCTTGTCTAATTGTTCTTAAGCGTCTTGAGCAATGTTTACTTATTTATTCTTATGATTATTATTTATTATTCATATTATTATTATTATTATTATTATTATTATTATTATTATTATTATAATAATTATTATTATCATCTTCGCGTTTTTGCGCATAATGCTCTTCTCAGTACTTATTCGCTTTTTTCGATTCTTAGACTTTTTAGGTATGTTTTGGTCAGATGGTATTGCCACATCGATAATGTAGGTGATCATTTTTATTTTATCGGGAAGTGTTATATCTTGTCTATTATGCGCTACCGTCTTATGAGTTTGTATGGTTAGATCCCAGTATAATTTATACTATTACTATAGTTAGTGGTGAATATTTGCAGTACGCCGATTTTACCACTGAATTATATCTATTCGTATATTGGACATATGTTAGTATAGTTTCATTACTTTTTCAACCCTTCTTCCTTAAATATTCAATACAATATGGCAGTATGCGAATGATGGTGCAGTATGAGTTGACATAAGTTTCCGGTTTTTAATTCAATTTTTCTTTGAGAAAAGTCCACAGACAGAATTCACGTGATTAATATCCGAGCTGAGCGGTATCACATGCGGTCCGTGGTACCACGTGAATAATGAACGTTGCATAAATATTCTGCAAAACCGTTTTCTTCGTCATTTGCATATATCTCGTTCTCGTGTAGTGTTGAACAGGTTTCGGGAACATCAGCACCTTTTATTTTCCGTGGGATTTCCTCAAAGAAAAGTTGTGCTAAGGGCAAACCGAAACTTATTGCAATTCAGAGCAATCATCAATCAGTTGTGTAGTGCACTAAAGCTTTTTATCTGAAGAAATTGGGTGAATTGTCTTTTACCTTTGTGAAGAGTGCGTTTAGAACTTTTGTCGAAAGCAAATTTTAACTCATGTTTATTCCACTTTCTTCAATTCTAAATTATTATTAATATATAACCATTCTCATGTATTATTATAGAATTACTGTGAAAGAAGCAGTTAATTATGAGAGAGTTATTACAGTCATATGTAGAAATCGTAAACAACGCAAACAAACGACTCCAGTGATATCATCAGGCGAGATCTGATATTTGGCATACACCGTAATTGAGAGAGGAATGCTTTCTTAAGTTAGCCATACACGTAGAGTTCTTTTGAGGTATCAGAGTAGGTCATATTTTATTTTTTAAATATATCCTCGAACAGGAAAACTGTCATTTTTAATTAAAATACCTAGACTATTAAGGTATATAACTAAAGTGGGATTTACACTGTATCACTTTTGATGTACATCCAAAGTGAATCATCCAGAGTGAAATCATCCAGAGTGATCATCCTTGTTTACATATTTTCATCCAGTTTTGTGGTTTCACCTCTGTCACTATTCACTGTTCCTAAAAATTTCGTCATTTCGTGTTTGGTGCAACAACTTGTGGTACCAGGCGGCACGATGTCTCATTCCAGAAAAAATAAAAGTCTTATACGCGATGGCATTGACTTAATTTCAAGTGGACTGATAAGTGAATTGAACTCAAATATATCAACAACTCTCCGTGCTAAAAGACGTTGGAAATGCCATTGTATAACACGTTTATAATATAATATAATTTATTTAAATATTTATTTATAATAGCCACAAACAAACAATCGCACTGGCGGCTGTACTAAAACTAAAAAGTGAAGTAGCGGCGAAAATGAACTCATCGTATTTACATTTTTCACTGAGCCTTCACTTTGGATGAATCATCGGTTCAGGGCACATCTCTTTCATCAAAAATAGGTAGAGGGTCGATTTGTTTCATCTTTCATTTTTAACGTACACTTTGGATGCAACACAAATGAAAGGCAATCTACACTTATCACTTTGGATGATTCCTCCAAGATGAACATCCAAAGTGATAAATGTAAATGAGCCTTTAACCAAATGTACTCTAAACGATCATCCCCATCTCCATCCCCAGTTAAATTATAATATTAAAATATAATTTCCCCAGTAAAATATAACTTTCTTAAAAAAACTAATTCTTATGTTTGTTTGCGATAATAGGGCAAACCTGTATTCTCTGTATGCCTCTTATCACATATTTGACCGACCTTAACACGCCACTTGACTTGTAGGCGAAAATGTCTTAACCCTCTCCGTGTGTGGCTAGCTTTAACTTATTATAAATTACCACCTCACGAATTCGAGCTCCACGAGAAAGCGTTTTTATTTATTAAGAAAGAGAGATAAGTAGGTGCCCGGTGTTGTTTTCGGTACACCGGATCCGACAGATTGTACTTTCAGTTTTTAATTGAACTTGAATTTCTCAAGGTTGTATGGTTTAATCGATTCCGATCGGTTGTCACTTCTGTATTTCGATCGGTGACACTGTCGTTGGTTTTGGTCCACTTGTGCCATGACAACCATTTCCGAGTTCACTTTGCTTTCTATAAATACAATTTTTTGTAATTTCTACGGAGTGTTAAAAGCCTTACTCGTACCTTATTGGTTTAAAGAATGAATAATTATTTTTTAGTTCAATTTTTGCAAATTATTCACTCTATTTTGCTTTCTTTGGAAAACAACCAGGCCCCATAGTTTTCTTTCCGAGTCGCCAATATTGGAAAATATAACTTAAATAGATTGTCAGCAATCCTCTTTGCTACAGTAGGTGTGGCAGGAGAAAAAGAATATAAAGAAATTTATACAGTGCTTTCGAAAAGTAACGAATAAATTCATTATTTTAGAAATTGAGAAGATTTCGAAAAAATCCCCTGACACGTCGATTTTGTTTTTAAAAAAGGCACTTTTTTACATACGACTCGTATTTGTGACGTCATCGTTGTTCGAGATATGATCGACAATTTTTTTAAATAGCAACCCCCAATTTTGGCCACGCCATTTGAAAGAGCGTATCATTCTACATACGCATCATGAAAAATTATGGTGTTACATAACAAAAAATTTCAAGAAAATATTGTTTGAAGATCTTAAAATTTAATTTTCACAATACTGACAATGATAATGATTATGTAAAAAATCGACTAAATTAAATGTTCAAATTGTGCACCGTTGACTGCCTGACAGTAGCCAAGACGATTAATAAATTCTTTTTTTGGACATTATCTATAACTTCAGGATGTATACGATGTATCTCGTGACGAATTCTTGCTTTTAAATCTCCTAAATTAACCGGTCTAGTAACGTATACTTTGCTTTTTAAGTATCCCCACAAGAAATAATCTAGGGGTGTCAAATCAGGCGATCTGGCTGGCCACTCAATCGGCCCCCTTCTCCCTATCCAACGATTCGGGAACAGCTCAACTAAATAAACACGGACAGGTGCTGCATAATGGGGAGGTGCACCATCTTGTTGAAAGAACATATAATTTCTTGGAAGATCACGTCCCTCTATATTTGGATATAAAGTTATTAGTGCAGGAATGAGGTCGTCTCGAAGAAAATCCAAATATCTTGCACCAGTTAGGTTGACGTCAAAGAAATAGGCACCCAGAATTCTTCCGTGGACTATGCCGCACCACACATTTACTTTCTGGGGACTTTGAGTGTTATACTCCATCATCCATCGGGGATTTTCGGTAGCCCAATAACGGCAGTTTTGCCTATTGACATGGCCGTTCAAAACAAACGTAGCCTCGTCAGAAAAAATTACGTTTATTACGAAATTATTATCATTATTGCATAGCTCTTGCATTTGCTCGCAGAATTGATTTTCTTCAGATAGCTCATGAACAAGGCATACCTTATAAGGATGATACTTTGCTTTTTTGATAATTTTGTGAACTGTGGACGCTGCCATATTGAAATCAGAAGCCAATTGGTTAAGTTTTGAGTGATGATTTTCTTGTATTGCCAACAAAACATTAACCTCATCATCTATTGATTTTGACGGTCGACCAGATTTAGGAAGATCACGAACATGTCCAAAGTTACGGTATTTAGACTCAATATTGCTTACCATGCTTTGGCTAATGGGATGTCGATCAAGATGAGTTTCATTGAACAATTCAACTACTTCTCTTTGGGTGCGCATCCTGTCTCCAAATCTGATCATGCAAAGAATTTCAATTCGTTCTCGTTCAGTTAATTTAACCATTTTTTTTTTTATAAAATGACAAAATTACTACTCAATAAACACTTCAAACGCAGTGCTTTTGCCAAACAAAAGATAAGCACTAAATAAATAACTCAAAAAACAGAAAAAACTATTTAATAAAGTACGATTTCAAGTTTTTATCTGACAGCAATAAAAAAACATTCTCGGTCACTAAGGCTACTGTCAGGCAACCATGATTTTTCATGATGCGTATGTAGAATGATACGCTCTTTCAAATGGCGTGGTCAAAATTGGGGGTTGCCATTTAAAAAAATTGTCAATGACGTTATATCTCGAACAACGATGACGTCACAAATATGGGTCGTATGTCAAAAAGTGCCTTTTTAAAAAACAAAATCGACGTGTCAGGGGATTTTTTTGAAAACTTCTCAATTTCTAAAATAATGAATTTATTCGTTACTTTTCGAAAGCACTGGATAATGAAATATATAAACAGTTAGTAAGTAAGCCAATAAATAATACTAAAAATATACTATAAAAAACTACCAGAGTTGTAGGACTCAAACATTATTAGGATAGATTAAAGATGAGACACGTATATAGGAAATTAAGAAAATTTTAATAAAAAACATCTAAGTCAACAAACTGACAATTTTGACATTGAAATCATTTTAATTGTCATATATTTCTTGTAATTTTTAACAATTTTTACACATTACACCTCCTGCCACACATGTGCCTGAAGACGCCGGAAGCAGAAAAAATACGTATCGGACATTAGGCTAAGGAGGATTGCTACAATTTCATTTCGACATATCTTAAAAATAATGTTATTCTTTTGCGTACCAAGGATTATATGTAACTAGGAAAATTAAAAACTTTATTGAACTATAATATTTGATAATTTCGTTAATAATTTATCTCCTAGTTAACTTTTTGGCTTAATCCTTATATAAAGAACAACGAACCAGTTACATATAAAGTACCAACCATCCTGGTGCGCCTGCGATGGGAAGAATATACATCAGCTTGGTGTCACCAGCTGTCTCTCTAACTAGTGGGATAGTTTTCCAGGTTTCCCTCATTCTAGCACTGAATGATGGTAAGGGCCTACAATCATAGGTCGTTCCTGAAACTTAAATGCGACCGACTGAATAATAATATGCCGCCCCCTTTTCCACACTAGTCTTAGATATTCGATAGAGAGAGATATTATTAATATTATTATTTTTTTGTCGAGATCCAGTCGACCGGTTCCCTGGCTCCGATTCTCAGGGTCGGCCGCTGGTGGTTAACTCACCCCACGTCCGTGGGGTGAGTAACTACTGAGACCTGAATCGTGTGCGCTGAGTAGACGCAATGACCCGAGAATGACCGCCATCTGCATTCTTCCGGCTAGAAGATCTGCCGAATTTCGGTATGCCGGTATGATCTTCAGTGCTGAAAGCAGTGTATCTTTTGCTCCACCAAGGGCTCCTATTATCAGTACCACAAGCTTCACAGTATGTTCTGGATGTAGTCTGCGGAGTTATTATTATTATTATTATTATTATTTTTATTTTTATTATTATTGTTATTATTATTATTATTATTATTATTATTATGAAACTTCAACCATTATGAAAATATAATAAGCGTACAATCTGTTTTGACATTTGATAAGCGTTTACTGAATTATTCTTAATTTTTGAAATGACCACCAGACTGGAACTGAGAATTTCTGGCTCAGTGCAAGTTAAATTTTTCCCACAGAATTGTTATAAATGCCTTTTCGCTTTGGTCACGGATCACAGATATAGCTTAAAGATATCAAGTGTGAATGACCTTTCAGCCATGTTTTTGTCGATTCATTTTTTATGTTGACTCTTATGCAACAAAGCTGTTGGAATTCACGTCTTTCATCTGCTGTCCCGTTGTTTTGTATAACGGTAAACTTAAAAGCCTCGCGCTCGAAGCACGAATATTTGACCAAAACAAACCTTGAACGTATAAGTAATGCTGGAACGGTGTACTACAGAAATACGAGGGATCGTTCTTATATTCTCGGACTAGGGCATGAAAACAAAATCATAAGAATAAACAAATAATCAAAAGGATATCTCGCAGGCGGCACCTTTGATGTGGTTACCGATGAACTCGTGACTTCTGTTCCAAAAGGGAAACGTATTTTCGAGGATATTTTATTGTTTTTCTATGGACATACATAATTCATTTATATTTTTACGGTTTTATTATGAAAACATATGTTTTAATATCATAACAATCACAATTTGTTAGATGAAATAAAACAAGTATTTATTTAGAGAAAGATTAGATTAGTAAGTATTTATTTAGAGAAAGAGATAGAACATTTATTGATTTTTCAAAATCAAGTTTCCATTTATACATTTAAGTGTATAATAGAGATTCACTCTACCAAACACTTTTATTAAATCATTTTGAGGAAAATTTTTCGATGGGTGTATAAATTTAACGTTTACAAATGTTTTTTTGAAAATTTGAACAGAATATTCCTACAATAATATTCTCGTTAGCCATTATCGTTCATGATTGACATCTGTCAGTTTGAAAGAGATACTTTGGAAAATCAGTACATTACTTTGCATATTGACTACCAGTCCTGAATTTGTTACAAGGATCGCCTTCCTAACAATTGACAGAAACATGGCTACTTTAATTATTATGAGATAATGATACCCTGTGTGTTTTCTTAATAACTTCTCAGATAACATCCAACTGGCATCATCATACCCTTTATGGAAATGGAACACGAGTTTTACGGAGAATTTGTTGTATGAAAATATGTACAATAAGTTGTTTCATTAAGTTATTCATTCCTCCTGGTACTGGTTATCATTAGTAAAGAGAAGGTTTCTAAATGTTTCCATCTATTGGTGCCACTTTAACTAACGCAACTCATTTTACCCAGGATCGCAAGAACTCTGCACGCCCGGCGCGACGTGCGAATTCTTCCTTTCCTGCTGGCTGTCCGGCGGGCTGCTGGACCAGCCCTGCGGCGGCCTGCTGAGGGGTTGCTGCTTCCGAGGAGTGGCCAAAAAGGGCAGGAACGAGGGCCTGGCCATCGGTACGCTAGAGGCGCCTCCCGAGACTGCGAAAAGCTTGGCCGGCTTGCTAGATTCCACTCGTAAGTCAACCAGCATGATTCTGTTCTTAACCTTTGGAAGTGTACATAAATACGTAACTCTAACACTGTAGTAATTGTTTGGGAAGTATATAATAGCGTTGTTGTAGTTGTAGTTAAATGGTAGCTGAAGCTTTTTAAATGAAGTGTATCTGATTCAGTTTATTCCGTGATGGTTATGTTATGATAGCAATGTCTGGTGAACTGAGTCACGATTTATAACTACTGTAAGTGGTTTAAATTCCATTTGGAAGTTCAAGGTAGGTTCAATTTTTGACGTAGATATCCAAGAGACCTAGCCCTCAGCTAAGCCTCTTGGAGGGTTGATGATCCATTTTGTCGCTTCTGTTTTCTTTCAGAAAAACTTACCAGTTGTTTATTTAGAGTCAATATTCTGAACAGAGGTTTTTGATCCATATTGTCTTGGTTTTTTCTTCCCAAGTTACGCTTTGACAGTAACGTATTAATGGAAGTACTGCTTTTGTTCTTGATAGAATCTGTAAATTCTTTAGAATGTATTCCAAATGTTCGAAATACGATTTACATCCAGTGACAGAGCAGGTTTGATCTTACAGATTCCGGTTTGGTTGGTTTCAAAAATTCATTGACCTTATTCGCCACTGTATGGTTTGAGGTCTACAAAAACCAAATTATGTTCTAGTAATGTAAGGATTCAAATTTAGTACCCTTTTATCCACTTTTTGATATTTGTTTCTAAAATAATATGTTTTCAACATTCATTAACTTCGGCCAAAAATTACTCCACAGATAAAAAAATCAAATTACTAAAATCAAAAGCATATGCATATGCTTTAGGCTATAAACGATCTCTGACATAATATCAAAAAGAACAGAAGTGGATAACTTACACTATATGACTTACTGTACATCGCATATCTGTGTCGTAATCACACAAGAAATTGATGTAATTGATAAGAACGGATGAATTTTGTTACAGCATTAACTTTTTCACTTGCGTCACTTTCTTACATTCGTCTTTATTAAAAAAAAAAAAAAAAATGTGTACCTATCAGGGGAAATATCAGAAGCTGTTTGTGTTTTATACTGAGGCCGGACGCACTTTATATTTTAGATAAGAATATAGGTACTAAATTAGATGCTATTTAACCCAATGTCTACGTGATGTCAATCTTAACTTGTTGAAAAGTTAGCAGGGGAGACAAATATTTACAACAGTATTGATGGGTTTTACCATGCGGTAGAAGGTGTCGCATCCGCTTGATCTTGGATGTTTCTTTTCTGATGTGACCAACTGTTTTATTCTATGACCCCTCGAGCTTGGTACTCATCCCAAGGTCACTTGGTTCTTTCAAGATTCACGTGCATCGGATATTCGTATCATATCATTCCGTTAGTTTGCACCATCCAACGCCTACTCTACTATTTCGCTCATTACTCATAAAAAGTCATTTAAATATATTAAATATTACATTATAATTTGCATATTTATCCTAATGCTAATATAAAGTTATCTCTTCAACCATAGATAACAATAAACAACAGAATTACATTTCCGGAGAAAATATAGAAAGCCACGCCTCTTTCCATAAACAGTTGTAGCTTCAGATACAGCATAAATAAAAGAATATTTCACAATCAACTCTGAATAAACATATTTTCGAAAGATATATTCAAACATATTCAAATCTATTTATTAAAAACACCCTTTTCGGTTAACAATACATATACATAATCTTCTTTTAGACAATAAATAACTGTTTTTGGGTATTTCAATTTTTTAAAACATCTAAATTCAGCTTTCTACTTTCAAATCATCAGAATTGCTTGTTCGATACATTAATAGTTCGCGATATTTCTGTATTTAAAATCAATATATAATGGCGAGTTTTAGTTTGAGACGGGATCCTAAAGTATGAACAGATATTATTCTTCTGTGTAAATACTTTATTAATGTAAAGGAAATTCGTCTGCTTCCAATTTACATTAGTTTTCTCTCTTGGTGAGATTCCTTTTTTTTATGTGAGTTTACAAAATAAAATTATTATTTCATATATATATAATCATATATTCATATATACAAAATAAAATTATTATTTCTCAAAAGTCAGTGGTAGCCTAAACCAAAATTATAGTTCTTTAGTAATTGATAAAGTTGTAACTAGTTCATTATAAAAATAATATTGCAAAGGAAAATGTTTACTTAAGAACAACATATTCTTCTTTCACAATATCTCTTGGGAAAAATGAACATGAATAAATCAGGGTTATGAGAAAGATCATTTACTTGGCTTCTATTGTGAAGTTAAGTGCATTTACATATTTCTCATACTTCTTCACGAATTCTTTTCCCTTCTTCTCATGTAGCCAAAAGTTGATATATATTATATATACATTATATATTGAGAGACAATAGACCATATGGTCGCAGTGGATCTTCTGGTTTTCGGCTCACTCACTTTTGAACCTAATCTTACGTGTATTATAATATATACGTATACTTTGTACATACATTATACAGATAAGTAAGTCCATTTTTTATGGGAATCAAGGGTATCTCGGAAACTACAAGATGCACAACAAAACCGCTTGCGCATCCTCGAGGTACTTTTTCTAGTTTGACTTAATGAACCACAAGTTTGGTCTGTATCTAAAAATGGGACCCAATCAAAAAAATACTAGGCCAATGGATTCTACTTAAAATGTAGAAGGGTAATCTCAAAACCTAAATACAGCAGACCCGATCTGATTTCACCCCATTAAGTCAAACTAGAAAAAGTATTACGAGGATGCGTAAGTGTTTTTGTTGTGCCTCTTGTAGTTTCAGAGATACCCTGGATTCCCATCAAAAATGGCCTGCTCCATACATGATAATTGATAAGTATGTCGTGATATAAGAAATGTGTGAATATGTGAAATATATAGATGACACTAATTAAAGGTTCCTCCACCTGTTTTATTTTCTCATCATGTTTTATCCATCATATATTACTAATAGGAAAATACTTATACCTATAACAAAAAATTTATACTTTGACATATTTATGATGTCCCCTTTTGAAAATGAACTGTGGCATCTCTTTAGGCGCATATTTGGAAAAGGTGTTCTCCCTGGAATACCTAAGCTGATAAGCTGAAGACTAATCTTAATTCATTGTAGTTTCTTTTGAGATTACACCACCCGTAAAATAAAAAAAAAGACAGGACCAGAAGTATACAAATTAAATATTCAAAGTGCAGTATAAAGACAAATTTCTAAAGTTTGCTCCAAAAAACGACTGTATAATAATGTAATAATATAAATATTTAATAAATTAACTAAATTTCATCAGTGGTTTTTTAGTTTTATACAAAATTCTATAATATTACAAATTATATTTTGCATTACCGACTAAATAAAATGATTATTATAATAGAATTTAAAAGAAATTAAACATTTAACTAACTTTTTCCTAAACTTTTCATGTAGATCCTCAACTCGTCGTCAGTAAGGTTTGTATGATAAAATTTTTTTGTCAGATTGATATTTTTAATTCAAAATGTCATCACATGTACTGATAGCTTTAGGAAAAAGCTAGTTAAGTTTTTAATTTCTTTTAAATATTGTTATAATAATTATTTTATTTGGACATAATTCAAAATATGATTTGTAATATTACAGCATTTTGTATTAAACTAGAAAAACACTGATGAAATAAATGTACAGTCAAGACCAGAATTAAGCAAAGTGGAATGACCGGAAAAAGAGTAGATCTGTGTTGTCACGTTTATTTCTAAAGTATTCTTATTTAAAACAGGAAACGTAATAGTTACCTTATTTACCCAATTTTTTATTTGTCTTTAACGTTCGTATCCCTATTGTACTTTATTAAAGCAAACACAATGTTTATTTAATATGTCTTTTACTTAATAATATCACAAGTATAAAGATATAATACATCTTTATACTTGTGATAATATCAAGGAATTTCCGAATATGTGGCAACTGCGAAAGTCGTAAAGTTCACGACAAGCTGTTCATCCTTATTTAACATACATATTCTTGCATTTACGCTTTCTTTTCGCTGAGCTTCAACGACGTTGATTGGTCGAATCAGGAACCAACAAGCGACTGCGGCCCAGGTAGTAGGGAAACAGTGGCGTGATGTTGGGTTATTTCGCGCCCGTTTCTTAACGGTAAAAATTGTATATAAATTGATATAGGTACCTATATTACATTTTTATATGTATACATTAGTTTTTACAGTTTTCCACTGAAATTTTTCGGTAATTATTTACTTTAGCGTAAAACTATCAAAATTATCTGAAATTTTGTCTACCACCATTTTCGTAAATGCTGTAGTTTTTTCCTCAAAAACTACATTCGTCCACAAAAAATAACTTTAGATTTGTATTCAGCATACCCGAAAATAGTGGGATACGCAAAATTTCAGGACAATTTGTGTTTTACGCTAAAGCAAATAATTTTTCACCTAATGACAAATCTAAAAATGTCTATATTAACTAGACATTTTTAGATTTGTATTTTTTTACCACTGGGCATATTTCAGTTAATATATACTAGAAGTATTCTATAGAATAGTATACGAGTATATATTAACTGAAATATGCCCAATAGTAAAACAGAATACGCACGCCGATGCTTCACCGCATTTCACCAGATCGGCGAGGTCATTCCACTTTGCTTAATTCTGGTCTTGACTTTAGTTAATTTATCAAATATTTATTTTATTCCATCTTAGTTTTTCTTGGCAAACTTTAGAAGTTTGCCTTGATACTACACTTTGAATATTTAATTTGTATACTTCTGGTTTCTTGTTTTTTTTTTTTTGTTATTTTACAAGTGGTGTACACTTTGAATATTTAATTTGTATACTTCTGGTTTCTTGTTTTTTTTTTTTTGTTATTTTACAAGTGGTGTAATCCCAAAGGAAACTACAATGAATTATGAAAACGGACCACAAATAAGTTACAGATACTAGGGACTAATCACCTTTCGAAATACTTTCTGAAAAACATTTACCTAATTTATTGATATTCAAATAACGCTGTTTGAAATAAAATGGACTAAACCGAAATTCAAATGACGCCTTCTACAATGCCCTTATCTAATCTGATATAGAAATAATGATTTTTGAAATACATAATGAACAAACACAAGCCTGTTTGTAAAGTACCAACGATTCCGTCTTATCCTTAGTTATTCCACGTCTGTCGGTCGTTTGTTCTAATGAAGAGACGAGCCGAGGAACGCAGACTATAATTTGTTCTTATTGTTTCAGAATACCGTATGGGAATAAATTACCGTTAATTTGACTCGGCGATGGCGTGTGAAAGTGAATTTTCACTTTTTGAATAGTTAATAAACGTGTTTTTGGTGAAGAGTGAAATTATAAATTATTAATACGTTTATTGTTTGTGCAGGTACTGTTAAATGAATTTCATCGCTTTTAAATAGTTTATAAAAGTATTTCTCTATTATTCTAAATATGTTTGAGTTGAGTACCTAGGTACAACAACTAGAAAAACTAGAGTATAGAGATACAAAAAAGTTCTCTTCTTTACTTTACTTTAAAGCTCAAAAAATTTTATATGGAAGGAATAATATGTATTAATAAAGGAATTTCAGTGCTGTATTTTCGAAATAAAATATGTTTGTAGTCGGATGGTATTTCCCGAGGTATTTCCGACAAAATGAGTTTAATCAGTAATCAGTACACGAAAGTGTATTTAAAAGAAGTACAAAATAGAGCAATGATTTTATTCTTCCATTATAATTTTCTGGTCTGAAATTTGCATAGTTGACATAGAAAAATAACTGAAAATAAGCTTATAGGGAAAAACTATAAAATAATAAAACTAACTAAAAAATAAAACTAATAAAAATAGAACACCAGAAGGAACTGTAATATCAAGGCGATACTACAAAAAATCTACTGAATAATATTTAACAAAAATAAATATGTGAAGAATTAACTAAACTTAATTAGTGTTTGTCCAGTTTGACATAAATTATGTAATGCTGCAACTAATATTTAAAATGATTCTTAAATAAAAATTATGATAATATAAAATTTACCATGCACTGTTTTGTATGTTTGATTTTTTAGAGGAAACCTTGTCTAAAGCTAAAAACTAAAATTTGTCGTGGTATATACTCATGTGGTGTAAAGATAGTTACAGATATTATGTACCTAGAAAATGTTCATATAGGTCGATGGAGAATTTAATTATGCATCAGAATATGAGAAAATATGGGGTATCATTGTTGATAAATTAGAATTTTGGTGTTTTGAATTAACAAGAAGAGAAAATTATATTTTACTCACTTTGTAAATGAGTTATTCGTTTGTTCAAATCTGTCAGTTTAAATCAAGACTCTCATTACAAAAAAAAAAATAAATAAAATAAATAAAAATAAATTAAATGTAAATAGAGATTAAAATCTTAAATTGACTTAAAAAAGTTTTCGCTATTTGAATTTTCAAAAACGTAACGGGAGATATAGAACATTTGGTGTAGCACTAATACATTTATCTTTCCTCTAAAGTGTAGTACAACTAAGGCTCTTTCCTTTTGCAAAGAATAAACCCGTGCTAAACGAAAAAAGTTATAAAGGTTCTTGCGAACCTTTGCACCTGTCAAATTTTTTATAAAATGTCAAATATCTCCGAAACAGTCTAAAGTGGCCTGGAGACGGTCAATAATATTGTCAACGGTACTCATTGATGCATCTAATTGATCGTGTAGGAAGCGATTGCTACCATTGTCAATCGATCGACGGAGATTGATAGGTAATTTGATTGAAGTACATTGACGAGTACCATTGACAAAAACAGTCAGAAACAATCAATAAACGACTCGACTCGCGAGAAATTCGCCGAGCAACTGATGAAGTATTGACGTGTTCATTGGATCTCCATCAATCGCGATTGCAATTGAAATCATAAATTTTATTGACAATGGTACCCATTGATGCATCTAATTGATAGTGTCGGAAGCGATTGATGCCATTATCAATCGATTGACCGCGATTGATGCCATTATCAATCGATTGACCGCGATTGACGGAGATTGATAGGAAATTTGATTGAAGCACATTGACGGGGACGATTGACGTATCCGAATTGATCGTGTTATCGAGCAATTGACAATCGTTCGGGCAGTTCTTTGAAAACATCGCGGAGAGGGAGTTTGTTTTGATGTTAATCGCGGTGTATCGCGACCAGTCAGTGTTGTGCAGAGTGAAATCGAACGATTATATGAACAAAAATAAAAAAAGTATTACGTTGCAAACAATACTTTGCTGCTTTAAAACACTATAAACCCAATTGGCTTTTTTTTGGCTGCAGACAGCCACAGTTAATGGCAAAAAGCCCAAATCTGTATTTGACACCATACTAGTTCACAAACAATCAATACACGATTCCACTCCTTGCGAGAAATTCACTGAGCAATTGATGAAGTATTGACGTGTTCATTGAACGTCCATCAATCACAATTGCAATTGCAATCATCAATTTTATTGACAATATTATTGACCGTCTCCGGGCCACATTACAGGCTCTCACCGTGAATGACCCTGTATATAATAATAATAATAATAATAATAATGACTTTATTAAGGAAACCAGCAAAGACAAATATAGAAATACAAATATAAAAATTATAATATAGAAGCTAAGTTGGCTAACTTAAAAGGCGAAGTTCAGTTGCTCTCTTATACACAAGTACAAGAGAGGTCCTGCTCTACCACTTAACCTTACTTACCCTAAAATTACTATACAAAAATTAATCAATATAGGTACAAGACAAAAAAAACATAGATCAGTTAAGAATTTACTTGTACATCTTACATACATTCTTAGCTACAACACGCGCATACACACAATCATACACACTCCCGCGCACACACTTACACAAACCCGAACACCCATATCCATTGAAGCCTCCCTACGTATATGTGCCTATACGATACATTAACAAAAGTGCTATATATTAAACAGTTTCACATACAAACCAAATTTTATTATATAGCATGTTGACAAGTGATTAAAAGCTTGAATAACTCTGTTTTAAATTGTTTGAATGATAGATGGTAGATATCTAAAGGAATAGAATTAAGGATTTTAGCAATGCGATAAGAGAATGATTTTTTGAATAGTGAAAGCTTATGTTTAGGAATTTCAATATTATGTTTGTATCTTGTATCGACAGAATGAATGTTATGACGAAATTTTATTTTTTGGTATAAGTATGACGGAAAATGAGTAGTAATAATTTAAAAAAACAAACAGGCACTATGTAAATACCTCCGCTGTGCCATGTTCAGCCAACCGAGGTCTTTGAGTTTAGCTGAGGTGTGCGAGAACCGAGGTAGACCATAAATCAGCCTTACACATGAGTTCTGAACTTTTTGTAGTCGGGTAGCATCACGCGCCGTGATACAAGGACCATATACTACGTCACCATAATTCATATGAGAGAGGACCAACGTCTCAGACAATATGGTTTTGCTTTTCTGATTTAGAATTTTCCTACAACCATATAACAATTTTAATTTACTAAATGAATTCTTCATTATATTATTAACATGATGAGCAAAATGAAAACTTTGGTCAATGAATAACCCAAGGTTTTTTACATAATTCACTATGGGCAATGTTGTACCCTGTATAGAAAAGTCAATATTCTCTGAAATTAGCCTTCTATTATTTTTGGTGCCAAATAGTAAAATAGCTGACTTAGAGGGGTTAATTTTTTGACAGTGCTTTTGAGATAAAGTTACTAAACTAGTGATATCATTAAGATTTTCAACGGCAGGATTAATTTCACTAGACTTAAAAGATAAATATAATTGCGTGTCATCGGCGTAATAATGAGAAGAACAATACTTAAGACTATTTTTCAAAAATGACGTATATATTGAAAAAAGAAGAGGACCAAGGACTGAACCTTGTGGAACACCACAATTTACTTGTAAAGGGTTGGATACAACATTACCGATTTTAACTAACTGTTGCCGATTTTTAAGATAATTTGAAAAGAATATGTTAGTATTGAGACCTACACCCACATAATGTAAAATACTTAAAAGGAGATCATAATTAATGGTATCAAATGCTTTAGTGTAGTCAAGTAAAATCAACACAGTTGCTTTTCCCGCATCTGTGGCAGACATTATATCATCGCATACCTTCAAAAGAGCAGTGGTACAACTATAATTCTTTCGAAAGCCAGATTGAGTTTGGGGTAATATTTGAAAATTATCTAAATGAGAACGCAGTTGACTTTCCACAATTTTTTCAAATATTTTTGACAATACACTTAAAATGCTAATTGGTCGCGGATCTTTCATTTCTTGAGGGGCAGCTTTCTTTGGTAAAGGTATAACATATGATATTTTCCACTGCGAAGGAAAATAATTTTGAAGTATACAGGAATTAATAATATGAGTGATATAATTAACGATAAATGGGCAAGAACAAAGCAATAATTTAACATTAAGATCATCTACACCAGTAGCATTTGATTTAATAGAAACCATCATCCTTTCAATTTCCTCGTTAGTTGTCAAAGACAATTCAAAATTTTCTACACCATGTTTAATATTATTTGAATAAAAGTTCAGCAACTCACCATCCGGGATATTAGTAGTATTGGAACTCATAAAATAGTTATTTATTTGACTGACATCAGAAAGTGCGATTGGAAGTGTTGAGCTATCTTTTTTTTTATACATACCTAAATGTTCCGGATCTTTCCATAAATTTCTATAATTAGTGTGTTGTACTTGATACTGCATATACGCCTTCTTTTCTGCATCAACTGCAGCATTAGCAAAGTTTCTCAAATTCTTGTAATACTCCCAATCACCAACCCTCGCTGTAGCTTTATATTTTTTAAAAGCTTTGTCCCTCTGTTTCAAAATCAATTTCAAATTGTCTGTCAACCAAGGGGCTTTAGATTTTGTTATACGCACCGTTTTAATTGGAGCATGGAAGTTAAATAAAGATAATAATAAATCATTAAATATATAAACTTTTTCCTCCAAGTTATCGGTACATAAAATATGATGAAATGGAAAATTACAAAGATCATCATAAAATCTTTTCTGGTTAAAGTTTTTAAAGCAGCGGTAAGTCAAATAGAACGGTTGAAAACTGCTGCTATCATTTATAAATTTACATTTAACTAAACAGTGATCAGATATGAAAGGTACCTCAATATTTTCACAATTAGAAGTAGGTAAGTGCTCCGAACAAATTATCAGATCTAACAGTGTGGCAGAACTTGCAGTTATACGAGTGGGTTGATTAACAACTTGTTTCAATCCGTAGTCACTAAGAAGAGACATTAATTTCTTTGAACCACTTGTAGCCACATCAAGAAGATCAATATACGTGCTCATTTGAAAAATTACCAGATAAATCATGTTAAAACTAATACTAGTGAGTACATAGTTTCGACAAGAACCAATTGTGTTTAAATCTAATTAAACATTAATCTCTTACATGTGTGCTCGTATTCCGTTCCCAAACTGTTACACTTGATTTTCAATTTCTGTTATGACCAAATTAATAATATACCTGCTCATAATGAGAGCAATTAACCCAGCTTAATTATCCGCCCCGTTCTCGATTTCTCTTGATTAACGACCTGGCTCGAGAGAATTAATCGTTTTGGCAACTCATAAACAGTGATCTGTCGAGTGTTATTCTGCGCTCCCATCCCATGGCGTAACATTCAAAGCTTATTCTATGCCGTGACCTTGCCAAAAGCGACGTTAGAACTTTCTGCAGCCTTCACCTTCATATATAATTTGGTAGGTACCAGAGACTTATACATGTTGTAGATGTATAAGTCTCTGTAGGTACTTAATAGTTAGTTTGACAAATAAGGGTGCCGAGTATGAGTAGAATCCTTTCTAGGGCTTTGCAAGTAGTATTTGAATACTGCTCCTGGTGCCGAAAAGTTCCTATTTCAGAACTTTTCTTTTTTTTTTTTTGGTACAGAAATATCGTAAACTTTTGATTTAATGTTAAAAGCACTTTTAATTTTTCAAAAGTCAAAGATGGAATTAAATTTTTAGAATATTTAAATTCCTCTAAAATGTAATTTTAATATACATATAAACAACGGTGAGATTTTGATTTTCGACGTTAATTTTAATTTTCGTTAACGTTAACTTTAGATAATTAATTTTATATATTCATCCACTAGTATGACATTTTTAATGGTCTGTTTGAAACAAATAAATCTTTCGATAATACAATTATAGAAAATTAGTTATGAAATATTCATTTTTTTTACAATATATGTGTACCTAAAACATAGCGGTTTCTTGAAAGCAGTCATTTTATCGATTTTCTGCAACTGTACAAGTTTTTTGTTGAAAGTATGTTTTCCATTTTTGAAAAATAATACAATACAAGAGAAAACTTTTAATTAACAATAGAATATATCACATTTCAATTACTTTTCGTGAAGAATAAACAACTTGGCTCTCTATTTTGGTATGGCGCCCTAGATACAAGAAGATTTAATATTCCAATTTACGAGACAAATGAAAAATTATTTTTAGTAAAGTGGATAATCGAAGCGGATGGTTCTTTATGAAACATCGTGAAAATAATTGTTTTGAAAAAAACATTGATCTCATTTAGATGTTCCAAGAAATATATAGAAAACACTCTATATTCTAGTATTTCGGCTTGTTAGGCCTTTTTCAATAGAGTAAACGTCTATTACTAAATAATTCCAAGTGCGTTTTCGTTATTTATTTGTTTACGAGCCTACCTCTGGCCATCTGGTGAAGCCCGAGTTTTTAATACCGTTTCTAAGAAGGGCGAGAGTGTAAAGTCTATCTGATCGTTGGTAGTACACGGATTTATAATTAAAGATTTTTTAATTTCTAATTGCTCTAACAGATCTAAGCGCTTTCCTTTCTTTTCCCGATGCAGTACCTATACATTTTTCTGATCTATAAATTAAATGAAAATAAATTAAAATTCTCGGTTTATAGAAAACCAACAACTTCCGACGCAATCATACCAGCAAGTTCGCAGCAGTCCTGGCAAATAAAAAAGTCGGTTTTCCATAGTTTAATTCATAGGCTTTTAATGTTTCCGCTGGAAAAAGCAGATTTTGAAAAAGAATTAAGTACAATCAAACAAATTGCAAGAAACAACGGATATAAAGAAAAACTAATAGATAGCATGTTAAAAAACAAAAGGAGGAAATTAATTCGTCGGGAGTTTTACAATATTCGGGAAAAAGAAGGCACCTATAGTTATATTAATCACGTCCCAGGTTATAGCGAAAAAATAGCTCACAGAATAGAACGAAACGGGTGTAAAACGATTAGTGTCAACAAGCGTACTATTGGGAGAATTTTGATAAACAATAAAGAAAGGGTTAATAAATTAAAACAATCGGGTGTATACCAAATTAACTGCGCGGATTGTAATGCCGTGTATGTGGGTCAAACTGGCAGAAGTATCGAAACGAGAGTAAAAGAACATAAAAAATCCATATTAAATAACGCAAAAAATTCAGGATTAGCGACGCATTGTATAGAAAACAATCATTTTATAGATCAGAAAAATGTAAAGGTACTGCATCGGGAAAAGAAAGGAAAGCGCTTAGATCTGTTAGAGCAATTAGAAATTAAAAAATATTTAATTATAAATCCGTGTACTACCAACGATCAGATAGACTTTACACTCTCGCCCTTCTTAGAAACGGTATTAAAAACTCGGGCTTCACCAGATGGCTAGAGGTAGGCTCGTAAACAAATAAATAACGAAAACGCACTTGGAATTATTTAGTAATAGACACTTACTCTATTGAAAAAGGCCTAACAAGCCGAAATACTAGTATATAGAGTGTTTTCTATATATTTCTTGGAACATCTAAATGAGATCAATGTTTTTTTCAAAACAATTAATTATTTTTAGGCTGTATTTGATAAATTCTCAATTCTACAATTTTGAGGTATCAAAAATTATCTTGGTCAAAGCCCAATGAGGAGATCATAGTTTAAAAAACGTCAAAGAAACATAAAATAAAGTGGATACTCGAAGCGGATGGTTCTTTATGAAACATCGTGAAAATAATTGTTTTGAAAAAAACATTGATCTCATTTAGATGTTCCAAGAACAATATGTTATGTCAAAGAAACGTTTTGGTTGATTAGACGTAAAAGGTTAGAAAGTTGACGTCTTTTTTGCAACGAATTTTCATCAAAACATCGAAACGTTAAAGTAACTATTTTAATTAACTGAAAGTGTAAATATTACTTGAGAAAAACGTAAAATTTATATATTTCTTTAAGGTTTATATTAAACGTCTTAAATACCTTAAAATATTATTTAAAATGACTAAATGTGTAAATAGGACTTTGGTAAAATGTTTAAGTTTTTGTTTTTTCAGACGTTAGTTTTAAACGTCCTAAAAACAGTTAAAAATAACGACTGGTTTCAATATTTCCTGGATAAAACGTCAAAATTCACGTTTCTTCAATGTTTATTTTAAACGTCTTAAAGACCTGAAAATATTATTTAAAATAACTAAATATGTAAATAATACTTTCCTAAAACGTTTAAGTTTTTGGTTTTGAAAACGTTAGTATTAAACGTAACTTAGAAAAGTTGTTAGTAAGAACGATTGGTTTAAATTGTTCATGGAGAAAACGTTAAATTCAGGTACATGCTCCTTCAATGCGTATATAAAACATCTTAAAGACCTGAAAATATTATTTGAAATAATTAAAAGTGTAAATAATATTTTGGTAAAACGTTTAAATATTAGTTAGAGAAAACATTTTTACAGTTTTTTCAATGTATATATTAAACGTCTGAAGGGCCTAGAAATATTATTTAAAATGACTGAAATAAATTGCCAATATGGTTTTTATATTTCGGTAGATATAAGAAAAATTATTATAGCCATGATATGTACTGAACTCATTTAATTTCTTACGAGGTAGTTGTAAATCAATTATTATAGTGGTTCGACTTGCGTTTTCAATATGTAGCAGAAAAAGTGCACTGTACAAGCACGCTGTTTGCATTATTAATATATTTTAAGCGTTGCGCGTGCTTTGCTAGTGACAGGCAAGAAAGTAAAACTTGTGAGAAAGGAGTCTCGAAACGCCAGAGCATAATTTTATTATTAGTTCAGTTAGGTACACGAACATATTTTTTTTTAAATATGATTGTATTATAGTACATTCCAATGAAAATTTTCGACCCTAAATAATTTTGTTTATAATATATTCTACTTCTTATGTAAGGTAGTAAAATAGGTGTTCAATTTTACAGGTACAATATTAGTTTCCAATACAAGGAGAAAGATGTTTTCGTTATATTATTCTTTTCATTAATTACTAATTTTGTAATTATTTGACATTTAATAAAATTTGCCTATCTTAAATCTTCGCTACAATTCTTGATATGAAAATAAAGAGCAGCGGCTGGAGAGTTACTGCCCGATGATACATTATTGATAATAGTGGGGCCGGCATCAGCACTGTGCTCGCCACTTCCGAACTAATAGTCTATTTATTACTCAATAAACCTTCCGTAACCTATTGGAGTCTACACTCAATATTGGTTAAAAGATTATTTTACGTGCTGTATATAGAGATACATGAAAGTTTCACAACCATGGGGTATTTAACATTGAATTCTCTTTCTTTTTCAGGATGTGGTGTGTCGAGTCCGCGGCAGCAAGCACAGAGGAGGATCGTGGGGGGTGAAGAAGCCGGCTTCGGGACGTTTCCTTGGCAGGCCTACATCAGGATCGGCTCGTCAAGGTAGGAAATGTCATATATATCTCTTTATTATTGAATGAACGAATCGTCGAGAATTACAGGGTGCTCTACATGTAAATTACACCTCGTATGTTCTTTGTATTTCAACTAGATATAAAAATCAATTTGCTACTTGTAATTCTATTTAAAACAGGCTAAAATGTCGACAATATTTCATGGAACACCCTGTATTTGTTTGCATATTTGATACGTTCTTTGAAGAAAGCTTTTTTGAGCTACTTAATGGGCACTTTTCAAATTTTATGGATATTTATTGAAAGAGAAAAAGATCGTTTTTGTTTCCTAAGAAGGTACTATGTCAACTTCCTCCTCTTTCTGTTCTAACAGGTATAGGCAACGAATAACCCATTAGTGGTATTTATGCACATCAGCGGTCATAAAGTATGTTTTTATAAACGTTGATATAAGTTTATTTTTTAAGAAATGTTACATTTAGAAAGAAATTTAATAAAGTAGTTATCATGTATAATTGCTTGTTATTATTTATGTATTTACCAACATTAATGGTAAATGTGATAAATAAGCGCAATTTATTTACTTATACCGTTAATTTTATATAATTGTGAAAGTATATCTAACAAATATCAAATATCTTTAAATTAATTACATTTACCGGTATATTTGTACGATTACTAAAGTCGGGTTAAACTCGTAAAATTAAATAAAAGTGTTCTTATAAAACGGAATTATAAGTTCTTTTACGTAAGGTGAAACTATAATTCTTGACAGTTTAACGGAAGTTAAACATACATATAATTTTTATCTCGTCCTACATATATTTGATATTGCTCTAAAACAAAATACCCATAGCTACATGATATGAATTTTATAATTGTAAATATTAAAACGATAGGTATAGTATATTGATATTGTATAGGAATCTATGAATGTATAATTCCTAAACAATATAAATATGAAATTATAAAAATTATATTATTGTTTGTTTTATTCTAAATCTGATTTTGAGTTTATCTATTGTATTGTTAGTTGCCTAGTTGCCTATGATTGATATATATATTGACAGATCAATAATTTTGACTTTTCTGATTATTTAAATTTATAAAGATTCTACCGATTCTACCTCAGTAGTGAGTTCAATTATTCTTTCTTGATTAAGCTAATGAAATTAAATCATGAAGTAAGATGACAGTTTTATTTTACTCAGATGAAATACTGGTTACAATTAAATATTAAATTTTTCTTTTATATCAAAATTTATCTTTTAGAAAGTACTATGTTAAATTTTTTAAGATGCACCTTTTTCAAATGTTCAGAAAACTAGAACTAATTATATAATTTTACGTTATGTAATATGATCGTTAATATTTACTAGATTACATGAATTTTCTTATGGTATTTCTTATTATTCTTTCTTCTTACTCGTATACAGGGCGCCCTATTTCTTGACCCGTTGCTTGGGTAACTTTTTTATTAGTAGAGATACAAAAACGCTTAAATGAGCAAATTAGTGCAGTTTCGTATTAGTAATTCTACGGTAAGGCGAAAAATTATATACGGGGGAAGGTTGAAAAGTTATTGACAAAAAACGAAAAATCCAACTTTTCTATTATCCCTCGTAGCTCGTTCATTTGAAGAGTTAGAGAAAAATGCTTCACATGTTTTTTGCAGTATTTTTCATGTAAAATGACATGCACTTGCTACTTTTTATATATCTCTTAAAATGGTTGAGAATCACAGTAAAATATATTTTTTTTAAATGTAATGGATAGGTGGCTGTGACATTAACCGAAAGTCCCCTTTTTTCTCTTTTTTTTATTTTATTTTTATTTTTATACACATAAAGGATACAAACAGGCAACTAAGGCCCAAAATACGATCCATAACTTGAACATAAAAGAAAAAGAAACAGTTTGGTGTACATTAAAACAAAACTATATGCTAATTACAAAGGGAAGTATAAAATTATATTAGAAATTACATAAGAAAAAGGTAAGATTATCTTAATTAAGAATGATAATTGCATTTATTTTTAACAGATGTTTTGAATGAACCAATAGAGGAGTGAAAGATATCTATATCTGAGAACTTATCATTATATAATTTGCATATTCTATTAATAGGTGAATTCAGCCCCATATTAGTTCTACTGAAGGATTCAAAAAATAAACACTGGTTTCTCAAGTTGCGTGCAGGGACATAAAAGTTAATACTCGCCAAGAGATTAGGAGAATCAATATAACCACGCAACACTTTATACAAAAATAATACATCAGAGATCTCTCTACTTGTTTTTAGCGTGTACAAATTATAATGTTTCCGAAGAAGATAATATTGATACTGCTCACAACCATAAGTACCCGTAGTTTTAAAATTTATAAACCTTAAAAATTTATTTTGAAGAGATTGCAATCTACTCACGTAGATATCATATCTAGGACAATATATAACAGAGGCAAAATTCAATCTGCTTTGTACATAAGACAAATACAGCACTCTAAGTGCATCGAGAGAATTGAAGGCGCGACCGACCCTCATCACAAAACCAAGCATCCGATTACCTTTTGCAATGATGTAATCGATGTGTGACCCAAAAGTCATCTTGGCATCATAGATAACCCCCAAATCCTTAACGGTGTAAACTTGATTTAAGTTCCTTTGATTTAAACTATAATCAAATGAAAATTTTTTATAGCACCGTGAAAAAGAAATAAATGAACATTTATCAGGATTTAAGAAAAGCTTGTTAAATGTACAGTAGTCAGAAAAACTATTAAGGTCGTCTTGGAGCAATAAACAGTCCGCAACACTGTTGATTTGGGAATAAATCTTTAGATCATCGGCATATAACAAAAAATTACTATGCCGAAAACACGAGCTTATGTCATTCAAAAATATTACAAAGAACAGAGGGCCAAGGTGTGAACCCTGTGGGACACCGGATGTGGTAACATACGGAGACGATGCATAACCATCAACAGTGACAATTTGTGACCTATTAAACATATATGATGTTATCCAACGCAGGATGATATCTTTCAGATGATATAACATAGTCCATATTTTATCCTTACAAAAGTAATAATAATCGTTGTTTTTAAAGAAAGTTTATTGTCACATCAAGAATGCTATGGATTATGGAACAAAAGAATGTTTTGAGAACAGAAATTATTAATTAATTAATTATATTGAAGTAAATGTTCGAAATGACCACCATCCTGTTGGATACATAGTAAGCAACGTTTCTGGATACTTCTTAAAACATTATTTATTGTATGTCCATGTATGCTTCTAATTGCATCTTGAATCCTGACTTTTAGATCCTCTATATCTAGAGGAGCTGTCACATAAACTTTATCTTTCAATAACCCCCAAAGAAAGAAATCTAAGGGGGTCAAATCAGGTGTTCGCGGTGGCCAGTCGATATCCATTCTATTTCCTATAACATTATCAAACTGTTCATGTAAATATTGTTTTACCTCGCGGGAATTATGCGCAGGTGCTCCATCGTGTTGGAAGGTATTTAAGATTTCTAAAAATATGAAGTGGTAATTCATTTAAATATTCCTCTGTTAGAGTATTCCTTAGAAAATGAAGGTAATTATTCGCATTCAAATTATCTTCGTAAAAATATGGGCCAATAATTTTGCCACAAAAAATTCCACACCACATATTTATCCCAAATTGACGTTGATTTCTTCTTTCAGAAACAAGATGTAGATTTTCTCGGCACCACCATTATGTTATTATGGCGGTTAAAAATACCATTGTTGGTAAATCTACTTTCATCACTGAATAAAATCTTTTTCCAGAAGTCTAGATCCTCTTCGCATTTTGAAATGTACCATCGACAAAATGTCATCCTTCTTTGATTATCAGCTGGATATAAAGTATTGCATATGGAATAATGATAAGGCTTTAAATTGTTACCTTTTAAAATAGCTCTTACAGTTTCCTTGGAAGTGTTGCAGTGATGTGCAATTTCTGCAGTTGAAGAATCAGGTTTAAAATTTACATAAGCCAAAACATTTATTTCAGTGTCTTCATTGAAGTTTCTTTCATCCTTAGGCTTTGAAAAAGAACCGTATAATCGTATATTATTTTCCAGCTGTCTAAATATTCTATGATGGGGTTGTCTTCGTTCCATGTAAGTTTCAAAATAAAGATTCGCTGCAGCTTGTGCATCTCGATTTTGGTTATAATAACAAAATAGCATATCATTTTTCTCTTCGTTGGTGTACATATTTGCAACACTATTATTTTGTATGCAGTATTAATAATAAACAATAAACTACTTAACAAAAACTAAAAATGTCACTTATGATCTGTCAATAATTAAATGCCAACTAGACGTTTTTAAAAATATCAGGAATCTTATTTTTTGTTTTATTTCCATAGCATTCTTGATGTGACGGGTCAAGAAATAGGGCACCCTGTATAGATTTCTTATCCAATTATGTCCTGTTCATTCCTGATTCTTCTAATTCTATATTCCTCTTTACCTTCTTTTCCTTCTTAAGGTCCTCTGTTACTTATATATTCTATATTCTTTTAATTATCTTCCTTATTAGACTCCTTTGAATTATTATTTAATTTCAATATTTATATAATTCTTCTTCAGCAAATTATATCTTCGTTCTATTCTTATATGTAATATTGATTACTTTATTAATGAAATATATTTCAATTTTTAATTCTTCCTTTATCAATTATTAATTTTTCTTCAGCTTAAAATTTCTTATGTCATCTCTTCCCAAAATTATTTATTCTCCCTTCAATTCTTTTTTTATTTCCTAGTAACTCCCACCTGTTCTCTATTACATTATTTCAGCCTCCTTTTCTTTCATATATATATTTTATACAATTTCAAACTCCCATTTCATGATTTAATATTTATCATAAAATTAATTATTCATAAAAAAAACCTTTATAAATTCCAATAATTATAAGTTGACAAAAAGTTTTACTATAATAAATTAACCCAATTTAAATTCCAAGACAATACAAGGTGTCCACCTAGTGCGCGTAAGTCCAATATCTGGGTTAATAAAAGAGATAACTTAATTTTTTTTTCTACAGGGTTGTCTAATATCCCGAGCTGCACAAAATGAAAATATATTTACATATTCAGGGTGTTCAGTTTTTCCTGGACAGGTACCAACTTCGTTTTTCTAAATGGAAATATATATTTTTTATTGCTTTTTCGAACTAAACCCTTGATTTTAGTAGGACTTTCATCAGCCTTCCCTATACCTAACTTAAACTGTTTTTGAAATATTGACGGGTGAATATTGACATTTTTGCAACTTTGACACCCTATAAAATCTAAACGGTTTGAGATCAAGCAAAACGGTTTGCACATTCCTATCTTAACTTTTCATAAGCTATCGTTTGGTACTAATTTCAAATTTATACAGGAATAAAAAATTTTCAAAATTTTCAGAAAATTTTTAATTCTTGGATAAATTTGAAATTAGTATCAAACGATAGCTTATAAAAAGTTAAGATAGGAATGTGCAAACCGTTTTGCTTGATCTCAAACCGTTTAGATTTTACAGGGTGTCAAAGTTGCAAAAATGTCAATATTCACCCGTCAATATTTCAAAAACAGTTTAAGTTAGGTATAGGGAAGGCTGATGAAAGTCCTACTAAAATCAAGGGTTTAGTTCGAAAAAGCAATAAAAAATATATGTTTCCATTTAGAAAAACGAAGTTGGTACCTGTCCAGGAAAAACTGAACACCCTGAATATGTAAATATATTTTCATTTTGTGCAGCTCGGGATATTAGACAACCCTGTAGAAAAAAAAATTAAGTTATCTCTTTTATTAACCCAGATATTGGACTTACGCGCACTAGGTGGACACCCTGTATATGTAGAAGAGATTTAGTGATTGAAAATGTTAGGTACTTGCTTGGAGATGCCGCCCATCATCAAATTCAAAATGAGTTTATTGCCCAAGTAGGGACCGGGCACTGGGCCTGGGTTCTAGTAAATAGATGCAATTCTTGTCATTTCATTCGTATGTGTGTGGGAACATAGTTTTGACTATTAAAATATGTGGCGCCCGTGAAGTACAGAATCCAGTGCAGAACAGCCGAAAAGGGTACCGCTACAGTAGAGCAGTGAAAATCTAACAAGACCTTTGGATGTTAAAGAGATTATAAAAAATATATAGACAACTCGCCTTGAGGGTGACTAAGAGGGACGCAGTGCTAAGGCGTTCACCGTATCACTGAATATTTAATCCCATAGAAGCAGAATATGGTATCTACAAAATATATACAAGGAGAAGGTATTTCTAATGATACCAACACCGCAACACGAATGGCATAATCGGCCTCACTTTTTTTGCAGAAAAAATGAATTAAAATAGTAACGGATTAGTCGATAATACAAAGTGGAAACTCAACAATTGTGATCTACTCCGTATGTAAACCAGGCACCATTAATTTTGGGTGTGGGGTATTTTGGTAATCAGAAGTGTTCGGCAGTCAGTACTGTCGATTCTGTTAGCAATATTTCTCATAGGAAAATAATAACTTCTCTGAAGTTTAATTAATTTCACAGTTTTTGTAGGAGGTGCTTGTCGTTAGTGCAATCTCACGTCGGTAGATAAAATGAGAAAGAAGTTGAGGCGGACGCGGCTCGAGATTTTCGAAGACGAAATAGACGTAGAAGTGGTCGTACGGTCTCGAAAAAAAAAAATCTCAAAAGGATTAGAGAAAGGACGGAACTTTCGTGCGATGCGGTTCTCGAAGCCGTAAAAATTAGAAAAATGGTCGAGTGGGTTCCGCGAAAAGTCGGGATTTCGGCAGGCGTGACGGGAGCATTAGGTGCGAGAACAAATGCCGGTGCTAGCCGCATCTCGCCTAACGGCGGCGGCGATCGACGAGGCAATTATGCAGAGGTTTTTTGAAAAGTCTTAAAATTTAAGATTTGAGCATTTTAATGTTATAAGCTAATATTCTGCTAGCAATTCTAAGTTAGCAGTTCTAAGCCTAACGGTCAATTTGATGTGATTTATATTGTAAAATAGGAGAATATCTAGCCTGCACGAATGCAACTTAATTGCTGAAATTTTTACTAATGAAAGAGCAGTATAAGTCGATGCCTGTTTCTAACGTAATTTATTAAATTTGCCCTACTCGGTTGAAGATTTTTTGTAGACCTATGTTTAATAAATCCAATAATATTTTAAAGTTTTTACATTGTCTATTAAATTGCTGGTATTATGTATAAAAACCGGTAAATGTGGTATATTTCAGCAAATATTTAAAAAATTATAATCACCAAATTTAGTGGTGATTATGTATAATTACCGATATCTATAATACAAATCCGCAGAATTAATCGCAGTTACTATAACATGTGTATTATTATGTCTAATTAATTTCGTCTGAAAAATATCCCAGAATATGTTTAAAAGGAAATTTGTACGATAATAAATGAGATTCTAGATTCTTTTTGTGACGTGCCTTGAATTATTTCGATAAGGCGAACAGTTAGATAAGATTCTTTCTTTTGATAACACAGAGAAGAAAGATATATCAATGTAGCTTTTCCATTTATCTTTTGGTTTGTTCTTATTCATTCATCACGTTATAGTTCAGTCCCCGCATGAAGCTGAAATACCTATACAGTATGTCCCAAAATTATGGAACAAAATTAATATTATTTTTAAGTGATATTAAGAAAAAAAGCAACAACAGGTGAATTAGTATTTCCATATATTGACCTGTTTCTGCGTTTTTTTTTTATATAAATTAGGAAAAAAAATATGAATATTTTGGGACACTCATTAGTACTTTTTTGTGATCTCTCATTGAATGTATTAAAAATTCAGGTTCGATATGTAACCATGTACATAGAGAAATATTTTGTTAGTTTATGCCATGTATGCAAATGAGGTTAGGCAACTATTTGTGGACGTGCATTGAATTACCTACCAAAGAAATCCAATTCGCTTAAGAAACGTTGAGAGCGGGTTTTGCATAATACTATTTCATTAATCATTCACGAACTTCCACTTTTTACACCACTCAATATATTTTTTTTTGAGTTATGTTTTGTATAAATACTAGATTGTTTTTAAAATCATAAGAAGTGAAAAGAGAAAAATTGCGATCATTCGCGGAATAGTTTTAATCTCCGTTGTTAGTTGTGGTTGACAGAACTGAAATTCATGCAGGTACTGATTAAAATTAGTACTTATTCTAAGTGCGTGAAGTTTAGTATTAGCAGTTGAATGTTTCATTATAATATATGTTCAAATAATCAGTACTTTTACAAAATATTAGGTAGATATTGCAATCTCTGAAATTCTATACATTATGAACGTATAATTTAATACAAATAATATGTTTTCCAATTTTTAGGTATAAGTATAAAAAATATACATACTCCTTATTATGAATTTTGATTCAGGTACGTCGCTGCCAATTGTAGGATAATTATTATGTTTATACTGCAATTGTTTATTTCAAAACGCCTTGTACGACGATTAATATAAAAGAAAAATGTTTAGCTGGCGCAATATGCAGTTACGCAGACTTCAACACTATAGGCATATTATTTGCAGGCACTTTCTAATAGGTTAATGTTGCTGATATCCGAACAAGGAATAGAATTTGTGGTAAAAAAAATATTGTTGTAGTATTCAATAGTTCCCGCATTTGCAAAAATAACCGTACAAAGAATATAATAACTGTGGGTCTCGCCAAGGGGGCCACGGAGGGGGCGACTCCGCTATATACTCTATAGAAAAACTTCCTAATCTCTTAGTAAATCTTCATACGTAATTAATAACTTGAATATGTCCTAATTTTTGTTGACGTTTCTTCGGCGGAGACATTCCGTCTACTATTCCGGTGCTCGTACTTGTTAGCATCCATAGATCACAATTCTTAAAAAACAGACCAAAAATAAACCCAATTAGTTCTGAAAAGAACTGTTTATAATAAATACTCAGCAACAAGGAAATAAATAGAAAAAAAACCACAAAACGAGATGTAGTATCACACAGAACACAGATGAGAACTTTGATTAAATTAACAAAATACAACTTATAATTTTTGAGGATATCACGCTTTTTTTAATAAAAAAGTATTAAAAAATTTGACATTATTTGACGGCCAACATAAAATAGAGCTTTACTTAACTCCGTATGTAATTTAAAAAATAAACTAGAAATGGGAGAAAATCCCTATCGCCATGTTCGTTTCCATTTCTAGCCCTACCAGGGGTCTGGGCCTGCGGTCTGGGGTCACCCTTCGGGTGACTAAAGCATCTAGAATAATATTATTATTTTAAAGAAAATACATATTACAGAAATTTGAGATAATCTCATTATGTATATGAAATAATAAATTTAGAGATAGAATAATGAAATTTTATATCTAGAATGATGATGTAATTATACTAAACGATTTATCTTAGTATTTTAATGAATTGTAAAGATACTTTATTCTTGATGATAAAATATAATTTTTCAATTGCTGAAAGTACATATAATTCATCTTTTAATATACATTTTTATCAATTATATCAATATGCCCTTCCGCTACGGTTTGCAGCTTCGCCTGCCCTTGGAAAAGGTGTAACGGCGGCGTTAAAAATATATTGCTGTCATAATTGTTGCAGGAAATTAATATTGTAGATATTTACTTTTGTAAGGTAAAATGATGAATTTTACAGACTACCAAAATGAACGAATTCATTCCAAACTTTACCTGCAGAAAGAATAAAAACTATGGACAATGAAACAGAATAACTAAACATTAATACTAATAAATAATTGGAATTAAAGAGTAAAATAAAAAAATTTGCCTCCAGCGTGACTCGAACTTGCGAAATTCTGCACCTCGATGTTTGTAATCTTGTGACTTATACCATTGCGCCACCGCGTTATTCGTTATTGTTTGATGCTGAGAAAACTATGTAAAGTGTACGTGTTATCCTGAAATTAATTTTTAGCGATATTCTAATTGGAAAAGCATTTAGCTTCCGCTTCCGCTTTCGCTTTCTGATTACCAAAAGTATTTTGGTAATTACAAGTGTTTGGCAGTCAGTACTATTGATTCCGTTAACAATATTTCTCATGGGAAAATCTGAACTTTAATTAATTTGACAGTTTTCGTAGGAGGTGTTTGTCGTTAGTGCAATCTCACATCGGCAGATAAAATGAAAAAGAAGTCGAGACGGACGCGACTCGAGATTTTCTAAGACGAAATAGATGTAGAAGGACTCGCCGTACGGTCTCGAAAAAACCTCAAAGGATTAGAGAAAGGACGGAACATTCGTGTGAAGCGGTTCTCGAAGCCGTAAAAATTAGAAAAAGGGTAAAGAGGGTCCCGCGAAAAGTCGGGATTTCAGCAAGCGTGACGGAGCCATTAGGCGCGGGAACAAACGCCGGTGCTAGCCGCATCCCTCGCCGAACGGCGATCGATAAAAATTTTGCAGAGGTTTTTTGAAAAGGCGTTTAAATTGGTAAAACGCGTAGGAAAGGGGACGAAAATGCGCCTACGCATAGAAGAAAGACTCAGGGCGACCTTCGGTCGCTCACAGGGTAGTTTAAGTAGGTATTATATATCGGGTATTAAAAAATAACCGGTAAAAATTCTAGGTATGATTATTATAACTGTTGTAACCTAGAAGTTTGTACCTAGAAGTGTTGTACCTAGAAGTTTTACTACTAATTTTTTAAAGGCCCTGTTAAGATGTTTATTAAAAACATAATAAATGCGTTCATAAATTAAATACTTATTCTGTTTCACTTATAACCGCCCCATAACCTAAAAAGTAAACGTATTTGGAACGTCTTTTTGTAACGTGCAGGGTACAAAACAAGTACATTTTGCTAATGTAACAAAAACGTTTGGAGTAAAAACGTTAAGGCGATTTTGTTAAGTTGCAGGACATAATCCATCAAAGTGGTTGGTGGTGAGGATGTGTTATTCTAATTACAAAAATGTTGCGTTAATGTATGTTTTTTTGAACAGTGGGACTACTCATGAGTCACAACAAATAATTTAGGCCAAACACTATAAATGTTCGTCACTGTATCTGCCACACCCTGTACACTAAATACGGCATTTCTGGTGCACCTCGAACAATATAATATTCATTTTAATAGCACGTTTCGTACACAATGATCATAATGCATGTTATGCCATTGACGGCACGGTACACCGCGCGCAATTAATCCAGTGCTCATCGGCTTAATAAATTAGGTTATGTATGCCTGCAATTACTCTTGCGCAATAATCTCGATTAAAGGCATCCTGATTCGCTTGAATTACAGCCTGTGTGTGTTACTCCCATTTTCGTAATGCAACGAAACACCATTTTTATATCTGCAATAAAAGTAATACGTGTTCTAATAAAATTGGAATAATATATATTTCTCGTTTCATAATTTTAAGAGGATTTATTTTATATAATCAAACTTGGTCCTCAGGGGATCCGAAGTTCTATTTACCACGTAATAATATAATCATAATAGTAATATACAGGGTCATTCACGGTGACCGCCTGTTAGACGTTTATCCAAAACTAATAGAGATATAGGTAAATTTTTAGCTAATCATTAATAAACATAAAACAAAAAGCGAAAGGCTTCATTATACTCATAAAGTTCTAATACTCTGCGAAACATATAGAGCGGTTAAAAGGTTTTCGATCATAGGAGAATTAATACCAGTCCAGTCTGCAATTTACCAAATGTATGACGCACCTTCCTGGGATAAAAATTTGAAATTGAATTTAAATCAGATGTGTCCAAACTCACAACATTCTTATGTTTTCAATTATTTTGATTGCAAATGGTAAAATTTGTGTAACTTTGTTATATCCTAATGATGATGTACTTCCATTAATAGTAACACCTACAGTAATTTTATTTGATAATGTGTCCTTTGAGTTTCTACCTTATTCTTTTTAAAGACCTGTGAGTACACTGCAATTCCAGTGAATCATCCTGTACAGGGTGTCCAAAATAAGATCCTCTATTCCCTTATCTCAGAAAGTATAAAAGGTAGAGAAAAATGTTAAATACGAAAGTTTTTTGTATTTACCTGCATTTTTCATTTTTATAACTTTCTTGAATACAGGTTGTTCAGTTTCTCTGATCCAGGCAACAACTTTCTTTTTTTAAATGGGACACCCTCTATTCAATTACGTTTTTGAACTCTCCTTAAAATTCTAGGTCGACACTGTTAAGAGTACCCTATACCTATCATTTACCGTTACGAAGATATTAGCATTTAAAGAAAAAAAATCTTTAAAAAACACCTGCTCAAAAAATTTCGGCAAAACAAATAAGACATCAAAAAAAAGATAAATAGGGTTTATTTCGTAGATAATTAGACTGAGAAATTACTTCTATGGATCGATATTACCTGATTAATATACAGGGTGTTTTTGACAGATGGCTCAAACATGTATATGTTAAAACTCCAGAAAATCGAAAATCTCTTATGGAACATCCTGTGTATTATTATATTTTTGGATTCTATATTAAATTTTAACCTTACTCTATATAACGTTCCCTATTCTTATTTTGCTTAGTTTTCAAGATATTGAGGAAAATGTGGAAAAAATGTCAGCTACTAATCATTATCGGCTATTATTAAAAATATATCTACTATTATTTGGTATATTATAGTTAGTGTGTCTTAATACTGATTAAAAATATATTATTTTATTAAAAACTAATATTTGTTTAAAATTATTTCATTAATTAACTAATATAAACAAATCTGTTTGTAACTTGAACCACAAATAACTAACAATAATCAACAAATAACAATAAAAATAATAAATTAAATCAAGTGTCCTATATGTCCTCAATTTTCAGCTATGCATGTTGTGTATATAACTGCTAGTTTTTTTACAGCGCAATCACTTTGATTGAGCGCTTCAATTTCCATCCTGATTTTAATCTTTAAGTCATCAACATTATTACTCTGAATTTGATAAACTCAGGCTGTCAATGTACCCCATAAAAAGTTATCAAGTGGAGTTAAATCTGAGATCCTCGGCGGCCATGGGATATTCCCGTTTGGCCCTATCCATTCCACAAAATAGTTCTTAATAAAATTCTTTACAACTGCAGTATTGTGGCATGGAACTCCATCCATCTGATAGATGATGTGATTGGCATCTTCTTCGGAATCCAATAAAGGTAAAATGCAAGTTTGTAATGAATGTCATTTCCTGATATTTTACCTAAGGTACCTAGGATCATTTAAATATTAGCCAAGAAAGACAGGGCCTAAAATGTGTCTCTTATAAATAGCGCAACAAACATTTTCGTCAATATCTTGAAAACTAAGCAAAATAAGAATAGGGAACGTTATATAGAGTAGTGTTAAAATTTAATAGAGAATCCAAAAATATAATAATGCACAGGGTGTTCCATAAGAGATTTTCGATTTTCTGGAGTTTTAACATATACATGTTTGAGCCATCTGTCAAAAACACCCTGTATATTAATCAGGTAATATCGATCCATAGAAGTAATTTCTCAGTCTAATTGTCTACGAAATAAACCCTATTTATCTTTTTTTTGGATGTCTTATTTGTTTTGCCGAGATTTTTTGAGCAGGTGTTTTTTAAAGATTTTTTTCTTTAAATGCTAATATCTTCGTAACGGTAAATGATAGGTATAGGGTACTCTTAACAATGTCGACCTAGAATTTTTAGGAGAGTTCAAAAACGTAATTGAATATAGGGTGTCCCATTTATGCCTGGATCAGAGAAACTGAACAACCTGTATTCAAGAAAGTTATAAAAATGAAAAATTCAGGTAAAAACAAAAAACTTTCGTATTTAACTTTTTTCTCTACCTTTTATACTTTCTGAGATAAGGGGATAGAGGATCTTATTTTGGACACCCTGTACAAACTGTGTGTCAGTCAATGTGTAAGATTTTAATAATGTTTCCCCTATAGTTGAAACGGAAATAAAACATTTTTGTTCTTCATGGCAATAACACTAAAAATCGTTTGGAGTTTTTAAGAGCAATAATTGGTTAAGCAATTGGAATTATAACATTCTCTTTTAGAAAGTCCTTTATTGTTACCTATCTCAGTCTTAACACTTTGCTTCAATATTGACTTGCGATGCTCAAGAAAATTGTTTCTCGCATCCACGCATCAGGAAACTACCTACGAGTAAATGATAATAATATAACAGCACACTTTATTATTGTTTCTGCGCAACTGATCCGCTTACTACACACATCGTTTAACATTCGTGTTAATTGTTTGTTTACAACCTGAAGTTATTAAAACACCTGGGCGATCAGAAAAACAATGACTTTCGCTCTGATACAGATCCGAAACGGTGACAGCGTAACCGCCTCTGGTCTTAATCGACCAGTAAAAATTAATAACTTGTAGATAGTGCCATGAAAAAATGACACTGAAAATCATAGTTCACATAAATGACTTGAATATTATTTTTCTACTAAAGCAGAATACTACGTAAGAAAAACTACCTATATTTTCTGGTATATGTAGATAAGCATACGACACTATAGATGATGCGTATAGAAGTATTAAGATCACAGTATAATATTTATATAAACCATTGGTGTATGCGGCTGCTCTTCGAAACGGGCTGTATATTATTATACCTTTACCTTGCTTCCTAGGAAGGGACTTACCAGAAGGCATAATTTTTCCCCTTCTTCTTTGGACACTGCTTATGGAAGGCCATACTTTGTATATGGGACGTCGAAATAGATGTTGTAGTCCTAAGGGAGCTAAGAAGACAAGCTGATATCTATGAACCCCAAAAAAACATTGTATGATTTATCAGAAAAAAGAAGTTGGATTTTTAAGATTCCTTAGTGAAAAAATTCCATTTAAGCAGGAATTGAAGTATCTAGGTGTAGTATTAGGTGGGATTTGACCTTACTTTCTAGTAAGGGACTTATCAGAAGGCATGGTTTTTCCCCTTCTTCTTTGGACACTGCTTATGGAAGGCCATTCTTTTTATATGGGATGTCGAAATAGATGTGGTGGTCTTAAGGGAGCTAAGAAGACAAGCTAATGTCTATGAACCTCCAAAAACATCGTATCATTTATCAGAAAAAAGAAGTTGGATAATTAAGACGTACCTCCTTCCTTGGTGAAAGAATTCCATTTAAGTAGGAAGTGAAGTACTAGATGAGTCACTTAACTGGAGTACCCATCTGAAGAGAAAGTTATTTACAAAGACTGTAATTATTGTGTATATGTCGAACAATTTGGAACATTAGTTCCAAACAAATATGTTGGCTGTGTATGACGGTCATATGACTCTTGATCTCTATAGTTTGGTGATTGAAAGGATTACAACGAGCGACCAGGATAACTTCTGGTTTACAGGGACAAGCATCCATAATGGTCATAATGCCGTAATTCGATCCATGCCGTCAGTTGCTCTATAAATTCTACTGGATGTACCTGGAAGAAACTACTACTAGAGTGGCAACAAACAGTCTCCAACAAGTGATTATTTACCATTTCGTAGGCTGATTGACATAAGAAGTCACATCATTGTGGAGATGGTTTCAGATGTTATGCCATGTTATGTCCATTAATATTTTCTTTCGAGGAGAAGATTAATGGGATCGGAATAAAACCTGTCCTATTGATGGCAAATAGTTATAGATTTATGGACGGCCCTAAATGGTTTGTGATAGTTGGGGGTAGAGCACATAGCAAGCTAATGGTAAAATTATTATCATTCCTTTGTAGTTATGCATACAGTGTGTTTCATTAGATGCAATAACATTGGTAACTTGGATCCTTTTGTTAATAAATACAGATAGATGCAGGGATTCAAACCGTTATCAAACTACAGCATATGATACATCATCGAACTCAGAAGGAAAAATGTTGATGATAGTTCTGAAGAGATGAAACGTTACTTAAGAAAACTGTTTACGCTATTCGATAGAGCGTAAAAAGTTGCGATGAGAAAGTGCCCTTTTTATTTAAGTTTATCTTCATTCCAACGGTCTATTCTAGCCATGAAGAGCGCCGTTTCTAGTTTTAGCAGTACCTAGAATCGGCTAGGTATACTGCTATAGTAGCTCACATGAATAAGGGTAGGAGGAAAAGACTCCAGCAATGGTAAAAACTATCAGGATAAATTAACTTGCAGATGTTTATAAAAAAATACTCAGTTGCAAGAATTAAATCAAATCATTGAGATACTATAGTAGATTAACAATATATAACATTAGACACATCACTTAAAAACGTTTACGTTTAGAAAACTTATCGGTTTTCGTTATCAAAACTTTAAGTTTGACTGACGTACAGAATAGTATGAGAGTTTGAAATTTATTTTGATAAAGAACAAAACAATATAAAAAGAAAACCTAAACAATCCGCGACAATTTTATTAAATGGAGACGAGACAAATGTGTATCCAATATTTCTATAAATTTATCTGTTAGCTGTTATTTATCAATTCTTAAAGACGAGGTAAGTCAAAATAGAATGAAAATCGACTAATATATAATATACCCATGGAAGTTGATAAACAAAATATATTACAAACTGTCATACTATTCTGTACGTCAGTCAAACTTAAAGTTTTGATAACGAAAACGGACAAGTTTTCGAAACGTAAACGTTTTTAAGTGATGTGTTTAATGTTATATATTGTTAATCTGATTTTTATTGTGATATTTCTTTATTAGGTAAACATATTTAAAAAAAAAACAACTTATCCGTCGGCACAGAGGTTGTTTAATTTTTTGTATTTTTCAGTTGTGGCATAATACCCAAATAAATAAGAGTAATTAAACAATGCCGCAAATAAATACTTTCATACATTATCTTAACTTTATATTTACCAGAAATCAATAAATAGGTACGTATTAAACAGTTAAATATTAATGCATTATGAACAGCTGGACCCTTCAAATTATCTATTTTTTTAAATTATAGTTACTAAAATATATAATATCGACGCCATTGAATGCAACAAGGCAATTGTTTATCTACTGTGTAAACAACATGGTGTAGTTAATGGAAAAAGATATACCTACGGTGGAGTTATCTCACGCAATAGAAACGTAACAAAAATTTAAATTATATCTGCGATTCCCAAAGGTAGTATGTCATGGCGTTCGTTTTATAAAAATGTGAAAAGTAAATCTTTTTAGTCCACAAAGTATTATTTACGAGAAACACAAGAATATCCACCACATTACGTGAGGTGAAAACCAGGATACGAAATTCATTTAGTAACACGTTCCGGCAAGTGATATATTGCGCTTTTTTTCGTTGTATTAAATCATGGGTGGACATGATAAAACGATCACGATAAGATCCTAGATAAAAATTTCCTTTACTCTAAATCTACTAACATATATACAGTTAAAAACACGTTGTTTTTATTGCTATAAAATTGCAGATTGCATACAATTGTGGAGACGAAAATCTATAATACTGTATCAAGTTTGTTTAAAACCAATCGATTCTAAACCTAGGACTACATCAGGCTTATTGGCTCGAATCTGCCTGAGCGTGGGAAATGAGTAGTTCTAATAAATTCGGCACTTCTCATTCCCCACAACGGACTCAATATCCCTCGGAGCGTATGGCAGCACTGGTGTTTCGTCTATCTCGTACGAGTGCCGTAGAAAGTAGTAAAGCACTCGTAAAGCCGCATTGTATCTATGGATATACGTTAAGATGTTGCAGTTGACATCAGGGACCTCCATACCCATGACACGGCTTCGATAGACGAGGGTGTTAAATACACCATCCTGGCAAGTCATTATGAATCCCTCGATCTCCGACTTAAGCCCGGCTGGCCTTAAAAAGCAAAAGTCAGCTTATCGGATAAGCCATGGTCTTCAAGGATCTTATAGAAGACACCAATGGTTTATCCTTATGCAGCTGCAGAAGATTATTATTATTATTATTATTATTATTATTATTATGGTATACCTATAAAATAAACTAGTAGTGGTGTACATAATTATTGTTTTTATAATACTTTACATGCGTTATTCGCAATAAAAAGAAAATAAAAAACACTTTGTAGTTGCTTAGACTATCAGACGATAAATATTTAATACTCTACAAGAAACAAGTCCTATTCCAGTCAGAAACAAGTCTAAGAAATCCTATTTCGTCCTTGCTAGAGCTACCATCACGTTACCTACACATTATATATTCCGACGAAAGTGAGAGACATCAGTTTTTTGCTGCCGTAATGTAATTAGTAATACAGTCTTTATTGCACAGTTTGTGTCGTGTCGGCCGGTTTTCATTAATGCAATATATTAATTGTGCTACTAAAAAGAAGTGGAAGACTTCAATGGATAAGTAAATGCAAAAAATTTTGCTGCAGCAAAATATAGTCGTATACTTCTATAGTTTTATTTTGATGGAAGACGTCTTTTCACAAAAACTATATAGCAAAAACCGTTTTGCAGGTTATTTTATAAAACGGCAGACTAATTAACGTAGCATTCACAGTTTAAATGAAAGTTGGCAGATAAATAGATAGCCATTGCCATTATAAAAAGAAGGGTTTGCTTAACTTTTGATAAAATCCTTTCATAATAACTACATAATTTCCGTATTTCAGATTAAACAATTTAAAAAAGTGAAATAACAACTTGTAAGTACTTAAGTAAACCAATTTAATAAATGGAAAAATGAGTTTTCTCGTTTAAAGTTGGTTAATATCAACATCGGCGCATTCGCCATATTTTAAATTACTAATTCTAGATCATTATAATTACCCTCATTTATCTTAAACTTATCGCTATTACTTTACAAATGGAGTCGCCAAAAATCTGAGGCTAAAAACTGATCTGTTAATACATATACAGGCTGGACCAAATTTTTTTAGCACTATATAGATCTCGGAAACTATTTGAGCTAAAATTATGGGAAGTGGGTGGAATAGTCCATAAAAATTCAGATGAGGAAATAGTTGAATTGTTACGATTCCATTTTCAATATTCTACTAATTCCATAAAATCAACTGTAACTTATTTATTTGTTGTCCTATCGAAATAATGTTTTAACGGTTTTGTTTGAATTTGTAAGGGCTTTTCAGAGTCATAGTTAATATTTTTTTTTAAATTTTTGGTTTCCGAGAAAATAATAATAGATTTTGGATTTTATTTTTCGAGTTCGGCGCGGGATTTTCTTATTAATTGAATGTACAATATGTCATACGTCAAAAATGCGGAATAGGCTAGAAAACAGAACATTACCTTTATTATAGTTACCTTTACAAAACAAAAAATAACTGCTCGTGTATAAATTAAAAAATATTTATAGGAATATAGTCAAAAAGTTAAGTTAAAAGTTAATTTTCAAATTTGCTCTCAACTCTTTTGTTTGCATTCGGATCGAAAAAATTCAAAGGCCATTTTTGGCAGTTTTTACGGGGATTCCAGTGGCGTAGTTAGATGTTTGCTATGATACATACTTTTCGAGAAAATGCTAGCAACGTTATTTTTCTAATGGACGCCAAATTGGATTTTTGTATTTTTAAATTTAGCGATGTTTTCTGATTACTTTGATATAGCACATGCCATATTTCTAATCTACGATGTAGCCTTAGTAACGCAAAATATTTTTTTCAAGAACAAAATCATCCATAGGCTATGAAAGTAGGCATCAGAATAATAAAAAAGGCATAATGGATATAAATGAGGCGTATTATATCTTTAATCCTAAAGGAACACAAGCAAATATGTATTAAAAAAATAAAAATGCAGCTAAAACCGAAATATGAATTACAGCATGTATATCCAAAGCAGATTTCAAAGAAATTTTTTGGATTGGCTATGATTTATCAAGAAACAAAACAATATTTTATTGTGCTGTCATAATAATTATCAACCGTAGTTTTCATCGAGTACAACTAAAATATACCTAACTAGTGTCATTATAAAGACATTTATTAGTGAAAATGGAATGGAGCACGAGGACTGCACAACTATATTTTGAACGATATTTTGATCGCCGGCAGCCATCAGTAAGTACTTTCAAATAATTGTGTTCAAATTTAAGAGATTTTGGAGCGTTCAAAAAGTCGAATATAATTGACAGTACTATTGACCAAGTATCCGAAATCAATGTTCTTGCTTGCGTACACCATAATGCTGAAATATCAACATGGCAAATTGCCCAAGAAGCTGGTACTTCACAACAACAGTAGTTAGAGTTCTCAAAAAACATAAATTCCACCCATACAAAAAAACATCCCTTACACAATTTATATCCAGGAGACTATGAAAGAAGGAGTGTCTTTTGCAATTGGTTGGTGAATATGTGCGGTCAAAATTCTGAATTTCCATATCAAGTTTTATGGACTGATGAAAGCCGATTTACAAATTGTGGAATGTTTAACCGTCATAACGAACACGTATGGGCACAACAAAATCCACATCATGTTGTTCAAGTTATGGCCTCAAATAAAATTTGGGTTTAGTGTGTGGTGTGGGATTTTAGGTTCATCATTAATAGGATCGTACATATCCCATGAAAATCTGACTGGAAATCGTTATTTGCGTTTCTTGCAAAATATTCTTGATGATCTACCGCTACACATATTAACAAATTTAATTTGGTTCGCGCACGATGGAGCACCGCCACATTCAAACGCTCCTATTCAGTTGCCTGCAAGGAGTCCTGATTTGACGCCAGTGGATTTCTTCCTATGGGGCACTATTAAAGTCAATGTCTATAGTAACCATCAATATCAGACCATTGAAGAGCTGCAAGAATGTGTGACGAATGCTTTTGGTAGGTACTCTAGATAGACATCACATAAGGAAAGCAGTTAATTCCATTCGAACCCGATGTGTCAAATGCCGGAATAATAATGGTGGACATTTCGAACACTAACATATTAATAATAGTATTAGTTTTGTTTAGGTACTTTAGTTTGTTATTAGATTTCAGTATACCTACCTACAGTTATTTTTCAATGTTCATATTTTCTCAGATTATAATAATATGCATTATTTATTCGCAATATGGTGTTTTTTATTGCTGTCACACTTATCTTCAAGGCCTACTATTTTGTTCTTGAAAATAATATTTTGCGTTACTAAGACTATATCGTAGATTAGAAATATGACATGTGCTATATCAAAGTAATCAGAAAAAATCCCTAAATTCAAAAATACAAAAATCCAATATGGCGTCCATTAGAAAAAATAAAGTTGCTAGCATTTTCTCGAAAAGTATGTATCATAGCAAACTGGGATCCCCGTAAAAAAACTGCTCAAAATGACCTTTGATTTTTTTCAATCCGAATGCAAACAAAAGAGTTAGAAGCAAATTTGAAAATTGTCGATTTTCACTTTTTTCTAAATAAAATCTAGACGGTGCGAAATTCAATTATTTTCTCAGCGGATTATTGACGGGCATTAAATTCTGCACTACTTTGCCCATTTAACCATTTCTGTATCTCTTCTAGTTTCCGAGATCCCTGTACGTACACACAGTCAGATTTGGTTCACCCTATATATTAGCCCACCCTGCATATATGTTAGTCTAAATTAATAAAATAACAAACCTGTTCATCCTATTACAAAGATCAGTAAATACCAAACGTTTATTTTACATTCAACATCAGTTCACAAATCACTGTGGTCAAGGAATGATGTAACCCAAGCATAAACAATAAACATAGACTGCTGATTATAACAGCACAGTTAGGCTAGGTCGTCTCCATATGAGTACGTGTCCATGTCGAGGTCGCTAGCTTTTGCATGCCGCTAGCGTTAATATTTTAAGAGACAGCTCCCATATATACGATCTCAAAAGTATTTTCAATACTAAAAATCTTTAACACCTTGTATACTTATCAAAAATACAGCGAAAACGGACCTATGTTTACATGATTTTTTTGTTTTAAAATCATGCACAGGTTAACCCCCCTTATATATTGACATTCAATTATGAAACAGCCTGTATACAGTCGGACAAATTTATTGGTTTCATTGGTAGAAATTAATCAGATGGTAGTCGAACGATTATAAGTTGTGGAGCAATAACTATGTGAATAAATATTTACCTCTAACACCGCTAGTAGTATTAACTATAGTTATGCAACCAGGTATTGTTGTTTCAGGTGCGGCGGTTCCCTAGTCAGCAGGCGGCATGTGGTGACGGCGGGGCATTGCGTAGCCCGGGCGACCCCCCGGCAGGTGCACGTCACACTGGGCGACTACGTCATCAACTCGGCGGTGGAGCCGCTGCCCGCCTACACCTTCGGGGTGTCCAACATAAAGGTTTGACCATTATAAGTTCCATATATTGTTTGTGCATTATTTTTTTTATTTGAATATGATTTTAAGGCTTTTAAAGTTTTTCATTTTTGTTGATTTTATAGTATTTGGGATACACAGAAGTATCCACTAATTATCAATACATTAATAATCGTTGAAACTTAAATAAGTTTTAGTATAATCTCAAAATAAAAATATAAAAGAAATTGATAAATAGAGAACCTAAACATATTTATCATTTCTGTATGTTAATTTACTTAAATAATTAATTAAACCATTAAATTTTGAAAATAACGTTTCAATTTAAATTTGTACGAAAGCATCCTGGTGTGAAGAATACTTTGTATCTTTTATAGTATATTTTTAATAGTATTTATTTGCTTATTTAACTGTTTACATCTTTCTTTATGAAGGAATTAAGCGAAAAAGTTAACTGAGAGATAAATTATTAATGAAATGATCAATTATTATGCTTCAATAAAGTTTTGTATTTCCTTGTTACCTATTATCCTAGGTATACAAAGGAATAACCTTATTATTTCTAAGATATGTCCAAAACAACTACTTTTATCTCTTAGCCTTTTGGCTTAAATGCTACATAAAGAAAGATGTATACTTTGTATTTTTAATGAATTAATTGTAAAGATCTATACGTGCACCGGGTGCAACTTGGGAGATACGAAATTACATGTTAGTAATGGTGAGAAACACACCATATAGTACCCTCTTTGGGTCTTTGCTCCTTTCTTCTCTTTCGCAAATAAAGGAAATTACATTAAGTGAAAACTCTTATTAGTTTATTCTCTTTGGTTGAACGGAATCGTCCAATTCCCACTTTCTTTGTTCCGATATCTACGTAAATCTCCGTTTAACTAAAACTGTGGCTTTTACCATAAATTGGTATTCTCCGGGAAAATTCAGTAATGGAGTAGAGACAAGTTTGTGTAACCCAAAGCGAAACCTACTCTGTATGCAAATTAGTTTGATTAACAAAACAAAATTGTTTTCGCGAAGTTTTCAGTTTGTCTCAAATAGTTGTTGACATTACAAGCAAGTATCTACCTGTCAGGTAGAATTTATGTTCTCTTTGCAGGATGTACTAGAATTGCTCTGAAAAATAACATCCGTTGACTACTAAATCATATAATTCAAAGGGACCTGGCTATACAGCCTTATTCAGAACTTATCTCTAAAACTTTGAGGATATATGTGTATCCTTAAATAAGAAATCGATATCACCAAAAAAATGTATAATAAAAGGCTTAGGATTTCCCGTAAACAATGTTTAAAGTTATACCATTATAAAGGACTACGTAGCTGGGCAACTGTACTTCAACACATCTGATACTTTTCTACCACATTCCTAAGAATGTGATAAAAGAAGTAAACACGTTTTTGTCTGGAACGCCTGGTTAACATGTGTGTCGTTCTCGCCGTGCGGGTGTTTTATTTATCGCAGGAGTGTTAAACTGTAAAATTTTCAAAATGTGTACAGTAATGCTGAGTTAATGGACTATTACCAGTGGATTATTAATTACAAGTTAGATTTTGTGAGTGGTTGTTCAGCAAAATGCTGAAAATCCCCAATTTGCTGCTGATGTACTAGTTACAGATGAAGCTTTGTTTACTCGAAATGGAATACACAACATTCACAATACACACGTTTGGTCAGTCGAAAATCCGCACGCAATTCAACGAAATCACTTCCAACACCGTTTTTCGAACAGCTTTTGTAACAAGGTATGTGCAAATTTTTTATAAATTTCATGTTTCTAATACCTAGTAATCAAGTAGCGCAATTCTTCAAAACTAGTGTAAAAAAATTTTATTCATTTTAAAAACACGTCACTTTGGTCATATCTATCTATCTTTAAGTTTATTTTAAAGTAAAAACGCTGCAAATCTTTTTTGCGCCGGGTGTCGGTATACTCTCAGAACTTCCGAAGTTTTTTTTGTGCTAGCCAGTTTGCATTGTCAGTCCCAAGGTCACTCCATTACAGTGGACCAGTATCCAGCGGCGTGCAATGAAAAATTTTTAAATAGTTTTAAGACCCCGCCAAAAAAAATTTTTTTTGCACTACCGCATTTGTACATGTATGTTAAACATCCCCAAGTTTTATTATGGATAAGTTCTGAATAACCCTGTATATTAGGTACTAAAATATGATTTTATATATCTACAGGTTAAAATGTTTCGATCATAGGGAATGATTTTGGAAGAGTTTAAAAATTACTTGCGCTATTCCTTCAAACACATAATGGAAGACTATTATTGTGTTAAAAATAAAATTACACAAATTTAACAATTTGTAATGAAAATTGATATTCGAATTAACGTTAACGGAACATTTTAACTTTCTACGCACTGTGAGTAAAAAATGTGGAACTGGTAAAAAAATATTGTTGAATTTGTAATAAAATCCTGGCATCCGTCCATTTTTGTTTTTGAAAGTACATCCCACATTTTTTACTCACAGTGTGTAATAGTATAACAGGAAAAATGTTATCTACTATTTAATGATTTAATACTTGCAGCATTAAACAGATATAGAGGAATAATTTGCTAGTTTTATGTCTGTCCTAAGACGCAGAGTAGGCCGTTACTCGCAACTCGTCATTTTTCGTTGCTTATAATATATACAGTGGACAACAAAAAAAAACGGTACAAAATTTGTACGTTTGTTATCTTCGTAAGTTATTAAATATATTACTATAACAAAAAATATATCATTGAGCCCAACGCTTATAGATAAGATGAAGCACTTTCGCTCTAAGAAGGTAGTTCCGCTCAAAAGTTCTGCGCCGTAACACGAAGATGTGCAAAAATTTTGGTTTTAAGAAAATATTTTGTTAATGAAATTAGTGAACAAAAACAAAATTATCTCAATTATAACATTACAGATATGCCTCAGTATGCCCCACTTTCATTAGCTACTATTTTAAATCTTCTTCTCTAATGCTCTATTGCAGAAGCTATTTGCCTCTGAGACAGCTATTGGTCATTTTAAAGATTCATATTTTCAATAATAATTAACACATTAAAGTATTGCTTTGAAAAACCACATGTTTACACTTCGTAGATTGAATTGCGTCTTAAGTATTTTTTTTATCGAAGATATTTCACATTTTTTAAGTCACCAATGCCTCAGAGACAAATAACTTATGCAATAATTGGGGATGAAGAAGAAGATAGCAAATGATAGCTAATGAAAAGGGGGGCATACTGAATCATATCTGTAATGTTATAATTGGGACAATTTTGTTTTGTTGGTTTCAATACAAAAAATTTGTTAAAAACCAGAATTTTTGCATACCTCTATGTTACGGCTCACAAATTTTAAGTTGGTACTACTTTTTTACAGTAAAAGTGCTTCATCTTATCTATAAAAATAGGGATTTTTAATGTTATATTATTTATTATACTAATATTACTTACGAAGATATGAGAGCTCAAAATTTGTACCTTTTATTTGCCGACAGTGTAATGTCACAATTTAATGAAATTTTTCTTCCTTCTATCGCTTCTTCCAAATGATTGTTGTTGAATTCTAACACCACAAAATTTATAAATTAACTACCTAATACCTTGTTAATATAAATAATAGTTTTAAATAAATGTACTTTTTACGAAGTAACATATTCAAAATACAGCAGAGCGTTCCCATGTATCAAATTTGAATTATTATCTTCTTATTTTTGACTTTGCTAAATACTCTAAAAAAGGAGGGGGTGGGGTGGGTTAATGTTTCTTTCAAATAAAAAACCATAACATTATAATTGTGTTCAAATTATTTGTTTCTGCCGAAGTCTTGATTTCATTTTGAGAAGTACAAAAATGTCGGACACGGTGTACATAATAAAATCAGTAGAGCTTCGCATTTACAAAAAAAGTTGAGGTTAAGTAGGAAAGGTAGGAATTCTTCCTTGGAACATCCTGAAAAGGGTCATATAAACAACGGAAATAAATAATGATATAATTACAAACTTTTATGAAGCTAATAATATCTAGTGCATCGTTTCGCAACCTTTTTACAGTCGCGACCCCCTAGAAAGCAAAAAAAATAAAGTAAAAAGCCTTACGACCCCCTCACTATATATTTTATATTATCACGCATTTACATGAATTGAAAATTCAGCTACTGGAATATTTTTCAGGTGATAACGATGATTTATCAAAAAGATGGGTTCTCAATCCATTTAATGAAAATATGGTTGCAGCAGCCAAATTACCTGTTGTTCAGACTCACAACCAACTAGGTAATTGAAATATCGGCAGACAAAACTTTACAACTAGAATTTTTGTCTCAAGGTTTAGATAAGTTTTGGCTTGCACGACGATGTGAATAGTGAATACGGAAGCTTAGTAACGGAAGCTTTAAAAACATTAATTCCATTTGCTACTTCTCACTTGTGCGAAAAAGAGTTTTATAGATGCCCTTTTTTGACAGATTGCGACCCCCTTCATACCTGTCCGCGACACACCCAGGTTGAGAAACGATGATTTAGTGAATAAAGACTACTAATCCGTTCGGCTATCCGTTTGTATAGATTTTTTTCAGGGATGAGGAAGGATATGCTTTTTTCATTTAGGGTTATAACAAAAGGTCTTTCTGGAGCTTATCTAATGTTTATATGGTTGATAAATTCGCGTGTATCTTATTTTTATTATGTACCACAGTTGTTCAACCTCCGACTTGAATCTAAGTCGGATGATAGACTTAGATTCAAGTCGGAGGTTAAAGCAGGCCCATGCATTTGAGTTACTCAGTCAGTTTTAGCCTGTTATTAGGTTTTTTTAATTATACATATATATATATATATATATCTATATGTATAAACATATAGTTATTTACATATACAGGGTCCTGCACCACAGCTCCCTTCTTTTCTAGCTCATGAACCGGTGCCTTTATAAATTTCGTTCAAATTTGACTGCAAACTATTCGTAGAGAGGCACATTTTGAAAATATTTTCAAATATACAGGGTGCTCTAAAAACATGTACCATACTAAAGTTATGTTTTTTTAAATGGAACACACTATATATTTTTGCATTTTTGGATTCTACCTGAAATTCTAAACACATTTCATTTAGGATGTCCTATACCTATCTTCAACTGTTTTTGAAATATTGACAGGTGAATATTGACATTTTTGCAACTTTGACACCCTGTAAAATCTAAGCGGTTTGAGATCAAGCAAAACGGTTTCCACATTCCTATCTTAACTTTTCATAAGCTATCGTTTGGTACTAATTTCAGAATTATCCAAAAATTTAAAATTTTCTGAAAATTTTTAAAATTTTTTATTCCTGTATAAATTTGAAATTAGTACCAAACGATAGCTTATGAAAAGTTAAGATAGGAATGTGGAAACCGTTTTGTTTGATCTCAAACCGCTTAGATTTTACAGGGTGTCAAAGTTGCAAAAATGCCAATATTCACCTGTCAATACTTCAAAAAAATGTTGAAGATAGGTATAGGACATCCTACATGAAATGTGTTTAGAATTTTCTGTAGAATCCAAAAATGAAAAAATATACAGGATGTTCCATTAAAAAAAACATAACTTTAGTATGGTACATGTTTTTAGAGCACCCTGTATATTTGAAAATATTTTCAAAATGTGCCTCTCTACGAATAGTTTGCAGTCAAATTTGAACGAAATTTATAAAGGCACCGGTTCATGAGCTACAAAAGAAGGGAGCTGTGGTGCAGGACCCTGTATATAAATTTCCAATTAATTTCTCCGATATGTGTATTGTTGCATCGGAAAAGGATTTCTACAAATATCTCAACGATTTCGGTTTAAAATATAGTTACTAACCGCGAGTGCCAGTCAACAATAACAAATGTATTTATTATTAATGCATACATCAGAAACAAGTTGCGCTAAGAAATTCAATTCGAACAGCATTGTGGAGTTTCGTTGACTTATTTATTGGCCTAGAGATTGTTATTTTCCCCACACAAACTCAATACAACCACAAGGTTGGACGTACTCGGTAAGTTTGCAACCTATTTTAGCTGTCGCTCAAAGGGATAAGTTGGCAAAGGGCATTCCCGAGAGATGATGAATATTCATTAGTGCCCCAAATTGTCACTGCCACCTGGCATGTGGGTGTCCCACCAGTGCCGTAGATAGATTTCATCGAGTATTTCGGTAAATATAGGGATTTCACTGTTACGGAAAAATGGTATTTTTGGACAACAGATTAAGGAAATTAAATATATTAGTGAGAGTATAAAATATTTTCTTTATATTTTAAATGTAGCATAAAGCAAGGTACAGTGTATTCGCGTATATTTTGACCCCTACCTACAGAGATTATTAAGAAAGTTAGAAAAAAAATTTAAATACAAAAGCTGTTTGGTTTTTCATGTATTATCTTTTAGCTAGGTCGAAAAAAAATTGCATGTCGTAAACTTAGGAAAACCAATTGAACATAATATTTTTAAACGGGACACCCTGTATAATTTTACACGCTTGGGTAAACATTCCTTTCCTGATTTCAAAAATATATATTTTGTTGACATTTGCACTGAAAGTTTTCGAAATATTTGACAGCGAGTACCATAAAAAAATACAAAAAAATACAAAGAACAAAAAATATTTAACAATATAAACCAACAGTAATAAAAAATATTTAACGATTTTCGATGTAACCTCCTTAGTTATTTAAACATTTTCCAATATTTTCATTTTTTAATATTTTTTTTATGATTTATTGTAAATATTAAATATTTCGAAAACTGTCAGTGCAAATGTCAACAAAATATATATTTTTGAGATCAGAGAAAAATTGTTTTCCCAAGCGTCTAAAATTATACAGGGTGTTCCATTTAAAAATATTTGGTTCAATTGGTTTCGTCAAATTTACGACATGCAATTTTTTTTTCGAGCTAGCCAAAAGATAATACGTGAAAAATTAAACAACTTTTGTATTTAAACTTTTTTTCTAACTTCATTAATAACCCCTGTAGGTAGGGTTCAAAATATACGCCAATACCTTGTACAAATATCAGTTAAAAATTAAAGCAAAAGTGATATTGAATTTACCAATCATACGTTATTTCACTTATTTGAAATTCCCAAATTTTTCGATAAATTTAAATAAAATATTGAAGCACACAATATTTTAGAGAATACCAGATCAATGAAGTTAAACATATTGTACATCAAATTAAAGCTTTTAGAAACATAAAATGTATTACGAAATAATGCTTATAATACATTTATTTATTATCTATTATAACACCTGTCATAGCTGCGCCACTGGCTGTTCTGCTCTGCCTTATTTTCACAGGTTCATTCTGGGTGAGAGACCACAGTTTACTCATTTCCCTTTCCTCAGATTACCTAAAACCCTTTGCAAGAGTGAAACTCTAAATATTAAATTATCGTCATTCATAAAATAGCAGTATTTAGCGAAGGAGAATAAATACAGAAGACAAACAATAATATTCTAAATATATAATGACCACCGAGCATTAAAAAAATATGATTAAGGGGTCTTAATCCTTCAGGAGTATTTATTTTATAAATAAACAGACACCCTTAGTAAAATAGCCAATTTAAAATTGTATATTTTTAAAGAAAACATGGGACCTATATAAAATGTTAATTTCGATAAAATTGAATTTGAGTAAAACTGAGTAAAAATTTATGCGGATATGGTGGACATACTAAAGGACACTGCTCTTTGTACGCTGCTATAATAAATATTGATGCCGAATTAATAAATGACGAACAGATGTCAAAGATGAATGGTTTTTCTTTTACAGTGCGGTTTCTGAGTCCACTCAATGATAATGTTGGCATGATTTTAGAGATTTGCCGAATTGGGTGAATGTGTCTTTCCCATCGAGCCTCATAATTTGAATATATAAATAATATAGTCAGTCACAGTGATAACTTCCGCCATTTTGAAGAAGATTCTACAAAGGTTTGAGATGCCATAATCGTGAATGAAACATGAATTCATCATTACGATGCAGAAATAAAAGGACAATCGAAAGAATGGGAGAGTTTTTCCAGTTCAAAGAAATTTCAGGTCAAGGAAGGTCCTCGCATCAATTTTTTCTAACATAGATGGAATAATTATGCCAGGCTAGACTTAGATTATGACTTAGAAAAGAGTCAAATTATGATGGAAATGTATTCAGTTACATTATTAATAAGGGTTCGAGAATAAATGTGAGGAAACGCCATGAAACGTTGGTGACGATTTCCTTTTCTAAGAGGTTTATGCTCCCACTAATAAATCTTTAATTAAAAGTGTTGCAAAAATTGATGGTGTTGGATTTGAATCGATTGATACCTTCTATTAACCAGATTTGCATCCTTCAGATTATTATCTTTTCAAAATTAAAAAAGTTTAAAGGTAATGTGAAGGACTGACTTCCAGATCAAATCAAATATACTTCTCTTTGAATTTATGAGCTGTGTTGGCCGATTTAAACGTTTTTTTTTTATCATTGAGCTTCAATAACTTCAGTATGGTAACAAATTTCAGGGTTCACTTCGAATTTTTTCAATGTCAAAAATCCAAAAAAAAAAAATGGTTAAAAACACTATTTATTTCCATCTGACTGCGCCACTTGATTTAGGATCGAAATTTCGAAAAAATTGTATTGGTTTCTAACGGAAATATGCATATGATGATTGTTTTTCTACAACCTTGTTTAAATTTTTATTAAAGTTCGACAACTTATTATAAAAAAAACTATCTTTATTCGAATTAAGAAAAAATAAATTAATGCAGTTACTTAAAAAATGACTTCGTAAATGAATACATTTGCAACATTCAGTACGTTTTAATTTTTTAAATAAATTTATACAGTTTCGGTAGCAAATAGTTTCTCAACTGCTATGTGTGTATGCAGTATTTGTTCAGTTGCAGCAATAAACGTGTTATTTATCCAAGAGAAAGTGACGACACGAGTGTTAAATATATGAATTCTACCAAAGAAAGTCTATTGAAATGCGTCAACAGAAACATACTGACCTTTCGGAATATGACCTGACCACTTTCATTTTCTTCCGTATTTGAAGATGAAGAGTTTCAAGGAAATAAGTAGGAAGCTTAACTTAATTGCAAGGGTGATTAAAATCTCTTGTCGCATTCGTAGAACATTATTTTAAGCTAACAATTAAAGAATATATTTTTTTCCAACGTCCAACTAGATTCGGCTTTCAGGCCATGATCAGAGAAATAGAATATTATCGAAAAGTGCACAAGAAATATATTTTTAGAGGAATATAAATCGAGTGACAGAAATTATTGTATAAGGTGCCATTTTATTGTCTTTGAGGTTACAGATTTGGTTTTCGGATAAAAGATATAGTCCATTAAGACCCATATTTTCCATGAAAAACATTTGAAAATCACATTTTCACCGGTTTTTCCAGAAATGGACCTATGTCCATTTCTTTACACCGGTTTCCAGAAATTTTGAATAGAACCCTGTATATTTTTTTGACCATTCGATAGGGCTTAAAATTCCCTTTTCAATGATATATAGCAACTAACAAATTGTTTTCTAAATGGAGGCCTAGGCCAAGGATTTTTAACTTATACAGGATTGCTCGATCCCTATTCCGCAATGCTGTCCGATTTGGTGACGTCACTGCGAGACCCGATACTCTTTCTCTCTCTGTATTGTGCGATTCCTTATCTATGACGCGTTGACAAGATACTGTCCCTATCTAACTCATTTATTTTTCCGATGACGTAGCTGCAAGACCCAATCACGTGATACGGCTAATCGAGCAATCCTATATAAGTTAAAAATCCTTGGGCCTAGGCAACATTTTTTTCTAAAATCACTATGGCGGGGCTGTAACATCATCGATGGAACTGTCAAGCAACTAAGTAGTAAACAAAACAAGTGTTTTGATTAGTTTTGACGAGCATTGCAAACATTTCAATTTATTTATTTATAATGAAAAAAGCACCATTTCAGGTTGTCTCTGTTTTATTTGGAAAGAAAAATGAAACGCGTAGGGTATTAAGCATTTGTAAATAATAAGATATATTTTAATGTTCAAATTTAAAAAGTACCATTTCATATTTAAAATCTTAGAGAAAATTTAAGAAAGAGGATTTAGAGTATTTAAAAAAAAAATAACTAATCATAAGTGGTGATAAATTGAAATTTTTGCAATGATCGTCAAAAACTAATCAAAATATTTGTGTTCTTTACTACTTCACTTAGTTGCTTGACAATAGTTCATTCGATGACGTCACAGCGCTGCTATACCTAGTGATTTTAGAAAAGATGCCGCCTAGGCCGCCGTTTTGGTAACAATTTACCACTTCTGATATATCACTGAAAAGGGAATTTTAAGGCCTATCGAATGAAAGGCTTAAAATGGCTACTTGATTGAATGATACTTGAATGGTCAACAATATATACACGGTTTTATTTAAAATTCTTGACGTAGGTCGAAAAATATTTGAAAATCACTTCCTGTTTTCCGGAAGTGATTTTCAAATATTTTTTCATATGGAAAACATGGGTCTTAATGAACTATATTATGTCTTCGACCCAAAATCAAATCTGTGACCTCAAAGACAATAAAATGGCACCTAAAATATAAAACTAATAAGTGCCTATGTTTTCCATCCAAGACAACGGACAGACCGGATAAATTTTTCACTTTGTTTCAATGTTTCTATCAAGAGTAGATACTTCCGCGACATGTTCATAATCTTGTAATAAAAAAAAGACCATCTTGTTAAGTTAAGAGTGGAAAATTTAATACACACGTTAAGATATCCTAAATTAGGCTAGGTGTTCCAACCGGTCCGTTTAAAAAGCTCCTGTCCACCAGGGCGTTAAGTATGTCTGTCTGTTTAATTTACACATAGTCCAGCAAAACCAAAGCCCTGATAATCTTATACCCAAGCTAAGTTATGATAAGAAAATCGATAATACATATATATGTCGAAAAGGAAACCTGATACTTGAGAAAAATATCAACAATAAAATATATCTATAACCTAATCTATATTATACATATTTGTTAACCATGGAATCCTTGTTCATTTGAATTTTAAAATTTTAGTAATAAACTCCACTTTTTTATTATTAAGTATTCATGCTGTTGCTTTAAAATACAAAACTAGATAAAAGTTGCACTTTTTGCATACAGTACAAAATATTTTTGGCGTTTATTTTATTTTTTCCTCCGTTTACCTAAAGGTAAAAACCTTCTATAAGAATTATTTTTTGTATTCTTGTACTTCTTGAGCTCTTTGAGCTTTTGAGAGGTAATTGTTTATTCTGGAATCTGAATATCTGCATCTAAAGGTCATAAAAAAATAATAACATTGTATTTTTCCCGAATCCGATTTTTATGTGCATTACCTTCTTAGAATGGCAACTGTTCCACTAAATTCAACCTTTTCGACTTATGCCCTCTTACACCCTTTCTTATCGGGGTAACTTCCCTCCTGTAACGTATTAGGGGAAATAAATGTTATTCGGATAGAAACTTGCCTTTCAGAAATTTATTATATATCGATAGCGGAGGGTGTTACGTTAGATTATTTTATGATTTATGTATGGTCCAATTCGTTGCTCACAGCGCAGGCAAGCCTTCGTTTGTCGTACAATCTTCTTCATTGGTATTAGATGTTGGTGTTAGGTGATTTGTTTCGACTATTTGATTTGTATTAAGAATAATATGTGTTTCGAATAAGAGGTGTTCAGAATACTAGATCTAGTTGTAAGTACAGGGTGGGCCATTAGTGCGTATGCGGACCATACCACCTATACCGTTAAAGTTATAATAATAATTTTTGGTACGAAGTTAGATGCCAGTGGCGTGCATATTTTAAAATTATTTTGGCGCATACAAGGTGTTTAATATTAAAATGCCAAACCGAACATACATTTTTTTAAATGGAACACCCTATATATTTTTAGATTTTTGAATTAAGCGTACTTTTCTGAACAATTTAATATAGCACTTAGTATATCTAAATTTACACGTGGCGACGTTGTTGCAAGTTTTCTATGAAAAAGGTCGCTACTTCGCATTATTGTAGCTCTCCATTTAAATGAGATATGACGTCCATTTTCTCATAAGATACATTAAGAATATGTCTTTATTCAAGAAAATGTAACGATTTAAACAAAAGTTACATTTGCTATACAGGGTGATACATTTGGCATATCGTAATTTTACTTCAAAATTTTAAATGGAACACCCTGTATATTATCATGTCGTCTTAAAGAGCTCCTTTTAAGCTTTCTAACGATACCATACTTGGTGGGCTTATATAAATTTTATTTGTTAAAAAAAAGGTTTGAAACTTGAGGAACCGTTGAAATTAAGATAAGTTGTAAAATGATAATTGAATAAAAAGTTTATAGTGGCAGTTTATTATTAGTCTTATTGTTAATAACAAATTGTGAGTCACACTTAATAAAAAAATAATTCAAATTTTAATAAATAACGAAAATAACCATGTCTACGTGGTTGGTTGTAAATTGTAAAGACAAATTATTATTAATAGGGATACCTACTATACTCTTATATAGGGTGCTTTGAAAACAAAATGAAAAGTGGCTTGGGGAACTGTCACTGTCATTATTAATGTTTCTATTGTGTTGGTTTTATTGTATCAGTCAGTATTAGAGGAAATATTCAATCTACCCATACTATCGAAAATTAATTTTACTAAAGAAGAAATGCTAGACATGATATACATACATACAAGTGATACAAAACTTGGTTTTATTGTATCAGTCATTATTCCGAGTATTGTATCACTCCGAGAACTAATATCATGTCTAGCTTTTCTTCTTTAGTAAAATTAATTTTCGATAGTATGGGTAGATTGAATATTTCCTCTAATACTGACTGATACAATAAAACCTACACAATAGAAACGTTAATAATGACAGTGACAGTTCCCCAAGCCACTTTTGAATTTTGTTTTCAAAGCAGCCTATAGAAGAGTATAGTAGGTATGCCTATTAATAATAATTTATCTTTACAATTTACAACCAACCACGAAGACATGGTTATTTTCGTTATTTATTAAAATTTGAATTATTTTTTTATTAAGCGTGACTCACAATTTGTTATTAACAATAAGGCTAATAATAAACTGCCAGTATAAACTTTCTGTTCAATAATTTTTTTACAACTTATCTTAATATCAATGGTTCTTCAAGTTTCAAACCCTTTTTTAACAAATAAATTTTATTTAAGCCCACCAAGTATGGTATCGTTAGAAAGCTGAAAAGGAGCTCTTTAAGACGACATGATAATATACAGGGTGTTCCATTTAAAATTTTGAAATAAAATTACGATATGCGAAATGTATCACTCTGTATAGCAAATTTAACTTTTGTTTAAATCGTTATATTTTCTTGAATAAAGACATATTCTTAATGTATCTTATAAGAAAATGGACGTCATATCTCATTTAAATGGAGACCTACAATAACACGAAGTAGCGATCTTTTTCATAGAAATCTTGCAACAACGTCGCCACGTGTAAATTTAGATATATTAAGTGCTGTATTAAATTGTTCAGAAAAGTTCGCTTAATTCAAAAATCTAAAAATATATAGGGTGTTCCATTTAAAAAAATGTATGTTCGGTTTGGCATTTTAATATTAAACACCTTGTATGTTCCAAACTAATTTTAAAATATGCACGCCACTGGCATCTAACTTCGTACCAAAAATTATTATTCTAACTTTAACGGTATAGGTAGTACAATCCGCATACGCACTAATGGCCCACCCTGTATATAATCATCACACTGCGGGCCATATAGCCCCCTTTATTGGTTAGTAAATCACGATTCACTGACCAGTCGCTAAGGTTCAGTGAGCTGTCGCGACGGTTCACTGAACCGTAAAAATAGTTTAGGTATAAATAGGACTCGATGTTAGACATAGGTTTAGTTTTAATCATCTCCAGATGATGCCAACTTGGTTGCCGAAACGCACGTCGAGTACAGTATATACGAGTAGTGTCTTGGTATTATGTGGAAAACTACGTCAGTATTATCTTCACTCCAAAGGTTCCAACCCCTTTCAAGGTTGACTTTTGAAATATATTCTTTTTTCCAAATATTTAAATATTAAGGTGCTGTTAATATTAATAAATATTTAAATATTAAGAAACCACCGTATGATGCTAAATTATTTTAGTCGATAATCCTAGTAACACAATAGTACAGTTCTTCATTTAATTATTTTTCATGTCGCTAAACAGTACAGCCCCATCCTACTGTCATGTGACAACCTGTATGTTGTGAACATCTTTTTATCCGCCCCCTTCTAAATCGTTGCCTTCTTCTTATACTCTTGTGAAGTTCACAATTTTCCGTAAAAAAAATAACATTGAAAATACATTACCTATATTATAAACAGCGTAAAGCAAACAAAATAGAATTATTTTCTTACATCCTACGTTTGTTGTATTGTTTCAAATACAATTATTCTTATCCTTAACTCTCTTAATCCATCCGTGGGAAAATTGACATATTCCAATATGAAAAATGAAAAATAGGAAGAAGTTTCACGCAAATTTCGTTAGCCGGAGTAAAGGCAATCATCGTGTTTGGATTCCTTATTCACAATATTCATGAAGCAATTGCCATTCGTTTCGTCATTAACTTAAGATAGTTGTGTAAGGAAGCTTCGTTCAGCTGTTTGTTTAGTAATCAAGGCTTAATTCTAATTGGGGTTGGTAATGGAAGCCAACAGTTCTACATTTGGTAAATGCGCTGATTGTAAGTTAATTGAAATCGTTAATGATTCTGCCCAGTTAACAAATAGTATGAGGAAATTGCGATATTTAATTAAAAAAATACGTATTATATAAAAAGTGTTATTTACATGATTATGTGAATCTTGTTGTGTCATGTTTTTAGATGAAAAATGATATGCAAAGTATTACCCAAGTACGCGAGAAAGTTAATTGTTAAGCGTGTCGAAAAATGATAGTCTATATGATGTCTATATTTTTTACCTTAAAATATACAGGGCATCAAATACCTTTTCTCCTGAAATTACTTAAGGAATTCCTTCTCTTAAAATGTTTCAATAAAAACAAAAAGTAACGAGATGTTTTTCTCGACCGGATTTTATCGTTCGCGAAAGAATAGGTTTGTTCTAGCAGTCAGTTTAGAACCGATTCTTATTGAGCAAATAACTACGAATAGTAAGGGACATCACTAAGTATCCTCCATCTGTAAACGCCTTACATAAATAAGGCGTTTACAGATGGAGGATACTTAGTGATGTCCCTTACTATTCGTAGTTATTTGCTATATGCATGCCATCTGATAGTAGTAGAACTAGTTTCTACAACCCTTTATTGTATTGGATTCTTATTGAATTAAAACTATCTTAATGCGGCTACCTGCCGAGAAATACTTTTAAACTAGTTCCGAAGTGTTGCTTGTTAGGTTTTCTGTTATTAATTGACTACAAATCGTAGATTAACTTTTGCAAAAACTGAATTGATATATTTTTCTAAAAAGAAATGTTTGCCTGATAATTTTGTAATGAATTCCTCAAATGGAACTGTCAATCGTGTACATACTACTCACACGTACTACCTATATGTACGTGTGAACGAATAGATGAACTATGCAAAAAAAATTAAGGAAATTGTAAATTTACTTTTCCTTAGCTTATCCTTACCTTACTTTTCTCTCATAGTATATCTTGCATTCGTGAGAGCGTTGTCGTTGCATTTGTTCATCTCAAGACACGATAGATAAAAATAATATTTTCATCAGTGTAGAAAATTTCTGTCACTAATTAAGAGTAAATATCAACTCGGTTTTCCAAATCTGCTGTAGTTCCTAGTAGTCGAAGAAAGATTTTTTATCGATTTAATGAACGAATCCGGATTGTTTAGTATAGATATACATTATAATTATAAACGAAATTATAGAAAAACGAAGGGACCATAACAACTGGTAGAATTAAATTAAAGCATTAAATAACAAGACGTGACTTTTTAATTTATTAATAATTGATATTTTTTTAATTAGTTTTTCAGTTTTACAAAAAGTTTTATAAACATTTTTATGAGATTTTTAGAGACTATCATAGATGCGAAGCTCTCGAGGATACATTATCTATAAACTATCACTATCTATCCGACATTTGAAAATATAATCTTGCTCGAGCCCTTGTATCTTGTATCTAGAAACCTTTACTCAATATTGTCTACTCATAAAGGTTTATACTTTCATAACGATTTTTCTTCTTGTCCATCTCGGTGTATCATGTAATATCTGAAACAAAAAAAAAATCATCTTTAACATCTGAAACAAACATGATATATTATTTATCCTGAAAGGGGTTGGAACCATTGGTGTGAAGATAACACTAAGACAGTTTTCCACATAACACCAAATCACTCTACTACACTCGATGCGCGTTTCGCATCATCTGGAGAAGATTAAAACTAAATCTATGGTAACAATGTGTCCTATTTACACCTAAATTATTGCTACAGTGTAGTGAACCGTCGCGACGGAACAGTGAACCGTGATTTACTAACCAACAAGCGGGCTGAGTGGGATTAACCCTCTACCACTATTCATATTACTTTTAAACCTTGCAATTGCCAAACTCTCAAATGCATCCAGATGTCTGGAATTTGTTACATTCCCAATTAGTCTTAAATTGCTACTATCTATTTTATGGTTGTTCTCAAACGCATGTTGGGCGATACTAGACTTATCTGTTCTACTATATTTGAGATGAGCCAGATATGTTCCTTGAATCTAGTTTGAATTGACCTTCTAATTTGTCCAACATACTTTTGATTGTAGTATTTACAGCTAATTTCGTAAATCCCGACTTTTCCTTAACCATAACATAACATTTTAACCATAAAATAAATAGTAGCAATTTAAGACTTATTAGGAATTTAACAAATTCCATACAGCTGGATGCATTTGAGAGTTTAGAAATTGCAAAGTATAAAAATAGTATGATAGTGACAGAGGGCCAATCCCATACAGCTCGTTTTATTGGTTAGTAAATCACGGTTTATTCATCCGTCGTGACGGTTCACTAAGCCGTCGCATCGCGCTTCACTAAACTGTAGCAATAGTTTAGGTGTAAATAGGACACATTTTTAGCATTTAGGTTTAGTTTTAATTACAACCAGATAATGCCAACTTGGTTGGCAAAACACGGGTCGTGTGCAGTAGTGTTTGGGAGTTATGTGGAAAACTACATCAGTGTTTATTATTTATGGTGAAGATGAAGGTACAGTTGAAATTATGTGTGTAAATAGTGTTTTAAAAAAATTATCACTATTTAATCTTTTAAAGATTCAGAAAATTTGCTATTTTTCTAAATAAAAACTTTAATCAACTTTGTTTGGTTAAATTAGGAACATTTTAAATATTCTGTATGCATAAGAAGGAGTAACGACGAACATAAACTGGAGGCACAGCAGTTTAATCCCCTTAATTATATTTAATTAATGTTGCAAATTAATAAAAGTCGTCGAAAATTCTCGAATAAACTTTATATACTGGATGATTCACATTCTAGTTTTGCCTTTTTATTCGAAGGAGCATTTGTTTTCCATACACAGCTTGCCTAAAATTCGAACTTTACTATAGATGGCTCCATTATTATAACAACAACGATAAGTATCAGTGAAATGGGTTTCAATGCCGTTTTCAGATTTTTTGTGACTTTGTGACGTTATGTGTTTATGGCCAACTAAGTAAAATAATAAATAACTTTACAGTGTGAAATGTTAGTAGTGGTGAGAAAGAAATACACCGTAGTGACCTCTTTGGGTCTGTGCTACTATCTGTCTGTCAAATTGACTGACAGATAACGACCTGCTTTTACACAGATGCCATTACAGCAGTGATATCTATTTGTCTTTAAGGAAGACAATTCTACTTATTTATTGGAAGGAGATGCCGAAAACAACTACTCCACGGCCAATGTGCCCCGACTGGCATTGCATTACTCCGGCATTTCCATGGAAGTTGCCACACCCTTCACTGATTTCGGCATCAACTTCCAATAAATAAGTAGAATTGTGTTCCCCGAAGACAACTACAGATTGCTATAATGGTGCCTGCGGAAAAACAGGTCGCTATCTGTCTGTCAATTTGACAATAATTGTCAGACGGATAGTAGCAAAGACCGAAAGAGGGCACTACGGTGTGTTTCTCACCACCACTAACATTCACGATGCCCCTTAGGTAATCATGCCGCAACATCGTTCATCGATTCCACTACCTATGACACTCTGATGAGCGCATAATAAGCGCGAAACTGGTCAGTGTCTGGTGGTTGGTCTCGATGAAGGATGTGGCGACTTCCATTGCCCGTGGAGTAGGTAGTGCTTCTCGGCATCCCCTTCCAATAAATAATGTGAAATGTGGTTCTTAATTATAGAGTCCTAATAATGTACTCGTCAAATAGTCATCTGTAAATTTAGAAATTTAAGGGGGTATAAAAAACTTGGGACATAAGAGCGATATGTTGGAGAAATATTGTGTGCCTAGCAAGGAACTGATATTCCGTTTTAGCAAATTGCTCTTAATGCACACTTTTTTGGGCACATCTCCCTTTTGATTAGATATAGACACATAAAACCTTAGGTATATGACCGGATTCATATAAAAAAGAGTTATTCCAAATATGTGAAAAAATTGTGTGGAATATTTAAAAGATTAAAGTTTATGTCGACGTAGTTTCGTGGAGTCGTCCTGAAAAAAAATTAGGTATATGTAAAATAAGGACAAAAAGAAAAGAAAATCGACGGGTCCGAGCGATTTTTAAAAAAGTGTGTATTTATAAATAACGAATTTATCCACTACTTTACAAAAGCACTGTGTATTGTTTGAAAAATTTAAGTATAGATTAACAAACCAAAAAGTTATACCGTACATATGGATATGTACATACTGTCTGACCTACTCAGAAAACTTGTTTGTAGGAGTTATCAATAAAATATAAACTGAATTTATTTTAACATGTAAATGGTAATTTCCGGGTAATTATGATAATCACGGATTATGGTAATTTAAACATTATTTCATGTTTATTGTTTCCCTGCTGTCTTTGCTCATTCGTTAATTATTTCCCGAACAGAAACGCACCCTTATTATTATGTTTAGTTTCAAAATAAACGTTATCTGTATACCCCAAATCCCTATGTGGAATATTCTACAACGATTCTACGAGTAGAATATTCCACATTCATATGTGGAATATATTAATATTTTATTCGTTTATTATTAATTTTCTTTATTTTATTGATTATAGCGATAGATACATAATTTTTACTGTGTACCCATTGAGTCATATGCAGAGCGTAGTATTTAAGATGTATATTTTTCATTGTAAATACCGATTTTGCATTTTAATTTTCATAGTTCTACAAACAAGCATTTGTTTTAGGTACATCCCTCCTTCATGTTCACCCCGCAGGCGGACAGATTCGACGTGGCCGTGCTCCGACTAGACAGGACGGCCCACAATCTGCCGCACATCACCCCCATCTGCTTGCCGCCGCGCGGCGATAACTTCCTGGGGGAGGTTGGGGTGGCCGCCGGCTGGGGCGCTCTCAGCCCCGGTTCCCGGCTGCGCCCCCAGACCCTGCAGGCCGTGCAAGTGCCGGTGATCGACAATCGGCAGTGCGAGCGCTGGCATCGCTCCAAGGGCATCACGGTGACCATCTACGACGAGATGATGTGCGCCGGGTACAAGAACGGGGGAAGGGACAGCTGCCAGGGTGACTCGGGAGGGCCTCTCATGCTCCAGAAGACCGGGAGGTGGTTCCTGATTGGAATTGTATCGGCGGGGTACTCCTGCGCCCAGCCCGGGCAGCCGGGCATCTACCACAGGGTGGCCCACACGGTGGACTGGATCACAAGAGCGATGGGTTCTTAGTTACCTCACCCGTTGACGCTATTTATTTAGTCAGTGCGTGTTTTATTTATGTTAGATGTAGGTCGCTGTACATTTTGTAAATAGGTAGCCTTTTAAAATTATGAATTTTCTGCTGGCTTACGAAACATTTTTAAGGTTTGTTCCCACAGGAATCGAAAACAATCCGGATAGTCAGGAATCTGCTCGGTAGATTGCTGTTCTTCCGTATTTGTATTTTAGATGTGTCAAAAAGAAAGGGAACATAAGACATTTTGCAAACTAGAAATTTGTACAAATTTAAACGAAGTGCGCTCTATCTTTCGACAAATGTTGGTATTGATGTCGTTTACGAATACCTTGATGTATGTGTACCAGAAATATGATTAAAAGAACGAATTTTGGCAGGAATTAATTGAGACAAATTAAAATCTCTTATAGGGTAATATACCGGGTGGCTTAAAGTGGATGGCCCATTAGACGTATCTCGACAATGAATACATGAATTTTCATAAAATTTTCGCTGTGGATATAACCTCGAATGTTCTATAAAAGCAAAATATTTTCAAGGGTGTGGCACTTCCGGTTATGTCGGAAGTCGACATCAACTTGCTTATTTTAAATGGAACACCCTATATGTTATTTCATTTTTGCATTCTACGTAAAATTCTAAACACGTTTCATGTAGGATGTCCTATACTTATCTTCAACTGTTTTAGAAATATTGACATTATGCAAGTTTCACACCCTGTAAAATCTAAGTGTTATGTCCACAGCGAAAATTTCAGAAAAATGCATAAATTCATTCTCGAGATACGTCTAATAGGCCATCCACTTTAAGCCACCCGGTATTTACAGTTTATGGTACATATTTTTCTGTATCTCCCTTAATGTTAGAGATAGGCCCTACAAACTCTTACATGTAGGTATAATAATGTAATCAAATAAAAGAGGCTTTTCTCAAATTTACAAAAGTACGTACAATGCTACATTAAAAAGAACGATGTTATATTTGAAATCTTTGTGATCTGATGTTTTTTTTAGCTCAGTTCAAAGATAATGTGCAAAAATACTACTTGGAATCTGTAATAATAACATGTAGTTTTTCTTCCTGGTAGCAAGTCAAAGCTAGCAAGCAGTATATTTAAAAATCTTGAAAGAATGTCGTCGAGGCGTGCGTATCGGGTATAAAATTACTTGTTTCTGTATAAATCAAATAATAAGAACAATATTATTATTTTATCATTTTCAGAGAGCATTTTTGATTACTTCCCTTTATTATTTAAAAGTTTTTTTTTAAATTTTTATGTAACTAAGTACTTATACAGATTTTATTTTGTTTTTATTAGTACGTCTCAATCTATTTAAAACCGATAATATGTCTTACGCATAGTAACAGAAGTAAAAGAAGTGGGAAGCATGTCCGGAAGTTGTTTGTGATTCTTTGTGGGAACATGCATTAAAAATGTTGTACTTATTTCAGTTAACTAAAGCAATACGTTTTTTAATTATTTTATATGTGATTTAATGCACGACTTTGTTTAATATTATATCAGATGGTGTATCAATTTCAGCAACCACGCGAACAAATTTAAACGTTCTAAAAGAGAAGTTTTTCTTCAAACTATATATGTTTTGTATATTTTACAATTAAGTGTCAAATAATTGGAACCTACTGCTGAATATCATCATCAGGAGCAATTTGATCATATTAATTAATACTTATAACAAAGCGAAATATTGTATAAATGTAAATATTTCAAAATAAGATCAAACGAAATCATTTAATAAACAAGGTAATAAAAAATACTGATAGGTTATTGGAAAAAATCCCTTTAATACTGTCGTGCAGTATTAATCACTTTATTTGAATACTGCTTGACCTTATTTCGTTCACAAGATTATAGTGATTTAGATGCACTAAACAGCGTGCGTGGTTTCGATGTAACTCCTAACCTAAAATTTGTTCAGATCCAAGTGAAGTTAGAAAAGAGGAAAATTGTAATACTTTGAACCCTGAGTTTTTGACAAACCTACATTTTATTCTCATATACAAATTATATTCTTGTATTATATAAATCAAATAAGGAAGACAACACCGTACCTACTAAACCCGCAGAATTAAGGTCAAGCAGGACTCTTATAAAGGGTTCCCCTAAAATCATACATGTTTATGGCTAGATGTCAAAATAAGGTAACCTAAATACCTACTGCTCTAATAATTCTCTATTAAGTGTGGCCGTAACAAATGAGGTATATAAATATATATTGTAGGAACGTAACCTAATCCAGTTAAGTATATTTTCTGAGCCAAGTGGCTCCTGATGACGACATTTGGATTTTAGTGCAAAATATAGATTTTATAGATACCTATAGTATAAAAGTTTTGTCTTTACGTGTTAACATCCAGTTTCGTATTATTTTTTTAACCTTAGGTACATTTTATTTATATTTTGTATGTGTATCTACAGGGTGTCCCACCAGAAACTCTATTGATAGATTATGAAAAAACTACTCTTATAACTAGGAGAAATCTGAAAGTTTGATAGTATCCCAACGTCGATGGGAGCCATTCCGAGTAGGTAAGCAAAGCCGCCCTCAGCTCACTTGAGGGTTACCAAGCTGCGGATGGCATATGTGCCCACCACACACCACAACCCCTAACATCCCACCACCTCCTAAACAGCGCCCCCTAGTATATCCTGGTGGCAGAACTCATAACTACACACTCTGGTCACTACGACCACGTTGAAGTACTACACCTGTAGGTGAAGACTTCGACAACATCTCCATAGCTTGGTTAAAATGAAACTTTTACGTACGGATTCATCAACGAGGCTTAACGTTAGTCCGACTAGCGAAGGTTCCGCAAAAAATTTGGGGACTTATTGCGCGGGTTAAAATGAAAGGTGTAGTCGGCAGCGCAAAGTTGGTTAATCCGATTAACGCCTTACGTCTCTTTCATGAATCCGGGTGTTAATCTTTGGTCGCTACGGATGGACACTTGCCATCCGGAGCTCGGTAACCTTGAAGTGGCTGACGACAGCTTTGCTTACCTACATTCGTCTAAAATATTTTCAGATTGGTGGCACTTCCGGTTATACCGGAAGCAGATGTCAACTTTCTTATTTTATATTTAACGTCCTACGGAATATTCTACGGTGAATTCTAAACACATATCATGTATTATGACATATACGTAAAGTCTAACCGTTTTGAACATATTTAAAATTTTATGTAAAAAATTACAATTACAGACTGAAAAATAATTACCAGTTTTAACTGTATAGGGTGCCTTTATTATTTAATTTGGATTAGTTTGTATGTAGAAAGGGACCTACTTGTGCAGACTTGGTATAATATTTTGATAATAATTAACAGAGGGTGTTCAAATACGAAGAATAAAAATTAAATTGAAAAAACCGTACAAAATAAATTTTTTCAAATGGTAACTCCCTGATTTTATAATTTTATCTTACCAGCCGTAAAAATAAGGTTAACTCTGCATAGTTCTCTACTTTGAAAATTTGTAGTTTCCCAAATATTGACAATTTAACATTTTTCTGTTGCAAAAATGTCTTCTAAGTTCAGTTACTCTTAGTTGGGCATGACGGCGTTAGAAAATGCTATGAATAAATGCTACTGCACGTCACCTACTTTATAAAAATTATCAACAATCATGCCGGGAATTATTATTGAATTGCCAGTATTTCGAAAACTACAAATTTTAGGAATAGACAACCTTATGCAAAGTTAGTCTTATTTTAAATGCTGAATAAAATAAAATTTTACAAAGAAGAAGATTCCATTTAAAAAAATTACCTTTGTCAGTTCTTTCAACCCTGTGTTAATATCATCATCATATTTCATTCATGCTCAGCAGTGCAGCCTGCTAAAGTAGGGTCCTTTCTATATAGAAACCAACCTATATAAAATAATAAAGACCCACCCATACAGTAATTGGTAATTATTTGTCGGTCTGCTAACATCATTTTTTGTATAAAATTTTAAATATATCAGAAACGGTTACTCTTAGATATAGGACATTATACATGGGTGTGTTTAGAATTACAGGAGTAGAATTTAAAAATGAAATAACATATAGGGTGTCCTACTTAAAATAAACACCTCTAGTTGACATCTTCGTCCTGTATAACCGGAAGTGCTACTGTCCTGAAAATATTTTGGTCGAATGGCTCCCATCGACGTTGATATGTTATCAAATTCCAGATTTCTCCTAATTGTAAATTGTAGTTTCCCCGTAATCAATCGATGGAACTCCCTGTGGAACACCCGACATAATAATCTATTTTCACTACTTTTTTTTACACATGGGTAATCATATCTTTGAACCGTTACAATTAGTCAAATACTAAACATAGAAGATAACTGATATAGAAAAATATATGGTACATTATTATATCACATAACAAAAAAAATTAAAAGCGTATTTACATGTAGTTAGTCCTGACTTAACACACATTTCCTATGAAAATTCATAAATGTAAAGCATGAATGTTCTAAAATGTTCTCAAATGCTTTACTTGGGTGTGACAGAGGAGCAGTTTGTAACATGTATTATTAAAAGACCCAAAAACAAAATACCTTGTATATGTTCGCATGCTTGATATACCACAATTCATGGATGCCCACATGTAGAGTTGCACCACCTTTCAGTTTTTGCTTCCTTTCCTAATTTTCCTCCCAATTTGCCTACTTGTGAAGCTCACTCTGTGATTTTTGCTTTCTCTCCAGTTTTCCTATATATTTGCACTTACTTGAAAACTTCTCAATGGGCGCTCATGTTAAGATAATACTTTTATGGTTTCCGCAGTCCACATGACTTTTTAGTTAAGTTTACGTGGAAAGAAAATCTGGTTAATTTACAGAAGCTGGACATCTGTGACCAATACGACGTTTTAGTGCCCGAGTCAGTGATTCGACCTCTTTGTAAAATAATGTTTATCTTACCGTGTAGGTATCACATTACATCACCATCATATTTGCTCCATATCCGTTCTGTTGGAATCATTTCTTATTTACCGCATTTTATAAGTTAATTTGATTTCATGGAACCAATAAAAAAGAAATGGTATCAAACAATCAAGCGGTATGGAAATTTCATTCTCTTTCACCCTTTCATCTCAAATTCTTGTAAATGTAACATTTTCCACTCTATTTTTTCATTTTACTAACATACATTATTTATAATAATCCAAATCAGGATTCGGGTACCAAAATATAACCAATTTCATACTAATTAATATTTGTTTCATTTCACTATGCCTTATTCATTTAAGTTCGTATACATCCATATTACCCCATTCCAGTTCAGCTTATTATATTTTGTCTTGTTACAATAATCTTATCTTTTTGCCTTGTTGCAAGTTGCTGTAGTTAAAATCTACCTGAAGACATGGATGAAAAATGTTTTACCGAATGAAAATGTCAAGTGCATCAACTGACGACATTAAAAAATTTCATGTAAATATCAGTGCATCATAAAACTGTAGTTTAAAATGTTACTTTTAGTCATTTACTTCGTGTTCTTCGGAAAATAACAAACGATTAAATTATATAGAATATACACTTCTATTACCACATAAAGTATGTTCAATACATTTTGACAGAATTATTAATAGTTTCAGTTGATAGATGATAGTAGTCAATTTGTTTTTAAACGTGTCTTTTTATGTTGCACTTACATGTCCTGATTTCATATTCTATTTTTTCTTCAGGAATAAATACGGGAAGGATTGTTAAAATACGTGAATAAAAATAACCGTGTAAATGCGTAAAACCGTTTCTAAGATGCTCGAAAGTAAATACGTCGATTTCTGCTCTAGGGGGGAGCATTTTTAACAATCAAGCCAACTTGATATCTTCATCCCCTTAACCCTAGCAACCCAGTTGAGGTTGCTAAGGGTTAGGGTTAGGGTTATCCCCCCAAGAACAGAAATAGATGGGTCTTGGCGAATTATATATTTTTTTTTCGGTTTTATAATTATAGGGCGAGTCATGTTTTCGTTGAAAGAGCCTGTATATTCAAAATCAGTTTGTATTATCAACTTTGAAATTACCTGACTCAAAAACTGCGACTTGGTCAAGCACCTTATTTACTTTTTATTATATATAAATTATCTGACTTTAATTTCAAAGTAATAAATAATAGGCAGACGAATAGCAGTATTGAATACTTTCAGGAATGTGTTTGACACGACGTAATTTTTATATCATTATTTCATTTTGTTTTAGGCGTACCTTCACGTCATTTCCTTTTATAAATGTAATATCATTGCATCTAGAAAATACTAGTAGATATAAAATTGTAAATATATATTATTTTTATTTGTGAACCTACTGAAATATTAATATTACATTGCATCATTTATATACCTAGGTATTTCATCAGCAAGCTTTTATACTCCATGATAAAAATCAAAAAAATTAATGGTGATGATGAATGTTTAATTTGGAAAATGTGTGATATTTCTGAGGAATGCAATAAGGCAGAAAAATGATGAAGGATACTCGATACTCATATATAAGTATATAGAGAGAGAGACCTGTATAACATAGTAAAAGAGACGAGATGAGTATAGGAGAAGTCATGGGACATTTGTCATAAATTTATTGCCCTTAGCAATGTCCATATTTTTTATATGATATTGGGAAAGTTGTTGGCTGTTCAAATAGAATTTATTTCTTCAATAACAAACAAAAAAAGAGGACTTTCAGCCAGATAGATGGACAAATATCCGTTTGTCCATGTCCGCAAACTCGGACGAAACGTCCGAGTTTGCGAACTCCTCAAGATTACCTAATTGCTAAAAATAATGGTTCTACATAACTATTAAATTAGATTAGTGACAGAATAAATATCCAGAAAAGTGTTTTCTTACCTAATATCAATTCCTTATTTTAATTTTATTGTATGGGTTGGTTTTATTTTGCTTTTGATCTTTTTTATTGTTTAAGGATGCAATGTACGTGTAGTTTCAACAAAAAATGATCAGTATTTGGTGTCGCCGTTGATGTGTCTTTTCGAGAGAAGGTAAATCAGAACTGATAGCATATATTGCTGGTCTGAATAAAAAAAATATTGTAAACATTCTCATGACTTGAGAAAGCCATTGAGAGGAGGTTTTACTGTTTGTACATATACAGGATGTTTTAAAAAAAATTACTATTGAATAAGTTTTTGGAAATGGCTGAAATACGAAACAATAAAAAAACAGTAAATTATTAAACAGATACATACATTACTAATCAGAATATCTACAATTTGATCACCCATAGATATAAAAAACAGCATATTTTGTGGACAGGAGAGAATAGTTTTTGGAACTCAATTATGGTATATTCTTAAAGTAGATAAATTGGCGAAGGCGCCAATGTTTCCGTCTAATCAATTTACGGTTCTGAAAACTGCAATTACATTTCATAGTGTAAGTATATTAACTATAAAAAATCTAAGTAACATATATCGCAATCTTATTCAATAGTAATTTTTTTAAACATCCTGTGTATGTACAAACTGTAAAACCTCCTTTCAACGGCTTTTTTGAGTCATAAGAATGTTAACAATAACTTTGTCATTCAGACAGGCTATACTGATAGCCTGTCTGATCAGTATTTGGTGTTCCCGTTGATGTTTCTTTTCAAGACCAGGTAATTAAGAACTGTCTTAATTACCTGGTCTCGAAAAGAAACATCAACGGGGACACCAAATACTGATCACTCTTTGTTGAAACTACACGTACATTGCATTCTTAAACAATAAAAAAGATAAAAAGCAAAATAATACCAACCTATACAATAAAATTAAACTAGGAAATTGTTATTTAGATTAGAAAACACTTTTTTGGATATTCATTCTGTTGGTATCTAATCTAATTTAACACTTATGTAAAACCATTATTTTTAGGTATTATAGGTAACCTTAAATAGTCCGAAAACTCGGAAGAAACGTACGATATTGGTCCATGTATCTGGGTGAAAGTCCTCTTTTTTTTATTTTTTATTGAAGAAATAAAGTTCATATTTTTATTTGCATTTTTAGTATTTTATTTTTTACTATTTATCTCTATATTCCTTAAAATTATTAGCACGTACGAGAGTATAAGTTTTTTTTATATTCTACATACTTTTATATGTTTGACTAACAACCTTTTTCTTCAATTTTTTTACAGTACAGTAATATTCCCAATTATTACTTACACAATACTCTATTATTATTTGTATTATGTTTCGCTTGTGTTTTGCCATTTCTGTTAATAAAATATAACTTTATATATTTTTAAATAAAATTACACACTTTTTCAATTATAATAAGAAAATATAATTATTTGGGAAATCAGTGAAAAACTTACGGTAGCTCTCCATATTACGTGAGAGGATGTAGTACATTTTACTTAGCAGACTGGACGAAATCCTCGAAATTGCTTGACTAGTTGTTTCCATTCTTGATACGGGAAGGCGGAGAATCTGAAAAGAAAAGTTCTTCTTAGTTGCAACTCCTTTTCTAACAAATATGTTCTAGTGCATATGATAAAGACCTACATGTATTCCAAAATATGACATTTCTGTTACAGAAAAGGCAGAGGCAGAAAAATTTTATTTTATATTTTATAGTTTTTTTTCTAGACTAGAGGATGAACTATTTCAATTTTAAACAAAAAGCTTCGTCATTATGAAAGACTCAAAATCGATCGATGCCTTCTGTTTCCAAAAAATGCCACTTTACATTAAAATTGTAAAAGCATGAGTGTCAAAATAAAAACAAATACGGTAAACAAAAAGCATATTATACATGTATACTACGTGGGTGAGGTTTACAGTTACTAGTAATTAGCATTTACGCTGTTCAGATGTTGGTAATGCAGCTTTGCGATGGATATTGCCAAGTCGCGTTGCCTACCACCAAATGAACTTGAACGGAACGAAAGTTCCGATGAATGGAACTTCAGTCGATATTGGAGCATTCTAATCTAGAATATTTATAAATTTGTTGCAGTAGAAGGTATTAGACTGTTTATAGTTATTAGACATCTATAGTTTTTAGCAAATTCGATGTCAGCAGCTGCTTTGTTAATAATTAATTGATTATTTTGTCTTTTACAAAAAATAAATAAAATTTTTTGTATTTTAGATTTTAGAAGCGTAATAAAAATGGGAAAAGTTTGATAGCCACATTAAAAAAAAATAATATAAAAGTAACAAAAATTATACTGTAGAAGATGTCAAGGTTAATGTACCTGGTCATCATGCGAAATGTTAGTTTCAACTATAACTTGGTTGCCTTTGAAGACATCATTTGAAGAGAACATCTCATTGAATAACTTTTAGCGAGGAATAATTTTTTTAACAATAAAACCATATAGCATCGCATTATGTAGATAAAATCTATTTTTTATAAACACCCCGGATATATCCAAAAGTAAATATCGTAAGAACATGTCTTAAACAAAGAACTCGTACAGGGTATTCGCGTATATCTTGACCCCTACCTACAGGGGTTATTAAGAAAGTTTGAAAAAAAGTTTAAATACAAAAGTAGTTTGGTTTTTCACGTATTATCTTTTGGCTAGGTCGAAAAAAAATTGAATGTCGTAAATTTGAGGAAACCAATTGAACATAATATTTTTGAATGGAACACCCTGTATAATTTCACCGGGTTGGGTAAACATTTTTTCCTGATTTCAAAAATATTATTTTTTTGACATTTGCACTGACAGTTTTCGAAATCTTTAATATTTAATGTTTGCTATAAATCATAAAAAAATATTAAAAAATGAAAATATTAGAAAATGTTTAAATAAATAAGGAGGTTACATCGAAAATCATTAAATATTTTTTATTACTGTTGGTTTCTACTGATAAATATTTTTAGTTCTTTGTATTTTTTGTATTTTTTTATGGTACTTGCTGTCCAATATTTCGAAAACTGTTAACAAAACTTTTTTGCACGTAAAACTTTTTTAAGTGCAAATGTCAACGAAATATATATTTTTGAAATCAGGAAAGAAATGTTTACCCAAGCGTGTAAAATTATACAGGATGTCCCATTTAAAAATATTATGACAACTGGTTTTCCCAAGTTTACGACATGCATTTTTTTTCGACCTAGCTAAAAGATAATACGTGAAAAACCAAACAACTTTTGTATTTAAACTTTTTTTCTAACTTTCTTAATAACCCCTGTAGGTAGAGGTCAAAATATACGCGAATACCCTGTACATGTTTAACGGACAAATATTTTCTTTTTGACACAGTACGTTTATGGTGTCTTATTTTGGGTATACAGGGAGGGTACAAGGTTTTATATCATAGGAGAATGAATACCAGGCCTATTTACAATTTCCCAAATGTAAAACGCACATTCGAACTATAAGAATTTTAAATCAGATGTATCAAAACTCAAAACATTCTTACGTTTTCAATTTTTATTACAAATGGTTAAGTTTGGGTAATTTCGTCGTAACACAATAATTGTGAGATGATCTTTTATTGCCTTTGATGATGCAATTCTAAAAACTAAAATGCAAACAAAGGCGAAAATTGCACCCTTCCAAAATCTTTCCCTATGTTCGAAAATATTTTAACCTGTGTGTATATTCCTTACCATTAGATATATACCCATCAATTTCTATTTACCTGAACTTTATTCCTGAAGAAATTGGCTTTCCAGGAACATTTAAAAATAAAATAGATAATTATATCTCCATAATACGACTCTCCATTGATTTTCTATTAAAAAAACCCTTGTTTAAATTGGTCAATAAAGTTATTTTTTTACTTTTCCGATACCTATCTTCAAAGACAGTAAAGTTGGATACTTATTCTGATTTACAAGTATGTCAACTAGATAATTGAGGTTATACCTACCTAGTCAATCATACATATTATACAGTGCATGTAATATGTGTTAACTATGATTCTGCTTGTCTCAAAATCATTAATCATATTTTATTGCAAGCACATTCTTAAATACTTTTAATTAAATAACCGTACTATTTCAATTTCAGTAATTAATAATGAAATTCGATGATCTTATTTATGATTTTCTCCATTCATACTGGAAATACCATACTTAAACCTTGAGAGAACAGGTAAATCAAGAGAACCTTTTGTTAACTAAAAACTGAAGTTATTGTGTAATAATTAGTAGTACCGCCCAATTTATATATCTTTGTACATTGTAATAAGTTCAATTTATTACGTTGAGTGTCAAAATTGTATATGGTCACTCAATGCTTATTATATTATTAAATGGGAAAACATTCAGTATATACAAAAATGTACTTTTCAGATATTTATTTTTGTATAAAATTTTTAATAAAATGGAAAATACCTACCTGAAATGAGTTTTTATTTTAAATACTTTGAAGTGACCATAAAGAAACAATACATAGGCGATGTCTACCTTAAATTTCTGGTACACATATACGAACATAATTTTGTGATCTTTTTTGCGAAATACTAGATTTTACAATAAAATACTATGTTTATATCTTCCTTTATATAGAAATTAAGCCAAAAAGTTAAAAGGGTTAAAGAGGTAAAATATTAATGACGTTATCAAATATGGTTCAATAATGGTTTTATATATCCTCGTTACCTATTATCCTAGGTATACAAAGGAATAACCTTATTATTTTTAAGATATGTTGAAAACAACTAGTTTGCGTGCAATATGCATTCCCCAACATTGAATTAAACGGCATATCTTCATATAACCTCAACTTATTTTTCTTTAATACATTTTTGTTTTTAATAGTGTTATCTAGGATTATAAGTAACGAAGGAAAATATAAAACATTGGTGAATAATAATATTAGATAATTTCATTAATAATTTATCTCTTAGTTAATTTTTTGGCTCAATTCAGATATAGAGAAAGATATAAACAGTTAAATAAGTCAATAAATACTATGAAAAATATACTATAAAAATAAAATACTATTAATAATGTTTCTCTATACTATATGAAGATTAACCTCCAAACCTCAACGTGAGTTTCACAGAGGAATGCCAACAGGAACAGCTATGCATTTTTTAAAAATTAGTTACTACTTTCTAGAGCTTGATGAATGCTCCGTTGGGATTTTGTGATCTCAGTAAGGGATTAGATTGTGTCAATCACCAAAAGTTAATGACTAAGTTCTAACTTAGTCTCTAACTCTTAATTGGGTAGTTACTTTTCTTCAAAATATAACTCAATATGTATCAGTAAGGCTGTTCAAACATCATCATGTGAAACGAGGTGTTCCTCAGAGCTCACTGTGCTGTCTTTGCTATACGTGAATGAACTGGAATCTGTTTCATTGAATGCATGTTTTACAATCTATGATACTGAGACTTCCTTTATATCTTCGATCGTTTATTTAATGAAGTAACAGGATTGTTTTTCCAAAAGTATTTTAATATGTACTGAAAAAACTCCAGTTTTGATATTTTGCCAAATTCTGAACTACTGTAAATAATATCGTGTTGTCTACTGATACCGAGGCTGTAAAATTTTTAGGTAAAATTTTAGAATAATTTTTGGCATCCAACGATTCCCCTGCCGTTACTATCCAAATCAATTATATTTGTCTTGTAACTACCATAGCTGCATAACCATTGTGAAGTATGTAATACTGCGTAGATTTTGTACATGGAAAAATTGAAAAATACGATGAAAAAGGGAATAGAAACAATCACTTTCGATGTAGTTATTAGTAATAAAATAGTAGTATATTTTTTAATTATTTATCTTAGGTATTTAATTGTTTATGTATTAATTAATAAGTATCATCCTACAGGTAACAAGGAATATTAAAACCATTCAATCATAATATTTGACTAATTATTCAATTACCTAATAAATTTTCTTTTGCCTGAAAACTTATAAATTAATACCTATGTAAATAATAAAATAGTATTGACTAAGAATTGTGTCTCTTACACATTTATAAGAACTTAATCGAATAAGTAATTTAAAAAAATTATATTAATTCTTTAGATCATAATAAACAAAAAAGGAACCTCAAATTATTCATAGCATTGAACTAATACATGAATGAATATGTTGTAATGCATATTGCAAATTGGCAAGGATATAGTAATTTCAATAGATTTCAAAATATAAGAACTTATAAAAAATAAGATCGACTCAGGCCACAAGTAGGTTTGTCAAAAATATTCCAGTGGTCATTAGGTACAAGGTTAAGACATTGTTGTGGTAATATTGGTATAAACCAGCTGGATGTAAACAAGCAACTATAAATAAACATATTATCTATTTCCTATGAATATAAATTAATTTTATAACTTTGAAAGAAAAATACAGATAAACCATTATAACTGATGGTCTATATATGCATTAACTTTCATTATCTCCTAGGTAGCATCAAAGTATCATCGGGACGGACATAAACTAGTCAATGAATAGAAAATCTCAGGTAAGTGCGGGCCGGTGACTAAGGGTTTAGTGTCTCGATCACTCAACCCAGAGGTCGTGGGTTCGAATCCCCATTCCACCAAACAATTTTTAATTAAATTGTTTACTCGTAGATCAAGGCTTATTCGCAGGGATGGGTTGGCAACCATCCTGGCTATGACCTAGGATGGGAAGAATGTCAACTTGGTGTTATTGTGAGAGATTAAAATCTTCACTTCTAGGTATATAACCTTTTATATTGAAAGGGTCCTAAAGTAGATGAGCCAGATATAATATGATGGAATAGATTGGAATAGAATATTTTTATTTAATAGCAGGTACTTGGTGTTCTTGTCACGTCTAATTTTATACTTTACGGGACGTGTGCTGCTTATTCTGCCTTTACTCATGAAATTACTTAGGTACTTTTCTGTTTCCGATTAATTGTTATTCGACACAAAAATATGAAGTAATATATAATACTCTGTAAAAAGAGATGCATTAAATAATTTAGTGACGTCGATTTCTTAAAAAATGCGAATGCTTAATCCATCCGGAAAATTTTACCGAAAAATGTAGAGGTTTCAAGAGAACTAGAGGTTTCAAGAGAACTAGAGGTTTCAAGAGATGTACGAGAATTAATTGATTTTCATTCAGTTTATTGAAAGAAATAGGAAATGTTTATTTATATTAATCTTAACTCATATTGCCCATTCAGCTATGGGTCATCAACGGAAGATAAATCGGGGTTGTATATTTCATTTCTGACACGTAAATTAATCTGAAATATACGAGTAAGACAGGATAAGTTATCTAATAGAAAAATATTTGGAAAACTACAAACCATACGTTAAAACAGATGTAATAAATTAGTCCGCATCCTAAAGACACCGTATCCGCTCAAAAATGTAATTTTTAACGTAGATAATAGTACTAATAAAATAATTGAGGTTGGTGATTCTATTTTTGACATTAGAATTTACTTAATTAAATTCTGTTGGTGAGCCAAGCCAAGGAATCCAAATAAAAACACCTCGTATTTAAAACACCAAAAACTCGTATGTCGGACATCAATATACAGGGTGTCCAGTTAGTGTTCCCTCGGAAGATTGTACAAAAACGACTAACTTTATAAAAAAACTTTCTTAACAAAACTTTTAATATTTCATCTTTACTACAACGTAAAATTATTTAGAATTATACAACGTGTCACAAAAACGAGTTACACAAGAAAGTATAACTTTTTTTAATGGAACACCCTGTATATTTTTTCATTTTTGGATTCTACAGAAAATTCTAAACACATTTCATATAGGATGTCCTATACCTATCTTCAACTGTACCTATACATTTTTGCAACTTTGACACCCTGTAAAATCTAAGCGGTTTGAGATCAAGCAAAACGGTTTGCATATTCCTATCTTAACTTTTTATAAGCTATCGTTTGGTACTAATTTCAAATTTATACAGGAATCAAAAATTTTCAGAAAATTTAAAATTTTTGGATAATTCTGAAATTAGTACCAAACGATAGCTTATGAAAAGTTAAGATAGGAATGTGCAAACCGTGTTGCTTGATCTCAAACCGCTTAGATTTTACAGGGTGTCAAAGTTGCAAAAATGTCAATATTTACCTGTCAATATTTCAAAAACAGTTGAAGATAGGACATCCTACATGAAATGTGTTTAGAATTTTCTGTAGAATCCAAAAATGAAAAAATATACAGGGTATTCCATTAAAAAAATTATACTTTCTTGTGTAACTCGTTTTTGTGACACCTTGTATAATTCTAAATAATTTTACGTTGTAGTAAAGATGAAATATTAAAAGTTTTGTTAAGAAATTTTTTTTATAAAGTTAGCCGTTTTTGTACAATCTTCCGAGGGAACACTAACTGGACACCCTGTATAAGTATCTTATCAATTTAGGTACTAGAGAAATGGGAAATACTACATTGACTTGAATAATAATAATCGTTAGCTCAAGAGTTGCATTATTATAGCTTCAAAAAGTAATTTGGAGGTGGAATAATGTAAGTATTTTATATTATTTGAAATAGTACCATATACAGTAACAGTTTTTTTATTATTTACCAAGTTTCGATTCAATAACTCTTGATATTTCCTCCAATAAAATTAAATATAGTTCATTGAATCGTAAGGAAATGCTTAAAACAAGTTGGCATAAATCACTTCTAGTTCATTCACCCCAATCATCAAATATCCATTTATTTTGCTAATGGCCCAGACCCAGCTGTAGAACAGCCAGAAAACAAGCCTCGACTTTAACATATTTGTGATTTAATTGATCCGGCCAGTATTATGGAATGCGTTTATTTGTGGTTTATCTGTGGTGATGTGGTGGTTGAGTTTTATGTTGGTGAATTTTCGATGGAACCGCCAGGTGCAACGATGAATATAAATTTACATATACAGAAAGGTTAGAATTTTCAATCACAGGAGAATTAATACCGAGCCGATTTACAATTTCGCAAATGAAGTACGCGCCCTGTGCGATTTAAATGTGAACTTACAACTAAGTCAGATCTGTCAAAACTATAAACATTCTTAACATTTTAGATTTTTATTACAAATTAATTTCGTTGTAACACAATGATATTTTATTTCCATCAATAATACCTACATACATTTGAAGGAGATGCCGAAAACAACTACTCCACGGACTATGTGCCCCAAATGGCATTTAATTACTCCTGCATCTCCATGGAAGTGGCCACATCTTTTATCGAGACCGATCACCAGACACTGAACGATATCGCACTTATTTTGTGCTTATCAGAGTGCCATAGGTAGTGGGATCGATAAAGATGTGACATGATTGCCTAAAAGCATCTGCAATATTAGTGGTGGTCAGAAACACCGTAGTGCCCTCTTTTAGTTTTTACTTATATCCGTAGCAAAATTTTGTCTTCCTCAAAGACAATAGAGGTCACTGCTAGCTGTAATGACACCTGTGGAAAAGCAGGTCGTTGGCCAAAAGACCAAAAGAGGGGACTACTACGTTTGTCACCACTACTAATACAATATATACTACTTTTTACATGAGATATCACATCAATATAACATCTCACGACTGCATTGATCCTAACAACAAAGTAATCAAGTTGTTTCAGATAACAGAAAGAAATACAAATAAAATTCTGTTCTAAAAATTATTTCAAGAGAGTGACAAGGAGGAAGACCATGTAGGCACCTAATCTAGAGGCTAAATATAATTTTGTGCAGCTTGCGTTGATCTTATAGAAAATATGGACTTTCAACATGACTAAATTCCAACAAGTTCTGTTATGAAGCTATATCTTAATAGTAAAGATAAATAGTTTTCTTAGGAGAAAAATAATTAATATTAATCTGGATCTAGTCTGACACAACGTTAGAGATTAGTGTTACCTTGAGAAAAATAAATATATGGTAATCATACATCAAAGCTAGAATACATGTAATGATTCTGTAATGTATTACTTTATCAGTTACATATTCCTTTGGCGCGATATTTATCCGGCATTAATAAAAGGTCAATAACTCTGCCACCGTGTATCTGTTGAAACTTGAGTTGCTTTTGATGGGCCATTATTTTGTGATATACTGATCATGACTACAAAACCATTGAAGCTCCTATCGATTTTCTAAGTTACTTCCTTCACCGGTACCCTCGACATGAGTTAAACATCTCAGGTTAGCTCAATCAATCATAACTAGTTTATTATATTTGCGCGGGATAAAGCATCCTTTAAATATAATAGTTAATTTAAGAAAATATGTATAATCTAAAGTTAGAACAATTAGGTTATTAAAGTAACATTAATAATAAAATTTATTTCTTCAATGAAGAACAACAAAAGAAGACTTTCAGCTAGATACATGGACAAATATCCTACGTTTCGTCTGAGCTTTCGGACTTTCAAGATTACTTGAATCAGAATATCAGAGGATGCTCAGTAGGTACTTGGTGTCCCCGTTGATCAACAACGGGGACACCAAGTATTGACCATTCTCTGCTTAAATCTTTCAAACTACATGTACTCACATTGCATTATTTTAAACAATAGAAAAAGGTGAAAAACAAAATGAAACCAACCCAAACAATAACATTAAAATAGAAAATTGATATTAGCTATTAGGTAACCTTGAAAAAGTTCGAAAACTTGGATGAAACGTAGGATATTTGTCCATGTATCTGGCTGAAAGTCAATGATGAACGATGTTGCGACGCGATTGCCTAATGGGCGTCGTGAATGTTAATAGTGGTGAGAAACACACCGTTATATTCATCGAGTCCACTACCTATGGCACTGTGATGAGCCCACAATAAGCACGAAATCGGTCAGTGTCTGGTGGTTGGTCTCGATGAAAGATGTGGCAACTCCTATGGGGATGTCGAAGTAACGCAATGCCAGGCGGGGCACATTTCCCGTGGAGTAGTTGTTTTAGGCATCTCCTTCAAACGTTTGCAATATTAATAATAAATTATCTGAACTTGAAAATTCAGGCCACCCATAAAATAGGATGCATTACAGGTTAGATTATATCTATATAGGTATCTATGTGTTTACAAACATTCTAACGATGGTACAGATATTATGGTAACTTTATTCTACGTCATAATTTATTTATAGATGTGGCAGTGCATCATTACCTTTCGAATGAAATTCTGAATTTATCCCCTAATAGGTCAAAGGATCAGTTAAATTTGTAATGAGTGCATAATTACTTGCCATATCTACTGTAGGAAAGTGTTACGCACATTAATTATAAACATGTTTAATTTACCGAGGATAATCAACTGCTCGTGATAAAGGCCTTCAAAATGATTTTAGCAAATAACTAGTGAGGTATAATAAATTATATGGAAACAATTTATCTGCGATTAGCAGATATATCGTACAGAGTAGGTACCTACTACCTACATAGTAGGTAGTCAACATTGTCACGTACATTGTCAAAATTAAATCAATTTGTAGACTATGTTTTTTAAGGTGTTTAGAAAAGTATTCTAGATGAAGTATAACAAGAATCTGAGTAACAATGCTGGTCGATGCACTGGAAGTATGTAAGATGGAAGATTAATTGTGCCCTGTGTAGTGTTGCTCATAGATGATTAATAGTGTTGCTACTCGTAGAGCTGAATCAGTACCTTTTTCTTTAAATCAAAAAGATACTTGCAGTAAACTAGCATGTTTACAAGTGCGGCAGGAAAATAATATGAAAATATTTAAAGAAAGAAATATTAATAAACTTTTTTCGATCACATTTCGAAAGTGCTTCTCATTGTCACAAATGTAGCAACCATGGCAAATAAACTAGTTAAGATAATTTTAACAGCGGCTGTGTGGTTACAACACAAATAAGGAACATAATTATTAAAGGGAGTACAATAGCTGACTAGTTGAATCAAGTATACTGAAGTTCTCTAAATGAAGTGTAAGTACTACTTTCCATAAAAAACAATGCTTACCACGGTTGCCAAGTTGACCATGTGTTATGTCTAAAATTATATTTTTAAAACTCAGAAATCCAAAATGTGTCCAATATGTAGTGATAAAAAATCCACTGTATTCAAATTCTTTTTGGAGACAGTGCCAGTGGCAGGCCAGTAAGAATTTTAAAAGACTATCTTGATGTTTCCTATACCAATACCACCTTGACATTAAAGCAACATTGATATGTTAAGTAAATATTTCTCCTTTAACATATCCTGTAAAAAACCAAAAGTTCTTCCGATAGAATTCGAATTCAATGTAGCAAAGTAAGACATACCACATGGTTCCGTCAAGCAGAACTAAGATACGAGTATACTAGACAACAGTAGATGATGGGCACTTGAGGAAAATGAAAATATGGATCTCTCCATATTTTCATTCCTTTCTCTCTAAAGAAGGAAATGAAAATACCGCTGAGGAATAAACAAGGAAAATATCGGGCATGAACTCATTAAAATAATAAAAAAAATACTCTTATTCTTCAAAGTTAACTACGGTGTATGTTATTTTTCACCGTGTGCATATATGTTTTTGGTTTCTTTTATTAATTCTAAGAGAAATATATATAGTTTTGTTTCTGATATGTTGTTCTTTTATTTCTGACTTCTTGGAATGGTGTACTGCGTCTAAAACCGTACAAAAAGTTAATTTGAAACATTCTAGTATAATCGTTTCTGAAATCGTGCAATAAATTACTTCCTGAATGATTTCATAGAAACATTTCTTTGGTAGGTCATCTGCAGCTTATACAACAATCCCGTAACATTTATGCAGCAAAAAGAGAAACGTTTCAACTGTTTTGTTCGTTTCAGAAATGTGTCTGGAATCAATTATTGTTTACTGGGTAAAATCTTGAAGAATGATTTTAGCCCGATTTTTTAAATTTTGGAATCGGTCTAGAAATACTGAAGTTACGGAGGGGGCATTTTTAGGACTCTGTACATAGTAAAGAGTTTCATATGTTATGTATTTTACCGGTTCCAGAATAGAAGGTACTTTCGTTGACACTTCCAACCAGAAGTCAGCGCCTACTGCCATGACTCCTCCACCTCCCACAAGACCAAGTTCATCATTACATAAAAATTAATATCACTTGTATATAAACTGCAATCGAAGCACGCCGTGACTAGTACACGGCAGCCTTCCTCTTTGTCTAGCTGCCCGTCCACAATACGAATTCTTTCTTGGAGCAGCGCCTACGAAGTAGGCCACTTTCGGAGTGGTGCCGTTACAGTCATTCTTTTACTGTTAAGCTCAGCTGGGCTCGCAGAGGCCACCTATCCGATTAAAAAAAGTTGTTCCACACGGCAAACATTTATGCAGAGCGGCCAGAGACGCGTCAAGCGACCATAATTGTGAGAATGTGAGGGTGATTCGTAAAGCAACGGAGGCTGGCCGTAAGTTGGTTAAAAATGAGCGAGAGATGCGCATCTTATTGTTGTTGTTGACGTACAGTGTTCACGTGCTCGGGTTCTTCGGGTTTTCGAAATTGTCGCCCGGTTATTATTGGAAAGGAAAAGACAGCGATGAGCTCACCGGGTATAGAAAGGGTGTTAGTGTTACAGGTATGTGTGTTTCACTTGTTTTTAATTGCAAGGCAAATATGATTCTGCTCTTGCCGATAAATAACTGTTACAGTGTGTCCCAAGTTATTCCGAAACAGGATTAAAGTAACCTTAACGTGAATATCACGTCGACCAAGACCTATAGGTTTGAATAGTTCTCATGTTAGAACCAATGGATTGTTTATCACTAATTGTAATTTTTTTATTAAAAATCAACAATCATCAATATGCCTAGAAAGTAAGTACCTCCAATTGTCGATCTTTTTCAAGTAGCACCGTGAAGTAGGTAGTTCAGTAATTTCTCGGATAAATAGAGGAACCCCCGGAAAACTTCTGATTCTGATTTCTTAAGGGATCATGTAACAAGAGGTCTTCAAAAGTATCCTCATTTCTTCGATAGATGAAATATTCAGCTTAGACCAATATCTGTCCCCTAATATATCTAGACATATAGATATTATAACATATATATATTATAACATAGCAGTAGAATGATTGAGATTGTTATTATAAGATAACAATAACACAATTATTAATATTAATGACAATTACAAATATACCTACATTGAATATATATGCAACAGGTTGATTAAAGGATTAAAACTCTGTCAGTGGTAACAAAGGTATAAAGAAAGAAATCACAGAATCATCTAATAATCATTTTTATGTGCAAATATGAAACACTTAAATATGAATGTGTATCCCCTTTACCCCATGTGTATCCATGTGTATTCCCATTTTAAATTATTTTCTTACAAATGTATAAGACAAATAAAGAAAAATGCAACTGATGGATCTTTGAATGAACTAAGAGGAACATACTTTTCATAGAACAGTTTCTAAATGAAAGTAAAGCAAATAAAGAAAATCTTATTTACTTAATTGGTTCATACAGTTGGTAGTATGTTGGTTGGTTGGTTCGTACGTACATTGGATGTCAAGAGTTGAATCTTTCAATTGGTTAGTACAATCACTATTTTAATAAAGTGACATCTGTTAACCACTAAGATACTAAGGAAACTAAGGCATTATGCAGAACATAGAATGCCGAAAACCCCATAATTTTTGTTCTTAGCCACTGGCATAACATCACTAGAGAGTATTTTCGCATCACTTCATTGCTAACAGGCGAAATATAATGAAAAGCCGAAAGGTTCACCATACTGAAATATACTATCTCATAACATATATTTTGTTTATAGTGCGCTTTGAAACACAATGTGCAATATTTGACAGTAGCAATTAAAATTGAAAGTTTTGACTCCAATATGCTGAACAGTTTGGCCGTCTTTTTTAGTACCTTTAGTGGTAACTGTGACACAAATGTATGAACCATGAAGTACATCAAAAAATGTACAAGAAGATCCTATCTTCATCTCTGTTCTTTTGTTTGTTCATCTGTCACACTGCGTTTAACGCCACACACAGAGACATTAATGACAGTATTGATACTAACGGCTTTCTTAAGCAGTAGCTCCAATGTTCTTCTTATACATTTATCCACAATTTAGACTTACTCTTCATAAACACTTCGTGATGAGGACTTTGCAGTCTGCTGTGAAGATGCTTATTTAGATAACCTAAGAAATATCAAAAAGCTGGGCTAATGCACTATATGAAGAGTTTACCGCCATAAAATATGAGTTTAGCTGCTAGTGGCACCATAACTACCAATATCCATAAGAAAACTAAAGATCCTATAGTATTACTAGAGTTACATCTTTTCTATATGTTAACCATTTCAGTCTAAATAAAGTCATGCTGTATTTTTTTATGTCTATGTGAAGAATAAGATTAATTAACTCTGTTCAGGTTTCTCTAATGTTAAATTGTATTGCCCTAATAATAATTATATAATGAGATTTTCCTCATTCCAGCACTGAATGGGGGTTCGGGCTTACCAACGGAAGTCGTTTCTGAGGCGCCATTGCGGCCTGCTGTATAATAATGTACCGCCCCTTCTCCCACACAAGCCTGGAACTTTCGGGTTAATCCTTGTGATTATTGATGATAATACGTATTAGTGAATGAGGGGTATTAGGAATAGGTAGTTGAGCGGTCTATTCATACTATACATGTTTTTTATTACCGCCTCGTTTCTAAGAATTTACAAAGCATCTATTCGGAAACGGAATATTTCAAGACATATCCCTTCACCTAAAATAAAAACGGTGCTAACTCTTTTCTTGTTTAGTGTTAAGTGTTACATTCATATTTGTCGTTGCACTAATGTTTTGATTCGTGTTTACTTAATGAAACAATACCATACAGTGTTCCTAAAACAAATTGCACCAAGCTGTTTTACGTTCCAACCGGTTGACAATTATTATATAGCCAATTTTTGTAGGAGTTGGTAAATTGTTCATAAAAATGCACACTTTAATGTGTGAAGGAAGGAAATCAGAATGTTTAATTGTAAGTATTTTGTTATTTGGAAACTATTCATTTAATTGTAAAATTCATTTTGCTGAATAATATCTTCTAGATAAATAGAAGAATGGTGATGGTTTCCTTGTTTATTGCACCAATAATGAATACAGCCCAATAAATGTGCCCCTTGATGGTATGGATATTTTGCCTATATGTGGAGATTTCCATATGGTCATTCTGCAAAAAATTAAAATGCCATCTTTACTTGTTATTCTATGCAAGAAAGCAAAACAAATTCTCGACTAAGTAGGTAGATAATCAATATTATGGATTTCATATTCCAATTTAAGACTAAAGTAACAAATATCTTTGTGTACTAAAAGGACAGTTATTTTCTTAAAATTAATGCATAAGTAAGCAAGTTCTTAGGTGTTGTGGTTACATTCGTTATATCTCTTCGTTTTTCATTTTTTGTTACAAATTTGTACTAAAGAATATTATTATTATTCAATCATGAAGACAGAAGCTCATGAAGCATAAATATGTACCTACATGCACTCTCACGAATCTGAATGATTTGAATGTAACCTGTAAGAGGATTAAAGTTTTCGACAGAAACTTCGCTTTACGCTAACAGTTCGTTAGCGTAAAAATTCCTGTTATTCCTTTCCCGTCATGGATGTCGTAATCCCCGGAGTATATAACTACTCCGAGTGGTTATATATTTTTTCACCAACCAAGCGTGTTTCATATCCGCTCTCTAAAGCTACACGCAGCATGGATTATCTTTGATCTCATATCTATAAGATCCTTAGGTGTGACAACCAAACATAAGTTGAAGCCAGCTGTTTCTCCCTTGTGTAGGTGTAATTATTCACATTAAAAATATTCTCAAATATATTCTTTTTGCAACGACTGACATTCTTTGAGACGCATATGCTGTCATCCCATAATTTTCGTTTATAACTCTAACTCTAAAATAACTCTATATTTTTGTCTTTTTAGGGAGAGTGTTTGTGACAATGTTCGGCTACCCTTCGAAATGCGAGAGCAAGGGCAGTTCCCATTCTTGTACCTTATCCTTCGCCTGTTGGTTGGTAGGAGGTTCCAGCCAGTCGGGATGTGGTGCTAGTCCTTGGATAGTAGCCTGCTGTGTTACTTCCAGAAAATCCCACGGGGCCTTCGACAGTCTAGATTATAGCAATGAAGAGGTTCAGACTGATTTACAGTAAGTCTGCCATTTTTCCATGTCCTATTTTCTAATGCGCGTAAATATTTACAGATTAATTTATGGCATTCTACACGAAAAAATAGATAATGAAATTATTCAAGTATTATGATTCAATCAAATTTAAATTTCCCACGTTGCCCATCTAGGTACAGGGTATTCGCGTATATTTTGACCCCTATCTACAGGGTTATTAAGAAAATTAAAAAAAATTTAAATACAAAAGTTGTTTGATTTTTCTTTTAGCTAGGTTGAAAAAAAATTGCATGTCGTAAACTTGGGAAAATCAATTGAACATAATATTTTTAAATGGGACACCCTGTATAATTTTACACGCTTGGGGAAACATTTTTTTCCTGATTTCAAAAATACATATTTTGTTGACATTTGCACTGACAGTTTTCGAAATATTCGACAGCGAGTGGCATAAAAAAATACAAAGAACTAAAAATATTTAACAGTAGAAACCAATAGTAATAAAAAATATTTATCGATTTTCGATGTAACCTCCTTAGTTTAAACATTTTCTAATATTCTAATTTTTTAATATCTTTTTTATGATTTATTGTAAACATTAAATATTAAATATTTCGAAAACTGTCAGTGCAAATGTCAACAAAATATATATTTTTGAAATCAGAGAAAAATGATTTTCCCAAGCGTGTAAAATTATACAGGGTGTCCCATTTAAAAATATTATGTTCAATTGGTTTCCTCAAATTTACGACATTCAATTTTTTTTCGACCTAGCCAAAAGCTAATACGTGAAAACCAAACAACTTTTGTATTTAAACTTTTTTTCTAACTTTCTTAATAACCCCTGTAGGTAGGGGTCAAAATATACGCGAATACCCTGTACATAAAGGAAAACCTTATTATCTCTAATTGGAAGGAAGATATTAAACAAAGAATATATCTTTACGGTTTCTGTTGATTCTCTTGATAATATCTCTTACTATTAGAGGTAGACTTACTATTAGCCCTTTATGAGAGTATATTTTAGAAACGAGTAAATCACTCCCTCGATATTATTTAAAACAAAATTTATATGCGTCGATCTTACTGTTATTCGCCTAATTCTAGAGCTAGGGAGGAGCCAATGCCAGTGCTGCAGAAAAGAATAGACGATCTTGAGGAGGAAGACATATGCGGAATATCATCCGAACGTATGTTCTCCAAAAGAATAATAGGCGGTCGGGAGGCTGCTTTTGGTCAATATCCCTGGCAAGCTTACATAAAAATAGCAACATACCAATGCGGCGGAGTGCTTGGTAAGTAAAAATTTAAAATCCAACACTAAATACGCACATTTTTAGTACATATTTGATTATGGTGGAATTAAGCTGCTCAATTTTAACACGGTGTAGAACTGAATACCCTCTATATTTTTTGTTCAAATTTGGTAAATTGGGGGTTTTTACGGGTCCTGATTAGCGCCGTTAAATCAGATTATAAATATAATCTGATAATAATATAATATATAATATAGTATAAACAAAATCGTAGCCGTCCTTAGATTTGCATTTTGCATAAAAGTAATAACGTCCAATGGAGCGTTTTTTGAAAAATTTCGAACAAAAAAAGGTATTTGAAAATATCTCACAAAATAATCTTTTTATCGATTTGTATACACTTAAAAGTAGACAGCCTGTATATGAAAGATACCGAGTTATTGAATAAATATGTAATACCATTTTCATAATTTCTATTATGACCTATTTGATTTCTATTATGAACTATTATTATCATCTATAAAAATAACTTTTTTAGATTGACTAACTTGTGTGTTAACTCTGAACACCCTGTAAAACTCGTTCGTTTCAGTTTCGCGCCTGTTTGTCGCCACCGCGGCCCACTGCATAATTTCAGCGAGCTTGAAAGATATCATCGTTTATTTGGGAGAACTGGATACCCAAGACACGGGAAAAGTTGCAGAGCCGGCCCCAGCTGAATTGCACAGGGTAATAAGTATGAATTATTACGTTAAATCAAAATTTAAATTTGTTATACGCAAGGGAAGATATAAATCGCTGATATGGTGACAGTGAAAAATTTTGCACAGCTATACAGGGTTATTCAAAACTTATCCATAATAAAATTTGGGGATGTTCAACATACATGTACAATAGTGGTAGTGCAAAAAAAAAATTTTTTTTGGCGGGGTCTTAAAACTATTTAAAAATTTTTCATTGCACGCCGCTGGATACTGGTCCACTGTAATGGAGTGACCTTGGGACTGACAATGCAAACAGGCTAGCACAAAAAAACTTCGGAAGATCTGAGAGTATACCGACACCCGGCGCAAAAAAGATTTGCAGCGTTTTTATTCGGTCGGTTTTAACTAGGCATTCCAGACAAAAACGTGTCTACTTTTTTATCACATTCTTAAGAATGTGGTAGAAAAGTATCAGATGTGTTGAAATACAGTTGCCCAGCTACGTAGTCCTTTATAATGGTATAACTTTAAACATTGTTTACGGGAAATCCTAATTACTTTTATTAAAATTTTTTTGGTGATATCGATTTCTTATTTAAGGATGCACATATCCTCAAAGTTTTAGAGATGAGTTCTGAATAGCCCTGTATACTTAATTGTAACTATACAGTGTGTTTCAAATTGTATGTAATAACACTGGTATTTTTGAAACCGTTAGAAATAGAGACTGGGTTAAATCGGGGAAAAGTTGCGTGATTTAATGAAGAATAATATGCCTAAAAAAATCAAGGCTAAACATTATTAGTTTTTGAAATATTTGAAAAATAAAATTTTGGAAATTCGGTTTTATAAAATTTCAGACTTTCCCTATGAGAAAGGACACTTTCTTATAGCCACTTTTCACCCTCTATATAGTGACGTAAACAGTTTTTTAAGTCACGTTTCGTCTCTTTAAAACCAGCATCAACTTAATTTTTTCTAATATGGCCCCATTACTATTTTTACATAACTCGACAACATCCACCCTTGTGAATTCACTGATCACGTTTTCAACGTGATAAACCATCATCAAATTCATCTGCGTCTGTCGCTATGTATTAAAAAAAGAATAACGAAAAAATGACAAATCGTTAACCATAAAGAATAAGTAAGTAACTAAAATAAAGAACAGTTAACAAAACAACAATAAATTAAAAAATAATAATGAACAGTTAATGGAACAATAAACAAACTATAATGAACTCAATATTTCATAGTATTCTATTACTACAATATATGCCATCGTTTAAAAACATCATCACTGTATAGTTGTCAAAGTAAATAACTAATTGAAGTTCTACAAAAACAGATTTGTAAATAAAAATGAAGGAAGTTTCATTCATAAAACTATCGGTGCTAAAAATGTTTTCAACAATAAACTACCAAATGATCATTATAGATTTTTAAATATTTAACAAAACTAAGATTTGTACTAGTAATTTTGCAGGCTCAAGCTCTTAGAAACAAGAATAAAATTATCATATTCAGCATAATTTCGCAAAATTGGTGACAAAAATAAAAAATAAAATATACAAACAATATATAAAATAGATTATATAAAAAATAGAAATATAGAAAATCACACCTTACTTATTTTTTAATAAGTTACTGTTCTTTTTTTTTAAGGTTAGAAAACGCGTAGTCCACCCAAAGTTCCAGTTCAGAGCCACCCAACCCGACCGATTCGACCTAGCTTTATTGGAATTGGTGACGGAGGCGGGATACGCCCTCCACATAACTCCCATCTGCCTACCTAATTCGGATCTAGTATTAACCGGGAGGAACGCCGTGGTGGCTGGTTGGGGTAAAATCCAACCCTCCAACGAACTCATGGGTACTAATGTTCTGAGGAGTGCAAAAGTTCCTATTTTAGGTAATTCCGCTCCCCTTGACTCTAAATTGAATGAAAGTTACCGTCTAACTCTCAATATAAATACTGGCGATTCCAAAAATGGATGCGCCCTCTGCATGAAAATATTTGAACCTAATTAAAAATTATAGTTTGTGGAAGCTGATTATCACAATTTTGATAAATAATTACGTATTTGGCTTCGTTAATAATTTAGTGGTGCTTGTGATTTTTTTGTTATGCAAGTTAATACTTGTCGGCTAAAATAATAGGCAGTGACTCATGATCTAATTCGATACAGAATAGGGACGAAGTGTAAATAAATACTTAATACATAGCGGCACAAACGTTTGCACATAGAAAAGTGGTGCCGCTTACGCATTACTATTGAACAGAACTATAAATTGTCTATTCCATGGTGGTTCCATGCTTCTCTATTCGATACCACTACAATTCTTTACGTCGGATATAGTTTCGTCTTTGTTTAAGTTAAAAAACGAAGAGCGAGATATGCAACCTATGCAACAAAAGTCAAGAGTTCATAGTGTATTTCGTGCAATAAAATGTGGAGACACAGACGCAAAGAAGAAGAAAATGGAAACACGGGGAAGAAAAAAAATTACTATGAAAGAAAATGTGAAATATGCTATTCGGCGAAAAATTCCTGGTTTCTTTTTCAAAAATGAAATCCCAACAGTAAGTAAAGTTCAGGCTGCCCTGGCAGAAGACAACAAACTCTCGTATAAATTGCTTATAAGGACAATGCATGAAATGAATTTCAAATATTGCAACAAACGGAATCGGAAGAGTATGCTTATAGAGAAAAATGAGATTGTGACATGGAGACGAGAATATTTGGAGAAAATAAGAGAATTTCGCGCTTTAAATAGAAAAATATATTATATGGATGAGACATGGTTAAATGAAGGTCATACTGTGCTAAAAGTATGGCAAGATTGCAACGTACAGGACAGAAGGCAAGTACGGATGGATGAAGGTTTTATGGATGGATTTTCTACAGGTTTAAAAGCACCTTCCGGAAAAGGACGAAGACTAGTAATAACTCATATTGGAAGTGATTCGGGAAGTGTTGTGTTGTGTAGTGAAGTGAAGTGTTAAATAGTAAACTTCACCGGAATGTGATTAATCGCGTTTTCGGTGGCGGCTGCGGGTTGGTGGTGGGCCATCAACACATAAAAAAGCGTCCGATGTACAACTAATCTGTAAGGTGTGTTTAAAAAACAATTCACAATTTCTATAACGCCGTTCATGTTCTGATATTTTTTATATTTATTTGACATGATTTGATTTGACATGATTCCTTTCCAATGATTTTTTGCGTACGCCTATGGAATTACAGTCCCCACCACAATTTAATACGTCACCGGGTAATACGTCACTGCCTATTATTTTATCCGTTGAGTGTAGTATTTGTACATATTTATTTTTGCATAATTTAAGTGTTATCCATAACAACCCAGAACAACACGAACTGCTGTATTTATGGGTGTCATTCCAGAAAAAGTGCTAATAGAAGTGTTTTAGATAGAAGTTTGGTCCTAGTATGAGAAACAGTTTCTCACTCATTTTTGCTTAAAGAGCATGTAACAATCTAATAACAAGAAACACGTTATTTACAATATAACTATTTACATCTTTCTTTATTTAGAGATTAAGCCAAAAAGTTAACGAAGAGATACATTATTAATGAAATTATCAAATATTATCCAGCTTCTGTTTTTTTTTTGGGTTTCTATAATGGTTCTTTTGGTTTGCTAACTCCAGCTTGGCTTTGGTTACGCCAGATATGATGACGACTTGCAAACAGAAATATAAACCGGTTTATAAACTGATGGGATTCTCTTTCTCTTTTCTAGATATTAGAGAATGCATGACCTGGCACCGGATAAAGCGCATCCACGTGGAGCTGCACGAGGAAATGCTGTGCGCCGGCCACGAGACGGGCCGCCACGACGCCTGCCTGGGCGACTCAGGGGGGCCGCTCATCGTGCTGGAGGGAGGCCGCTGGACGCTGGCAGGAATCACCAGCGCCGGGTTCGGTTGCGGGGAGCCCCACCAGCCGGGGATCTATCACCGAGTGCCCGTCACCGCAGAGTGGATCAAGACTATTATAAATAATGCGTAATTACGCATATACGTGGTGATTCATCGAGAATGGGATTCATTCTTTATTACGTAATAAATTATGAATCTCATACAGCTTTTGTCCCAAAAGAATTCAATTTACGCAGTTTTTGAAAGTTGAAAAAACATATTTTAACACCACATATTATAGGCTGAACCAAATTTGGTTATCAGTACAGAGATCTCTGAAATTGTTAGAGCTACTAAAAGTCTTAAATTGGAAAAGTAGTACAGAATTTAATGTCCTCAATATTACGCTGAGAAAACAATTGAGTTATATTTTGTTTCCATTTTATCATAGAAAAATATTATTTTTGAAAATCAGTTGTAACTTTTTTATTTGTAGTCAGATCGAAAGTATCTTGAACGATTTGTGCTTGGCTTTTTAAAGGTTTTTCAGAGTAGGTACTATTTTTTTATTGAATAGTTTTCAAGAATTACAAGAAGTAGTTTTCAAGAATAGTTTACAATTATTTTATTTTTGGGGGCCACACTGGATTTAAAAATTTTCGACATTTTTCCATTAATTTGATTTATGCCGTATTTTATAATTTATGTCCAATTTTATAATCGCGGTCCAATACTGGAAAATGGAATTTTGGTACAAAACATACTTCCAAATAACTTTTTCCTTATTTATTGCAAAACAAAAAAATTACTGCGTAGTATCATTTAAAAAATATTGCAAAATTAACGATGCCAACATTTGTAAAATGTAGTAAATTGATGGATTATTAACAAAAGTTATTACCATCAATATGACGTTTGCAGTTTTGTCCTTTAACCAACAATGCCTGTCTCAGATTATCAAGAAGATTATCTCTGTCTAATCCAAGTCACTACCCACATCACTTCTATAAATGTATATTACTATTTGTATAGATTTTACAAGGGGTACAATTCTAGTTTATTTATACACTATTAATGTTAATAAAAAAAGTAATAATAGTAAAAAAAAACAATTCCTTATCAACGCATCACCTTGTATATTTTCATGCAGAAATTATGCTTTTACTAGGTAACATATTATTGTCTTTTTGAATGGGTATACTTACTACAATCATTAATGCCTTATCAAAAGTGTATACTGGATATATAAAAAGTCTTGTGCAAATGATACTACATCTTTTCTTTATAATATATCAAATTTGGTATATTTAGCAAGTGCGGACCATAGAAATTATAAAAAATATAGACTGCCAAAAGCCATTACTCGACACATAGAAAAATAGTCAATCTATGCAGAACACGCGAAACCGTAATTTTTTTGTCCGTCGAAACCGGCAACCGGGAATTTTTGTACCACACCAAGCATGGATTGGTAGTATTGAAAAATCTACCCAATGCGACGTCAACTTCATGCCGACTGCGGATTTAAAACAGAGAGATCTTGTGACTTGTGTCAGGGTGTGTTAATTGTTTGTATATTTTGGTGTTCGTACTGTTTTTTGATAAATTTTACCGTATATACGCACTGAAAATAGTTGCCTTCATGTATAAAATGACTTGGTTTTCGAATTTCCCGCCCTGCAGTTAATGCAAAGCCAGCTGCTAGTGCGATCATATCTACCAATACAAAAGATCAAAGTTTCAAGAGTTCTCCATAGGATGACCATATTCAATCTCCATAAAAGTATTCTATATTTTCTATAGTTTCGATGGTGCGGACACACATTTTGTTTATAAAATGATAAAATGAATTCCTATCTCAAACAATTTTTGAACATCTTTTCTTCAACGTGTTTCGATAAGTATATTTTTGAAAATATGTCAGCTTCATTCAAGTAGGAACTGCTCGATTTTATAGCATTACATACATTTTCAGCTCACTAAATTTACCAGATTAACTAATTTTTTTAGCATTGGATCGTGTTAGATGTCTAGCTGTACTACGGGTTGCCGCCCGACTTTGAGAGAAATCTTGAATAAACTGAACAAGTTTTTTTGACCAAAGTTACAGAGAATCAACTAATAGCGTACTTCATATTTCAATTACTTTTCGTGCAGCATAAACAATTTGGCTTTATTTTGGTATGATACCCTTAAAGTCCTTTTTAATTCATCCGCTCCTACATTCAGAACCCGTATTTTAAAATTGATTTTAAATTTTGATGGAATTGATTGATAGAATTATGGCCTTGCGCATAAAAAAATGTTCCCAATTCCCTGGGACCAATTCTGAACCTGTTAAGGATAAATCCCAGAACTAATTGCTCAGACATACTTATAATAACATTAAAACCTCGACAATTAGACCATTAGCAACATTGGATGCAACTCTGCAAGCAATATTTGTATAGTTGCTTTGTTTAAAGCCCCTTGATTTAATAGCTATTAATATTAATCCAAAGCTGCTGGGAACATGTCATATTCTTTAAAATGTCCAAGAACTTTACTCAAACGTAGAACGGAGGATATTTGTCTATGATATCTTATTGTGATTTGTAATAGTCATATTGCTATATATTGTGATTGATTAATTTATTTATATTTATTTATTTTTTAATAAAACTACTTATTAGCTACCTACTTATTATTTCTGCAGTTTTCTTTTTTTGATATCATAAAATATCATGAAATGGCAACAAATACATACATTTTACTATAATTGCACTTGGTAAGTATATTCTCATATACTGGGTGTTTTCTAAGTAATAAGAAATACTGAAGGAGATGTCAAACCAAGCGATTTGATATTATATTAAAAATACAGAGGAGTAAAGGTGTACTTTTTTAATATTAAAGTGACTACTCTCACGAAATGCTCTGGTAATGCTTAAAAGATTGATATTCTTAAAAGTTACTTTATCCCTGTAAGGATAACCCTGTAAGGATATTGGAAACTAAGACACAATTTGTATGACCTTTTCTCCGTGAATTGGCTTGAGGAAGCACATATAATAAACGTATTTGTTACTTGTTATTTATTGATATTCGTTCAACTTTTCATTAAAAACATAAAAACCAAATCATCAAAAAATTTTATTTGGAATTCATGAAGTTATATAATAAAATACAGTCGTGCATTAAAAAATTACACTATTTTCAACAAATATGCTTTACTCATGGAAGTTGAAACCAGTGGCGGCTCGTGAATTTTTCTTTAGGGGAGACAGATAAATCAGTGGTGGCTGGTGAGATTTGGGTAGGTATGAGGGGCGCACGAAAAAAAAAAAAGCGCCGCAGGCGAAAATTTTTCATTTTTCAATGTCAAACGCCCTAAAATTAGAAATTAGAAATTCCCAGAGGAAAAATATTTGCTTAAAGAAATAGGTTTCGTTAGACAAATATCCCTTTTTTGTTGCGATTGCCAGAAACCTCGAGTATATAACCTATAGTATGCAAACGTCTTCAATCTTCAACCGTACATGCTTATTTTCCCACAAATTTCTAAGAGGGAAAGGATGGGAGTAGTGGGCGGTCTTGCCTCCACTTGCATCTAGCTTTATTCAAAAAGCACGTGTTCAGATCTCACACGCATGCGCAAATAATTCATTTATCCGAAAACATCGGTTCAAAGGAGGCATCTCATACTTATGCCTCCGGTCAACCACACTCGGCCGCAGTCTTCTTAAAGACGAAAGACGGCTGTTGTGACTCGTCGGTTTACCAGCGCTGCCCGCGCTACAAACGAAATAGTTAGCAGACCGTGGTAATTTTTACTGAGGCGCCCAAGAATGACCATAGATGGCGTTGGGTCGTTTGTGATTGGAAATAATTTCAAATAATAGTACGGGAACACAAGCATTTACATTTTACATTATTATTTATTATATTAGTAGATACTATTAATATATTTATTACTTGTTAGTAAATATTATGTATTTAAAAATTGGAATTCTTTGTAATTTTTACAGGGGAGGCACTGCCTCCCCTGCCTCCCCTGACGAGCCGCCACTGGTTGAAACCGATAATTTACAGCATTTACATCATTTATTTTATTATATATTTTATGAACACATCGGTGATATTACTGATTCCATAAAATTTTTGCCTCGATCCTCGATATTTGCAGTTTATCGATATAACCCACAATAAGCGGCTCTAAACATAATATTTTACGATTACGAGGCTTTAGCTTGGACATACAAAAGCGGATCATAAGCCTCTAACGTGCGGGTTGGGAACATGTTTCTGGGTTTGTGGCTTACACAGGGAAATGGATGCCATATTTGGATATTCGATTCCTTCAACAGATTTCTTAGATAAGACATGGGAACTGAATATCTTTCATCGGGTAACTTTAGAATCCTCTAGAGATTCTAGTGAATCAAACAATGTTATGATATACAGGGTGTTACCATTTGATAAACTATTTTTGAACTTCGAAATTAAGATTGTCATCACCCTGTGTGAAAAGTCGAGAAACGAATCTATTTATCTAATCTACATATCTAATATGAAAATCATTCACCGAGCAGTATTTTGTTGAGCAGTTGTATAATAGGCTAAAATATCTTAACCTCGATATAATTTCTATTTATATTACCTACAGAATATTGTTTCTAAAAATATATTACAAAGACGAGGATTGCCATTTTCTCCGATAGTCAAGCGGCGATACAAGCAATAGGGTCCTTACAGGTTTCATCAAAACTCGTGTGGGACTGTTTGAATACCCTGAAAGAGTTAGGGAGCGAGAATAGGTTGACCCTAGTTTGAGTGCCTGAGCACGAGGGGCACAAGGGTAATGAGGAGGCAGACGCACTAGCCCGAGAAGGCGCATCAAAAGACCTTAGAACCAGAACCCTTCTGCGGCATAGCGAGGCCATGTATTAAAATATCCATGGAGGAATGGATGACAAACAAATCTCGAGAACGGTGGAGGAATCTGCCACAACTGAGACAGGCAAAGATATTCATTAAAGAACGGACGCCTAAATTCACAGCAGATCTGTTAGGCCAGAATAAAAAGGCCATCAGAATAATAGTAGGTCTCCTAACAGAACACTGTAGGCTAAATAGGCACATGAATCTTATGGGACTGTTAGAAGCAACTTGCAGATTCTGTGAAGAAGAAGAGGAAACCTCAGTATATGTACTGTGTTAGTGCGAGGGCCTGACAAGACTGAGATTTCAAATACTTGGGGAAGGAAGACCAAGAGCCAAGAGCTACATGGAAGAGTCTCTATCAAGGCTGTGGAGTTTAATGCAAAGGACAAAGCTAGACAGAGTGCTCTAAATAGGTTGGGAGTGCCACAATAGATCTTCTAGGTCGCGGTGGATTAGGCCAGGGGGCCGAATCCTATATAAATCTAATCTAATCTAATCTACAAAGACGAGTTTAATCAAATCATCTACTGATTTCTCTGGAATTTCTTCCAAGAGGAAGAAAGACGTAACGAGATAATAATCAAGTAAAAAAAATAACTAGTAAATAATTGCCAAAGTGATTTTACTTTGAAAAATAATTTCTCACAGGCAGAACCACAGTCCTTTTATGGCACTAAGTAAACCTAAACAGTCAGCGTAAATTTTTTCCCAGATACATTAAACTGTCTATTGTAGGGAGATTTGTATACCAGTATGTTTTAATGAAGTTTTCCAAGCTTGCAATTCTCACACTTTCTGAATAAATTACAATGAGGTGTAGATTTGATTATTATTCGTATTATGAAAAATGATGGAAAATTTCATAAATTTTACTACAACACTTTTTTATCTATAATTCGTTCTTTATACAAGATGAGTCAACGAGAATATTTCATCCTCCATAATTTGTTAAAGGATTGGTTACCATGGAATATGCTAGGATAAGTCAAAACTCTGTATTTGAAGGGAGACATATTTTTACATATCGGCATGTATACAGGGTGTCCTAAAAAGGAAAGGTTTAGCACAACTTGTATTTTTTAAGTGGAACACCCGGTGTATTTTTACAGATTTAGATATAATTGAATACACAGATATAGGCTTTGATAGCTCTTAGGGCCGGCTTTTCAATGCACGGTTAATATAGTTTAACCAGCAGTTAAGCTAGCTATAAGTTTAGAATGTGATTTACCTACCTTGAACATTTAATAAATAACTATTCCGATTCTAAGTTTGTAGTTAGTTAACTTTAGATTAAATTACGTTAACCGTGCATAGAAAAACTGGCCCTAATAGTGAGGGATATAGTATATATACAGGGTGATTCTTAACCTATACCCATAAATATACTTTAGTACAAAAATTGAATTTGGCCCAGTTTACCCTACAGTTTTAAGCCTACATTATATATGGAGGTAGTTTACTCTGTAATTATTATAAATCAACAAAATATTTGTAAAGTGGATACTCGAAGCGGATGGTTCTTTATGAAACATCGTGAAAATAATTGTTTTGAAAAAAACATTAATCTCATTTAGATGTTCCAAGAAATATATAGAAAACACTGTATATACTAGTATTTCGGCTTGTTAGGCCTTTTTCAATAGAGTAAATGTCTATTACTAAACATTTCCAAGCGCGTTTTCGCTATTTATTTGTTTACGAGCACCTACCCCCCCCCGATTGATCCTACCATCTGGTAAAGCCCGAGTTTTTACTACCTTTTGTAAGAAGGGCGAGAGTGTAAAATCTATCTGATCATTAGTAGTACACACTCAACCATTGATCAGGTACATCGTATTACTAACACAAATTAAACAAAATACTTCCGAGACAATATGTAGAGATTCTGTCATCATATATCTCAGGCAGGCTTTTCAGAATAAAACAGGAAAATGAATATTCTGACCTGAAAGATATTAGAGCAGGAGTGCCCCAGGGTAGCGTTCTTGGCCCTATCCTTTACCTGCTATATACTAGTGATATGCCAGTACTAGAAGAGACCACTGTAGCTACATTTGCTGACGACACTGCACTTCTTGCGGTCGGTAAAGATCAAGGAATATCTACTAGAAGACTGCAAGTGGCTAGCAACGCAATACTTGATTGGACCAAACAATGGAAGATCAAGCTAAACGAGCTAAAATCAACTCATGTTAACTTTACTAACAAAAGACTAGTTAACCCTCCGTCCTTGGATATTAATGGTACTATTGTACCCAATGAGAATAACGCCAAATATCTAGGCATGACCCTGGATGCCAAGCTCCGGTGGAAAGAACATGTGAAGAAGAAAAGAATCGACCTTGGTTTGAAATATAGACAGCATTATTGGATGCTTGGAAGAAATTCTAAGTTGACAATACATAATAAGATACTAATTTACAATCAGATCTTAAAACCAGTTTGGTTATACGGTATTCAACTCTGGGGTTGTGCCAGAAATAGTAACATCAAAACCATTCAGACTTTCCAGAATAAAGTGCTGCGTAACATAGTAGACGCTCCATGGTACATACGCAACTCCGACTTGCATCGAGACCTTAAAATCCCAATGGTGAAAGATGAGATCAAAAGGTTTGCTGGCAGACATGAGGCCAGACTTAACCTCCACATCAATGCAGAAGCTCTTCAGCTGCTGGACAACCAACATCTTGTTCGAAGACTGAAGAGACACAAACCATTTGAGCTGGTGTAGTGTGCTGTGCAGGACATAGTGCGCCAGTGAAATTTTTAAAAGAAAACAATCTAAAGGACGTCGTTGGATGAACTTTAGTTAATAAATGTTTAGTCTGTAAGATTATTAGAAGAAAATTAATGGTTGGTCATCAGACCAGTTTTAATAGAAATAAGATTCTCCAACAAAGAATCTTAATAAAAAAAAAAAAAAATAGTAGTACAAGGATTTATAATTAAATATTTTTTAATTTCAAATTGCTCTAACAGATTTAAGCGCTTTCCTTTCTTTTCACGATGCAGTACCTTTACATTTTTCTGATCTATAAAATGATTGTTTTCTATACAATGCGTCGAAAATCCTGAATTTTTTGCGTTATTTAATATGGATTGAATTTATGTTCTTTTACTCTAGTTTCAACTCTTCTACCGGTTTGACCCACATACACGGCATTACAATCCGCGCAGTTAATTTGGTATACCCCCGATTGTTTTAATTTATTAACCCTTCCTTTGTTGTTTATCAAAATCCTCCCAATAGTACGCTTGTTGCCACTATTCGTTTTACACCCGTTTCGTTCTATTCTGCGAGCTATTCTTTCGCTATAACCTGGGTGTGACCTGGGTGTAACCTGGGTGTGAAAATATTTGTGAGTAATTCAGGAAGGAGTGTGTGAAAAAAGTATTATATTATTAATTAAGCGGTTAAAGACGTCAGGTTTTTAATCATTCTCCGCGGTTGACGACGGTTGGAATCTCACCGTGGTCAACTTTTTCTAACGCTCCAATATTAAATATGTGTGCGTAAGGCTGGAAGCATTCTTAATATGCAACTAGCACTGCAAATTTATTCGTAGCGCAAATAAAAAATGTATTGTGGAGTAACAACTTCCTGGGTACGCCACTGCCTACGTACACACCATTTTCTCCTGCATAGCGATACCATTTTTAAAAACAATATAATCACCACACACTTTCACTTCCAAGCTAACAAAAAGCTTCATTAACCGAAGGCCGATGAGAAGGCAAAATGTTGGCAAAATAATTTTCCAAACAACAACACATTAACAGATTGGTAAATTGCTCGATGGCCGTCGGCACCTGAGTTCGGGTTAAGGTTAGATAGAGGCAGTGACATACTTTCTCGAAGAAAGGTCTCAGTCATTGGCATAGGAATGTCGAGAGAAAGCTCGAGCATGGTTCACAAGGCACCAACGGGCGCCGGAAGTGTTCTCCTGTGACGGAAACACCATGTTTTGGTCACTTGAGGGGCGCATCGTGCACTGAATTGTATTCCTTGTATAATATCTGATGATAGCGAAATATTATCCCATTGTATGCCGAATTGTAACGTCATAAGCTCCTCTGTTAGTGGAGACGGCTGTAGTAATGTCAAACAGGCGGTTAGATAGAATTTTATGAATGTAGAATTTTTAAAAATAATATCTTGTACTATTCATTGGTGGGGTTATATAAAGTTCCAACACGAAATTATTGTTTATTGTATCATCTAGAAACCATTTCTTGTATGCAGATGTAAGTGTTTTCTACTGATATGGGGAAATCCAACCATAAGTTGGGAGAATGTGGTGACTATTTTGTGCATTGGTCACCCATTTCATAATCCATGGTTATATATTTGTCTAAACCTACCTACAAACTTTGCCTAAATAGCAAATTTATTTACCAGAGGTTCTCCTACCTGTAAATGTCACGTATCTAATCCTTAGGTACTTAACGACTTAAATCATTTTAGCTTTCTTAGTACGAATTCCAAATATATTCTTAATGCTTTCAATAAGTCAACTTAAACATTTAAATATAAAGGAAGATAGGGCTAGAAATAAATGTATAAATCAATATTTAACTGTGAGATTAAAAATTGACTAACCAGTTAATAGAGAGATAAGTGAAAACATGATTCACTGTAGTTTCTTTTGGGATTACACCACCTGTAAAATAATAAAAAACAGGAAACCAGACTTATTCAAAATAAAGATTGAAAGCTATTAGAGCTATATCCATCAATATATCAATGTATTCGTGAGAAGACGTTCTATCCAAATCTGTAAAAATACTCAGGGCGTTCCACTTAAAAACTATAAGTATAACCCTGTATAAATGTTAATACTACAAAAATGTGTCCCAATTCAAATAAAAATCGAACTGTCTATAGGTGGATGGCTTTTCCATAGAAAATAATCCTTTGTCAATTAATCCAGCAAATCCAACTTTTCATTGAGCACCATATACTATGACAAATTAACTAAATTTCATCAGTGGCTTTTAGTTTGATATAAAATTCTGTAATATTACAAATTAGATTGAGAAAAAGCATTACTTTGAGGGTTTTTGAGAAATATTTTGAAAAAACACTTGGACGGTATACCCTTAACGGAGCGTAATAGATTATGCCTCCAAAATAACGGAGCATCCCCGGGTCCGTGAAGTTAGCCCCCAACTCCTGGAGTTGGACGGCACTAATCCACAGTCGGTTAGTAAGTTATTAGTAAGTATTTGTAAGCCCATTAGTAACATTTGTAAGTAAAGGGTAGCCGTTTTATTTGTTATTAATTTTTAGCGGCTAACTTCTTAGCAGCCCCCAAGTTGTTTATAATTGCAGTTTTTATGTTATCAGCTATTAGTAAGTCATTTGTAAGTATTTGTAAGTTGACTGTCGACATTTGTAAGTCTCTAATAAAAAAGTTATAACCAATTAATAAATGGCGGCTAACTTCTTAGCAGCCCCCAAGTTCTTTCAGAATGTTTTGTTTACCTTACCAGTTGTTAGTAAATCGTTTGTAAGTATTTGTAAGCCGTCTTGCAACATTTGTAAGTCGGTTATAAAAAAGTTATAACCAATCAATTAAATGAGGGCTAACTTCACAGCAAGCCCCCGAATTCTTTCAGAAGGTTTTGCTTACCTTACCAGTTGTTAAATCGTTTGTAAGTATTTGTAAGCTGTCTTGCAACATTTGCAAGTCGCTAATAAAAAAGTTATAACCAATAAATTAAATCAGGGCACACTTCTTAGCAATCCTCAAGGTTTTTAAAAATATTTTGTTTACCTTGCCAGCTGTTAGAAAGTCGTTTCTAAATATTTGCAAGTGATTTTCAATATTTGTATGTCACTAATAAAGAAATTATAACCAATTAATAAACGGTGGCTAACTTCTTAGCAACTCCAACAACTTTGCAAGTTTTCTCTAAATGTTTTGTTTACATCACAACTAATCATTTGCAAGTCCCTAATACAACAGTTACTTATTAATTAATTCTGTCGGGGAAACTTGTTTGTCCTGTTTGTTTTATTTACTGTGGTTGTCGAAAATGAATGTTTTATTTTGGAAGCTAAAGATGTTAATAACGTAAGATACAGATCTTGCGAGATATTCCTAACAAATTAAAATATGACAAAATCAAAATCTCGTTAAAAAGTATCTAGTTTAGTAGGTACATATTTATCAAGTATAATTCAATATATATTTTTTAACTATTTGACAAAGGTTACTCAAATATTACTGCGCTGCAGTTGTTCAAAATATATAGGTATGTAATAAATAATGGACCATGATCCACGCTTATTTAAAAAAAATGAGGACTTAATACATTTAGATCTTATATAGTTAAGTATGTTGTCTGTTTTCTAATGCGTGTAGCGTTTTCTAAAAATTCGGTATATACAGCAGTACGAAAGTTAAGTTAAGCAGGGAATCACGGGACACCAAATACGGATCATTCTCTGCCTAACTCACACGTGCATTGCATTATTAAACAATAAAAAACATGAAAAACAAAATAAAACCAATACATACAATAAAACTAAAATAGAAAATTGATATTAAGTACCTAAGAAAAAACTTTTTTGGATATTTATTGTGTTACTAATCTAATTTACTACTTGTTAAACCATTATTTTTAGCTATTAGGTAACCTTGAAAAAGTCCGAAAACTCGGACGAAACGTAGGATATTTATTCAACAAATAAATTTTAGAATATTAGTGATTGTAATACTCATCACAGTCAGCAATACAGTCACCGTTACAGATTGATTTGAGAACAGTATATATAAAAAATTTATACAATTACAGTCATTTATGTGACAACTTTTTGATAATGAAACGAAAATATATTAATATTTCATTGTGAATAGTATTTAATGAAAAGTAAATTTATTTGAAGGAGATGCCGAACTCCACGGCCGATGTGCCCCGACTGGCAATGCATTACTTCGGCATCTCCGCAAGAGTCGCCACATCATTCATCGAGACCAACTACCAGACACTGACCAGTTTCGCGCTTATCATGCGCTATGGCACTCTGATGAGCGCATAATAAGCGCGAAATCGGTCAGTGTCTGGTTTAAAGTAACTAAGAAAATTAACTTCTGTAACTAAGAGTAACTGGTCAATGGAGGAACCAATGCCATTAACTAAATAAATATTCTTTCAATACTATACTATTTACCGAGGTGAGTCCGATTCGGGACATTTTTGAGACGGCCTTTTTCATCTTTGCGGCTAAAGCTTTAGGTTAAAACTGTTGAACTGATTTCATCAAATTAACTATTTTTTTTTTTGATATTTAATATAAAGATTTCCCTTGAATACTAAAATTTTAAAATATTTATTTTAAACAACTATTATTGTACCCAACCAACAATTAATTTAATATTGGTATTGGTTGGTTAGATATTAATATTATGTTTATAGATTTATATTTATATTAATATTATATTTGGTAGATAACCTACCCCACAATATATGAACCTTAAAGTGTTTTGAGTGAAGTAGAGATTATCTTATAATCTCTGAGTGAGGTAACTGAAAGTTACAAATATAAGAAGAATCCCCAACTAAAATGGATATGTCCGCGATTTCTAACTGCTTTTAGTGCCTTGTAGATACGTTAAGTATATGATTTATACATATGACATATACATATGACATTTTACTTTTAGTTAAAACTAATAAGAGGTAAGCCTCTGTGGAATTGATATGAATTTATTTAGTTATAACATTTTCATTAACAACTTACAAATGAAAAAAGTCAGCATACAAATACTAATAAATTATGTTATAATAAATACCATTAGCAATAGTTAAGGTAAACAGAACAATGAAGTTTGCTTCACTAGATTAACTTCTTATAGCGTTACAAATGATATTGAAAGTCAGCTTGCAAATATCTACAAACGATTTTACTAACAACTTACGACAAATATCCTACGTTTCGTACGAGTTTTCGGACTTTTTCAAGGTTACTTAATAGCTAAAAATAATGATTTAACATAAGTATTAAATTAGATTAGTGACAGAAGAAATATCCAAAAAGTGTTTTCTTACCTAATACATCAATTTCCTATTTTAATTTTATTGTATGGGTTGGTTTTATTCTGTTTTTCATCTTTTTTATTGTTTGAATGCAATCAATGTAGGTACGTGTGAGTTAGGCAGAGAATGATCCGTATTTGGTGTCACCGTGATTCTCTGCTTAACTTAACTTTGCTCTCCTGCTGTGTATACCAAATTCTTTAGAAAACACTACACACATTAGAAAACCCCAGACAACATACTTAAATACTATAAGATCTAATTTTATTAAGTCCTCACTTTTTTAAAATAAGCGTGGATTCATGGTCCATTATTTATTACATACCTATCTATTTTCAACAACTGCAGCGCAATAATATTTGAGTAACCTTTGTGAAATAGTTAAAAAAATATATATTGAATTAAACTTGATAAATAGGTACCTACTAAACTAGATACTTTTAACGAGATTTTGATTTTGTCATATTTTAATCTGTTAGGTATATCTCGCAAGATCTGTACCTTACGTTAGTAAAATCTTTAACTTCCAAAATAGTTTTTTTTATTTTCGACATCAACAGTAAATAAAACAAACAGGGCAAACAAGTTTCCCCGACAGAACTACTTGATAAGTAACTGTTGTATTAGGGACTTGCAAATGATGTAAACAAGACATTTACAGAAAACTTGGGAGTTGCTAAGAAGTTAGCCACCGTTTAATTAATTGGTTATAATTTCTTTATTAGTGACATGGAAATATTGAAAGTCACCTGCAAATATTTACAAATGACTTACTAACAACTGGCAAGATAAACAAAATATTTTGAAAGACCTTGAGGGTTGCTAAGAAGTGAGCCCTGATTTAATTGATTGGTTATAACTTTTTTATTAGCGACTTCCAAATGTTGCAAGACAGCTTACAAATACTTACAAACGATTTAACAACTGGTAAGGTAAGCAAAACCTTCTGAAAGAATTTGGGGGCTTGGTGTGAAGTTAGCCCTCATTTAATTGATTGGTTATAACTTTTTTATTAGCTACTTACAAATGTTGCAATACGGCTTACAAATACTTACAAACGATTTACTAACAACTGGTAAGATAAACAAAACATTCTGAAAGAACTTGGGGGCTGCTAAGAAGTTAGCCGCCATTTATTAATTGGTTATAACTTTTTTATTAGAGACTTACAAATGTCGACAGTCAACTTACAAATACTTACAAATGACTTACTAATAGCTGATAACATAAAAACTGCAATTATAAACAACTTGGGGGCTGCTAAGAAGTTAGCCGCTAAAAATTAATAACAAATAAAACGGCTACCCTTTACTTACAAATGTTACCAATGGGCTTACAAATACTTACTAATAACTTACTAACCGACTGTGGATTAGTGCCGTCCAACTCCAGGAGTTGGGGGCTAACTTCACGGACCCAGCATCCCCTTATAATTCATCTAGGAAAGTATCTGAATACTTAAATGCTGAATTTCCCAGGCGAAGGATCGGAAATAAAGGTCCTGTAACATGGCCACCAACGTCTCCTGATCTTACAGTACGAGATTATTTCTTATGGGGTGTAATAAAAAATTGTAGAGAGAAATTTGATTAGTTTTGGTGGAGGGACCTTGAGCGCTCTATTAATAATATTTGATAGGACTGTAACATCCGAAGACCTTGGTAGCCATCTTACAGGACCTTTATCTATTCTTTCTGGGTATATTTTTCAAAAACCTAAGCAACGTTTTTTTTCAATGCCCCAACTAACAATATTAACTCCGGTTAGGGAGAGGAACCTTGACCGTTCTATCATAATAATATTATTAAAATAATTATTAAATGTATCGAACAAGGGGGCATCAGTTTGAACTTTTATTATAAGTTTTTTGTTATGTTTTTATTCTTATTTACTTAAATTTGTTGAATTTAAAATGCATTTTTAATTAATTATAAAAATGTAGCATGAAAATGAGTGTTTTATAATAATCTTTTCGACATTGTTCGGGAATATGACACATCGAACGAAAGAAACCTTCAAAAAACGAGAGACTGCATAAAAAAATTGATGTATCGAAATGAAAATATTGAAGGTGGATTCTTCCGGACAAAATATCTGAATTTGCTTTGGGCGATGGCAGCATTGTGTCAGGAGATTTAAAAAAAAAATGTTATAAAACTTACAGGGCTGTGTTAAAAAAATTTGAATTGATGATGGTCCTGGAAAGATAAAACATTTTATAACAAATATGATTATGCCGTTCGATAGAGCATTAAAAACTTGCTGTAAAGAAGTATTTCAATATCAACTCAAATAAAGTTGGAATAAAATAAAAACGAATTTCAAAAATTTTAATTTTTTTCAAATATTTCAAAAACCAATCAAGTTAGCCTTGACATTTTCAGCCATTATGTTGGTCCCCTAATTGGAACTTTGCCCACATTTAACCGACTTCTTTTATCTCCTTAACCTCCTTCTTCCATAGTATTGTTATAGGTATACATGCTGATTCAAATTCAGGTCTATATTATTATATTCTGCATCTGTATCTCAAAAATACAAAATTATATCTCAAAATTGGCGACGTTTAGGTATACAGATTTCTGCACAAAGTGACTCTAAAATAATTCAAGAAATGCAAAAATGCAATAGTACGAACAGGGTGTTATATTAAAAACAACAAAGTTGACACATACTTATATTGGATCACCGCAAATGTCAGAAAGCCGCTACTATTTTAAATGAATCAAGCATACAAAACAGAGGTCTCGAACATTTCAGCAATATCTAATATTCTATAGGATACGGTTAATTGACTGTCGGTTGGTTAACCCAGTACCAAGAGTATTTTTCCTTGAGCTAAGGAAAAAATTACTCATTACAGTTCTAACGAAGCACAAAAATTATTATCTTACATTTCAAATAAATACAGGCAACCCTTCACTGGCAGCATGAAATCCATACCTATATATTTAAATATTTCCAAATAATTTTCCAACGTGAATACTAATAATTACCTACTTCCTTGAAATGGGAAGTTGGAGTTTTGCAAAAACGCCTCTCCAAAATTACACGTACATCCACGAAACTACAATTATGCAAAAATAAAGATCTCTAATTGCACATATCAGTACCTATCCATGACAAAAATAATAACATAGCTTTCATAAATTTATGGCTTTCACAATATGAGGTCAGGTATATGCAAGGAATAAGTTAGTTATATATTATATAGCTTGGGAACAAAAATTAAGAAAAGAAATTGTGAAAATATAAAATTAGGGTTAGTACTGTGCACGCGATGCATTTGTAATTCTACTTTATCGCGTATACTGCATCAAAAACAGAAATAAAAAATGCCTATTTGAAGGATGCCTAGGACTAGAATACCGCCAAGAAAAATCACACTCAAGAAACTGTGATTCAATGGTGCCTACATTTTTATATTAGTAAGATTAAAATGCAGCGGATGATGCTGATAATTATTTTTCTTAAATAAAAAAGCTTGTATCTTTGATGAAACTTAGCAGCCGCAATAACAATTTTGACGACGGTGTTTGTTAGTTTTCTGCGACTTCCAGAATCGATTAAATACCTTGAATTTGTTTGTATTTTTTAACCTTTATATCATTCTGTATATATCTCTCTATTCTGTGTACCATAATTATGTCTAGTTAGTGCCGTTTCTCATGGGGCCGATGATCGGTGCTGACAGTCGGTCGCAACTGATCATCAGTTCTATACAAGTGGTTTCACAAGAGGTCGTATGGTCAGTCATCAACATGTATCTGGAAAGTGCAGAGCATCGCATTGTTGTCGTTTTGTACGTAAAAAAGTTGATAAAGAGGCGAAAAAAAAAATCGAAATCTTGGAAGAGTTTGGATGCATCCCCTATGACTTGAAAGGCCAATAAAAGGTGCTTTTGTCAATATCTATTCGGATTTGCGAGAACATCCCCGTAGATTGTTTATGTATTTTCGAATGTCGATTACTTCATTCGATGAGCTACATCACAAACTGGAGGACAACTTCCCCTTTGGTACATGTAATATCACCCCACCTGGGACCTCCTTGAAATGGGTCCCAGGGGGTGAAAAACAGATAGCACCCAAAACAAGCAATCTCAATTTTCCATGCAATCTCAATTTTCTCGAAAATTATTGAGCGTCCCAACATCTCTTGTGGTACACGTAATTCTCAACTCATATAGTCTACTCAGTATAAAAATCATTAACTTGAAATGGGTCCCAGGGGGTGAAAAACAGATAGCACCCAACATGCAATCTCAATTTTCTCAAAAATTATTGAGCGTCCCAACTTTTTTGGTACACGTAATACCCATCTCATATAGTCTTACTCAGTTTAAAAATCATTAACTTGAAATGGGTCTCAGGGGCTGAAAAACAGATAGCACCCAAAACATGCAATCTCAATTTTCTCGAAAATTATTGAGGGTCCCAACTTCCCCTTTGGTACACGTAATACCCATCTCATATAGACTACTCAGTATAAAAATCATTAACTTGAAATGGGTCCCAGGGAGTGAAAAACAGATAGCACCCAACGTGCAATCTCAATTTTCTCAAAAATTATTGAGCGTCCCAACTTTTTTGGTACACGTAATACCCATCTCATATAGTCTTACTCAGTTTAAAAATCATTAACTTGAAATGTGTCTCAGGGGCTGAAAAACAGATAGCACCCAAAACATGCAATCTCAATTTTCCATGCAATCTCAATTTTCTCGAAAATTATTGAGGGTCCCAACTTCCCCTTTGGTACACGTAATACCCATCTCATATAGACTACTCAGTATAAAAATCATTAACTTGAAATGGGTCCCAGGGGGTGAAAAACAGATAGCACCCAAGACATGCAATCTCAATTTTCTAGAAAATTATTGAGCGTCCCAACTACTCCTTTGGTACACGTAATACTCATCTCATGTAGACTACTCAGTATAAAAATCATTAACTTGAAATGGGTCCCAGAGGATGAAAAACAGATAGCACGCAAAACATGCAATCTCAATTTTCCATGCAATCTCAATTCTCTCGAAAATTATTGAGCGTCCCAACTTCCCAAGCTTTAACTTTCAAATCACGATTTTTGTAATTTTCCGACGATGTATCCCAGATTTCTGGTTTTTGTTCGACTACATTTATTAGCATTTCAGTATCAAAACGATAATTTTCCTTGCTCATTGCCAGTTTATATCATTAATGTGCTTGCAAAATCGCAAATTTGACAACACAGTTATTTTAAACGTAACCGATGATCTGCCTGCATGTGAACAGCTCCCTTTGTTGAATAGTCCTGATCACAAACCGACGACCGGACAAGCCACGGGCTAACCGACGGTTCGAGCGTTTTTAATCGGTCGACCGATGATACGCAGTAATGTGATAGCTACGTTTGAAACAATGAACCCTCCCGATCGTTAGCGCCGATCATTGGTCCCATATGAAACGGCGCTTAGTTGAAAGGGGAAAAAGTTTTTTTGTAGCCTTAAAAAGATTAATCAAAAAATATATCCAAATTAAAATATTTCTGTTACTCTGCTCTGCTATACAAATTAGGAGCAACAGTGTCAATATCCGCTGACATATTTTCATTGGCATGGTAACGGCCTAAATTTGACACATCTGATTGGCTAAAAAGTGGAGGTGTGAAATTATTACTTTATCTCAAGGGCAAAATTATTGCCGGAAATTTTTTGAAATATCGAATTTATCCCGAGTCGAAGGCGAGGGATAATTTTCTTAAAATATATGCCACCGCGAAAAAATTCCCGGCAATTAATTTGCGCACTTGGGATAATCGGTAAAAAAATTCGCACCAAGGAAAAATTGATTTAGAATTCAATGTTATTATTTTTTGCCATGAAAATATGAAACTTACACTGCCAAGGAGGCTTATGTCATAATTTATTTATCGGATTTTGAGAGTTTGACGCATACAAGTCTGGATCTAACAACCTTAAAAAAACCTCGTGCTGTTTTTACGTTTATATTGTGATTATAATTTACAAGTTTCGTTAGGGAATAGAGAATCCTTCAGAAATTCGAGATAAAATTTAACAGACGATTCTGGTGATAAGTTTCTATATTATAATGTAATTTCTTAACTCAAAATATTCAGTATAATTTTGTTTTTGTACCCTAAAGCGAAAAAATATCCGCTGAAATTTTTTCATTGGCAAAGCAACAACCTCAATTTGACACACCTGATTAGCTAAACGCGGAGGCGTGAAATTTTCATTACAATTGCATACATCGGTAGAGAAAGTCTATCAAAATTTATTTTCTTATCTGTGTTCAAATTACAAAAAAAAGCTACAACCTTGATTTAAGTCGCGATCTTTCGAGGCTCCTGGAGGAAGCACTTCCAGACATTCTCTCAAATATTTTTTTTTTCATTTTGGGTATATCTCATAGATATACCCTATATAATAACATCAATCATATAATGTTATTGAAACTAATATTAAATTATCAGTTACAGATAGTGTTGCCAAATGTCCGGACATTTATTTTTCGAGAAATGTCCGGTCATTTTCAGGACATTTATTTGGACATATATTGGACATTTATGAATTTAGCTGTAAATAGTGTCATCATCTTAGTTTTCTCCAGATCTTTAAAATGGTGTGTCAAACATTACCTAGAAAATTGAAAGAAAACAAAAAATTACTATTTTAAACAAACACGGACATATATTTAAGTGTCCGGACATTTTCAATATGTCCCGACATTTTTATAAATCCGATGTCACATATTAACAAAATTTCAATTTCAAACACAAAAATTCAAATAAAAATGAATAAAACAAAATGTAATGCACCAAAGTGTTAAGATACCATTTATTATTCAGTACCTACAATAAGTATTGATTATTTTCACTGAATTAAAACACTGTTTTTGAGCTAGTTATAGCCGTGATCACAGTCGTGATGTTATAATAATAAATTACAACTGGTTCGGATCAAATTCAACCTTAGATAATAATTATTTGTAAGGAAAATGAGTGAAAAAAAAACAATGTAATCAGCATCCTCATGTGATTGGATTTGCAATTCACTTTCACTATCTTGATCTAAAATGTTTTCTGTGCTATAACTTTCAATATCAATTTATTTGAAGGAGATGCCGAAAACAACTACTCCACGGACAATGTGCCCCGACTGGCGTTGCATTACATCGGCGTCTCCTTAGGAGTCGCCACATCGTTCATCGAGACCTTCTACCAGACACTGACCGGTTTCGTCGTTATCTGTCTGTCAATTTGACAGATAGTAGCAAAGACCCAAAGAGAGCACTACAGTGTGTTTCTCACCACTACCAACTTTCCATATCAATATCATCATCGCTAGTAATATTAATACTATCATTATTATCATCTTCAGGTTCCACTTGGACACTATTGGCATTATCCTTATTTTCATTTATATCCTTCATAACTATTTTGTTATCCAAAACTTTACTTACATCTTCGGATGTGAATAATTACTAGATATGTGAATATCAAGTGGCAATTTCCAACCTAAACTAAGAAAACCTAACCTAACTAAGAAAATTTTAGGTTAGGTTTTGGACACATTCATAAATGTCCGGAGATATAAATGTCTGGACATTTAAATATCCGGCAACACTAGTTACAGATGTTGCTCAAGTCATTAAATTCTATTTATTTATTGTGGCCCGTTTATTATCATTTCTGTTATTTTGTAGATAAATTGGATTTTATACATCTAATAGATATAACTATGAAGTAGAAAAACCATGATTTATACAATAATTCCTAATTTCTGAAGGACGTTAAACGGACAAGAAATAGTTTAAGAGAGAGGTCAAAACTAGTACCAACGAAATTAACAAGAAATCCCAAATTCCTCTAGGTCTAGATAACTGTCTAAAAAACTCACACACTGTAATTTTCAATAAATATCAAAATGCAGCACGTACACCTTTCCACACATAACATCATCTGCAGATGGAATTAACACATGACGGAATTTGTTGTGAAATTAAAATTAATATAATAAAAATTAAAGACCAACCATTTTACATATCCCTACACTTCAATAATTGCACCTCAAGTATGTACGACATATTTTGATAAATTGCTGATTATAGATCGCCCCGTAAAACGTGCATAGATTAAGGCAATTTTCCCACCACGTAATTACCGATCTAGATAAGTAATTAGAATTTCACTTTCTCCCATATTTTTATTAGATGTTGAAGCACCGTGTTAATTCGAAACTCTCATAACAATCTTCTCACTATCTGCTACACCATGCCGACGATTAAAAATGTAAAAGTGTTTGTTGGCACAAGAAACAAATAAGACAAAAAAGTTAACGAGAAAATGTATACGCGTTTTTATCGATATTAACCTACTGTTCTTAATTTTTGGTTTAAATAAAAGCAGTACAAACTTTCCACGGTCATAATACTATAATTTATTATTAATTAAAGTCCCGATAAATCGGTTTTATTAATACTGTCAGTGAGTTCAACCACTGCATTTCTCACAGCAAGTCGTGAAGCGAATCCAACTATGACGGTACACTGATTGTCCTAAAAAGTCGGTGCCAGAAGAAATGACTTTTAGCAAATATGTTTAACTATCTTTAGGGAAAGTGTTTATCCAAGTTGACTCTGTAAATACTCCTTTAATAACTTTGAACGAGTCAAGATAGACACATAGACTGCATTAAGAGTACCGGGTTTACTACTATATAACGTCAAATTTTGTCTTCATAGACGTCTCAAAGGCCTTCGATACCTTAGATGATAAGATCTTAATATCGAAACTTAACACTATAGGATTTTCCGATTCTATAATAGATTTGTTTGGATCTTATTTAGAAGCAAGAGTACAGTTTGTACAACATAAAGGTTTCAAATCTAAAACTATTTGAGTGACATCAGGGGTCCCGCAAGGGTCAATTCTGGAGCCATTACTTTTTAATATCTATATTAATGATATCACTTATGATCTAAACGTTAAATAGTTATTATATGCAGATGATCTGAAGATATTTTGTACGATCGCAAGCATTGAAGATTGTCGTATTCTTCAACTAAATCTTAATAAAATTAACACGTGGTGTTCCTTAAGTAATTTGAAATTCAATATTGATAAATATAATGTTATGCCTTTTTCCAGAAAACAAAAGTGGATTCTCTCTCCTTATAGTTTGGAACAGACCCATTTTCAGCGCCCTAGTATTTTCCACACTTAAATTTTCGTGATCAAATATATGCGGTTATTGCTAAGGCATATAAAAATTTAGGATTTGTTATACGCAATTTGAAAGAGTTCCGTTCCTTAAATATAATCAAAACTCTTTATTACAGCCTATTATTATTTAATGTAGAATTGTTTTAATCCCTCCCTGACCTCGCGGTCAAATCTCATAGTATAGGCATAGTATGCAAAGAGGGTAGTCATAGGCAAAGTATGCAAAGAGGGTACATGAAATTGTACCATTTCTAATATTTTAGGACAGTCAATGGTATTATGCAGTAATTTGTATAAAAACAGACATCAGTGATATTTTCTTCTGCAACCCAGGTCAGTAACACCAAACATATTAAGTAATTCCTCTTGAGGAAAACCTCTGGGAGGATAAACCCCTAAGTCTTTAAAATATAAAAATTTTAAAAATCTCCTTTGAATACCTTTAATTTCACCTTTATGTACATCATAACTTGGGTTCCATATAATGGAAGCATATTCTAATTTAGATCTTACAAATGTATTAAATAATAAAATAAAAGTATTTGCATTCACAAAGCCTTTAGAGTTCCTCAAATGAAACCTAGCTGCCTATAACAAGTTGCCGCAATTTCAGATATGTGGTCAACGAAAGAAAGTTTAGAGTCAAAAGTTACACCTAGATCCTTAAGTTTGTCAAATCTTTGCAATATCTGGCCATTAAGTACATAGTCTGTTATTATACAGCAGTGTTGTCGGGTAAGTCATAGCATTGCATTTGTTAATATTGAGCGGAACTTCATTAACTTCACACCATGAGAACAAAGAAACTAAATCATTCTGTAGATTAACAATGACATCTCTGTTATGAATATGAGTGAAATTTTTTAAGTCATCTGCATATAGTAACGACTCGCAGCTCAGCTTAGAAGTGATATCATTAATATAGATATTAAACAGAAGCGGGCCCAAAACAGAACCCTGAGGTACACCAGATGTTGCTCCTATACTGTTAGATGAAAACCAACGAAGGGATTTTACCGGAAGTAATACCAACTCTCGAGCGTTGGTATTACTTCCGGACTGGTATATATTTGGACTCTACGTCATTTCCTGAATGCAACGATATAACATAAGTGACATTTCAGCTGTCAAATTACTTTTTGGGCTCTATTTTGGTTTTGGATTTAGAGTGCCTTGACCATTCCCGATTAATTCTAATGAACCATAGCAACCATAAAAAAAATTAAATTGGTGTCAAAAACATTCAATTTATCTACTTACAGGGAGTTAATTCAATAATATTCAGGATGTTCTATATAAATATGGAGGTTGGTATTATTTGCGATAATACCAGAAGTGGTAAAAAGTTTAATGTTATGTCAAAATGTTACCTTTAATAAGTACTTCCGCCGTGGCACATTTTAAAATTGTATCTAAAAAAATAAGGGGATGTACCACGCATCTGTGTCACACTGTATATTGATGTAAAAAGTGAAAAACATAAATTTCACATAACCCACTTAATTGCTGGACTGGCAATTCGCATTAATTACCCACTAAACTGTAAAAAAATGCATAATTTAGACAATACCTCCGTAATTATATTACGAGTGTGTGTTAACGTATTCCCGTCTCACCTGCCTCCGTTACGCAACTCTTAAGAGACCTAAATCCACTGGAACTTTTGATTTCTAATGCACACAATCAATCTAACTGGCCCTACTTAGATGAAAGTTGTTTCACACACCATTGGACTCGTCTGCCAACCAACTAAAGTATTCTCTAAGCGCTAGAAGCTTAAGGTCGACTTTGACAACCATCCAAAGAGAAATGAGAGAAAAACGAATATGTTTCGAGGCAGCTGGTCTAAAAATTAAAATTATAATTTCTCCGATGTAAGAGATGGACTCTTGCTCTCAGTAGTGTCCGCGATTGTCATCTGAACCACATGATTGCTCTCCCTGGCATGGGATTCCGTACGAAATCTAAATTTTCGAAAAATTCACACCTATGACGCGCGTCTCGCGAGAACGCTGAAGTCGGTGGTTGCTTGACCTCGTGGAAGACAATTAAGTGAAAACGCGCACCACGCTCTAGTTGGCGGCGAAGATGGGGCTCAATTGTTTTAGGCAATTAGTGGTGTGTTTTGTTTGTGTGGTGTTCGTGAAAAGTTCTGAAAATGAAATTAAAGGTACGAGATTAGAATCGTCGCCGCATTTTATGCCGATTTCTTCCTCCTGTTGTTTTTTTAATTGGGATACAAGCGCGCTTTCGCTATACAGTGCGAAGAAAATAATGAAACGTCAATAATATTTCCATAAATACATTTTGCAAAATTGTTTTATTAATCCTATTTATTTTATTAGTGTTCGTTATTTTCGAAGTGTTAAACTAATGTGTTTATTTTTATATTTATTATAGTATTTCAAATATTGAGTACTAAATTTAATTCAAATACTTTATCACAATGTTTCACGGCGTTCAATATCAATGCAAACGAAATGTCAAACTTTATATAATTGTCAAGTAGATGAAAACATTTTTAATCAAAGCCGCCCACGACGAAAATATTATTTGATCACCGTTTACATTTGAATCTGCTGAGGTAATCCTACAGAGATGTTTGACGTATACAATTTTTTTTTTATTTTAAAAAACCTATATTTTTAATATAATATAGATTTTTGCATATTCTAACATCATATATCATTTGATTGTAAACCAAAATAGAAAATTAATTTAAGTAAAAATAGAAGAAATATTTTATTAAAGTATTTAAAAAAACAGAAAGAATTTTGTATATTATAGAATTTTCAAATTAATAATATAACAACAATAATTTATTTTCCTTTTAGCCAAAATACATCACGCAATACATACAATATGTACATTGTATTATATACTAGTAACTACACCTACATTGTATAGCCATATTTAGGCAAATTGCCAAAGGGTAAATAGATACATACAAATTAATACAATACGCATTTAAAAGACATACAAAACATATAAAAGTATCTTGACCATTGACTTGATGACAGTGAGGACCAATGAATGCAATTCATATGTCATTTATGACTTCTGGTATTAACTGCTAGTAAATTAACGTATATTTAAAGTAGAAATAAATCAAGGGGAGTTAAATGTTGGGAACGAGTAGGCCATTCTATGTCTCTATATTTACAGGTACACCATTTTAAACCTAGGTAACACAATTAAATTTTCCACCATCTTACCCACGTGTACTCCACTTAGCAGTACATATTAATTTCTATATTTCTTACATATATATGAGGATCTTAGAAGTCAAAAAGTCTAACTATAAGTTTTTTTTATTAAACCTTATCGTTACGTAAAAATAGAGCTAAATTATATTTATTTAAGGGTCCATTCTCTGTAGATTTGACAGGCATGAATGTTGGGTCGGATTGAGAGGATGGGTGGAGACTTATATATTCCAACTATTGAATTATTAAGATTTCGGAGGTGCACGTAAAGCCGAAATAAAAAGGCACATGGAAATAAAGTTAGCCCTCATTGCAAGGGTACCGGATTTGTCTTATAATTGCAACAAAATTTCTTTTTAATGTTATAAATTATATATCACCGGAAAGATCAAAAGATAAACTAGATCCCTATAGTAGCAAATTTTTGTTTAATACATGTATTTTAGAGAAAATAATTTTTGAAAATACGCTATTTTAGTACAAGATTGTTTACCTGGAATTTTAAAAATAAAAAGAAATACCAAAAATTACTACTATAGGGACTTAGAATTAAAGTCTTATCTTTCAATACTTTTTTACTAAAAGTCGCTATCTTTTATAGTTTTCTTATAATTAGACACGAGACGAACGCCGATTTAGGGCTTATTTCGACCTAGTGAATGGACTCTTAAATAAAGATCATAGCTGGCCATGGGCCAGAAAAGCTTTTCGCTTTCCAAAGATACAAATGATGTTATTTTATTTTATACTTATTACAAACAGGGGGTATTCTACATATAGATCCAGTATCCCGTTACGAAAATACGGAATGGTTATTTTGACAGACAAATTTTAAATTTAACTTAAAATTTAATTTAAATTTTTAGCTCAGTGAATATATATCCTTGCTGCTTTTACCCTCTACACCACTTATTGCGTATAATATTGTTCAATAAATAATATGAAACAGATATGTACAATAATTAAAATACATTTTGCTTTTTGTTGTCGTCTTCGATACCCCCAGAGATTAAGTCTGGGTACGCCAATGGAATGTGTTCTACAAAACAAACAAAACAATTACGCCTATTTAATTAAACATTTTATTAATTGAATTAGAAAAATGTTATATTATCTATTGTTCTATGCTTATATTAATTTTCTGCTCCACTATTCATAAGAAAATGTATCGGTAGATTCAATAGTTCACCGGATAATTGCTACTTTCTCTCGTTGAGATCGTAGGTGCATTGCATTACCAACTACTTCAGTTTATTCTACGACAGTGAACGTTATTCAGAAAAAGTAAAAGTGTTTAGAAGCGTTTATCTGAGAGCGTCAAGCACACTTTTTCGCTCTCTAAGAAAACACAATAAAGTGTAATGATTTTTCCATTATGTACCTAACAATAGTAGTATTATGATTTTATATGTGGCATAGCAACATATTAATTTTGATTATCACAATGGGTATATTCAATTCATTGTGGAGACAACTCTGCCCAAGCAGTGAATTTGTTTTATAAATTAAATGTCATACAATTATTCTGTTTTATTGATGTCTTATTACTACTTCTAAAATGCAAATATAGTATATTAGACTTTTAAAAAACACTATTTTGTTGTATGCAACTAAACTGTTTTGTAAATTTATACTTTAAAACGGTTTTGCAACAAAATTATAAAATTGCTTATAAATCAATTAAAGAAATATTTTATAAACGTTTCTGTGACGGAGATATAAAACATTTACGCTTATAGAATCAAACTGTTTTATAATGCGTATTTAGTAACACACTATATTGTTTAAATAAATAATTAGTTTTTACAGGAAGTATCACAGAAGCGAGGTCCGTTTCTAAAACGAAAGAATATGTTTTGAATATGTATTAAGATAATAAAGGGGTGAGGTCAATTATAATGTATTTATATTTTATATTTTTCAGATTCGCAATCGTCATACGACAAGAAATTGTACTATCCACCACCGAAACAACGATTTTTTGATGAACTAGGACGTAAGTATGTAATTTATAGTAATATCCGTATTATAATTTTATCATCCTTTTATCATTTTTGGGACTCTCATATTTACGTATAGGTAAATTTAAATAAACCATCCTTTTGATACTGAATAATTATTATACTAATGACGTCTATACATTTAAGATAAACTGTATGGGCATTTCGTTGAGTTGGTGAAATTGGGAAAAACTTGGGCAATTTTAAGTCCAAGAAGAATGCAAGGTTACAACTCCAAGAATTCCATCCCTTAAGTAGATACAAGGTGAAAATAAAAAATGTGTATTTGCTGAAAATATCCATAGCTCATAGATAATGTCTGTAACTTATCTGTGGTGCGTTCTCATGATTCATAGTTTCTTTTGGGATTACACCACCTCTAAAATAATAAAAAATCGGAAAACCAGAAGCATGCAAATTAAATATTCAAAGTGAAACTTCTAAGTTTTGCGCCAAAAAACAACTGTATAATATTTGATCAGTGGATTTTCAGTTTTATGCAAAATTCTGTAATATTTACAAATCATATTTTGAACTATGGCTAAATAAAATAATGGTTATAATCAAAAAAGAAATTAAATACTTAACAAGGTTTTTCCTAAACATTTCAAGTTGATCCTCAATTCGTCGTTAGTAGAAGGTTTGTATGATAAAAAATTTAAGATCAGATTAATATTTTTAATTCAAAATGTCTTCACATGCACTGGTCACTATGATATTATTAATTTTACACTGGTAACATCCTTCTCGAGTAGAGGAAGCCACGTTTTATCTATGAATATTGTTTCTGACGAGATACAGTTCATTACCATTAAGTTTAATAAAAGCAGTTTCTTTATTTTTCTTTTAACTGATTTTTTCCTTTTGTAAAATTTTAACCTGTCAATCAACCCGGTGACCGTTATCCCATACATGTTGTACTAATGTAGACCTATCAACTTGGTAATGCTTAACATAATTTTATGTTCGCGGACCCTTATTTGTAACGGTCTAGATGTTTCACCAATATAATATTTACCACATTCACAAGGAATTTGGTAAATACAATTTTTTGAATTTTGATAATTATTAATTGGTTTTGTTTTTGTAAGTATTGATCTTAAAGTGTTTTTCTTTTTAAATGTCGTTCTTATGTTTAAAATCATTGCTAAGTTAATCGTAATGGTTGTTATCAGATTTTCCCTATTTATCCTGGGAATATTATTATTTTGCCCATTTTCAATTTTTATAAATGTTTTTTCAATAAATCATTAGGATAATTGTTTTCCTCTAAGATATTTTTAATGTATTTTTCTTTATTAAAGGCATCTGAGGTTGACATTAATTTTGCTCTGTCATATAAACATTTAACTATCCCTCTTTTGATTCTTATGTGATGATTAGAATGAAAATTTCGATATCTATTTGTATTGGTCGTTTTCTACAGGGTGTCCACCTAGTGCGCGTAAGTCCAATATCTGGGTTAATAAAAGAGATAACTTAATTTTTTTTTCTACAGGGTTGTCTAATATCCCGAGCTGCACAAAATGAAAATATATTTACATATTCAGGGTGTTCAGTTTTTCCTGGACAGGTACCAACTTCATTTTTTTAAATGGAAACCTATATTTTTTATGGCATTATCGAATTCTACGTAAAAAATTAGTGGGACTTTGTGCATAACACTGCTATTGAAATATTGATAGTTTTCGAGATATTTGACTTTTAATTTTTTTTTCTTATGTTTCGTCACTTCTAATAGTTGACATAATTATGGTTGTATGACAGCTAGAAATTATTTTTTTTTCAGAAACTGTAGAGTGAAGATGGCTCTTTCGAAAAACGTATCAAAAGTTGACCTGCGATATACAGGGGGCAACAGAAATCGTGCCAAACCTGATGGTTTAAAATTTAAAAAATCTCGACTTTTTCAAATGGAACACCCTGTGTTTTATGATTTCATTAGATGCCTTTCTGTAGACTCTACAATTTTATAATAGCTTTCCCTATACCTAAGTTGCGTAGTTTTTGCAAAAAACCCACTTTTATGAAAAATACCCGATTTGCGCACGTTCCTTTATCGGGAAAAACGCAGTGAGCTTCTGTCACGCAATAAAATTTGTGACAATCAGTTTACATGTCATTTCTTCTTTTACTGAATATTCACGTACGAGTTTAGAGTAAGTACTAAGCGTGCATACAATGAACTATTCAAAAGAAGAATTAGTGAAAATGGTTTATGCCTTAGGAGAAGCTCATGGAAATTGTTTGCTAGCAGCACGTATTTACAAAGCAAATAATCCAGATTTACAGAGATTTCCACGTGCTGACTGTTTTGAAAATGTGAAAGAAAGATTTGAAAGAACAGCAAATGCGAATTATGAGAAAACTACCAGGAGACATGACGGTAACAATGACGATATTCAGTGTAATGTTGTGGCGTCTGCTGTTGAAAATCCAAATATTAGTGTCAGGAAAATCAGTAATAATCTTGGAGTTTCCAAAAGCTTGACAAACAAGATACTGAAGAAGAATAATTTTCATCCGTATCATATTGAAAACCATCAAGCACTGTTACCTCAAGATCACCTAAACCGCCTGCAATTTTGCCACTGGGCATTGGATAAAATTCAGGAAAGTCCAAACTTTTTTATGAATGTCTTGTTTACTGACGAATCAACATTTTCAAACACATGCTTACCCAATCGTCGCAACTTTCATCACTACGCTGACAATAATCCAAGATTATTGAGGGTACTAGATAATCAGCATCGTTTCAAACTGAACGTGTGGGCTGGAATTTGTGGAGAACATATTGTTGGACCGTACTTTTTTGAAGGCAATTTAAATGCCAATGTGTATTTGCATTTTTTGCAAAACGAACTTCCCCTTCTACAGCTACAGAATATGCCCGCTGATTATTTGGTTCAACAATGGTTTCAGCATGATGGTGCCCCTCCACATTCCACTTTGGCGGTACTGTGATTATTTTATTATTGTAGTACTTTTCCTATTATCTATTCATATTTCAGATTAGAGAACACCTAAACCACGTATATCCAAATAAGTGGTTAGGTCGTGGTGGTCCAGTTCCTTGGCCTGCACGTTCGCCTGATTTAAATATTCTGGACGTTTTCTTGTGGGGTTATATCAAGGAGCGAGTATACGAAGTACCACCAACGGATATGCAAGACTTGAAAGAAAATATCCAAAATGAGTTTCTAACCATAACGCCCGAAATGTTAAGAAATGTTCACATTCATTTTCGTCGTAGATTAATGCTTTGTGTTGAAAACAACGGTGGACATTTTGAGCATTTACTTTAGGTTAGCTTGCTTGTATGAGTATTGCGTATTCTTTTTTCAATACTCTATGTATATTCATCCATTTCACTAATAATTTTTCTAATTACGGTAACACCGTTTGGTTTTCAATATGATACGTATGAAACTTCTTCTTCAATATCTTATTTGTCGAGCTTTTGAAAACTCCAAGATTTCTACTGATTTTCTGATACTAATATTTTTGGATTTTCAACAGCAGAAACCACAACATTAAACTAAATATTATCGTTGTTACTCCCATGTCTCCTGGTAGTTTTCTCATAATTCCCATTTGCTGTTCTTTCAAATCTTTCCTTCACATTTTCAAAACAGTCAGCACGTGGGAATCTCTTTAAATACGTGCTGCTAGCAAATAATTCCCATGAACTTCTTTTAAAGCATACGCCAGTTTTGCTAATTCTTAATTACATGTAGAGCTTTTATGATTTTTTACTTTTATTTACAAATAAATGGTAACTTTCCATAAAGACTTGTTTATTAAACTGAAATTATCTAAATTTTTCAGTTATTTTTATTTTAAGAAGTGTAAACTAATACATTTTATAAAAATAAATAGCCTTACAATATTTTTTCCGTCAAAGGAGTGCGCAAATCTGGTATTTTTCATAAAAGTGGGTTTTTTGCAAAAACTACGCAACTTAGGTATAGGGAAAGCTATTATAAAATTGTAGAGTCTACAGAAAGGCATCTAATGAAATCATAAAACACAGGGTGTTCCATTTGAAAAAGTCGAGATTTTTTAAATTTTAAACCATCAGGTTTGGCACGATTTCTGTTGCCCCCTGTATATCGCAGGTCAACTTTTGATACGTTTTTCGAAAGAGCCGTCTTCACTCTACAGTTTCTGAAAAAAAATAATTTCTAGCTGTCATACAACCATAATTATGTCAACTATTAGAAGTGACGAAACATAAGAAAAAAAAATTAAAAGTCAAATATCTCGAAAACTATCAATATTTCAATAGCAGTGTTATGCACAAAGTCCCACTAATTTTTTACGTAGAATTCGATAATGCCATAAAAAATATAGGTTTCCATTTAAAAAAATGAAGTTGGTACCTGTCCAGGAAAAACTGAACACCCTGAATATGTAAATATATTTTCATTTTGTGCAGCTCGGGATATTAGACAACCCTGTAGAAAAAAAAATTAAGTTATCTCTTTTATTAACCCAGATATTGGACTTACGCGCACTAGGTGGACACCCTGTATATAAATTAGTTTCAAAATTTAATTGTGATTTAATTATTAACATATCTAAAAATGGTAGTTTACTATAATTTTCAATCTCTACTGTAAAATATATTAATTTAGAGAATCATTTAAATTTTTGACATAAGTTTATTCAAAATATTCCATAAAAATGTTGCTCATTACTGGAGATAACGACGATCCTATTCCCTTCCAAAATTTTGTTGAAAAAAAAACATCTTGTAATTGTAAATATGTAATTTTTATGCAAAGTGTTATAAATAACTATAGCTCATTTATTGACACATTCATCAAATTTTCAAAACAGGAATACCATCCAGCAAAGACTGCTATTCCCTGTCCACTAGATTTTACGCTAGCATAGACTAGCTTCTGTTTTTCTTATGGGCGCCATATTGGATATTCCCATTTTTTAAAACTCCATAAACGGTGCTTTTCAACCAAGTACAATAATATGTATACCTATCTTCAAAACCGAAGGAATATGAAACATGTTTGGAGTAATTCCAATTACTGCGTCTTTAACTGCTCGACGTAATTCCTCTACAGTTTCATACGAAGCTATCAAACATACACTATGTTTTTTAGATAACGGCACACAAGAAAGTCCAGTGGTGGAATTTTCAAAAATGCGAAAATCCAATATGCCGCATTTGAGAAAAACAAAAGTTGAGTATGCCAGCTAGCTAGGACATAATGTAAAATTTTCATAACTTTTATATTTTATACTAATTATCAAATAATGGTATTGTTACTTTTGTAATACTTTTAAATTAACAATATGATTAGTAAAAGCAACATCCATAACAATTAATTAAAATAAATAAAAAACCAGAAACGCTTGCAATCATTTTAAAACCTCTAATTAGTAACAGTATATTTTTAATTACTCTTATTAGATATGGCAAAATTCTCTGTTATTGGATAACCTGGTCAATAATTGAAACATGAAAATTTTCGAACCATAATTTTGAAACTGACGCTTTTACACCTTTAATATCCTCTCAAGCTTATATGTAAAGGGTTTTCCAATTAGCGCGTCAGAACTTTCAAATGAGACACAATGATAAGTATATGTGATAATCCTTTAATACAATCACATCACAATATTACTTTAATATCGTTTAAATATCCTCCTCGACTTTGTCTGACTGAAAACATTCTGAAGGCCCAATCTCCGATCACTCTTTCACACATATAGCGTGGTATATTTTGAATGGTGCGTTAAATGTTTCGTTTAAAGACGGGATATGTTCGTGGCTTATTTTTGTAAACCAAAAATTTCCCATAACCGCATAAGAAAGGGTGCCATATCGCATGATCTTGGCGGCCAGTTGACATTAATATTCCTCGAAATAGTGCGTCCAGGAAACTGTTGTTGCAATAAATCAATTGTCTCACGACATGTGTCACACGTCGCACCATATTGTTGAAAGTAAACATTGTTTGTCAACACTTCTCAGTTCAGGCCAAAGATATTCTGTTAGCACATTCCTGTTCCGCTCACCATTAACAGTAACACAATTTACATCCTTGTCTTGGAAAAATAAGTACCGATAGAAGATCCTACCCAGCCTGCAGGGTAGAGCCAGGACAGGAACAGACCCCACGAATCGTCTACACCTATCACTTTTGTGGTCGGGGTTGGTGAAGGATGGGGTCCACCTCTACCAAGCAGTCTAGGCCTATACGGATGGGGAGGGTAAAGAGCGATAATCCCGCTCAGCTCCAAACCATCCTAGGTCATGACCAGGGTCAATGGATATTGGCGAGGTACGGCTTGAGCCCAAAAACCGCACCAAACCGGAACCTTCTCAGGATAAAGAGCCGATTCGTGAATCATTTGAGGATTTTGATCAGCCTAAACCCTAAAGTTGTGCTTGTTTACAAAACCATTAAGCCAGAAATGGGGGAACTCAATTGGCGAAATTTCGACGGAAGTAATGATCATTTGGCTTCAATTCTTGAGTGATTTGAAGTTTACAAGCCTTGAGATGAAGATTTTGATGCAAAATTCTCCAAGTAGTTGTCTGAGAAAGGACAAGTTCTTGAGAACGACGTGTTAGATCATCTGTTACACTTCACCTTACAGTAGCAATATTTACTTTTGATTGGACATCCCCACGACGCACAAATGGTAACTTATCTGCAAGTGAGCTAGTTTCTCTAAACTTTTCAACTAAAGGATAAATAGTCTGTTGAGTTAGTCTATTATGTTGACAATAAATTTCTCGCAACGCGCGAAATATCCGGCGAACCGAACACGCATTTTAATGGTAATTACGAATAATTTCTAAGCGCTGTTGAACCGTATATCTGTCCACATTAATTTGATACAATGTACTGAACATATTTGTTATCAATATTTAACATTTACATTCCAAAGCAATCTTAATTTTGGCATAAAAGTTCTAACGTGCTTATTGGAAAACCCTTTAGAAATGTATCTAACACTAGCTATTAAAATTTATCTTGATTAAGTTCTGAAAGAGATCAGAACTTGTGTTTATAGAATAGTCTCCCACTTTTATATAAAAGGTAATCTATTGGGACTGATTGTTTCTCATTAGAGACTGAAGATGTGACCGAGTGATTCACTAAAAATGATCGCCCTCCCCCTGTAGGTTGATTATCTCTGGACCGTATTCAAAATTTTAAAAACCGCTTAAAATCATTCTACTCGAAGATTTTAGATGCCGTATAGACAAAGTTGTCTTCTCCAAATTCAATTATATTAAGGGTGATGCTTGATTTTTTAAATGAAACATCCAGGATATTTTTAAATTTTTTGTTAGACCGTTTATGTTAGACCATGGGAGGTGAATATCACAAATGATCTTATTTGTAAACTAGGATCTGTATTTTTTTAATGGGTTACATCTATTATTAGCTTCCTTTTCGTCGCTTTTTCTTCGTACATTTAATACTGATGAGTGACAAATTATTCTTAGTAAAACTTCTAGAGGAAGTAAATAGTCCTTTAATTACTTTTTTCAGAAGTAGGAATTGCAGTTATAAGCACAGCAGTGTGTTGTATTTCATCGTTGTGAAGGTGCGTGAATTTTTAGATTAATGAAAGTACACAACGATAATATTAAGTGTCTTATGTATTATACATCTATACAAATCTGGAAAGTGCTTAGTTGATTGTTGCAATAAGGACAATAAAGGTCCGTTAAAGTCAATTAACTTTACGGAATTAATATTATCTTCAATAAGGTATCCTGTACACATCTTGTACTATGTAGAGACCTTTAATCATCTTGTATACGTTCTGCCAGTGTTTCACCACGCTCGTGTATTGTAGGAAATACCACGCTTCGTTATCTCTACGTAACAGATTTATAGCTTGGAAATGTGAATTGGTCTGCCGAATGCGAATGCAAATATGAACGGTGCAGTAATTTATAGCCGCTCTGATACAAATTACATAGATTCGACAGTAACAATGGCTCTTAATCGCGTAATATTATTGTCGTCGAGTGACACACTTAAGATGGGAACAATAGCAAGAGGTTGTGGTCTTGCAGATAGCACGTTTCCGGAAAAGTGTCGTCTAAAAAGTAATCCAGGCCAACCGAAAACACAATTCGAGTTACGTGCGATTATTTAGAAATATTTTTGGATAAACGTATCTGTTATATAATAATATATTAATTATGATGCTAAAAATTAATAGTGCAACTAGTAAGAGTAATTCCCTACAACTAGATTTGGTCTAAAACCTTTTTATGCAATTGTTTTAATTTTCACATCGTGTACAACACAAAGTAGGTTAATTATTTCTTAATACACTTTGGATCGGAATTTGGAGGAAATACGAATATAATTACAATAATAAAAACAGACAATTAGATGGTATAGACATAGACGGTCGTATAAAAGACGGTGGTGATAAGCATAATTGCAGAATGAAGACCAGAAACAAGTAGAAAACGATTATGAAGAAGAAAAGTAATGAAAAAAGCGAACTAGGGACAAGCAATGAAAACTATGAAGAATTATAAATGTGGCGATTACAAGGCATCAAAGGATACCTGAAAAGCGACAGAACTGAAAAATTTGAACTGATACACCACGTGCATAATTGAATATAACATGGGGAAAAAAGTTGCAAATTTTAATGGTTTTCATGTACACATAAAAAAATTCAAATTACTGAAATATTAATGTACGCTGCACCATTCCTGGCTAGGTTTGAAAATAAGCTATGAAAGGTTGAACTGCATCCAATAGATAGTGGTTTCCAGCTGTTCTGCTCTAAATCAGTATGTTTCTGATCTTTAACAAGTGCAATAGTCTTTTTATTACGTAGGTCTCTCGAGAAAATTATCCTGGAGTTTACGCCGTCCCTCTCCCAAAAAAAGTTGTTCTTTGAACTCATAGAAACTAATTCTTCATCTTTTCATTCTATTGTTTAGCTGCTTGCTAAGTGAGGTGTGATAAGCCAGAAGAGTATCCTAATGACTAATATTGGTCATCAGGATACTCTTCTGGCTTATCGCACCTCATATACTACTGCCTTGACACCCATTTAAGAGTCACTTATTATATTTTGTCTGTATCAGAAGGTACTGTAGGTGGTAGTTCATGATCAGCTTCGAATTGATATAGCATACTAAATCTTTACATGCTGCATGACTATCGGAATGAATATGGATATTTTTTCTTTTGCCTCAGCAATGTTTTCTCACAGGTACATTTCTCAGACTATCGTTAATTTAAACTTGAACTACAGTGGGATATCTATCAATTGTTACATATGTCCAATTCAGATGCTAATCATCCCTATATTATCGTCTACAAAAGTGGTATAAGTTGTGAATGATAGTGGTATAAGTTGTGATAAATCTACCAATTTAATTTTACTTATTTTGTTTGAATTAAATAAAAATATATAAATGACAGAGTAATACTGGGATAATTTGAGAACGGCCACAAAAAAATGAATAACATACGAGAGGAAAGTGCCAATAACCTAAAGTGTTTACTGGCTCGAAGAAAAGACTAGTTGAGAAGGTATTCAAATTTTCTGCAAAGTTACAGCAATGGTAAGTAGTGGTAAATCAATATTATTAAACAAAAAACAGACTATTTAGTTGACATTGAGAAAGGTATCTATTATGCTTTATCAAAATACAATTCCCTTAATGAAAGTTTACTTTACTTACGAAAATTTGGCAAATGCGCAAAAGTTAAATTTAGAAAGGTTGGTAATGAGGAGAAATATGAGAACCTCTATAAATGATATTATAGTAAAAATTAAACAGATAAACGCTTACTCACCTCTTCTGATTTTTTAAATTAGACTTTCTGTAGAAAAGAAAACGATGCAACTTAATGGAATATCCCTGTTAAAAATTCCGCTCTGGTTTCTCCCAGCAAGCGGGTACCCACGTCCTGAGCAGTGAAAGCTCCGATTTGTTTGTTTGGTGTTCCGCCTCTTTCACTTTTACTGATACGCCAGTGCGCAAGCCTGAAAGAATTACGACCGTGGTAATTCGTGGTAAAACAGAGGATCAAAGCGGCTGTTCCATATCCGGTATTCTTTAGGCAAATCAAGTTAAAAAGTAGATCAAAGGTTAGCCACAATCTTTGTTCATTAATGGTTATCTACTAATCAGTAGTGTCATGTAGAATTTGATGGTAAACACTTTATCTGTCTCTAATTGTTTAAAATTAAGTTTCATTTTACTTGACGTAAGTTATTACTGCGTTTAATATATGGCTCTTATACTTATATATTTTATGAAACCATACATAACATGAGTAGTAACTTTCAATAAATAAAAAAAGCAATATTCAAAATAATCAATTTTGTAGACATATAAATAGGCCTTGGGGTTACATATAAATTGGCAAATTATGCAACACATGTTGGGAACCCCTCTAGCTCATCCAACTCTTTTCTGAAGTCTTCAATCTCTTTGAGGGATCTAAAATGAAATGCAATGTCATTTAGAAGAGAACGGTGAAAACCTATCTTTTGAATAAATTTGTTTTTCACAAAGTTTCAGAAACTAACTTAGAGAGGATGAACCGATGCATATAAATTGAGAACATATGAAAAATACCTTTTGATAACCTTAAATCTTTAACTATAAGAAAAACTGTTTTTGAACAAAACAAACTTAGTTGTTTTTGCTCTTAGAAAATATGTTTAATTGGTATGCTCTACAATAATATATTTTGAAATATAATTCAGGATACAGTACTTTCGTACAGTAGTAGATAAATCCATTATTTTATAAATATCCTATTTTTGCGAAAATAAATTGCTCGGACCCGTCGATTTTCTTTTATTTTTGCCCTTCTTTTACATATTATTTAATTTTCTACAGGATATCACAATGAAGGTACATCGATATAAACCTTAATATTTTAAGTGGGACAACCTTTTAAAAGCTGTTAAAACATGTGTTTTTTTATATAGTTGGAAAGAACTCTTTTTAACGAATATAAGTGATGCTGAAAAAATGTTTAATAAAAAAATCCCTAAAGTAATTTAAAAAAAAATAGATTGAAAAAAAATCGTAGTAGGCTGAGGATTAGCAGCTGGACCATCGTAATAGGTTCAACAAGTACATCTACGAAGCTAATATATACAAAAAAATTCATAGGAATCGCGTTTACCAAACATTTTTTGAAAGGGTGTCCTGATTCTTAATGGACCACACTGTATATAAAACTGAAAGTGTTTGACTGTGCTTGAAAATATCAAGAATACTTTACAGAAATCTATCTACCTGTCAATTAAATTTTAAGGTTTGTTCGCAGGGAACTTGCAACTATCCTGGCGATGGCCTAGGTTGGGAACAGTGTCACCTTGGTGTTAACATTAGAAACTAAAATCAGTTGATATTTGACTGCCCCCTAGTGAATGAGGTTTTTCAGGTTTTCTTGATTCCAGTACTGAATGGTGGTTAGGGCTGACTAACAAGTCATTTCTGAGGCGCGCAAAATAATAATATGCCGCACTTTCTCCCACACAAGTCTCAGTCCTTCGGGCTAATCCTTGTCATTATGATAGGACATGGAGATATTATTTATATTTAATATTTATATTCTCTTTGAAACTGAGCGAACGTAGCAGTTCGCTAAATGAGCATCCCTTTTATCCTTAGTATGTAATAAATTAAATACCATAAAAGGAATGAGATATCTTCTACAGGAAAGATGACACCCTATTCAGAGACTTAAATTTGAGTAGTCTAGACATTCTGACTTCCTAGTCAATTAGTTTCCAAATCAATAATATATTAGAGAAATATTTAATTAGAATTAATTAATTATTAGAGTTAATTTCCCGCCCCATAATATCCCATTAAGCCTAATTGCGGTATCGAAAAGGCACCGCCGAAGACCCATCAGTAAGAATTTTACCATCGACAGAAGAAGCTTTCACTCGCGCCGCAGTTGCACCACTTACCCATCCGTGTCGGAACCTCGTCTTCACGACGACAGTTGGGCTTCCGATCTTGGAAAGTCACCTGTGCTATCCACATGTGCTGCTGAAGGTAGTGCCGTGTACGCGAACATGGCCATCTTCCTCGTAGGGGGTGGTTCCGTGGTGGTGCTTGTGCTGGTGGCGGCCATGGGGGTGAGGGATGTGAGGACGTTGCCCAGCGAGAGGCAGGCGCATGAGCTGATGCTGTTGGATAATTTGGGGAAGAGGGGTGGAGTGTCCGGGAGTGACCATGGGACCATCATGGAGATGTTGGGGAGAAGTAGGTTTTGAAAATTGTTTATCAGAAAATGATGTCGTTATATGTACGGGCACCTACAGTTTGTAATGGATTAATGTACCATGTCTTTTAATTAAAAATTATATAAAGTGCAGGTGAAATAATGTCTGTACATTATTTATGGCACAGCTGTATGATTCATTGTAGTTTCTTAAAAACAGGAGATCAGAAGTATTCAAAATAAAGATTGAAAGTGTAGGCAAACTTCTAAAGTTTGTCCTAAAAAACCACTGTGTAAAATACAATAAAATGGATGTAAGACCATTTAACTAAATTTGATCAATGATTGCTATAAAATTCTATAATATTATTATATCCAAAGATATTTGGAATTATGTTTAAACGCAAAAATTAAATTTATTCAACCAAATCATCAGGATAAATGTAATCCCTTAAGATATTTTTAATAACATCCTCTTCATTAACATTTGAGGTTAATGATATCAAAAAAGGTTGATGATTTAAAAAACTTGGTTCGACAAAAACAAAAACGACATTTAAAACAAAAAGTACTTTAAGATCAATACTTACAAAAACACCGATTAATAACAATCAAGATTCAAAAAATTGTATTTACCAAATTCCTGTGAATGTGGTAAATGTTATATTGGTGAGACATTTAGGCCATTACAAATGAGAGTTCGTAAACGCAAAAATTATGTTAGAAATTACCAAGTCGATAAGTCTACATTAATAAAACATGTATAGGACAACAATCAACGGGTTGTTTGGATAAAGGGTACAATTATATAAAAAGAAGAAAAATCAGTTAAAAGAAAATTCAAGGAAAGTGCCTTCGACTTATAAGTGATATTCTTAAGTGAAATTCTTGGATCAAAGAAAAGAGCTTCCTCTTTTCCAGAAAAAAACAAAGCAAAATTAATGATAACATAATGGTCAGTGCATGTGATGACTTTTGAATTAAAAATGTCAATCTGACAATTTTTGATCATATAAATTTCTATTGACTAAGAGTTGAGGATCGACTGGAAACGTTTAGAACAAAGTTAGTGAAATGAAATTTTTAAACATAATTCGAAATATCTTTTAACTAAAAACCACTGATGAAGTTCAGTTAATTTGTTGTATATTTATTTTTATTGTATATTATACAGTGTATTTTTTTTTGGGCAAACTTTAGCCAAAGCTTGCCTTGACACTACACTCTCAATCTTTATTTTGAGTACTTAGGTATAGTTTCTTGTTTTTTATTATTATAGGTGCTGTAATCCCAAAAGAAACTACATTGAATCGTACAGGACAAATGTTACTCTCTGTATCTCCTTGAGGCGTTAATTTTAAAATTACAAAACATTCCTTGATGATATTAAAGTTTTGACATATTTGATAAGTGTGATGTCAAAAAGTTAGAATTTTTACATCACACTTTTGAATTTTGAGTTAAAGTTAGACTTTCTGACAAGAAGATCTAAGAAAATCAAAATTTGTGTATCTGTTTACCTAATTACGTTAACTTTCTGTTACGTAAAAGTGATATCCAGTATTCATCCACTTACACTTACAATGTATTCCAAATTAAAAATAATTGAATGTCGGTTAATATTGTAGATAGAAAGATATATAAATAGGAACCTTCCAGAGGTTTTTTTATCTTTATGAAGTTTTCTAATTTGTTTTTAAGATAGTCCTTTTATAGTAATATTCCCTGTCATTTTAATTCCACAGCCTACATGACATTTTTATACGAATATTATTAGGAAACTTTTTAAGATAGTAGGGTTTAGATACAAGGGAGTGTTGAGACAAAAAAATACATTCTACTGTTTTAAAATATTTACGATATTACATTTAGGCATTGTAAATATTGGAGTCCAGTTAGTAGCCTTTTAGTTTATTATTCCAAAATAATATTTAAAGGATTCACAAATATTTTAACAAAACTGGATATGCCGTCTCAAGGCTCCCGAGATATGGGAGAGTTGAGACAGGCAACGGGGAACATTGAGATATTTGTATTCTAACTTATTTTAACTGCTTTTCATGATTAAATTCTGAATGATTCAACATATATTATTATAATAATTAAAGTCCAAACCAAACGTCAGTGTGGATTTCATTCTTTCAGTTCCTCCGTTTTATATAAAGGGTTCCTGTTACATTTCCTGGAAACGGTAATTTCAAAATAATATCCCGGTCATAAACTGTGGATATATCGTCCACTGGTGGAACGTAAAAAATAATTTCGAAGTAGTTTTCTAGCTTTGTGATTATACAATAGGGTGGAGTGAAATATTAAATTTTCGATTTTTGAATCGCCTATATGTTCAATATAGGCAATTCAAGGAGAAAACTAAAAACATGTACAAAAGATTTTTGATTAGAAAAGTTACTTTTTAAAAAAAAAACTGCTGACATTAGTGTAGGGAAGTTTTATGAAAGTCCTCCTAAAATAACGCGTAGAATCCAAAAATACAATAATATATGGGGTGCTCCATTTAAAATAGGAAAGTTAACACCAACTTTCGATACAACCTGAAGTGTCATGAAGACGCCAATATTTTATTTGAGGAGAGCCTACTCAAAAACCCAAGTGTCACTCTTCGGTAAATCTAAGTAGTCTCTGATATATTCCAATGAGTGGTCACCGTGTAAGCATGTTTTTAAGGATTGCTTTAATCATTAATCATACGCAAGTCTAAAAATATTTATCTTAAAGCATCCAGAACAATTTAGGAGGGTGCAAATTTTAGATATAGTCATTAAGTCATTATATAAATAGAAAATACAAAGGTTGTTAAATTTACCTGCTTCGAATGAACTGTCTAGACTGTCTGAATTTGTTTATGTTTATCATTAGTGACACAGTCCAGACAGAAACATCTTACTTGAGGATATTTTGCAGGTTAGAGGTAGGTTATTCGTTTAAAGCCGTGTCTTCTTAAAAAAAACTCTCAAAGCTCAATTAAATATATCTGAAATAAAATTACTCGAGTAATTTATGCGTTAAAAATATTAAGTTACTTTTCTTAGGTAATTTTGAGTAAAAAGTATTAGATACAAATGGATGTTTTCATTTTAAAGAATGGTGTGAAAAGAATTTAAAAATATATATACTTTCTTTTCTTATATTAGTTTTACTTAAGCTATTTGAACCAAACATGGTACTCACTAGATGGGATACGTATTGTATCAAGCTCTAAAATTTTCAATAAATTTGAAAATATTGACATGAGAAAATTAAAATGTTATTTAAAAACTTTAAAATTATCGACCAATATAGAAACTGGAATTTCGGCAAATATTTTAATTGATTGTTGCGAATGTGTAGGGAACTGGACATTAGATGAACTGGAATCATTGAGGTCTGAAAAATTTCCTGAAAATTGTAAGATATCAACTGTGGTTCCGGTGCCTAAAATTGAAAATACATCTAATTGCGAAGAATTTCGCCCTGTAAACACGGTTCCACCTTATGAGAAATTACTGAAATAGACGGTTAAGGAACAGTTAATTGAATATTGTGACAGAAACTCCATAATAGTACTAAATCAATCAAGTTTCAGATCCAAGTGTTCGTGTGAATCGGTGGTACTAAGTGTTTGTAATAACTGGTTAAAATCGATGGAAAAAGGAGACATGGTAATAGCAGTGTTTTTAGATTTTCCAAGGGCTTTAGAAACAATAAGCAAAGACGTATTATTGAAGAAATTGTTCAAAATATTTAGTCGTGGTTACGTATTGGAATGGTTTACATCAAATTTGTTTAACCAGAAGCAAAATGTAAAATATAAAAATTCAGTAGATATCTGAAGACACTGCAAGTGATTTCAGAATTCCACAGGGGACGGTTCTTGGACCTCTCCTCTTTATTTTGTATGTAAAGGAATTGTTAACTTTGTTAAATATTCTAGTATTTACGTGTTTGCAGATGAAACAATGATATATGTTTCTGGAACAAACATAACAAGTATTTATTTATTTGGAGATGCCGAAAACAACCACTCTACAATATGCCCCGACTGGTGTTGCATTACATCAACATCTCCATGGATGTCGCCACATCCTTCATCAAGACCAAATACCAGACAATGACCGGTTTCGATATTGTTATGATCTCGATCGATGATGTTGATGTAATGCAACGCCAGTCGGGGCATATTGGCCGTGGAGTAGTTGTTTTCGGCATCTCCAAATAAATAAATAAGTAGGATTGTCTTCCTCAAAGACCATAGAGGTCGCTGTAATGGCATCTGCAGAAAAGCAGATACTTATCTGTCTGTCAATTAGACAATAATTGTCAGACGGGTAGTAGCAAATACCCAAAGAGGGCACTACGGTGTATTTCACTGTATTTCGCCACAACAAACATAACAAGTATGTTACATAAATTGAATAAGGATCTTAACACAATGATTTACTTATTAATACTAAGAAAAGTAAATGTATATATTTGGATCAAAATATAAGTTAAATTGTTAAATAATGCATTAATAATTGTAAGTATTAATAACACGTATCTAAAAAGAGAAACAGAAATAAAATATTTAGGAGTTTTCTTCGATGAAAATTTAAATTTCAAAAACATGTTAATTATGTAATGGGGAAAATGTCAAAGAGAGTTGGATTTTGAGTCGTGCAAGCAAATCTCTTAGCATGAACATTAAAAAATTGTTGTATAATACAATAGCTTTACCAGATTTGGAGTTTTGTTCTGCCATTCTTTATATTAATACAAATCAAATGCAAAAGATACAAAAAAATTAAAATCGTGCTATGCGATGCTTATTAAAATGTAATAAATATACACCAGTATTGACAATGTTGCAAATTCTGAATTTTATGTCTGTTAAACAGAACGTTATATACAGGGTCCTGCACCACAGCTCCCTTCTTTTGTAGCTCATGAACTGGTGCCTTTATAAATTTCGTTCAAATTTGACTGCAAACTATTCGTAAAGAGGCACATTTTGAAAATATTTTCAAATATACAGGGTGCTCTAAAACATGTACCATACTAAAGTTATGTTTTTTTAAATGGAATACACTATATATTTTTGCATTTTTGGATTCTGCATGCAAATTTGGTGTCAGTTTATTATGTTATTTTCCCTATAGCAAAACTTAGCCGTTTCGAAGATATTCGACATTTTATAGAAAAAATTACATTTGTTACAACTATTTCAAAGTTACATATCTTACACAATTGAACAGCGTTTATTTTAATTTTTATATGTCAGATAGTTTAGGCATTGGCCTTTCTGAAAATAGCTAACAGAAGTCTGTAATACATACAGAGTGTTTAAAATTTACTGAGCAACACGTCAATTTTGAAACGTGCAAAACTAATTTTTTTCAAATAACACACCCAGTATATTATTCTACAGTTGAAAGTACCATTCAATTCTGAATTGAATGATATGGCATTGTCTTATACCTATCTCTTAAGGTGCTCAAGATATAATCAATTTTATAATAAAGTGCTCAAAAATTTAAATTACCCCGTTTCTAAGTGGCTTCGAATCAAATAAAACAACTAGAAACATTTCAAATTTATTGTCAGTTGCTGTGAGTCTTATTATGGCTATGATTAAGCACAAAATGTAAAAAATTACATCGATGTTAAATAATTGTTTACAGATTTAATTGTTACGTAACCCTATAAGAAGAAGTCTAATTTTGTACATCAAATTATGCTTTAAGAAATCGGGTCACCTGGTAAAGACAACAAAACAACTTGTCTAATTTGTTTGCTGTCAGACTTGGTGTCGACAATTTAAGTTAATTACAAATATTTATACTTATTTCAATAATTTTGTTGTTAGTTTAGTTGTTATAGTTAGTTAAGTACTTAGTTTAGTTAGTTGTTTCAATTTATTTTTATAATGAAGTATAGTAAAGAAGAGGTAGCTGACATGATTTCTATATTATTTGAGTCTGAACGAAACAACTGTCTCTTAGCGAATAGAATTTAACCGTCAAAGTTTTTGAAAATTTATTATAAGATTGTAGACTGTGAATAATTATTTAATATTGATGTTTTTGATGATTGTTGATAATTTTTTACATTTTGTGTTTAATCATAGGCATAATTATAGTCAAAGCAACTGACAATAAATTTAAAATGTTTCTAGTTGTTTTATTTTATTCGAAGACCACTTAGAAACGGGGTAACTTAAATTTTTGAGCACTTTATTATAAAATTGATTATATCTTGAGGACTTTAAGAGATAGGTATAGGACAAGGTTATATCATTCAATTCAGAATTGAATGGTACTTTCAACTGTAGAATAATATACTGGGTGTGCCATTTGAAAAAAATTAGTTTTGCACGTTTCAAAATTGACGTGTTGCTCAGTAAATATTAAACACTCTGTATGTATTACAGACTTCTGTGAGCTATTTTCAGAAAGACCAATGCCTAAACTATCTGACATATAAAAATTAAAATAAACGCTGTTCAATTGTATAAGATATTTAACTTTGAAATAGTTCTAACAACTGTAATTTTTTCTATAAAATGTCGAATATCTTCGAAACGGCTAAGTTTTGCTATAGGGAATATAACACAAACTGACACCAAATTTGCATGCAGAATCCAAAAATGCAAAAATATATAGTGTGTTCCATTTAAAAAAATATAACTTTAGTATGGTACATTTTTTTAGAGCATCCTGTATATTTGAAAATATTTTCAAATTGTGCCTCTCTACGAATAGTTTGCAGTCAAATTTGAACGAAATTTATAAAGGCACCAGTTCATGAGCTACAAAAGAAGGGAGCTCTGGTGCAGGACTCTGTATAGAACAATTAAATTTATTTACCAGGTGAAATATAATCTGCATCCAGAATACATATTAAAAAACGTTACGGCACAACTGGTGACAAAACGTCATGCAAAAGCGTAATAATAGTTGTCACAAGTTTCATTTCTGTCTCGAGACAAAGTTAACCTAGATGTTTCGAGTAGATAGGCTGTAGGCGTTCTACGCCAAAAACGCGTGTATTGTTAAAGGGGGCTAAATTTTAGTCATTTTTGAGTAATTTTACCCCCTCCACGTCACGTACCTTGGTGGGGAACGTCACGTTTTACGTTACGCGTATCCTGAAAAACGTCACGCGTATCCTTATATCCTATCAGGATACCCGTGATGTTTTTCAGGACACGATGTCGCGCGTATCCTTATATTCTATCAGGATACGCGTGACGTTCCCCACCAAGGTGCGTGACGTTTACGTGACATGGAGGGGGTAAAATGACTAAAAATAACTAAAATTGAGTCCCCTTTACAAATACACGCGATTTTGGCGTAGAACGCCTGCAGCCTATCTACTGTTTCGCGTTTGGTTTAACTATTTAATATCTAGACAGAAATGAAACATTTTCCACCTCGGCATGTACCTAATGTATTATTTTCCATCGTTTGCTAATTACAGATTATTTTCCTGACCACACCAATATTATGTATATAGATATATTTCTGTTGGTTCCAGTGATCCCGCAGTCCTGTCGCTTTCGCGGCGTCAAGTACGAGTGTGGGCTGAGCATCAGTTGCGTGTTGGGAGGCGGCCGCCCCCTGGACCTCTGCTCCGGAGGCATGATCTGGGCCTGCTGCGTCGACAGGGAGACGGCACACACACCTACCCACCGGCCTGACGTAGGTGTCCTCAATAACGCTAGTAAGTAAGCCGAGCGGCTGCTAGCGAGGTCCGAGTATATAATTAGAGGATTCAACTGTTTTTATACGTTTGCTTATGCATCTGCGCAGATCAAACGGAATCGGTTACGGTCCGATTTTGGATGGGAATCGAGGGCTGCCAATCTTTACGAGATCAAGTTGTTTTTTAACAAGAACATTCTGTATTTATCTCCTATCCAATTTGGCTAGTATTAGGTGATCCCTTTTCGAGAGAAAAATGTTACGCTACTGACTAATTAAAAATCATAGTTTTATTGAATTGTGCAATCGAATTAATCAAGTTTATATGTAAACCGATCCTATTCTATCGCTAAAGAAATTTAATGGAAGTTACACTACATCTTTTATTTCAGGTTGGCCAACACTTTTACCTGATCTGAATTCATTGGTCGCATTATCGTTTCTGAAAGTTAAAACTATATTTGGGCTTCAGCAAGTAATTTGAAGTTATTTTAAATATTAAGTTCTGTTTAAATCCATTGCGAAACAAGTTCAATTGACTCAAATCAGGTAGCAGGCTAAGTGATATGAAATAAAATATGGACCATGATATACCACTGGATTTGAAGATATACAGGGTGTTCAATTAAAAAAGCAACTTAGTCTCATAACATAAAATATTGACAGAAAACATAACGATTAGAATAACCTCAAAAACTTTGCCACTTCAGACAACAAAAACTTTTTTGTTCAATTAAAAAAATATATATTAAAAACAAGCAAGCCTTTTGTCCGAACACTATCCTCATATTATTTACTCACTTATATGTTTACTGCACCTTATTTGACTTAGTTACCCATTAAAATATTTCGAGATATTCACTTCTCATTTCCACATTAATTAAATTATTATTTATATCAATGTTCTACTTTTGCAATTGAGGGTTTTTCTGTGGGAAAATTAAATAATTATTATCGTTACGGTATTAATTTTCACATATACATATTTTACGAAATATTTAACAGACCAGTAGATTATAAAATATATATTAATTAAAAGATATCTATCAAATTACTGAAACTGGAAATATGTAATGTAGGTATATAATATTTAATAAAGGAAAATTACTTTCTAAACTCTTCAATTTTTTTGAATTCCCACTTTTTTTTAATGTAAATATTTATCGTTATTTATATGCTTAGAAATTTATGTTTATTTCAAATTACAGCATATATTTTTCTTAGTCCCAGGGTATCCAGCTTCTTAAGGGTGTGTCAGTTTTCATAAAATCAATATTAAAATAATTATATTTGCAAAGAATCATATCTCTATTTTTTTTTGTCAAGTCTTTGCCCATTATCAACGAATATACACATTTAAAGCCCATTGTTCCGAAAATATAATTTTTGGAAAATAAATCTGCTAGAGACAATGAGCAGGTGTATCAATAAATTCATATTGGGACAGGGAAAGATTATCCATACAAAGTTTTTGCATTGATTTAGTGCATTGATTTGTCAAATTAATATAAGTTTCAGTTGAATATTTGACAACATTGGACGGTGTAAAGCCTGGACGGTGAAATTAATGATATAATAACCTTATCATTATTCATATGGATATTTTTATTTTTTCAAAACCAAAGTATAAATACCTGATTTTATAAAATTGTATACATATTGTTAAAAGTAGTACTTACAAAGAGTCGTTCGTAAGATATGTTATATTTTACTTCTTATAGTCTTCTACATAGTGAATAATAAATGAAGTTATTTATTAAGTATATATACTGGGTGGCCCAACCAAAGCTTTCCTCACTGAATACCTTAGTAAAAAAGTTTTTTCAAACAAATTGTAGATACATCTCCATTTTATTTCAAAGGGGACACTTTTCATTATAATGACATTCATACAGGGCATCCCAAAAAAGAGCGGTTTACTACAACCGCATTTTTAAATAGTACACCCTGTGTATTTTTACATATTTGGATAGAATGTCTTTTCACGAATAGATTGATTTAGAGTTTGATCAATCCAGCTCTAAAAGTGGGGGAGATATTCCTTAAAGTGTGTTCCATAAGTATTATGCATAAGAAAAAGAATATCGATTCGTTGCTAAGCTACGGACGTTACAAAATTTTTCTCCAACACATTGCTCTTATGGTAACTATTTTATGGTCATATCTGTCTTAATATTAGAGATATATTCATCAAACTCAATATCAATATATTCGTGAAAGCACCTTATATCCAAATCTGTAAAAATACAAAGAATGTACCGTATAAAAAACGTAAGTTGTAGTAAATTGCTATTTTTTTGGGACACCTTGTATAAACGTAATAATATGAAAATGTGTTCCCCTAGAAATAAAAATCGACCCGTCTCTGGAATTTGCTTGAAAATTCTACTATACTAAGTTATTCCAAGTGGAAACATTTCGTTGGACCACTTTGTATGTTTTCTTGCATAATAACACACAAATAATGCCATAATCCTCAGGACGTAAATAATGATTCAGCTATGGATATCGATATTTTAAAATATTGGCCTATTTTTAACTTTTAAGTGTAGCTTGGGAAGAAAATAATATAGGATGGTAGGGGTCTGTAATATACACTCGTGGAAATTGGAAACGACTCACCTAAAACTATAGTCATTTTTGTACGGTTATATTTTCTAAACGGTTTTATCAATTTAACCATTTTTTTTTTTATTTCATTAAGCCAAGCTTGGACTATAATGTAGGGTAGGTCAGTTGTCATATAACATAGTTATAGAATAGGTACAGGATGATGTGTAGGAATGTGTTTTTTTACTAAAATATAAGCAAGTATCTGGGATGCACACAAAGTGGGGAAATAAATTTTATTGTGTCAAAAGATAGTTTTATTTGTGCTAAAAAAAATGTTTTTTGAAAATCCTTTCTACCTAGATCGGTTTCCAAATTATCGTGGTTTTTGTAAACCATTGCATTTATGACTGATCACAGGTGCCGATTTTTTTAAATAAAATAAGTTGGCTTTGAAATGAAAATCGATCCTGTCACTTGTCACCTAGCAATAATCTGAGTATAATTAAAAAATCATATACAAGTTTACATATTTAAGTTAGGACTAATAGGACTAATATCTGGCGGGGCCTCTACAAACTCTTATAATTTCATAACATCATCCTGACAGGTGACAGGATCGATTTTCATTTCAAAGCCAACTTGATTTATTTTAAAAAAATCGGCACCTGTGATCAGTCGCAAATGCAATGGTTTACAAAAACTGCTATAATTTGGAAACCAAAGGATTTTTAAAAAACATTTCTTTTAGCACAAATAAACCTATCTTTTGACACTGCTTTTGACTATCTGCTTACATTTTGGTAAAAAACACGTTCCTACACATCACCCTGTAGATATTCTTTAACCGTGTTATATGACAATTGACCTACCCTACATTACAGTCCGATAATGCCTTAATGAAATAAAAAAAGATTTAGTCAAATTGATAAAAGCATTTAGAAAATATAACCATACAAAAATGACTATAGTTTTAGGTGAGTCGTTTCCAATTTCCACAAGTGTAATACCCTGAAACGAGAAGTTTCTGCATTCTGCTTTGTACTGCTTGGGGCATAAAAGTGGGAAATGAAGTACTGTAGCAATGTACCCCTTCGTAGTTCATCCACCTTCGTTCCGTATTCGTAGCATCCTTGATATTTTCCTTTAATTGCGCTACGCTAAAGAGGAGCAAACATTAATCTCGATTCGACGGATTTGGAAACATTAATATCTTCCGTTGATTCCTATTTTCCGGGCCATTAATTAATTTGTCCTTAAAATCCGTCTTTGTTTATTACTTTATATTAAAAAATATCCTACTTAAATCAGTGATTCCACCATAGTCAGTAAAATTAAATTCCATTTAGCTAAAATTCACTGCAAAATTACACAGGATATTTAATTACTAAGTTAAAAAACAACTCACGTACACTCTAACAAATTATAAAACACAGTATTTACCATTTCTTTAAATTTCACGATAAGACAAATTAATGATAATTTACTCTGACACACCCTATAGACTAAAAGCAGCAATTAATGAATTGCCGACTGCCGGTGGCACTTTACAACCCCAATATATACCTAATATATGCAAACTAAGTCCTAACAACCTAGAACTAATTCCCAAACTCGCATACAGATCGAGTATATACTAACACTAATAACCCTGTTAACTAACACCAATCAGACACGTACCATCTAGTAAGCTATTACCCGCCGTCGCCGGAACCGGAGGATGATTTGGACGGCAGCAACAGCATCGATAGACCGCCCTACAGGCCGCACCACGGTCATAACCATCACCATCATCAGCAGAGCGACAGGCCGAGCTTCTACGATTCCAGTAATAGCCACGAGAGGCCGTTGGCCGGAGACCCGCCTAATCATAGTGGTAAAATTAGCAACTAACACTTCCCTAACTTTATCTAACTTTCCTACGCTTGATAGTTTGAGTAAATGGAACTGGGTTATGCAAATAGATTGAGAAACTTGTGATTATTTCAAATTAGTTTATTAAAAATGTTTATTGAAATAATAGTTAGCTGTACATGTTAGCTATCCATTTGTTATTATTATATAATCTACAGGGTGTACATCATTTGTAGGGAGAATTTCTAGTACAACACTGAAACGTAACCAACTGTACCCAGTTGCTGTAAATCAGTAACATGAACTTGTTACAAATAATGTTTTCATAAATTCAGAATCTAGAGATACAAAAAAAAGACAAACCTAGAATACACAAGGTGTGACTCCAAATTTCTTACTAAACGTTTGAAATTGTAAAAAGGAATTATGTTCCTGATTTATAATTTAACCAGAAATTGTTTAAATTTCGTAAAATTTTCCAGCACCCTGTAACATTTTCATAGAGTTTTTTATATTCTTTTCATCAATGTACACGGTTATCATAAAGTAAGGGATACATTTCAGCTTATTATATATTTTTAACAAAGTACTTTTTATGTATGCAAGATAAAAGCAGGATCTGAAAAAAATTCGATAGCTTAAACAATGGGATTTCTTATGTCCAACAGTGGTTAACGCAAATGTTCCATATGTCGTCAATTTTGATGCTGTATAATCACCAACCGTTCCTCCAAATTGTGCACAGCATTATTCAGCATTTCTGGTTGAATTGCAGCAATTTGCTCCCTAATAGTCTTTTAATTCTTCCAACGTTGTTGGTCGTGTTCTAGACACCAAATGTTTTAAATAACCCCACAGCCAGTAATTCGCTGGGTTAAGATCAGGCGATCTTGGCGGCCATGAATTTACAAAATGTAAACAATTCTCTAAATCGCAATGCAATTACGTTTGACACTTGTACCAGCAGTTGACGCGACAACTCTTTTGTTTTCCATAGATACAGTAAAATCCAATTATTGAAGCCATTTACTTTTTCCACTAGCTTGATTTCTTAAAATTATATAAGACTTTAAAGTATACACCTTACTTTATGATGACAGATAGGCCCTAGTTCTAACCATAACCGATGCCAGCTAGCGATCCGCCGACGTTCCTTCGATGACTTGGCGGGCAGCTTCCGGGAAACCAAAGCTTAAGAAAATTTTGATTTAGAGAAATTCCGGCTATCGCATCAAAGATAGTTGACTCATGATCCGATAGAATCCGATAATGATTAGTTTTAGTAATTTTTCATATACCTATTGACTTTGAATAAATTTGTCTTTTGTAATGTAATTCAGTTATAGATAAATGTTTTATGTCAACTATGAAATATCTATTGTTAAGACAGAAGTTAATAAATAGAAAATATGTAATGGTATGCACCTATACTTGGAAAACCAACCAAATCGTTCTACATGTTTCTTAAATAAGATTTAATCCTTCCACAACATAATGGATGTTAAAATTTTAGAAAACAGTTATACTCGGTACCTATATTTTAGAAAAATTATCTTTATGATCTATATTCTGAATCTATGGAAAAACCTATACTGTAACAAAACTTAAAATTTTGCTTTCATCTGAATAACAAGCCCAGGAAATTCACTTGAAACACACTTGTACACTTGTAAATACACACGGATCTTATTTGTCCACATTTCAGCAGCAGGCGAAGAGCACCGCAAATCCTTATCTTCTAATTCTCAGAGCACAAGAGCACCGGAATATCCTGATCTGCTGCCACTTGAATTATCTTATCGCTCGTGTTTCAGGTTGCGGCGAGTTCAACACCAGGATGAATCGAATTGTGGGAGGACACTCGACAGGATTCGGATCCCATCCTTGGCAAGTCGCCCTAATCAAGACTGGATTCCTAACTAAAAAGTTGGCTTGCGGGGGAGCCCTCTTGAACGAGCGCTGGATCATATCCGCAGCCCATTGTGTGGCCACGTGAGTAGTTATAGTAATAATTATTTACCACACTAATTAAGCAAACTAGGATTTATTCACTTCAAAGAATCAAAAGTGTTATAACTCAAGGGTCTATGCTAGACCCAATCGTATTTCTGACGAATATTAATGATTTTGATGAACCTTTCATACCTGATTTGGTTTTTTGGAGGTGATACTCATATTGTTATTCGTCAAAAAGATGTGACCTCGTCATGAATTGTAGCTAAAGGAGGTATACACTTTTGGGAGAATTTCAGTTTTATCATGGTATGGTGGTATGAAATCACTCGGAGAAAGTCATTAAAAATAAAATATAAACATGAATAACGTAATACTTATGAAATGTATGAAATCTTAATTGAACAATCATTTGAGCTTATTGTTGTTAAAGAAATGGAATTTAAACGAGAATGATAAAATCCACAAAAATAAGTAAGCAGCCTGCTATTTATTCAAAAGAAGTAATTCAAATTTTACTCTTCACTTATGTTATTTTTTTTACGCCCTCCAGAACTGCAAATGGCAACATTCGAATACGATTGGGAGAATGGGACGTGAGAGATCAAGACGAGAAACTCTCCTACGAGGAGTTCTCGGTAGAAAGGAAGGAGGTGCATCCGGCGTACTCCCCGTCGGATTTCAAGAATGACGTGGCGCTCGTAAAGCTGGACAGGAACGTCAGATTCAAGCAGCATATCATCCCCGTCTGTCTACCTTCTCCAACAGTGAGTGTTCTGTTTAAATAGTTATATTATATTATATTATATTATAACTGTTATCATTGTGTTGTAAAACTTATAAAAATATTGTACCACTAGACATGGCGTAGCCGGTTGGGTGCTCTCATCATCCTATCCGAAAGGTTTTGTCAAAAGTTAGTTTTAATTAATGCATGAATTGTGTAGATCTACGCGTGTGCCGGGCACATCAGAAATTACCGAAAAAAAAAAACGAAACTTGGAAGATAGGAAATTACAATTAGTGAAAAGTCTTATGAGTTTATTCTCTTTGATAAAGCTCTTTATGTGTTTCGCCCAGTTCACATAGCCTTGGCTAACACCTCGGCTGTGTAAGCTTCAGGGCTCAACAAATAATGTTCGCCTTCAAAAACAACACATAACAATGGGAGTTCCACAGGGTTCAATCCTGGGCCCTGTGTTGTTTTTACTGTACATGAATGATCTGGTTGACATTTCTAATAACACACATTTCACGATGTACGCGGATGACACCTCTCTGATTATTTACGATTTGAATGATGAGGTGTTGAAACTAATGGTAACGCTCTTTTTGGTAATTTGATGAACTGGTTTTCGGATAATTCTTTATATTTTAACCCAAAAAAGACCCAGATTTTGAGATTTCACACTGTTCAGAAAGAATGCAATGTAATTGAGTTTCTTGTAAATAATACTGTATTAAGTACCAAAACTGATAATGATACTGCCAAGTTTTTGGGCATTTATATTGATGAGAAATTGAATTGGAAAGCACAATGTCATGCATTGATTAACAATCTTTTATCCCTAACACATTTATTCGACTTCAGAATATCTTAGTATTGTGTTGTAGATGTAAGTTGATTCTGACAATTCCTATTAATTTTTGTATAATGTCAATAATGGAAAATAAATTATTATTATTATTATTATTATTATCTACTCCTAGTAACATAATATACTATTTTTCGTCTCGTGTATATTTACAGATGTAGATATAATCCGAAGACATGAATAATATCTGAAAAATTATAAAAGCAGAAAATTTTTAAACACAAATAATAAAATAATTTTTAATCAACTGGTCTCTTTCAGTTGAAGCTACCCGGCAAGATGGCCACAGTGGCGGGATGGGGCCGGACCAGACACGGCCAGGCCACAGTGCCCTCGATCCTGCAGGAAGTTGACGTTGAGGTGATTCCGAACGATCGATGCCAGCGGTGGTTCCGAGCCGCCGGGAGGAAGGAGACCATACACGATGTCTTCCTCTGCGCCGGATACAAAGAGGTAAATTTGGAATTTGACAATTCCTGCGGTTAGGTTTACACAAACTAATAGTGAAACTTATCCATTGCCAACATTGAGAACAGACTGTCAACCTTGCTAACAGGCTCGTTCTTTTAAGAGTCTCGTCAATGAAACAACAAGCAACACGTGTACAGGTGGCCCGTTTAATATGGGCCTATACCTTATCTCGGAAACTACAAGTCCCAAGGAAAAAAAATTATATGAAATTGTTTTTTTCAAAGTTATCTTCAATTTTTTTATATTTTCAAATTTATAAACTGTTTATATACAGGGCGATGAACTAAAGTTCCTTTTTTTTAAACAGCACACCCTATATATTATTACATTTTCAGAAAGCCGTTCTAAGGACAAGTTCAATGATATATGACATGATGGGTCTGACGCCCACTGTTTCGGAGTTATTGAGAATTATCTTCAGCCCATATTAAAAGCGTGTTAGAAAAGTTAATAATTAAGTTTTTGAGCGTTAACTTGCGCCAAGAGAATTATAATTTTATTTACTTTATTATGTAATCAGTCAATATTCAGTTTATAAAAAAAATTTTACCGTGTTGCCACATTTCGAAAACCGTAAATTTTCACGATTTTTCAAATGGAACATCCTGTATATTGTTACATTTCTAGAAAGCCCTTATATCGACAAATTCAGAGATATATGATATGATGGGTTTGTATCCCATCGTTTCTGAATGATTATCCTCAGAATATGGGATTTTAATACTGGCTATTTCCCGAAGAGAATACTGTTTTTAAATAGCTCACCCTATATATTATTATATTTGCAGAAAGCCCTTATAAAGACAAGTTCAATGATATATAATATGATAGGTCTGATACTCACCGTTTCCCAGTTATTGAGTATTATCTTAACCGAAGTTAATGTTCAAAAACTTAATTATTAACTTTTCTAGCACGATTTTAATATGGGCTATTTCCTGAAGATAATTGTCAATAACTCCGAAACGGTGGGCGTCAGACCCATCATGTCACATATCATTGAACTTGTTTTTAGAAGGGCTTTCTGAAAATGTAATAATATATAGGGTGTGCTATTTAAAAAAAGGAACTTTAGTTCATCGCCCTGTATATAAACAGGTTATAAACTTGAAAATATTAAAAAATTGAAGATAACTTTGAAAAAAACAATTTGATATAATTTTTTTTCCATGGGACTTGTAGTTTCTGAGATAAGGTATAGGCCCATATTAAACGGGCCACCTTGTACATACATAACAGACTCGTTGACTACAGGAGATCAGATCTGCTAAACTCTGGCGGTACTGTTGGACACTGGCACTTTAATGAATTATTCAACACTGAGCAGTTGATGTTAATGCAACTGTAAATTTACTACTATCTTTCTTCTAATTAGGTCTATCATGTGACTATAAAAAAGTACTTCTATATATGTATATGGAAATAGTTACCGTAGCGTTTATAGCAGAAATATAGGCAACAGTATTTTAATAACCATCTTTGAAGGATGAAAAAATATTATTATTATTATTACTCGTGTTTTTGCGCATTTTGCATTTCTCAGTTCTTCTCTGGTTTATGTTTCTTGTTCGCGGGTTAGTACCAAGTCTGAGAAGAAAATATTTTTGGTTTCAAAACGATCTTACTATATCGCAAGTATGAAATATAGCTGCTTTTTGTAACTGGGAATATACACTGTCTTCCAGGATAAGTGAGTTGAGTGAGGTATTTATGAAGGAATGTGGAGTGACATCCGTCACCGATATACAGGGTTATTCAGAACCTATCCAAAATAAAATTTGTGGATGTTCAACATACATGTAGAAATGTGGTAGTGCAAAAAGAATTTTACTTTAAAATAAACTTAAAGATAGATAGATGTGACCAAAGTGACGTGTCTTTAAAATGAATAAAATTTTGTTACACTAATTTTGGCGAATTGCGCTACTTCATTACTAGGTATTACAAACATGAAATTTATAAAAAATTTGCACATACCTGTTACAAAAGCTGTTCGAAATAATATTCCTGGACTTGTACACAATTTTGGACATGCCTTATCCAATTTTGCCGCACTAAACCGAATGTTCCTCCTGGTTGCTGATCTTGTAAACGCAAATTATTAAGTAAATTGGGGATTTTCAGCATTTTGCTGCAACAACCACTCACAAAACCTAACGGTCGATGTGTCGGTGTGTCGATTGGGAAATCGTTCCGCATACAAGCGCGAAGCTGCCAATGAATTTTGTCCGACTTCGTCATAAATAAGAATTATGTCCATTAACTCAGCATTACTGTACACATGACCCATTTTGAAAATTTTACAGTTTAACACTCCTACAGACTGACGACTCATAGACAATCGAGATATTATCCCCACTCCAACTGTATTAGCCAGACGTTCGCCAGGTACAAAAACTGTTGTTTACTGTTTTTTGGAGGAATGTGATATATCAGGTCGTTGAAGTACAGTTGCCCAGCTACGTAGTCCTTTATAATGGTATAACTTTAAACATTGTTTACGAGAAATCCTAAGCCTTTTATTATAAATTTTTTTGGTCATATCGATTTCTTATTAAAACTATAAACATCTATAAAACTTTGAGGATATGTGCATCCTTAGCACATATCCTCAAAGTTTTATAGATGAGTTCTGAATAAGGCTGTATAATGGATGGGATAGTATAAACTTGTTTCTGTTTCCATAGTCTTTCAACTTCTATTGCTAATTGTTCATATTTTTCTTTATTTTCTGTATATTTTCTTGCTATCTCTTGGTCCGATGGTTTTTGCCACATCGATAAGGTAGGTGATCATTTCTATTTTGGTGGCATTTTCTGTACCTATCGCTCTGTAACTGTTGTATGTTTATCATTCCTCTTCCTCACCTTTTCTACATATATGTATTCTCTCCTTACATGAATTTGGCTGCAGCATTCTTTTCTGTGTTAACTGTGTTCTTTTTAGTATATTTATGTTTACATCTTATTATATTATTATTATTATTATTATTATTATTATTATTATTATTATTATTATTATTATTATTATTATTATTATTATTATTACTATTATTACTATGTTAGCAACAACGCTGTTATTATCATAAAATTTCCTTTCAGGGTGGACGAGACTCCTGCCAGGGCGACTCTGGAGGTCCGCTAACGCTTACCGTAGACGGCAGAAAGACCCTGATCGGACTCGTCTCCTGGGGCATAGGATGCGGCAGGGAGCACTTGCCCGGCGTCTACACGAACATACAGAAGTTCGTGCCTTGGATAGACAAGGTCATGGGCTGAGAGATGACCCTCGTGCCACTGTACAAAGAATAGATACTAGGTCAGCAGTGGGAAATGACTCGCAAAGTTGGTGATCGCAGCAGGGAAACGTAGGTTTGTTCCAACAAGCAGTTGGATTAGTTCGTAACTGGTGGAAGTGTGCGCGGATTGAATTTGGCGTTCCAACCAATGCAGAACTGATTCCAGTGCTAATTAATAGAACAGTCCAGTGATTCGGGGACGATTTAATCGGTACCTGGTCAGTTGTGAGAAATGAAAGGGGCAACGTTCTTTGTTTTGTTATGTTGTGATGGCATACCACAAGAACAAATAAATAATCAAAAGGATATCTCGCAGGCGGCACCTTTGATGTGGTTACCGATGGATTCGTCACCTCGGTTCCAAAAGGGAGACGTTTTTAGAGGATATTTTGTTGCTTTTTCATAAACGTCCCTAATTAATTTATGTTTTTACGGTTTTGTTTTGAAAACATGTTTTAATATCATAACCACTATTTTTTAGTATAAATAAAACAAGTATTTATTTAAATAAAGAATAACATTTATTGATTTTTCAAAATTGCAAGAATTTTGTTTCTTTTTGTCGTGTCGCGTGTTTTCTACTCTACCAAACAGTTTTATCAAGTCATTTTGAAGAAAAGTTTTCCATGGATGTACAAATTTAACGTGTTTTAAATCTCTTAATAACACTGTTTTGTAAAACAATACTTTCAAAGTTTAATTGAAATAAACTTCAAGCAGCGATATAGAGCTTATAAAATCATTGTGAGGCATATTTAAATTGCCAAATAAATCCGAATTGGCATTTTCGTAAGCTTTATAGTAACCAAATAAAGTTAATTCAATCAAATCTTGGTGGGTTTTAAAATATTGTTCATAAACTTCGCAAGAATGTTTAGTGAGAAAGTTTTTCATTAAATATCCTGCAAAATACCTTACAAAATTCGTTTCTAGCATGTTGTTTCTGCAGTTCGGTTTTAACTACAAACTAACTGAGTAACTATAATTAATAAACTAGATAAAATATCTTAAGCTGCGTACACATTTGAGCACGATTGCACATGAGGCAAGGCGGGGCCGTACCGAATGTCTCGTGTTGCTAAAAAATTCTACCGCAGGAGGATGTACACTTGACTCGGCAGTGATCCAGTGTTTTCCGCCGAGGCAGAATGGACAAAAAATTATTATCCGTGGCTTGTGTCAGATTTATTCTTATTTTAAGATTACTAAGAATTAAAAAACGCAAACCCCTTCAAACTGTCAATTTTCTTCTTCACTTCGTCTACACTTTTTCAAAACAGCAGCTAGTTCGCATCAAGAATTCTCTTTTTTTAATTTACTATAGTAATTGTAACCACGATGATTCCACAACACCTCCCACACCTCCTATTATAGTATTCATTAATAATACTATTCCTTCCGGGGTCCTAAACCTAAAGATAAGTGAGATTTTTATAAAACAGTAAAAATCTTTATTTAACACTTCAAACACAACATAACACTTCTTGTACAAAATTTAAGTAAATACACTCCGAAAATTACAGTTATTTCACTTAAGCATTGTTTCTTCGCTCTTGATCGCAGTCCTATTAAGGCTGACTTAGGCACGCCGCGGTATTTATACAGTGCTTTCGAAAAGTAACGAATAAATTCATTATTTTAGAAATTGAGAAGTTTTAGAAAAAATCCCCTGACACGTCGATTTTGTTTTTAAAAAAGGCACTTTTTGACATACGACCCATATTGAGTATCAAATACTCACGAATAATCCACATTACAGCCAAAATATACAAGGGTATTTAATAAGTACCGGTGGTAACGTCCAGTAAGTGTGGCAAAATGGCCTATCTCTCTTGAGGAGACGGTGCTGAGAGGCGGTGTTGCTAAATTGTGCACAATTTTCGTAGGTCTGTGGAAAAGTAGATTTGACAGCACCGCACCCGGACGCTGTGTCGGCGATTTTGTAACAGTTAGTTGCAAATATAATTCTTGCACTAAAAGTCCACTCCATTTTATATTAATTTAAACAGCGGAGTAGCAAACAGTGAACACTTCAAAAACACGTCCAGACTGAGCACGAATCCCTTTGATAGACCGACATCGGATGGATCGCTTCGAGGGTGTGCGGCGAACAGCTGGAGTTGCCTGGAGCTTGTTTGCCGCGCCTCAGATGACTGCCTCGTGCGATCTCGGCTTGCCTCATTCGCTTTTATGCTTTGATGTGTACGGGGCTTTATAAACCCAATGCGTAGGAAACAATTCGGTGCGAACACACTAACACTCGAGACGCTACAGCACTGGTCATCTCAGGAGAGAATTACAGGTTAGGAAGATATGCTTCTGCTTGTTTATTTATTCTTGTGACATAACCTCAAAAGACCAGAAATATGTTTTTAAAATAAGTATATATATAGGGTACCTAGGATATTTTTTTTGTTTTGGCTAATCGCGGCAATTTTTTCGACCAAACACCTAAAAAATTAAAAACGGAACAATTTTAAGTTAAATTTAAAGTAACACATAACATAACATAACATGCCTTACTAGTAGGCCGTATTCTTTCTTTTTTTTAATTAAACTGTCAGGAGGAGATCCACTCTACCAGAGAAATAATCCTGCTCAGAATTGTATTTTTCTCACGCAATTGTATGAAATAAGTCAACCAATTCGTAAACAGTATACAGTCCTTTGTTGGAACAAACCTAACATGTAAAGATACATTGCATATACTAACATTGAATATTAATTACAAAAGTCTCTAAATGCTTTCTAGACCATCTATAATATTCAGTTAGTATATTCAGTTCAGTTAGTAAATATCAGCTGTGTTACTCTCAGTAATTTTGGTGCAGAAGTACAAAAAGTAAATCATATGACCTTACCATATTAAGCCTAGCGCATTTCGCGCAGGATAAATATACCTACATCGTTTGGGAAACCAATCGTTCAGTAAATGTGTGCGGTAATTAATTTATTATGCAAAGCATACGAAACGTAGGTACGTAATGTTTCTGCACTAAAATCTTTGTAAGCACAAGGTAATTATGGTAATTTCCATAATATGATGGAATATGAAGGAATATGAGGATGTTTACCTAGTAAAATTAGAGTTGCGTTGATAATGGATTTGTTGATACAACCGAATTGTTGACAGAGTTAGAGGAGCAAACCTAATTTTACAGTTTGAATCTCAACCAGCGCATGTCTTAACCTGTATTAACAGTGATATTTGCAAGTTGTTTTAATATTTATCTGATTTTTTGGTGCTAGTCTCCCATTAAACACTTTACTGTTCGCTTGTAAGACAACGTCGAGTTTATGCTATCAAAAGAAAACAAAAGGGACGAGTTAGAATTATGTTTTTATTTTTTTTTTTTGAAAATTTGGGAAATGATACAAAAGTGAAATTTGGGGGACATAATATACTTTATATAAGGGCTTCTTACAGATATTATTTCAACGTTCTCTTCGCATTAGCAGGGGGTGAAATTTGTAACTCTCGTTTGTCTTTTATTAGACCTTTTTATGGCGGAATTTTATTATTTAAAAATATGGGTCGGAAAGCCATAAGTTTTGTAGAATTTTGTTTGGCTGTTTAACTTTTTTGATAAAATTGATAATTTTCGAGTAAAATAATAAAATATTCTGGCATATATAACAGTGGGAATAATGGGAAAAACGAAAAATGGATTAGTAGCCGGCTAACACCAACCTAAGTGTGTGAATTTATCATATCATTGAAATAAAAATAATGCAAAACAAACAAAAAAACAATTTCAACCCTGGAAAGGAAGGGGGGGGGGGGGGGGTCAGGACATAAATTTATATAGAAAACTACCAAGCAACCACCTCCTGAAATGTTTTGAATATATTTAGAATCACCTTGTATAAATATAAGTAACTCAAAAGCCGTGAAATATTGATGTATACTAGACTGACTGAAGGTGGTACAAAATTCTAAACGGAAAATCAATCAATGTAAAGGGTGTATAACCATTATATGTCTATAACCATTATATATGGGTGTTAAACCATTTAATATAACTTCCAAATTTTCAAATTGATATTGGTTGGTGAGGTGCTGCTAATAACTGATCATCGAACGACATCCAATATAAAAAACTGCAAGTGGTGAACAAGAAATTTATCAAGCACATATTTATTCACGAATATGGTAAATTTTTTAATGTGCAGTGTGCAACCAAAAAAGCTTTCCTCTTCTAATAATTGAGAAGGTACTCATTTCGACATTGAAACGACCACTTTATTCACCAACTGAGTCAGTCATTTTCGATTTCACTGACTGTCCATCGAGGATATAAAACTATGGAGCCGAAACAACAAATTTCTTCACTCCGTACTAAAAGAATTGCGTATAGTATTTATATTATTTAAAATTATTTATTTGGTAGATTGAAGTTAAAAATAATAACGTTCATAGAAAAAGCTATATTATAACTAATTTGTGTTTGCTTAATTTTGTAACAGATTGGACTATTTGCGAAACAAAATTGTGACAAATATAAGGAAATACATAAATTTTCATTATTATTCCAGTTAAGGTGTAACAGAGTGAATAACATACATAAAGTTACCAAATAGACTAATTAACTTTCTATAGATTTAGTAGTAAGTAATTAGCGTAAAACGATAATTTTTTCTTCTGACCAAAAGTGTTATCTAGAAAATATCTGTATCGTACTTTCATCATTTTTTGCATAGGTTTTTCTTTTTACTTCTTTACTGGAAAATATAATTAGCAAATAACCCACTTTATTAAATTTAATATATTTATTTCAACACTACATCGAATTTTCTTGTAACAGATAATATTTCGATTAATCAACTTTATCTCATTAAATCAACTTTCTTACTACTTGTGAGATTCGCAGATATACAGTGATCTTCACCCTGTATCATAAATTTCGAAAAATATTTCTGTCTTAGTAAGCAAGTCCTTTCTGAGCATGTATGCTAAGCGTTTATTTTAAAAAACTACAAGGATCTATTATTGTTTGGTTAACTTTTATAACTAAATGAACAATATACATAATGAAGTTATAATAGAAATAACTTGTGATTGTTTTTAGATAGTATCGGCAGGGATTGCAACTAATTATAGTGTGCAGTATTCTGTAAATCTGTATCAGATAACTAGTTGTTTATTTATATTAGTTATGTTATTTTTATACTGTAACTTTAAATAAAGAATATTTTCTATTAAATTTGTTATATTTATTTTGTGTATTAATATGTCTAATAAAGATAAATTTTATGAAACAAGAAATATATACAGTCTTCAAGTTTAGACACTTTATACTTACGCCAGAGGCGGAATTAAGAATTTGTTCCTAAAAAAAAATACACTGAGAGAAGAGATTCTCGTCATTAAATTAAATTTCTCGTCATTTATATCATTGTCTTAAAATAAAAAGAAAACAAAATAAAAATATAGTGTAAAAATAAAGAAAAATCAATATCTCAAAAGTGGTACATTTTAGGTATAGGGTATTCTTTTTAGGTATTTTCTTTAGGTTAGGTAATTCTTGTAAATAAATACCCTTAAATTTATTGAAGAATTAAAAAATGCAACGAAAAGTTTAGTATCCTATTTCCATAAGTTCAGGTATAATCGAGAATGTTAAGAAGTTAAAACATTTTTTGACAAGTCAGCGCCATAGATTAACATTCACATGCAAGACATCCACGACCTGCTACGATTTTTTTATACTCCTTCAAAAAATCAATACATAACCAGTTAGCGATTTTTTAATTTAAAATCTGTCACGATACAATTACCCCTTAATTACCCCTTAAAACCCCCATATGGGAAATTCCAACAAAAAATATAGAGGGTTTATTTCTACAAGATCTCTAAGGCCCGCTTTTCGTTACTTAATCCATAGTTAACTAACTAATTTAGAATGTGCATAGTTGTAGATAAAATGTTAAAGAAATTCACAATCTTATAGTTAGTAAATTGATGATTAAAATACATTGTGAAACCGGCCGTAAGTTGAGTAAAATCCAGAATTTAAAAGTAGACGTGTCGAGTGTGCCATTGAATCATATCAAAACAGTTGACTGTTATATGAAATACGATACTTTGTTAATAAATAAAATATCTAATTTTCTTTATTTCATTCTGGTATTGGCACAGACTCATTTGTACAAAATTTTCATTCACACTCAGTATTAAATGAAGCACTTCAGTACGAAGCAGTTAGTCCTAGTCAGTGGCGGCTGGTGAAATTTGGGAATGGGGGGCACTGGGGAAAAAAGTGCGCCGCAGGCGAAAATTTTGCATTTTTCAAGGTTAAACACCTTAAAATTAAAAATTAGAAATTCGTAGAGCAAAAATATTTGCTTGAAGAAATCGGTTTCGTTAGGCAAATATCCTCTTTTTTGATGCGATTGACAGAAATTTGTTTTGTTGTGTCTGTACTCTGTACCGACTCGTCGACGGGGCAGCGCCCATTCAATGACGTAACAGAACGCATTAGAAAAGACGCGCTGGAAAAATAGAAGCTGTCTATCCTTTTCTTGCGCATGCAAATAGAAAAGAAAAAACAACAGGCACACAGCGGCCGTGCCCAGCCCAGTGGACACACGGATTACACAGACGGTGAAGCGTGAAGCGGTCTAGACGCTAGACGGATATGCATGCACCAAATGATTCAATATTCATGATGAAAAATTAATAAAAAAATCCACCAAATTATAATAATTATAAAAGTTTATAAAATATCACAACATTCACAAGTCTTATGTGCTTACGCATAGGGCACGTGCCCTTGTGCCCATTATGAGTAGCCGCCACTGGTCCTAGTATACCAACTCCCTTGGAATTTTATTTTAACATGTAGAAATTAAAAACCGTAATTTAATTTTACTGAATAACTCAAAGACCCCAAAATTTATGAATTTTATTGTGGAATATAATAGGTAATGATAATATTGCTACCTCTCATTCTAATCACAAGGATTAGCTCGAAAGTCTAAGACTTGTGTGGGAGAGAAGGCGGCATATTATTATTCAATCGTTGGAAGGCCCTAACCACCATTCATTGCTGGAATGAGGGAAATCCGGAAAACTTCATTAGTTACTCAATCTACGAGTAGACAATTTAATTAAAAAATATGTATAGGTGAATTTTTGTGGGTACAGGGATCAGTATTTTACATAAAAAACCAAGTTCTTTAATAAGTCGACAGTATTTTAAAATCATTCAACTTGGATACTGCGAGTAGACTAGATAATAAAGATTTATATTGTGTTGTTAAACAAAGATTCCTGGTGTATTGTTGTTTTTAATTGTTTTCGGGAGCTCCTACTTAGTAATGTCCGAATGTTTAATTTTTGTTAAGACTACAAAAACCAAACTATAATTTGTCCTGAGGATGTTTATAAAATAAACGAAACGTCGACTTATTAAAGAGCTTGGTTTTTTATGTAAAATACTGATCCCTGTACCCACAAAAATTCACCTATACATAGTTAAATTTGGATCACCAATCTCGAGAAGAAATTGGATACATTAATTAAATTGGATAAATTAATTAAAAAATTATTGGCGGATTGAAGATTCGAACCCACGACCTCTGGGTTAAGTTATTGAGACACTAAATTCTGAGATTTCGACCTGATCATTATTGGGAATAAAATTTTACGTGCTACAGTTTCGAGATACTTGGAGAGAGGATCAAATTTGACTATGCTTGTAATTTTATTGAATCAAATGATACAATTATTGCCAATGTGCTAGTACGGAAGCCATGGTACATCTTATTTAAGATAGAGATAAAAAGATGATTAACCAAACATTTAGCAGACATTGCCAAGGAGTAAAAAACTGCACAATTTCTCTTCTTGCAAAGTAATTTAAGCGAAATTTACACGACATGTCAATATTATTGTACTCAAATTCCATAAAGAGAAACGTCTTGAGCACATGTGCTAAAATTAATAAAACCGACGACAATAAATATTTCACAAGTCTTGACAGTGCTAATCAACGATTTTCATTTGCTAAATTTATTTATTTTCATTCTTATCACCGGTGTCCTTGATGCTAATCCGGATTCAACTTTCCTTCGCTGCACTTTCTATAATGACGCGTCAGAATAATAAAAATATTTGTCTCGTACATGACACGTTCCACATTTTAAAATAATGATATATATGCAATCACGGTCGAGAAAGGTATCACGGGTTTATTTAGTTGATAACTTGTTGGTGATTTAACGACTCCTGCATGTTCTCAAACTGGAGCATCTTGAATATAATCAGAGACGTATAGAATCTACATGTATAAGTCTCTGATATAATTAAATAAAATTAAGTTCCTTTGTTCACAAATATAGAATGTAGACGAGTAGACAAAAATAAACAGACTTTCAAGACATGAGGATCAAATGTCCATAACATAAAACAACAGCTATTTCCAGATTCTAGAAATACGAATAGGAAAATGTTCCTTATTTTAGCAAATAAGTAAATATTAGTGTAACTCAATTCCTTCAAATTTAGTTTAATTCATCAGATATAGGTGAATGGAGATGATGTTAATTAAAAACGCGACAAGTTCTGTGTACAATATAAAGTTCTGTGTAATATAAAATAAATCTAAAATGTCACTATTTGTGTATTCATTAACATCTAAATCATTGCAGTTTTCCATATATTTTCTTGAGTGTTTCAAATTGTTCGTTGATACATCAAAAACTGAGCGTTTCAAATAACAAAAACTGTCATACTTGCAACTTGAACTTGAACAAATTTGCAAATTTTTGCATAGCATAGAATTTCAGGAATACATATTATGAAATAAGGTTGAATAATAATAAAATCAGGAATATCTCAAAATAAGTCATGGGAAAACTAATGTAAGTCGATGCAGAATTTACTCCTGCATTCAAAGATGCAGGGTGGCCCATCTGAAAAATAGACCCATCTGAAATGGTTGATTAACAACCAACTTTTGGGTATGTTGTATAAAAATCAAAGAATGTTTAACTTTGAAAATTAGTATGTAGAAACACGCTCTGGTAAAAACATCAGATTTTTCTTCAAAAATGTTGAAGATACATGATATTGAATATTCCTGTATTAAATCAATATTTTTTTTAACTGAAATAACTCATAACTAATAGGGATATACCTGAAATCAAGAGTATAATCCAAATTACATTTGAAATAGAAGCTGTGGCGCACTTCCGGTGTTACCGGAAGTAGTAGGTACAAGGTTGTCAATATTTCAAAATGATAAAAGAATTTCAAATAAACTGGAACCTTAAAGTGTTTTAATGAAGGGGTTACATGAATGGCCTTGTATAGTAAAAGTCAAACAGCTGTCTGGTGGTGGTGAAAAAGGTATACTATTTTTATAAATTAAATAAAATATTTGTTTTATTTTTATCGCCAATTCCTTTTCATTTGAAATATAATAACATACAGGATGTTTCCGAAGTACTCTAAAATATTTAAGAAATACTTAAGAGAAGTAAGAAATATTTAAAAAACATAAGAAATAATATTTTGATTTTTTCAATATATCTTAAATGGGTTGATACCTTATTTTCATATCTTTTTCATATCAATTTGCAAAACTGTAATGACAATTGTCGATATATTTCGATTTTTTTTCCTACACAGTGCTCGAATCTGAAAAATTTGCAGCGCTTCATTTTGAAGTTTTCGATGTTTTCAGTAATATTTTCCGCGCCAAAGAATGATTAAGAATTATTGGTTTTGGTATTAAGAAAAAGTATTTATAATACATATTTATGTACAAACAGGTACATTTGTGTACCATTATATAAAACCATGTTATAAAATGTTTTATCCTTTTCTACATGAATGAATTTTCTACGAGAAGGAAAGAAATATAAAACAATAAGCTAAGTCTTAACAAAAAATATATATAATTTTCATTTTAATAAGGATTACTACAAAACCACAATATTCCAATTTAGATTGAAAATAAGTATGTAAAATTCTTGCAACAAAATAAACGAGAATGTTAGATAACCATACAAACTCCAGGTTCACTTGCCGACTTCAGGATATTTTCACCAAACTTTGCACGATTGAATTCACGTTTATTATCAGTTTCAGCATCAACTTTACGACTCCGAGCTCCGAGCTCCGAGCGGGACGATTTAGGATCAGAGCCAAGAGTTTTTATGCTTTCCCTTATGACATGCGAAAGCGGGGAGTGATATTAATGCGGCTCCAGATATCTTCAACTGAGGAATAAAAAAAAAACAGAGAGGGTGGTTTTTTAATTGTAACTTTCTTCAAAAACTTACTTTAAGGCATAAGGTAAATGGGGTAAGAAACTATTCAGATTAGACAGGGAACATGAGAGTTCGTCGTGTTTTTATAAATAATAAGATTGGACATGACATTAAAAACGATAAAGGGCATCTTCGATGTGATCGTTATATTAAAAAATTCACAGATTTATGGTATTATCATGGTATGTACATAATTACATTAAAGACAAGTCAAATACAAAGTCAATAATATAATAACGATAGAATACAGTAAAAAATACAAACAAAAACATGCCAAATACAAACAATACCAAAGATTGAATGAAAATATATAATTCAATGTACATTTATTTATGCAGCACGCAGCAACAATGAATGGTTATTCGGCATTTCTCCGCAAAAACTCCTCCATAGTATAAGGGCAGAAATCAACAATATATTATTTTAGTTTTTTTTTAAATATTTGATTGTTTCTTTAATTTCGTATTTCAGTTGGTCAAATATTGTACAGACGGCAGCCCAATACGCTCTAGCTCACTCCGCTACTGAGGCGATGTATTTTTATACTTTCATTAAGGGTTTGTTTGCACCACCTTGTCTTATGGACAAGGTGGTGCAAACCGTGTGGTACAGCCGTGTAAATATGAATTAAACGTATTCAGACTAAACTGATGCATCATAGACATTGCAATGAAAATACAATCAGGTAAAGAACTTGTAAAATTTTTCTTAAAAAAATCGTACTATACGACTGAAATTTCATTTACAAGCACCTAATAATTATACCAGCATCCTGACGTGTTAATGGTCCTTATAAAATAGTTAAGCCTGCCCTTTATATAACTGCCCTTTCGTCCGAAGCATCAATACACAAAACATTACTCAATAATATTTGTTTAGTTAATTTTTGGCAGGAGTAATATCTAGCAGCAAATTACTGAATTTACGACGATTATGTCTAAGCAGGAAAGCAGGAATCCTCTATTAGTTATATATTTAATTGGCTGAGTTTTTGTCAGTTTTCTGTGTGGCAGTGACAGTGTTTTTAGCAGTGACCCAGTACTATACAGAAAGCTAACAAACCATACACGTTTCGTATATATAACCTCTCTTTGGCCGCATGTATGGTTCCCTCTTCGAAGATCCTCAATGGTCCTGATGAAATATTTAACAAATTTAAGAAATGATATTTTGATTTTTTCAATATATTTTAAATGAGTTGATACCTTATTTTCATATCTTTTTCATATCAATTTGCAAAACTGTAATGACAATTGTCGATATATTTTGATTTTTTTTCCTACACAGTGCTCGGATCTGAAAAATTTGCAGTGCTTCGTTTTGAAGTTTTCGATATTTTCAGTAATATTTTCCGCGCCAAAGAATGATTAAGAATTATTGGTTTTGGTTTCAGTTACCAGAATTCAATTAATGCAACTGATAAAATTACTCAGAATACATCATGTGAAGTTAAATTTAAACTGCCTAAAGTTTTCATTAAAATAACTCATAATCGACTATTGCATTGACAATGTTTGTCTTACTTTAAGTTGGCTTCTACTACAAAGTTGCTGTAAACTCGTAAAGATGTAATCAAGTTCTTCTAGGATTTCACTCCTGAAAAATACTTGAAAGCACATCATTTTTACGGTCAACCTCGTCTTGGGTACGTAGTAGTAGTTTGGTCACCATCTCTTAAAAATAAGACATAAATCAAATGGAAACCACTCAAAGGCGTACACAGATATTCCACGATGCTTCACGATATTGCTAGATTTAAAAGCGTTAAAATTTCGTAGAAAACGAAGCAACATAGATGTATGTCATCAGACTAACAAGGGGGTAAGGGGTTTGACTACCACCTTTGTGATGATATACGAAGTGCGATGTAGTGATATAATGGTAATTTTAAGATGTAACGTTTTTCACATTAGGTACTTTATAACATTGGGTCATGAAGCTAATTTATGTAGAATACAGAACTCTAATATGAGAGAAATGATCAAATTTCTTGGAAATTCATTTTCTGCACAAATTTAATTTCAATTGGCAAACTTAATTAAACACAGTATGGTCGATGTCCTTCCACGAACCATGAAATTCTTGTCTTTCCACTTTTTATTACAAATACTTTTGAAAACACAAATAGTAAGTAAGGTAAACGAAAGTCAATCAGAAAATAATATGATGGGCAGAAATGCATCTAAATAATTTTCCAAAGTCAATTTACAATTACTTCCAAACAAACTTTGGAATTTCCATTAACTTTGGAGGTTTCCAATGAATGTTGGTTAGGTTGGAGTCGTTCCTGAATGCAACCCAAACAGCACTTTTAGTTTACGAAGTGCAAAAAATAAATAAACAAATCATCATCAGTTAGAGTGTTTTGGTCATGATATATGAATATCAGTATGCTTTCCATAATGCGACACACAATGCTGAGATACTGGTTGCATAAGAACTAAACATAAACTTACGTAAGGAATTTAAATATTAAGACCTGCACTTCTGACTGAGCATTGAACACTACTCTGAGTATCAATTAATTGATCTAAGATATCGGGTTTCATTTATATGCAAATAAATAAGTAGGAATAGGATATATGCAAATACACAACCTGATGTTATATTATTTGCTGAGATACAGTAATACTAAAATAAGTGTTGACTGCAATAACTTTAAGAATCCATTCACTGGTCCGAAATAAGCCCAAAATCGGCGTTCGTCTCGTGTCTAATTATAAAAAAACTATAAAAGATAGCGACTTTTAGTAAAAAAGTATTGAAAGATAAGACTTTAATCTAAATCTTTATAGTAGCAATTTTTTTTATTTTTAAAATTCCAGGCAAACAATCTTGAACTAAAATAGCGTATTTTCAAAAATTATTTCCTCTAAAATACATTTCCTACTATAGGGATCTAGTTTATCTTTTGATCTTTCCGGTGATATATAATTGATAACATTAAAAAGAAAGAAATTTTGTTGCAATTATAAGACAAATCCGGTACCCTGGCTAACTTTGTTTTCATGTGCCTTTTTACTTCGGCTTTACGTGCACCTCCCAAATCTAAATAATTCGATAGTGGAAATATGTAAGTCTTCACCCATCGGCTACTCAACCTCTCAACCCGACCCCGAATTCATGTCTGTCAAGTCTACAGTAAATGGACCCTTAAGAATAGAAATTAACGCTGTTCAATATTGCAAAACTCAATGTCGGATGTTTATAAAGATTGGTTCAGAAGTGCAATCTTCGTTCGTGTTTTGAGTTATTTAAAAAATACGATACACTATCAAAGAAAATCATAATACCTTTGTCTGAGAGATTAAAGAACTAAAAAACTAACCACTTTTACGGTTGACAATGTAGAAAAAATTATCAGGTCCGTATTTGAAACAATCTAATTAAAGATAACCACGGCTTCATGAAACTTCGTAACCAAAATAATCTTAGCTTCTTGACACCAAGTTAATCAGAGCTAAACAAACTTAAAATAATTAAAAATTTATTGAAACTAAGGTTAGAATAAAACAATAAAATAATCTAAAACAAATTGACATAAAACTATGCTATGTATTCCAATTTCATCAATTCTGTGTTCCAACTCATTCGACTGTTTCCGAGATATCGATGGCAGCTTAGAATTTCACCAATATTGTATTCGATAGTTTTTAAAATACAATAGTTAACTTGTTTATCTTTTATAGACGTATTATAATGTATGAGTAATAGGCATATTGGGTGTTTACACATATAGATAGAACATACAACTACTTATCCAAAAATATAAATAAAAAATACTGTCCTATTCATATAAGATAGACAAAATTAGCCATTATTACATTACACCCACCTCTTTAGGAACAAAGGTTTCAATATAAATTTGTTCTTAAAATATTATATAAAATAAGTAGGTATGTATAATCTGCACAGGAACAAGCAAATGGTCTAAATGTGAATTAGTCTCAAAGCAAACAGATTAAGTAAGTGAAATATTACAATAGAATACAATATATCGTACAATTTACTGCAATAAAGTCAGCATGAACATACCCAGAATTCTAAATAGACCACACTAAACTGGAAATGAAATTTATTGGCAACTAGATAAGGATTACAGAGTGGTTTGCTGTGAATCTCAAGCAGAGGAATGCACATATTTCCTGACTGTAAGAAGCAGATGCTGCAGAAAATGGATATCCGGTTGATATCAGTGTGGAGATTTATTTTAATAAAATTCAGGTAACAAAGTGACTATATTATATAAAATTTTATATATTGCAATAAATCAAGACGGGAAAATTTATATTCAGCTGAGAACTGAAGGAGTTCCTTTAATAATAGTTCGATCTCAGGCTGAATATGCCTCTATAATATGGTATCCAAATAATTCTACGTATATTGATAGAATATACGTAGAATATCCTAAATATATATATCCTAAAATTTACTGCTTATAGAAGAGATGGTGAGTATCCCTCTAGGGGTTATCCTCAGTCAGAACTTTTAGAGAGATCCCTTTAGATCCCTTAGTAAATAAACGTAATATATATTTCTTAACATTTCTATCTAAACAGGTATATATTAATATTGATTGACGTCAAATTTTGCTATATAAATAATACAAATTTTACATACCAACTTCAATAAGTACAAATATAAAATAGTATTGGCCGCTTTACAATATGTGCAATGTTTATAGTAACTTGTCTTAGTCTACTGACATTTTTTCTTGTATTATTATTTCTTTAATACAAATTATAAATATTAAAACAAAACAACAACGTTGCTACAGATATTGATGTTTCGGAGTTTTTCCTCCACTTCAGTGTATATAATAGCTGAAGTATCTAGAATAGTTTGGGTCTGGAACCAAAGAAATCTCAATGAAAATGAGTAAGTGTCCAGAACTACGATTATTCGACCTAGGCCTCTAGGTAGTCCAATTGTGCATGTAAGTCGAAAATGGAGTATCGTAGTACTGTAATTTTCATATTTTCATAGAGTTTTGTTCCAGATATATACCATTCTGGATCCTATTCTTTACCCTACGTTGAAGAGAAGCAAAAACTTCCAAGCGTTGATGTTTGTAGCCCCGTCGTTGTTTCCTTTAAGGATTGCGGCATAGAAAAAGTATTTATAATACATATTTATTTATGTACGAACAGGTACATTTGTGTACCATTATATAAAACCATGTTATAAAATGTTTTATCCTTTTCTACATGAATGAATTTTCTACGAGAATGAAAGAAATATAAAACAATAAGCTAAGTCTTAACAAAAAATATATATAATTTTCATTTTAATAAGGATTACTACAAAACCACAATATTCCAATTTAGATTGAAAATAAGTATGTAAAATTCTTGCAACAAAATAAACGAGAATGTTAGATAACCATAAAAACTCCAGGTTCACTTGCCGACTTCAGGATATTTTCACCAAACTTTGCACGATTGAATTCACGTTTATTATCAGTTTCAGCATCAACTTTACGACTTGCTCCGAGCGGGACGATTTAGGATAAGAGCCAAGAGTTTTTATGCTTTCCCTTATGACATGCGAAAGCGGGGAGTGATATTAATGCGGCTCCAGATATCTTCAACTGAGGAATAAAAAAAAACAGAGAGGGTGGTTTTTCAATTGTAACTTTCTTCAAAAACTTACTTTAAGGCATAAGGCACCTGGGGTAAGAAACTATCCAGATTAGACAGGGAGCATGAGAGTTCGTCTTGTTTTTATAAATAATAAGATTGGACATGACATTAAAAATGATAACGGGCATCTTCGATGTGATCGTTATATTAAAAAATTCACAGATTTATGGTATTATCATGGTATGTACGTAATTACACTAAAGACAAGTCAAATACAAAGTCAATAATATAATAATGATAGAATGCAGTAAAAAATACAAACAAACAGTACCAAATATTGAATGAAAATATATAATTCAATGTACATTTATTTATGCAGCACGCAGCAACAATGAATGGCTATTCGGTATTTAGTCACAAAAACTCCTGCATAGTATAAGGGGAGAAGTCAACAAGTTATTTTTTAGTTTTTTTTAAATATTTGATTTTTTTTTTTATTTCGTATTTCAATTGGTCAAATATTGTACAGGGTGAGTCAACCATAGAGTAAAGTTCATTATCTCATTTGTTTCGAGATCTACGAAAAAACATTACATACAAAAGTTTTATAGAATATTAAGGTGCACAGTTTAAAATTATTTTTGAGTATACAGGGTGGTTCAAAAAAGCGTGGCAAATATAACATAAGTTTTTTTAAATGGAACACCCTATTTTTTTATTTATTTTTAGATTTTACATGAAATTCTATAAATTTTTTGTTAATAATGTCATATACCTAAACCCAGTAGTTTTTCTAATATTTTAATTTTTTTTAGAAAAATATTAGTTTTTACTCTTATAAAAAACTGACAGTACCGCCATTGTTTCTGCAGGTGGAATACTCAAATTTGGTACAAACGTTCTATAAGGATGACAAAAAAGGTATATGTAAATAAATTTGAGTTAAATGCTACAGGGGCTTCAAAATAAATTTATAACTATTTTAACTTAAAAAATTTCAATTTTTTTAAATGGTACACCCTGTATATTATTATTTTTTCTGATAGATTTTACAAAACCCGTCAACTTTTATTGAGTATGTCATATACCTAGTTTTCATAATTTGGGAGTTATTTTGATTTTATTCATTTTTACACTTGTTTTTATTACACTAATGGATTCATTGGGGTGGCCCCCTTGATCATGTGACCTTTAGATTTCTTTTTGTTAGACCACTTTAAAGATCGTGTTTATGTGAATTCCCCTACTACACCAGAAGATATCGAAAATAGGATACGAGATACCTGGATTACAATAAACACCCTTTATGCTATGGAACGTGCAAGAAAATATAGTAACAAGACTAAACATGTGTATCTAAGTAGACGGGCATATTTTTGATCATTGATTACTCCATAATAATTAAAAATAAGTTAGTTAGTAGGGAAATTATTATTATTTATATTAGTTTATGTTTCCACAATAGCGTAGGTAAGTGTAAAAAAGAATAAAATCAAAATAACTCGCAAATTATGAAAATTAGGTATATGACATATTCAATAAAAGTTAAAGGGTTTTGCAAAATCTATAAAAAAAAATAATAATATACAGGGTGTGCCATTTAAAAAAATTGAAATTTTTTAAGTTAAAATAGTCGAAATGTGTAAATTTATTTTGAAGGCCCTGTAGCATTTAACTTAAATTTATTTACATATACCTTTTTTGTCATCCTTATAGAACGTTTGTACCAAATTTGAGTATTCCACCTTCAGAAACAATGGCGGTACTGTCAGTTTTTTATAAGAGTAAAAACTAATATTTTTCTAAAAAAATTAAAATATTAGAAAAACTACTGGGTTTAGGTATATGACATTATTAACAAAAAAGTTATAGAATTTCAAGTAAAATCTAAAAATAAATTAAAAAATAGGGTGTTCCATTTAAAAAAACCTATGTTATATTCGCCACGCTTTTTTGAACCACCCCGTATACTCAAAAATAATTTTAAACTGTGCACCTTAATATTCTATAAAACTTTTGTATTTAACGTTTTTTCGTAATTCTCGAAACAAATGAGATAATGAACTTTACTCTATGGTTGACTCACCCTGTACATACAAACGGCAGCCCAATACGCTCTAGCTCATTGCACTACTGAGCCGATGTAGGTATCTTTTATATTTTCATTAAGGGCCTGTTTGCATCACCTTGTCCATAAAGCCGTGTAAATATGAATTAAACGTATTCAGACTAAACTGAAGCATCATAGACGTCACTATGAAAATACAATCAGGTAAAAAAATTGCAAAATTTTTGTTAAAAAATCGTGCTATACGATTGAAATTTTATTTAAAAGTATGCACCTAATAATTATACCAGTTTCCTGACGTGTTAATGGTCCTTATAAAACAGTTAAGACTGCCCTTTATATAACTGCCCTTTGGTCCAGCGCATCAGTACACAAAATATTACTCAATAATATTTGTAAAATATTTTAATATTTGTTTAGTTAATTTTTGGCAGGAGCAATATATAGCAGTAAATTACTGAATTTTGTTAGTTATCTATTTAATTAACTGAGTTTTTGGCAGTATTCAATGTAGCAGAGGCAGGGTTTTTGGCAGCTGATCACCCAGTACTATGCAGAAAGCTAACAAACCATACACGTTTCGTATATATAACCTCTCTTTGGCCTTATGTATTGTTTTCTCTTCAAATATGGTCCTGATGAGACTCTTAATTTATACTATACTGTAACTTTCGATCTGCAATTACCATTGATATTGAAATTTTTGCGCATATTAGCATAATCAGTAAAACATGAGTTTATAATTGTTTATAGTAACTTATATTGAGTGGAATGAAGTCAAACCTCTCATCTTTCTTGGGTTTCAATGCTCTCATTACCTTCTGCCTCCATATCTTCATCCTTTTCTTCTCCCTCTTTCTTTTTTGGGAGATTTTCATAAGCTTTGTCCAGGGGAGACACAACCACTCCGTCCCATACTGACATTTCTTTGGCGACAGAAATACTTCCTTCTAAGCCTAATACCTGCTTGTATCCACCATGAGCAAGTACTCGGAGTAAAGTTTGAGCTGTTAAACAACAAATGTCTTGTTCATCTTGTTATCGGGCCGGTGGCTCAGGGCTTAGCGTCTCAATCGCTCAACCCAGAGGTCGTGGGTTCTAATTCCCATTCCACCAAACAATTTTTAATTAAATTGTTTACTCGTAGATCAAGACTTATTCGCAGGGATGGCTTAGCAACCATCCTGGCAATGGCCTAGAATGAGAAGAATGTCAACTTGGTGTTAATGTGAGAGATTAAAATCAGTTGATGTTTGACTTGTCCCCCTAACTAATGAGGTTTTCCAGGTTTCCCTCATTCCAGCACTGAATGGTGGTTAGAGCCTACCAACGTAAGTCGTTCCTGAGGCGCAAATGCGGGCCGCGAAATAATAATATGCCGTCCCTCTCCCACACAAGTCTCAGACTTTGGGGCTAATCCTTGTGATTAGAATGAGGGGTGGAGGTATTATTATTATTAGATCGTCAGAGAACTTCACCTGTTTATTTCTAGTCAAACTGGCACCTTCTCCAATAGTCCTTTTATTTTCCGGATAAATGTAGCTACAACATATTTTCGATCTTTTTCACGAAATATCTATAAAACTTTTAATAAATTCAGAAAAGTATTGTCTACGCTTTCACCCTGTTATTCGCTTGATTCCAAGTCCAGACTCGACGATAACATCTCAAACGAGTCTCATTCTCCTGCTGTAGGTGGCATTTCGCATGTCTAATGCAGGACTTCCTGAATATTTCATGGTAGAGCGAGGAATGAGGCAGTCAAGCGGCGACGGAGTGGGTCTCCGATGGATCGAGCGGTTTTTTTCTAATTTCCCGTTTACGTGTGGTAAATTGCAATCAATACTATCGATTAATAGATAATTAATAAGACTTTTTGGTTCAGAAGTAAAAATTAATGTCTCTACTAGCTTCTGGCTGGATATCAAAATTAAAAAAAAAACATTTAGGTAATAAAAACAGGATAGGTAATTACATAAGATGACGGCTTATTATTATTTTTGTTTTGTATGGCCTCCCTAAGATATTTTTAAGTATCGTAAAAATGCGTTGTGTTAAATAAATCAATTTAATCGCTAATCGGTTTGGAATACAAAAAAATGTGTAAAGAGACAAAAAATGAAGATAATATAATAGTGGATATGACGACAGTAGGTATGAGGACGATTATGCCAGGCGTTTCCATTATGTGGTGCCAACTTCAGGGCGGTCAGTAAGTATACGGTCTGCATTACCGTCGGGGAAATGTCAAGCGTACCCACAAAAACGTCACGCATGACGTGTGACACGTGTGACGTGTCCCTGCCGGTAATGCAGATCGTATACTTACCGACTGCCCAAAATTTAGCGCCACAAACCTGCGCAATCGTCCCTATACCTAGTGACAAGTGACGACCTATTTTATTTGTAATATTGTACAGGGTGATATGTTTTTTTTTAATAAACAATGATCGATCGTCCTACTTACGATGATGATACCTACACCTCCGTCACCGGTAAGTTTCTAAAGCTGGTAATTTTTTGTTTCATACCCACTGACATATTAAATATGTACACCCAATTTGGTTAAATTACCTCAAAAGGTTTTGAAATTAAAAATTAAAATCTTATTTTTCTTTAAATTTTTGACACCTTGCAACTGGACAAGGGCTACCGTAAGACCCCAGATTTATATAACAAAAAAATCTTATTTTCAGCCACAGAATACGCCCCTGAATTTTTGACCTTTATTTATTTAGGAAATAGCCTGTATAATAGGATAAGTTTTTAGTTTTTCTCCCACGTACCATAATGAAAAATAACGGTTTTTTTAATTACTCTAAAAGAAAACATTTACCTAGAAAGTAATTTTCAACTTAGAATGAAAAAGGTTACAGAAAAATATTAGATCCGATATGATGACCATAAAAAATAAAAAATGGATCACCTTGTATTCGAAACAAATTATTGTGCATTCATACCGTTTGCAAAAAAGGAAAGTATGGTCACTGTGTAGTGACTGTTACAGTTCTATTTAGAACAGTGTAATTGTTATAAGTAATTTTAGGAAATGAAGATTTTCAGTTTTTTTCAGAATGCCTTAAATACTGAAATAGTGTGAAGATAGTGTTTGACAGAGACGAGTTTTGTGAATAATTTCTCCGATAATTCAAACAAATTCGCATCTCTTACAGTTTCCGAGATGCAAATGGCGGGCATCCTTAAGCGCATCACCCTGAATAAACAAAATTGACGTGACCGTATCATCATTTTTCCTAAAGGTACTGGAACTGAGATACTCAGCGTTCTCAACGAAAACATCCCATCCTGTACAACGGTATTGAGCCCACAAGTGATGTGATTGAAATTGGGGTCAGCAAGAACCCTGACCTAAATTCCTAGGGTCCCAATAACCTTAAAGGTCACGTCTGAGCCCAAACAAACAACTTCACCTATACAAACGCGCCCAATTGAAATCCCTTCGCCAATTCTATGAGATCGTAGCTCAATAATTGTAATAATTAATTCCTTTACAACTCGATCACCAAAGTAAAGTACTAACGGTACTCCCCCCTTCAAGTCCATGCACCGGCATTAGTGCTATGCTACCGAGATGGTCATCGACCCCCTTAGGTCTTCAGGATGGCACAACTCTTCTTCTATCAGTCCAAGCTACTCGCCGGGCAAGTGCTGATCGCAGTTATGGGGATGGTACCCAGGTGCTAGCGCGTGCTATCTTCCAATCCGTGTAATATGACATTTTGCCCCAGGTCGCTCTGTTCTGGTCAAACTATTTCGCCTCACCGTTCCCTTAGTTAATATTCTAACGGTTAACTAAAATGTTATTGGTGTGATTGTGTGTCAGCGTAACGTTTCTCGTTTAATTTATTTTTATTTATTTATATAGTTTTACTTGTATGTGCTTCTAGTCTAATCAAGGTAAGTCGAGCCTATGCAGTTTTTATATTTTTTATGATATAACGGTAATATGCAGGTCAAGAATGTTTTTCTCTTCTACGTTGTACGACTGCGACAAGACTGTATTCAGGAAGTCAGGTCATTTAGAAAATAACATCATTTTCAGGAAATATATATTCTATCAGATATTACGAACGTTTTGACCTAGAATTAATACCTAATATTAGCCAGTCTAAGCTGATCATTATAAACACATAGAGATAAAATACAGTTAATTTACACATATTTGTGTAACGACTGTTTTTTTATGTTGCTTAAGAATCTGCGATTTGCATGAATGCCTCGTTAAATCCACTGGGATTGTACAGTTCATTTGAAATTTATTTATTAAATGACATGCGTTCTATACGCATTTCAAATATTGTTCTCAATTCAATGCAATTCAATTCGTTCATTCATTATAAGGAATGCAGGGAGAAATATCTATTGATATGTTCTATAGAGTGTAATAGATAAGATACTACGATCTACCCGCTATGTTTTCCATAATCTCTATTTTTTTTAGTCATATCATAGAGTTATGATAGATAAATAGATTTAACTTTATCTAACATATACATCAGTATAATAACAGCCGAATCTTCATAAATTAAAAATATAAATACACTGTTTGCCTCGAAAGGGGTTGGAACCTTTGATGTGAAGATAACATTGACGTAGTTTTCCACATAACATCAAAACACTATACTGCACTCGACGCGCGTTTCTCCAACCAAGTTGGAATCATTTGGAGATGATTGAAACTAAACCTATGCTAACACTGTGTCCTATTTACACCTAAACTATTGCTACGGATCAGTGAAGCGTGATTTACTAACCAATAAAGCGGGCTGTATGGGATTGGCCCTCTGTCACCATTCATACTAACTTTACACTTTGCAATTTCCAAACTCTCACAACCAAAATTCCTACTATCTATTTTAAGGTTGTTTTCAAACGCATGCTGGGCAACACTAAAATTATCCATTTTACCATATTTAAGATGAGCCATATGTTCCTTGAATCTAGTTTGAATTGATCTTCTAGTTTGTCCAACATACTTTTGGTTGCAGTCTTTACAGCTAATTTTATATATCTCCGACTTTTTCTTAGTTTCTATTTGGTCTTTTGGATTGCTTAAAAGTTGTTTATTTGTAGTTTATTTCCCGATGAATAAACCACTAACATACCTATATTTTTAAAAACCTTACTAAAACCACGGGTGAAACGAGGATCGTATGGAATAGATATGAATTTTCGATTTTCTCTTTCATTTTGAAAAGTAGAGGAATTTCGAAGTGTCTCTTTAAATTTACGTTTCCTAATTATTTTATAAATTTTATTTAAAACTTACAGAATATCCATTTCTCGCCTGACTGAATATTTTTTGGTATAATTTTGTAAAATGTATACATAATATTAACTTTTTTTGTATAAGGGGGGGAAAACATTTCAATAAAATATAATTTAATTATATTATTTATACATACATGTAAAAATACATGTTTATTATATAGTATATATATGCAAGTACATCTAAGAGTTTATTTATAGATGCCATTTTCTAATATTACTATTTTATTCTTTAGACGAAATGAGGGAACCAGTTATATAAAATTCTTTAAACATGTAGGTACCTTGTTCAGAATTTTTTTTAAATAACTGCATTTAAGGATTATTTCCTATAATCTTTTTGCATAGCATAAAATAAATAACATCCAAATTCACTAAAATCACCTCGTATTAACAAGATTATTTAATATAATACAATATATCATCACTACCTGAAAATTATCATTGGTACTATAATTGTCAATTTCTAGATGTGATTAAAAAACATGTATTGTACTAATTAACCTAAATATATTACCATGTACAGAAAAATGCCCAAATATCCTGTATGCCTGCCATAAAAAAATAATTGGATAATGGAACAAAAAAAAATAAAACATGCCATTAAAATTAATCAGCTCAAGCACACTTAAAAATTTATTGCACAAGTTAACGAGACATTTACAGAATGAGAGTTGTGATCTAAAAAAAGTGTTTATACACACTTACACTTTATAACGTCTATGCCAATGCATGGGGATTAAAAAATTTTTTCAGTTGATTTTCATTCAGCTCTAAATGCTGTGCAAATATCATTGCACAAAATCTGTTTATATCTACCCGCTATCTCTTAAACTAAGTAGGATACCTATTATAGACACCCCCGAAATTGAATCAGACTATACATACAGCAAATAAAATTATATATGAGTTGATTTATGAAAGCAAATTATTTATATTTGGTAAGTCATATGCTTACGATATTCACAAAAAATAGCCTACGCTCTTCAGTGCCATTCTTGTATCCACATGTTTTACGTGCAACAATTAAGATTTCAGATTACAAGGAATGATAAATCCATTATTGAAATTTTCTTCCGTTATAGGCAATGAATAATGTATTTACTCCATCGCTATGATTACATCCAGTATTATTATTGAAATTGATTTGGAAAACCGAATTACGTTTTCAATCGCGAATCATTTTAATAACAATATTGTCACTTGAAAACCGTTCTCTTCGAAAAACCGTTAATCACTTTGAGCGACCAGTTATGTTATATAAATTAAAAATTATTTGCTTTTAAATTTTACAGTTCAAAATTTTATCGTCATCGTCGTCCACTGCTTATATATTAGTTATTTGCCTGTAAAAAAACAATCGAGACTTTAATTATATATGCAAACACATATTAAGGTATAATAATACCTAGCTTAAAAAAGTTAAACGTTTATTGAATTTGTATTTGTAAAGGTTTATCACATACAAGGAGACGAATATTTTCAAAAATTATTTACTTATATCTCATATCTAATATACAGGGTGGCCCTATACTGTGACAAATTTCCAGAACTCCTAGGCCGTAATAAACAAAAAAAAATGTTTAGGATTTCATAGAGCCTAAGACATTTTAAAAATATGTATATTCAAATAAGGTGCTCTGTAAACCGGGGCCATAACAAATTTTTGTTTTTTAAAGAGAATGACGTATTTTTCAAGATCATTTTTCTGCTTCATGGAATAAAAAGAGTCGTGAGAAACCTCAATGAAAATGATATCAAATAGAGGGTATTCCATTTAGAAAAACTGAGAAAACTACGGTAGAGAATTTTGATTTGCTCTGTATACAAGTAAAGCAATTTTGAAGGAAATTCTATAGAAAGTAAAACTAGACCATATAGCATAATTTATGGAGCTAAAAATTATCTAATATTTTTTCTCTTAAAAAATATACAGGGTACTTAATTAATTGCGATTAAGATACAAAATTGCTCTTCTCTTCTCAATAACTCTATATAATACTTGGAAACCCTATTGGCGAATACCAAAATAAGAATAAAATTCTTATAAAAAAAATTCTCTGATGCACGCCTAACGAGTTACAGGATGTAATTTTGGAAAAAACAATAATTTTCCGCAATAACTTAAAAACTGTTTCGTAATTTAGGTAATTTTTGGGTGACGAGTAGATCTATTAAAGTTCATTAAAAATACATGGTGTTTGATTAATTCTGACATCTGTAGTGGCCTAAGCCTAGTCTTCCTTATGATTCTGCCTTCATAACTCTTGCATATCCTACTTTTTCGTGGATTGACTAAATTTTCCTTAATCGGCTACCAATTCTGAACAAAAAAGATGATCTTGTGACACAGCTCTAAAATCAAAATTTTCGAGTAAATTGAGTGTAAAGTACCGACTACATTCCTTTCTGCAGAAAAATACATGAAAAGGAATAAGGAAGAGTAGGCTTAGACCACCGCAGGTGTCAAAGTTAAACAAACACCATGCAGTTTTAATGACCTTTAATAGATGTACACGTCACCCAAAAATTACCTAACGATTTTTAAGTTATTGCGGACATTTTTTTTCCAAAATTACACCCTGTAACTCGTTAGGCGTGCATCAGAGAAATTTTTTTTATAAGAATTTTATTCTTATTTTGGTCTGGTTCACCCCCTGGTAAATTTTTGTACGCTCACACTGGGACACCCTGTATTAAGTAACCGGGAACAACTAAATAGTTTTAATTGTAACTATTAATCTTTCTCCTCGGTGATACAGCTTATTTTTAAAAAAAGTTCCTTTTATAAACATGTCCAAGAAGATGATAACAATGAATTTCTTATCACTTCAGTATATAATAACTCTAAAAGCTAATGCTTGTAAAAAGCAGATAAAAATCGCTCGCCAGGCGAACGTTCTTCAGAATTGGTTTCCGCATCCAATACAGCAAATTTACGGTCTTTATCAGATTGTGATATTAATTTATGAACCCGGTGCCGAATCGGCCATTTAGCCGTTTTTACTCCACTGCCTCCTCCACTTCGCGAACGATAATAATCGTTTTACGATCAGCGATAATCTTTTTTATGTTACGTGTTGTTAGATGGCATGGAGGAAACGGGCAATTATTTTGCTTCAGCGTCCACTTGATTTAAGACTAAACTGGAGGTTTTCGACCCCAATTCATTGACCAAATCATGTTGCCTACTTGGAACACGCACACATTAAGATCGTACAACCTTAATGTAAGGTAAATCCTTACATTTAAATGTTAACATTTGGTAGATATAAATATTTGTTCAATTTAGCAGAATTAAAGTTTATTTTTCAATAGTCAACTAAATGTGTGACAAATAAATCCGTTTGCCGAAACTAAACATACAATTCGGCAGGATATACAGTGAGGACATAAAGTCCCCCCCCCCCTCTAACCTTTGAACCACTCGGTAGATTGTGATGAAATTTGGAACGATAATATATCACTAAATTCTGCATTTTTTGACACATCAATGACAGCTCTGAATGTCAAAGTGACAGCTGGGCGAGCAATAGGAAAATTTTAAAAATGGAAATAGGGGTCGAGTGGGGACTTATTTTGAAGCTATTTTTATGCTCAAAACATCCCCCAAATTTGAGAACAATTGGTTCAGTAATTTCCAAATAAAAACCAGTAATATCAGTTTATAACATAATCTTTTTACCACATAATCTTTATAATAGAACTTACCCATAAAACATTTATTTGTCAGGAGGTTCATGGTGGTCATTTTCAACATCTTTTGAAGTAAAACGTGTTTTCTAAATTTGTTTCTGCCTCTACGTTTAATTTAAATTATTTCATAATTTTTTAATTTAGGTTACTTTAGGTTAGGGATGGTTTATTGTTATTTGTTTACTTTTAATTTTTGTTTTGCTTTGAATAATTTACAATAATTTGTAATATGTATGCAAAAAAAAATTATACAGGGTGTCCAGTTAGTGTTCCCTCGGAAGATTGTACAAAAACGGCTAACTTTATAAAAAAACTTTCTTAACAAAACTTTTAATATTTCATCTTTACTACAACGTAAAATTATTTAGAATTATACAAGGTGTCACAAAAACGAGTTACACAAGAAAGTATAATTTTTTTTAATGGAACACCCTCTATATTTTTTCATTTTTGGATTCTACAGAAAATTCTAAACACATTTCATGTAGGATGTCCTATACCTATCTTCAACTGTTTTTGAAATATTGACAGGTGAATATTGACATTTTTGCAACTTTGACACCCTGTAAAATCTAAGCGGGTTGAGATCAAGCAAAACGGTTTGCACATTCCTATCTTAACTTTTCATAAGCTATCGTTTGGTACTAATTTCAAATTTATACAGGAATAAAAAATTTTCAAAATTTTCAGAAAATTTTAAATTTTTGGATAATTCTGAAATTAGTACCAAACGATAGCTTATGAAAAGTTAAGATAGGAATGTGCAAACCGTTTTGCTTGATCTCAAACCGCTTAGATTTTACAGGGTGTCAAAGTTGCAAAAATGTCAATATTCACCTGTCAATATTTCAAAAACAGTTGAAGATAGGTATAGGACATCCTACATGAAATGTGTTTAGAATTTTCTGTAGAATCCAAAAATGAAAAAATATAGAGGGTGTTCCATTAAAAAAAATTATACTTTCTTGTGTAACTCGTTTTTGTGACACCTTGTATAATTCTAAATAATTTTACGTTGTAGTAAAGATGAAATATTAAAAGTTTTGTTAAGAAAGTTTTTTTATAAAGTTAGCCGTTTTTGTACAATCTTCCGAGGGAACACTAACTGGACACCCTGTATAACAGAAATCGATACCTATTACTGGTTTTTATTTGGAAATTACTGAACCAAATGTTCTCAAAATTGGGGAATGTTTTGAGCATGAAAATAGCTTCAAAATGAGTTATTACTCGACCCCCATTTCCATTTATAAAAATGTTCCTATTGCGTGTCAAAAAATGCAGAATTTAGTCATATATTATTGTTCCAAATTTCATCAAAATCTACCAGTGGTTCAAATATTAGAGGGGGGGGGGACGGACTTTATGTCCTCACTGTATTTTTTTTTTCTCCTTAGTAATTACATTTATTTGCTAATATTAAGTATTTAATTTGCGAAATTTGAATTCACTCAATTACATTATTTTCTTAGTACAATATTAATATGGCATTTGTTTCAATGGGAATATTAAAATTTAATATTATCTAATGGACACACTACACACTACATAAAAACAATACACAATTATTATACACATACACTACATACTTAGTTCGTCAATTTGACAATAATTGTCAGACAGTTAGTAGCAAATACTACTATATAATAATACTATATTATTATTCACTGAACGGCTAATTTCACTTACTTTACTTGCAAAGAAACACACAACACGATACAAAAATGGCTGTGCCATGACTGGTGTAAGGACCTCTGTCCGAGAAACTGAAGAAGATGGTTTACGCGCAAGCGCGGTTTCAAATAGCTATTTAATTGTGGCGAATTTATGTATTTCTTAAAAATAAATATTTGGTTCTAGAATAAATCGTTGGATTTAAATCATTGTACTAGAATTGTTAATATCAAATATTTATTTTCAGCAATTAAATACATTTGTTTAATTTATACAGAGCACTGACAGTATATCTACTACTACATATCTTGTGGGTAAATAATTATTTAATTTTCGTAAATAAGTATTTTAAAAATTGTAACTGTATACTTAACAAAGTATACAGTTTTTGTAATGGGGTGTTTTCCTATTTTTTTTTTTACATCGGCAATGGAAAGTAGTTGGAAAAAGAAGAGATACGTATTTCCGGAATTTTAATATTGGGTTCATTTAAGTCCATAAATTATTTTTTTATTGTGCGTGATATCTATGTGACGTCACTAAGCGAAAATTCAAAATTTGCGCCATTTTTTAGTGATTTCTAGGACATTTTCATTTGTGTGGTTGGTGTCACTGCGTGACAACTGTACTTTTATTTATGTCTGAATTGTTTGGTTAGGGTAAACATCATGGTAAACATGAAAACATGAGACACTGTTTTTAGTTTATATTTTTACCTGTGAATTCTTGTCTCTGCCTGTGACTGATTACAAGTGTATTTATTAGTAATAGAAAAACATCGTAATTTGTAAAGGTAATTTTTGAATATATTTAATCGACTTTGCAGTAATACTTTTAAGTTAAATACTAACCTTACGTTTTTCATCCCTTTTATTTCTGAAAGGATCTATAGGAGCTTTATCATAAAAGGATCTAAAACCGGTAAATTGTCGGACTTAGCCTCTACTAAACCTTGCTCCATGTTTTATAAAAGTTTACTTCACAAGAAAACAACAATACAACACGTCAAGTTGTCAAGCCAAACACAAACAGGAAATTTCAAATGTCAATTATCGAAATGTCAACTGTTTGTCGTTACAAACTGAAACTAGCCATATATTGTAAGTGTGGCCTCTTTATAGATACATATTCCCTAGTTTTCGCTTAGTGACCTCACGAATATAGAATAAAATTTCAAAATTGAATTAAAAATTTTCTACCGATTCAATCTTAATAATTTTTATCCTAATAAATATAAAAAAAATATATTTTATAAAAATACAGGTTTCCACTTTCATTTCGATTGAGGGAAAATACCCCATTATATCAATTCTTGGTATATTTTCTTTACAAAGGAATTTTCAAAAATAATTATTCGTCTCTATAGCAAATGTAATATGCAAAAACAAATAATTAATAATCTCAAAAAACAATGGCTTATTACAGCTTTTAAGCAAGATTTTTCTCTCAGTGTAAGCTTTTGCTTTCATGATTTACTCTGTAAAAAGTTTACGGATCCATATCGACCAACTTTTTTTATATTTGATCACGTATCGTCTCGTTAATGTCGTGACTGAACTTTATAATCCTTCCATGTTTTATAAGGAATGTTATTAAATGAACACGCTGTAGGTTAATGAAGAACTAGACCTCTCAAGGTTTAGTATTTCAGTAATTACTGTTGCAGCGAAGATCAGCCTTCGCTAAACAACGCTAATAAACACCGGTCGTACAAAAAATTCTCATTACGGCCATTCTGGCTTAACAGAAATCGGATGTGCCCACAAAAAGTTGTCCTGAAGAAGAAGTTGCTCATCCAGTTATTTTTAGAATGTAAGTACCCTTGTCTTGGGATAGCCGCCAGTTTTATTTAAAAACTGTTAAACGAGTTCTGTAAATTATAATTTGTTGCGTTAATTCTGAAGTACTAACTGTTTACTTTTATGTGCTGTAATTTAATGTTGTTCCACGTTACACTGAAAAACAGCTTCTTTAAAATTTAACATCGGGTTAAATTAAATTAAAGAAAAGCAGTAGCCAGGTTTCCTAAGCATAGTCGAGGTTCCTTTGAATTTCATGAGTGTCGGCAATTACACTATAAACCCAAGAGGTCTTTTCAGCTCCAAATGTATGTAAAAATACCATAGCGTTAATTTATCATACTTGAAATAGATTTTTAAGAAGTAAAAGCAATTTTAACAGTTATACATCTTTGGAAACACTTTTTTTGAGATAACAGAATAGAATGATTTATAAATATACTTTTTCCCTGTGACTAGAGTCTTTGAAAAAAATTATTATGGAAACAGCCCATCTAAAAATTTATATGTTTCTTTTAAACACCCACCTTTTAATAGAAACATTTTTAGAGGGGTTATTTCCAAATAACTGAGAGGATGGGAAATTAAATATCTACGTGTAGTATAAAAGTTCCAAGACAAGACCCATATATACAAAAACTGATAAAATAAAATATTCAATACATTCCAGTTTATTATGCAGGGGTTTTTTAATTTGACATAAATAAAATACCTATTATATCATAAGATGTATTGAGAAATGTCTTTAAATAAAAACATATAAGCTTTATTGAACATTGAAATAGTTTTTTCCCACCTAATATACGGCTCTTCATCGGTGGAATTTTTGTACTACGATTTCTTGAAATATCGGATTGACGAGGCATAAAAATTTTAGGTTCATGTATGATTTACAGTTAAAATAATTATTTTAAATGTTTCTATTTTTCCTGGTATTATTATACCTATTAGACGATACATGACGAATTCCTAAAAAAAATTGTTCAAAGTTAAATCAGAAAAAAATTATTACATAAAATAACATGTATTATACTTTTCTCGAACATAATTTAACATAATTTAGTTTGCCATGTTAATAAATATATTCTGAAGGTGATACTTTTGCAAAAGAAGCCCTAAGTTGATAAACACAGTTTGATAAATGGAGGATAAGGAGTTGAGCGCATGCTGATCTATTCTGGTGAAACTAATGTCTAGAAAGATGAACGAGTAAACACTAAGGGCCGGTCTTTCCACCTCTTATTAAGTTCCTGCTAACTATTTGGCAGATTAGACTGTGAAAACTGAAATACTGAAATGTCACATTCTAATCTGCCAAATAGTTATCAGGAACTTAATGGGAGGTGGAAAGACCGGGCCTAAGTCTGAAAAAGTTGTAATTAATATCCAGATGACCCTAACTTAGGCCAAAGACCCACGGTTTTTAGGTATTTAGTGGAAAATACCAGTGTTAGCAACTTCAAAACAAAGTGCCCATTTCTTTAACTATATAGATATGTTATTTTAGTTGTCCCACATTACGGTGCTTTACAGAACATTTTCTTACCGTTCAGAAATCGGTTCGGATCAAACAAAATAATGTAATTATTCAAAAAGTGACTCATTTAATTAAAATTAAGTTAGTTATTATTAGAGATGATATTTTGAGACATCACAAATGTAAGCCTGTTTAATTTAAATATTGTTTATTTTACTTTGCAAGAAATAATCTATAGGAAAGTGTAAATATTAATAACTGGCTGTGGTGACTTGGACTATGCTTATAAAGAGGGTAATTTGTTGTTTTAAGGCCTTTAATCACAAAATATAATATTGGTTGGAAGTTCTCGAGTGTACACGGTGCCCATTATCTATCTCCTTACATGGCCAACTTTGTTAAAAATGGAGCTGGGGACTTGGTTAAATTAGCAAAATTGGACAGAATTACAAAAGTTATTCGGCGCCTCCTTCAGATTTAATTTTAATTTTCAACTTTTTCGAGATATTTTAAAAAAACTGAAAATCGCCAAAATTGTTAAACTCGAATATCTCGCAAACTATAAAAGATATAAACAATATGAAAATACTCTGTGATAGTGTTTTTTGCGTGGAATTCAGCGATGATATTGAAAATTTCACGGGCATCTTAGTTTTTGAGGAAAAAAATTAAGTTATGTTTTTTAAATGACAACCATAGTTGGCTACGGTATCAATAAAAAGCTTATTTGTTTGTGATTTCAAAAATATAATATTTAATATACCTTTCTGTTTTCTTTTGTTTACTGTAATTAACAAATAATTTATTAACATGTAAGCTATGAAAACCAAACGTAGATCAGTAAACAACAATAAAATACAAATATCAGATCACACTAAAGTCACATTATACACGTCAAAATTAAACTTTTATGTTAAAATGGTTATTGTGAAATGTACACAAACGAAGAAAAAAAAAACGATTTATTAAATATTATATTTTTGAAATCAGAAAAAAATAAGCTTTTTATTGATACCACAGCCAACTATTGTGGCCATTTAAAAAAGCATAACTTTATTTATTTTCTCAAAAACTAAGATGCCCGTGAAATATTCAATATCACCGCTGAATTCCCCGTAAAAAACACTATCTCAGAGTATTTTTATATTATGTGTATCTTTTATAGTTTTCGAGATATTCGAGTTTAAAAATTTTGGCGATTTTCAGTTTTTTCATATCTAGAAAATTTGAAAATTAAAATTAAATCTGAAGGAGGCATTGAATTCCTCTTGTAATTCTGCCCAATTTTGCTAATTTAACCAATTCTCCAGCTCCACTATTAACAGAGTTAGCCATGTAAGGAGATAGATTATGGGCACCCTGTATAGAATTATCAGAAAAGTTTCCACATATTTCCAATATATATTTTGCAAATAACTATCGATTGAATTGCATGTCAATAGTCTGAAAGTATTCTTGTTCTTCTAACACAAATACATATATTATAAAGGCAAGTACTGTAGTCACTCCCATGAACTATTCTTTAAATTGCAGATTGAAACGATCACGACCTCAAATATTGTCTTTCTTCCTCTGTTGACGTATACATACGGTTTACTATTTCTCCTGGTTTAAAATTATGTTCTAGGTGGCTCGTAAACACGCATACGGTGGATCTGTTTCAATTAAAAGTAGTAAAATTAGGTTTTCTTGTGAAAAGCCTAGATTGTAATTAAATTATTTTCGTTATATTGCACAAAAGTAATCTATAAGAATTATCATTAAAATCAGGAATCTTAAGAAGACTCTGTTTTGAAACTAGTTAGCTCAGTTCCATTCAGAAAAATTTCTAGGTTGGGAGTTGCTCGTCTCCTGCCCGTCGGTGATTATTTAGTTGCGGAAATAGGCCGACGTTAAATAATAAAAAAAAGCATATTACAAAATACTTACCGAATATGAAAAACGACACCTTATTATCAACATGCAGGCTGTTTGTACAGTGTGATTCACTTTCGAGTGTGTAACATGGGTATCTCGCTTATTATAAAAGATAGACTGTAGGTTTAAATTCGGCAAAGTTGCGGAATTCTGTGCTCAATAAGTTGGCGCAAACAAAACCCCCATATCTGCTTTCGTTTTTGAGTAAGACGCAAAAAAAAATTTTTCCGGTTTTTGTTTTCTGGCCATAACTTCAATATTTTTAAAAATATTGGCTTATCGTTTTCATATTATTAGGACACTTTCTTGAGACAAATACGATGCCGTAAACCGTTTTTTAAAAAAGTGTCACTTCTATTGTAAATCATCGTCAACTTTATTTTTTCTTATGGGCGGCATATTAATTTTTCTCATATTTGAATAAACCGATTTTTTTTTAATACAACAATATAATATATGTTAATATTTGCCTAAAAAATAAGGGCATTACGAAGGAAAATAGGTATTTTTTTTTTAAATGTCTAGTTAGCCATGGCCATGATAGTCAGTTCTTGACAAACCACAAAATGTCACTTATAATTTTTATAAACTGCATCTGTGGAGTACTTTTTACATTGACTAATGATCTATTCCACCGAAGAGAAACAAGATATTATAGATATTTATTACAGATGTAACAAAAATTTTAACAGAACAATTGAAGAATATTTAAACACATATCCTCAAAGACGACAACCATGCAAGACATATATTACTAAACTGCACTGTAATTTAAGAAATTATGGCAGTTTTTCTAAACCAAGAAATATGTATGGATCTGCCATAATTTCTTAAATTACAGTGCAGTTTAGTAATATATGTCTTGCATGGTTGTCGTCTTCCAGAATATGTGTTTAAATATTCTTCAATTGTTCTGTTAAAATTTTTGTTACATCTGTAATAAATATCTATAATATCTTGTTTCTCTTCAGTTGAATACATCGTTAGTCAATGTAAAAAGTACTCCACAGCTGCAGTTTATAAAAATTATAATTGACATTTGTGGTTTGTCAAGAACTGACTGTCATGGCCATGGCTAACTAGACATTTTCAAAAAAATACCTATTTTCCTTCATAATGCCCTTATTTTTTTAGGCAAATATTAACATATATCATATTGTTGTATTCAGAAAAAATCGGTGTATTCAAATATGAGAAAAATTAATATGGCGCCCATAAGAAAAAATAAAGTTGATGATGATTTACAATAGAAGTGACATTTTTTTAAAAAACGGTGTACGGCATCGTATTTGTCTCGAGAAAGTGTCCTAATAATGTGAAAACGATAAGCCAATATTTTCAAAAATATAAGTTATGGCCAGAAAACGAAAACCGGAAAAAAAAATTTTTGCCTCTTACTCAAAAACAAAAGCAGATATGGGAGTTTTGTTTACGCCAAATTAATGAGCACAAAATTCTGCAACTTTGCCGAATTTAAACGTACAGTCTATCTTTTATAATAAGCGAGATACCCTTGTTACACACTCGAAAGTGAATCACACTGTACTATTTAATCTGCAAAAGTTTTAATTTGTAATAGCGAAACACAAAAAATTCACCAGAGTCACAATAATTAATCAGGCAGTGGTTTTGTGGGCACAAACGACTTCTCAACTAGAAATTAAATGAAGCTTAAGTTCACATACACGGTGGTTAATAAGTGACGATTTGAAAGTTTATAAAATCATGTAATCAGTACTGATACGAAAATTGTGGTAAATAAGTAAAATGTATCAAAGGACTCAATATTAACTAAAATATACTCAATAATATACCTAACTCAATAGATTAACTCAATTCTATTAGTGTGTGCAGTCAGACCAATTACTTACAGTGTTAAACATCAAGCATTAATTAACCACACTCTGCGTTCCCAATACAGGAAGACGTGTTCAAGTAGTCAGCAATTTGCGGTAACGGGTCCCTAAGAAATTTTATAACGTAAACCGAGGTTTTACATAATTTTTACCAGAACCTGTTGCTCAGTAGTCCATATTAGTCAACTGTTAAAGTCGGTCACCGATATTATACAATTCCGAACACGTCCATCTTTATCTCACAACTGGAAAATAGCGTCTTCATATCTACTCATGCGCATGGAGTTCTGTTTATTGTTTGGTCAAAGCTAAATTTATTTTTTAACCCATTGGTTTTATAATTTCGATATTTAAAACAAATTGTCATAGTTTTCTATCATGGACAAATTTTGTTACATACATTACCGCCCGACTAAAAGCGAAACAGAAGTAGGTAATTATTTGGTATCCAATACTAGCAGGAGTATTACACTCAGAGAAATGTTTGGTATGTCTAGTATTTGGTTTATTTTACCAAATGGTAAATTGTGTGTATAAGATGATTGTATATAAATGAATGTGTACACGTGTATAAGTATATACACCTTGTGTTTTTTTTATGTTCTCACGTACAAACTCAACTTAGAGTTTCTGTGAGGTATTTCTATGTTTATTTACTACCAGTATTCACATTTCTGTAATTCTATTGTTTATAATTTATTATCATAAATAAACTTATTATTATTATTATTATTATTATTATTATTATATATACTATAGACTACTATTTGCATCTTCTATGCGTAACAAAAATTGTTGCGCGATGGTGTTACGATACGATAAGTTCTGTTGCATGTCTGTACGCACCTTAATAATACCCAAAGTGAAAGAGCAAAATGGAAATTAGTTCACCTGATTTAATATTTAATATCAGTTACGAAATCTGTCGTTCGTATAAACCAACCATAATCTTAAATTAAAATTAAATAAAATGAACTGTCAAATATAATACTAAGGTGCAAAAGCATATAGAAAATAAATACGTGTTAGCAACACAAGAACTGATACTGAATCACATTATATGTGCCAACACCAACCATTCTAGAGCTGCAAAATTATTCACTACTCAAGATGCCCCGCTCGACGATTACGGATTCTGATGTCCCTTTCAAGAGATTGTTTAAAACCTCTCCATTTAACTGAACATTTTGCTGTACCAACAACTTCGTGAACTTATATCACACAAGATGGAAGTTTATTGTCATAAACGGTTAGTTATTATTACCAAATATATCTTTTACACAAACAATGAGTAGGTCACGCGTATAAGCCCAGATTTCTTAATGCAATTTTGACCTTATTCGTTCATTTAGTGAAGATTTAGCAACATTACGAAGCATTTCATGTATAATCACCAAATTAAAATTGATATAAAGATTTATCATATACAAAAAAAAAAAAATAAAATTGACTCAAAATCGTTTATTTATTCTAAAATACGGGTTTAGTTATAGTTTAACTAAAAACGTTTTAAGAACTATATGGCTTTACATAAAGCAAATTGTGAACAAACAAATAGGTAGTTTTAATTATAAAATTGGTCTTTTCCCTCAGTGTATACGATATTATTATTGATCCAGTAGTTCAGCTAGTCTTTGAATGAACTTGACCCACTTTGAACATCGAATTTAGAAGGAAATTAGGTCAACATTCCTGTGGTATCATATTTCTTTTAATGGCTAGTATAATACTTTGAGATTGTATACTTGTAATATATATGTAACGATTCACAGAAATTGTACAATTTTATACGTGTATAACTTTATTTTTTCTTGAACCCTGTTTGGTTATAGAATATAGTTCCAAATAACTTCTTTTTTAATTAATTGGAAATTTATCCTATGTTTCAGATTCTCGGTAACTGATTGTTGCATTTGTCAATGAATTTACCTTATTAACCTCAAACATATAGATGACATCAGCCGTTCTTTGCATTTACACTTAACTTACTAAAATATATTTTAACTTTATTGTTTTTCTTTCTGTAAATCATGTTTCGAACTCTCTGATTCTAAGATTTGTATTAGACTGGTTATTTTTTAATAAAATTGCTAGTTATAGATCGAAACTCAGAGTCGCACTTTCTAACAGGTTGCATGTGTCACGACGAGTTGTCAATAGACGTTACTCTCAAACTACCTAATCTAGATATATTGACATTTTGGTTTTGACCATAGAACGTCATTTATCGATAGAAAATAATGGGTACATTTTATTACTTCCGTTTCTGCAGGAAATGAAGATCAACTTTATTGTTTTAACACTTATTCAGGCGACTTATTTCTCGACTTTCATAAAATTATCCCTCGCAAATAGAATAATTATGTAGTAAAGGATACCTGCACCTATTTATAGGTGGCTATATCTATAATTATAAGGGAGGTGTGCCCAAAAGAATGTGTCTAGAGCAATGTGTCGTAGGGCCAAGGCTTCGAAGCATCCGCAAGGTAGCAAGGACGGATGTTCTTTGTCACACATTGCACTCTTACAATTGAAATGAAAATCAACGAATATGTGAATCAATATAATAGTATCAATATTCACTTGTAAGTTGCTTCAAGAAAGTGCTCTTCATTTTTAGATATCTGCTCAAATAAGGCTGCAAAAAAGAAAAACGAATTTGCAAAGTTTTGGTTTTCAAATATTTCAAAACCTAATCACGTTAGCTTTGATTTATTTGAGGCATTATGTTGGTCTTCTGATTACGCAACTTTGCCTTCATTTAAGCTTATTCGTATCTCGTACAGTTTCCGAGATCCCAATGGTGAGAAGCGAATTTGTAACAATCTGTATAGTACTTTAAAGGTCCTTAGAAATAGTTTTTATATAAGCAGATATAGATACATTCAATATTAAAATTAATTTTATTAGCTTATATTTTTTAACGTTGATTGGTTTAAAAATTGTCAGGAGACTTCAATGATAGATACCAAGACGAACTTTGACAAATAGTGTCAACAAGTTAGATACGCCGGTGTCTATTTAAAAATGTGTTCTATATTGATCTATTAAACACTATTTAACTTTTACAAAATTGTGTTTTCATTTCAAGAGTACCTACGTATATAATTTAGTTAGCCAAAAGTAAATTTTAGAAGCCAATCACTAACTGATCCAATACTCAGGGTTTTGTTGACTTAAATTTTAATATTTTGGCCTACTGAGTCGATAATATTAGTAGTCTATCTCTATAGTAGAATATGTCGCCTAAATAAAAATCGCTTAAGCTTTCCGTAAAACCATTCCCTGGAAACCAAACCTTGATAGGTGACTGAACAAGTAGGTACAAAATTATATATTATACATTGTGATCCATATACATTAAATTACATATACATTATTATTATTATTTTACATTGGCATTATTAACAGAATAGGTGATAGGTATATTTATTAAAGTTCCCATGAAAAATCGAGAGAAAATCTACAATTTGTGGTTCAAGAAGTACTCTCTAGTAGAATAATTAATAATCATTTCAATGGGCTTGTTTAAAGCTTGTTTATATTCTACATTAAAGATCTATTCCGTCCACATTAATGATCTGCTCTTCCTCATCATTTGTTCATGCAGGATATGAGGCACTGCAGCGACAGCTGCCTTTTGTGCATCCCACTAATTCCCTATCCAGCGAGCACCTTTGTTTTTTGCGTGAAGTGAAAAAGTCTACTCGGTGGTATTTTCCAAGTTTACCCATTGGCCTTAGCCTCATACGAGCGTAGACCCACACTCATCCAAAATGTGCAGCGCAGGCTTATTTGAGGAAGATAACGTTATATCCATCAGGACCAGGTGAGGATGGGTTTTTTAAGTTAATTATTTGCTGTCCAATATCTTCAGGCGAGAAATAAATCGATGTTATATAATTTGGATTTTCTTGGCTTAAAATTTGAAGCTCATTTGGGATAGGTGGCTCAATGGTATACACTTTCGTAAAAGTGTCAGCCAGAACGCTCGCCGCTTGTAAATTACTTTGACAGATCGATCCATTTTCCTTTTTCAATAATGGTACGCCAACAGTGGAGTTAAGATGTGACCTAACGTATTTATGCAGCCTTTTGGAGTTTTCATTTGTGGTGAGAATACCGGGATATCAAAAATTATCTTGGTCAAGGGTGGTTGTGGAATGTAAAACGTGTGTCTTACTTTAAATTTTTGAATATGTTTTGTTGTGTCAGAATCTGTCAAGTCATTGTGCTGAAATTTTCTAATCCAGTTTTTGAATCATGCCTCTTACCACACAGCACAAAATTTTCATGATTGAAGCCTATTTTCGAACGGGTGCGCTAGTTAATGGAAATTGGCAATATAGTCAACGTTTGTGTTTGGACAATTTTCGAGAGCACTTCCCAAACGTGGCAATATTACCGGACAATTTTTATGCGTGCCTTACAAATTGTGTTGAAGTGTTTCGCGAAACTGGTTGTGTGACTCATAAAAAAGGTGCTGGTAGACCAAGAGTTCGTACAGAAGAAGTTGTCAATGACGTTCGTCAACGTATGGAAGAGGAGCCTGCAAAACCTTTGAAACGTCTTTCTCAGGAAATTGGACTTTCTTATGGAACATGTCATAAGATTTTAGAGAAAGACTTGAACATGCATCCATATAAGATGCAAGCACATCAAGCTCTTCTGTCCGCAGACCACCCCAGACGCCTTGCTTATTGCCATTAGTTTGTCAATAATTTAATGAATGACGATCTTCTGGACTTAACTTTTTTTTCTGACGAAGCGTGGTTCTACCTTTCGGGATACATCAATTCTCAAAATATGCGAATGTGGAGCAATGATAACCCTCATGTTTTTTCTGAATCGCCACTACATTTTCAAAAAATTGGTATTTGGATGGCAGTTTCTCGCAGAAGAATAATTGGGCCAATTTTTTTCGATTTCACCGTCAACGCAGTAAGGTACAGACACAACTTTTTGGCTGAATTTGTGCAACAGTTAAACGATGATGAACTTCGGTACGGTTATTTCCAGCATGACGGTGCAACAGCACATACTACATGAGAAAATATTGCTTTTCTCCGCGAGTTTTTTGATGACCGGCTGATAAGTTTTCATACAGAAGTTGAGTTTCCTCCGAGATCACCTTGTTTGAGAATTATGGACTATTTTGTATTTCCTTACTTAAAAAACAAGATTTTTGCAACTCCGGTAAATAATTTGCAAGAACTGCAACAAAGAATTGTTCAGCAATGTGCAACCATAACGCCAGAAATGTTGCAAAACGCTTTTCACAGCATGAGGAGGCGCGTCAACTTGTGCATCGAACAAAACGGGGGACATTTCCAACAATTACTGTAATTTAGTTTTCCTTGTTACTAAAACCGTTATTTCATAATTTGTAGTTCATTATTGTTTTACAACTGAAATAAATAGGTATGAAATTTGTAGGTTATTGATGATGTCAGTGTGACAGTGACATAATTATTTCAAATTTAAAGTAAGACACACGTTTTACATTCCACAACCACCCTTGACCAAGATAATTTTTTATATCCCGGTAGAAACGTATTATTGGTCTTTAGCATTTTTTATGATTTGGGACAGTCTGTTTGAGAAACGCCTGTGTACAATATAATCCTCCTGGTTCTTACTGTTTCGAAACTTGATCCATAGGCGCTTTTTGTGTTTAATATATGCTAGGACGTCTTGATCAATCCAAGGTTTCAGTTGGTTACATTTAACTAATTTAACAACTGTGTTATGAGTGATTATAAAATAAATCTGCTTATCTGCCTCATTATCAGAGATCCATCATACTGGGATACTTTCCGGCATACTTTCTACTAATTTTAGATTACAGACGTTTCTTGAAATGGCAGTGCCATGTTATGTCAGACTTCTAAGCCTAGGTAACCCACTTCTGATCCTTTTCTAGAAAATTCATCTGCGTTTCCTTCAATACTTTCATACTTTTACTGTATTGGTATTTGCCGTTCGATTGGCTATTGGAGTCATTAATCCCAAATATTAAAGTCAATTTGCATCGTTATTTCTACTTACAAAAACTGGCTTACACTTAATAAAACCTTGACTACTAAATAACCAAACTATAGAAAAAAACATATTCCAATTGCTTGAGTATTTTCCCGGGGCAATATAAATCTTCTCTTACAACCTACTTATGCAGTCTCTGACTTGATACGAGAATGATTTATATGCCCAATTTTTAAAATAAATAATCAAAAGCCAGGGTACTTATATATAAATAATAAGTATTGATATAAATATGCTCGAATAACCAGTTTCATTTTTCCGATGGTCCAGTTCCAGCCGATATAGAAATGGAGCAACGGATGTGCTTATTAAAATTAAAAGATGCGTTATCTTAGATCTCGTGAAGCAAGGCTTGGAGTGCGGTTCGAGAATAACATGCGAAAAATCGTGTTCCAAGATGGTTATCGGCTGTCAGGCGTAATTGACGCGAGTCCTAAGAATAGGTGAACGGGTTAAATCGCAGTTTTAATATTCATTTTTGCACGGCGGGTAACAAAAGTGGGTTTCTGTGCAGCAAAAATTGAGATGAATCCTTTCATTTCAAGATCACGTAACTGACGCAGAATAATTGTATTGAAAAAAACACGCAGTTCTCATTTAGATGTTTCAAGGAATATATATATAGGGTGTTTTTTTAGGTTTGATAGAACTTTACATGACAACTACTATCAGACTGAACTGTTAGTCTGACACTGTTTATAAAATTTATTTTCAGTATACTTTGGCAAATCATCATGAATAGATTCACTCTTGAACAACACTACCAAATTCCTCAAATTTACTTTGAAAATCATTCGTCGGTTCGCCAAACGCATAGAAGACTTCGTGGATTTTATGGCCCACATGATCGTCTATCTGAGCTATTTATTCGTCGTACTGTGGATAGATTTCGTACCGCATACTTTCTACATGATTGGAAAACATCAATGCGTCGAAGGAATGTGCGTAATGAAAGGAATATTACCGCTGTACGAAAGTGTGGTTGCAAACAAGGTTTGGTGACAAATTAATTTCGAGAAATGGACCTGTTAACTATCCACACAGGTCCTGTGGTCTGACGCCCGCAGATTATTTTCTGTGGGGATATGTCAAGTCATTAGTTTATGTAACCAGCAACAATTGAAGCCTTAGAAGCCAACATTGTTCGTGTTATTCACAACATACGACCAGAAGTGCTCGAAAAAGTCACCCAAAATTGGATCAAACGAATACGCTATCTTGCGGACAGCCGCATTGGCCAAATGCGCAAATAATTTTTAAATGTTTAAGGTAATAGATTGTTTTTTTAAATAATATTACATTTTTAATCACAAAATATTTTCTTTAATATTTTTTTAAAGTTTAAAGTTCTATCATCCTTAAAAAAACACCTTTTAGAAAACACTCTACATAGGTACTAGTATTTCGGCTTATTAGGCCCTTCTTAATAGAGTAAAATGTCTATTACTAAATATTTCCAAGTGCATTTTAGTTATTTATCTATTTACGAGTATCTACTCCTTATTGGTTCATTGGTTAATTGATCCTTCGTATCTGGTAAAGCCCCAGTTTTTAGTACCTTTTCTAAGAAGGGTGAAAGTGTAAAATCTATCTGATCATTCGTAGTACAAGAATGTATAATTAGATATTTGTAATTTCTAATAGTTCTAATAGATCTAAGCGCTTTCCTTTCCTTTCCCGATGCAGTACCTTTACATTTTTCAGATCTATAAAATGATTGTTTTCTATACAATGCGTCGATAATCCTAAATTTTGTACGTTATTTAGTATGGATTTTTTGCGTTCTTTTACTCTAGTTTCTATACTACCGGTTTGACCATTTTAGATTTAGCAATTAAAAATTAAAAAATCTTTAATTACAATTCCTTGTACTACGAATGATCAGATAGATTTTACACTTGCGCCCTTCTTAGAAAAAGTACTAAAAACTCGGGATTTAACAGATGGGAAGGATTAATCGGGGTAGGTAAATAGATAAATAACTAAAATGCGCTTGGAAATATTTAATAATAGACATTTACTCCATTGAGAAAGGCCTAACAAGCCGAAATATTACTCGTAGTATATAAAGAGTTTTCTATATATTTCTTGAAACATCTAAATGAGAACTGTGTTTTTTTCAAAACCATTATTTTCGCGATGTTTCATAAAGAACCATCCGCTTCCAGTATCCACTTTATGAAACAGAATATTGATACCTGCTTGAAAAAATATCATTATTGTGTTCCTGATTTTAAATAATGTTAGATACTCGTACTAATCATTTTGCACATCAGGTAGCTATATTATTTGTGTTTTGTTACTTTTTTGCTATATTTCCTGTGAGGAAATTGCACAGTATGAGTTTGCTTATTTTTACTAGTAGTTATGAAAATCCGTGCCATTATTATCGCTATCATTTTTAATATTTAAGTACAACCAGTGCTCCAAATCAGTTGCATAAAGAGGTGCTGGAAATATCGGTAATTACTTCCCAAACATTGAAGTTAGTGGTTATTGGGTTGAGACTCACGTCCTCATGATGTCCTTTGAGTAAACGCAACGAACCGAAGATGATTGAGTGCATCCTGCTCGCTAATACTTCTGCCGAATAGTCACATACCGGAATGGTCTTTATTTCAGAAACCAGTGTCTATTTATCTTCACCAGAGCCTCCTAATAATCAATCCCAACAGGTTTACAGGATGGTCCGGGTAAAGTCTGCAGAGCTCGAACATCAGATCTCGATGTGTGATTATTGTCATTATTAATACTACTGTCACTGTCAGTCTCACTCTCACAGTTACTGTTACTGTTTCTGCACCTATTCCTGTGATTATTACTGGTATTGTTGTTGTTGTTGTTGATAGGCGGCGCGGTTACCCGCAGCACTCAGGTCTTTCGACCCATTGTGCCTGCCGCTAGTCAAGAGCTATTGGAAGAGACCCCGTGCTATGCGCATAGGCCAACACCCGTTGTAGGGGAAGCTCCCTAATGTCCTGATGCAGGAGAAATGCTGCGCCCCCGTGTTTGTGTCTCTTGACCATGAGGCAGGCACAGCGACAGAGTATGTGAATGGAGTCCTCGCCATCGTGTTCGCAAAACCTGCACCTTCTAGTGTCACTAAGACCGATAGTGTTAAGGTGCTTGTTAAGATGTCCGTGACCTGTCAACAGTCCTGTGACAATCCTTATGCTGTTACGACTTAGCGCAAGTATTGATCGAGTTGCGTTCGACCAAGCCCTTCAATTAAGAGCCTGGCTTGTCGCAGCCCAGTCTCGTTTGACCATTCTTCCTTTGATCTTACCTTGATCCAGTTTCCAATGGACCTTGCTACATAACTAGGCGGATGCCCCAGCACTGGTTCGGGACTGGTATTGTTACTTTTACAGTTAAAGTAAACTGTAAGCTGTAACATTTACTATTCCCTTTTCCGTTCCCGTTTCTGTTCCCTTTCCCATTTCCATTTCCATTTCCATTCCTATTCCCATTCCTGTTCCCATTACTATTATTATCACATATAAAAAACATAATATTATATCGTCGTAAGGTACTTTTTAGTCTACACCCACACGTAACTTATTAGAATGTATTTTGTATATACTTAATTAGTATGCATTGTCCATTATTATTCTATTTATGACACACGCCCTCGTCGCGGATTTCTTTTCAACGTATGCTAATTTGTAAGCACATCTAGTCGCCATTTACCGAGATACGAAACCACGTTGACAGTTCCCGAATTATCATCTCCAAGGAATCCGTTTAATTGCAACCTATCCCACATATTTTATCACAATAGACTAGAAAAAAAAATCATATACATAAAAGAAATATTTAGCGGAATATGTATTTGTAACAATGGCAGAAATTGTTGTTCTTCAAAGCGGTGACTTAATTGACAATCTTTCCTGATATACTGCTTATGATTCGTTTGTTAATGGTTTATTTATGAGCTTTCCGTTCGCAGGACAATGCCTCTATATATCAGCTGCACGCGCGGGGCCACTTGTTGATATCTCAGACTCTAACATAACAACACATTATCTTGATTTCTTCGAAAGCAGTGTACAATATCTGATCTAAAAACACCAAGCCGAAACGGTTAATATGAAATGGAAAACAAATCATAAGTCGATTCTAGGAAGAGCTATAATCTATTTATTACAGGGTGCTTTGTAAATGTGTTTTTAATCATTATAAGTTTGAACACAAGCTAGTAACTTTAGTAGCCTTCGCAGAAAAGAACTGTGGAGATATTGGGCATGAGTAAACCTCGGTTAACACGCAAATCGATAAAACTTTCGGACCCGAGCAGCTCTTAAAGCTCTTGGTTCTTATGATCACATACTGAATACTTGGCAAAAGACAACTTTTGCCAAATCTGAATAAGTTATCAGCCAATACGCTCATCAGCTTCATTAGGAGGCTGGACCTGTTGGATGACATATAAGTAAGCGTGAGCCCCAATAGGCCCCAATACGGTCGCAGTGGAGGGTCTGGTTTTCGGTCCACTTACTTTTGAACCTATCGTAACTAAACCTCGGTTCAGTATAGTATTCAGAGACAGTATTCAGTATAGGACAGAAACAGTATTCAGAGTATGACAGGGCTCATAACAGGGCATACCATGTCAACAAACATCTTTATAATATAAGATTGGTGGATAGCATGGTATGCTGCGTCTGTGATGATGCAGACTAGACTGTGCTCAACATTATGTGTAAACGTGAGGGCTATAATACTCGTATAAGTCTAACGCTTCTGAGTTAACCATTCTTGGAATCATGTGAGTTAAGGGGAATTTCAGATAGCAGACTTTTAGACTTCATGTAAAGAACAAAGATGATCGCTGAATAGGGTATCAGTGAACGCGAATGCTTTGGCTTAGAGAAATCGGCTTACAACAAAAAAAGAAGAAGAAGACGTTCCGCACGGAGTCAACTGCAGTTCAATGATTGAAAATGTGGTTCTTAAACAAGTGATTTCCAGTCGAGGTTCAATTAATTGGCTTCCAAAAAGCCAGACATCAGCCATCATACAAGGATATATGAAATATCACCAGCAACAGTAGAAGAACTGAAGGCCAATATCCGCAGGATAAAGTTTTTCTTTTTTCTGTTGATATACTTTGGTATAAGTGCCGTTTAACATGGGACCGATGATCGACGCTGACGATTGGGAGGGTTCATTGTTTCAAACGTAGCTATCACATGAGTGCGTATCATCGGTCGACCGATTAAAAACGCTCGAGCCATCGGTTAGCCTGTGGCTTGTCCGATCGTCAGTTTGTGATCAGGGCTATTCAACAAAGAGAGCTGTTCACATGCAGGCAGATCATCAGTTACGTTTAAAATAACTGTGTTGTTAAATTTGCGATTTTGCAAGCACATTAATGGCAATATAAATGGCAATGAGCAAGGAAAATTATCGTTTACTGAAATGCTAATAAGTGTAGTCGAACAAAAACCAGATACATCGTCGGAAAATTGCAAAAATCGTGATTTGAAACTTAAAGCTTGGGAAGTTGGGACGCTCAATAATTTTCGAGAAAATTGAGATTGCATGGAAAATTGAGATTGCATGTTTTGGGTGCTATCTGTTTTTCACCCCCTGGGACCCATTTCAAGTTAATGATTTTTATACTGAGTAGACTATATGAGATGGATATTACGTGTACCAAAGGAGAAGTTGGGACGCTCAATAATTTTCGAAATAATTGAGATTGCGTGGAAAATTGAGATTGCATGTTTTGGGTGCTATCTGTTTTTCACCCCCTGGGACCCATTTCAAGGAGGTTCCAGGTGGGGTGGTATTACATATACCAAAGGGGAAGTTGTCCTCCTCCAGTTTGTGATGTAGCTCATCGAATGAAGTAATCGACAATCGAAAATACATGAAGAATTTGTGGGGATGTTCTCGTAAATCCGAATAGAGGGTGAGAAAAGCACCTTTTATTGGCCTTTCAAAGCAAAGGTATGGGAAACTCCTCCAAGAATTCGATTTTTTTTTCGCCTCTCTATCAATCTTTTTACGAACAAAACGATAACAATGCGATGCTCTGCACTTTTCAGATACATGTTGATGACTGACCATATGACCTCTTGTGAAACCATGTATAGAACTGATGATCAGTTGCGACCGATTGTCAGCACCGATCATCGGTCCTATGTGAAACGGCACTAATTATAAATTATACCAGATATTATAAATAAATCTATAAACACAACTTTTTTGAAGGCCTGGCGTGTTTTTTTGTTAAATTCGAGTTCAGCGACAAAACATTTCTATAAGATTTCAGTAGTAAGAAAAAAATATTCTAAAGAAACCTCTGGACAAAAAAATCGCTTCAGGTACCATTTACAGAACATTTCCAGACTGGGAGTATGTCAGCATTATAAATAATTTGATGATTACCAGATATTTAGTAGATAATAAAATTTTATGCCGCCAAAAATATTTAAATTCCTTATTAAACGTACTTTTCGATGGCGTCTCAATATAGTTATTATGATACCATTTGAAAAATTAAGTTGCTCCAACACTTTGCTCCAAATTTCATACGTCAAAACACTAATATTTTTGACCTACATCAATTTTTACTGTTTCTATTAATACTTGCTATTTGTTTGCTATAGCTTACTTGCTATTTACAGTTTCTATTACAGAATTAATCGGAAGTCGTCAGGGAACTTTAAATTCAACATTAAGTTAAACCCAAAAATTGTTATAGCTGTTGAAGTCTCACTTTTATGTAGGTCCTTGGATTCAGAATATGTATGCTCGTGTTCTCTCATGAGTTTAACTGTCACCTGAAGAACACGACAGTTTACAACACTATTATTATTCTTATTCCGCACTGACTGAGGTAGAACTAGCCCGAAACTGTGACGTATAGTGCAGTGGTAGGGTTGCAAATGACACTGTTTTTGACATGATTATTGTATTTAGCAAATGACAGGAACAGATGTATTAATTCTCTGGTGCGATGAAGGACAGAAAGATAAATATTGTCTTGCTGTATGAAGATGTTTCTGTTGCTTTTTTTGATTTATTAAAAATTTCAATTTATTTTAAATAAATTCTAATTCGTCGTTGATAATATCTTTTGATGACTTTAGCATTTCTTGTTCAGTTTCAATACTCATTTGCTTTTACTTATAATTTTGTCTATTTAAAATAAAACAAAATGGGGTATATCTATCGATTCTTATATCTGTAACTAACAGTACACCCTGTACTATTCTTACCCAATAACTGTTCGTCAACACGTCGCTGAGTGGTTAAAGGAAATGGTTAACAAACAAAGAGGAAACGAAAAAGCTACAGATTCTGCGATAACGGATGGAAGATGTAGATATATATTGAATTAAACAGTTAAGAGGCCATTGCCCGTGAAATCCATATGGAAACTAAAAAAATATGCTCATCATAGCTTGATAAAATATGCAGCAGAGAGAAATTAAGTTTTTAAAATTCCGTTTAATAAATTAACTAAAGCTGCATTGCATAAGTAAGGAAATAATATACAGAGTGTAGTTTTAATAAGGTTGATATGTATATTATAAATAAACAAAACATGCTGCCATGTGACTTTCACGAAGTTTTAAGTTTTTTGTAGTTTACATGTTGTTTAGCGCAGGATGTACAATATGCAGGGTGTTGCAAAAGAATATTTTTAATAAACCCCTGTATCTTTTCTAATTATTAGAAAGTTTTTTTTTTCAAATATATGTGTGGGAATTTCAAAATATTTCAGTCAGTTTTCATTTTTTACAAAATGGGGAAAGCACCTGCTAAAATAAAACAAAACTATAAACTAAAGTAAAATAAATAACAGAAGAGTTCAAGCGTTCATAGAGCAAGGATGGTGTTAGCGTTACAATCTGAGTTTGTTTATACATGCTACCCTTGAAAGGGGTTGGAACCTTTGGTATGAAGATAACACTGACGTAATTTTCCACGTAACACCAAAACACTATACCGCACTGAATGGGCGATTCGCCAATCAGATTGGAATCATATGGAGATGATTAAAACTAAACCTATGCTATTACACTATGTCCTATTAACACTTAAGCTATTGGTACAGTTTACTGAACAGTTGCGTTTCCTAATTATACGTAAATTTAAAGAGACACTTCGAAATTCCTCAACTTTTCAAAATGAAAGAGAAAATCCAAAATTCATATCTATTCCATACGATCGTCGTTTCACCCGTGGTTTTGGTAAGGTTTTTAAAGAAATAGGCATTCATCAGGAAATAAACTACAATAACTTTTAGGCAATCCGAAAGACTAAATAGAAACTAAGGAAAAGTCAGGAGGAAAAGTCGGGGATGTTGGACAAATACAAGGTCAACTAGATTCAAGGAACATATGGCTCATCTCAAATATGGTAGAGTAGATAAGTTTAGTGTCACCCAACATGCGTTTGAGAACAACCATAAAATAGATAGTAGCAATTTAAGACTCATTAGGAACGTAACACATTCCAGACAACTGGATGCTTTTGAGAGTTTGGAAATTGCGAAATGTAAAAATAGTATGAATGATGACAGAGGGCCAATCCCATACAGCTCGCTTTAGTGGTTGGTAAATCAAGGTTCATTGAGCCGTAACAATGGTTTAGGTGTAAATAGGACACAGTGTTAGCATAGGTATGGTTTTAATCAGCTTCAGATGATGCCAACTTGGTTGACGAAACACGCATCGAGTGCAGTATAGTGTTTTGGCGTTATGTGGAAAAACACGTCAGTGATATAATAATAATAATAATAATAATAATAATAATAATAATAATAATAATAATAATAATAATAATAATAATAATATATTTATTTTCCAATAGGTCAATACAATTGAATAGGAATAGTCAAATATACAAATACACATACCTATAACTACTAGACTAGTTATTGTCCTTAATCTAATTATTAAAATATTCGTTTAGAGTATAAAAACATGCATCAGTTAGATATTTTTTCAGTCTCCTTTTAAAACTATAGATAGAGGGACACATTTTAATTTCATTAGGTAACCTATGGAACATTCTTAAGCCTAAACAGTTGGGTGTATTAAAAGATATCTTACATCGGCCGAAGGGTACATTAAATAGATTAGTTTGCCGAGTATTAATCGAATGTATTTGATATCTGTAGTCGAACTTACTTTTATTAATAAAAACGTACAAACACATTTCATATAAAAACAGAGAAGGCAACGTTAAAATATTATAACGACTAAATATATGTCTACAAGATTCTCCAACTGACACTCCTAACATACACCTAATTACTCTTTTTTGTGCAATAAAGACACCGTTGGAATGGCAAGAACCACCCCAGAAACAGATACCGTATCGCAAACGTGACTCAGCCTGTGCATAGTAGAGCTTCAACAATTGGTCCATCAGCAGAACGCTTCTAATGTTGCGAAATTGATATGAGATTGAATTTAACTTCATAATCAACTCGTCACAATGGTAACTCCAGGTTAGACATTCATCTACAGTTAGTCCCAGAAATTTTACAACGTTTGTATTATTAATACGAGTATTGTTAATATTAATGTCAATATTACCATAGTCCTTCTGTCGATTGTGGAATCTAATAGCTTGGGTTTTGTTGACATTAAGAAACAGAGAATTTTGAGTGAACCATTCACACATACAAGACATCAACGTATCACACATCACAGATAATTCATTATCAGATTTATTTGAAATTATTACCGACGTATCATCGGCATAAAAGGTTAGAAGTGCAGATTCTGTCAACTTATCTAGGTCGTTGATATATAATAAAAATAGGACAGGGCCCAACACCGATCCCTGTGGCACTCCAATACTTACCTGTTTTGCTTCAGATGATACATTATTGATACAAACATACTGTTTACGATTCTGAAGAAAAGTCGAAACCCACTTCAAAGGTGTGCCTCGAATACCATATTTTTCCATCTTTTGCAACAAAATGCCGTGATTAACGCAGTCAAAAGCCCTGCTAAGGTCACAGAAAATTCCAACAGGGCACTCTCCAGCTTCTATAGACTTAATAATACGATCATAGTATGAATGCATAGCAGTAGAGGTCGACCTATTCGACATGAATCCATGTTGATTATTGGACATGATATTGTATCTGTTAATAAATGACAACAACCTATCTAAAAATGCATGTTCAAATACCTTGGAGAATGCTGCAGAGACGGTAACTGGCCTATAATTTTCCACGAGACTCCTATCGTTCTTTTTGAAAATCGGTCTTATTTTTCCTTTCTATACATGCCTATATATACCTATATATACATGCTACATTGTAGTAAAATACATAAAACATGTTATGTCATTTTAATTAATTAATATACAGGGTGTCCACCTAGTGCGCGTAAGTCCAATATCTGGGTTAATAAAAGAGATAACTTAATTTTTTTTTTCTACAGGGTTGTCTAATATCCCGAGCTGCACAAAATGAAAATATATTTACATATTCAGGGTGTTCAGTTTTTCCTGGACAGGTACCAACTTCGTTTTTCTAAATGGAAATATATATTTTTTATTGCTTTTTCGAACTAAACCCTTGATTTTAGTAGGACTTTCATCAGCCTTCCCTATACCTAACTTAAACTGTTTTTGAATTATTGACTGGTGAATATTGACATTTTTGCAACTTTGACACCCTGTAAAATCTAAACGGTTTGAGATCAAGCAAAACGGTTTGCACATTGCTATCTTAACTTTTTATAAGCTATCGTTTGATACTAATTTCAAATTTATCCAAGAATTAAAAATTTTCAAAATTTTCGGAAAATTTTTAATTCCTGGATACATTTGAAATTAGTATCAAACGATAGCTTATAAAAAGTTAAGATAGGAATGTGCAAACCGTTTTGCTTGATCTCAAACCGTTTAGATTTTATAGGGTGTCAAAGTTGCAAAAATGTCAATATTCACCCGTTAATATTTCAAAAACAGTTTAAGTTAGGTATAGGGAAGGCTGATGAAAGTCCTACTAAAATCAAGGGTTTAGTTCGAAAAAGCAATAAAAAATATATATTTCCATTTAGAAAAACGAAGTTGGTACCTGTCCAGGAAAAACTGAACACCCTGAATATGTAAATATATTTTCATTTTGTGCAGCTCGGGATATTAGACAACCCTGTAGAAAAAAAAATTAAGTTATCTCTTTTATTAACCCAGATATTGGACTTACGCGCACTAGGTGGACACCTTGTACATTTGGTATTGGAGAAAATGTATTTTTTAATTAGGTTGGGGAATATTTTTATTCAAGGGGAAAGGTTTACGAGTAGATAACTGAGGAATATGCAAACGTAAGATCTCACGCATGGGGCGATAGTCGATATTACTTTTCAACGGTTAAAAAACATGTTAGTCGTGATCTAATATGAAAAGTTCGACTATATGAATTAGAAATTCTGTATTTGGGTATCCGTTGGAAGGGACGATGGTAAATAGCTTCCATCCACCTTACGGAAAACTTATATTTGATATATTGTTTATATTTTCGATTTTTGAATATGTAAAGCACGATAATATGGAGCTGATTCATGACACACCTTCGAAGATGGTGCGATAAATCGTATTACTTCTGTCCGTAAAAGGATCACGTGAAGGTGCACCACCTCACTATGCTGTTGCTGTGCGGCAATTTTGGATGACAATTTCCCAGGGCATTGGATTGGTAGAAGTGGTCGCGTCGAATGGCCACCAAGATCACCTGATCTATCCCCTTTAGATTTTTTCCTGTGGGGTCATTTGAAATCGCGGGTGTATGCCACGCAGCCTGAAACACTAGAGGTGTTGCTTCAGAGAACTGTGGAAGAATGCCGATTAGTAACACTGGATTGTTTGCAAGCTAACGGGGGTCATTTTGAGCAATACATTAAATAAAACTTGTTTTTGTTTTGCTTCAGCTTTACATTTGATACTTTTTTTTTGTAAACTGATCGACACATCCAAAAAGTTAATGTTCTTGGACTACGTTCATAAATTGTCACCATTTCCAGTTAAACCGGAAGAGGATTATTGATATTTTTACTCATAGCTCATGTCACGCCACCATGTGGGCGATTACAGGGTGTTAATTTCTGTTGGATTTTGTGTGGATTTTTATCCACACAAACTACATAAACCTAGTTTATGTATTCGGTCATCTCACTTCCGCAAAATATTTCGCTAAGTATGTGGTATCGTCTTTCTAGTTAGCCGCGGTTAACAGCGCATGAAGCCACCCAATACTGCGACCGAATTATTCGTCAAGCAAATGAACTCATTACTTTCTAGGTAAAAAAGCTTATTAGCATGGACCGTAATTCACGGCAGTTTGCACGAAGAAATTCGTCTCGCGAAAAGGTTCATTCCCACGAGACCGCAGGTCACGGAAGCTGGAATAAGAGCTAGGACACGGATGTACTTCAGAGTCAAGTTTTACTGTTCTTAATTAAGCGAGTTTTTACGCTTGGTCTTGATTTTACCGGCTATAATCAGAATTGCTCTTTTAATTTTTATTTCCAAATCGACATAATAATTTGAAATTGTTCCCATGCTTATTATGCTGTATATTTATAAAAGTATTTGATTAATTATTAAACTATAAAGAGTGATTATTGTCAAACTGTTCAGTCTGTATTGGTAATGTGGGAGTGTTGTTGGCAAGCACCGATGATTTTTTATTAAAAATGTCCACAGTTAGTATTTACGAATGCATTCAGATAAATAAATTTTCACTTGTAATCTCCTTAGTGATTGAATTATTTCCAGAAATTTATCTGATGGCACGAATATTTTGAAAATTATAAGAGTCGCAGGCCAGGGATAATTTTCTTAAAATATTCTTGACCGAGGAAAAATTTCCTATATTAATTTAAATCACAAGGGGGATTCGATAAGAAAATTTCGTGGCTATTAAAATTTTAGAAAAATAGATCATTTTTACCACGAATGAAACTTAAATATAAAAATAATTAATTTATTAATTAATTTAAAAAGTTCAGTTTTCACTTATATTTATTTCCCATTAAACCGAGAAGAATTCTTGTTATAATTACAAAATTACTTAAATTTAGTTACTGAAATTTGTTACTGTTCAGTAATCATTAAATAAAATTTAGAGTACAACAAATTTACAGTTACAGAGTACATTAACACATTGCTTTGTGCATCAAATATCTGTTTTTTTGCGTCGACAAGTAACTTTAAATTCGAAAGTGACTCTGTATTACCACGTCATTATTGTGACATTTAAAATGAGTGACATGAAGAATTTCCAGTGTAATTTTGTGAGAAGTTGTAGGAGGATAAATATTTCCGGAATTTTTTTTCATTGCTATGGTAATCATGATTGGTTAGAAAAAGTGAGTGTAAAATTTTCATTAAAATATTTTTAGATATTTTTCAATTATCATCCATAAATATATGGATGATAATTGAGTTATATTTATAACAATCTATACATGGATGTCAATATCATTTATTGTACCAGATAATTGAAATACAGTCCTGATATAAACTACATGTATCATGTGGTAAACAAAGAATACAAAGTTCCTTTCGGTAAATATCATGTCCAGAAACCTGCTCATTCACAAAGGTTTCATAGCTTGCTATTCTGTCGCTGGATGGAGGCACTGAAATTTCACTGAAAATATATTGGTTGAAATTATGAAGGAATTAACTAATCGACATTGAATTATACATATGAAATGTTATGGTTGCAGCTTTTTGTTGAAATTACGGTTATTCCGCACTGACGAGGGCATAGTAAGCACGAAACTGCGCAGTCAGCGGACAGCAGGATGACCACTAGAGGCAGCACGAGCTATCCAGTGGTAGGGTTGCCAACTAAAGTGGTCTCGGTTGTTGTTATCTTCACTAGAGTGCACGGTATGGATCCTCTGATACGATCAAAGATATAGACGAAGTTCCTGTTACTGACAGACTGCCGTTTCTACATAATATCCTATATATTAGCAAATGTACTGGCTTTTTGGTCACACTAAACCGATTAAAATCATTAAATTAACAATTTTTCCATTATCAAATAGTAATCAGCAAAGTTGAGACAAATATTGTAGTAATAATATCACTGGTTTCTATTGTATTGATACAGGGTGCTCCTTAATGTCATGTCCATACTGTTGGAGCTAATTCCTTGTCCAATTTTATAACTAAGAGTCCAAATAAACGCGTGTCCTAAATTGACTCGATTTTGAGATACAGGGTGCAGGGGATACAGGGCTGGAGTCACTTAAGGCAGGGAGATACAGTCACTTTCAGCAATTATTGTAAAGTAATTTTAATGTAATTACAGTGATATTTGTAGTTACTATTTAGGTTTGTTTCTTGAATTTTTTTCTAGTATTTGTAGATATTAAATTCCTGCTATAAAAATGGGGACATTCCAGTTATTTATACTTTTAATATAATAAATATTGATTGCACTGTAATAGTTTTTATTTTTTTATCGAAAATGAGCAAGATACGAAAAAAATGCAAGAAACAAAAAAGTTTTATTTAAAAATATTTCAGCTAAAAAAATACAAAACTTGTAAAAAAACCAGTGGCATCCAATGTTTTTCCCATAAATTTCAAATAGGTTATCCTCCTGGACGCCATTGGAAACAAAAATTTTAATCTTTTCACGTTAAAATAAGCCTTTTACTATTTCAAACTAACGTACCAATTTTCATCCAAATCGGCGAAAGAGTTTCCAAGATATTAATAAAAAAAAATATTTTTTTATAAGAACCCTGACAGCCTGTATCTCGAAATCGAGACAATTTAGGGTACACGTTTGATTGGACTCTTAATCATAAAATTGGACAAGGAATTAGCTCTTACAGTATGGCCATGACATTAAGGAATACCCCAGAATAAGAAACAAGTGGTTTTTATTCGGGATATACATTGTCTTGCTTGCGAGGATAAATTATCGTCAAGTTGTATTTTAAAAATGTGCGGAAAGTGTAAGGCGAACAGACGTAATCAGTGGAAGAATTCCAAAATCAATTTCTGCATGTTTCAGGATAATAACTTGTGTGAGGATTAAAGTGTGGGCTTTTTTTTCTTGAATCAGAAATTTTAAGGTGCATATAATCAGGAAAATGCACCACATTGACCACAAACATTAACATTCTCCCTATAGTTCTAGATTACCTATTGTAAGCGGGAATATGTCTATATATGCTGACTAACTTGAAACATAGTTCCCCATTTTCTACATCCCCATCGAAGTCGTATTTGAATATATCAGAAGTCCTCGACATCCGATCTCCATCCAAATACTTTTCAAATTGTGCAACCTATATAACTTTATGCGTTTGCCTTGCAATAAACTGTGCATTGTTACCTGCATTTTGTATGGTACTACAACTTACATTAACTATGTTAGAATAGGACAATAAAATTGTAATTAAACAAGCTGGAAATGATAACTCTAGCGAGTTCTCATGCTAGTTTCATTAAAAACATGTGAAGTCGTAACTCAAGATAAGGTCCATACACGCTGTTTTCTGTTAGCTGAAATGTCAGACTGCGAAATGTCGGCTGGACATTAAATAAATTACAAAATATTTACCAAGCTCCATCGCTGATGGCTGTGACGTGTCACTTGTTTAGAGAAAAACAAAAATGATACTGCAAGTTGTGAGGTAAGGCCAGTGACCTGTGCTAATGAGAAGGATATACAATAGTACAAGCAGGGCGGGTCAAATATACATTATTAATTAATTGTTTTTGTTTTTTTTTAACAATGTTTCACTGAGATTTTACATACGAAGCGAATCGATTTAGAAGTGGATTTGTCATCGAGTATTTAAGTATCTACTGAATTTAACCATTAATTTTTTAGAGGCTCTATTTTCAAATGAGTTGGAGAAGAATTATGGACAATCTTTTAGTAAAGTCGATGAAGCTGCTTGTTTGCCGATAAAACTACTTCCAGTTAAAAAAGTCGTTAGTGATTATCAATCACAATGTGGGGGAATCTTTTTAATTATTTTTATTGTATATTTTTTAATATATTAAAACACAAATTATAGACAACAAAAACATTAAAAAGATTATCCTCACATTCTCGATAATGAAAATACAATAAATGTATCATTAGCATATTATGGGACCATTTCTCAAAAAAATATATAACTTCTAATCTTGAGGTTAGTTTTCTTGTAGCTCTAGGTATCGGGTTTTTTTTCACTTTCCTCCAAAACAAATACCATGTCCAACATTCTTCTTTGGAGAATTTCATTTTGGAGACGCAAAAATAAATTGTTGCAATGATAACAATTTTGACAGTATGCAAGTGAAAAGGTTTACTAATTTTGTTTTTCATGGCACACTCCGCAATGAGCAACAAATGGCGAGTGAATTTGAATAAATTGGTCGTTATTTCCTAAACTATACCATAGGAGTTTATGACATGTGGGTATCAAAAGACGCAAAATAAGATGCCAAAGACGGGCAGTTAAAAAAATGTGGGTGGTTATTTGAAAAAAATGAGTTTTGATTCATTGGAATATTTCAAATTAGAAAATTCGCAGAAAATACACATGAGCAGATAATGAAACTTTAGATCAACAAAAAAAAGTTTCTTCCTCTAAAAGTCTGAGAAAATCGCAACTTGCCATCTCTTACCGTTTCTGAGTAACTGATTTTTAAAATACCCCTTGCAAGAGACATTTTTGGCATAAAAGTTAAGATTGCGGACCAACGCAACGGTTAGAGCAAAGGGTCGAGACTATGAGGTATCAGACTATTCAAAATTTTATGCAGAATTCTAAAATGAAGAGAAGTTGGTGGGTGCCATTTAAAGAACAAAGTTGACGTCGGTATCTCCTTTATGGTACACCCTGTATTCTTGACAACGAGATGCAGTTAAAAAAATTAAGGGAATATGGTATTTTCGTTTTTGGTCTACCTCTAACCGTTTAGAGACGCAATCAAACTATTTCATACTAATGGGACACCCTGTATATCAATTTTATATATTTTTCTTGTCTCTAGATTCTATGATCTAAAATAATAAAAACTAAGTAATTCGCAACTCGACCAGAAGAGTAGAAGAAATCCCCATTAAAAATATTATTAAAAATATTAAACAACAATAATCTACCAAATTTAGCAGCAAATTAATTTTATACGTGGCATTATACAGGGTGTATTTTAAGTTCATGTCATAAATGAAGGAGGTGATACTTTGGATCATTTTAGGCACAAAAGTCTTAAGAAACCAAGAGTCTGAGGTTAGTGGTTTCCACGACAGATGGCGTTAAAGTTTTTTTATATACCGCATTTTTTAATTATATCTGAAGTTGTATGACATAAATGGACGTGGAATTGAAAAATTCATTAATTTGTTTAATTCCTTGTCATATTTCAAATAAGAAAGATCTCTAGCATGTTCTTCATAGAATGGGCCATTTTCTAGTTATTTTTTTTTATTTACATTTAATTTTAACTTCAACTTGTCACATTTCATGGTATTTAAATCGTGGGCTGTTCTTGTTACTTGATAAATATCAATACAAATTATCATGGCTAACAAGTGAGTAAATTATAACATAAGAAGTTTAGTTTGCTCTTTTGTTTTTCTTCGGTATTTTTCAAAAACTTTAACGCCCTCTACCGTGGAAACGAATAACTGCAGATCTTTGGTTTCTTAAACCATCTTGAGAATCCAAGCCAAGGAACATTTTCGCTTCTTAAGGAACTAAAATGACCCATGGAATTACCCCCTTAATTTAATTTTAGACAATATATACCCGCTATATAACTTTGTTACAAATTATTCTAATGATATAATTACTTCTTGTTGTTCATCCCACGAAAAGATATTAAATAATACAGAGAAAAAAATATTTTGAAGGCTCACGGTCTGAGAATATAATACCTACGATATAATGACTTTAAAAATCTATTATGAGAGTAACGTTCGACATCACGTCCCACATATTGGCGGAAAAAACCTCATATATAATAAGACTAGGTAGGTATCGATCGCAATTTGAATAAAATATAACTTTCGAAGCGGGCGTCTCTTTTGCACTCATTCAGTAGTAGTTGAACTTGGTATTCGGGATATTTCCCGCAATAACTAAATTCCTAGATTACACTAACCCGTATTGCGTTACCTGCAGCTCTGCAGGAAAGTGAAATTTTATATGAACACAAATTGCTATAGATAGAGTAATGATCCATGATATTTCCAATAATAGGTATTTATCTGTAGGATACAAGTTACTTACATGTGCAAAAAGTCGCGTCTGTTCTGGAACAGACGCAACATGATTTTGAACATGACATTGTCAAATTTAAATAAGTAGACGCTACAAATAGATGCCAGTATAATTTTAAATTTATTTTTGAAAACAACACAGTTGATTGAATAAGTAAAATTAATTGTTTGTTTTGTTTTGAAAATAATTGTTTAGAAAAAAACATTGATCTCATATAGATGTTCCAAGAAATATATAGAAAACACTCTATATACTATTATTTCGGCTTGTTAGGCCTTTTTCAATAGAATAAATGTCTATTACTAAACATTTCCAAGCGCGTTTTCGTTATTTATTTGTTTACAAGTTTACCCACCCCCGATTGATCCTTACCATCTGGTAAAGCCCGAGTTTTTATTACCTTTTCTAAGAAGGGCGAGGGTGTAAAATCTATCTGATCATTCGTAGTACACGGATTTATAATTAAAGATTTTTTAATTTCTAATTGTTCTAACAGATCTAAGCACTTTCCTTTCTTTTCACGATGCAGTACCTTTACATTTTTCTGATCTATAAAATGATTGTTTTCTATGCAATGCGTGGAAAATCCTGAATTTTTTGCGTTATTTTATATGGATTTTTTATGTTTTTTTATTCTAGTTTCAATACTTCTACCAGTTTGACCCACATACATGGCATTACAATCCGCGCAGTTAATTTGGTATATTCCCTATTGTTTTAATTTATTAACCCTTTCTTTGTTGTTTATCAAAATCCTCCCAATAATACGCTTGTTGACACTAACAGTTTTACACCTGTTTCATTCTTTTCTGCGAGCTATTTTTTCGCTATAACCTGGGACGTGATTAATATAACTATAGGTGCCTTCTTTTTCCCGAATATTGTAAAACTCCCGACGAATTAATTTCTTCCTTTTGTTTTTTAGCATGCTTATCTATTAGTTTTTCTTTACATCCGTTGTTTCTTGCAATTTGTTTGATTGTACTTAATTCTTTTTCAAAATCTGCTTTTTCCAGCGGAAACATTAAAAGCCTATGTATTAAACTATGGAAAACTTTTTTATTTGCCAGGACTGCTGCGAACTTGCTGGTATAATTGCGTCACAATTGCGTTGGTTTTCTATAAACCGAGAATTTTAATTTATTTTCTACCTTTCTTATTGTTATCTCCAAATAGTTTAATTGATTGTTTTCCTCCTTTTCCATTGTAAACTGAATATTATCGTTAAGCGAATTTAAAAAATTGAGTAAGCCGCTCAATTTTCACGATGTTTCATAAAGAACCATCCGCTTCGAGTATTCACTTTATATAGAATAAGTAAAAGTTGTGATAGAAAGCCTGTAACTGATGATAGATAAGATTGAAGATGAAGGATATTGTAAAATGGAAAAAGATACCTTACAATAGTTTCAAGGACTTCTAATTTTAATTAATTGCGAATTTTCTACAGACATCTCTCTATAAACAAGCATTGTTTGTCGCCCCCTAATTCGATAGCATCGTATGTTTGCCGTGACACCCCTACCTTCTTTTCTTGGAGTAGTCACCGAGTGAATTGGTAAAACCTACAGGTAATTTACAAGAGCGTAAAATACATCTGCTTTTTTATTGTGAAAAAGATGGATTGTTAAACTTTTTTCCTTAGTTTAACGTGACAATACCATATCCCTTCATTATAATTATTTTTATTATTTATTGTAAAAATGTTAAAAATATATTAAAAATTGTCATAGAGAACGTCTACAATTAGAGAGATTTACCAAAAGTTCTGAATATGTTTATAGTCGAAAAAAAAGCTATACGGGGTGTAAATTTAGTGGAGAATTGTTCATAACTCGGCAGGCACGGACCTTGGAGGAATTTTACGTAACACCATTATACTATACCATTTGGAGCTCCTTTTAAAAATATTTTTGATCCTACAGGGTGTTTCATGTTAAGGTGGCAGACCCAACTTATATTTTTTTAAATGGAAAGACCTGTATATTTTTACATATTCAAAATCTACGCAAAATTCTTAACTCATAGATACCAATATGTATGTACTCTAATGCAGTCGTTTTTAAGATATTTAATATTTTGTAAAAAAAAATCAGAAGCAGACTTCAGTTTCAGGTGCAATTACGGTTAAGTTTTTTGGAATTTCAAAAAGATTTTTCGTACACAAATAGTCAACATAACTGTGTATACTTCTATGATTAAATCATTTGATTAAATTATACAGGGTGTTAATAAAATAGAAATGAATGTCGTAAACTTAGAACGAACGTAACTCGATTTTTTTAAATGGCACGACCCATATTTGATTCCATATCTCAAAAGCCATTAAAAAGACCTTTCTCTACATGTATCACAATGTGTGCTTAAACTTAACAGTTTTCGAATAATTTGATATTTTTATTATTTCACGTATTTAACAAGGTTTTATTCACTGATGAGGCTACGTTTCATAAAAATGGTTGTGTTAATAGGCACAATTTTCATTACTATGCCACGGAAAACCCTTACATTGTTTCAACCATCGATTACCAGCACAGATGGTCTTTAAATGTTTGGGGAGGAATTATTGGAACATACATAATTGGCCCACATTTTTTTAATGAAAACCTGCCTGGTGATATTTATTTACAATTTTTGCAAAACCAATTCTAGGAATATCTAACTGTAATACCCCTAGCACTAAGAAGGAATATGTGGTTCTAGCATGATGGGGCACCACCTCACTATAATAGTAGACAAGTGAGGGAAGTTTTAACTGTTGAATATCCAGACAAATGGATAGGAAGAGGTGGTCCTACAGTTTGGCCTGCCAGATGTCCGGATCTTACAAGGATGGATTTCTTCTTATGGGGTTACGTAAAAAATGAAGTCTACAAAATTCAACCTACAACGCAGGAGGACATGATGATGTGAATTTAAAATGCTTTTCATACAGTAACTGAGGGAATGCTGCGAAATGTAGGCCGGAATTTTCATCGGAGGACCAATGCATGCCTCGAACAGAACGGAAGACATTTTGAACATTTGCTTTAATTTAGTTTAAAAAGTAAATTTTTCTAGACTATTTGTTGACATTCCCTACTTATTATTTATTATTCTTTATATCCTGTTTTAAAAAATATTTCTTATAATAATCCAATAATTCACCCCAAAACATTTATTAGACAATCTGTTGAAACAATGTAAGCGTATTCCGTAGCATATTAATGAAAATTGTGCCTATTACACAACCATTTTTATGAAATGTAGCCTCATCAGTGAATAAAACATTGTTGAAAAAATCTGGTTCTTCTTCGTCGAATTAAGTGCTCACTGACAAAATCGTATTCGATTATTGAAATCGTTTTCACTAAATTCTTGCAATAATTGGATATGGTTCCAGTGACATTTTTGTTGCTTTAGAATTTTATTTACTGACGTATGACTATTTCGGAATTGTTTCTTAGTAAACTTCATTTTTTTAAACTTATACCCACTTCTGAAGGAACAATAATTACCAAGTTAGTTGTACGGATTAACAAAATTACTAATTCATTGACACTTTGAATTGTCAAAATAATTGTCCGAAGCCAACCTTCTTCGCAAATTAATTAGATTAGGAAAAGTTGTAATCGGCTCGAATAATAATTATCACGTGAAATAATACAAATATCAAATTATTCGAAAACTGTTAAGTTTAAGCCACATTGTGATACATGTAGAGAAAGGTCTTTTTAATGGCTTTTCAGATATGGAATCAAATATGGGTCGTGCCATTTAAAAAATCGAGTTACGTGTGTTCTAAGTTTACGAGATTCATTTCTATTTTATTAACACCCTGTATAATTTAATTAAATGCTTTAGTCATAGAAGTATACACAGTTATGTTGACTATTTGTGCACGAAAAATCTTTTTGAAATTCCAAAAAACTTAACCGTAATTGCACCTGAAACTGAAGTCTGCTTCTGATTTTTTTTTACAAAATATTAAATATCTTAAAAACAACTGCATTAAAGTACATACATATTGGTATCTATGAGTTAAGAATTTTGCGTATATTTTGAATATGTAAAAATATACAGGTTGTTCCGTTTAAAAAAATTTAAGTTGAGTCTGCCACCTTAACATGAAACACCCTGTAGGATCAAAAATATTTTTAAAAGGAGCTCCAAATGGTATAGTATGAAGGTGTCACGTAAAATTCCTCCAAGGTTCGTGCCTGCCGAGTTATGAAACAATTCTCCACTAAATTTACACCCTGTATACTTCTACCTAATATGTAAATGATTATTTTTGAAAAAAACCCTATCGGGTAAAACATAACTAACATTAGTTCATTGTGTGTTAATTCACGGCACAATAAACAATAGACTGTGTATCTTAGATTCTTCAGTCTATCTATGTATGTCATGGTTTTTTGCGAAAAATTCGACATCGGCGATAAATTGTTCATTGGTTGATTGCCACCTCTGCTAATCGAATCAGTGATTTGTTTACTAATTTTAATTTTGTTTCATTCACGCCGCTGATAGCATTTGCCCGTCTGAATACGAGGAATGTCAGCTTATTAAAAACTCATTTAGATATCTTGTGTTCTGAAAAACTATCGTAATTTTTGCATAATATGAAAAGCAACAGGCGAAAAGAAGGAAGAAATACAGGAAAGAATAGCAGAAGGAGTGAAATGGGAGGGCTGTTTCATGTTTTGAAGTCAAAAACTGTTTCCAGAAATATCAAGAAAAGAATATATAAAACTATAATAAGACCAGTAGTTATGTATGGGAGTGAGACATGGAAACTAAATATAAAAGAACGAAGATCACTAGAAATATTTGAAAGAAAACTATTAAGAATGATACATGGAGGCGAAAAAATTGAAGATCTATGGAGGAGAACAAATGAAGAATTTATGGAATTATAGGGGGAACCATCTATAACGAATGTAGCCAGAGCACAAAGAATGAGGGGGTTAGATTGCGTAACAAGACTCAAGGATGACAGACCGACAAAACAAGAAGGAATAACTGGGAGAAGAAAAAGAGGCAGGCCAAGATCAAAATGGTTACAAATGGTGGAAAGGGACCTGGAGCAAACGGGAATAGGGGACTGGCAAAGAGCAGTAAGGAATAAACAGAAATGGAGAAGAACTTGCAACCAAGCCATGGGCCTTCTTGACTCGCAGTACTGATTATATATATGAAAAACACAGTTGGGAGCACCCCTAATAGCTAACACTAATAAATATTATATTTCAATTTACTCCATATTTCGCCTGTGATATTCATGTAACTTGTCAAACGCTAAATCAATAACTCAATGGTTTTATTGTTACTAATGTGTTAGATAATATTTGGGATAAAAATGACATTTAAATTGAATAAATTTATAAACTATGTCAGTGTTTCAGCTTTAAGTGTTTGTTTTAAAGAAATAGCGCGTTTTTCACGCTAAATTTTCAAATAATTCCGTTTCTAAAAACAAATAAATATTTAGGTTCTTCGCCATATATTGTCCACAAATTTGTATAAATCACAAATTTTATTCATCTTCGTTAAACTTAAAATAAATAAAAAAATAATTAATTAAAATTAGAATTGAAAAACAAACTCAGTAAATAACATTTTTTAACATTATACTAGTCAGATTTATGGATTTCCATGTTACACACGTGAATGATGTATTTATTGTTGAACAAATTCACGTAATTTTCCAATAAATTATCTCACTCCCCACCTCATAATGCTAGACGCGTGAAACAGTTCAGATGTACAGGGTATTCGCGTATATTTTGACCCCTACCTACAGGGGTTATTAAGAAAGTTAGAAAAAAAGTTTAAATACAAAAGTTTATTGGTTTTTCACGTATTATCTTTTGGCTATGTCGAAAAAAATATTGCATGTCGGAAATTTGAGGAAACCAATTGAACATCATATTTTTAATTGGGACACCCTGTATAATTTTAGAGCTTTGGGAAAACATGTTTTTCCTGATTTCAAAAATATATATTTTGTTGACATTTGCACTGACAGTTTTCGAAATATTTAATATTTAATGTTTACAATAAATCATAAAAAAATATTAAAAAATGAAAATATTAGAAAATGTTTAAATAACTAAGGAGGTTGCATCGAAAATCGTTAAATATTTTTTATTACTGTTGGTTTCTACTGTTAAATATTTTCAGTTCTTTGTATTTTTTGTATTTTTTTATGGTACTCGCTGTCGAATATTTCGAAAACTGTCAGTGCAAATGTCAACAAAATATATATTTTTGAAATCAGGAAAAAAATGTTTTCCCACCCGTCTAAAATTATACAGGGTGTCCCATTTAAAAATATTATGTTCAATTAGTTTCCTCAAATTTCCGACATGCAATTTGTTTTTCGACGTAGCCAAAAGATAATAGGTGAAAAACCAAGCAACTTTTGTATTTAAACTTTTTTTCTAACTTTCTTAATAACCCCTGTAGGTAGGGGTCAAAATATACGCGAATACCCTGTACCTGGTTGCAAAATCTATTGGGCAATGCACACCACCACGGCGGGCCAATGCTCCACCTGGAGCAGAGTTCATCGACTGTTTGACTAAGCTACCCAATTAGACATTTTTTGTCATCATATACCTACTGTGAGACAGACGGTTTTGTAAAATCTAATCTAAAAAGTTTGGTCATCCTTCTACTTGCTGGAAATTACGGTAGTAATATCAATTATAAGCTTCCTCTCTGAGTGAGAAGTTATTGGTACCCGGCAGACCTGCTTGGTGACAGGAAGTCGTTCAAAATGAAATTAAAATACTGGTAATTATGACGAAATTAAAATGTCGCTAAACATTTCTATTTGGGAGCTTTTGAGTTATTTTTTACCTCATCAAATGTATCTAATGCAATACGAGTTATGAATACTTTATATCTTTCTTTATATAGAAATTAAGGCAAAAAGTTAACTAAAACATAAATTATTAATGAAATTATCAAATATTATGGTTCAATATTTGAACCATAATATTTGTTATCAACCCCTAACTAATGAGGTTTTCCAGGTTTCCCTCATTCCAGCACTGAATGGTGGTTAGGGCCTACCAACGTAAGTCGTTCCTAAGGCGCAAATGCGGGCCGCGAAATAATAATATGCCGCCCCCTCTCCCACACAAGCCTCAGACTTTCGGGCTAATCCTTGTGATTAGAATGAGGGGTAGAGATATTATTATATTATTATTATTATTATAATAAAGCTTTTCATTTTCGTGGTTACCTATAATCATAGGTACGCAAAGGAATAACTTTAATATTTTGAAGATATATCGTCACTAACTACTTTGCGTGAAATATGCACCTCCAAACGCTGAATTACAACGACATATCTTCATATCATCTCAACTTATTGTCTTTAATACATTTTTCTTTTTGATAGTGTTATCTACATCTTTTAAATATTGAAATATTAAACAAGCATCTACATTACATTAAAAATAATTATTTTTGGTCACATACCTTTTGTATTGAATTTTGACTAAAAAAGAATATTTTTTACTGATAAAACTGATATTGTTTTAGATTTTTTTCATCATGATTTTCATTAATACATCATACAATATGTTTGTAAAATAAAACACATATCTTTGACAGAATTTCGATGAAGTAATCGAAGCAAAACATAATTAAAATTTGAATGATGCATATACAGTTTGTTTCTTATCTTTCATTGTTTGTTGCAGATGCTGCCAGCAGTTATAGTTACTTTAACAACTTTCCTACTGGAGCTGTGTGGATCTTCACCTGTATATAACATGCAACCGGCGTTTATCACTAATACCTTAGGTAAGTTTTGCTCCATTCTGAAATAAACACCTGCTTTATATAACTTCTAGAAAAATACCAAAATAAAACAGGTAATGAATTTTGACTGATGATTGACTATCCAATGTTTCATTAGGTTTGTTCTAACAAGAATCCCAAATCGTCGGTGACTGTCGGGAGCATGCGCATTGCAATTTTTCCGTTCCATCAAAGCCAAAAGGAAATCGGTGATTGGTTCCTGATTGACAGTACACTGTTCTATCATGGCTTATGATTGGTTTGTGGACAATCGGAAAAGTTTGCGGATTTTTTAGGAACTCTGAATCAGAATCATGCGCAGTAAATTAGATGAAATGACATTCATCTCTACTAGTAAAGTCTTAACTGCATTATTATTATTCATGCTGATTGTGATTACGTACTGAAGTATTTTGATGTTAGAAGCCTATGTGAAGTTTTCTAAACAACTACAAATCATAAAACACTCTTTTATTATGGTTTTTTGTTTTTTGTTATTTTACAGGTGGTGTAATCCCAAAAGAAACAAACTATGAATCATGAAAATGCACCACAAATAAGTTACAGACATTATCTACTCTTTTCTTATCTATGAAACACTCCACAAATGGCAAAACGATAAAAAACGTCCAATGTTTTCGTTTTGTGTAAAAAAATGAGGTTAAGTCACAATAAATCCAGCCCACAGACTGCCACTCTTTACTCTTTGTCAGATTTGTCAGTTGTTCCATCACAAACTTCTGATTAGTTGCAAATTTGTCTCTACTAACGCATGCGCAGATATTGTGGTTACAATCAATTGGGGATTGATCAGAGTTTTCTTGTTAGAACAAACCTATAATAAATTTATATACATTCTTGACAACCAGTAACAGTAATGCAATGAATATATTTAGAATTAAGAAAGAAATTATATCATTTTGAATTTTCCAGTAATAATAATACACTTCTTAAAACCATTGAGAAGAAGAATTGACTGAAAAGATGTTCAAAAGTTTAAAACATCAACATTTTAGATACCTACATACATATATTAAGAGATTCAGAGATGTTTTCCATTACTTTATAATTCTATGGATCTTTTCTATTAAGAATTAATGTTATGTCACCCTATTCAAGTGAAATCAACTATCCCTAAGTACACTTTCAAACGGAAATATATGGTCAAAACTGGTGTGGGAATGACGAGAAGAACTGGACCATATTATGTATAATGAGGGTGACAATACATCAATATTCACAAGATAAAGTTGATGACCCAACTAGAAAGAGATAATCAACTATATATATTAGCTCAGAGTCAGGTGGGGCTGAATCAGATAATGAACCAAGAATTAGCATAAAATAACCAGACATAAAATGGAGAAACATTCATTAAAGAATCATCTCGAAAGCAGATTGAAGAACTTATCTTACTAAGCAGGAATTAATTATACACATCGTTACAGGTCGTCTGACAGGAGTACAGAAATGATACTTTTATAGAGTTTGGGTGTAAATAGAGAAACAGATCATCATTTCATGTCTGAATATGATACCTGTATCACAGAATATTCCTAAAAATCTTTCCGTTGTACGAGATTCGTTTTCAAAATAATCTCATTCTCAAGTCATTAGAACATACAAATGTTATTAAATGGTTCTCTTCTTTAAAGTTGTGATATTATTTTTACACGGTCAGAAATAATCATTAATCTGGAACCTTACATACCAATGTCAAGATAAAATCGAATCTGTTCACAAATGATTTAAAAGAATTAATAATCTGACGCGTTAGATCACGATACTCGGAATTTAAGATAATATTGTATGGTTTCATTTTTGACTGAACGATTAGAGGCGCTATTGTGTGTGACATTCCATTAGGTTAAAATTTTTTTTTATGCCACGGTTAAATCTAGACATGATCTGCCTTTTGAGTAGAGCAGGATCAAATTTAACTCTAGCAAACTGAAAATATCCGAAAATATCGGATATTCCGATAGGATATCCGAATAGATAGATATTCCGATAGAATATCCGAAACTCCTATCGGAGTTTCGGATATTCGGAGGAGTAAGAAGAAGAAGAGGGTGTAGAGATATTACCATTATTTACTTTTGGAGACGATCTGTTAATAAAATATTAAACAAATTGTACCTGTAGGTATAAAATCATAGCAGGTAATCAATAAACATTTTTGTAAAATTTTAGAACATATTTTTCAATATATATAGTAGAATTTTTAAACATTTATTGTATATGCTACACATAGAGAAAGAGAGTCGTCTTTTTTCGAAGTCAATAGAGTGTTTAAAATTCAACGGTAGTAGTACTATATACTACTACCAACGCTACTATCTGTTCGACAGGATTATGGTATGGAAGATACAGTTTTCCTGAGATTAACTTCTTATCTACCGATAAAAATAAACGCCAGTATTAGAAGTTTTGGAATGTGCAAATCTACAATAGATACAAGTCAATTATGATCAATAATAAAGTGTTTCTACTATTTTCTACGTGTGATAAACGTTTTCCTATGTAGAGAGATATATTCAAATTTATATCTTGTCATGATCAATTCTATTTATTATTCACTCTACATCAGCATTGTTAAACAAAATTCAAACTAACTTTGAAAACTATTTACCGGACCTGAATATGAAAATCAACCGAATGTAAATTTTAAATTGGTGATTCATAATTTGTTCCTAGTTACATACGTTAAACGAGGAGGAAATGTTTGAATGCCTTGCATAGAAATTGGCATGACGAACAGTACTGATATACAAATATAAATTTCTACTGAAACATTTGTAATAATTTTAATAATATGTGCAGAAATAGTCCTAATAAAATAATGAAACGCTTATGTTATAAATTAAAACCTGTTTAAGGAATTCAAACTGCATTAAGTGTTTTTATATAATTTGCAAATAAAGTTTTTTAATGTCAAAATTTTGTGCAGACATCAAATTTTAATTTTATTGATAAAAAACTTTGTACATTTGAATCTTATCGTCGGACAAATTTTTCTAATTGCTTCTATATTAAATCAGCGCTGATAAAACTGGTAGCATTTTTAATATGCAACCAGTACTGTAACCATATTGTATAAATGTCTAACGACATATACTGTTTACTTTAATTAATAAGCTTCTAGGTTTCTTTTATTTTCCTACTAATTGGTAGTTAGAGCTATAATACCGGAAGTGATTTCTGGGCCGCTATCAAGTCTCTGACTTCTGGGCTCATCAGAGAGAGATATATTATTACTATTATAAATCACTTCCGTCTATGGGAAGTAGAAAATAGAAAAAAATATTATAATTGTTTTAGATTTTTCATAATTTATTTGTAATAAAGCGCTTTTGTTTATTTTATTACATTTAACGTGGTTTAATTTATTTGGCTATATTTTATATTTAATGAAACTGAAAAAAAGTTATGCATGTCATGAAAGAATTAAATAAAGCTTACCTTCATTTAAGAAGTTTTTCCTATGTTCCTCTTCCAGCTGAAATAAAAGCAAAACATTAAATTAGTATTATTTTAATATTTGTCATATTTTCTTCACAAAAAAAAAAATACAAAATTTATAAGTTAAATAGAAACAGTTTTTTTTAACAAATGATTTACGGTTTGTTTGTAAAACCATAGATAAATATTTCTCAGAAATAATAATTAAGTGTGTTTTGACGTTCTGAAAATTTGAAATGATTAAGTTTGAAGATGACTGAGATACATTTTTAGTCCTTTTTTTATTTATCTTAGACATCAACAACGATGGATTTGACAGGTATCCACTCTATATTGTATTGTTATATTATATCTTCTTGAGAATTACGAAAAAAATAAATTGGATTCACAATTATTACTACAGTTAGCAACTGCGTTTCTCCGCGTGTTCGCCTCTATTTTTTAAATCACATCACTGAAAGTCACTAAGTATAAACAGCAATAATCGTAAGTTATGCACCTGTCCTAAAAATGTCAAAAGTGATAGCATTTCGATAATCTGGTTATGTCTTCGGAGGAGGATTAGTAGACTTGTAATTAATTTCTTTGTATCAAAAGTACCCTTAACACGAAAATCGGATATAAACCCATTAGTCATCTAAACGAAAGTAATTCACGCCTCCACACTCCTTCAAATTCGTAAACATCCGTTTCCTGTGTATCCAACATATTACTTAGAAGACAATACCAAGAAAATCAGAAGATTCTAATTTCACTTGAGCATCAGGTACTTTACAAAAAATACAACTTTCTTCCAAACCGCAACTTTCATTTCGCCAAGTTATTCACCTTTTGAAATGGAAATTTCGATTGCCAACATATAAGGAATGTTCCATTATACCATACAGAAACGTATCCGGATCGTAGTAGGTCAGCGGTGCCAACCAGGGGGAAGTTGAAAATATGGCACACATAAGTTTGAGTCAGAAATGTGGGTGTGAAAATAGCGGTTCCACAGGCATAGGCGTAGATTGGTAGGTTGTAAATGTTGAGGGTCAGATATTGCAGATATTTTATACATACCGACATTTGAGCTCTTCTTTAAGATGTATTTGAGATGTAGAAATATTTTTTTGATCATCTTGTCAAAAGCAATTTGCATGCGTTTTAGCGAAAAGTAACTGTTTACACCATTTGGTGCTTTTTCAATAGCAAAGAGTCATAAAAAGTGTAACTTTTACGCAATATTTAGTAATTTATAAATATTTCAGTTGCTTTGGTTTCCTAACTATTAGTATCAGATATTATATAAGAATTTTCCTTTTACACAACCAGCACAATGTACGTAAAAATGAACGGCTTATAGGTATATATTTGAAGCATCTGTGTGTTTAAATTTGGTAATAATAAATAACTCTTCGCACAACATGGATAATAGGGATGGAATAATACGATATATAGTAATATTTTTACAACATTAAAGCTCCTGTAAACTTTTTTTGGATAATTTATATAGAATTACCACCATGGAACTATTTCAATGTTGAGTTATACGGTAATTTAATCGATAGTTAGCTAACTAGAAGAGTTAGTTACATGTGATATTACTTGAACCTATAACTATTGCTAATCTTATCTCCTCGTTAGGATTTATCTAGTTCTATCCTCAAACTTAAACAGAGCCTGTTTTATTGATTATTTGACCCTAAAATAACATGGATTCATGACATAAAAAGATTCAACTATATTATTCCGTGTATTTGTTACTACCTATTGACTCCTAGGTTATATATTTTGTCCCTAAATGTTCAAAAACAATGGTTAATATTCGGTGCAGAGCATCGGCAAATAATAAACGCCAAAACATTTCGATTAATGGTAAACCTTTTTCAAAGCAACAATGTATACTAAAAGGCAAACAGTATTACGCACTGATATATATAGAGGCTTTAAAACAATATTTGGTTTTTAATAGAACACCTTGTATATTGTTAAATATTTCTATAGTACACTTTCGAGAATATAGTGACATTAGAATTGGTTTTGAAGGGGGTTGGAACCTTTGGTGTGAAGATAACACTGACGTAGTTTTCCACATAACACCAAAAACACTATACTGCACTTGACGCTCGTTTTGCCAACCAAGTTGGCATCATCTGGAGATGATTAAACCTGAGTTGAGTTTGAGTTTTGATCATCTCCAGATGATGCCAACTTGGTTGGCAAAACGTGCGTCGAGTGCAGTATAGTGTTTTGTGGAAAACTATGTCAGTGTTATTAAATTTGGCCCATCTATCTTGATTAGTAAGGAAAATAAATAAGCAACGCCATGTAACCGAACAAAATCATAAGACTAATAATGAATATTTAAGATAATATTTTCGAAAAATTATTTTCAGGCAAAATATCCTTGTCTGTCATATTCTTACTGAGATTTTTTTTGAATATTCTCCCTCAGTATCTAAGAAAGACCTCTCAAACCACTTTGTACAAAGACAAATTTCTATTGTACGCATTCCGAATTTTCCAGAGAAGCAAAGAAGTAAAAATGTTTTTAAAAACTGCATAAAATTCCGATGTAGGATAAATTAAAAATCAAATGTATACAGAAAAATTACCAAAATATGAAGGTTGAAATTTCGGGGGAAATTTTATAAATTATGTATGTCTGGACATTTTACTTTCTTCTTATTTTTTGTGGCCACCTACCAATCACCAAAATATGATAACCACGTCACAAAAGAAGTGATTAAATAATAAAAAGCGGAACCCAATGTTCCTCGCTAACTACGCCCATGAACTGTTATTCATGTCAATTTCGTTTCAGCGAGTCACCTCGACCTCCATATCCGAATATCGTAAGCCATGATCAAGGTACTATTTGTTATTATTGTTGCGAGTTCATTCCTTGCAGATTCTAGTCGTAAAATTACTTCTTGTATATTGTTTTCATTAACCTACAAATAGAGGAAGGAATTTACTAAATTAAATTTAAATAGAGTAAATGCAAAACTACCCGTTTTTGTTTTCTATGCTTTCTTTCTATATTAATACAAATAGAACTGAGCAGAAAACTGCCATAAGTAATTTAAATGAATATAATAATTTTTGGGAACTACGTACTACATAAATCAACTGGCTGCTGTGATAATAATCAAAAGACATATTTGTTTCCATAACACTATATTTCTGTGTATATTTCACTAAGTTAACTCCGTCTGGGAATAAAATAAAATTCCAAACCGACTTGGAAATTTATGATTTCAAATACAGTCAAATTATATTAATCTACAAAAACAATTGTATTCGAAACCTTTAGAGATAACTGTTTTGGAGGCAATTCTTTTATCAAAGTTTTACAAGAGCTGTTTAATTAAAAATGAAATTCAAGAACAATGCCTGCCGAAACAGCTTCATTTGTTTACATACCTACGTAACTTGCCAGGCAGGCAGTGCCAGATATGCCAGGCACTATAAAAAAATATTTTGGAGAGTACTTTTCTAGTTAGTTTTTGTAAAATAGTCCCTAACTTTTGTTTAATAACACCATATGTATTAATTCTGTAACAAAACATTCTTATCAATAAAGAAATTTATCTCAAGTATTAATTGATAATGACAGATTTCAAGTTACTTTAGAAAACTGAAAACTAAAGAAAATTTCTGAAGCAGTCATATAAAAAGTAGCCTTATTGGTTTTAAGACTGCAGCTTATTAAAAGGGCGTCTAAAAGGAAGATTTCAGTAATTTCGACGAATGAACATTTCAAAAAATATTGAATGAAAACTGATGAATTTTAAAATAATAGCTAAAATATGGTGATAACTAAAAAAACTGGAACATAAAACTGCAAATAAAAATTACTTAGTTGTTTATATAATAATAATAATAATAATAATAATAATAATAATACATTTATTCTCAACGGGTTTACCCAATTACAGAGAAAATGTTGACAATAGTATAAAATATACAAGACAAATTTAAGAGAAAAAATAAAAAATAAAAAGAACAAATAAAATACAAAACAAAAGCAAACATTAGTTGCGTTAATTATGGAGCCACTGCTTATAACTATTAACAATACAAAAAGAACAAATAAAATACAAAAACAAAAGTAAACATTAGTTGCGTTGATCATAGAGCCACTGCTTATAACTATTAACAATACAATTCACACTATCAGAATGTATGTCGCATATATGGGAGACCTTGTTAAACAACTCAGACATTTTATAAACAGGTGACTTGGACAAAATATTAGTTCTCGGTGTTACGCAATAAAAAGTCTGCGTCTGTCTCGATTCCACTCTAGGCACCGACAACTTAAATTGGTCCAACAAGTAGTCACACTCTATCCTACAGCTAAACAGTTTACTCAGAAATGTCAAAGCAGTACAATTTCTTCTGTCAGCCAGGGTTTGCAAATCAAATGATGCCAATAGAACCTCTTGATCATATCCTCTAGGCGGATAGTAACCATTACATTTTAAAAACATATATTTTAGACATTTTCGCTGGACAGACTCGAATTGTTGAACATAATTATGATATATAGGTGACCATATCACTGAACCATAATCACATTTGCTTCTAATAAAAGTTACGTATAATAGTTTTAACGTATTAGCATTCGAAAAACCGCCCCAGTTTCTAACAAAATAACCCAATAGCTTGTAAGCCGAGGAAACAGTATCGACAATGTGCTTATTAAAAGTGATATAATAAATGGGTAAATTTATTAGTAACTAAGAATATAAAATGAAGAAATTTATCTATTCTGTACTGCTCTAGAGTTTTAGAGGAAGAAGTATACATTACAATTTTCTTATATTTCTATTATTTTTGAGACACCAATACGCTTTTTCTTGATGGGAGAAACCAATTAACTTACTTAAAAGTTTTTTAGACCTTGCACAATTGGTGACAATTATCAATTTTCGATTTTGTTATAGGCGCCATATTGTATACTACGAGTAGGTACTCTATTAAGTTAATCATTTTGAAATAATAATGAAGTCAATAATCTTCCATGACAGGAATTTTCAGTTGGTTTATTCAGAAGTTTTTACTTTGAATTTTATTATGGGCGCCATATTTACTTTATTAAATAAATACATTTTGATTATTTTATTATCTTTTTTCTTTTCATTCTTCCCTATCAATTTAGTGAGTCCGTATTCGCCGAACATCAACGCTGGTGAATGATGGTGCCGTCAGATGAATTCGAACATGTATTACTGGGTCAGCTTAAAAGGTGTGGGCATAGGCATTTCAATAGAGTAATCAAATTATAAACAACAGCTTGGAATTATGAAATTTTATCTACCGCAGTAAATCAACTTAATGTTCCTTATTTCCAGTTATACGAAATATTCAAGTCATTGAACTGTGTAACTTATTTTTATATCATATGGACTTAATATAAGTACCTATCCCGTGATCTTACCAGACTGTTCGCTTTAATTAAGGTTTAATTTAAGGTTTTACAGGTTTCCCTTATTCTCGTACTAAACGGTAATTAAAGGTATAACATCGTAACTCGTTCCTGGGCGGACTCGCGGCCCGCAAAATATTAATATGCCGCTCCTTTTCTCACACAAGTCTTTGACTTCCAGGCGCATCATTGCGATGAGAATAAGGGATAGAGATATTATTATTAGCTTAAGCTCATTCAGTAAATATTCATTAGCATTAAACATTTATATAAAAACATACATAGTTGAGCCCACATCCTCATCATTTACTTGTTGAACATCTCGATTTTGTATGAATGAAAATGAAGATATCTACTTGAAATTCGCCGAAATGGTGAATTCAAAAACTTTGAAGTCTGAGAATACCTTATGGCTGAATGAAAACACTAAATTCAATAACACATTCAATGTACTTCAGAGTAAGAACAACTGGCATCTTCTCTTTTAGAGACAACTTTGAAATAATGCATCCGTGAGTACAGAAATCTTTTACCCATACTTTAAACTTAAAATTCAATTTCTTGTAGGAATTCGTCCGTGTCAAGTTAATTCACTTTTAACTTTTCCGTACGTTTCCACAATGCTTAGTTTAAAAAACATGCCTGCTGTTAAAGCATGTGGAGTCAAAGGAAATAAGCCATAACCTTATCAATTGCAGCCATTACGTATTTTCTAGAAGACTGACTGACAGTATAGCAGCTAATTGAATTACTTATTTACTTTAATATATAAATCATCCACACTTATTGGGTAATCTTATATTATAACTGCTACACTACTGTATTGTATCTGCTACATCACAGATCCAGTTGGCTCTGAATGTATTATTATTAGATGTGCCAGAAGAGCGAATTTGTGTACAGCGGTTTGTTATTTACTTATTTCCTTCGGATACTGGCTAAATTCCACCATGTTAAATAATTGGGAATTACAAATACCAATTTAGAATGTCGGTATTCTCCTTAAAGTCAATTTACCTTTAAACAGTTGTTTAATTGGCTCCTTAGGTGCTGCCAATATCGGAAATGCGGTAAAGCACCGAAACAGAGTAATTCTGACAATGTCAAGAATTTTCGCAGGCAATTCCATTTTGCCGACGATGCCTGTACTGTAGACTTCAATATAATCATTGCCATACAATACAACAATACAAAGGGTTATTTTACTGTAACTATGTATTATAGGTACGTAGTTTTATTCTATCATATTAACGCACATCACTAATATAGTTATCATTTGTCTCGTTCTATGACAGTTCAATAGAGACGTACTTAGTATTATAACGGTTTGTATTTTATGCGACGTTATTTTGGCCCCACGATGGGCGCCAAAGTCCTGTTATAGAACTTTGCCCCACGTTGGGCGCCAAAGTTACATATTGGAATTGATGAAATTTATTCTGCAAAATATTAATACCTATATTTGTAAGTAATTACTTATTGATAAAAATATATAATGAACGACTGTATTCATTTACTGTGTTTGGTATATACTCAAAAGAATGTTTGATTAATTAAAAATTTAAGTTAAGCAGTTACAGGTACAGGTATAAAAAGCTACAATTTGGAAAAACTACTGTATAGTAGCAAAACACGTTCAACAATTGTACATCTATATAACTGTATCGTAAGTGGTACAAAACGCATGTATAGCAGGTTGTGTAGCTATTAATTCGGCCTCGTTTAATATGGATCACCGCTTTTCTCCCTTATACCTTGTTTTCCTTCCTCATAATAATTAAAACAAATAGTCAAGCTCATTAACTGTTATTTATATGTGGGGCAACACAGCCACTATTTATTATTTTAATATAATTAGTCTTGCTCGTATACCATCCAACTATATACGAATTGTAGACATAGAAAAGAATGGCGTTAATATTCAGGAGGGACAACAAAGTGAAATTATTGTAAACTGCACTATAGTTGCAACTTTACGAACCCATACAAGTAGAACTTGGAATAACATACAAAAGGCTATATTACAGAATCTAGCTGAAATATAAAACAAGTAATTTGTACTACATTTTTCAAAACTTATTTGTAGACTGACAAAAATGTGGCAAATAAATTTATGGTTTACTTTGGACTATATTATATTGGCCTTTATTGCTGAAATACGTCTATTATTTTAATTATTTTGGTGACAGATTATTTTGAAGTGGATTCGAGTTCTTATTACAAAGAAGATGCATAAAACTAACGGTGTAATGTGTAATTAATATTCCTTTTTCTTTAGCAGTCAATTCAATTTTGTCGGCTGACACTAGTCCATTTAAGGAAGTATATATCCGATCTGTATATATTCATACCAAACTTTTGAATAATAATCTTTCCAAAACGGTTTAGCGGTTAGAAATAATATTAATTACCTACTTACTATCACAATATTTGTTCGAACTAGTTTGAAAATATTGTATTCAATATGACCTGCCGACATATTATTACTAGACCCCTTCTTTAAAAGCAATATATTTTACAACTTGCCGTTTCACCACCTCGCCATCCTAATTCATAAGCAGCAATGTTAATTCTAAATAGGCCATGTTAAAGAAAAAACAGTTTCTGTCAATTTATTAGAGAACACTGACGTTGTTTTTCACATAATACGAAAACACTGTACTGCACTCGACGCGCGTTTCGCCAACCAAGGTGACATGATCCGGGGATGGTTAAAACTAGTTTAATTGGATTAACAAGATTAGTTTTAATCATCTTCAGAGGATGTCAACTTAGTTGGCAAAACGCGCGTCGAGTGTAGTATAGTGTTTTGGTGTTATGTGGAAAACTACGTCAGTGTTATTTTGAACACCAAAAATTCAGACCCCTTTCAAGATTTCTTAGATGTTGTGTGGATTGATGAATCTAAATTTACAAAAAATGGATTATTTCATAGAAATGGAATCTTACACAAAGAGGTATTAAAATTTAATGTAGAATCCAAATATAGAGAAAAATACAGGTTTTTCCATTTAAATTTAGCAAGTTATCTACTTCCGGTACAACCGGAAGTCACAGCACTGTCGAACACCCTGTATTTACTGTAGTAAATACTTACCCTGTATTTACTGTATGTACAAAAGTTTAGAAAAATCGGGTCAAATTCTTAAATATATTAGGTATTTACACTCCTGCATCAATTGTTGCCTCTTTTTAGCAGCAAGCTATCTATTTGTTATCACTGTGGAAATTTAGTCACTGTAATGAATACCAAAAGGGCACGATGCCTCTGTTTACCGAGACGCGACTATGGATCTTAAAAAAGGCAGAGAGGTGGTCGCGAGTTCGATGTCATGGCCATCGCGATCAACAAAACCCGACCTTCGTAGTGGGCCATCTGTGACAGAACCCAGACACTGACCAATGTCCAATAACTAGCACTACCACTGGGCCAAGGTAACGGGACCACTGACGTCAAGCTTAGAAAGAGACAGTCAGCTGGTCTCGTCGTGGAATGTGCGGAACACCGTTACGAAAGAACATTTCCAGCTCTCGAATTAACGTTGAATGGGAAAAAATATAATGTCTACATCTAGATAGCGATCTGCTGAGGAACAAACGGCCATTTAGGCGCTGTAAAATAAGTAAATTGTGCGTTTGGCGCTATGGGAAAAGAGCGAGGGCTATAAATTGAATAACTATCGGAAGTAGGTCAGCTGTCCCGTTATCTTGTGGGCCATAAAAATGAAACGAATTCTGTGTGAGGTAGGATGCAGAGGACAGAGGCGTAGTTATAGTGGAATTATATAAGATGCAGATACCTCAAACTTTAGATAATTTTAACAATATTGCTCGGTGGGAAAGTTGATTAACCCCAATGACTATGAATTATTTGCGTATACAGTGTGTCTAGCCAGGAGATTACACGATCCATATCTCATAAACTACTGCCACGATTTTTCTAAAATTTTGTATGTAAAGTAAATACAAGGTGTTCTTGGCAAGTAAAATATTTTGACAGTTCTGTGACCTCCGGTTGTACGGGAAGTAGAAAACAACTTGCTTAATTTAAGTGGAACACCCTGTATATTTCTCCATTAGATTCTATATTAAATTTTAGGTTCACTTTGTGTTTTTTTTTTACATAAAATATCAAAATGGGAAACAAAAAGTACTTATTAATTATTAGTTACGTAACTATGTATCTGATTTAAAATGTAGTTTAAATAGAGTTCACAAAACCCATAGTTAAGAACTGAAAACAGCAGTAAATTATTTGGTTTTCAAAATATCTTGTAGATATTTTTATTATTTTAATAAACGCTATTCCTAAAATGTAGTTGCGAGTTTTTGAGATATTAATTTTTTTAACAAAAATGTGTCAGATTAAATTAAAAATATTTGACTGTCGGTGTTATGAAGAAGGCAGTATGCAATTAACCGGCGATTAAAAAATATTTGATTATATACAGGGTGAGTACAGGTGTAATGGAAATATTCAACTCCATATGAATTCCATAGAGTTACAGTATACTTTGCATCACTACGTATGTATAGTTATCAATAGTCACATAGTAAAATCTATCATTTAACAATATTGTAACTATAAATACTAGAAACCATACAAAGTTAGCAAAAGACCAAAAAAATGTCTACTAAAAAGCTTTTACTTTTTATACACAAAACAATTCATTCTTTTTATGAAAAATTGGGCCATGAATCATGATCATGAATGACTTTTTTATGAATAACATTCAAATATCAAGCCTACAATAAAAACCTTAGTTTTTAAATTCGATATCTGCATAATAATGGGTGGCCCATAATGTAGTGACACATTTTGAAGACTAATAACTTTGCCTCTGTAAAAAACTATAGGTAAGTTTTTGGTGTTGTTCAATAGAAAAACCAAAAAGTTTTTTTGTGTTGCAAAAAAATACAGGGGTACCAAAGTATAAAACGATTTTAATCAAAATATTGAATTCAATAAATTTAATAACAACATAATAATAATAATAATAATAATAACTAGCCCAGTGTATGATGACCTTCTCTTCTTGAACATTCTTCTACTGTAGACACCATATTTCGCATAGCATATAATGCAAAATTAATGGAGCAATATTCCGGATTCTGGTCGAATATTTTCTTTTAATTCGTCGATATTTTGCGGATTTTTGATGTAAAACCTGGATTTTAAATAGCCCCATAACCAAAAATCACGGGGTGTTAAGTTACACGATCTCGGGGGCCACTGGAGATCACTAAACGTTGAAATCAGAAAATACGCTTCAAAAAAATGGTAGTATACAGAATGTAACTTTACATAGTTATTTTTTGACTTGAATTTTTATACTTTGGTACACCCTGTATTTTTTTGTAACACAAAAAAACTTTTTGAGTTTTTCTATTGACCAACACCAAAAACTTACCTATCAGAGAGTTTCCAGAGGCAAAGTTATTAGAGTTCAAAATGTGTCATTACATTATGGGCCACCCTTATGTGGCGTTAATTATGTTAATTATGTGGCGTGTGGTTTAGTTACCATTACGCCACATAGTTGGTAAGATCCATGATTTAATGGAAAGGTCTATGCCTGTCATAAAATGACACACTGGTTAGTGGTTACTGTCATTTTGTCTGTGATACTGTCACTGTGGTGGGAATTTCTATTTGAAAAAATTGACTTTGACAGTTTTCAATTTCATTTTTGTTTTATTTTTGAGCGCCCTGTGTTAATTGTTCAAAATATTATACGAAGTCTGCTAAGTAAGTCCCATTCTCCCACTCCCGCTCCCATATTTTCTAATTTTTTCGTCATATTTTACAGAAAATTTTAAATATGTCAAAAACGGTTAGATTTAGATACACGGCATTATACATGAAATGTGTTTAGAATCCCGCATAGAATTTAAAAATGATATAATAGATTGGATGTCCTACTCAAAATAAACAAGTTGACATCTACTTTCGGTATAACCGGAAGTGCCACCATCTTCAAAACATTTTAGTCGAATGCCCCCCATCAGATGTCCCTGTATGTTTAAAGTACACACCATGCTTATTTTTTTATGTCATGACCATTATTTTAAAACTGTTTTTAGTTAAATATGCATTTATTCGACATATCTGAATCGTAGAATAGGAACCAGCGACACTGGTACAATTCAATGCAGATTGGGTTCCACTTTTCATTGTTCGTGGAACGAATATAGTGGCTAGTTAATTTTCGCTAGACATTTCGCTGTTGTAGTTAACGTACGTTACTAAAAAATTACTCTTTGTCCGTTTCAAGTCAACTCGAAACCGGATCCCATGCCGTACTCATTATCCCTAGAGAATCTCGTATTTCCTGTCTCCCACAGTTGCTTTTATATGAAACCAACAACCAGAAAAATTCCTTGGAAGGAGAAGTACGCAGTGTTTAGAGGTCATCAACACTAATATAATTAGCTGAGGGGGGTACTAGGTACTTAATTTAATGAAAATAATTTAAGGAATTACGTAGAACGAGTGTTTAAATTTTGTTACCTGATATCTTGTTCAGGTATCACATCAGGTTGATTTTGATATCTTAATAAACAAATTGTTTATAAGTCAATTCCAGGAGTGAATGTTTTTTGCTTTACATTTTCAAACCTTTGTTGCCTGCTGATTCAAAGGGATATCTTAAAGTACAAATTATCTACTGATTATGTGGTAAAGGATTTATATTATTTAACGAGAAAAGCTTTACTTTAAAGTATCTCATATCTCGAATTTAAATATTCAGTTACTGCGGAACTAATTATAAAAGTGCTTCCAGCGATTGTTTGTTGTCGACCGTCTTTCATAAAATGGTAAAGCTCGTGTTTTCATCTCGTGTTTTAACTCCGATAAAAATAGAACTTTACATAAAGTGAGCCAGGTGTAATTATTAAAAAATGAAGCGGATATATTGAAGGAAACATAACAAAATTACAGAAACTTGGTGCAAAGCCGAACATGTGATATTATAAAATACTAATCCAGTCCATGTAAATCTGAAAAAAATATGGGATGGTGGTACTAACTGAATCAAAAACAAACAATAATTTTGCCATACTCTTAATCATTTACTGAAGGACGAAGGACTGCGTTAAACAGTTTTGTGCCCTGTTTTTTGTTTTAAATATTTATTTCTGGGCTGCCAGGATTGGTCTGGCAGAAATCCTGCTCGCTACAAAATAAATGTACAGATTGAGTTTTTAAGAGGACTACTAGTCTTAATATATATCTGCCTGTAATCTATCGGAAATATATGACAGTAAAACAAAATTCGAAATTCTTGTAATTTTTTGAAGATCTGTCCAAAAAACAACAAAAACATTTCTATAGCCTTATTTAGGAACATTCTTTTACTCTTTTTTTTCGCAATGGTAAGAATGATCATCTCAACTCACCTAAAAATAATCAATTTTCCATCTTATGAAATTCCTTATGATTGTAAGGAGTTTCATAACATAACTGATATTCCATAACTTGTACTATGACCAACATGTTAAAACTTTGCTCTTTTGTTTCAGGTGCCACCACCGGCAGAAACATAAGGAACTTGCCCTGCGTATCTAGAAAAAACAACAACCTCCACGGAGTTTGCATGTTCGCGATAGACTGCGTAAAATCCAACGGAACGCACCTCGGAACATGCATAGATAGGTTTTACTTCGGTTCCTGTTGCCTCGTTCAACCGGTACACGATATCATCGATAACACCATAGAGTCAGACATAATACCACAGAGAGAACCACCTCTTCGGATATCAAATACCACTTCCACCTCGACTATTAGCAGTACAAAACCCATTGAAATAGGAACCACGAGTAGTACCGTAAGTACGTTGAACCCGGAAAAAATCACCTCGCCAATTATTGCTACAACTGAGAAAACAGTACCGATTTCTACTGAGAAGTTGGATCTCTTTGAACAGAAAACGAAAGTTCCTACATTAGCTGATTATAAAGTTCCAGAAAACATAACCACAACATTTAGGCCTTCGAGCGAAGAATCTAGTACAAGAAAACCTAGTATTAGCACGACAGAAGCAACTACTACGCCACAGAAACTTCAAACTTTCCAGGTGGTGGACGGAAGTACTCTGGATGACGTAACGATTAAACCTGCTATTACAACTCCTAAACCAACTAAGTCACCTGCAACGACTTCTAAATTCACGACCAAACCATCACAAGCCAAACCAAGTTCAACGAAACCTAAACCTGTTTCGGTAAGACCAACTACTAACAAACCTATTTCAAAACCAACTTCAAACCCTAAACCGGTAAGAATCCCCTCTACAACTAGCAAACCGACTAAGACACCTCGACCTCCACCCTCAAAAGCTCCTCAAAAACCTACAAAAGCTCCAGCGAAGCCAGTACGGATACCAACAACGAAAAAACCAGCCTCTATCCAAACGACCAAAACATCTATTATTACGAAACCCACGAAGAGTACTCCTACTACCCCCAAACCCACAAAAAAGGTTAGCACGACTACTACCACTACCAGAAAGACTACTACCACAACACCAGTTGTCAAACCATCTATTCCAAGCAGCACAGTCAAACCAATAAGCACAACATCTACTCCATCAAATACAACACTGAAGCCCGAGGATGTGACGACGAAGGAACAACTAGTTCTCACCACCACCGTTTCCAACGAGATACTCTTGACGAAAATCAACGTGTCTCAGATCTTGGAGACGGTCAATGGAAATCCAGCGACCAATGAGATTGAAGCTGCAAAGCCGATCGTGCCTTTGGTGACGACAGGTCCTGAATTGAAGCCAGGACTGGTGACGTGGACCGTGACCGATGAGAAGAATCACACGGAGCCACCTGCAACTGAGGCTGCCAATGTAACAATTGAAGGTAAGATTATTACGTTTTTAAGGTAACAAACACTAAAGCACTAGAAAATTGTTTGCATGGGTTATGTATAATAACCATAATTGCTTTAAACATCTCTTAAGATTAATCTATACAATTATGGTATTGAGGTCATACCATCTATAGCCCTAGACGATCTGATTTTTTTTACAAGAATAGTTTTAGAATAGAAGAAGAGTTTTACATAAATATATTTAATCTTCTTTGAAGGAGATGCCGAAAATAACTACTCCACGGCCAATGTGCTCCGAACTGGCGTTGCATTACTCCGGCATCTCTTTGGAGGTCGCCACATCGTTTATCGAGACCAACTATCAGACACTGACCGGTTTCGTGCTTATTATGCGCTCGTTAGAGTGCCATAGGTAGTGAAATCAATGAATTGTGTTGCGATATGATTGCCTAAGGGCCTTCATCAATATTAGTAGTAGTGAGAAACTCACCGTAGTGCTCTCTTTGGATCTTTGCTAGTATCCGTCTGACAGTTATTGTTAATTTGACAGACAGATAGGGACCTGTTTTGCGCAGGTCGGAAATTAAAAAAGTCGGATTGTCTTCCTCAAAGACGATATAGGTCATTGCTGTAATGGTACCTGCGAAAAAGCAAGTATTGGCTCTACGGCATATGTTTACAATATTACCTGAAATCATTGCATGTTTTTTAAAATGATGAATTCAAATATGGTTTTAGATAATGTGGCAAGTATAAAAATTAAATATTTCAATAAAAGTTATAAAAAATGTCATATCATAGAATGAAATATTCCCTAATAACTAATTCTAAACTAATTCTTCTTTAACGATGAGTAATTTGAACATAACTTGAAAGAAAGTCTGAAGAAGAATCTGCAAATTCTATAAATCCCATGCTACGAGTTCTTTATTTATCCATATATATTAAAACGCGTCGATTCTGTCTCGCTCTAAATTCCGTCGCCGAATCCACAAAGTTTCAAAGCTATCTCCTCCGAGGGGGGATCCCGGAGCGATCCCCGTGGGCGACCGGAAGTCACCCCCGGCCTTTCTCCAATGCGTAGGGGTATTTTCGTCTCGTTTCCTATGCATTTTCCCAATTTAAACGCCTTTTCTAAAAACCCTTGCAAAATTTTCGTCGATCCCCGTTCGGCGAGAGAGATACGGCTAGCACCGGCGTTTGTCCTCGCGCCTAATGGTCCCGTCACGCCTGCCGAAATCCCGACTTTTCGCGGGACTCCCTAGACCCTTTTTCTAATTTTACGGCTTGGACAACCGTTTCACGCGAAAGTTCCGTCCTTTCTCTAATCCTTTGAGATTTTTTTTTCGAGACCGTACGTCGACTTCTTCTACGTCTATTTTGTCTTCGAAAATCTCGAGGCGCGTCCATCTCAACTTCTTTCTCATTTTATCTAACGATGTGAGATTGCACAAACGAGACGAGCACCTCCAACGAAAACTGTCAAATTAATGAAACTTCAGATAGGTTATTTTCCTACGAGAAATGTTGCTAACGGAATCAACAGTACTGACTGCCAGTAATTCTGATTACCAAGATACTGAAGCGAAATGCTTCAAGGTAAACATCAAGGTAAACATTTGACAACAGTCGTGGTAGCGCAACGGGAAAGTCGTAGGATTCATAAATTTTATAATTAAATCTGATTTCGTGAGTTCAAGTCACGCTGGAGGCAAACTTTTTTTTACTTTTCAATTCCAATTATTTATTAGTATTAGTGTTTAGTTATTCTGTTTCATTATCCGTAGCTTTTATTCTTTCTGCACGTAAAGTTTGGAATTAATTCGTTCATTTTGGCAGTCTGTTAAATCCATCATTTTAGCTTACAAAAGTAAATATCTACAATATTTTTGGTCCCATTGATAAAATTGATAACAATGTTTACTTAAAAATAAATTCTACTTTCAGTACTTAAAAAATTATAATGTTTTACCATCAACAATAGAGTACCCTTACAATTCATCAAAATATTAAAAAAAATCGTTTAGTATAATTACATCATCATTCCAGATACAAAATTTCTTTAATATGTATTTTCTTTGAAATAATATTATTTCAGATGCTTTTGTCACCCGAAGGGTTACCCCAGGCCGCAGGCCTGGACCCCTGGTAGGGCTAGAAATGAGCGATTTTCTCCCATTTCTAGTTTATACAATAAAAAGCAACATATTTAGTTACATAATTAGTGAATTAAGTTACAGGTTATTTAGCCTAGGTAAACGTCTGCGGATACGATTACCTCACTTATAAGAAGGCCTTTCAAAGTTCCGTTTCATAAACTCTTCTAGATCCTCAAAGTATACCATTAACAAAATCTTCTGCTTTTATTTCATAAATATATTGTCCAACAGAAGCAGAATTAAAGAAAACATCTTTTCATGCTTGAAATAACAAACCGAAACACTGGCGTAACCGCTTAGATCAACTGAATAAACCAGATGGAAAATATGTTACTGAAACCGCAGCGCAAGAGTGCCTATATAAAGATGGTATTAAATCAGCCGGGGAATTATCTTGAATGGGAGGAAGCAGATCTTTCAAAAAGGAATGCCGAATAACGGTTCGAATTATATTTTCCATTAATTGGGCTAGAAAATGAAAAATTTCCATTGAGGGCTCTTATGAATTATGCAGATGAATGCCTCTTACCAGTTGGTAATTAAAACTCGTTCTGTGAGGCGAATTCTCAGTTGAATTTAAAGTAATTATAAAAAGTAGCCTATTTTTTGTTGAAGTCAAGGGTGCACCAAAAATTTTTATTGGGGACGTGTATTTATTGAACATGTATTAAACTTTATTTTTTAAAAATCCGAACACTTTTGACTGAAGTTTTTATTTCCCTTGTTACCCATATGGTATAGATATACAAAGAAATAACCTCATTATGTAAAAAAAAATGCGTAAAGAACAACTATGTGCTATTTGCAACTATATTATTGTTTTTATATATTTTTCTCTTTAATATAGGATTATCAGTATCATTTTAAACATGGATATTTTAAGTGACAATTTATTTTAAATTAAGAAAATATTATTCATAGTTATATACAGGTACATAGTAAGGGTAATGCACTTTCGATTCTTTGCAAGGAAAAGTCGGGAACCGTAAAGGACAACAAATTAGTCAGTTGAGGTAAATTTGTGACTTCTAGCGCCCAATAACTGCCGCAGATAAATTAAAAAAACATTTATATACATAATTAATTACATAATTTATTGTCGATGTTTTTAGAAAAAACTGATATTTTCGAAAATAGATTTAGTTTTCTTCTGGTGCCATTAGTAAACAATATATGGCAAAATAAATATAAACTTTTTAATTCAACTTTTACTAACCCACCATAAAATTATTATTTAACAGGGTTATTATAGGTTTGTTCCAGCAAAGTGTTGGAAACATGTTGGCAACAAGGGTGCAGTGCGCATGATTGTTAGCAACAGTGTTTGTTATGTTTACAAACATTTTCAGTTGGAACGTTCTAATTATAATAATATTCAATCTCCGATGAACTGTCATCATTTTCATCCATAAAATCCATTCAATATATTTTTATTAGGTTACAAGTTTGAAATATGTTAAGCGCTTACGATTTGCACACTTTCTTAGCTAAATTTAAGGAAAGTAACTTAACTTGGGCATGATTTATAAGTAAACGTAAATTGTACGCCACACACAAAAATACAAAAATCACATTGAAAATAATGTCACTGTCAACGTCACAGAGGACTCGACTAAAAAGCACAAAAAAATTTGGTTAATGTTTAGCAATGTTCGTACAAAATTTGCAAACTTTTAAAACAGGTTTCCAACATGTCAGGAAAGTCACTAACAACTGCAGAAACAACAAGCTTATGTAAAATGTTACTGACATTTAGATGCTGGAACAGTAATTCCGTAATGCGCAAACTCCTAACTGTTTCCAACATTTAGGACATTCTGCTGGAACAAACCTTATATAAATAATAAATTTGTTTTCCTCATGGCCTTCTTTGCAAAATTCGTACATGTTAAATATAAGTACCTATGCATTTTGCATTTTGATTATGATGTTGAAAAAATATATCATGTATATCATCGCAAACCATATTTAAAGTGTAATAAGATGGAACAATAAGATACAAGGTGTTCCATATAAGAATCTGAAGTTGTAGTAGGTAAATATCTGAAAAATTATACATGTCATTGTGTCAATTTTTTTAGCACTACAGAATTTTTCGTAAAAAAATTTCCCTAACAATGTTTTTTCCATTTATTCACTCGACACTTTGATATTGAGATATAGAGGTCAGTTGAATGGGCACATTTTTGAAGAGCGCTCTGTATCTTTGAAAGGAATAATAGAATTCTGCGGTTTGCGCCATTGTTTTTTCTCGAAAATTGTTACCAGAAAGCTCTTATCGGTTTTTCCTACCTCACACAATTTCAGAGATAACCCTGAATTCCACCGAATTTGGTCCACCCTGTACACTTTACATGTCAAGTGATTCTTACTCCGCCATTCATACAATCCGTTTATAAAGTAACCCCCCCCCCCACATTAGTTTTTGAACTAGTTGAGATATCGACCATAAAACAAAATATGTGCGATATGGCCTACTATGCTGTTTAAAAAAAAAGTGGCGGCAGCTACTCTGGAGCCATCTATTATCAAAATTCCGTTTGCGGGTAGAAAGTAGTATTTTTTCTACCATTCATTCTACATTTTATGTGAGGTCGATATCTCCACTCGTTCAAAAGTTAAGGTGGGGGTGGGGGCTTAATTTAGGGACGAACTGTATTTTTTAACATAATTTGTAATCACTTCATCATGCATCACCAGGCTTTCAGTATTTTCCTTATTACGCGCGCTGGTGTTTTAAATCATCCTTTCTGTTTGTGAGAGAGTAATCCGTAGAGAAACACGGTTACAAAAAAACAAAGCTTTGTTATTTGCTTCAACAAATGCATATAGCAGGTAATGAGATTTGCGTATATATGGAAAGAATGTATACATTGTCAAATGAACCACAACACATGCACATATTTTACAGATTTGTCTCTCGGTTATATTCAAAGCTTATACTACTTTACTAAGTTTCAAACATATGTTTCAACTATCACTTTTTCGTTTATTTGTATTCTGTAGGGTATAAACTGAATATTAGAAAATTATGTATAGTAGCAGATATTTCTTAATTATTAGTAACAGCAATTATTTGCTAATCAGTAATAATCACTGAAAATTATTTTAGAATTCATAAAAAATGTATTGTATGTATGTATACATGTATACAAAAGTGTATGTACACCTATTAACTGTGAACTAGAAATGGGAGAAAATCGCTGTCGCGATTTTCGTTCCCATTTCTAGCCCTACTGGGGGTCCAAATGCATCTAAAATAATATTATTTTTAAGAAAATACATATTAAAGAAATTTTGTATCTGGAATGATGATGTAATAATTATACTAAACGATTTTTCTTAATATTTTGATGAATTGTAAGGGTACTCTATTCTTGATGGTAAAACATCATAATTTTTAAGTACCTACTGAAAGTAAAATTTATTTTTAAGTACATTATTATCAATTTTATCAATGGGACCAAAAATATTATAGATATTTACTTTTTTAAGCTAAAATGATGAATTTAACAGATTGCCTTAATGAACGAATTAATTCGAAACTTTACGTGCAGAAAGAATAAAAGCTACGGATAATGAAACAGAATAACTAAATACTAATACTAATAAATAATTGGAATTAAAAAGTAAAAAAAAAAAATTGCCTCCACCGTGACTCGAACTCGCGAAATCGGCATTATCAAGTTTTCAATCCTACCACTTTCCCGTTGCGCTACCACGCCTGTTTAAGTATGTAAACTGTACGTGTCAACCTGAAAAAACTATTCTTTCCGATTTTCTAATTGGAAAAGCATTTCGCTTCAATATTTTGGTAATCAGAAGTGTTTCGCACGTCAGTACTATTGATTCCGTTAGCAATATTTCTCGTAGGAAAATAACACATCTGAAGTTTAATTAATTTGACAGTTTTCGTGGGAGGTGCTTGTCTGGTTAGTGCGATCTCACATGGGCATATCAAATAAGATAGAAGTTGAGACGGATGCGACTCGAGATTTTCGAAGACGAAATAGACGTAGAAAGAGTGGACGTACGGTCTCGAAAAAAAATCTCAAAGGATTAGAGAAAGGACGGAACTTTCGCGTGAAGTAGGTCTCGAGGCCGTAAAATTAGAAAAAGGCTCTAGGGAGTCCTGCGAAAAGTCGGTATTTCGGCGGGCGTGACGGGACCATTAGGCGCGAGGACAAACGCAGGTGCTAGCCGCATCTCTCTCGCCGAACGGCGATTGTCGAAAATTTTGCAGAGGTTTTTTGAAAAGGCGTTTAAATTGGGAAAACGCGTAGGAAACGGGACGAAAATACCCCTACGCATTGGAGAAAGGCCGGGGGCGTCCTCCGGTGGTCCGCGGTGATCGTTCCGAGATCGCCCCACGGAGGAGATAGCTTTGAAACTTTGCGGATTCGGCGACGGAATTTAGAGGGAGACAGAATCGACGCGTTTTAATATATATGGATAGTACTTATTAATTTTCTATAAACAGATACTCAATATTTACAAATTAAAATAATGATAATAGCATACAAACCAATAACTTGAGGTTATTTCAAAATAATATGCTACTATATTTAATGCTTTACATCCAGGGTGTATCATCTTCTCGCCCGCACACCACTGTCATCTTTATCATTTATTTATTAATTCATTTAAATTTTTCATCAGGTGAACACTCAACAAAAATAAATATTTTTTTGACAAAAAAATTACGTAATTTCTCAGTAGGCCTACGACCGACTAACGATAGGTAGATGGGCTGACAATTTTAAAAACCATAGTAGGCTTTGTGTTACCGAATAATATCATTAAGAAAAAAATCTTTAGGACTCAAACAAAGAAAAATATGTATTTCTAATATTTCGTTTTACTTCAAGTAATTAAGCTAACATTTGTTCAATTTGTTTACTGAAGAATAAAATGTCTCTCATACAAGTCGCAGACTTTTGGGGCTAATCCTTCTTAGTAAAATGGGGGGAGAAGGATATTATCATTATTTTATTATTACAGTTCTGACATATAAATAACGAAGTGGTTTTCTTTGCATATTTGGATTATATAAATAACAAAAAAAAAAAAATTACTTTAGATTTGTGCCGAGTTTCCTCCAATGTATATGAATCTAGCTAATTCTCAATTCTCATTCTACAAAGAAAATGACACTTTCCCATCAAATGCTGAAGGTATTACTAGTACAATAGTATAATTACTACGTTGTCATGTTAACGCTTTTGATAACAACTTTAATCAGCATAAAAAGGCATATTTTCTTTTAATGTCCACTAGTATAAAATTGTTTCTCTGTGTATAAAATGTTCATGATTTTTTCAGAAGTAATTAAGAAATGTCAACACTTCGCTTTAAATGAAATGAAAAAAAATTAATAACCGTTCATTAACCAGTTAATGCTCAATTTGTATTGAACCTTAATTAGTTTTCTCGGTGTCAGTCCTAATTAACGTTAAACTGGCACCGTTATATGTTAAGTATGAACATACTTACTGAACTTTATGACTACGATATAAATCCAATGTTTTATTGCAAATTAATATAGAAAATTGTAACGTACTTTCCAATTTATATTAATAAATATATATTCTAACAAATACATCTTAAACCATCATTTTTTTTACTGAAAATACGGCCAATAATGTATGTCATTGTGCTCCGACTGGTATTGCACTACTCCGGCATCTCCTTAAAATAAATAAATAGGATAGTCTACCTCGATGACAATAGAGGTCACTGCTATAATGACAGTTACGGAAAAGCGTCAGGTCACTATCTGTCCGTCAATTAGACAATAATTGCCAGACGGATAGCAGCAATGAACAAAAGAGGGCACTAATGTATGTTTCTCACTACAGTCACTAGATAAATACAGTACCGCAACGTCCAGCCATTTATGGGTGAAAATACTGCGGGAAATTTAAATTTATATTTTAATAGGACTTCACACTTCCGATGTTAGAGATAAAACAGAATGAAAACATAACCTGACGCATTTATTTGCATGTGTATTTATTTTGTTTTTCTCTTATATACTTAGTTTATTATATTATAATTGAATACATTTATTTACATATATTGAATAAAGAATAAAGGTATGGTAGACATCTTTATACTTAATCTTGCACATTCAACCTATACATTTACGATGGAGGAAGGGAAGCTTATACGAAAATTTAGCTCATAATGAAGCAGTGATTGTGGTCAAGGCCATAATGTAAAAGATTTTAATTCTTTTATATATGTTTAGACGAGACTGTTTCAATATTTTGTAAAAATATACTTAATGAAAGAACTGATATTAATCCAAATTTAATGTTTTTATCTTTATAGAAGCAATTTGTATTACTTAATAAATAATAAAAAAAAAGATTTTTTAGTTTAAATTATTTATTCAATACTTACCAACAGCATAAAATATAGGTTCTGTATTCTGTATCGATTCTGTACTTTTTCTTAAACGGTGCACTGACAAATCAAAAGATATAGATGTACATACTTATAATTTTATTTGTAAAACAGATATATACAAAGAAAATAGGTAAGTATATCAGGTAAATGTAAAATAATGGAAATGTAGCCACTTATAGTATATTGAATACAATACAAACATTAGGAAATCTAATTTAGTAGCAAAAGATTTATAAGTTGTATACAATATGAAGGTAAGGGAGAAAGGTTTTAATTTCATTCCAAATTTGCACAAATCAGCTTGCAAGTAAAAATTGTTTTTTTACTACTAACATGAGAAAACCTTATTATTTACCTCATTTGTGTAATGAGAAGTAGTTCATTATTAACCTAGGTAAATAATTAATTTATGTACAAGACAGTTAATATTATCAAATGATTCATTTAGTAATTCACTATCACTATAAAATAATTCATCCGCAGTCTCCATAGAAAACTAATAGTGCCTTAAGTATAGGTAGTAAATTAAATTTCAATTTAAATGTTGATACTTATTTAACAATTACTTTCACCAGTGGTCAAGTCGCCATCCAACTTATTTTGGGATGATAGATCGCATGCTGAACCGACATCATAATCTGCATTTTCAGCACCGTTCGAACAAGAAGGGATAATTTCATTAACTTCTTCTGCCTTTCTTTTTTTGCCGTTGGAATGACTCTCTTCACTCACTTTTAGAATATCCGGAAACGCATTTGGTTTTAACTTTTTAATACCATCCTTCCTGGATGATTCAAATTGATGTAATGATCCTACAAAATAATATAAAATTTACACTATTAAACTTTCAATTACTTCAAATTGAATATGTACCTCACAAATTCTGTCTCCAATCACATCCCTACCAATTAAGTTGCACCATAATTGTCTTTTTTCACTATTTCGGTTACCAGTAGGAACACTAAATGACTTTGTACCTTTATTATAAGTGTTCTTGCAACCTTTCACACAACAATAGCTAGGCATTTTATAAATAAATCTCCAAAATACAAAATATATATAAACAGAACAACTATTTTTGACAGTAACTGATGACTGAATGACATAAAGAGCCGCCATTTATGGGTGAAATCCATGATACAACTACACTGATATGCTCATAACTTGACCAAATTTCGTTTGTTCTGCGCACGACGTCATTCTTGATGCTAAAATAGCGAAAATTCAAATGCGTTACTGTCAACGTGACTGTCAGTGATATAATTATTTTCGTGTTTGTCAATTGTATTCCCGTATTATTATAATTATTGTGAGGTCCGAGGGTTATCAAGTTGTCATTTTTATATTATAGGGTGGTGTTTATTTACAGTAGTGCTTCTAATTATCTCTTCAAATTATAAAATTTAGGTTAGAATTATATTCGGTAGGTAGATCGGTACATAGAATGCGGTTTGAATTAAAATAAGAAAGATTGATATTAATCAACTATTATTTTAGTTTCCCTGTATGAATCGTGTATTATAATTCCATAATCGACGTTTCTTTTATATTGTTATCTTTGTTTACAAGTATTTTATTTAATTTTGTATCAAAACTGACGTCACGCTCATCGATAGACCACGCCCCCATGCGCATAGGCATATCAGTGTAGTTGTATCATGGGTGAAATCGGTTTCTCTTTTTAATGCATGGGCCATATAGGTTGCGGTACTGTATATTTATTTAGTGACTGTATTTCTCACCACTACTAAAAAATACTGGATTATTTTAATACTTACATCAAATATCAGTAACACCATCAGATTACAAACTTATAGACAGTTTCTTTCGTGTCATTTCAATATGTATTTTATTTAACAATTTCATGTATATTTCGACTTTTTCATAGTTGAACGAATTAAAAAAAATATATACGAATTAGCTAAGTTTTGAAAATTTTTGTCATCTTAAAACCGCTGAGATCGAATAGAGAAGTGAAAACAAACTACGTATATTATTGGGTGTAGAATTAATTATAATTAAAAAAAATGCTATTCTTATTTAAACAAATTGATTTTTGCAAGTACCCCTTTTTATTAAATTTGATATTTTTATTTTGTATCAGTCTTTCTCTAATGAAAGTTAAACTCTAACTCTTTAACTAACACTGGGAGGATATATCATTTTTAATTTGATCTAATTAATTTTTAATTATAACAATTTCTTCGTCGTTGTCAATTTTTTTAAGAAACATATATAATTCGAACACAACAACTTTCAGGAATAACGTTTGTTGTACAAAGTCGCTCTGAAACTTCATGTAGAATCCAAAAAGAATATGAAAAAGTATTTATTAATTACAATACCAGGAGCCCTCATACCTTTTCGATAAGTTTAATTTTCAGATGTCACACTCAATTAGCTAATTGGAAACTATAAAATTTACATTTTACGTTTATTAAAAAAAATAACACAACTTTCATAGTGTTATAATAATTAGAGTTAGTCAGTGTGTCAAACTGCTGTTAGTACAAGCTAAACAAATATTTAATACTTTGGAACTATTTTTTTCAAAAGATGATTCTATATAAAAAAAATTGTGTCTTACTGTAGATTGGAATATTTCAGATACTAGTTTGATTCTATCAATAGGGGTGACCCCCATGATAGATTGCGAATCGCACATTTAATATTTTCCCAAATTTTCAGATTGGGTACCACTCACAACGCCAGACGGATGGGTTCTGCTACCAAGCGTAGAACCAAACTCTACCAACGTAACTCTAGAAACGACTTCTGCTCCATCTGTCGAACCAAGTTCATCTACAATAGCAAGTTCTCCAATTTCAACTAGTTCACCAGTTACAACCAGTTCACCAACCATTTCAACTACATCATCAAATCCACCGTTAACTACTGAAGCCCCGACTTCTACAACTACGACAACCACAACACCCGTAACAGAAGGAAAGCCTTCCATAACGTACATACCTCTTGAAACCACTAGTCAGTCGTCAGATGTCACATCATCGCCTCAAAATGCTACAACTGCATCATCTTCTGCTGCAACAACAATAGCTTCTGAAACTACTTCAGAAACAGCTTCTGAAAGTTCTACTTTGACGTCGGGTCATCCAGTTAACATGAGTGACTTTACAGACGGTAAGAATATTTTAATGGTGCACCTATAGCAATGTAGTAGTTGTTAAGTTGTACACTGTTCTTCTTTCAGCATTTTATAGTATTCTAAAGTAGTCTGAACACACAGTGATAAAAAAAGAAGAAAAATGAATTTGAAAAAACTGTCCAAACGTCATTTTTTTCAAATGGAAATTCCCTGTTATAATTTTATCTTATTTAGCATTAAAAATAAGACTAATTTTGTATAAGGTTTTCTATTCAATGTTTTCCCATAATCGATCGATGCCGCAAACCAATAATTTCTCGAACTCTTTTGGGTAAATCTTCCTTATTATTGGAGACAGACTATTATTTATAAATATATACGTGAGGTTATGCTATGAGGTACGCTGACATGATGATAAAAAATGTCCCAAACCATTTGTATTTCCGCATGTATGAATAAAAGCACTTACGGAGTAGAATGTCCACATCTAACCCTGCACTTCTAAAATATAATATATTATGTTCTCAAAATCTCAAGTCCTTGCGAAAACAAACTCGCCATATTACTGTGTATTTTTCATGTGAATCTGGAATTTAAATCAGTTTATAACAGTGGCGGCTCGCCAGGTGACGCGCCGCTTCACCTAAAATTTCCGTGTTTGGTTGTATCATTTAAAATTATTTTTAATTTCGTATAAATTTTGTAATTTAGATATATTTACATTTATATAGATAATAGATATATTTATATAGTTAATAAACAGAATAATTATTATAAAACGTTGCGCGCTGAACGCCTTCTAAAAAAACATCGCTTTCGTTGAGGGCGAACATTAAATCCCGTACCGTTGTTCCCTTCCATTAATAATCAAGTGACGCAGATCGCTATCAGGTGGTATTTCTGCGATAGTCGGAACGGCGTTTGCCATGGCAACACGGCGACCGACACGTGACTAAACTGTCCTGTGGGCGAATAAGTGCCGCAGATTTCGATAGCGCATCACATCACTCCTACTGTCCTGACCAGTTTGCCTCTATACGTGACGCCGCGCCGGTTAAAAAACAATTCTTATAATAATAAATAATCATTGTTTTCTATCAATCATAGAAATGTATGATCTAGTTTGTGTTTTATTAGAAACACCATTTTCTAGATGGAAAAATAAGGACAAAAAAGATTTTTTAAATTGCGAGAGACCTGTGCCTTCTCTCGATTTCGAAAAAAAGGTAAACTCAAAAGACAAAGTGTTCGTTCGGAAGGAATTGTATTCCGGTATTCGGAGTATAAGTGGTTATGTGGAAGTATTTATTTAAAAAAACTATTTTGTATGCCGTGATTAATTGTGGGTGTAAAAAAATAAGGCGTGTGGGATTTAACAATTTTGGGAATGTTACGCGAGGCTGTCGTAAGCACGATGCTTCTTTAGAACATATACGGTGTGCATTAATGTTCGCAGAATTTAGAAAAAACCTCAATACAATCGAAGACGCTTTGAGGGAAAATTCCAGACTATACAGGGCGCCCTATTTCTTGACCCGTTGCATGGGTAACTTTTTTATTAGTAGAGATACAAAAACGCTTAAATGAGCAAATTAGTGCAGTTTCGTATTAGTAATTCTACGGTAAGGCGAAAAATTATATACGGGGGAAGGTTGAAAAGTTATTGACAAAAAACGAAAAATCCAACTTTTCTATTATCCCTCGTAGCTCGTTCATTTGAAGAGTTAGAGAAAAATGCTTCACATGTTTTTTGCAGTATTTTTCATGTAAAATGACATGCACTTGCTACTTTTTATATATCTCTTAAAATGGTTGAGAATCACAGTAAAATATATTTTTTTTAAATGTAATGGATAGGTGGCTGTGACATTAACCGAAAGTCCCCTTTTTTCTCTTTCAGATGATATAACATAGTCCATATTTTATCCTTACAAAAGTAATAATAATCGTTGTTTTTAAAGAAAGTTTATTGTCACATCAAGAATGCTATGGAAATAAAACAAAAAATAAGATTCCTGATATTTTTAAAAACGTCTAGTTGGCATTTAATTATTGACAGATCATAAGTGACATTTTTAGTTTTTGTTAAGTAGTTTATTGTTTATTATTAATACTGCATACAAAATAATAGTGTTGCAAATATGTACACCAACGAAGAGAAAAATGATATGCTATTTTGTTATTATAACCAAAATCGAGATGCACAAGCTGCAGCGAATCTTTATTTTGAAACTTACATGGAACGAAGACAACCCCATCATAGAATATTTAGACAGCTGGAAAATAATATACGATTATACGGTTCTTTTTCAAAGCCTAAGGATGAAAGAAACTTCAATGAAGACACTGAAATAAATGTTTTGGCTTATGTAAATTTTAAACCTGATTCTTCAACTGCAGAAATTGCACATCACTGCAACACTTCCAAGGAAACTGTAAGAGCTATTTTAAAAGGTAACAATTTAAAGCCTTATCATTATTCCATATGCAATACTTTATATCCAGCTGATAATCAAAGAAGGATGACATTTTGTCGATGGTACATTTCAAAATGCGAAGAGGATCTAGACTTCTGGAAAAAGATTTTATTCAGTGATGAAAGTAGATTTACCAACAATGGTATTTTTAACCGCCATAATAACATAATGTGGTGCCGAGAAAATCCACATCTTGTTTCTGAAAGAAGAAATCAACGTCAATTTGGGATAAATGTGTGGTGTGGAATTTTTTGTGGCAAAATTATTGGCCCATATTTTTACGAAGATAATTTGAATGCGAATAATTACCTTCATTTTCTAAGGAATACTCTAACAGAGGAATATTTAAATGAATTACCACTTCATATTTTTAGAAATCTTAAATACTTCCAACACGATGGAGCACCTGCGCATAATTCCCGCGAGGTAAAACAATATTTACATGAACAGTTTGATAATGTTATAGGAAATAGAATGGATATCGACTGGCCAGCGCGAACACCTGATTTGACCCCCTTAGATTTCTTTCTTTGGGGGTTATTGAAAGATAAAGTTTATGTGACAGCTCCTCTAGATATAGAGGATCTAAAAGTCAGGATTCAAGATGCAATTAGAAGCATACATGGACATACAATAAATAATGTTTTAAGAAGTATCCAGAAACGTTGCTTACTATGTATCCAACAGGATGGTGGTCATTTCGAACATTTACTTCAATATAATTAATTAATTAATAATTTCTGTTCTCAAAACATTCTTTTGTTCCATAATCCATAGCATTCTTGATGTGACAATAAACTTTCTTTAAAAACAACGATTATTATTACTTTTGTAAGGATAAAATATGGACTATGTTATATCATCTGAAAGAGAAAAAAGGGGACTTTCGGTTAATGTCACAGCCACCTATCCATTACATTTAAAAAAAATATATTTTACTGTGATTCTCAACCATTTTAAGAGATATATAAAAAGTAGCAAGTGCATGTCATTTTACATGAAAAATACTGCAAAAAACATGTGAAGCATTTTTCTCTAACTCTTCAAATGAACGAGCTACGAGGGATAATAGAAAAGTTGGATTTTTCGTTTTTTGTCAATAACTTTTCAACCTTCCCCCGTATATAATTTTTCGCCTTACCGTAGAATTACTAATACGAAACTGCACTAATTTGCTCATTTAAGCGTTTTTGTATCTCTACTAATAAAAAAGTTACCCATGCAACGGGTCAAGAAATAGGGCGCCCTGTATATTAAACAATTTAACGATGACGTCCTTTTAAATAGACGGTTTATGCAATTACATATTCGCTCAGCGATTTATTTAGGCAGACAAGAGTTGGCATTTCGAGGTCACATTGAATCGGAGTGTTCGGACAATCGTGGCATTTTTAAAGAACTTTTGGATGGCGAATTCGCCGCTTAGTATTTGTCTGCTTCAACTATCATAAAGTTCACAAGCAACAGGGAATGACAGTGTAATGACCTTGAATTTGCTTGAAATTTTCGCCTGCGGCGCTATTTTCATTTCCGCACTTGCGGTCCGCGTCACCTATTTACTGATCCACGAGCCGCCACTGGTTTATAAAGATGCAAAGTTAAGGTTTAACGAAATATTAAATTTACTCCAATAATCCCAACAGGCATTACATACATAAATAATAGACTTAACAGCCTGTGCTCAAATCCTAACTTTTGTATTCCCGTTAAGTCGTTTACCGCCCGCATTGAAGCTAGCTATTAAACAATGAAGGGATAACTCACATGTTGGTACTGTCTCGAATCAGCAGCAATTACCTACAAATACCGATTTGTGTCTTCAGAGGGATTATACACTTTTTTAACGGAGAGGATTAAACGTCGACTCTCCATTATTATTTGACTTACATCAGGTTTGTACTATACGACACAATCAAGTACAATAATGAGCTTGCGAGTATAATAAATTTTAAAGATTCACACAGGATCGTACTCGAGATGCCATTCCACGAAGTATACAAATAATATTTGTCCTTTACTCGGGTACTTTGTTATACTTCTGATATGTTTTTTTATTATTTGTTTTTTTCTTAGTATGAGAATTTTATGTTTCAAACTAGTATTTTGACGCACGTTTACATTAAATGTGTTTTATATTATAAATCACTAAAAATATAAATTCTAGACCCTGGCAATTCAAAGTTTGTCGGTTCCTTTTTCGGTCATTAACCGAATTTAATGATGATGAATTTTTCGACCTTGAATTAATTTTGGTGGTCACAAAGTTATAAATTGAATTATTGAAGCGAATAAAATGAGAAACTGGCTCTAAATTTACAAGTCAGACTGTAAAGATTCTGGAAAAAATATACACGATAGGTTAGTTTATTCAAACTTGTTACGATCCACCGGTGTAATTCCAATGTTCATATGTTATATATAACATATATTTAATATACATAAAACATATATGTGACATATACATATGTTTATATATGTTTACATATATTGTAACATATATGTAAAGTTTATAAAAGTTTACAATTACATAGAAAATATATGTAACATAATGTATACAATAACAAAAGACTCGTGTCTAAAAGATGCGTAGCGATAGAACCAAACTGTGACTTTTCACGAATCTTTAACAAACCATTTTAAGAGCTCAGATTATTAGAGATTATTCTGGTTTGGTTTTTAGTCCGGCAACATCAGTATTTTGACATGGCTACGAACAAAGTTGTCTTAGAGGAATTGTAAAAGTTTCAATTTTGTGTGGGAAACACTCGTCGGGTTTAATTTTTTTTTATCTTGGGGTAGGTTTATCAAAGTGTTGCAGATATTTTTACGAAATTTTGGAATGAAGACCTTTTCCTTCTGTATTTTCGAGAATGTAGTATGAACAAAAAGTAGCAAAAACGAGGAACAATAGAAAAATGTCGGTTTCGTCATGAAAACGACTGAAATGTAAAACAAAACTGAGATTGAATTATAGCCCGTTTCCGATCTGCTTCCGTTTTATTGTCATTTTGTTTACTTTGTTGGTAATTCAATCATAATTCCACTTTCAGGAATAAAAATAACTCAACAAGTCCATTGGGTAGAAATCTGACACAACTGGTTCGATGAAATTTTAGCTTCCATAACTTTTTAGACTGTGTTCCCATTAAGGAAATACGAAAATGGCGTAAAAAATGTTATCTCAAATTTTTTTTGTTACTTGCAAGTATTCAAAATTATTTAAATCATTAATTTTTATATAAAATATGTAGATGTGTAAAAGTCAGTTTAGAAAATCAGGCTTACATTACTTTTAAACTGATCACCTCATACTTAGAATCTTCTCAAGATTTAAAAGGTGTAAGGATCTATTCTATGGGGTGTCACATTCGATATATCAGTATTCGGGTCAAATTTAAATAACTAGAACTCATAGAAATGAGTCAAAATATTGAAAAATTGATGTTTTGTAGGGTAGATTGTTCCTCCAAATCCTTCTCTTACATACTGTGAAAATTAGAAATGCTTTATATCTCAAAAATGTTAATTCAAACATCTCGTATGGCCTTATGATTCGTGTCAGCCTCAATGAGTGTATATTTTCAGTTCTAATTATTTTACGAAGTTGTAGGAAATTCAATCAGAAAAAATGTATGATTTTAAACTCGTAATCTTAGTAGATTCTCTTTGAATTCGGAATTTATTAATATTTACAGACTTTAACTTGGAATTAATATAACAACATTGCAAGTTGTAGTTGAGTATATAGGTAGTCTAATGATAGAATTCCAAGTTTTCCAAATACGTAATTTGTTAAAATCTCAATTTCCAATAAGCCATATGGCAGCATAAAATAATATTTCCATTATTTAGCTTTTCTAAACCTTCCAACTTATTAATATTGTATATCCAATCAAAGAAGCCTATTAATAGGAATTCCTCCAAAGATAAATGTTCCACAAACTAAGAAATCAGTCTCTGGCGGGCCTGCTTGGGTCTTGAACTCTCAAGGTAAATCGCCGACCATTGGTCGTGCCACAACCTCGACACTGAAAATAAAACAATGCAGAACAAGTCTGCATTTAGTCTTCGGTGTGTACAAGTGGTGTTTAAAGTGTGTGTCTAGTCAGGGGAGATAATTTAGTTCAATTTGCCGATGTTCGGTTATGACAAGTGAAAAATTTTAAGTGCAGTGAAGATTCCCTTTAGCGAGTCGCCGGTCTTGAATAGCATCCTTCAATTACAAAAAATTATAACCTGTTCTCCGAGATTTTTAATGAGTTGGTTTATGGAATGAGACTATTTCTCTAAGGCGCTTGAAGAATCTCGCTTCATAATAATTAGTAAAATTATATTATTTACGAACGTGAAAACATCATTGAATTTGCCTTTTTGCAAAGAAGCTTTCAATATAATTATGAATGCTTTGCCTGCTTCCAAGCCAGTTTATAGCTTTTACTTCAGCCTATGAAACAAACATGCAAAATAAAATAGTTTTTATGTATTATACAATTACAATATTAAAATACAGGGCATTTAAGAAAATTTTAACTCAAAAACAGGGTGGTTCAAACTGGTATGTTTTCGAGGGAGGGACAAGTCCTGTGCTTTTTTTAGCGCTAACCGAATCACCGTATCTTTTACCGTTTTCGAGCTACAGGGCGTTTCCCGATTTTTGGCAAAACCGACTGATGTCCTTTTCTCGTTTTCAGGATACCTCAAAACGGTTTGAACATTTTACAGGGACTTTTTAGACATACATTCGACGGCATAAAAGTAAATTTAATTTAATTTTTTGTTTTCTTGTTATGAAGACCACAACCTGTGGTTTTTTTAAATGCAACACCCTGTAAGTATTTTATTTCTGAAATGGAAAGGGAACTGAAAATGCATTCCAAATATATATAGTCTGTGTATTGTTTTTCGGAAACAATTTCTGGAAAATATGAAAAGTTTTCAATATTGATACGATGTATGTAGTAATTTATTGCCATCGAATTTATGTTTAAAAAGTGCCTGTCAAATGTAATTTGCGCCATTGTTATTTTTTTCGAAAAAAGAGTACAAGACTCGTCCATCAAATTTGCTCTATATATTATAGATTCTCCGTAACCCTCCAAAACATACCAATTTTAATCACCCTGTAGGTACATACACACTTGTTAATGTCAAGTTAGAAGTCTCGTGATTGGGAAAACAGTTTATTTCAACAAATATTTAAGGGTCCATTCACTAGTCCGAAATAAGCCCAAAATCGGTCTAATTATAAAAAAACTATAAAAGATAGCGACTTTCAGTAAAAAAAGTATTGAAAGATAAGACTTTAATCTAAATCCCTATAGTAGTAATTTTTGGTAATTCTTTTTATTTTTAAAATTCCAGGCAAACAATCTTGTACTAAAATAGCGTATTTTCAAAAATTATTTTTTCTAAAATACATGAATTAAACAAAAATTTGCTACTATAGGGATCTAGTTTATCTTTTGATCTTTCCGGTGATGTATAGTTTATAACATTAAAAAGAAATTTTGTTGCAATTATAAGACCGCTCCGTTGCAATAAGGGCTAACTTTATGTCCATGTGCCTTTTTTACTTCGGCTTTACGTGCACCTCCGAAATCTTAATAATTCGGTAGTGGAAATATGTAAGTCTCCGCCCTTCGGCTACCCAACCTCTCAACCCGACACCGTATTCATGCCAGTCAAATCTACAGTGAATAGACTCTTAAATGATCTTTGCTATTATGAATCACTTGATTCAAATTGTTATTTTTAAGAGTTAATGACTTATTTATACACTCTAGGTACCTCCAATTTAAGTCTCAATTTTCCTTTTAGAAAATGTGACCTACATTTATCAATACAATTATTTCTTCTCTAATGTGTATAAACAAATGCATTGAAAGCTATATGTTCAATTTTCCCAGGGAAAAAGTTAAAGTATATTGCATAAACAAACTATAAATTACTGATAAATATCCCTTTCGGAAAAAAAGTCTAAAATTAAATTATCCAAAATCAGACAATCGAAAATCAAATTTTGAGACAAAAAGATCACACATGCAAAAGAAATAACAATAAAGAAAATGGGCAGCGCCCTATTAAAGATATTATGGTTAAAGATATTTAATCAATTTCTTATAAATACTTTAAAAATGTTCAGTGTAGATCATCACTTACTGAGCAACTGTTAAAACAAAATCGACATTTTTATCAGTGTTTATGCATAATTTTACAATATGTTTTAATTCGACGAGCTTTGGATGCATTTTTATGACGACATTAACCTACGCAATTTTTACACGCCGTCTGAACTGGAAAATAGAATTATACATCCTCCCTCCCAATTAGCTCCCCCTCAGGGATATTCTTTTACGTAAGCCTGTCGCTATTTTTGCTTTACCTGGAATTTCTCTTTATGGTATTTCAATCGGATATGTCTTTCCTTTGTCGGAGATAAATAATACTGCTAATAAAATTGACAGCCGTAACAAAATAAAAGTGACTGAATTTCCTGGGTACAAATTTAATCAAGATAAATTTTTCGACTTCTGTGAACTGCTATTATTAGTAAAGAATGGCGTTCGATGTAGAATATAAGGGAAATTAATTCAACAAAATTCTTTACTCTTTGTCTGGTTATACTTGTATTCTTATGCAACAGAAATATTTTGTTATCAACTACAAACAAATTCTTCGTTTGCTTTTAATAACCTGTTTCTTTCAAGAATATGGAAAAATTATAATATTTCTCACCTAGTTAATATAAGTATTTCCAATAAAAACAGAAAATATACCTATTTTTAACATAATGGTATAATAATTAATAATTACAACTTTAGTTTAACGAAAAAATACAGTACAAATTTTTATTATTCTCTGGATAGTTTAATCCTTTACTGATTAGTTTTATTTTGTACTCATTTGACAAATTGTATTTCAAATCATGGATATTTTAATACATCTTAAGAAAATTGAATCAATATGCGATTTATTACATTGATTTATTGATTGACGAACATTGATTTATTAATATTGATATTAATCTTGCAATTACTGCAATTGCTTACATTCAATGAAAATATTTAATTTGAATACACTTAGAATATTTATCGTAGTGTTGATGTAGTATTTTTGCTTTACAATATTTGCATACTTTTGTAGTCGATGTTTGAATATCTAAAGTGTCAGTAGTGACAGTCAATAAATACCTAGTATTAGAGACTTCCAGTTCTCGGAATCAGTATCGATATGTTTTAACCTTCCGTTTTGAATCGTCCGAGCAAGTTTTATTTAATTATCCGGGAAGTTTTCGAGGTACCTTCTGCAACACTCGACGACTTCCAGCCAATGTCTTTTAAGGTTGGTTACCGCCACCACCACCACCCTCGACAAATAAAGTTGCTGAAGTTCGAGTTAACAACGATCAGTGTTTACTTTATGTTTTGGTAATTATTTTACCAAACTATTTTAATGTTAGTGTCAATGTCAAGCAACCACAAACAATTATTTGTCTGAGAAATAGAAAACTTTATTTTTATATTTCTCTATTGTACGACAAGAGCTGTCACATTAGAGCTGAAAGTAATTATTTTCCGAACCACTAACGGAATAAGCTACTTTCGGTATTAAAAAATGAACCTAAATCACTTATTTTCTGGAAAATAGGATCAATTAACGTCTCTATGACCTAGGGTTATATCTGTGTTAATTATAATCAATAATAAATTATGATGAATACTAAAATAATAATCTCTCTCCACTTAACATTGATCAGGACTATGGTGCACAGTACATTATACTGCAGCTGTATAGGATTACCTCTATAGAGAAGGTATCTACGTACGGATTCCAAAGGCTATTTGATCTTTATCAAAAGATAAATTACCATTAAAATACGTATGTAGGTGTTATTTATACGAGACTGTAGTTGGGGTTACACAGTGTTCATTCTATTCAATATAAACCTGCTAACCAGATATTAGGAATCTGATGTACCGAGAGAAATACTTAGAGTCCATTCACTAGTCCGAAATAAGCCCAAAATCGGCGTTCGTCTCGTGTCTAATTATAAAAAAACTATAAAAGATAGCGACTTTTAGTAAAAAAGTATTGAAAGGTAAGACTTTAATCTAAATCCCTATAGTCGTAATTTTTTGTAATTCTTTTTATTTTTAAAATTCCAGGCAAACAATCTTGTACTAAAATAGCGTATTTTCAAAAATTATTTTATCTAAAATACATGTATTAAACAAAAATTTGCTACTATAAGGATCTAGTTTATCTTTTGATCTTTCCGGTGATATATAATTTATAACATTAAAAAGAAATTTTGTTGCAATTATAAGACAAATCCGGTACCCTTGCAATGAGGGCTAACTTTATTTCCATGTGCCTTTTTACTTCGGCTTTACGTGCACCTCCGAAATCTAAATAATTCGGTAGTGGAAATATGTAAGTCTTCACCCATCGGCTACCCAACCTCTCAACCAGACCCCGAATTCATGTTTGTCAAGTCTACAGTGAATGGACCCTTAAGGTTTTCGCTACATAAGTAGCCTGTGGGGCGATTGAGACCGCCAGTCCCAGACAGCCTCACCCCCGCCGTGACGTCAAGAACGTCACGCGTATCCTGAAAAACGTCACGCGTATCCTGAAAAACGTCGTGTTATCCTGAAAAACTTCACGTTTCCCATAAAAACGTCATGTTATCTCGAAAAATGTCACGTTTCCCATAAAAAACGTCAGATTTTTCAGGATAACTTGACGTTTTTCAGGTTACGCCTGGGGTACTTGACGTCACAGCAGGGGTGGGGCTCTCTGGGACTGGCGGTCTCAATTGCCCCACAAGCTACTTACATATGTCGGTTCTTTATTTTTATAAATTTATAGCGATTTGGAGGTTATCCTCAGTATATCGGGTGAAAAGTTAAAAGTGGTGTTAAAAATACACCTAAGGTGCTAAAAATACGCACTAAGGAACTTACGTGCGCAACAATGAGATTTTTTCATGGAACACTACATTTTTTAATTACTTTTATGAAACATTTAGCTATGCCACCGCTGCTCTTAGAGATGGACAGCTTTATCTCTAATAATACGGAAGATACGTACAGAAAAGTGTACCATTACAGTTATTTATGTATCAAGGGCGTAAACTAGAGTTTATGGCCCGAGAAGTGTAGATAATGGCTCGAAGCTTTAGGCGAGGGCTATCATACAGTACAGGCCGCAAATATAATTACGCCGTATCAGTACACATACAGAAATGTATTCATGACCGACCTAATTAATTATAACAAAAATAATTGACCAATAATTTGTGGCATTTTATAAACTCAAGGAAATAGGGTTGTCACTACAAAAAAAAAAAACAAAAAAAGTGTAGACAACTACGAATTCCGTGACATGTAAATAGAAGGGCATCTGTTATAAATATCACCCTCGTGAAACGTTTTACTTTTGATTGAAAAAAATGTTTAATACCTATGTGTTGTAGTACAAATTGTAGAGATTGACATATATTTTTAAGATGACATTGGACTTTATACAGGGTGCTATGAAAAACACGACAAACCAATCTTATATTTTCTAAATGAAACGAGTAATTATTGTTTAATTTGTAATAGTTCTCTGGAAAATATATTGATATCGGATTTGCTGAGTATGTCTCTAATAGTAAGAGAAATGCACAAGAGAGAATGACATAAAAATAATATACCACACGAATACTTAGGTTACAAAGCAGTAATTTCTCTCATACATCAACTCATTACTCTTATGCGACACTCTTTTGAGTATATCTTTCTTATTATTGAAGGCAGATACAGCAAATCTCCATCGGTGCACTCGTGAGAGAAGAGCCTATCAAAAAATGAAACAATATGCAGATTATTGCTTTGCTGTTGCTTTTCAGAGCACCCTACATAAAGTATAATGCCCTCTAATCTTTGAGTCAACATCAAAAACTTTTGAATTCACATAGTCTAAAATAAAAAATAAAAATCAGTAAAGATGGTAATATTTTTAATCGATTACACACATCATCATCACACTAAATCAACCAACTTAACTTCAGTTAAGTTGCAGTACTACTACAAGTAGTAATAGTACAAGTTAAGTACTATTACAAGATCAGAGGGAAGGGAAGAGTATAATTAGGAGTAATATTTATTTATATAAAAATATATATAGATAATTTGTAAAGTTATTGTGCTATATTATTGTGAGCCAACTAGCTATCGAAAAAATATATTTCTTAAAAATACATTTTCAGACAAATTATAATTTCTTATGCCATCTCTGAATAACTAAAATGCATTTCCGTTCATGCTATACAAATATAAATTTCAGATGTAAAGGTTGTCTTTTATATTGAACCTTTATCGCGCGCGGGCACTTTTACGGCTCGCTTTTTCTATGGGATAGGGGCTATAATGTCCTATTTATCCTGAAATTTCTTTTATAAACGGAACTTTTACGCCCAGTGGAAAATAAAAACCATTATGATTACTTTTTATTATACTAAGTACTACACTGTTGAATGAAAACAATCTATTACCAACCAACAACCACTGGAAAAATTTGTAAATACAAAAATTACGTTTTCTAAACACTTTTAAATTGATATTTATAAATTAAATGTCTCATAATTCTATGTTTATAATATTTTCTTTAATCCTGAAAATGAAACAGGGTGGCTCATCTTGCGCTACTATTTATTATAATATTTTCTGATACTCCCTCTTGTATATGACGATTTGTATATTTCTTAAGTTTATTATGTTTCAAGATATAAGAAAAAATATGATGTAGGTTAACAAAATATGTTTTCAGAAATAATGATTTTTACACTGTTGTGTTCAAAAACCTGTATATTTCTGTACATTTAATTGAAAGACAATTAATCTCTCTCACAAAAGCATTTATATACAGGTTGATGTCGTAATACAGGTATGATAGTAAGAGAACTACGTCAAAAAGAACTCGTTCCTTTGCCAAATAGTAAAAACTCATTCACATGATATTCCACTAGCTATCGGTTTCTGCCACTTTGTCAAAACGGTCAAAATATCGAGGCACACATTGTTTTAAAAAGGATAATGTGAGTGGATAATCGACAAACTTACCATATTGTCGTATCGCATCGAATAAATTGTCGTGTCGTATCGTACCGTGTGAACGGGCTATAATATGGACGTTATGGAGACTGTTAGCTTATTATGGCTACATTGCGGTGATAGTAAGATAGCTTTGTGACATGAGGATTAAAAAAATATGTAAAACTTTACGACTGTTGCCCCTCAATTTAATATAAAAACGGTTAATATAAAAACGGATTTAATGTTTGAGCAGCAGGCGTAATTTATATATAAGAGCATACTATATGACTTTCATTTTCAATGGGAATCTAAAATCCCTTAGAATATAAAAGTCGAGTAAACTCTCCGTGGCCTGGAGAAAATGATATATGCATAGCTGATGCACTCGATAACTACAAAAAATTAACAAATTGTTCTTTTCTTTTTTAGGCAAATTTATTGACGAAAACCAAAACTTGTGGTCATGTTTTGATTTAGAGTAATTTTTAAATTAGATTAAAATGCTTTACACGTTCTTGAGACATTTCTTTTTATCAGGATGCAGTGGCAGAGAAAATATATGAACAGGTTGAGCAAATTTGAAGCAGGGAAACAAATTCATTGTTAAAAACCAAAGTTTGCTATCGTCTGTTATTTTCGAGTTGTGAACAAAAATAACTTTACATTGATATTACAGCTTGTATTAAGTAAAAGATAAAATTTTGAGTGATAAAGGAAAGTAGTGATGTTTCAAATAAAATACCTACCCTATGCACAATAATAATAATAACTTGCACAAAATTTACCTTCACATACTTTATTTTTGAACACCCAGGTCGTTTATTGGGTCCATGACGTTTGGCGAAATAATGAAGTTGTATTGCTGTTCCTCTAAATGCTCTGACGTCCTCTTAAATATCCTGTACTATTCAATCCCAAGGACAAAAAAATTCAATTCACATGATCAGGTACCCCAGATGGATGTCTCGGAATAAAGTATACACGGTGTTATATTTAATTTTGGCCACCAATAGGATCTCGAAAATAGTGTGATTTAAATTAGAAAAAAATTTGCACAATTTTATGCTAAATTAAATGGTGGTACGTTATCTGCCATATATGTACCCGTTCGTGAGTTATCGAGGAAAAAACGAAAACTTACGATTTACAAAATGTTATAAACGCCGTTAGATTCAGCATAAAATTGAGCAACTTTTTTTCTAACTTAAGTCACTCTGTTTTCGAGATCCCAATGGTGGTCAAAATTAAATGTAACGCCCTGTAGAGTGTAACAAAGCTTTGCACACAACTTTTGTATAGTTTTCACAAATTTAAAAATACATAATGTATTCCATTAAAAAAACGTGTAGCTTTACATTATAACTCAATATTCACGCCACTGCATTCTGTGGCGTTCATGACTTTGCACCGTGCTGCAAAATTGCTCACCTTGTTCATAACTTTTTCAAATTACATACAGTCCATGCACCAAATGCACCTTCTCAATCTCATAGTCATAATGGCGAATGTAACCACCGCTCTTTTGTTGTCCACCACAGTGTGCGGCAGGCGGATGTACCCGGAAGCCAGGATCGTCGGCGGCGAAAAGTCAGCGTACGGCCGGTGGCCGTGGCAGATCTCGCTGCGCCAGTGGCGGACCTCCACGTACCTGCACAAGTGCGGGGCGGCCCTGCTCAACGAGAACTGGGCCATCACGGCGGCCCACTGCGTCGACCAGTAAGTATTATCTTCTTTCACCTATTCTTTATACATGACAATTTAATTAATATATAAAAAATCCCATATGCCACAGTGCAATTGTCACTTTGACAGCGACAAAAGTTACCTGCAGCGTTATTATACTAATTTTCTTAAACTGAAGACAAAAGACAGGCTAATTCATTTTAAGCCACCAAAATTATAGACTCCTTGTATTACACTATTATTCCTATAAGACCGTCTATAATTAACGTGGACTTAAAGAAGTTTTAGCCCCCACAATATGGCAACGTAGTCATTCATACTTTTAGTTGGAAGAGGAGGAATCTAACATAATCTAACCACAGTTTAAAAGGAATCAAAAGAAAAATAAGTTATAAAGTACGTGTTGTATGTAGCTCTTATACAATTGCTATCTCTGGGTTGACTCATAGATACAAAAAATCCTTGCCCCATAACCCTTTGGTAACATTCATGAGACAGAAATCGAAGGGTTACTAAAATCTATAGTTTACATATTATATTACTCATTAAGAAATTTTAGCTTCATTTATTTTACTCGCCTTTACTTGTGGAGATAATCCATCAGATCTGTAAACCCGCAGCGGGGGTCAATCTATTTATTAAATATCGTGCACTGTCCTTGTCTACACGAAAAAGGCGCTGAAATTCTAAGGCCCTCACAAAAGGATTATTGTTGTCTCTTAAATGTCTCCTATCCACGTTTAATTCCCTTATATCATATCTTCGCCTTTCGTGTTCAACAAGAAATAGCCAATGAGGCACAAAAGCCATATTTTACTCTAAGTATGAAAAAATACAGAAAACAATTATGTCTGACACAAATGTACGGCACGGTCTTAAACTAGTTTAGGGCACCTTCGGAGGAGGCTTAAAGTAAGAGCTAAAGAAATATCTCCCATTTTAGACCAATTTGTAGACGAAGTCATTAGTATAATTCCAAAATATCGGATGTGACTAGAAAATCGGCATGAAGTTAACTATAAGACATAGTTATGTCCAAAAGCATATACTTAAGACGTCTTAAAGATTAGTGTAATAACCCTGCTGCAACATTTACAGTGACAAATGCGCTAGTGGTTTTTTCACTTATTCATTTTTTAATCAGTTATCGCGGTGTGCGCTGCCAAAATAAATAGTTTGACATTTTTGTCAACAACTTATTGAATTATTACACACTAACAATGAGTCGTTCGGTGAGTCTACGAACAACGAAATTAGTCAAATTTTTAATACCTGTGTGCCTGCTAATATAGTTGCGACTCAATCATCAATCTGGCGACAATTTTCTACTTTTTGCGATGCGAAAGGATATAAATTTGAGCCAGATATTTCCATCGAGAAATTGAATATAATATTGCAAGATTGGGCTTTTAATATGCGAAAATGTGTTGGAAAAGACTACAAAGAACCGGTAGTTAAAACAATTTGGAATACCACCGCTAAAGTGCCACAAAGTAAATATTACAAAGAATTCAATAGTTTCATAAATAAAGTTTGCATTCATATGTTTCCAAATATCTTATTCATTAAATTGTCCTGCCGAATTACACTCGATGTTTGTATTGATACCGGGTAAATTTGTGTTGTTTAAATTCTAAACTGTTTCCTTCAGCAATTTGACTCGAAAAACTGTCAACCTAAAACCGCTCCATCTTCGGTGTCGCGTTTTTAATAGTTTTTCTCAGTCTAATTGCTAAGCAACAGTTTCTCAATTAAACAATCCAAATTTATCCGGTAAAATACAAACCTCTTGTGCAATTATAAGTGACAATTACTGCTTTTCTCATTGTTAATTCATCATCGCTAAAATAATATTCACCCTATTCGAACCCCAGGCGGTGTAACAAATGAGAATCGTTTATCATGTGTTGTATTCTAAACCGGGTTCCCTTCGAGCAAAACATGGACTCCACCTTCACAGGGATGCCAGAGGAAATAACATTAACCATCTACGAATTACTTACTCCGACTTAAACGGAGTAATTCTTGTAAATCGTTCTTTTATCGATTTGAATTGCTCGTGATTATTAAATAGCTCGTCCTTGCAGTAAAAATAGCAACGGGTTTGTGCAGAAAAAGTCCGTGGGAGCCGCTCCTGCGTCGGATAACTGCATTAACAAAAAAAAAATAATAAGTTCGTTACAATATTTGCTTGAATTTCTATGAAGTGCTTGCTCCAAGTCTTCGTATTTTATAAATAGTTGTGTTTGATTATACACTGTATTTTTCTAATATTTCGGGCATGGCAATTTTATGAAAAATATTCCTAAAAACATACAGGGTGTAACAATTTTTTTTACAACTGGGATCTCGCAAGCTATAAGATAAAATTATCATAAACTGATATACAGGGTGTTTCATAATATATGCGCAGGACTTTAGGATGTTATAGCTCGTCCAAAAATATGGTAAGTATGGTATATAATAAGTTTCTATTAACTTACCCTCTAACATGCACCATTTTAGAGATACAGGGTGTTGAAATTGAAAAAAAAAATCGTTTTTTTCGAATATCTCCGGAACCGTTTATCATACAGAAAACAGCTTTGTAAGCATTTTCTACTCATAATAAACTATGTTTTGGGCGGAAATTTTTTTTACAGTCATAATTGGTGAAGGTTTTGAAGGGGTAGTGGGTGTTCTTCTCCCTAACTTCTACGCTACTAAAAAAAGTACGCTCATTTGAACCGCCAATGTTTTCTACACAAAAAAGGTACTCTTGGTCATATAAGCTCTAAAGTCGATCGCTTTCGAGAAAAATCAACTTTTATATTGAAAAACATGGTAAATTTTTTTAAATAAAATTTTTTTCTTACTAATTAAACAAAATTTATTTAAACGTTAAAACAAGTAACAAAACCAAACGTTAACTTCATAATTGCAAAATTAAAAAAAAAATGAAAAAATGATGTCTTTTCAAAATTCCCCAAACAGTAAAGGTATTCATTTCGCACATTTCAGCGTTTGTGTAATTCATTTTTAATTTTATAATACAAATTTACCTTTTGCCAGGTACAAACTAATTGTTATTTTGACAGGAGGTAGCTTTTGTTTTGAAATTTAAAGCCTACTTGAAAAAAAAAAAATTCCGCACAAAACATAGTTTATTGTGAGTAGAAAATGCTTATAAAAGCTGTTTTCTGTACGATAAACGGTTCCGGAGATATTCGTAAAAAACGATTTTTTTTTTCAATTTCAACACCCTGTATCTCTAAAATGGTGCATTTTAGAGGTACAGAAACTTTTTTTCATATTTTTGGACGAGCTATAACTTCCTGAAATCCTGCGCATATATTATAAAACACCCTGTATTTTTCTGAAATTTTCGGATAAAAGTTTGAAAAATGGAAAAACAGGAAAAGTTGCATATTTCTCTGAAATTCATTTACCTACTTGAGATTTAAAGTTTTGAGAAATTCCTAGTATATTCTGGTTTTATTTAGACAGATATCTAAAAACAAAAGCCATATAAACAAACTATATATAAGCTGTATAAAGTGTAAAGCAATTATAGGCCTATACTTAATTTTAGTGTGTGACACAAAAGCAAAAAGTAATACTAAAAAATAGGTTTTTGGAAAAACAGGGACATATTAAAAATAAAATTTACAGTATTGAATGTTAAAATTACATAGAAGTCATTACCTACTAATTTTTATAAATAAAACATGTTAATAAAAAGAAAATAACTTTTGATATCTCAGTATATCTACTACAATTTCAGAAACAATAACAAAGATTTTCTTGGTAGTGGTGAGAAACACAACGTAGTGCCCTCTTTGGGCGTTTGCTACTATCTGTCTGACAATTATTGTCAAATTGACAGACAGATAGTGGCCTGTGCCAGCACAGAAGTGACCTCGATTGCCTTTGAGGAAGACAATCCTACTTTTTATTTGAAGGATATGCCGAAAACAACCACTCCACGGACAATGTGCCCCGACTGGCGTTGCATTACTCTTATATACTTCCATGCAGATGCCGGAGTAATGGAACGCCAGTCGGGGCACATTGTCCGTGGAGTAGTTGCTTTCGGCATCTCCTTCAAATAAAGATTATCTTTGATTATGATGTAATACAAAGGACAAACATGTTGTTGGCTTCTTGAATGACAGTACAATTTAAGTTAGTTTCTATGGTCTGGTTGTATTGTATTTGGTCTGTTGTTAAATATCCCAAAGGAGACGCTTTTACAGGATCAAGTAACAACAAAGTAATAACTTGCGAGAATAAGTAGGGTATATAATAGAAGGGTGGATTATATATCCTCGGAAGATCAGCTTATTCAGAAAATTATAGAATAGGGTAATATTTAGTTGAGACTACGTTCTACTGAACAACGGCTTTGTAATAATGTTACACTATTACATATTCACCTACAGCTATAAAAATAAATTTTACTTCATAATTTCCATTTATTAAAATCATATTAAGGTTAGCTAAAAGTCCTTCTCTGACTTAGAAATATATAACAATAAGTATTCGCAACCAACTTAGAGTAATTTGACAGTAATACACAATTTATTTTGATTTTGATATCATTTTGGTAGTCCCAGTTATGAGCATTGATTTTGTGGGCATAAGCAGATCTTAATTGTATACCTCCAACTTTCAAACGAATTTGATGTAAATCTGGTGAAAACTAAAAGAAAATATGATCTATCATTTTTGGAACTTATCAATAATAGATAAGTGACGTAAAGAATAGGAAAAAATAAAGCTATAAACGTAATCACAAATTTTTACTAATGGCTTATACACAGACTTGTAAAGACACCATTTAAATCAAAACAAGTTCGATAGCATTACTGACGTAGTTTTCCGCATAACACCAAAACACTATACTACACTCGACGCGCATTTCGCCAACCAAGTTGGTATCATCTGGAGATGATCAAAAATCAAAACTAAACCTATGCTAACATTTTACGGTTCAGTGACCCGTCGCGACCGCTCAGTGAACCATCGCGACCGATCAGTTAACCTTGACTTACTAACCAATAAAGCGGGCTATATTATATTGGCCGTCTGTCACCATTCAAACTATTTTAACATTTAGCAATTTCCAAACTCTCAAAAGCACCCAGGTGTCTGGAATTTATTACATTGCTAATTAGTCTTAAATTACTACTATCTATTTTATGGTTGTTTTCAAACGTACGTTGGGCGACACTAGACTTATCTGTTCTACCATATTTGAGATGAGCCATATGTTCCTTAAATTTAGTTTGAATTGACCTTCTAGTTTGTCTTTTGGATTGCCTAAAAGTTGTAGTTTATTTCCCGATGAATAAACCACTGACATACCTATATCTTTAAAAACCTTACCAAAGCCACGTATAGTGTTATGTGGACAACTGTGTTAGTGATATTTTCACACCAAACGTTCTAACTCCCCTTCAAAATTTTGAAAGTATAAATCTATGGAGAAAAAATTGGCACATCTTGTAGTTACCGTTACTTTACCAATTAATTTTCTAACAAATCAAAGTGTTGCAGGATGCTAATAAAGTACTTTGATTGATATTGTAACAGTTGGTATTTCAAAACTAGTGTCAGTTTGTCGCAGTTTGTAGTTTATGCGATAGAGACAAAAATGCGACTTGAATAGCGTTTCCATATTTATACTTATGCAGCAGCTATTCCGGCACCCGTTCACTGCAAAATTCCCGCTGCAAAATCGATAAATAATACTCGTACGACCTTATCCTTGACCCAATATTCCCCAGACAGTACAACACTGACCCAATTTCCCAGTGGTTATAAGGATATTCTGTTCTGAATCCTGCGAACACAAATATTTTGATATAGATGTAACCTTCTGGAACTGGAAGGTGGATTTTTCAATCATAGTTTTTATTTTCTAAGATGTAAATTTTGCTCTAATCGAAAATGCCCTCAATTTTTAAAAATTCGACATCTTTTACATATTTCTATGAAGAAAACTTTTCTATTTACAAAACTTTCTCTGAAGAATATGTTAATATCAGCGTTAATAATAAAAGTGTTCTATGTTGTAGAATGTTCTATATTAAAACAAGGTTTAGTACATTGAACAATTTTGCTAAATTATTACACCCTGTACATTAGTGTATATATCGGTAACACCAAAGTTTACAGCATAAATATCTGTAAATGTTATATATGACTTATGGTTTCTTTGGTCATAATATTGCCATAATGAATGAAATATTTGAAAGCATTTTTTAAAATAGATCAGTTCTTAGTTTGATACGATTGAAATATTTTAGGTTTATAAGTGAATATTATACTTTACTTCAAAATTATTATAGTAATTTTCCTTATATCAGACGCTTAAAACCTTTCCATAGTTCCTATTTGGTTTTTACCACAATAAAATAAACCATGAAGAAGCCAAAAATACAAACACTACTGCTGCGTTATGGTGTTGCCGTTGCTACGAAGATGGACGAAAATCCTGAATTGTTAGTTTAAGCGGAGTTAGAAAGAAAATGACATCTCCCTAGAAGTCTAGGGTCCTTGCCAGGTGTACCAATACAAAATGTACAGGGTGTCCAAAATAAGATCCTCTATCCCCTTATCTCAGAAAGTATAAAAGGTAGAGAAAAATGTTAAATACGAAAGTTTTTTGTTTTTATCTGAATTTTTTATTTTTATAACTTTGTTGAATACAGGTTGTCCAGTTTCTCTGATCCAGGCATCAACTTTCTTTTTTTAAATGGGACACCCTATATTCAATTACGTTTTTGAACTCCCCTTAAAATTCTAGGTCGACATTGTTAAGAGTACCCTATACCTATCATTTACAGTTATGAAGATATTAGCATTAAAAAAAAAAATCTGTAAAAAAACACCTGCTCAAAAAATCTCGGCAAAACAAATAAGACATAGGGGAATATATAGGGTGTTTTTGACAGGTGGCTCAAACATGTATATGTTAAAACTTCAGAAAATCGAAAATCTCTTATGGAACACCCTGGGTATTATTACGTTTTTGGATTTTCTATTAAATTTTAACCATACTCTATATAACTTTCCCTATTCTTATTTTGCTTAGTTTTCAAGATATTGACGAAAATGTGGAAAAAATGTCAGCTATTAATCATTATCGGCCATTATTAAAAATATATCTACTATTATTTAGCATATTATAGTAAGTGTGCCTTAATACTGATTAAGAATATATTATTTTATTAAAAACTAATATTTTTTTAAATTATTTCATTAATTAACTAATATAAACAAATCTGTTTGTAACTTGAACTACAAATAACTAACAATAATCAACAAATAACAATAAAAATAATAAATTAAATCAAGTGTCCTATATGTCCTCAATTTTCAACTATGCATGTTGTGTATATAACTGCTAGTTTTCGTACAGCGCAATCACTTTGATTGAGCGTTTCAATTTCCATCCTGATTTTAATCTTTAAACCATCAACATTATTACTCTGAATTTGATAAACTCAGGCTTTCAATGTACCCCATTAAAAGTTATCAAGTGGAGTTAAATCTGGGATCCTCGGCGGCCATGGGATATTCCCGTTTGGCCCTATCCATTCCACAAAATAGTTCTTAATAAAATTCTTTACAACTGCAGTATTGTGGCATGGAACTCCATCCATCTGATAGATGATCTAATTGGCATCTTCTTCGGCATCCAATAAAGGTAAAATGCAAGTTTGTAATGAATGCCATTTCCTGATATTTTACCTAAGGCACCTGTGACCATTTAAATATTGGCCAAGAAAGACAGGGCCTAAAATGTGACTCTTATAAATAGCACATCAAAAATTTTCGTCAATATCTTGAAAACTAAGCAAAATAAGAATAGGGAACGTTATATAGAGTAAGGTTAAAATTTAATAGAGAATCCAAAAATATAATAATATACAGGGTGTTCCATAAGAGATTTTCGATTTTCTGGAGTTTTAACATATACATGTTTGAGCCATTTGTCAAAAACACCCTGTATATTAATCAGGTAATATCGATTCATAGAAGTAATTTCTGAGTCTAATTGTCTACGAAATAAACCCTATTAACCTTTTTTTGGATGTCTTATTTGTTTTGCCGAGATTTTTTGAGCAGGTGTTTTTTAAAGATTTTTTTCTTTAAATGCTAATATCTTCGTAAGGTAAATGATAGGTATAGGGTACTCTTAACAATGTCGACCTAGAATTTTAAGGAGAGTTCAAAAACGTAATTGAATATAGGGTGTCCTATTTAAAAAAAGAAAGTTGATGCCTGGATCAGAGAAACTGAACAACCTGTATTCAAGAAAGTTATAAAAATAAAAAATTCAGGTAAAAACAAAAAACTTTCGTATTTAACATTTTTCTCTACCTTTTATACTTTCTGAGATAAGGGGATAGAGGATCTTATTTTGGACACTGTACATATTGGAAGCAGTGTGATATTAAAATGGATTTCAGTGTTGCCAGAAATAATATTCACCTGTGTATATTTATTATCCTATACAATTTTTTGCTAAAAACCGATAAAATACACATATAGTATTATCTTAGTAACTGTGGTATTATCATTGACCCAATATGACGTATTTCCCCGATATTCCAGGGTACCACCCAGCGAGCTCCTGCTCCGCCTTGGAGAGCACGATCTCTCCACCGAGTCGGAGCCTTACCTACACCAGGAGCGGCGCGTGCAGATTGTGGCGTCTCACCCCCAGTTCGACCCCCGGACTTTCGAGTACGACCTGGCGTTGCTGAGATTCTACGAGCCCGTCAACTTCCAGCCCAACATCCTGCCGGTATGCGTGCCGCAGACGGACGAAAACTTCGTGGGCAGGACGGCGTATGTCACGGGATGGGGGCGGTTGTATGAGAGTAAGTATGAACTATGTCTAGGTGAAGAATAATAGTGGGATAAGATGTACAGTCGATATGAAAAGTTTAAATAGTTATTTTTTAATAATTTATATAGCCTGTTTTTAATAAATTTTAAATAGGCCTCGGGTTAGTCTGGTGATGTTTTCTAATAATTTTTGTTATTTTGTTAAAATTCAAGTTTACTAATTTACGTTTTTTGACATTTAAATTTACGTTAATTTGTTTTAAATACCTACCTTAACTTTATCACAAGCGCGTTTTTTATTGCTATAAATGTTAATAAACCAATTATTTTTAAAATATTTATGGCTTGTTATACTTGATTGACCTTCAGAATTGGCATTTGAACATGGCTTCCTTTTATAAAACATTTTTGTGTTATCTGCAGGTATATTAAAATAATTAAACTGTTTAGGTGATTGTTATAAAATACCTATAGAATAATACACCTTTAGAGACGAAGATCTTGAGACAGCCGTATTGTAATTATCACGTTACAAATAACTAAGTATATTCAAGTACCTATAAAATGTTTATCCTCAAAATGAGCAAGTTAAAATTACTGAGAATTGTAAGTTTGGGTATTTACCTAAAACTTCGTTGGAGGTTTTGCATTGAAGTGTGGTAAATTATAGAGAACAGCTGTTGCTGCCATTACCTGGAATGTGGTCTTTAAAGATACAAATTCCTGTTACTTTCCAACCTTATAAAATTATAATTCTCAAAACTGATAACCTTCTCAGGGTAATAATATCATGTCTAAATGCACACGTCCAGCATTTTCCACCAGCACAAACAAACAATTTTAACGTTAAATAAACTATTTTGTTTTCTAACGACGTTACCATTTCCATATTGCAGCAAATTGTAATGCTACATGATAATTATATAACGGACTTAGAAATTACAATTCTTCTCAAAGGCAAAACTGTCTCAAACAATTCTCTAACATAATTATTTTGTAAACTAATAGGGAACAGTTACAAAATAATCTTAATATGTCTTTATAACAGTGCTAAAAATGCCACAGTATGTTTCTAAGTACGCATTATAAAACAGTTTGATATTATAAGCTTAAATGTCATATATCTTAGCCTCAGAAATGTTTATAAAATAGAATTTTAATTGATTTATAAGCAATTTTATAATTTTGTTGCAAAAACGTTTTAACGGTACATTTACAAAACAGTTTAGTTGCAAAATATTTAAATTATAAGACAAATTTACTGGTTGGAATAATATATAATAATATAGTATATCTCGAGGTATAACTATAGTAATAAGTAGTACTAATTGTACATACAGCATTAACTTTGGATGTGGGTGGTGTATATAGAAGCTTTATGTGCGTCTTTCTATGATTCATGTAATTATATTAAAATGTCCTTTAATGATAATCGTAAATTGAATTAACATGTATACAGTGTTGTCAAATTAGATGGAGATATTTGAGAGTTAAATGTGGCAACAATGCAGTGCGATGTTTGTTGATGTTTGGCGGTTAATGTACAGGGTGGGCAAATAAGAGAGAACGCCGGCTGTATCTCGGAAACCGCTTATCGGAGAATTTCCGGAAAAAAATTTTAATAGTAAATATGGCCAAGAGAAGTCGCTGGAAATTGTTTTCAAGTTCCTGAAATGACCGCTAGGGGGCATAACGCCCATGGCCAACTAGAAAAATGAACTTTTCTCGAAAATTTGCTTAATAAAGTAGTACCGGAAATAAGTAAATATTAATCTAGAGGAAATTTGAAACATTTCTGTGCAACTAATTTTTTACTATCTTTTAAAATAAAGTGGTGGGGGGGGCGCCAAACTTTCTTTCCTTTAAACGTTAATAACTCGGCACAGGATAAACCGAATCTAACAAACTTAGTCTCATTAAAAAGAGCTTTTTTTATGCATATTTAGACTCATGAAAGCTGGCTTTGTTACTTTTATTATAGCCGCTAGAGGGCGCTGTCTGCCAACATAACAAATATGGCGGATTTTCTAGAAAATTTCAAATGGTAAGGTATATTTATTGTTACATATTTAAATAAAGGACACCAATCCCTAAAATTCAGTGAAAACCGCAGCTTTCTATCTCATTCCTAACGGAAGATATTACTAAAAGAATTGCAACTGGAGATTTGTGATGTAGCCTTTCACCTTAGCATTTAAAATCGACTCGTGATAGCCTATTATTAATAAAATATAAGAAAGAAAAAACTCTTGCGGAACTGAAAAGTTAGTAATTGTCATTTTTTCAAAAAATATAATAAGAGATAAAAGTAAAAATTATAAAAATTTGAGACAAATTTAAACTGATGCGGCAAAAGCTGACTTTGTAAATGAATTCTTTATGAAATAATGTGGTGGTTCTGAAAACGACTGATTTATTTGAGGACGTGATGCTCAATGGCCTCTCAAATGTTCAAAATGTCGCCCATCGTTTTGAATACACAGTTACAACTGTTCTTGGGTAGACGAAACCCGGCTAGGTATTATATTAAACAAGTTGAAAATTAAATTGATTATATCTATCTATTCTATAGATCCCCGATTTGACCTGTATGGACTTTTATTTATGGGGGCAATTAAAAAAACTAATTTACGCAATGTGGCTTGTCGCCACAAGGGAAGGGATGATCGAACGTATTAAGGTGTATTCCCGTGCCAGAAGTGAAAACTGCAGTTTCATCTACCCAAGAATGATTGGAACTGTGCATTGAAATGTTCTCAAAAGTTCAAAATATCGCCCATCGTGGGCGATATTTTGAACATTTGAGAGGCCCTTGAACATCACGTCACCAAATAAATCAGTCGTTTTCAGGACCACCACATTATTTCATAAAGAATACATTTACAAAGTCAGCATTTGCCGCATCAGTTTAATTTGTTTAAATTTTTTTATACTTTTAAACTTTTACTTTTATCTCATATAATATTTTTTGAAAAAATTACAAGCACTATCGACTTTCTAGTTCCGCAACAGTTTTTTTTTCTTATATTTTATTAATAATAGGCTATCACGAGTCGATTTTAAATGCTAAGGTGAAAGGTTACATCACAAATCTCCAGTTGCAATTCTTTTGGTAATATCTTCCGTTAGGAATGAGATAGAAAGCTGCGGTTTTCACTGAATTTTAGGGATTGTTGTCCATTATTTAAATATGTGACAATAAATATACCTTGCCATTTGAAATTTTCTAGAAAATCCGCCATATTTGTTATGTTGGCAGACAGCGCCCTCTAGCGGCTATAATACAAGAACAAAACCAGCTTTCATGAGTCTAAATATGCATAAAAAAAGCTCTTTTTAATGAGACTAAGTTTGTTAGATTCGGTTTATCCTGAGCCGAGTTATTAACGTTTAAAGAAAAGAAAGTTTGGCGCGCCCCCACCATTTTATTTTAAAAGATAGAAAAAAATTAGTTGCACAGAAATGTTTCAAATTTCCTCTAGATTAATATTATTTCCGGTACTACTTTATTAGGCAAATTTTCGAGAAAAGTTCATTTTTCTAGTTGGCCATGGACGTTATGCCCCCTAGCGGTAATTTTAGGAACTTGAAAACAATTTCCAGCGACATCTCTTGGCAATATTTACTATTAAATTTTTTTTCCGGGAATTCTCCGATAAGCGGTTTCCGAGATACAGCCGGCGTTCTCTCTTATTTGCCCACCCTGTACTATCAAAATTTTTTCGATCGACTACAGTGATATTATGTATTTTCCTGCCGAAATCTACAAAAGGTATATCCTCTTTTATGTAATAAAGTAATATTTTTGGGCATTTTAAATATTGTAAGCATGTAAATCAACTCTCTTTCAATTTATTAGCAATGCATACTCATTATATTAAAAATTCACGATATTTCTGTACCTAAAAATTAATATTCATGTTATCCTTTTGTTTTTTTTTTTGGCTGAAAAAACAGCTTTATTAATTATTAATTTTCACTAATTTTGCATAAAAGGATTTTAATAGTTAGTTCCATAATACGATTAGCTTCATTAAATTCACTCTAGTTTATTAACATAAACAAACATTAACAAATATAAATGCAAGTTCCAATTTCAGTTATTCCAAATAATTAAACTGACATTTGTTTAATGTGAGTTGATACAGGCTGTAAACAATTTTAAAATCTAAACATATTGAAATAAGGAAAGTAACTACAATCAAAATTGTCTAATTTTTCAGGCTAATTTTCTAATTTTCCATCTAATTTTTCAGGCACATATACCATGTATCCCATACTATTGCGACCTCGGAAACTATAAGTGATAGAAAATCGGTTAAATGAGGAATGTTTTAGACAGAAAGTTTCGAGATCATAGCTAACTGCGTTAGTTTTTGACGTATTTCAAGAAACGAAAATTTGGTAATTCGAAAATAATAATAGTTTTTTCGAAATATCTCAAAAACGGGCGTAGTGAGCCACGAAGCATCGAATTTGGGACACATAGTATATCGCTACCTGGCACAATTTTTCTTTCCTGTCAATAAAGGACCTTTAGCAACCGATTCACTATATACCACTTTCTTTTTCCCAAACGGTGTCTTTAAACATAGTCATACATTTTTCTTATTATTCTCCTTGTTTTGTCCTGTCACTTTTAAAATTACAGTAATGATCCAAAATCGTTTTAGAAGGTTTAACTTACCATCTCGAAAAGACCGGTCATAGTGAATCAAACTGTATCGGTTAAGATTTTGCCATTGATCTAGAGTATATATTAAGTAGTCGATTTGAATAGTAAATTTTCCTTTCTTGTTAACCAATTTTTTTTTTTATTTTGACATCTGGATTTTATTTTATTTTGGAAAAATTCTTGTACTGAAATGGAAAACCTATGTGCATAGGTTGAAATAAAATTTAAATGTTTCTACTTGTAAGGTTTTTTTAGGTTACGAGAAAAACAGTTAAGAAATTACTCAATTGAATATTTTCTCCCCATTAAAATATGTCAGACCTGATTTTTTGAAATAGTATTATCGTTCGTTCAAGGTCATTATCTTTAGGTCCTTAATTTATACTTATTTATAATTTGTGTGTATAACTATCCAACTATGAATTATCCAACATCATTAACAACTAACGTCAGTCAATATCAAGAAACAAAACAATCAAAGGTCTGTTACCAAAGTATATATCATTTAACGATGATAATTCAAAATCATTAGTTTACCTAATTGGCTGTTAGTGTCTCTTTCATCTAAAATAATTATGGTAGAATACTCCTGCAGATTTTCACCGTTGCCAATCGGTTACGTTTGAGTTTTAATTTCCTGATTCAATTTTTAAATTTCAAGTTCATCGATGGTTATATTTCTGAGATGAATGGATTCAGTTCAGTTGAATAACAGAAGGCCCATTATAGCTGAATACTAATAAGCATTTAATACTTTATTAAGAGATTTAATGATTCTATTACCGATTGAATGTAGTATTTTCAGTAAATAATTGTACATTTTGCAGGATATTTAGCAAATACAGCTTATTGAAAAAAGTTCAATTCAATTTAATTCAAGCTATATTCATTCTCATACTTTACATAAATCGTCCATGAAAAATTTAGAGATAAATTATGATAATAAATCATTGGCCCATTGGAAAAACTAATTTAGTATAAGCAAAACAAAAGCAATGATATGCAGGGTGTAGAAAATAGTATACATACCGGACCACGAGGGATGCCATGCCAATGCCATGTTAATACCAATTTAATCGTTGGTAAGAAATTTTATTTATTTCAATTAAATCCTTTTATCAGTGTGCAGTAAACGGTTTTCGAGATGTTTGCGTTTTGGCAATGCACTTACATTGTTCGTATCAAGGGTGGCGTATCTAGGTTTAACAGTTTCAGTCAATTATTTGTGCGAATTCAACTAACTCGTAGTGCTACTTACTCTTCTACTGTTCAAAAATTTTCTAAAATAAATAGAAACCATTCTTTTTATCCTCCGTTTAAAGGGCTGTAACTTTCTTAGGAACCACTTTAAAACATATGTTTGTAGGAACTTTTACTTTTATTTTTAGATGTAGCATCACCCTCGAAGTCCGGTACGCTATATTTTTACACCCTGTATACGTAATTATGAATTAATTACTCATTTTTATTACAATCGATTGAAGATTTACAATTTCCAAAACACGATAAAACAGCATAGTAACCATGGTCTACCATTGTATATAATAATAATAATAATAATAAATGCCTTTATTTTCAACAACAGACCACACTACATTACGAAACTAAATAAGTATGTTCATTGAATCTTATCAATCATTGAAAATCACAAGGGGAAGTTCACAAATGTTGTGCTCTACCACTTAACCCTTGACAAATAAGAAATACACTTTTGTCTGGTAAAAAAATAATAATATGTAAACAAAAATTTGAGGATTGTATAGATATTATACATACACAAAAAAAAACAATCATAACAAAGTAGGTACTTAAATATGTAAAAATTATTGATTAGTAAAAAGAAAGTCTTTTAAACATTTTTTAAATTTAGTTTGTGAATATGATTTGAACTCAGTAGGAATAGAATTATACAGGTGATAAATGTTGAACGTGAAACATCTTTCAAAAAAAGTCGTTTTATGAGCAGGAGGTGAAATGGATCCCTTATTCCTTATACTTATGTTATGTACATCACATCTAAAAGTTATTTTGTTGTATAAATAAGAAGGTTTATTAGTTAAAATAATTTTTTGGTATAAACAGAGTGTTTGCAATGTTCTGCGATTTTTCATGTTTAGCCATCTAATATCTACTAACTTATGTGAAATATGATCATACTTTCTTATGCCAAAAATGAATCGTAAACATGAATTTTGAACTCTCTGAATGCGTCTAGAAGAATCAATATCTAAAGCAGGCCCGTATAAAGGTGAACAGTAATTAAATTGGGAAAGAACCAAAGTTTCGCATAATGTCTTTTTAGTTATAATACTTAAATATTGCCTGTGGGGATATATAAGCCTCAAAGCTGCATAAGCTCTCTGAATATACCTCAAAATCTGTTCTCTATATCTCAATGTACTGTCGAGAACTATTCCCAAATTTTTAGCACTATGCGAGACAGGTATTCGTTGTCCATTGATTTTTATGTCTATTGAATGTGTCAATGTTTCACGATCGTTTTTATTGCTAAAAAGTAAAACTACCGATTTTTGTGGATTCAGGAATAAATTATGCTGCTCAAAAACTTTACATATAATGCTTAAATCTTCATTTAATTTATCATTAATTGAAGAGAATTCCTTTTGGACGAATGAATTATAAATTTGTGTATCGTCAGCATACATGTGAATTTGCGAATACTTTAAGAATTTAGGAAAAAAACTGGTGTATAAACTAAATACTAATGGACCTAATATGGAACCCTGGGGAACTCCTTTGTTTAAACATCTGTGCTGAGAAAATTCCTTGTCTAATTTTACCTTTTGAGTTCGCCCAGTTAAATAAAAGTTGTAGACCTTTAATATTGATACCAATTGACTTCAGCACGGCCAGTAATATAGTGTGGTTGACAGTATCAAAAGCCTTGCTGAAATCAAGTAACACCAGAACTGTACCTTTATTTGTATCCGAAGCCCGAATAATGTCATCTGTAATATTGAGGAGTGCAGAGGCAGTGCTAAATCCGGGACGAAATCCGGATTGCTCAGCAGGTAATATATTATTGTCCTCAATGAATTGACGAAGCTGTTTCTCCATAATTTTCTCAGTTATCTTCGACAGACAAGATAATATGTTTATTGGTCTACGATCTTTATAGTCACGGGGATCATCAATTTTTGGTAAAGGTAAAACAAGAGCATCTTTCCAAGAAGATGGGAATCTTGATTCTAAGAATATTGTATTATAATATTAACCAAAACTGGTAAAATACAGGGTGTCCACCTAGTGCGCGTAAGTCCAATATCTGGGTTAATAAAAGAGATAACTTAATTTTTTTTTCTACAGGGTTGTCTAATATCCCGAGCTGCACAAAATGAAAATATATTTACATATTCAGGGTGTTCAGTTTTTCTTGGACAGGTACCAACTTCGTTTTTCTAAATGGAAATATATATTTTTTATTGCTTTTTCGAACTAAACCCTTGATTTTAGTAGGACTTTCGTCAGCCTTCCCTATACCTAACTTAAACTGTTTTTGAAATATTGACGGGTGAATATTGACATTTTTGCAACTTTGACACCCTGTAAAATCTAAACGGTTTGAGATCAAGCAAAACGGTTTGCACATTCCTATCTTAACTTTTCATAAGCTATCGTTTGGTACTAATTTCAAATTTATCCAGGAATTAAAAATTTTACAGGGTGTCAAAGTTGCAAAAATGTCAATATTCACCCGTCAATATTTCAAAAACAGTTTAAGTTAGGTATAGGGAAGGCTGATGAAAGTTCTACTAAAATCAAGGGTTTAGTTCGAAAAAGCAATAAAAAATATATATTTCCATTTAGAAAAACGAAGTTGGTACCTGTCCAGGAAAAACTGAACACCCTGAATATGTAAATATATTTTCATTTTGTGCAGCTCGGGATATTAGACAACCCTGTAGAAAAAAAATTAAGTTATCTCTTTTATTAACCTAGATATTGGACTTACGCGCACTAGGTGGACACCCTGTATATGGACAACATTGTTTTATAAAACCTATAATATATTAGTATAATATAATGCAGAGTGTCCCAAAATCGTGAGGGCTGATTGAAACGCTAATCAGAAACATTAATTACTGTCCTCTTTCCGGAAACTATCCACTTTATTTTCTCTATTTTTTGTTATTTAAATTATTTCATATTAAGAAACGATTCAACCTATAACAGAAATTATTGATGACAGTGTATAGAGATTGGAAACTCTATACGGTTTATTAGTGACAATTATTATTTTCATACCTAGTATCCTGTATTTCTTTTACAGAACAGATTATTATGCTTCACATTCACGTATTTGCAGGTAGATTATATTTTTTTAAATTTCTTTCAGTGTCTTTCTCAGAGACAAATACAAATGTATGTTGCTATTAAAAATATATTATTTAGGTGGTAAGGCTTAAGTAATCAAATAGAAATACGAAAAATTGTCCAATGATAAAATATAATGAAAAAAGAATTGGTTAAGTGGGTGTTTAAAGGTTTCTATAGCGTATTACAGTGATGCTATTTTACCAAAAATTACAATTTCTACTAAACTATCGTCACTATAATCAAACACAACGTTGAAAATAGTAGTTTGTAGACGAATTATATCCAAGCAGATGTGCGTTTTAATTTCAACCTGGATCCCATAAAAAAAATTTTGATTGGTTTGATGCAATCCGTTCCCCAAAAGTGTGGAATTTAAAAACATGGGCCATGAAATAGTTTTTCTGTAATGTTCACATATTCGCTAATATTTTATTCAATAGCAATATAAATAAATCAATCATTACACCTGTCACCTGTTAAACAGCACACCCCCTCACAAACTGTCATACATCACTCAACCCTATTCATAAAAAATTGTAAATAGAATCCAGCTAACATCCACCGCATTTGCAGATGGTCCTCTCCCAAGCATCCTGCAGGAGGTCTCGGTGCCAGTCATCAACAACACCGTCTGCGAGACCATGTATCGATCCGCCGGCTACATCGAGCACATCCCGCACATCTTTATATGCGCGGGTTGGCGCAGGGGCGGCTTCGACTCCTGCGAGGGGGACTCGGGGGGGCCTATGGTCATCCAGAGGGAGGACAAACGCTTCCTGCTGGCCGGCGTCATCTCCTGGGGGATCGGATGCGCCGAGCCCAACCAGCCAGGCGTCTACACGAGGATCAGCGAGTTCAGGGACTGGATCAACCAGATCTTGCAGTTTTGAGTTTCGAGTCTGTGATCGATATCAGTTCTCTTTTTTTGTAATTTTGTGAGGAAAAGTTAGGAGAGGATTGGATATTGGTTCGGTTGATGTAAAATCGGTGATAGAAACTGATATTTTTATTAAGAGTAGGTTTGACAACAAAAGATTGTGGTCATAAATTTTATATTACAGCTGGATTAACAAATTTTTCTTGAAAAAATAAAATTTATGCGTGTTATATACATTTATAAGATTATTTTGAGGAAACACCATAGAAATTATAAAAAATATAGAATGCCAAAAACCATTCCACAACACATCTAAAAAAAGTCAATTATGCAGAACATGCAAAATCGTCATGTTAGGGAATTTTTGTACCGCACTTAGGGGGTTAATCTTTACGCCGACTGCGGATTTCAAATTAACAGATAGATCTTGTGGCATGTGTCAGCGGGTGTTAATTGTTTGTATATTTGGTGATCGTACTGTTTTGTTGATAAATTTTACAGTATATTATGAGAAAAATTCAAACCCATTGAAAATAATCCGCTTCATGTGAAAACTGACCCGATTTTCAAATTTCCCGCCTTTTGTCAAAGCAAATGTTAATTAAATGTTGTCAAAGTTAATGCAAAACTAGCTGTTAGTGCGACTATATCTACCAATACAAAAAATGAAAGCTACAAGAGTTACGTGTTCTCCATAGTATAACTATTTTCAATATCCATAATAAAAGCATTCTTTATTTTTTAGAAATTCTATGGGAAACACTCTTTTCATAACATCAATTTTATTATTTTAAATGGAAGATCCTGTATGTTTTTACAAATTTCGCTAAAACGTCCTCTCACAAATATATTGATCTAAAGGTTTGACGGATCTATCTCTATAAGGGATCTATATAATGGATCTATAAAGGTTTAAAGGATGATATAGTGAAAAAAGTGCAATGTGTTTGAAAGATAACATCCGTTCGTTGCTACATTATAGAGGCTAAGGGATGTTTGTCCAATCTATTGGCCTTAGAACACGTTCCTTTGGATATATAACATAAAACATAAAACACACCACAGAAAGGGACAACCTCCCTACTGAAAGCCTAAGGCTTGTGTAGAGGGAGGGTACACATGAAAAAAACGCAGACACACAACCATTCCCTGGGAGAAGTGCCATTTCTCCCCTGGCGAGATTCGAACTCGCGCCGCGATATACCCATTCTGTTAGTCACAGGCTATCACCCAGCACCTAACAGACTGAGCTATCGCTGCGGCGATATCTTCCTTATTATTAGATATATACCTAGCAAACTTTAAATCATTATATATGGTATTGAAAAAGTTGTTGGCTGTTAAAATAGAATTTATTTTTTCAATAAAAAACCAAAAAAAGAGGATTTTCGGCCAGATACATGGACAAATATCCCTCGATTCGTCCGAATTTTCGGACTTTTTCAAGTTTATCTGATAGCTAAAAATAATGGTTTTACATAAGTATCGAATTAGATTAATGGCAGAATAAATATCAAAAATGTGTTTTCTCACCTTATATCAATTTCCTATTTTAATTTTATTGTATAGGTTGGTTTTATTCTTTATTCATCTTTTTTATTGTTTAAGAATGCAATGTACATGTAGTTTGAAGAGCTAAGCAGAGAATGATCAGTATTTGGTGTCCCCGTTGATGTGTTTCTTTCAAAACTGAAAGATCCAGTGGATAAATCAAATCAAACCCACCTTATTTATAAGGTTGATGGCTCAGATTGCACAGATATGTATTACATTGGACAAACCTTACAATAATTAAACGAACGTATAAATCAACATAAATTATCAATTAGAAATTCCATAGCAACTCCTAATTCATGCAGCACACGATTAACTCAACGCGCCGTAAATAAGTTACACAATTTTAACTTTCCGGATACAACTAGGTATACTGCATAAAGAAAGAAATTTCAAAAAACGTATGTTTTTGGAAATGGCTGAAACACAAAACAACAAAAAAAACAGTAAATTATCAAACAGATATAGAAAATCTAAGTAACATATCGCAATCTTATTCAATAGGTTTTTTTTAAACATCCTGTATATGTATAAACTGTAAAACCTCCTCTGAACGGGTTTCTTGAGTCATGAGAATGTTTACAATAACTTCAGACCAGCAATAGATTGATATCAGTTCTTAATTACCTGGTCTCAAAAAGACACATCAACGGGGACACCAAATACTGATCATTCTTTGTTGAAACTACACGTACATTGTGCATTCTTAAACAATAAAAAAGATGAAAAACAAAATAAAACCAACCTATACAATAAAATTAAAATAGGAAATTGATATTAGGTAAGAAAATATTTGTTTGGATATTTATTCTTACTAATCTAATACTTATATAAACGCATTATTTTTAGCTATTAAATAACTTTGAAAAAGTTCGAAAACTTGGACGAAACGTAGGATATTTTTGGTGTATCTGGCTGAAAGTCCGCTTTTTTTTTGTTTTTAAGAAATAAATTTGAAATCATTGTATTTGTGAGATGGCTTTATGGAAATATACCGAAATATAGATTGAACTTTCATTTAAAATAAGAAAATTAGAAAATAATAAAATTGTACAGAAAGAATGTGCAGAATGTTCAGAATGTTACTTTGTTTAAAGTAAATGTAATCTCGAATTGCTCAGAATTGGATAGAAGGAAAAAAATATAGTCTTAAGCTTATTAGAATATTAGAAAATTATAGACATGCAGGAAATCATTTACATTAATTTCAATAATATCTACTCTTTTAGTAAAAATAAATCGCAAAAATATAACTAACACAGTGTAGCGGCTAAACAAATTTAAAATTAAGAAAATGAAACTATGCATTTGAAAATTTTTCTTAAGAAAATAACTAATCCTCTCACATTTTCTCACGTTCTGCAAATGACCGAGTCAGCTGCTTCTTAAATGTGACATTTACGTACCTACTCAAACCGAGTTCTTATTGAGTTTAACCATATTGCTCAACGTAAAAATTTACGAAAAAACCCCAGTGTCAAGTTAATGCGGAATATAGAATTATATTCGGAACTTGAAAAACTCGAAACTGGATCTCCTGTTTCAACGTGTATTCTGAAATACACGTAGATACTGCAAACATTAGAGTAAAAAAATAACGTTGTAAGTGATCCGTGGTGATATACAAACTACTAGAAACGTTTCAAAAACTCACTTAAACAACGAATTTGTAACATGAAAGTGATATGATTATTTATTGTAGAAGTTGACCATTGTATAAATGAACTTATATATTTTTTTAGAATATATACCTAAATAATTTATTAATGTATGTGCATTGGCAGGCAAAGTTAAAATATTTAACAAGTAATTCAACTTTTTCTGTCGATTTTGTAGGTAGTACTTTTGTACGAACGAATGAACTTGTTATTTATATTATGTATATAGACAGGTGCGTGTATTGTTTTGTATTTTGTATAAATAAAACGTATTTATTATATGGCTGGATTAATTAGTCTTTGTTACGTCGTTAAATACAATGTGTATTATTAACAATGGGCTCTTGTTAATTATTCTAATTTATATTGTGTATTTGGCATGAAATATACCTGCAAATTATTTCAGCATGTCAGTTAAATTATTAAAGTTTCCACTGTAAATTGAGTTTCATTCTCATTATTAGGAATTCTAAATTGTAGATATTGGGTGGTATGAATAAAAACGAAGTATCTGCTACTACTACAAGTGTATATTCTACGTAGTATTTACTTCAAATCGAAGTAGATACTATATTTCGAAGTACTTCCTTCTATTTTTCCGGAAATGTGAAAAATAAATAGCATTCTCCTAAACATTATAGTAGCACGTACTACGACTTAAAGTATCTACTTTTTACTGGTAGATACTTCAATTTTAACAACAACTAAAGTATTTGCTCTGTCATTAGCGAAGTTGATATCATAACAGCTTCACCGTGCGTGCTACAAAGTGATTATTTTAAAAATGGCTCAAATACGCAGAAATAACTTAAGTACCATCAATTTAGAATGTTTTATATTTATATTTTATATTTTTCATCTAGATTTAGTAGGGAAAACCTTACTTTCTTGTTACTCGTTACTCTTCTATCTCTATCACACTTCCTTTATCCAAAGACGTCTTAAAGACGTCGTTTATGTGACGGAAGTAAGTACTACACATTTCAAAGAATGTACTACACTTGTTAAGTAGATACTTCATAATATAGAGTATATACTTTGTGGTGAAGCATGCTCTATGTCAAGTAAAGTAGATACTACCGGAAATTAGTAAATCCTTCGTTTTGAAGTAAATACTACGTAAAATATACTAATACTTGTAGTAGTGGCAAGTACTTCGTTTTTATTCATACCACTCATTGAAACTAACGGCGGTACACTCATGCATTTTGGAGTTTTTTCTTTCAAATTAATTTTGGACGATTATAAAAAAACACCTATGTCCCTTTTATACAATATATTAAATAGTGCAATGACACTGAAAAATAATGGAGACAAATTAGATTTATTAAATTCAGAAACTATTAAAAACTATGAGCATAAGAAAAATTGTAAGGAAACGATGCTGCATCCATTTCATAAAAAAGGAGGCAAGGTTAATGCTGAAAGGCTTTGGAAGATTTGGTTGTGGATTATTATTGAAATGTTTACCTTTGAGGAAATTCAAAGAAAATGAATATTCTGAATATCAACGGAAAACGTTTGTAATTTTTACGGACTTTCCACAAGAATTTGCTTCAATAAAACTGGTTAAACGATGTCAGATATTAAACGAGTTACAGTGTAAAGCTAATATACTATGGGGGGGTAAGTCGATCTTTATTTGATAAAAGCAGATAACTACCAGTATTAAAGGGAGTTTTATAGCGTCACATTTCGCAAACGATTTAAAAATGAGGACTAAAAACCATTTGAGCTTGAATAGATTACGCCCGGCTATATTGCGATAATAACTTACATATCGATCGTTTTCGATCTTGTTTTATCTCATCAATGCAGATTATCAATTTTAGATTAAAAGATTAAAATAATTCTATATGAATTGTCTCGTCAAGAGCTTCAGAATGGCATCAAATACTCTATATTTATGAAAAAAGCTTAGATGTAAACTTTATTTGTTAGAAAACAAAAAGCTAGTTACGTATTATATCTTGGAATATTGGCGGCTTCATCTAAGAAGCAAATAAACTGTATGATGGATTTGAGTCTCTGAATTCACTCTACGATTCGAAAGTATTGATAATTAATGATTTTAACATACCAGAATTCACTAGTAAAACATGTGATTTACCATCTAGTCATAATTTTAGCTTATTTAATAATTTTATTACTTTTTTTAATTTTGTTCAGTTTAATAATGTGTTCAATATTAATAATAGGTACTTGACCAAGTCATATCTAATGAATTTTGTAACGTCTTTAGATCAACGAATATATTATTACCCGAGGACCGTCACCATCCAGCTCTTGTAGTTGAAACTACCCTTTATAGTAAAAACTTATCTACTATGTAAATGCAATGAAGGTTATAATTTTAGGAAAGCAAACTTTCCTGCACTCTATCATGAATTAACATCTACAGATTGGTCTCCTCTTTTTTCTTCAATGATGTTGATGCTGCTGTGGACACATTTTATAACATACTTGATTATATTTTTGCTAAACATACTCCTAAAAAGAACTCATAAACGTTATCCACCTTGGTTTGATGGGAATATTATATATCATGTTAAACAGAAAAATAAAGCGTGGACGAAATTTGCATCGCATCTGGATGATGACCTTGGTAATTTTATACTTCTTAGGGCTAACGATAAGACGAAAGTTAGATTAGGATATAATAAACACATCGCCAATAGTGAAGCAGGTATTAAATCTGATCCTAAGAAATTCTGGGAATTTTAGGAGTTATGAATTATAATAAGGATATAATTCAGGACCCACAGCACATTGTCAAGCATTTTGGAGACTTTTCCTCTAGTGCATATATTGACTCAAGCGTAACTGATTCCGAGACAGGTGACGCTAATAGTAATCCCATTTCTATAAAGGCTGTATGCTGTTGTGAAATCCTTGCAGCTATCAAAAGAATAAAATCTAATATGACTATGGGACCTGACCACATTCCCGCGTTCTTAATTAGGAACTACGCCACTGTTTTATCAGAACCGTTATGTGCAACTTAAAATTGTATTTTAAAAATTTGTACCTTTCCAGATTTATGGAAAGTCCCTAGGATTTTTCCAGTATTTAAAAAGATAAAGTTAAATGAAATAGCTAATTACCGGCCTATTGCCATTCTATGCAATTTTTCAAAGGTTTTTGAAAATTTAATACATACATTTCTGCCAAATCAAGTAAATAATGTAATTGTTCCTGAACAGCATGGTTTCACTGCTGGCCGCTCCACCGTTACCAACCTTATATGTAAAACAGTTTATAAATGAATCCCTAGATAGGAGAAGTCAGGTAGATGTCATCTACACTGACTTCTCCAAAGCATTTGGCAGATTTGACCATGGTCTGCTCTTGGTTAAGTTAGATAATATTGGATTAAGTGCTTGGATTAAGAATACAAGTGTTCAAGAGTACAAGTGTACAAGAGTACAAGTGTACAAGAGTACAAGTGTACAAGAGTACAAGTGTACAATAGTACAAGGTTACAAAGGTACAAGAGTACATGGTTACAATAATACAAGGGTACAGGAGTACAAGAGTACAAGGCTACAAGGGTACAAGAGTATAAGAGTTCACGGATACAAGAGTATAAGAGTACAAAGGTACAAGGGTACAAGAGTACTAGGGTACAAGAGTACAAGAGTATAAATGTACAAGGATTCAAGAGTACAAGGGTACAAGAGTACAAGGGTACAAGAGTACAAGAGTATAAGAGTATAAGAGTTCAAGCATACAAGAGTATAAGAGTTAAAGAGAACAAGTTTTTTAGAGACCACAGCGTGAGGATTTTCATCATACCAAATGTAGCTGTTTCTACCATTAAAATAATCATCGGACGTGTAATATGCCTCATTAGAGAACAATAATATTCTCCCGAAGTGAGGTTGCACTCTTGAAATGTTGCACTCTTGAACTCTTGAACTATTGTACTCTTGTACTTTTGTACTCTTTTACTCTTGAAGACTTGAACCCTTGTTGTCTTGTACCCTTGTACTACTCTTTAACTCTTGTGTTATACTCTTGCACTCTTGTACCATTGTACTTTTGTCAAGACTACAAGAGTTCAAGAGTACAAGAGTACTAGTTTACAAGAGTTCAAGCGTACAAGAGTACAAAGGTACAAAAGTGTTCAAGTGTTGAATTGTTGAAGGTTTCAAGGGCAGAAGGGTACAATAGTACAAGGGTACAAGAGTACAAAGGTACAAGGGTACAAAACTTCAAGAGTATAAATGTACAAAGGTTCCAGAGTATGTACAAGGATACAAGAGTACAAGGGTACAAGAGTACAAGGGTACAAGGGTGCAAGGCTACAAGTGTACAAGAGTACAAGAGTACAATAGTATAGTCTTTATAATCTCAATTGAAACTGCATAAAAAATTCCGACAAACGACACACGAACGTAAACAAAGAGGGCGCCGCCGAGGTGCAGGTGCTTCTTTTGTCGGAATTTTTTTTACAGTTTCAATTGACATTATATAGACTATACAAGGGTACAGAAGTATAAGAGTACAAGCCACATATCGCCTGTCTGATAAAATGACGGGTTCAGGATGAAGAATGGCATGGAGTAGAAATCTATGCAGATTTCTACCAGTCTATCTAATTGAATTGTAGGAACCAAACCAACAAATTTTCAAACGAAAATAGACGCCTTAGGAGGTATACTCACTCAGTAATATATTCAAAAGGTCAGTCATTAAAGGACCAAAAATACATATTTTAGTATAAGCCTATTGCGCTTGAACCTCTAGTGCTTGCATTTTTTAGTTAAAAGTAGCGTGGGGGACCTCTTTAAATAACTGACAAGAAATAACAAAGTGACACAGATGCAAGTGCTAAGGCATCAAGGAAAACGAACATACTGGTTGCAATGTCGGAAAAGGTGCAACAACTTCCTTTATAGGTCTAATGATGTATGCAGGTGTATAACTTTCAATTTAAATAAAAGAGTTTAAATTAATTCTCAAGAAAGTTGGGCTAAGGACATAACATAGGACACTATCGTTAGAGATATATAAAAAATGAACAATGGTGCTTGGTAAAGCATGAGACTTATGTGCGAATGCAAAATACTTATAATCTCTCATGTAAATGTAAATGTTCTCCAAAGGCTGAAGTACCTAGAACAGTATGTTAAACCTTGGAGATGTAAAAAAACAACTCTCAGGAAAGTGATAGACTTGTTCAGAAATTTAACAATTGATCGGAAATAGAAGGCAAAGAGAAAGTGTCAACAAAAATTTATAGATCGTAGCGAAGAGATGTTTGAAAGCATTAACAAGATAAGGAGTTCTCTGTATCATTAGTTGTTTTTTAAAAAACAAAGAAATTCCTGGCTTTGACGAACTTTGGGAACGTATTGGATCAATACTCTGGTGAAGAGTTGTTAATGAAATTACTTTTGAGAAACATAAATCGTGATCCTGCGAAATACCTTAACTTCTCTGACCTCCTTTCAACTGCGCCTTAAAATGTATTGAGAAAAAAGGTCAGTTGAAGGCCACAGTAGTTGATCGTAGTCGTCCTCGTTTGACAAATTTGTAGCAGCTTAGACAGCAGTTTTAGAGACCAAAATATACCATGGAAAAAACTGATGATCAGATGTCAAACAGAGTAAAGGAACACTTTTTTCATGAAATATCATGTACATAAAGAATGATGTACCTCTTTTGAGTACCTTCTGCACCTTTTCTAGTAATGAATTTTTAACAAAACAACCACGTAGTTCCACCAAGACAAAATTATAGCTATTGATTATGAATAATTATAGGCAGTATTTGTCATGCTTAGTTTCTGCGTTTTCCTTTTTAGAACATTCATAATTTTTAATCACCAAAGCAGCAATATTCTCGTGTAGGATAAAATTTAAATCCTTCACGATTTAATGTTCACGACAGCGAATTCCTATTTCAAATATCATTAAACGCCAATTATAATTTCCCATTTCAGTAAAAGTTTTTGATGCGTCGGCCATATGTTGACACTGTTTATCTACCACAAGGCTCATTTTATGTACACTTGCCTTACATGTGACACACTTACTTTAATGATATGCTCATATCGTATTTTCTCCTTCGTACACCATTCTATAGTAACACTATTCCTGATTTAATTATTTTTCAGTAATTTATTGAACTAGGAAAATATATAGGACCATAGGAAAAGCTTTCTAATGAGAACATTTTCCACTGATTTCAAGAATTGAGCACCTGAAAGGGAAAAATCATGGGCTTTTTCATTAGGAAGTTAATGCATGTTCTTACTTACACATCTGGATATAGAATTTATAATTAAAATCATACGTTCGTTTACTGTAGACCCACCTCAGTTCCTTCAGCGGAATAAAGGCAGTAATTACCTTTTTAATTACTCAATAAAGTGGCAGATATTTACGCTAACTAACAACACTGAGCAAATATTAAGAAAAACGCGACCTGGATTTTAAATTGGCTGATATCTAGGATAGGCGCAAGAAAGTTTTTTTTTTTTATTTGAATTCATACCACGCTTAAGATACCTCAGACCTGTTCTAAATAATATTTGTTTTTTTAGGAAAGCTTAATTTATATAAGGAAAGCAGAATTAAGTGGATAACAGAGTATACAAAAGAAGAGGAGAAAGAGTGTTAGAAGGCTCCTATTTCACAAAAAAAAATCTTATTACTTTAACAAGGAATGAAAGTGAAGAATACGTTTTATAGAAACCGCAATGTTTTGTATTCCACATAAGTAATCACGTCGTGATTCTGTATTTCACTAACCAGGTTTTTCGCTGAACCATGAAATTCTCATTTCGCTGACGAAATTAACAAAACAACCGAATCTTGAGGAGCGTGTCATAACTGTAATAAAGTAATGAAAGTTAAAATGGAAAAGTTATTGTTAGAATCTGAATTCCTCAAAGTGGTACTCATCCCAAGTCCTTGACTGTTTACACTTTTTTACATTTGCTGTTCCTACAATGTCAAAGGATTTCTACGAGATATTCTTGATGCACTGTAATAAGCAAAGATATAAAATGTCCTCACCCTTTTGTGAAATATTTATGAACGCATGTAGGGTAAACTGGGGATGGATGCTTACACTAACATTTTTTTGTTTCTAAAAATTTTATTGTAATATTTTTTTAATTAATTGGTTCTGAATTGTAGTACTGGCCCGTTAGGCCTGTTGAATGGTGTACTACAATAAATAAATATAGATATATGTATTCTGTTTTCATTACCCAAATAAATTTATTAAACAAGCACTTCTGGCAGAAAATTGGCTGAAATTGTTAACTGTCTTTCATTACTACTTTACATATTTCTGAAAAGTTTGTCGCGAATATTTCAGCAAATTATCAACGAATATTTTCTTCAATATTTTTTTTAAATCAATTTTAAACCAATTTTACTTCACACTAAGCCTCAGAACATTACTTTACCGATTCTATTATTAATTGCTTCTTCAGAAAGACACGAATGATACGAATAGGAATTTCTTTATTTTCAAGGACTTTTCTGATATTTTCAGAGCTATATATTTACTAAATGAACCTACTAAACAATAGCAGAACATGCCCTGAATAAATAAACAAAAACGAATACACTCCTATTCTTTGACCGTTTTTGTCTTCGAGAAAGCACGAATCTAAATTTAAACGTGACAACGTAGTGGACTTTCACAAAAGCTAAAGATGCTGAATTTTTCTGCTTGGAGAAATTCACGACGAAAAGATTATCGTTAATAGGTGCGAACTTTGGTTTTTCAAATTTGTAATTGTTTTGGTATTAATGAGAGATGGAGAAACCGGTATTTTTACTAGAATTCAACTTTTACCAGTTAAAACAATTTTACTCTACAATTTCTCTGACAAGTTTTAAGCAATCATCTTATAGATGTTAAACAGTATTAATTGATAATTTTATAAGCTGCATAAAGATACCTTTAAAGTTGAACTATTTGTTACGAATTCTCACTTTATTGATTATTAAGTGTAGTAATAAGCTAAATAATAGTCATTATTGATAATTTCTTAATTTAGGTTGTGACTAAAACACTCTTAAAGTGACTGTTCTTGTTGCTTAGAAGTTCTCATTTCAGACCGTTTTTTTTTTGTGCCTACAGAAATATCGGAAAAATTTAATTTAGTATAAAAAAAATAATTCAAAGGTCTAGAGTTGGAGTTAGTTATTGTGAATATTTAAATTTCCCTAAAATGTAATTTTAATATACAGTGTGTCCCAAAATGAAGGCGATGAACAAAATTCAGTTAAGATTAAAAAAACGTCTGAAAAAAATTTGTATTTTTTTATAGTATACTTTTACTATTATTTATTGGCTTATTTAACTGTTTATATCTTTCTTTACATAGGAATTAATCCTATAAATACATGTAAATGCGTTGGTGTCTGTACTGATGGAGCTCGCTCCATGTCTGGCTGCTATTGAGGATTAGGCGGCGGTTACATTGGATGCGGATTCATACGAATTCGTAAGGACTGGTCTGAAGTAAACAAAGAGATGCTTCTTTATGTTGGAGGTTACAGTGCATAAGAACATTTGTTACGATTTCGTACGAATTCGGACGATGTTCCGATGCGACCAAACTATCTTGTTTTTTTCGTCAGTATTCGTGCGAAGTGGAAGAGTCGAAGACAGATTGCGAAAAGTTTATAACTTTAAAACAGGAAAGAATGTCTTTGAAGAAACAAAAAAATAAACAGTATCATAATAGAGACTTAAATAAAAATATATGGAGGAAAGTGGCAGAGACAAATTACTTATAATATTTTTTATTTGTTTCTTTTAAGTTATTACAGAACCGATAAATATAAGTAACAAAATTGATGTATTAAAATAATAATTTATTAAAAGCGAAGAATTGTCCAAACTCATCCCCATTCTGCTTCTTCTTAAGAAGTACCTAATCGTTAACCCAAGTGCGTCTTTATTTTGAAATAAAAGCATTTTTAGTAAAGGCGATGTTTCGTAAAAGTAAGTAATACAGTTTTACAACTGAATTCATTGTCAGTGCAGTTAAAGTATTTACATATGCAGAGTATGCACTATTGAACTACTACTAAATACTGAATTGCACTGTCAGTACGCATCTAATGTAACCACTGTTAATTACGCATTCGTACGAATAGATTTCTTACGAATTCGTAACGTAATTCGTAATTGGATTTTGCATCCAATGTAACCGCCGCTTTACAATATCGCTTATTCGAAGCAAATCTCGAAATGCACTGTGGACCCATTGCATTATTCATAGAAAAGCGCTTGCGCAAAAGCATCTCAGTTCTGCACTGAATCAGGTGTTAGAATGTGTGGTGAATGTGGTAAATTTTATAAAACCTCGTCCATTGAAAGTAATGTTTTTTAAAAAACTATGCAAGGATATGGGAGCTAGACATTCGTCTTTGTTGTACTATAGCAGTGCACGATGGCTCTCTCGTGATTTATTTTGTCACGTACCTTTGAATTGCAACAAGAAATTTTTATTTTCCTTAAAGAAGAAGGATACAAAGATGCAGAATATTTTGCTGATGCCGATTTTTTAATAAAACTGGCATATTATGCGACATTTTTAAAAAACTGAATTCCCTTAACCGTTCTTTACAGGGAAAAAACATGCACCTTTTGAAATCAACGGAAAAAATATCAGCTTTTATACAAAACAACTCAAACTATGGAGAAGAAAATTGAATGAAGGTGCAGGCAAATATTGTTTTTTAAAATTACAGCAATTTTTGACGTCAAATGAACTTGATCTTTCTCAAGATAAAAACCATGTGTGAGAAACACTTATCACAGCTAATTATCTGGTTTTATCTAAATATTTTCAAAATGAAAATTTCAGTAAGTTTGCATTTAACACTAGTTCTCCGTCTGAATTTACTTCTGCAGAAGAAGAGAATCTCATCGAGTTATCTTGCGATAACAGTTTGAAAGTAAAATTGGGCAGCATGGAATTGACAGAATTTTAGATTTTCATAAAAGATAAATATCCCCTTCTACGTGATAAAGCTCAGTTGATTTTAATTCCATTTTCGACTTCGTATTTGTGCGAAGCTGGGTTTTCGACAGTCGCCAGTAATAAAAAGCAAGTATAGAGCAAAAATCAACATGGAAAAGGAAATGAGGGTGGCCGTGTCCAGTTTAATTCCACGATTTGAGAAAATGTGCAGTGATTTGCAGGCTCATCCATCACATTAATTATTAATTTAATGTAATAAAGTAAAAAAAATTAAGATGCCAGAGTTTTATTTATTTTTATCTCTTACTTACGAATAGCCATACCTACTTTTACTTAGGGTAGGGCGCCATAGAAAAACTTTAATTGAAAAAAAGCACCGCGACTAGAAAAATTTGGGAACCACTGATTTAAACTAAGAAACGAAAATTGAGAAATAAGTATGAGCTTAACTCTATATAAGAACCTTCATTTTTCAAACGAATTCCATAGAATAAAATTACAATTAATTATCTGACAAAATATTTTTGTTTCTGAACTGATTTCACTTTTTTGAATATACGAAAAAGTACCACTATATCGATATGACGATACCTCATTAAATTATTCACAAAACATCGAGAAACAATAAAAATAATAGCAACTTACACCGACTCACTAAAATAAAGATGTTGATTTTCCCATACATAGACAGGTCACAAAGGAGATTACCTGTTGATGTGGTGGGTGGGATAAAACGCCTTAAGAACCGGAATGCTTAAATTTATATACCTATTTTCACTCCACCTTCACTTCATAATCAGTTTTGATGAACTTGACCTTATGATTCACCAAACCCCAGGCTGTTGCACCTTGTAGATGAAAACTTACTGAGCTCCTCCATTACTGTTTTCATATTTTACTGATTATCTTTATAGAGATTTTTAGAGAGAGAAGTATTTGCATGAAAAAGGTTCTTCATTTATAATCGAGAAACACGTTTTAGCCATTTTTATAATGTTCCTCGATACAATACCTTACTTTTAAAAAATTCATCATAATTCTCATAAAATTCGGATTGCTTTTTTATGTTATTTTATTTTATGTCTGCGCTTCTACTAGTACTTGTACCAGTAGTTTAAATGGGGTGGTTAAGAGGATGAGTAACTAACTTTGTTTAATCCTCTAATAAAGGCACTATATGATTATTATAGACAAACGATCCTTTAATGAATATATGTACAGGATTATGTATAATTATCCAGGATAACCTCTTGCACCTTCCCAACATCTTAACACACACTTTAAAATTTAGAAAATGTACCTACTAGCAGAAATAAAACTGCTGCCCACTTTGTAATGTAATGCAGATGCTTGTTTAATATTTCATTATTTAAAAGCTGTAAAAAACACCATTGAAAAGAAAAATGTATTAAAGACAATAAGTTCAGATTATACCGGGTTTCCCATTTCATTTGACTAATGGCAATTAACATGGGCTATTACATTTCATTGAATTTTATATTCCCAGGGCACACTACGAGAAATATTACTAACGGAATTGATAGTACTGATTGTCAAACACTTCTGATTACCAAAATACTAAAGCGAAATGCTTTTTTAATTAAAATATCAATAAAAATTCGTTTGAAGTTAATAGGTGTAGTTTACATAACTGTTTTAAGAAACGTTATTAAACGTCATCCGGTGGACTAGTTGGTTGAGCGGTAGTGTTTCAAACTGAACCGCAAAATTTTGCAGTTTCGAATCCCACCAGAGACAACTTTTTTTTTATTTTTTCATTAATTACAAATTATTAGTGTTTACTTATTCGAATAAATATGGTTCATTGTCAGTTCCTAGTTATTATTTTTGAAAGTCACAATATTTGCTTATCAAAAAAAAAAAAATAATAAAACATGTTTTAATTGGTTCGTTTCCTTTATCTTTAGCTAAAGCTACTATCTTATAAAATAAGTAATCAACAAGCAACATATTTTTTTATTTATACATGCACTGTGCTTTTACTAATAATAGTGTATTTATCTCTGCTAATAGTTACTACAAATTATACCTCAATCTAGATATTGAGTTAAACAGTTACAGAGGAACTGTCGTAAATTAGTAATAGGTTTTTTTTGAGTAGTTTTTTTTAAATATGATGAGTTTTTTTTAAATATATTCTTATTTTAAAAAATTCATAATTTTAGAATTATAGTTTTTATTTAAAAAAAAACATTACTAATTCACGACAGTTCCTCTGTAATACTGTTCAACTCAATATCCAGATTGAGGTATAATATGTAGTAACTATTAGCAGAGATAAGTACACTATTAGTAAAAGCACAGTGCATGTAATAAATAAAAAATATGTTGCTTGTTGATTACTTATTTTATAAGATAGTAGCTTTAGCTAAAGATAAAGGAAACGAACTAATTAAAACATGTTTTATTTTTTTTTGATAAGCAAATATTGTGACTTACGAAAATAATAACTAGGTACTGACAATGAACCATATTTATTCGAATAAGTAAACACTAATAATTTGTAATTAATGAAAAAGTAAAAAAAAAGTTGTCTCTGGCGGAATTCGAACCTGCAAAATTTTGCGGTTCAGTTTGAAACACTGCCGATCAACCAACTAGTCCACCGAATGACGTTTAATAACGTCGCTTAAAACAGTTATGTAAACTACACCTATTAACTTAAAACGAAATTTTTATTGATATTTTAATTAAAAAAGCATTTCGCTTTAGTATTTTGGTAATCAGAAGTGTTTGACAATCAGTAGGTACTATCAATTCCGTTAGCAATATTTCTCATAGTGTGCCCTGGGAATATAAAATTCAATGAAATGTAATAGCCCATGTTAATTGCCATTAGTCAAATGAAATGGGAAACCCGTGATGAAGATATACCATTGTAATTCAATGTTGGGGGTGCATATTGCTCGTAAAATAGTTGTTTTCGGCATATCTTAAAAATCATAAAGTTATTTCTTTGCGTACCTAGGATTTGAGGTAACGAGGAAAATTAAAAACTATTGAACCGTAATATTTGATAATTTCATTAATAATTTCGAATATTTTCCATAAAAATACTTGTTTCAAAAAACCACTAACGCCTGAATTATCTTATGTAGGCTGACACCAACATCTTAAGGCAGGCGGGACAATGGTGCATAACAAGCCAGATTCCGACCTTGCCGATTAGAAGCAGGTATAATAAAAAATAAATTAAGAAAACTATGCGACCTGAATTCCATCCCAAACTCATTTGAAATGTGCTAAAATCGGCATTCCAAAAACGCCCAGCACATTACAATCAGTTAGTCCAACCTGTCTGAATTAGTTTATTATGTTAACTCTTTTTAAAACAGAATTGAGTTAGTTTAAATAAAAATGTGTAGGTAATGCAACACAATTCTGGTGAACATAAAAAGTAAATGTATGCCATTCTTGTAATAGATTCTGGTAGAGCTATTTATTCTACAGTGTATAAGCACAGTCAAAACTATGCCGTATCAATTTCAGACCGTATTCGCCTCATGATTTTAAGGTGGGGCCGGTCTCGGCGCGGCGCCTAAAAGTATCACTCATTTCAGACCGATTTTTTGTAAAATTTTAATTTAATGTAAAAAGAATACTAATAATTCAAAAGTAGAATGTTGCTATTAGATGTTTTGAACATTTAAATTGCCCTAACATGTAATTTTAATGTATAAACAATTTTGTGTGATTTTAGACGATACAATATCAACTTTAGCTAATAATTTTATATGTTTATCTACTAGTACGGCATTTTTAATGCACAAATAGATATTTCAGGAGATTGGTGTGAAGTTAGCAACGGATTTTCCAGCAACAGTTTTTTTTAGCAATGGTTTTCGCCAGCAACGGTTTGGGAATCTACCACTTCGATAAAGGCGTATTCATTAAAAAATGCGACGAGAGATAATTTTGTCTGTAAATAATCAACAAAATACCTATCCAGACAAATGACGTAATTATACAAAAAAAAAAACATTAGATACAGGGAAAGTATGTTGTTAAGTCTGGAGATGTAATTCTAAGATAATCTATATGATTATATGATTCATATCATGAGTCCGTGCCAGTGGCGTTGTAGGTAATTGAGATATATATACATCACGACAAATATTTTAGAAGTTCTCAATTTTTTTAGGACATTTTAAAATTATAGGAAAAATGTATACTTATTCATGTTGGCGAGTTAATTTTTAACCATCCAGTTATCGGCCGAGATGTATGTAAGCTGTCACGCACGCATGGTGTCCCAAGATAATGTGACACATTTTAATGACTTATAACTTCAAGGGAAAATGAGATAGCGACTAGCGGTTTTCGCTGGTGCTCTTAATTTTACAAAAAGTTTTCATTTGCCATCGGTACTAGTTTTTTTCACTTCTACAGGTGCTTGAAACAAAATTGCCACTTTTTAATTCAAAATTGTGATCATTTTTTAAATGGAACTATAGATTATAAAACTATTCGATAGAGACACTTTTCCTCTTTTCAAAAATGTATAGTTTGATAGAGTTATACCAAAAAATAAAGGAGTTATTTCCATTTACACACCAGCCCTTTTCAATAGACCATATTTTTTTTGGAATATCGTATTTTATTTTTTTTATATTGTCAATACAGAATAACGGTATGCATCAACTAAAGCTCTTATTAAGAAAATAACTAATTCATACAAATTTATACAAATTACATTACAGCATAAATTACCAAGTTATTGAAACAAAAACACCAATTAAGAAGAATACAGTTATAATATACACACATATGTATGTGTATTGTACAGGGTGTCTAAAATAAGATCCTCTATCCCCTTATCTCAGAAAGTATAAAAGGTAGAGAAAAAAGTTAAGTACGAAAGTTTTTTGTTTTTACTTGAATTTTTCATTTTTATAACTTTCTTGAACACAGGTTGTTTAGTTTCTCTGATCCAGGCATCAACTTTCTTTTTTTAAATGGGACACCCTATATTCAATTACGTTTCTGAACTCTTCTTAAAATTCTAGGTCGACATTGTTAAGAGTACCCTATACCTATCATTTACCGTTATGAAGATATTAGCATTTAAAGAAAAAATCTGAAAAAAACACCTGCTCAAAAAATCTCGACAAAACAAATAAGACATCCAAAAAAAGCTAAATAGGGTTTATTTCGTAGACAATTACACTGAGAAATTACTTTGGATCGATATTACCTGATCAATATACAGGGTGTTTTTGACAGATGGCTCAAACATGTATATGTTAAAACTTCAGAAAATCGAAAATCTCTTATGGAACACCCTGTGTATTATTATATTTTTGGATTCTCTATTAAATTTTAACCATACTCTATATAACTTCCCCTATTCTTATTTTGCTTAGTTTTCAAGATATTGACGAAAATGTGGAAAAAATGTCAGCTATTAATCATTATCGGCTATTATTAAAAATATATCTACTATTACTTGGTACATTATAGTAAGTGTGCTTTAATACTGATTAAGAATATATTATTTTATTAAAAACTAATATTTTTTTTTAATAATTTCATTAATTAACTAATATAAACAAATCTGTTTGTAACTTGAACCACAAATAAGTAACAATAATCAACAAATAACAATAAAAATAATAAATTAAATCAAGTGTCCTATATGTCCTCAATTTTCAGCTATGCATGTTGTGTATATAACTGCTAGTTTTCTTACAGCGCAATCACCTTGATTGAGCTATTCAATTTCTATCCTGATTTTAATCTTTAAATCTTCAACATTATTAAGTCTGAATTTGATAAACTCAGGCTTTCAATGTACCCCATAAAAAGTTATCAAGTGGAGTTAAATCTGGGATCCTCAGCGGTCATGGGATATTCCCGTTTGGCCCTATCCATTCCACAAAATAGTTCTTAATAAAATTCTTTACAACTGCAGTATTGTGGCATGGAGAACTCCATCCATCTGATAGATGATCTGATTGGGATCTTCTTCGGCATCCAATAAAGGTAAAATGCAAGTTTGTAATGAATGCCATTTCCTGATATTTTACCTAAAGTACCTGGGACAATTTAAATATTGGCCAAGAAAGACAGGGCCTAAAATGTGTCTCTTATAAATAGCGTACCAAACATTTTCGTCAATATCTTGAAAACTAAGCAAAATAAGAATAGAGAACGTTATATAGAGTAAGGTTCAAATTTAATAGAGAATCTAAAAATGTAATAATACACAGGGTGTTCCATAAGAGATTTTCGATTTTCTTTCGATTAGAGTTTTAACATATACATGTTTGAGCCATCTGTCAAAAAGACCCTGTATATTAATCAGGTAATATCGATTGATAGAAGTAATTTCTGAGTCTAATTGTCTACGAAATAAACCCTATTTACCCTTTTTTTTTGGATGTCTCATTTGTTTTTCCGAGATTTTTTGAGCAGGTGCTTTTTAAAGATTTTTTTCTTTAAATGCTAATATCTTCGTAACGGTAAATGATAGGTATAGGGTACTCCTAACAATGTCGACCTAGAATTTTAAGGCGAGTTCAAAAACGTAATTGAATATAGGGTGTCCCATTTAAAAAAAGAAAGTTGATGCCTGGATCAGAGAAACTGAACAACCTGTATTCAAGAAAGTTATAAAAATAAAAAATTCAGGTAAAAACAAAAAACTTTCGTATTTAACTTTTTTCTTTACCCTTTATACTTTCTGAGATAAAGGGATAGAGGATCTTATTTTGGACACCCTGTACATCTTCAATGTTTGAGGTTAAATTGCTGAATGTGCCCACCATTTTCTTCAATACAATTTTGCAATCTAAACTGCATATTGTCGAAGGCAAGTTCTAACTTTTCCGGTGTTATGGTCTAAAAAACATTAGTTGTGCTATGTTTTAGTTGTTTTATATTTTGTACAACAGGACTATAACAACGACCTTTGACGTAACCCCGTATGAAAAAATCAGGTATCACTGTTAGTTCAGGAAAATGTGCAGCCCATTCTATTGATCCGGCTCTACCTATCTATCCTTTGATGCAGTCCATTATTCTGTACTGACAATGTAAAAAAAATAAAATGCCATCTTCCAAAAAAATGATGCTCTATTGAAAAGGGCTGGTGTGTAAATTGAAATAACTCCTTTATTTTTTGGTACAACTCTATCAAACTATACACTTTTGAAAAGAGGAAAAGTGTCTTTATCGAATGGTAACATAATCTACAGGGCGTTCCATTTAAAAAATGATCACAATTTTGAATTAAAAAGTGGCAATTTTTTTTCAAACATCTGTAGAAGTCAAACAAACTAGTCCCTATGACAAAAGAAAACTTCTTGTAAAATTAAGAGCACCAGTGAAAACCGTTCGTCGCTATCACATTTTGCCTTGAAGTTATAACCCTTTAAAATGTGTCACATTATCTTGGGACGCCCTGTATATAAACTTTTTTATAACATCATAAGAAATATTGATAGTAGATAAAACATTGTTATGATACTTATATCGTAAATACCTAACTATTATTTAATGGTAATTAATTAATTAATCAACAATCGTTCGCAAAAATATAATTCTGCGATTGATCAGGATACCTGACGGGCAAGAACCAGACCAAACTTTACAGAAAATCACTTCCGTAAACTTTGACCAAACCATGCACAGCAGCGAAAGCTGTCGGTTTGCGGAAACCGCTCGTCGCAAATCGCGACGTCGAAATAACCGCGGAAGACAATCCGCGTCCGCGGGCACGGCATTGCTTCGATTTCACGGTTTATGTAGGAACGCGTACATGTGAAAAATGTCGGTTCAGCGAAAGCACGGGCGATCGCACTAGCCTAAATACACGCCGGTAATTTCATTGCCGCTTACACCGAAGCGCAACAGGTGTATGCGTGGTACCATTAGGGGACCACAAGTCAGACTACGCTCAGAAAACAATTCATTTGAGCAGATATTGTGAATACACTTATAATCTCTGATTTGCGACTGGAAAGCATTACGATCTTGCAACGAATTTAAAAAATGCGTTGCCTTAAGGCGGTTGTTCCTGGTGCCTAGGTTCCCATTTCAAACCGTTTTTTCGGTAGACAAATATCGTAAACTTTCGATTTAACTTAAAAGCTATACTAATAATGAAAAAGTCAAAAGTTGGAGTCATATGTTTTGAATATTTAAATTGCACTGCAAATGTAATTTTAATATACAGGGTGTTAAACAGTTAAACATGCGGCAAAAATTCAAGAGGTTATTCCTTGGACTATTCTAAGAATATTTTATCCTTTGATGATTTTTGAAAAAGCGCTTTGTTGCAAAGATATAGGGCGAAAAAAATTTTCAACAAATCCAATTTTGGTATTTTTCACATTATTAATGTAGGTTAAATAAAAGTATGGCGTACTACACTGGACGTATCAAGTAAAAGACATGTAAGAAAAAGGAGTTGTTTTTTCTTACCAACATCCTGTGATACTTCGGATTATTTTGTATGTTTTTGTATGTTGTGTTTTTGTAGTTTGTATGTGTCGCATTTGTTAAGATTGATTGACGTTTGGCTAGTTGACGTGTAAACGGTTGTCATTGAAGTCCTCTATCATGGCTCGCTATACGAATGCGGAGATGGCTGATATGCATTTTATTTATGGACTTGCTGATGGCAATGCATTAGAAGTTATGCGACTGTACATTGAACGATTTCCTAACCACATTGCTCCCGATAGAAAAATCTTTCAAAGTATTCATATTCGTCTTCGAGAAACGGGATCATTAAAGCGAAGTGGAGGACCAGGAAGGCCAAGGACTGTAAGAACGGTAGACGTAGAAGAGAATGTGCTGGATATGATAGAAGAAGATCCAGGTACTTCTACGCGAAAAATTGCAAATATTTTGAATGTAAGTAATTGGACTGTTTGGAAAATTCTGAGAGATAATTTGTTGTACCCATACCACATTCAACGCGTTCAGGCACTTCTTGTGGTTTATACATAATGGTGCACCACCTCATTTTAGTGTAGTTGCTCGAGAGTTTTTAACAGAAACATACGGAGATCGCTGGATTGGTCGAGGTGGACCTCACGTATGGCCTGCTCGATCCCCGGACTTAAACCCCCTGGATTATTTCCTATGGGGCCATCTAAAGTCATTAGTTTGTACCAGGCCAGTGGAAGATGTGGACGATTTAAGAGATTGGATAATTACTGGGTGTAACTCAATAAGAAACGACCCTAGTGTTTTTGAAAGAGTTCGGGAGTCTATGAGGAAACTGAAGAATACAAACTGTATTTCTTCTTTAGTTACTTAACACCCTGCTTCTCTTGTTCTGTGTATTGCTTCTAACTATTTACTTCTGCTATTATCTAGAAACTCTTTTTTTCCTAACCACTTCTTTCATCTGGTGTCGCAGAAGAAATTCCAACCATGTGAACTAACTATTAAATTTAAAAAAACTCTTTTCCCAGTGCATATGCGGTACTATCAGGAGGGGACTCGAGGCACTATAGGAAGACCGCTACGGTGTCCCAGTGACCTACTTGGGACGTTCTGCTGCCCGACAGACCAACTACACGCAAGAAGAAGTCTTCAGTCTGTACCGGCTAGTCACCGATCATTCTTTACCACCTCGTGTGTGAGTCTGCCTTGTCAAGGCTCGCGAAAATCACTATTAGACTTAACCGGTACCTGCAGACATAACGGCTTCGACGAGTTATTCTCAATCCATCGATTGAAATCGGATGCGCAAAATGATAAGCCGTAATTTGGCGGAAAACTGATAGGTTTGTTCATATCTGTTTGTTTAAATTGTTTGAAAAAATGAAGTTGAGAGTAATAGTGAGTTTGTGCTTGTTCAATATAGTTTTGTCATTGGACAGAAGTCAGGATGGAACTAACACAAGAGGTGAGTAAATCGAAATTTCTAAGTCAACCGAACGTACTAGATACTAAGTATGCAAACAAATAAAAGAATCTTTTGTGCCATCCATAAATGGTTCAGTAAAGTGGCACACACAACTAAAGCAGTCTCGTTTGGTGTTGCGATTAAAATATTTCAGTTCTGGTATTCAAAAAACGTCTGGTGGCATATATTCTTCCGAAACGGAAGTAGGTACAGTTTATTGAACGGGGGGAGGTGTCTTCCGCGACATTTGTTATCAGTTCGGTTCTTCACCGAGTGGCACTGATATAAAGGTAAAGTTCTTATCGTTGGAGGGCATGCGCAAAGAAATTGGTGTTGCAAATTATTAATACTGAGAAATGATTCACTTGCTAAAACGAAATTGATCAGAGAATATGAATTTCGAGATGAGAATTGATCAACTATGCAAGTTATCACAGTAACACCAAACAATCGACACCTGTTTCGACCTTTTAGGTCTTGTCAGTGACGTAATAGGCCGAAACGGCTATATCTCGGTTGGTTGAGGGGTGACTGCCACTTATACATATGGTGACAGTATAATATATACTTCTGTGTATACACATAGTGAATACGTATAAGGGATTATCCTCAGAATTTGTATATTTTTCTAACAATATAATATATGATATATTAATAAAATACATTATAATAAGTGCAAGTATTTTCTAACTTTTTTGTTGGTACAATCTTGGAAACAGTTATAGATAGAGACTAGGTTAAATTGGAGCAAATTTGGGTAATTTAATTATCAATAATATGCCTCAACAAAATCAAGACTAAATTTCGGAAATTAGTTTCTCATAGCAACTTTTTACATTACATTTATCTGCTTAACTCTTCATACTACACGTACCACATTGAATTCTTTTAAACAATAAAAAATTATGAAAAACAAAGCCATTAAAATAGGGAATTGATATCAGCTATTAGGTAACCTTGAAAATGTCCGAAAACTCGGCCGAAACGTAGGATATTTGTCCATGTATCTGGCTGAAAGTTCTCTTTTATTGTTTTTTATTGAAGAAATTACATAGTATTGCCTCAAAAAAAAGTGGAAAAATATTTTAAACGGGTTTTTTAAATATTGTTACGTATTATAACAATCGAATCATATTGTCCAATACAATTCTGTGAAATTCAACTTATCCAAAACTTGTATACAGGTAAACTAGGTACATTAAAAAAGTAAACCAAGACACCAACTTGGCCTGTAAAAACTAAATGTAAAACACTAATAAGATATAATGACGATTACGGAAAATGATGTTTGATAAAAAGTTTATTCGGTTTTAAGAGAACTCTTCAGTCAGAGCTATAAACCAATAATTTATTTTGAGCTCACCTGGGTTATAGAGCAGGAGGAATAGAGTTTACGTTATTTTGACCTAGTCATTTTACCTAAGCTATATTCTTATGTCACAAATTAATTTTAATATCGATATCTCGATATATCTATACCTACGGTATAATTTTATATCGTTTGTCTGTTTCAAATAAAAAAATGTTTGCTACTTATTCAGACATAAATAGCAGAGAAGAGATGAATTTAAAAACATTAAAGGTACCAGGTGTGCCAACATTAAAGCTGGTACAAGTAGGGAATTTTAGGGGAAGAGACCCCGGATGACGCTTTACGAGGAGTAAGTTTTATTAAAAATGAGGCATATTGAAACTCCTTACCTGCAGGTATCATAAGTGTTTCATCACCATATTTTTAAATAATCTACCAATACATTAAAAATAAATCAAAATAATAGACATTTCAAAAATAAAATTAATGTAAAAAGAGTGTGAAATAATGTCATTCTTTTTATGGTACCAAAAATTATAGGATATCAAATATAATTTTTATAATATAGTATATAATATAATAAAACAATATTTAACTGCGACAAAACAAGAAATGAAACCGGTATTCCTGCAGTGAGCTTAAAAGAGTCATTGGAAACAAGGACCACTCGAAAAAGCGGGTCAAATATAACGTAACGTCAAAATTTTTACCACGCCAAATTTACATCTATGGAATTAGTTTTTATAATTAATTTTTTTGCAGTGTAATTTGTGCTTCTTGTGTTGTACCGCGCGAGTAACTGACCTACAAAAAATTTACATAATTTGTGTACACACGCTCATTAGTAGGTGTTATAATTTTTTAATCTAACACTAACCCATTGTCCACATCCTAGTTCTATTTCACACCAAGTAGGTCCACAAAAAAGTATCTTCTCATAAGGTTTCATATCCAAATAATGCAGACAATTGCGGCCCGCGAAATAATAATATGCCGCCCCCTCTCCCACACAAGTCTCAGACTTTCGGGCTAATCCTTGTGATTAGAATGAGGGGTAGAGATATTATTATTATTATTATTATAATTGGACACCTTGTGTGTAGGTACATACTGCTTTCAGATTGAGCGTCAATTATTGTTTTACATTATATTCACAAGGTCAAATGAAAACAACTGTTGAATTTGTGATTACCATATTTCTCATTCATGTTCCTGTAAAATTTCATCCACCTTTTTTCACTGAAAGTGTGTCTCTTATAATTACTTATTTTAAATTATTATTTACTGGCAAACTGATAACAGATTAACAGGCAACGGATCAGCAAAAGGATAAAAAGGACCTATGAGACCCTGTCACATTTTAAAATGTTTACTGTAGATGTTTGATAAACCATAACGTCTTTGTAAGATGGACACATACACCTATAGATAATAAATATTTCCCAATGTTCAAGAGTTGAAAATTGCAATAATATACAAGGTATTCCATTTAAAATAACGAAGATGACATCGACTTCCGGTATAACCGGAAGCGTTAGGTGGACGCCATTATTTTAGATCGGAAGGCATGCCCGAAAACACTATTGCCCAAATTTTCAAAATCAAAATCGAAGTAGTCTCTGAAATATGTCTAATGTCTCGTCACCGTAGGACACCCTGTATATCCTAGATATATATTTTGGGTATGTAACCTGCGAGGATTATTGGGACGAGCTGCGGACATGCTATTGTCGAAGAATACTGTAATAAAACCACGTTAAAACACGTAAAACCTTAGTCTAGTGCCTTGTTCTTTTAAATCATAGATTTCCTTGTTCTATACGCTTATAGAGGCATTACTATTGTTAATTCACTTCATTCTAAGATATTTACGGTACTGAGAAAATCTAATAGATCGAAACAGCTGTTGTCAATTAATGTTAAGGGTAACGCGGCATACAATTTTGTCTATACTTTTAAGTATACAGTGTGTTCAAGATAAAGATGGGATAGCATTGGGATCTTGGAAACGGTAAGAGAAAGAAAGTTGGTTAAATTATGAAAAAGTTGAGCAGTTTGAATACCTTTTACATGGACTTTGCAAAAGTAAGTTATCTTTTTTTGATTTCGAAATATTTGGAAAAACATTTTTTTGCGATATTTATTTTTATTTATTTCTGGCGTTATTTTAACAGCTATCAAAAAATAAAAAATACTTTTCCATTGTCACTTTTTGAGCTTAACAAGATGGCATTCATCAAGTTTTTGTCCGACGTTTCGTTTCTGAGAAAGTATCACCAACTTCTTTTTTTTAAATAGGGCCCTATATTTTTAAATAGAAATTTTGATACCATTTTTTATTCTCAATTCAATGATGTATTACAAGTAATAGTTTAATTACGTTTTTAGCTTGTTGTTGCCACCATTAAAAATTAACGAGGAAAAGCCTCCTGAGTTTAGCTCTTACCGTTTCCAAGATCCAAATGCTATCCCACCTTTATCTTGGACACACTGTATATAAAATAAGATTTCAGTAGAATTTCATTCTACTGAAATTCATTATATCTTAATATATTCCTTCAAGTCAGTTTTGATTTCTGAAAAACGTCTTTAATTTCGTATTCTGCTAAAAAACATTCAAAGATTTAGGCCATCCTAATATATATTTCAACAAAAGTTTGTGCTGAAATCCCTTTCTGAATATCGAACAGACGGACCCTTTACAATATCTTTTATACCCTAAAATAACTGGCAACAGTCTTAAAGATCCCCAACTTCACATAAACCTACATGAAATGTGGAAGCGACTGAGCCATTTGCCACAGTTGGCTGTAACTTGGTATCAACAGACATGTAAGTATTGCCTACAAGCAGATAAGTACTATAATCAACGCTGAATTTCTCAACGACACTACTAAATGTAAAACATGCACACTAACAGTCTAAGATAGGTATATGAGGTATAATGGGTGGCCGTGTACATTATTAATTCTATGTAGATTGGAAATAATTTATTTTATTTGTCGAAGTAGTTTTAAGAAGACAAGCAGAATGCGTTCAAATTAAAATAGAAGAAAGTTGTGCGTTGGTATACAGGGTGTCTCACTTGTAGATTTTATTAAAAATATTTTCAATTATGTCATATATCCGGTTAAACCGAAAGTCGTCATAAGCTTTGTTATTTCTTATTTGGTAAAAAGAACACTCAATTTCTTAATCGACATCGAATTTCCTATTTTTGTGTATATTGCGCAAAGCCTGACAAAGTCAAACAGAGAAAAAATATCATGTGTACAATTTATTTGAGGACTCTAAAATCTGGAAAAACAGAAAAAAGAGGTGTTTCGGATATTATTAGAGATAGAGAGATGAGGTTTTCGCGAACCTTTGTCCATTTTATGAGAAAAATAATGTGGTGTAACCAAAATATCGCTACCTTCTTTAGTTCCTGAGTTATGATCAAAATCTGAGTTTAAGCTGTTTTGGAGATATTCTCAACTGTTTTATGGTTATTCTCATAACAAGAAAATATTTCCAGAAAATAGAATCCAGTGGTGGCACTCAATTTATAATGACACCTATGGTTTCCCATTTACAGATGAAAGTTACCTAACGATGACAACGAAAATGGAACACTCTGGTCCCATTTCCGAAGAAAATATTTATCTTTCAAGTCTGCATTCTGCTCTCAAAGTTCAGATGATCTTATTAATTCTGTTCAATGCACATTACCTATTAGCAGCTATTGGTCATGAAGGTAATACTATATTAATATTCAGTAGTCACCAGATTTGAATAAGCAGCAGTCTATAATTCCTCGATATTACTGTTATATCAACAGTTCCCATTCGGTGTTCCACTTTTACTCGAGTAAACAACTTTGATTGGGCATTAGAAGAAATTGAAAACGGAAATGTTAATGAGCCTTGAAAATCCTGCAGATGATAGTAATTTATGATTTTAATACTTCCTATATAATATTTTTTAATACGATGCTAAATAATGCAAGATATATTGCCAATTTTAAAACATTCTTCTGCGTCCGCTATTATAAAACTAACTCTTTTATCTTTTGTTTACCCAAGAAATCTTAGGAGAGTGCTAATAGTTATTCCATTTAACATCTTTGTTAACAATAATAAGTTGTAGACATAATGAAGGAAGACAGTTTGTCTTCTTGCGACACTTTACTTTTACCATCTACATTTGTTAGATTTTTTATTCAATGGATTGGTATAAGTTACTATACTCTATTGCAGACCAAATAATATGTGCAACACGGGTTATAATATTAAGATTTACTTTCAAATACTTAAAGCCTGAAAGACTATTGAAAGATTAGCAGTTCGTTTTGTAAGTTATTTTGTCAACGATACCTTTTCTTCATCTCATCCTAGAAGAAGAACCCTTAAATCAATTTAACTCAATTCAATCATGTCCAAAGTTTGTAATGAAACTTGTAGTATTAGTCGCTTTAGTATGGGTTCCAAATAGCTTTCGAAAGTATTCAAGCTGTTCTTTGTCAAGGAGTCTATAGGAGCAAACTAAACATTCCACCCTTTCTGTCCCAGAAATAACATTGGTCATCTTCAGCTCTAGATACCCATTTTGTATAAGATGATATCTCAGTGAACACTATCCTGTAAGAAGACCTAGGGAATTTTATTTATCTTTCTATTTTTTTATCTGCTTCCATTATCTGAGAGGTGTTGAACAGAACTGTTCTGGATATGGATAATGATGGTGAAACTTGACTAGGTTTGGAGGTGAATGTGGTCTGAGATAGGGATAGTTGTGGAATACAGAACCTGTTATTTTGTAACAGGTATATGTGCTGACTGTTTCTTGGAACACTTACCTACTGATAAAAAGTCGTAACAGATACCAAGTATGTTAAAACGGTTGAAATCACACAGGCGATGACTATGAGCTAAACCAGTACTTTTATGTAATAGTTCCAACAAACCCCTTGACGGGCCCGACAGAGGACTAGTGGACCCTAGCAGTTGCTGTTTTCCGGCCCTGCATTATTCCGCCCCTCCTTCCTCCACTCCTGGGTTGGTACTGTGATAAGTTAAAGATTAAATAGTTGCTTCACGCTATTTACACCAAACATGGAGCAGTTTCGCCGAGTTGATTTAAAAGTTAGAGGTATCGTTGACGATATTTAGGATTTTTATATGAGGAACAGTTTGGAATAGGAACATATATTTGAAACAGATATTCTTGTGTATGTAACTGGAACTATTACAACATACTAGTTTAGCTCATCTCTAGTCTGAAACTTATCTCCTTCTATTAGCGTATTTACTTCCAGTTAAATACCTCTTGACGTGTCTGATGTCGTATGGATGGCACATGAAAGCTCTTTTTAGATTCGTGCCCTACTAGAAGATGGTACATTTCAGACTTCAGGCTGTTAACACTCTACAGCTAGGACAGTATACCCTTTCCAGACTACTTCCTTTTCCAGTTGTAGTCTTCCAGAGCTTCAATTCGATCACGTTGAGAAGTAATAAATAAAATCTGTTCAAACCTCCCAAAATTATCTTTACTGCTTTATATATAGTTTTCATTTAATGTTTGTTATATAGATTTAGCTGTCAGATATTTTTTGCGTAAGGAACACATGCCATTTATTAACAGTTCTGGAAAGTTAATAATACTACTAGTAACAAAATCAGGATTTTCTTGCATTCGATAGATACTTCGCGGATGTCTTGAACTATATATTGTCACCGTGATGATATAAGAGGCTCCCACATTAAAGACTGAATAGAGTAAAAAGAGTATAATAAGAAGAATTCACTTACAGATAAAAAATTTATATAGTCTTACGTGAATACTACTTTGAAATTAAAGTTATTTTGCATAGTAGATGATTGAATTTGGTTTTGAATGTTTTTCTTGGCCATTTCTATTTTTGTTTATAAATGTATAACAAAGGAAATCTTTTTAAAATGTTGAATGCACCGTTGCGCTCGAGTGCTTTTATTATATCGTACGGACGCAAACGACGAATGTAAATAATATGCATATGCTCATTTCTCTATGACAATGGGGTATTTATCCTGTCATTTATTGAAAAGGACGTCTAACTTTCCGAATACGCGGAGCATGGAACATGTACTACTTAAGAGACAATGTGGTTTTTTAAAATATCTAATTAGTGTTAAGAGTGTGTTTCTTATTTGCAACCTCTAATAGTTAATAACTGTAAAAATTAGTATTCTACAGAACAGATATTCCTTTGCCATTCATGCCGATAATATTCCCCTTTAAGTAAATACTTAGTACAAAATGTGTTTCTTTACTTATACAGATGTCATAAAAGTAGTGATAAAGACAGTTACTTCTATAATTCAGTAAAGAATTATAGAAGTATTATTTTTCTACGTTACGTTACGTTTTATATACGTTTTTTCTTTCACAAAATCATTTTAAAATTAATAACCGCGTCTCGAATTGAACAATTATGATTGTACTGTAGAAAATGTAGTTGTGGAATAAGCAATTGGTACTCAGTCTCTTCAATCTCATCATATGCGGTAATGCTACATACAGAATATAATATCCCGCCCCTCACACAGAAACCTCTGACTTGGGGGGGTAATCATTGTGTAAATTTTTTCTCGGGAATATAGTAACGTTGAAGATCAATAAGGACTATTGTTATTTCAGTTTGCACTATTAGATTTCTAGATATGCGGCTACAAATGTAATCATAATTGTTTTGAAACAACACGGTTGATATTCAACATTTAGATGTTTCAAGAAATATATAGAAAACACTCTATATACTAGTATTTCGGCTTATTATGCCTTTCTCAATAGAGTAAATGTCTATTAATAAATATTTTCAAGTGCTTTTTAGTTATTTATCTATTTACCTACCCTGGTTGATCCTTCCCCATCTGGTAAAGCCCGAGTTTTTAGTACTTTTTCTAAGAAAGGCGAAAGTGTAAAATATATCTGATTAGTACAAGGATGTGTAATTAAAGATTTTTTAATTTCTAATTGCTCTAACAAATTTAAGCGCTTTCCTTTCTTTTCCCAATGCAGTACCTTTACATTTTCCAGATCTATAAAATGATTGTTTTCTATACAAAGCGTCGATAATCCTGAATTTTTTACATTATTTAGTACCAATTTTTTATGTTCTTTTACTCTAGTTTCAATACTTCTACCGGTTTGTCCCACATACACGGCATCATAATCCATGCAGGATTATGATGTATACTCTCGATTGGTATACTCCCGATTGTTTCAATTTATGAACCCTTTCTTTGTTGTTTATCAAAATCCTCCCAATATTACGTTTATTGATACTAATCGTTTTACACCCGTTTCGTTCTAATTTACGAGCTATTTTTTCACTATAACCTGGGACGTAATTAATAGAACTATAGGTGGCTTCTTTTTCTCGAATTTTGTAAAACTATCGACGAATTAATTTTCTCCTTTTTTTTTATCATGGTGTCTATTAGTATTTAGTACGAAATTAGAAATTAGTAATCAGAACGAAACGGGTGTAAAACGATCCATGTTTGTATGAAGAAAATGTGCCCTTTTTAACCATAGAACACACTGGTAAAATATTGCACACTAATTTCGGGACACCCTGTATAACAATGCGTTCATTATGGAGTTAAGCAAAAGTGCTAAGTAATACTTAAACTTTTATTGTGATTTATGATGCAATTCTAAAAACTAAAATAAAGCAAAAAAAAATTGGAAGTTGCGCTCTTCCAGAATCTTTCCATACGGTCGCAAACCTTTTAACCTGTATGAACATGTATTTGAGATCATTTATGTATGTATCACTTCAACACAAAAACCTGAACACTTTAATCCACTATAATATACACTAATCTTATGATCGGTGACCCACATTCGACCACCTCTTATAAGACCATCAGACAAGGTGTGATCATTAATACGTAATATATTATTAAGTGTACCCATCTCTCATTACATTACACTTCAACTTATAGAAGAATTTGGGTCATATTCAGTGTTACATATCAGAATGTTAAAAGAACCACGCTGGGCGGAAACAGTCGAATAAAAGGAAACAAGCCTGTTCTGCATTAAAGCAATCATTAATCTCATGATGGAATATGACACACAGAAGTGACTCGACGCTGTTTTAGTGCTTACATATATGTGCCACTAGCTTTTGTGAGTTCAGCGTGGCTGGAGTTAAATTTATTTGCTTTTATTTTTACGCCCGAGGAAAAGTGACAAGAACAGCGGTAGAACAACGAAGTAATGTTCCACTAAATGAGAGAAACAAGACGATTTTTATTCTTTTGAAAAAATTGTGCCATATTTTATTATTTATAGACCCGTTTATAAGCAGCTATTAATATTTAAAAATCTATCATTTAGGAAAATTTTTACAAAATACATACTAAACTGACCTGATAAATGATATTTGTAAATTATATTCGAAAAAAGGATTTTTTTTTATTAAGATTCTTTGTTGGAGAATCTTATTTCTATTAAAACTGGTCTGATGACCAACCATTAATTTCTAATAATCTTACAAACTAAACATTTATTAACTAAAGTTCATCCAACGACGTCCTTTAGATTGTTTTCCTTTAACAATTTCACTGGCGCACTATGTCCTGATTTTACACAGCTCACTACATCAGCTCAAATGGTTTGGGTCTCTTCACTCTTCGAACAAGATGTTGGTTGTCCAGCAGCTGAAGAGCTTCTGCATTTATGTGGAGGTGAAGTCTGGCTTCATGTCTGCCAGCAAACCTTTTGATCTCATCTTTAACCATTGGGATGTTAAGGTCTCGATGCAAGTCGGAGTTGCGTATGTACCATGTAGCGTCTACTATGTTAGGCAGCACTTTGTTCTGGAAAGTCTGAATGGTTTTAATATTACTATTTCTGGCACAACCCCAAAGTTGAATACGTATAACCAAACTGGTTTTAAGATCTGATTGTAAATTAGTATCTTATTATGTATTGTCAACTTAGAATTTCTTCCAAGCATCCAATAATGCTGTCTATATTTCAAACCAAGTTCGATTCTTTTCTTCTTCACATGTTCTTTCCACCGGAGCTTGGCATCCAGGGTCATGCCTAGGTATTTGGCGTTATTCTCATAGGGTACAATAGTACCATTAATATCCAAGGACGGAGGGTTAACTAGTCTTTTGTTGGTAAAGTCAACATGAATTGATTTGAGCTCGTTTAGCTTGATCTTCCATTGTTTGGTCCAATCAAGTATTGTGTTACTAGCTACTTGCAGTCTTCTAGTGGATATTCCTTGATCTTTACTGACCGCAAGAAGTGCAGTGTCGTCAGCAAATGTAGCTACAGTGGTCCCTTCTAGTACTAGCATATCACTAGTATATAGCAGGTAAGAATAGGGCCAAGAACGCTACCCTGGGGCACTCCTGCTCTTATATCTTTCAGGTCAGAATATTCATCTTTCTGTTTTATTCTGAAAAGTCTGCCTGAGATATACGATGTCAGAATCTCTACATATTCTGTATTTCTGTATTCTTATTTTGTATTACTACAAAAGGATGATAGTAATTTTCCAAGAAACATATAAAAACATTTCATGCACATTGTTCCTGAAGGATGGAAGATTAACAAAATATATTTAAAATTCCAGAAAGAAGCAGGAATAAATGTATTCAAGGGTGATCTAAGTGTGTTTTCTATCAACAACAATATTTTATCTCAATATGTGTGATAAATCTAAAAAAGTTATTTCGACCCCCCCCCCCCACTAGAGACTTTGGTGGCGACGCCCATGTTAATACATAAATAAATACAAAATTAGCAATTATTCTACGTCGAACCAAGTCTGTCTGTTTCCTTGTTTACTTCATGATCAATTTTACTTACTGGTCTATCTACTAAAAAATCAATTTACTGCTATACGGAAATTATTGCTTCAGAATATACAATTACGTGAACAATACGGGCAATCAGCCACAAGCAGTGGCATGTTTACCTGTATCTCTTTTACGTCAACTGAAAACAAGATATAGGTAATTACTTTCCACAATATTTTACCGGTATTAATTAATCTATTGTAACTGATTGATTTACCTGCACCCGTAGTATAATATTGCATATATTACATTGCAAAAGAAAGAATATGTAATTATAAACATGAGGTCGGTAATAATTATTTTTTTCAGGTTACAAAAACGAGACTGTTACACATTTGGATGAGAACTAGGCTAACTTGATTTGAGCCCATAATGCTTACTTGGAATTATACTGTTATTGTCCTTATTAGCGAACGAAAATATTCATTTTGTAATACTTTCTACTCACATCGTCATATAAAATATCCACGTTGTATTATATAGCTGGTAAAATATTTTTATGTATAGGTAAGCTCTGTGCTTCTCTGGCTCATTTTTCAAGCAGCAGTATTTATTTAAAAAATCAAGATACGTCAAACGAATCGTTCTAGGTCAGTGTCGTGAACGAAAAGAGCAAGTGGTGGTACCAATCGATATGAGGACCTGATCTTAACGCGGGAACCCCACAAATAGATAGATAGATAGATAGATAGCTATTCCATGTGGGGTATTTATTATTATAGCATCATAAATATTGAAAACGTTTTAAATGCGTGAATTCTATAATAGTTTCGAAAAATTATACGGTATTGCCAGATTTATTAAAAATATTAAAATATTGATATTTTAGGTTGTTTTTGAAATTTTTTGTTACTTATATTATATCATTGAAAAGCCAAAAAAATGCTCTATTTTCTCAGCTTAAAACTCAATATGGCGCCGTTAAGAAAAAAAAAGTTGATTATGGTTTCTCGCAATCGAAACGTCGCAATGAAAATCTAAGTATGCAGAGAAATTCCTCGAAAAATCTTGCTGTGGAAAAGTGTGTTCAGATTTTATTTTATTTATTTATTTATTTTATTTTGAAAGTACACTGTTCTACAGGCAAAGCCCAACTACAGAACAGGAGGGTAAGAAAAAAAAGAAAAAATATATATACAATATAAGCAACACAATACAAAAGAAAACAAATATGAACAAAAAATGAAAAGCAGCCAATACACAAACAATTATTTTAAATAAACAGGCTTAAGGTCACTAATGCTGCACGAGAAAATATCGACCTGATTTTTTACCTTATTATAGTTATTACACATTGCATGCACGGGTGAAAATTTTAGGACATTCGTACGAGGAGTGTTTAAGTAAAATGTCGCATTATCGCGGGAAGAGGTTTTAGGACAATGTAGACATAATTCCTCAAGTATCTGTATGCAGTCAATTTTATTATGTAATACGTTAAAAAGAAATAATACAGAGTGATAAGTGCGTCGGTCCAACAGACTAGTTACAGAATGTGCCTTCAGAAGTTCACTCTGCGGATAACCTATCGGAGGGTAAACCCCATCCGATTTGAAAGTCAGTAACTTTAAAAATTTACGTTGTACAGACTCGATGCTGTTAATATGTACGTCGTAATGAGGACACCAAACAGTGGAAGCATATTCCAGCTTCGATCTTACGAAACTGTTAAAGAGCATTTTGATGGTTTTGGTATCTGTAAAATCTCGACTACAGCGGGCAATAAAACCATATGTTTTAAATGCATCTGAAACAATAGACTCAACATGACTGGTAAATGAAAGTTTTTGATTAAAAATTACTCCAAGGTCACGAAACGTACCAGGCCTCTCTAGCGGAATTCCATCAATATTATAATTAAATGATGTTCTGGAAGTCTTCAGCGTAAAAGTCATGATATTACATTTTTTAACATTTAAATGGAGATTGTTCACTTGACACCAACTAACTATTTTATTAAGGTTGCGTTGTAAACGTTCGCAATCGCTGGCACTTTTAACTGCAGCAAATAACTTTAGATCATCCGCATATAAGAGGTAGTTGACATCCAGATCGTCACCAATGTCGTTTACAAATATGTTAAATAATAGAGGGCCAAGAATAGAGCCTTGCGGAACCCCTGAGGTAGCCAGATATTCGACGGACTTGAAACCATTGAAAACAACATATTGTTTTCTATGCCGAAGATAAGAATTTAGAAGAACTAGAAGTGGCTCTGACAAGCCAAAACCTTTAAGTTTACTTAGTAAAATGCTATGATCAAGTCTGTCGAACGCCTTGGAAAAGTCTGTATAAACTACATCGGTCCGAGTATTTAAAGGATTTTAAAAATTCCTCTAAATAAAAAAGTTACAGACGATTTTCGAAAACGCCACATTTACTTTTTTTAAAACCAGCTCAAAACCTGAAGAGCTAGGACCGATCCGCAAGCGCCATTAAGTCAGCAACAGAACTATCTAAAACTTTCCACATTTAACCATTTTCATATCTCTTATAGTTTCCAAGATACCAATACATGGATCGTCAAAATGGTCCCATGGTATATTATTACTTAATTATCTTATTTTAAAAGGAATACCCATATTTACACTCTGGATATTACAGTGACATGTCAGTTCATGGATCTACCTCTAATAATCCTATCACTTGAACAGCAAAGCAGATCGTAAAATTTAAATACTTAAAAAACGCATAGGTACATGATGTCTTCTAGTCTGTGCTATAGATATGGTAGCACAAACGAGAAGAAGGCATTATGGTGTTCCTCACCACTAATAATATACCAGATGCCCGTTAGGTAATCATGTTGCAACATCGTTGATCGAGTCTACTATCTATGGCACTCTGATGGCCATAAAATAAGTGCGAAACCGGTCACTGTCTGGTGGTTGGTCTCGATGTGGCGACTTTAGTGGAGATACCGGAGAAATACAACGCTCCAGACGAGACACATGGACACATGGAGTAGTTGTTTTCAGCATCCCCTTGAAATAAATAAATAGTATCGTCTTTCTTAAAGAAGAGCCAATTATAAGGGTACCTTCTGAAAAGCAGGTTGCTATATATCTGTCAATTAGATAATAATTGTCAGACGTATAGTAGCACAGACCAGAAGAGAGCACTACGGTATTTTCTCACTACTACTTATAAAGTCTATTTGTTTCATTTTCTTGAAAGAGATTGGAACCTTTGGTGTGAAGATAATACTGACGTAGTTTTCCACATAATACCAAAACACTATACTGCACTCGACGCGCGTTTCGCCAATCAAGTTGGCGTCATCTGAAGATGATGAAAACTCAAGTTCAAAATCAGTTTAATTATCTCCAGATGGTGCCAACTTGATGGCGACACGCGCGTCGAGTGTCGCCAACCAAGTATAGTGTCGAGTATAGTGTCTTGGTGTGTTATGTGGAAAACTCAGTGTTGTCTCATTTTGGAAAACTAAAGTTTGTTTCTCAATAATAATAATAATAATATCTCTATCCCTCATTCTCACTTAGTAATGAGCCCGGAAGTCAGAGACTTGTGTGGGAGAGGGAGCGGCATATTATTATTTTGCGGGCAGCGAGTGCGCCCAGGAACGACTTACGATGTTATAACTTTAACTACCATTTAGTACGAGAATAAGGGAAACCTGGAAAACCTTATCAATTAAAGTGTACAGTAGGTTGTTAGCCATTTATACAGTGATATTGCAGTACTAGTTACATATTAAGAATGCTACCAGCCTTACACACACAGATTTAATATTGGAGCAATTAGAAAAAGTTGACCACGGTGAGATTCGAACCGTCGTCAACCGCGGAGAACGATTAAAAACCAGACGTCTTAACCGCTCGGACACCGAGCTCCACAAATCCGTTTGCAAAGGCTAAACATTTAATTCAGCAGGTTAAATATTTAATATTACCATTGAAATAAATCTAATCGCTACTGTCTAAAGATTGATTTTGGCACGAAGATAAGTTATAACATGATAATCGTCATGAAACTCAAACCCACCAGCTGGTACAGACATTACAGGTACACTCTGTATAGTAATGTAATTACAGTAGTGAAATCTGATTGAGCACTATATCATGGCACATTTATCGCGAATTATGAAGCTATTAAACTAATTACGAACCTACTAAATATTTAAGTTTATGATTAAAATGTTTTAACAAATATATCAAACCATATAATTTGTAGTGGTGTGATACTTATTTTACTAATGTTCCAGATTACCCACCTTTAATAAGTCAGCAAGAATTCCAAAAACAAAGTAAATAATAAACCGCTAACATGCTTTTCATACCCACGTATAAATCTGTTTGAAATTCATAAACTTCAATCGCTTCAATGTTCTCCATGTTTGCCAAGATTCACGCCCAAATTTATTTTATGTTTCATGAGTTTAACGTTTTTATATCCTTACAAAACTGTTTGTGTTGCTATTCTGTACATGTACCTAGAGTGAGGCAAATTTTATAGGCAATTCCAGGTAGATACTTTATGATATGAACTGATACGAATAAGAAAAAACTAATAACACGTTCCCGAACTCGATTTTTTAAATTCAACAGTCAAACAGTTGGTAACTAGTTGTTTTCAAGTTACATAATGTCATTCCTTTATTGCCATTCTCTGTAAAACAAACAGTATACCAATATAGGTAGTATAAAATATGATGCTCACCCAACTAAAAAAGAACCGGCAAAAAGACAACTTAAATTCCATTTGAAAATAATAATTTATACAATATTATACACAAAATGCCGTAAAATAAAATTATAAAATAGGTTGATTAGTGATTTTGTGTCTGTGATGATTAGTTGATTAGTTTCTCCACTGTATGTACCTAAACATCAACACATGCATTGGAAATACAAAAAAATTATCTGTGATTATAAAAAGTAATCATAAACTAAGATTAAATGTTTGGTCTAGCTTGATTCAGCCTGTTTGAGCTTCTATTATTAATTGGTAGAACCTTTATTATTAATAATTCAACAAATTCAAAGTACCTAGCAGAATATAAGCGAGTAAAAACTAAAAGTACAGACTTACCAAAACAACGCCAACACGAATTCAACTTAAAACACTTGATGTTCTTATAGAAATGGAACAAAACATTCTTTCTTTAGAAGGCTAACAAACTTCACTGCAATAGTATCAAAAATCGTAACACTTCACTTAATTTTAAATCCGAAAAATAGTTTTATATAGCACAGATGAAAGGGACGCTTCTAACCACCCGTAACCTATTTTTCTGGAGACGATAACGAGTCGCTACTTTTTTGTTTTGGCTGGGCTTCGGTTGCGATTAACGTACACGACCTACTAGATATTAAGCTGTACCTGTTAGTTGTTGACCTGTTTCTCATGCAAATAATTAACATACGTGATTTCAAAGGTTATTTAAAGGTATTAATTTTTTTTGTTATTAAGAATTTTAAACATATACCTATATTTTATGTTGACAAGATATAATTTTATTTTTAAAATATATTATATAATTTTTATTTAGTTAGTGTTATATACGAATATTTCATGTTAGATAAACATATATTATCATGTTAATATGTATAATGCTTGGGTAAAGTAATGGATAAATTCGTTATCTTATGAATATCCATTTTTATTTTTTTTGTAAATCGCTTGAACCCATCGATTTTCTATTTTTTTGCACTGGTTTTACATATATTTAATTTTTCTAAATAAAAATTTAAAAAATAAAAAAGATAGATTTGTTGATACATTTTAAAAATTCACATTATTATCACATTTCACAGAGTCATATTTTATTAAGCATTATTATCTCATTATTTAGCATTATTATGCATTATTATGCATTAGCATTTTATATCCAAAAAATTAATTGTTGTATTATTAATGTATACAGATCCCCCTCTGGGAGCGTAGATATATTCATGGGTAGACTTTACATGGCTCTCACTCATTGTGCACAGAATTATGATGCTGTCATTGTTACTGGCGATTTTAATATCGATTACCTAAAAAATTCTTATGAAAGAATATTGCTAAATGATCTAATTGAAAGCTTTGATTTAAAATTACAAAACTATGAACCAACTCGAATTTTTACAAACAAAAATATGAAAACAACAAAAACTAAACTTGATTATTTCCTAACAAGTACTCCATTTGCATACCATGAAAATGTCACTGATTTCCATTTGGGCGATCACTTTGGTTTGGATATTAAAATGGATGCTAAACTGAATACCTCATGCGAAGTCTGCCAGCATGAATCGCAAGAAAATGTTATTAAATATAGAAACCTGTCTCAGTCAAACCTGCTCACATTGAAGACTTATTTAAGCAATGAAAATTTTATGTCTGTTTATCACACACACAGTAGTGTTGACTCGGTGTTCAGAGAATTTTTTAATACTTTGTTTTACTATGTTGAACTGACATGCCCCCTGGTAAGGAAAACAATTATTAATAGAACTAATAAAAAACGTATAAATCCTGTATTGAGGCAGATGGGTGATGATCTTAGGAATTTGTTTTGGTTGACAAAAACTCAACAAGTCCTCGTGATCATGCAAACTATAAAGCTTATAAAAAAAATTACATTGCCAAAATAAATGAGACAAAGAAACTGTCTTACCAGAAAAGTTTACAAAATAAAAATGTAAAAGACAAACAAAAATTTATATGGCGCACTGTCCAGGAAAAAGTAGGGAAAAAAAAGCAGCATACTATAAATACTATTGAACACGATGGAGTGATAATCGATAATGAATATGAAATTGCAAATTTATTTGCCGAATTCTTTGCGAAATCTGCAAAAAATGAACTGAATAGACGTTTTACAAATTTAAGTTTTGATAATAATACCTCAATATATGTCCACAACACATTCTATTTCAGTGCAGTGTTGCCAGAAGATGTATTAGATGCTATCAATTCCTTGAGAAATGTCGGATCGGTGGGAGACTGCCTTTCAACAAAGTTGATCAAGAGCATTGCACCTCACGTTGCTCAGGTTATGTCAGATATAATAAACTTCTCGGTACAAATGGGCTCTTTCCCAGCTGACCTAAAGATAGGACTTGTAACGCCAATTCACAAGAATGAAAATTGTTTACGACTTGACAATTACAGACCTATAACCGTGCAAACTGTAATATGTAAAATTATTGAAAAATGTATTTACAAAAAGATGCTATCGTTTCTAGAAAAATATAATGTAATAACAGAACATCAACATGGTTTTTTGCAGGGGAGATCGACAGAGAGTGGGTCCATTGCTCTCCTGAATTTCATCCATAGTTCATTGGATTCAGGGAGGTATGTGGGTGCGCTCTTTTTTGATCTGTCAAAGGCCTTTGACTCTGTGAATCTAATGGTAAATAAATTAAACAACTAGGGATTTCGTGGCAGTTTTCTTTCATGGCTGACTTCCTATTTACAATTCAGAAAAATTATAGTTAAAATGGGGGAACATGGGTCTATTCCTCAACAAATGGAACTCGGGGTACCGCAGGGAGCAATCCTTGCTCCTTTAATCTTTTTATTATATATAAACGATCTTCCGCGTCATGTGCGTACAAATCATCTCGTTCTATATGCCGATGACACAACCCTGGCAACGGATGCAAAATCTCCCGAAGAGTTAATTATAAATATGAACCTCCTATCTAGAGATTTCACCACTTGGTGTGAAAGGAACGCTTTAATGGTTAATGCGAGCAAAACTGTGTGTATGCAGTTTTTCAACAGGACAGCAATTTCATGTGATAAATCTGTACTGGTTAAAGATACCAACATTCAATTTTCAAATACTACCAAATTTTTAGGAGTCTACCTGGACAGTAATATTAGGTGGTCCAACCACATAAATTATGTTTGTAAAAAGTTAAATAGTAGTTTTTATGCGATACTTCAACTAAAAAATATCTTCACCGCTGAACAACTAATTAATGTATATTATGCTATAGTATACACCCATATTTCATATAACATTGTCTTATGGGGAAGTGCGGCCGATGCCTCCAGGGTCCTCATCTCTCAGAAAAAAATAATTCGCCTAATATTTAACCTCGATAGTAGAGAAACATGTAAAGAACATTTTAAACAAAATAATATACTAACTTCTTATTCTATATATATCTATAAATCCATATTGTATGCGAAGAATAATTACAAAACACTTAGGCCTAATTGCGAGTATCATAATTACTCCACAAGAGGTGCAGAATGCTTACGAACTCCTAAACACGTCACCTCGCTGTACGAGAAAAGTCCAGTCTTTAAAGGAATACAGTTCCTGAATCATCTGCCCGTTTGTATTAGGCAGGAAAAAAATTTTAATGAATTTAAGAGAAAATTAAAAAATCTTCTTGTGCGAGAATGTATATATATAACATACCAGATTTCCTGAACACTCGTTTTTAATGTGTAAATTGAATATTTAATGTGTAGTATGTAAATGACAGGCTTTACCCAGCAAGAACACAAACGTTAAAATAACGTTGAAATTGACGGTAACCGACCGTTGAGTAACCTTTGTATTACGACGTTGAATCAACGGAAGAATGTCCCGCGGTTCAACGTATATTTCAACGCATGTTACAACATTTTAATAACGTTTATTATAACTTTATTTAAAACGTTATTTATAACTTAATATACTACGTCTCTATAACAAGTTTATTAAACGTTGAATTTGATCGCAAAACAACTAGTATTTAACCGCTACTAAACGTTAATACAACGTGTGTTAGAAACGTGTTTCAGACACATTCCAAATATCTGTCAACGTTGATAAAACGTTTGAGGTCAACGTTGATAGAACGTTTGAGATCAACGTTATAGAACGTTGAGCTTAACGTTATTATAACGTTGAGCTTAACGTTATTATAACGTTGAGATCAACGTTACTATAACGTTGAGATTATAACGTTGAGATCAACGTGGTCATAATCGTATCCGCGAACATCGTATTCTAACTGTATCAATGTTCTATTAACGTTGATCTTAGCGTTCTGTAACGTTGGTCCCAACGTTAATAGAACATTGATAGTTAGAATACGATGTTCACGGATACGATGATGACGAATTTTCACATGCAACACTTTTGGAAATCACTTATACAAATTCCACCACTTGGCACTGCTTGAATATAACAATATATTATGTTTTAGGGCTTCTCCAGGAGATTAAAGTTATGAAATAGTAGTTTCTAAAAACATTTTTATTTTTGCTTTTAAGTTAGCTTCTAAATGCTAAATGAAAATTAATTATACCAATAATAATACCACTTCATCTGACTAAACATTTATTTAAAATACTTAATATATCTACATATCATATTTGTTCTTGTACGGAGAACCTGAAAAGTAAAAGTATTTTAGTTTAGATAATAATCATTTTCACTGCAAATCAGAATTTATCACTTTACAATTGAGAAGTTAATTTTCAATAGGGAACTTTTCTACTTACTAGGTGGTGGTAAGTCATTTCACCTAGTATTTCACTGTTACAATGGTTATCTGATTTGTAGGTATTAAATTAAAAAACACTGATAAACCTTAGTTAGTTATTTATTGAATTGAAATCAACCCATATATGAGACCCATGTATATTTTCTGAGCTATGTTGTAAATCTGTTTCATTTAAACAAGAAAATACGGTATTGCAAGTTATTTTTACTCTGCGGTCGAATTGCCGCTTACCAATTCTTTTTGTCCTTTCTGAAGTATTTCTGAGCATTACCTCGAGTTAAAAAAATTAAATTAGAGAACAGAATTATTTACTTTATATTCTTATTACCTAAAATATAAACCCTAGTAGATAATTATCTTGGGTTCCAGAAAGAATAAAATTTATATTTCACGATTGATTTTCAAATAACGTACAAGCGGTATGTAAAAAAATGATTGTTGAATTAAAAATGAAAATTCAGAAAACACATCCGTCAGAAAAAGTATATCATTTTGTACAATGAAGTAAATAAGTACCTATCATAAGTAGGTACTTATTTACGTACCTACTTATAGCTAGTTACTTAGTTAGGTACTTAGTTACGTAAATATAACGTAGTAAATTATGTTACCCAAGTAACATAATTTAATTATAAACATTTTTCTATCAATTAGGTAGGTACAGGAGGTAGGCACCTATATCGTTACGTATATCCGTAGTCATCGACGTTATGTCACCCGCCTATTATAGTTTTTATAGCATATTTTTCTACGAAAAGCCTGTATCATTTTTTCAACCTGGTAACTCAAAAAATAAATATTTTACAGTAATTTCAAAGCAGGACAAAATTTAATTTACTTATCTCTTCGGAGACAAGCGTCAAAGCAAACCTAAATTTAGCAGAGGTTGAAGAGAAGTTAAAACAATAAAAAAAGCATGAGCTACAGCACCTGTGATGCCACGGCCATATTGAAATAAACGAGTATGGGTACCTAACCTACATACCTTTTCTGGACATGCAACGAAAAATATTAGTATGAAAACAAAACAGTAATGCATAAACTTGCAACTAAAGTACAACAATCCACTAAAAATGGTTTCATAAACTTACTTTTCACTAGTTATTGCCTGCCAATAGTGAGAATTTTTTAACTGCACCAGAACTCAGAACACCACATATCACTGGATACGAAGTACGAACGAACAAGTGGCGGTTGGCGGAACTAACGACTGACATCATGCTTGTTTACTTGGGTGTCAACGACCAATCACGATTATTACAATTGACATCAGCCATCAAATGTCCGCTTGCTGATTGGTTGTTGATGTTGACCCCGTAAAAATTTGAATTGAACTGAATTTGTATTTGGTTTTTCGTTCGTAGCCGGGGGACGAGGAATTGCCTTTATGGCAATTTTTATAAATACATTTTTCCACTTCAACTGCACAAAATATTCGGTACACTGAAAAATAACATTGATTTAATTTGTGCAAAAATGCCAAGTGTTTCTAAGATCGCCGTAAACATAAACTACCTATACCAATATTTAATAGCTATTATTGCCATAGATAATACGAAAAATTTGACATTTCATCTTGTGTATAAAATCATAGATATGTGTAAAATTGTTTTATGATCTTGAAATTAATGTCAATAATGATTCACCATTTTCATGTTGTTTTAATAAAATTAACTGTAGGTAAAAAATTAAAGATACTCGTAAAATTATTGTGTTCAAAAGAGTTGAAATATTGTTTCTCTTAACGTTTATATAACGTGCAGATTCTAGTTAAATATAACTTTATTAATTACGTTGAAATAATGTTCAAAACCACTCAAGCTATTACCTTTTATTATAAAGTTTACGTCCTTTTAACGTACAAATTACACCTAAAAATTATGTTCATATTTACGTTTACATAATGTTAAAAGTCATAGCTCAAATTAACTTGATTAACCAACGTCAATTTCCCATGAAAATATTAGCAATACTAAACAAAGTGTTGAAATATTGTTCCTTTTAACGTTTATATGTCGTGCAGAAAATAGTTAAATATAACCTTATTATTTACGTTGAAATAACGTCCAAAATTACTTAAGCTGTTAATTTTTATTAGAAAGTTTACGTCCTTTTAACGTACAAATTGCACTTAAAAATTACGTGCCTATTTATGTTTAATTAACGTTAACAGTCATAGAGTAAATTAACTTTATTAATCAACGTCAATTTCCCATGAAAATATAACCAGTATTAAACAAAGAGTTGAAACATTGTTTCTTTTAACGTTTATATAACGTGCAGGTTGTAGTTAAATATAACCTTATTATTTACGTTTAAATAACGTTCAAAACCACGCAAGCGGTTACTTTTTATTAAAAAGTTTACGTCCTTTTAACGTACAAATTACACTTAAAAATTACGTGCATATTTACGTTTAAATAACGTTAACAGTCATAGCGCAAATTAACTTGATTAACCAACGTCAATTTCCCGTGAAAATATTACCAGTATTAAACAAAGAGTTGAAACATTGTTTCTTTTAACGTTTATATAACGTGCAGGTTATAGTTAAATATAACCTAATTATTTACGTTGCAAAAACGTTACAAACCAATCAAGTTGTTACTTTTTATTATAAAATCTACGTTTCTCTAACGTTAACGTTACCCATTGAATTCTACTAATAAATTCACGTTTTTATAACGTCTAAGTTACACCTTACGTTGATAACAATTGTTGAATAGACGTGTTCTTAACGTTTGATTGAAAGTAGGTTCTTAAACAACGTTGGCTTTTTCAACGAGTAACGTTTATTCAACTACAGCAACGTTATATACACGTTAAAACAACCAACCTGTTCTCACTGGGTAGGGTCTTTGATTGTGAGGTTTTTTGATTGTATGACAGCCTTTTGTTGTATTGCTCTTATTGTGTTTTCTGTATACCTGATTGTTTTTTTTTGTAACTAAACTGTGACTTGTCCAATATCATGTTATTATGATCAAAGGGATCAATAAATATATATCTATCTATCTATATCTATGAATAAAGTTGTGAATAAAATTGACAAAAATATAAAACCTTCGTAGTGGAATTTGATTTTAAGATATTGAGATGTATGGTGGAAATAAAATATGCTGTACCAATCGCAAATGAGAAATCTGATACATTAGATTTCTCCTTTGATAAAAATGAAATGAAAGAAGCTATAGCAAGAAGCTTTTCTCGACGTTGTAGTGAAAACCATTAAGCCCAAACGTCCTTCGTGTGGGTGTACTTTTTTACTAAAGAGAAGGTCTAATCCAATTTGTTTCCTTTCTCAAACAAATCTTAACTAGTTTTAAAAGTACAAGATATTGTCCTTAAGTTAAATTGTATTTTTCTACCCTAGAGAAACCGATCCGGTTTCTTCTAGAGATATTTCCATTGCCCAAGGTTATTTTCTTTGACATTTACTGGAAATTAACCGACAAATTTGCAAAGTAAATATAGCTTATCTGTGTAAAGTTTTAATATTGCAGGAAAATATGCAATAGTCCTTAATTGTTTCTTAATTAGCAAATATTTAGCAATACTCATTTTTGTTTATATGAAACATTTTTTATAGTCGACTGTCATCATAATGCTGTCATTATGAAAGTCAAAATCGTTAATAATCTGACACTTTCTAGCACCCGTGCTGTAATGTGAAAGAATCGTGCCATAAAATCCACTTTATGGCACAATGCTATAGTAACCATATGCGAACATTCTACGATTGCACAAATTTAAGTTTTTAAAACTTAAATTGTCTGTTAAAACCACAGTTCGACTATAAAATAGCGTATGAAATTCGTTTATAATGCTCGATTATGGCTTCGTGAAGTGTTAGCGCATTCGCTTCGCTCATGCGCCAAAATTCACTCATGCCATAATCTGCTGCATTATAAACTAATTTCATAATATACTATTATAGTCGACTGCCATCATAATGCTATCATTATGAACGTCAAAATCGTCAATAATCTGCCACTTTCTAGCACCCATGCCGTAATGTGACATAACCGTGCCATAATTTTCTCTTACGGCACGATAATAAATAGTAGGTTTTTATTAAACCTGAAATACTATTTATTTATATTAATGGTAATACTACAGTTTGAATTTCCAGATATAGAAAGTCCTGAACTAGTTTCAAGAACACTTGAGCATGTACTCGTAGATGATGAAATACAAATTTGATTCACGTTTTCTAGGTCGCTTGAAGATCCCAGTGTCTTGGCAATTTTGTTTTTATTTTCTAGTGAATCTGCTACATATCCTTCGGCAACAGCATCACTCTTCCAATCGCCATGCCTCTTAAGAGTTCTAATGTCAGCACCACTATTTGCTAAAATTGTAGCGGATGTTCGCCGGAATGAATGACCCGTATACTGATCAGCATTGGGAATGTTTAGATGCTTTGCAATATTGCGGGGAATCTGACCGAATGTATTAATGCCAACAGGGTTACAGGTACATTTACCCGCATTATAAAATAAAAAGAACTTCTGAATTTTGACGTGCTTAGGTCTTAAATGCATATACTTCTTAATGATGTCAGTATAGTTCACTGCACTGTCGTCAGTATTTAAAATTGTAAATGTTCTGGGTCGATGTGTTTTAGTATCTCTCACATAAACCACAAAAACGGTGCCTTCTTCATTAACATCAGCAACACATAAATTATAAAATTCCATACGTCGACAAGCACCAAATAAACCAAAAATGGCAACTACCTAAAATTTTAATTTTGTTAACTTCTAATAAAGAAAAGGAAATGAAAGCATAACAAACCTTCATAAGCAGATATTTGCCATCTGGTGCATGAAGTAGAAAATCCATTAACTGTTCCTTTGAAAATACTGGGGATTTATCTGGTAAATAACCAACTGAGCGATTCTTCAAAAATGCAGTAAGTTTAGAAAATCTGCTAATGTCGATGTCATTTTTGATTCGTAACATACATTTCAATTTTGAATACATACACCATAACGACGATGACTTGTACTTCTTTGACTAATAAAATAAGGTATAATTAATATATTTATTAATTTAAGTAGAGTTTATAGACATCATTGTATTAATTTAGGTACCTACCTGGTCAAAGAAATATGCAAGTAAAGCCTTCTCAGTATCCATTTCTCCAATTTCCATATTACTAACTCGCATCCATTTACAAAACCTCTCCCATTCTTTTTTATAAAGATCTTCTGATTTTTTTGGAATAAGGCTTGATTCAGCTTCTTCGGCTTTTTTTAGAATATCTTCACGTGAACACATATTTTTAAAAAAATATTTGCTTGTATACACAACACCATAGCAACCACAACATGACAACATTCAACGATTGCTCGAATAATAATTTCATAGTTTGAACAAATTTAATATTTTCAAAACTTAAATAATTGTACGTTAAAACCGCAGTTCGACTATAAAATAGCGTATGAAATTCGTTTATAATGCTCGATTATGGCATTCGTGAAGTGTTAGCGCATTCGCTTCGGTCATGCGCCAAAATTCACTCATGCCATAATCTGCTGCATTATAAACTAATTTCATAATATACTATTCCGATACGAATATCAAAAGTGTATCATTTATTATTATTATGTTTTTTTTTTTTTTGTTGAAATCCAGTCGACCGGTTCCCTGGCTCCGATTTTCAGGGTTGGCCGCTGGTGGTTATCAGTAGCTACTCCCCACATCTGTGGGCTGAATAGCTACTGAGTCCGGGAATCGTCTGCCTTAGTATATGTAATGAGCCGAGAATGACCGTCTTCTGCATTCTTCTGGTTAAAAGATCTGCCGAATTTCGGCTTGCCGGTATGATCTTCAATTCTGAAAGCAGTGTATCTCTTACTCCACCGAGGGCTCCTATTATCAGTACCACAATCTTCACATAATGTTCTGGATGGAGTCCGCGGAGTTCGAAGAGAAGATCTCGATATTTCGTCCGTTTCTCCTCCTGTTTCAAGACAATATTGGTCTCGACAGGAGCCAAGAACTGGATGAGAAACATTGTCTTAAGCTGGTGGTCAAGGAGGATCAGGCTTATTGGCTCGAATCTGCCTGAGCGTGAGAAATGAGTAGTTCCAACAAATTCGGCACTTCTCATTCCCCACAACGGACTCAATATCCCCCAGAGCGTATGGCAGCACTGGTGTGTCGTCTATCTCGTACGAGTGCCGTAGAAAGTAGTAAAGCACTCGTAAAGCTGCATTATGTCTATGAATATAGGCCGAGACTGCATATGCTGGATAAGCGGAAAGCAGATGCATGATCGTCTCCGGCACCTTATGGCAGGCCCTGCAGTTGACATCAGGGACCTCCATACCCATGACACGGCTTCGATAGACGAGGGTGTTAGGTAAATACAGCATCCTGGCAAGCCATTATGAATCCCTCGGTCTCTGACTTAAGCCCCGCTGACCTTAAAAAAGCAAAGGTCAACCTTTCGGACAAGCCATGGTCTTCAAGGCTCTTATAGAAGACCACCATATCTTACTTATTTTCCATAGACCGTTTTTAATCATTCCTAGGTTTTAGATCTTCTCCCAAAAAAATATCACCTGATTTGTATATCTTCTAAATAAATAAATATGTATTAAGCAAGATAGCTTTGTCTATAGCCTCCATTCTTCAGATGATTACAACTTCATGTATGTACAATATCGATATTCTATATTATACATGATGATTGCCACTTTAAGAATAATGTAGTTTGCAATCCTACCACTGAACATATGTAATGTCTAGGATTCACAGACTACGCAGTTTCGGGGTTGTTGTGTCTTCATCAGTACGGAATAAGCATAATGCCTGTAAAGTTGAAAATTATAAGCTCTAGAGATGACACAACCAACAAGTGTGACGATCGATGATAGGCTAAGATTTTGTAAGTGTGCAATTTGCGCCTCTGTTTTGCTTTCTTTAGTTTTTACAATTGGCAACTTAAATTGTACTGAAACTTCTACCAAAATAATTTCCTCTCAACGCCAAGCCATCCCTTCCTGTTGAAGTGACTTCTTGAAAAGGAAACCCACGCCAGCTCAGCTACAACTATTAGATTTACCTCTTCACTTTCAGTTAAACAGAATGACAAAAAACCCTTGATGTTCTGCTTGTTTGGCAATGGTTTCTCTCAAGTCATCACCGAAAGACGTGAAAAGATTCCTAAATAAATTTTCCTCGCACTGGGAGTTCAGCAATAAGAAGGGTCGGACTTAGTGATAAATAAATTGAAAAGTTTCAGGTTGAAGAGTCGCTGACCTATAACAAATATAGATAGATACAACTCTAGCATCTTTAATTTTGGGTCTTCTTTAAATGACTAGGGAAATGATATTCTATTTTTTGTTGTTGACAATATGATTATCGATCACACGTATCGTGTGATTGAAACCAGCCGTCTGTCTCTATAAGCACAGCTTATGTGTTTATTAAGCTGTGCTATAAGCTTATTTAGAAAACGAAATATTTTGTATCCCATAATGATCGGTATGGTAAATTATTGTAAACAATGTGTTGCCATAAGAATAATTAAATAGTATTGTATATTATAAATAGTATTAATAGTAAATTGTAGTGTCTTAAGTTTCATTAATTTCAGTTACTCAATTAGTTTTATTATTATTATACTCAAGAGTGAAGCAGAGGTCTTTTAAGACTATATTGCTCAATTACAAAATTAGAAAAATCAATACAATATGCGAAACAGAAAGCAATATATACAAAGTTCTACAAAATAACTAAATAACTATCACACTGAGTTCATATACAATTGTGCTCCAGTGTATAAAGTTAAAGTTAACCCACATTAAATGAGCGCATCATTGATGTAATTGTCATACATATTTTTGAATACATTCGTCCACTTGCCGTTACAACATCACCTGGGAGTGTGTTCCAGTTGTTAAACACTCTATTTGAGAACAAATTTTGCCATATTGTTATCCTAAAATTTTCTTTCTGTAATTTCCATTGATAGCCACGTAGCCTCTGGTCTGGGTTTAGAGTCAGTAGGTTCCTGATATCGTCCTGGAAGTGATCATGTAAGGCTTTATAAGTAAATATCATGTTTTCTCTGGACCTTCGTTCTGACATGAGAGGAAGATTCAGATACTGCAACCGTTCTGGGTATGATAATGTATGGATCTGAGGAATCTTTTTTGTTCCTCGACGTTGAACGTTTTTGATAAGTTTGATGTCGTTGATGAGATGTGGAGACCAAATTAGTGCAGCATATTCCAGCATAAGTTTTAAATAGGATGCGAAATAATTCGGGCGTAGGATTTTCGAAAACTTTGAATAATAGGTAGCAAGTTTGGTTGACTCTTTTTGATATTTTGCCAATGTGACTGGACCAGGAAAGATTGGCATTGATAGTGACACCTAGATCCACTTGCTCGTTTGTTGAAGTAATAGGTTCATTATTTAGCAAATAGATGTGGTGGGAGTTATTGTTACCCATATGCAATACAAGTCCATTTAGACGTGTTAAGAGGAATTAACCACGTATCACACCATTTTTTAACTTCATCAAGACTATCTTCAACAGAGTTGTAGTTTGCGAGAGGGTTAGCGTACAATTTTGTATCGTCGGCATAAAAGTTATATGGAACTATTATTATTGTGTCTAAGTCAGAAGAATATATTAGAAACAAAATTGGGCCGAGAACAGAGCCTTGTGGTACTCCAGACAGAACTTTATGATAAGAAAAGGTGTCAGAGCCCACACGTACTGAGAAATCTATTGGTTAAATATGCTTCAATCCAGGAATTTGAATTGCCACGAATACCCAGTTTGTAGTTAAAGCCGAGATTCCAGAAGCAGCACCTTAGAAATTAATTTTATTAAGTTATTTTGCAGGGTATTTAATCAAAAAATGTTTCACTAAATATATTCGCGATGTTTGTGAATGTTCTAAAGCTCTCCAAGATTTGGATCGGATGAACGATTGTCTATATTTTGCTACTATATTTCTAAAGCTTACAAAAATCCCCTTTGATTACACACCTTGTAATCATAGAGTAAATGTTTAATTCAAGATAATTTCGTAACTGAAATTCACTCTGAAATAGTGTTATTAGAGCTTAGAGAAATACTCAAAATGCAAGTTAGATTTATATATTTTTAACATTAGAATATAGAAAAACTGTCAAATTCAAATGTTTCATAAATTATTGTTTCACCAAAAACGCATATCCCAATCACATAATAAAAAATGGTTTTTATTGGTTCTAATAGTCTGCTACTTGAACAGTATAGTATGAAATCTACACCTACCTACTACGTAAGTAGATTTTATCAATGATGAATAATATTACGCGTTCATTGTTATCTATATCTAACCATGCTTTAAACCTATTTTACGGATTACTAATTTTAAATCACTTACATTGTAGGTTATTACCTTCTAAGCATGTTAAGTAGGATAGTCTACTAAAGGAAATTTATGTAAATGTGTATTTTTGCGGTTAACTTTAGAAATGAATATGATGCACAACCTAAACAAATATTTTAACAACCCAGTAAAATAACCAATCTGTATGTTATTTTACCTATCAGAACCATTTTTGATCAAGCTAAGGCTGCACGTCTTATGTAGGTACTCTTTGAACCTACGTACTAAATACAAAGCTCATTACCACTAAAGATGTATAATTTTTATTTTTATTTTATTTTATTCTGTTCTATCTTATCTGTTCAATAGATATATAACCCAATTATAGAACAGGAGATTATAGTTAGATATAGAACTGTGTAAAAATAACGCACAGAAATAAAGAAAAAATAGGTACCTTGTATAGAAAAAAGTAAATGTTAAATATAAATCAAACAAAATAATTAGTTTAAGTAAATAGATTTGAAGTTACTAAGACTCCATAAAAATAGACCAATTCCAGCTTATTGCAGTTTGTGCACATTATATAAACTATTGTTACGTTGTTGCAGGGATATATTTTTTTTATACACGAAGGCATGATAGTACCCAGATCAGCCACAGGTTTTTTATGAAAGCTGAATTTTATATTAGGTATAGTTAATAAAATATAAAAAATGTATACCTAATACGTTATAAAAATATCTCAATAGAAATTAAAAATATTTTTTTTATTATTTTGAAAACCTAGTAGCTCGAAAACAGCTGCTTTAGGACCCTATGTTTATTTAACAAAATTATCTTAGTCGTACAAAACACTCTTGGATTTTCTGCACGCTATTAGGAAACACCCCGTATATATACTTGCATGTAAACATGCATTGTAAATTATTAACAGTCTCGTATAAATTTCTACTACTCGTATATACTATTAGCAGCATCACCTAATTTTATATTCTGATTAACAAAATTAATTTGTAGAAAGTGAGATTACTCTGATAGTATTTAAATCTATGACTCTGCTAAGAGCTTCATCATGATTCCAGTTCGTTAACCCATTTTTTATGCTCTTATAACCCCAAATTTAATATAATTTCTGTATTAAAAAATTGTAAACTGAACGAAAATATGCCACGGCATCAAAATGTAGCCATTTTCAAGATAATATCAAAACAAAATTAAATCTGTAAGTTACACTTGAAGCGCCCTATTTCATAACTGAGGCACCTGCAGCAGTACGAGTAGCACGAGAATTTAACCAACCGTGTAAAACGATTTGATTATTATATTTAACAGCGTAAATGTAGTCAAAAGGTTTCTGCTATATTCTAGCAGAGGTTTTATTTACCGCAGCGGGACTCTTGAAATGTCGATATCAGAATTTCAACATCGAAATTATTTCGATATCGATGTCACTATTGATGATACTCTTGAAACACCGCGACATAATATTCGGATAATTTCATCAAAATGACAGTGTTACCAATGTAGCATATTTCGTTCTTTTTCATACTTTATTGTCATATTCTTTCTCTTTCTTTAATTATAATGTAGGTACACAAAATTTTATAAAGGAAATTATCCACATTATTAAACACAAGCCTCAGCTTGTCCAGAGGCTGTGAATCGGTCACTCTATAATTTTGGCCAAACACTATAATATAAGATTAAAGCATGCACACGTATATTTATTCAGGGTGTTTTCTAAGTAATCTGAAACACTGAAAAACATGCTTCCTCAAGTGAAATTACAATAAATTGTAGACATAAAACTGTTAAAGTGACTACTCTTATATATGCCCGTAACAGTGCTGAATATATTGTTAATAGTCTATTACCAAGGCGTGTAAATTCACGACATAAACTTCAATTTAAGAAGAAATTTATAACCTAGTCCAAAGATTAAAAAAATATATATTGAAAACAAGTGTTATGTAAAAGTCGGTTCTTATGATGATTTTTGCTTTATGAAATCACTTGAGGAATTGCACTTATCCTTCAGTATTTTACTTTACTTAGTAAACATCCTGTACAAATGAAGAAATATTTCTTAACTGAAAATCGGTTTTTTATTAATTGTAAGTAAGAAATTATTTCTTAAAGGAAAAAGTATATTTGCAAAAGTATAAATGCAATTTTTAAACAAAGAAATGTAATCTTCACAATAAATAATATTGATTTGAGATACTTATTTCTTCTGTGATAGGCAGTGAAAGGTAAATCAACAAATAACGATCAATAAATCGACAACCATCAATAAAACCAACCTATGTTTCAAAAACTGTATCGAACATTTATTTGTTCACTATTAAACGCAGCTGCAGAGGCAAGATCGAGGATATCTAACGTTTAGTTCTTTAAATTTTACTTAATATTTCCCAATAAAATGTGTCAATACCAAATATTTAAAAAAAATTGCCAGAACTCCTCTCAAAATACTTTTAACTAAGGTATGATCACATAAGACTTTCCTATGACTATTTTAATTATAATTATTACTAATATTTTCCCAGAGTGTATGTAAGCCTTTCAAAAATAGGCACCTAGTGCAGAATAAAAATGTCCATTTAGAAAACTGGATTTTCTTAATTAAAAAAGAGAAACAGACGCAGAAAGGTATTTAAAACGAGGACACCATACTCATCAATACGAGAAGCATCCTTCAATACAGTCTGAGTACACGCATTACTTCTAATAAAAGTTATACCTACATGCTCACCGTCCGTATACAGCGTACTCTAAATAAAGGAAACGGTAAACACGTGCTCTGCTAGCCTTTTCCGATTTGGCCTTCCTCTTAGCTCCGTCGGATAGCTAACTGTATCGAATCGACCTGATCGAGGATGGCTGTGATATCCCGTTCGTTGTCGGCGATCTCAGTTGGCTCTGCGAGTCTGTCTCATTAGCGACCGACAACAATGAAAAGGAAAGTTTGCTCGTTCACCTCCAACTTACAGATTTGGCGCTGTAAAAATTGTGATGTTTTGATATTTCTGATGTTGCCAGATACGTGTAAACGCTTTATTTTATCTACAAATTTCAGTTTTTCAATAATAAAAGTAGATACACATTTTGTACCCATATCTGGAGATACTATCCTGTCACAAATACATTACTATCAGATTGGTTCAGATAGGTATACCATGAACGTAAAGGTAAATATAAATATAAACCGATAATCTTTACTGTGACATGCACTGAGAGAAAGGTTTAGTAATTATAGCCAATAGTTGTTTTCTTTTTAAGAAATTGTGTATTTGAACATGAGAAATAAATATCTTGCTGAATCAGCTACATGGTAGACTTGTAACTTTGTAACTTGTTATAATTTTATGTTATTATTTTATGCAATGTTATCTGTTTCTTACTGAATTCATCCACCATCTTAGTAGAATACCGGCGCGTAACACGGTTTGGGTACTTCGTGAGCATTTTTCATTAGTCTTTTTGTGTTTTAATGCTATATTGATATTGTCCTTACATTTTTATTTAGCATTTTTTAATTAGTTAATTGAAATGTGAAATTGTGTGTAATTTTTTAGTGTAAATACTCACGTCCATGGCCATCACCTTGCTTCGGTTTTTGATTGTTACACTATCAAAACGTTTTAGATCGGCTGTATTTGCTATATTTCAATAACTACATATACAGCGTGTTTACTAAACATACGACAAAAATTCAAGCGGTTATTCGGAGGATGTTTTAAAGAATATTTTGTCCATTGATGATCTTTGAAATGCAGTTTTGTTTCAAGATTACAGGGCGTGGGAGGTTTCTCGACAAAAATAATATTGATCTTTTAAAATAATTAATGTAGCCTAATTAAAATTATGACGTACTACATTGGACCTACCAAGTACAAAAAATGTAGCTAATTTACCTATATATCTACCAGCAAGACAATGGCTACCTGAGTATCTAGAGAATATACCATTGGCAACGAGAAATATAACATGGTTTATGCAAGATGGTGTGCCAGCACATTTTTGTGTGGTTGCTCCTGAGTTTTTAAATGCAACATACCAAGAGACGCTGCATTGGCCGAGGTGGACTTCACTTATGGCCTACTCGATCGCTGGACTTAAATCCCTTGGATTTTTTCCTATGGGACCGTCCTAAGTCATTAGTTTACAGTACTCCAGTGGAACATGAAGAAGATTTGAGAAATCAGATAGTTAATGGGTGTAATGGGTGTAATGCAATAAGAAACAACCCTGGTGTTTTTGAAACAGTAGTCAATGGGGAGAAGATTGAATTGATGCATCCTAGCTGGTAGTAGTCAGCCCTTCTCAAAGATGAATTTTTACATGTAATATTTAGGTAATAAAATATTGTTTTCGTCAAAAACCTTTATTCGCTCCGTATCTATACTGTATCTATCCAGATATATCTGTATCGTATCGAAACTAATATAGTATTGTCTTATCTTGAAAATAAATAATTGGTAATACCCTGGTAATTGGTAATTGGGCCTACCCCACATAATTTGTGAACCATGCGATACTAAAAGCAAAGGAGAAATGGAAATGATCCTGACCTAAACACATTGTTATTATGGTAAATGTATCAACCACGTTAAGGATAGTAGATGGTAATAACGATACGTTCTGCTCTACAAACTAAATTTTAACTGAATTAAAAGGCGCACGATACGGTTCCTATAGTAAGATATAATCTAGTTCAAGGTTGGAGGAAAACAATGTTGTATATTGCCCATGTTTAGTTTCATTCTCTTATATATATTTATTAAATAATTTTGACGAAAATGTTTCCATGGATGTACAAATTCAACGTGTTTACAGATGTTATCAAAACTTTGAATAACCCTGTTTTGTAAAATAATACTTTCAAAGTTTAATTGGATTACAACTTCAAGCAACGGTGTAAAGCTTACAAAATCATTGTAGAGCATATTTAAAATATCAAATAAATCCAAATTTAGCATTTTCGTAAACATTATAGTAGCAAAATAAAGCTGATTCGTCAAAATCTTGTTCACAAATATCCCAAGTATGTTTGGTGAGACATTTTTTTATTTAATACCCTGCAAAATACCTTAAAAAATTCATTTCTAACATGCCGTTTCTACAATTTGGTTTTAACTTGATACTGAGTAACTAAAATTAATGAAAGTTAGATAAAAACTAGATAAAATGTGTTATTAAACCCAACGCGTAAGAAAAAAATTGATATTAGCACTCGAGACTCTAGAGCACTGGCGGTTTCAGGCTAGTATCTTAGGTTAATATAGTCTAATCTGTTAGTATCCAACATTACGATTTCATTTTGTAGCATACAGAAGCCCCAATTCAAATACTACGATATCCTGTATAAAATTCCCATATAAATGTGTCACACACCCTTAGAAATTTACCGTCTACGTCCTAAATCGTTTTCTTATAATGGAACCTCAAGCACGCAGTCATCAAAGATCATCTGAACAAAATAGAAAGCAATGAAAATCGCCCGAGATGTGTGTCAGTCTCCTAAATTTGTATGGTCTCAGCCAAAGCAAAGGCCACTTAGATAAATAAAGTGCCTGCTGCGGGTCACCTGTCGCTGCAACTTTCCTGCTTTCCTTCCGAGAGATGCAGTCACGTAGTAGGCCATGCGGAATCACGTCCCGGCACGAGGATGAGATCTTGGTTGGCGATCGAGCCGGACGAAAAATCGACGACTTACTGACCTGCACAAAGGTCTCGCATCTGTTCCGTTTAGATAGCAGCAAAATTGGGAAATCCATAAACTAGCAAGCAGTCGCTAGGTATATTTGAAAGGTGATTTCCACTGAATTTAAATTGAGTCGAGAAGTTATGGAGCATTTCATAGTCAGAGGGCAAAATTAGATAATGGAAATGCTGGGCGACACGTACGTCAGAAATATAATAAATATGTACCTAATTAAGAGATTCTAACTCATATAATGTAATGTCGCTATATCACGTATACACGTATAGCCAATAAGCGCAATCCGTAGTTTCTTCGCAATCACTGAAGGACGACAGATATAATGGTAGACGTTTGTTAGTTCTATTTATCTAGTATCGTCATTGGATACCCCAACATAAAAATATACTACTACTATATTATATATTGTTTAAGCTTTTGAATGTTCGTTCAAAAGGTGCAAATGTAGAACTTCCAAAGTGACAAATACTTATGAGCCTTATGGTCAGCCTTACTTATCTAAGGTTGACCACTTTTGGTTCCCAAATTTTGCTTTGACCTTTTAACTAACCTTCTATATAAACTGTATATTCTCTACTTTTCTAAATTCCACTATTTTATGATTTTCTGGTGTACCAAAGAACAATTCTGAAACTTTTGGGACAAAGCAGTCAATATTCTATTTATTTCATAAAACTATAACACAAACTTCAAGGCTTGACTTGTATTTTTTCAGTTGCCAAACAGTTTACACACAGTCCCAGGTTCAGCTCAAAAGAGAATTAATTTAATTAAGACTTTGAGTGCTGCTTCTCTGTCTGATTATGGCTTCTTGGGGCTCATCTAACGCGTATTTGTCTCAAGTGGTTCTGAACCTTTTTTCCCTAACCTAACATTGCAGTTGAACCATAAATATTTGAATTTAAACCATTATGTATTCTATTGTTTACATCCGCATTCTTCAAATAATGTGCAATACGACTCCCTGTCATCCATATATATTAAAACACGTCGATTTTGCCTCGCTATAAATTAATTCGCCGAATCGACAAAGTTTCTAAGCTATCTCCTCCGAGGGGTGATCGCGAAGCGATCCCCGCGGGCGACCGAACGTCGCCCCCAACCTTTCTCCTATGCGTAGGGGTATTTTCGTCCGGTATATTTGGTCCGTTAGGCGAGAGAGATACGGCTAGCACCGGCGTTTGTCCTCGCGCCTAATGGTCCCGTCACGCCTGCCGAAATCAAAGATTAAATACAGTAAGATGCGAAAGTGCGACAGAGAAGCTTCATTGGCGAGTGAGATAGAAGGATCCTACCAATTTAAAAGGACTTTGTTGATGTAAACTGTCAAAAATGTCAAATTTCACATTTATGGTTATTTAACCAGAGATCAGAGTAATAAATAAAGTACTCTGATGTTATTTATTTATATATGTGTTATCATCTTTGTTCTTTGGTTATCATTATTTTCGTGTATAAAATGCATGTTAAGTTTGCAACTCAAATAATGAGTGCTACAGTTTCAGCAGGATTAGAAACCTACATAAACTTAAAAGCTCTTCCAGAAGAAGGAAGAAGCCTCTGGTACTATGGAATTTCTAGCACATTTTGACAAATTTTTTGATATGTTTAATTCTTCTCAACTAATTAATAAAAAAAGTATCAGAAGCGATTCTCTGGAGAAGATTTTCAGATGGAATTTTTAAACAAAACATTGTCATTCTTAGATATTGTCAGAGACTTACAGAATCTACATGTATAAGTCTCTGATATTGTTCAGGTTTTTAATAAAAAGTGCAAAATATTTCAAAATTGATAAAATGCATAGATGGCTGGAAAATAACAATTAATGCTTTGATAATATTATGGACAACCTTACAAGGACAAGGATTTACTTACTTATGTGTACCTACACAAGATGTATAAATCAGGATTGTCTAAAAAATTTCTTTGGCAATATTAGGCAGCAAAGCGGTAATGTTTTTAATCTTATACTCCCATTCAGTTTACAAGATCATTCAAAAAATTGTTTTTGGTACATTTTTTTCATACAAAAAATATGAACTGTCAAGAAGATAGATATGCATTATTAACCAATTTGTTATATTAACTCTAAAACAGGTAGCACAGATATACCTCAACAAGTAGAACAAACAACAAATTCTTTTAATATTGCAAACTGTGATCTTCCTGAGCAAACGGGCTCATTACATACAGCGGAGGATCAATATTTACGATTTCCTAGATATCTGTTCTAGGAATTTTCTGCCATCAAATTTTGTACGACCTATATTTGTTTTTAAGAAATTTTTTAATTCATGGTTGCTTTTTTGCAGTAATATGGTAATTTTTGTTAACTTTATAAAATATAGATCACAGTAAGATCCCTGGTTTAATTTTTTTTTATTGTTTAGGTAATTTGCCACAGTGAAAAATAAGCCGCCCTTGCCCCAGTTATTTTTGAAAATAATTTTTGCCTAATATTGGATTAACTACATAGTGGAAAAGTAAATACACGCACTTAACACAACTCATGCTTGATGAAAAGAAATTACATTTTATAGCTTACAATAGCGAATGCAATTAGCATTAAGTTTGGGAAACCGAAAGGGTGAACATAGGGATAATTTGAAAGAGGGAATTTAAAAAAATCAAGAAATTGTGAATATGCATTGGGGGAACGGCCACAGAATTCAGTGAAATTCTGCAAAGATTTTGGAAAATGTCCATATAGATAATTAAAAGAATATAATTTTATTAAATGAAGATTAATATATTTAGAATTACTTGGTTTAGGTATTTTGATTAGTATTTATTTATTATTGATAATTCTGAAAGGTAAGGTGAGTAAACAGTAAAAGAATAAAAATATCAGTTAGGTATTTGCCTGTGAAAAAATAAATAATCTAAACGTCAATATTGAAACAATCATAAAAAGCAAAATTATTGGTAGGTATTCATTACAAAATGCATAAAAATATTAAATAGATACTGCAATTATTGCAGTATTAATATTTGCAGAATAGTTTATTAATATCCATCACTCGAGCCAAGCACTCAAGCCTCAAGCAATTGTATTATGAACAATAGCCATTAGTTATTTATTTTTGTAGGAATATGTTCCATAATGAATATTGGCACATCCTACCAATTTAAAGGGCTAACCGAGTCAAGGTCATTCAAGTTGTTATTCAATTTTCCATAAGAAACCATATCAGTTTCGTATCTTTATGAATATATATTTAATCTTTGCCGAAATCCCGACTTTTCACGGGACTCCCTAGACCCTTTTTCTAATTTTACGGCGTCGAGAACCGCTTCACGCGAAAGTTCTGTCCTTCTGTCCTCTAATCCTTTGAGATTTTCTTTCGGGACCGTACATCGAGTCTTTCTACGTCTATTTCGTCTTCGAAAATCTCGAGTCGCGTCCGTTTCAACTTCTTTCTCATTTTCTCTGCCGATGTGAAATTGCACTAACGAGACAAGCACCTCCCACGAAAACTGTCAAATGAATAAACTTCAGATAGGTTATTTTCCTACGAGAAATATTGTTAACGGAATCGATAGTACCGACTGCCAAATACTTCTGATTACCAAAATACTGAAGCGAAATGCTTCTCCAATTAGAAAATCGGTAAAAATTATTTTTTCAGGTTGACACGTACAGTTTACTACTTAAACGTGTCACGGTAAAGTTTTGATAACAGGCGTGGTAGCGCAATGGGAAAATCGTAGGATTCAAAACGTGTTAATGCTGATTTCGCGAGTTCGAGTCACGCTGGAGGCAAATTTTCTTTTTAATTTTTAATTCCAATTATTTATTAGTATTAGTGTTTAGTTATTCTGTTTCATTATCCGTAGCTTTTATTCTTTCTGCAGGTAAAGTTTGGAATTAATTCGTTCATTTTGGTAGTCTGCTACGTACCAAAAATATCTACAATATTTTTGGTCCCATTGATAAAACTGATAATAATGTTTGCTGAAAAATAAATTATACATTCAGCACTTAAAAAATTATGATGTTTTACCATCAAGAATAGAGTTACCATCAAGAAGAGAATCGTTTAGTACATCATCATTCCAGATATAAAATTTCTTTAATATGTATTTTCTTTAAAACAATATTCTTCTAGATGCTTTTGTCACTGACCCCAGGCACCAGGCCTGGACCCCCGGTAGGGTTAGTAATGGGAACGAAAATCGCGACAGCAATTTTCTCCCATTTCTAGTTTAATTTTAATTTGAGAGCCTGTGAATATTTTAATTTTAATGAACAGATTCGTCATAGCAGAATACTTCAATCTACGGCCGCACACTAGTCACAACAAGTCTAATTTTTAATTTTACTTCTTTTCTATGAAAGTTTACATTTCGTTGGCACTTCCTGTGGACTGTAATTAATAATTATTTGTCTCTGAATTCGTATAAAAACTAAATCACCCCGAGAATAAAAGTATTAAGTATAATGTAATGAATTCGAGTTACTCTTTTAATATGTTCTATAGTATTAGATATTTCATTAGCCTCATTAGCATAAAGGCATCTTTTAGGAATTCATATTAAAAAGGTGATCCCGAAGGATAGAGATTGAGTATTTAGACAGAAATGATGTAATAAATCAAAAGCTCTAAAAGTAATAATTAACCTTTTTAAAGGACGTCTTTGCTTCTAGAGTTTAAAATTTCTTTTCAGTAAAGATCAGAATGAATAATTAAAAAACTTTTTAGATACCAATTTTTTCCAGATAATCTTGATTGGAAAAGTTAGAATTTACACGACTAAATAAAACGAAATGTTAATTAATGTAAAATGTTAATACTGTGAATGCCAGTAATACTAAAAGAAGGATTATACATTTCTCAAGTAAATCTGTATCTCTGTAGCTTTAAAACAAGCGGTATATTTATTTAAGATATTTATTCCAAGTCGAAGATTTAGTTATATAAAAAATATTTAAATAAATGGTCACAAAGATCCACGAATGAAAATTAGTGGCGACATCCGACCTTAAACAATTTCGCAACAACAAACTACAATAAATATCACACAAGGAAGCAGACACAATAATTTATTGTTGCATCCACTATTCTATACAGTACTAATTACATTCGATACTGCGAAACCACCAATCGAATGAATCACGTACTGTGTTGATATCCCTGGCTCGTCAGAAGGCAAGCTGCCGCTTCCAAAGACAGTTTCCTGGTTCGGCGAATCACAAGCCGCCGTGTATTTGAACACGGCGAGCTCCGTCATATATAGCTACGCAAACAACCTGTGCCTAAAGTAACCCCCCCTCTTATATATCGACCTTGGTAAAAAAGAGAATTGAAACACCTTTTAAATGATGTAGGACACGGCGTACTATATCTAAAATAGAGTAACTCTGGTCTGGGTCCCAGGCCATTCTGGCCATGAAGGAAATGACGCAGCCGACTCTATAGCAAGGGAGGGTGACCAGAACCGACGCTTAGAGTCCTCAAGTACTGCCAAAGCAACGCTCTTGACCTGGGCTTAGGGGCAAATCCTCCAGTCATATATATAATACTACTATATGGAGCCTATGTAATCTTTACCATGTTTCTCAAGTGAAGCCAAATTAGAGTAGTCCAGAATCATATCTATTGTCTCTTTCACGGAGAAAATACCAAATACTCATGCGCACCAAACCGCGGGAATTTTGCTCCATATACTGTAGAATACAATAAATTAACTTTATTTTATATTGTATTTTATCTACATATAACGGTTTTTCAATCTTGTTATTGGGATGTTCCCGTATTTATCAAGTTTACCAAAAGAGTGGATGCAGTTTGTATTTGAAAAGAAAATTTTAAAAATACATACTTCAGGTAGGTACCTATGCGACTTCATATGGAATATTTCCTTCGCACAAAAGACAAAACCTCGACTGAGTTTTTCGTTCCGGCATTTTACGATATCCGTACAATCGGTACAGTATAATACCTAATTCACTACATATTTAAATTTACAAAATGTTCTTATATACCTAAACTTGCAGTTGCGACTATAAAAATACCGTCGAAATAATTTGATGAGCAAATGTCTCTAATCACTAATAAGTCATAGGTATATGAACAAAACTAAAACTACAAGTTACACATAAATAAAACACTTCTAAAACTGCCGGCTCTACGAAAAACACAAATTTATTTTCTGTGAAACACAAACATACCTGAAATACAAAAGATAAACTGTGACATAACCACACCACAAAACACATATATGACAAAACACATACAGGGTGTCCCAGTGTGAGCGAACAAAAATTTACCAATGTGTAGGCCAGACCAAAATAAGAATAAAATTCTTATAAAAAAAAATTCTTCGCTGCACGCCTAACGAGTTCCAGGGTGTTATTTTGTAAAAAAAAACAATTTTTCGAGATAACTTAAAAACTCGTTTCGTAGATTTAGGTAGGTAATATTTGGATGACGTGTACATCTATTAAAGGTCATTAAAACTATATGGTGTTTGTTTAACTCTAAACTTTAAAATCATTGCATACATTTTTCTGCATAAAGGAATACAGTCGGTACTTTACACTCAATTTACTCGAAAATGGTTGATTTTAGAGCTGTGTAACAAGAGCACCTTTTTTGTTCAGAATTGATAGCCGATTAAGGAAAACTTAGTTAATTCACGAAAAAGTAGGATATACAAGAGTTATGAAGACAAAACCATAAGGAAGAGTAGACCTAGGCCACCACAAGTGTCAAAGTTAAACAAACACCATATAGTTTTAATGGCCTTTTAATAGATTTACACGTTACCCAAAAATTACCTAAATCTACGAAACGGTTTTTAAGTTGTTAAAGTTATTTAAGTTAAGTTATTACGGAAAATTGTTGTTTTTTTTACAAAATAACACCCTGTAACTCGTTAGGCGTGCATCAGAGAAATTTTTTTATAAGAATTTTATTCTTATTTTGGTCTGGCCTACCCACTGGTAAATTTTTGTACGCTCATACTGGGACACCCTGTATATGACAAAACAAAAGCCCGGTCTTTCTTTACTTTCGCGGCACATTGAAATTCTTGGATTGGATTGGACAACACTTGGGCATGTGCACAGGAACATTTGTCCGTGAAAGAGAACGAAATATATAACTCCATCTCATAAACCGGCTTCAAGAAAAGCTCGAATAGCTCAATATAGTAGTATTATATATATGCCTCCAGTACTGTCAAGAACTACCAAGATTAGTTCATTCGAAGGCGTTCATAATAAACCCTTCAAAAACAAGAACTAAAAAACTTTTAGAGTTAAGCAGGTTCATATCATATCATATCATCTGTACAAATTCGGCCTAGCAGAACATGCTGAGTGCCGCTTGTGCTTGAGAAGATGATGAAAGGGCAGAACACATATTGTGCACCTGCTCCGCTGGGGAAAGGATCAGATACTCATTATTTCGCAAAGAACAACTTCTGCCAGAGGATCTGAATAAACTCTCACACAATAAGGTGATCAGCTTCATTAAGAAGCTGGACCTGTTGGGTGAAATATTAAGTAGGTGTGAGTCACAATAGACCACATGGCCGCGGTGGAGGGTCTGGTTTCTGGCCCACTCACGTTTGGACCTAACCTGACCTACTATATCTACTATTTAAAAAAAAAATGTGCCGACAGCGACTCTGGCACCATCAGTTGTCAAAATTTCGTTTGCGGGTAGAAAGCAGTATTTTTTATACTATTCATCCTATATTTTGTTGAAAAGTCCTATAACTCGTTGAAAAGTTAAGGTAGAGGGAGTAACTTTAGGTAAGGCTTGTATATTACCCAAAATGCTAGCACATCACTGATTTCTTTCCAATACAACACATTCCTATGAGATAATTGATAATTGATTGACTTATAACAAGGCAAAGAGTCAGCTAGGGAATAATTTTATATAAAGAATTAATTATTGAATTTCATAATTTTCGCTTATATAAAGTAAAAGCTTTGATGCAATTTATGCAATTTCCTCAAGCTGTGCAATGTAAAATTAAAATTGAATCAATTTTAATTAAATTTTCCATTCATTCTATATATAAACCCTGTAATTAATTTTCATTCTGATGTTTACCAGGAGGTCTTAGGACATAGTCTACCGGCTAGCACAGCCAACTAATTAATTCAATTTAATACAGAGTACCTAATTTAACTTCTCTTTAATAACTCATGGAATGATTAATTAATTGCGTGAGACAAAGGTATCCAAATTCAGTACAAATATTTGTATAATCCTCCACTATCAAGATGAGGCGTATAGGAAAATAGAGAACGAGGAAGTATTATTGAAATAAAGTGGATACTCGAAGCGGATGGTTCTTTATGAAACATCGTGAAAATAATTGTTTTGAAAAAAACATTGATGTCATTTAGATGTTCCAAGAAATACTTCTTCGATCATCTAAATGAGATCAATGTTTTTTTCAAAACAATTATTATTGAAATAGTTAAATTTTAAAAAATCTGTTTTTAGGAAATCTTTTATTTCGTGCGTCATTTTCATAGTTAGAGAAAAATTCCCATCACTTTTTCGTTGCAACTTTTCATGATCTAATGGGAATCATGAATTTAAATCATGACGTCTCGATTTTTGGCAAGCGACGTTATATAAAAGTTTTTAAACATGTTCAAAAAAATGTATTATCATAGTGTTAATCCCTTTCGTTTTGCAACGGGTTCATCACAATCTTTTTTTATAAAACCAAATTTTAGATACCATAGCCAACTATGGTTGCCATTTAAAAAACATAACTTTATATTTTTCTCAAAAATTAAGATACCCGAGAAATTTTCAATATCACCGCTGAATTCCACGTAAAAAACACTATCATATAGTATGTTTATATTATTTGTATATTTTATAGTTTTCGAGATATTCGAGTTTAAAAATTTTGGCGTTGTTCAGTCTTTTCAAAATATCTCGAAAAGTTGAAAATTAAAATTAAATCTGAAAGAGGCACTGAATTCCTCTTGTAATTCTGTATAATTTTGCTAATTTAATGCATTAATAAATTATACATATTAATTTCTCTATATCCACTATTAACAAAGTTAGCCATGTAAGGAGATAGATAATGGGCACTCTGTATATAACAAATGAAAATTTCAATCATTTTATTACACCACTTTTCTAATATAACAGATTTTGTAGGTCCTCGGTTTTTCACATTTTTATCTTGTTGTTCAAAAGTGTAAAAGAATATGATAAAGACATTTACGTTTAAGTGTTTCTTAGAACCACTTATTATCGGTGACTTTTTGTCAAACACTTTAAAATACCTGTATGTCGATGATAATAACGTCTGTTCTGGTAAATCAGTATACGCATCTCTGAAATACTCATATTCATTAGTTTCGTGTTATTTCGATATTTATATCTTTCTTTATATAGGAATTAAGCCAAAAAGCCAACTAAGAGATAAATTACTAACGAAGTTATCAAATATTATGGTTCGATAGAGTTTTTAATTTCCTTCGTTACCTATATTCCTAGGTACGCAAAGAAATAACTTTATTATTTTTAAGATATGTCGAAAACATCTACTCTGCGTGCAATATGCACCCCCCCCAACATTGAATTACGACGGAATATCTTCATGTTACCTCAACTTAATGTCTTTAATACATTTTTCTTTTTAATAATGTTATCTAAAACAGTTATTCCATTTTATAGCCTAATATCGTTTTGTCTACATTCAAGATAAACACCCCTATATTATAATTGATTATTAACCAACAACAGATACTATAGACGATACAATAGATCATAAGACGTAAAACAAATAATTGTCTCGATTTTTCGTTCACTACAGTATTTTTAATTATCTTGGGAGCCTCCTAGGAATTAAAGGATTTTTAATTTCCGGCCATATTCCAATTTTCTAAATTATTTTTGGATATATGTGCCAAGCATTATATATTTTTTTAAAAACTTAAAGCGTCAACTTGCGGAAAATATATAGGGTGTTCCGTTTAAAAAATATAAGTCTACCCTACATCTCGGAAATTTACTCTTTCAGAAAAAAATAAATACGCCACTGGGATTCTACGTAATAAACTGTGCCACATACCTGTTTTTGTTTTCCCAATACGTTCTCGGGTAAGTGAGATACGAGTGGTGCTTAAAAATGGCAAATTATCAATTTCACCCTGTAGCTCAGAAACTAAGAGGGCTGTGGAAATTCTGTTTGTGTCATCTGTTGTTTCTCAAAAAGTATCACAGTGACATGAAAACCGCAACGCTGTATCTTTATTAATCAGCGAGAAATCCTCAAAGACAACGAAAACTGGGCACTCTATACATTTAGTATGATCCTTGAGATATATAGATATTTATTTAGGTTCTGGTATTTAGGTTCAGTATTCAAGCCACTGAAAATACATCTATTTAAGAAACAAGCAACTCCCAATGTCCTAAATGTCCCTTAAAAAAGATTCAAATAATTCATATCAATTCTCAAGTCAGCTGCAAATAGTTGGAAATATAATAACTGAAAATACAAATACTTAAAAAGTTTAGTTAAAAATTTAAACAATTAGTTTTTAGATATACATACAGAGTGTCCCACGGTGACGAGACATTAGACATATTTCAGAGACTACTTCGATTTTAATTTTGAAGCAAAACAGTTTGTACATTCTTGTCTTCACTTTTCATAAGCTATCGTTTGACACTAATTTCAGATTTAACCAAGAGATTAATTGAAAATTTTTAATTTCTGGATAATCTGAAATTACTGTCAAACGATAGCTTATGAAAAGTTAAGACAGGAAGTGCAAACCATTTTGCTTGATCTCAAACCGTTTAGATTTTACAGGGTGTCAAAGTTGCAAAATGTCAATATTCACCTATATGTCAATATCTCAAAAACAGTTGAAGATAGGTAGGTATAGGATATCCTACATGAAATGTGTTTAGAATATCACGTAGAGTTCAAAATTGCAATAATGTATAGGGTGTTCCATTTAAAATACGAAGATAACATCAATTTCTGGTTTAACCGGAAGCGTTAGGTAGACGCCATTATTTTAGATGAGAAGGGCATGTCCGAAAACACTATTGCCCAAATTTTCAAAATCAAAATCGAAGTAGTCTCTGAAATATGTATAATGTCTCGTAACCGTGGGACGCCCTGTACAATATCTAAATTATCCGATGAGTAAAATATATTGCTTTCACTTCGACAGTTAGGCATTAATATTGTGCGCCTACCTAGATATATTTTTACTGCTGAGTCATCGCTCATCACCAATCTACTTCGGATAACAAAGCAAAGAAACCGATAAATACACAGGAAGGTGAAAGTCCTCTCGAAGAATAAAAACCGTTTGCACCTGACAGACACACCTCGAGAAGTAATTTTATAAAACAGCTAACTTGTAACAATTGACCAGAATTTAAAAAATCTAGCGTACAGCGATTACCACCATCAGCTTCCATCCTCATTACAGGGTAAACTTACAGGAAAATTATCTATTTTACTATACAGTTTGAGATTTCCTGGGGTATCAGCCAACTATATATTTTTAATTTGAAAAACTGATAAAACGTTATCTTGAAAAGTTGAGGGGTATTTATATTATTTCTACTAATTCACAGAAGAATGGTGTTATCCTTATAACTTTAAGTGAATGAGATACTACGTCTTTCGGTTTCATAAATGCTTACACAGTTCGTTGAAATTGTCATCAATGCGCTTATAAATTGAATCATTTCATGAATTGTTCGTCACTAGTATTTTTCTTCTAACATTTGTATGTTATCAAAACTATAGTTTTGTTGTATTGCATCCCAATCTGTTCTGTATCCGAAACCTATGCCTAATTTTTGCATCCAAATTCAAAACACACAAGCAGATTCTCATCCACTTAAAACGTTGATTATAACGAAATATTTCTGAAGTATTAAATCAAAACTATATATTCTAACCTATCTTCTAAGATGTACCTCTGTAAAATAGGCATTTTTGATGGCACCTGCTACAGACTATTCCATTTTCATTACACTATTTAGACACTTGTATATTAGGTACTATTTAAAATAATTTATTTTTATCAAATTGATTTTGCAAACATGAACGACGTCATGTACGTCTCATCTAATATGGAATCATTATGGATTATACCCCAAAATGGAGCTAAACCTCGTATAGCTCTATAAATCCATGTTTGGTGTTAATTTATTATGTTTATGTGGGATTTTATTATATTTTTTCCATAAAGAGTTTTCTGCTTCTAATTATCAATTTCTGCTCCATGTAAATTCTGTTTTAGTTCTTACATCCTGGATCTGCCACATCTCCTTTTGCATGCTGGATCACACGTAACTTTGAATAAGTTATGGTATCTTCTTCAGCTTTTTCTGTCCCTGTATATCCTAACTATTTAACTATTTGTTGCTTTATTTTTATTACTATATCACTTTCTCTTAGTTCTTGTCTTATTTCATGATTCATTCTAGCTCTATATTTATTTTCTCTTAGTCTAATCGGTCCGAGTATTGCTCTCACAATTTTTCTGTTCTGTTGTGTTTTTCTGTTATCCTCAAGCCTTTCATCTTCTTTTGTGATGGCTACTGCTTCTGCCACATTCATTTATATTAATGTTATCATTGTACTGTAAATATTCGTTTTCGTTTCCTTTGTGAGAAACTATTTGATACTATTTTGGTTCATGCAATGCTGTATATATCGTAATTATCTTCACTTCGATTACTGATATTATCTTTCACTGCTCGACACCATGATAATTTTAAGTACCTACATAAATTGTTCCAGTACCTCATACTTTTATCCTAGTTTTCCAGGTGTTATTTGGCTTTCAAATCGAATTATCCTTCTTTTTTTGTTTTTTCTTAATCTCATACTTTTCCTTTCAACATGTTCTCCATTACTTTTGTCTGTTTGTCATAAATACTCAGCGTAAGCAATGATGTGACCACCACCTGTTCTAAGACTTCCTTTGTATATTTTCTAATCACATATTCTAAAGCAAGGATGAATCATCTGATATGTACGTTTGTATAATTTGAGTGTTTTGTTATCGGTACTATTTTAACCCAGCATGCCCGCTTTCTTTGGCCTTAGGTGCCCCCATAATAAAGATAAAACGGTGACCTGACACATCAGTTGTACCGTATGCAGCACTAAACGTAAAACTCTTATTAATGTGACCACTGCATTATTCCCGCAAATCGTTAACAAGCACTTTCATCATGTAAAACATGCCACAAACCATCAACAACCTTTGTATCAGCACAGCAATTTCATTAAAGTGAACGTCTGAGTTGAACACGACTGGATACATAGAAATTTGCAACACAAACAAATTAGCAAATATAATTATGGTGTATGGTCTGTATATCCACAGGAAGTTTCATTTATACGAAGCTCCTCCAGGCATGTCTGAGGTTTATTATAATTAAATATTTAAGTAGATATCAAAATGTAATTCTGTTTAGTCCCTGATTTTATAGCAACAATTTTGATTAGAAAGACATTGGGTTGAGCTTCTTACTATCTACTGTGCGACAAGAGACCCAGAAAAAGCTATGAGCAAGCTATGAGCGACCTAATCGATTTATCTTCTGTCATAAAAACGAAAAATAATTAAAATATGAAACAAAAATTACCTAACTTTTCCTCTTGATAGTAAACATGACATTTTTCGTATATCCTTATGTTTGTATATGTATATAGGTATGTACAGGTTTTTATACAATATTTTGGCATATTTGTAAGCTTTTTGAAGAATGGACGAAATTAAATTTCAATATGATGTGGATCATGAATCTACAAAAGAGGACGTTATTTCCATAGCTACAATCAGTTTTACAGCTACACTTAAATCAATGTAGCTCAAATCTGCGGAAAAAGCAGTTCGTGATCTGTCTGTCAATTAGACAATAATTGTCAGACGGATAGTAGCAAACACCCAAAGAGGGCACTACGGTGTTTCGCAGTACCACTAATATTCCAGATGCCTTTTAAGCAATCATGTCGCAACATCGTTCATTGATTCAACTACCTATGGCAGTCTGACGAACACATAATAAGTGCGAAACCAATCAGTGTCTGGTGGTTGGTCTTGATGAATCGTGTGGTGGCTTCCATGGAGATGCCGATGTAATACAACGCTAGTAGGGGCACATAGTTTGTGGAGTAGTTGTTTTTGCTATCTTGTTCAAATAAGACTAATTAATATTCTGCAGACATGATTTATGACATTTGAATCAGAGATATTAACTGTCATTTAGATTAAAAATAAAAAATTTAAATAATGTTTTCCTTGGTTTATTGAATGAAATAATAATCTCAAAAATAAGAACATATTTAAAAAGTGTAAGAACCGTCGAACTTATTAAAATTTACTTCAAACACATAACACCAAGTGTAGTGCCTCTATTTTATTTTTGAACACTTTCGGCATATTTCGTTAAGCACTTGGAGCAGTTACTCGTTTTGTCTACTTCTTTTATAAAGGCATCCCAAAATTTAGCATGAGAAAGTGAGGGAATCAGTGTATTCTAAGAAAGGGACATCATTTCCTCCTATACGAAGGCATCATCATGCCTTCGTATAATTACTTATAAATATCAAACCCACTCCTAATTATTCATGAAAATTTGTACAGCCGTGAAACGAGTAATCTTCCCACATATATATTAAGTTGTTCATTTCCCTCCAATTCTGTGGTTTCCACCATCCGGCACCCTGAATAGTAAAGCATCTTCTCAGCCTGTTGCACGTACGATTCTAGCAAATTTTTATAATCCTTAATGGGTTCAGTAGAAACGTCTGTTTAAAAATACACTAGTTTGCTTAAATAAAATCCTTTCCATGTTGCTTTGCAAAAACATGTTCTCGAATGATATGCCGGATGGCGTTTTTTTTTATTAATAATAAATGTAACAAATTATTTTTGTTACAAATGGGTCTGAACAAAAAGCATACACTAATTTTCTTTAATTATACATGAAGCCTTTATAAAATAAATGATAAACTCCTAAACTAGTACATTAAGGGCATGTTAGCAATGGTGTTCATAGACATGGGGGAACGCTTAAGATAATATACAGATTGTTTCCGAAATGGAGGTCGAAAATCCAGGGGCGTATTCTGGTGCCAAAAATAAGGTTTTTTGTTATATAAATCTGGCGTCTTACGGCAGCCGTTGCGATCTACAGGGTATCAAAAATTGAAAAAACAAATAAGTTTCTAAAGCGTTTGAGGTAATTTAACTAAATTCATTGTACAGGGTTATTCACTATATTTTGACACCCTGTTAACTTCTTTGTTCACAGAATTATAAAATAATGTGAAATATAAAAGTTGCACGATTTTTTATGAAGTTTTCGAAAATGATAATAGAAAAACTAATGAAGTTCAGACAAAATGGCCGCGGATGTTAACTTTGTTAATTTAAATGGAACACCCTGTATATTTTTGCATATTTGGATAGAAAGTTGTCTTACGAATACAGTAATATAGATATTGATGAGTCTATCTTTAGTAATAACGGAGATATAACCAAAAAAGTGCACCATAGAGCGATGTGCGAGGCACAGTCTTCCTCTAACACATCGTTCTTGTACTTTTTTGATATCTCCGTTATTATTAAAGATAGACTCATCAATATCTATATTACTGTATTCGTGAGACAACGTTCTATCCAAATATGCAAAAATATACAGGGTGATCCATTTAAATTAACAAAGTTTTACAAAATACTTGTAGGTAATCAAGCAATTATTTCATGCAACGCATCATTTTTTGTTCATCACGGCCAACTATACCCATAAGACAAACGTTTTATTGCGCCTTTTTGATAGGCTGTGATACTCTTGAATGGAGCAAGATACGAAGAAAGTCTTATTAAAACTTATTAAAGTCTTATTATAAAAACTTAACAATTGACATTTTCTATCAGTGGCTGACGTATGGCGATTTACTTTCGGGACAACCTGTATAAATACATTTCAGAGAAAGAGGAATCTTCTGCCGAGTGATGGTTTTATATAAATATATTTAAACATTCAGTATTAAAATATACAAAATTTAATATTCGGTAATTTACCGAGACTGGAATTTTGACATATTCAATCATTTTTCCGGGAAATCAAACACTTTGGACCTACACATTTTCGCTTATTATTATATTACTTATGTACCTGGTATTGTAACACAGTTTATAATATGAATTTTCTTGCATCCTGAAAAACCCCGTGATTTTTCAGTTTCAGATAAAAGACTAAATCTTGTAAACAAAGCTCTTTACAAAATTGAAACTAACTTTAACGGTTTAATTAAACTTTGCATCCTGCAACTACCAAAAGCTTGACTCTTTGAAACTGGAAACTTATTAAACAAAGAATTCTAGGACGAATTGCTAAAGTTTCCCTACTGTACACATTCGGGTTACCTACCAATTTAAAATCAATCAGAAACATCAAAAACAGCTTTAGACTACAAATCTGAATTTGAATGTTAGTCATCTATAGTATTTTACCCAATCAGCCCCTGGCATAAATCTAAACAGAACAAATCGTGCACCATCTATTAAACCAAAAAGTTAACTAGAGATAAATTATTTATGAAATCAAATATTATGGTTCAATAAAGTTTTTAATTTTCTTCGTTACCTAGGTACGCAAAGGAATAACTTTCTTAATTTTATGATATGTCGAAAACAACTACTTTGCATGCAATATGCACCGATCAACATTAAATTACAACGTCATATCTTCATATAACCTTAACTTAATGTCTTTAATACATTTTTATTCTTAATAGTGTTATGTACAGGGTATTCGCGTATATTTTGACTCCTACTTACAAGGGTTGTTAAAAAAGTTAGGAAAAAAATTTAAATACAAAAGTTGTTTGGTTTTTTATGTATTATCTTTTAGCTAGGCCAAAAAAAAATTGCTTGTCGTAAACTTAGGAAAACCAATTGAACATAATATTTTTAAATGGGACACCCTGTATAATTTTACACACTTGGGGAAACATTTTTTTCTGATTTCAAAAATATATATTTTGTTGACATTTGCACTGACAGTTTTCGAAATATTCGACAGTGAGTACCGTAAAAAAATACAAAAAAATACAAAGAACTAAAAATATTTAATAGTAGAAACCAACAGTAATAAAAAATATCTTAATATTTTCGATGTAACTTCCTTAGTTATTTAAACATTTTCCAATATTTTCATTTTTTAAATTTTTTTATGATTTCTTGTAAACATTAAATATTAAATATTTCGAAAAGTGTCAGTGCAAATGTCAACCAAATATATATTTTTGAGATCGGAGAAAAATGTTTTTCCCAAGCGTCTAAAATTATACAGGGTGTCCCGTTTAAAAATATTATGTTCAATTGGTTTCCTCAAATTTAAGACATGCAATTTTTTTTTCGACATAGCCATAAGATAATACGTGAAAAATCAAACAACCTTTGTATTTAAACTTTTTTTCTAACTTGAAAAGTTAGTAGGTAGGGGTCAAAATATACGCCAATACCCTGTACCATCTTTTAAATAATGAAATATTTAACAAGCATATACATTACATTAAAAATAGTTATTTTTGGACACATACCTTTTGTATTTTAATTTTATTTTTATTTAAAATTTTAATGGAAACATTTATTTTTTACTGACAAAACTGAAATTATAGCAATCCTCCTTAGCCTAATGTACGATACGTATTTCAGGTTCCGGCGTCTTATTATTTATCTTAATTGTTTTTAAAGTAATGTAGATGCTAGTTTATATTTCATTATTTAAAGATAGCACTATTAAAAATAAAAATATATTAAAGGTATTAAGTTGAGGTTATATGAAGGTATGCTCTTGTAATTTAATGTTGCAAACTTTACGCAAAGTAATTGTTCTCGGTATATCTTAAAAATAATAAAGCTATTTCTTTGCGTATATAAATGAACAAAATTAAAAACTTTATTGAACCATAATATTTGATAAGTTCATTAATAATTTATCGCTTAGTTAACTTTATGGCTTAATTCCTATATAAAGAAAGATATAAACAGTTAAATAAGCCAATGAATAATATTAAAAATAAATATACTTTAAATAATGTCTGTAACTTATTTGTGGTGCGTTTTCATGATTCATAGTTTCTTTTGGGATAACACCACCTGTAAAATAACAAAAAATACAAATTAAATATTCAAAGTGCAATATCAAGGTAAACTTCTAAAGTTTGCCCGAAAAAAGTTTGTTTAGAAAGAAACTTTAGAGGTTTGAAGGAAAGGAAGTTTGCCTTGATACTGCACTTTGAATATTTAATTTGTATGCTTCTGGTTTCCTGTTTTTTGTTAATTTAACTTTGAAACCAAATTCCGTCTAGTTAATTTTGGAAATCAGTGGATAATGGTAATATTTGTACTTGTAGTCAATTATATCCTAACTGTATCTACTGAAATATCATTTAAGTTTAATTATTACTATATTTTGTCAGTAGTTTTATTATAATGAGTCTTACAGTATAAAAGCTTGCTAAATAGTCATAGAGGCTTTTAAGCTAATCCGTTTTATATCACTTCTTTCTTATTATGCTAAAATAAGTTCTATTCTTAACAATTACTATGAACTTAGGTAAAGGTACGTTTAGTACGGAGCTTGGATGATACGATATAGATGATAGATGAATGATGATAGAATAATAGCGAAAAATATAAGCGCTGATAGGCGTTCACAACGGAGATGTGCATAAACGCTTTTAACAGCTAGTACATTTCAAAATGTCTAGCGAAGAATAACTTTTGTTCGGCAGGAACGAAATATTACATTTTCACCAACAGCAAACAAAAATTAAGAAAGTTACCCATCCAATAAACAAGGGGAAAGTTGTGCATCCCATAAACAGGGGGAAAGGCAACGACTGGGAGAATTTCACCATTTATATCCTCAACTACGGAAATATTTCCAGAGGTTTTACGCATATTTCCGATACAGCAAAATTTGTAGTTTTTTTGTAGATACAGCAAAATTTGTTAGATACATTTAAAAGTTATGTTTGTAGATATCGCTTTCAATATTGTTAAAATGATAAAAATAAATTAAAATGAATACTATAGCACTCATCATATATCCGATGTACGGGAACCACTAGTTGAAGCTAACGCCTGGTTTTCCTAATACTAAGTATTTTACTTTTGCTAAAGTGTCTAATGTATTTTACGTTAATATACTCAATATTGGATTAATTCGTTTGCTATTCGAGACCTTCAGACATCTCTTTCACAATATATAATAAATTGTATTTTATTTAAAAATAAAATATTACTTTTACTTGTAGCATTCATATTTTTCCTATTTCTTCCCACTGTTTCTCCAAAATAAATCTATTGTGGTGATCAGGGTGGGCCTGATTCCACAACGATTCTCTAATAAACACTTCTCTAATTAATTTTTCGGCATCCATACTCCTACTGCAGCTCGCAGAAGAATAGAACTAACTATTCCGCAAAATATAATCGAGTATAAACCACTCGTGTATCATGTATTCCCTGCTAGTATCACATCTCCGTACTGAACGGCTGTATTGAAATACATTGTACATTTTATCAGCGCTTGTAAAAGTTACTCTACCATCCAGTCTATGATCTATCATCCAAGCTCCGTACTGAACGTACCTTAAAGATTTAATATATCTTAAGGTAATATCCGAAAGATAATATTATTATCTTTCGGCACTGATCAATGGTAACTTAACCCACTAGACTAATTTTAAATAAGATTTTTGACGTCACTCAGCCATTACTATCGCGGTAGAAAGTTGTCCCGGCATTCTTGAATCTCTTTCCCGCTCGTGATTCACTACATTCCTCGATTACGATTACTTATTGTTTTAATATTCTACCTGTGGCTTCCCTGAGTAGGTCAAGGAAACTACGAACCATTCCGTGTTTCTGTCCGTTAAGATGTCTACGTTCTAGAGTTAGACGTTTCTTTGAGTCTCTTATTTATAAATGAAACTTTTTTGGTGTACAGGTCACTATTGAGAGAGTAAGTTTCCTAAATGTCGACGTTTTTGTGATTTATTTCATTTTTTTCAGGGCATTTTCTTTGTATCTACCGTTTAAAAAGCTGTAACTCCCTTTACCACTCACTATTTTAGGAACCATTTTAGGGCGCATGTTCAAAGGAACTTTTATTTTTATTTTTAAATGTAGTAAAGTAAATGTCGTGTAAAAAAATTCTACTTGCACCTCTCTGGTGTTCTTTCAAGCAAATTTTTATGTATCCCCCAGTTTGTCCTACCTATATGTATGTTATTTCTTACAATTTCTAAATTAAATCTTCTACGAGGCTTGCTGTAGTTATTGTGAGAACCGTTACTTTTAAAGATAATGATAGATAGATAGATTTTTTTATTAGTTCCAAAATACAATCTTATGATGTACAATATTGGGTGTGGAACATGTCAAAATGAACATGCCATTTATTATTTACAAATATTAATAAAAAAAAACAATACAAAAACAATACAAAATAGACAAGGATAAAACCAGAAAACTGGCATCTACAAAATTATTCACAAGTCCGTGGAATGGACATACAATACATGATTCACCAATCACTTGAAAGAGGCAATGGTTACTATATCTCCATCTTTATAGAATTCATGGAGGAAATAATATGCCTTTGCTAGACAAATACGCTTTCAGTTTACTTTTAATGACCCTATTTGAAAGACTTCTAAATTCAATAGGTAGATGATTGTATATTTTTATAATGTCAAAATGCACACTTCTCTGGGTGTAAGTATAATTAGGCTTACCCACCGATAAAAGATCATTTTTATATCTTGTGTCAAAAGAGTATTTCCTAATACAGTCCGTGAAAAGGCTTTTATTATTTGCAATAAATATAACCGATTCATAAATATATAAAGCTACCGGGATATCAAAAATTATCTTGGTCAAGGGTGGTTGTGGAATGTAAAACGTGTGTCTTATTTTATTTCAGCACAATGACTTGACAGATTCTGACACAACAAAACATATTCAAAAATTTAAACTAAGACACACGTTTTACATTCCACAACCACCCTTGACCAAGATAATTTTTGATATCCCGGTATTACAGTCTGTATTCTGTTTTCAATAAATACTAGCATACAACTCTCCCTTCCATTTATTTTAAAAATATTTGTAAGACACCGTTTTTGAATTATTAATATACGAGATGCATCTACTGAATTTCCCTAAAATATAATTCCATATTTCAACTTGGATTGCACATAGGCATAATAGACTAAGAGGTCTGTTTGTGTATTTACTTCATCGGACACGATTTTGAGGGCAAAACAATATCTTGCCATATCCTTTGATAAAGATCCAATATGATCCTTCCAATCCATGCGAATGTCAAGAGTTAAACGTGTGCATTAATGTGTGCATTACTTTTCCGCCCACCCTTATATACCGGGTGTCCCACGGTGACAGTCCATTAGAAGTATCTGGAGAACCAATTAGCTATTTATTTGAAATTTGAGGTGAAGTCAAAGTGGGCCATGATCTACTTGATGAAAATATTTTGCAGTTTCTACCACTTCCTGTTAAACCGGAAGTCGACATTAACTAAGTTCTTTTTTCCTTCGAAATAAATTTTCCAATTGTATTTTCATTTTTATTGGTTACTTCGGTATTACCACGATTTACAATGTTTTCTTTTTAAACTTTTATTAAATTCCTGTAATACAAAGCCTCTACTAAAAAATACTACAAAATATTATTTGTTCACTATACCTAATTCTCTTTCTTCTTCATGATATCTATTCTTATATATTTTTATAACTATATTCCCCACGATGTATTGTAATACATTATTTTCTATCCTATTTCCTATATAAATAGTTTCAAATTTCCTCATTACAAAGCTTTTACAGAAATTGTTAAATGTGCTCCTGACAACTAAAGCTGTGTGTAATATTTGCTTTAATAAAATAAATGAGTTTCTCAACTTGAGCTAACTTTTGTTATGTATCATGTTTAGTTTACGTTATGGGAGAAATATATTTCGGTAACACTGCTTAATTAACTGGTTATGTAATAAATGAAGAACAAGAGAAAAGAGAGAGAAATAATTATTGTTTATACACCCCTCTTGCAGTTTTACTCAACATAAAAGAAAAACCAGATGAAAATATTATCTAGGAAAATAATTTGTTTGGCAGTTATGCTTTTAAATCGTTCTATCTAATATCAGGGGCTCTTAAATATTCAAAATGAGCTAGATAGATGTCTTTCAAAGTATTACGGGACATTTATATATATAAAATTATGTACATATTTTTAAGAGCATAAGAACAAGACAATTAAAATTTAATAGCTTTCGATTTGTTAGTTTTCACATTATCTCTTGTTGTCGCTTATGTAGTACCTTATGAATATTTATAATACACACTTTTGCTGATTTCATTAACCTTAAACAACTGATAAAGTAGAAAATATAAAGATAATATATTCTATTTAAGTATTCTTCAATCCTAATTTTAATTTTTCGTTGCAGGGTCCCGCAAACTATTCGGAGGCTACAGGATAACCCCCAGGTTCTGCAAACCCACCAGACAGCCGGTAGAACCAACGGGAGGACCCAACATCTGCATGTTCAATCATGAATGTCTGCAACGAAATGGGCAAGTCGTCGGCGCTTGTATGGACGGCTTCCTCTTCGGGGCGTGCTGCCATATGCCCGCAGGGGTAGAAGTTGGAGAGCTTCTAGATAACGAACTTCTATCCGTAAGCACCGTGGAAAACAGTCTAGGTACTCGTCCATTCGTAACTTCTTCGATGGCTACTAAAAGACCGCCTACCACTCCTATGTTCGACATCACCTCTAGCGGAGTGTCCCAGATTACTGCTGCTTTACTGAGTCCTAGTGTACTGCCTACTGCCCAAGACAACGCCGTGGTGCAAGTAGCAGATGACCAGTCATATTTCTCAACCACTGGAGTCACACACCCACAATCTCCAGACACCATCCTTCTCAACCAACAAGATAACGAAATAGACCCAGGATATTTCATGCCTACCACACGTCCTACTATGGAAGACAGAAAAACTACGATAAGAAGTGAGGAAACCACAATTCCGTTCTCTAACTCGCCAATTCTCCACATCTCTGTATCTAATGCTCCCATAGATTACACACCTGTACCAGCTCTTCACAGACCCATGTTCAGGCCCAAGCCTTCCAAACCGGCAGATGATAATAATTTCGTCTTAGTACCTACAATAACGCACGATAGTGATAAACCCAACAAGACTCAGGAATATGACTCGATAGTAAATATTATCCATTTGCTAAACAGCACAACAAGCAAGCCTCCATCTACCTCTTACGTTTTTAGTACCACAGTTACTAGAAGACCAGGATCTGACAAAGACAAGGCAACTTCCGTGAAGCCACCATCTACTTCGTACGTGTTTAGTACTACAGTTCCTCCACGAAGAACTGATTCGCCTACAACCACAAAAAAGAAGCCGACACCTTCGAAGAAGACCAAACCTACAAAAACTACAACCAGACGACCAGTTACAATAATCACTAATAGGCCCTCAGGGTCTCTTGCTTACCACACGACACCAAGCAAGACAACTGTAGCTAATTCTCCAACAGCTTTCTTGACCAGTCAAAGACCTCTATCTACGTCGTACATATACAATTCCGTACCCACAAGGCGACCTCCCTCAACAGTTAACACCCACATTGCAGGCCCTGGATTCAGCGTCACTTCATCTCCCATATCTACTACCCTTGGACAGTTTTCAAATTTTCCCAGCCCAGCACCTACAGTAATTGTCTTGGGGCCTGTTACTGATAACCAGCTAGTATCAGATCGACCTCCAGTTTTGCCTAGCACGTATGAGCAGTACCCGGTCACAATTCAACGACCTACTGCTATTCCACAACGGAAACCGATCAATCAGGTGACGATAAACAATCACGTGACACAAAATTTATACGGTACTAGTGAAAGACCTTCTCCTACGGTGTTGATAACTCCAAAACCGAGCATTTCGACATCTTTGAGACCCCAGGAGACGTCGGATGCTGTGGAGATAGAAGCGGCTCCCTCTCAAGATGATTTAATCAATTTTCCTCCAGTAAGGAATCCTAACCTTAACCTGTCCTCCCTTGCTTCTCTAAGTGAAGATGATATAACCACCCCTGCCTTCGTAGAAGACGAGGCTTTAAATGCTAACGTAGAGTCATTCGTTAATAAAATCATACAAGGATTGCAAGAGCCTTTTGATGGACTGAAAGAAATTGTTTACAACAGGAACAACTCCACTGTTTTACTTACTAATTCCGCTGGAACCACGACAAAGAAACCTGTCAAAAAGCAAGGCACCACTACTAAGAAGCCCGTAAAAGCTTCTACTTCTAGACCAACCAGACTTACAACTTCTTCCAACGTCCGACCAGCTACTAGTACAAGACCTACCAGTAGACCAATAACGACTAGAAGGACAACAACTAGAAGACCTACGACCACGGTTCCAACTAGGCGACAGACGACGACGACCACCAAGAGACCAAGAACTACGACCAAAAGACCAGTACCTACTACTACTGAATCCTTGATCGATCATCAGACTGAAGATAACGTCCCTATTGACAGTGAAGATTACCGGACCCGTAAGTAAGCATGAAACAATTGTGTTTAACATATTTTCTTTTCCCAAAGGTGTTAATATACCCCTTAGACAAAACCAGAAATTAATACGTGTCTGTGTTTCTAAAATATTGCACAAAATCAACAAAATATGATTCCTAACACCTAAAAAGAGTTTTAGTATAATTTAGTCCTAAAAAGGTTTTTCTTAGATATAGATAGAAAGCTATATTACAAATATGTTTGTATATGTATGTGTGATTGTAGCCTAGCAACGAACTGATTCTTCTTTACATATTATTTATATGATTCCAATATACTATTCTTATTGTACACCCTACACTATTTTGGACATTGCCCCCTTAATATTAAGGGTATTCCCTTCAAACTCTACTATATCAACGTATTTGTAAAATTAGTAATAAAACGTTATATTCAAAACTGCAGAAAATCTTGGTTCTATTGTTTCCATATGCAACATAATACATAGGAAGCCTCGTAAACGTAATCCTCAATGAAATTTAAAAGGAGATGTTAATTCCTTAACTTCAAGTTGAAATACATACATATATTATTATGGCTGATTTGTAATTCTCTCTATTTGCTACAGCTCAGTGAGTGAGTTTAATTTTGCAAGTAATATACCAAAGTTCAAACTACGAGTTTGTACTGTTTCAGCAAGACTTGTATTATAATTAATTCCCATCCTTTGACTAATAAGCCGTATCCTCTGGCGGTAATTAAATATAAACTGACCTTTCAAAATGACTGAGGAAATCGATACAGCCCTTTATAATTTTAGATCCTCTATGAATACCTTGATCCCTATTTACATTATCTCTTTAACTATTGTTCATTGAATAGGATATGTTTAGAATAAAGGTCAATAAAACGTATCTGTTTCTATTTATATTGTCTTTCATCAATGATGCTTCCGCCAATAGAGATCGTTACAAATTTCTGGTTCAATATTGCAAAACTGCCTCTTGCAGTAGATGGTGGTGGATTAATTTCTTCTCCTTCTTGAAAAGTGATAGGGTGAGTTCCGCTAAGGCAAGTCCCAAAGCAGTTCGGCCACAGTTAGGCATAGTGTGCTGATTGCATCCCACTATTCAGCGAACTTTTTTGTTATTTGTATAAAGTCTAAAAATCTACTCGCTGAAATTTCCCTTAAGTCACAAGGTTCCAAGAATGGATTACCCAGGAGCGTTAGCCTCATAAGGGCAAAGCCCTCACATTCTCTCCGAATGTACGGTGCAGTCTCTTCTCACACCTGGCATACCGGGATTTCTGCCAATCTTAAATGGTAGATATGTTTCCTCAGATGGTAGTGCCATGTGCCAGTACTCTAAGTCGACATTTACTCAAAACATCGTCTAGTTTTATTTAGAGATTTTAAGAACATATCCAATATGGCATGGTATATTTTTACACTGCTATCAGTTTCATTCTATCTATGAATGATAATTTTTGGGTTGATCTACCACCATGGTAGATCGTTCTGCGTATTCCGTTTCTATATATTATAACATTTCAATAATCTTAACCGTCTCTACTATGTTTCTGCACACTGTTCTGTTTTTTGTGTCCAGCTTAAATTACTTTTGTATTGCTTTTTCCGTTCATCTTCCGTCTTCCACGTTATCTTCTCTGTACTAGCATCCGTTCCTATTGATCCCTATTATGGCATGTATTGGATCTTCTTATAATACGTGCATGTAATTTCTCTATTCTATTTGTTTTTTATGTTTTTTTCATGCTATCCTTTGTCACATATTATCTATCAATGATCTTATTTCGTTTTAATTTACTTTTCTCGGCCCCTGGTTAATCTTCTCTATAAAATATTACCCAATTTAATACGCAGAATAATTACAGCAATAATTTCGGGCCATACTTCTACAGAGGCTGGTTATAACCATCGTCTAAAAAATGTCTACTTATGTATATAAGTACCAAACGGAACATTCATATAAGAGGGATTCTAACAAGTGGGAAATACACGAATCATTGTTGCAATGCCAATGACAATTTGATATTACAGTTTACTGTAATTTTGGTGCAGAAACCATTTTCTTATATAAATACATAATGTAATTTCAAAAAGAGTAGAATTCTAGTATAAATTATATATTATTGAGGTCCACTAAACTACAAATATCAACCAAATAATAATTTTTACAACTTATATTGTAACGACTAAAACTTTCTCCAACTGGGCAAAAAACTGCATAAAAATGTCACGAACCAATTGCACATTACGAAAATAGGTCATTTCTAATGATTAATGAAAAATCAATAAAAGCACGTGCATATGAATGCCCAAACAGACCAGAATTCAATAGTACTCCCAGTACCACCTTGTATATGAGCCTTATCTTTTTGACTACTACGACTGATTCCAGAGTGCGGCGTCCGACCACTGATGAAAAGCGGCCGCATCGTCGGCGGCAAAGGCGCTACCTTCGGGGAGTTCCCGTGGCAGGTGCTGGTCAGGGAATCCACCTGGCTGGGTCTGTTCACCAAGAACAAGTGCGGAGGGGTGCTCATCAGCCACAGGTTAGTATGCAGTAATTACAAGAAACAGCGGAAAGTAATACTAAAGTTTACAGAATGTAACTTACATATGCGATAGGAAATTTAACTTGTCGCACGTGCATTCAAGATTATTTTAAACAATATAGTATTGCTCACAATGTTTCATTTACATTTATTAGATATATGGAAGAAGAAATTAATAAACCGGTGATGATATTGGTAAAAAATTAAATAAAGGTGAACTTCCTACACATCTGGTACAAGAAAAATGTATCATTTACTAATTTTCCAAAGTTATTTTAAAATTATAGTGTAGAAATTAAGTCCATCTTTCATTAAATCAAAAATATTTTTATTATCCAAAGGGATGTTTTATAATAGATGGATAGAATATATAGATAGATTTTATAATAGATGGAGATATAATAGCATGGAGATATAGGAAATTAAATTAAATGAAATTCCACATTCGTCAAAAGGATTCTAACTGCCAAGTCCTACCTATTTAAGGGTTGTATTTGTCCTTCTATGATTCATTACTGTTCACTATCTTATGTGCATCGGACTTTTAATGAAAACTGTTGTTTTTGTGTAAATTATCATTTTTTTAGTAAATATCGTAGTGATTTAGTTTTACCATCTATATCTTCATGATATTATGTATGATATTAGAGAATTTGGACACCTCCACCGTCTTTCCAACTTCCTTTGAACTTCCAACTATAATTATTACTTTTAAGCATTGGAAGGCTTGAGGCACTGAAAGGCCCTGAAACCACTGAAGCTATTCCTAGCTCTAAGTTTAACTGGCAACTTGTACCAAAATTCAGCTCTGTATCACTTCCTTTGCCATCTGCTGACCAATTGTACGAAATGACTTAAATTCTAGGTACGTAATGACGGCGGCCCATTGTCAACCGGGCTTCTTGGCCTCTCTGGTGGCCGTTTTCGGGGAGTTCGATATATCTGGGGACCTGGAGACCAAGCGTTCGATCAGCAGGAACGTGAAAAGGGTGATCGTCCACCGGCAGTACGACGCGGCCACCTTCGAGAACGATCTAGCGCTGCTGGAGCTCGAGCAACCCGTTCAATTTGACAGCCACATTAGTGAGTATTAAATAGGGTTTATATTTCCAGGTGATGGGTGACTAGCGACTTCGTCTTGTCGTAGTACGGATGGTTCAAATGAATTATTGATATACCGATCAGGATAGTAGATAAGCTATGGGGCTGCGGAGCCAAAAACGTGTGTATTATTAAAGGGGCCTAAATTTTGCACAAAAGTGAGTAATTTTACCCCCTCCACTCCCACTTCAACCAATCAGCTGAAGACTCCGCCCCACAGCCAATCATCATTCAGAGCTCGCATCAGAGATGTAAAGCAATCGTGATCTATAAAAAAATGACGTTACCCCTCAAGTAACAATTTAAGACACATTTTTACAAACGTTTCCAATAATGTGTGTTTGTTCATAACTTCAAAATGGACGATGTGTAGCAATAAATTGTTGAAGGGTAGCTTACATTTTATTGCGGATAAGTTACATGATTATTTCCTTTCAATATTCTAGATATGTAGACGAAAATGTGATAACAGTCAGGTTTCAAAGATCTGATATTAATACTTATAATTTATTGTATACTAGAAAGATGGAAACTAAATTTAAAGTAAAAAAAATACCAACGAGGCAAATAAATATAAATACCTATATAGTACAACAAGTGAATTCGTAATGTATACTTAATATGAACTTTTGCGAATATGTATGGTACAAATTGCAAATGGTTATCATTGTATGTATACTTTCTGCAATATAGCACGATATTTTCACAGCGCCTCTAATGATTATCAATTTTGTCTAAAATTTGTAATTAATAATTGTTCCTTCATTTCGGATTTTTCTTTTAAATCTTGCATTCATTGCAAGCTTGTATTTGTAATAAACAGCAACCATAAAATCATCACTTCATTGGCCGTGGTGTCTACTACCACAGTAATAAAACACGTTTTGGTATGATGATATATGGCTCCTGCGAAATGCTGCGAAATTCATTTTCATAGAGACTGACATTTATTCACAATTATTCACAATTAAAAATACCTTGGATACGACGGGTTTTATTATTTACTTCAGTATTATTTCACTGTTAGTACTGTCAGTCAAATTATTACTAAAAAGTCAATAAACTTTCGAACATTTAGACGTGACTGAAGTCGCTGCTGAATAAAATTAAACTAAACTACTGATTTGACGCGTTTATATAGCTTTTGGATGTTCGCGAATTTTCTATGTTCGGATGAATAGACTTGAATATAATCAAATGGAAAATTCTCGATCTTAGTTGGGTACAACTACAATATACAATTATTACTTTCATATACATACTACTTAATTAGTTTGTTATATTATAATTCATTGAACAGCTAAATACACGTACTTTACTTGCCTAGAAACACACATGATACGGGTACATCTCCTCACATGGTAACGTTACAAAAATGGCTGCGCTATGGCCAAGGCTCAACAAGTAAGCTGTACGCGCAAGCGCTCTGTGCGTATAACGGTTATAATTTAATATTTAATTGTGGAAATAATGTATTTCTTAAAAGTAAATATTTAAATCAAGAATTAATCTTTTGATTTAAATTATTTTAATAGAATTCTTAATATCAAATATATATTTTCTACAAATAAATCTACTTGTTAAAATGTATACAGAGTGCTGAGAGTTTAGTCACTAATAAATATTTCGTAGGTAAATAATGATTTACTTTTATAAATTAAATATAGAAAAATAATTAAAAATTTCAAAAAACTATAGCTTACTAGCAGTTTTAAGGAAGATTTTTCCCTCAATGTACCTTCCTATAATTTAGGAGTTACCAAAAATTTTTTGAAATAAAGTAGATACTCTATACTTTTTTATATATTTAGGAAATGAACAATATACGAATTAATTCTATCAGAACACTGTATATACGGAGTCTGGTTTGAATGTACACCTACACACATTAGTTTCACTTCAACCAACAGTAATTAAATCAACGAAATCATATTTTCCACGAATTCGGTGTATATATAATCAAGTTTAGTTGAGATATATAGCCTCAGGGTTGATGGAATGTGTTTGGAACCGAATGTAACAGCCATTTAAAACCATTTCGTATAGAAATTGGATCCAGGGAAGTGTACATTTCACGCATGATGTGACTCAATAATTTGCCATACGTATACCTAGGGCATAAATAGATATAATTAATTAATTTTATTTAAATCCAGATAACAGTTTCATGACAAACTAATACGTTACAACAACATGGAAGAAAAATAATTTATAATCTGAATCGTATTCTCAAAATAACTAGGTCCTGTCTATTTTGTTTTTTATTTTGCCATACCATCTTGTAAAAATTTTTTAACTAACTAAGATCTAATTCAAAATATATGATTTCCGTAATTATTTATAAGTGCCATACATCTTAATTCCATCAACTTCATGCCAATCAGATTCCCAATTAATTGTTCTTGAGCTGCTTCAAACTAATGTTAACGACTAAAATTATGTCAGTACTTCAAACAACTGTTAAGGGTACTTGATTGCTGTTAATGATTAGCCTTTGGAGTCTATCTCAGGCATCCTCTATCTCAATTTAACACAGAAGTTTCATTATTTTATAGAAAACCTCGGATGAGCACAGATGACGGGAAAACTTTATTTACATATCGTCAAGCATTTGAAAATATCAATCCCTCTTCTGCCAATTGAGGAATGTATTCAAAGTAAAACGTTACCTCACTGCCTATAGGATTCCTACACCTTATAACTTTCCTAAAATATAAACATACTGGGCCTATATAGTTTTTGTGTTCAGTAAACGATTTATGCCTTCTGGAAACTAAATTGACTTTATCAACACCCAGTATATGAAACTACCTCATTATAAGGGGAAAGTCAAATACACACCATATTATACAATTACATTAATATCTATTAGATATTTTTGCCATCCTAACTTAGACAATATTGGTTGTCAACCCTGTTTCTTCGAGCAATCCTTGTAATTTATCGGTATGGAAACGAACCTGCCACCTTTGAATCTGTAGACCAATACTTTAGACGTAAACTTTATGACTCGATACTCTTCTTATATTTGTTTAGATTTCAGTATTCTATGTGCTGATAGTCCTAGAATTTCTTAGTTTTGCAGTTTGATGATGCAAAAACTTCAGAATATAACTTTAACAAATATGTTATTACCACAAAAAAATTAAATACACTATCAGAGTATGAAATAAAATTCAGGATTTACCATTTGAAATTTTCGATAAAAAATACAGTTTTAGGAGAAAAATTACTCACATATTCCGATTCATTTGACATAATAGAAAAATTAAAAATATAACCAAATAGGTGACGTATGCGTCTAAAATTTATTTATTTTTCAAAATTCATTATTCTCGGGATAAGTTAGCTATAACGGATGCTACATCGAATAGCCGTGGAATTTTTAAAAACAACACATGTAAAAATATACAAAATTTAAGCAAAGAATACTGTATTGTCGCGTTTATGTTGGACACTGTGTATATTAAAAATTTGCCCTTTGTAATGCTACTCAATTATTGTTGGCTACTAATTCTTCATAATTTTAATAATTTCCACTTTGTTTTCCATTATGGAACCCGAGAATTCTTATCCAAGTACGATAATCTATAAAATACGATAAAAAACTTAGCAATATATCCGTTACAATTCAGCACACTACAGCAAACATTAAACAACTTCCTGGTGATATTAAGCTAGTTCGCTTTATGTATTCCGAAATTTCACATGCCAAATATAGCGATCGTGAGACAAATATTTGATATGCAGACTTGGTGCCGCTTTAACACACCAGGACCTAGGCCGTTCTATTTCCAGAAGCTTTCATCAAATGAATCAAACCAAGTAGAAATCGTCAACATGGAAATTCGACATTAATTTATTATAATAATTCCGGGTATAACATTTCTAGTTGTAGTAAAGCAAACATTTGCTTAAGGACGTATTATTTCATTTCAATTTTATTTAGAAGTGGAAAAATATACTAATATACTAATAAAAATAACTAATTTCAGAGATATCAATAATACATTATCAATAAAAAATCAAGAAAAGTCGGGAATCTGCATTATGATTTTTTTAAATGGACCAATTTGATGTTATCTCGATATTTTTGAATTAGAGGTATTTCAGTTACTCTCATCTTCAGTTTTAAAGACAATCTTTTTTTTTATTACTGTGAATATGAATGTTTGGAACCGCTAAAATGACTCTTCGCTGAAGTTTTTGTCATGTATTTTCAAAATTGTGTTAAGTACAAGGATAATGGTACATATCTATGTGTCATTGTCATATAGCGTGTCCCAAAATGATGGAACAAAATTATTTTTTTTTATTTATTCAGATAAGACAATTAGTAGGGGAGACCGGGGTTGGTTGACTACAGGTTCACACAAGTTGGTTGGCATAATCGTTCTAATTCAAAAAATTGCCGCTAGATGTAGACAAGAAACCGTTTCTAGTTCAGTAAACATGTTTTCAGTTGGTAGGTATATTTTAATATTATTTATTGGCTTATTTAACTGTTTACATCTTTCTTTATATAGGAATTAACCCAAAAAGTTAACTTAGAACGACATATAGAGCGTCCCATTTAAAAAAAAATCGGTAATATTATAGCTCCGTCAAGCATGACTCAAAAAAATAGGATATATTGCGGAAAAGTAGCAATTTCTATATACTAATTGACCTGTCGCAACTTTTTTTTTAATCTCAACTAGAAAAAAATATGAATATTGTTCCATAAGCTTGGGACACACTGTATAATCTATCACAACCCACTGAAACAAAGTTTTCTTTCGATAGCTCCATCTTTGATTCAAAAATTAGGAAGGGCGGGATATTTTCATCCGTATTGAATAAATATTTAATTTTTGAGAACAGATGATAAGAAAACTAATCGTATTTTCTTTTGAGTTGTCTGACTTATGCTTTACTTTCCTTGACTTATACTTTGTGTCTCTTTATTTCATTCCCTGCGTCTACGAAAAGTTTCTTATGTGGTCGTAAAAAGTTCTTTATTCGCAGTTGGACACACAAGCAAAAGAACGCGTCAAGTTAAATGGAATATTTATGAGAGAGAGCACCCCAAGACATTGTAATTCGACTAACTATGGCAATAGAATTTAGCCGGGAAATCACTGTAATAAGGAATAAGGAGTAAAAAGGAATAAAAAACTTGATATAAAATTTGTTTTAGTTGCGTCTGTATAATGAACTAGAAGTTTTATCCCTTAGTCATAAATCTTATACATTTAGCAATATCTAGCTTATATATATATTTAGTATAATATCAATTTATTTTCAATTGTTTATACGATTTTGCTTTTAAAATAATTTTCAGTTCTCAAAATTAACTGCCGTCAAGAAATTTTGAGCAACAACTTGACTAAAAAAGTCAAGACCAGAATTAAGCAAAGTGGAATGACCTCGCCGACCTGGTAAATTGCGGCGATGCATGGGCGCGCGTATTCTGTTTTACCATTGAGCACATTTCAGTTAATATATACTCGTATAATATTCTATAGAATACTTCTAGTATATATTAACTGAAATATGCCGAGTGGTAAAAAAATACAAACCTAAAAATGTCTAGTTAATATAGACATTTTTAGATTTGTCATTAGGTGAAAAATTATTTGCTTTAGCGTAAAACTCTCAAATTGTCCTGAAATTTTGCCTATCCCCCTATTTTCGGGTATGCTGAATAAAAATCTAAAGTTATTTTTTGTGGACGAATGTAGTTTTTGAGGAAAAATAGCAGCATTTACGAAAATGGTGGTAAACAAAATTTCAGAAAATTTTGATAGTTTTACGCTAAAGTAAATAATTACCGAAAAATTTCAGTGGAAAACTGTTAAAAACTAATGTATACACGTAAAAATGTAATATAGGTACCTATTATCAATTTATATACAATTTTTACCGTTAAGAAACGCGCGCGAAATAACCCAACATCACGCCACTGTTTCCCTACTACCTCTAGCGCAGTCGCTTGTTGCTTCCTGATTCGACCAATCAACGTCGTTGAAGCTCAGAGAAAAGAAAGCGTAAATGCAAGAATATGTATGTTAAATAAGGATGAACAGCTTGTCGTCAACTTTACGACTTTCGCAGTTGCCACATATTCGGAAATTCCTTGATATTATCACAAGTATAAAAATATATTATATCTTTATACTTGTGATATTATTAAGTAAAAGACAAATTAAACATTATGTTTGCTTTAATAAAGTACAATAAAGATAAGGGACGTTAAAGACAAGTAAAAAAATGGGTAAATAAGGTAATTAATACGTTTCCTGTTTTAAATAAGAATACTTTCGAAATAAATGTGACAGCACAGATCTACTCTTTTTCCGGCCATTCCACTTTGCTTAATTCTGGTCTTTATTGTAACTCACCACTATTTCTCTTCCAGTTCCGATCTGCTTGCCTCGAGATGGCGACGACTTCACTGGTCGCATGGCGACGGTGACGGGCTGGGGACGGCTGAAGTACGGCGGAGGCGTGCCGTCCGTGCTGCAGGAGGTGCAGGTTCCCATCATGGAGAACCCCGTGTGCCAGGAGATGTTCCGAACCGCGGGGCATTCGAAGGTTATACTGGACTCGTTCCTGTGCGCGGGATATGCGAACGGGCAGAAGGACTCCTGCGAGGTAAGTAGTTGATATAACTTAAATTATAGTATACAGTGTGTGTGAGTTTGCGTTACAGACGCAGCAGCTTCGTAAATGTCAAGATATTAAAATTTTTCAAAAAGTACTTCTAAGTGATTTTTTGTGCTCTTTTCAACCCTCTGCTTAAAAACGCTCTCATTAAAAAACAAAAGAGCAGCGACATGTGCGGTGATTTTTTTAAATGGAACACCCTGTATTTTATTTCATAATTTGAAATCCTATCAAATGCTGAATATGACACCATTTTTATTTTTTCTTAAAAGTGATAAATAGCAATACAAAAAATTATAGGTAGTAGGCCATGGATTATTGCACAATTATTGAAAACAAAGCATGCTTATGAAGAAAAAAGTTATGCAAATAACTCATAACTTTGTTAATGATATTATTTTCATTTATTTCAATAAATACTTTGTTCCAAGTATACAGGGTATTCACGTATATTTTGACCACTACCTACAGGGGTTATTAAGAAAGTTAGAAAAAACATTTACATACAAGTTGTTTGGTTTTTCACGTATTATCTTTTAGTTAGGTCGAAAAAAAAATTGCATGTCGTAAACTTGGGAAAACCAATTGAACATAATATTTTTAAATGGGACACCCTATATAAGTTTACATGCTTGGAGAAACATTTTTTTCCTGATTTCAAAAATATATATGTTGTTGACATTTGCACTACATGACAGTTTTCGAAATATTCGACAGCGAGTACCATAAAAAAATTTAAAAAATACAAAGAACCAAAAATATTTAACACTAGAAACCAACAGTAATTAAAAATATTTAACGATTTTCGATTTAACCTCCTTAGTTATTTAAATATTTTCTAATATTTTCATTTTTTAATATTTTTTTTTTATAATTTATTGTAAACATTAAATATTAAATATTTCAAAAACTGTCAGTGCAAATGTCAACAAAATATATATTTTTGAAATCAGAGAAATTTTTTTCCCAAGCGTCTAAAATTATACAGGGTGTCCCATTTAAATATATTATATTCAATTGGTTTCCTCAAATTTACGACATGCAATTTTTTTCGATCTAGCCAAAAGATAATGCGTGAAAAACCAAACAACTTTTGTATTTAAACTTTTTTTGTAACTTTCTTAATAACCCCTGTAGGTAGGGGTCAAAATATACGCGAATACCCTGTACAATCCAGAATAAATATTCTGTAAACTTCGTTAGTACCGATAATTTTTTGTGTTGTTATTTATCATTTTTAAGAAAAAATAAAAACGGTGTCATATTCAGAATTTACAGGGTGTTCCATTTAAAAAAATCACCGTACATGTCGCTGCTCTTTTGTTTTTTTAATGAGAGCGTTTTTAACCAGAGGGTTGAAAAGAGCACAAAAAATCACTTAGAAGTACTTTTTGAAAAATTTTAATATCTTGACATTTACAAAGCTACTGAAGGGTAATGCAAACTCACACACACTGTATTATAATAATCCAATACAGTAATAAGATGTACAAAACACATAACTACGAATAGTACGAATCTACTTTATATCCACCATCTGTAAACGCCTTATTTAAACAAGAACTAAAACAAATTAAGCCAAAACAGCTATTCTCCTGGCTATATGCCACGCCGAGCGCTGAATTACAAAGCAAAACTTTGCCATATTTTGTCTAACACAGTTAGAACTACAAGGAAATACTTAGACCTCACATCGTAGGATGTCACTAACTGCAGACCGGTTTCGATCTTTTTATGATCTCGTCAGTACAATATAAATAGATGAATTAATTATTTCATTATTTCTTTCGTTTATACATTCTGCCAATAATAGATTAATTCTTATATTCATTCACTCACCAACTTGTCTATGCACATATCTGTTCATCCGTCCATTTCTTCCATTCCATCCATCCATTCATAAAAGATTTTCAGGTTTCCATTGGTCTCGTACTAAATGGTACCCAGTTTAAGTTATAACATCGTAAATCGTGCCTGGCCGATATAATACGCCGCTTCCTCTCCCATACAAGTATATGACTTTCGGGGTCAACATTGCAATCAAAATCCAATGCAAATTCGTTCATTTTAATATACACTTATATATGGGTTAATACCTACTACCTACTATTCTGCGATATGCAATATTGATGATGTATGGGAAGGGTCGGGCAGCTGAGACTGATTGATGATTGAATAGTGATGAGAATAAGATGAAAAAACTACCAACAAGAAAATGAAATATCTATAAGGAAGTACCAAAAAAATGAGGTGAATTTCCTCTAAATTAAGTGTATGAGGATACAAAATGAAGGACCTAAACATTTTACCTATCAATCGAAGAGAAAAAAAGAGACGATATATCTATTATCATTATAAGCATTTCCTTCAATAATTTACCGTTTCTTATGTATTATTTATGTATATTATATATTAAATTTATGTTAAATTCTATCTCGGTGTCGTGCTTCGTGTATAATCGATTACTTGTTCTAAGTTTTCCAGGGAAAGATATGTTTTAAATTAATTCGTTTTTGAGAAAATACACCAATTAGCTTCGCAGAATATGACTTCATCGAAAAACATTTAACTTTATCAGAGGCATGCAAGTGTACTTTTTTCAGTGCAAATATCTTGTAAATCTTACAAACTTTATTCTGAAAATTGAAGAATACGGAAAATTAAAGGAATTACTACACAGTAGACCTAAATGGTAAAATTAGAAAAGCCACACTAAAAAAAGACATGAAGGTGCATTAAATGTATCAAATTAACTGCTTCTTGGTGTAAAATTAAAGTACAGCCTATATGAAGATGGCACTAACTTTCACTGAAGATGACACTAGAAAGACTTTCACCAACTTAATTTTTTTTACATTAAATAAACAGATGCTAGATTAATTTATATTGAATTGAAAGCAAAAAATTTATATCCATACGCTATTTGAAAAATATATTTAATATAACTATTTAGTTACTAAAGTACTCCTGTACTTTAGTACAGGAGTACTAGGAGTATAGTGCTGGAGTGCCTCCAGCACTATAGCATAAAAATATTAATTCGTCTCTATACCAATACAGTGTGTTTCAAATTAAATGCAATACCACTGGTATCTTGGAAACTCTCAGAGATATAGACTGGGTTAAATTGGAGCAAAGTGACATTATTTGGTGTAATATGTCTCAAAAAATCAAGGCTAACATGATTAGTTTTGCAGATATTGGAAAAAAATCGAAATTTTGGAAATTCTTTATTGTAAAATTTCAGGCTTGCTTGAAATGAGCTATTGAGAAAAAGAACACTTCCTCATAGCAACTTTTACACTCTATCGAATGGCGCAAACAGTTTTTTAAGTAACGTTTCGCCTCTTTAGAACCATCATTGACTTCTTTTTTTCTAATATGGTCACATTAGTATTTTTACGTCATTGGACAGCATTTTTCCTTGTGAGTTCCATGATGTATCATATCACGCTAGAGTTGATGAATCATATGACACGGAAAAACCATCATCAAAATCATCTGCATCTGCCTGTATGTATCAACAAAAGAATAACGAAAAAGTAACAAATCCTTAACAAGAAATAACAATTAATTATAACAAAAATAAAGAACAATTAACAAAACAACAATAAATTATAATGAACAGTTAATGGCACAATAAACAAACTATAGCACTTAATAACATCATTGAAATCACAAGGAAAAATTCAGTTGAGTGGCGTAAAAATATTAATAGGGCCGTATTAGAAAAAATTAAGTTGATGATGCGGTTCTGAAGAGACGAAACATTAGTTAAAAGAAACTGTTAACGCCATTCGATAGAGCGTAAAAAGTTGTTTTTTTTAAGAGCTCTTCAAACAGACCTGAAATTTTACAAAAACGAATTTCCAAAATTTCCGATTTAACTTAGTCTTTATCTAACGGTGTCCAAGATACCAATATGTTACCAATGTTTGCATCCAATTCGAATCACAAAAGGAATCTGCCTTAAATTTTACAAAAATTCAATTAAACAGTTACAACGTATTCTTTATTGCGTTGGTGACTTTTTTAGATGACTGTGTATATATTTGAATTACACATGATAAAGGGTGGCCCTTATATTTGTGACACATTTTTAAGTCTAATAACTTTGCCTCTGAAAAACCTATAGGTAAGTTTTTGGTGTTGTTCGATAGAAAAACTCAAAACGTTTCTTTGTGTTGCAAAAAAAATACAAGGTATACCAAAGTATAAAACGATATTAATCAAAATATTGAATTCAAGAAATTCAATAGCAAGGGAAACTACATAATAATAATAATAACTAGGCTAATTTTTAAAAACTGTGTCTAAATGATGATGACCTCTTCTTGAACATTCTTCTACTCTAGACACCATATTTCGCATACCATTATGCAATATTAATGGAGCAATATTCTGGATTTCTGTTCGAATATTTTCTTTTAATAATTTGCGGATTATTAATGTAAACCCTCGATTTTAAATAGCCCCATAACCAAAAATCACAGGCTGTTAAGTTACATGACCTCGGGGGCCACTGGAGATCACCAAACTTTGAAATCAGTCGTCCTGGAAACATTTGCCGCAGGACATTCATAGATACGCGGGCAGTATGACATGTGGCGCCGTGCTGCTGATACCACATGTTTTCAGGAAAACATGTGGTTTCTTCATTTTCATCATCAAAAAAAAAAATAAGGTCCCGCAATTTCCTGGGCTGATACTGCACACCAATCAGTGACTTTTTGACTATGAAGAGGAGTTTGGTGTATTTCGTGGTGGTCTTGAGACCAGTAACGAGAGTTTTGTTTGTTTACATAGCCACACATATGAAAATGTGCTTCGTCAGACATAAATAAATTTTAGGACTAATCAACATTGTTTTCTAAAAACTCTAAAAAATTGTTAGAAAAAGCAAGTCTAGCTGCAAAATCGGTGTCTTTCAGCTCCTGCACAAGTTGAACTTTGTATGGTTTTAAGCGTAAATCTTATGCTTATGCAATATTCTTTGTAGGTTGCAGGCTAGTTCTTGAGAGTGCTGCTAATGTTTGAGATTGTCTTTTTGCAGATCGCTTTGGGCTTCTTAAAAATGCAACTCGAACTCTTTCAATATTTACAGGAGTTCTGACTGAAATAGGCCTAGCTGCAGGTTTCTTCTTCAGAGCTGACGCTGTGGTTCTAAATTGACAAACCCATTTTAAAATTGTGTTTCTACACGGAGAATTCAAATTAAATCTTGTGGGAAACTGACGTTGAGTATAGACAATAGACTCGTTATTTTTAAAGAAATTTTAAACAATAAAAGCGCGATGATTCATTTTTCGAAACCGGCAGTACGTTACTGTCTATTTGGCAATTATAACAATTATAAATCTCTATGGTTACACACAAAAAGATAGTAGTATACAGAATGTAACTTTACCTACATAGTTATTTTTTGTTTGACTTGAATTGTTTTACTTTGGTACACCCTGTATTTTTTTGCAACACAAAAAGGTTTTTCAGAGGCAAAGTTATTAGACTTCAAAATGTGTCACTACATTATAGGCCACCCATTATATCAGGATTTTCTTCATCTTTTCTATTTCTTTGTCAAATTTTGACTTATTTTTACAATTTTATATACCAAAAAAGGAAAATAAATATATCTATATCTGTTGTAAATCAGAATTAGATTACGTCTAGTTGTTTTTTTGTAATTTTTTACAATTTTTGTTTTTGTTTACTTGTAATTTTTAGTCTAGATTTCGTAATATTTAATATTCCAGAGAGCAATGTGTTTCATAATTGGGGCATAACTACTGCAATATTAATCTATTCCATAAAAAGTGTAGCACTGAGTTGGTAACATAACCAGTCCCGAAGTTTGCAAACGAGGGAAAGCCAAGGGATTTGTACCACCAGCTGATCACGTGGCATTCATGGGCTCCCTTTTTGTCGGCGACGATTAAGAGCGCAGTGGAGAGAAGCCTGCTAGATGTGCATTTTCATTAACCCACTACTAATTTCGACGCTGGTTTCCAGGAAATTTAAGCAATAAATCATATTTATGTAACCTATATATACTCTACGCTTGTGTGTACAAGCAAATTGAAATAAATTAAAACTAAGGAGTTGATTCACCTGTTAACTTTATGCCATAATTTATCAACATATGCGAATATTTGCCAGCCAGGATTTGACTCGAGGAGTTATGCTCAGATTTCTGTGTGGAAGAGGGGGCAGCATATTATTGTTTTACGACACATTATTGCACATTTCTTTTGTTAATAAAATAATAAAGTTGACTGAAAATATATCCTCAACACATTTTCAAATTAACAAAATAGTTAATATTGTATCGTAACAACGTATTTTATACAATTTCTAAATAAACGCGGTTTTTATACGCAAATCCAAAGATCATTTATCATTCAAATTAAAAAGCAGAGTTTTTGTTTCCAATGATGGTTTATATTAGGTACCTTAAAATAATTTCCCTTTTAAACCGGATCCTTCGCCATTTTTGTAAATGTTTCAATTCTAAGCTATATGAAAGAGGATGATATTAAAACAGATAAAAAAAGAAAACAATATTCATTGCTTTACAGAAAATAATTATTTAATCGAAACAAAAACTAAAAATACTGGAAACTGAAAAAGAGAATAAGTATTACTTTTTATATTTTTTTAAAGTGGATACTCGAAGGGCATGGTTCCTTATGAAACATCGTGAAAATAATTGAAAAAAATATTGATCTCATTTAGATGTTCCAAGAAATATATAGAAAACACTCTATATACTAGTATTTCGGCTTATTAGACCTTTTTCAATAGAGTAAATATCTATTACTAAATGTTTCCAAGCGCGTTTTCGTTATTTATTTGTTTACGAGCACCTACCCAGATTGATCCTACCATCTGGTAAAGCCCGAGTTTTTAGTCCCTTTTCCAAGAAGGCCGAAAATGTAAAATCTATCTGATCATTCGTAGTATAAGGATTTATAATTAAAGATTTTTTAATTTCCAATTGCTCCAACAGATCTAAGCGCTTTCCTTTCTTTTCACGAAGCAGTACCTTTACATTTTTCTGATCTATAAAATGATTGTTTTCTATACAATGCGTCGAAAATCCTGAATTTTTTGCGTTATTTAGTATGGATTTTTTATGTTCTTTTACTCTAGTAAGTAAGTTTCTCAAAATGGCGTCTATAAGAAACAACATAATACTCCTTTCTTTGTCACGAAACATCGTTGGAAAAGGAAGACGGCCCTCAGAATACATATGGAATATATCCTTTAAGGTAATCAGGAATCTCCTTGGGCATAATAAAGATTTATCAGTTACTGTTCTAGCTCTTGCTATCACAGGTTCCTAACTTGATAAGAATTATGTTTGGACCATGAACTTGTCAATTTAGATGGTTATCAGTGCATCAGGAAGGAATAATTTGACAATACTTTCTAAATTTGACACAATTAATGTTAGTTACACTGTAGTCATTAACAAAATACAAGTATTCTGTCTATATGAAAACGAATCACTTTAAATGCCAAGTCAAGTCATCAGAATGACATCAGTAGTAATAAAACAAGATTATCGTTATATATAAGGGAATCGTTATTATTGGAACTGGTTCTATGTAGATAACTTATTGCACAATAACAAAAACTGCCATTTTGACAGCTCCAAACGTATAACCCGAATTTTCAAAGGACGAATAGTATTTTTATTGTTTGGATAAATTTTAAAAATAGAAGCAAATATTTTAAACTGTGAAATAAATAGGCAATTGTGTGACCGATATTGCTTGCTTGATGATTGTCTATCGAGAAAATTCTTATCGGCCAACGACTTTTTGTCACTGCTGCCGCTCCATTAAAATGTACACTGTACAGAGTGATTCACTTTCGAGTGTGTAACATGGGTATCTCGCTTATTATAAAAGATAGACTGTAGGTTTAAATTCGGCAAAGTTGCGGAATTTTGTGGTCAATAAGTTGGCATAAACAAAACCCCCATATCTGCTTTTGTTTTTGAGTAAGAGACAAAAAAAGATTTTTTCCGGTTTTCATTTTCTGGCCATAACTTCTATATTTTTGAAAATATTGGCTTATCGTTTTCACATTATTAGGACACTTTCTTGAGACAAATACGATGCCGTAAACCGTTTTTTAAAAAAATGCCACTTCTATTGTAAATCATCGTCAACTTTATTTTTTCTTATGGGCACCATATTAGTTTTTCTCATATTTGAATAAACCGATTTTTTCTGAATACAACAATATAATATATGTTAATATTTGCCTAAAAAATAAGGGCATTATGAAGGAAAATAGGTATTTTTTTGAAAATGACTAGTTAGCCATGGCCATGACAGTCAGTTCTTGACAAACAACAAATGTCACTGATAATTGTTATAAACTGCATCTGTGGAGTACTTTTTACATTGACTAACGATGTATACAAACCGAAGAGAAACAAGATATAGATATTTATTACAGATGTAACAAAAATTTAAACAGAACAATTGAAGAATATTTAAACACATATCCTGAAAGACGACAACCATGCAAGACATATATTACTAAACTGTAGTGTAATTTAAGACATTATGGCAGATCCATACCTATTTCTTGGTTTAGAAAGACTGCCATAATTTCTTAAATTACAGTGCAGTTTAGTAATATATGTCTTGCATGGTTGTCGTCTTTCAGGATATGTGTTTAAATATTCTTCAATTGTTCTGTTTAAATTTTTGTTACATCTGTAATAAATATCTATAATATTTTGTTTCTCTTCGGTTGAATACATTGTTAGTCAATGTAAAAAGTACTCCACAGATGCAGTTTATAAAAATTATAAGTGATATTTGTGGTTTGTCAAGACTGACTGTCATGGTCATGGCTAACTAGACATTTTCAAAAAAATACCTATTTTCCTTCATAATGCCCTTATTTTTTAGGCAAATATTAACATATATTATATTGTTGTATTCAGAAAAAATCGGTTTATTCAAATATGAGAAAAACTAATATGGCGCCCATAAGAAAAAATAAAGTTGACGATGATTTACAATAGAAGTAACACTTTTTTAAAAAACGGTTAACGGCATCGTATTTGTCTCAAGAAAGTGTCCTAATAATGTGAAAACGATAAGCCAATATTTTCAAAAATACAGAAGTTATGGCCAGAAAACGAAAACCGGAAAAAAATTTTTTTTTTGCCTCTTACTCAAAAACGAAAGCAGATACGAAAGCAGATACAACGGGTGTTGTTTGCGACAACTTATTGAGCACAAAATTCCGCAACTTTGCCAAATTTAAACCTACAGTCTATCTTTTATAATAAGCGAGATACCCATGTTACACACTCGAAAGTGAATCACATTGTACATTGAAATTACTATAAGTTGCATTTCTACAGATATTATATTTGATACCTGAATATAAAGTAAACCAGGTATAGAAAATCCATCTCTGGAATCGCGCCCTAGTCTACGGAGTCTAAATTATTCAATAACATTATTAAGTTTTCAGATTAAGTTTTTATGCTGAGCACGGAATTACCCGTTTTTCAGTAATGGTAAAGTGATGGCGTTTTATCACTCACCTTAATGTTATAACATAGGTAACACTGGTACAAATTAAATCCACCACCTGTACACGTTGAAAACCTTTTAGCTAATCCTCAGCATTTCTGTCATTAAAAATACACGGATAATGAAGCAGATATATAGAAGTTATACTGGTTTTAACACGTTTTATTATCCCTTGAACACGTCTACGTCAGGCAATTTGCCGTAATGTTACTGAGGTCTGTTGTTTCCTCTAGTTAGGTGACAGAAATACTATTCAAGTGACAATTATAATACACTTTTTTTGCACTCAAGAGAATGGAGCTTGTCAGAATGATTAATTGTCTGAAATAAGATAGAGATTTCCACAAATCTACCTATTAGGGGAGCGTAACAGATGAACTGGTCTTATAGCGGAATATTAATTACTGGAATACTTACAATATTTGAATTGTGTTACATTTAAACGAATAGAAATGTTTATGCAAATATTTTTTTAAAATGGATATCAATAAATATCAATGTTAAATACACTAAGAAATTTGATTCACAAGTGATAAATACCTTCATGTGCATGTGATACTCCTGCCATAGATAATACCAAAACGGCATTCATTCATCTAAATTATAGTTAAAAATGAGTAACTGAATGTTCAACTTGAATCTGAATCAACTGAATTAACTGAATCAACTATTGGAAGCTATAAATGTTAATATTTCAACTTAAAAATGCAGTGACTAACAACTTGATTCAAATATAAATTATAGGTATTATTATATTATAAAAGGCAATATTCTGAGTGTAACTAAGTAATATAAACATCTTTAGCTGAAATAGAAAAGAAAGCATATAAAAACCATTTTTTCTTATTTAAAAAAGTAATCCCTACCAGAAATTTTCCTAATAAAAGTAAAAATACCTCTGAAGATGCTGCAGTATCGTACGAAAGTATCCTGGTGTCAAACATACTTTTGTTTTTAGGAAACTCCTGTCTTGAGTATAAGTTTGTTGTAACTCCTAAATATGTAATGATTTTTATTTTATTTTTACACCTGTAAGTAGGTTTATAATGCACTGTTTTTAGTTTTGAGTTTTAACCATGTAGTTTTCGTAAAAGAGAAATATCAACAAGTTATACGAATCCGTTATTGTGATATATACATAGTAATTACTTATTATACAAGCACTAGAACTCTACTGTGTTCTTTTTCCTTTTTATGTCCCCTAATTAACTTACTCTTTATATTAGGAAAAAAGTCAAGTTATTGAAATTTTTCTCATTGTATTGAGACAAAATTCAAGATATTGAGAATAATCTCAATTCATTAAATTTCCTAAAAATAAAAAGTATGTTTGACGCCAACGTACTTTTGTAGTTTCGTATCTACCTTGAATTGTCTAATAAATTTGAGTTGCTGATCTACCAATTTCTTATTTCTTATTGCAAGCGCATCGATAGTTGATTTACGTATAGGGTAAGTAGTAAAACAAGCAAAAGGTTGTCATCAATATGCCGACCTACACTTTAACGAAGAAGCAGCTTGCTGAAAATGCACTTCTCGGACAGTGTTCATCGCCCACATGTCTGTAAATTATGGAGATTCACCGATATTGCCAGAGGCTGTTTGCTGCAAAAGTTGGCAGTTATGGAAATCCACATATGTAGAAAAGTACATTAGAACACTTTAAAAATACCTGGACGTAGAAGTAAAATATAAATATATAATTACAAAACTATTTCATCAAAAGAAAATCGGGCAAATATAGAGATACAAAATTATTCCAACAAAATATAGTCAGTCAACATATATACATACTTAGATAAAACCAAGAGAGACGGAGAAACAACTTTACCCCATATAAACAATATGGTCGAGGTACACTTGCACCGAATAGGTCTAAATATTTAGAAGATATGTTTTAAAAGGACAAATAATCGTAGCAATAAGCAGGACACTACAAAAATATGATAAATTTAACTAATTTTTCATTAACTGCCAGAAAAATAGCACATCGATACACTCCTTAAGCAACCAACATAAATGTGAAGATTAAAGACATACGTAAATAAGAGTCTGCTGGACCAAAATGACTCGATACTAATCATGACTATTCTGTTTTATACAACAAGTAAAACATAAGAAAGATCCCACTTCTGAGCTTATACGGTCTGTATATTTAAGCCCACTTAATGATTTTATATTTGCTTACAAACTTAATTAAGCAATTTTAACAATTAATAATTAAGTCATTAATTAGTAGGGGGTGCAAATGCGGCCTAGCGAATAACAATATGCCGCCCCCCTCCTATACGTGTCAGACTTCCGGGCTAATCCTTGTGATTATAATGAAGGATAGATATATCTTCATTATTATTTAGGTTGTTAAATCAAGGAAGCTCCTCAATTTTATTATTATTATATTATCGGAAACAGAAATATAGGTAACATGTGGTCAATTTATTTCAATAAACATGTGCTTTTTTATTTACATGCCTATGTAAATCTTATTTCACTTAATTTGGGTCAAATCATATCTGTTCCAACTAGTAATATTTTCCAGTTTCTTAAGAGATATAAATAGTAATGAAACATTAGTAAACACCGTCCTTCCCCTAATATCGTTTCAAGTTATAATAAACAACAGGTATTCATTCCCAGAAAAGCTCTATTTATACACAGTTAGATCATTAGATATCGACCCTTACATCCACACCATCCAACCTACCAAAAATTTATTAATACTAACTAAAAAGATAAAGCTAAATATAAATAATAGGCTGAGTGCATCATAATATTAATTTTTATATAAAGATTATACCATGTATTATTAAATATATTAAATATCACACTATAAAGTAGTTAGAGATGATTTTTTCATGAATAATATTAATTTTTATAGTAAAATATATGCAGGGTGTCGCAATAGGGTCTAATATCGGCCCTATGGCCGGTTTTGGAAAAATCGATTTAATGAGAATGGTGCAAAATTAAAAGGCGCACATTTTCAAAACTTTCGCAAATATACAGGATGGCCCACTACACAGGGACGCCTTCAAGGTTAATTTTTTTAAACGGATTACCACCTATATCTTTGGATTCAAATTCAGCGTAAAATTCTCTTTAGACGATCATGTTTTTTATTTTCGGCGTTATTAATAATATATATAAATCGTCAGTTTCCGTGTTTTCGCCGATAACTCACGAACGGCTGCATATATGGCAGATAACGTTCCGACATTTGTATCAGCATAAAATCTGGTGCAACTTTTTTCTAATTCAAGCCACCCTGCATCTCTTACCGTTTCGGAGATCCCAATGGTGGCCAAAATTAACACTTATTACTCGTATAATGTACCGTTCTTTAAGTGATACATTTTTCTTTTCCAGGGCGACTCGGGAGGGCCCCTCGTCCTCCAACGACCGGACGGTAGGTACCAGCTGGCCGGGACGGTGTCGCACGGCATCAAGTGCGCAGCACCTTACCTGCCCGGAGTGTACATGCGGACGCAGTACTTCAAGCCGTGGATCACGTCGATCACCGGCGTGACGTCGCCGTGAGACAGTGTGTTGTGATGTGTTAGAGCAGGCGGGAAGAACTAGGAACGGACCAAATTTGTATAATGCATTTTAGTTTCTTTTATTTTTTGTTTATTTATTTATTTATTTATTTATCTTTTTTCTTTATTTCTTTATTTTTTCTTTATATTTTCTTTTATTTTTTTATTTTTTTAAACCTTCCTTTTAGAAAATATTTTAACTTGAAGCGAAATTTCGGATACCTTCGTTTAGGAAGTTTATTATTCATTATGTTTTCGTTTTCTGACTGTTGATTTTTTTTTAAACTGTTTATGTTTGTTTTTGGCAATTCGATAATCGTAATACGTGTCTATATCAACGAAAATTTGTGTTTCCATTTCTTTAGTCATAGGACATCTTTTTTACTTACGTTTTAGAATAAAACTTAAATTTTTAAAACTTAGTTATCATATTTATTTCGTACCAATAGAAATGAAGATTGAAAAAAATGATATTCCCCCTGCTCTAACATGCCAAAAAGACAATATAAAACGCCATCCGAACTATAGTGAACTTTATTAAGTGTGATGAACTTTTACCTGAAGAGTAAATTGTTTATTGTTGTTACTGATTGTATGTTTGTAATTATGTATTTATATTTATTTATTGTATAAGAAATATATTTAGTTACTAAAATGTTGTCTTTTTATTTACATAATCAAGACTATTCTATAGTGTCAAAATATAACTTTATTTAAAAAGAGAATTAAATCTTTTTAGATAAAGTTTTCTACAGTACAGCTGAATTTTTAGAAAGTTATCATCAATCATCAAAAAAACTACCAGATTAAACTACTTAGGGTAAACTGGGTATAGACGCCTATTGGGGATAGATCGCAATATGCCAGTAAAACAGTAATTTGATTCAATAGTACTTTTCGCCTAAATCAATCTATAGTCTAGTTAATCAATATGCGTACACAATAATTCTACATAATAATAGCTTATTTATAAGAAATTTAAGCTTTACAAGGTAAGTGCTTGACTCAGTAATAGCTTTAATATATGCAACCATCGGAAGAAATAAGAGTTTTATGTGATAATGAATGTTTACACATATAAATTTGATTTTATATTGTCAATGTCCCTTCAAAATGTACTTATGTAATAACTTCGTAGACAGGCATCTATCCCACGCATTAATTACATTAAAGGATAGATGCACATATGCAATGGATGATGGATGCCAGTTTTGTAACCAATGGGAATAGAGCATAAAGTCCGGGATTTTTAAATACAAGTAATGATAGTACGAAAAGTAAAATTTTTAGATGAAGCAATATTTTTACATGAGGAACATGCCGAAGTCAAACGTCAAAGAAGTGATGAAAGCTAAAAGAAAAATTGAGATGTAGATACCTACTAGATTTTGTGTTGCGTAAATTAGACAACCCTGAAATCCGAAGCCAAATGCTATCCGGAAGGGGTTAGACATTGAAAACACACAGACACACATTCCATATCCCCGAAATTGCCAGTGCCGAGCTGGAGATCCAAACCAGACCAAATTACAGAGAGTACCAATCGTTGCAATATTATATTATATTTTGTTACTCTGGAGTAACTTTTAGTGCCAAAGGGTTTTATTTCTTGCATGGCCTCCATTTCGCAATTGAAAAGTTTTTCTTTTCAAATTTTCAAACAAAATAATCCTAATAAGCGTATATTTACTATATAATTACTATATAACGTAGTTTATTATTAAACGTAATTTATATTAAAGATTTACTATATAACGTAATAATAATAATAATAATAATAATAATAATAATTACCGCCGAGGTAATATATTCAAAATGATTTCTGAAGCTTAGAGTTTTATAAAAAATAAACCCTAGATCTTTGCTAGATTTACACCTTTGTAATATTTCAGAATTGATCTCATAATCAAAAATTACAGGATTTACTTTTCTACTGAAGGTAATTACTTTACATTTCGCTACATTTAGGTCTAGCTTATTTTTATCTGACCAGATTTGAAGTCGTGATAAATTTAACTGTAATTTTGTATAGTCCTCTACGTTGTTGACTACACAAAAAAGTTTAACATCATCAGCATAAAGAAGCTTTTCACACTGCAAGATGTCAGCAAGATCGTTAATGAATAAAAGGAAAAGCAGGGGACCCAGATTAGATCCCTGTGGTACGAGAAAAGTTGTTGCATAAATCGTAGATTTATAGCCATTGAATGTAACATATTGGGATCTGTCAGATAAGTATGATTCAAAAATTTTTATTAAATTTGCATTAAAGCCAAATTTAGTTAATTTCTCCAATAACATCACATGATGTATTCTATCAAACGCTTTTGAAAAATCGATATAAACCACATCAATAATGCTTATATAGCTTCGAGAACTTCTCTTTTTGTTACTTTGAATACATTAGATATAATGAAAATCTTATAATATATGCTAAACAAACACCTAGTAGAACATAAGTTTAGTATAAACTTACTTAAGTTTTCCTTTCTAAAAAGAAAAATAGAGAAGACACAATGTATCAAGACCTACCATGGGAATAATTTTCCAGGAATATTAAAACACAGTTTAATTTTATTGACTTTGTGGTTTGATTTTGCATACTTATTAAAGTAAACTACGTTAAAAGTTCAAACCTGTCAGCGTTCTTAAAAAGTTTCAATGCATAATATAAAGTATACATCAAGTTTTCCATTCTTTAACCTTTAAATATAAGTCGGCTGGAATAATCTGAAAAATTTGCATTCAGGTTGCAGGATGGAACTAATGAAATCTCAGAAATTTGCATAATTGAGAAAAATCTAAAGAAAATGCTATTATTCGTTTTTAAACAATGTAAAGTTGGATTCATACTTTCTTAACTTGACTTGGAACTTTTCATAATATGGTAAGAAACAAAATATCTGCATACTGCATACATGTCTGCAAAATATCTGATTTTGAGAAACACCGTAGTGCCCTCTTTCGGTCTTTGCTACTATCCGTCTGACAATTATTCTCAAATTGACAGACCGATAGCGACCTGCGCTTCTCCACAGGTGCAATTACAGCAGACACCACTATTGTAGTCGCTGAAGAAGACAATCCATCGATTTCACTACCTATGGTCTTCTGACGAACAACAAACCGGGCAGTACTGCTGGCTGGTCCCGAAGCAAACTGTGGCGGCTTCCATATAAATGTCGGAGTAATGGAATGCTAATCGGGGCACATAGTGCGTAGAGTAGTCGTTTTCGGCATCTCCTTAATAAATATACCTAATAGGTACACTTTCTTTTCCTTTTTAATCATTTTCATGATTTATTCTGGGTTGGTATGTTATTATAGGGGTAAAGGAAACTTGCAAATTAGGGTCCGTATTTAAAAAATGAAGTTGATGGTTCTGGAAAAACAAAACATCACATTGACAATCTAAATGTCCTGCCCAATAGAGAACAGAAAGTTGCTTCGAGAAAGTGCTCTTCATTTTTCTATATCTGCTCAAATAAGGCTGCAAAAAATAAATACGAATTTCCAAAATTTTGTTTTTTTTTTCAAATATTTTGCGAATTTGTAACAGCCTGTATAGATATAATTTTTAAATATATTTCTATGACATATATGAAGATTGTGTGCATTTACAAAACGTAGTTACTTAATAAAGATTTAAAATATATATAAATATACAGTGTGTCTACTTTTAAGTGTATACAAATCGATAAAAAGTTTATTTTGTGAGATATTCTCAAAAACCTTTTTTATTTGAAATGTTTTCAAAAACGCTTCTTTTGACGTTATTAATTTTGTCAAAATACAAGTCCAGAGATGGCTACGATTTTTTTTATACCCCCCCCCCCCTATTTTTCAAACCATTTGGTCATTTTTTATTTAAAATCTAATACAACAGCGCTAATCAGGACCTGTAAAAAACCCCCATTTACCAAATTTGAACAAAACGTATAGAGGGTGTTCGGTTCTACACCGTGTTAAATTTATGCAAAATAAGGACATCAAAGGCACCTGGCGAGTCAAGCGTGCCATGGAATTATTTCAAAACAGTTGAAGAATTAACAGGACCACCCAAAGTATTGACGGACGAAACTGCAAGAAGAAATATACAGGATGTTTTTCTCTTACAGCGTCTGAAATAGTTTTATTTTTTTCGATTTTTATGAGGGTCAAGTTTGCCTTGGATTTTTGAAACGATGTTACTAAACGTAAAATAAATTTATTTTACATTCTCACAGAGATGACCTCATATGTAGGGGTACCTCATATGTATGTCATGTGGAGGGGGAGTCCTGATTGCAAGTAGAACCAATTTCTCTGCCAGTGCTATCGACCTGTCTGAATTTAGAGTAAGTTTTCCCGCGATTGACATTGTCGGCATTAAGTGCGGCTTCCGTCAATGTACTCTCTTTATATTTGTGCTATATATTCCTCCGAACACCACTGCTTATACACTGGAAATGTTCATTGATCAATTCGAGCTATATGTACATAACTTTGACAATATTGTTATTGTCGGTGATTTCAATGTACCTGGTTTTACGGCATCCTTGGATGATCCTAAATGTAGAGTTCTTAAGAGTTTTTGTAATTTCCTGTCAATTGATCAGTATAATAATGTCACTAATGTTAATGATAATATACTAGACCTTGTCTTGTCAAAATCCAGTTGTGAAGTTGCTCGCGAAAGTGTTCCTTTCGTCACTGAAGATTGTCATCACCCCGCTATTTTTTTTACGTGTGAATTACGCGCTCAACATCTTCAAAAGTTTCCATTTAATCCACTTCATAAATCATATAATTTTAGGAAAGCAAACTTCCCCGAGCTTTATAATACAATGACGCATGTTGACTGGTCTTTCTTGAATGCATTTCATAATGTCGATTTGGCGTGCGATGCCTTTTATACAAAATTATATTCCATAATCGATGAATATGTACCACAATATGCTACAAAGACGCATAAATATCCGATTTGGTACAGCTATGAACTTAAACAAACAATTCGGCAAAAAGAACATTTCTTCAGACAGCATAAAAAACATAAAAACTCGTTTTATTTTAATAATTTCAAGAAGTTAAGAGCCAGAGCAAAAACACTCGCCAACATAGATTATAAAAATTATTTACTGACTACAGAAGGTAATATAAAAGCAGATCCAAAAAAATTCTGGAGTTTTATCAACAACAAAAAAGGCACTAGTAGGATTCCCGATACAATGCACTACACTGACAACAATTCACTCAATAACCCCGCTGGCATCGTCGAGTCCTTTAAGCATTATTTTGAGAGTGTTCTGATTCGATCAGGTGCCACAGATTTTGAAAATATTAGCAAAAACATGGATGTTAACCTGCCCTCAGTAAATATCAACTATTTATCTTGTGATGAAATAATAACATCAGCAAAAAAACTCAAGGACAAATTAACTTGCGGTCCGGACTTGATTCCTAGTTTCTTTGTCAAGGATTGTTGTCACGTGTTAGCGCAACCATTAGCCACATTGTTTAATCTGCTACTTATACAGGGCAGTTTTCCTGATGTTTGGAAAGTAGCAAGTGTCTGTCCCATTCTTAAGAATGGTGATCCAGTTGATATAACTAACTATAGACCCATCACTTTATTGTGCAATTTTGCGAAGGTTTTTGAGATGTCCCTATACAGTAGAATTTATCCTCTTTTTAAAAATATTATATCACCTGTACAGCATGGTTTCATGGAAAAAAGATCAACTAACACAAATCTTGTTTGCTTTAACCAGTTTATTTCTAATGTCATTGATCATCACGGTCAGGTGGATGTATTGTATACCGATTTCTCGAAGGCCTTCGATAGGATTGATCATAACATACTTTTGCATAAACTTAAGAATTACGGATTTTGCGATAACTTACTAAAGCTCTTTTCGTCTTATTTATCATGTCGTTTCCATTATGTCACATATAGTGGATACAACTCGAGTCACTACCTTATTACTTCTGGAGTACCTCAGGGCTCTAATTTGGGTCCTCTACTATTCTCTATTTTTATTAACGACATTACTACTCTTCTCAATTGCAATCAGTTAATCTATGCGGACGACTTAAAACTGTATTTTTCTATATCGAGTATAGATGATTGTGCTTTTCTTCAAAATGATTTGAATGCGGTTGCGAGATGGTGTGATCTGAATAACTTACATTTAAATATGTCGAAGTGTAAAGTAATTTCTTTTACACGTAAACTGAATCCTATACTTTTCAACTATGAAATTAACTCAGACTTCTTGATACGTGCAAAGTCCATCAAGGATTTGGGTGTTTACTTTGACGATAGGTTAACATTTTCGGAGCACATACAACGTATAGTTTCTTCTTCTCTTAGGATGTTAGGTTTTGTGATAAGGCAAGGTCGTGATTTCCTCGGTAATGATGTACTGTTCAGGTTATTTTATGCATATGTCCGCTCCAAGTTAGAGTATTGTTCACTTGTTTGGAATCCTATGTATAATGTTCATATCAATCTCATCGAGTCGGTTCAAAAAAGGTTTTTAAAATTCCTCACGTTTCGTTCAGACAGAAGATATCCTGCAAGAGGCTGCGACTATAAACTTTTGTTAACTCGTTTTAATTTTGACTCACTACAATTTAGAAGATACTTCCACAGTCTGAAATTTTTACACGCACTCTTGCATAACCATATCGACTGTCCTGATATATTAAGCCAGTTAAATTTTCTAGCAGTTAGATCAGCCAGTCGTGCTCCACTAACATTTTATTGTTCTGCTGTCGACACTAATCTTGGATTAAAGTCTCCCATTAGCGTTATGACACGTAGCTATAATGGCATTTGTAACTCCTGTGATGTCTTTAACTGTAATGTAAAAAGTTTACATAATGTTTTTAGAAGCGTTAGTCAACTTTAAATTTTGATACTTTAATTAAATCGAATTTGAGCACTTACTTATATATACATGTTTTTTTTTTGTTGTGGTTTAAGTCACACTGTAGGTTTGCATACACGTATTTTTTTTTCACTTTTGATGTTTTCATGTTCTTTTATATTATACTTTGTTCTGTAATTGGTGTTTACACTGTTGGACAAATAAAATTATTATTATTATTATTATTATATGTAAAACAAATATCTCGCAGAACGCAATTATAAAAATAAAAATTGATCTGTTTCAGTATTGTATTATTTCAGATATATTCAATATCAACAACCCCACAAAACAAAATTGCCTTAATATTCTCCTACTCTTCCCAAGGCTATAAACCTGGATCATCTCTATTTATTCTTAAATAAGGAACCAACTTCCAGTTTCAAAGTCTCAAATTTACTGACGGAGTACGCGCCGCGAATTTCTAACACATTTACAACTACACGATGAAAAGTGCCTAAAGCCAGACCAAATCAAGACAAGAATGCTCGGAAAAGTTTAAAATAAAAGTTTTTTTCATACATATGTTACAGAAAATGTACACGTTATAGGAGCGTTCTGTTCCAACTTCTGAAAATAAAAGTTGCTTTCATTTGCTGAAAAATATCCTCAAAGGGACGTCTAGAACAAACTAGAATAAAAGAAACATTAAAGTAACTTCTGATATCATAGTGGGATATAAAATGCAACTGTCTCGCACTGGCTTATTGCTTGCCACTTCACCAATTTAAGTAATTTTTCGACAACTCCTTGCGTAACTTTTTAAGTTACAGTCACTGATTGGGTTCATTCAATGAAATAATCACGTCTGCTTTTTATACACAAAATATAAGCCTTAAAATATGCCTACTCTGAAAATGTCAACTTAATTCAATAAGCCGTTAACGAAGTAGCAGTTTCATTAGCATGTGGCACTCTGACGGGTATATAATAATTGCGAAAACGGTCAGTGTCTGCTGGTTGGTCTCGATAAAGGATGTGGCGACTTCCATGGAGATGCCGGAGTATGTCAGAGGACTCCGCCTCCACCTCCGTCATGTCCAACTCTCTGAAAGTCAGCATCTAATACTAACACTCATCGTCACACTCGTATAAAATATCAAATGACGTCAGAGCTCGAGCGCGCTCGGCGAACTACGGACAATATTTATGATACTTTTAGTGGACTAGATTCCAGAAAAATCTAGTTTTTTGTGTATTACCTTGAAATTGTAGGATCTTCCTCGTGGTGAATTAAAAAAGTTCTGAGTGCGAGCCCATTTATGAACACTTCACGTTTTAAATCAAGTTTAGATATAAAAGAATGTAAGGGAATTAAATAATATTTAAAAAATGATTAATGTAGAGGCTGTAAATCCTTCTTTTAACAGAAAACGTGATTTGAACTCTAATTTAATATTTAAATTAAATCATTATATACTACGTAGAATTATTAAACTTTATCAAATGCGAGGCTAAAAACATTTACATTTAATTTTGTTACATGCCAACTTACAAAGTAAAATAAGTTTAAGCTTAAAGGATCTTCAAACATAAATCACTTATAGTTTGTTGAAGTACCTATTCTCCCAGCTCAGATGTTCTGCCAGTAGGAAAAAGAAAAAGGGATAAGGACGCCGTTGTAACTTTATAACGTCATAATTAATTTATATTGCAATGTGGTAATTATTTTAAGCAACAGTGATTATCTTAAAACTTTAAAACTAAATAGTTCAATTAAACATAGAAATTAAGTCTTCATTCTTAGGTCAAATTTGACCTAAGAACAACATAAATCAACTTAATAAGCAATAATAGTAAATATCTAACCACAATTTATAAAAGAGTAGGCAGACAGACATCTGTAGTTTACCTAAATAAAATTATTTTACAGTCTCAACTTCTATAAATTGGGTGACTTTATTTATAAGTCTTTTTAAACTTGTTAGTATTTAAGCTACCGATATTGAGTACATAGCACTCGAAATATATACATTTAGCATTGCTAATAGATAGATATGTGCAAAAAGGTGTATTGTCTTATTTAATTAATCCTTAACAAACCTTAAATTAACTAGTAGATCTAGCTTGCACTTGAAATATTTTTTCTAAATTAAAGAAAAAATGTAATGGTGGGGTCATTTATAACCAATCACCTGGTACCTAACATGTATTATAATTCCAAAATATAAACGAAAAAACGTTAAATATATATACGAATCGAACACAAAATTCCGAATTTTAAACTAATTTATGGGATCCCAATTATTATAATGTCAATAGATAACAAACATTATTTTAAAATAGAACGTCAAAATATGTTGAATGTATATTTCATTTTCCAGAAATTGATTTTACAGTATGTGTATATACTTTTTATTATAGATATATAGATAATTCATTTGGTGTTTTTACAGTATAATTGGCATTTTCCTGTATGGCAGTTATCTCTAAATAAATATTTGCTTTACATTGAATTAACTAGAATTGCTGTATGTTTGCAAAGCGCATAGAATAACATAATGGGTGTATATAAAATAAAATGTTTAGTTTCAGGGATGCAATACAGTTCTTATACTCATATACTACAGGATATAACAAACAATTCCAGCTTTAAAATTAATACAAGCAATAACGTAAAGAATAATTAATAATAATAATATCTCTACGCCTCATTCTAATCACAAGGATTAGCCCGAAAGTCTGAGGCTTGTGTGGGAGATGGGGCGACATATTATTATTTCGTGGACTGCATTTGCGTCTCAGTAACGATTTAGGTTCTGTACGCCCTAACCACCATTGGGTGCTGGAATGAGGGAAACCTGAAAAAGTTCGTTAGCTAGTCAAACATCAACTGATTTTAATCTCTCACATTAACACTAAGATTACATTCTTTCCATTCTAGGCCATCGCCAGGATGGTTGTCAATCGTCAATCCATCCCTGCGAATAAGCCTTAATCTATGGGTAGACAATTAAATTAAAAACTGTCTGATGGAATGGGGATTCGAACCCACGACCTATGGGTTAAGCGATTGAGACACTAAACCCTGAGCCATCGGCTCGCCAAAGATTCTACTTTTATATAGATATAAGATATAAAAAACATAAACAGACTAAAATACAAAGAGCAAACAAAAAAAATTGGACAAAGATCTTTCAAATTTATAGCATCAAGAATTTATGCAAATATTCCAACAAATCTTAAGGATGAAAAATATTACTTTAGATTTAAAAAACAAGTCAAAGCATGGTTAACAAATGTGCCACGAAATATTATACACAATTTGATTAATATTGAGCAAAATAATTTTACAAATATTAAAATGACAAGGATACCTACTCAATACTTATACTCACCCTAAATTTGGTTCGACTTACTGTCCTCCTTCACAGTAAAAAAATCCGACTGATTTTAACACTGAATCAACACTCATCAGTGTGTATATAGTCCACACTTGGCAGTGTTAGACATTTCGGTGTATTATTACATTACATAAAGGTAATTTAACACAGTAGATTTTACAAGGTAATGTGTAATAGTTAATTATTCACCGTGTAATTATTCCGTATTTATGGCGGAGTGATTCATTTTTAACACACGGTTTTGTAAATTTTACTACAATTTATGAGTACTTCTACAAACTTGGCGGATATATCGTTCGTGTAATATGAGTTCTAAAAGTTTAGTTATTATACTACCCAGTTTGTGTTAAAAATAACACTGCAGCAAATTACGATTACCTACCATTTAGTAATTTTACCATTTGTCTTTTTTTACTGTGTTGTTTAATCAACGGGGTTTATACCATACTGAAATTAGCTACTTGTGCGTTTCATTTTTTGCTCTTACTTTTGCTCTGTTGCTTATTTTTATGGGCAAAATTGAATTGAATTTTTTTTGTTTTTTTGTGTTTTTTTCTTTTTCCTTTTTTTAGTTTTGGTTTTGGATTTTGGTATTTGCTAAGAATACAAGCTACATAGTAGCTTCTGGGGAGTATCTCTTTTTTTTCTATTTCCTGTGCAATTTACTGAATGTAGAATTAAATGTAACATGTAAGTTCTGGAAGTTCTTTTTTTTTTTTGTAGAAACTGGTCAGGGCTTGCAACGAGCCCCGACTCATCGCTGCAGCCGTGCCAGAAGTCCAGGTCGTGACTGCAACTACTCCTCCCCACCGGTCAGTAAGTAGTTGCAGGTTCCCAAATGGTGTGCCCTCAGTAGACGTAGTGACCCCAGGATGCATCCGACTTACTAGGATCTCGGCAGAGTTCCTGCAAGCCGGAATGGTCTTCAGTTCAGATAGCAGCGTTGTGCGAACTCCTCCTAAAACACCGATAATGAGGACTACCAGCATGACTTTGTGACCAGGATATAGCGTGCGAAGCTCGAACAGGAGATCTTGGTATTTGGTCCGCTTTTCCTCCTCCTTCAGGACTATGTTTGATTCCGCTGGAGCGGAAAACTCGATGACGTACATAGTCCTGGTTTATTTGTCGAGGAGGACAATGTCAGTCTTATTAGCGTGTATAAGCCTGACGGTTGGGAACTGGTAGTTCCAGAAAATCTGGCATATGTCGTTCCCGACGACGGACTCTATATCTCCTGGCAAGTAAGGCGGCACTGGCTGTTGGTCTATCTGATACGAATGAATAAGGTGGTAGTATAGCACTCGTAAAGCCGCATTGTGGCGATGGATGTACGCCATTATTTTTATTATGTATTATTAATTTATTAATTATTATTATTATTATTATTATTATTATTATTATATAAATTTTTGTTTTAAGTTAGTAGTAAGAATACATATTTCTCTTGTATTAATAGATATAAATATAATATAATAATGCAGATATAATAGTGGCAGAATTAGAAAAAATAAACCTAACATGAACTGAAAATTGTAGAGGATTATATACAATTTTTTACGTGGATATATATTAAATATTATAAAGATTCAATAGTGTCTGTGCTTTAACAAAATATAGTTATACCGAAAAATATAGAATTTGTAACCTAATCATTTCCACGATTTAAAAACCCCGACGCTTTAAAAATCTGGCGAAGGCGCCAGTAACAAGTATGCGAAATAAAAACGAGATTTTTATGAACATACCAGTTACTTTTGTTTATATTTTCAGAGCAATGAAAACATTTTACATCCACGTAGGCTATGTAAATGGCTTCGCTCCCGAGTTCACATGCGTAATTTTCACATATTTTACAAAGAAAAACATTTTTCCCGTGCACGCGTGAACGGCGTAGGTCAAAATTTATGCAAAATCGACCTTCATAAATAATGAATGAACCGATGTTATCAACGCGAAATAAGCTGCGAGCACGGGACGCAAACTGCTGCCTATTATACTGTTGCACTTTCCTATCGATTTTCAGCATAGAAATTCGTCTAGCCTAGCTCCGGTTGACAGGAGGTAGTCAGCGAGTGCAAGCTGAAAATCATTACATCATTGATGGACTAGGTGCCAGCCGTTTGAATGTCCGTCCTACCTATGGATGTAGTTGTACAGCTAACTTTAAAAAGGCCAGATAGGCAGCAGTAAGCTCACTTAAGACCACCTTATCACTGCCAATGGCGCGTTGCATTTTGTCCCTTATAAAAAAGGATTATTCTTTTCTGTTTCTTATTGTCTCTAATAAAAAGAAAAATCTATTAAAGACAATCAGTTAAGGTTATGTCAAGATATGCCGCTGTAATTCTATGTAGGGTAGTGCATATTGCACGCAAAGTACTTTTTTTCGAAACATAAGACGCTAAAGAGACACTCGAGAAGCCATAGTGGATAACTAACTTATGAGATTAAAAATAAAAAATTTGAGAAAACGGAAATTATGCCGAATATTTTTTTATATAACTTAATATAAACTTACTTCCCAATGCGCCGATGTGAGTACTCCAAGTAAGAATAATGTTACTCCTATATACACTGTCAGTTTCAGTTTGTTAAAATTGTGCCTCAGCTTCTCCAATGGTTTCATTCATAGATGAGGTAAGATCGACTAAATAATTAGTAAAAGCCAAAATAGAGGCATTTCCAATATATAATACGGTCCAGCCTACAACGATGTTGTTTATATAAATGATGAAAGGAGAGGCCTCAAGACAGAGCCTTGCGGAAGTTTATAATTCCCACAAGTTCATTCATATATTCATAGACTGAATAAGAATATTTTAAATAAAAAAGCTACCGGAGATTTTTAAGATAAGGTTTTAATTGTTGTAGAGGTCCTGTACTTCATAAAATTATTTTTTCAGAAGGATATAATGTGAAACACAGAGAAAAGCTTTAGAGCAATCATTTAAAGTTACAGTACGATGATTGCCTTATTCAAGGGTATCGATTAATATATACAAAATAATACTATTTTACTAAAGTAACATATAGTAAACCCTTTTTCTTGAATAATAAACACTTTTTAGACATCAGTTAACAATTTAACTGAATTTAAAAATTGGAATGAACCGTGTGCCTATGAAAAGATCTTCCTGTGGACAAACCAATATGGCCACCTACACACATCCCCTCGCGACGCTAGCCGACCTCCGTCGATGTACAACGAACGCCAAGCATATAACAGAATGTCTGTATAGATCGAGGCAACTGCAGTAGCGTGTACCGTAATCAAGTCATCCTTGAAATTAACTGGAAAGTGAGTGTTTCATAAAGTTCAGTTAATCTAGTGAGCCCTTAATTTCTCGTTTTGTACCGTAGGTAAGTTTCCCTTGTTTTCCTCACATTTTTAACCGTAATGGTTCAAGAACGGGGCGGGAAGTTGAAAATTGAGGAAGAATTTGAATAAAGCGTGGGTCTTGATAATATTTTAAAAGTTGTGTTGCCGAAGGGGTGTCATTGATTGAGCTTTTATTGAGGTGGGGACATCATTAGTGTCATCGCGGTATTGTTTTACGAATTTGATTTATGAGGAAGCTACAGCGAAGAGTTTCCTTTGTTAATTATTTATCTACTGTGTGCGTGTCGGTTTTGGCGCCACGAAGTACGACGAGCGGTGCTTCAGTTAAAAAGGGTATGATGTATTTCTCCAGTTTAAACCGAATGGAAGAGAAACAATGTCTCATTAGTCATTTGTTAAAATTATGATTTAATATGTTTAGTGTTTCAGTTATGCTTAGGTATACAATGTGTTTCAAATCGGATACAATAACATTCGTGTCTTAGATCGTTATTTGGGCAAAGCTGCATAATTTGATGACCAATAGTATGCTTTAAAAATGAAAAAAAAAACAAAAATAAAAAAAATTAAAAAATATATAAAAATAAAAATACCTATATAAAATAAAAAAAAATATAAAAATAAAAAAAATATTAGAATAGAAATTTTGGAGAGGGCTGGATATTTGACTGTCCCCCTAACTAAAGAGGTTTTTCAGGTTTTCTGGTTAGAGTTTACCAATGTAAGTCGTTCTTGCTGCCTATAGAATAATAATATGCCTCAACTCGTTCCTGAAGCGCAAATGCGGATCGCGAAATAATAATATGCCGCCCCCTCTCCCACATAATACATGCCGCCTACTCATATTTTCGGACTAATCCTACCAGTAGCTACTACCGGCTACCAGTAGCTACTACCCACGTCCGTGGTACGAATAACTACTGGTCCCGGGAATGTAGATGTAGTGAAACAGAATGACCGCTTTCTGAATTCTTCCGGCTAGAAGATCTTCCGAATTTCAGTATGCTGGTATGATCTTCAGTTCCGAAACCAGTGTATCTCTAATCAAATTGTAACTACAATAATTACACTTAAACACTCGGAAAATCCTAAAGAACACGCCTGAAACGTCCTCTTCAGGACGACAAACAGCTTTATTTTGCCAATTTATAGCTATATTAAAACTCAACTCATAATAACTCCATACTGGTTTTTTCAGCCAATGAAAATACGCTTTGATTTTTATAATATAATCGTTATATAGTCGATTACTGATACTTAGGGGACGATTAGTAGCATAACCTCTATAAATGAAATTATCTGACTGAATGTTAAGAAAATGTTTAGTTTCTGTCTTTAAACAGAATTTATTCTATTCGAGAGGTAGAGCAAGTACATTTTTCATAATTAGAACTTAAAATTAACCAAGTTTTAAGCATTTTATCTGCTTCCTTAAATTACTCACTTGTGGGTTGCAACGTTCTAAATGAAATAAAATAATGTTAGAACTGTTAAATTAAAACATATCCTTTTTCATTATTGTAGTTCCATTCTTTTACAAGTGCACGTTATCAAAAATGTTTGATGTATATATACAAAGTGTCCCAATAGTGAGTCAACGTCGAATATCGGGGTTTTGGAAAAAATACTTTATGGAAGTGATACAATGTGAAAAGATACCCATTTCAAATCTACAGGGTGACCCACTATAGAGGAACATCTTCAATTTAATTAGCTTAAATTCCTTTATTAGACGATAACACCTGATTTTTTAATTTCGAAAAATGTTTTTCTACATTTTTGTAGAAACAGTGCTTAATAAATTAAATCACAGTGTGAGTATTAGAGATAATTAAGAAAAATATTTTGTAGCCATATTTTATACAGGATATTTTTCACATAAGCTGAGAACTTTTTCTGAATTTCTTCAATTGCATCACCCAATATATTATTTTATGGAACTTTGCCCTTTGCCTTTGAAATTACTGGTCAATTTTCTACATTTTTTGTAAATTATATTTACCTTTACTTAATATTTTTCGGTAAAAACTACTAAATGATTAGATTTTTAGCATTACCATTATATGAATTACCATGATTTTGACAGAAAGTGTCCATTTCGTCAAAGTGTCAAAAGAGGAACTGGTAATCTTGGTTCATATTCAGAACTTTCTTCATAGTTTCACTATATTAAGTATGGATTTATTCCTTATGTTTCAGCTTTAATAAACAATGAGTATCAGGAAATCGTTTAATATTACACAAAACATAATAAAATAAACAAAGAAACAAATGAATAAATAAGCATAAACAGAAAACGCCTCCACTATTTTGAAGAGTTTTGAAAATTATTTAATTAAATAAATAATATACTTTCCATTACTGAAAGTTGCTTAAGACGTCTACACATGTCCGTATTCGAGTTTCAAAAGATCTGCTGACATTTATTAAAATCACTACGTTTATATTCTAAAAAACTTCTTTACTCCGCGTTTCATGTCTTTTTTTTTTGTATTTGCAGGAGTTTTGTATTATACTTGTTCTTTAATATGGCTTGACAAAGAAATAGTCCAGTTCTGTCAAATCGGGGCTTCCAGCAAGTCATCCATGATGTTATTCCCTTCCTTTCTAACAATTTGGAAAACTTTTTCATGATTATTAGATTAGTCGGAAGTAAAAAGTGGAATAATTTGACAGTTTTATCTAAAATGTATAAATATCTAAAAAAAAATATCGATTGTGGGTATAACACAGTATTTACAAAAATATAGAGAATTAACATTCACAGAATTCAAAAATAAAATAATATACTGGTTGTTAATTTAAAAAGAAAATGTGAAATTCATCTTCGAAATCCACTAAATTGGAGCTTATCTAATCTATTCTTTATAAATAATCGGTATTTCATTATAGTGCCGTTTAGCTAGAAGAGTAGACCTCTGTATTCTGCGGTCAACACACTAAATTCTCATCCACCGACCCGACACAGCTAAATACCCGAAAATCAGGAAAATATTTTGAATAATATAAAAAGTGTATCTTTTAGAGGTTTAAGAAGATATTTTACCACTTGAATAGCTGATAACATCTATTGCGTTAAACATCGAGGGAAGTAATGAACAACCTTTGCACAGTGTTAAGTTTTAGGGGTGATTTGGTTCTTGGTACGATAAGAATTTTAGCAAATTATTATTTTTATAACCTGTTAACAGTTTGAATTTTTTTTATTTTGTATATTTAAAAACATACAAAATAAACAACAAACAAAATAAAAACATACATTCCTGTGCACAGAACAAAATAATTGGATTTTAATGTTTTAATAAAGCATTTTTCTCAATGTAATATTATAAACTTTATATTTATATATTTACTGTGACTTCTCGTGCACCTTTAATGTACCTTGTTTCATGCAAATCGACATTGATTTTTATTCAAGTCGGAGTAAGGTAAAACACAATTTATGGTACAACTTAAGAACTGTATAGGGTTTTATGAAGGTTGAGCGACGTTATTATAAACATTTCGGAACACATTACTGTATTTCTTCAAGATCCTTGGGGAAATTCAGCATAAACTAAGCCGTGCTGCTTGGGCGATAGCAGAGCGTAACCACCAGTTTTATGGGTTATTGCCAATTTTCATAAAAATGTTTGGCTTTATTCAAAGGCGCCTATGATTTTTATATTTATTTTTTTAGACGTTTGTTTCCATCCACGGCTAACTTGATGGTCATTTTTACGAAAAGTCCTTGAAGACCGAACAGAATAACAAATATTTCAAGAAATTGTAATCTGCACCTCTACAAAGCCTATATCATACTAAAGATAACTTAATTTGGATAATTCTTTGTAAAAAATACAGGGTGTTCTATTTAAGATTAAAAAGTATTCGCGGTTTAAACCTTAAATAAATAATATAAACAATAAATCACTAAGAGACCATTACTATAAATTTAAATAGTTATTTGTGTACCAAGGCACTAAACATTTTAGCACGAATGTGGAAATAAACCACATGAGGGATACAATGAAACTTTAGTAAAGTGGATACTCGAAGCGGATGGTTCTTTATGAAATATCGTGAAAATAATTGTTTTGAAAAAAACAATAAGAACAATAACAATAAGAAAGGTAGAAAATAAATTAAAATTCTCGATTTATAGAAAACCAACAACTTCCGACGCCATTATACCAGTAAGTTCGCAGCAGTCCTGGTAAATAAAAAAGTCGGTTTTCCATAGTTTAATACATAGGCTTATAATGTTTTCGCTGGAAAAAGCAAATTTTGAAACAGAATTAAGTACAATCAAACAAATTGCAAGAAACAACGGATATAAAGAAAAACTAATATATAGCATGCTAAAAAACAAAAGGAGAAAACTAATTCGTCGGGAGTTTTACAATATTCGGGAAAAAGAAGGCACCTATAGTTATATTAATCACGTCCCAGGTTATAGCGAAAAAATAGCTCGCAGAATAGAACGAAACGGGTGTAAAACGATTAGTGTCAACAAGCGTACTATTGGAAGAATTTTGATGAACAACAAAGAAAGGGTTAATAAATTAAAACAATCGGGGGTATACCAAATTAACTGCGCGGATTGTAATGCCGTGTATGTGGGTCAAACCGGTAGAAGTATCAAAACTAGAATAAAAGAACATAAAAAATCCATATTAAATAACGCAAAAAATTCAGGATTTTCGACGCATTGTATAGAAAACAGTCATTTTATACATCAGAAAAATGTAAAGGTACTGCATCGTGAAAAGAGAGGAAAGCGCTTAGATCTGTTAGAGCAATTAGAAATTAAAAAATCTTTAATTATAAATCCGTGTACTACGAATGATCAGATAGATTTTACACCTTCGCCCTTCTTAGAAAAGGTAATAAAAACTCGGGCTTTACCAGATGGTGGGATCAATCGGGGTAGGTACTCGTAAACCGATAAATAACAAAAAAGCACTTGGAAATATTTAGTAATACACATTTACTCTATCGAAAAAGGCCTAACAAGCCGAAATACTAGTATATAGAGTGTTTTCTATATATTTCTTGGAACATCTAATTGAGATCAATGTTTTTTTCGAAACTTTAGTGTCTAGGTACACATTATGTTTTTTTCGAAATCGAAAAAACTGCATTCACTTACCTACGTTTTAAAGATACAAAATTATGCCACAAATACTGCACAGCGTTTGTTGTGTGGTACTTTGACGTTTATCTGTCACTCCGCCTTCTTGAAAAAATCGAAAAGCAATGAATTACTTTACTGATTATTTCTAGTTCAATACTGCCGATTTCGACGTTCTTTAATGCCGATTTCCAAAAAATGTAATTCAAGGAAATTGCTGTTTGTAAATATTACCTTAAAAAAATTCATGGTAGAAACGAACCATTACGTAATAGTATCGACTAACAAAATTCCAGATTCCATTTTACGCTAAAGAATATATGAATGCATTTTCATATATGAATTTATTACCATTTACCAAGTCTGCTTCTCTCTGTACTTGCCAGTAAAAATAAACCACACATTTTTATTGTCACTGCGCATATATGTTCCCTAAGGACCCAGTCTTCATTGAAATTCTACGACTTTCCAGTAACTGAAAATTCGTACGCTGTCGGAGATTCAGAAAAAAGTCCACAACAGCTCCATATTCCGAGAAATAATGTCAGTTCCGGTACCGTTTGTCACGCATATACGCGTGAGTTTCCAGAAAACTAGTTTTTCTGCAAAGTAATGCAGATGTAGAAGATGAACGACCATGTGTCGTATTTATCTACCGGGTGTCCCACGGTGACGGTCCATTACAAGTATCTAGAGAACCAATTAAGCTATTAATTTGAAATTTAAGGTGAAGCTAAGTGGGCCATGATCTACTTGATGAAAATATTTTGCAGTTTCTACCGCTTCCGGTTATTCCGGTTAAATGGGACACCCTGTACATTATTGCATTTTTTGATTCTACGTGATATCCTAAACACATTTAATGTAGTATGTCCTATACCTATCTTCAACTGTTTTTGAAATATTGACAGGTGAATATTGACATTTTTCAACTTTGACACCCTGTAAAATCTAAACGGTTTGAGATCAAGCAAAACGGTTTGCACATTCTTATCTTAACTTTTCATAAGCTATCGTTTGACATTAATGTTTGGCATACCAGATAAATAATTATCTAATAATGATAAATGTTTACTTTGACAAGAATTAGTGCAAAACTCCAGAGGTATGTGGGAGAGGGGACGATATATCCTTGTTCCTTGGAATTGAGAGTTTAACTTGATATTCAACACATAACTCGAAGCGGATATATGGTTCTTTATGAAACATCGTGAAAATAATTGTTTTGAAAAAAACATTGATCTCATTTAGATGTTCCAAGAAATATATAGAAAACACTCTATATACTAGTATTTCGGCTTTTCACTATACTAGTTAGGCCTTTTTCAATAGAGTAAATCTCTATTACTAAATGTTTCCAAGCGCGTTTTCGTTATTTATTTGTTTACGAGCACCTACCCCCGATTGATCCTACCATCTGGTAAAGCCCGATTTTTTAGTACCTTTTCTAAGAAGGGCGAAAGCCTTAATTTATAATTAAAGATTTTTTAATTTCCAATTGCTCCAACAGATCTAAGCGCTTTCCTTTCTTTTCACGATGCAGTACCTTTACATTTTTCTGATCTATAAAATGATTGTTTTCTATACAATGCGTCGAAAATCCTGAATTTTTTGCGTTATTTAGTATGGATTTTTTATGTTCTTTTACTCTAGTTTCAATACTTCTACCGGTTTGACCCACATACACGGTATTACAATCCACGCAGTTAATTTGGTATACTTCCGATTCTTTTAATTTATTAACCCTTTCTTTGTTGTTTATCATAATCCTCCCAATAGTACTCTTGTTGACACTAATCGTTTTACACCCGTTTCGTTCTAATGTGCGAGCTATTTTTTCACTATACAAGCAAGAAAAAAACAAAAACAACATAACTTGAATGCCATGCACGACTATGTCAAGTTCAAAAGAAATTAAAATAATTTCAATGATCATGTGATTTCACTGATTTCATTTCATTGAAGAAAAGATTCTTCACTGATCATCATTCACTTGATCTTTGATGCATCAATTCTGGGATACGAGTCTTCTTCAGAACTCGTCAATTATTTCCTCTGGAGAGACCTTACACTCCAGATGCGAAACTAGTTGAGATGTAAGAAATAAATTATTAACATCAAGTTTTACGTCTAGTAAATGGTATATTAGGTATTAATCTCTGCTAAAATGTATCAACCACGCCGCGGGTCCTTTCGGAAAGGAAAACTTATACAAAAACGATACGCTACACAATAAGCTAGTCATTGTCAGTTACAGAAAGAACTCCATCAGACTCTCTAACTTAAGAGAAATGAAAAAAGAAAGAAATAAAGAAAGAAAGGAAATTTGATACTTATGAAATATGGCGGTCTCCTCAAAATGCATCTTGTAATAAGAACCATTTCTTGCTTCTTGAAAATACACTCGTAACTTGAAAAGACGCGTCTCGTGAATCTACAATATATCCAATAATAAATTTCAGTTTTGTGACAGACGCTTCTAGTTATTCAGCTCTATTTCATGCCATAAACTGGAATGATGGAGGTAATAAATAATCCCCGCAGGATAGAGATTAAGTGATCATTCAGAGGCGTAAGTTAGTCAATTTTAACATCCTATAAGATCTTCTAAGTTATAACAGGTTAATTAATAGTGATCATAAACCAATCAACTTACCAAATGTATTTCTTAAAATGTAAAAATTGCTTACTTAGTCGTTCGAGACAAATAAACAAAGAATTTATGGTCTTACCACGTTATGTTATGACGACTTTTAAATATGAATATCCATTTTTATCAACATACGTTTTACATAGAGTACACTTTTTCAAATATAGTTAGTTATATATGGGGGGTCTAATATTTCTCTGCATATTTTCTATTCGAAATATAAATAATAACAATAATAATAATAAACGCTCCGGGGGATATTGAGTCCGTTGTGGGGAATGAAAGATGCCGAATTTATTGGAACTACTCATTTCCCACGCTCAGGCAGATTCAGGTTACACGTTAGTGTTAGTGTCATTAATTTACCAGACTCTAAGGTACATACACTAGTGAGTAAGACCTTACCTCTAAGATTTTCAACTTTAGTTAAATTAGGATAGAACCAAATTACTCATTGATCTCCGTTTGATCAGATTGTAAAGGCAGCAAAATACCCTTCAAGGGGTATTTTCTATATAGTATATAAAAAAAGGCAGATTCGAGCCAATAAGCCTGATGTAGTCCTCCTGGACCACCACCTCAAGACAATGTTGGTCTCGGCTCCTGCCGAGACCAACATTGTCTTGAAAGAGGTGGGAAAACGGACGAAATATCGAGACCTTCTCTTCAAACTCCACAGGCTCCATTCAGAACATACTGTGAAGCTTGTGGAACTGATAAAAGGAGTCCTCGGTGGAGCAAGAGATATACTGTTTTCAGAACTGAAGATCATACCGGTATGCCGAAATTCGGCAGATCTTCTAGCCGGAAGAATGCAGAAGGCGGTCATTCTGGATTCATTACGTTTACTCAGGGCACGCGACTCTCGGACTCAGTAGTTGCTCACCCCACGGACGTGGGGAGTAGCTACTGTTAACCACCGGCGGCCGACTCAGAGAATCGAAGTCAGGGAAAAGGTCGACTGAATTTCGACAAAAATAATAATAATAATAATAATAATAATAATACAAACCGAGAGTATGATAAAAAGTATGTTGTTACAAGAAACGGCATTATTGGTAACCCTAGGTTACCATAACTACCAGGTATAATATTTTACTGAAAAGTAATTATTTAATAGACTCCAAGCTCTGAAGCGATGCAATTGAGAAACTGTTTTTTTTATAAAAAAAATTTTATGATGCCTAAAATTAAAAAAAAACAATTTGGTAATTTTTTCAATAAGTTTTAGAAACCACTTTTTAAAATTCGACACTTGTCGGAAAATAAGATAAAATAAACTGAAAGATAATTATCAAACTATACAGTTGATTATACAGGGTGTCCCAGTTTTATGTTGAAAAAATTCGTCAACATGTAGAAGCAGTAACGTAACAGTAAATTATACGTAAAATAAATACAATTTTATTTTAAAGTACCTATTAGTTTCATAAAATATCGATTTACTCCGTAACGGTGTGTTTTGTGAAAAATATCTGAGTATACTTTTTTGTAGAGAAATGGGTGGGACATCGAAATATCGTATTATTTTAAACATTAGTCAGTGGCGTAAAATATATTTTTTTAGGAAAGTGGTCCAAGAGAGCATGTTGCATGGTGAATGGTGAATTTTTTTGTGGAAGTAAAGATTCATAGTAGTATCTACCAAATATTGGTTTATTACTGTCACAGATATAAATAAAAAAAGAATCTCCGTTCCCTGATCTCGGAAACGGTTCAGATTTGGAAATAAGTTTATATGGCAAAATCCCATTATTTTTACTGGTTCTATATGTTCTTATCAGCACTTTTTCTTGTCAGAATTTTGTCAGCATAAAACTGGGGCACTTTGTATAGATCACCTTAATTCATTTGCGTATTTTCTTCCCTCATTTTTATTATGGGATGTTTTCCTTATAGTTACGATCGTAGAAAAAGATATATTATATTTAAAGCCATATAAAGTAGCCATAAATAGAATGATGGATATGACAGTTGTATTCGTAATGATCGATGTTATTATATCGTATTGTAGAAAAATATCTCAAACTTTATCATTCGCAAAAGTATGTAGTCTAAACATGCAGTGTAAACAACTGAAAAACAAAGGACGATAAGAGGTCGCGAATAGCATAAGAGAGTTTTTGTTAAAGAAGTGCTGTAATGATGTAAAGGTTGTGAGTCCAAGTGAATACTTATTGAGCTAGGAAAGGAAAAAGAAAAGAAACTTTGGTTTTTCTAAGATATCTCGAAAACGGCAAGAGATAAGGCTCCCCCAAACCAACGCGAATTATTCGCAACGGATCCGTGACGGAAAGTTCGCAGCGAAATTCGTGGCGGAATCCGCAGAGAACCCCACACCAAAGCGAATATAATCGCATCATATGCGTCATATTTTCAATATCGAAAAGGTTGATTGCTATTGCTGAATACGAAAAATAAACCATTTGTACTTGTACTTACATACTTACCTATCATACAAAAATATGTATACATCATCGGATGAAGAAGCATTTGTGTTGCTTGCATTGGAAGATGACAATTTAAGGTAAAATTATTATTATTATTTAAAAATAAATGTGTTGATCATATTATGTATCTAACCTTAGGAAGAAAAGAAAATGGGTTCACGATATTAATAAAAAAAGACGACATAGGGAATTTCATACGTTAATGCCGCAATTACGAAAAGACGAATCTATGTTATATTTTTGTTACTTTTTTCGAATATTTTTGTAATCGTCATGAGAAAGGTAGTGTAATACAGGATACTTTCGCACTAATTCAATGATTTTTTCCATTTTATTAATTACTTTCTTAGTTAAGACACTGCGAAACTACTACGGATCCGAGAAAAAACGCAGTAAATTGCGAACAAAAACTCCGTACGAAATTAACGCAGACAATTCGCAGTCTAAACGAAAAAAATCGTTTTAGTCTGAACTTGCACATTTAACGCAATGGAAACAAAATGATGCGAATCGCAAGCGGTGCGAACTTCCGCAGGTCCAGAGATTATCTGCGTTGGTTTGGGGGACCCTTTTATAGAATAAATTAAAAATTATGTTTCTCTCCAATTGTCTTAAAAGACGTAGGTTTTGATACCTATTACTGGCATTAAAGTTATCGTTTTCATTACTAGAATGAAAATGAATGGGTTGTTAGACAACACTTTTAAATCCGCCGAAGAAAAATTACTTTTTCTACAAGCGTATCGCTCGGCTACACTGGGCTACGCTGGGCATCGCTCGGCTACGCTCACGCTCCGCCTCGCAAATACAAACAACTGCTCGTTAGAAAAAATATCACTTTTTATTCTAATAACACATTATACTATTAAAATCTCCGTAAAATTCTGCAAATAATTTCAACTCCTTTCCATCTTTTATATTAACCAAGATACCAATATAGGTGTGTCGAGTTTGGGACATACTGTATACTTTCAGGCCTGAAAACATGAATGCGTAACGTGGATGGACATTGTCCGAATAATCATCAATTAATTTACTAATGGCAGAGTGTCACGCGATGCTTGTTTTCAAAAAAGGGCTTTAAACTGACAGTTTGCGTGCTATAATTACCTCGGTATTGATTTATACACTCAGAAAATCCCTAGCTATATCCCCTAGCGGAGCTATAACATTACCCATGTTTTTTTAAATAGGATGTTTTAAATAGACAGCCGTTCTAAAGACAAATTCAGCGATATATATACCTACTTCTTTTGTCACAGCCGTTAAAAAATGTTAAAGTTGTGTAAGAAGGCATTAAAAGAAAACAACGGTTTTTCTACTAGTATTACTTTTTATTTTATTACAGCAAATGGTCAAAGTGGCCCTCATTAACCATTACACAATGTGTTATGCTTCGAACTTCTTCTCTGATACGACCTTTCAATCCTTCGATAGTGTCAGGGCCCGGATTCTGATTCTACGATACGATTTCAATAACGATACGACCCCAGTTTTCGATATCGTCAGTACGATTGTGTTTAAAATGATTCCGGTTCACTATCGTTTCGATGCCCAATTTAAACGCGAAAAAATAGAGATTCTGTTGGCAACACTGCGGTTTAGGATTGATTTTTGACATGTATTAACCTTACTTTGTTTTGTTTTGTTCACTTAAAAGTTTATAATCCGACCAAATACATATTTGATCAGAGATATAAAACGACAACCGTGAATCGTGGTAACTCTAAACTGGTTCATGATAATATATTTTATTTATGAAAAGTGTAAGTGCTAATAAATTCGTCTTTAATTATAGAACTTATTAATCTTTATCATGTTATCTATCACGTTGATCACAATGAAAGACGATGGCAAAATAGGAGACTAATTGACAACTAACAACCCATTTGATTTGCCTGAACGAAGGTTTATCGAATTGTTTCGTTTAAATAAACAGTTGAAGAGTTAGCAGGAGAGTACAAATTTTCCTGCTGCTAAACTTTTATACTCTTCTACGAAATTAATAAAAATTAATAAAAATTTCCCAATGTATATCCTGCATTTTAAAGGACATTGTAACTAAAGGTGTTGTCTTTGCTAAATGATTATGCTCCACACCACAAAACAAAAAGAATTTTATGCTCTTTTATATCAATGTACATATAAATTTACCTATCACAACTTATATTTATTTGTATAAAATCACCACCGTATTAGACAAAGATGCTATCGTTTACGCTGGACGACACCTCCAAAGCTATCGACCATTTTTAGGTTAGATTACTCGATAGTCGAGGAGTCGATTTCCAAAGAGAATCGCTATTTGTACGATTCGATATCGTATCACTGTCGTATCGTCATTACAGAATCGCGGCCCAGGTCTGTTTACATATAATTTGGTTTTTAGATAACCCTACAAAAAAAAAATCTGGTGGAGTTAAGTCAGGGAAGCGTGGTGGTCATTCAAGTGGCCCTCTTCACACCGAATTGGACATGGTGCAGTGGTTAATGGGGGCCACTTTGAACATTTGCTAAATACATAATAGAATAAAAACTAGTACTACTACAAAAATTATTGTTTTCAGTTTTTACATTTTTTAACCACTGTGACAAAAAGTATGTATAACCTTATATCGCTAAATTCGTCTTTAGAAGGAATTTCTATTTATACTATAAAATATAGATAGATAGAAATTTATTTTCCTTTTTGACAATTACAAAATGGTATAGGAATAAGACAATAACCCTAAACTAGTAAAAATATACATTAAAATCAAGATAAAATATTGTACCTATTTACAAATACATTCATTTACTTATATAAGAACTGTACATAAATTCTTAAGAGTCCATTCACTAGGTCGAAATAAGCCCTAAATCGGCGTTCGTCTCGTGTCTAATAATAAAAAAACTATAAAAAAAATAGCGACTCTTAGTAAAAAAGTATTGAAAGATAAGACTTTAATCTAAGTCCCTATAGTAGTAATTTTTGGTATTTCTTTTTATTTTTAAAATTCCAGGCAAACAATCTTGTACTAAAATAGCGTATTTTCAAAAATTATTTTCTCTAAAATACATGTATTAAACAAAAATTTGCTACTATAGGGATCTAGTTTATCTTTTGATCTTTCCGGTGATATATAATTTATAACACTAAAAAGAAATTTTGTTGAAATTATAAGAGAAATCCGGTACCCTTACAATGAGGGCTAACTTTATTTCCATGTGCCTTTTTACTTCGGCTTTACGTGCACCTCCGAAATCTTAATAATTCGATAGTGGGAATATATAAGTCTCATTATATATATAGGTATCATCGGCTACCCATCCTCTCAATCCGACCCCGCATTCATGCCTGTCAAATCTACAGAGAATGGACCCTTAAATAAATATAACAGTGAGTGACGCTTTGAAATTACGTTGCTCACAACGTACCTTCCAATTTAAATATTGATCTATATATAAACCTAAAAATCGAATATGATTGTCCCCATCAGATATGAGTTCATCATTTAAGGTTAATCTCAAATTCGAACAAGGCTTTTGCCATTGTGAAACCTCAAACAGTGACTTTTTTCTGGATTTAAATGCGGTGAATTTTTCCTGAACCACTGACCTATTTTACATAAAACAGTTTCACATTGTATCTTTAATTTGTCATCTGCTGGATTTGATACTATAATTGATGTGTCTGCATAAATAGTAAAATGTGCATCGGACGTTATAGTGTCTCGTTTATATAAAGTAAAAATAGTACAGGTCCCCAATACCGAGCCCTGAGGAACTCCTAAGATAACATCTAGATGGTCAGATTTAATGATTTTGTTATTGATTTTATTATCTATGGTTACATATTGACTACGTCCTTCTATAAATGTCTTTATCCCCAATTTTTTTTTAAATAGGTAAAATTTTACTTATCTTTAAGTTATCTGGAAATGATAGATAGATTTACTATATATATACGTACTTAAATAGTTGCGCGGTTTACCTTACAACCCTCTTAATAATAAAAACCGGTATGTCTATCAGTATATACATCTTATTTTAAAAAAAAAATCGGTAATGTTAAGTCCATGAAACATGTCTCAAAAAAATAGGAAATATTGTAGAAAAGTCGAAATTTCTATAGACTATAGGATATTTGACCTATTTAAGCGTTTCTTTAAATCTCCACAAAAAAACGTTCCACCTCCACAAAAATATATAAATTATGTTCCACAATTTTGGGACACACTGTATAATATACCTTATAATAGAACTTTTGACTATACAACAATACCCTATTTTTAAATTATATTGGGAGTATGATTTGAATTTTACGCGCCTAAACTTTAGCTTGTTACTGGTTACTTTATACAAAAGATATATTCTTTTTTTATTTTTATATTGGTGAGTCCTGTCATGTAACCAGCAGGGAAATCTGTACCCGCATAGAAAAGAAATTTCTTTTTTCTGTGAACTGCTCCATAAGAGTACTCGGAATTATTAGGTTTTCTGACCACCAATCGGAATATATAGAAATAGATAGACCCCTCTATGCTGTTTCTTGGAGTTGCTTTTTGCTTTTGATCCTTTCAATCAGTTTGGAGAGATTTGAGATGTGATAGTCACACATGACATAATCTAAATATATATTATTATATAAAAGCAAATCGTAAAAAGCAAATATGTTTATTAAGTAATAAGTAAGTAATTTATTTCCTTATAATAACCGTGATATTTTTAACTTGTAGATTTATACAAAAAAAAAAAAAGAATAATTTATCGCGTTATTCTAATTTGTCGTGCCTACCACAAGTAATTCACAATAATATAACTTACTTTTGAAGCTTTTTAACTTATCTAACATAAATTGGTCATATAAATGTGTACAAATATTTTTTTCCCTCTAATTTACATTTCAAAATAACTAATTCGAAACAAATTTGTAGCAATTTATATTTTATACAGAAATACCAAAATACATCGGTTCAAATAAACCTACAGCTTATGTCACATTATTAAAAAATTGACCCTAATAAATATCTACACTGGACACATACCTACTTACTTAAATCTAATCTACAGAATAAAAAATAGGCAATTAAAATCCTTCGACTAAAAATGAGTGATAATTTGTTTTTTCTATATATAAACTCTTCTTCTTCAGATTTTACCATTAAATGAATTATATGGGATTCATGCATTCATTATTATTATTTTTTAATTTGATACAAACGTGACTATAGCTTGCTTATCAACTACATTTGTCAATAATAAGTAAATATAAATACTGCCAGAACAGCAGAGGAACCAACATTAATATGGTAATAACAAAAAACACTAAATTTAGCATATTTTTTGCTTGGTTAATTTATTTAACAATCCTGTATTTAGTCCAGTGGTCAGAGAATAAAACATGATTAGATTGAAATAAAATAAATCAAAAAATAAAACTTGGTCACCATGGCCACATACTTCATAATTTAGTAAGAATGTCTAGTTCTAGTCTAGTAGAATGTAAGAGTTTTCAGTTAAGTAAATAATAAGTAACATTGAATTTGGCATAACATTAACATACCAACATTTGACATTATTTTATTTAATTTTATTCAAATCCGGTGAACTAATTTCAATTTTGCTCTACCAAATCAAAATATTGGAGATACTTTGGTTATAATAACGAAATAATATCATTATAAGAATAAAAATTAGTAAACAAGAAATATAACTGCTTCAGAAGAAAATTATTTCCATAAATTACGAAACCTTCCTCCCAATGTACATGTTAAAAATAAGAGTGGCTGTTACAATGGTTTCTAGTTCTAGCCAATGATTGTAACATGTATTTTTTACCAATTTTTCTAAAATGAGAGCCACATCAATAAGACAAGGCAGAAGCCAATTTCGTCTGCTTTCTACTTTTATTTCGTCGGTCTCATGTTGTCTTGTCTCTATAAAATGTAGCCTCATCCTGAACAGCTACTTACAAAAATCAAAAATGTAAACAGAAACTAATGTGAAAAATTGATTTGTAAAATTATCCGCCACACACGAATAACACGAAGATGGTAGACACATAAAGAGTGTACTTTGCGCCATTTATGAAACTGATTAAAACTATTAAGTACTTCCAACACAATCCTAGAAAAGCATATGACAGCATATATTCTTCACGTTTCATAGTACTGCTGCAATTGACTTATGTTTTCGCAGTGAATTTTTAATTTAAACTTTTTTTTATTTTCAGTTAAAATGAGAGCTGCAATTGCCATTCTAGCGTTTTTCCTCCTAGGACAAAAGGCTCATGGTTGGGGAGGACTATTCAACAGATTTTCCCCCGAAATGCTCGCCAATATGGGATACGGAGGACACGGCGGTGGATTTATTTCAGTAAGTTATACCATTTTATATACATATGGTTTCAACCTATAAACAGAATAGGAGAAGGTTGTTTTATTACGATAGTAATTGTTAGTTACCGGTTTTGGTGTTAGTCTTGGGTACCGGTCATCAAATAAAATAAATAGTGTATAATGTAACACTGACATAGTTTTCCACATAAAACCAAAACACTATACTGCATTCGACGCGCGCATATTACGCGCGTTTTTTCAGGCAAACTTTAGAAGATTGCCTTAATACTGCACTTTGAATATTTAATTTTTATGCTTCTGGTTTCCTGCTTTTTGTTATTTTACAGGTGGTGTAATCCCAACAGAAACTATGAATCATGAAAACGCACCACAAATAAGTTACAGACATTATTGATATTTATTGTTTGTTTCCTTTTTCGCCCCTTTCTGTGTAGGTTGCTTAATCTTTTGTTTTGAGATAAAAAAAACTTTTGTATATTGCGGCGGTTCAACTGATTTACTGGCAAACTTTTTCCTTTTGAGGAAGTTACAACCTAGTTCTACAGAAATGTGGGCAGTTTTACATTGTGTCTATTTTTCTTGGAAATGTGGATATTTATTTTTTATTAGAAGGTTAGTAATTGTTATACGAGAACCAATTGATGGTTACGAGTATTTACATGGATATACAATGTATAACAGTTTATGGAACTATAATTGATTCTGTGTTTTGATAAGGAATGTAGATACATTCGAAAACTTCAACAAAAATGTGTTTTGTGTTTAAATAATTATCTGTTTTGTTTTCAACTTTGAATTTTATTTTCGGTTAGACTTTAGAACTGAGTTCTAAAAAAGTCAACCTTTGAACGTAAAGCAGTCATTAATTTTTTAATATTCTTTATATTATCAGGGGGCAAAATATTCAGTAAAATAAAGGATATTTATATTTATATACATTATGTGCCAGACATTCTACTCCATGAATTTTGAAGATAAGTATAAACTATCATATATTTTCTTAAACCTGAGAAAATCCTCTATTAGATGATGAAAACTGATAAGAATTTGTTTCACGTTGTCATGGGAGTTTTCTTCAAATAATAGTATGTTTCTTTTTCATTATTTCAATAGAAAATTTTATATTACAAATTATTAGATATTATATTATTTTATCGAGTTGGTGCTTAGAATTTAATGTGTCGCTTTAATCCATAATTTTATTTTTTTATGTGGGTATACAAAACGAACATAATAGTATAAGCCACAGTGAACAGGACCAAGACTAATATACGTTTTACAAAAAATGTATTCTACTCAGTGCGAAACTAAATTTAGTAAGAGGTGTATCAAAAATGTCAAGAGGTATTTTATTTTGTTATTTATTAACATTTCACATATACCAACTTTCAATGAAAATGTTACTGCTAACATAAAATATTATCTGTTCAGGGCGTAGTAAGTGATCCGGAACATATAAGTTTATTTGAGAGCGTAGTTAAGGACTATCAAGGGATCCGTTTTGTGCGGGAAAACTAACTTTCTTCCAATTCACCTGTTTTCCAATTTGCTAATATTAAATTCTAAACGAAAAGGTTCATAAGATATAAATCCGAAGCTAGTCTTATATTTTTTGTAGTGCAAATACTTTGTAAACTTGTTTTGCACAGTCTCAAAGTGTTTGGTTTAGATTTTGCTTTGTAGGTGCCCAACTGGTTGATCTCTATTCCAATACTACGGATACGGATAAGTGAATTGAATAAATATTTAATAGAATTTATATTCTTACACTCAGTCGTTACTCTTTTGATTAGACCTAACAGTTTGTATGACATATTAGTAATGTCACTCACATGTTTTTAAAATTCAAATCGGTTTAAAACCATATCCCATATCTTTGGTATCACAAGTTCTGCTAAGAATGGTATTGCTCATGATGTAAATATATTGCTCAGATGTTCTAGCTCTACTAAATGTCATAATTTTGCATTTGTCCAAATTAAAATATAATTTATTTTCCATCGACCAATTATAAATTATATCAATATCATTTTGAAGTTGCAAACAATCATTAATATATAAGACACATAAGACGTTCCGATGCAATGTTTCGTGATAAGTAGTTTGTGGTAAAAATCCATGATTTTGCCACGATTCTTTACTTTCTGAAATAAAAAAATGCACAGGTATTTTCAACGAGAATTATTCGATTAAAAATAATTAACTACCTATTTTTTAACTGAAAAACCTCAAATTCAACTACATGATTATGATATAACAGAAGTGGAAACAAGGCATTTCTCTGAGAAAGTTATTTTTTCCAATAAAAAGTACGTCTTTATCTTGAAAGTTTTCCAATGTAAAACAAATGAGAAAAGTAATCTATAATATATTCCTAAACTCGAAATGTCTCCCTGCAACTTTTAATGTTGGAGTGGAGGCGTTAAGATAGCTTCCTTTTTGTAGTTAAGACTTCGAAATTGTTCTGCGGGTGATATACGACTACAGCTCAGTAGTCTGTCTACCCACGAAGTAAAATCGTATAGAATGAAAATAAGCACGTGCTATTTCTATTCGCACTCGACTTTTATTTTAAAGAGTAACTATACCCGAGTACCATAACCAAAAGCTATCGTTTGATACTAATTTCAGATTTAACCAAGAGATTAAATTTAATCAAAAATTTTTTATTTCTGGATAAATCTGATATTAGTATCAAACGACAGCTTTTGAAAAGTCAAGATAGAAGTGTGCAAACCGTTTTGCTTGATCTCTAAAGTTTAGATTTTACAGGGTGTCAAAGTTGCAAAATGTCATTATTCACCTGTCAATATTTCAAAAACAGTTGAAGATAGGTATAGGACATCCTACATGAAATGTGCTTAGAATATCACGTAGAGTTCAAAATTGCAATAATATACAGGGTGTTTCATTTTAAATAACGAATTTATGGTTTACTTCCGGTATAACCGGAAGTGATGCAAACCTGAAAATATTTTCATTGAATCGGAAATAATGGAAAACCTCCCCCATAAAAAAATCAGATTTTTATCTTTAACAGAACCCCAAGAACGTCTAATACCCGCTTTGCGTGAATAACCCTGTATACTCGGGGTTCTCAATATCGGTAGCTTGGATGATATATAATTTCAACAACTTTAGCAATCAGCATTTTTAGTGTCTAAAGTATAGTAATAGTTACAGAACATGGTTGTTGTCAAATATTAAAATTAGTGGCATATATTGAACCCATTTTTTGGTATACTTTTTGGACGAAAAACTATTAGGGAAACCCAATTAATCCTTCTACCGTCTTCTATCCAAGAGTGGACCAAAGATATTCCTGGACTAGTCTACAACAGGCATATACACGGGGCTCTCAATATCGGTAGCTTGGATGATATATAATTTCAACAACTTTAGCAATCAGCATTTTTAGTGTCTAAAGTATAGTAATAGTTACAGAACATGGTTGTTGTCAAATATTAAAATTAGTGGCATATATTGAACCCATTTTTTTGTGTACTTTTTGGACGAAAAACTATTAGGGAAACCCAATTAATCCTTCTACCGTCTTCTATCCAAGAGTGGACCAAAGATATTCCTGGACTAGTCTACAACAGGCATATACACGGGGCTCTCAATATCGGTAGCTTGGATGATATATAATTTCAACAACTTTAGCAATCAGCATTTTTAGTGTCTAAAGTGTAGTAATAGTTACAGAACATGGTTGTTGTCAAATATTAAAATTAGTGGCATATATTGAACCCATTTTTTGGTGTACTTTTTGGACGAAAAACTATTAGGGAAACCCAATTAATCCTTCTACCGTCTTCTATCCAAGAGTGGACCAAAGATATTCCTGGACTAGTCTACAACAATAGCTTGGATGATATATAATTCCAACAACTTTATAAATCAGCATTTTTAGTGTCTAAAGTATAGTAATAGTTACAGAACGTGGTTGTTGTCAAATATCAAGGTAAACTGTGGCAAAATATAATAAATACGAAACCCTCTTGCAAAACTTGAAGGTCAAATCCAAACCATTTTAAAGTTAATTTCTTTTTATGTCATCCAAGCAACGACCTTGAAGACCCCATGCAGATGCCTCAAGAAATCACAAAAACTTTTATGCATTAATCTACTTTAACCTTCCGTAACTGGCGCGCGGACTCACACTCCGCAAGTATATGCTTTCCTAATTTATTTGATTTTTTGTCACTTCACGCCCCCATCACTTTCGGTATTCCTCAAGCATGCTGGGATTGTTCTCTATGCAACGTGAAACCTGCACAAGTGCCTTTGTTTGTTTTTCATACCTAATTGCGGAGTGAGAGTCCGCTGCCAGTAAAAATTACACAGATTTCTTGCCGTTATAAATTGCAATTTTGGGTGATTTTTATTCTTATTTCACACAAGGTAAGGAATATTGACCTCAAATTATTGTTTTTTGACTACTGGTTATACTATAGATGGCATCCTATGAGAAAGAACAAGAACAACTGCACATGCTGATGTTACAGTGCCTCCATGAAAATGAGGGTACTGAGGAGGTACCAGACGACTACGATGAAGACAGTGAAGAGGACGTTGTAGAGACACAAGACTTAGCTTCCGATTCAGAAGAGGAAATTGAAGACATTCCATATACGAAAGTGGTAGTTCAGCCTTCTCTAGAACCCCAATTTGTTGGAAAAGACAAAACCACCAAGTGGTCAAAACACGTTCCTCCTACAACACGGACCAGAGCAGAAAATTTGATAACTCGTCTGTCGGGTGCTAAACCGGTCGTGAAAATTTTGAAAACAGCTTTGGACATTTATATACCTATTTATGTTTATATACAAAGCAAGTGTTAGTTTATTGTTTGTTACATTTAGAATGATCATAGCATATCAATAAATATTAAGATTTACTTTACCTAACTCTTTTCTAGTTTTGTATTTTTTCCTTTGTAGCAAGCAATATGAATAAATAAACATATTATATTTATCAAAACGTCTCCTCTTTTCCTTATAAAATGCAAATTGATGTGTATCACTCTTTTCACATGCCGAAATACTGTGCGGACTTAGGCTCCACCGCCAGCAACGTTGCGTTGAAATAATGCGCCAGTCACGGAAGGTTAAGAACCTAGCCCATTCAGGTAACACACATAATCCTCAGGACATTCTGCAGTGGCGGTGATATGTATAAGCGGAGATAAGAGGTGCTTAGAGGCCCAGGTTCTTAGGGGGCCCATAAGGACCCCGCAGTCCAAACTTATAAAAAGTGGTCCACTTTTTATATCTGCTTAGGGGTCCAAAATTCTGTTGCGCCGCCACTGCACCCTGGGATATCCTAGGATAGTTACCAATGTCCTTTGGACATCCTAGGACTTCCTGAGGACGATCTGTGTTACTTAGGCAGAAACGTATTAGCCGACACATTGCTACACAAGAACATAATATAATATATCCTGGATATACCACATATTAAGTAGAAATTTCTAATTAGTAAGTACAAATTTCTAGTTGGTAAGCAGAATTTTCTACTTAGTAAGTAGACATTTCTACTTTCTAAGTAATTAGAAAGTTACTTAAGTTATTGCAAAAAAACATAACGAGATGTTTTAGTTTGTATCTCTAAAAATATCTGAACTACAAGAATTTTGACAATAGTCTCGAATTTTTGGCACATGCATCTAAATAACAAAGGAAGAATCATGTATATGTAATTAATACATCAAAAGATATGCGACATTAAATTTGATACAGATTTTCCTTGTACCACTTCATATGTCCATGAGTTTATATCTAACATAACAGTTTGATTCAAATTTTGATTTTAATTAGGTAGATTCAAATATTCAAGACTTTTCCTCATTGTAGTATCAGTTTTTGATTTACTTTCCAGACTCAAATCTAATTGTCATTTAATATTGCATATGCTTTTCTTTCCGTACCTGAAAATGATTATACATATATGCACAACGACTGTAGAGCGTATGCACGATGATGAAAACCAATATTGCTGTTTTCTAACCATCCATCACGCCACGGGCTCTCCTTTATATTTGCCTTGAAAATAAATACATAATGTATTCGCCTATTTCTTTCCACTAAAATAACCCTTAGCGACTTTCTTGCCGTCTACGGAAGATAAATCGTCTTCTGGAAAGGAACTGCGATAAATTGATTCTCAGCATGGCTTCCTGTGTATGAATTCTTTCATTTACATTCTGCCTTCCTTTACTTTCCAAATGCTGATCGTGAAGTATTCTTTCAATAACACTTGTCATCCCTCGCCTTTCAAAATACAAATCTCAATTATTAAATATTCATTTACCACTTCCCGTTATATTGATTATCCATCCGGATCATGTATATTGAATAGGAGAATATTCAAGTACGGTGGTAAACAACTACAAGTCCTTACAAAGTCTGAATTGATATACAGAGTAGCCCAACGAAAAGTTTTCACCTTGAATAACTTGGTATTTTTTATTTATTTACAGTGTTTTTTTGGCAGTAGAGGTATTTAGAGCCTTTTATAATCAATCTACAATAGTTCAACAGTGCGTGGTTTATAAAAAAGTCGACTATTCTAACCCCGGACTGGTATTTCGGCGGTAAGTAAGGTTATGTTTTTTTAGCGTAAGCAGTGGTGTTGTTAACTAAATTTTAAGTAAATTATTGGAAAAAATATTTATCTGTTTTGTAACAAATTTTTGGAAATAAAGCATTTCAGACCGAAAAATGATGTAGTAGCGTTGTAATAAAATTATTGTCCAATTCCAGGCTGGATTTCCAGTATTTAAACAGTAAATAATTTTGTTGCAACTATTTGAAATGCAGAAAAATAAACCTATTAGATGTTTGTTATATTTTAATACAGAATATTATTGTTGTAGCTTTCCTGTTAATCCTGAGAGCAGACAAATGTGGATTTTTTAGTGGTTGGAAAAGCTTCCTGATGGAGTTTGGGGTATAAATAATACTGTAAATATAAATGTTTAAACAAATCCAATAAGATAATACAGAAATTCAAGCTATGAGAGATAAAGTAAAGAGAAAACTTGATCATTGATGATATTGATAATGAATGATTTGCATTCAAGCTTTTCAGTCGAGAAATGAAGAAAAGGTTTGATAAGAAATAGAAGTGTTACTTACAAAAAGTGATCTTGTCTTTGGGCTAGTGCTGTTACAGACGGTACAAAGAGGTAACTGGAAAATTAAAATATGGCGGGCTGTACAAGGTAACTACAGCTACAGTAACTGGGAAATAATAGTTAGGAAATTATTCCGTAAAAAGGTATTAAAGGTTACAAAAGGTGTATGGTTGTAAGTAGCAGCAGATAGTTAAAAAAAAAATAGATAAATAATTTAGACGTTAGTTCTGATGGTGACTTAAATAGCACAGATGAATTCATTGATTTGCTAAAGTGTTGAAACTATTATTTTATGTGAAAATTAACCCGTTTATTAATTAATTATTAAATTTTTCAGCTTTTATTACAATTAATTGGACATAGGAAAACATTTTATCTAATTGTTTATAATAATAATTCAAAGCTGGATAATGCCGATGTGTTCCTTTAAATGTATAAGGATATGTATTAGGTAAAAGTTTATAAAAATAGATACGAGGGGGAATTCGTGAATAGCGCCCACAAAAATAAATATTTTTTTATAGTTATATAAACATCTAACTATATTTTTGTGAAACGGCTGACGCAATAGTGTATAAATATTAGTGTTTATAAGCTTGGAAATTTAAAGCTGTTGAATAATAATAATAAGGAAATTAAATAATAAATTATATTGATAATGAATGATTTGGATTCATAAGGTTTGCAGTCGAGAAATGTGTGAATAGCGCTTGACTGCCATACAATAAACAAAAGGAAAACCTGCAGTAGAGAAATGCGTTTATAGCGCTCTACTATGCAGAATAGTTTCTCAAAAATCATTCATACCTATATGTCTTTTAAAATGTTACAGGTAGCATCCGTTTAGGCATGGGCAAAACTTTCTTCGGTGCAATAGAAACACAGGAAGGCCGAATATTAGGACCAGCTTAGTCAAGACCAAGGAAAATGAATGAAACACCATTATAAGTGTTTTGAATTGTTTATATAACACTCTGCTGAGATTTTAATAATGATTTTGTAGAGTATTGAGAATATATAGGTCCAAGCAGTAATACATGTCTTATTTGCTCCCACACAAATCTCAGTTCTAACATAAATAAACCTTTAAATTAAAAATTATTGTAATGATCCCTAAAAAAAACTGCACACCACTGGTAAAGATAACATCGGACGTGGACGCCTAGGTTACAGTATTGCCATTTTATAAACCCATCTCCTTCCAACTTACGTACAAGTGTGAAAGTGTGTATGATTGTAAACAAATGGTGTTTTTCTAATGGAATGTTCTGTCTCCCCTAATATTATATGTCTATGGGACATATTTTCATATTACGGTATTTATACAGGGTGTTCCAAAAAAGAGATGTTCAGCACAACTTGTAATTTTTTAAATGAAACACCCTGTGTGTTTTTACAGATTTGAATAGAACGTACTCTCACGAATACATTGATTTAGGGTTTGATGGATACAGCTCTGAGTATTTTTACATATGAATAGTACTTAAGGTAGATACCAATATGATGATATGACCATTGATGATAATAGTTATATTAAAACAGATGCTACACGTGCAACTCTTTGTTGCACGTGTTAACTAAATTGTTAACTTTACTTACATTTTTCATCTACTTGTATTAGAAGAAATACAAGCAACTACCAATACTACGATTCTGATTGTAGCATGTTACGGTGTGCATATTCACCAAAACCTTTATTTGGCGCTAAATGGAAGTTATTTGGTCCGCAAGCCATACAAAGCATTTTATCATGTGTTCTGAATTATTGCAAAACCAAAACGTCGAACTACTTTGCTAGTAACAATTCATTCAATAACATGAAAGGCATCACCTGCTTTATAAACATCTGATAAAAAAATCAACTCCAAACGCATTCAGCTTGCTCAGGTTTCGGTGTTTTGAACATTCCGATTGGAAGGATCAGACCCAAGGGCTTTGATCTTACCTTTGGTTCAGTATTGTTAGTAATTCTGGTCTATAAAAGCTAGAAAACACTACAAATATTGCTAGAAATGGGGATTCCAACGATCGTAACACTTATTTTGTATTTCAGAGGGAAGGCGCTGATGAAGGCATCCTGGAGGAGTTCATGAACGAGAACGGCGAGGATGAGCCTTGTTACGGGCGGCGGTGCACCGCCAATGAGCACTGCTGCCCAGGCTCAATCTGCGTTGACGTCGACGGAGGTGAGAGTTTGCTGGTGTTTTCTATACTTTTCTTACACTGTATGAAATATATACATCGGTTCGGTAATAGCTGCATTTTCGTTAATATCACGTAGTCATATTAGTCGGTAATGTAATACAAGCTGTCCCATTTAGAACGAAACATCCTTAATATTTAGAGAACAAATAGAAATTTGGTCAGGTTTAAAGGTGGTCGTAAACTGGCCTATTATTAAATCTGGGTGCAGCATTTCTCCTGTCCCAGGACATTAGAGAGCTTTCCCTAGAACGGGTGTTGGCCTATGCGCATAGCACGGGTCTCTTCCAATAGCTCTCGACTAGGGGCAGGCACAATGGGTCGAATGACCTGAGAGCTGCGGGTAACCGCGCCGCCTTCCAACAGCAACAATAAACTGGCCTATTTTTGTCTCGAGGCACACAACTCCTGAATCGGTATTTACAGCAGACTCTATTCCTAGCATGTTATGTGACAGTAGTGGTTGAGTGACACTTTGTTTTAAAGTATTGACTATAGACTATACTCTGCCATTTTTTATTCGTTCATATAGAACGTACATAAGATGTCTTCCATCATGCCCATGATATTCAGGTGCATCCTATGTTCACAGTGTTCTATTGGAAAGTGTTAATTGATCTTCTCGTCCTTCGACATTAAGTTACAAAGTATACCGTTAGTTTACTCGACAATTCGTTTAAGAACCTCTTACCAAGTCTCTATTCTATACAAGTAATAGGATGTTTGCCACTACGTTTGATTTATTTCTCACCCACTCATTACATGAGTGGTTGAGCATCTTTACAATGCACGGGACACCACTCATATAGTGGATTGATATTGATTCCCAGTCCTGGTGAGAATACCTCCAGCAATCCCAGACCAATTTGCACTTCAGATGTCTCCGTTGACAATTAATCTGTCACCTTAATACATGACGTCGTCCTGGAAAAGTGTCGCATGCAACCCTGGACTAAGAAAGAATTGAATGCATAATTTGACTTCATATATTCCACAACTCGATTTTTAATTAGGTCTTAGAGTAATCGCTGCACCAGATCAGATCAGTTTTAATTGGAGGTCTCTTGCTCCCAATCCTTCCGATACCAGAATTTGAACGTTCTTCTGAAACTATATTTTACGACTAAATGAAAACTTTTATGTGAAAAGATATGGATGAGCCGCTGGAGAACCACAACTCTTAATTAATTCCACCTCAAAAGCGATGTTAAAATAAGTTTATAGTCATAACTCCACGCTAGAGTAGCGTGAATACAAAATGACACACTATTTCCATACATTATGACCCATTAGTATTCATAAGGTAACTAATTAGTGAAAGGTGTAAGGGTTGTCTGCCAGACTGACAAATTTATTGATCCATTAAATTGTGTGGAATATAGTAGCTAATGAACCTCAATATGGAACACAAAATACCAGAAATCGATAGTTAGAATTATTCATTACAGCAGTTTAACCGACTATTAACAGTTTAACTATTCATTAGGTCCTGATATTAAAATATTTATTGTAAAAATATAACTATATATTTTAGTTTTTTATAGTATATTTTTAATGTTATTTATTGGTTTCTTTAACTGTTTATATATTTCTTTATATTGGAATTAAGCCAAAAACTTAACTAAGAGATACATTATTTATGAAATTATCAAATATTATGGTTCAATAAAGTTTTTAACTTTCCTCTTTACCTATAACCTAGGTACGCAAAGGAATAACTCTATTATCTTTAAGATATGTCGAAAACAACAACTTTGCGTGAAATATGCACGCCCAACGGCATTTGGGCCCATCCCTCCAACATTGAATTACAACGGCATATCTTCATATAACCTCAACTTATTGCCTTTAATACATTTTTATTTTTAATAGTATTATCTACATCTTTTATATAACATCCTTTAAATAATGAAATATTGAGCAAGCATCTACATCACATTAAAAATAATTATTTTTAGCCATATAAATTTTGTGATGAATTTTAATTAAAAAAAAATATTTTTTACCGATGAAATTGAAATTGTAGTAATCCTGCTTGGCCTAATGTACGATACGTATTTCTAATTCCGGCGTCTTCAGGCACATTTGTGTGGCAGGAGGTTTAACATCTAAGAATCGTTAAAAATTTCAAGAAATATATTATTACGACAAACTTATTTTAAAATTAAAATGATTTTAATGTCAAAATTGTCAGTTTGTAAATAACACATGTTTTTTAATAAAATATCCCTAATTTCCTATCTCTCAAAGTACTTATTTTTGACATATCTTAAAAATAATAAAGTTATTCCTTTGCATACCTAGGTTACAGGTAACGAAGAAAATTAAAACATTATTGAACCATAGTATTTGAAAATTTCACCAATAATTTATCTCTTAGTTAACTTTTTGGCTTAATTTCTATATAAAGAAAGATATATATTTCACTGTTTGCTAAATTGGTTAAACGTATTTGGATTGTATTAAAACGATCATAGAAACGTCGCTTAGAGGGACAAACGTTTCTTTTGTACCCCTTATCTGTCTAGGCAAACCACAAATTAAAGTAAATGAAGCTTAATTTCCCCGTAGAGAGCAAAAGGCAAACCCTACACACTGACATTTAGTTGAGTTTGTCATGAAGTTTAATTCAGCTGGCAAGTTAATCCTTTGATCGTTTATACAATTTCAGTAGCAGCTATCAAGTACACTCGACTAAAAGTTGGGGACGACCAACATAATATCCTACTTTACTCAGCTCTGAAACGTTACTGAAATGTTTAATGTAAATGTAAAATTTACTTTTAATATTTAAAACTGAATGTATGAAAATTTCATGGGTGACAGAACAGTGTGTGTGTGTGAGACACTGCAAGATATTTCACAGTATTTTTGAAACATTTTATATATTTACTCGAAACTGATTTAAAATGATGCGGTTTGATGTGGTTTTCTCACAACCTTTCTGTAAGTTAGGATTTACACCCAAACGACCAGCTAATCTTTTAGTGTACTATACCTGTACTTCTAGATTTCTCTTATCTACTCTCTGTGTCTTGATCTTATTCAAACTTGCATGATCTAATGGATGTCATGATATCATCCCATGTTACTCAAACTTCATTTTGATCCTCAGTACTTACTCAATATCAAGACATAAATTAGGTCTATTAAACCCTTTGGGAAAAGAAAATATGTTAAACACAATTTTCTTCATACTTACTTACGATTCCCGAAATCTTCAGTCAATAGGGATGTTATCTTCAGTTTGATGATCGATCAAGGATTCCTTAGTAGTGGGTACAGGTCATCTGATTGTAGTTTTCGTTCTCATGGTAGTGGTCGTATGTGGCCTAGCAGGAACCGTGGTTGTAGGCCTTCTAGTTGTTCTTCTAGTCGTCGCTATTGGTCTACTGGTAGGTCTTATACTAATAGCTGGTCAGACGTTGGAAGAAGTTGTAAATCTAGTTGGGTTAAAAGTAGAAGCTCTCAAGGGTTTCTCCCCAGCCCATCGAAAAGCTCTTCCAACCCTTATTAGTGAATGATTCTACGTTAGCATTTAAACCATTGTCTTCTACGAAGGTAGGGGTGAGACATTTGTAAGCGTGCTGTAGTCAGGACTTTCACCAACTGATTCAATGTTCACCGACGGAATTTGAGAAGCCAAGTAGTCCTAATTTTGTCAGGCTAACAGGTGGACCATCTAAGAACTCATCTACGTTTGTCTACAACTCCAGTTGCTTAGGACTTCGTTGACTTTCCTTCTAATAATTCCTCTAAATGGTTTAGATCTTTTCTAAGATGATCGTATCCAAGCCCAAGTTAATTCTTCAATTTTCACACTGCCTACGATTTTCTATGATGGTCTGGTATTCACAGAAATGTAACCACCTTTTGTCTAGCCAACAGGTTGAACTACAATTCCTTACCATAAGGAAAAGTAAAAGAAAAACTTATATAAATATTTAACCTAAAGTACATCGTTCGTGAGATACAGAGCGTCTGAAATAAATATAATGTATATCAAACATATTAACAATTAATGTTAATAATTACAAATACTGTGGATATTAGGATATAAATTCATGTAACATTTGTTATGCATCCAATACCGGCATTGATTAATATAAATGTAATTCAGTCATGATAAAAAAACATATTCTCTGTGTGCATTGAAAATTAAGCTTTGGTACGGAATTGCTTTCTGTGAAAATGTTTATTTTATCAGTCTGCTCTTTTCCCAGTTTCATTTCTCGAATGCTACAAAGCGCATGTCAACATCAAACCATTTTCCAAATTACTTCTCCAAATAATTGATTCCAGGCACGAAGTTTACCGGCTATAAAAAATTAACAGCGTCGGAGGAACCGGACCTCGGCCATATATAATTCAAGTAGCCCTACAGGGATTAAATGAGAAATGCGGGCAAGTTCCATGGCGTTAGGTGGAAAAGGTTAATCCTCTCCCTCCACCGAACGACGTGATCGAAGGAAATTGGCTAATTAGAGTCCGGGAAGCCGGGAAACGGCGAGAGTTGGGGAAATTGGAAGTGCGGTGCGAATCCTACTTGCCGACGGGTTTTATTGATATTTTATTAAGTCATAAATTGATTGTATTGGTCTGCTGTCACTTTTTATAACGTAGCTATGACTATATAATTTTTTCGTTAAAGTCATGATACAACTACACAGATATGCTCATAACTTTCGTTTGTTCTGCGCATGACGTCATTCGTGAGGGAAAAATGGCAATGCGATGCGAAAATACTTAAGAGCAGTGATATAATTATTTTCGTGTTTATCAATTGTTTTTCCTCGTAACTGACGTCACGATATGCGGATTGGCATATCTGTGTAGTTGTATCATGGTTAAAGTCTTGTTTAAGCATCGTTTGATCCAGACCATAGGATTCTCGGAGGATCAATACTAAATTGAACAAATAATCCTTTCCAGGTATCCCTCGTTCTTGCACTGAATGATACTTAAGGAATACTAACCCGAGTCGTTCCGATGCTCTAAGGCGATCTATACAATAATAATAATCCGCATCCTCTCCCATACTATTATCACACCTCGGGCTGATACGATGTGTTTTATATGAATATTTTGATGACAATGACAATCATCAGTAAAAATACTTCAAAATCTTGGCCCCCTTACTTTTTGTGATATGAACAAGGTTTCTGACTTTTATTTTACTTGTAAAATACTTCGTGAAACTCATCAAAGATTTTGTTTTTAAATTCTGACAGTAGAAGAAGCTATTATTCTGTATTATCTTCGTGAATGATGAATACAACCAGCAGAAAAAGCAGTCCAGACACAACACCTAACACCTACCATATATATTGTCACTCAACGCACCTACACAAAAACAAGTCCAATAGACTAAAATCTAGAGAACGAGGTGGCCATTTCAGCGGTTCACCACGTCCTATTCATAATTATTAGCTTATCAGGTAAGAAATACCTGATTTATATGCCTTCTAAAAATTATAAAATAAATCAGTCATTTCGCGAAAGTCAAAATAACATTTTTGAAAAATGTGTACCTATATAGAAAAGTTAATTATGTTTCAAATGATGTGCAGCATATCTTCTAGTGCTTATTTATCTGCAATGAATATTTACCTAGCGTTGAAAACGACCGGCCTGTCACTCTTTGTTGTATGGAAAATTAGGGCGTTATTTGGGAAAGCGTATATTTAGATATAGCCCCTGTTTATAATGTATATTGACATTAATGCGTAAATAATTTACAATTTCATGAACTTCATTTGACTTGTCAAAGCTTTCCATTATATTCCATTTATGACCAGTTATTCAAATTTCTGCGTTTAAACATGAATTTTAGAAATCAATACACCTTACATTTTCTAATTACTGTATTGTACCCCCAGAATTGTATTTACAATTTATAAACGTGTATTTTCGGAATATTTTATTTGTTAGTTTATTTATTTAAGCATTTATTTTTTCTATTTTTATTTTTATTTTATTTTTGTTGTATTATTATTATTTTTTATTATAATATAACAGTGTCTCTTATTTCTTATAACAGTATTTTCTTATTGTCTGACAATACAGCTAGAAAAGGGACAAACTAACTGGGTGTTCCACTTAAAGTGGGACAAAATGGGTCGATCGCTTTATTATTAAAGATTAAATGGGAAAAACTTCGCTTTTGGTGGTTCTGAGTAATAAGTGCGAAAATTTAAAAATATCCATTATAGGATTTCGAGTTGTTTTGAAAAAACTAAAAATCCCAAAATTAATATTTGGCCACTTAGACGATAATGTGATATTGAATGAAAAAGCAGAAAACATTTTTCAGGCATTTTCCATGCTTTTCTGATTATTAGTGTTGTCAAATTTTGCGAAAAACTATTCGCCCCACGAAAAACATTTAAAGTTCACTTTCTCTTATGGGAGCCATATTGAAATTTTACATATTTAGAACCATTTTTCAAAAAATAAATAATAAACAAAGTTTCTATCCGTTCCATATGATGCAGTTTTTGCCGGACACTGGAAAATTGAGTATAATACATGTAATATACAGGTCCCCAAATAAAAATATATATAATTTGATAAAGATACAAGATACTAGAATTGACAGTTAAATAAAGATAAATAACATAATATTAGAAAATACTTCTAATTCGTTATTTAGTGGGGGAATGCAGCTGAGAACCACACCCACAGACACCTTTGTGGCCACACCTCTGACCTCTGTCATCCGTGTCACATCTCCAACCTATAGAGATTAATACCTCGACCCACGCATACACCGTTGTTTGCCTCTGTTTAATACACACTCTACTCACTATCGACCAGGCTTTGTCTCCAAATTGAACATATTTTTGTGTTTTACAAGGAACTAACTATTATTTTTACTAACATCTTTTTCCTAATCTTTTCCAGTGATAGGCTCGTGCTTGTTCGCGTACGGCCGGCGGGTGGGGGAGCTTTGCCGGCGCGACAGTGACTGCGAATCAGGTCTGGTGTGCGCTGAGGCCGAAGGCGGCGTCTCCACCAGGGTGTGCCGGCCGCCCGTCCACCAAGACAAGCAGTACTCCGAGCCGTGCAACATGTCCAGCGAATGCGACATCTCCAGAGGGCTGTGCTGCCAGTTGCAGAGACGCCACCGGCAGGCTCCACGCAAGGTGAGTGACATAAATAGATAGTGAGTTACGGAAGGTTCCAATTATATTAGTTATCTGCTGAAATAGGTAATCTTTCCTTGAAAATAATATGTGTTTTAGGATTATTATTTATAATTAAACTTTTCAATAAATCTACATTTATTTGGGCTCAAGAAATAATGATCGCCTTCTATCCCCAGCAGGGTTATTACACTAATCTTTAAGACGTCTTAAGTATGGGCTTTTGGACATAACTATGTTTTATAGTTAACTTCACGCCGATTTTCTATTCACATCCGATATTTTGGAATTATACTAATGACTTTGTCTACAAATTGGTCTAAAATGCGAGGCATTTCTTTAGCTCCTACTTTAAGCCACCTCCGAAGGTGCCCTAAACTAGTTTAAGACCGTGCCGTACATTGTGTCAGACAGAATTGTTTTCTGTATTTTTGCATACTTTGAGTAAATATGGCTTTTGTGCCTCATTTGCTATTTTTTGTTGAACACGAAAGGCGAAGATATGATATAATAAAATTACACGTTTAGACATTTAAGAGCCAACAATAATCCTTTTGTGAGGGCCTCAGAATTTCAGCGCCTTTTTTCTGTAGACAAGGACAGTGCACGATATTTAATACATAGATTGACCCCCGCTTCGGGTTTACAGATCTGATGGATTAGTTCCACAAGTAAAGGCGAGTAGAATAAATGAAGCTAAAATTTCTTAATGTAATTTCTGTAATGTAAATTTCTTATAATATGTAAAATATAGATTTTAGTAACCCTTCGATTTCTGTCTCATGGATGTTACCAAAAGGTTGTGGGGCAAGGATTTTGTGATTCCATTTTCAATTCAGTTCAAAAATATACACTCAAACACTGGTTTATAACTTTTTTTTCTTTTTGAATGCACAAATTTTAAGGTTAGATGCCTTTTAAACTGTGGTTAGATTATGTTTTCTTCCTCCTCTTCCAACTAAAAATATGAATGACTACGACGTTGCCATATTATGGGGGCTAAAACTTCTTTAAGTCCAGGTTAATTTGAGACGGTCTTAAAGGAATAATAGTGTAATACAAGGAGTCTATAATTTTGATGGTTTAAAATGAATTAGTCTGTCTTTTGTCTTCAGTTTAAGACAATTAGTATAATAACCCCGCAGGTCATAATATACTATTATTGCATATTATAGTGGATGCCCGGGGGCGAAACTTAGAAGTCAGCCTTGATACTACACTTTGAATATTTAATTTGAATAGGTACTTCTGTTTTCCTGTGTTTTTATTATTTTACAGGTGGTGCAATCCCAGAAAAGACTACAATGAATCATGAAAATGCACCACAAATAAGTTATAGACATTATCATTTATACTCACTCTTCATAGGCTTGATAACAAGTCAGCTTTCGAAAAACTCGTTTATGAGTATCCTCATTCATCTTCCACGAAGATTTATGCCCCATTCTCTATAAAATTTCCTCGTCGTGACGGTATTATTAGCGCATCAGCCCCCGGTGTATATTCGGGAATATTAGATTTCGCGAATACGGCCCGTAACTCAGATTCAGTGGCGTCAGTTTCATAAATTTTTCGCTCCCGCGATTTACATCATAATGGCTCTAAAAGCTGCGTCGTAAAATTCGCTGGCGGTATATTATGCTAAGAAACGGCGGCGTAAATATTGAGCTACATATTTTATCATTTTCTAAAGTAGTTTTTCGCCGAAGTATCTTCGGAAACCTTCTAGCTGCTAAAAGGAAATACTTTATGTTTAAATTCAGTGTTACAACTTAAATTATGTATGCCAAACTTTATGTGTAAACAGAATTCAAGGACTTAAAAGAACTATTTAATAACAAATATTTTCAGATATTAATAAACACAAAAAATATACAAAACTCAAAACAGATATGGCGACAAAGTAACGCACGTAACGTAAACAAAACCAAATGTAAAAAAAAAATTAACAATATCACATTGAAAAATTACAACTAATAAAAACACGCTGTCTTTTTTCTATTTACTTTACAGTTGACAACATATATGTGTCAATTGATATACCGTTGACTGACAACGTTATACGTTAAAACATCATTTGTTCTTTTCCAATATTAACCAGTATTATTGTAACCATAAAGTTGATACTCGAAGCGGATGGTTCTTTATGAAACATCGTTAAAATAATTGTTTTGAAAAAAACATTGATCTCATTTAGCTGTTCCAAGAAATATACAGAAAACACTCTATATACTAGTATTTCGGCTACCCCCGATTGTTTTTACCCCCTGCGCGGATTGTAATGCCGTGTATGTGGGTCAAACCGGTAGAAGTATTGAAACTAGAGTAAAAGTACATAAAAATCCATATTAAATAACGCAAAAAATTTAGCATTTTCGACGCACTGTATAGAAAACAATCATATTGTAGATCAGAAAAATGTAAAGGTATTGCATCGTGAAAAGAAAGGAAAGCGCTTAGATCTGTTAGAGCAATTAGAAATTAAAAAATCTTCAATTATAAATCCTTGTACTACGAATGATCAGATAGATTTTACACTCTCGCCCTTCTTAGAAAAGGTACTAAAAACTCGGCCTTTACCAGATGGTAGGATCAATCGGGGCTAGGTGCTCGTGAACAAATAAATAACGAAAACGCGCTTGGAAACATTTAGTAATAGACATTTACTCTAGGGGCGAGATTTTACACTCTCGCCCTTCTTAGAAAAGGTACTAAAAACTCGGGCTTTACCAGATGGTAGGATCAATCGGAGGTAGGTGCTCGTAATCAAATAAATAACGAAAACGCGCTTGGAAACATTTAGTAATAGACATTTACTCTAGGGGCGAGATTTTACACTCTCGCCCTTCTTAGAAAAGGTACTAAAACTCGGGCTTTACCAGATGGTAGGATCAATCGAGGGTAGGTGCTCGTAAACAAATAAATAACGAAAACGCGTTTGGAAACATTTAGTAATAGACATTTACTCTATTGAAAAAGGCCTAATAAGCCGAAATACTAGTGTATAGAGTGTTTTCTGTATATTTCTTGGAACATCTAAATGAGATCAATGTTTTTTTCAAAATAATTATTATTATAACTATTTTTTTATTTGCTTTGACGTTGGTTATGTTATACACTAATGGCGTAAGAGTTGAGACCGGCTAGCCTTAATGTATGTAGGTATTTTTTTTATTTATTGTACTAGTATAACTGGTATCCCTGTCACCAAAGCTGCATCACTCCCATCTTAACAAAGTTATGCAAAGCTATAAATGTAAATGATCTAATTTAGTCTGCTTCCATGAAGTATTAAATCTCGTTAGACGAGACGTCATTTTATCCTCCAATTTCAGGACACTGTAAATTGACATCGGAATTTTCGCAGCGAGGAGCCGTTTTCGTCGCCCCAGATGAAACAAATCCAGAACAAGCAGGGAGAATGTCAAGTTGAAAAAATAATTTCTCGCTGCCGGATCGGGCAATGAACCTTAAAATATGGGGTTATTAATTTGGGGAAGTGAAATTGGATATTCGTTTATAAAAGTGTATTTGTTTAGGCGGATTCGAGGCTTTCTGTGTGAAATAAAACGTTTTTGTTTTTTGCTACCGCCATAATTCACCATAAATTAGATTACTTTTTTGTGGAGCGGTAAACAATATTACTTCTTTGTTCATCAAAGTAATGGTCGAAATACTGCGCATAAATATCTCTCAAATCTAAATACAAGAGGGTGATAATAATATATACAGGGTGTCCAAGCGAAATCTTTAACCCGGGATAATTTTTTAAGTAAAAGAGTAAGTGAAAATTCGGAAAAACCCGTTTCGTTAAATTAACGGGGGACGTGGATTCAGAATCCTAGGCAGCATCTATAATTTTAAATGGCACTACACCCTTTGTAGTCCCTCAAACTAAAGGTAATTTTATTTAGAATACAACAGTCGAAACCGTTTTCAAATACCTTTATTTTTCTCCGTATTAAGAAAGAAATAAGTTTTCCTTAGAAATTAAAATGACTGTAAATCTCTTTAAAATTTCCATATATAATTTTTAAGGAGTCCTCATGGAGTGTATGAGTAAATTAGCTGATTAGCTGACCTGTAACAAATTCCAGGCAGGCATATACTGAACTTGACATTATAATCTCTATATGAAAATACAATCATATTCAGGGTGATTTTTTTGGGCATCTCTTAGAAGTATCTCGAAAACGGAAAATTACTTTGATCTGAAAATCGTGCATTCTGCGATAAGATCTACTTATTTATGAAAAATATTTTCCAGGTGAAAGTACTTCGAGAAATACCGGAAGTTTGTCCTAACTTCGTCATTTTAAATGGAATACCCTGTATATTGTATCATTTCTAGATTCTACGTGGAAGTCTAAACACATTTCATGTAGGAATAGTCTATAACTATCTTCAACTATTTTTGAAATATTGAAGGGTGAATATTGACACTTTCACCCAATAAAACCTAAACGGTTTGAGATCAAGCAAAACGGTTTGCACATTTTTAACTTTTCATAAGCTATCAATTGAAACTAATTTCAGATTTAGTCAGAAATTGAAACTGTTCGATTAAATTTAATCTCTTGGTTAAATCTGAAATTAAAGTCAAACGATCACGATCTTTGTCACGAGCAATCAAAATGTCTCCAATCGTACCCGGGATTTTGACATAATTGAATTAAATTATTTCGAAGTAAGTAGGATTCCTCACAATGCACATAAATTTACCCCTGCTAACTATTTAGAAAACTAGGTCACGTCTTTCTCTGGGACACGGCAGGTGCAATGTGTAAAATAAACATTTGCAGGAAAATTTTCTACTGCGAATAATACCCGAGGTTGTTTAGCTGGTTGTAGATTTTAGGTTTTCCCATTAAGTTTTACTGTGTCTCCAGGGTGATGATTTATGGCTTAATTCTGCGAGTCTACAGAAAATATGACACCTTAAAAATGAAAATGTGTAAAATAACTCCTTGACAAATAAGACATTTCAAGACTGCTTTGAGTAGGTAGGTATATAGGGTCCTGGACCTGGGTCCCGTCTTTTGTAGCTCATGAACTGGTGCCTTTATAAATTTCGTTCAAATTTGACTGCAAACTATTCGTAGAGAGGCACATTTTGAAAATATTTTCAAATATACAGGTTGCTCCAAAAACATGTACCATACTAAAGTTATGTTTTTTAAATGGAACATACTATATATTTTTGCATTTTTGGACTCTGCATGCAAATTTAGTGCCAGTTTGTGTTATATTCCCTATATCAAAACTTAGCCGTTTCGAAGGTATTCGACATTTTATATAAAAAATTACAGTTGTTACTATTTCAAAGTTACATATCTTATACAATTGAACAGCGTTTATCTTAATTTTTATATGTCAGATAGTTTACGCATTGGTCTTTCTGAAAATAGCTAACATGCATACAGAGTATTTAATATTTACTGGGCAACACGTCAATTTTGAAAGATGCAAAACTTATTTTTTTCAAATAGCACACCCAGTATGTTATTCTACAGTTGAAAGTACCATTCAATTCTCTTCTATAATTGCAACGGTTTTTTAGATATTGAGGTTTTATACTCTCAATTCTCATTTTTTTTAGAAGTACGGGGTGAGCTGTTTAGTCAGTATAACTACCTAATGCAAGAGCCAATTGCATTAGGAACATTACATAAGAAAACAGTTCAAATAAACCATAACTATATCATTTCCACAATATTTTTTACTGATTTTTTAAAATTATCCTAATAAACCGAGAATTATCCTAATATTTTTCATCTCGGAAACGCCTTCGCCAATTTTTGTAAAAAAGGGGAAATGTAAAAGCTCGACTCTCGTAGAATTAGGGGTGGAGAGCAGTTATTTTCAATAAAAAATATTTTTTAATATTATAGGTACTTACTTGATGCAGAAGAATGCTATACAAAATTTATTATTAATTAAATAATAAATTTTGTATAGCATTCTCCTCTATTATATTATAATATTAACCTCTAATATCTCAAAAACCGTTGCAATTAGGTATAGGAAATGCTTCATACAATAGAAAGAGTCGTGAGAGACCTTAATCAAAATGATATAAAATATAGGGTGTTTTAATTTGGAAAAATTGAGAAAACTGGTTGCGAGTTTTGATTCGCTCTAATAAAGCTATTTTGAAGGAAATTCTATAGAAAGTAAAACTAGACCGTATAGCATAATATAGGGTGCTCAATTAATTGCGATTAAGATATAAAAATGCTCCATATCTTCTTAACTTCTCTGTATAATGTTAGTAATTCTATTGGTGAATTCGGAAAAATGATGCGAATGTTTCAAATATGAAATAAAAAATATATCATTCCATTTAAAAAAACATATGTTTCATATGGCCCTGATTTATAGAGTACCCTATATGACTATATACATATATTTTTAAAATGTGCGCCCTATTAGGCTCTACAAAATCCTGAAATATATATATACAGTGTGGCCCATTAAGAACCTGGGCACCCTTCTAAAAAATTTCTGGTAGGTGCGATTCCTAGATGTACAGGGAGGTGCATTTTCGATGGGATTTGGGGGTATCTCGGTTGCTATGAGCGACAGAAAAAAATGGACAGCACGAACTTGGCTAATTTTTTGAGACAAATTCAACTGTCAAAACAGAAATCCGGTAAGTCGATTTGTTTTCGAGTTATAAGCCGTTTGTCACTTTTTTGTAACTTTGGGTGGACTCTATATCTCGCTTATTTGAAGAGATACAGAAAAAATGCAAAGGCAACTTTTGTCGAAGTTTGATAGCATAATTCAACGGTGATATTACTTTTTTTATATACCGAGTGATTACTGATTTACGTACCAAACTTATGATTTTTTAAATGGAAACCATAGTTGGCTTGAGTCGCGATAGAAAGCTTATTTTGTCAGCTTTTCAAAAATATATAGTTTCATATGGTTATTTTTAAAATTTAATCATTTACGGCATTTTTTGTAGAAGAATGGTAACAAAATTGTATTTACAATACGGGCGAGTAAATTATAATAACATCTATCTATATACGATAGCATAACATCTATCATTAAGGCAACCCACAAAATTACACAATAAGTAACAACAATGAAACTAACAAATTTACAAATATTACAAAATTATATAATATAACAGTAATAATATAATTTAATATAATTTTAGTAAGTTTAGTATAATTTTTTTGTAATATAATTTACATAAGAGAACAGTTTGAACATTGAAGTTCACACAGTGTCTACATCGTTTTTTTACACTATCTATACTTCTTAAAATATACAGGGGCTTTTGATTTAATCTCTGAAATGCGACTTCTATACTGTTTCTTAATTCCTCCACAGAGTTACGCGGCATGTGATATATTATATTTTTTATAAAGCCCCAAAGAAAAAATCGGCAGGAGACAGATCCGGCGAGCGTGCTGGCCACAATATAGGACCATGAGTTCCTATCCACTTGTTTGGAAAAGTTTCGTTTAGATAATTAGAAGCAACTCGAGTATTATGTGACGGCGCACCGTCTTGTTGGAACCATATGTTTCTCAAATCTGCAAGTCGTAGATTATTTAAGAATTCTGTTAATTGCTGGTGTAAAATATGCACATAGATTTCCGCATTTAATGTTTCCTGATAAATATGGGGTCCAATTAATCGGCCTCTAATCGCATGGGGATTTTCGTCTGCCCACATATGGCTATTGTGTCGATTGAATATACCGTCACTGGTGATGCTGGCCTCATCCGTCCAAATAATATTAGGCGGAAAATTCTCATCCTCTTCACATTTGCCTAGATACCATCTACAGAAATTAAGGCGTCTCTGACTGTCGTCTGGATGGATATGATGAATTTTTCGGAATTTAAAACATTTAAAATTATTTTCTTTTAAAATTTTTAAAAAACTCCCACTGATTCTACAATAGAATTTGTAGATATTTCTGGATTCGCTGTTACCACTCCTAACACATTTATTGTATCATTTTCAGCGTTTGCCTTATGATATCTTTTTGGTATAGGTTTTTTAAAGGAACCGTAATGTTTCAGATTATATTCGAGCCTGCTGAACATCTTAACATTTGATTGTCTCCTTTCTGGATATCGCTATAAATATAACTCAGCAGCCATTCTTGAATTTTTATGCGCTTCACCAAATACAATAATCATATCAAATTTTTCACTATTATTGTAGTTTTCCATAATCTTGACTGATTTGATATTAATTAGATAATAATTTAACACAAAATAAACAAATCTTGTAAGGATACTGACTACTTAGAATAATTTGACATATATACGGAATAGCTGCAATTTTTGTTTTATTACAGCCTACTAGGATTAAAAACACTTGTTGATAAGGCTCTCCTATGTATATTATTGGGTTATAACTCAGCCATTTTTAAAAATAACCATATTAAACTATATATTTTTGAAAAGCTGACAAAATAGTCTTTCCATCGTGACCCAAGCCAACTATGGTTTCCATTTAAAAAATCATAAGTTTGGTTCGTAAATCAGTAATCACTCGGTATATAGAAAAAGTAATATCACCGTTGAATTATGCTATCAAACATCGACAAAAGTTGCCTTAACATTTTTTCTGTATCTCTTCAAATAAGCGAGATATAGAGTCCACCCAAAGTTACAAAAAAGTGACAAACGGCTTGTAACTCGAAAACAAATCGACTTACCGGATTTCTGTTTTGACAGTTGAATTTGTCTCAAAAAATTAGCCAACGTTCGTGCTGTCCATTTTTTTCTGTCGCTCATAGCAACCGAGATACCCTCAAATCCCATCGAAAATGCACCTCTCTGTACTTGTTCAACCTATTACGATGATCCAGCTGCTAATCCTCAACCTATATACTACGATTTTTTTTCAATCAATTTTTCGAAAATTACTTTAGGGATTTTTTATTAAAAATTTGACATCGTGGCATTCTTCAGCATCACTTAAAATCCCTGTGGCCCAAATTTCATCAATTTGTATCGAAGAATAATTTTTTTATAGAGCCTTAAATGTTTCAAGTTTATTGAATTTGTGTTTCGCTTAAAAGATATACCAGGCATTGGAAACTCTTACTCTTACTTCACAAATTAATAATAACGTTAAAACAATACTTTGCAGTAGTCCCCTATATCCCTAAATCCCTAAATTAATTTAAAAAAAAATTGATTGAAAAAAAATTGTAGTAGGCTGAGGATTAGTAGCTGGACCATCGTAGTACGTTCAACAACTACATCTAGGAAGCTAATATATACGAAAAAAATTCATTGGAATCGCGCTTACCAAAAATTTTTTAGAAGGGTGTCCTCTATATATATATATAATTATTATTACGGTACAGGAGCAAGGGAACTTGGGCCACCCTGTGTATTGTTGTTTTTTGTATATGTAATTAATTGTTTTAATACTGATGACTACACAGAGTAACGAAATTTACCCTGAATTTGCCACTAACTAAAGCGTACCTAATTTTAATTAACTTTACCCTTTCTAAGTTTCACAAAGTTAGGTACTTGACGGCATGTGAGGTAAAACTATATTAATCATTTTAGATATTATCCAGGACCCTACGCAGAACCTGCGTGCTGTGGTAATTTACACTGCCACTATCATAAATAAGTAACGCAAAAAAGTTTTGAACAAATCATTAGATTTGAGATTTTTTAAAAATTTAAAAGTTTTTTACAAATTTAAAAGTTTTAGAAAGAATTTTAAAAGTGCTTGATTTTGCAAGTTGATCTCAAAGGTGCTTGAATTGTTAGAAAAAGTTACTCTACGCTTGAGTAATGACGTGATCGATATTTTTTCATGCATCTGGATATTTTTACAAATTGGGATAGAACATTCTCCCACAAATTCGATATCCCTTGCACCTGTCAACAAAATAACCGAAAGTTTTCTAAAGATCTGTGCAAAAATTTCTGAACTTTTTGCCAAACAGCCACTGTAAAATGTTAAAATGAAACAGATACAGTTGCTTACTCCACCCTTAAAACCAAACGACAGACGGCTGTTTCGGCCTACTAATGCTCATACTGGTTTGGAGTTGTATCTTCTTAATAAATTATCAACGTAACTGTACCTTCTTTATAAGTTGACTATATTTTACCAGTGGTTTTCTATTTTAATTAAAATGAAATATTTAAACTATAATTAAAAAATAAGAATAATAATATAATCATGCGCAAATGCGGCCCGCGAAATAATAATATGCCGCCCCCTCTCCCACACAAGTCTCAGACTTTCGGGCTAATCCTTGTGATTAGAATAAGGGGGTAGAGATATTATTATTATTATTATTATTATTATTATTATTATTATTATTATTCAACTCAACTAGCTTTCCTTGCTGTTACTTGTTCAAACTCTTACTCGGTCTTCGTCAGTGAATTATTTTTTGACTTTTCACACTTTTATAATACACTTTCAAATCAACAATAGAGCATCAATTTTGCACTGATACTTCTCGTCGAACAAGAGATTGTCAAGTTATTGCTAGATTGCTCTAATTATTTTTCTCTAATATATTACGTTTACGGTACACTGCTTTGGACACATTTATCTTACTATTTATAATATTAATGGTATCGAAGTATCAAATAGACATAAAAAAATAAATGTATGAAAATTATTTGAAACAAATCAGATGCACACAATCATGTGAGCCACATGTAGAGTGAACTCAGATGGTTAACAGTGAAGCAGAGCATTTCCAGGAATTTTAACAAGCATTTTAAAAGACTAGTCTATAGCACTGCGTATATTTTAAAATTTTTGGTTTGCTCCGAAAATTATAAAACATCTTCAGATAGCCATTCTCTTGACTCTAGTATTAACAATGAACTGGACAACATTATGTTATTCAAACACCTTTGCTAGTCAAAACGTATTATGTTAAAAGAAAATCATATTAAATACTCCTGGAAATGGCAAATTTACTAGACGAGTACTATGCAAATGGGGGACTCGGGATTCTATGGCTCTCCTGGATAATTTCGTTATTGCTGAAGCGATGATGAAGTGGATTCTCCACGTCGAATTTAATTTAACTCGGTATATACCTTTGCTAGCTATATTATATATATTTTGCGTTTGCGTTGTAATTTTCAAAATTGCTAACAAGGCACGGTACAGAATAAAGTCCACTATACGTCATCGACAGGATCTCATGACCTCGATCTTACAGTAGAAACAAAAAATAAAAAAGTATATAAGCTAGTCTATATTTCTTAAAAAGAGCTATTAAATTAACGTGGATAATTATTGTTGCATTGTGTAAGGTAATAATTCGAAACTATAAAATATGCTTGAGTTTGGGCCTCACCAAATGAAGAGCTCGATATCTCTGAGGCTAAGTTTTTGAAAAATAGTCATTTGACAAAAATTGTTTAGAATTGAACGAAGTATCGGATAAACCTTGTTACAAAGTTCCTGCCAACGAAACATTTCTTTAGACTTCAGCGCCATCTCCAATTTGCTCTGAAAAAAAAATCAAGTTGAACTCCGTGACGAAGCCATAGATGAGCTCCATCATGTTTTTTCAAAATCAAAATATTATATCTTTCCGCTGCCGAGATACGAGGCTGAGGACTTTTATGTGTAACACCCGGTATATATATAAGAATTATCACCCTATATAATATTACCAAGGAAATGTCTTCATATGCTCCATTGCAGTCTCTTAATTTTGTTATCCCTATACACTTTTTTGCATCCGCCACCATTTAATAACAAAACTAATTTTCTTAACAAGTATATTTTTTATAATATTGTTACTCCTTCCGGAGTTCTAAAGATAAGTAAAACTTTTATACAACAGTAAAAATTTTTATTTAACACTTCAAACACAACACAACACTTCTTGAACAATATCTGATTAAATACACGCCGAAAACACTTAGTTCACTAAAGTTTTGCTTATTTGCTCTTGATCGCTGCCTCATTAAGACTAACTTTCTCGCCACTCGCCAGCACGCCGCGGCCCTTAAAGGTAAACTAGGCTTCTAGACGTCGTAGATATGTCCATCGAATACTCACGAATAATCCACACACCAGGACAGTTCAATAACTAGTCGACAGCCAAGTTATACGAGGGATATTCGATAAGTACTGCTGGTGACATCCAGGAAATGTGGACAAAAAGGCCTATCTACCTTATTTGAAGGTTTAGAGGGTCGCCCTTGGAGAGTTGTCCCTGGCACCCCCAGAGGCGGTGTTCCCAGACTGTGCACAATTTCCCTAGGACTGGGGAAAAAGTAAATTTGGCAACGCCGCACTCGGGCACTGTGTCGGCGATTTTGTAACAATATGAATACATTTTTATTTTGAAAACCCTGTAGCTCGAAAACAACGGCCTTAGGGCCCTGTGTTTATTTAACAAAATTACCTTATTTTTAGTCACAGAATATTCCTACTCCTAAATTTTCTGTAAATCTGAAATTCGTGTATTTCTGTATAACATTCTTTGACCATTAAACTGATGCTTTGTTTGTTTGCAGGTGTGCTCCTACTTTAAAGATCCACTTGTGTGCATAGGACCAGTAGCATCCGACCAAATCAAGAACGCGATCCAGCACACCGCTGGCGAGAAGAGGCTTACGGGTCTGTCTAGCTACAAAAGACCCATGCATTAAACCCACACCAACCCTAACAAACCTGTACATTTAAACTATAGCATTACTCTATTAAAACTACTTGGTACGAATTACTTAATCTCCTTATTTCACGTATATTTACGAGTTTCTGTATTTAGTTGGGATTCCACGATGATTTTGAGCCCTCCAAAAGGAATTCGTACTACGTAACTACTAAGTATTGTGACATACGTACATATAATTATCTAGAAAAATATTGGCTGAGGTATTTACATATAGAAATTAAGGTTTCAATCAAATTTTCTGGCCTAGACGTATAGATAAAACATATCGAGTAGTTTATAGACAAGAAGCATGCAAATGCTGTGTATTATAAATGTGGAGTACCTACTTCTCGTAGAGAACGCACAGATTATATTTTACAGAGATATTTCTAACTTTTGACTTTTAACCGTCTATCTGTGATGATTTATTGTGAACAGCAATTGGAAGCCCTTTCAAAAAGGATGAGAGACTTACTGGATAGTGAGATAACCGTACAAAGGTAATGGGGTCATTTTGAAAGAGTTTTCATCTAGCTTTATTGTTGCAATAGGGTGCAAAACTTCTCGATGGTACGAGATTGATACATATCATACTATACATATCATATTACTATATTGATGTTATCTTATAAACAATATTTAATAAATGTCTACCAGCAACTAACTAATATATGTTTGTTTCATTATTTATATTTCAGAAGATAGCAAGGAAATGTATGATTCACCATTTGTTTAAATAATGTTGTTCTTAAATAATATTTTCTACATGAACGACCTACATAAGCAATATAAGCGATCTTCACGCGGAGCCTCACTTGACCTAACCTATGATTAGTCAAGCCAGGCTAGTGGGAACTGCTTGATATAGCTTTAACAACTTTTATAGTCAGTCGGAATGGTACATCGCGAATGAATCTCGGAAAACCAAAAACAACATTTACTGTCAGTAACTAGTAACCAATCTATCCAACTTTTACTGGAACACTTCAGTCAATGTCAATGATAATACTAACTATTAACAGTGACTATAGTCACTGCTATTAACCATCTATTACCTACTAGTAAAAGTGTATTCAGATGAACCATAAGTAAGCACATTTAGCTTTTTTTATCAGCTTTTAAAAAATATATATATACCTATATAGGATAAATCGGTGTGGTGTCTCATTTATGGCATCTACTCAATAACATGGGTGTCGTCATACAATTTACAGGGGGAGCAAGAGTTCAGAATTTTAAACATAAAGTGAACAATACAAATATAAATTCTGAGTATAATATAAACTTCGGCAATATTACAGAAAAATACCTACAAATGGTACCTATAAAGTACTATATATAAAACAAATTTAAAAACATAAGTCAAAAGTGTCAAAAGTTTACCTTAGTCAAGGTCACAAGACCTTATAAATTGGACCCCTAAATCGCGCAAATAATCATAGTCAATGATCTCAATGATGTGATTTCTCAGAAACATCGAGTTCTGGGCTAGAAAATAATTTTTTTAAACAACAATCAACTACACATAAGTTGAGATAGAAACCACAAATTTTCGCTTTGATTTTGCACTTGAAAAATTCACGGTAATTCGATATTGATCAAATTTCGCAGACCATTTACAGTACAAACCCAATCATGTTTATAGAGTTGCATATGCTTGAAACTCTCAACAAGTTATTTAAAAATACCCAAAAATTTAATATAATTCAATCATAATTATTTTCTTTAAATATGATAATATGAACATTAATTTAATATGTAATTAAAATTAATGTGTTTTTATTGGTAGGTTATTATATAAATTGATTATTTTTGGACTCCTAAAACTGTCAAGCATGTCATTTATATTGAAGTTTGTCTTGCACTAACAAATCTAAAATTGTATCGCTGCTCTTTGGCCAAATGCTATTTATTATATGTTTATTATTATTTTATGTCCTATCTTTTGAATAACAAGATCTGCCACATGTGCCTGAAGCTGAAACATGTGTTGTACATATCGGCCCAAGTAGGACTGGTACAATTTCAAATATCTCTTCAAATATTAGAGAATAAACATTTCGATGAATAATTTAATGCCAAGGATTTGTACTCTAAATATTTTTAACTCTAAAAAAAATATTTGAATATTAGTTTTCATGTCATATACACACATAGTACTAAAAATTAAAATACAGAAAAAAATAAATTACCTAAAATTATAATTATTAGTTGTATCAGAGACGTATAGATGTATAAGTCTCTGGTTGTATTAAATTTTTTGGTTAAATAGGTAGGTACCTACTTAAATAAACATGTAAATTGTTTAAAAACCCAATAAATAAAATTATCTGTATTAGGTAGGTAGGTATATATGTAACAATTTATTTGACATATATTATAATATAAAAATAAATATAATACAAATATTATATATATAATATAAAAAAATAATAACCTAAATGTTCTAAATGTCCTCTTTGTCTAAACAAAATTACTATGTACAGCATAGACAAAAGCATAATCGGCTAAATCCGATTCTGTAGCTGCCGCCATCACATTGTGCCGCTGAGAACGAGAACTTCCAAATGTGAGAGTGGTGTCATAACTAGCTATCTATAATCTGTGTGTCAAACCATATGATGACTAACTAAATATTACTCATATGTGTCAACTTAATCTGTTAAAAGTTGACATCACTGTCCAGTTGACAGTGACAATAGTGTCAGCAGTTGCACTTTACAACACAAAACTCATCATAAAAGTAACCAAAACCTTAAAATATGCCTGTTAGGGGTTTAACAGCCATCACTTCAGCATAAGATAGATTAATCAGTATTAATCACAAATCACAAGTGAACAAAAAAGTTGTATATTACCAGTGACTATGCGCGATTCTTGCTAAGCAGTACGCTACCTACTGGCGGTACCCACAACTAACGAATGGGGTATTGGTTCAGTTTTGCGTATGTATGTCTATTGTGAATTTTGAAATTTCCGTTGTTATATTAGTTAATTGCTTTAATTAGATATGAATCATTATTGTTGTGAGCGTCATTGTTCCTCTTGGACAAAGATAAACCCCGAGATCAGTTTCATACTTTTCCAAAAGCGGGAAAATCTGAAGCTATCGCGGAAATTATAAGTTGGGCATTGAAGAGTTACAGGAGACAAGTATGGATAAAGAGGCTAAAGAACGCAAAGTAGAGTGTGTGCTCTTTACCTTTCTCCAAGAATGACTATTTACATAAAGGTATGTATGCCGTATGTCCAATAAAGAATTTGACATATTTTGAGGTTAAGTTTCATTTTCAGATTGAACGCTCGAAAAATATTGAAATATATTTTAATTTTATATCACTACTTACCCCTTTCAAAATAGTTTTACAAGCTTTTTACCTGGTTGAAAGTTCTCGACAACAAATCTTTGATCAATAAAATTTCAAACGTCAGTGTCAGGGACCGTATAAGTTAGTATAGGTTACTGCCATTTTGGCGCTTCGATCTTAAAATCAATCGCGTATAGAAAGAATATAGTCAGATATTACATAAGCGTAAGTTAAACCGTTTTTAAAATACGTAGAGTAATAACATCAAAGAATTTTATTACAATTTGGCAACAGTGTCGAATACACTGGACCTTTCTTGAACAGCTGAAGGCTTAAGCTACCCAGCACGCGCGCCAACTTGTTTTTTAAGTGAATGACAAAAAATCCAAATGTAAAGAATAAAGTCGTAAATAATTAAGTAGACAGTTAGATGATAATTACCTATTTTGGATTTAATTTTTAAATAGAATCGTACAATAATTATAATGAATAATGACTTTTTAAATATGAAGATATAAGTAGTCTGTAATTGTTTCAATTTTAGTAATTTGTAAAGATTTAAAACAGGAACATAACTTTAATGGACTATATGAATTTGAAAAATAAGCAACAAAAACATCTAAGAAGACACATCCCACAATTATTCATAAGTATTAAAAACTTAAAAACAAGAATGTAGACACTCACCGAACATCAAAATACAGGTCATTTTTTAATGGATAGGTACACAATTCTACAGCAAATGTTCAAAATGTCCACTGTTGTTTCGATACACATCTCTGAATCCAAGATCAAAGTTTCACAATTCTCAATAAATTATTAACATATCGCGATACTTCGTGTGCTAAACATTTTAATAATGACTTTTTAGAACGACAAACGAAATAGTGGTAAGACAAACACCACAAACACGTTCCGAACCTCTCTTAACAGAACTAACAGATACGAATTTCATACACCAACTCACAAAACAAAAAAAAGACACCAACTTGTTTAATCACTGGTGTCCGGCAGCTAGTCAAATGTTAGTTACCATTTATTTGCGCTGTTGTCATATCGCGCTATATGTAATTTATCGAATTTTATTGATCAAAAAAAAAAGTTATTCTACTATGACTAAAACTAAGAGTAAATAAATTCATAAAAGTGGTAAAAATTCAATTTAAAAATATTTTATGCAGACAATTACGTACAGACTTCGTAAATAACTGAAGTTTTGCACATTAAATCGGATATTTTGAAAAAATTTTTCTCGAAAATGGTTGAGTTTTGGACCCATGTTATATAAGTTTTTTTGTTTATTTTGATGTATACTATCGCCTGTTAAAATAATAGCAGTCAAACTTCTAACAGCCTGTATATACAGGACAAAATAATTAAAAATAACGAAGATAATTCGGATAGCATCAAAATAATCATGAAAACACTAGCAGATAGGTTTAACTTAACAGCTGTCAGGCTGTCACTAACCTCAACCTCAAATAAAAACAAACCATAAACTTATCATTACGTGCTGCCAATGCCAGTAATTTCGGAGAAGCAGTGAATTTTATAGAACTTTTGAAAAATGCATATATTCATTCTCGAGATACATCTAATTAATCGGCCACCCACTTTATATGTACACTGGTTTTACAGTGAAATTCAAGTCTGGATGGAATTTTATCCACAACACAGTTCAAGCAGCTAAAATTTGTAAATTAGGTCTGTCACCAACCAATAATTAGTAATGTAATAATACAAAACATATAAATATTTTTTTATTAACTTACACGTAATGACTACATTAAAATGCCAAAACTGATTAGTATATAGGTATAAAATTGGAATGAAGGCACTATATAAAATATAAAAAACTCAAACATTATGGATATAAAATTTAAATTATTAATATTAATAAATTACAATAAATGCTTTGTTGGCATACAATTTTCAATTACTAACCAGACATTATCAACTTAACGAATTCTTCATAGTTAACATTCCCTTGAGAATCTTCTTGGCCTTGAAGTAGCTGTTCAACCTGCGAAGAAAAAAAATTCCACGTTAAAGAGAAAACTGACAGAATAATAATGTCAAATATAAATCATGTGAAAAAAACATTATTTTTTGTTTTGACTAAAATTATACTAAATAATACAGAGTATATTGTTAAGTGAGGGTCATATTTAGATGGGTATTAGGGTAATAGTACTAGTAACTAAGAATATTCATCTGAAAAAATGTTTTTGAAACACTAAAGAATGGCCGAGTTATAGTTTTTAAAACAATTAGAATGTAGACACTTACCAGCACCAACGCAGGATAACAACTCAGACCAACATGAATTAAGATAATTTAAGATTAATAAATAAAAGATAAAGGAAACAAAACTTATAAAAAGAAACATTAAAATTAAAAATCTGATGCAAATTTTTTTATTAAAATTAAAGGATGAACTGCTCTTCACTTAAGAGTAATTTTAGTCATTATAATCGATATACTTAAACAGAATACCCCTAATAGATTTTAAATTATATCCAATAACGTGAAATTTGAACTGTTGAAAAGACGATATGTAAACTAAAAGACGACTCAGTTTAAACCTCTGATGGTTTTTAACAAACCCTCTTCATAACTCACGTATACTCATATAGATTCTATTCAAACGCAATCCTCAAATAAAATTGTCCACTTCTTGATTTTTGATTATTGCTTTTGATTTAGTGAACTCTCCGATAGTGAACTAGATTACAGAATATGGAGAACACAAATCACTGAATGTCAGACACTTCTCCATTTCAAAATAACACATTTATTAATCTATGATCTAAGTATGTACTTTTTAGTTGTAGAATACTGTTAAGGGTTGTTTTAATTCATGGTGTTTTTTTACATAATATCAAATTATACTGTCTTTTCCTAGCATGGTGAAAACTATCCAAAATTCTATGTATTAAATCTGCTATGCATATTCCGTAAATTCTCATAAAAAAATTATAATATATTTGGTTTGTTCAAAATAGGAAAGTTTAAGTATTTAAGAGTACCACTGAGTCATTAGTGAAGTAGATTAAATGTTATCTGTTTATTACCTGTCATAAACTATTTTCAAACATTCATATCAGAAATACTCCAGATAAGACCAAAAATTTCTCAATTTATAATTACCTTCCTATAAAAATATACACATAAAGAATACTAAATGAATTCATAGATCATTTCCCTACATAAAAATATAATGAGAATTGATCACCTACCTCATCATCGGTGAGTTTTTCACCCAAGGTGGTTAAAAGATGGCGGAGCTCAGCAGAGCTAATATAGCCATTACCGTCCTTATCAAAGTGACGTAGACCTTCGATGAAGTCGTCAGCGGTATCTGCACTCCTTGACTTAGATATTTGCTGAAAATAAATTAATTTCTTTATTTCTTGTTGCACGGGACACAACCGAATATATCAACAAAACAGTGTACACAAAAATAATCCAGACATATAAAACAAGATATTTTGCACTCTCGGTACATAAATGTTCATCGAATAAGAGAATTTGAAAGCACTTTCCTGGGCATTTGAATTTTAGTTTGTTACTAAAATTACAACATAAACTCGCCAATCTTGCAGATGTTATATTAATTTTTTATAGTGATAAAAATCTCAATTTTCCATTTACTTTTCATTATAAGATTCATAATAAAAGTAACAATGCAGATGAAGGAACATGTACAGAAACGTTTGGTTTATAAAACTTTAATTTAAAATTAACTGTATACTCACTTGATATATGGGCAAAAATACTTCAAATGATACTCTTTCATCAGGTTTATGTTGGTGAGTATATTTCTTTACATCTGATTCGGTGGGGTTCTGTCCTAGAGCTCTCAAAGCATCTCCAATTTGAGCAACATGAATTTTACCATCCCCACGATTGTCGAAGAGCTGGAACGCCTCTTGAAATTCTGTAAATAAACACAAGCAACATTAGTATTTTAACGTGAAACTTGTCTTTTCTAATATTTTAACCTTCCACTGAAGTAAGAGTAAGTTTACTAGGAGGCTCATACAGATACATATCTATTCGAGAGGAATCTTCTTACACAGCTGCATACAGTGTAACAAGAGTAGTAAATGAACATCTGCAGTTTATGTCCAAACAAGTTATTAATGAAATCACAGAAACTTTCAAAATCATACCTTATATGGCTGAAATCAACAACATGATTCATAATGAGAATTTTATGACCTATTACATTCTCTGTTTCTTTTTATAAATACAAGAGGTTTTTGAAGAAAACTAAATTAACCAAACATTTAAAATGATGTAAAAATATTTCTAGATTCCTTGTCTTCCCAGAATTATTATCGTAGTGTTATTAAACTGTTCAAAATAGCAAATAAACAGAGAAAAATTAAATATTTCAACATTGTGGAATTGCAAGATACGTGGAGAAAAAAGGAGAGGCGGGGCAACGTAACCTAGATGTTCGTTTTTGCAGTACTTACCGGCCATCTGATCTTCTGTATAATTAGCCTGTGAAAGAACGAGATTTAATTAATAAAAATATATTATAGAATCGTCAGATACATAAAAAAATAACAGAAATATATTGATTTGCTTACCATCTTTACTAGATCACCTATTCAACTGTCAAAAATAACGACTAGAATGGAATGACGTTTGCCAAATGGTATGCAAGTTCAAACACCTATACAAGCGGGAAATTTAAATTATATAACACAATGGAGAAGAATTATTTAGTAAATTCAATACCTACTTGAAATGTGTTCTTAATTTCCATTAAATTTGATGAAACCACAAAAATTTAGACCTAATAAATTTTAATTCGAAGTACCTACCTACCTACTTAATGGCTGTTGTATTTGTCTATGACTATTATTGACAGAAAATAAATTAAATAAAGTAAATTTCTAATAATGGAAATCTTAAATTAAGTTGAGGTAAGTAAAGTACCTACCTAGGTATACTATTTTGGATAGGAAATTTAAAATAACATCATAGAAAATATTAGTTGAGACGGAGAACTGTTCTATTTAAATTTACATGCAAATATAGGAATACAGAGTAGGTATACTTATTTCACACATGAAAGAGATAGGTATCTACCCAAACAAAATAAGTGGGTGCTCTATTTCCAAATAAGGTGTAATATATCTTACTAATTCTAATTTATATAAAATTTATAGATAGACTTATCAAACCCTACATCACCGTATTTGTAAAGAAGAACTCTATCTAAATATGCAAAAATATACTGGGTGTTCCATTTAAAAAATTAAGATTTTATTTCGTACACCGTTTTCAAAACACCCTGTATAAAGTTGAATACACGCAAAAGGTGACAAAAAACGAAAAAAAATCGACGGGTCAGAGCGATTTTTTATGAAACATATGTTTCCTTTGTTTATAAAAATTATGCATGACTTTATGGGCCCACTGTATAACCTCTAAACACTTGTATATGAAATTAATATTTAATGAAAAATAAATTAATAAATCTATTTCTAGGTATTTATTTCATAAACTATTTCTAAGTGACTCTTTTTTTTTAGGAAATTATAAAATAAATAAAATAATTTTAATTTAAATTCTTTCATGTTTCAGATCAAAAAGTATAAAAATAGTTTTTTACTCTCTTTCATCATATGCATGAATTAAAATTATGCAGATACTGAGGTATATAGATACCTATCTATCTGTTTCTACATCTGTTGTATTAACTAGTTAGGTTGAGCATGAAATTTAGTTATAGTGGTTGATTATTATTGACAAATTGCAAAAATATCTGTTTCACTTATAATAATTATGATTATGTTTACAGAAAATATGAAATACCATGACTGCGTTTTAAAAGAAATTAGGTAACTCACATTTCATTAAGTGGAATGTCGACCATAAAAACACTTAAAAAATATAGAGAACCAAATATGTATATCACTATTAAAAATAACTCTTTGGCTTTGCTGTTCCACCTAAATTTCAAACAGAGAATATATGTTTCCTTGACAAAGCTCTGTGTAATTTATTAAAAACCATTTTTTTGCTTTATATCATCAAATTCAAGGAAATTCACAACAAAACTTCCTACATTTTTATAGACTTTGCAAAACGTATCATGTTTCATTAGCTCGATAGTGCTACAATGTACATAGTAGTGTAGCACTATCTATAGTTTACAATAGTGCCAATAATCCTGCATAAATCTTATAGTTTTAACTTTAAGCATGCAGATATAATTTTTTGCCTGCACGATGTGTCCTAATTTTGAATAGAAAACCGTCATTTAAAAAATAGTGTTACTGAGGGTACCAACCGTTGGATGTGTAGAAAAGTTATATATTATATCTTGACAATTACATTTTTGTATTTTTTTTAAATCACTTTTTACGTTTTTTAGGTTGAGGGTGCCTAATAAAACCGTGCTACAGAAAAACCAAAGAATGGAAAGCGAAAATCAAGGAAATCTTGTGTATCAACAAGAAATATGTACGTGAAAATTCGGTACCCTGTACAACGGTGTTCGCTCATCCAAACCTTAGAGCATTCATATTTTCTTAACTTAATTTAGGTAGGTATAACAAGAATTAATTATAAGAAATAATTTTATTGGTTTCCTAGTGGGTTGGTACCTACCTACATTTATGATATATTAATTGTTTTATATAAATGAATACCTAATAATTGTTTGTTGCGACTTATTTATTATTATTTAATGCATGTTCTTATTTGGAGCGGGTGTTCCTAATACTGCCAGTTATCACCTTCTTGGAGACAGCCAAAATAAAAGCTGACCAAATTAGGTAAACCATCCAATCATGTACCTCAAAACCAATCAAGACATACCCAAATGTTATTATTTCTTTTCAGATATTAATAAAGATGCCATAGCTCCGACCTTAAGGTTACTTTAATAGGAAGAGACCTTATCTTCTAACATCTTTGCACGAGCACCACAACTATATTTAAAAATAAACATGAACTAATTAATATTTTATTGATTATTACTATTACACGTAGGGTGCCCACCTAGTTCGCGGAGGTCCAATGTAAAAGAGTTATTCTAATTCTTTATGCGATATTGCCACCTTTTTCTAGTTTCATAAATTAAAAGTAATTGCACTACTTGTACAGGGTATTCCCTGTAGCTACAAGAAGAGAAATATAGGGTACATTTAAAACAACGAAGTTACTACCTGTCCAGACAATACGGAAAACCCTGTATACAGGGTGGTTCAAATTCATATGTTTTCGAGAGTTACCGAGAATCTTTAATAGGTAGAGCAAATTTGATGGGTCACTCCTTGCTCTTTTTTCGAAAAAATAACAATAGCGCAAACCGCATCTCTTTATCTCTTACCATTTTCGAGCTACAAAGCGATTCTCGATTTTTGGCTAAAGCCGACTAATGCCCTTTTCTCGTTTTCCTTTCAAGGTACCTCAAAATGGTTTGAACATTTCACAGACACTTTTAGACATGCTGTTACAAAATCGCAGATACAGTGTCCGAGTGCGGCGTTGCCAAATCTACGTTTTCCGCAGCCCTACGGAAATTGTGCACAATCTGGCAACACCTCTGGGGGTGCCAGGGACAACCCCCTATGGGCGAAGTCTCAACCCTTTAGGACTTCAAATAAGGGAGATAGGCCCTTTCGCCCACATTTCCTGTGTATCACCAGCGGTACTCATCGAGTATCCTTCGTATAACTGGCTGTCGATTAGTTATTGAACTCCCCTGGTATACGGATTATTCGTGAGTATTCCATGGAAATTTCTACGAAGATCTAGAAGCCTAGTTTACCTATATACATTCCGCGGCGTGCCGGCTAGTCAGTCAGTTTTATTCTTTGGTTTTAATCAGGCAGCGATCAAGATAAGAAGCAATACTTAAGTGAAATAAGTGCGATTTTCGAATATTTTCGATGTGTAATTATTTAGATATTGTACAAGAAGTGTTGTATTGTGTCTGATCGTTGAGTGACGAATTTCACTCAACGGTCTGATGTGTTAAATAAAAATTTGTACTGTTGTATAAAAGTCTCTTATCTTTAGAACCCAGGAAGGAGTAACAACAAATTCGATGGATGGCATAAAATAAATTTGGTCATACATAACAAGAAAACAAAAAATTAAATCGCATTTACTTTTTTTACCATCAAATTTATGTCTCAAACGTGTCTGTAATATGTAAAGGAAAACGAGAAGTCGATTTTGCAAAAAATCGAGAAACGCCCTGCAGCTCGAAAATGGTAAGAGATAGAGAGATGCTGTTTGAGCCATACTTATTTTTTCGAAAAAAGTCACGAGATTCGTCCATAAAATTTGCTCTATCTATTACAAATTCTCTGTAACCTTCGAAAACACACCAATTTCAGCAACCCTGTACAACATCGCAAAAAGAACTAGCGTAAGTAACTCCTCTTAAGTTCACCTGCGTCCTAGGTGGACATCCTGTATATGTCGAGATCCGCGCCCGGAATGCAAGAAATGCGCGGGTGTAGAACCATATCATACGTGCTCTTGTATCGATTAGATCACTCTATTGAAAGAGCAATTAAGAATAATTACCAAACCTCCATTGACTATCGTAAAATTAGATCGCACTGGCTCTGAAAAAAATACTAGATTTTATTGGTGCGAGTAAATCAAAGCAAAGCGAAAATACCACAATAATCGCCGTTTTATGGTCAGAATGTATCCTTGTAGATCGGTAACTATGTCCATCTAGGTGTGGTCCCGCAGATGCTGTGAAGGTAAGCACTGTGAGTGAACTATAGAACTATTGTACTGAAATATTCCATATACAATAAAAACTTATGTGTATGGTTAATAAATTGTTAGCAAGAAGAGTTCTTTGATAGACTTCGATTAAGTACCTACTATTTTTTATAATTACACGCCTTTATTAAAACATTAGAGGCATTCTTTATTATTTCCGTCACTACAGGAAGTATACTATGGAAAACGGTTATGTTTTTAGCGTTTTCAGGGAAGTACATTGGTTCAGAGTTTGAGGGTCTATCTCTGAGAGTAAGGAGGAGTTAGCCAAAACAATAATCACCAGAACATCCGGTCCTTACTACGCTAAGGAGGATACGAGTTTTATATCAACCATTGATTCTCGAATTTAATAAGATATATACAGTGTGTTTCAAATTGAATGCAAAAACATTCCTATCTTGGAACCAGTTAGAGATGGAGACTATAGATTAAATTGAGGCAAAGTTGAGTAATTTGGTCATCAATAATATACCTCAAAAGAATCAAAGTTAACGTGACGTAAAAATCGAAATGTTTGAAATTCGTGTTTGTAAAATTTCAGGCTTGTTTGAGAACACTGAAATAAAAGAGACATTTTCTCATGCCAACCTTTTAGCTCTATGGAATGGCGTAAACAAATTTTTAAAGTAACGTTTCGTTTCTTCAGAACCATCATCAACTTTATTTTTTCTAATGCGGCCCCACTAAAATGTTTACATCACCCGACAGCATTTTTCCTTGTGTTCCTATATGTTTTAGTTTGTTTATTTTCCATTAACTGTTCATTATTATTTTTTAATTTATTGTTGTTCTCTTAATTGCTCTTTATTTTTGTTAATTAATTGTTATTTATTGCTAATATTTGTTACTTTTTCGTTATCCTTTTGTTAGTACATACAGACAAATGCAGATGTGTTTGATGATGGTTTTCACGTTCAAAACGTGATCAAACTATAGCATATGATACATCATTGAACTTGGAAAGAAAAATGCTGTCGAGTGATGTAAAAATATTAATGAGACCACATTAGAAAAAAATGAAGTTGATGATGGTTCTGAAGAGACGAAACGTTATTTTAAAAAACTATTTAAGTCATTTGATAGAGCCTAAAAAGTTGCTATGAAAAAGTGTCCTTTTTATTTTTATATTTATTCTAACAATCTTGGAATTTTACAAAAACAAATTTCCAAAATTTCTATTTTTTTCAAATATCTCAAAAACTAATCATGATTTTTTTGCGGCAAATTATTGGTCCCCAAATTACGTAACTTTGCTCCAATTAAACCTAGCCTCTATCTCTAACGGTGTCAAAGATAGTAATATTGTTCCATCCAATTTGAAACACACTGTATAATAAAGTGGAATCAAGATTTTTTGATGTACACTGTACATTTTTCAAGAAAAAAAGACAAGGTTAATTTTAACTTATATGGAAATAGCTATCAATAGATCACGTAACACTAAATCTTGTTGGGAAACTTGGAGACTAAAATCTTCATTCCACTCAATTGCGCATCTTAATAAATTATTCAGTCAGCGGTCCATCATAATTCCTCAATCCCCCACATGACCATTTAAAATAACAAAGTAATAATAGGCAATAAGTAAAATAAATGTAAATAATAAAAAATATAAAATAATAAATAATAAAATAACAAAAGCATATGGCCTAAACGAAAATTTCAATTATATATCTAAATTCATTTCAGAACTACAATTACTCTCAGCTCGACATTGCACACCCTGTATAAGTACACTTAGCGGCCGATAATGGTGAAAAATTACATTTTGGAGCAAAGGATAAACACTGTTATTTTTGGTATACCTAATTGTTCTTTTACTAAATCTTGTGAATATTTATACGTATATCAATAATATAAATAATCGACAGGTTACATTTCTCAAAGTAATTATAAAATCAGTGCACATGCAGCGGCGCAACCTGAAAGAAAAAATAGAGGGGGGCCTAATATTGGAAACCATCAGCCTTTATATAACTCAAAATACAGGTATATTGTTGTTATACAATATATTTTTATTATTATTAAAAATATTTTCAGGTATGCCAAAGCTTTTAATGACTCTCTCACAGTCGATTAGCTTTTGAAATTCACCTAGGTACATTTTATACCTATATAGGAATATACATTCCATGAATATACATGTCCCATTTTAATGTTCCCCCTTACCGTATCTCAGTTATTAGTTAGGTATCTATTTTCAGTCAAATTTAGATTCGTTGCAATGACCTCTGATATGCCTTCTCTTTTTTGTAAAATCAAACTTATTTTCTCTCGTTGACATGCGTTTTTAAGGAAAAACTGGTCGATTTTTTGTAGATGAGAATATTTTTCTATAATGTTAAGCATTTTTTAGTGAAAAGTCAGCGTGCTTTGGAACCCCTATATCCCAACTTTAACGACATTCTTTTTCTATCCGTAATTAATTAATAACTTTGAAATTGTTAGTGAAGTGTTCGTGCTCTCATCTAGCATTGAAATCAAATTTTAATAAATCTTAAAATAAAATATACCTACGCAAATAAAATTTGAGCTATATTTTCATTAAGACATACTTTATTATACATTGACAAAGGTATATAAATTAAGAGTAAAGTAAATTAAGTAGTTATATAAATATAATTTATTAATACTTAATTTTAATACATTAATACATAATTAATGTGCAAACGCTCTGATTCAGCCTTACCTTGACAAAAAGCAATGTGTAAATCCAAAAATGGTTACCAATGCTGTCGCGCCTTCGTTATATGAACTTGATTTTTTAATTATCTGATGATTTGAATAACAAACTGTGTATGTTTATTAATGATAGAGATTATACTAACCGCCGATCATTAGTAATGATCACATTACACGATGATAGATTGGTATATACATTGATGTCTTAATTTTGTCTAAGAGTACCTAGTTATACGCTAGATACTTCTCATTTTCGTAAAATATTTTAGAAGTATGTTAAATACTTAATAAAATATGAGTTGGTAGGTATGTACTGAAAGAAATGGGTTTATTATATTGTAGGTAAACCTATCTGGAAATAGGCAATATACAGTTTTTGTAGAATTAAGTTTCGTTTGTCGAATGAGTTTATTTTGCTCTACATGATAGTTCCGTATACGATAGCTTTATTAACATTATAAATCTTCTTAATAATGATTATAATACGCATAGTAGAAATAATGATCCCAGATTTTTTTTATACAACTGTTTCATTGCCTTTGGCATACTTAGTGTATGACAAAGGTATCTAAATGTATGTATGTATGTCAAAATATGTACCTATGTAATACATTTAAAATATTAAAATAAATTAGCGATACATCACGTCATTCTGAAATATCCTGGAAAAACAGAAGAAAGCTACAGATTTCTTTAAAAAAAAATTATTGCCAGATCAAATGCATCAAATTTGGTATGGTTACAAAAATCGATACTCTGTATACCTAAGTGTACTGGAAGCTTCACAAAATTTCCAAGATTTCTAGATCTTCATATTTTCATAAGCCAACCTTTGACTTCTTTCTTATGGCGAATATTGAATTTTTACACCATTTTATAACGAATGACATTACGATTTCAGCGATGCACCATACTACTTAGAACATTGTTACTCCTTCTGGGGATTTAAACATAAGTGAGACTTTTAACAATAACAAAAAATCTTTATTAAACTCTTCAAACACAATACAACACTTCTTGTACAATATCTAATTAAATATGCGCCGAAAACACTTCGAAAATTGCAGTTATTTCACTTAAGTATTCCTTCTTCGCTCTCGATCGCTGTCTGATTAAGACTGACTTTTCTTGCCGCCACACCGCGGCCTTTATATAGGCGAACTAGGCTTTTAGATCTTTGTAGAAATTTCCATCGAGTACTTACGGCCAATCCACATACCCAGGGTATTTCAATAAGTAATTTGCTAGGTTATACGAAGGGTATTCGATAAGTACCGGTGGTAACGTCCAGGAAATGTGGACAAAAGAACCTATCTCCCTTATTTTAAGACCTAGAGGGTTGAGACTTCGCCCTTGGGGGGTTGTCTCTGGCACCCCCAGAGGCGGTGTTGCCAGTGGCCAGAAGCGGTGGCGGACTTTCGAAGGACTATCTCTCTATTTATACTATGAATAATTTCAGCGTTTTTTTTTTTAATCTCAACTAGAAAAAATATGAATTTTGTTCCATTATTTTGGGACACAGTGTATAGGCATTTCTATGTTGAATTTCATTTCATTACACAAAGGATACCTACCTTTTTGCTAAGCACAGGATATCTATTTAAATATTTTTTTTATTTATATAGGATAATAAAATTAAAAATATATAAAAGATTATTACACAACTACAAGTTTTTTATGAAAACTGTTTGTGTATTACTAATTTCTTTTTTGTTTAGAACTGTGCATTTTATACATGAGGTAGTTTCTGTTATGTAAATATAGTTCGATTTCAACAAAAACCTGAAGGTCGTGTTCAAATAGTAAAAGTTGATATAATACACAGATAAAAACTAGATCGTAAACATGACTATTCAACTCACTTTAAAACAATGTATAAATAAATAAATATAGAGTATTTTTTTCTATAAATTTGACCATTTATTTGACTTTGACAAATAAGAGTTTCAACGTCAAGTGATGTTTCACATAAATAATTTAAAACAACTACTCAAAACACCAAAATAAAATCAGAATCAGATGTAAAATGTTTCTAAATATATCTAATGGAAAATTTTATACCTCTATCACAAGAGTAATTAAATAACCAGAAGATTATCTCGCAGGCGGCACCTTTGATGTGGTTACCGATGATTTGTGGCCTCGCTTCCAAAAGAGACGCGTATTTTCGAGGATATTTTATTGTTTCTCCATGGACGTACTTAATTAATTTATATTTTTACGGTTTTTTTCGAAAAAAATATGTTCTGATCATAACTATCACAATTCTTTAAATGAAATAAAACACGTACCTACTTCTTTAAATAAAGATTAAACATTGATTGATTTTTCCAAACTATAAGTATCTTGTTTTTGTCGTTCTAAAGTTTCTGCTTATATATTTATGTGTCTAATATAGTTTCACTCCACCAAACAGTTTTATTAAAGAATTTTGAGGATTTTTTCCATGGGTGTACAAATTTATCGTGTTTCATTTTACATATCGTATCGTCTATCGTTTTCAAATAAATGTTTTCAAACCTTTTAATAACCCTGTTCTGTAAAACAATAGTTTCAAGTTTAATTGGAACAAAACTTGTAGCAACATATAAAGCTCACAAAATCAATGTGAGACATATTTAAATTGCTAAATAAATACAAATTTACTTACAATGCGTAAGAAACAATTCGCTGCAAACATATCTATTTGCACCCGAGATGCTACAGCACTAGCCTATTCAGGATAATCTTCTCAGGGTAATCGGCCATCGTGGCTACGGGAAGTAACAGAGCACGTAATAGGGAGATATGCTTCTGATTATTTGTTTATTCTTCTGCCTCTGAATTGGCGTATTCATGTACACAAATGGTATTGTTCTTTGCAAAACAACTATTACTTTTTTTATTATAAAGATAGTGATAAATGTTCTAGATGTTATGCATGTGGATTTTCACGTCTAGTATAATACCAATCCTTTGTTGTTAGTAGAATCAAGAACTGGTCTGACATGCACTAGAATCATGTCTTTTATTACCGATCCGTTCCTTTTACCATTAGATGATAGACAGCAATTCTCCTTGGGGACTGTTCTGTTATAAGTATTACATTGCTTATATAAAACCATAAAATTCCACCTAACAGGTGGGTGAGTTTAAGATATTCCAGTTTCATTTACGAAGCGTTGTAATACTTAACCTTGGTTAAATGAGTGTTATGATCTCTATATATGGCTGTAATGTGACATTAGTTATATATACGGGAATGATTGCATAAGGGACATCTGTATATGGCCAGCCATAAAGTGAATAAAATATTATACATATTTGTTTCAGGATTCATTTAGGGTGGAAAAATCCAAAGGGAATTAAACATAGCCATGCTTTTTATATCACCTACACTATATGTATTTTAACATTGAAAATGTTTAAGGAATCGGTAGTGTATAGAAAAATATGTAAAATATAAAACGGAATCGCAGAATAACAGCTATGCAGGACACTGGAAGGATATGACGAAACAAGTTACTCCAGGGGCAATGAGCCCCGACTGGTATTGCATTACTCCGGTATCTCCATAGGAGTCTCCACATCCTTCATCGAGACCAACCACCAGACACTGAAAGAGGCCACTACGGTGTGGTTCTCTCCACTACTAATATACAGGGTATATCACGGTGAGCTGAGTCGATCTATATGTGAAGAACCAATAGGCGACTTTTACTAAGTAATACGCCACCTACTGGCGGCACAAACAACTAATGCATGGGCCATTGGTTCAGTTTTGCGTATGTTTTTCTATTGTGAATTTTGAAATTTCCGTTGTTATATTTGGTTAATTGGTCTGATTAGATATGAATCATTATTGTTGTGAGCCTCATTGTTCCTCTTGGACAAAGAAAAACCCTGAGATCAGTTTCATACTTTTCCAAAAGCGGGAAAATCTAGAGCTATCGGGGAAAATAAGTTGGGCATTAAAGAGTTACAGGAGACAAGTATGGATAAAGAAACTAAAGAACGCAGAGTATACGAGTGAGCTCGTTACCTTCCTCTGAGAATGACTATTTCTATAAAGGTATGCATACCGTAATGCCTAATAAAGAATTAGACATTACGAATATGACATATTTTGAGGTTAAGTTTAATTTTCAGATAGAACGCTCGAAAAATATTGAAATCTATTGCTATCCCTACAAAAAAGCTACCTCTAAAATACTTAATCTCATGTTTGAGAATTAAGATTATTTACTAAAAGAAAAATAAATACTTTGTTTTACTCGTAGTAACTTTAGGTTGACACTTATTTAACCTAAAACATACGAATTTTCCAAGATGTAAGTAAATAAAAAAATAGCTTAACAAAATCTATTTTGCAATGAATTTTAACTTTATATAACTACTTACTTAATTTTTAAAATATTTAGTTTTTTGAAAAATTTTGACATTTGCAAAGTTATACGATATATTTAATATTTTCAAAATGAAGTCATCAGGAAAAACAATTGCGTCACAACCTGAATATAGAATGTCAAGAGCACCTAAAATTGATGAAAACAGGTTCATAATGTTATACAGGGTATCTAAAATATCCGGTTGCAAACTCATTTCACAAAAACTCAAAACTCATTTTTTTAAATGGCAACCCCCATTTTTTTACTTCCATTCAATTCCTCTCAAAAAAGATCGGAATTATGCGTATAACTTGCTATATCTAAAGTAAACCCTTTTTGAGTTATTTGCGAAAAATTGATTATTTTGATCCATATTTTTTAATAGCAATAGAAATGGATGCAACCAGGGATGTAAATACATACCTGGTGAAAACCGCCTTTGACTGAATTTTTGATGTCCATCAAAGACTGTAGCATGTTTGAAACTTGACTTTACGGTTCGAGGTGGTGGATAATTTAGTCCACCCTGTAAAATTATGCACGCTATCAAAAACATATCCTCACATTAAAACCTTGAAAATGATTAAATTGTAATTGTTAACTTTTACATCTATAACATTCCATGTTTCCTAATTTGACCATTCCAGAAAGGTAATTCGCATTATCATTACACTAATTAACTACTTATGCTAAGAACCAAAAGAAATTCGATACGTTAATTAAGGATTAGGTACCTACCATTGAGCGTCACTCGAACTTGGCCTCGATTTAAACAGAGCAGGCAATATCGGCTAATTATTATGATTACTGGACGAATTTGGACGAACAGTCTTGAAAAGCGTGTGAAATGTGAATTTTGCGGCGCCTACAGTATTCATTTCAAGCGTATGATTCAATATAATTTAATTAAGAAAAAACTGAAACGGTGTATAAGATCTCCATAATACTTATTGTTTCTGTTAAATATGTTACTATGACTATTTTTGTAAAATGTTCCATAACAAATAAATAACACAATAACAAATAGAAAAAACTTTTCTTATCATATTGAAACTCAATCTATAAGTATAGTCATAGCAAATAGTCATCAAGTAGAGTAAAGGTTGATAGATCTGAAGTTTTATGAATAAAAGAACGTTGTTTTTTGTAGGTACGTTATTTCTTTATCGGTAGCCCAACTAGTTCACAACGTTGATTGTTACTTCTATGGGTGCACTTGTAGGAAAGACCAGCGAGGCTTGCCCATCTTCTTGTGGCTTGTACTTCAGTGAATTCACAACAGCTATGTGAATTTAGGTCAGAAGATGCCGCGTGCGTCTTAAAACCTAAATTCAAGAGATGTTTACTCGAATAGGATGTGAAATAGGAGATCATGTGTACTCTTGCTTATACATGCAGTGATATGCAATAAATATCCTTTCTCAAATTGAAAGCAGGATCTGAGCCGGCAAAATTTCCGGGTTAAGGATTTGTTTGTCTCCTGACGTCAGTTATTAATCTTAGTCGCAGGAATAGACCAACGTAAAATAACGAATTAAAAAAATAACTGGAATTGGAATAATAGTTTTACATGGATATTAAAAGATTTTGAGATGATAATGTTTAGGGGAAAAATGATTTTCATATTTCTGGAATACTTTTTATACTTCTACAATACGTCTTATACATATTTAAAAAAAAATCAAATATGACAAATTTTGTTTAGATCCAGTACCGTTCATTTTTGACAACCAGCATTACGATGTATCATTTGATATTAAAATAACATCTATGTTAAACTTTATAGCCAAGTAGAAACTAATATTTTTCAAAAATATTAGTTTCATAATCAATCAATCAATCAGAAGTCATATAATCATGGCTTCTGATTGGATATAAACTTAAGCCTATATTATAGGCTAAAATGACTTATGCTTTTACGTCAATGTGAATGATTTTTTTATTCGGTATCACAGAAATAAAGACTACTAGCTATTTATGTGTTCGATATCTAAAAGGAAGCCATACCCGTCTGACAAATTAAGTGACGCGCTGATAGTCTTTATATTGTTCTTCTTAACAGATCCACACCGATTCTGTTGTCGGGCAAAATCTAGTTTAAGAAATTTTAATATTTTTCTATTTTTACGGAATCATCCCTTTTTGACCAGTCATCCCTGTCTGACAAATGAAGTGAGGGGTTAGGCTTGTTTATTTTGTTATTCTTAACAGACCCACACTGATCCTGTTGTCGGGCAAAATCTGGTTTAGAAAATTTTAATATTTTTCTATTTTTGCGGAATCATCACTTTTTTGACCAGACGTACCCGTCTGACAAATGAAGTGACAGGCTAAGATTGTTTATTTTGTTATTCTTAACAAATCCACACCGATTCTGTTGTCGGGAAAGATCTGGTTTAGAAAATTTTAATATTTTTTTATTTTTGCGGAATCATCACTTTTTTGACCAGAGGTACCCGTCTGACAAATGAAGTGAGGGGCTGGGATTGTTTATTTTGTTATTCTTAACAGATCCACACTGATCCTGTTGTCGGGCAAAATCTAGTTTAGAAAATTTTAATATTTTTCTATTTTTGCGGAATCATCACTTTTTTGACCAGACGTACCCGTCTGACAAATGAAGTGACGGGCTGGGATTGTTTATTTTGTTATTCTTAACAGACCCACACCGATCCTGTTGTCGGGCAAAATCTGATTTAGAAAATTTTAATATTTTACTATTTTTGCGGAATCATCCCATTTTGACCAGTCATCCCTGTCTGACAAATGAAGTGAGGGGCTAGGCTTGTTTATTTTGTTATTCTTAACAGACCCACACCGATTCCGTTGTCGGGCAAAATCTAGTTTAGGAAATTTTAATATTTTTCTATTTTTGCGGAATCATTCCTTTTTGACCAGTCATCCCCGTCTGAAAAATGAAGTGAGGGGCTAGGCTTGTTTATTTTGTTATTCTTAACAGACCCACACCGATCCTGTTGTCGGGCAAAATCTGGTTTAGAAAATTTTAATATTTTTCTATTTTTGCGGAATCATCACTTTTTTGACCAGACGTACCCATCTGACAAATGAAGTGACGGGCTGGGATTGTTTATTTTGTTATTCTTAACAGACCCACACCGATCCTGTTGTCGGGCAAAATCTAGTGTAGGAAATTTCAATATTTTTCTATTTTTGTGGAATCATCCCTTTTTGACCAGTCATCCACGTCTGACAAATGAAGTGAGGGGCTAGGCTTGTTTATTTTGTTATTCTTAACAGACCCACACCGATCCTGTTGTCGGGCAAAATCTAGTTTAGAAAATTCTAATATTTTTCTATTTTTGCGGAATCACCTTTTTGACCAGACGTACCCATCTGACAAATGAAGTGACGGGCTGGGATTGTTTATTTTGTTATTCTTAACAGATCCACACCGATTCTGTTGTCGGGCAAAATATAGTTTAGAAAATTTTAATATTTTTCTATTTTTGCGGAATCATCACTTTTTTGACCAGACGTACCCGTCTGACAAATGAAGTGACAGGCTGGGATTGTTTATTTTGTTATTCTTAACAGATCCACACCGATTCTATTGTCGGGCAAAATCTAGTTTAGGAAATTTTAATATTTTTCTATTTTTGCGGAATCATCACTTTTTTGACCAGACGTACCCGTCTGACAAATGAAGTGACGGGCTGGGATTGTTTATTTTGTTATTCTTAACAGACCCACACCGACTCTGTTGTCGGGCAAAATATAGTTTAGAAAATTTTAATATTTTTCTATTTTTGCGGAATCATCACTTTTTTGACCAGACGTACCCGTCTGACAAATGAAGTGACAGGCTGGGATTGTTTATTTTGTTATTCTTAACAGATCCACACCGATTCTGTTGTCGGGCAAAATCTAGTTTAGGAAATTTTAATATTTTTCTATTTTTGCAGAATCATCCCTTTTTGACCAGTCATCCCCGTCTGACAAATGAAGTGAGGGGCTAGGCTTGTTTATTTTGTTATTCTTAACAGACCCACGCCGATCCTGTTGTCGGACAAAATCTAGTTTAGAAAATTTTTATATTTTTCTATTTTTGCGGAATCATCCCTTTTTGACCAGTCATCCCTGTCTGACAAATGAAGTGAGGGGCTAGGCTTGTTTATTTTGTTATTCTTAACAGACCCACACTGATCCTGTTGTCGGGCAAAATCTAGTTTAGAAAATTTTAATATTTTTCTATTTTTGCGGAATCATCACTTTTTTGACCAGACGTACCCGTCTGACAAATGAAGTGACGGGCTGGGATTGTTTATTTTGTTATTCTTAACAGACCCACACCGATCCTGTTGTCGGGCAAAATCTAGTTTAGAAAATTTTAATATTTTTCTATTTTTGCGGAATCATCACTTTTTTGACCAGACGTACCCGTCTGACAAATGAAGTGACAGGCTGGGATTGTTTATTTTATTATTCTTAACAGATCCACACCGATTCTGTTGTCGGGCAAAATCTAGTTTAAGAAATTTTAATATTTTTCTATTTTTACGGAATCATCCCTTTTTGACCAGTCATCCCCGTCTGACAAATGAAGTGAGGGGTTAGGCTTGTTTATTTTGTTATTCTTAACAGACCCACACTGATCCTGTTGTCGGGCAAAATCTGGTTTAGAAAATTTTAATATTTTTCTATTTTTGCGGAATCATCACTTTTTTGACCAGACGTACCCGTCTGACAAATGAAGTGACAGGCTAAGATTGTTTATTTTGTTATTCTTAACAAATCCACACCGATTCTGTTGTCGGGAAAGATCTGGTTTAGAAAATTTTAATATTTTTTTATTTTTGCGGAATCATCACTTTTTTGACCAGAGGTACCCGTCTGACAAATGAAGTGAGGGGCTAGGATTGTTTATGTTGTTATTCTTAACAGATCCACACCGATTCTGTTGTCGGGCAAAATCTAGTTTAGGAAATTTTAATATTTTTCTATTTTTGCGGAATCATCACTTTTTGACCAGTCATCCCCGTCTGACAAATGAAGTGAGGGGTTAGGCTTGTTTATTTTGTTATTCTTAACAGACCCACACTGATCCTGTTGTCGGGCAAAATCTGGTTTAGAAAATTTTAATATTTTTCTATTTTTGCGGAATCATCACTTCATTTGTCAGACGGGTACGTCTGGTCAAAAAAATCTAGTTTAGGAAATTTTAATATTTTTCTATTTTTGCGGAATCATCACTTTTTTGACCAGAGGTACCCGTCTGACAAATGAAGTGAGGGGCTGGGATTGTTTATTTTGTTATTCTTAACAGATCCACACCGATTCTGTTGTCGGGCAAAATCTAGTTTAGGAAATTTTAATATTTTTCTATTTTTGCGGAATCATCACTTTTTGACCAGTCATCCCCGTCTGACAAATGAAGTGAGGGGCTAGGCTTGTTTATTTTGTTATTCTTAACACACCTACACCGATCCTGTTGTCGGGCAAAATCTAGTTTAGAAAATTCTAATATTTTTCTATTTTTCCGGAATCATCACCTTTTTGACCAGACGTACCCATCTGACAAATGAAGTGACGGGCTGGGATTGTTTATTTTGTTATTCTTAACAGATCCACACCGATTCTGTTGTCGGGCAAAATCTAGTTTAGGAAATTTTAATATTTTTCTATTTTTGCGGAATCATCCCTTTTTGACCAGTCATCCCCGTCTGACAAATGAAGTGAGGGGCTAGGCTTGTTTATTTTGTTATTCTTAACAGACCCACACCGATTCTGTTGTCGGGCAAAATCTACTTTAGGAAATTTTAATATTTTTCTATTTTTGCGGAATCATCCCTTTTTAACCAGTCATCCGCCTCTGACAAATGAAGTGAGGGGCTAGGCTTGTTTATTTTGTTATTCTTAACAGTCCCACACCGATCCTGTTGTCGGGCAAAATCTAGTTTAGAAAATTTTAATATTTTTCTATTTTTGCGGAATCATCACTTTTTTGACCAGACGTACCCGTCTGACAAATGAAGTGACAGGCTGGGATTGTTTATTTTATTATTCTTAACAGATCCACACCGATTCTGTTGTCGGACAAAATTTAGTTTAGGAAATTTTAATATTTTTCTATTTTTGCGGAATCATCCCTTTTTGACCAGTCATCCCCGTCTGACAAATGAAGTGAGGGGTTAGGCTTGTTTATTTTGTTATTCTTAACAGTCCCACACCGATCCTGTTGTCGGGCAAAATCTAGTTTAGAAAATTTTAATATTTTTCTATTTTTGCGGAATCATCACTTTTTTGACCAGACGTACCCGTCTGACAAATGAAGTGACAGGCTGGGATTGTTTATTTTATTATTCTTAACAGATCCACACCGATTCTGTTGTCGGACAAAATTTAGTTTAGGAAATTTTAATATTTTTCTATTTTTGCGGAATCATCCCTTTTTGACCAGTCATCCCCGTCTGACAAATGAAGTGAGGGGTTAGGCTTGTTTATTTTGTTATTCTTAACAGACCCACACCGTCCTGTGTCGGGCAAAATCTAGTTTAAAAAATTTTAATGTTTTTCTATTTTTGCGGAATCATCCCTTTTTGACCAGACATAACGGCCTGACAAAGAAGTGACACACTGGGATTGTTTATTTTGTTATTCTTAACAGATCCACACCGATCCTGTTGTCGGGCAAAATCTAGTTTAGGAAATTTAAATATTTTTCTATTTTTTCGGAATCATCCCTTTTTGACCAGTCATCCTCGTCTGACAAATGAAGTGAGGGGCTGGGATTGTTTATTTTGTTATTCTTAAAAGACTACTTTTAGACAATTGGAAGTGCAACGGCTTTGAAAATATTTTTATTGAAAAGGCCAAGAAATAATTACCTAGACAACAAAATTTTTCAAAAACTTATCACTGGAACTGCCTATCGTTCTAATGAATCAGTTGCGTGAACAAACCTGTATACACAGTCAAAGTTTGCCGAAAAAACACAAGGCTTTTAATCTTCAAATAGATGTCCACAAGTTTTTCAAATAAGAAAATACTTTAACTATGAGTTGAATGTTACACATTATACATTATAATTAAATTAAAGACATTGATTTAAAACTGAATGAGTGAACATTTTTCATGTCACTGTTTCTATTCTTATATACTTCTATGGTCAAAAAAGTCGAAGAAAATCTAATCAGTATTAAAAAAAAAGCCGAATTTTTCTTCAACCTCTATAACTGAAAAAACACAATGAAATTTTACTTAACTTCTTGTCTGTGACTTAACTTCTTGCTAAAAATAAGGGTGTTTCATTTGATCCAAGCTAACGTTCCACAGTCCTAATTATTATACATTTTTTTTATATCTATAGGAATACAAGCCTTCTAATTTTTCTAAATGGATCTTGTATAAAATAAACAATATACCGATTTCATTCAAAGTAATTAATGATCTAAAGAGAAAGTTGAAAGGGGTTGGAACCTTTGGTGTCCACACCACTGACGAAGATAACACTGACGTAGTGTTCCATATAACACCAAAACACTATACTGCACTAGCGCGTTTCGCCAATCAGTTAACATCATCTGGTGATGATTAAAACTAATTTAATCATCTCCAGGAACGCACGTCGAGTGCAGTATAGTGTTTTGGTATTATGTGGAAAACTATAAACTTTATAACTTCCTAATTGTTTAAAATTCTAAGTATCACAATTTTTCTTATAATGATTGCGATATAGTTTGAAACCTGATATTCTTATTAATATTGTTATCATCGGTGTGTTCCAGTATTCGACAATTTACATTTACGTGAAATATTGCTCTTATGTTTTAATGTTGTAATAAATGGTGAACTTTGAGACACATCTGCCTTTACCTTGCTCCAGAATGTTCAAAAAAGCATTCACATTATATCTGTTGCATCTCTATCACAATAAAACTACTATAAAAACGCTAGAAGTGACCCAATTTACGCAAATTTATTCCAAGAAATTACTGATAGATAAATATGAACTACTGATAACAGTTTTTACGCGGTTATTCAGACCAATTTTAATTTAATACCGATTGCACAATAGGCATTACTCTAAATAAATGAAAATCAGTGAGCTGAACAGAAAATACTGAAATTACTATAAGCAAATAATTCCTAATGGATAATTTTAATACATAATCAGGTGTCATGGCTATAATTGCTTTCATTTCAGTGATTTATTGGCAGTGAACTACATAATATAATATAATTTCATGTCAGGAAAGATCATAATATAATAATATAAGAGTTTGGCATTTCAGGTGGTGTGGCAATATGAGATTCCATATCAGTGGGTTATTACCATTTTCGTGGTTGTGTAGTGGTGTTTATAAGTTAAACATCGACTAATGCAAGTGAATTCACGCATGCACACATTTGCTTTGCAAATAGTTCTTATTTACTTTTATTCTTAATTTTAAAAGCCGTATAATGCACGAGTTGAAAAGTATACAGGGTGGCGCAATAGTGCGTGGATGAAGCATAGTCGCCAACGTCAATATCCATTGACCGTCGGATGGTTTGGATTCGAGCGGGATTATCGCTCTTTACCCTCCCCATCGCTGTAGGCTCGTACTGCCTCCTAGAGGTGGACCCCATCCTTCACTAACCCCGATCACAAAAGTGATAGGTCTGGGCGATTCGTGGAGTCCTCCTGTACTGGCTCTACCCATTAGGCTGGGTAGGATCTTCTGGCGCTCTTCTGTCTTATCTTCTTTCCTCGCCTGCCTATCTGTCCCACCGGGGGTTGTCTGGGGTGGTGGTTTAGTTGATATTACTTATAAGCAATAATGATTCTTTGGTATAGTCAGAGCACCCACTGAAACCCATTTTCTAAAAGTCTTTTTGTTCATACAAAGTGTTCATACATAGAGTGTCACAACAGTATGTATGTAACCCCATATATATTTTATACATTTTCATTCGTCTTGCTCTGGGCTATCCACCAATATTATGTTTTTTGATATTGCATACGCCGTTGCAATATAAATATAAACGCAATATAAATTTGTCTATATTATCTTATACTCGTACCTCATTTTTTCCTATATATTGCAAAATAAATTACATCTGAAGAGTGTGTTATGCTACTTTTGTTGTATATACATTATTTATAGTATTCTTTTTGCACGCCTTCTATTTGATACACCTATACTCGTTCCTTCTTCGGTGACATTTAAATCACAGAAACGTGAGAATTCTATTTATGGAATTATAAGTTAAGGGGCCTGTTGGCACGCTCTTATTGACGAAACAGTCTAAATAATATGAACTAAAAGGTTTGAAGCTAATCTTAGGTAACCGAAAGATGTGACTGGACTATACTTCAATTTAGGGACTTTTACGTCATCAATGTTGTTAGTACTAGAGTATTTTTTAATCTACTAGTACCAAAAAATAATTAAAGCGGTATTCAGTACAGCTTGACAGTCGTTAAAGTAATTGAATAATGCCCTGCAGGGCAACGCAAAATCAAAGTTTACAAAATTTTAAATTTTCGTAAAAATATGCACGTAAACAAACGGCAAGCAGCAACAAGTTTTTTCAATCAATACTTATGTGAGGCGGGAACTTATTTTATTGTCCGCATGCTATGTAATTTTAAACAGTTTCCTATGAATGGGTATTGGCGATTCAAATTACCGATGAGGGCGCTGCAAATTGTAAACAAATATGGATGAAGACGAGTAAAAATTTTGCATTTCATATCACATCACCTACCAATTTAGAATTCAGCTGCCATAAATATAGTTACTTCATGTGTTAGTTAGGGTGAAATAAAGGATAAAGTAAAAGTAGTCAAACGTCCCATAAGTGCTTCATTGATAATTATATGAATTTTTTGCGTAGGAAACAGGTACAGTTTTTGTTTACCTACTTATATTTTGGACTAAAAGTGTGATAAACTGTATGGTGATACCATATTAGTGCTTGTTTTTTGTTAAATAATGTTTAAATTAAAATTCATTCTGCTTTTATAAGACTAATGATAGAAAAGTATAGACAAACAGCAGCAAAGTGGTTATGTTGTGTAAATAAACGTGTTCTCTGTTAATAAATTATTGTTACATGCCTTTCGGAGAAATGAATGAGAAACAGTTTCTTATACTAGGGCCAAAGTTCTACCTATCTTCTATCTTAAGCACACTTCTATTGACACATTTTGTGGAATAACACCCATAACGCGGCGGTTTGTGTTGTGCTGATTTCTTTTGAATGCCATTGTAAAATGTAAAAATAAAGATGTACAAATACTAATCACGTCGTTTTTAACTTTGTAATATCAAAAAAATCACAAGCACCACTAAATTATTACATTAAACAAACCCAAATACGTGTTATTTATCATTGTATCAGCAATAAGCCTCCAAAAATTACTTTTAAATAGGTTCAAATATTTTCATGCAGAGGGCGCATTCATTTTAGGAATCGCCAATAGCTTCACGTAAATTTTCATCGAAATTATTAGTCAATTAGCCAAATTAGCCTACTTAGATAGATAACTTAGACTCAAAACCATTTATGCCATATTCAGGTACGTTTTATTAGACCTACACCTATTTCAATATACAATGCGTTTTTGTAAGCAACAAAATGAACGCGGTAGTGGTAATGCTAACGCAACCATAAAATGCTTCCTTGTGGGTGCATCTCCGCCGCCACTGCAACCGAGGAAGTATTTGCCATTCGAAAAGCGAAAATTTTGGCTACCCGAAGGTCGCCGCAGATCCGAGTCCATCCTGCGAATGGGCAGTGCCGTCTCGTCCCTTTCTGAACGCCCATGATTTCGAAGTAAGCCATGGTCTCGCGGCCTTGATATTTCCACCGGTGCGCCGCGCCGGGTCGCTTAGAATGTGACATAACTGAAATCCATCTCACCGCACCGCATAAGCCAAGCGTCAGAACGGGATACCAGAAATCACGTTACCATACACATACCTTACGCGGTGTAAATAGAGCATATCCGCGAAAGTCGCTGGTGGGTAATATAAACAACGGCGTTGGCGCTGCATTGGTGCGACAGCGCCATTCTGTCTAATAGTGATACAGGGTGAAACATCTAGATATTTGTACATATAGTGGAGTAAAATCGACGGTCTAACTCGCTTTTTTCTATGGATAGGTGATCTTGAACAAAATGAAACCTATACCATTTTATAGAGCATATTTTGGGCCATATGTGGTGTGATCTACAACTTTTTTTAGTAGGATAACTAGAAATGGGAGAGCGATTTTCGGTCCCATTTCTAGCCCCACCGGTGGTCCAGGCTTGCGGCCTGGGGTCACCCTTCGGATGACAAAAGCATCTAGAATAATATTATTTTTAAGAAAACACATATTAAAGAAATTTTGTATCTGGAATGATGATGTAATTATACTAAACGATTTTTCTTAATATTTTGATGAATTGTAAGTGTACTATATTCTTGATGGTAAAACATCATCATTTTTTAAGTGCTGAAAATAGAATTTATTTTTCAGTAAACATTTTCATCAATTTTATCAATGGGACCAAAAATATATTGCTGTCATAATTGTTGCAGCAAATTAATATTGTAGATATTTTTTCCTTTAGTAAGCAAAATGATGAATTTGCCAAAATGAACGAATTAATTCCAGTACGGACAATGAAACAGAATAACCAAACGCTAATACTAATAAATAATTGGAATTAAAAAATAAAAAAGAAAATTGCATCCAGCGTGAATCGAACCCGGGAAATCAGCACTACCACGTTTTGAATCCGCCGACTTTCCCATTGTGCCACCGCCCCTGTTGTCAAAAGTTTGCCCTGAGACGTTTAAGTATGTAAAGTATACGTGTCAACCTGAAAAAATAACTTTTACCGATTTTCTAATTGGAAAAGCATTTCGCTTTAGTATTTTGGTAATCAGAAGTGTTTGGCAGTCAGTACTATCGATTCCGTTAGTAATATTTCTCGTAGGAAAATAACCTATCTGATTTTTAATTAATTTGACAGTTTTCGTGGGAGGTGGTTGTCTCGTTAGTGCAATCTCACATCGGTAGATAAAATGAGAAAGAAGTTGAGACGGACGCGACACGAGATTTTCGAAGACGAAATAGACGTAGAAGGACTCGACGTACGGTCTCGAAAAAAAATCTCAAAGGGTTAGAGAAAGGACGGAACTTTCGCGTGAAGTGGTTCTCGAAGCCGTAAAATTAGAAAAAGGGTCTAGGGAGTACCGCGAAAAGTCGGGATTTCGGCAGGCGTGACGGGACCATTAGGCGCCAGGACAAACGTCGGTGCTAGCCGTATATCTCTCTCGCTGAACGGCGATCGACGAAAATGTTGCAGAGGTTTTTTGAAAAGACGTTTAAATTGGGAAAACGCGTAGGAAATGGGACGAAAATGCCCCTCCGCATTGTAGAAAGGCCGGGGGCGACCTCTGGTCCCCCCTCGGAGGAGATAGGTTAGAACCTTCGTCGATTCGGTGACGGAATTTAGAGCGAGACAGAATCGACGCGTTTTAATATATATGGATTTTTGTAATAACAATTTAGGTATTCATATCTATAGGTATTTTCGCTGAATATCTATAAAGGAATATGTAAACAGAGTAATAAGTACGAGTGATATTCAATCAGGTAGGGGAGCAAAGCGAGGAAGAAGAAGAATAGGGTAAATGTTATTCTTTCTACCTGGCTATCGTGCAGATTGACCATATTTTTTAAACGAACCCCTAAAGGAGGACGCGCACCGCATCGACTCCACGGTTCGGCACGGAATGGCGCTGACGATCGTTTTGCTCTATATTCTATTTAAATTGGAGACTGCGCGAGTAACAGAAGAGGCAACTTTTGCCAATAGGATCGCACTTCAGTCGAATTTTGAATGTGTTCAGCGGCGTGTAAATATGTCTAGTAACTGTATAAGTTGAAAGAATTTTTCAGTAGACATTCTAAAATATTTGAAAAACTTTTCTTCATCCGCATTTAAATCTGGAAATAAGTGGTACAATTCTCCAAAGTCTCTCTTTTTAGGTTTATGTCATAAACCCAAAATCGACGTTTTTGTCGATCTATTTCATGACATGCCAGAGCTATAACAATACCTTCAGATTCTGATGAGGCATCCATCTTCTACTTTATACGACACTGACTCAGCATCGCTCAATAGCAAATAACTGCCTGGTCTGAACCAGTGCGCGAGTAGATAGTCATATGGACCTGAGTCGAGCCGTGTCGAACCGAGTCGAGTCGATTCAGTACGCGTCCTCCTTAAGTATTCTTTTAGGCACAGGATATTTCGAAAAAATCGATGTTAAATTGACATTTACTGAACTTCCAGAACCCCCGACGCACGTTAATTTCAAAACGGTATTTACTTCATCCCTACAATTGATATAAATTAACTAAGTACGATTAAACAGTGTCTATATTATTTTATTTTTATTTTCATAAGTTAATTACGTACGTAATGAACGAGTCGACCCTGCTAATTATCTTGTAACACCTAATTAATTAACTCATTTAGGTAACTTACACCAATGTGCTTTTAATCGATTATGACAAATCAAAATAGTTGAGTGCAAGAGATACTTAGATTTGAAACGAACGCCCACAGATTAGGCATGGGCACCTACACACCATTTAATTAACATTGTATGGTTAATCCACTCTTTAAAACCCGTGATCTTATTCATGTTTAATCGTATGTATTCTCGTTGAAGACATGTTAGCAGTTATTACCTGATAAATGTTTGTATAGGGGTAAAATATAGATTATTTTATTTTTAAAAATATGATGATACATCTTTTCATGGTTAGACTGTATATACAGGGTGTCCCACGACGAACTGCGATGATCGATCTCTCGAAAAGTACTCGTTGGAAAATTTTGAAAACTTGGTAGCATACGTACTAATGTCGATGAGGGCAATTCGGCTAAAATATTTTCAAAATGGTGGCACTTCCGGTTAGTATTTAGCATTTGGCGTATAGAATCTAAAAATGAAATAATATATAGGGTGTCATATTTGAAATAACCAAGTTGATATCTACTTCCGGTATAGCCGGAAGTGTCACCATTTTGAAACTATTTTAGCCGAATTGCCCCATCGACATTAGTAAACTACCAAATTTTCGAAAATTTTCCAATGGCTACTTTTCGAGAGATCGATCGCCGCACTTCGTCGTGGGACACCCTGTATTATTAGTAGGTACCTCAAAATAATGTACAGTGCAATCATATAAAGTTACCATATTTTTAAGGTTTTTAACTTCTAATAAAGGTATCTTCTTCTTCTTCTTCTCGGCGGTCGGTTTCTCTAAGGGACTGCGACTTATTGTACCTACATCTTTCTTCTTTGTATACAGTCCAAAAGTCTACTCACTGAAATTTCCTTTAACTCACAAAGTTTCAAGAATGAAAGAACCCATTCCAGTCTCGTCTGCATCATCTCAGAACCGGCATACTGAGCTTTTTGTCAACGCCCTATACATTTGTTTATTTATTTGTATATTGTTTATTACAGAGTGGGAACTTAGGAACTCAGTAATCTTTTACATGAGCAGTAGATTTTAAAGAAAAAAAGAGAAACATTTAACTAAGGCAAAAAAGGAGATCATACAAAGTAGTGACAATAAAACTATGACTAAAGCAACAAAAGCAATTGACTTTTTGTAGTGGGATATTTGTCTGAAAAAAAGTATAAATTTAAAAATGTAAATTAATTCAAATAAAAAATATGACAACATTAAGAAGGAACCTCTTAAATAAAACTATGGGAGTGTAACGGTGATGGTCAATCATTGTAATAACAGGCCCTGTTTCAGGAAACATTTTAAGAAAAAATATTTGTACATGCATATATGCAATTATAATGTAAACATGGTATTGTTTCCTACATAAAAAGTTAAAATATATATTAAAAAAACTTGGGAGGTATCAATCAAGTAGGCGTTGCAGAATAAAGGTCGTGCAATATAATATAAATTCACTTTAAACCCATCTGTAGAGAAACCGGAGAGCACTCAGTAATTTTTTTAATAGTTAACCTTCAGTATGATTTACTTACGAACATATTGTATAGTCAATTAAAATAGGAATCTTAAAAGAATTTGTAATGCCAAATCACTGAAAATATAACACGATACTTTATTATATTTTTTTAGATAATGTGGTGTAAGTGGATATGGGATATTCATAGATACAAGATATCAATTTAATGATTTACGAAAGAGAATTTCACCTACCACGAATTGCTATACCAGGTCATGTAGACAGATCCGCATTGAAGTGGATTTGAAGAATTTATTTATATTTATCTAACTACTAAGAATTCCTGCATTGCTACAGTAGGGAATAGATGAGTTGGCTCCTGTTTTAATACATACCTTCGGGGCTATAACATTGCACTTGATTATGTAGCTCGGAGACTGACAAATGTAACGTTTATTCCTAAACCAACCAGGCCGCTCTAGTTATGCCCTGTCAAAGGCTATCGTCCAATAAGTTTAACCTCCTTTCTTTTAAAACATTAGAACGCCTAGTTCTAAAGTTGGAAAGAGAAGTAAGGATAGCAGCATACCGAATCGGGAACAATGACGATTAGATAGGTAGTTCCCAAGGAAGGGGACTCTCTCAAGGAACAACTCCCTATCCTAGAGATGATATCTGACAGAATGATTGCAAGGTTAACTTCTGTAAGCCATTCCAGGTTCAAATACAGGATCTCAGTGACTGGGAGTTGAAGATAAATTCTCTGGAGGCTTGGAGCCTTCTATGGTTCACAGATAGCTCCAACACAGACAGAGGAACAGAAGCTGGAGTATTTGGGCTGAGACCTTGAAGGCGTACAAGCTATGGTCTGGGAGACTTACCTCACGGTATTCCAAGCAGAAATAGTAGCATTTTTTGCGAAGAATGTGAGGAGAGAGTACACACGTAAACTCATCTACATATTCTCTGATAGTCAGGCCGCAATAAAGGCTCTAAACTCAAACAAGATCAGTTCGAGGCTTATTTGGGACTGTTTGCAACTACCAAATACCAACACGGTGACACTGTGTTGGGTGCTAGGTCATAAGGGCATTGAAGGAAATGAACGGGCAGATGAACTTGTTAGAAAGGGATCTGAAATGGCTTTCATGGGACCGGAGCTAGCTTGCGGAGTAGCTTATAGTGCTGTCAGAACGGCTCTGGGAAAATGACCCGAACTAGAATCTAAGAATTACTGATTTTACTGACACTCATGGAAGGTTTTTTGCAGAGAATGTAGAGATTCTGGGCATGAGTAAACCTCGGCGCAGCAGCATAACAGGAATTATAAGGGCAAGAAGCATCTCTATAATTTAAGATTAGCAGAAAGCCCGGTATGCCGGGGCTGCGATGATGCAGACGAGACTGCGCTTCACATTCTAAGTGCACATTAGCAAACCGAAATAAATTTTGATTAGATTTGGGACAGAGTCTCATTCTGGAGCTCCCTGTAATCGCTCTTATAATAGATGTAGTTGCATAAACGAAACAAGAAATATTTACTACCTGATATATATTCAGAGCACTTATGGGTGCATTACAATAACAGCATAAGACACGATTCTGAGTTAGAACATTTACAATTGAGATTGCACCTTTCTCTACGAAATAGTTAATCGTTTCCGCGAGAAGACACGCCCGCTGTTACTGCACTTACTCCGAAAAAAATAGGGGCTAACCCATTTCTTGGTAATAATTACACAAAACGACTTAGATGGTCGGAATTTCATCACTCTATACAAGGAATTTCGATTTAAAAAAACACTGTGAAGAATATTCGGTTCAAAGCTGTAGCCAAGGAAAGTTCCCTAACTTTCCTTGGATACAACCTTGAGGAAGTTTTACTAATTTTGTTGCTTGAGAACAAGGAAATTTGATTTTATTTGCAAACCTTTCAATTTGCCTAATTTTCTGATTTGTAGCAATGTAGTAATTTGTTTTTAATTCTTTTACACTATAAAACAATTGGCGTTTACCAAGAAAGGGTAAATTTAGGAAGTCCCTTTCTCATTTTATTGCAGTTCGCGTTTCAAATTTATGTGTGAAAGAATTATTTTAAAAAACAGAATTTGTACCTTGACCAGCCCTTATATCGCCGCATGCAGAGAGGTAGGTATCATCGTGTATGGGGCGTTTTACACAATACCACTGATTGTATTGGACTTCACAGTGAGTTAACATTTAAAATTGCTCGACTGTCTGCAAAACACTCTTATTTTTCACTTTCCTACTGCCCCAACCAATAAGTTATCGCGTTCACCGATTCACAATGTTTGTAATAATTATATAAACAATTATATCTTTCCACATTTTGCTTTTTATTTTGAATCTGAGACTTTAGTTCAAAGATTCAAAATTTTTAAACATTACAGTTTTACTTACTGATGCCAAAATAAACTCGGAAATTCAACCATCCGAAAAATAAACTTCAAGTTAAGGTGCAGGTTGTAAGGTTGTAACTAATGAAAGCGACACAATTGACCCAAAAAGAATTTGAGACTAATAATTTTAATATTTCTGTTCTGAGTACTTTGTCTGTTTCAGTTCTGTACCACCATTGAATGTTTCTTTTTACTACGATACTGAAGAGAAGCAAATACATCGATATCGAGAATTACTTTAAAGAAATCCCTATATATTTGTATATACATACGTATGAATAGGATTTCTCACATACAATAATATAAGCATTGATGGATATATCATTAAAGTAGGGTAAAGTAGAGAGTTCTAGACACGACCCCCCCACCATTATTACCCCCCCACCACTTTTTCCTCCCCCACCACTTTCCCAACCAATTACAGATACGAGAGTTCTAAATCTACCCCCCCACTACTTTACCCCCCACCACTTTACCCCCCCACTACTTTACCCCCACCACAACACAACCGGTCAAGGTCAACAACCGGTCAAGGTGAACAACCGGTCAAGGTCAACAACCGGTCAAGGTGAACAACCGGTCAGGGTCAATAAACGGTCAAGGTGAATAAGAACCGGTTATTAGAACTAGTGTGAAGGAGGGGGGTTCTATATTTAAGGGAATTAAGTTTACTTGAGTTCAGTTATGAGTACTCAGCCACACCATGTGGAATAAATTAATGATGTGTTTTTCAAAAGTGGTTTCCATTTTGATATACATTAAGAAAATATTGTCAAAAGGATCTAACACTGACAAAACACCTCCAAATCACTACTTTTTTACACTCCCTATTCGATCCTTTAGTTCTGAGGCACTGGGTAATTTTTCACTAGAGTATTTGAGAAATCTTAGTATTGAAGAAATTGTTTCTATATATGAGAAACTTCCGGAACCTTATAAATCCGATCCAATAATACAAGCCAAAGCGTTTCGTTGCTACGATCATTGGTCGAGGGTAGGTGACATTCCAGACTGCCCGCCACCTTTTAAGATTAAGTGTTATACATGCATTGTAAACAAACTACCTGAGAAAAATTCAAAAGTGGAAAAAGTTATCGCAAAGCATCTATATGGGCAAACAGACTTTAGCGACTTCACTTCGGAAGACATTAAACGTTTCCCATTGTTTTACTTAATGTATAATGTTAAAGGCGAATATTTATTGGATAGATGGTGTGAACTTCCTAAAATGTATACACTAAATACAAGTCTACTGTCAAGATTACCCTGCTTGGAACACAATATGGTGAAAGACTGGAGTTCAAAAATATCAAAATATATTTATAAATATGAATGTTTTATGTGTTTGAATAATAAATAAAATATATTTAATTGTTTCCAATTATTTTATTTATAAGGGAAAATTAAAAAATTATGACATATAAACGTGAGTAAATAAAAATACAGTTATTGGAGCTACAAGATTTATTTATGCACAATTGTAACAGTTGTAGTAGTAGGTAATTGGTTGTAGATTAAGTGATATTGATGTCTTCATTCCAGTCTCCCTCTTCACACACTTCACTGGCATATATCTTATACCGCGATTCAGGGGTTAAAAAGTTTTCAAGACAATAAAGAAAATTACGTAGTCCTATATCTATCAATTCGTCAACCAGGCGACTCTCACATAATTCACCTTCCAGAAACTTATTACAAATTTCAGCACCTTTACTATATTTTTCAGCAAGTTGGTTGCATTCAGCTTCAGAATAAAATCTACCCATTCCATATACGGCTTCATGTTCAGCATCGAATTGCAGATTATCAAATTTCTGCAGTAAGTGAAGCACACCACTTTTGATGTCGGTAATTTCAATCTCTTGCACATAACACATCCACATTTTACTATCAGATTGGTTAAGCACCTTTTAAGTGAATGTTGAATACTTGCACTGAAAATGTCCAGGATGGAGTTCCTTCTTATAAGCAACCCCCCACCAACAAACTTGAGTCAAAACCGGTATTTCTAGATACTATTAACAAGCCCCATAACAAGTAATAAAGAAAAAACAAGTACACAAAATTAAATAGCATTTATATCAAAGTTTTGTATATAAAAGTTACTCATTTCATCGAGCTCATCAACTGATTCAAGTTGAGAAATTAATTCCTCTAAATTGCTTTTACTCATGTCAGATTTTGAAAGTATTTTTTTATGACCCCACGCTAAGGTATTTGTTTGCCCCGGAAGAATACATCTCTTATCATCCTGAGAAGATAAGGCAACTTTATTTTTTAGTTCAGTATACATAGTATGTAAATGAGATCTGAATACATACATTTTTCGATACACTGATCCGCCATTCTCTACTATATGTTTATAGTCCATTACACTCAAATTCTTGGTAATAATATGTTTTGAAATTCCTTTAGCTTTTTTAGTTTCACCTTCACTCAATTCAACACAATATGCTTTTGCTCCAGTGCCATAAAAACTTTTAATAGGAGTACCAGCGTACTCATCTTTCATTTTACCGACAACAGATTGATTTTTAGGTATACCATGAATGTTGTTCGTTTTATAATTCGATGTATCAAACAAATGTATATTTTTCTTTATATCATCGTAAATGTTATCAGCTTGAATTTCAATAATAAGAGAATCAGTATCAGTATAACAAAGAGATGCATTCTCACCATAAGTCTTTTTGATAAAATTATAAAAGAAATCATAAATAACGGTTTTTGATATATCTAGGATGGAAAAACCTACATATAAGGGTTTATCATAACAAATTGATACACGTCCCATTTGAATGGCTACTAAGTTTTCCGAAAAAACTGATAATGATTTAAAATTTGGCATACTTATAAAAGTTTCGGCACCTTTTTTACCGCGAATGTTTTCCCAATGAGACAAAAGTTTAATGTCAACACGTTTATCTACATTCTCCATAGTTTTGCCGTATATGGAGTTTGTGAAAAATTTAAAGAGATTTCCTTCAAAAGCATTTTTTGATGAATTTCGTAATTTTGTGTTCAACTCAATATATGGTTTCAGCCATGCAGACTGTGAAAATTCCATAACTTTATGAATTTTCTTTAGTTTTAATCCATGCATCATGCACTGTTTCAAATTCCTGTAATGAATAATATAGTTTTTCTTGTTATGGAGAGTTAAGAGGAGTTTTGAATATTTGCTGTTGGGTGGTACAAAATTTTCTGGGCAGAAAGGCAGATCATTGTGAACGTCATGTAGGTATTCAGGGTATTCGATGTCAACTTGTAGTATGTAACCTTTCTCAAAATCATCATCCACAAGTAAAGGATTAAAATTAGAAATTTCGTTATTATCAAGCCATCGAAAGTTACCTGTTGGGAGGCTTTGGGACATAGCCCAACCATAAAGATTAGTAGCATCTAGATAAATTATAAAAGAATTTGGTTTTGAAGCATCATAGTCAGGAACTAATGAATTATTAGCAACGGCTTTTCTGTTGCTGCACTGGCTTACACCTCCACGAATACCCTTTCGGAAAAAATGAAGCATATCGATATCTGTAATCAACTCTAAGGTGACACCAGTCTTACGCAACATGGCATCCCAACTCAGTGACGGAGCCGTCATATATTGAGCGGGATCTAAACTATAATTTTCTAAAGAAACTTTTCGAAAATTCTCAAAAATGTCCGCTAATAATAGTACATCAGAAAGTAGATAGATATCAGAATATTCGCCAAGAGTTTGACATTTAAAGGTGTGCCATACATCCAAAGCACGACTATATTCCTCGTCAGAAATACCATCCCCGCGTAAAATATCAAAAAATTTTCCCTGGAAGGTAACTCTCTATCATCAAGTTTTGACATATTATCTACGTATGAATATGGAAAAACACCCTTACGACGTATTAATGCAAACTGATTTTGATCGGGAAAATACTTTTTTATTTCTATGCACTGATACTGTTCAAGTGTTTTACTTAAATTATCTAAAGATGATGGTAAAAAACGGAATGAATCTAAAAATTTCAATTTAATATAAACATCATTTTTTTGTCCATTACTTTTCTCAACTAAAATATGTTTGGAAAACGATATATATTTTTCTTTATTTTGTGCAAGGACGTCAATTTTTTCCTGGTTTAACGCTAGTTTTTTTATAAAGAGATGACAATCATAATTTGTGAGGTTATGAAAAATCACAGGAATGAATTTCGGTACTTTAAAGTTTAAATTACAATTAGCGTGGGCAGCACCGCGAAAACGTCCTGTCAAATGGCAATGATCCCGAACTTTAACACAACAGCCATCAAAAGGTTTATTACAGATATGACAATCCTGAGTAGAGTTAAAAATTTCTTGCTCATTTTCAGAAAGAGGGAGCATAGGTTTGACATTTTTTAAATGGTTATTGTATAAATTAATTAAAATATCTTCAAGTTTTTGAATAAATGTTTCAGCCACATTTAAACCACGATAATGAACTAATTCCGATAAAGAGTCGTCAAAATTACATTTTAGGTAAAAACAAAACGAATATGGCACATGTTCGTAAGCCTTTAAAGTAAACGAAGATTTATCGCAAGGTTGCGCATTTTGAATTGGTTTTAAAATACTTTCAAAATCAGCATATATTACAAAAGGTACAGCAAGCTGTTTTTCGAAATTAGTGAACTTAAGTAAATTTCCAGGAAGTGTTTCACCAAACTTATTCATTTTAAGGGCAGTTGTCGGTAATTTTGTACAAATATAATTACAGTCATATTCCTGATGTAATCTTAGATGTTCGGTGGTTCTAAAAAACTGCAGACAGCCATCACATATGTATGTTTGTCCATTGTGACTCGATCTTTGTTTGGAAACTAATCTAGACAAATTTTTAATATAACAATAATGACCATTCCCACTATCGTCAGTGATGAGCAAAAGATTTACATGTATATTTTTACGAGATTCCGTAAAATAATATGGCCCTACAATTTCACAAACAGTCTTACCGTTTTTGAATTCATTGCTAATACCAAACACATTAACTGAAATTTTATTTAGATTTTCAAACTTGGGAATATCTGTAAGCTTAATAGGAAATTCCAAACCTTCAAAATCCAGTGCAGTAGAATAATGTGGGTAAGATGATATTAAATTTGGGTGTGTAGTCGCAGGAAATAAAGCAGCATTCACAGCCCATGCGAAGCACTTGTTATCTTGATTACGTATATTTACAACAGCTTTCTTGAGTTCAATTTGCTTAAGCAGTTTGATATATGAAGATGCTCGTAGAGGATTATATTTGTTAAGGTTTACTTCAAGAAACAAAATTTGTTGTAAGGACCAACCTGAATCACGTTCTTGAAATTGAGCTGCTTGCGACATTATCGCTTTAATGAAATCTTCATAAGCTTCAGATAAATCAGAGGAGACAGTTATGATCCGATTTTCCGTGTTGAATGATTTCAGATCACACATGTCTTTGCCAGGTATCACATACGTGGAGAATAGTTCAAAGTTTATTTTTAATGCACTCCACTTTCTAAGGTATTCTGAAATAACTGCAAGTACTTTTGAGTAAATTTCCGAGAAGAATGCAGAGTGATCAATGTGGTGATTTTTGCTCGAGAAACGATAGCTAGCAATTCTAAATCTCATGGGGCTATATAGTAGGTCAACACCATCCCCCTTTGGTGACATAACAGTTCTGTGTGAGTTACGCCTCATATGACCCACGAAACATTGTTTTGGCACACTCTCGGAACATATAGGACACTCAACTAAAGAGGTACTTTGTTGAATCTCAGCATTAACACTAGAATTTGAAGTATTTGCTGAAGGTGTCACTGAACCACGTTGTAGAACTTCATCATTAACAACTGAATTTGAAGTACTTGGTAGATCTCTAATGTCAACAGTCTGTGAATCGTCAAGTTTAATTCTTTTTATAGGTTGATGCGCATGACGGTTAGGACAACTTTCTCTAAGATGACGCGCCAAGTGATACTTTGAAGAAAACTGTTTATTGCAGTCTTGACAATACATTTCGTATTTTTCACTTTTACAGTCTGTAAGTAACTAACTATAGATACATAAGTGGCTGGTATTTATATCTCACGGAAAAACCCGTTGGAGCTTAATAAATTTAATCGGTTTACGAGTATTACAATAATTTAGAAGGCGGTCTAACCTGTTTGGGTAGATTATTCTCTCATAACTGGTTTAACCGGCCTATCGCATCGCAACCGGTTTATCGCATTTTTGTATATTACCTTATTTACATTACCGACTTAACCAGTTGGACCACATTTTTTTTGTTAGAACCGCTCAACCCACCTCTCTGTTTGGCAAAGTATAAGAATATAAGGATCAAGATATTTGTCAGATAGTTATACTCACATTTCAGTAAGAAATTGACGATGCCGTTCCCAAAAGCTTGGGATAATAAAGTAAAGGTTGCTGGGTTCCCATTTCGAAGGGATAATGCAAGGGTGTGTCACAATTGTTGGAGAGCTTGGTATGCAGAGGAATTCAATTGTTTTACGGGTCTCTGTACTGGATGTAGAAAATTGAATCCCGTAAAAATTAATATACCAACAGAGAAACCTTCTTTCGCCGCTGAAGGTCCAAAGTGTGTCAAGTGTTGTTGTGTGTTAAAAAATACGAACTTAGGCGTCTGCAGAGACGTCTGTGGTACATGCTCCAACGAAAATGATTCCACGAAGCAAAGATGTCTAGCGTGCGATGAAGTAGGGCGACATTATTGGCACAATATTTGTCGTGGATGTTTAGATAAAGTAGAATATTTATGTGAACAGACTGGATATGTATACTGTAATAAGGATCATCATTTTGAAATATGTTGGTGTCTGAAGCATGAAGAGCAAGTGCAGAGAAATAAACAAAATAGAGAGCCGCCTACGATGGTGATTTGAAATAGTGTAGTTAATAGCTGATATGTATAAAATTATTAAATAAATAAATTTTTAAATGCTTTTATTATATGATTTTTATATCTTGTATGTAATGAAACATTTTATTTAACTATCTCAGGTAGCTGAGTAAATAAAGTTGTAAAAATATATTGAAATAATTCAGAAAAGTGAAAATAACTGAATTTTTTTATTATGTATCAACGTTACTTTAAAGGAGATGGTAAACTTATAATGGTTAAAATAATAACTAAAGCTTTTCTGAACTTTCCCTTTATACTGCAGATAGTTTAATTTGAATAGGATCTCTGTCACCTATATTGCCAATAAAGTAATTGGTGCTAATATTATAATGGTTAAAATAATAACTAAAGCTTTTCTGAACTTTACCTTTATACTGCAGATAGTTTAATTTGAATAGGATCTCTGTCATCTATATTGCCAATAAAGTAATTGGTGCTAATAATGTGCTGTAAGACATAGCTTAAAATGCATCTTATTTACTACAATGGCATTCAATAAAATAATGAAAACAGTGTGGATGTTGTTTAGTTATACTGTTTTAAAATTCACTTCATCTTTTTGAAACATATTGGCAAGAATATAAAAATAAAAAAAGGAAAGTTGGAATAAAATATTTTTTTATTGCTATAAATGTTTACAAAATCTAAGGTAATGCTTAAAATTAACACTAAGTACCTATATCTTAAAGCTAAAAGTACACTACACTATTCAAAGTCAATATAAAATATAAAACTTAACCATATTCAGATGACTAATATAAAGTATATTAGTCATCTGAATATGGGAAATGCTCGGCAAAATATTGAACATTTTTTATTTCTTTTCTCCTCTTTCTCAAATCTTCCTCCGCGGTGATAATAAGGTTATTGATTATTCTTTGCTGCTTGCGAAGCTGCTCCAAATTATGCGAAATGTAATTTTCGCTTTTTCTGAGTTTCGATATATACTTGTTGGACTCCAGCCTCAAAACCCTTTTCAACGCGGAGGAAAAATAAGTCCGATTTCGTTTGTGATGGAGCTTCTCCTCGGCGAGTTTGGTTTCCACCATGCCGAGGAAGGATAGTTCAATATTTTGCAGAGCCTCGTCTTCCTCATCCTCTCGCCGTGGAGTTGATGTGGCCAATGGTGCGAAGGTGGAAATGTCCGCAGATCTGGATGTACTCGGACCTGCCGGACTTTTCAGCTGGGGCTGTCGAAAGCGGTCAGTCGCAACGCAATTTGCTGTAGACGGACTTTCTACATACTTTGATGTAGATGGACCTAGGAAATAAAAATACACAATATAGTATACTTTATAGAATACATGTAATAAAATAAATATTCTAATGGTGCAGTTACATTTACGTAACAAGCAATATCAACTATTCGTATTCATTAGTATATTTTATGAAAAAATGGCTTAAGTTTTATAAGCGGTTAACATTATATTGCAAATCTGAACTAGTCCTGTTCAATATGTGCTATTGTATGTTTAAGAAATAACTAAACAAAAAAATAATTATATTGAAAATGAAATCCTTTCTATTTAGTATCTGAATTAAATTATTTTATAAAAATTGACTGGAAATTAAATTACGATGCTCTTGATGACATATACAGTAAACACAAGTGTTTATTATAAAGTATTAATTGTCTTACCTGCTTCGCTAATCAGGGGTCTATGGTTCCCAAATGATCCGTCGAGGATGACAGATTCAACGGTATCATTCGCCCGTTGAACGTTGTTCGCAGCAGCCACTTTGGCGTCGAAGGAGCCATCCTCCTCGTCACTATCTTCCAGCAGCCTCTTTAAGCGACTGGCGACATTAAAAGATTTGTTGGCTTGCATTTTCTTAAACTGCCTTGTTAAACTTTGAACGCTGAGAACTAAGAACTGAAGCTTTGCAGTCGATTTTACGTATTTATATTCGAGACTATGTGGTGGTGGAACCCACGCCGACTACCCGTTTCTTTGTTAGTGACGCTACAACAACTTACATACCACAAGAATATTTCTTTGTATCGAAACTCAGACCACCTGCATCTCGTGCAGGTTTATTTTCAGCACATTCCTTACTGCATATATCTTTCGTACCAGCTAACAACTTTACTCTTATTTTATTTTCAGAGTGGCTTGGTATCTGATGCGAATATAATGAGACGAGGCAATCCTTGTCCTCGCTAGCATGGCTTTAATTCTTGTTTTATTTTGAATTTCTCATACGCCCATACGACTTTACTCATATTTAATTTTCAGAGGGGCTTGGTATCTTCTGATGCAAATATAATAAATAATATATGCTAGGATGCCGTGTTACCTGCACGGCTTTAATTCTTGCTCTATTTTGAATTCTTCATCCGTCCGCTTACAGGCCTTTATTCATATTTTATTTCCACCACCGATCTTTGAAAATCACTATAAAAGAACACAACGCTCTACCAGAATTTAGTTTTACCAGAATTTAGTTTAACAAGAGCGGCATTAAAATGTATAGTGAAAAAGAAACTTTACAAATTATTAACAACAAACTACAAGTTAAATTAGTAAATATGATGTGCGTCGTCGCTGCCGGCGCCCTGTTCTGGAACAGGGATAGGTTAAATCAAGATATATGCAAAAAGTGTTGGATTGATAAGATGTTAGAGCATGGGGAAGAAGAAATTTTAAGGAAAACGTGTCTTTCCGCGAAATTGTTAAACAAAATATATAATTATAGAACCACGCACTACTTTCTATCGGCGGCTCTCACTAGGTTAAACATTAACCAGCGATGGGTGGAGTTCTACCTAGACGAAAAAATAACAATAGACCATTTATATGAACAAATTGAGAGTGAAGGCGACCGGGAAAAATTACGGACATTATGTGATTTCCTCCCACATCGGCAGCAAGTAAAGCTAACAGGGGCTTTCAGAATACACCCGAGTTTTATAAAGAGTTGCCATTTGTGTAGTTGCACCAATTTATTATACTAGTGTTAAGTTAGAATAAAACCCAATTAAAATATACCATTTTTTATCAGCTTATATATATAGTCAGAGGATTTTTATTACACAGAAACGCATAATTCGAAATATATTTGATATTCATCAGTGAGAGACATGCAGGCCCCTTTTTGTTAGACGCAAACTGTTTACTTTTTCCTGCATATTTATATACAAAATATTACGGTGTAAATCTGTTTTCTGTTTGTAAAACTTATGTTTCTAAATAATAATTTTGTGCAGATATGTATTTGTTTTATTGATCAAACTGTGACTTGTCCTATACGTTTATGTGTCTATAGGATTAATAAAGATTTATTTTATTTTTTCATTATTTTTTATTCAACAACCTTATATAAAATTAATGCAATAATTTGTAAGTGTGCAAAAACAAATGTGATAAATATGTAATGCCAGTATCTCCTAAGCATCATTGATACACCATGAAGAACGAATTTTAGTTTTCTTTTTTTTTTTTTTTTTTTTTTTTAAGTCGCTTATTTTTTTTTATTGCATTTTTGGAAAGTTCGCTTCGAGGGCGATTCAGTAACACCCATCCCGACACCCCGTTCTTATGTAAACTTTCGAGGTACCCCCACCACCGTCAAGCGAAATAAAACTAAGGGAGGCGAAACCTCAGGTGCTCGGTAGCCCTTTAACTTACCTATCGAACAAAACAAGAATCGTTCTTCTATCTGCTCAAATAACCGAGAAAAATTAATGAAAAGTTTTTTCATTGTTTCATATTTTGGCTGCTACCAGCTAAACGGTACGTCTTTCGCAAAACTTTATATAAACTTTTTTTCTCTACTCGATGGCTACCATAACCTAAATTATTTTCAGAATTTTCCCACGATTGGTTTCGTTTTTAGTTTTTAAAATTTTTTCTCTGAAACCCTAAATTTTAGATAAGTATCGTAACTTCGCCAATCACTTAATTTCGCTCAAATCTGGTATGCCTTCATAAATATAAACTAAAACCATATGCTTTTTTCCTAGTTCAACGCCAAAAACTTGTGACCTTGATATTTCGCCTAGAGCTATTTTCATAAAGTAGCATTACATGATCCCGAGTAAAATAGTAGGAAAGACACTATATTCAACTTACTTTTTTCGGGTATTGATAACAATTCAGAAAACTTCGACAAAACTATTTTTTTTTAGAAAAAACGAACTTTTTTTCGAGATATATTTTTTTTGGTGGTGGATTTGAAAAGAGCGTCCTCGAAAACGTCCAAAACCATATTTTTTAAATTTCACGTTTTACAGTTCAAATGTGAAAAACTTTAAAATATTTCACAATTTTTCTTATTACGCTTCCGATCGTCTTCCGACCTGAAGAGAAAATATTCCTTAGGTCTAAAAAAAACCAGCGTTGCAAACCGAATTCCTTCAGGATGCTTTTCTTCGGCTTTATGTGGGGAAAACCGATTTTTCTTATATCAATTCTACATTGTTACAAAATTAAAAAAGAATTTTGATAAATCTTTTTATTTAAAAGCCACTATACATTAATTTTGGTATAAAGTGTAAATTATACTATTTCATTTTGACTAATCCAAGAATTATAAGTGTTGCCTAGCCCTAACCATTTAACAAATAGTTTTTCTCCTTTTCTTTTAAGAACTTTTTCAACTAAATATACATCCGGGTGTCTGGTCTTTTGAATTTCTTCAGTATAAAAAGAGCCTTGAATATCTTGATTGTTTTGATCTTTCAACAGGTAGGTGCTCGGATTCGTCCTCTGAACCTTTCTTATTACAAACAATTCATTACTCCAGTTTGGTGTGTATCCCTTGCTGAACGCTTCTCTATATTTACTAATTCTTACATAGTCTCCCACTTTAAACTTTGACGCTTTCGGATCGATCGTTTTTATGTAGCTGTAAGCTGTTTGCAAAATCTTTTTGGCATTTCTCTTATTTACTTTGTTAGGAGCCAGTCCATGAGTACTATGTGGTGTGTTGTTATACTTATTCACAATATCCTGCAGTATATTCACCCATTTATAAGTTCCCTGAAGGCTAAATTCTTTCCACATTAAATTTTTAAGTGTTCGGTTCACTCTTTCTACGATACTGGCTTTTAAATTGGAAAAAGTACTATAATGATTAATTCTAAATTTGTCCATCAACTGCTTAAAGTCTTTATTGTAAAATTCTTTACCAAGATCACTTTGACAATTGCGAGGTTTAGTTTTCATCTGTGACAAAATTTTAGCCATGGCAGCAGTCACATCTTGAGCTGTTTTTCTTTTAACAGGTTCAGCCCATACATATTTACTAAATACATTTATTACTACCAGAATATATCGATACCCCCTGTTAACATTCGCATAAGGAACCATTTCAACCAAATCAGCCTGAATCAAATCATTTAGTCCTTTAACGATAACATGTCTTCTTCTAAAATTTTTTCTAGCCGATCTATGTAACTCATTAACTACATCCTCTTTCACTTTACTCATTTCTAGTTCTACTGATATATATGATTGATGTAAACTGCTTATAACTAAGACATCCAACAATAATAGTCAGTGTTCTAATTTTTAGCTATAGGACACTGTAGAACAATTTGGGCGTATAATGGTTCATTGGTTCCTCCCATACTTGCAATAAAAGCAAAGGTATATCCAATATGTATGTCCAACCCAATTAAATCATCTGCTTGAAATAAGGTGGATGTTGAATTCACAGATATAGGTACATCTTTTGGCATAATATGTATACTCTCTATTTTACCACTTACTGGAAAAACATATTGTTTTGTCGAATCCTCCAATATATAACGTAGGGGGCTTTGAGCCGCATCCACAATTCCACGCACAGTTATTATACATTTCGAGTGGTGTGAGGATGGTTCACAAATGTAAAAAGGGGCTGATTGGGGTGAAGACGTTAATATTGCAGACTGTGAAGCGGCTAATGGGGTATTGGATGCATATGGAGCAGATCTACCACTTAACATGTGCCTACCAAATTTATCAATTGTCATGTTTCTCTATCAACTGTTAATGAATAAATGGAGTTTAATATAAGAAATTATTTATTTTATAATTTTCGACTCTCTCAATTCTTCAATTATTGAAATTATTTCATTGTTGTGACCATTATTTCCAGCATTTTCTGATGATATTAATAAACGTAATCTATCAATCAATTCATTAGGGTCATTAAAGTAAATATAATCAATTGGATTATTAGACAAATTTAACAATCCACCTTGTGTGGGATACTTAAGAGATTGCGTCCTTCGCAGAGGTCTAGTTGGTGGAGGTGGTTTAGAAAATGTTTTTGGAAGCGAACTTATAGTAAGTTTCTTCAATATTTTTTTTTCTATCAAATATGGTCTAATAATGAATTTATATTTGTCACTTGATGTACCTTGAATTTGCTCGTCAGGATTGAAGTTTCTGCGATAGGCATTAGACCTCTTCAAAATATCCATATAATTGTCTAGATCGGTTGGATTGTACCCTATTGGCTGCTTTTTGAACAGCAGTTCATATAGACCTGGTGTTCCAGGATACCTTATACCGCCCATTTGAATATCGCTTCCAACAATTTCCACATTTGTATCCCCAATTAAAAATTTTTCAGTTGCGGTATCATGTTGGAGACCGTATTGTCGATCATTATCGTTCTCATTACCTCGCACCGATATATCTATATACTGCCTTGGAAGAGGTTCGTAAGCCTGCAAGTATTCCTCATAAGCTTTGTTAGTGGGTAGATCTTGAAGAAAAATACGACTTCTCTCCACTTCTTTATCGATTAACTCGTCGCTATTCGGCTCATCCACATCAACTGTAGGCTCATGTTGAAAGGTATCTTCCAGAAAACTTGGCATAGTCATGGGCAAATATTTCTTATATACGTCAACTTTGGATCTCTTTGGAGTCGTCATTGGGGTTTCAGATTTTGTTTCGACTGGCTCTTTCTTGAACGATACATTTGGATCTATTGTGGTAAGCAGTTTTTGTAGTGGGTCTGTAATTGGTTTATACTCTTTCTCCAACTGACTCTGAGATTGTGCTATAGCTGATTTGAGGTTCTTATATTTTTCTCTGACCGACTTCTGGGTTTTAACCAATTGTCTTGCGAGCTCCTTATTCATCGCAGCTAAATTAAATAATGCCGGAATATGATCTTTGTAGGATTATATATACATGCTTGACTATTTTTAGGGAATTATGTACGCATCGAATCCTTTTCTATATCTTCCAGATCGCAATGGGCAATCTTTATCAATAACGAGAAATCCATACTTATCACTCCAACATACCCCACATATATCTTTGAATTGCTGAAAAGACATGTCGACGTTGACGTGATCATCGTAGATATGCTTCAGATTGGTTACATCTTGTTTAAAAAGCACAATAAAATTCGAATTATCCCTTACGAGCTGCTTAGGAATCGATGAATAGGTTTGACATAAATAAAAACAATCTGCATTTTTATGTCGACCGAAACAAAAATAATCCCTTATAATGCTTTGATTACAGCAGACTACGTCGTCAAAAATTATGATTGAATTCGACTTTATTTCATCGGGTGGTAGGACATCGCTACCATCATTGAATTCATAATAGCCAATCTCCTTTAAAGGCTCTAATAGTTGTTTCAAGTACTGATATTTTGGTTGATATAAAGACTTTGAATATAAATAAACATTTTCAAACCGCAAACCGTTCGGATGTTCTAATAAAGTTATCATAACATTCGTTTTTCCGCAACCCGATGCGCCCACTAGCAATCCTCTCTTCGATGAACCGCCAAAGAGTGGACCGTGTTTTTTAAAGTTACTATCGGTTGTAACCACATCATGATTTATAACTGGCAATATGATTTTCTGTTGTTCGATCTTCATTGTGTAATGTAATGAAGTCAACTAGAGGTATCTAAGAGAGAAATAAACTATTTATATGATTCGTTTCTTAGATCAGTTTAGTGTGACTCGACACTTGGTAAAAGTATATATAATGTTGACGCGCAGCGCATTCGTGATTAATCGTAAACCGGAGAGCTTGAAGAGCGGATCTGGCTTTGTTGACACTCTCATAAACAAGCTTCCCATCGAACTTCATTTACCAGGCTATCAGTACTGCGGCCCTGGCACCAAACTAGAAAAACGATTGGCACGAGGTGATCCGGGAATCAACGATCTCGACCGAAATTGCCGTCAACACGACCTTGAATATCATAAAAGTTCCAATCTGAAAGATCGCCATAAGGCTGATTATCAACTTCAACAGCGGGCTTGGGATAGAGTTAAGTCGAAAGACGCTAAATTAGGAGAAAAAGTTGCTGCGTGGTTTGTCACTAACACCATGAAAGCGAAAAGGAAACTAGGTATGGGGTTAAAGAGGAAAATAAAATTGAAGAGAAAAATAAACTTAAAGAAGGGAAAAGGTGTTCGTACTAGGCGTAACAAGAAACAGAAGAGAATTATTCCAATACCTAGGAAAGGTGGCTTTTTACCACTTTTACTTCCAATCTTGGGTGCCTTAGGTGCTCTTGGAGGTGGGGCTGCGGGTATAGCGAAAGCTGTTAACGATGCTAAAGCAAACAAACAACAGTTGGCTGAACAACAAAGACATAACTTAGCAATGGAACAGTCCGCCACAGGCAAAGGCTTATACTTCCACCCACACAAGAAAGGAAGGGGGTTCTATTTAGCTCCATATAAAAAAAACTCCCAATAGAGCTACCACGCCGTGAATTAACAAATATAGATCTTGAAAAGTTTGCCAAAACGTTGCATATTCCAAATTTCCGCGGTGTTTTTATGAAAGATAATTTGCCTTCAAAAATAAGACAACATGAATGTGGTATAGTTAATTTAGATATTTCATCTGGACCTGGCACACACTGGACTGCATATGCAAAGAAAAATAACGTTATAATTTATTTTGATAGTTATGGAAATTTAAAACCTCCTAATTCTTTAAAAAAATATTTTTTCAGTGATGGTAGCTCTAATATAATCACGATAAGTATCAGCAGGACAACTCAATCAATTGTGGTCATCTCTGTCTAAATTTTTTATATAATATGTGTAATTGATAAAAATGCTTTATTGTAAATATAGTTTTGAACTAAACAACATGTCTATTACTTTTTCTCTTACGGGAAGATCATCAGTATTAAGTGCAGACTTTAATCCACCAATATATTTAGAAGATAATTCTGAATATGTTATTGGACTCTGCAACTTTGAATCATTCAATGTTATCCCAAACATCGATGAAAAAAATAATAAATTGACATATGCTAATATTACAACAACCATTCCAGTGGGAGCATATGAAATTGGTGAGCTTAGTAAGTGCATACAGCAGATTGTTCAACCACCTTATGAGATTAATATAATAGCTAACCCTAGTACATCAACTGTTAGAATTGATACCAATGTGGATATTGATTTTTCTCAAGAAAACTCAATTGGAAGTGTGCTAGGGTTTAATAAGAGAGTTCTAAAAGCCAACGTATTAAACGAATCTGATTTTCCAGTTCAAATACTTAAGATTAATGCTATATGTATAGACTGCAACATAGCAGCCGGATCATATTCCAACGGTAAACCAGTCCACGTAATTCATCAATTTTTCCCTACGGTGTCAGCTGGGTATAAAATAGTGGAATCGCCTCTGAATATACTTTATTTCCCTGTAACCGTCAGAACCATTAACAACTTGATTGTTAAAATACTCGATCAGGACGGAAACCTTGTCAATTTTCGAGAGGAAATTATAACGGTGAGACTGCATCTAAAAAAATTATCATAACGAGACGTCATGGTGATTCGATACAATATACTGCCCTACCCTCAAAGAGTGGTAAATAAGCGCAATTATAAAAGAATGAGCAAAAACAAACTTCCTGTTAGTTCCAGAAGGGGTGTTAACAGAGTAACACGTAAGAATAAGCTATTTCTAAAATCTCTCGGTTTCCAAGTACTTGTATAATGGATATCTTAAATGTTATGCAAAAACCTGTCGCAGACGACTCTATTACAAAATTGGAGTATCATAATTATCAGCCGTTCGTGACTTCTAAATTTGAGTATAATGATGAAATTACAATACCAATACAAGAAAATGATGTCTATACTCTACCATGTGAAAGTATGCTGTACTTAGAGGGCAAATTAACTAAACAGGATGACACGCCGGCTACTAAGTTAAAGCTAATTAATAACGCTTTTGCTTTTTTGTTTAGAGAAATTAGATATGAACTGAATAACATTGTTGTCGATTCAAATCGAAATGTTGGTCTAATATCCACTCTTAAGGGGTATTTATCATTTAATGAAAGTGAAAGTGTTAAACTTCAAAATGCTGGATGGTTTCCTAAGGAAGGTGTACTACCTGATACTAACAAATTTAACGTATGCATCCCACTAAAGATGTTGATGGGATTTTTTGAGGACTACAAAAAAATTTTAATAAATGCGAAACAAGAGTTAGTTCTAGTTAGAAGTAGTAGTGATATAGATGCGGTCACCTCTATCGATGACTCTGAAACCCCTAAAATTACTATAGAAAAGCTGTATTGGAGAGTGCCTCATGTTTCCGTGGGAATACCACAGCAAGTGGCGTTAACAAATATTTTAGACAAAAATATGGAAATAACTATTGCATTTAGAAGTTGGGAGCTTATAGAAGATTCCTCTGTTCCTCAAACGGATAGATACAATTGGCCTGTTAAAACTTCAACTAAATTGGAAGCTCCCAGACATGTCATTGTAGCCTTCCAAACAGATAAAAAGAATAAAATAACTTCAAATAGGAGTAAATTTGATGCATGTAATTTAACGAATATTAGAGCATTTTTAAACTCTGAAAGATATCCTTATAATGATTTATTTCTCGACATTAAAAATGACAAATATGCCTCATTGTATGAAATGTTCTCTAATTTTCGTTCTTCATATTATCAATCTGGAAATGAATCTATATTCACACCTTCAGAATTTAAATCCATTTCGCCTATAACCCACATAGACTGTTCGTATCAAAAGCAAGCAGTTCAATCTTCCACAGTTGTATTGAGAGTGGAAGTAGAAACCAGGGAAAATTTTCCGAAAGATACCACAGCTTATTGTCTAATTTTATACGACCGTGAATTCAAATATAATCCAATGACAAAAATTATAAGACAGGTCTAATCTACATAAGCTAGACAAAGTAAGATATAAATTCAGTTGAAGATGATTTCTCAGTATAGAAAGGTGCTGCGAGAACATTGCGAAAAATTGAAAAAATTGAAAAAGGCAATTGAGTTGTATAATTTAAAAGTTTCTGTATTCAAAAAATTTGCGAACTTACAAATATGTCGTTAGTATTGGATGTGCAGGGATTTAAAACTGAAAAAAATAAATTCATAGTTAAAGAACTAGCAGTTTTTGATGGGAAGAAGATGTGTCACTATGTGTTTAAACCACCTTTTCCATTGAAAATGCTACCTTTAGAATTGCAAAAGCAAGCTCGGTGGTTAACACAAAACCATCACGGTCTTGATTGGGACGCTGGATTCGTACCTGTACACATGTTTTCAAAAATTCTTCAAGATCTGCACAATTCCGCGGACCATATTTACGTGAAAGGGAAAGAAAAATCAGAATACATCAGGCAATTCACAAAGATTCCTGTGATTGAACTTCCAGATCGGCCCACATTGAAGAAAACTTCTCCAAAATGTTTTTATCACTTTGTAGAAAGTGGTATGTGCGCACTTTCCAATGTATATTTTTTATATGAAAATTTTGTAATGACTTAACTTTTTAATAAAGCAAAAATCCGCAAAATTGTTGTTTCATTTCACCGAAATAAAAAACATTTTAATACTGTATGTATTTATTTATTACAAATAGCGATATATATTAACAAAATCTTTGACTATATATTTTATGCCTATGATTAATATCCAATACAGGATTTATAATATTTGATACATCAGCAATTTTATTCTGAAAACGACATCTATCCATTGCAAAATTTTCCCAGTGCCTCTTCCTACATGAATTATATGCGAACTGCCAGGTTATGAGATTATAAATTTTATTGTTTTTTTCATTAAATCTAACTCTCTTCATCACTTGATTCTACTGCTACACTCGGCTTCAAATATTTCTGGATATATATAAATTAATTCCATAATCATACAAACATTTTCACTATTTCGGTTTTTATTTGGTTCTAACAGATTCCATGCATTGTCAAATAAATTTCCTGGTGTAGTCTGCAATCCTTTCTTAACAATTGCAAAATAGTTGGCAAAATGTAACCTTTCCAATATATCCAGTCGATATTCGATCAGAGGTATGTATTCCCATAATTTACATACTGTATCATATCCTAGATAAATATAAGAATTATTTTTCAGGATTTTTATAACTCTACAGTTCTTAACTTCTTCAAACTGTATATAAAATTTTTCAGCATCTATTGGATCAATAAAATCGTTGCTGTGCAGATAGTGACTTATACTTCCTTGATATGTTAGAAAATGTTTCCACTCTTCTTTGTTAAAAATTATAACATCCCACTTATTTCCAGATAGTTTTACATAGGGTTCGTATTTAAAGTCGTACGCCAGCCCTATGGATACGAATTTTGATTTTGATTTGTTTAAGTGAAATTTTCGTTCTCCTATTACTACACAATTATTTTTATTCTGGAATGCTGGTGGAACGTTATTTGGTATGTCTATTTTCAGGTCAGGCAAATTGAAAATACTAGTGTTGTAAGACATACTGGTGAAAGAACTTTGAACAACTTGACTGTAGACCAGACACTAACTTTATTATATACTTTGGGAATGGAATATAAGTGGGGGTTGATATTAATTAAATACTTATAAAAATAACCGGTTCTTGTTTACCTCGACCGGTTGTTTACCTTGACCGGTTATTGACCCTGACCGGTTGTTCACCTTGACCGGTTGTTCACCTTGACCGGTTGTTCACCTTGACCGGTTGTTCACCTTGACCGGTTGTTGACCTTGACCGGTTGTTCACCTTGACCGGTTATTGACCCTGACCGGTTGTTCACCTTGACCGGTTGTTCACCTTGACCGGTTGTTCACCTTGGCCGGTTGTTGACCTTGACCGGTTGTGTTGTGGTGGGGGTAAAGTAGTGGGGGGGTAAAGTGGTGGGGGGGTGAAGTAGTGGGGGGGTAAAGTAGTGGGGGGGTAGATTTAGAACTCTCGTATCTGTAATTGGTTGGGAAAGTGGTGGGGGAGGAAAAAGTGGTGGGGGGGGTAATAATGGTGGGGGGGTCGTGTCTAGAACTCTCTACTTTACCCTACTCATTAATACTAGAAGATATGGCCAAGAGAATATGTCATTCGAGCAAGAGATAGAAATATCTTACTCCTAAAACGCTGCTATTTTATCTGAAGTCAATTTATCGAATAGATTTTATCAGTTACTTAATCATAATAATTATTTATTTTTACCTATATTCCTCCCATAAATAAATATTTACAGATAACATATTTATTCATACCTCACCTACACCTACTTCTGTATAGCTATCTACATACCTGTCTACCTGTAATTTTAATTTTTGTATTTTATAACCACATCACATAATGCTTCGCCTTAAAAATAAAAGTCTTTTACTTTCATTATCTATCACTTGCATTTTAATCCGTCGGAATTCCTTTTTATCACTCCTAGACATTAATTAGTGGAAGGAGTGTTATCTTATCCTTGAAACCGTAATCTATTTCAAGCGATGAAGAATGCAAATTTCTTTTAAATATCAGTCTTTAACTTGAACTAAATTAATCAACCATGACGCTAAAATTAATAAAAGCTATCCTACCATTGATTTGAAACATTTAAACATGTTTATTTTAAAATATATAGTGTTGGAGTGATTTTGAGAAATCTATATTGGCATCAAAATATCATTAAGCAATGTTAAAATATCGAGATAGACTTAAAGATTTCCTGCAGGATATTGACCGTTCCCGAGCCAGTCAGCGTATAGGTACATTGACACAAACTGAAGTTTCTGGAGCAACCTGACCACCAAGTGGATGTGGGAAATGTTGTTGTTGTTGGAAAGTGGCGCGGTTACCCGCAGCACTCAGGTCTTTCGACCCATTGTGCCTGCCGCTAGTCGAGAACTATTGGAAAAGACCCGTGCTATGCGCATTGACCAACACCCGTTCTAGGGGAAGCTCTCTAATGTCCTGGGGCAGGGGAAATGCTGCAACCAGATGTTTGTGTCTCTTGACCATGAGGCACGCACAGCGACCGAGGATGTGAATGGAGTCCTCGTCATCGTATCATCAACTGAAGTTTCTGGAGCAACCTGACCACCAAGTGGATGTGGGAAATGGGAAACGTTGCTGGAAAGCGGCACGGTTACCCTTAGCACTCAGGTCTTTCGATCTATTGTGCCTGCCGCTAGTCAAGAGCTATTGGAAAAGTGACGTGGTATGCGCATAGGCAACACTCATTCTAGGGGAAGCTCTCTAATGTCCTAGGGCAGGAGAAATGCTGCATCTTGATGTTTATGTCGGTTGACCATGAGGCAGACACAGCGACAGAGGATGTGACTGGAGTCCTCGTCATCGTGTCCGCAAAACCTGCCCATTCCCTCTAGTGTCACTAAGGCCAATAGTGTGAAGGTGCTTGTTGAGATGTCCGTGATCTGTCAGCTGTCCCATGACAATCCTTATGCTGTTACGACTTAACGCAAGTGTTGATCGAGTTGCGTTCGACCAAGGCCCTTCAATTAAGAGCCTGGCTTGTCGCAGCCCAGTCCCGTTTGACCATTCTTCCTCAATAGACCTTGTTACATACCTAGGCGGAAGCCCGAGTACTGATTCAAGCCCTGTAAACTGTATACTTGAGCCTCTTTTAGCTAGTACATACTACATTGATACATTAATATACAGAAAGATTTATTATTGATATAAGTGATAGTGAAACTGAATTAAACGAATAAATTTAACATTACATCTAATATAAGTATAATTATTTCGAATATTTTCTGTCACAACATCCTCTCACTAATTATAAATTCTTCAAACACATCAATCAAGATCTTTTTGCTCTGCTTGTTTTATGACATAGTAGCAATTTTAGTCAGGTAAAATTCTTTTCAATCAATAAATCAATCTCTTATATCTATGAATATACCATACAATCATGCTGCGCTTTATTGAAACATAACTTTTTACACTATTAATTAACTTTTAGTATAAAACCCAATTATTGATTAACTCAATCAATAATAATTCGATATATTGTTACTCCATGACTCTTCTGATTAAGCATTATCCTGGTTAAGGACTTCAATTTCCATATCATCAACAGTTCTAATGCTGTTCAACTGTCTGAAAAGCAACAGTCAATAGAGAAAATGAGGTCAAACCATAGAAATTATAAAAAATATAGAATGCCAAAATTCTTTATATGACACATTCAAAATAGTTGGATGTGTCAGCACTACCAATAAATATTGGTAGTGCTGTGTCAATACGAACATCAACCTCAGGCTGACTCAAGGATTTTTAACTTATATGAAAAGTGACTAGGGAAAAATGACGTTGACTAGGGATTTAATTTAAAATTAAGTGTTAGGTTAGGATTCTGTGACGTTTGTCAGCTGTCAGTTTTTATGTATTTGTTGTTTTGTACCGTTTTTTTTATAAATATTACCTTAATTTATGTTTCATTATGTTCCCCGAACAACTGTATTGTTTTAGTTAATAGTAAAATAAATCGCCTTTAGCAAATAAAACGATTTTGTGCAAATTTCGGCTTTAAAAGTTCAATTTGTCGAACATTTCGGTATGGATCATTCTATTATTAATAACATGTAATATAACCTGCCATTTAATATTTATTTAGCATATTACTAGCTAAAAATTTATAATGGGTGAATATTATGACAAAAATTCAAAGTGGTTGAAAAAAGGCAACGTGTAAAATGACTTGATTTTCGAAATTCCCGCCAGGCGGCTAATACGAAGCTAGCTGCTAGTGCGACCTTGGCTACCAATACAGAAAATCAAAGTTACAAGAGTTACGTATTCTCTATAGGATGCCCATTTTCAATCTTTATAAAAGCATTCTATATTTTTTATAATTTCTATGGGTCAAACCCAACTCTGCAACTGACGAGTAGTTTAATGCTTAACCAACGTCGAGGATTACTTATTCCTCAGCATTCTTCGCCTTATTATCAGTGGACGTTCTTGAAACGAAGGCGGAGAATGTAGTGCCCAGCCTTTCAACTCATTTTAAAACACAATTCTTGAATAAATTGTTCCATTTTAGCTGCCCGCTGAAAGTCGGAAATGTTAATGCATTTTTATGCGTCTTATTGTAGTCAAATTAACTGCTAAAATGTTTGGTCGTGTAGGAAAAAATATGGGCGTTGTCATTGACAATTTATTATTTATTATTCACTCAGTTTAAGGACGTTTAATCCAATTTGTTGTGATCTGGCGATTTTTAATATTTAGACATTTAGAATTTGTTTTGATATCCACACGAAAATATCCATTTTTACGTAACTTTCTTTTACAGTAGTAAATTGAATTAAAAATTTCTTGCTCAGAATTTAATTTTCAAACCAAGAAGAACATAGCACAACATTATCGAAGAAATATAACATTTTTATTATTTCAATAAATCACCCTGTTTATTTTTACACATTTGAATAAAACATTTTCTTGTCCATCTATTAATATAAGTTTCGTAGGTTGTGTCTTTATAGCAGAGCAATATATGCTCGACAGAGCATAAAAAATAATTTAAATTAGTAGAGGTATATACAGGGTGAGTCAACTAAAAATTTCATCATCGATTGTCTGTCAATGGATTGGTTTCTACAGAAAATCCAAAGGCATGTAAATTTTTATTTGAAGAGGGACACATTTTTATAGCATTAACTTTTATACAGGGTGTCCCGAAGAGGCGATGTTTATCTCAACTATTAGTTGAGGTAAACATCACCTCTTCGGGACTTTTATAATATTGACACACTTCCATATTATTGACATTTATACCGGGTGTCGCAAGAAAGAGATATTTACCTCAACTTATATTTTTTAAATAGTACCCTGTGTATTTTTACAGATTTGGGTAGAACGTTTGATGAATATAGCTCTAATAGTAAGAATATTACCATAAATGATTAATACAAGACTAATTTGTTGGACAAAGACTTTGTAGTGATTGTAACCTAGAAACGAATCGGTATTCTCTTTCTAACTCATTGTTCTCATAGGACGTTTATCCAAATCTATAAAAGTTAGATACACACATACAGGGTATCTCACAGAAGGTAGATTATCATAGGTAGCTTAGGATGGAAAGAACGTCAGCTTGATGTTAATGCGAGAAAGCAACATCGTTGTAGTTTGACTCCAGATTTCCCTCATGCCAGCACTGAATGGTGGTTAGGACCTACCAACGCAAGTCGTTTCTGAGGCATAGATGAGGTCTACAGAATAATAATAAAATGTACACATGCATATTTCTGAAAGGGGTTAAAACCTTTGGTGTGAAGGGAAAACTGGCGTAGTTTTCCACAGACAGTTTTCCTACGTCAGTGTTATTCATAGATATTTTAGTAATAAAGTTAAATTTATTTAAGTGATATTTGCTAAAAATCCAATAATGCGCAGTTCGAATATAAAACAAAAGAGTTGATGGTGCCCAGATATATTATATGATAAAAGGGAGTGCTTACAGATTGTGCTTTTCCAGTTAAATCAAAAGACCAAATCTAAACACTAAAATTCGTTCATATCCTCATATACCGGGTGTTCCACATAAAATTCCTCAGCCTCGTATCTCAGCAACGGAAATATATATTTGGTTTTGAAAAAAACAGATGATAGAACTCATCTATGGCTTCGTCACGGAGTTCAACTTGATTTTTTTCAGAGTAAATTGGAGATGGCGCTGAAGTTGAAAGAAATTTTTCGTTGGCAGGAACTTTGCCACAACAATTTTGGATCAACAATTTTTGTCAAGTGACTATTTTTCAAAAAAAATAGTTTCAGAGATATCGGGCTCTTATTTGGTGAGGCCCAAACTCAAGCGTATTTTAAAGTTTCGAATTATTACCGTATACAATGAAACAATAATTATCCAAGTCAATTTAATAGCTCTTTTTAAGAAATAGTGAAATAATAGGTATTTCTGTAAAATATGGCAAAAGTTTTTTAAATACCTAATTCATTTTGTATAATAAGTAATTCATAATTATTTGTACGTCTGTCCTAAAATAAATCCTGAATGTATAACGAAACTTCATCACAATAGGTTTTGATTAGAGGGAAACAAAATGAAATACATATTATTTCACTATTGTAGGTACTAAGTTCGGATGCTTAATAATTTTCGAGAAAATTGAGATTGTTTGTTTTGGCTGCTATCTATTTTTCATCCCCTAGGACCCATTTCAAGTCAATGATTTTTATACTGAGTAGTCTATATGAAATGCTTATTACGTGAACCAAAGGAGAATTTGGGACGCTCAATACTTTTCGAGAAAATTGAGATTATATGTATTGGGTTCTATCTGTTTTTCACCCCCTGGGACCCATTTCAAGTAATTCATTTTTATACTGAGACGTCTATGTGAGATGCATATTCCGTGTACCTAAAGAGAAGTTGGGACGCCCAATAATTTTTGAGAAAATTGAGATTGTTTGTTTTGTGTGCTACCTGTTTTTCACCCCCTGGGACCCATTTCAAGTCATTCATTTTCATACTGAGTAGTCTGTATGAGCTGTGTATTACGTGTACCAAAGGAGAAGTAGGGACGCTCAATAGTTTTCGAGAAAATTGAAATTGTATGTATTGGGTGCTAGTTTTTCACCCCCTGCAACCCATTTCAAGTAATTCATTTTTATACTGAGAAGTCTATGTGAGATGGGGATTACGTGCACCAAAGGAGAAGTTGGATAATTATTGTTTCATCGTATATTTTAAGGTAATAATTCGAGACTTTAAAATATGCTTGAGTTTGGACCTTAATGAAGAGCCCGATATCTTTGAAACTATTAAGTTTTTGAAAAATAGTCATTTGATAAAAGTTGTTTAGAATTGAAGAAAGTATCGGATAAACCTTGTTGCAAAGTTCCTGCCAACGAAAAATTTCTTTCTACTTCAGCTCCATCTCCAATTTGCTCTGAAAAAAATCAAGTTGAATTCCGTGACGAAGCCATAGATGAGCTCTATCAATTGTTTTTTTCAAAATCAAAATATATCTTTCCGTTGCCGGGATACGAGGCTTGAGGACTTTTATGTGGAACACCCGTAGATACACAAAACTAAGCAATTTTGCCCTCATTTAATGGTTTCTATAGAAGAATGGTTTCTATATCTCATTCAGTTTTCAAGATGCCAAATCAATAGCATAGCCCATGCTTTTGTTCCACCTTGTATATTACAAGTACACTTACAAACAGTGTCAAATAATTAATCAAATATTCCCGCATAAAGATCTTGTAAATTACTTATCTGTTAAGTATGTAAAAAATTTCTTAATACTTACAATTATTACAAAATATATCGATACTCCACTAAGCTAATTAAACCATCAAGATATCTAAACCGATACAGGATCAATCAACGGATCCTTTCATACAACGTTACTGGTGGGTGCAGTCACTTAAAAAAATGCTTTCGACCTTAAATTGACGTATAAAGTGAATTCCTTTGCACATGGTAACAGAATTTTTATTGTTCAACGTAAAATTATGAATTACTTACATGGGTGGACCATGAACTGCACGACATCTAGAGCGAAGGTCGGGTGGAAAGGCCGAAATCATTCAGAATATTCGTCGGTCTGTTTACCCACTGTCAGAAGTGATAATAGATAATTAATTTAACACGTCTGAAAGATTTGAGTTTATAAACAAAAAAGAACAACCTTCACATATTCTTATTTCCCTGGTATATTATAAGGTCGAATGGGTCTTACTCTCATTTGATTATTTTTAAATAAATATTTTTTTTTGTATACTATTTATGTTTCATATTTCTCATATTTCACATATTTCTTGTTTGATGTAGCTGCGTTTATGTGGGAAAGAAAAAACCGTTCTGTATACTTAACATACTAAAAGTTAAGAAAAATGTTACTGTCAGGTTATTTGTTTTTTTTGTGAATGTCGTTTCACCCAACCCAGTGACCTGGTACTTTGCACTAGAATATAATTTTCGTTATCTAATGCCGCCATCTTGAGTAATCCAAAACTTCAAATTAGTCATCCGGAAATTGACAGTCTCTCTTGCTTTATTGCGTTCTCTTCATTTTAGTTACACAGTGTGTGTCACATTTTCGTTGTCATAGCTAGGTAATTATCACCTGTAACTCGGCAACCGAAGTTACAGATGATACGCCACTGGATTCCACGCTAAAAAATCTATATACCTACCAATTGTTAATCGTTAAAAGACAATTGTTGACATATCATATATTGCAGACTGTCATATATTGTCATTTAATATCTTTTGAAAAGCAGGAAACGAAAACACGTGTCATACATTATACGAGGAAGGGCTTAATGAACACTAACTGTGGAACACCCTGTACCTGACGTCAGTACAGGCGATATTATATAGGGAAATATATATAATTTCGTATCATCAGTAAATAATTAAACAGAATGCATCATCTTCAGATAATACTGATTTTATTAGTGAAAGCATATTGAGTAACAATTGCACTTACACAACTGGAAACTATTTGTACCGTGTGGTCCACAATAAATTGACATTCACGTATTGTCTTAATTGTCAACATATTTTTTTTGTTTAAGAGTCAGACCCATATGATATTTTCCAGTAAATTTAATTCCCATTTCAAAATTTTAACTACTTAAAAATATACGGGATGTATCAAAAACTGACTCTTTTTTAATAAAACCACTTATATATTTTGCAAAGATTAAAGTCTCCTATTTTTTCTTAGTCCAACGACATGTAACTCTCTAGGGCAATTTTCAACAGTTTTCGAGACAGAACAACTGCTTAAAAATTTATTAATTTTGTTAATTTTTGTTACAAATGTTTGTTTCTTAATATTTTAACGTATAATCTTAATAAAAAAAGCAATTTAATTCAAAAAATATTTTTTAATATTTACCACTTTAATACATGACATTTTCAATAGGTCCAGATAAGATGCATAAAGAAAAAAACAGGTAATAATAAATGAAATATAAAAAAAACTACAATAAATGTTCAAATTCCCTCACATTTTGCTCAATATTAAAAATAATTAAATAAAAATTAAGAAAATTTTAAAATGGAAACACAAATTTTTAGATGGTGAAAAATACTAGATTAAACCTGCAACTATTTAAATATACGCATACTATATATTATTATAATCACCAACAAAAGTTACTTTTAAAAAACATAAGTTTATTCCGTAGACTAAAAACAAAAGAAGACAGAAAAAATTTTACCACTCCGCCACAGTCCAATAAATTTGTAATTTACATTTTTTCTATGTCAAAACAACAAAAATACATGATCTTGTTGATATAGGCAAAATTTCAATATCACCCTGTATTTCGAAAACATCTGACAATAGAAATAATCTGATAACACCATCAAATTGGCATTGAAAAAGTAGGTCGAGACTGTGCGATTAATTTTTCCACAAATTTTTGCACTTTCTGAGTTAAAAATTAACTGTTCTGTGCATATTTACAGCTATACTAGCTTTGCATATTCTATAAAATCCTAGTAAGGAAAAATTTAGGTAGACCAGCATGAAAACAATAACGAAAATCTATAAAAACAGTCAGTCTTCTATTTGGAAACCCTCTCTAATCAATATTCAGTGTCTCAAGATCATACTCCGCATAGTTTGTCTGTATCTCATTATACCAAATGATGTTATTAAATCAAACTAACGGCCTTTTGAAGGTCGTTAATCAAGCAAGCAAGGGTGTGTTCAACATGTAAATACCCAACCATAAGAACCTCCTCGTGCAATAAAAATATGATTCATATCTATTTTAACACTTCGCCAAATTCCATACTCCCAATTAGTTGATCAACCCATTATTTATCAGTAACACCGATAATAGGATGCTTTTTATACATTTATAGATACAAGATATAGATATTCACACAAAATTGTCCATTTTTTAAGTAACTTTCTTTATTTAAACAGTAACTTTATTTATAAATTAAATCAATAGTCATAGTTAAGTGTATTAGCAGGTACAGCAGCGGTACTTTTAGATGGTCCACTGGTAGCTTCGGTTAGTACCTAAAAAGTATTTTGTTAGTCCCAGCAAAAGAACAATATGAATATCTTGATTATTACAGTACCTTCAACGATGGGTCCTCCAGGCCAAGGAAATTCTAAGAATCGCATTATCATATATTCCAATCAATATAGTTGCCCTGTCGCACATAAAGTATAACCTTAAATATGTAAACAAACCATGTGGCAAGTTGAGGTTAAGTGGTTTGGAGAACCTAAACCACCTGTTACATAGAGGTACCTAAAACAAAAGCCAGATTAATCCAGTCCAGATAATTTTCACTAAAATAACCATATTGTACCTTAAACATCTTAATTTTTCTCAAAAATATTGAATTGACATCTGTCATTGTAAATTTTAAAAATCAGGCTGGCTTTAAGTAAATTCCCTAGTAGAGATTTTTGACATGATTTCCGTCGCGTGCTTTTCCGCTTTTTTGTATTCCCATGCTTGACTTTTGACAAGTTTAAGACGCTCTCGCGGATTTTTGGGGTCAAATTTATAGAAATTTTGGAATCATTTTTTTCGACACAGTCCAGGGTGACTGGTGCTCTGTGTTACAGCTTTGGCTGGATTTTCCAAATTTTCAATAAAGAAAATAGCTTCATGCTTTCACTTTGAGGCCATCCGCCATCCGAGGTAAGTAAACTCAGTACATTTTAAAACTCTCTACTTTGATGCAACCTTCATATTTTAGGCCTCGTCTTCTTCTTTCTCTTCTTCGCTTTCTTCTTCATTATACCATAGCTACTCATCTCCGCTCTTCCTAAAAGCTTGTAGTATGCATGTACCTGCTTGATTCACTTCTCCGCTTGGCATTGACCGCGTGTGGTTTGTTCACGAGACTGCGATATCTCAGGCAGCCCGTAATTAATAGTCTAGGAGGACCTATCGCTAATCCAGAACCAGGACGAGGATCTGACTCAAACACCGAGGCAGCCAAAACCAGATAAGCTTAGAATAAGTTCAACCGTCGCCTGCTTGTGCAGGGCTTAACCCATAGTTTAACTTTTAATTGTTCTCATGGATGCATCAATCAACCACTATTTGCTTAGTTGTTCTTGCACAAACTTTAAGGCTTTATAGCTCTAATTATAATATTTAAAGCTCGTTTACTAATTTTAATTTAAACAGCTTGTTTGATTGCTTCGGCCCAAACTATAATAACTTGATTTCTGCACCTAATACTACTCATCTACACTCTAATCCTTATATCACCGTACGTGCCTCCCTCTAAAACCAAGAATTTAATAATAACACATGTTCTATGTTATATATTAAGGACATACCTAAAATTTATACTTGCAGGATTAATAACAAAGCGTGTAAACCAACCAATAGCACTGCTGGGTGGGATTTCTCGTCTGTGTATCTAGTTATTAAGATAATTCCCCCGAGTAAACCGTTTACACAACTATTATTGTTTATTATTTTTGGTGGGTGAGGTAATTTACCACCCAAAATTTCGTATAACCAGTAGTTATACGAAACAGACGTAAAAATGACCTTAAAATTTTCTTGCTCAGAATAATTTAAGTTTCAAAGCAAGAAGGAAATAGCACAACATTTTCTAAGAACTATAACATTTTTATTATTTCAATAAATCTCCCTGTTTATTTTTACACATTTGAATAAAAAATTTTCTTGTTCATCTATTAATATAAGTTTCGATAGGTTGTGTCCTTATAACAGAGCAATATATGCTCGATAGAGCATAGGAAACAATTTAAATGGGTAGAAGTATATACAGGGTGACTCGACGAAAAGTTTCATCGTCGATTGTCTGTCAAAGGATTGGTTTCTTCAGAAAATCCAGAGAGAGGTCAATTTTTATTTGAAGGGGGACATATTATTATAGTATTATACTGATACAAGCAGTATCGGTATCATGTTTGTAATTATTAGTATTTGTGTATTAGGTTCTACAGGGTGAGTCAGTTTATACTAGCAGGACTCTGGCATTCGATAGAACACCTGATTTCAAGTTAAGTTTGTCATATAAACATTTGTCGATAATCGCTTCGTTTTTGAGATACAGGGTGTCAAAGTTTTGGGTTTTTTTTAGTATTTTCCACACAGCTCCTATAGTTTTTAAGATAATTTATTCAAATTTTTACCATAGATTACTTATGATGGTTCACAAGTTTTGACATATGTAAACAATTTGAAAACATACAGGGTGATATTTTTTCGGAGGTCTGGCCTCATTTTTCCGTCCAGAACTTTTTTGTGGTACGCCACTGATTGCTTATTTGCCAAAATTTGGATTCCATGTTCAATTTAGAAAAATTTTCGTATCTTGCATTTTTATCGTAGCTGTAACAGTTGTCGAGTAAATTGAAGAAATCTCTGAAAGAATGTTATTAAAAAAAAAATAGTTTTATTAAAATTTTTACTAAAAACAATAATTGTTGTCAAACGAAAGGTCATTAATCTAAATTGTCAAAGGTTACATACTTACAGTACAACTTTTGCCACTAATTATTTATTTTTTTGTAGCATTTCAGAGACTTAATAACTAAGTAAGATAATTAAGAACTAATTAACTCAGGGCTTAGCGTCTCGATCGCTCAACCCAGAGGTCGTGAGTTCTAATTCCCATTCCACCAAACAATTTTTCATTAAATTGTTTACTCGTAGATCAAGGCTTATTCGCAGGGATGGCTTGGCAACCATCCTGGCGATGGCCTAGGATGGGAAGAATGTCAACTTGGTGTTAATGTGAGAGATTAAAATCAGTTGATGTTTGACTTGTCCCCCTAACTAATGAGGTTTTCCAGGTTTCCCTCATTCCAGCACTGAATGGTGGTTAGGGCCTACCAACGTAAGTCGTTCCTGAGGCGCAAATGCGGCCCGCGAAATAATAATATGCCGCCCCCTCTCCCACACAAGTCTCAGACTTTCGGGCTAATCCTTGTGATTAGAATGAGGGGTAGAGATATTATTATTATTATTATAATAATAAACCAAGGCAAATACAAATAACTTTACAAATAACCCAAAATAATTTTATTTTCAAATTAAAATTTTCAAAATGTGATCCATTTTGTTGGATACATAATCGGCATCGCGTTTCAATAGACCTTCTTGCTGAAACTAAGTGATGAGCTCATATGTCTTCGCAAGCATGTCTTATACGCCCTCTAAGATCGTCAACATCTTGAACAGGAGGTGCATACACTTTTTCTTTAAGAAAGCCCCACACAAAAAAATCCATTGGTGTTATATCTGGGGAACCTGGGGGCCGTGCGATTGGACCTCCACGTCCAATCCACCTCTCTGGATAATTGTCGTCTAACCAAGCTCATACATTTCTTCCAAAATGAGCTGGACAGCAATCCAACTGGAACCAAGCTTGCTGTCTTAAATTTAGAGGGACATCTTCCCACATATTAGGATGCTCGGTTTCTAGAAACTCTAAGAAGTTTTGCGAACTGACTCTTTCTGGCAAAAAATATGGTCCAAATAAACGATTTTCAAAAATTCCTACCCATACGTTAATGTTAAACTTATTTTGGATTTTTTTTGGCCTAATAGCACGTGGATTTTGCTCTGAAATGCTACAAAAAAATAAATAATTAGTGGCAAAAGTTGTACTGTAAGTATGTAACCTTTGACAATTTAGATTAATGAACTTTCGTTTGACAATAATTGATTTTAGTGAAAATTTTTATGAAAATATATTTTTTTTAATAAAATATTTTTTCATAGACTTTTTGAAATTACTCGACAACTGTTACGATAAAAATGCAAGAGACGAAAAAGTTTTTAAATTGAACATGGAATTCAAATTTTGGCAAATTAGCAGTCAGTGGCGCACCACAAAAAAGTTCTGGACGATAAAAGGGGGCCTGACCCCCGAAAAAATATCACCCTGTACGTTTTCAAATTGTTGACATATGTCAAAATTTGTGGACCATCATAGGTAATCTACCGTAAAAATTTGAATAAATTATCTTAAAAACTATAGGAGCTGTGTGGAAAATACTAAAAAAAAACCAAAACTTTGACACCCTGTATCTAAAAAACGAAGCGATTCTCGACATATGTTTATATGACAAACTTCACTTAAAATAAGGTGCTCTATCAAATGCCAGAGTCCTGCTAGTATAAACTGACTCACCCTGTATATGCAATGTGTCCCAAAATGAAGAAACAACATTCATATTTTTTGTAGTTGGGATTAAAAAATTCACTTTAGTAGAACTTTAGGTATAACCAGAATAATCGTTTTAGTTCCAATTCTTTCACCTTAATGAAGTTTTTCCAAATCGGTGGATTGGCAGAAGAGGGAATCAATCATTCTCAATGGTCGAAGAGATCCCGTATAACAACGAAAATTGCAAAGACATTATATTAAACCAAAACAGCTATTAGGAATAGCTGTTTTGGCTATTAATTTGTTTTAGTATAAGGCATTTACAGATGATGGATATAAAGTAGACTCGTACTATTCGTAGTTTTGTGTTATGTACATCCAATCTGTCAAGTAGTAGAACTTGTTTCTACATCTCGTTATTGTATTGGATTCTCATAAGATTAGTTTAATTTGGATTGTGTTGCGAGAACTACCAAAAGGTGGCGCTACAGTATAGGGTTTGGATCCTACCATGAGGGGTGTAAGTATTTCCTCGTAGTTTTCGTTGCAATCCGAATCCTTGTATTTTGATTCTGTGTTAGACAAAATGCGGCAAATTTTTTCTGACTGACTTAATTTCTGAGTTAGAGGGTGAAATTGAAAATTGGTCATTTTCAAGCATCCCTCGTGCCTAAGTTTCCTGATATGGTATTGGGAAAATAAAAATTGGTCTGTGCACAGTTTTTTACGTATAGAAGCACTTTTTACTTTTTTCTGAAAGGGTAAATTTCCGAGATCTAGGGTAAATTTACACTTTTTTAAACGGAACACCCTGTATATTTTTCGCCATTTCAAATACGATCGCTTTAATATTTTCAAAAATATATAATACTTGACACAGGTTTCTAATATCAGCCCAGAATATTGAAATTGGAATTGGAATTAAAAAATCTTTTAACTCATAGTAGGCTGTGGTCAGTACCAAAGAATAAATTGGTGTGGATGGTAACATTTCTGCCAGATAATAAATTATTATTAATTATCACTTTCTATAGGTATATATTTTATTATATATTTTTGAAAAGCTTAAAGCAAACTATATTAACCGACAGAAAATATACAGAATGTTCCTTTTAAAAAGTATAAGTTACCTCTATATCTCAGAAATTGACCCTTTCAGAAAAAGTAAGTACGCCACTTGACTCGGCGTAAAAACCTCCAGTATTTGTCCTTCCAATCATAGGTACCTATCAGGTAACGGAATGATGAGAAGTGCTTGAAAAAAATTTTCAAAATAACCCTGTAGCTCAGATACTAAAAGGGCTATGGAAAGTATGGCATCTGTCGTTTTTCAAAAAAGGACACTCTGTACATGCAATTATTCTTCCTACGTTCTTCTATTATTTCTATCCTATAAACGTTTGCAAAAACGCCGTATCTGCATCAACTACTTAAAACATTTTTTTTGCGAAGTAATGGCGAAGTCGCTGGGACTTTGTGAATGTAGATTGTCCTTTGTTATAAAAATATCTCACTTCCTTAATATATTTATTAATTATATCCTTTAATTTTAGAAAAACTGTTACCTTAAAATAAAATTATTCGTGTAATTTGATTTTAAGATATTATTTTGTTAGGAAAGGGCATGACATGATTTCATATAATATCGATTTACTCCGTAACGGTGCGTTTTGTGAAAAAAATATAAGTATACGTTTTTGTAGAGAAATGGGTGGAACATCGAAATATCGTATTTTTAAACGTTAGTCAGTGGCGTAACATATATTTTTTAAAAAAGGGGTCCGAAGAGTGTAGATTGGACGCCACTGGTAATTGTCATCGAGCTGAAATTTCTTGTGGAAGTAAAGATTCATAGTAGCATCTAATAAATAAAATTTGAAAACAATTAATTGGTTTATTACTGTCAGAGATAAAAATAAAAACATATTTCATTCATCTTCAGCACCCTGTTTCTCGGAAACGGTACAGATTTCAAAATAAGTTTATATAGCAGTCCCGTTATTTTTACTGGTGCTACATGTTCCCGAATTATATCAGCATGAAACTGGGACACCCTGTATACTTACACCATAAATATTCCCAGACAGAACGATATTTTGCGATACACATTGGGCATGGTTATCTTTGGTAAGTGAATAAACTTATATTTAAGACATTCTGCGTGATCTATTGCTATCTACCGCCTATATACCTACTTACATCAACATCCTTATTTTTAGTATTAGCTTAATCGGTACCTACCTGCCTTACTAAAACTAAACAATTATCTATTGCATCAAACATAACTCCCGCTCATGAATATGAAATGATTACATCGAAATCGGAAAAAAATCACATCAGTTTCTCAATAGACTTTCTCTTCCATCGAACCTTTGTGCACACAATATAACATTTCCCGAGCAATATTGCCCAACTGCAGCATACCGATCTAAAGGTAAGCCGATATGGCCGTCTCAGTTCCGTGAACGTACTTCTGAGATGGTTTTCCCTGCGACTTTCAATGAATGGATGACACATAATACCCATATGAGACGGACACATCTAACAGTTACTGCTGAAAGTCTGGCGAGGATTTGAAAAAACAAAGATGTGTGTGTACGTCGCGGCCTACTCCGCGGCTTCCTTCCTTAAGCCGTAGTGGACCACTCCACCATGGAAATACGGCACATTTCGTATAAGTTCACGGTTACTTGGGGCGTGGTGTGCATATAAATGTAGCACAATTTTGGCGGACCGTCAATGTGAACTTGAACAGCAGAATAACAACATGTTTGTAAAACTGGTAAGTACCTAAGGGTGTATGTCTTAAACCAAAAAGTGTCGTCGGATCAGTGAAAGTGGTGTTAAATTGTTTGGGGAGGTAGATCCTCACTTAAATTCAGTCGTTGGAGGGGTAGTTGTGAGGGGTATGAATTACACACGTATTGAAATTACTGAATATACTAGTTGTGATAAGTTATTTTAATTTGCGCTAAAGTATTAGTTGTGTATCATACACTTGTCTTTCATCAGACAGTGTTGCGAACTAATATTAGTAACAATATTAAAAATATTAAGAAAAAACTAAAAAAGAAAATAATAATCGCTATGAACAATATAAAAAATAATATAATTACCTACTTTATATTTACTATTTTTAGGATTTTATTTTTTGTATCATTTTCTTATCTTTCATCAGACAGTATTCCAAATTAATATTAGTAAAAATATTATTACGAATATTAATAAAAAAAACTAAAAAAGGAAATAATCACAATGAAGAATATAAAAAATAATATAATGACCTACTTTATATCTACTATTTTTAGAACTTTATTTGTATCATTTTCTTATCTTTCATCAGACAGTATTCCAAATTAATATTAGTAAACATATTATTAACAATATTAGTAAAAATACTAAAAAAGGAAATAATCGCAATGAACAGTATAAAAAATAATATAATTACCTACTTTATATCTACTATTTTTAGAATTTTATTTATATCATATACTTATCTTTCATCAGGCAGTGTTCTAAACTAATATTAGTAAAAATATTATTAAGGATATTAATAAAAAAACTAAAAAAGAAAATAAACACAATGAACAATATAAAAAATAATATAATTACCTAATTTTTATAAACTATTTTTAGAATTTTATTTTAGATTACCTACCTATAAGAAATTAAAGAAACTAACTGTCTTTAACTTTTTGAAAAATTAAAGATTAACTTTTGGTATTTCAGCTTGATAAAAGTTTCTGTTTCATATAATTTCTTATTAATACATATAGAGTATTACAAAGATATAAATATTGTTTTTAACATCAGAATACTTTGGATGTATTCAATTATACGATATACCTATTATACATTTTTCTCCTGTTTTAGCTTAGATTAAGTAGTATATAGAATTTTGTTTGTCCATTACTATGCAGGCAATCTGTGTTCTCTACAGTAAAAATTAAATTAAATTTATAAAATGTTATTAAGTCCAACAAACCCTTGAAAACTTTAATAATAAACAACTATTTTAGTTGAAAAAATAGACAGGGTGTCTACTTTATCTATGTACTACTGTATCTATGATTGCACTTTTTTTGTCTCAAAAGACATTAAAACCTGCATCTTCTGACCTACCGCTTTTAAGACGAATATGTAAGGCATGCTGTGTTTTTTTTTTATACCACCGAAATTTAATATAACCATTTTAGGGATTTTTTATTTAAAATCTGACACGACAGCTTTACAGGGCGTTTCTTTCTACACGATATCAATTTTAAGCAAAATAACGAATTTTAAAGGCACTAGACGAGTCAAGTGGGCCACGGAATTATATCGAAACAGTTGAATGTTATATGGAATCACCTAAATTTAATTTTCTGCCCAAAATTTTTCTCATAATTTTTATTATTATCTTTTTATCTTATCTTATATTTTTATAAATTAGAACGAGTGGACTAGAACCTATTATCATTCATACTGTTTTTTCAACTATCATAAAAACTGCTTTATAAAAATAAGTTGTAAGGTCGTGCAAAAGATATATACATTTTGGTATACACTGTACAGTCTGGCACTCAAAACTGACGCTCATCCCTTATTGTGTTAATTCTCAACATATTTTCTTGTTTTGCGATTTTTCCCGTAAAATCTAATTCCACTTTGAAAATATTACCAATACTGAATATACTAGAAACTAACTTTTTTTATTTAACACCCTATATACTTTGCAAAAACTAAAATATCCCGTGTCTTCTTAATCCAAATATATATACTTAACTCTTGGGTTTATCTTCAATAACATTTGAGATGGAACAATTTCAAAACCTCATTGGTAGGTATATAGGGTTGGATTCAGAAAAGATATGAGATTTCAGTTTTTGCAAAATATATATTTTCTACTCGATTTTCTATAAGGAAAAATAAAGTTCTTGGTACACCCAAAATTGGAATTAAATTTTACAGAAAAATTTTAGACCGGTTAAACAAAAATGTTATAACAACAAGGAGGGGTCAGTTTTATGTAGATCACACTATACAATAATTTTTCTCTTCCAGGCAGTAATCGCTTGCTCTCTCGCCCTGGCTTCGGCCGCCTACAATGGCCCTCTCGCCGGAGGTCAACCCGCCGATCTGTACCCCGCAGGGGTTAACCCCCAGGCTTGCCCCAACTACCCCAACTGCGCCAACCCTGCCGTAGCCGTCAACCAGGTACCAGAGACCTACTCGGGCCAATATCAGCCAGCCCCTCAGTACCAGGCCGCCCCACAGTACCAGCCTCAGCAGTATAGCGCCCCTATAAGCCAGTACAATCCGGTCTATCCCCAGCAGTACGCCCCTGCTTCCCAGCAGCAGTACAGCTCCGATGTCCAGGCCCGTCTGGACAGAGGGGAATACATTGGAGATGGGGACTACCGTGGGGAGGGTCTTGCTGAATCTCTAGCTCCAGGATACGCAGGTAAATGTATCATAAATAAACACATATTTTTCTATTGATTCTTATACTTTATTTTATTGTCAGTAGCAATTACAGCTTATACAGCGGATTGTTCTATATCGAAAGATTCAATTATATCAAACGTAATTGGCAATTTTTTTTCAATTTTGTTCGAGCCAAAAACATTATATTAACTATAACAACCCTTGCATTACTTATACAAATAAGTAATATTATAATAGTAGTAAGACTAAATAGTTATATAAAGACAGAGACGTTATTTTTTATCATGCAAAAATGTTCACCCCAGTCAATGAAGGTAATCTGGAAAATGAAATGCTCTTTATAAATTTATCTATACTAAGTTGTAGCTTGTAATTCTCTAACGTACCGCCTGAAAAAAATCTGTGAATATAAGCACAAAGGTCAAATTGAAGGTCTAGGACATTCTTCTTTTTGATCTTATGTTGGTGGCATTCTGAATAAATTGCAATGTCTCAAATGTAATAACTGTTCCTGACAATCATATTTTACAATATAGGTATGTACAATATGTCAATATGTCAAAATGATTTATAATACTTTTATAAAACTTTTATAAAAATTCCTAAGTCAACTTCTCCTTTGCAAAAAAATGTCAGTTTTATTCGTATGGGCTCGTTTAGCTCCATAATCACATCAACTATATTTGAGGCAAGAAAAAACAATCAAAAAACAAGTCAAAAAATTAGGAATGTATCATATCAAACCAAATTATATATACAAATTTAATACTGAATATAAGATTTATTTTGGGCCGCAAAATTGCTAATTTTACAACCGTCAAGGTCATTACCAAGGCTTTTTTCAATGAGAGATTATATTTTTCGAAGATATTTACTGAGAATAATGCGGAGCAGGAAATTTGAGATGTTTTCAGAACATATCAACGTGATTAAAATCATATGTAACTTCCTGTTATAACGGAAGTGGGCATGAATTTCCTTATTTAATATGGCATACTATATATGTCTTAGTGAGGGCCCACTCATTGTTTGAAGGTAACTTAATTAGGTTAAGGCGGTATTATAATTCCCAATCGTAAATATCCTATTAGTAATTTAAATATTAATTTTTTTTCAATCAACTAAAATCAAAACCAATCCATTTCAGGAATTCGAAATATTTTGTTCTGTTCTTTCCGAGCCGAAAATTTTACTAATTTTTGTATTTTTTGAAAATGTGCTTATTTATTAGCAACCCGCCAATGCATTAAAATATACAGTATGTCATTTCAGTCATCTCCTATATCTCAAAGGTATCTCACATAGGGGTATATTTTTTATATTATTTATTTTTACATATTTATTATATATTTATTATATTCATCCAAAAGAATTAGAAATATATTACTGAATTTATTTTAATATTATTCATAAATATTTTCTAATACTTTACCCTAATAAATATTTCTTCTTTCCTTAAACATTGGTATGCCCTGGTAACCGTATTATTCAAAAGTCAATATTTAAAACAACTACCTACCCTGCGAATTAAAACCCCTCCGAATATTAACTAATTCTAGCATATCCTGAAATAGACAATTAATTTCATAAATACTTAATATTTTCATATTTAAGGATGATAGTATTGAAAACGAAAATTTCAGGATATGCCGGTATCATTCAATGCTGGGAAGGGTTTTAGCCTACAGAATAGTTGTTTACTTTAGCTTTGTTTAAGTATTGAGTTGATTTTCGTCCTGCGTATACCTGGGTTATAGGCAACAAAATTGAAAAATAGAAACTTGTGAAATATACCCTTCGAAAAGTCGTTCCAGCGTTAACAAAGCGTATTTATTGTTTTGATTTCTGTAGTTACGATTAATTTCGTTTTATATCTTCACCCAGTGGGCGGCAACCCATAATACAAGCGCGCATTGACTTCAAATTTCCAATTGCATTAATTAAACTCTAGCATAAAAAATCTGCTATACTGTACATTTTTTCTGCTTCCAGGTCAACAAGCGTACGCTTCCCCGGCCTATAGCCAGCTATCCCAGTACAACGCAGCTGCCTACAATCCAGCCCAGTACGCCCACCAACAGCCCGCCCAGCTGCCCGCCGGGCTCGCACCTGGAGCCTGCCCCAACTACCCCTTCTGCCACTAAGCAAGCCAAAAAGTAAAATGCGAAAAAGCCAGACTGCCAGCTGACAACATGTTGTCCCATTATTTTTTTGTTGTAAATGTTTTGTAATTTTGTAGATAATTGTGTAATTTATTTTTTGAGAACTTATTTAAATTAAAAGATAAAAATATTTACATACCTTCTTTTATTTTATATATACAAATTTAACCGAGCAACTTTATCACACTGTTATTAAAAAACTTACTATGTAATGAAAATGTATATATATAATGTATAGTAATGAAAAAAGCTATATTTACTCGTTCCGTATGTGCTGGTACTCTACTGCTGAAAATATCCTTGCTGAAGTTAATCATCCTGTAGTTGTTGAACCATTTCAGTCAAAATGTGCAATAAAATTGAAAAAAGCGGTCCCAATTAATCTTCTGCAAGGAATTGCCAATCCAGACAGGTGTTATCTAGAACTATCTCCCTTATTAGTAGAGATATCAGAAAACCTTTTATGATCGTATCGTAGAAAAGAGTTCTTTCCAAATTCGTAAAAAATATAAGGTGTCCCATTTAAAATATTAAAGTTTAAATTGACGTAGCTCCATTGAGCCTGTAAAAAATAAAATATATGTATAATAAGGACAAAAAATAAAGATAATCGACGGTTAAAAGCGATTTTTTTTTTAAATCGGGTACTTATTTATAAAATAACGAGTTTATCCACCACTTGCGCATTTTTATGCTTTCCAATTCTCAGAAAAGGAATCCGGGATATTTTGCATAGTTCCTGAATTATCGCTGCAAAACCGAAAACGTGCATTTTGCTTTTTCTTTTATATTTTTTTTTTCAAGGAAACATGAAACATGCATTTTTACATTTTTCGACATGATCTTTCTACTGGAAGTGACAAAAATTTGCGCCAACTAGATGCAAAAACTTCCATTGTCAATTTTTTATTTTCTTATGGCCGCCATATTGGATTATAGTATGATTGAAAAGAGCAAATATTTTAGATCGCAACCGTGTGTAACACATCAATAATCTAAAGTGTTTTCCCGCCAAAAATCAATAATTTACTTTAAATTGAACAGCAGAAAAATGCACAACCTTTTTCTAATTTGAGCCGCTCTGTATATTTTACCCCTTCCAAGATGTCAATGGTGACACCTTGGAAATGATCACCCTATATAAGATCGTGTTCAAATCTCATTAACACACATATTTTTTGTAAGAAACAAAAATTAATTTACTGTTACTGTTTACAGAAAACAAATAAGTATTTATTCGACGATCCATGATCTCATATAATCTAGTCAACAAGGAACTAAGCTGATCTAATTTATTTTCAGCGATTGCATTAATGTATTGTTAGGTTCTGTTTCAGTGTGCAATTAATTCACGTGGAAGGTCATCCACTCCGTTATAATATAGTGTAGGTGCCTCATGTTTTTCAGCAACCGCTCTGACCTCTGCAAATAAAAATTAACCTGATTTACCGGTAAGTGAATATTTCGCAAATTAGTACACTACGCGTTTTCATATAAATATACATGAATTTGTACACAGTTTACACGAAAATGTTAAGTCCGACTCTAACTTTGTTACTTTTGAGGATATTGGAAAGTTAAAAGTAATTTTTGACAAGGAATCCAATTTTTTATCAGAAAAATAATAGAGCATAGGCTTATACCTAGAGATATAGATAATCTACTTTGTTTTTTAAGCGAAACAACCTATATATTATCACATATTTGGAAAATCCTAGTCCTATAAACATATAGGGTTTTATATATTTATATTTACTAATGAGTAAAATATGCTGCCCAAGAAAATGAGCCATAGACAAAGAGTAAATACAGGGTGTCCCAAGATAATGTGACACATTTTAAAAGGTTATAACTTCAAGGCAAAATGTGATAGCGACGAACGGTTTTCACTGGTGCTCTTAATTTTACAAGAGGTTTTCTTTTGTCATAGGGACTAGTTTGTTTGATTTCTACAGATGTTTGAAAAAAAATTGCCACTTTTTAATTCAAAATTGTGATCATTTTTTAAATGGAACGCCCTGTAGATTATGTTACCATTCGATAGAGACACTTTTCCTCTTTTCAAAAGTGTATAGTTTGATAGAGTTGTACCAAAAAATAAAGGAGTTATTTCAATTTACACACCAGCCCTTTTCAATAGAGCATCATTTTTTTGGAAGATGGCATTTTATTTTTTTTACATTGTCAGTACAGAATAATGGACTGCATCAAAGGATAGATAGGTAGAGCCGGATCAATAGAATGGGCTGCACATTTTCCTGAACTAACGGTGATACCTGATTTTTTCATACGGGGTTACGTCAAAGGTCGTTGTTATAGTCCTGTTGTACAAAATATAAAACAACTAAAACATAGCACAACTAATGTTTTTTAAACCATAACACCGGAAAAGTTAGAACTTGCCTTCGACAATATGCAGTTTAGATTGCAAAATTGTATTGAAGAAAATGGTGGGCACATTCAGCAATTTAACCTCAAACATTAAAGATGTACAGGGTGTCCAAAATAAGATCCTCTATCCCCTTATCTCAGAAAGTATAAAGGGTAGAGAAAAAAGTTAAATACGAAAGTTTTTTGTTTTTACCTGAATTTTTTATTTTTATAACTTTCTTGAATACAGGTTGTTCAGTTTCTCTGATCCAGGCATCAACTTTCTTTTTTTAAATGGGACACCCTATATTCAATTACGTTTTTGAACTCTCCTTAAAATTCTAGGTCGACATTGTTAGGAGTACCCTATACCTATCATTTACCGTTACGAAGATATTAGCATTTAAAGAAAAAATCTTTAAAAAGCACCTGCTCAAAAAATCTCGGAAAAACAAATGAGACATCAAAAAAAAAGGTAAATAGGGTTTATTTCGTAGACACTTAGACTCAGAAATTACTTCTATCAATCGATATTACCTGATTAATATACATGGTCTTTTTGACAGATGGCTCAAACATGTATATGTTAAAACTCCAGAAAATCGAAAATCTCTTATGGAACACCCTGTGTATTATTACATTTTTAGATTCTCTATTAAATTTTAACCTTACTCTATATAACGTTCCCTATTCTTATTTTGCTTAGTTTTCAAGATATTGACGAAAATGTTTGGTGCGCTATTTATAAGAGACACATTTTAGGCCCTGTCTTTCTTGGCCAATATTTAAATGGTCCCAGGTACCTTAGGTAAAATATCAGGAAATGGCATTCATTACAAACTTGCATTTTACCTTTATTGGATGCCGAAGAAGATCCCAATCAGATCATCTATCAGATGGATGGAGCTCCATGCCACAATACTGCAGTTGTAAAGAATTTTATTAAGAACTATTTTGTGGAATGGATAGGGCCAAACGGGAATATCCCATGGCCGCCGAGGATCCCAGATTTAACTCCACTTGATAACTTTTTATGGGGTACATTAAAAGCCTGAGTTTATCAAATTCAGAGTTAGTAATGTTGATGATTTAAAGATTAAAATCAGGATAGAAATTGAAGCGCTCAATCAAAGTGATTGCGCTGTAAGAAAACTAGCAGTTATATACACAACATGCATAGCTGAAAATTGAGGACATATAGGACACTTGATTTAATTTATTATTTTTATTGTTATTTGTTGATTATTGTTAGTTATTTGTGGTTCAAGTTACAAACAGACTTGTTTATATTAGTTAATTAATGAAATTATTAAAAAAAAAATATATTAGTTTTTAATAAAATAATATATTCTTAATCAGTATTAAGGCACACTTACTATAATATGCTAAATAATAGTAGACAAATTTTTAATAATGGCCGATAATGATTAATAGCTGACATTTTTTCCACATTCTCGTCAATATCTTGAAAACTAAGCAAAATAAGAATAGGGAAAGTTATATAGAGTATGGTTAAAATTTAATAGAGAATCCAAAAACATAATAATACCCAGGGTGTTCCATAAGAGATTTTCGATTTTCTGAAGTTTTAACATATACATGTTTGAACCATCTGTCAAAAACACCCTGTATATTGATCAGGTAATATCGATCCAAAGTAATTTCTCAGTGTAATTGTCTACGAAATAAACCCTATTTAGCTTTTTTTTTGGATGTCTTATTTGTTTTGTCGAGATTTTTTGAGCAGGTGTTTTTTTCAGATTTTTTCTTTAAATGCTAATATCTTCATAACGGTAAATGATAGGTATAGGGTACTCTTAACAATGTCGACCTAGAATTTTAAGAAGAGTTCAAAAACGTAATTGAATATGGGGTGTCCCATTTAAAAAAAGAAAGTTGATGCCTGGATCAGAGAAACTAAACAACCTGTGTTCAAGAAAGTTATAAAAATGAAAAATTCAGGTAAAAACAAAAAACTTTCGTACTTAACTTTTTTCTCTACCTTTTATACTTTCTGAGATAAGGGGATAGAGGATCTTATTTTGGACACCCTGTACAATACACATACATATGTGTGTATATTATAACTGTATTCTTCTTAATTGGTGTTTTTGTTTCAATAACTTGGTAATTTATGCTGTAATGTAATTTGTATAAATTTGTATGAATTAGTTATTTTCTTAATAATAGCTTTAGTTGATGCATACCGTTATTCTGTACTGACAATGTAAAAAAAATAAAATGCGGTATTCCAAAAAAAATATGGTCTATTGAAAAGGGCTGGTGTGTAAATGGAAATAACTCCTTTATTTTTTGGTCTAACTTTATCAAACTATACATTTTTGAAAAGAGGAAAAGTGTCTCTATCGAATAGTTTTATAATCTATAGTTCCATTTAAAAAATGATCACAATTTTGAATTAAAAAGTGGCAATTTTGTTTCAAGCACCTGTAGAAGTAAAACCAACTAGTACCAATGACAAATGAAAACTTTTTGTAAAATTAAGAGCACCAGTGAAAACCGCTCGTCGCTATCTCATTTTCCCTTGAAGTTATAAGCCATTAAAATGTGTCACATTATCTTGGGACACCCTGTATTATGTTACTCTTTGCCATAAGAGCGATGTGTTGAGAAAGACTCTGTAGTCTAGTGATGAGTCGATATTTTCTTTATAGTACATCGCCCTAATGGCACACTTTTTAATCATATATCTTTTAATATTTAAGATAGACATGTAAAAACTCTATATGACCGTATTCATGAAGTTTGTGTTTTATATAAAAAACCAAGTAGATATCTATATATCTGTAGTGCGATACTCTATAGTTTTATTGATAAAGAAATTAAATTCCTTGTCAAGAATTAGTCAATAAAGCACTTTCTACTTTTCCGATATCTTTGGAAAGTTTCAATTTTTGGGGTAATTTCCTAAAAAGTATTTTTCTAATGGATTATACTGTGCATCCACCGTTTTTGTACTGAACAATAAATCAGTGTAACTCTTCGTAAAACCATGAAATTCTGCAAAGGTTTATAAAAAGTCTATTGGACTTTTCGCTAAATTTTTAACGAGGAATAATCGGTTCTAATTTTTGGAAACACCTGCCCCTGATAGGAATAAGGATATTTAAATTAAATGACAATAATAATAGTCACAAGAAAAACATAAAAAAATAATGTTTGTAAATGAACAAACAACATAACAAATAAAATAAAAGCCTTAATTATGTATAGTAATTTACCTTTATTAAAACTTTCATGGTTGGTATCAGGTGATATTAGGCCTGTTCCTGCAGCAATCAGCAACTAGTCAGAAGGATTGTGATTGGTTGAAAACAATTTGCTGATTGGTATGGAATGATTTGATTGGATCTGACTAGTTTATGATTTCTGCAGGAACAGGGCTATAATATACCTATATAATATTACCTGATACTATAGAGATATAATTGTGAGATCTTATGAGCGCTGCTCTATGGTGGTCAATGCATAATCACCTAGATTAGATTATAATAAATTTCAGATTATATTAAATTATTTATTACTGTAAAAAAATCACTTGTTAGTATTTTTTAAAGAATAGATCTTTTCAAAATGCTTGATAGATTATTATTCATAGTTTCTTTTGGGATTACACCACCTGTAAAATAACAAAAAACAAATAACCAGAAGCATACAAATAAAATATTCAAAGTGCAGTATCAAGGCAAACTTCTAAAGTGTGACCCCAAAAACAACTGTATAATGTGTGATAAAATAGTATTTGATAGATTAACTAAATTTAATCACTGGTTTTTCAGTTTTATACAAAATTCTATAATATTATATGTCATATTTTAATATATGTTTAAATAAAACAGTTATTATAATAAAATTTAAAGGAAATTAAACACACAGCTAGCTTTTTTCTAAACGTTTCTAGTTGATCCTCAACTCTTCGTCCGTATAATGTTTGTACGTTAAGAACTCTTTGTATGAAAAGAAATACTTTTTGTCAGATTGACATTTTTAATTTAAATTGTCATCACATGCACTGATCTCTATGATATTATTAGTTTTCCACTGGTAACATCTTCCTGGAGTAGAGGAAGACATGTTTGATCTATGAATTTAGTTTCTGCGACGAGATACAATAATTATCACCATTAAGTTTAATGATGATTATCTGGGATTTCAACATAAAACTATACCTACTTGCAACTTTTTTCATGGCGTTATTAATAATACAGTGTGGCATGTTAGTTTATCTAGGTACAATTTAAATAATAAGCTACCAAGAGGCAGTTCTTGTCTATTTTCTGGAAGAATCTTTCAAGAATTGATTAGCTGATTCAAAGTTAATCAAATTATACTTGGCCGAAAACATTGAAGCATTTATGCTAAGATGTAAAATATTATTAACGTCTGTTTTGCCTTTCCATTGGTCTAATTATTTCAACATTTTTGTTTTCAAATATTTTTTATACATCGAACAAAAATCAGTTATGAAACCTGTAGCTCCACTTAAATGAACAATACACTAATTATTTAATTTAGTGATAACGATCAATGCACTCAGTTGACCACCATGTGCCAGATAAATTCCAATAAATGTTGTAAATGACCATGTGCGTAAAGGTAATATTTTTGTGTCTCAAGTGAACTGTGAAGGAAATAAATACATAACTACTTTCATTAATTATATGTATATGTATCACGAACACAGAAACGAAACTGATTTATTTGTTAAAAAATAATTTCATAATAATTTATTTATGTAAATTAATCGTTGCGTATGTATCCAGGAATCAAACATATTAAACTAGGATTTAGGATTGTGGGAAATTTAATGCCTTCTCTAGTGAGACCTTTGAAGATTTATTATTGAGGATAGGTCTTTTTATTTTGATTTGCTTTCCCAAATATTGATTATTAAGGATGTGTCGAATTAAATAACAGGATATTTTGAAATAAATTGACAAAAATTTGGTTTATTACTAAACTATTGTGTAAACTTTCTCCGACGGCTCAGAAATTGGTGCATCCAAGGGAAATCTGGACCACATAATTCATTTATGGCATCTGTTTTCAACTGGAGTGTCTCGTTATCGAAATACGATTAGTTTCTATAAGTTCTGATCACTCTTGCCCACGTATTACTTTAGGTCAATTCTGATGACAGAAATGGTATTAGAATTAACCTAAAGCTTAATTTAGTATTTTCAGATTTCAGATATTTTCTGCATGATTTGAAGCCTAATTCACTTTCTCACAGCGCCTTCAGATGTATTTTCATCTCAACCCATTGTACTTTTTAAATATATTAGAAGACCCACTATTATATTTATGATCTCAAAACCCTTTCCAGAGATTGGGTTGAAACCTATGGAAATCACTATTTTGTGAAACAAAAAATACTCACTGAATTTTCCAGTGTAGACACTATGAGTCATGTTCTCTAACCAAGTGAACATCATCCATCCATCCATAATCTATTTAGATATACTTAAAACTATGTTTCAGTTCTGTTATGTTCATGTTGAACAGTTTCATTTGAACAGAGACTTATACATTCTATACGTCTCTGATTTGAATGAAAAATTAATCAAACGTTACATAAGTAATCACTAGAAAGTTTTTTACGAAATGGTCCTTATTAAAATCAATTTATATAACCTTTTTTAAAGGCATTAAAGGTCACATTGTTCACACAAGTCTTGCCATCTTTATGATGTAAATAATTTGGTAAACAATTTACTAAGCTTTTCTAGACGTCCTCCTAAAGTTAGAAGCTATTAATTGCTGACGATTTGAAGTGAGTTGACTCGATAAATTCTACCAATTGCAACCACCTATAATATGAACTGATATTCAGATATTATAATCCAATAAAGTATACCTATATATTCATTTGTAACAACTATTGTCAAGGAGTAACTTCATTATTTAAAAAATAGTACACGCAATAGAAAGTGCACTACCAAAATATGTTACATAATACATAATACATAAAAAAATTAATCAAATTAATTGTCAGAAATGTCAGTTTTGTAGATCACTTATATGATTTAATAAATTTGCCTAATTTTCTATATATATCTTTCTAATCTATAATTTAGCCTAATGGATTTTAAACCCCACAAACTCTCGTAGTCTGTATAATATAAAATGGACCACAATATCTACAATGTGATAAAAGTAAAAAAAAAAAAGGTGGATTTATAAACTTGACATTGGATTTGGCTTTGGTGCTGGCGCCGAACGTCGGCGCTGATCTTCGTAGCAAGTTTCACACCCAATTTATATTCTTGAAGTTGGCGTTCGGCGTTGTACATTTCTGTTTGTTTACATTTGAGTTTGTGGGGTTATTTCGCTTTTTAAAAAAAATTTAAAATAGATAAACCAGCTGTTATTACTTACGGAATCTTAGGTATATTAGGGTTAACTTTGTGCAGTTATGTGATTAGTTTGCAAAAACGAAAAAGAAGAAATAGGCGGTTTAAAGTGAGGCCTATTAACAGGGCTCGCAAACACTCTGGTGGGTTCCAATACTACAAAAAAACCAGTACTTGGAATGAAGAGCAATTCTTTAAATTCACGATGTACGTACGTACGTGCACTAAATAGAAGTAGACTTGCAAATCGAAGTTTTTGTTTATAAATTCATCTTAAAAACGCAACTAAAGCACGTAGTAGATTTAATCTGTGACTAAAAATATCAATTTGACATTTCTTTCCAACGCGCTTGATCACGTGCTGTCAGCGATGGATTTCTATTGGACGACGACGCGATGCTACGGATTTGCTACGAACGCCAACGGCAAAAAGATAAAATTGGTTCATGTTCGACGGCATGACGGCAAGACGGGAAGCATGATCAACTCAAATAAAAGTAGTGTCCATTAGGCAATTTCCCTTAAAGGTCAGCTATATATTTTAAAAAATCAGTTTTATTGTTACATATATAAATATGACCTATATCATTTAATGAGATCATCATCTTAAGTATGTAATTGCCGTTGTTGCACCACCCGCAGCAAAACGCAATAAACCGTAGTAAGTAGTCTATTTTATAGCTTGCATTACTTTCTACACTGACAGCATTGTGCGTTGGTTTACCTTGAAATTTTAACGATCTCATTTATTTTAATCGAAATGTGGATAAATGTGAAACGTAAAAATTGTTAGCAAATATGCATACGTATGCATACTATAGTATATACAGGGTGTCCACCTAGTGCGCGTAAGTCCAATATCTGGGTTAATAAAAGAGATAACTTAATTTTTTTTTCTACAGGGTTGTCTAATATCCCGAGCTGCACAAAATGAAAATATATTTACATATTCAGGGTGTTCAGTTTTTCCTGGACAGGTACCAACTTCGTTTTTCTAAATGGAAATATATATTTTTTATTGCTTTTTCGAACTAAACCCTTGATTTTAGTAGGACTTTCATCAGTCTTCCCTATACCTAACTTAAACTGTTTTTGAAATATTGACGGGTGAATATTGACATTTTTGCAACTTTGACACCCTGTAAAATCTAAACGGTTTGAGATCAAGCAAAACGGTTTGCACATTCCTATCTTAACTTTTCATAAGCTATCGTTTGATACTAATTTCAAATTTATACAGGAATAAAAAATTTTCAAAATTTTCAGAAAATTTTAAATTTTTGGATAATTCTGAAATTAGTACCAAACGATAGCTTATGAAAAGTTAAGATAGGAATGTGCAAACCGTTTTGCTTGATCTCAAACCGTTTAGATTTTACAGGGTGTCAAAGTTGCAAAAATGTCAATATTCACCCGTCAATATTTCAAAAACAGTTTAAGTTAGGTATAGGGAAGGCTGATGAAAGTCCTACTAAAATCAAGGGTTTAGTTCGAAAAAGCAATAAAAAATATATATTTCCATTTAAAAAAACGAAGTTGGTACCTGTCCAGGAAAAACTGAACACCCTGAATATGTAAATATATTTTCATTTTGTGCAGCTCGGGATATTAGACAACCCTGTAGAAAAAAAAATTAAGTTATCTCTTTTATTAACCCAGATATTGGACTTACGCGCACTAGGTGGACACCCTGTATAGTCTTATAGACCTTAACTAAAATAGTTCTCGTACAATGTACTAAAAATACCTCGAAAAATACAAAGTATTTACAAATTTAGTGGTATATTTTTGATTATTACTTATGGCTAAACTGTTTAAATATATACTGAACAGTGAACTATTTTTAAGGTGAAATTTAGCTGTCTATATTTTTTGAACCGTGTAATCTAAAAGAGATACTATTATATCGAGTTAGTGTCTCTTCTACTCAACCTAGAGGTCGTGTGTTGGAATCGCTATTCCACCAAGCAATTTCTAACATTGGAAATATTTATATTCGTATATAAGGGCCAAGTCGGATTGCAACGAAAACTACGAGGAAATCCACACATCGTAGGATGTCACTAATTGCAGACCGGTTTCGACCTTTTAATGATCTCATCAGTGCAATATAAGTGAGCATACCTACGTACGTAGGGCTTGCGTACGCAAGACTTACCTATTGTGCCAAATTCTCAGGTCTTCGCATTCGTGGGCATGCTCACTTATATTGCACTGATGAGATCATAAAAAGGTCGAAACCGGTCTGCAATTAGTGGCATCCTACCATGTGTGGTCTTAGTATTTTCTCGTAGTTTTCGTTGCAATCCGAATCCTTGTATTTTGATTCTGTGTTAGACAAAATACGGCAAATCCTTGCTTTGTAATTCAGCGCTCGGCGAGGCATATAACCAGCAGAATAACTGTTTTAGCTTGATTTGTTTTAGTCCTTATTTAAAATAAGGCTTTTGCACATGGAGGACCCCTAATGATGTCCTTACTATTCGTAGTTATTTGCTACATAATAACTATTAAAAAATATTCCAGTCCAGTCTTATCAACCTCATAAGACTGGAACAGAGATAGATTCTAGAATTATTTAAATAACAAATACCAACGACAAGCCTTAAAATTTAAAAACGCAAAGTATTCCAAGTATTATTGATAAGAATTGCAAAAATCAGAATTTAAAAATAGAGTTATATAAACCAACCTTACGAATGTTGAAAATAAGTTGCAGCATGCAGTTTTCTGACACAACACAAACCACAAGGATTGTGTGATTGTTAATATCACTAGTATTTGCCTATATTCCATACATAGTTATAGAGTGGATCAACAATGGTTTTTATTTGGGCATTGGGGTAAAATTCAGGTTAAACATAAAGTTAAGTCCATCTTTGACCTTGATTTTCCAAAAACAGTGGCACAAATCACATTCTTACCTTTCTTTTTGTTTAAGTGACAACTGAATCATAGAATCGAGAAAAGAGAATCTATTTTGATTAGAATTCAACCATTCAAATAAAATTACCAGATACAAAGTAATAAATAATATAGAAAAATAACACATTTCATTTGAAACTCCTTATAACAACTCCATCGGAATTTCAATTTACCTTTCAATTGTGTACAGGGTGTCAATTTTAGTTTTGACGTACCTCCTTCCCGACTATTTGCTTATTTGAGAGGATGGTTTAAAAGGTTAAAATACCGCTTTATTAGGCTAATTTCGTGTAACATAGTTTTAAAATTACCAAATCCTAATATATTAGGATTGGGATACACACCGCTCACATCCAAAATTAACGTTATGTACTATTAGCACTATTACTATAGTTGTAATATATTATCATATTATATTATATTATGCATACAACTCACATAGGCAGGGTTGTTTCCCGTTTTCCTGTCAAATGCGGAAAGGTTTTCTTTACTGATTAAATTTTATATTTGCTCATTTCTCGAACTAAACGACTTTTCTTAAATAAAGTAGCAACGCCACCCAACAAGCGGGTAGTGGATACAACGGATTGAAAATGCTGTCTGCCTGCTACTGGTTCCATCCATTACTTGAATAGAGCTCAGGTGCGTATCACGGTTTGAGTCCTTAGTGCGCATTTTTATGCGCATACGTATTGTGATTTTAATATTAATGTAATATTTTACATTGGCAATTAAGTGAAAGTAACATAATGTATTAGTGGAAATGCGCGCGCCCATGACAACCGACCTTGCTAAGTTTTCCGGTGTTGTAATATCAAATTTTAGATCGACTGCAGTCCTCCATCTCTTATAGTAAGGGAACTGTGTCCAGCACAATATAAGAGCAACATTAAGGCTTGATTTTTCTTCAGAAAAATTGATATTTATTTTTAGTTATTAATTAATTCAGTTATTTATTTTATTAATAAATACATTTTTATTACAATTCCATCTTAATAAAAATTAGTGTTTATAGGAACATCTTGAAAAATATATTTACAATTTTCTTTTGAATTATTTTGAAAAAATTAGTAACTAGTTTGTTTTGTAACTACCACTACGTTACGCAGTATTATATGAAACAATAAAAAAGCAACAACACATAGTAAAATTCCACGGTAATACACGGAAAATTCCAAATGTAATATTTCTTAAACATATCAAACAAAGAGTTACAGAAATATAAAAAAAATACGCAATGATATAACCAAACTTTTACTAACACTGGCAAATAAAAATAAAACTAATAAAAAGGTGAAATTGCGAACAAACCTGAACCAACACTGACAGAATTGCAAATGCACCGTGCAATACTTTTCTAATAGTTTAATGAACTTGTTGTATACGGCTCACACTACATCGACCACAATCAAATCAGAACCGTACTGGAAACTCTTAGAAGTTCAATAAGAGTTCGACCAGCGCCTAATAACAAATTCAATTTTAATCATTTTCGTAGGATCCCTTAAGTACTATGGTAGGTTTTCGAAGGGGATTGATCATAATACGAAATAGATGTATTTATTTGGAGATGCTGAAAACACCTACTCCACGGGAAATATGCCCCGACTGGCGTTGCATTACATCAACATCTCCATGGATGTAATATGGCAATATGCCAGTTGGGGCATATTGTCCATGGAGTAGTCGTTTTCGGCATCTCCAAATAAATAAATAAGTAGGATTGTCTTCCTCAAAGACAATAGAGGTCGCTGTAATGGCATCTGCAGAAAAGCAGAGCGTTATCTGTCTGTCAATTAGACAATAATTGTCAGACAGGTAGTAGCAAAGACCCAAAGAGGGCACTACGGTGTATTTCACTGTATCTCGCCACTACAAACACGAAATAGATGTGTCTGATCAAACCTAGCTCTTTGTTCCTAGAGTTCTAGTTTATTGCCCATGCAGTCCATGCTTAATATGTTACAGATTGCAGATCAAGGAAAGTTAGTGACCTTTAGAAACGTCAATATGACGTCATAGGGTCCGAAAACCTAAACATTTTGATAATGAAGAGTTACATGGTTTTTATATTCAGTTACTAACATAACATTTGTACATTTATTAATAAAAGTGTTTTTGAAGAACAATTAAATACACATACTATGTATTTATTTGGAGGATATATCGAAAACAAAATTTTTCCGAATGGATTTAGTTTACATATTGCTATAGTTTTTTTTGTTCCATCTTTTTTAATTTATTGTTATTTTGTTAATTGTTCTTTATTTTTGTTAATTAATTGTTGTTTATTGTCAATGATTTGTTACTTGTTCGTTATTCTTTTGTTAATACGTACATGCAGACAGACAGACGCATATAAGTTTGATGATGGTCTTTCATGTTCAAAACGTGATCAAACTGTAGCTTATAACACATCATAAAACTTAAGGAAAAATACTGTCAAGTGAAATATTAATCGGGCCGTATTAGAAAAAAAAGTTGATGGTTCTAAGACGAAACGTTACTTAAAAACTATCGCCTTTCGATATAGAGTAAAAAGTTGCTATGAGAAAGTGTTCTTTTTCTAAAAATATATCTCAAAAACTATTCACGTTAGTTTTGATTATTTTAAGGTATATTATTGGTCACCAAATCACGAAACTTTGACCCAATTTAACCTAATCTCCATCTCTAACGGTGTCCAAGATACCAATGTTATTGCATCCAATTTGAAACACGCTGTACTTGCTATATCCATGTCTTATAACGCCATGTAGTTGCATAAGCGAAATTTACATTAATATACTAATAAACCAGTCGGTATGTGTCCCAATTAATTATTAACCTGATATGATTTAAATTAACACCAACCAGAACATTACAACGGCCAAATAATAACAAATTTAATAAAAGGAACTGTTTCTCATTGCCAAGAATAATTACTAACTGGACGGCTAACAACTGAATCATGAGGTGAACAGAAGAATGTTAACAGCGGTTACTATTGTCCGAGTAAGATTAATTTTTTTATATCACATTTCTAAATGAAGGGAAATGTGTTCTGTGACATAACTCTAGAAGGTCTCTCGATTTTAGTTCATTCCAAAGTTAATTCTCGCATGACGCGTGTCCGTGGCTACCAACCAATTTCTTATATAAAAAGACAATATACTTTGGTTTGGCTTTTAATCTAAGTTCTACAAGCGGAATAGCAATGTTTGAGAAAGTGGTAAGTACCGTTTTATTTGGCAATGGACAAGTAGTAGATTAGACAAGTGATTAGTGAAGTGCGATCTGATCGTTGGGCGAGATAAGTTATCTAAATTAATTTTCGAACGTGGATCCTGTACGGGAAAATTTAGTCACTTCCGGTTTTCAAGAAGTGATACCAATTTTAGTGATACAATTCGTACATCTAGGCTGACTCAAATTTGAGGAAGGGAGTGCTCGGGAACGAACAGTCAGAATCATGATTCGATTTGCCTTTCATTGAATGTGTAAAACCAGTTCTTTCACAGCATCATCAATTTATTCACTGTTAATAGTAGTAAAAACAATTGTTTAATTTTCATTTCTTTAATTGATCTTTATTTCCTTTACATCTGGTATTGATCCTTTGATTTTGAAGTATTCTGTTGCATCTATCAATAGAAATCTAATCAATTATCTTTTATACTATTTACAACTTCCCCATATTCAAAGCTCCTAAAGCTTCTAATTTTTTTTTATGCTGTAGTCCCACAATTGCTAATTTTTTATTTAAAAGCAATATCTACGATATTAGTATATAGCAATATTACTATATATAGATAAGTAGTATGACGTCACCAATAAGTTTTTATGGACGACACTGTAGGTATCACTTTTGTGTATGTAATCACTGCACTGCACGACACTGTATCACTGTATGTAATAACTTCTATACAGCGATCTTTTATAAATAAATTATAAAATATATCATATGCGGTCATCATAAAGTAAGGGATATACTTTAAAGTCATATAATTTTAAGAAATCAAGCTAGTAGCAAAAAGTAAATGGAATCTAGTTGCTTCAATAATTGGATTTTACTGTATCTATGGAAAACGAAAAAGTTGTCGTGTCAACTGTTGATAAAAGTGTTAAACGTAATCATTGCGATTTGAAGAATTGTTCTCAAAATAAAACTCACGTAAACATAAACTGAAGCGATATAAACTTTAATAACATAGATCTACAAACAAGAATTGGTTTAATAAAAAATTTGGTGTTTGGAACACTACCAACAACGCTGGAAGAATTAAAAGACTGCCAGGGAGCAAATTGATGCAATTCAACCAGAAATGCTGAATAATGCTGTGTACAATTTGGAGGAATGGTTGGTGATTGTACAGCAGCAAAATGGACGACATATCGAACATTTGCGTTAACCACTGTTGGACATAATGAATGTTATTGTTTAAGTACCTAATTGAATTTCTTTCACATCATGTTATTAACTTAATTTATAAAAAATACATAACAAGCTGAAATATATCCCTTACTTTATGATAACCTTGTATATAATATGATGAGAAATTTATGATAAAGGTAGTGATTTCCAAGTAACTATCCAACGTGTTTAGACCAAAATACGGCAAATTTTGCTTTGTAATAATTCAGCGCTCGGCTCGGCATATAGCCGGGAAAATAGCTGTTCTGGCTTGATTTGTTTTAGTCCTTATTTAATATAAGGCGTTTTCAGATGGAGGATGATCTTAATGACGTCCTTACTATTCGTAGTTACCTATTTGCTAGATAGAATAAATTAATTTTAAGAAAAAATTTCACATGTGCTGTTATGCCAGCTGGCAGTTAATGGCCTCGTACTATTATGATACAGCGCAGCAGATAGAAACCAAGCAGATAGAAACAGCAGCATCATGTCATTTGGATATTATCAATCGGTTTAACCAGAATAGATAAAGCGTTGCATCTTGATTACTATTTCCGAAATTTAAGGGTCATATACATAACTGTAGATATTGATGGGAGTCTCCAATACTGACAAATATATTTCCAAAAGAATGGCCCATACAAATGAGTTAAATATCTTATTTCTCCACTTGACCTGGCCGTATGCAGAAATTATAAAACTCCAATAAAAGATTAGGTTAGGTTAACAATAAGTTATTAGTACAGGGCACAAATATAGATAGTAAATATAAATGTTTTAGTAAACCAATTAATTTTTCAAATCAAAAAATTACCAAATTAACATATGTTCACCTTGCTGTTATTTTTCTTTTTCAGTTTCTGACCGCCTGCCTCCTGTCCTCAATCAATGCAGCATACAGAGGTCCCTTAGCAGGAGGCCTTCCTGCGGCACTTTACCCCGCTGGAATCGATCCGAGAACCTGCCCCAACTTCCCGGATTGCTCAAATCCGGCAGTAGCGGCTAGCCAAGCCTTCCAATTGTCTTCCCCCTACCAAGCCCAACAATCCGCCCAAACCCATCAAGCAATATACCAACCCAGACTTGCAGTAACCCGAGCAATATATCAACCCAGACTCACAGTAACCCCTGTTGTCCAGCCCGAATTCGAGTATGTTCCAAGCTCCGCCAGAACTCAGCAGTACACCGTTCCTCAACAGTACACTCCGCAACCACAGTACGTTGCAGCTCCACGTCAACAGGTTGCTCCTCCTCAACCATATGCTCCAATTCAACGTCAACGTATTGCCCCTTCTCCACAGTACTCTCCACCACAGCAGTTCGCTCCAGCTCAACGTCAACGTATTGCCCCTTCGCCACAGTACTCTCCACCACAGCAGTTCGCACCAGCTCAACAGTACGCTCCACCACAACGTCAGCAGTACTCTCCTCCTCAGCAGTTTGCCCCTCCTGCTGTTGATGTTGATCAACAGTACACTCCAGAACAAAAGAGAGCCTTAAACAGAGGAGAGTATATTGGTGATGGCGATTACCATGGCGAAGGTTTGGCTGAAGCTCTGGCATCTGAGTACCAAGGTAAATAAACCCATATCAAATAAGAATATTCATCAAATAATCTTCACTGACATGTAAATTCAACTATTTAACAATTACCTACCCTAGTAATATTATATATGACATGAATGTTAGGAGAGCAATAATATTTATAATAAAATATGAAAAGACTAAGAAGCTTCTCTGTAGTTTTTGTTTGTTATGAATTTTATTTGTTCTCTAATATATACATGTGACACCAGTACATACACTGATATCTTACAGAAATCCATCAAATACTGAAACTCAAACTTTTTTGGAAAGTTTCATTAGTCAACAGATATTCTTACACCAATTATTTCAACTCAATTTTTACTCAATACCTTCAGGATTTTAATTTTAATTCTAAAGATAGATACAGAGTTTAATTGAAGAGCTACTGAAAGTTGTACAAGTGACCGCTACTAAAAGATTGTAGAATTTTATCTAAACCAATTTCTATTGTATTGAGTGATTCATTATATTGGTATTATGACCTACATATCATTTTGTATAGATCATAACTTTATTAATAATTTTTCACTGTTGGTGTTTCTTTGAAGAATTAACCGCATTTGATCTTAAACTACTGTTCCCTTTAAGATGATGACCATTAAATTGAATGCAGCAACTTCTTTTAATTATCTTTTGTGTGACTTTTCTTCTTTGTATTATTTTTAGTTATCCAGTATCCAACCAACCCGGTAACTATTAACCATACAGGTTTTGCTAACGTAAATTTATCAATTTGTGAATTTCTAACGTAATGTTGATGTTCCCTGACCCTTATTTGTAATGGTCAAGATGTCTCACCAATATAATATTTACCACTTTCACATATTTGAAAAATACTATTCTTTTCTTCTTTTTATTTTAATTATGTTTAATGTTGTCTGTCTTTATTTTAGTATTTATCTTAAAGTATTTTAGGTTTTATTGTAGTCTGTTGAAATTATCACAAAATATTTTAAGTCTTTCAAATATCTATATGGAATAATGGAAAATGGACTCTATGGAATAGTGCTCCTTGCCATCAGTTTTCCCTGTTTATTCTTTAACTATTACTATTTGGCATGTTATAAATTTTCATAAATCTTTTTTCAACGCATCTTTAAGGATATTTTAATAACATTTTTTTATTAAAACCATCTGATGTTGATAAAATTAATATGTTCTATCGCTCTCTCGCTCTGTTTTCCTGTTCTTTATTGATTCATAGGTGACATATTCTTAAATTAATTTTAGGGAATCAGGTAATGATATTTCAAGGAGTGTATGGCATACTGTTTTTGACATATCTTTCTTACAATTAAAGAGACTTCGCATATCTGTATTTCATGAAAGAACATTCTTTATAAGAACGTTTTTTTTTTTGTTATATCAAATAGAATATATTTCTTATTGATTTTTTAATTCTACCTTTGATTTATGATAAAATCTTTATTGGATTTGGATATATCACAACATAGATACATATACATGCTGTGCCTATACCTAAACTTAAGCGCTTTTGAGTTACTTAATTATTTATTTTTTTATTTGGAGTTAATATTTAATAATGTATATTTCTGAAATTTTTAAACTAAAACCTGTAATTATCCCTATAAGTTCAATAGTTCCTTGGTTTTCATACAGTGTATTCAGAATTTTAGTTTCAATCTTTAAAATACATTAAAGTCAGTTTTTGCACATGTAGAAACCATTTGAAAAAATTAGGTCTAGAAAAAGCTAATACAGAGTCTGCTATTTGAATTAACAAGAAATTAAACTTTGAAACTTTGGAAACTTTATATAAATATATAGAATATCTTAACTTTTATCAAAAGGGTCAATTTTAAGTAGAGAAATTTAAAAAACATCAGAAATAAGGAGAAGAATAAAAATGCTATAAAAAAATATAGCATTTCATTTGAAACAAGAAAGTTGGGTTCACTTCCGGTGGTACTGGAATTAATATAAGGTTATCCATATTTCAAGACGATAGAACGCATAGACGTTAACCTCAAATTTTCAGAATTTTAAATAAAGTGGAACCTTAAAATCATTTAATGAACCAGTTAATCAATGACCCTGTACAAATTTTTCGAATTACGTTGTCGTCCATTTCTTAATTTGATGATTTATTTATTTATCCTTTCACTACAAAAATCTTGAATTTCACCGTAAACAAAAACACATGAACGATCATTGCATTGCCCCCTTTCAATTAAAATGAATCAAGAACTTTTTTTACCTTTACCTTTCATTACTAATATTGGTAACAGAATCTGTAATCTATCAAAATGCAAAACTGGATACATCTATATAAATAACTATGAATTTTGTGTTTACATTACATTTGCTTATTGAAGTTGTTAGTCATGGCACGTATTTTGTTAAAATATTTAGGGTTATCAAAGGATAAAGGCATAAGCAACCTGAGACAATTTATTAACAAAGAAACTCCCAATTATCTGAATACTACAGCAGATATTGCCGCGGACAACAAAACAATACATAGAACAGTCTACAAGTATTTACAAACAGAAACTAAAAATCATACAGGAGAAGTCGAAGAGATGATTGAGACAGCAAAGGACGTTTTACTGAAAATGGAGCCTTTTCTGTGCAACGAAAATTTGAGTTTGAAATTAAGAACTCACATGGTTAAATATTACGTTTCCTCAACTCTCTCACACGGCATGGAAAACAGAACATTAACCCAAGACGATATGAAAAGACTGGAATCGTTTGAGAACTGGATATACAGAAGAATTTTTAACATAACGTGGACAGAAAAAGTGCATGACTTCGAAATTTTGGACCTCATGGGTAAAGGCTTCGAAATTAAAAAAACTGTCAAGACCAAGGAAGTTAACTGTGAAGGACACGTTTACATACGCAAAGGGACCCAATATTGCATGACCTATATCAGTATGGAGGACAAACTACAAGGCAAACTAAGAATAGCAGGGACAAGGCAAACATCCTGGGCGCGAAACTTAAGGGAAATGTTTGGTTGTACATCTGTAGAACTAATTATGGAAGGGGAAAATGAATAATTACAGTTACACTTTGTGATCCTTGACCAAAGTCATGTAAAGTTAATGTAAAAGCAATTGGAAAATAAATCATCCAGACCATACGTGTATCTAAAGGGAAAAAATTAATAAAGGGTGTTTTCAAACATTAGCTGGAAATTTGGAGATGTAATTGATTATACAGGGATGTGTTCAAACTTATATTTTTACTTAATATATTTCTGTTCACTTGAAAGGGGAGTATCTATCATAATGAGTTATTTAACTTCTTTTATTAGATCAAGGTAACGAATTATATTTGAAACGGTATAAAGAAAAATAATTTTCTGAGAAATATGCTAATATTGAGACTCCAAAAACTTTATAGACTGAAGAAAACTGAGATCATCGTTCGAGTTAAATTAATGTTTTCAACTTTTATAAATAGGAAAAACATTGTTCAAGGTCTGTCACTAGGGATTAAATTAAAAGCTGATGTGTCCGGGAGTTTTTCTTTAAAATCTTTAAAAATTAAGTCCAAAAGTCTTATTTCATACATCAGTTATAAATTTGTGAATATTAACGAGGGAATGGCGTGATGCAAAAGAAAAAATATGTGGGTAGATCGACAATACAGACAACTGACACATTTTTATCTCCAAATAGAGAAAATATTGATGTAAAATACGAAATTTCTACAAAAAAACCCTTTTGTTGTAAAATTCTCAGAATCAACCATTTTTGATAAATATTGTGTCTACAAGGTCTCTGACGCTGCAAAAGAAAAACTATTTATATAATAATAAAATATGAAATTCAACCACATTCTCTCCCAAAGCTCTTAAAGTTTGAAAACCCCCTTTTGGACTAACCTTATATTATAAGAAAATTTAAGTTCCTATCTATGTCATATCTTCCTTGTAAATACAAAGATATCCGAACTTTAACCTAACATAAAACATGTGAAAGTCATAACCTTTAATTAATGCAAAAGTAATGTATTAAATATAAACTAAAATGTTCCTGAAATTGAATTGGAAAAAGCATGTGTCATAAGCAAATTAAAATCAAAGTTAATTTATTAAGGACTAACATACTCAATTATATAAACATTTGCAACACAGAGTCTATAAATATAGATGAATTACATTGTTAACAGTATAGCTATTGTATTTAATTTAATTTCAATTATTGAAAACATCTTTGTAAATCGAAACAACTACCTACCAAGGACTATCGGTAGTGAATTAGTAACAGAAGAAAATCGAATGTCTATAGCTTAGTGGTTAGTGGATATAGCGCCGAACCATTAAACATAAACTAATACCACTTTCTTCATTTGTTTAATTGGCTTCTGGTTCTCTCCTTTCAAAAACACGTAATACTTATGTTTTTCATGTTTACATAAATCCGCAATTCGAATCTACCTGATATCTGATGTCAATGTGATGTCCTTTACAATGGAGACAAATTTACTTTTGGCAGTTTTTTCAATTCCACTTTTATTCTTCTTTATTGAGCACCCTTTCTTAATAATTTACAAAATTATTAGTTATCAACAATAGCCTGTTTAAGTTAATTATTATATTCTGTCCACTTACCTTTGTCACGTTCCCTTAAAGAAGAAAATGATAACTAGAAAAGTTGTGGATATCCTAGTTATGGATATGGAAGGATATGGTTAATAAGCCTTTTAATGATTTTGACTGGTTTTTTAATACAGCATTCTTATGCTCATATGAATGCCATCTGTTAAAAGGACAAGGACATCATCAAGTCTTTGTCAGTTACATTAAATTTATATATGCTACACTCTTTTTCTTATGTCTGTTTTATTATTTTAAATATATTTATTATTTCCTGCCTCAATGTCTTCGTGAGAAAATGCATTATCCAAATCTGTTAAAATGTAGATGCATAATTTTCTTAAAAAAAAACAAAACGTAAACGTCTATCATAACTTCTTGAAATGATAGGTGAGTTTTTCCAAAAAGTTAAAATACATCGATGATCCTATATATGGTATCTAAGGCATTTTTTCGAATTCTTGGACATCCTACATATTTACTGTCATTGGTATTCACTTTCGAAAGCACTTTCAATAGTTTATTATCCTTCATATATGGTATCTGTGTTCAGACGGTACGTATCTACATATATTCCTTGATCTTCTATCTAATTATGAAAATTCAAATTCTTATTTTATGCATTCATTACAAATGTGAAATTGTTTGTTCATCTCAATTTAGCAAAGCATCTGTTTTCAATTTCTGAATATTTAAAATTTGGATGGAGTAAAATTAACAAAATAATTTTATTTGACCTCTATTGTCTTTGAGGACGACAATTCTACTTTTTTATTTGAAGGAGATTCCGAAACCGTGAGGACATAAAGTCCGTCCCCCCCCTTTAACTTTTGAACCACTGGGTAGATTGTGATGAAATTTGGAACGATAATATCTGATTAAATTCTGCATTTTTTGACATATCAATGACAGCTCTAAATGTCAAAGTGACAGCTGGGCGCGCAATAGGAACATTTTTTAAATGGAAATGGGGGTCGAGTGGGGACTCATTTTGAAGCTATTTTTATGCTCAAAACGTCCCCCAAATTTGAGAACATTTGGTTCAGTAATTTCCAAATAAAAACCAGTAATATCGATTTCTGTTATATCATTTTTTTGCATACATATTACAAATTTTTGTAAATTATTCAAAGCAGAACAAAAATTAAAAGTAAACAAATAACAATAAACCATCCCTAACCTAAAATAACCTAAATTAAAAAATTATAAAATAATTTAAATTAAACCTAAAAAAAAAAAAAAAATTTAGAGGCAGAAACAAATTTAGAAAACACGCGTTACTTCAAAAGATGTTGAAAATGACATCCAAGAACCTCCTGACAAATAAATGTTCCATCGGTATGTTCTATTATAAAGATTATGTGGTAAAAAGATTATGTTATAAACAGATTTATTTGGAAATTACTGAAGCAAATGTTCTCAAATTTGGGGGATGTTTTGAGCATAAAAATAGCTTCAAAATGATTCCCCACTCGACCCCCAATTCCATTTAAAAAAAATTTCCTATTGCGCGCCCAGCTGTCACTTTGACATTCAGAGCTGTCATTGATTATGTCAAAAAATGCAGAATTTAGTCATATATTATCGTTCCAAATTTCATCACAATCTACCCAATGGTTCAAAAGTTAGAGGGGGGGGACGGACTTTATGTCCTCACTGCATATTCGGAATACATTTTCAGTCTTCTCTCCATTTTAGAAATAAAATACGGGTGTTTCATTTAAAAAAATACAAGTTTTGGTCAAAACCAAAAAAATAACAATTAAATCAAATTTATTTTCATCCTATCGAACCATGTCCAAAAAGTGGCTGTAAAATGTTCAAACCATTTTGAGGTGTCTTGAAACGACGGAAACGAGAACAAGGCATTAATCGGTTTTGCTAAAAATTTAGAAGCGCCCTGTAGCTCGAAAATGAGAGATGCGGTTTGCGCCATGGTTATTTTTTCGAAAAAAGAAAAAATTCCATCAGATTTGCTCTGTATGTTACAGATTCTCGGTACCTCCGAAAACATACCAATTAGAATCACCCTGTACATGTAAACGGTTGATTTTAACCAAACCCATTGTCTTCTCTTAAACATTGTCTTTCCCTAAAAACCCTTATCTATTATTAGTACCTACCAGAAGATAAATTGACAAATTGAATCGTAAATGACCAAGGAAAATATTAATTCTTTTGAAATTATACATCCACTGTATTGTGTGTAGATAGTTTAATTTCTGTCATTATCTTCTTTTCATACTGCTGGTCAAATGCTGGTCAAAATATGTATTAAAATAATTACATTTTGTGCATATATTACGCAATTAACATCTACATGTTTATAAATTTGTATGAATAAAGACACGCAAATATGATACGTTTGTTCTAGGTCAACAACAATCTTACCAGCAGAGAACTGCCCCGGCGGCCGTCCAGTCCAGGCAGAACAACACTCCCGCCCATCAGAAGGTCTCCGCATTTCTTGCACAATCCCAGCAGAACGTCCGCCAAACGCCCACCACCAAAGAGTGTCGGAACTATCCGTATTGTTAAAAGCACTAATGGTGGGACCACACGAGCGTACAAAATACGTGCGTTTTGACGGATACGATAACGTCCGAAATACGTAAATATATGTCCAAATAAGAATGATAATGCTTCTTACTCTCATTAACGTATTTACAACAAATCGTCACAACGTACGTGTTTTATACGTCGCATGAATTGTACTGAATTTAAGCACTACCATATTTATTATTGTTCTTTTTTTATAACCACTTATGTTTTGTTAATAAAAAGAAAAAACCGAAGCTTGATACCAAAAACATATTTTCTTCAACTTTTTGATACATGCCAGATGCCATTTAGATATGTATACAGGGTGTCCACCTAGTGCGCGTAAGTCCAATATCTGGGTTAATAAAAGAGATAACTTAATTTTTTTTTCTACAGGGTTGTCTAATATCCCGAGCTGCACAAAATGAAAATATATTTACATATTCAGGGTGTTCAGTTTTTCCTGGACAGGTACCAACATCGTTTTTCTAAATGGAAATATATATTTTTTATTGCTTTTTCGAACTAAACCCTTGATTTTAGTAAGACTTTCATCAGCCTTCCCTATACCTAACTTAAACTGTTTTTGAAATATTGACGGGTGAATATTGACATTTTTGCAACTTTGACACCCTGTAAAATCTAAACGGTTTGAGATCAAGCAAAACGGTTTGCACATTCCTATCTTAACTTTTCATAAGCTATCGTTTGGTACTAATTTTAAAATTATCCAAAAATTTTAAATTTTCTGAAAATTTTGAAAATTTTTAATTCCTGGATAAATTTGAAATTAGTACCAAACGATAGCTTATGAAAAGTTAAGATAGGAACGTGCAAACCGTTTTGCTTGATCTCAAACCGTTTAGATTTTACAGGGTGTCAAAGTTGCAAAAATGTCAATATTCACCCGTCAATATTTCAAAAACAGTTTAAGTTAGGTATAGGGAAGGCTGATGAAAGTCCTACTAAAATCAAGGGTTTAGTTCGAAAAAGCAATAAAAAATATATATTTCCATTTAGAAAAACGAAGTTGGTACCTGTCCAGGAAAAACTGAACACCCTGAATATGTAAATATATTTTCATTTTGTGCAGCTCGGGATATTAGACAACCCTGTTGAAAAAAAAATTAAGTTATCTCTTTTATTAACCCAGATATTGGACTTACGCGCACTAGGTGGACACCCTGTATACACAATGTATCTTAAAAATGGTATTAATAGTAAAAATGGTATTCCAATTTTTAAGCTGTACAGGGTTATTCAGAACTTATCTCTAAAACTTTGAGGATATGTGCATCCTCGATATCACCAAAAAAATTTTAATAAAAGTATTAGGATTTCCCGTAAACAATGTTTAAAGTTATACCATTATAAAGGACTACGTAGATGGGCAACTGTACTTCAACATTTGATATACCTACCACATTCCTAAGAATGTGGTAAAAAAATTAAACACGTTTTTGTCCCTCGAACGACGACCGAGCGAATACAGTTGAAGCGGGGATAATATCTCTATTGTCTAGTCAGTCATCAGTCTATCTGTGTCTTCTCTCAATGCCGGTGTTTTATTTAAGGTATATCGTAGCAGTGTTAAACTGTAAAATTTTCAAAATGGCTAATGTGTACAGTGATGCTGAGTTAATGGACTGTTTCCAGTGGATTATCAATTGCAAGTTAGGTTTTGTGAGTGGTTGTTGCAGCAAAATGCTGAAAATCCCCAATTTACTTAATAATTTGCGTTTACAAGATCAGCAACCAGGAGGAACATTCGGTTTAGTGCTGCAAAATTGGATAGCTTTAGGGACAAAATTTCGACCAGCTTTTGTAACAAGGTATGTGGAAATTTTTTATAAATTTCATGTTTCTAATACCTAGTAATCAAGTAGCGCAATTCTTCAAAATTAGTGTAACAAAATTTAATTCATTTTAAAGACACGTCACTTTAGTCACATCTATGTATCTTTAAGTTTATTTTAAAGTAAAAACGCTGCAAATCTTTTTTGCGCCGGGTGTCTGTATACTCTCAGAACTTCCGAAGTTTTTTTCGTGCTAGCCAGTTTGCATTGTCAGTCCCAAGGTCACTCCATTAAAGTGGACCAGTATCCATCGGCGTGCAATGAAAAATTTTTAAATAGTTTTCAGAAGCCGCCAAAAAAATTTTTTTTGCACTACCACATTTCTACATGTATGTTGAACATCCCCAAATTTTATTATGGATAAGTTCTGAATAACACTGTATAGGATAAGGAAAGCAAGCTCAAAAGGAGCAAATGTCTTGATGTGCCGAGTGATTCCGTAGTTGTCAAATCAGAAAAAACTATTTAAAATCAAGAAAACAAAATTGATTAACAGTAAACAAATGTTTTGTCACCTTGAATTAAATGATGGATCAGTATACAGGGTGTTTCATATATAACCTGAAACACTAAAGGATACGCTTCTTCAAACGATTTCATGAAGAAAAGGCCATATGAAGTTTTTCCGGAAGTGACTTAGTTTTTGAGTTACAGAACATTTTGTTAAACACTAAATGCAGATTCAAAAAGTTTATTACAAATTTTTCAGTGACTAACCATATAGTGACTATCCACATGCATGTTCCTAATAGTGCTGACAAAAAAATTTACAACCAAACATGCCTTCTATCACGGTGTGTAAAAATCACAGCAATTTAAAAGAATAATATTCGTCCACTTCAGAGATTTTCCAAGAACCTTAAAAAAAATTAATTAAAACGATTTAATATATCAAAAACTAAGCCACGCCTACACTAAGCACAAATGTGCATCCTTCGAAACTGTATGGAAGAGAAGTATAGAACCGACAAATTTACGCCAGTGGGAACCTGATCGACAGAATTCGTGATATACTTTTTAAACAGGCGATCCAATAAAGTCTCAAATACAGAAGTTACCTTTTTAGTTACAACTGCAACAATTACAACTAATCATATCAATAGCAAAGCAAATTTATCGCAAAGCAAAAAATAAAAATTGGAAATTCTGCCATTGCCTCAAAGCTATTAATATAAAACATACCTTTCATTTGCTTTCACCAAATATTTGCGGACAGTCCAGGGTAGTACATCGTGTTTTTAAAGGATTTATTTTAATTCAGAGATGATGGAATTTCTAATTTGGAAACAAAACAGTAAATAGGGAACTTATAGGCAACTTTATTTTCCAATCCCCTGCTATCAACTACTAGTTTAGATCTTCCTTTACAATTTCTGAGAAACCCAATGGAATCTAAAACATATAAGATACATCATTGCATTATCTGAATATTGAACATCATTGCATTACATTAAATAAATTGAACGAAAATACATCTCATTTTAAACAGTGTGTTTAAAGTAAAAAGTATTGTTTCTATATTAGCAATTTTGGGTATATTTAAAGTAAAATGGTACGTACTGGCGCTATCCGGTGGTCGAATTCCCTATCATAAATAGAAATAGGTATATGAAAATTGCTAATATCAGGACGACAGTCATTAATGATATTTTCTAATTTAAAATATATAGAAAGCTGCAGAAAATAATTTCCACTTTAAATAACTTAACCAGGTCGATATTGATTTCAAAGGAAACATATTTACATATTATTGCTATCTTAATAGGGTGTCCTAACAAAGAAAGATTTACTAAAACTGATATTTCATAAATTGAATACTTTGTATTTTTGCAGATCCACATAGAACTTCCACTCACGATTACATTGATATAGGGTTTGATAGGTTTAGCTAATAGTCATAAAGATAGTATACCTGAAGGGGTGAAGGATAATGTGTTAGAAAGAAAATATCCATTCGTTGTTAGGCTACAGATATTACAAAGTCTTTCTCCAGCATATCTCTCTTATGATAAACATTATAACATTGAGGATAACATTGGTCATATCTATTTTACTATTACAGCTATCTTCATCACCCCATATCAATGTAGTTGTGAGAAGACGTTCCATCTAAATCTGTACACACAATTATTTTTTTTGAAACCCTTCATAAATATCAATAATATATGTTCCCTTTTCAAAATTTATTTGAAAAACTTGTATACCAAGTAATTCCTGATGGAAAACTTTTCGTTGAACCATATTGTAAAACTTGTTTATAAACACCACCCCATAACATAGTGCAATGGGGTTTTAAATACGAAATATCAATCTCAAATTTTTAATTATAATTTTGCTTTTAACACACTGCATTGATTTAATACATTTTTATCATATTTGAGATATTTTTTGCACATTATTATGTTAATTTGTACTGCAGCTCGCCAATGGTGGGTGGACTGCGACATTAGTTTATCCTGTATACCTTTAAAACTGTAAAAGCAATACCTGCATGATAAAATTTCCCAGTTCACAATCCTTAACCCGCAGATAATTCACGACACATCCTGTAACTTGGAGCAAACACTTGAAAAATGCAAAAAATCCGGAAAAAATTCAAGGTTAAAGGTGGTACCCAATAGGTATAAAAAATGTACCGGATCTTGACTAGCAAATCTGACAATAAAAATTAATCTTAATATTATAATGTATATGTATATGTATACGTAAGTAGCGAATGTACAGTAAAACGGAAACGATAAAGGAAATGAGAGAAAAATACAAGAGCTTGATATTGTAAAAAACATAGCAGAATTATCTATATATAACAGTAAATACAATTTGAATACAGAGCTGAATTGTTCAATTTCTCAATATTATCAGATTAACGATACTGATATTTACATACGAATAAATATGTTGTTTTAATAAGATGCCAATAATAATAATAAATTCCGTATACTTACACGGAGAAAAATATCTTACTTGAAAACGCTACCAAGTTATATTTTTTTTAAATTATTAATTATTTACTTTTTCATATACATTTATTACATATATATAATTATTTTTCAAAATCTCATTGTAAAGGAAATATACCAAGAATTGTAAAAATAGTAGGTATAGTTTATTCCAACTGTTTTTAAAATATTTATTTTCTGAAATTAAATAACTATGCTTACAAAATATGTAGTAGTGAATATACTCTCAGTGCTCTGAATAAATTTGGACAAATATATTTAATTAATGATAATAAATATTTGATACTAATAATTCTATTAAAATGGTTTAAATCCAACGATTAATTCTAGAACTAAATATTTACTTTTAAGAAATACATTTATTTTCCACAATTAAATACTTAATTGCACCCGCTAAACGCGCAGAGCGCTTGCGCGTACACTTACTTCTCGAATAGTGGCCATAGCACAGCCATTTTTGTGTAATTAGCCGTTGAGTAAATTATAATATAACAAACTAATTGTGTAGTGTACATATGTTATTAATTATATTATTGTTCTGTAGTGTTGTAACAATAATAGGCATTATGGGTTATTCAAAATCGCAATGAGGTTGTAAAACCTGCGCCAAACGTTCTAAGGTGACAACGGAGGTCACAAACTCGGAGAAACGGAGTCAGGACTTCGTCAGAAACTGGTATTTACTTGAAAATATATAAGTACATATATCAATAAATTAATGTTATTTACTTTAGTCAAATGTTTTTTTAACCCAACTAATTATCTACTCAAATAAATTTTAAAAACCAGTAAGGACATAATATCTCTTTTATACTCAAAAATAAAATAACTTTCCTTGTTTTAGTCAGATTGTAATTATAATTTCAACGTTTTTGTAACTGATTTTAAAATCTATTACAAAATTCTGTTACATTCTGTTAACTTTTATAATGATTCCATCCAAAACATATTCTTTTATTACTTAGTTCATTGAGTTTATAATAGTAGTATAGTCAAAGCTTAGGTGTAGGTATATGTATCGATATTTAAGAGATATTGCATACAGAATATGCAAATGGTGCTGAAATTGAGTGAAAAGTTTGATATACCTACTTTTTCTACAATTATTACAAAACATATCAATAATTATTATATTTAAAAAGTAAACAATTTTTTCCATTTCCAAGAAATTTGGTTTTTTATAAATAACTGTTATAATTTATTAAATATCAAGCCTTAGATTTCATTTTTAAATATTTGGTAACTCTAAATACCTATCTGCCTCATTTTAGGAAATTAAAGTTTATTTTTCAATAGTAAACTAAATTAAGTATGTTAAAAATCCGTTTGAGAAAACTAAACATTTAATTCAGCAGGTTGAATATTTTTCTCCTTATTAATTACATTTATTGTCATTCAAATAAATGCTATGTTAATACCCATTAAATCTTTAAATCGCCAAATAGAAATAAATAATTTAATTGTAAGAATTTTTATTTATCTCAATTAAATCCTTTTCTTAGTGTATATTGCCTAATGTATTTCAGTTAATAAGTGTTTAGTATAATTCTTGCATATTGTGTAAGACAAAAACTATACCCAACTGATAAAAGTTCATCTGTTTTTCATTTTCGTCTTAAACATAACGTAAAATACTACTATACATATACTATACATATACTATACAAAAGAAATGACAAAATCACTAATAGTATAAGAAACACACATAATATAAGCTTTAAAAATTTGTAAGAACAGTGTATATATGATTTTGCAATGTCTTTCGATTGGAATTCGTAATAATTTTTCAAACATTAGTGTTTTAGTATTAATATTTATTTTTTATATTTAGTCAGCTGTCTTTCTGTAAATGGTGTTACATTTTTATAGTCCCTTGCATCTATCTATCACCAAATGTCTTTCAAATCTAAGTAAATTCTATCATCGTAGGAAACGACTTGTGTCTAAACGAAAACATATTTTCTGTTTGTTTTTTTTGCTTACAAAACTTACAAATGTACTCACCAATCAAAAGTTATTCACTCACTGCATTGCTAACACCATTTAAGAAGGTATTACTACTTAATATTAAATCTAGAAGAAATATACCACTCCCGCGACAAACAATAATAATTGGTTTCCAATTGTTAAATTTGTAATATACTTGTAATAATTTATCTTCTACACACCTAGTCTTTTTTACATGAAATGAAATACAAATATATTTTTCTTGTTAACACCTAATGAAACAAGTATACCCTTATTTCCAAAGCCTACTAAAGCTCTACCTTAAAAAATATACTAACCTTTTCCAGCTTTACCATTTGACACGACTTTCAATTCTACACTAACCTATTAGTATGAATTTTTGTCCTTGCTACGCAAATTCAATCATACAAGAAGGTCCAGGTAGATACAACCCGGTCTAAAAGTTACGTCATAGCCGAAGAGAAAAGTAGTCAATGAAAAAAATATCTCGAAGGTATAGGTAACTTCCTGCTCCTGTGTAAGAGGAGGTTAACTGATCAATACTGATCTTCAAGCTGCACCCAAACAGGCACTGTTCAAAACAGATATGAAATCAAAATACAACAATTGTACAAGCCAATTGAACTCTATGTACATATTTATTTATTGTAATTAAACAATAATAATACTTACAGCAACGTTCTGCGAGTGGAAGAGGCGTGTCCTTCGTCCTTGAACATATTGGAAGCAATAACGCTAGGTATTTCCTTGATAGGTACATGAAGCTTAGGTACACCTACTACCAACGTATTACATGATACCTATTTGAACCAAATATAAGCCAAATCATCAAGGTAATCCGTATTTAATTTAGTGTATAATAGCATATGTTGAAAGATATTGAAATCGATCAGACAATGGAAATTTCCTGTCATGTTTGTCAATGATTCATTTTGGGTGGTCAGTATCAAGGTAATTGTTGTTATTTTTCAGTGTCATTAGTCAGTCTGTCAAATAATTAGCATTATTATAAAGGTACTCTGTAAAGGATATATTCAATGTTTAATTTTTATTTACATTATTAAACAATCGAGTCATGTTTCTGGCAAAATAATATATCGCAAGATCAAAGTCAAAATGCAATAAGAATCTTGAATGTACTGATCACAATGCAAATTCTTTTTCCCTAAACACAATCCACCACCCCACCATCTTCTACTTCTTTTTTGCGATACAAATTGTCGTTTGATAGACGCCGACTATGTTAATTTAATAATAAAACTAAGCAAATAAGGATCTTTTCATAAAACCGAAATTCTACAAAGAACTAGACTTTAGGTGTAGGGATAGCTTCATGAAATTTGGAAAGAATTGAATTGGGTATGTTATAGTATAAAAATATGCAGTGTTGCATTAATTTTTTTAGATTTTTAGATTTTTTTTATTAACATGTTTGCCATAACTTTGTTTTCACCCTGTAGTATAGTGGGACACCATGTATAGGTACCAATCAAAATACATTTTTTTTAATACAATTCGAGAAAAAATATGCTTAAATAAGTGCTAATATATACTTCTTATATCTTAATTTTTCTCATGTGTAGGTTTTTCGGCTCATTTTGTCTTTGTTTTTAGTTTTTCTATTTTCATTTAGCCTTTTTTATTTGTTTTTGAAAGTGTTATTTATATTGAATTCGAAAAATTCGGTTGTTTATTAAGATTTCCAATAAAAGGAAAATATTTATTAAATATCTTTAAGAGCATTAATTATCATCCCATTCTACGTGTTTCGCATAAGTTTAGATATTGCCAATAATTTTAAAGTCTGGGTGGACAGGACACACTATACGAAATATATCTATTAGAGAACTGCTCTAGATTTATCATCTAATACAATATATCATGCCAAGACAGTTAAAGGTTCCTAATCTACATTTTGGTGGTGGACATTTCTTTGCCATTGAAGAAATTTTATTTGTTTTAAGTTCATGGCTAACGAGGGCGTGAGAGAGATATATAAAGAGCCAATTTGGGTAGTTTGGTACAGTGAGTGAACAACGAGACGACAACATGTTTGTAAAACTGGTAAGTTCACTTAAGGACTTCATTATTTATTAATATATGTGCCGGAAGTGCCTGTTCAAAGGATTAAGATATCGTGATCGTACAAAGAAGCAGTGGTAACTGAAATAATTGAAAGTGAGATTGGGTGATATGTGCAGCGGATTAAGAAGAGCAGCGTGGAGAATGTTTATGTACACTGAGAAAAATTGAACAAATATTGTGATCAAAGGATAAAATTGGCTATTCATTGAAATTACTTGTTAATTTTTAAATTAAAATATAATTCAAGCTCGGAAACTGAATTAGATGTAAATATATTTTCTATTTACCCACATTTTAGAAAAATGTCCAGTCGAAAAAATTTTACGAAAAGCAATAATGTTCTACTAATTATTTAAATATCCTGAATTATCTAATGAAATTTTTATGTTATTTATTACCTTTGATATGGATAATAAAAGATGTAACCGAAAAACAGTTCTTTTTCATATTTGTCTGTATCTATTTAGTAGAAGAAATATCTATGACATTATTTCCTATGCATGCTTATATAGATTACAGTTAATAAGAACTACATTTGATTATTGCAATATTAGCTTAATTACTTTCAAAATATACAGGGTGGTGATTCAAAAAATTTCGGGGGGGGGGGTGATTCTACAAGAAAAATTAATATCCCAAGTTCCTATAACAATTTGTCGAAAACTCAAAAATAACGGAGTTTTGAACAGGGCTTTGAAATTAATTTATTAAAAACAACTGTTTTCAATATTTGATTTGCTTGTTAACCGATTCTTTTCAAATTTAGTACCCTTGTTGCTAATGTTCTTTTGTGTAATTGTTTTAAATTTGACATTCACGCCTCTATGCCAAAGGGTTGAAATCACCATTGCAAATAGATTAAGTACCTACAACTTTTTGATTTTTTGCTTTTTAATAATTATGATTGCATAAAATCAAATATCATACAAAAACATACGAAGTATGTACGTGTTGCAACTCTCTAAAGTGCACCGTTTTCGAAAAAAATGTCTTTGGAAACTTGCTCTAGCACTGGATCAATAACAACTCATTTTAACAAAGCATACCATGTACACAATGCTATCTACACTTCTATGGTAACCAAGGCACCTACATGGAAATAATTTTGAGAGTCAAAACCCTGTAGTAGTTCCGTTATTTTAGTTTTTGAAAAAGTGTTATAGGAACTTGGGACATTAATTTTTCTTATAGAATCACCACCCCATTTTTTGCGCATCATTTCCGGAGTCCCTGTTATATCTCAGTAAATAGTTTTTGATTGCATACCTACAAAAATATGTTAATGTTTGAGTTAAAGGATAATTGGACATATATTGTTTATTTGAAGGAGATGCCAAAAATAACTACTCCACGGGCAATGTATTTTTATTATATAGTTTATATTATTATTTTTATTATTATTATTTATAATTTTCGGCAACTCCTTCAGATAAATAAGTAGAATTGTCTTTTTCAAAGACAATAGACGTCACTGCTATAATGGTACTCGCAGAAGAGCAAGCCGCTATCTGTCTGACAATTAGGCACTAATTAGCCCAATTAGTCATTAGCTACAGCTTTGACTACTCAATGGCTACGGATAGTAGTAAAGGCCGAAACAATACACTGCTGCATGTTTCTCACTACTACTAATGTGAACATGTTATTGTTGATTAGGCTGAATTAGTACATATTGAGTACTTTTTAAATTGTTAAACCAACTCTTCATAACTCTTCCAACTACCAAGTAAAAGTTATCAAATAATTTTAAACTAAACCGGCTTAACTACCTGTTTTGAAATTCGTTACTGCCATTTATTTAAACTGAATCAATCTCTCATCATTTTCAGGCCGTAATTGCTTTCTCTTTAACCGCCGCCTTGGCAGCCTACAATGGACCCCTTGCTGGAGGCCTTCCGGCCGCTCAATACCCCGCTGGCGTCGACCCCAAATCCTGCCCTAACTTCCCAGACTGCACCAACCCAGCCGTGGCAGTGAGCCAGGGACCCCAATCCTACCAGGCACCTCAGTACCAGTCCGCTCCCCAGTACCAACAAGCCCCTCAGTACCAACAAGCTCCTCAGTACCAACAAGCCCCTCAATACCAACAAGCCCCTCAGTACCAACCAGCCCAGCAGTATCAGTCGACAGCCCCTCAGTACCAGCCACAGCAGCAACCCTTGGCTCACTACAAGGATGCTGTTTCTCAGTACAACCCTGTACTGCCACAGCAGTATTCTGCGTCTCCACAACCCCAGTATTCTCCAGAGATTCAGAATGCTTTGAACAAAGGAGAGTACATCGGAGATGGCGATTACCACGGTGAAGGTCTCCGGGAAGCTCTGGCACCAGAAGGTAAGAGTTTATTACAAGTGTGACACTTAAAGATTACAGTAATTTCGTTATTAAGTTGTTTAAATTAAAAGAATCGTTTAGAAACTGCTTTCATTGAAATGTTTTAATGATTTAAAATGTTCAATAATTTAGACGCGTTCCGGTTTTTTCCAATATTCAATCATTTAATCAAAAGCTCTTTTAAAAGTTTCTATTCGAATTTTCCTTCTCAGATGACGTACTGAGAAAATAAAGGCAAATATCCGTTACGATGTCGTTTAATGTTCATGCAGTTCAATACAAATTTAAATTATGATTTTTCTATCTACTATAACTCACTTTTTAAAATATATTTTTTACTTTGCAGCCCTACAAGCCCGTCCCACCTACAACGCTGCCCCACAGTACCAGCAGCAGCAGGCTCCCCAGTACCAGGCCCCCGCTGCACAGATCCCCGCCGGAGTTAACGCCCAGGCTTGCCCCAACTACCCCTTCTGCCACTAAGGATTCGCCCTTGTGAAGTTTACAGCCAGACTGCCAGCTGACAACATGTTGTTATATAATTTAGTGTACATTTTTGTTATATTAAACACTTAATTTATTAACCATTCTTGTTTGTTCGTTCGATATTAACCCCCTGAAGGAGCGGGTAGAGCAGATAAGATAAAGTAGAGCTCAGAGGAATATATTACCTAAATCCAAAATATTGACTATAACAATAACTGAACTTTTCTCTCCCCGTGCTTAGATAACATAAAGTACCCTAGGAAAGAAATTTACAGTGTTTCCTTTCTATGGAGGAAAGTGACAATTTCAGTGTTTTATTATTATTATTAAGGAGAAAATAAGAGCAGAAGCTTTGACAGTTTGTTTTGCTTACATTAAAGGAAATCTAAATAGAATACAATGAATCCTTTCATGAAATGATCTAGTCTACTTTTAAACGAGTTTAAAGAAGGCGTGGTCACTAAACTATTGGGTAGGAAGATTCCCATGTCGAATACTCTGTTGAGCAGGAAATGTTGAGTGCATCTGGTGTGAAATTGTTCTTTTTGCAATTTTAGTTGATATCCACGAAGACGCGAATTCATATTTAGCTGGAATATGTCATCTGGACAGTAAATCTCACCTTGAAGTAATCTATAAGTAGCATCACGAGTTCTACGTTTATCTAATGATGGTAACTTAAGACGAGCCAGGCGAGTTTCATAAAGAATGTTATGAAAGCCACTGGGTAACTTAGTGGCTCGTCTCTGAATTCCTTCGGCTCTGTTTATATCTTGCTTTAAAAAAGAGGACCAAGCAGATACTGCAAATTCCAGATGTGGCCAGATATACATCTTGCAAATCTTCAGAAACGTATTAATATCAAAATCCTGAAAGGATTTTCGAATCATGCAAATAAGTTGATTACATCTGTTGACAACCTGTGCAACCTGTCTACTCCAAGTGAAGGATTCTGTCACAATAACGCCTAGACCATTTTGCTGTGAAACTTTTGTAATAGTCCATCGATTTTATGGATTAGTTCTGGATTATTAGTGGATATATAAAGAATGCAACTTTTATAGTTCAATGGTCTTGGCCAACGGGAGCACCAATCAGCGATGAGGTTAAGATCAGCTGAAATGGTCGGCGATTGCAGTGAGAACAGTTAGAAATTAAAAATATTATTTGTTAATACACAAATTTAAATATTGTGTTATTCTTCCACTTAACACCAAAAGTGTTTGGTGTTATGTGGAAAACTACGTCAGTACTTCACACCAAAGGTTCCAACCTCGTTCAAGATTGGTTTATTGTAAGACCATTAGTATCAGTAACGCAATTGCTTAAGTTATTAAAACTAATCTTAATTAAAACTTATTTTATATGATTAGGTGCAAAAGCAGGGTCGTGCATGGCATCCAAATCCGTGGAGTACAAATTGGCTATGAATCTGACAATATATTTATTTAAAGAAGAATAACTTTTACTTCCCCTGTTGAAAAAGTGAAATTATACGTATACATAAAATAACATCTATAGGGAAACAATAGCTACTCGTGATCGTTTGAAATAAACAAATAAGTGTACCTGATTAATATTTATAAGTAAAACAGAAGGCAAATGTATGGACTAATCTATTGTAACATATCTTTATTTCTCTGAAGTAAGTTTGTCTACTTTGAATAATGCAATATACGTACTATTCCAATTTTCTAATGCTTCAAGAATACCTAAACCTCTACGTTTCTCGGAGTAAATACCATTATTATATTAGAATGTTCTAAAAATAGAATTAGAATTCTATTTTTTTATCTTTATACCAAAAAATTATGTCAGGAGCGATTTTCACTTTAATTGTAACTACTCACCAGAGATACAGATCATATAGGCAAATAGCAAATAGACAGGTCGATTTTTTTTTGAAGGGGGACACATTTTTATAGTATTTACATTTATACAGGGTGTCCCAAAAAGGAGAGGTTTACCACAACTTATATATTTTAAATGAAACACCATGTGTATCTTTGCAGATTTGCGATAAAACGTCATGTCACGAATACAGTGATATAGAGTTTTATGAATATAGCTCTAACAGTAAGGTAGATTTGTATCATAAGTAAGACAAGTGGTAATATGTTGGAAGGACATTGTAGTGACTGTAGCCTAGTACCGAATCGATATCGTCTTTCTAACTCACTATTCCTATGGAACACTTTTTTATTTATATCTCACTATTAGAGCTATATCCATCTAACTCTATATCAGTATATTTGCGAGTGAACGTTCTATCCAAATCTGTAAAAATACACAGGGTGTTCCGTTTATAACGTATTAGTTGTGTAAATCTCTCCTTTTTGCGACACCCTGTATAAATACAGTAATGTGAAAAAATTTCCCACTTTAAATAAAAATCGACTTATCTCTGGATTTCTTTGAAGAATCCTATATGCCAAGTTATTCAAGTTGAAAACTTTTCGTTAGGCTCCTACTCAATACAATATGATATACTATAAAAATGTGTCCCCTTAAAGTGAATATCGACCTGCTTCTGGATTTGTCATAAAAACAAATTGTTTGACAGATAATCGAGAATGAAACTTTTAGCGTTTTCCTCCATAAGAAGGAAAATAATTATTTTCTATCATGAAATGAAGACAATAAGAAAAGTTTTCTTTCTGCTGTGTTGGCTATATTCAAATACACCCGGTATATCTAAAAATTGTTTTTATGTGAAGTCATATTTGTTAAGACGTTTTTCATAGTTGCATTTTAGTTATCCTATTAAAATTAATACTATATTTCTACTTTTTAACACCCTAGATATAATTAGATACATTTAATTTCAGTTGACAATATAATAATGTCATTCATTACACTAACCAGCATTACAAAATCGTTGTAACCTCCTACTTATTTTAATATAATGTAGATTATGCGCCTATGAATACATAATATTCTCCTGCAGACAATACCTGCTACAAAAACAAAGAGTCATTCAAGGATAATAAACTGCACAACATCGATGTCAATAAGTTCGATGGCTAAGTCTAGAGTAGGCTTGGGCGCTGAAATTACGAACAAAGTACGGATAAATACTATTTCTGCAACGTAATTAATACAAACAACTAGAAAAATTCCTTATTGTGATAATAAGGTCACAGTCTCATTACGTTACAGAATAGGAAAGCCTCACCTAACGCAAGTATTTCAGCTTTTTTATACAGATATAGACTATTTTTTCAAATTGCTGAATATTTACCATGGCAATGAAGTGCGAAACCTTGGAAGCAATGTGACAGTACGCAAATTGTACAGAGTGATGCAAACTCAACACTTGTTCAGACTACATGTGTTATCCTGCAAGGCACTGTATATTACGTTTAAAGAAACCAATCACCGAGATTTCTATAATATAAAATCATGGGGAATTTAATAGTATCTTACGATATTTTAAGATATCCTGTATATTTATTTCTTTTATGTATATATCTTTGTTAACAGTATATGTTCATGAAGTAGTATGAATTCTTAACGCAAATTTGTTGGAAAATTAGATATGAAAACACCCCTTTAACGCAACTTTATCTATGGAATGGCATAAGTAGATTTTTGCTAAAAATATTTCCATCGTGGCCACAATCAACTAATTTTTAAATACGGGCCTGGAAATCGTATTTATACACCTTTAATTTTTTATATCCGTTACGGTGATCTTTGATCATACAACTTAGCCCCTTTAAACTTGTTTATATGTCTTACCGTCTACTAGATCCCATCGGTAGCGTCGAATTTAACAACCCTGTATATGCCCAATTTAATAATTTCGTTTCTAACCCAAAAATGCCGAAGAGAATGACCGTTTAAGTTGAGCCACCCTGTACAAAGATCAGTTTTGTACTCCAAGGATTAAGCCCCATTGCTCAATGCAATCCGTTTTCCTCCAATCATGTGTAGGATAGAAGTTAAAAATATTGCAACAGTTACATTTCTATAAATCGGGTGGTACAGGGTGTGGTGTCCGTATATATAGCAGGTACTTTAGCACCGCACGGTACTTAGTTCCGCAAAATAGCAACATGTTTGTAAAACTGGTAAGTAGTGCTTTTTTGTGTCATCATCAGTCGAATCTTGTGAGTTTTCGACAGTGGTCAACGAAAACAGTGATTGAAGTGTGTGTGTACTAGGACTTTAGTGGTGGTTAAGATATTTTTTGAGAAAAATTCAGTTTGGGCATACAGGATGTTTCAAGTTTCTTGTTTTTGTCTTCTGTTGATGATTTGCGTGAAGGGGGTGGGTTTTGATTTATTTATTACAATTCGTTTCTGATTTCAAAGCTGCAATGGATCATAATCACGTTTTCAATTTTAGTCAATTAATGTAGTAATATAATAATCACTACTTCATTAAGAAACAGCAAGATTTAAACTTTTTGGATTCGTAATGTTTCCATTAATTTCAATCATCTCTTCTATCTTCGTTATTATGACAAGTCAGTACCAATTATGGGAAAAAATAAATCAAAACTCGTCCAGAAATCAGAAATAAGTTTAAAAACCTATAGCAGTAGGTAGGTACTTGTCTTTGAATTTATTCCTTCTTATTTGGTTCTACCAAGTGTTAACTTTTTGCTTAAGCTTTATGTTAGGTTGGTTTTTGTGAAAATGAAACACCAAATGAATTTTTATCTTATGATATTGTCAGCTTAGTGAAAGAAATTAGTACAGAAAAAGACTAGACTTTTCTGTAATCATCAGCAAATTCATCATCAGAAATATCTCCATATTTCAAGCAACGATGCAATAGCAGTGTTCTTGACCATTTAAGTGATCGATTTCAAAAATCATCATGAGTAATAAGGAAATCAGTAGATATTGCAGCAATATTGTCATAAAAAAAATAAACAAAAACTGACGGGTTATGTAAAAAAATTGCTATTACAAATACATTTTTCATATTTATCTTAGATTGTAGATCTTGATTAAATATATTATGGAATAAAGTAGGTAATAGTCTTAAGTTGAAAATAAAATCAATTTGACGATGAATTCCTTGTCAAGTTGGTCCAAAATACCATAATAATATGATTCGTAAATTTGTTACTTATCAAAACCTTCCATTTTTTTATTCTTATCTGAAAGGGATACATAGAAAACTATATACATATACAGATAACATGAAGTTTACTTCATAACTCTTATTTTTCATTTTTATAACTATATTCGTGAGACTTAGATAAGCCTCAGTAAACTTCCTGTTCAAGCCTCAATAAATTGCCTTGTATAAAATAGAAGATCACAACACAATCAATCAAGTATAGTGAACATACTAGATTATTGACATTATCACATTATTTCTGGAGGCACTAGAATCCCCTGACATATTCTATTAATCATTTATGTTCCTTATTACACCCCATCCGGCACCCCGATCTCTTGAATCCGATTATACAGACCTGCTATTATCGATGGAATGGTATCGTATCAATGTTATTTGGGATGACAAAATAAAACATATCTCCTACAATCCAAACCCTAAATTTACACCTGATAGAATAGATTAGAATAGATATCTTAAGAAAATATGGAAAAAATATTCTTCTTGATAAGTTAGCAGAAGATTAGGTATTACAAAATTAGCTATTATTAGGTATTTGTATATATTTATGGAGGTATTTAGTCATAATGTTGATATTATAGCACAAGTTCGAATAATATAAGCTGATTAACTGAAAAAAACCCATATTTTCGTCAATATCTTCAAAACCGAACAAAATAAAAATAGAGAATAGAGTATAGATAAAATTTAATAGAGAATTTAAAAATATTATAAACACACAGAGTGTTCCATAAGAATTTTCGATTTTCTCGAGTTTATAGTTACTTGAGCCATCTTTCAAAAACACCCTGTATATCACTAAGGTAATATCGATACAGTGAAGTATTTTTCAGTCTAATTGTCTACGAGATAAACCCGTTTTACACTTTTTTAGTTGTTTAAATTGAGATATCGAGGTTTTTAAAGATATTTTTCTTTAAATTCTAATATCTACAGGTATAGTAGTACCCTTAACAATATTAAAATTGTAAGGGGTTAAAAAAAATTATTAGATACAAGGAGCTCTATTTAGAGTAAGAAAGTTGATCTTGGATCAGAAACTAAACAACCTGTATACAAAAAAGTTATAAAATTTAAATATTTAATATTTAAACATTATGGTAACAACAAATCGAGTCTTCTCTATCTCTTATAATTTCTGAGAATATTATTTTGTACACCATGCACAAGTATCCTTTTTCGACACTTTACAAATACACTTATGTCCTGCAACTTAACAAAAATGTATAGCTGACTCTGAAATGTATAGCTGACTGTATAGCTGAAAGGTATACTTACTTACCTTACTTAATAAGATATCTTTCGATATGTTCAGGCCGTATTAGCTTGTTCTCTGGCAGCAGCCAGCGCTTCCTGGAACGGACCCCTCGCGGGAGGCCAACCAGCAGCCCTCTACCCCGCAGGAGTCAGCCCCCAGGCTTGCCCCAACTTCCCCAACTGCGCCAACCCAGCCGTAGCAGCCAACCCCAGCCAAGCAGCGCCTCAGTGGAATAACAACCCTCTGTGGAACAGCCCACAGCCGTCGCAGTGGAACCAGGGCAACCAATGGAATCAAGGAAGCCAGTTCGCACAACCCGTTCCACAGTACAGCAATGATATCCAAGAGAGGCTGAACAGGGGAGAGTACGTCGGGGACGGTGATTACCGCGGGGAAGGTCTTGCTGAGGCTTTAGCTCCAGGATATGGAGGTATGGTGTTACTGGTTATTTCTCGTCTTTTACTAAAGTAAAAAAGACCTTACATTCACTATTTTAAATATCTTCTGGTATAGAATTATATTCATAAAATATATGACACCAAAAGTACATGCGCCAAAGTGAGCTATGGGAAGTACTGGATAATTAAATATATTTCACCACTAACCTACTTTTTACAATGAATCTATTAAATGAAAGAAAGTATGTCTCTGTTCATACATTTCTGACAATCCCTACCATCATATTTATTATATGTACTAATCTATAATTTATTATTTAGATTGGGTATTTCAGGCAATTTGGGAATTTCATTCTGAAAATTTGGCTATCTAGATTATCACTTATAAATTACACCAACCAAAATAATTTAGGGATGTTGCACTTTTGATTTTTCTGAAATTAACTAACAACTATTATTTTTAAATGAATGATACCCTTTTTATTATATTTTTAGGTTCTACTCGTTCATTCAGTGGGAGTTTCATAAAATTTCCCTAAAAATATATTTGCACTACGTTTGAAATTTGTGATCTTCAATAAAATGAAAGTTAAAACAATGGCTTAATACAAGGCGATAATTCGAATAATTTCGCTATCCAGGCATAGATATGAAGTTACATAATTGATACAGGGTGCTCACAATTTAGCACCAACTTTGATGAACTTCAAACTAGATATCAATCTCATGTAAAATGATTTTTTTTTTGTAACAAACCAATAAGGTATATTAAAAAAAAGGAAATTACGTGGACAGCTACTTCAGGTATAACCGGAAGTGCAAAGATCTTGAAATCATTTTAGTTTAGTTAAGGGTCCATTCTCTGTAGATTTGACAGGCATGAATGTTGCGTCGGATTGAGAGGATGGGTGGCCGATGGGTGGAGACTTATATATATTCCAACTATCGAATTATTAAGATTTCGGAGGTGCACGTAAAGCCGAAGTAAAAAGGCACAATGAAATAAAGTTAGCCCTCATTGAAAGGGTACCGGATTTGTCTTGTAATTGCAACAAAATTTCTTTTTAGTGTTATAAATTATATAACACCGGAAAAATCAAAAGATAAACTAGATCCCTATAGTAGCAAATTTTTGTTTAATACATGTATTTTAGAGAAAATATTCTTTGAAAATACGCTATTTTAGTACAAGATTGTTTGCCTGGAATTTTAAAAATAAAAAGAAATACCAAAAATTACTACTATAGGCACTTTCTCTGATCTTTCAATACTTTTTTACTAAAAGTCGCTATATTTTATAGTTTTTTTATAATTAGACACGAGACGAACGCCGATTTAGGGCTTATTTCGACCTAGTGAATGGACTCTTAAAGAAGATTAATAAATTCTCATATTTTTTATTGAAACAGTATATTTATGAGTGTATTATACGTAAGAGATAAGCTGTGTACGATACTTCTTTCCCATTTGTTAGAAATTTATTAATCTGAAATTGTAGTAGTGGTAAATGGTAAACTAAGAATGTTTTTAGTCGATCTGTCGTTCAAACATTCGGTTGTATACAGACCGATTTCGAATCTATTAGTTCTTGTTAGTACGCCATAGGCGTACTAATGAGAATTAACAAGTTCAAAACCGGTCTGTGCAGTAGACTGACTATGCAGTAAGATGACAGCCGGTCACAACTGAGTTTATTTGATACAAAGTGTAAAATAGAGCCCGAAATGGAGCCCTGTGTTACCCCCAAGTTAACATATAGACAATTGGACTGAAATTTCATGTTTTGGTTAAGCTTTGTCATTGAAACGGAAACAAATTGTTGCTGGAGGTTCTTTAAAAATGAAGTCTAGGTTTTTCAACCATTTATCATCTTGATTCTTGGGTTAATTGATTATACAAAAATAACATGGCTGTATTAATTGACTTTTACTCTTTATATTACACCTTTTAGTTATAGTTTACCACATAGTTTATTCTCTTCATCCAACATGCTTTACGTTGTCTTTGTCATACAGGTTGGCAAAACCAAGGAGGATGGAACTCACAACCAAGCTACGGACCCCCACCCGGTGCCCAACAAGCCCATGGAGTAGGTCAAATCCCCGCAGGCGTCGACGCGCGCTCCTGCCCCAACTACCCCTTCTGCAGCTAAGCGAGCGCTTCCACAGCCAGCTGACAACATGTTGTCCGTTTCTTAGTCTTAAGTAGTTCGAAAATCTAAGTCTGTAAGAACCCGCATTTCGAAGCTGTGTTCAGAAAAAGTTCAGTGAGATAGTCAATTTTTTACTGTCGCTAGATTTTTATACAGTCACTATATTTTATTTTATTATTATTATTATTTTTTGTATAACAATAAACGGTTTGTAATGTTAGATGAATGGTATCCTCAATAGCATAAAGGGATAAGTGAGAGTTGTACAAGACAGGACAATTGGTTCTATATTTTTTGATTGGCTAGTCAAGTACAGGTTTTTACATAATAGTATCCAGTGTGTTTAATTTTAAACTGGCCTCATTTGCATTTCATCTCAATTAGATAAATAATACTGTAGCTCCACTTCTTTTTTTTAAAGTTGATACTAGTGGTAAGTTTTTATTCAACAAATGAATATATTAATCTGAAACAGCGTTATCCTTGTATTGAGCAACAACAAACTTAATTTCCTTTATAAATATTTGTTACCGTAACAGTCCACAAGTTGTTATGTTTTATTTTAACTTTGTCAGTCTAAATAAATTAGTTTAACTTGTTCTGAATGTAACTATTCTACGTAACCACGCCGTATTCCATATTCTATAAATTTTTCAGTACATGAATCATCTGCAGGATAGACGATAGTTCAAAACCTAGCGTCTCCATTTTGGGTCACCTAATTTATAATATTTTTTACAGCAAATAGTTATTCGTTCATCACGATGCATATAAGAACCACGTCACATAAGAATGGACGAGTTATTAAAATATGCCATTTTACAAACTTTAAAACATAACATAAACGACACATAAATTAGGCAACCCAGGAAGTTGATTTGAATCTCCGATCAAATATGTATAGATAAGTAATTGCCTATTTGTCAGTATATAAAATAGTCCTTTCCGAGAATAACAAAAAATACAACCTCAATTTCATGAAATTTCCTGTCACAGTGCCCAACAGCATGGGCGGCTGTGTTTTAAGGGGTGAAAATAATAATTATAAAACTAAAAGTACAAATTAGAATATTTTATTTTAGTAAATACAAAGTTTAAGATTTGTATATTCAAGAACAAAAATTTATACATATGTGTATAATATTTACTACACTATTTATAATAGTATTTAATATTTACTATTAAAAAACAATTGTAAAATCATTGACAATCCCTCTCGCCATCGCCGTGGCTACGTTTATGCACGGTTACTTACCTGTATAAACCACGCCCATTGGTGACAGTCACAAAATCCCCAACAATTTAGGCGGTAAATTAAAATGGCATTTTTTTTATTGGACCAAATGCTTGGGCACCAATATAAATAAAAAGCTATTGTTTTAAATATTGTTGGTCACAAAACTGTGTTGCTATAATTTATCTATATAATATTTGGTTGGATATTTGAGTAATATAAATAGTTAAAGAATAGGAAATTTCATCCTAATAATAAGGATATTTAAGGTTAGATCCAGTCAGTCAGGTTAGGTCAGGTCCAGTAAGGTTAGGTTAAGTTCTCAAAAATATTTAAGTCCAATCCTAACCTTAAATATCTTCAATCTTGCTTAGAAATAGAAATAAATCTTGGTAAGAAAGTTATAGAAATAGTGGTGATACTAATGCTGAAAACTTTTCATGAAATTATGGATTTCAGCATATGTCTACGAGACGTACAATAAATATTTTCAGGCGATGTTGGTCCAGATGTTAGGTGATGTTAATCCAGTGACAAGTTTTCTCCAGAGACGCTAATGCATTGAACAGTACCAAAATTGACATCTATAAATACTCAAATCTAAGCAATATAATAATAGTATAGAAATAATAATGAAATCGTAAAATATTGTACTATCACTACATTTTTATATAACCCAGTACTATATTTTGTTTTAGTTTTTAACGATAAAACGGTTTTTAATTGTTAAAACCAATAGTACTTCATTTCAATAAAATCAAATGGTGAGAAAAAATAAACTGCCTACGTCGAGATGCTTGAGTTAACATTCCCTTATCTTAAGTATACAAAGTATAATTTGAAATCACAAATTTTAAGAGTTCACTAAACAATTTACAATCAACAAATTAATTCCCTGAGGATTTTCTGTTTTCATACAGTTTGGCACAGACTCGTGGTATAGGACCACTCTTTCCCTTTTATTTTTTTTAAATACGCTTTCAAATTTAACATGGCGGAAGTACCAATTAAAGGTCAGTTTTTCATATAAAAATCACGGATTTCCCACTTCCGGTTTTACCGGAAGTAATGCCAACTCTCGATTTTTATATAGTACACCCTGTATATTATTATATTTTTGGAATCTACGTCATTTTCTGAATCCAATGATATAACATACTTTTTGATCTCCATTTTACTTTTGAATTTAGAATGCCTTCTCTCAACTGTAATTTCAGTTCCATTAGTCCCACAGATAAAAAATACGTATGGATAGTAGATTGCTTATTACTTAATTTTACTTTCAAATCGTATCTTAGTACCATTTATGATACTATTTGCAAAAAATTAGTGTCAGCTCTATAACCACATTGAGGGATTTCAACGCCCGGTAAGTAGAGAAACTTAATGTTTTTGACACCAACTCTATCTTTTATGGTTACCAGTCCATTAGAAATAATCGGGGATGGTCAAAGCACTCTAAATTCAAAATTAAAACAGAGTCCAAAAATTAATTTGACAGGTGAAATGTCTCTTTTATCGTTATTTCGTTATATGTTATATCGTTGGATTCAGAAAATGACGTAGACTCCAAAAATACGGTAGGTGGTACCTATTACTTCCGGTAAAACCGGAAGTGGAAAACAGGTAATTTTTATGCTAAAAGTAACCTTTAATAGGTACTTCCACCATACCAAATTTGAATATTGTATCTAAAAAATAAGGAGGGGTGGGAAAGACGGTATACCATGAATCTGTATCACACTGTATATTCCTATATTATTGTAATGTTAAGGGTCCATTCACTGTAGATTTGACAGACATGAATGCGGGGTCGGATTGAGAGGATGGGTGGCCGATGGGTGGAGACTTATATATTCCCACTACCGAATTATTAAGATTTCGGAGGTGCACGTAAAACCGAAGTAAAAAGGCACATGGAAATAAAGTTAGCCATTATTGCAAGGGTACCGGATTTGTCTTATAATTGCAACCAAATTTCTTTTTAATGTTATAAATTATATATTACGGGAAAGATCAAAAGATAAACAAGATCCCTATAGTAGCAAATTTTTGTTTAATACATGTATTTTAGAGAAAATAATTTTTGAAAATACGCTATTTTAGTACAAGATTGTTTGCCTGAAATTCTAAAAATAAAAAGAAATACCAAATATTGCTACTATAGGGACTTAGATTAAAGTCTTATCTTTCAATACTTTTTTACTAAAAGTCGCTATCTTTTATAGTTTTTTTTTAATTAGACACGAGACGAACGCCGATTTAGGGCTTATTTCGACCTAGTGAATGGACTCTTAAGTAACCAATATTCTCTACTGACTTAAAGTTTTTGTTAACATTTAACAAGTGTTACAGTTATCTGACAAGTTACTGTAAATTATTTTGTTTTAAAGTAATTCAAAAAAATTGGGGGCAGGATTCTAAAACATAGTAGCATTCTCGATTTTTTACTATTTCTATTTTTACTACTTATAAAGTCAACAATCCATAATAGTAAATTACACTGACTGATCTAGAACAGTAAATACATCACTTACCATTCAAAAACAATGTCCAGCAAAATCAAAAAAATAACTTTCTAAAAATGGTTAATAACAAATTAATCGTTCCTCCCCGGAAAATGCACCAAACTGTACATAAAAAAAGGAGACGACAGCAAGGATTGTATAAAACACGGAAATGCCTTGGAAACAAACATACATCTAGATATCAAAATTTCCTCAATAGCTATCAAAACAACTGAAACAATCAAAACCATATTTAAAAAATTTGAAAATAAATTGCTAATATTTTTTTAACTGATATTTTGCTGGACCCTGCAAAACTTGTTATAAGTACACCACTGCTAAATATATTTATTTATCTCAGTAAAACATTATTCTGAAACAGTCAAACATTATCTTCAATCGGTAAACTATCTTATATCTATCTTATTAGATGAATGATATCCTCATTAATACTTACAGGCAAATGAAACCTAAGCATATTATAGGTTATAGGTATATAAGCAAAATTTATTCACTTCTGATATCATCTTAGTAGTCTAAAAAAATAATAAATGAAATCAAATACATACTAATAAAAAACATTTTACCTATTACCATTGAAAGAGATATTTATTAAAAACGACTAAAATATTTATGTCATAGTTCCGAAAAAGAGAAAACGACGCAGCTACAGACATTGATGTTTCGAGGTTTTTACTGCTCGTCAGCGTACTATAGCTAAAGGAAAGGAATTTTTCTAGAATAAATTTGGCAACTCTCAATAATATGTATGTTCGGTCGGTGCAGACTGAAACACCTTGTATACAAGGTGATAGAAATTCCCTTCTATTCTTGGGGATCTCTGAAACAGTATGATGATTTTTTTTTTGTCTAATTAAAAGAAGTCTAATATGACTAGGTACATTATAGTCTAAGGAGCACATCAGACATTTTTGATGATTTCAATGAGTTGCTTTGTCACCAAATTTGAGTCCCTTGGACTCCTCTTTCAAAAAGTCTCAATCAATCTCAAATTGAGGAAACATCTTTAGTCGCATAAGAAGTAGGTATTTTATGACAGAAAGAAGTTGAGAAACATAATTTTAAGGGCCTCAAATCCAAGGACCGAATGACCATTGAAAATTCATTAAGTCCATTCCACTTATTAAAGTTCAAGGTTGCAAGTTTCTTGTTGTAACTCAAAAAGAGATAAATCGATTTTTATTTAGGGAATAGAATGTAATACTGACGTAGTTTTCCACATAACGCCAATACACTATACTGCACTAGACGCGCCTTTCGCCAACCAAGTTGGCATCATCTAGAAATGATTAAAACTCACTTAAAACTATTGAGTTTAATCATCTCCTTGGTTGGCGAATGGCGCGTGGTGTGCAGTATAGTGTTTTGCTGTTATGTGGAAAACTACGGCAGTGTTGTCTTCACACCAAAGGTTCCAACCCCTTTCAAGATATATCTAGGGAATACAATCAAAATACTTCGTTGACTCACCTGTATCATGCCCGAATATTTTGACACCATTAAGTGAAGACTTTGTAAAGGAATTGACTAGAAATGCCAATTGTATAATAAAAATTATATATCTATAGGTTTACTAAAAACGAATTTCCACAATCAAAATATTCTTCAATTAATTAAAAATCTGATCTGATCAATTTAGACTTGATCTTATTACATTATGATGAGATTTTTAATAACCTAGTTTGTCCAAATGCCCACCGACTCGCCGTCAAGGCTTTGGTGCGTGGTGTTTGCACACTGCTGACATCATATACTTCAGACTGATGTAGATACGCTCGAACCAAGCATTTTTTCTGCAATTATGAGAATTTTATTTAGAAAGTATCCCACAAATGCTCTGAATAACTATTTTTTAAAGGGAGTGGTTGCACAGAGGTGTTGTCGAGGACGAATGCACTATATTACCTACACCTTCATTTGTAAGTTCTAAGTAGGTACAATTCAAACTTACAAAATAATGTTGCAAAAAATACCGCCCAAAGTTCTTTGTCCTCGATAAATAACTCAGATATTTTACACAAGGAGCAACATATTGAAACAATGAAACTTTTACTGACATTACCAGAGAATACTGTTGATGTAGGCATATCAATTTATATAATTCTGCATTATAGAAGGTACATATACAGTGTATCCCAAAATTATGGAACAAAATTTATATTTTTTTCTAGTTTAAATTTAAAAAAATGCTGTAACATGTTAATTGGTATATAGAAATGGCCCCTTTTCTGCAATATTTCCTATTTTTTTAGCAATATTTGACGGAGCTACAATATTACCGATTTTTTTTAAATAGGATGCTCTATACTATAGAGCATCCTTTTATTTATTTATTTATTTATTTCAGTTACAATATCCAACGGGACAAAAGTCCCAGTTACAGGATAAGGAAAACATAAAACAGAAAACTTAAAACTATATAAAATACACGATAGTACACTTATAAACATAACATGACAAGTAAAATATACAACTAAATTTAAAGGAACTACAAGTTGGGAGGTACCAAAGTATGAACACAAAAAACGCTGATAAAAAAGAAAGAAAAACATGCAAATAGCAGCTAAGCAAACATACTTTTTATAAAATTAATTGAACATGAGAAAATATCAAGTTGATCTTCATACAGCTGGTAATTTGAAATCATTTGATAAAAGGGTGACGCAGAAAGTAAGTTGGTGCGTGCTATGGGCAAATATAGCACACGGTTATTATACAATCTAGAATTCAGTCTAGGTACACGATATATAATTCTTGAAACTAAAGACTGAGAACTTATTAAATTGTTAATAATTTTATAAAGAAATATAACTGAATACATTACACGTTTTTGATGCAAACTCTTTAAATTAAATTCAGATAGAAATGTTTCTTGAGGCACATCTTGCGGAGGATATACTCCATGTGTAATGATTACACTTCATTGTAATGAAGTGTAAGTTCTTTAAATATCTTCGCTGCACTCTTTCTAACAGAGTTACACCTTAGTTAGTCCTTTTTGAGGCATGTGGATTTATATAGATAGATAGATAGATTTATTGACCATATATACAACAGTACATTTAAGTCACAACAGTACACTATAAAAGAACATAAGACAAAATACTTGTGAGTCAATTGAATAAAAATTATGTGCTCTAAATAATTCATTTAAAAAAACTATTGTATTCTTTGACACTGTAAAACAAATGATCAAAGAGAAAATCCTTTGCCAACCTATAAAATGATCTACAATTCATGGACTTTATGTCAGCATGACTATGATAATTCAAGAATTTATTGTATAAGTTGACATCAAGTTTATTAGAATGTGACATTTTAATTCTTGAAAAACTAGGTATTAAATTCCCCCGGAACCTTGTGTTGTGATCATGTACATCAGAATGGAACCCTAAATTTGACAAGTTCTTATGTATCAGCAATAATGTCTCAAAGATGTAAATACAAGGCAATGGCAGAATCTTGTGTTGACTAAATAATGGTTTACAGTGCGCATCACATGGAGCCGAATCAAGGATTCTTAGTGCTGCTTTTTGCAGAAAAAATACTTTATAACTGTTAGTTGCATTCCCCCAAAGGACGATCCCATATGACAACACACTGTGAACCATAGCAAAATAAACCATTCTCATGGTCGCATTATCAAGGCTAGGTCTTAACTGACGCATGGCAAATAATTGGGATGAAAGTTTTTTCCAAAGGTCACTAATGTGAGCTTCCCAACTTAATCTGGTATCAAATGTAATACCCAGCAATTTTACTGGAACCGATGTACTGGTCCATCTGTCAGAACTGAACAAAATGTTTTTTGTTTTATTTATATTAAGTTTCAACATATTATTATTAAACCAAGTCTTGGCCCTATCAAGCCCTTCCTCACAATTCGTTTCAGCACCTCTAGCAAGCAGTGTTGTATCATCCGCATACAAGATGCATTTTATGTCTCCCAATGAAGGTGGCAAATCATTGATATATAATAAGAATAAAATGGGACCCAACACAGATCCCTGAGGTACACCACATGAAGTTTTAAGCAAATCAGAAGCATCATCATTGACAGAGACATATTGATAACGGTCTAGTAAATATGTTTTAAGGAGATTATTAACATTTCCACGAATACCATAGTGATTTAGTTTAGTTAACAATAGATCAACATTAACACAGTCAAAGGCCTTTGTCAAGTCGCACATAACTGCATTAGTATAAGTGCCTTGATCCAAGCCTTCTACAATATCATCCATCACTGCTAAGAGAGCCTGTATTGTAGAGAAGTTTTTACGAAAACCAAATTGTGAGGGAGAGATTATGGAATTAATGGAATTAATTATATAGTCTATAGTATAAATAGATAGCCCCTCTAAAGACGATTTTTTTTTTGTCATAGCCGTTAAAAAGTGTAACAAATTGTGTAAGAAGGAGTTAAATGAAAATTTTTATTTTATGGTATTCTGAGTTGTGAGTTAGTACACTTTGTCTCAATTGTGTGTGTACGTGTGCTGTCAGCTGCAGTTATTTGATTTTTAAAATTTGGACGGAAACAGGAAATGGACACAGAACCGTTTCAGATTAGCGGGTCAGAATACGTGTTGGAAGATATACCATCCGAATCAGAAAATCAGATCTTGGATGGCAAAAGATGACAGTAACTGGAGAATATGCATATTTCGTTGTTATGCACTATAAATAGTTTATTGTATTAGTACACAGTAAAAAAAGACAAATGGTAAAATTACTAAATGGTAATCGTAATTTGCTGCAGTGTTATTTTTAACACGAACTGGGTAGTATAATAACTAAACCTTTAGAACTCATATTACACGAACGATCTACCCGCCAAGTTTGTAGAAGTACTCATAAATTCTAGTAAAATTTACAAAACCGTGTGTTAAAAATGAATCAATCCGCCATAAATACGAAATAATTACACGGTGAATAATTAACTATTACACATTACCTTGTAAAATCTACTGTGTTAAATTACTTTTATGTAATGTAATAATACACCGATATGTCTAACACTGACAAGTGTGGACTATATACACACTGATGAGTGTTGATTCAGTGTTAAAATCAGTCGCATTTTTTTACTGTGTAGTGGTGAGAAACACACCGTAGTGCCCTCTTTGGGTCTTTGCTGCTATGTGTCTGACAATTATTGTCAAATTGACAGACTGATAACGACCTGCTTTTCCGCAAATGCCATTACAGCAGTGACCTCTATTGTCTTTTAAGGAAGACAATCCTACTTATTTATTTTAAGGAGATGCCGAAAATAAATAAACGATTACATAATTGTTTTTTTTGAAAAAACATTGATCTCATTTAGATGTTCCAAGAAATATATAGAAAATATTCTATATACTAGTATTTCGGCTTGTTAGGCCTTTTTCAATAGAGTAAATGTCTATTACTAAACATTTCCAAGCGCTTTTTCTTTATTTATTTGTTTACGAGCACCTACCCCCGATTGATCGTACCATCTGGTAAAGCCCGAGTTTTTATTACCTTTTCTAAGAAGGGCAAGAGTGTAAAATATATCTGATCATTGGAAATACAAGGATTTATAATTAAAGATTTTTTAATTTCTAATTTCTCTAACAGATCTAAGCGCTTTCCTTTTTTTTTCACGATGCAGTACCTTTACATTTTTCTGATCTATAAATTGATTGTTTTCTATACAATGCGTCGAAAATCCTGAATTTTTTGCGTTATTTAATATGGATTTTTTATGTTCATTTACTCTAGTTTCAATTCTTCTACCGGTTTGACCCACATACACGGCATTACAATCCCAGTTAGTTAATTTGGTATACCCCCGATTGTTTTAATTTATTAACCCTTTCTTTGTTGTTTATCAAAATCCTCCCAATAGTACGCTTGTTGACACTAATCGTTTTACACCCGTTTCGTTCTATTCTGGGAGCTATTTTTTTGGTATAACTTAGGAGGTGATTAATATAACTATAGATGTCTTCTTTATCCCGAATATTGTAAAACTCCCGACGAATTAATTTCCTCCTTTTGTTTTTTTTTGCCATGCTATCTATCTGTTTTTCTTTATATCCGTTGTTTCTTGCAATTTGTTTGATTGTACTTAATTCTTTTTCAAAATCTGCTTTTTCTAGCGGAAACATTAAAAGCCTATGTATTTAAACTATGGAAAACCGAGTTTTTACATAGTTTAATACATAGGCTTTTAATGTTTTCTATATATTTCTTGGAACATCTAAATGAGATCAATGTTTTTTCAAAACAATTATTTTCACGATGTTTCATAAAGAACCATCCGCTTCGAGTATCCACTTTAATAAACTATTACATGTGGCGACTCCTATGGAGATGCCGATGTAATGCAATGCCAGTCGGGGCACATTTACCGTGGAGTAGGTGTTTTCGGCATCTCCTTCAAATAGTTTATTGTATTGTTTTGCTTTTATATATTATTTTTTTGGTAATATATCAGTTTTGTAAATGAAGGTATTTATGGCAAGGTTCATTGCATTGTATGAATTATGTCTTGATTTCAATTAGCATACAAAAAATCAAGTAGTCTTGAACAACTACTTGATTTCAACAAGTACCTACTTGAAATATATAATCAAACTACTTGACATTGCATTCGACTAAACATTACTTGATTTGACTTAACTTGATCTCAAATCAAGTCAAGTCAGTGTTACACTGATAGTAATTTTGATGAAAGAGATATTGATTATTTTAAGGATACCTATATATTGGGTAAATGTATATAGGGTTTATATTGTCCATTTCAATATTTAGTAATTTACTACCGCACATTTTATATTTGTATATAGGTACGTTTTAATATTTCACGATTTCATGTAACAATAACGAGCGTATTACAAATTGGAAATTTAAAAAAGAATCCTAGAAAATCAACATTAGGTACAAAAATTACCCATAGACTTAACCTTAGCTTGTCAATCAACTTCGTGTAAATACATTAATCAAAAAGCTTTGTTATTACCGACTCTATTTTATCTCGATACAAATCTTGATTTTAGTAAAACTCGGATATATTTAGGTATATCAGTCTTACATTTTTTAATTGCAACATATAAGTTTCCAATCACAAATATGTTACGCAAGAACTTTTGATCTTGTAAGTAATATGCGATTGCGGAAGTAAATTCAATATCTGTACCTGCAATATTTCGCCTTCGAAGGCCACGGACTCGAAAAATTTGAATGATACATCAGGCAAGTAGCGCATACGTTTACCTAAACTATTCTTACTAGTCATTCTGCTAAATTGAATGCATTAAAAATCATAAAAAGTATTAAGTATGTTAATGTTAAATAGTTCACTCTATTTAATGACCTTTACGGAACGGTTAATGTTACTTTCATTGCTGTTTAATTTAAATGCGTTTGTCAATTGATATTCATAAATGAAGGTGTATCTAATAAACGCATAGAACTGGAATTTAGAGGTGGAGGTACATTATTATAATGCAAGTAAGTCTCGTTTATTTCGAACCAAGTAAAGTATATTGATATATATATGTCTATGCCAGCAATCAATTTTCCCTTCTTTTAGCATAGATACTTACTACTTAGATAGATATAGATAGATATTTTTATGATGCTCCTTGTAACCGGGATATCAAAAATTATCTTGGTCAAGGGTGGTTGTGGAATGTAAAACGTGTGTCTTACTTTAAATTTGAAATAATTATGTCACTGTCACACTGACATCATCAATAACCTACAAATTTCATACCTATTTATTTCAGTTGTAAAACAATAATGAACTACAAATTATGAAATAACGGTTTTAGTAACAAGAAAAACTAGATTACAGTAATTGTTGGAAATGTCCCCCGTTTTGTTCGATGCACAAGTTGACGCGCCTCCTCATGCTGTGAAAAGTGTTTTGCAACATTTCTGGCGTTATGGTTGCACATTGCTGAACAATTCTTTGTTGCAGTTCTTGCAAATTATTTACCGGAGTTGCGAAAATCTTGTTTTTTAAGGAAGGAAATATAAAATAGTCCATAATTGTCAAACAAGGTGATCTCGGAGGAAATTCAACTTTTGTATACAAACTTATCAGCCGGGCATCAAAAAACTCGCGGAGGAAAGCAATATTTTCTCGTGTAGTATGTGCTGTTGCACCGTCATGCTGGAAATAACCGTACCGAAGTTCATCATCGTTTAACTGTTGCACAAATTCAGCCAAAAAGTTGTATCTGTACCTTTCTGCGTTGACGGTGAAATCGAAAAAAATTGGCCCAATTATTTTTCTGTGAGAAACTGCCATTCAAACACCAATTTTTGAGCATGTAGTGGCGATTCAGTAAAAACATGAGGGTTATCATTGCTCCACATTCGCATATTTTGAGAATTGATGTATCCCGAAAGGTGGAACCACGCTTCATCAGAAAAAAAAGTTAAGTCCAGAAGATCGTCATTCATTAAATTATTGACAAACCAATGGCAGTAAGCAAGGCGTCTAGGGTGGTTTGCGGGCAGAAGAGCTTGATGTGCTTGCATCTTATATGGATGCATGTTCAAGTCTTTCTTTAAAATCTTATGACATCTTCCATAAGAAAGTCCAATTTCCTGAGAAAGACGTTTCAAAGGTTTTGCAGGCTCCTCTTCCATACGTTGACGAACGTCATTGACAACTTCTTGTGTACGAACTCTTGGTCTACCAGCACCTTTTTTATGAGTCACACAACCAGTTTTCAATACAATTTGTAAGGCACGCATAAAAATTGTCCGGTAATATTGCCACGTTTGGGAAGTGCTCTCGAAAATTGTCCAAACACAAACGTTGACTGTATTGCCAATTTCCATTAACTAGCGCACCCGTTCGAAAATAGGCTTCAATCATGAAAATTTTGTGCTGTGTGGTAAGAGGCATGATTCAAAAACTGGATTAGAAAATTTCAGCACAATGACTTGACAGATTCTGACACAACAAAACATATTCAAAAATTTAAAGTAAGACACACGTTTTACATTCCACAACCACCCTTGCCCAAGATAATTTTTGATATCCCGGTAAAATACTCAGAGAGTGTAGAACGAGTCACAAAGCAAAAAATAGGTAATCTTACAAGAAACAGTATAAAACAAACAAAAAAAGATCTTAAATCTTAAAACCAAGCCAATCAAAAAGTAAAGAAAACACATTAAAAAATTATTACTAGTAACAGAACAAAATCCAAGTAACCGCAATTAAAAAAGTAAATATAGGTATAAATATAATAAAAACGTAATACAAAGAACATTAAATTACATATTTACATAGGTACTTCTAAATTATAAAGTATGTTCTCTATATTCTGAAATTTCTTACAAATGATTGCATGCCATTTGAAAACTTTGAGGTGAAAAATATTGTAAAAATTATTTTAACATAAAAACCAATTTATCAAAAGGCCAGAAACTTTAAATATACAGTTTGTCTCACTATAGCTATACGGGGTGAATTTTTAATGCGTTTTTCTTCTATAACTCCGTTGTTATTAGAGATAGAAAAAACTCCATGAAATAGAAAGAAGGGGAAGACAAAATAATATCACCATATTTTGTGTGAATCAACCAAAAAACTTACTCCAGTAAGCGTCTGTGAAGAATTACAGAAAAAAATTTACCCAGTTGGAATATCAGAAAACTGTCCAGTAAAAGTTGTTTCAGTTTTTCAGTTTTTGCTTTCTTTACACCCTGTAAAACCCAGCAGGTTCATGGATTGAAAAACAAAACCTGAATCCGCAAAATTATTAAACTGTTCAAATTCTAACACGGCATTTTTTTATGAGTACCTATAATACCACAAAATTAAGAATATGTATAATGACACAAATACACATAGTTCAGGAGGCGCAATAATTGTTTTTCATTTTGGGCCGATAGTCGTAATTTCAAACAGCAGTCAAAAAGTTTAACTGGACACTTTTGCTGCTACCAAATATTAATGACAGGTTCCTATTATAAATTCATACGAACAGTAACGGATTTTAACCGCTCATTTACATTATTGTGGGCAGGTGTTATAAATAACACCGGAAGATTCTTGTAATTACATGTTTCAATGTTATGGTTAAGTTTTTTCCTTCTGTTACATTCAAGCGTAGGCAGATTATCATTCACTTGAATGAAAAACATCATTTGGTTTTCATTACACTTTTTTCATTTACATTTATTAGATTCTTGCCACCCTTGTAAATCTAAATATATATTAATACTGTCGCGTCATATACAGGGTGTAAGAAGAATAATGTACCGGACTTCGAGGGGTGTTACAACATCTAAAAATAAAAATAGAAGTTCCTATGTCCTAAAATGGCTCCTAAGGGAGTACAGCCCTTTAAAGAATGTATAAAAATATTGGTTTTCATTAATTTTTAAGAACAGTCGCAGACCGATTTGATATTCTGGCATAAACTTTTATGCCAAAGCGAATGGTGATAGTAAAAAAGGGCCGTGACAGTTCTTAAAGGGTAGTTTTCATAAGGGTAGATATAGTGTACCTAGATTTATAAGGGTAGAGGGTGGTTTTTCACAAACCTTTTTTATCTAAGTGAATGCAATAGTTTGAACATTAGATGTGAAAAATTACGACTTTTTACGTAAAAAATATTAATCCGCTACAATAAACTATTTTCGAGATATTTTGCGTTTGAAATTTTCAGTGCACTTACCATAATTGGCTAGATCACGTCGTCTTGCCCCTACTTCTTGACGTGATTTATCCGATTATCCACTTATATACAGGGTTAGTCACTATAGTCTGATAACTTATTGTGATTTTATTATTGAAATTACAAAAAAGTTTTTAATACAAAAGTTTTAGCTTTTTTTATGAATCTTTATAATACTGTATTAGAAAAAACAATTGAATAACGGAAATCACTAAATTAAAGAAGAAACTTAGTGCATACTTAGCTTCGTTACATTTTTCTCTTTTCAAAAATATATAATATAATTGATTCAGAATTTTTCCACATATGGCAGTTTAAAACTATTTTTGAAAAAACAGAAGGAAAATTTATGTCTGGCGGATCGCAATGACGAGGCACGCGAAACAAACAAATGACTTATCCATTTATTTTTCAAGTATAATAATAATAATGTGAATACAGCTTCTGTCAATATGAATGTCAATATGTCAATATGTGAATAAACTTCTGTCAAAGTAATTTGTTTGTTTGGAATGACTCGTCCCCAGCCACTGCTATCCGTCAGACATAAATTTCCCTCCTGTTTTTCAAAAATAGTTTTAAACTGACATAATATGTGGAAAAGTCCCGAATCAAATAGTAACATATATATTTTTGAAAGGAGAAAAATTTAACGAAGCTAAGTATGCACTAATATATAGGGTGTGTTTATATTATAATTCTTGGAAATAATTTACTTGGAAAGAGCCTCACAACACACAGGTACGCATCACATGATAACGCTACCAAAATGACTGCGCCAAGGCCAATGTTCCTCAAATCTGATGTATGCGCAAGCGCTCTACTCGTTTAACGGTTGCAATAAAATATTTAATTGCAGAAAATAAATTTATTTCTGAGAAGTAAATTTTTAGTTCTAGAATTAATCGTTGGATTTACATAATAGAATCCTTAATATAAAATATTTATTTAATTCAAGTAACAAACTGTACAGTTTTTACAATTTCTTGGTATATTCTCTTTACATAGAAATTTTGAAGATTATAATTATTTATCTGTAATAAATTTAATAGGCAAATATAAATAATTAATAGTTTCAAAAATCTATAGCATACTAGCGGTTTTAAGCAAGATTTTTCCTCAGTGTGCTTAAATTGAACTAATTAGACATAATGATTCGTCAACTATTATAAATATTCAGATAAAATCGTTTCGCCAAATCAAGTGAACCATGGCAAAGAATCTGCAATAGATTACGTTCCTCCCTATTGCAAACAGGTTAAGGTTAACCCTAGCAAAAAATGTCTTTTAATCGCTGCCTCTAGCTGTTATTTTTTTACCTCTGGGGCACGGCATACTTCAAATATTCACCGTGGCAATGAATCTACGAAACCTTGGACACAATGCGACAGAAAGCCAATTTAATAGAAAATACGTACGTAACCAAGGCTCATGTACCCCCTTGCAGAATGCATTGTATACTCCATTTAATCCAATCACGTGTGGGATCGGTATTAAAAATATTGGTACTGTTACATTTCTAACAAAACGGGTGTATAGGGTGTGGTGTCCGTATATATAGCAGTTATTTTCGTACCGTACCATAACTTTAGTTTCCCTCTAAAATAACAACATGTTTGTAAAACTGGTAAGTAGTGATTTTATCTTGAAAAATAGTGCAAGCGCCAGAATTTGGAAGATTTATCAGTGACAAGGACTTTACTAGTGATTTACATGTGTGCGGCTTACGAAGAAGTGGTGAAAAACAGACAGTAATACGGATATAATGCGTTTCGTGCGGCTGAGTACTCATCAGCAGCGGATGTGATTCAGACAAAGCGGAAAACATGTTTTCATTTACTGTCAGGACAAAAAGCATATTCTACAAAGGATTATCGTGCATTCTCACGCTCTTTGTCATTTATTTTTGTATATAGATGTTTTCTCTATAATTTTTTTTAAGAAAAGTAATTTTTTTGTTTTTAAAAATTAAAAAACGGCAGTTCTGTTTTCAAATTTCTATATTACTGGTATTTTACAATATTCTCTATTAAATATTGAAAAGTTTTCAATAAAATGTATTATAATTTCGATTGATAGTTCGACTTGTACCCAGATCTCTCTATATTTAAATTTTGTGAGCTGTAATTGAACTGATCTGAAACGCTTGATAATTTGTATTAATTACATTATTTTCAATTGAAGATATTCGGGTATTGGATTGAAAAATATTTATATTATTTCTGGCTTCCATTTATAACATTTTAATCCTATAAAAAATCGTTACCTATATTGTAATAAATAACGAAAACCAATTAAGTGTTACGGATCGTTGAAAGTAACTACTTACTTCCATCTACCTTGAAAATACAATGAGAGCACTTTATCAGTGACAGTGAATCTTTCTTTAGCCGCTCTAATACTGAAGCAAAATTTTCCACTTAAATACTTAAAATATCCACTTAAACTGCCAAACATTTTTCCTGGTGTGAAAAAAATTTTACTTAGTATGACTGTTCTACTGTTTTATTTGTTTAGTTTTGTTTTATATGACAAAATTTGCACAAAGTAATATTTTATTCAAGTTGGTTAACTACAACTTGAACCTTCTTTGGATATATCTGACCGTCACTAACTTGAATCCTGTTATAATATTGAAATCAGATGATATAATATTCAGGCAACGCGTCAAACAATGGCATCTTAAATGTATTTCATTAAAATATTAGGAAGATATTATAACGTATAATAAAAACAAATCTGTAGCAATAACATTATCATTAATGGAGTTAATTGACCAATTAACAGACTTATACAAAATGTTAACAATTAATGGGAAAATTCGTACAAATAAGCAACTAAAAGATTATTTTAGCGTGTTTTATTTTTAAATCAAGCATTCGGGGATAATTATAAGCATTCAGGCATTTCAGCGCTGCCTGAATAAGCAATATTTAGGCAGTGGTATATTCTTGTTCCACTCTATACCGAGTGGAACAAGAATAGGGTGTCTGCAAGTATTTGAAGTGAAATTTCATAAATTTTTCAGGTTTTCGTTGACTTTTTCAAGTCTTTTCTGATTTTTAACACTATTTCCTAGACAGAAGCAAATTTAAATTCGTTTCGCTTTATTGGACGTTCCATAGTTTTTATTAAAATACCTTGAAGTTCACTCATGTTTTCTATACTTTTTGGCACAGCATATTCTATGACAGCTCCAGATTCCAGATTTTTCAGGTTTTAACCAGTCGCTGAGAACCCTGAAGAACTCTCTCACACTCTCCATTTTCTTTTAGTTTTGGCAAGTGTACCTGTGGTACCAAGTGCCTGTGGTATCAAGAATTACACACAAAAACTAACAAAAGACCGTCAATTACTTCTGATTTTAATAAGAGTGACCTCAACTCAACATTTTTCCATATTTGGATGAAAACGATACTCATTGTCCCGTTGGAAGATCCTCTGGTGATCATTATCTCCTTACTATCTCCTTACATCATACACCAAGTCCAATTTAAAATTTGGAAACTAAAGACACTTCCGACCAAACTTGAAATAGTTAAGTCTTTTATGATGTCATAACGATTTATTCACGGAAACAAATTAATTACATATATTCAACTTCGTAAGGTGATATTTAGGGCCCATTGTACAAACATGAATCAACTGAATGTTCTGAATGAACTGAGTTCTGATGTCTAGGAAACAATTATTGAAACAATAGTTTCTATGACAGTAGAACTTAGTTCAGTTGATTGCTGAACCATGTTTGAACAATCGGCCCTTAAACTATAAGCAGAAGTAGTAATAGAGTAGTAGAGCAGGTGATATGTCCGTTAAATATTCGGCGCTCTTCCTGGGGGAGTATAATTGTTGAGCAAGGGAGAAAATTAGATTATAGTTAACACTGATGTAGTATTCCACATAACACCAAAACACTATACTGCATTCGACGCGCGTTTCAGCAACCAAGTTGGCAACACCTGGATATGATTAAAGCTGTCGTAATCAGTCAGTGTTATCTTCGCACCAAAGGTTCCAACCCCCTTTAAGAGTAGATCATAATTACCTCACAGGTTCCCAACACACGAAATTGTAGACTAATCAAGACTTTCTCTTGATTTTAGGCCGTATTAGCTTGCTCGCTGGCAGCAGCCAACGCAGTATGGAACGGACCCCTCGCGGGAGGCCAACCAGCCGCCCTCTACCCCGCTGGAGTCAGCCCCCAGGCTTGCCCCAACTTCCCCAACTGTGCCAACCCAGCCGTAGCAGCCAACCCCAACCAAGCAGCTCCCCAACAGTGGGGACAACAACCACAGCCCCAGTGGAACCAAGGTAACAACCAATGGAATCAAGGCAACAATCAACAATGGAATCAGGGCAACCAGTGGAACCCACAACCCGTTCCCCAGTACAACAACGATGCTACCCAGAGGTTGAACAGGGGAGAGTATATCGGTGATGGTGATTATCACGGAGAAGGTCTCGCTGAAGCCCTTGCCCCAGGTAATTTAGCTTTTGTTCAGGTCAAGGTCCTAGAAAGAAAACAGGCAAAGTAATAAATTTATTTCACTTTCTTGTCCCTCAAGATTGGTATCAAGCAAATCATTGATTGTGAGCCATTTTTTACTAAAAACATTAATTCAAACATCCATAATAAAATAAAATTCACGTTTCGAAATACATGTGTTACAAACAGTAATTATTTAATCTAAATGGAAATATTAAAATACTGTAATTTATAGACTAGGTCTTTGACCATACTAGTAGGTATAAAATGATATTTCTCAGAACCCGTGAGATCTAGTGAAGAATATCATTCAGTCAAATAAGTTCAGTTTATCCAGAACATCAGTAGTTCATCTGATCTGAGTAGATCTATCAGGTTCACAAAATATTTGAAAAATCCCTTCTATAATTATTCCCTTTCTGGTCTATCAAGACCAACAATTTTTCAATGTGATTTTTGCTTTTCTTAAATTTTAATGAAGATGCTTATGACACAATAAGTACCTACCTATATTGAATAAATCTCTTTATTAAATACTTAGTGACGAGTCTAATAAAACCTTATTGAGTACATGTGTCACATATGTATCATTATATTTACTTATAATACTTATGTAATTATAGTTTAAATGAAATATTAGTACATATTTATTCTGAGAACAATAATTTCGACATTTATAGCTGAGAAGTATTATATTAAATAGTAAATACAGGGTGAGTCAACGAAAAGTTTCATCCTCGATTATCTGTTGAAGGATTGGTTTCTATGGAAAATACTCGGACAGGTCGATTTTTATTTGAAGGAAGACATATTTTTATATTATTGACATTTATACGGGTTGCCCCAAAAAGAAGAGGTTTACTACAACTTGTATTTTTTAAATGAAACGCCCCGTGAATTTTTACAGATTAGAATATTCCTCTTACGAATACATTGATGTAAAGTTTGATGAATATACCTCTAATAGTGATGCAGATATACGTAAAAGAATCTTCCATAAGCCTAATAAGTTAGGAAGATAGTATTCGTTGCTAGGCTATAAACACTACAAAGTCTTTCTCCAACAGATTGTTTTTATGTAACCATTTACGGTCATACCTCCCTCACTATTAGAGCTATATCCACCAAACCCTATATCAATGTATTCGTGAGAGAATGTTCTAACCAAATATGTATCCTGTAAAAATATATACAGGATGTTCTCTTTAAAAAATACTTGTTGCGGTAAACCTCTCCTTTTTAGGACATCCTTTATGAATGTTAATAATATAAAAATGTCTTTAAAAATGCCCTTCAAATAAATATTGACCTGTCTGAGCATTTTACATGAAAACCAATACTTTGACAGTTCATCAATGTCAAAGGATGACATTGATTAACTTTTCGTTGACTCATCTTGTATACCGTATTATATTGGAAAAGGAAATGATGAAAATCGGAATAACAATAGGAAAGGAAGAATACATGTGTTTCAACAATAATCATATAATAATATTCAATCTCAAAAACATTTGTTAATTTATAATAATAATTGCTCTTTTTCTTATTATTATATATCATGCAATACTTAACCACTTTATTCACAGCCGATATCTAAAGTCGGTTGTGATTTTACTAAATTGCAACACAACTTTTAACTTTTATTGAGACATTGACCAATCGAATTCTAATTTCTTACGGTATTAGTCCAACCTTTATCGAGTAAATTACGTCAACTGGACTGTGATCTAGTATATTATGATCCTATAAACTGCTAATTTATAGACGATAAATAGTGTCATAAATAAAGGTGTTATGAATGTTATGATGCAGTCGAACATAAATGATTTTATTTTCTATTGATTCTTCTTCTTTATGGGGGTCGGTTCCTCAAAAGCAAATCCCAAAGCACTCCGCCGTTGAGTGACGATTACTCACTCAACGACTCCGCCTACAGCATCCTATTGATTTTCTTTTGAGCGACCATCTGTGTCAATTTCGTTTGCATCCCCGGTGTACTAGAGTTTCTGCCAATCTTATGTTCCAAAAATACCAAAAATCTGTCAGTAACTACCGGTGTATAGCCGAGGTTTACTCAAGCCCATTTGCTCTACAATTCTTTTTTCTGAAGGACCCTCTACATAGGATAGGATTTATCACAACCAAAAATCTGTCACTAACTCCCGGCCTATATTCCTGAGCCGAGGTTTACTCATGCCCAGCTTTCCACAATTCTTTTCTCCGAAGGACGCTCTAAAAGGCATACTAACTAAAATCACAACCAGAAATCTGTCACTAACTGTCCCGAAGGGACAGTATTCCTGAGCCGAGGTTTACTTATACTCAGCTTTCCACAATTCTTTCCTCCGAAGGGCCCTTTGAAAGGCATACTAACTAAAATCACAACCAAAAATCTGTCATTAATTCCTGGTCTAAGGTCCTGAGCCGAGGTTTACTGATGCCCAGCTTCTCCACAATTCTTTTCTCTGAAGGACCCTCTGCACAGGATAGGATTTTAGACAGCATACAGACTAAAATCACAACCAAAAATTTGTCCCTAACTCCCGGCCTATATTCCTGAGCCGAGGTTTACTCATGCCCAGCTTTCCACAATTCTTTTCTCCGCAGGACCCTTTGAAAGGCATACTGACTAAAATAACAACCAAAAATCTGTCAGTAACTCCCGTCTATATTCCCAAGCCGAGAATTCCTCATGCCCAGCTTCTCCACAACTCTTTTCTCCGAAGGACCTTCCATGAGTGCCTTCCCATGACTGACTGGCCTGGTGTCGACACTGAGACTGAAGTTCTAACTATATTCTATGTTTTATAATTGCTTGGTTTTTGGATCTTTTTGCGTACCTCTGTGTAAATATAAGACGTATCTTCTTGACCTCATAGTTTCTGTAATAGGTGTGTACCCTATTTTTTTTAATTTACCTCAAACTTTTTCTGAGTTATTCGAGTCAAATTTGGTGCAGTAACCAAATTAAATTTAAAATTATGAACTATACCACCTTTTGCAGGAACTCATTCTTTCCGTAAAAACTATCCAATAAATCGGATCATCAATTTATAACCCTGCAACTAAAAAACACCCGGTATACAGTCTGACACTGATTCATGGTATACCCCTCTTTCTCCCCTAATTTTTTAAATAGAATTTTCAAATTTGGCATGGCAGAGGTACTTATTAATGGTCACTTTTTAATTTGGCCACATAAAAATTACCTCTCTGTTTGTATTTTACTTTTGAATTTAGAGTGCGTTAACTATCCCCGATTAATTCTATTGGACCATAGCAACCACAAAAAAATAGAGTTGGAGTCAAAAATATTCATTTCACGGCGTTAAAATTCTTCAAAGTGGTTATGGAGCTGAAACTAGTTTTTTTTTAAATAGTACCAAAATCATACTAAAGTACCATTAGAAAGTACAATTAACAAGCAATCTATCCATAAGCTTATTTTATCTGTGGGACCAACAGAACTGAAACTACAGTTCAGAAAAGGCACTTTCAATCCAAAAGTAAAATAGAGTCCACAAAGTAATTTGACAGGTGAAATGCGACTTATAATATATCGTCGGATTCATAATATGACGTAGATTCAAAAAATATAATAATATACAGGGTGTTCTATAGAAAAATCGAGAGTTGGTATTGCTTCCGATGAAACCTGAAATGGAAAAGACAATTTTTATGTCAAATAAGTGACCTTATAAGTACTTACTTCCGTCATGCCAAATTTAAAAATTGTATCGAAAAAATAAGGGAGGAAAGTGGAGTATACCATGAATCTGTATCACACTGTATAGTAACTTTATATAATTTTTGTTTATTATTTAATAATTTACTATTCTGTTTATAATACACTGCGAAACGTATTTACTTAAGATTTTATAGTATTATTTTACGATATTACAACGTTTATTTTTTATTTATTTACTATTTTTATAAACTGTTATTATTTTTCAAGGTTACGAAAACCGTGGAGGATGGAGCCCAAGCCAAAACAACTACGGTCCCCCACCCGGCGCCCAACAAGCCCATGGAGTAGGTCAAATCCCCGCTGGAGTCAACGCCCAAGCGTGCCCCAACTACCCCTTCTGCAGCTAAGCGAGCTCTTCTACAGCCAGCTGACAACATGTTGTCATATCATTCAACATCTGTTTAAAAATAAAGATTCTCTGAAATCAGAAACTGTGTACAGTAAACATGAGTTGCTTCTGTACCAACATTTGGCAAATATATTTTTTTTTTATCAAAGTTTTGTATGTGTATGTTGTATATAATAATAAGTAATAAAATGTCCCAAATTTAAAATGCTTCTTCATTTCAAAATTTCGTACTGAAAACCTTTTTTGAAAATGTTAACAGTTAATAATTTTACTTTATCTTATATCATATTTTATCAAATTTCAATTTATTTTTAAATCTAAAACAAATAACAATTCCACTAGAATTGTTTTTCAAACTATTGAGACTAGATATGGGTCTTTAGTTTTATTGGTCACAAAATAGAAGCTTCTTCAAAAACACATTGTACCTACCCTTAGACCCATTGATTAATGAACAGAAAGCTTAGGTTTTTCGTTTTGTGCATTCCTTTCGTAAATGACAAGGATAAATCAAATAATCCAAAAGTTAAATTACATGTCAAAATTGGTCACGGGATTTCATATATAAAATATATTCATATAGGTACCTCGATTTATAAAAAAATGTACAGTTCTAGAGTCTAAGTATTGTCCCTCAACGGTTTAAATTCATTCTTTAGGTCGGTACCATTAATTTATGTTCCATCGATCTAACAACCTTGACTAGCTAATGGATATACAAGTTACGGTCAATAAGCCAAAAACAGATATCCGCGGTTCGTTTTTCTTTTCTTTGTGCATGTCTCAGATTGAAGGGTTCGTACCTACATATTCTCTTCTATCGCTTTCCTATCAAAAAATCGTTTCTCTGAGTGCATATTTATTCATTTGTCCTTATATTACCTCATTTATCACTTGTTTGTTACCAAGGCACACTCCTTTTTCACAGAACCACTACCATAATTTATTTTGCACATTAATGCATACTTACTTTTTACCTTTGTACTTATGTGTCGTTTTTAGAACATAAATATCCCCGGTCCAAACAATCTCCTACACCTCAAGAAAATCCAGTTCTTTTTTTTACTCGGCACGGCAAAAACCGTAATTTTGAAACGTGTTGCGTTTATTGTTGTTTGTTCGCTTTGTTCAAATAAGTATATCATATCCGCAAATCGGCGGCAGGTAGCAACTTTTACTTTTACCCTTTTAACCTTAGCCTTGAGTTGTCTTGGGCGACCACTGAAGGAATGTCTTTGGCTGCCGTGTGACATTTACAGAGCTTTAATTTATAATTAGTTCAGTAAAGCATGATGCAAGTAGGTATAAAATTAAAACCTCGAATTAGACTTATGCTCCTTTTTCCGTATATAGGGTGAGTTTGAATAAAATGAGGCGATCCTTAGTATCGGTAGTATGACGACATCAATCAGGGAGTGCAACTCATCAATACAAATTAACAATAAGGGTGGAAAAATGTTCCGCATTGTATCAAAAGGAGATTATTAATTGAAATATCAGTGAGGTCAATGGCAGGTCGAAAACACGTGTAATAATACCTACCTACTCTAATATACTCAACCTGCTAGTGGCTTCGAAGACATTTTATAAAAAAAATTAGACACAATGGCCTTTAAAACATTTTTTAACCCAGTTTAATATCCTACCAAGATACTTAGAGCCTCATTTTTCTATACTGAGAGCTTCACTCGTCTTGATTGCATTTTGACAACTTCAAACAACGAAAGCTTGTTTAGTTCAAAACTCGATTCATAGGAACACTCTGTATTTACTTACTCTAAAATATTCCATTACTGACAGCCTGTGGATGAACTATTTTTTTTTTTTTTTTGAGAGTGTGGCACACTCATTTAAAACTAAATAGGTAAGTAGGTTTCCCCTGATAGTCTTTCTTCCAATAAGTAAGGCCCAACCTAATATAAGATCATTAGATTCCTTTCTGTTTATTTAATGACAGCGGTTTTGATAAGGACTAAGGATTTTCAGTGCTGCCAGTGGCGGCTCGTCAGGGGAGGCAGTGCCTCCCCTGTAAAAATTACAAAGAATTCCAATTTTTAAATACATAATATTTACTAACAACTAATAAATATATTAATAATATCCACTAATATATAATGTAAACGTAATAATGTAAAATGTAAATACTGGTGTTCCCGTACTATTATTTGAAATTATTTCCAATCACAAACGACCCAACGCCATCTATGGTCATTCTTGGGCGCCTCAGTAAAAATTACCACGGTCTGCTAACTATTTGGTTTGTAACGCGAGTAGCGCTGGTAAGCCGAAGAGTCACAATTCACAACAGCCGTCTTTCGTCTTTAAGACGGCTGCGGCCGAGGGTGCCCGACCGGAGGCATAAGTATGAGATGCCTCCTTTGAACCGATGTTTTCGGATAAATGAATCCGATATGCTCATGCGTGTGAGATCTGAACACGTGCTTTTTGAATAAAGCTAGAGACAAGTGGAGGCAAGACCGCCCACTACTCCCATCCTTTCCCTCTTAGAAATTTGCGGGAAAATAAGCATGTACGGATGAAGATTGAAGACGTTTGCATACTATGTATAATTTTTTGATAATCAAATAGGTATTAAATATTACTTATTATTTACTGTTACCTATTTTAATATTATTTAAATAATTTTTGTCGAGATTTCTAGCAATCGCATCAAAAAAGGGATATTTGTCTAACGAAACCTATTTCTTTAAGCAAATATTTTTCCTCTGGGAATTTCTAAGTTCTAATTATAGGGCGTTTGACCTTGAAAAATGAAAAATTTTCGCCTGCGGCGCTTTTTTTTTCGTACACCCCTCATACCCACCCGAATCTCACCACCCACCACTGATTTATCTATGCCTCCCCGAAAGAAAAATTCACGAGCCGCCACTGAGTGCTGTACCTACTAGTTGTTTACTAGTCTATTACTCTATTACTATTATCTATATCATATATCACTAAAATAAAACTTTATCCTTGAAATTTAGGTACCCTAACTAAGTAGGTAATTATATTTTTGTCGAAATTCTTTCATTTTATTTTCATTTTTTACTATTGTTTAATAAATTGGCTTATTTAGGTAAGTTACGTTTAAATTATAATTTTTTTAGATTCAAACGTTAATATCTAGAAAACTGTATCTATAGGATTATGAAATAGCATACCTACCTATCATTTGGAAGCTTATTAAATGTAGAATTTATATAGGTAAGTTATTCAATACAGGGTATTCCATTTAAAAATTTTACGAATAAAATCAGTTTGCGTATTGTGACCAGTTGACCACCCTGTACATAATGAGGTATTGAATGACGAACTGACTAGGGTTACAAATTACCTTATAGGAAGTATCTTGTAGCGCCATTTTTTTTATTCATCTGTTTTTGCTGCCTCACGAGGTGCAGGCAATAGAGGCATTTTTTTATAAAATATTTTTTTCTCAAAAACCACTAATGCCAGACCTTCATAACTTATGGGAGTGGCAACTACTTGTCCTTAATCTTTTAAAAGCCAAATATACGGAGTGTTACTTTTAAAAAATATATGTTTGGATAATAAATTTATTTAAATCATCCTGTACAGTGCAAAATAATTTTAAAATGTGCTTTCCGATAACATTCAGAACATACGGCATTAAAATATTCATGGAATTCTTTAGTAGATTGTCTAAATTACAATCCAACGATAGAAGGCATTGGTCAGTGCCTCAGCAAGTGTAATAGTTGCTTCAGAAAGTATTTCTCGCTACTTATTTCCTAAGGATAAGAAACTGTGTTTGAAGTGGAAAAATGCTTTAAAAATTGGAAAAAGACTATAAAAAACATTACTCCTTGTATGTTAATTTGCAGACAACATTTTGTGGATAACGATTTTAATGTAGTATGTTAAGAATTTACTAATGTTTTGTGGATAATGATTTTTTTAATAATTGGCCTTTATTGTCTAACACCGGCATAGGTATGTGAAAATGTCAATTAATTCGATCTGAACACGCAGAATTTTAAAAGACATTGACAATTTTAAATAATTCTAAGTATATTCAACTTGTACTCTTATGGGAAATGCACGGCTACCTATCACCCTTAAATGGATCCCACCAAAATATGAGAATTATCGTAGCACCATTTATGAACGGTTGTGTGCGTTTGTGTCCACCGTGACCTAGATAATCTTGAATAGAGCCAATCTAGGAGGTGCTGATTTTGTTTATGCATCACATCATCACGAGTACGAGTATCAGTCGCTTTTAACAGTTGTCCGTCAAAAGACAGCTGTTTCGATCTGTTAGATCATCTTAGTGCCGTACAGGTCCCCGACCAAAGACAATTTGAGTGTGGTTAGCATAGATTAAACTTTAATCTATGTGTCTTCAGTGTCTTTAATCATTAAAGACACTGAAGTGGCTAGAAGTGGCTAGAATTGGCATGGCATATATTCACTAAGCAGTTTTTACTATAAACATGGTCGTAAGGAACGCCATGTAGGATGGAAAAGAGTATAACGGGCTAAGCTGAAGCAGTTACCTACTATAATGAATATATATGTACTATAATTGGCTGAAGTTTACGAGGAGATTCTTCAGTAAAACATTTCATCCACATAAAACTTCAGCTCAGTGCGTTGTTCTTTTGCATCTTAGATGGCGCTACTTCCCAGGGGGGGGGGGCACCTTTGGTAGGTCCTCCGCACCGCAAGAACGTTAGTTTACCATTCTTGTACATGATCCGTATACATTACATAGCATCTGACCTTGTTGCAACATAATATACGCGAATGTGTAATGGTGGTTACATATCCTACACTGATAATGATAAATTATTTTCGCATTTTCATTGAATAATTTATTTCAAAATAATGCTCAAAGTTTTTGAATACTTTAAATTTCTTGTGATTGATACAAGAACATTATGGTTTTACATTTATTGTACGTACGTATGTACGTCAAAATGGTGATTATTCTTGTCTCCTTTTATTGCAAACGCGATACGGATGCGCAGTTGACTTTAAGCAGTAGGTGTACTTCTTTCATGTTCATGTTATATTATAATAATTCATAATCATAATATCCTTGTTTATATAAATATAAACAAGGATAATATGTTAGCGTTAGCCCATAAGCGGTTTCTCCGAAAACACCAAAGGAGAAAAGATATAATGCTATACTCTTTTTCGGAATTTTTGGGCCTCTACCCGCGATATAGTAGTATACATATATGACTTCTTTTATGTATGTGGCGTAGAGATGTGTCGGTATTTGAATACCGCGATTTTGGAGCGGTATTTTAATGGAACCGTTCCATCGCGTTCCACATTGACGAAATAACCGGTTACTGAGTAACGATTGTGCTGTACTGGAAATCCGTGACTGGAAAGGAACAAAAAAGGAACTAATATGCCACTGCGCGGTATTTTATCGCGGTATTTGTCTGGAGCTGTCGAGAGAGTAACGCGACAGAAGAGTAACCGGTATTCGCATCTCTAATGTGGCGCTATCTGAGCGCTCATCAAATATAACTGTTCTGATTGGTTATCAGATTCAAAGTAACTTAATCAGAACAGTTGTTTGGTAGCGGTCAAGTAGCGCTATGTCTTGATGAACGCGACCGATGTATGATCTGATAATCTGATTGCTTAATGTAGGTTGTTCACCGCCTCTAAACAGTGATATAGGTCGCTACTAAAACTCACTGCGACTTGTGCAAGTCACTGGTAGTGACAAAAACTCGCCGGTGACCAACAAGTCGCTAATCTCGCTGAAATATATTCTGTGGTAGAAATAAAATAAAAAATAGAACATTGACATAATTATCTATGACATCAACTATTCTGTATTCTGTGACATTGACATATCGAAAATATGAGAGGTGTTTGTAAAATTAATTACGTTACTTTAAGTATACATATGAAGAAATTAAAATATGATGTAAGTTTTTCAATTCTGTAAATAATTATTTCCCTTAATTTCTATTTTGACATCAACAACATTATCCACTCTAACCTGTACGCAAAATGAATAACAAATCGCACCTTTTTTGTTTTAAATTTAAAATAATAGGTTTTGAAGAGTTGAAAATTGATTCCATCCATTGCATTCGTTATCAGTTATCAGTACTTATCCATTTTCCAATAACTTTAATAAACTCCATGGCTTTAATTATATTATAATTATAAAAATTGACATACATATGGTTGTGTTGATTCCAATTTATGTCCATGTCATTCATTCCATCATTCCAAAAATAATAAATTTTCCTAAACATTTGGAACACTCCCGCATATTTTTCAGTTCTAGTACCTGTACTACCTGTAAAAAAATTCCAGAGCCTTCACCAATGACCAATAAGAATTATTTACAGATTTAAAAATTTAAAAATGTCACCACGCGGCAAAATATAAAATCCCTAGGTATGCTAAGAAATTTATCCCGCCAATTTGGAAAACCGTTATTAGCCGGTCTTTCAACGAGGTTTCAAGTCTCCATAACAGATTTCAGTAAAAAGTTAAGTAAATCCGAAGAAAACACAAAGATGCCTTCTGTAAACGGTTCATTAGTTTTAAAGTATACGAAAGTTGTTCCTGAAGCCTACCCTCCAACAAAAGGATCTATAAAAGCAGCGGGTTATGATATTAAAAGTGCTTTCGATGTTACTGTACCGGCTAGAGGCAAAGCCCTAGTAGATACTGGAATTAAGATTCAGCTGCCTGAGGGCTGCTATGGTAGGATTGCACCCAGATCTGGATTGGCTGTGAAAAACTTCATCGATGTTGGAGGTAAGGGAAATTTAACTTTGTACATCCGTAATTCATATAAATTATCTTAGCAAATGTTTAATTATCTGGCAAATACAGTTGTATTGAAATAAGTCTTCGTAAATAATAGCTAAGTACCCATTGAGACCATATAGTGTCCCAGTTAATAAAGACCCGTTTTCGGTATAAACGAAAAATGTATACAAATTTTATGTGTTTACTAATTAAGGAACATATTTGAAATAAAAAAAATGTTTTAAGTTTAATAAGAAGTACACAACTGTATATTTCTCTTTTTAAAACAGTGCCAATACTGAATATGTAACATTCCAGGATAAAATTGATAAAAGTCTAAAAATATAAGGTAGTTATAAGTACCTACAAGGGATAAATTATTGCGTTCTGAGATATAAGTAAAGCTATGGTTTTCAAATGTAACACTCAATAAATTTTACAGTTTTTCACCATAAAAATTACATAACTTTGCTAATGTGGTTAAATTATATTTTAACAGCTGGCGTTGTGGACGAGGACTATAGAGGAATTCTCAAAGTCGTGCTCTTCAATCACTCTGACACAGATTTTGAAGTCAAAAGTGGCGATAGGATTGCACAACTAATATGTGAAAGAATTTATTACCCAGAAATTGAAGAAGTAAAGGTAATTGTCAGAAGCATCTTGTTTTTTTAATTGATCAATGGATTTCATCGATATTATTTTGTATCTTTTATTTTTCTATCAAACAAAACAGAAATAATTAATTTTTAGCACTATTGAATAATATCTAAATCAGTTCATTAATTTAAAACCTTGCCTATAGTGGTTTTAAATTGTGTTTATTAATATTTTTTCTACAGGAATTGACTGACACAGAACGTGGCGAGGGAGGCTTTGGGTCAACTGGAACCAATTAACTGATACAAATAAGTTACCTGTTTCTAGTTTTTACTAGTTTTAAGCTGATTAGTTTAGTTGTTTTGCTGCACAGTAAGATATCTTTACCTGCCTCCATACTACGATAAATTGCAAACAATTCGGTCTATAATTACATAATTTTGTGGTGAAAAAATTTCAGTGAGATATATTAAACATGTACTTAATTTTATAAACCATTTACTTTATAAGAATAATTTTGTTTTTCAGGAAACAGTAGTTTCACTGTCTGAATAATTTTCACATAGCATCAGTTGAATTAAATGGCGATACTATTATAAATCATTAAATTCTCACAATCAATTATTGCATAGTGAAAATGACTTGCAATTTATAGAATGGTTTTTTATTGCGCTCATCTCGAAATCAACAAAAGAACTGATATGAGCTGGTTGGTTGGTTGGCGATTTTGCTGATTGTCCTGATGATATGCTAATCGGCAGCTATATAAATACTTTTTTGAGGTAGATAAGATCATGCTTCTCCTGTCACAGCTAAGGGTATTTGTATAAATCGTGTTTTAGAGTTATACAAAGATGTTTGGCTGATGGCGAGGAGAGCAACAACATTTGAGTTAGTTCTTTGTAGTTTAATAGGTTATGCAGTTCACAACTGGTTTTAAATAGTTTTTACTTAACTGTGTTATTCAATATGCTGTGGTTAGCTTTTAAGTTTTAAATTTAAATTTTGTCTGGTGTATACCTACTTTACAAATAAAAGCTTAATTTGAAAGTATCTTTTATTTAATTGTTAACATTTCAAACCTTGAAGATGAAATTAAATTAAGTTAAAGTCCAACAACTGAAGCATGAAGCTGCAGGATATAGAAGTACTTATCCTTTAATATTATACCTCCCAATTTAGTCATAATTAATTTCATTCAATAAATGTAGTTAACCATACTACTATTGGTGTATTTGCGTACAAGAGACTAATTTTTTCCATTTTCTTTAGGATTAATTAAGTTGTGCCTCCACATATTAGAGAGTTTTTGAACCCCTTAAATTTTAGCACGTCGTTATCGTTATCGTTATTCTGCGCATGCGCAGTGCCAAAAATAGTATCATTTTCGGCACTGCGCATGCTCAGCATAACCATAACGATAACGTAAATTTTAAGGGGTTCAAAAACTCTCTATTGTCAAACCAATATTTTACATTATTCTTCATTTTGAATAATTGTATGGAGCACTGAAACTGAAATTGAATGATGGAAAGCTTCTACAGGTAGCATATCTAATTTTGATAGATAAAACAGCTAGAGAAGATACCTGATTTTGATGTAATAAATCAGGTATACACAGTAACTTAAATATTGTACAGAAATTTAAAGGCTAGTATGTATATTATTACCACAAGTATAAAGATATATACAGTAGTTTCACTCTTTAAATTTTTTGTACAAAAGTTTTTAATGCACATGTCTGCTCTTGGGTAGTATGCGCGTTGGTACAGATGTAGAAGGGGAGGAATGGGCCGGCGTATGCTATTTTATGGGCGCACATTTGCTTTTTGCTTTACAGGTAATCAGCATACGTTTGTGTGTCTAGGCGTTTGTGTTTGCGATTTTGATAAGTGTTTTGTATTGTGTGTAACATGGCTACAAAATATTGTTTCATTTGTAAACGAAATTCTGTTAGGCCACCTTTTTTACTCCAAAAAATAATAGTCCGGGCCTGTGCGTGTCTCCCAAAAACGGTCACTAATACGCATGATTGTGCTTGGGTAGTATGCGCAGTGGTCTTTTTGGGGGGTTAAAAAAACAAAACTTAAGGACACCAACATCAAAGAGATTTTGCCGAGTGAAATTACTGTATATATCTTTATACTTGTGTTATTACGTAACCTTTTTCTTGAACATACTATTGTGGGAACGGGAACATACTATGTGGGTTTTAACATAGACATAATATATGTCTATGGGTTTTAAGATATTTTGTTCATCTAAAGCAGAGTCATAACTTAGTAACTAACCTACCTTATAATACCACAAACCACAAGTATAAAGATATTTATAGTTTATAGGTACTTGTGATAATACCAGTTTAATAATTAAACTGATAATACATTACATAACTATCCTTCCCATTATCACATCAAGCAGGTCATTCAACGTCGAAATTTTAAATCCTTTCATACTAAACAGGATTAATATTTAATTTTGAGACCTGTTACAGAAAGATAAAATAATCGGCTACAATTTTATAGATTTTATACCTAATTAATTATTTTCAATTTGTTATTTGGACTGGACATTTGACATATGACGTTTCGACGATTTTGTCATTGTTTTGACAATTTTGACAGTCGGAAAAATGGCGGACGAAGTTGAGCTTGCACAAAATGCACAAGCCGGTGGCGATACAATTTTTGGAAAAATATTACGAAAAGAAATACCTTGTAACTTCATTTATGAAGACAATTTGGTAAGTAATATTTTTTATCCAACTAACTCGCTATAATAATTTCTGAAACTTATACCATATATTAAACCACTAATAACTTTCGAACATTTTAGTGTGTAGCTTTCGACGACATAAACCCTCAAGCGCCGGTTCATTTCCTAGTGATTCCACGCAAGTATATTTCACAATTATCAAAAACTGAAGACGCCGATGCAATCCTTCTTGGGCACTTGCTGATCGTGGCTCGCAAGATTGCCCAGAAAAGAAATTTAAAAAATGGTTTTAGGATTGTAATTAATGATGGCCCCATTGGAGCACAGTCGGTCTATCATCTCCACATTCATGTCTTGTCTGGAAGACAACTACAATGGCCACCTGGCTAATGTGACAATTTATTATTGAGCATTTTTACATACATCATTTTTAGTAGGTACTTTCAAAATTTGATTTCTTGCAAGCTTGATAAAAATTTGATAATTTACCTTATCATTTTATTTACATTTGCTTGTACGTTTTAAAAGGGAATAAAAGATATTAAAAAATCAAAGCGTCAATTATTTAAATTCATCATGCGTTAGCAGTGCATGGGAACACTTTGACTATGGCATATCTGTATTCTGTTCCATTTAAACATTTAAAAATAAAAATAAATCATCAACTGAAAGTACTATACTACCTTTTTCAGTTATATCGAGCTAACAGAGAATTTGTGGCATCATTTTATAATGAAATAGCAACATAAACAATCACAAGCCCCTATATTATACAATTTCACTAGATTCGACAGATTAAGTTTACACAATCCACTGAATTCTGGATGTAAGTGGTTATGCAAATACTATTAACTGAAAAAAAGCATTATTAAAACGGGACACCTACAGGGGGACTAAATTTTGTTTATTATACATTTTCTTGCAAATAATTAAGAAAATCAGGGGATCAAATTATACAAAAAGAAAGACAGCTAATGGTAAATTAACGGTTATATATTTTTGGAAATTAAAATACATTTATTTTGGTAATTGCCTCATAAAAACTATATCTATACAAGTAATCAAAATAATGTATATAGTACAAATATGAGCTTAACATGTATTGATGGTCACTTACAGGCTAAAAAACTCAACAAATGCATATAACCAAACTGCAACTGCCTTTAAAAAAATGTGCACGACACAAATCCTAATAAAAATGGTTACAAACTATCAAACAAGGAAACTCGCTTCTATTCATTTGTAAAAAAATTGTGGCGTTGCAAATTTTTCACCATTAAAAAGTATTTCATCACATTTTTAACAATCACTTGAAAAAATCATACAAAAAAATACTAGTACAGGAATTTCTGTAGTGACTGTTTTGGTTTATGCTAAAAAAATTGACAGAGTGAATAGGTGACCTGGAAATGTTTACACCCAAGGAGCCATATTGGATCCTTTACGAGTGACGATGTATTGGACCAGTCTCTTCACATTCCATAATCTGATCTGTATTGGCTGAAAATTATGGACGTGATTTTGCGCCATTTACTTGAAGTACCCTGTATTGAAAAGCTAAAAACCTCCTGACATCACTTGATCTGAGGTTATGCAGTACCAGTAAAAGCAAATGCAGCCAACACGCTCTCTGTTGGTTCAATATCTTTGACAAAACATAGTATTTAGATCAGTGATGGACAATAAATAGTTCACAAACTAATCAGATATAAAATCAAAGGTAACAGCTGTTAGTAATTTCTCTATAGAAGCTGCTAGTGACAGTCTCAAGATCAACATCGAGTTCATTAATGCTTGCTGCCACAAAAATGTACATACTTGACAAGGCATTTCGTACGTTATAACAGAGAACTTTTTCAAACTGGTTTATTTTTGCTTGCGACTGTATATATAAACACATGCACCTAGTAATTTGTATCCTACAAGGTATAAAACCGTTCACTCACGTTCTTAAAAATTAGTTTGCTAAAAAATATAAAATTTCAGTACATATTTTAGTTATTTCGTTATTTGAGGAAGGGAGAAAGGTTTTTATTTTGAATTGAAAATACTGGAAAAGAATATGAATTTAAATGGTTTGTAAAAAAGTGTTAAACGTCATAAAAAAATAAAATTAGTGCAGTTAGACTAATATGGTATGATAATGACAAAAGTATACACTAATCACAATATATCGACGAGGATCAGTGAGAACAATTTAACATATTACTTGATCGCTATTTATTTTAATTGTGATTTCTATCAAAGTCATGACCATAGCATGATTTAAAATCGCTGATATCTAAAAATTACAGTCAGGATTCAGTTTGTGATTGAAAATCAAAATATCGCCCATCAATAATTTAGATACTCATAATATACATAATTTCTTGTTCTAATAATACCCTAAAAGAAGCAGGTTATCAGTTTATATAAACTGATAATAATTGGTCCTATTTCACGTACAATCTCAACTAAAGCTTTTGTAATCTGAATCTGAACATTCTATGAAATCAAAATAATCGGAGTCACCTGTCTTAAAGATTAGTCAAATAGCTGAAATAGTATTACGCACATTTTGTTACTTCATATTGTGCCAATATTTCCATTTCAATATTGCAATCACGAAAAAAATGTTACCTAAAAAATTGTAACAAACTTTTTTTATTTATACCTATATCTTGACAAACTTAAAATTTACAATAAATAACTTAAATTCAAATCTGATGTGGGCCTTTTAAAATTTTTAAAACTAATTTATCAACATAAGTTTTCGCAAAATTTGATTTTTTAGCAAATACTTTTGTGTTGATTAAAATGGAAACCGATAACGAAGAAATTGAATTCAGCAACACTGTTAGAAATGATGATGACATCGATGAGTTTTTGTCCGAAAAATTAATACAGTTCAGAAGAAAACTTGGACGAGGACTTTTCGGGGGAAGATATTGAGGCTGATATGAGGGATAATGGTGTAACAAAAGCTCACGGTAAACGTCAAGTGGCCCTTTTGTCTGTAAGTTAAATATATTTCGAAGGCAACATCTGGCTCAAATAGATAGATTTTGTAGGACCATTTCTGGTTCTGTAGCAAAGATGTCATTTTGGGTCATAAATAGTATTGAGAATTGTTCGGGTTAACAGATTTAGTAAAACATTTTATGGATGCCTAATTCCGTGCATCCCTGGACACGGAACAATGTTGAGGACACAAAGCGCCAATTGGGCGTAACTAATTAAAGCCAGTAAATTGTAATGAATTATGGTGGTACTTGGAAGATCTCCGAAATAAGATATTTTGTATGGTCATATAGACAATAGTACAAAGGCATAGGGCGTCCTGGTTTTTCAGGGGGATTTTCCAGGAATAATAACAGTAGAGTAAGTCGTAACTCCCTCTCACTTTGAGACGAGGATAATATCTAAGGGTTTTAGGTCACTAGCTAGTAAACAGTAGTTTGATTGGCCACCGTGACAGAAACAGGTCATGGTTCGCGGTACTAGACAGAGAGAAGAAATGTACTTTAACAACCAATGGGATTAGTGTATTTAAATTTCATAGCAAAGAAACTTTACTTGGAAAGTTTCGACTGAAGAAAAGTTAGTCTCCCGCGGTACGACTTCACCACCAGTTTGTAATTATTTGGGGCTTCTCCCCATAGTATAAGGGCAAACCACCCAGGCAGGGTAAAGTACGTTTCTCGGGCTCGAAGTAGATGCTGTTAGTTGTTTTATATAGAATCATTCAGTTTAGAGTCCAGTAGTATTAATTGTGTTCATTCGTTTTCTCAGGTCAAATATCATTTCAGTATTTTGTATTTCTATTTTGTTTACGTTTCTAAATTCTATTTATTTGTTATTAAAAACCCTTGCCTAAAAGTGCTGTATTTTCATGCAAATCTGCCAAACTACCCTCTCAGTGTTAGCATGTATGAAGTGTCCCAGGAATACGTCCCTACATCGAGATTCAGGATAAGATAACCCACGGTAAGTCAATACTCTTTTATACGTCAATCACAGCATATCTCGAACCCAGCGACAGAGAAATCGATTCAGTATTAAAACTTTAGACTCCCTTTCGAGATAACTGAATAATTAAGTAAGTTCCGCGAAGCCTGTAGAGTACATTGGCCAGCCCGTTACAATCATTACATTGAAGAACATGGAAGTTATGTTGACGAAAAAAATGAAGATGGTGGAATTGAAACAGTCACTACAGAAGAGGCCAAGCAAGCCAGATGGGGCCGAAAATAATTGTTCTAGCAAATTTAATGTTTTAGAACGTTTGAGATTTTTTGTTTTTTGTTCTATATCTATGAACAAAATTTTGTTGTTTCTTTGTTACCTTTTTTAGTTTTGTTGAATTTTTATTTTATTTTATATCTCAGAGATGAGAAGCTTACCATCTAACGGAATAGAAATCTAAAATTGAACCTTTCGGAGTCACTTTACTTCCAATTTCGTAGTTTAATTAATTTAGTAACCTAAAAAATCAAAAAAATGTAAAACTATCCTTAATATCATGAAAAACTGAGATATCATGTGTTTGGTGTCAAAACGATAAAAATGGGAATGCACCGGGTGCAATGTGGGTGCATTCGAATGTTTTCAAGGTGCAAATGAATGCACCGGGTATTTACCCACCTCTACTTTTTTCCATTGCTACCATGATTCAAACATATTCTTTTACAGTAGGTTCATGGAAAATTTAAATAAAAAATACCATTTTTGTGGCTTTTTCTCTGCCAACAGAATGTAAATAGAAAAACATTTAGCAGGAAAATAGTTGACCCACTTTGCTAATTTAAATAATAAAATAACAAAAGAATCGGTAATGAAATACTTCTTATTTTATGTATACCACTGTGCCATACAATATTTAATACCACGATCATATATTGCGTTACTTTAAATCTGCATATTTATCTGAGGTGAGTTCTAATTTATTCTCTATTATAAGAAATATAAAATTTTATGAGTTTTGAGGAACCAGCCCCAAATAACAAAATATAGGTTAGGTACATCGTTAAATGGTGGTAGAAAATATATCCTACACAATGCAGAGAACCCGAAAAATTTACAACGCCAGAGATACATACACCTTCAACTCGGCAAATATAAAATGAATCTTACAATTAATATAAATCCTTTGTAAAGCTAAACATAACTAGAAATAAAATAATTTTATCAGGCTTATCACTTATCAAAAAACTCGACGCAAACAAGTGTCTCACTTAACAATCGATAAAACAAATCATAATCTTTTATATAAAATTTCAAATATGACGATAAATCAAAATAACTAGTACGTATAAGTAGATACATACAGTAACCAACCGAATTCATAGAAGAGAACACGCTCGAAAAGTTTTCACTTCTTACGACATCGAACTACATGGTAATCTTGGTGATCCCATCTGTGTCAACACCCTGTCCAGCCATTGCAGCGGGCCGTTTAGATGTAGCTCGATCCAACACGGCGTCGATGTCACTGTTTGTCTCCTGAAGAAATGTATTCATTATGAAACACCTCTGTTAATAAAATTTGATATAAAAAAAAAAACAAAGACATACTAAAAATCAAGAGTAAAAAACAGTCAATTATGTTTATAGACGAGTCGAGTCGTTCACAAAAAGAAACGAAAAACCATAGTTATTATAATTAGTGATGGAAATGCTCGAGCATTTATTTTTGGAGAACGCAAATGGAGCACAAACCAGAATAAACGAGAAAATATGAGCATAAACTAGAAATTCCCGAGAATTTATTATCAGCATAGCCGAATTAGGCTATTTAACGTTTTTTGTCAATGTTTCTAATTTTTCTCTTTTATTCTCAATATTCTCGAAAATATTCTGATTTTTCCCTATAATCTCAAGAATATTTCCCAATCTTCTCAATGTTCTCGAGAAGATTACCAGTGTTCTCAATATTTTCTCCTCTATTAAAAAAAAACTATTTTATGTTAAATGGTTATAAAAAAGAGTAAATACAAATAAAGCTCGATACAAGAGGAAAAGTGTGTAATCGGTAGAACCAAATAAAGTACCTTCACGGTAACATATCGGCAATCATCGTCTTTGTTTACTCTACATTTCAGATTATTACGACAGAAAGAGATAAATTCTATGGTGCAGCGGCGGCCCGGCGAGCACCCGTGATTCTCGGGAAATAGGTCGCAAGTCGCAATATTGCCACTTTTACCTCTTAGCGGCAATTTGAACAATGTGTCTCAATTGTGTTTGGAGAACATTCGCGAAGTTTCAAATAAATTTGCGCGCACTTGTTCTCCAAGCACAATCGAGAACGTTCTCTCATTTACAACACTTATTATAATGTACCATTACATGTATATTATAGGAGATGGTTTGTTACTTATTTGTTTGTCCTAGGGACTGGACCATTCTCTATAAATATTGGTCCCGTTTTCCTATTGGTCGGCTTGAAAAATCAATAATTGTGAATATTTTATATGGCGTTTTCTGTTTCGTGTTTTGATCGTGTTGTAGTATTTTTTCCGTTTTATAAAATTTCAAATGGTCTGTTTGTGATTTTGACCTTATTTTGTTATATAACTATAGTTTAATGTAAACTATCAAAATGTTATTTTTTACTGTATATTTGGCCAAAGAACTTAATCATAATATTTTTCACTTTCACTCTCTTATTTTCAATTTGTTTCAGTAATAGATAAAAGAAAATGCTAAATAAATTTATTGATGCCCATAGAATGATTTTACTAAGATAAAGATACAGCAAATTGTTTTAAACTACAAATATTGTGTGGTATAATAAAACAAAGTACGGTACAATATTAATAAAACAAATGTCAAATACTACAGTCATTTAAAAATTCATTAAATGAGTAATACGCTCCATTCAGCAGAATTTGTTTTATATTCAAGCGAAAAATCTTATATTGTAATAAAAGTTTGATGTTTAATGGTAATTTGTTAAAAAATGTTACCTCTCGTAATTTACTGCATTCCCACTTTTAGTTAGTCGAGTATTATAGGCGATTCTTGCTAAGGAATACGCTACCTACTGGCGGCACGCACAACTAACGCATGGGCCTTTGGTTCAGTTTTGCATATGTATTTCTATTGTGAATTTTGAAATATAATCCGTTGTTATATTAGTTAATTGCTTTGATTAGATATGAATCATTATGGTTGTGAGCGTCATTGTTTCCCTTGGACAAAGAAAAACCCCGAGATCAGTTTCATACTTTTCCAAAAGCGAGAAAATCTGGAGCTATCGTGGAAACTATAAGTTGGGTAAGAGTTACAGGAGACAAGTATGGATAAAGAAGCTAAAGAACGCAGAGTAGAGAGTGTGCTCTTTACCTTTCGGTAAAAATTACTATTTCCATAAAGGTATGCATGGCATATTCTCAATAAAGAATTTGACATATTTTAAGGTTAAGTTTCATTTTCAGATTGAATGCTCGAAAAATATTGAAATCTATTTTAATTTTATATCACTACTTACCCGTTTCAAAATAGTTTTACAAGCTTTTTACCTGGTTTAAAAGTTCGCGACAACAAATCTTTTATGAATACAATTTCAAAAGTCAGTGTCAGTGGCTCATAGGTTAGTATAGGTTAGTGCCGCTTTGGCGCTACGGTCTTAAAATTAATTGCGTATAGTGTTTGGCCAAAATTATAGAGTGACTCATTCACAGCATATGGAGCCGTTCGAAAGGTGAAGTCGCAATTCCATAGATGTGTCTGGTAAGATATAGAGCCGAATTTTAAAAAAACTAAAATATTTCTTGAAATAGGTTAAATTAGGTCTTTTAGGAATACCTACTAGAGTCCAATAATGGTTCCCGCACTTGCAGAAACAACCGTATAACCATGTAATAAATGACCTCGCTATAAATCATAAAAAATAAGTTGCTTGCAAAAAACATGCTTTCTATACCACTTTCACAAAAACTGGAATCTCGTCGACAGGTAAGGCGCATGCTCCAGCTTTCGGCCTTGATATTTCGATATTAACCAATCACGTTGCTTATTTTTTAAAAGCCACCAATCAGATTGCGCCTCGTATTGAGTATATGAAATTATACCTAAAATCACTGTTCGTAAGGAACACCACTTTAAATTTCTATCTAGCCGCTCTAATAATAAAAATAAAATTTGGCAATTACCTGTATTCTGCGCCCCATCCTTTAACAAAGGACATCCGTATCGTGCACATCCTCGTCAACTGATACACAGCCTCAAACCCTTGACTCACAGACTGCGACAATAGAGCTGCGAATTCTTGGTTATTGAATATTTTTAAATTGCAACCTGCAACGGAGTTATAAAGTTAATTGAAAATAAATGATAAAATGCGGAATAAAAAAAAATTACTACTTGAAAAGAACCTTTTGAGGGAAATCCAGATAACAAAGGATATAAAAATAACACTTAGGAAATTTAAAGATGTTCTCACCTGGAGGTATTTTACAGACAGTGGCAGGATGCCAGCCATATCTTTGATTGCAGTTGGGGGACTGGACAAAAATGCTCGAGTCACTCAAACATTCCGCAAATACTTCACCACCTAAAGAATAATTATTTATACAAGTTGAAAAATATTATAAATAAAACAAATAATTTGTTAGATACGAATATAGGAACGAAACCTTCATCCAATAGAACTAATTATGGCATCTCAAATAACCAACACAAGCATGTGATATAATAAAAATAATTTTAATCAGCCAGCATGACGGCAAATAAAAAAATATACTTTTTCCTATATTCATATCACTGTTAATTACTTTCTAGTTTCGGGAATCCTCACCTATATAATACAGTCTTACTCCCTTTCCTATATGTCTCCTTGTCTGTTCCACTACAGTGTTACGATTCACGTTTGATAACAATCCCAAACAAAACCTATAAAAAAATATATACGAGGTAGTGTCAAGTAAATATTTCAGTGTCCTGATAAAACTGATTTTTACACATTAGACATTTGTCTAATTTTAAAAATAATATTGTCTTTATCGCGTTTTAATTTTCTTACAACCTATTCTATTTTATTTTTGACACAAGTTACTGCCTGATCTTTCTTATATTCAGGTCTATCACAAATAAAGAATAAACATACACAGTACGAATCTTTAAAATGGGACTGTTTTATAGTTTTACGATATTAGGTATATCATTCAATAATTATTGAACTAATGAACAAAAAATAAAATAAAAAATGCAGTGATTAACAAAATAAAGTTTCTTTGGGATTTATAAGATATTATTAATGCTAGACTCCCATCGATCCCACAATAGAGGTTTTGGTCGCAGTGGAGGGTCTGGTTTTCCGCCCACTAACTTTTGAACCTTACCTAACCCCCTTGGATCCACCTTATTCACGCTAGTGAATTATTCCATGTCCTAAACCATGGCCCAATTGTTTTTCCATTATATTGCTTACTTTGTAATACTTTTTTAAACAGAGATGTCATTTGTAATATTTTCAATGTTAAAATATGTAATAGTACCAAATCATTTAAATATGCGCTGTAGAAGAATTGTAAATATTGATTCTGAAGTATTATTTTCTATTAATATAATCAATATTACTATATCAGGATAATTTACTCAAACAAATTAAATTGACTAGATGATCTAAAACGTTTTGATAGTGCAACAATTGGCATTCGTATCAAGGTTGCTGCCAGCCAAAGGAGGGCGCGTTTACGCTACTAAATTACACTATGTCACTTCCAATTAATCACACTCAACCAATGTAGAATAATATATCAATATTACAATTTCATAAAACTTTATTCCAAGATATAAGTAAACAGTTGAAAGTACAAAAACAAATAAAAAATGTGCACCAAAGTGCCCAAACCGTGCTACACACCTGAACTCTACTCAGGTAGTAAATGAAACCAGTAAGACAGACAGCACTTTCAATGAGTTGAACAGTTACACATTCTATCGACTCCCGGCATGTTAGGCGGAGTTGCTGTCTTTTTAAGAAAAGTCATTCAGTTCGAGAAATAAGGAAATATAAAATTTTGTCAGTAAACATTTTAGCATTTCACAGAAATTTTTAAATAAATAAAAAACACGTTGACAGTGATGTTTACAAGTCCATGCACTATCAAAACTTTTTGATCGACTGTAGATAGACTTTTTTTGTATCTGTTCCACTACACATATTTATATTTATCTTTTATAAAAAAACGTTTGCCTCTGCCCACTTACTAATAAACTCACCTTTCTGAATTGCTGGGATCTGTAAAACCATCCACGGTAATAGAGGGCTGGCTAGCGTGGAAGGTCTCGCCAACCCTGGTATTTAACTCGTAGTAACTGATGCTACACCAGAAGGCGGGTTCGCAGTATAATACTGGTTGGGCGTCCACGGGAGGGCTGGGTGTTATCCGTGATAAACCTAGATTTTAAAATACAATCATTTGCACTCTAAATGTAAAATAAATATTTGATAGATACTAAAAACAATAAAATTTTTAAAACATGCTTTTGTTTACTCTTTTCTAGAGAATATTCATAGTTTGTTTACTTTGTTTATTTTACAAATATAATTATTTGGAAATGTAGTTTTCTAGAAAGTAGACAATTGTGGATTTTTTTTTATTATCTGTATTTTGTTTGTAGAGATACGGAATTTGAATTGGTTTTGTTAATATTTTATTTCGTTATTTTGTTAAAGATTTCTCCAGTATTATTCCTGAATATTATTTTGTCTTTTCTTCGATTAAGTGAACACACTTGAAATTAATTTGATCATTTTGTGGTATTATTGTAACATTCTCGAATAAAGTTTCAATTATTGACAGCTTTACAGCAAATCTACCACATACCTGATTGGTTCATCTTCTTTAAACGCTATATTTCTTTTCTTTATAATATTTTTAATGTTGGCAAAAAAAAAACTATAAAAGTACTTGTAAAAAACAATCACATATATCTGTAGAGAAATATGGAAATTATATAAATTATATGCAAATAGCTCTGAATTTGAATAACGGAAAATTTACAATTAGCCGTGGGATTTCTATGACTTAATTTTCCATTTTGTAAAATTTTCCTAAAGAAAGGTTTTGATCTATATCTAATATGAAAAATAAATATAATATTCATAATTTAGATATTTTAAAAAAATTCAGAACATCTTCTACACTAGAGTATCACGGGGGTAAATCAGAACAGAACCTAAATATTGTAAATGATCATCGAACAAGAGAAATATCTTTTTCTGGATTTCCCCAAGACATTTTCCGGACATTCATAAGATCCAATTTCCAACTTTGTTTTTGCGTTTCCCCAATTTATCCAGGAATTTTTAGGCTGAGAAATTACCCCAAGCTCCCAAAATTCTTTGACACACAAATGACAATAATATTCTTAAATTTGCGATACAAAACTATACGAGGAACTACTAATTTTATCCCACTTCTACCCTGATTGAAAAATAACTATTAATAAACAATTCTTACTCATACTATCGTTAGGATCGATGGGATCACCATCTTCTGACATATATCCGGGTGGAGGGGTTTCTGTTGGGGGAACCGCACTATGTGGAGATTCCATGTTCGTCGAAGTACCATTGGGACAAATTCCTACGGCATCCATGTAACCAGCTGTATGTGGCAGATGTAAACTAAAACAAATAACGTTGCTTCAACAGTGGCACAGCAAAATTTTGTATTAGAGGAGTTTTAAAAAAATTAGGAATAGTGTTAAAAAAACGAGAATATATTATAGCACACAAAACATAACATCCTGTTATGTTTTGGTTTGAAAAATGTACAATATTTATCATGGTTAAATATTAGTAATTTTTTTTATAGATACAAATATATTTTATTTGTACTTATGTATAAGAAAAATTTACTAATAATAACCATAACAATATGAAACGTTCTTAGATATATATCTGACTTACCCTAAGGTATTTGTGTTGTGGGGGAAAGAGGTATTCTCTGGTACAGAAGTGCTTAAATCTTCAAGAGAATGTGGGAATAAATTATTTTCATCACTTAAGGTATGTCGAGGTACTAAGATTGCAGGTAACGCTGAAAAATATCAAAATATTAACTTCAAATTACATATGTGAAGCAATTAATTGATGGACCAATTAATTGCTTTTTTGAATGACATTTAGTAGGTATATGAACTACACACTACTGATACAACATTTATTTTTTTCGGAGTCTCTTTCGGTGAAGTACGTACTGCAATTTTCGTAATGAGACACTTAATTTTTAATCTGATTATATTTAAGTAATTAGTAATCAAAACAAAATTGTTTTCTCCATGAACACTTTGTCGGAAGTCGCTAATTCAATAGGCACTTACTATAAATAAAGTGAAACTATCATACGATTTACTATTACAATTAATGGTGTACCTGGACTCTCAATCCTGGTATAATGGTATGGATTAACACAGACTTCTTCTTTTTTCAAAGAATATGCAAACTCGCAATTGTCCAAGGGTCGCAGTTCATGATGTGACTGCAATTCGGGCCACCTCCACAACCGGCAATATATTACGTGAGGTAATCCCTTACGTTGCTGTTGTATATTACCCAATTCAGCATTCGGCCTTACTCTAAAATATAACACATTTTCTAGATATCACTTCTGTATTGGTATTTACTATTTATTTAAATGAACATTCTAAAATGTACTGTTTCCACAGTATATAAAGTAGGAAGTAATATTTAAATACATTCAGAGCTCATATTTGATGACTTAGAAACAAATGTTGCTCAATTGTGAAGTACCTATTGGGTTCCCTGGGTATAAGAGTGCCTTAAAAAATAAAAAGGGTGCATAATAAGGTATCACTAGGAAGAAGTGGTATGGGTTAAAGTTGGCCCAGGCCAGGGCATTTTGCAGACATTTAGGGTAGGTCACTAGCCAGACTGAGTGGAGTAAGGGGAGGGGAGTGCAAATCCATAATATGACCTTAAACTTCGTTTATTAGATGCAATGTAGAAATCGCCAAAACATTACCTAGGAATTGTCACACATTTCGTGTTGTGATTTTGTGAAGATATTGCTCGCTCAAGTTCTTCCAGTGCACCGGATTTCTTCAATTTTTTCACTAAACTTTTAACTGCTTTCTCGCACCATTTGTCATCAGCGTCATTACCTTTTTTCCAACCCAACAAACGTTTTACTACGGGTGGCGTGAACGACGGTAGCATTCCGTTCATCACAGAACTTCACTTAACACATAAATTTTTTCTTATTTTCGCGACACGTACTTTGCGCTGCTTAAAAATTGCAGGAAAATTTACGTAAAATTATTGCTATTCAACTGCCATATTGTTCTTTGACAGACCGACGTTGATTGCAAGAATTTGTGGACAAATCGTAGACGAAGCACGTGGGTATCTTTCTTTTTCGAGTCCACTTCAATTTCATCTTTTGTCTCGCACATGCAAAACACGTATCGCGGAGCTAGTATCTGACGCATGCGTGCGTTAAAAGTATGTATACATACGACCCATTACCGTAGAACTGTATAGGCTTACAGGGTTTTAATTTACTAATTTAATCATTGTTTATTCAGAGATTCATTATAAGTATCATTATATTTAACAATTTCCAATTTGTAATTTTAAATGTAGGTATAAAAGCACTAGAAGAAGGGTTTACCGTTTATACCTACAGCTGCATTAGAAACGAAGGAATAAAAAATAAATAATAAATAAGTCAAACCAATCCCAGTGGTGGCTCGTGAGAGAGGATTATCAGACGACCCCCCCCCCCATAGGAATTTAACGAATCTTTTTTCTAATCCATTTTATAGGTATACCTACTTCTAAACTGTTAAATAATTTATTTTTTCTTCGCATGATTCATTAAAAAAATCTAAATAGCATCCATTCCTCCGATTTCAATATGCCTAAAATTCCACTAGCGACCCGATTCTTGAGTTATTAAAAAAATATTTGTATGCGAAAATAACGTCGTCAATATGACGTAGTTTGACAGTTCTACAAAAATTATCAGCCTTCGTCATTTTTACGTAATTTTCTCATACAAATATATTCGCACGATCGAAAAAGCGGGACCTAGAGATGCAACATTCCTATACCTACACATCGCGCGCTAAATCGGTGGAACACGGGGAGTGCTTCCTCGATTAAAAATCCCCTGAAAAATATTTAAAATGAATTCCATTTGCATGTGTAATGATTTATAATCAACGCATGGAAATCAGTAAACAGATAGGTAGTTACAAGCACAAGCATAAATAATGATAATACTCGACAATTTTATTTTATTGCAGTTGCAAAAACGGCAATTCAGAAATGTAAATATATACTGAGTGTTCCATTTAAAAAAAATCAAGTTTGACCTTCTGAAAATCACGAAGTTGGTTCATGTTTGGCGAACACCCTGCATGGAATATCTACCTATGTTTGATATAGAGCTAGATCCTGTTTATACTTGTAGAAAATTTCAGTTCATAATCTTGACGATCTCCAGTGCGAAAAGAATTTTCACAAATAGGTAAAGTAAAAGCACTTTACCATACCATACCCTAAATCATTTTGTCTGTTTATTTTTTGAATTTTAAACTTAAAATAAGGAAACCATTAACCCTCCTATTCCTTTCAAACAGTTATACCTAGTATCTACGTTTGTTTTCTGCAAGCTGGAAAACATTTTTGGTTATATATGCCTTAATTATGGTTTTAAACCTCCCAAATGTGCGTCACAACGAAAACGCGTCATTTGGTTTAAATGCTTTAACTTTTTACTAAGCAATCAGTTCTTAAAGAAAGTTCTGAAAGTCGTTTAGTTTAAGGAATTGACTTTTGGAAAGAGAAATGTGAATTGAAAATAGTCTACAGTGCAAAAGTATATACATAAAAAGTCACGTTTAAATCTAAGAAGTAGTCTCTGACATATTATAATGGGTGCATGATCACCGTAAAACACCCTGTATATAGGTATACTAACTATACCTATACATATCACTTTTAAATATATAGGTATATCCATACTTATAGGTACATAATATAATGTATAATAAATAATACTTAATAATTAATGTAAATTAGAAGAAAGAGTAGGTACTTTACTTTAAATATTCTACCTATAATTTTCTAGTTTTTCCTTCCACGATGTAAATCGTGAATTGTCATAGCCCACTGTTTTATATAATTATTACATGTGTCATTTTAAAAACCTCGGAAAACTATTATAGTTAAATAAATTTATATATAATTATGACACACGCGTAATCATTAATAATTAATGCTATTGTATATAATATAAATGTCCTTAGTACTTATATACGCGAATAACAATTACCGTGGTCAGGTCACCTTTGAGAAACTTGCGTGCTGAAATGCGAGACCTGTTGTTACCTACTTGTAATTTGTAATCAGAAGTGTCAGCAGAAAACGACAGGCGGAAATACCACAATAATACAGTAGCAGGACTCAGGAGCCTTGAGCCCGCTCGTAATATTTGGGCAAGGATCTTGCACCGAGAGAAAGGATGTCGGAGGAATAGAATAGGTGATGTACAAGGTGGCCCGTTTAATATGGGCCTATACCTTATCTCAGAAACTACAAGTCCCATGGAAATAAAATTATATGGAACTGTTTTTTTCAAAGTTATCTTCAATTTTTTAATATATTCAAATTTATAACCTGTTTATAAATACAGGGCGATGAACTAAAGTTCCTTTTTTTTTAAATAGTACACCCTATATATTATTACATTTTCAGAAAGCCCTTCTAAAGACAAGTTCAATGATATATGATATGATGGGTCTGACGCCCACCGCTTCGGAGTTATTGAGAATTATCTTCAGGAAATAGCCAATATTAAAATCGTGCTAGAGAAGTTAATAATCAAGTTTTTGAGCATCAACTTGCGCCAAGAGAATTCTAATTTTATTTACTTTATTATGTAATTACTCAATATTCAGTTTATAAAAATTTTTTTACCGTGTTGCCACATTTCGAAAACCATAAATTTTCACGATTTTTTCAAATGGAACACCCTGTATATTGTTACATTTCTAGAAAGCCCTTCTATCGACAAATTCAGAGATATATGATATGATGGGTTTGTATCCCATCGTTTCTGAATGATTGATTATCCTCAGAATATGGGATTTCAATATTGGCTATTTCCCGAAGATAATACTCAATAACTCCAAAACGGTAAGCATCAGACCTATCATATTATATATCATTGAACTTGTCTTAAGAAGGGCTTTCTGAAAATATACTAATATTTAGGGTGAGCTTTTAAAAAAAAAAGTATTATCTTCGGGAAATAGCCAGTATTAAAATCCCATATTCTGAGGATAATCATTCAGAAACGATGGGATACAAACCCATCATATCATATATCACTGAACTTGTCTTTAGAAGGGCTTTCTGAAAATGTAATAATATATAGGGTGTACTATTTAAAAAAAAGGAACTTTAGTTCATCGCCCTGTATTATAAACAGGTTATAAATTTGAATATATTAAAAAATTGAAGATAACTTTGAAAAAAACAATTCCATGTAATTTTTTTTTCTATGGGACTTGTAGTTTCTGAGATAAGGTATAGGCCCATATTAAACGGGCCACCTTGTACATCAATTAAGTTGTTTTTTTTTTGCTCCTTGTAGAAGTCAGATCGTTATTGTATGTATACCTATACTTACAATTCTGTTATTAAAACATGGTAAAAGGAAGAGGCCAAAACGAGGTTTTCAGAAAAGTGACCGCAATGGATACGTTAAAAAGTGCAATTATAAATAATTCAAATAGACATAAATCGGTACGTTGAAAAGAACAGTAATTACCATTACAATTGGGTACACCATTTTATATCAGTGACAAATGTGTCACACAAACAATTAGTAAATCATTATACTGAAACAATCCTTCAACTAATTATTACCTTAGACTTACCTACTAGACTCAGATTCTCAATGAAAACTCACCTTTTAGTATCTTCTTAGTAGCAAGGTGCAATGCATAAACCTTTCACACACTGCCGTTAAAAACTAAATGAAATGAAACTGCCTATCGCAAAAGGGCAGTTCTAGAATTTTTCTGTTATGGTCTTTAATAAATAAACAATTTGGAGAAAAACGTGCTGATAGCTCACTTTAGCGATCTCCAATTCTATATTATAATAACTATACGATTATAAACATAATTGTCGCCTGTTCTCAGCTTATGAATAGTCCCTTTATGTCTTCTTTCGTTTACTAATGATTCATTAGTAAACGAAGGACGACATAAGGAACTATTTATTAATGATTTCTAGTTACAACTAAATTCCTATTATAGGGTGAGCAAATAAAATACAGATATCTTTCTTACAAGACTATTGCACAGCCTGGACCTACTTTTCAAGGCCAGGTTGATAGTACCATCAGATCAATATTGTTGTATGTTTCCGAATGACAGGATGATTTTGAAATTTTGTCTATTTCAACAAGGCGCTGATTATTGGAAGGACATGCCGTAAGCTACTACTCCACGGGCAATGTGCCCCGACTGGCATTTCATTACTTCAATGCATAACATAATGTATCAACAGGGCGGTGCGCCACGGCATTATTTTAGGAAAGTCAGGAATTTCCTTGATAACCTACAATCGTAACAGGCGGATTGGACGTCGAGGACCTCTTGTTAGCATTTGCTATAATAAAGTTCTTCTTACTTACTTACTATGTTTAGTGAGACACTTTTTGATGAAATACCCTACAAAATACCTTACAAATTTTTTCTAACTTGCTGTTTCTGCAATTCGGTTTTAACTACATACAAACTAACTGCGGACTAACTAAAATTAATGAATCTAACACATTATAATCAACAAAACTAGATAAAATGTCTTATTAAACCCAACGCGTAAAAAACAATTCGCTGCAACACACCAGCACTCGAGATGCTACAGCACTGGCCATTTCTGGATAGAATCTCAGGTTAACCGAGCATGGAGGTTACGGGAAGCAGAAATGAGAGGCATTATATGGAGATATACACTTCTACTTATTCTTGTGTACCTACTAGCCATATATTTGTAATATATAGATAAATAGATAGATGGATAATTCCTCAATGCAGAGAGGTATTGAGGAAGGTCTAATAAACATCACAGCTGACTATCTAGCCCACAGGGAAATTATTATGGAGGCAAAGGGAACGATAAAGACAAGACCCATAAGTAGTGGAGTACCCCAGGGATCCGTATTAGGCTTCACATTATGGAACGTGATGTATGATGGATTGCTGAGAACCCAACAGCCGCCGGGCGTTCCTCTTATCGGTTTTGCTGATGATGTACCACTCGTTGTGACTGTAAAAGGGGAGGAACTGTAAATGAACAGAGCAAATGATACTCTCCAACGCATGTCCACATGGATGAATGAGAAAGGACTGCAATTGGCTCCCTAAAAAACCGAAGCTGCTCTCTTAACCAGCAAGAGAAAAATAGGGGAGATTAAACTCCGGGTTGAAAATGCTACTGTTAGACCATCAAAGGCTGTAAAATACCTGGGAGTCTGGTCTTATAAAGTAAATTAAAAAATTGGCCAGTCTGCAGAAAAAAGTAAATATAAGAATTACCTCAGCATATAAGACTTTCTATACGGATGGGTTGGTGTAATAGCGGGAGTGCCTCCCATAGATCTCATGATCCTTGAGAAGTACATGGGAGTATCGGCTACTAATGCAAACAGAACCTCACGAGCCATTGGCAAGAGAAGTGGAGGGAGAACACAAAAGGGAGATGGACCCATCACCTGATCCCCAACATACAAGTATGGACTGATCGTAGGCACGGGGAGCTTTAAGAAATACTTGTATGAGAGAAAGAAGTCACCCACAGCAGCTTGCCCATATTGCGGGAATGAAGAAGGGGTCGAACGCACACTGTTCTTCTCCCCGCACTGGAATGATAAAAGAACAGCATATGTGGAAGAGGCACAGAAGGCATTCACGGCGGAAAACATGATGGAAGATCTTACGCTGGGAGAGGAGCATACATAGAAAAGGGCATTACACAGCGGTGAGAAATATAATCGAGAGAAAAAAAAGAAAGATAAAAGTGAACTATGAAGATAAAACTATCCCACCAAAGCAATGCGGAAGCAGTGGGATCTGTGATACTAAGGAGGAGGGGTTTTAGTCAGTAAGAATCTGACACTCCTTTCAATGGTCTTATGCAAGATTTCCCCTCCTCCTTCATTAAAAAAAAGATAGATAGATAGATAGATATTTGTAATAGCAAATATGTATTCAGAACTGAATAAAAACAAAAACTGCACGAGTATTAAAAAAAGTATTTTTACTTTTGGACGACCCGGTATGTAAAAAAGGACTATTCTGTGTGTACCAATGTATACTTACAATAAATTGGTACGTAACTATTGCATTATCCTTTGCTTATGCTGCTATTGCATCCAGTGGCGGTATTCTCATACATGAAAATATGGCAGTTCATCATAGGACGCCATGGCTAAAATCATTTGCAGCGCTCCGTAGCAAAAATCTCCGCGACACATGTTCCGCTCCGCGTGAGACATCTAACTGAAGAATCATTTGTCACGCCAGCCCCTCAAACACACCTTAATTTACGACATTGGACTATTTTTGTTTAGTGCATTTTCCAATTCGGGCGGCAAAACATGAGCCTCGCTTCACTTTTCGAAAGTAATCAGTCAATATGACGAACAGTGCGCTCCTAGCTGCTCTAGTGGTTGTGGTTTGTTTATATGGTCAAGGGGCTTTCTGTGTCACCGATGCGCGATTCGTACAGGTATTTTTACTTAACATGACAAACATTATTTTGCTTATACAGGATGATGTATATTTTTTTAACCGCAATTGATTAGCTGCCTTTATACACTGTACAAAAAAGTCTGCTGCATACGGGAGATGTTTGTTTTTATTTATTTCTTTTTTTTTTCGTAAATGTTGTTTGGAAAATATTAATTATTAATATTTTTGTGGAGTTTATACTTTTTCTAACATTGAAAATGTTTATGGGGACCAAGTTAGAAGTTTTTCGTTCAAGTCCAAAAAACAGCGCGGTGTCGCGATTGGGTGAAGCAGATGAAACCTATACAACAACACCGATAACCTATACCATCGTTTCTCAACCTTTTTAGAGTCGCGACCCCCTAAAAAGCCAAAAAATAAAGTAAAAAGCCTAACGACCCCCTCACAGACAATATCGGCAGACAAAACTTTACAACTAGAATTTATGTGTCAAGATTTAGATAAGTTTTGGCTTGCACGACGATGTGAATACGGAAGGTTAGTAACTCAAGCTCTAAAAACATTAATTCCATTTGCTACTTCTTACTTGTACGAAAAAGGGTTTTCCTGAATGGTGCCTTTAAAAACTAAATATAGAAATCGGCTATTATCACTTCAAAATAATTTACTAACTTCCTGTGTGTAATCTATTGTGTGTTTCCGATGTTAATCCACATATAGAAGAACTTTTAAATGAAAAACAAACGCACCCTCACATTAATTAATAAATGAACACACATTTAGTTATTAGTTTGTTTTATTACATGATGTACTACAATCTCCGATCAAATAGTACAATGTTGTTGTAGTACAATGATTATAACTTAAGGTTTATTATTTAATAAAAGGATTTTTCGTATGGATGCCTTTTTTTGAAAGATTTCAACCCCCAGGTTGAGAAACGATGACCTATACCATCTTGTAGAACATGTTTTGCGGCATATATGACGTGATCTACAACTTTTTTTTAGTAGTACATTTTTTCAAAATGGCCTTAGAGTAGGCCTCTAGTAGGAGTAGGATAATGATTTTCTCTATTAACATACCTGTAATGTAGAAATCCCATAATAAATATTAGTAAGCAATATTTAAAAAAAAAAAACAATAAAACAATGCACGAAACACATTTTAAAAGGAATATAAGTAACTTTCCCTCATGATATTCTCCTCTAGACATATACAGGGTTCCACGCAAGGTCTTGGCCAGTTTGAATTACAATTTTGAAATTTCCTGATTGTAATCAGTTAGAAGCATTATCCCTTTCTGATGTAAAATTAATTTATTTCTGGTTACGTGTGACATCAAATTTAAAATTTTGCACTACAATTTTGGGAAGGGTTTTTCTAATACCATTTATAAGATACCATACGTATCAGCATTGTGTAAAAAACAGTGATAATAGTATAGAGCTGTTAAATGTAAAGACAGATTTTGTTTAAATATATTAAATAACATAAATAATTACAAAAAATAAGTGTAAAAATAAATTGATGTTCAAATTGAAGTAGAAGTGAAAATTCTTCTTCTTCTTCTTTCTGCGGATTGGTTTCAATAAGGCGAGTCCCTAAGCACTGCGCCCACGACTAGGCGCCTATTTTACAACCTACCGATTTTCTATTCAGGGAACATCTTTCTTCTTTGGAAAGTGCAAAAGTCTACTCTATGAAATTTTCCTCAGTTCACAAGGTTCCAAAAATGGTTTACTAAAGAGCGTTAGCCTCAATATAGAGGTGTTTCTGGAGATGGCAGTGCCCTGTTATAAGCACTGCCATACTCCTGAGACGAGGTTTACTCATGCCCAGGATCGCTACAGTTAGGGTGACCAGACGTACTCTATTTTAGTAAAATGTTCTCTATTTTTGAATCTTGTAGGTACTCTATACTCTTTTTTGCCAATAATATCCCAAAATGTACTCTTTTTTGGAATCTGACAAAATAGTTGCACGCCGCCTACTGCCTACTACACGTACCTACTACATCATAGGTCGAATAAAAGATATTTTAGAATTCTGTCAAGATTTTTGTTTAGTGGCAACGTTTTACGTTTTTTGTCGCTTTGATCGTTTTGTTTATGTCTTTGTTTAGTTACTGAATTTTAGATAAATGTTTTTGGGCGTATAGTGGCGTAATGTAAACGTGTTAATTTTCGGTTAAAATTTGATAATCAAAAAATGTACTCTTTTTTAATGCAAAATTTGTGGTCAGCCTAGCTACAGTTCTTTTCTGCGAAGAGCGTTTCATCATTGCCATCGCATGACTTTGTGCTGGTTTTAAGATTCTAGAAGACTAGAGTAAAACTAGAGTCCTATACAGCGTATAGGAATCTACACGTAGATGATGAAGGAGAAACTTATAGTCAAACACCCAGTACAATAGTTACGTCGTTAAAAATCATAATTCCAGGCGAAAAATATACAAAATTATTTTATAATTACTGTTATTGTTAATACATAACAGCGATCAGATAATCATCACCTACATATATCGTAATGTTGTTTATGAAACACAATTATTTGCATTTAAAGTCGTAAATTTCACTAAAACTCTTCCTTCTTGTCGTTCCGGTGGATAATTGTAGGTCAGGACGCATTACATATTGTTCAAAACTAAATACCGTGGCGAGGTAAAACAGCACACGCGTCTCCAATTTTCGTCTAACCGTAAATTGCGGGATGTCACACATCGCGTGGTATAATGAGGAGTTTGTAGGTACTAACGGTTAGAGTTTCGGAAAAAACTTAATTGTTAAGATGATATATACCTAATTATTATTAGAAGAAATAGAACAAGCCAGGAAGTGCCTAATACAAAATAATAATCCGTTCATTTGTAGTTCAATCATTTCAGGTTCTAAAGGCTCATCAGGAGATGAGATATAAAAGCAATTTTAACATTGAAAATGCAGTATGCCCATTATCTATCTCTTTACATGGCTAACTTTGTTAATAGTAGAGATAGAGAATTAGTTAAATTAGCAAAATTGGGCAGAATTACAAGAGGAATTCAGTGCCTCCTTCAAATTTAATTTTAATTTTCAACTTTTCGAGATATTTTGAAATAACTGAAAATCGCCAAAATTTTTAAACTCGAAAATCTCGAAAACTATAAGAGATATAAATAAAATAAAAATACTGTGTGATAGTGTTTTTTACGTGGCATTAAGCGGTGATATTGAAAATTTCACGGCCATCTTAGTTTTTGAGAAAAAAAATAAAGTTATGTTTTTTTAAATGGCAACCATAGTTGACTATGGTATCACTAAAAAGCTTAGTTTTTGCTGATTTCAAAAATATAATATTTAATAAATTGTATTTTTCTTCATTTGTGTACATTTCACAATGAAGATTTATTTTTATTGGTATTTTATATGATATTTTAAGATGAATGTTTAATTTTGACGTTTATAATGTGACTTTAGTGTGATCTGACATTTATATTTTATTGTTGTTTACTGATCTACGTTTGTTTTTCATAGCTTACTATGTTAATAAATTATTTGTTCATTACAGTAAACAAAAGAAAAGAGAAAAGTATATTAAATATTATATTTTCGAAATCAGAAAAAAATAAGCTTTTTATTGATACTATAGCCAACTATGGTTGCCATTTAAAAAATCATAACTTTATTTTTTTTTCTCAAACACTAAGATGTATGTGAAATTTTCAATATCACCGCTGAATTCCACGTAAAAAACACTATCACACAGTATTTTTATGTTATTTGTATCTTTTATAATTTTCGAGATATTCGAGTTTAGAAATTTTGGCGATTTTCAGTTTTTCCAAAATATCTCGAAAAGTTGAAAATTAAAACTGAAGGAGGCACTGAATTCCTCCTGTAATTCTGCCCAATTTTGTTAATTTAAACAATTCTCTATCTCCACTATCAACAAAGTTAGCCCATGTAAGGAGATAGATAATGGGCACTTTGTATAGGGATCAAGTTTTGAGATTAGTGTCGAATGGTGGCTTATGAAAAGTTAAGATAGGAATGTGCAAACCGTTTTGCTTGATCTCAAACCGTTTACATTTTACAGGGTGTCAAAATTGAAAAATGATCATTCATTCATTCATCTGTCAATATTTCAAAAACAGTTGAATAGATAGGCCTAGGACATCTTACATGAAATGTGTTTAGAATATCACGTATAATTCAGAAATCAAATAATATATAGGGTGTTTCATTTAAAATAACGAAGTTAATGTCGACTTCCGGTATAACCGAAAGTGGTAGAAACTGCAAAATATTTTCATAAAGTAGATCGTGGCCCACTTTGACTTCATCTCAAATTTCAAATTAATAGCTTAATTGGTTCTCCAGATACTTCTAATGAACCGTCACCGTGGGACACCCGGTATATCTATAATACATATTTTTTATTATTTATAAATGACATTTAAAAAAAATATATTACCTTAAAAAACCTGTACAGAGTAGTCCATTTTTGATGGGAATCCAGGGTAGGTAACTCAAAAAGTGTAAAAGTTATGGACAAATTGATTGCACAGTCTCGACCTACTATTTCAAGGCCAGGCTGATGTTGTAATTTTGCCACCCTGGCAAGATCCTATATATACAGGGTGTTCCACGTAGACCTTCGATTAGACGTTTCTAGAATACTACGCGTAGTGGAATTCTGAAAATTTATATACGGGGATTTCTCATAATTTTCTATCGATTAAAAATATTGCCGATAACGCCACACTTCCGGTTCTAACGGAAGTAGAGATCAACTCGCTTCTTTCAAATGGAATGAACTATTTTTTATTTCATTTTTGGATTCTACGTCAAATTTAAAGGTAAGTTTTATAAGAATATCCTATCCCTAAACTCAATTGTTTCTGAGATATTTCAACTTTTTCAAAAATTTTGGAAAAAACATACTTACGCTTAATCGGTTCTATCTCTTCTAGTTTTTAATCTAGAGGGCTAAAATTTTATACGAGAAATACTAAAAGGTATCCAAACATCTATAATATTCCAAAGTTGATCCAAATTACACACGGCATCGAAAAAACACCGGCCAATTGTGTCAAATTGAAAGTTCAATAACTCGCTTATTTTAAATACAACACCCTATGTTTTATAATGCTAATAGATGTAGCTTTTAATTCTCTTTCGATTGGTATTAGCATTCTTAATACCTAAATTCCACCGATTTGAAGATATTTGGACATCATTGCTGCAACGAAAATAATTTGACAGTCAGCTGCAGGTTGGCTGTGAAACAAAAAATTTAAATGTCTCTTAGCATACTTACTTATTTAGCAATGTTGCAGTCATTGCAGTAAAGTGAGTTTGCCGATTTAGTTGTAATATTTTTAATAATAATGGCGTACTCCAGTTACACAAACGAAAACTTTTTAAATTTAATTGTCGTTCATGGGGAGTGTAACCGAATTGTTAGTAGAACATGTCTATGTTTCCAGAGTCCAGATAAACACAGACCAACTAAGGACATGGTCAGAAGACTATTATAAAATTGAATATTAAAAAAAGACTTTTAAAGACTATTAAAGAATATTATTTTTTGTATTCTTAATGTTATTGTTACCATTATGTGAATGCTGAGTATTGTAGATATTTATAATAAATGCAATATTGTATTAGTTGTGTCAAATTATTTATTTTCAATGTTTTAATGAGCAATTTTAAAGTATGTACAGGGTGAGTCAACCATAGAGTAAAGTTCATTATCTCATTTGTTTCGAGAATTACGAAAAAACGTTAAATACAAAAGTTTTATAGAATATTAAGGTGCACAGTTTAAAATTATTTTTGAGTATAGAGGGTGGTTCAAAAAAGCGTGGCGAATATAACATAAGTTTTTTTAAATGGAACACCCTATTTTTTAATTTATTTTTAGATTTTACATGAAATTCTATAACTTTTTTGTTAATAATGTCATATACCTAAACCCAGTAGTTTTTCTAATATTTTAATTTTTTTAGAAAAATATTAGTTTTTACTCTTATAAGAAACTGACAGTACCGCCATTGTTTCTGAAGGTGGAATACTCAAATTTGGTACAAACGTTCTATAAGGATGACAAAAAAGGTATATGTAAATAAATTTGAGGTAAATGCTACAGGGCCTTCAAAATAAATTTATAGATTTCGACTATTTTAACTTAAAAAAATTCAATTTTTTTAAATGGCACACCCTGTATATTATTATTTTTTCTGATAGATTTTACAAAACCCGTCCACTTTTATTGAGTATGTCATATACCTAGTTTTCATAATTTGGGAGTTATTTCGATTTTATTCATTTTTACACTTGTTTTTATTACACTAACGGATTCATTGGGTGGTCCCCTCGATCATGTGACTTAACACCTTTAGATTTCGTTTTGTTAGACCACTTTAAAGATCGTGTTTATGTGAATTCCCCTACAACACCAGAAGATATCGAAAATAGGATACGAGATACCTGGAGGACAATAAACATCCTTTATGCTATGGAACATGCAAGAAAATATAGTAACAAGACTAAACATGTGTATCTAAGTAGACGGGCATATTTTTGATCATTGAATACTCCATAATAATTAAAAATAAGGTAGTTAGTAGGGAAATTATTATTATTTATATTAGTTTGTGTTTCCACAATAGCGTAGGTAAGTGTAAAAAAGAATAAAATCAAAATAACTCGCAAATTATGAAAACTAGGTATATGACATAGTCAATAAAAGTTGAAGGCTTTTGTAAAATCTATCAGAAAAAATAATAATATACAGGGTGTGCCATTTAAAAAAATTAAAATTTTTGAAGTTAAAATAGTCGAAATGTGTAAATTTATTTTGAAGGCCCTGTAGCATTTAACTAAAATTTATTTACATATACCTTTTTTGTCATCCTTATAGAACGTTTGTACCAAATTTGAGTATTCCACCTTCAGAAACAATGGCGGTACTGTCAGTTTCTCATAAGAGTAAAAACTAATATTTTTCTAAAAAAATTTAAATATTAGAAAAACTACTGGGTTTAGGTATATGACATTATTAACAAAAAAGTTATAGAATTTCATGTAAAATCTAAAAATAAATTAAAAAATAGGGTGTTCCATTTAAAAAAACCTATGTTATATTTGCCACGCTTTTTTGAATCACCCTGTATACTCAAAAATAATTTTAAACTGTGCACCTTAATATTCTATAAAACTTTTGTATTTAACGTTTTTTCGTAATTCTCGAAACAAATGAGATAATGAACTTTACTCTATGGTTGACTCACCCTGTACTGTTAATTCAGAACCAATACCTAATTAAAAATGAAATAAAAAATTGAAACTTGTTTAAACCTAATTAAAAAATGTACGAAAATTGCTAATTTGTGCTTATTTAAAAATTCCACATGACCATCTAAACAGTGACAATGACTTTTGATAAAAATGTCTTCACATTTAATGTTTTTCCCCAGCCAACCTGCAGCTAACTGTCGGATTCTTTTCGTTGCAGCAATAATGTCCAAATATCTTCAAATCGGTGGAATTTAGGTATAGGGAATGCTAATACCAATCATTCATTAGCATTATAAAACATAGGGTGTTGTATTTTAAAATAACCGAGTTATTGAACTTTCAATTTGATACAATTGGTCGGTGTTTTTTCGACGCCCTGTGTAACTTGTATCAACTTTCAAATACTACAGATGTTTGGATACCTTTCAGTATTTCTCGTTTAAAATTTTAGCCCTCTAGATTCAAAACTAGAAGAGATAGAACCGATTAAGCGTAAGTATGCTTTTCCAAAATTTTTTTAAAAAGTTGAAATATCTCAGAAACGATTGAGTTTAGACATAGGGTTTCTTATGAAACACACCTTTAAATTTTACGCAGAATCCACAAATTAAATAAAAAATAGTACATTCCATTTGAAATAAGCGAGTTGATGTTTACTTCCGTTAGAACCGGAAGTGTGACGTCACCGCCAATATTAATAATCGATAGAAAATTGTGAGAAACACCGTATATAAATTTTTAGAATTCTAGTAGGCGTAGTATTCTAGAAATGTCTAATGGAAGGTCTACGTGGAACACCCTGTATTGTGTTTATTTTCCACTTCAACCCATCTTATACAGGGCACCAACACCAACCTGGCCGAAGCCCTCCAGTTCCTGCACGAATACGACCTGGAGGCCTCCGAGACGTGCCTGCGGGTCACCTCCGCCCAATGGGCCCACTCCACCAACATGACCGACCTCAACAAGCGACGTATGGTGGAAGCACAGACACATCGGGCTCGGTTCGACAAGGTCACGTGGGCCCGGGCCGCTGCCTTCGACTGGACCAAGCTGCAGGACGGGACTGTGAGGCGGCAGCTGCGGATGCTGACCACAAACACTAGAGCGTGTTTGTCGGATGAGAAGTATAACGAGGTAACGTATGATCTTATATTATACAGGGTGGTTTTATAACTTCTAACTTTTGGCGAATGCGCCGATATCACATTAAAAATAATGTCACCATCAAGGATTGCACCATCTGTAAAATAATAAAACCAGAAAACTAAAGGTATTCAGAATAAAGATTCGTAGTGTATAGTACCAAGGGAAACTTTTAAAATTGGCACCAAAAAAACTACGTATCTAGTAAAAATAAATGTACTTATGACAAATTAACTAAATTTTATCGGTGGCGTTTCAGTTTGACAGAAAATCTAGAATTAAAAATAAAAGTTGCTAAAAATGGTTCTTAAGGGAGTTACAGCCCTTTAAACGGTAGATAAAAAAAACGATGGTTTTTATTTATTTTAGAAAATGTTTGAGCACCAAAAGTATCTAACGTGTAGGCACACAACTTTCAGTAGAATTCGCATAAAAACAATTGACTGAAACTGTGAAACCTAGATACGAACAATTGCATTGCAAATTTTAAACTCAAATATCTCGAAAACCGTTTACTGTAACGAGTTAAACGACGAAGAACGAGTTAAACGACGAAGAACGATTAAAAACGTTACCTTTTTTATGTAAAAAGTCGTAATTTTTTACATCTAATGTTAAAATTACTGTATTCTGTTACATAAAAACAACCCTCTACCCTTATGAAAACTACCTTTTAAGAACTGTCACGGCTCTTTTTACTATCACCATTTACTTTGGCATAAAAATGTATGCAGGACCACCAAATTTCAAAAAACTGGTCTGCGACTGTCTGTGACTAAAATAAATAAGTAAAAACCATCGTATCCACCGTTTAAAGAGCTGTAACTCCCTTAGGAGTTACAGCTTAGGGCATATGTTCATAAGAACTTTTTTTAAATGTGTCACGAAGACCGGTAAATTATTCTTTTACACCCTGTATATAAGTCAAATTATTTTTAATTTGTGCAACTCGGGAAGGGTGGAACATCGCAAAAGAAGAGTTAGCTTAACTCTTATTAACTGAGATATTGTATTATACCATTTTGTTCATACAGCGTATTCTTCTACTTCTAAGTTCCAGAACTTTTTTGTGGTACGCCACTGACATTTTTCACTAATAATTTTTTAAGAATAAACTCTTAACAACATTTTTTGTCTCTTAATATTTGTTATTATCAATGGTTTATAGCAGATATTGAGACTATTTGGTCAATATGTACCTATTTAATAATTAAAATAAATATTTTGGAATAATCAGATCCAATTTTCAATGTCAGTGTCTATTTTAGTTCTTTGTAAGTACATAGAAATATTTTCACTCCAAAATATTTATTTCACAATTAAAATTCAAATTTTTACATGGTGTTCTTTTCTCCCATATGCTTTGCGAAATATGCATGTTGACCAAATAGTCTCAATATCTGCTAAACTACCAAGAATGTTGCTAAGAATTTGCAACAATTCCAAAAATTCTCCAAAAATTATTAGTGAAACATATCAGTGGTGTACCACAAAAAAGTTCTCGAATTTCAAGCGGTCCAGATTCAAAAAGTAACACCCAGTATAGCAATTTTGACAGAAACGCTATCAATTATTACCCTTTCACAGCTTTAGAAGTGTGTCAAATTTAGGGTTATTAATATCCCGCTGTGTTCAAAAGATATTGGAAAAAATCTTAAATAAATAATTTTAATTTCAACACTCCAGCTCCTCCATTGTCACTTTGATGTCAGAATTGTCACTTAAACAACATATATTTACCTTAATTAAGTACATAAAAAATTAAATTGTTAACCAATACATGCACGCCACTGGTCACCGTATTCAATCACTTTGCGTCAAATGAAACCATTAAATAAATACATACAGTGAGGACATAAAGTCCGTTCGCCCCCCCCTCTAATTTTTGAACCACTGGGTAGATTGTGATGAAATTTGGAACGATAATATGACTAAATTCTTCATTTTTTGACACATCAATGACAGCTCTGAATGTCAAAGTGACAGCTGGGCGCGCAATAGGAACATTTTTTAAAATGGAAATGGGGTTCGAGTGGGGACTCATTTTGAAGCTATTTTTATGCTCAAAACATTTGGTTCGGTAATTTCCAAATAAAAACCAGTAATATCGATTTCTGTTTATATCATTTTTTTTTGCATACATATTACAAATTATTGTAAATTATTCAAAGCAGAAGAAAAATTAAAAGTAAACAAATAACAATAAACCATCCCTAACCTAAAATAACCTAAATTAAAAAATTATGAAATAATTTAAATTAAACCTAAAAAAAAAAAAAAATTTAGAGGCAGAAACAAACTTAGAAAACACGTGTTACTTCAAAAGATGATGAAAATGACCTTCATGAACCTCCTGACAAATAAATGTTCCATGGGCAAGTTCTATTATAAAAATTATGTGGTAAAAAGATTATGTTATAAACTGATATTACTGGTTTTTATTTGGATATTACTGAACCAAATGTTCTCAAATTTGGGGAATGTTTTGAGCATAAAAATAGCTTCAAAATGAGTCCCCCCCACTCGACCCCCTTTTCCATTTAAAAAAAAATTTCCTATTGCGCGCCCAGCTGTCACTTTGACATTCAGAGCTGTCATTGATGTGTCAAAAATGCAGAATTTAGTCATATATTATCGTTCCGAATTTCATCACAATCTACCCAGTGGTTCAAAAGTTAGAGAGGGGGGGACGGACTTTATGTTCTCACTGTATACATTAAAAAAATATAAATATTTTTTTTTAGATCTACCATCTCATCTCAGAAATGAAAGGCATATACGCCCATGTAAGGGTATGTCCCTTCAGGCCGACAGGCGACGAAGAGAACATGTATTGCGACCTGGAGTTGGATCCAGATGTACAGAAGATTATGGCGCAGTCGAGGAACAATATGGAGTTGACTCACATATGGAGAGAGTGGCATGACAAAGTCGGACCGCAGATGAAGAACAAATTCATGAGATATGTTGATCTAGCGAACCAAGCTTCTAGAGTTAACGGTAAGAAGAAATTTTGAACTAACAAGGTAGAGTTAAAAAAGAGGGGAAGACTAGGGGAGGCACACCATCGCCCCTGAACGTATTTAAAAGACTACGGAAATTAAAATAGCACACATGACGCTGAGAAAAACTGTGAAAAATTTAAAAATTGCTGAAAATATACTGAAGCTTTGCACTTTTTCCGATTCATGCAATAATGGCGCCTCTATAAAAAATTATTAATTTCTGAGTGTTTTTCTCCTTAGCTTTGACTCGAACATTAAACGAAAATTAAAATAGCAAATATGACGCTGAGAAAATCCTTTTGGAAAAATTTAAACAGACTGAATAGGCGTTGCACATTTTTCCGATTCACATAATTTCATTATATATATCTGTTTATTCTAGGGATGGGAAATTCTGAAATATTGAATATTCCCAGTAAATTTCCATTGAAAATTCCAGAAATTTCTGAAAATAAAATATTAAAAACAAATTTTATTGGTCCATTATTGCACTTCTCACAACAATAGCTTTCTAGAAAGACTAAATACAAGGTACCTATATGTTATTATAATTGTTATTTATATTACCAAAAAGCCATATTTTTCAAATTTGACATTAGTACCTACCTGATGGTTTATTTGAAGGGGATGCCGAAAACAACTATTCCATGGAAAATGTGCCCCGATTGGCATTGCATTACTTCGGCATCACCATAGCAGTCGAGACCCCACCAGACACTGATCGGTTTCGTGTTTATTGTGCGCTCATCAGAGTGGCATAGGTAGTGGACTCGATGAATCATGTTGCAACGTGATTGCCTAATGGGCACCGTGAATGTTAGTAATGGTGAGAAACACACCGTAGTGCCCTCTTAGGGTCTTTGCTACTATATCTGTCTGAATTTTTGGAGCCTGCGAAAAAGCAGGTCGTTATCTGTTTGTCAATTTGACAGTAATTGTCAGACAGATAGTAGCAAAGACACAAAAAGGCCACTACGATGTGTTTCTCACCACTTCTAGTACCTAATGGTATTTAACTCGAAGTACACAAATTTTTTCCTTCAATCCTCGAATGTTTGCAGTATTGTAAATACCTATTGCAAATATTGGAAGTACCTACTTATAACACTTATATGAGTATGAGTAGTGTATATATCTAAATTTCAAGTATTATTATTAGGCAGGGGTAGATCACAGAAATAAAGACTAGAATGGACAATGTATATACCTAGTACCTAGGTACCTTTCATACGATTTCTGTGACTTCAACTTACGTACATATAAACTGCATTGCTTGTTTTCTTTTATCGAAGTAAAAGTTAAAGAGTGTATGAAGAAATTCGGTATACTATTAAGCTCTTATAAATTGTCATTTCATGGTGTGTCTTCCGAAGTTTCAAGAAAAATGCCGACTTCCGGCATCAAACATGAACTACGCAGAATCCGTACAGGACCGAATCCTTCATTTCCGGTCTTCAAAAATCATAAAACCTGTTGGTACAAGACTTTTCCTTTCTATAATCTTTATCTCTGTGGGGCAGATGCAATTAAAACAAAGCAAATTTTGAGGTTAAAGACCTTAGAGAACTGGCGGCAAATTCAACAATAACAAATCCAACCAATCACAGGCCGAATAGGCGCAGCCATGTTGCTTTTGCATAAGGATTTTCGATAGTAATGAAAAACTTATGAACCATGCTATGCGTTATGCAAACATATATAGATCAAGCAGAACACCATAGATCAAGCAGAACAAGACAATTTTTGAGGTTAATAATCTTAGAACATTGGCGGCAAATTCAAATTCCTTTCTCTTTCTCTCGTAATTATACGGACAATATTCCCGGAAAATTTGCAGGAATGTTTCCATTGCTAGGTATGTTTATTTTTTCTCGAAATATTTCCATTTTGGAAAATTTCCAAGTGCCCATCCCTAGTTTATTCACGACAATTATGCGCATTACACATATTAATTAATTCAAAGTTCAAAAATTCATTGCTTCATGTTCATTACCTTATCATCTAATATCGACTCTCTGGCTTCCCCATATGCACATCTGCAGCATGTAAATTTAGTTAGCAACCGCATGACCTACCTGTAGTGACCTAAGGTAGATTTATTACGGTCAATTGTTACTTATATCGTAATACGTACAACACTTGTATTCTAACCAGATTGAAATACATATTTGTTCTAATATTTGGCGAATGCGCCAATGTCACTTAAACCTGCGGCATCTTTGATATTTTTCAAGTAGGTCTCATTAAGATGCGCTTACGACTCGGCAACAGGCTCGTATTTAATAAGATGCGCGTTATGTTACTTCTTGAATATTTTTCATGTTGTTAAAATTGTATTGCATTGGCTTAATAGATGTAATCAGTCAAATATAGTCGATGCAAGTGTATGTTACTTTGTGATATTCTATGATATAATAAATAGTCCATTGTTAAAATATTACTATATTTACTTAGGTAAGCAGATACGTACATCAATTATACTAAGCAGAAAATAAATTGCAATAAATTCCTCTAAACTATACTATATCTACTATTACTAATAGTTAAATAGGGTACCTACAATTTACAATTTCTATTGCTTCTGATATATTTAATTTCTTAGATTTTGTGAAATAATCAATACTATAAGTCTTGATATCTATTGATCGAAATGTATTATTTGTTTATAAAAATCATTCTTTTTCTTATTTAATGAAGATTGTACACCTTCAGATTGTTTTATGTAAGTAAGTAAGTAAGTAAGTAAGTAATCGTTTATTTAGCAATAGCTACCAACAGATACAAAATATTATACACTTAAGTAAATTATACACATTAAAAGTTACAATACAAATAATACAAAGTAACACTCAGATAATAAAATTGCACAGTAGATTAAAATAGTACCTAATACAATACAATATAAAAATGTAAAAAAAATGCACCACACACATATAACTACCTTATGTTAACAAATGTTTTCTTAATCTTCTAGTAAACATAATTACACTAGTCGATCCTCTAACAAACTCTGGTAAATTATTGTACTGCGTCATTCCCTTATCATATATATTCCTTTTTGTTTTCATCAATAAAGTAGGACGTATCTGCACATGATTCATTTGCCTTGTATACTACAGCCATGTATGTCACTTCTGAATTGGATATTTTCAGATAAATACGTTGGCAATAAGTTATTCAATAATTTATACGGTCGTAATATTTATATTTATCGTATATATTGAAGATCTTCCTATTTATCCTATAATATATAGATATATCTATATATTGTTAAAATTGTATTGCATTGGCTTATTACTTACGAACATACGAAAAATACAATAGCTGGTATACCAGCTATTGTATTTAGCTGGTATACCAGCTCGTAACCATACGAGCCCCGAATGGGCTCGTATGGTTTACGGATGGGTTCAAGACAGACTAGTGCTCAGGGTCGAGAGTCCGAGGCGTGCGCCCAAGGGCGAGACTATCCTTTTCTTTGGGAAAGCAAGCCACGGTCTTTCAGGCGGAAGTGTTTGCTATCTCTGCAACTGCATGTGTTCAGGAAAATCTCAAAAGGAGATATTCAATCAGCATATCCAGATATGCACCGACAGTCAGCCGGCTTTGCATGCCTTGATCTCCTACAGGATCACCATCAGAGTGGTCATAGAGTGTATTAATGGTCTGGCCCAATTGGGACAGAACAACTAAGTAAAATTGACCTGGGTACCGGGTCATCACAACATAACAGAAAATGAGGAGGCCGATGCACTGGCTAAAAGAAGCTCAAGTATACAGTTTACAGGGCCCGAACCAGTATACTCAGGCTTCCGCCTAGTTATGTAACGAGGCCTATTGAAAACTGGATCAAGAAAAGATCAGAGGAATGGTCGAACAGAACTGGGCTACGACAAGCCAGGCTCTTAATTGAAGGGCCTTTGTCGAACGCAACTCAATCAATACTTGCGCTAAGTCATAATGGCATAAGGATGGTTACAGGACTGTTGACAGGTCACGGACATCTCAACAATCACTTAACACTGTCGGCCTTAGTGACACTAGAAGGTGCAGGTTTTGCGGATACGGTGACGCGGACTCCATTCACATCCTCTGTCGCTGTGCCTGTCTCATGGTCAAGAGACACAAACATCTGGGTGCAGCATATTTCTCCTGCCCCAGGACATTATAGAGAGCTTCCCCTAGAGGTCTCGTCCGGGTGTTGGCCTATGCGCATAGCACGGGTCTTTTCCAATAGCTATCAACTAGTGGCAGGCACAATGGGTCGAAAGACCTGAGTGCTGCGGGCAACCGAAAACTCTTTAGAAGTAATTGAAATATATAAACATTGTCATGAACCCCACTTGTACCACTTGATCCATATACATATAGGGGTCAGTTGGATGTACGAAATTTCAATTTATTTTCTATCCTGTCAAAATAATTGATGAGCCTACCTACCTTTATAAATATTTAGTTTACTCATTGATAAACCCCTGACGTCATAAATACCATGCAATTTTATTTGTTAGTTCACTATACTTGAATACCCAATAAGTATACACATTTATTATAATATCTGGCGAATGCGCCGATGTTACAGGGAATTCTTGTAATGATGTAAGTACCTAATCAATCATTACAAGAATTCCCTGTAATATATTTTAAACATATTAACAAGTCGTCACCTTTAATATTCTTCAATCCAGTTTCATTAGGCTTATTTTTACGACTCGGTAACATACAAAATAACCATGTTTAATAATATATGATGCATGAATATTATTGTCGCTCTTTGAATATTTAATTGCATGGGTTTAATTGATATATAATGAACAAAACATGGATATGTTTATATTTTATAATCTGCTAAGACTATAAAATAAATTCGTTTGTTAGAGTGTAATAACTGTTTGTAAAATTAAGAGCGCCAGTAAAAACCGCTCATCGTTATATCATTTTGCCTTGAAATTATAAGCCATTAAAATGTGTCACATTATCTTAAGACACCCTGTATATAATTATAATAAATAATAATAATTTATTTGACAAGGTAAAGGTTACAGCATACAATAGCCATACATGATTCTATATAAGTACAACTAAATTTGTTTTAACTAATTTTCTTCTTTTATTCTACCTAGGCCTGGCGCCTGTATGTAGTTTACATTAATATATTTATTATATGAACCACCCATGAAGAAATAAAAAAATATATATATACATATATACTTACTCGGTATGCAACTCCATCGAGAATTTGGATGAATATGGATTTCAATATTGATATCTACCCACTAATTTTTAAGCAACATTGTCCTGATGTCCTGTATACAATTTTTCTGAAAAATTATTTCTATTTTCGAATAACAATATCTTTTTGAAATTGGGACTCTGTCAACTCTGTGTATAGGTAACCGGTGGTTTCGTTTAGGCTTCATCTCCTTTCTCTTCCCCCAAAATAATAATATTTACTTAAAATCTAACCACTAAAATTTTGTAGGGTTCTTAGATGCTGGCGAAGAAATGCGTTACGTCTATGAAGATCCCAACTTCGAAAACGATCTAGCAGAGTCCTTTCAGAAGCTACTTCCACTTTACAAGCAGCTTTTAACGTATGTAAGAAGAAAGTTACTGCAGAGGTATGGTTCTAATATAATTAGACCTGATGGTCCATTGCCCGCTCACATTCTGGGCAATTTGTGGGCCCAAGATTGGAGTAATATAGCAGACATTGTCTTGCCTTACCCTGAATACAGAAGCTTTGATGTCACCGATGAAATGTTGCATCAGGGGTTTACTCCTTTGAGGTAAGGTTTTCAAGGACTTCATTTAAGGTTATTTTCCGAAATTGTTATAATGCATACTGAATAGCAAATGAAGTGCACCTATTTTTAGGGTAAAATTTAATAGCCCGCCATATTTTTTGAACGGCTTAATCTAAGGAGGTTCTTACTTTGTTCAATAGATTTAACATTCTGGGACATACCTACTTTTATGGTTTTGGAAACCTTGGAAATTTGAAACAATTGAAAAGATAAAGTGGGGTTATCTTTTTTGTCGAATTTTAAATAAGTTTTTGCGGATTTTTTCAGAAATTATAGAATTACAGTTTTACTTGATGACCCGGTACCTATATTCTGTATATGTACATTTTTGTCCCGTTTTTCTATTGCTTTTAGTTTGAGAGATATAATCCAGGTTTTTCCGAAACATCGCAAATTGTCTAAAATTTTAACAATTCATGAAACCAAACTGAGTAGGTTCTTTTTAAATAATCCTTGTCAAAGCTTACCTTTTTTGAATTACTGATTGTTAAATTTACATCTATTAATTAACTTGAAAGTTGAAAGTATGCCAAAACTATCCATTGAATAGATTACACAAGAGGCAAACCGGAAATGGTACTTTTTTAATGAAACACTACTGTGATATGCTGATATATAGTGTCGTCAATCTTGTTCTAGAGCCAGTCGTATATTACCCCTAGTTCACGGAAAGGTGGATGATAATGCCAGACTCACCATGCTCAAATAGTTATTTAACTACGTTAATAGTATGTTAAGGCCAGCACGATTGCCAGATTTAAAACCTATTGAACACGTCCACGACAAGCAAACAATTTAAAAGAACCAAGGGAAACTTTCAGGGAAGAATAAAATATTACAGAAGTAATAAGTAGTGCCGAAATATATTTTTCTTTATAATTTAAGTTTTACTACTGTTAACTTTAATTTTCTATTTTATTAAATCTTTTATTTTTATGCAGTGTTAAATGTTGGTCAATTTGTAGTGTTTCAGAAAAAACATATTTGATTCTGAAACTAAATGTGACAGAAAAACGGGACAAAAACGCGTACATACAGGGTGGACCAATAGTGTGGCAAAATTCCATTACTCCTATACCGTAATAAACAAAAAAATGCATATTTTTAGCATCTCATAGCGCCAAAGAGGACGCACATTTTAAAAATATGTAGTCATATAGGGTGCTCTATAAACAAGGAACATATCAAACTTATGTTTTTTTAAATAGAATTATATATTTTTTATTTCATATTTGAATTTGAATAATTTTTCAGAATTCGCCAATATACGGTTTACTAGCATTATACAGAGTGGTTCAAAAGATATGAGCATTTTTGTATCTTAATCGCAATGAATTGAGCACCCTGTATCTCTTTTAAGAAAATAAATAGTAGATAATTTTTAACTCGATTAATTCTGCTATATAGTTTAGTTTTACTTTCTATAGAATTTCCTCCAAATACATTTACTTATATACAGGGCGAATCACAACTCCGGTTTTCTCAATTTTTATAAATGAAATACCCTATTATATATTATATAATTTTCATGAAGGTCTCTCAGGGGTCTTTCTATTCTATGAAACATTCCCTATACCTAATTACATTAATTAATTTTGTATTGCATTCTTCTGCACCAAGTAAAATATTAAAAAAATATTTTTTATTGAAGATCACTTTCCGTTCTTGCTTCTACAAGGGGTGAGCTTTTACTTTTTTCTTTTTTTACTAAAATCAGCGAAGGCGTTTCCGAGATGCAGTTTCTTAAAAATAACGAAAAAATTGGCTGTCAACTAATTTTGTGACCAATTTATTAGCGAAATACGCGGTTCATTAGGCAAATTTTCAAAAATCAGTAAAAAAAACTGTGAAAATGATTTGGTTTACTTAAACTGTTTTCTTACGTGGTTCAATAATGGTACTTGGGTTAGATAGTTATACTGACTACACAGTTAGTTTCATTTATAAAAATTGACAAAACTGCTGTTGAGACTTTTGGTTCGCCCTGCATACCAGCAGTCAAGATTTAGAAAGTAATTATTTCAGGATGTTCCAAATGGCCGAGGAATTTTTTACATCTATCGGCTTAAAGCCAATGTCACCAGAATTTTGGAGACATTCCATGTTAGAAAGACCCAACAGCAGAAAAGTGCAGTGCACTGCTAGTGCATGGGATTTTTGTAATAAAGTTGATTTCAGGTGAGAGTATTTATAAAACAATAAGATTTCTGGTATGATTTTCAAAAAAATTTTTTCATATTTTCAGAATAAAGATGTGCACTGAAGTGGATATGGAAAATTTGATTACAATTCATCATGAAATGGCTCATATTGAATACTATATGTACTATGCCGATCAACCTTACCTCTATAGAGATGGTGCTAACCCAGGTTTGATTATTTCTATAATTTTATATTACTAGTATTTAGTAGTGCCCCCTAGTGGTCTATACTACTGTCTGTCTAACTGTATCGTCAATATTAACGACCTGATTCAAAGGTGTACCATTTCAGGAGTCCCCAAACAGCATTAAATTACTTCAGTATATCCCATATCCCAAAAGGTAACTATTATCAGTTCTCATCAGTATACCAATGTATATATCTGTCGATTGACAATTTAGTTGGATAATATGGATTTCTCAACCTCGGACAATCTGAAAAGAATTGAGAAAAATTTGAACTCAGTCTATATATGATAGTGGTGCTGGCAAATGATACAGTGACCATCTCGGATATGCTGGAGTAATTTGATACTGGTTAGGATAAAAGTTATTTCTGACATGTTCCTTTATCAAAAAAATATGTTTTAGGGTTCCATGAAGGAGTTGCAAATGCAATAAGTTTATCTGTTTTCAACCCAGTACATTTACGTAGGATAGGCCTTTTCAACAACAATACAGAAATCTATGAGAGCAATATCAACTTCTTGTTACTCATGGCTTTAAAGAAAGTTGCTTATGCACCGTTTGCTTACCTAGTTGACCAGGTTCGAACGTTTTCATATTTTTGAGAAAATATATCAATTGTTTTTTAATTTTTTAGTGGAGATACCAAATTTTCGAGAGTGGCGTAAGCAAAATGAACCGAAATTGGTGGGATCTCAGGTTAAGACTGCAAGGAATTGTGCCACCAGTTCCCAGATCAGAGTCCCATTTCGATGCAGCTGCTAAGAGGCACATCCCAGCTGACATTCCATACATCCGGTACTATGTAGCCCTTCTGTTAGAATTTCAAATTCATGAGGCTATGTGCGATGCTGCTGGCCACATTGGACCGCTACATATCTGCGATATTTATCGTTCTAGAGAAGCTGGTAGAGTGTTGATGTAAGTTCTTTCTTCCACAACTGTACGGCAACTAAAGTTACTTGCATTATTCAGTTGCTTGTCCAAATCGCTTCAATATTATCTCTTTAAAATCACTAGAATTTATTTCTTTTTCCAAAATTGAACAGTGCAATAAAACATGAAATGCTGATTGAACCAAAGCGTCTCGTTTATACTTTGTTACCAACAATAAAAAAGTGTCACACAAGATAAGTTGATTTTATTTTAAAGAAACATATTCTGTAACAGTATTGTCTACAGTAAAAAGGAGAAACTAAATTCAAAAATCATAGCAGCAAATCATTTTTCAACAAACATCAGTCAATCAATATCTTTTTACAGGAATTTCCCGGTACATATCAATATTGTTATGTATGTAACATCAAACTGGTTGTTTGTGAACTTACAAAAAAATTATGTATACGTTCTTCAAGCACTTTTTAAATAGAATCACACAGCATAGAAAAAATATTTAATTATTTCGTAAAATTATGACAAAGTTTTCCTAAAGCATTTTTCAAATTTCCGGAGCCTGCAGAAAGCAGAGACTATATATTCCAACGTTATATTATACTTTATAAATTGTCATAACTCGAAATTTTATCGACTTATTAAAATTTTGTCTACGCCACTCCATTCCGTTTAAAAAAGTGTATAGAGAACATATAAGTTGTTTTTTCTAATATCTAAAATAACCGAGATATGCGCAGGCACCGAAAATTTGAAAAATTGAATTTTCACTAATATCTCATAAACAAAAGAAGATGGCCCAGTAAATTTTTTTGTATCTCTCTTAGTTCTCGAGTTGTCCTATCATAGCAAGCAAATTTGGCCACCCGATACAAGGTGACATTTATTTGTACGACATTACATATCTTAGGAAAAAATTATTATTTTCAGCGATGATACTGATGTCATAAAAAAAAACCATGAACAGTACATAACAATGTATTATAAAAGGAGCACTTTTCTAAATACGAAAAAAAAAAGTACTTTAGACTGAATCTGTGGTGAATAACCTACAAATCTATTTACTGGCCTATCACATAGTATTAATTTTCCCACACCCTTTACTTGCATTGGTATCAACAATAAAAATGCAGGATATGGTAGTCGTAGTGTTAACATTTTGAAACAGATCCAATTTAGCAAAGCTGATTCATAATTTTTCTTTATTTACTAGCTTGCTAAGATAGTTTTTTTTTTTTCAGAGACGTACTAAAAGTGGGAAAAGCTAGACACTGGAAAGATGTTATAAAAATGCTGGTGAACGGAAATTCTAACCGCCTGTCGGCTGATGCTATGCTAGACTATTTTGAGCCACTCATGGCATGGTTAAAGGAGCAAAACAGAGATGAAAGAATCGTTGGATGGACGACGTACAAGGAAGATACTGCCTTGTTTCAGCCTTTAGTTTATGGATCCGCTAATAGATATTTAACTAACTGTAATGTAGTCATATTTGTGATAATGCTGAAATGGATATCTTAACATTTCCTTTTTTATAGTGTTAGTATCAAAACATTTTATAAAATTAAAAATGTACAGTAAATATAGATGTTATATATTTGTGTGCCTTATTTATTCTAATCAGTACCTATTTACCGGTATTGTACTGCTGATATAAATAACTTAGTTGAATAAGAACTGATATATAAAATCTTAAAGACTTAAAAAAAACACAAAATTCGATTAATGATTTATATTTACAAATATTTTATACAGGTACACAAAATCTGAATACACAAGTGTATATGTATGTAAATAATATCTTCTAGAATTCGCAAAACTAATATTACACCCTATATTAAAAAAAATATACAATTATATCAATTGAACCGTTCTCTTACTTGTCATGAAACATCCATAAGTTGATTTGCGGGCAGTTTAGTAGCAGCTAAATAAGGGTTATCAATGTAGCTACTATTCGCTGTATTTTCCTCATTAATCTTCACAGACTCGTTTAATGATTCATTTGGTTCTTCCTGCTCCTGTTTTATTTCAGGCTTGATTCGGTTCTTTGCTTTATCATGATTCTTCTGCTGCTGTATTATCTGACTTTTCGGATCAAAGTCCAAGTCTTCGGGATCGAAGATTTGATCTTGTGGAAGTAGAGCACTCAGGTAAGGAGGATATACGGGTTTTGTTGCTACCACTGCACAAAAAAAGAAGCTATAGTAGGTTTTGATCTTTTAAATAGAATGTCATTTTATAATGTTAAGTAAAAGTGAATTTAAAAAAAACAATTTTCTCTTATCTTTCAATGCAGAAAGAAGTCAGAAAAGAAATCAGGGGTAAAACCATATAATGCAAGTAATGAGGAAAATTGTAAATTTAGCGGAAACCCAGAATATGGTTTGTTTGACAAAATTTTAAGAACATCTGTAAATGTTGTAAACACTTATTGTAAACACAAAAATAACGAATTAAATATTTCACTTACATGGGAATATATTTCCTTCATCCGTATCAAACAAATTATGTGTTGGGCTGGTTTTGGCTAAAAATTTTGTTAGTGCCTTTTCAATGTCCTTCTTTTGAATTGCCGCTTTTTCTCTTACAGATTCATAGTCGATAACTGGTTGTTTATGTGTCTACAAATTAGAGTTTATCTAAAACTATAAATTTCAATTAACAAAATAAGTATACTTACAGGAGTTCTAACATATGCATGGGGATCTGGAAATGGAGGATAATGTTGTGGAATATGTGGAGGTAAAGGTTGCTTAGTACCAGCAGATAACATATTCAGTTGCTTTTGAGACTGTTGTTGCTGCAAGGCAGGTAAAACGGTGTGTTTAGTAGATTTAATGTAACTATCCAAGTTATTGAAGTCGTAACCTATAATGGTAGAATTTATGCAATGGGAATTACTCTATTTTGGTAATCTTACCCATATCTACAAATCCCAAAATAATATCAGCTATTACTGGTTCACACCGACCAGCTAATTCACAAAAATTTTTGCTTGCAGCCCCAAGTTCTGTAATAACTAAAAAATAACTTAATTGTATTACTTATTTCACTTCTCTGATGTTATACCTACAAGCTTGTATCATTTCTGTTAACGTTCCTAAACACTCCTTTTCCGCAGTATCAAATCCATGTTCTAATAAAATACCTGATACAGCAGCAGCTAGCATCTTACGATGTACATTAACTTGCTGCTCCATGACACTTAATTATATTTTTTTATTTTAACTGACCAGTTAGGAAAAGTTAAACTGTAGAGTTGTAGAAACACACAACTCATACAAATAAAAACATAATAGATAACACATAACCTAACCTTTTTGCTAAATTTGATATCTGATAATATATCTTCTTCTTCTTTTAGTTGGGTTATGGCACAGAAAATCAATAAGTTGAGTCTAATATCATAGACTTAAGACTTAGTCATATAGTCCCATACCATAGAAAACGATTCATCTATGGTAGTACTATATCCATATATTATCATTGACATTTATTAGAGAGTTTTTGAACCGCTTAAATTTTAGCACGTCGTTATCGTTATTCTGCGCATGCGCAGTGCCACAAATAGTATCATTTTCGGCACTGCGCATGCTCAGAATAACTATAACGATCAAGAACCCTAAACAAAGAAGGACTGATCAATCAGTAACAGCCAATCACATTTGTTTATCACTTATGTGACGTCAGTGGATTCCCTTTAGCGGGAGATTTGAAATTTAAATATCCTCTGTTTTAATTTGACAGCTTTAACCTTTTAACATAACCTATATATGTCACATTGTCATGTAGAATGTCTCAGTTGTCTTTGGAATGTCATCACTGTCATCAGTCATGTCATCATATCAAAGTATTTCTGTATCATATAGTAATCTGTGCACTGATTAACAAAACACAAGTTATCACAGTTGTCAAATCGACAAAGATTTTTGCACAACACACTTCAAATCGTAAGATATATATTGTAAAACACATATATAAGTACTTTAAAATCACATTTAATTGCATTAATACAGTCTCTGAAATAATATTGGGTTGGATATTTTGACTGAAAATTTTTGAAATTGCAATTAGAGGCAAATTTGGCAATAGGGGATCCACTGACGTTTTACGAGAAATCTGTTGAAAATGACCTTCAAATTTTTATGAATGAATTGATCAGTCCTTCTTTGTTTAGGGTTCTTGCATAACGATAACGTAAATTTTAAGGGGTTCAAAAACTCTCTATTATATATTAAGCAATAGCACTTTTGTTATTTGAAATTAAATTACGTGTAGCATTATTTGAAATTTAACTAATTGTTTGCATTATTTAGGGAACTAGTTTGATATTTTTCCATTACGGAAGTCTAAGTAGGGGTATTATCAGGTAAAATTCAGGATGCAGCTAATTTAATTTTTTTTAATTAATCAAGATGTAGTAAAAACATTTACCGACACTGAGAGATCGAAGTAAAGTATTGTAATAATTATGAAAGTATATTTTTTAATTCCAGATAAAATAATTTCTGAAGGTCAAGTGAAGAATTGAAAACATTATATACAATATCAGAAGTGGGATTTGATCCCATGGCCAAAAAGTGACGTGAAGACAAACAATAAACTGTAACCAAACATCCATTAAAAAACGGATTGCGGATCATTGACAAATTTTTCCTGCCTATTCAAAAGTATTAAATTGATGTTTATTAAAAAGGAATCTATTTAGCAGCAAAAACAACTAATTCTTCTGGCATGTTATGAAGTAAGGGAAACTGTTTTTGAGTCCAACATTTCACACAAAGCATGTTGAGGTTAGTGGTGAAGTAAATAAAATCAACAACTACATTTATAAGTAAATATAATTATAAATATCTTACACGCAATACATAATCTAGTTCTATGTTCTGCAAAATCTTGATTTGCACAGAACTAGCCTACCAAACACATTCAAAATTTTCAATACATCTTTTATTTGAGAACTATGTTCAGCTTACATAAAAAGTTTTTTCTGTAGCCTACAGACAAGTTGAGCGATGCAAATGTCAGATTTTTACAATTTATACATATTTATACTAACATTAAGTGAAAAGTTAAATGCAACAAAAACCTTTAATTTCGGAATGACATAACTCATAACACAAAGTTCGGCAAAAATAAATAAGGTATAAAAAAGGGGTGGCTCTTATCAACACAAGCGACTAACCTAAATAAATAATCGTTTAAATAATATAAAAAATACAGTTATCAAAAATACAAATTTAATACAAGTCGAGAGTTCCGCGGTGGAAAATCACAAACTGATTTTTTAAGTCAACGAAGCTAAGTGATGTAGAAACCTCAAACTAATACTCATCGTTATCAAATTATGAAAGGACAACAGTAAAAAGCTCTAGTATACATCTCTTTAATGTCAATATATCACGCACTGGAAATACCTGTAATATTTTACAATATAAATACATAGTGCTCTGTATAAATTAATCTTGTTACAGTTCCGACATCTGAAAAGATAATAAGCACCAAAACTTTATTCAAATCAAGTAGAAACACGCCAATTAACAATTCTAAACACTGTTTTCCGGGGGTCTGACACGACGGTTGTAATGTCTCTTAGGAGAAAGCAATCCTCAACTGTGAGACATGCAGATCTCGTTCCATCTCGCCTCGAAGAACTGCCTCATGCAGTGGCCCGCCTTACCGACGGGGCTGTCGTCTTCGTTGAATGTCTCGCAATTGTTGAATATTTGCCTGACATCTGTGCAGAACTCTTCTTTAGATTTGTATCTGAAATAAACATAAAAATCAAGAACCTACTAGACAGACGCCGTTATACATAACTACCAATAGAAGCAACAACTTTAATAATAAATTAAATGGAAAAATTCAACCCAACTATTCTGCGGGCAAAAGCCACTACCAGTATTGAATTACTCCAGCATATTTTTACAGACAGAAGAAAGCCACATTTTTCATCGCTTCCTTGTAAGAAGATAATTATTAATACTACAAATCAAACTTACTGTAAATCCTGTAACCGCTTCTTTATTGTTGAGAGATCCATGGGAATCTTAATAATCTTCTTGTAGGTGGGGAATTGCTTTGTGTTGACGGGTAAAAGGAAGGGCCATGCGTCGTCGTGGCACTCCAGGTCTTCCAGGAGTGCTCGACAGGGAGCTAGCTCCTTTATGAGCTTCTTATTGATACGGTCCTTCTTGGGGCACTGCCCCGTGGACGGAGAGCCGGCATTCGCTAGGCTTGAATTCGAAATATCACTCTGGTTGCAGTTCGTTGACGGCATGTCTTCGTTCGTAGTTACCGAGCTGTGGGAGGGAGCCGGACTGCAAAGAAAATTAAAAACATTAAATCAAATAAACGTACAATATTCTCACTCATTATGCAATAGTATATTGCACATACACGGCATTATTTACTGAGTGTGTACATGTGTTGACTGCTCTGCAAATATATCATAAATTCACTAGTTTCAAACCGATGGACAATTTTGAAATTTGCACTGAAATGAAGTAAAATTTCCATATTTCGAGCTATTGTATTGAGTATCACTGCACTTTTAATGGTGTCTGTGTTATTCATGATTTAAAGTGCAATTAATCAAGTGAAGTGCTATAAAAGCTGTAAAAAATCTGGACAAAAAAGTATACTTTTCTTGTCACCTTAAAAACTGAAAGAAGCAAACCAGGATAGTACTGGCCCACAATGTACCTTCCTGCAAACTAGTTAATATAATGGATTGTGTAAATCATAAAATTTGTAATAATAAATGCTTGGAGTCCAAACAGTGTTATGTTTGTGATAAGTGTTCTCACGTTCAATGCAAACTGTGTTCTGAATTATCCTCAACAGAGATTAGAGTTCTAGAACTCAATAAACGTAAACTGAAATACTACTGTACTGAATGTTGTAAAGATGATGGGAAAATTATCCAACAGAAGGAAAAGCTAACTGAAGAAAATGTACGTCTGAAAAAAAGACTTAATGAGGAATCTAATTTAATGAGTAAACTAAAAAATATGGAGGGCCTGCTTTATAAAGCGCAAGATACCTATATGCAGTCGATGACTCAAACTAATGATGCCATTGCTCAATTGCAGTTAACTTATCAAGTTGAAATTGAACAATTGCATAATCAAATTAAAGATATACGAGACAGCAATGTGGACCTAATAAAACTTCTAACATCTAATAACAAATTTAATAACATGCATAATATAACATCTGAAACAAGCTCTATAACACAAAATCAAAATGTTCAACAGATAACTAAAGGTAAAGGTCCGCAGTTGACAAGCGTAGACAATGGAAAAAAGTCGTACAAATCAGTTTTAACATCTAATCTACCCAAGGGAAGACATGAACCAAACAGACAGACAAGAATAGAAGATAACAACATTAAACTTGGAGTATCAACAAGTGAGAAGAACAGAAACACTGATAGGATTAATAATGAATTTCGTTCAACTAAGAGAAGGGTTCGACATACTAATGTTGGAACTGGAGAGGAAGATCATGTTTTCCGTGGTAGTGATGAAAAAAAGAGAAAAATATGGATGTTTATATCTAAGGTAGCAGAGGACATAACAGAAGATAATATAAAGCAGTACATATTGGCTAAGACTAAAACTCAAGATATTTATGTAAAAAAAATAATAACGCATTATAAAGCAAACAATAATCAATCCTTTATGGTAGGAGTCCAAACTGAATTGAAAGAAAAAATGTATGATCCTAATTTCTGGCCAAGAAATGTTACCTATGACCGTTTCAATTTCAGATTAGGTAAACGTTTTCTTGATAATCATCAAGCCGCCAACGAGCAACAAGAGGCACTGACAAACCAGTCAAACTCGTCTTTTTTAGAGATATAGATAAGCAACTCAATTCTGATGTGTTCATTTTCCACATTAATGTTCAGTGTATAAGGAACAAAATTCTTGAATTGGAACACTTTCTAACACTAAATGCACATATTAAGATTATGTGTGTTACTGAACATTGGCTTAAATCTGAAGAAATCGGATGCTACAGTATTAATGATTTTAACATGGTAAGTTCCTATTGTAGGGAAAACATAAAGAATGGTGGTTCTTGTATATATATTCACAAATCTTTGCAAGCCAAGGAACTGACCGCTTTGGTAAAAATATCTGTTGAGCAAATAATTGAAATATCTGCTTGTTACTTGAGACAGTTTAATATAGTTGTAATTGCCATATATAGATCCACTAAGTTTATAGTGGTGGATAACTTTGTGGAAAAATTGTATAAACTTTTGAAATGCACAGAGTCATTTAATACTAACCCTAAAATACTCATTACGGGGGACTTTAACGTACATTTTAATAAAGATAATAATATAAATGTTCAGAGAATTACACAGACCCTCATGAATTTTGGCTTTCAAAAATTAATTCGTGACCCTACACATAACAAAGGTAATTGCTTAGATAATGTTTTTGTGAATTTTAATAAAAATGGCTTAACGGCGACAACGGTTTCCCTAGGTATTTCAGATCATAGTGGTCAGCTCATAGAATTATATTATACTAAACATAAAACTACTGCTGACTGTGTAAAATATGCACGGAAGTACAGTGCTAATAATATTAATCAAATATTGTTTTACTTGCGCAAAGAAACGTGGCACGATATATATATTTCTGAAGAGGCTGAACAGAAGTACAATGCTTTCCATAGTATATTTGTGTTCTATTACAATATGTGTTTCCCACTAGCACCTGTTAAAAATAACAATAGTAATAAAAATTGGTTAACACCTGACATTGATGTGGCAAGAAACAGACTATTATTCTTACATAGCTGCTACAAACAGTCTCCTACTAGTCAATTTAAAGAATTATACCTCACATACAAAAAACAATACAATAATCTGTTGACCACTGCTAAACAAAAGTATTACCAAAATCGATTAAGATACTCCGATAATTTCAGCAAGACAGCTTGGGATATAATAAATTTTGAAACGGGTAGGGGAAATAAACAAATTACATATCCTGTCAACTTAACAGCTGACCATCTAAACAATTTTTTTATCTCTAATGCAGAGTCTATAGTAAATAACTTACCGGCACCTGCGTCATGTTTTGAAACTTTTTTAGGAAGTAAATTACATAACGCCAATTCAATGTTTCTTAATCCTGTCACTAAGGAAGATATAAAAGCAGTTATAAGCAAACTAAAAAATAAAAAGACGGAAGATGCATATGGTGTCAATATGTATGTAATAAAGAAATGCACTGAATTTATTATTGAACCCCTTACAGATATAATAAATGCATGTTTACTTCAAGGTCACTTTCCGAATGCTCTAAAGGAAGGGAAAGTTATTCCTATACCTAAGAAGGGTGATGGTTCACAACCTGACAATTACAGACAAATATCGATGTTACCATGTGTGTCAAAAATTATTGAAACTGTGATTTATAATAGACTGGTGGATTACTTCGATTCAAATTGTATACTAACTGCTCAACAGTTTGGTTTTAGAAGGGGATTGTCAACTTCTGATGCAATTTTAACTTTGACTAACATGATCAGAGATTCATTTGAACATAAAGAACAATGTCTTGGAATATTTACAGATCTAACTGCAGCGTTTGATTGTGTGGAACATAATATATTGCTTTATAAACTTGAATTTTATGGTATAAGAGGAATCTGCTTAAACTTATTCAGATCATACTTGGGCTATCGAAGACAGTTTGTTCAATGTGACAAGCAAAAAAGTGAGGTGATGCAAATTAAGAGGGGGGTTCCTCAGGGGTCTGTGTTGGGACCTTTACTCTTCCTTGTATATATAAACGATTTGCCTTATTGTCTAAGTAATTTAAACGTATCAACTATAATGTATGCTGACGATGCAACATTTGTATTAAATATATGCAGGGAGGATAATAATCAGTACGTCCTAAATAATATTATTGAACAGGCTAAGCATTGGTTTACACCCAACCAACTAGTTTTAAACCAGAACAAGACTGTACCATTACTGTTTGAGCCTAGATCAACCATCTCAAACTGTAATTTTAATTCAAACAATATTAACTTAAACAGTAATGTAACATTTTTAGGAGTTCATATGGATAGAAATTTAATATGGTCTGAGCACATCAAGGTGCTTTGCATCAGATTAAGTAAGGCAATATATGCTATTCGTAAAATAAGAAAGACCGTAAATGAGCAGGCCGCATTGACAACTTACTTTTCACTTTTTAATTCACATCTCATATATGGAATTTTGACTTGGGGAAATGCATCCTTTAGTCAATTACAGAAAGTGTTTTTAATTCAAAAAGAGGCAGTGAGAAGTATAGTTAATGCCCCATGGAATGAAACTTGCAAGCCATTGTTCCTGTCATTAAGAATTATGACTCTATTCTCTGTCATTGTGTATCACAATATACTACATGTTCGAGAAAATCTTCAACAATATGTTACACATGAGGAATTACATAATCATGATACTCGAAATAAAATTAATTTGCTGATACCACGAAACAGACTCCAAAGAACAAGTCATTTGAAAATTAATTTGTACAATGCTGTACCATTGCATTTTCGTAATCTTGTATTGGCAAAGTTCAAAATAAAACTTAAAAAAATATTAACTCACAACTGTTTATACAACATTTCAGAATTTTTTGAACTTGTAAGGGAAAATGAGCACATTTGGGATTGAGGTTACCATGTTGCTGTTTGCTATTGTATTTGTCTTAATTTGTATTTGATGACGTTTGTGTACTTTATTAGCTTTAATATAATTTTATAGATTGTACCCACTTGATTGTACTAGCATTTGTGATGTTTGTGATTATATGTTTCATTAGTTCAACTTATTGGTAGAAATATGGATTTGAACTGTTTTGTTGACTTGTCTATAAATGTATGCATTTCTAAAGATGAATAAAGTTTATTATTATTATTATTATTGTAATAAATAACAACGGTTGTAACTAAGTATTTACCACGTTAGTCGAGGCTTCCAAGTTAGATGAGACGAGGAAAACGAAAAAATAAAAAATAATGCTTCTAATTAAGACGGTATTTTTAAGAATGAAATCATCTAATTCGATTGTAAAACAAAAATCCATATATATTAAAACGCGTCGATTCTGTCTCCCTCTAAATTCCGTTGCCGAAACCGCAAAGTTTCAAAGCTATCTCCTCTGTGGGGCAATCTCGGAACGATCTCCGCGGACCACCGGAGGACGCCCCCGGCCTTTCTCCAATGCGTAGGGGTATTTTCGTCCCGTTTCCTACGCGTATTCCCAATTTAAACGCCTTTTCAAGAAACCTCTGCAAAATTTTTGTCGATCGCCATTTGGCGAGAGATGCAGCTAGCACTGGCGTTTGTCCTCGCGCCTAATGGTCCCGTCACGCCCGCCGAAATACCGACTTTTCGCGGGACTCCCTAGACCCATTTTCTAATTTTACGGCCTCGAGACCCGCTTCACGCGAAAGTTCCGTCCTTTCTCTAATCCTTTGAGATTTTTTTTCGAGACCGTACGTCCACTCCTTTTACGTCTATTTCGTCTTCGAAAATCTCGAGTCGCATCCGTCTCAACTTCTATCTCATTTTATATCCCCATGTGAGATTACACTAACGAGACAAGCACCTCCCACGAAAACTGTCAAATTAAGTAAACTTCAGATAGGTTATTTTCCTACGAGAAATATTGCTAACGGAATGAATAGTACTAACTGCCAAACATTTCTGATTACCAAAATACTGAAGCGAAATGCTTTTCCAATGAGAAAATCGGTAAAAATTATTTTTTCAGGTTGACACGTACAGTTTACATACTTAAACGTCTCAAGGTAAACATTTGACAACAGGTGTGGTAGCGCAACGGGAAAGTAGTAGGATTCAAAACTTTATAATGCCGATTTCGCGAGTTCGAGTCTCGCTGCAGGCAAATTTTTTTTTTTTTATTTTTTATTCCAATTATTTATTAGTAGGTATTAGTATTTAGTTATTCTGTTTCATTATCCATAGCTTTTATTCTTTTTGCACGTAAAGTTTGGAATTAATTCGTTCATTTTGGCAGTCTGTTAAATTCTTGATTTTACCTTACAAAAGTAAATATCTACAATATTTTTGGTCCCATTGATAAAATTGACAATAATGTTTACTTAAAAATAAATTCTACTTTCAGTACTTAAAAAATTATGATGTTTTACCATCAAGAATAGAGTACCCTTACAATTCATCAAGATATTAAGAAAAATCGTTTAGCATAATTACATCATCACAAAATTTCTTTAATATGTATTTTCTTTAAAATAATATTATTTTAGATGCATTTGTCACCCGAAGGGTGACCCCAGGCCGCAGGCCTGGACCCCCGGTAGGGCTAGAAATGGGAACGAAAATCGTGATAGCGATTTTCTCCCATTTCTAGTTATGAATTAATTTTGATACTTTGTTTTGAGTTTTTTCAAAACTTCGACATGAGAAAAAATCAAGTGAAAAGCAAAACAATTAAATTCATTCAAGGATTCAATTGAATCAAGGATGATTCAATTCAGTTTAGAAATGGAATTACGAATCCAATCAAATGAAACGTTCTATAGATCTGTGGTATATATTTAGGCCAATGGAAGAGAAGTTTTTATACTTTATAGAAGATATAATAATAGTCAAAGGCAAAGAAATACCATAAAATAACACATAACAATTACTAAGCTTGCAAAAAACAAAAACCTCTTGTATGATTGTGCTGTTCGCTCAAAAAAACTCAACTGTTTCTTACCTAGATGGAGGGTGTTCAGAGGATTCGCTATCCCTCGTAAGCTTATGGTTCTTCTTTACACTTCTCTTCTGTGGTTTCTTCGATATACAATTGGAGCAGTACCATTTGCCCCGAGGAACTTTGTGTATAGGAGGTTGTATACAGTCGGTGTGGTAGGCGCGCGGGCACAGCTCGCACAAAATAAGTTTTGTACCTGAAGTAGATACCTTCTTCCCACAAACGATGCAGTTTCTCTCCCCGGTGGCTTTGTTCATACACTCGTGGCAATACCTTTGAAAAATACAAAACCCATCAACCAAACGATCTTTCAAAGTATGAATGAACACAAGAACTACAGGTGAGATTTATATTCGCAAATTTTTTGGATTTGATTTTAGTTTAAATATGGGTTGTATCGAATAGTAACTAAAGTTCATTTGCTGAAAGGTCATAATGGCAGTAAGCAAAATGCATTATCTGTGCATATTTTTCAAAACAAAACTGTAAAAATGTAAATTAATTAGGTTCAGATATGTCTATGGAAAAGCAATAAAATATCCTCGAAAATACGCCTCATTTTGGAACCAAAGTCACGAATCCATCGGTAACCACATCAAAGGTGCCGCCTGCGAGATATGCTTCTGGTTCTTTATTTATTCTTGTGCTGATAATCCACTGCCACCACCGTCTTTCACCAAATGAACTTTAAAGTAGTTCACATTATCAGGTATCAAACATACCAAGTATACCAACATACCATGTATAGCAGAGTTTTGATTTAAAAACAAATGTATTTATTGAAAAGTAAAAATTGCTCACCAGTCTCCATCGGGAATGTGTTCCATTTTGGGTTTAAAACAATAAGTGTGGTATCCCTTATCACAACCGTCACACAATAGTAGCTTGTCTTCGTTATCACCACTGTGGCAGAATTGGCAGTTCTGTAACAAAACATATTTTTCATCTTTCTCAAAAATTGGTGTTTGGCGAGTAGTTATTTATTTAGTTTCAGATCTCTATTACTATATTATTTTATTAGTAATTATTAGGCAACTTGTGCAATTTTATTAGCCCTAAAATTTAACTAACAGGATATATAAGGAACTGGAGGAAGTAAAATTTACCGTATAATCACCAAAACCAGATTGCCAATTTTAATTGCTAAAAATGAGGCACGCTCGTAATTGTAAACACACATATACAGGGTTATTCAGAACTTATCTCTAAAACTTTGAGGATATGTGCATCCTTAAATAAGAAATCGATATCACCAAAAAAATTTATAATAAAAGTCTTAGGATTTCCCGTAAACAATGTTTAAAGTTATACCATTATAAAGGACTACGTAGATGGGCAACTGCACTTCAACGACATTTGATATACCACATTCCTAAGAATGTGGTAAAAAAAAGTAAACACGTTTTTGTACCTGGAACGCCTGGTTAAGACCGAGCGAATAGAGTTGGAGTGGGGATAATATCTCTATTGTCTATTCAGTCATCAGTCTATTTGTGTCCTCTCTCAGTGCCGGTGTTTTATTTATCGTAGGAGTGTTAAACTGTAAAATTTTCAAAATGGCTCATGTGTACAGTAATGCTGAGTTAATGGACTGTTACCAGTGGATTATCAATTACGAGTTAGGTTTTGTGAGTGGTTGTTGCAGCAAAATGCTGAAAATCCCCAATTTACTTAATAATTTGCGTTTACAAGATAAGCAACCAGGAGGTACATTCGGTTTAGTGCGGCAAAATTGGATAAGGCGTGCTCAAAAGTGTGTACAAGTCGAGGAATATTATTTCAAACAGCTTTTGTAACAAGATATGTGCAAATTTTTTATAAATTTCATGTTTCTAATCTAATACCTAGTAATCAAGTAGCGCAATTCTTCAAAATTAGTGTAACAAAATTTTATTCATTTTAAAGATACGTCATTTTGGTCACATCTATCTATCTTTAAGTTTATTTTAAAGTAAAAACACTGCAAATCGTTTTTGCGCCGGGCGTCGGTATACTCTCAGAACTTCCGAAGTTTTTTTCGTGCCAGCCAGTTTGCATTGTCAATCCCAAGGTCATTCCATTACAGTGGACCAGTATCCAGCGGCGTGCAATGAAAAATTTTTAAACAGTTTTCAGAACCCGCCAAAAAAATTTTTTTTTGCACTACCACATTTGTACATGTATGTTGAACATCCTCAAATTTTATTATGGATAAGTTATGAATAACAGTGTAGAAAGAGCATTTAACTTTATGCTGACTTATTAAAGATAGTTTTTTTGTATCTTATATCTAGTTTTAATTATGATGATAAACGTAAGCATAAATAATTTAAGCAATGTTAAAATGTTTAGTGCAGCAGCTGGACTCCCGAAATGTCATTTCGATGTCAACCAATCAAGATCGATATTATTTCAAAAGTTTGTAGTCTCAGGCCAACCACAAAAATAATATGTAGCCCAGCAGAACAGAAGGTAGCATAATTTTATGTAACCATTTAATTAGATAGATAGGACACCGTCCGTTGCAACCTGCCTTGAATATAACAAATTACAACGAACACATTACATTAACACATTACAAATTAAATGCTACCTTCTGCCGAGCTGTCATATGCTGCACCTTGTTCAAATGTTTATCGTTCTCAGTTATTTATACCTTTTAATTAAATTGCTATTAAAAAAAATATAATGCAATTTTAATCATTTATAATTTATGTTGGTGGTGATTATGTGTATATTCATGAAACACTTAGTATTGTAAGGTGACAAATTATTTTGCACGGCGAAGCAAAATAATGAATAGACGCTTTCAAATTAATACTGGGTTAGTCAATGCCAATGCTAGATTTTTCAGTTTAAAAGTTCAAATTCTCGATTAAATGAGAAAAGTGATCAGAACCGTGCACCAACACCTTTCACTCTTAATAGTTGTTAATGAGATTCTGCGCCTGGTACTATAGATAACTAAAAAGACATTCAAAATTGATTTTAAGTTTCATTTTGAAAACGTAATGTCAAAAATTACGGTTTTTCAGAGGTAGATTTAGAAATTTTTTTAATACGTTTGCTACTATACTGTCAATCTAAAAAGTTTTGATGGTGCAACGACCGGTAACCGTAACAAGGTTGCTGCCGGCCATGGGTGGGCGCATTTACACTAAATCACTTTTAATTAATTGAGTCAATTTACAATCTTATATTAATATCCGACCAAATATTATATAGACAAATAATAGCAACACAGTTTTGTGACGAACAATATTTAAAACAATGGCTTTTTGTTTACATTGGTGCCCAAGCATTTGGTCCAATCAAAAAATGCCATTTTCATTTACCGCCTAAATTGTTAGGGATTTTGTGACTGTCACCAATGGGCGTGGTTTACACAGATAAGTAGCCATGCATAAACGTAGAATCGGCGATCGCGAGAGGGATTGTCAATGATTTTACAATTGTTTTTTAATAGTAAATATCAAATACTATTATAAATAGTGTAGTAAATATTATACACATATGTGTATAAATTGTTGTTCTTGAATATGTAAATCTTAAACTTTGTATTTACTAAAATAAAATATTCTAATTTGTACTTTTAGTTTTATAATTATTATTTTCACCCCTTAAAACATAGCCGCCCATACCGTTGGGCACTGTGACAGGTAATTTCATTAAATTTTTTGTTATTCTTGGTCACATTATTTTATATACTGATAAATAGGCAATTACTTATCTATACATATTTGATCGGAGATATTAATATTACAATAACATAAAACATTATTTCAAGCTATAAGTAAACAATAGAAAGCACAAAAACACGAATAAAAAATGTGTAGGAAGTACCAAAACCCTGCTACACACCTGAACTTTACTTAGGTAGTGGATGAAATCAGTCCGAGACAGACAGCATTTTCAGTGAGTGGAACAGACACGTTTTATCCACTACCGACATATTAGGCAGCTTGATACTTTTTTAAGAAGTCATTAGTTCGAGAAATGACGCAATATAAAATTTAGTCATTAAAGAAAACATTTTCGCATTAGCAATATAATACAACTATAGTAATAGTACTAATAGTGCATATAACATTAATTTTGATGCGAGTGATGTGTATAAAAGCTTTCTGTGCGCCCTTTTAAGCACGCTCTCTCACAGGTCGACGTGACATCGGTACGGTAACGATGTGGCAATCGTCGAAATGATGCTGTGCCGCAATTTATTCTCACACGGGTCTGTAAATTTATTCCATAGATACCTAACGGCTCCAAAAAGATGTCGTCGATTTAAAAATTATAAGACGAAGAAAGAAAAAATATTGGATTCATCCTATCTTGAAAGAAACCTAAACTGCAGACTACATTAACTGCAGTAATTATAAAGGCACTAGTGCTTTTCGACCTCCAATACAAAATTTAGTTCAGTCGACATGATTATTTTGGACGCTTCAATCACTTAACTGTCAATCACGCCGTGCGGTACTGGACGTTTGCCGACAGAAAATATGCCGATATGCGGTATCCCGCAAGCATACAGAGTCGAGACCGCGCCATGTCTACCCGTGTGCGGTCGCGGTGGGAAATTTGAATACATGGAAGCGACATTGGCTCTGCATATCGAAAACATACCGAACTGATGTTAAGCCGACCCGTGAGAGAGGGGCCTAAGATTCATATATTGAAATTATGTTATTTAATGATAATGATAATAGCAACAAGCCGCATGATGTTTGTTGATGTTTGCAAACCAATGCACTATCAAAACTTTTTAGATCAATTGTAGATATAGAAGACAACGAAGTAGGAAAACTACTAAGTACTCAAATGCCCTCTCTAAAACAGTAAACTGCATACATTTCAGTTTGTGTAGTTGTCTGGACTATAGATATGCATCCTATAGTTTTTAGAGAAGCCGAAATACCATGGATTTCAAATTGTAATAAATTGTAAATTGACATATTAATGAAAATTATAATAAAAAACTATTAAAATAAAAAAAAAACAAAACGTAAATTAAAATTTTTAAACAATATATTAAACTTTTGTATTTAGTAAAGATACTTAAAAGTAAATATTTCCAACTTGATTATGGAAAAAAGATGTGAAAATGACTTTTTAAAGTCATCTACAGCACCAGACTATGAGATGATCAAAATAAAAAAAAACAGACTATTATGACTGAAAACCCAAACTGTCCCTATCACCATGTAGTTGAGAAAAATGAAACTAAAAAAAAAAAAAAACGTGCATGCAAAATTAAAATCTAAAAGAAGCCACAAGCACCCACACTCAGCTTGCTGTTATATTTGCGGGCTGTCTGTTTATTAAAGACATTTGGGACGCTCACAGCTTTCATAATGCTCTTGTCCCACGCGATGGATGACTCCAGGGAATACAGACACATCGCCAGCTGTGCCGATGTTGAGCTTCGATTCACTGCCTCTCTCCAGACAACCAGGCCTTTAGGGATTTCGTCCGGACTCAGGATGGGCTGGGCCGGTACCGTGCCCCCCGATGCCTCCTGAGCTATAGCTGCCAAATTGGGATCACCCGTGCTGAAAAAATAATTTATAGGATTCAAAATAAGATTTTTACATATTCTCTGAAGGAATGAATATAGAGTGCATTTTTAAATGTAAAGGACACTGCCCTTGAGATAAACAGTAAAACTATTATATTTCCCCCATCACATAATATCAGCCTGATCGCACATAAATAGAGTTTAACAGAAGGTAAAAAATAAAATTTGTTCATATTTGACAAATATTCGTCCCCCTGAATGACATCATTTGTTTATATTTTTAGTTCACTTTTATGCTTTTGTCCTTGCAACTAAAATTCAGAGGCTACAGGAAGTGAAAGCTAAAGATACAAAATTTTAATGGGGCATTTTTTATTTGATATGATTAAATTAATCGAAGAGGTAAAGCGGCAATATAGCCAAGTGCATTGATAATCACCGAGCTCAGATTCTGCCTAGTGATACCGGAATAAAAATTTAACTGCAGAATAAAAAATTCACCTGATATAATATGTTGCAAACAAAATTTAATCTAAAAAATTAATAAATAAGTAATATTTTACAAAATAGCTTAAAAAATAAGTAAATTTGAAATTTAAAAGAGGAAAGAAAAGATGGGTCATTTGAACTACTCTATATTATGAACATCAATTTCTATAAATATTAAAACTGTCAGTTATCTCATTACAACAAAACCTGGAGGATAGTTTGAAATTTAAAAGTGGGAAAACAGGTTATTTGAACTACTCTATATGCATATAAATTTCTACGAAACTATCAGTCGTTTTATTACAAAATAAACCTGGGAGAATAAATGAATTTGAAATTTCAAATGGAAAACAGGTCATTTGAACTACTCTGTATGCATATAAATTTCTACGAAACTATCAGTCATTTTATCACAAAATAAACCTGGGAGAATAAATAAATTTGAAATTTAAAATGGAAAACAGATCATTTGAACTACTCTGTATACATTTTAATTTTTATGAAACTGAGTCTTTTATTAAACTGTCAGCACAAAATAAACCTGGAGAATAAGTTAATTTGAAATTTAAAAGTGGGAAATAAGATAAGTGCATCATTTGAATTATTTTCTTATTTACTTCTATATGCATTCCAATTTCTATGAAACACTTACTTGACACCCAACGGAGGTTTCAGGTACCGCCTTTCAATATTCATCTCCAAGGAAGTCAGCCTATCTTTTACTATATATACCACCTGGCCGTATGGTATATCGGGCAAGTCTCTACTGGGAATCTTCCAGCCTTTTATTTGCATACTTGCACTGGCCACTTTGTCTTCAAGAGCCTCGATCTAGAACAACATAAAAGAGTGAGAAAAAAGCATTTTAAAATTTTTATACTACAAAAATATATTACAACAATCTCAGAATTCAATTTTTTTTATATGTGGTTCAATCTATTTTTTTTATATGCTTTGTTATCTGATATTTTAGTCTTTTTTGTAGAGCTTTTAAGAGAAAATTCATCTCTTTCATTACACTATATTTTGTATGTGCTCTTTTTATTTAGGCATCAAAACTTTTTATATTCTCTGTAATAACAAAATGTTGAAAAGTCTAACAATTGAAAATGTTGAAAAATAAACACATCCATACCTGTTCAAGTAAAAACAAATCCACTCTATGTGCTATCACCATACTCCAGGCCCCTGGCGCATCGGGCTGTGGAGCGCCACCGTGCGTGTATTTCACATCATCGACTTGTTCAGAGTTCAACTCCGTTAAATCCTTATTTCCTTCCTCAATAAAAATTTTACCTTGACGTTCGTACATGGTCTGCATTATGCTTATCATGCTTCTTTTTAATTCTCTTTCTCTCACTCCACGAACGTGCAGGTTCTCTAACACCTGCCTCAGCTGTTCGATGCTGGTGATTCTCCACCAGCCATACCGCTTATCTCGTGGAATGATCTTGCGTTCGCAAGACTGAGGCATCCCATGCTTTTTAATGTGCTCCAATTGTGCGCTCTCATCTGCCGTCATTTGCAACGGAGCAGGACTATCACAGGTATTATGGTACGTCGTCGACGAATTAGAACCGGGTGGTGGGAAGACTGGTATTTTCAGTTCCGTTATATCTCTCGTACAAGCACCAACACCATTTTCCCATTTGTTACCTGCAGTTAAGAAGACACCATCGCAAGTAGCACCGTCTTTGTTCAAAATACTGAACCATTTGTGTTCATTTTCTTCGTCCGCGTCAGTTTTTATTTCCGTCTTTATCTCGGACTTCAGTTCGTTGAGTATTTCATTTTTCAGTTCTTCCTTCACTTCTGCTTTGACCTCAGCCTTCAGGTCTTCTTCGGATTTGTTTTCTCGCTCCATGCACTGGCCAAGTCGCTCGAATAAATTGAATTTTTTACTGCCAATAGGTTCGGCTTCCTCTTCGGACTTGATTGTGGATTCATTTATATGGTTCATTGTGTCCATTTCTTGAGATTCCCGTATTTTTTGTTCCTTTTCTAACTCTAAATTTCTTTCTAAGTTTTGTACTATGTCGTCTACACTCTTCTTAAGCTCGGCTAGGTTACGTTCATTTCTATCTAGAATTTCTCCATTCTCAAATACGCTTAATCTGTTTGGCGTCTTTCTATGTTCGTTTTCGTTATCATCCGTCAACTTAACACCAATTCGTCCATTATCTACTTCATTATTTCCTACTATACTACTAACTTCCTTGTCGACACTGGCATCATTAATTTTTTCAACATTGTCAACAATGTTGTTGATATCTGACAAACTTTTTATACCTGCGTTTGTCATGTCACAAGCATCCAATCTGGACTGATTCTCTAATTCATCGGGATCGGCCGATTCTATAGCTTCAATGAACACGCCTCCTGCTTTCGGCAAGGACCAGTATCTCCTGAAATATCTGTCTTGGCCGAAACATGTAGCCCTTAATTGGAGCATGGCAGTGTTAAGCAACTGAAGCTGCATTTCTGAAGTTTTTACAAGCTTCTCCAGCTTCTTGCCTAGCTCTTCTCCTGACAATTTGTTATCTTCCTCCTAAAAAGAATCAATACAAATGTTATACTTTATAGACTAGACTAATACAGTACTTTATATAAATAAATAAATAAAACACCGCTCTGAATACTTCAAACAAAATTTCACCACCGTACTAAACCCCATGAACTGAAAATTGCATATCGTAATGTGACTTACTTCTTCTGGTTGCGTACCCACACTTTCATTTTCACTCATTTCATTTTCTTCGTCGTCTAATAAATCATCCTTGTGCAAAGCGGGTGAATCCATTGCAGACTCCTCGCCATCTGCTTTCGTTTGTGCTTTCTCCATAGCCTCAGATCTTACTTTCCTACTGTGCAACATTTTTAACCTGAGGGAATAAAATTAACGAGTTACATTCAATGGAACTAAATAAGAAATAGCAAGGAAAATGTTAGCTGCGTCTAAAACATTTTTACTATTATCGACAAAAACAATTTTGTTAACTTTTATGCAAATATAAGCGCTCACAAATTTAAGTACTCACTTTCTAATTTTCGTATCTAACAGCCACTTCTCCTTCTTCTGATGCGCTACACTCTCTAGAGAGCTCTCAATTTGTCTAATAACTGCCTTGTTCTGTAAGAGTTCGTTGCATATGAAGGCAAGAATTTCGGCTTTATTAGTAGGCGACAAAGCCATAAAGGGCTTGTCTTTAAGCAAGTCTGAAAGCTTGTAAGTGGCATTGCCGTGCAGTTGCTCATAATACTGAGCATTCTTCCCGACTTGAGTCTGTTGCATCTCGTTATCGTTCTGATGGTGGTCAGCTACCCTCTTTTCCCTGTCCCTCTCGAAGTGAACACCGGTGAGAGCTTTCACCTCTCCTGTAGCATTGGCGTACAAGTATATTCGGAGTATTTCAGATAAATTGGCGTGTGTTATATCCGCTTGCCTCAGACTTTGTCCTAAAATTGTCGTATGCCTAGCGGGGTTCGGAATGCCTGGATCCTCAATCGCGCAGACTAGTAAATGAGTCATCACAGAAAACAGTTCCTCTTCCGCTTCAGAAGAGTGTTCATTTGGCATCAAAGCATGCTGAAGAGAGTCTAAGGTCGGCAAGGATTCCATATCGAAACCGAGGGTCTCCCCAAAGTTGTGTAAAAACTCGAAAACCATTAAAACGTCGGAAAAGGCTTTCCCCGACAGTTTAAGCCCTGGTACTCTCTCATATTCCGGCAGAGACTTCTGATCTAGCTCTAGATCTTCGCAAGGTTTCCTTAATTCGGCTAGTATCTCCAGCTCCACTTTTCTCTGTTCCAGTTTCTTTTCCTTATTAGCTTGTTTTTCGGCTAGGAGTTGCTGCTTCTTTCGTTCACGCTCCTCTAACTTCCTCCGATTTTCCAAAGCTTTTACTAGAGCCATATGCTGACGTCGCCTCTCTCTTTCCTAAGTTGAAGATTAATATTTCATTATACGGAAACTTTTTTTGTTAAATATACGAAAAACATGCCGAAATATTTTAAAATGGAGGTTACTAGAAAAAATTTAAAATTATTAAAGCGCTAACACCCCTATACCGTTCTAAACCATATGAATGAATTAAATAATAAACAGATGTTTTAAATTAGCAAATTATCAAATGGTATAATGTATTTTCCAGTATGTGTATGTTAAAGTTCAAAGTTTTAGCAAAGAAGCAAACACTTGGCCACAAACAAGAACAAAGCGTGATGTTAGAGAAAAGTGCAGTCATAGAATAAGAGACACTCATATTAGAATGCAATCCATACCAACTCAACAGTGTAGAGCATTTCTCGTTGTTTACTCATCTCCTGTATGTACATCTACGGGAGAAAAATAGCATGACAGTATTTACAGAAGCTACAGGTTACGGTAACAACACTTACACACCACAAAAACATTTTTAGTACTGAATTTATTAAAATCGCAAACTGTTTGTTGTCAGTATTACCTAACATTTAATTACGATGTGTTTGCTATTTTGTAATTGAAGATAGAAATAATAAAATACAGTACAGTACAATCAGACATTAATATAATATCAGATACGTATAACGTTTTGTTACACAATATAAATGCTTCCTTTTTTGTTTGCAAAATTTTGCTTGTCTAACTAAAAAAAAAAAAAAAAAATACAAAAGTTATTCCATCATTTACAAAGTCCACTGTATTTTCTGAACTTTTTATATGGCTCCACCACTACGGCTAGTATCTTACTAAACACAATTACGTAAAAAAAATATACTTAGTAAAATAAAACTACCACAAAAAAAAATAAGTGTGACATATTAGAAAACATTTATAATTTTCCCAAGCTTACTTTCTGTAATATAAAAGAAATCTAATTGTACTTTTACTTTGCTACTTTATATCCTCTACAAGAGATGATGTTTTGTTAGCTATGGACGTCCATTTAACTTTTTTTGTAATACCTGCATTAATATTCATTTAACATGACAAAACTTTAAATTCATATATTTTACTTCTACATTACACATAAAAAGTAACAATGGAAAAATATGTTTTTATATACATGGTGTCCCACCGGGAACCGCCTCGATCTATATATGGCAAACTATAATTAGGAAAAAATTGAAAATTGGACAGTGTACCAAAGTCACTGGGGGCAAGCGATCTAAAATATTTTCAAGATGGCCGCACCTCCGGTTATACCGGAGGTAGGTGTCAACTTGCTTATTTCAAATGGAACACCCTGTATATTATTGCAATTTTGAACTCTACGTGATATTCTAAACACATTCCATGTAGGATGTCCTATACCTATCTTCAACCGTTTTTGAAATATTGACAGGTCAATATTGACATTTTTCAACTTTGACATCCTGTAAAATCTAAACGGTTAGAGATCAAGCAAAACGGTTTGCACATTCCTATCTTATCTTTTCATAAGCTATTGTTTGATACTAATTTCAGATTTTCTAGAAATTAAAAATTTTCGATTAAATTTAATCTCTTGGTTAAATCTGAAATTAGTATCGAACGATAGCTTGTGAAAAGTTAAGATAGGAATGTGCAAACCGTTTTGTTCGATCTCAAACCGATTAGACTTGACAGGGTGTCAAAGTTGAAAAATGTCAATATTCACCTGTCAATATTTCAAAAACGGTTAAGATAGGTATAGGACATCCTACATGAAATATATTTAAAATTTTGAGTAGAATTAAAAAATCTAATAATATACAGGGTGTTCCATTTGAAATAAGCAAGTTAACACCTACTTCCCGTATAACCGGAAGTGCGGCCATCTTGAAAATATTTTAGATCGCTTGCCCCCAGTGACTTTCATACACTGCCCAATTTTCAATTTTTTCCTAATTATAGTTTGCCATATATAGATCGAAGCGGTTCTCGGTGGGACACCGTGTATACACCCGATATACCCTTAGAGATCCAACAAAAAAATTCAAAACAAAATCTGAAAATTTGCATTATACGCTAAGATACACATAACTTTGGTGTATTGGCACTTATTTGACCTACTTCATATATTTAAAAGTCTCAAGTTTTCTGCAGTGAAATTCAAATTTGAATCATAAAAAATTAAATCTTTTTTTTAAATTTTTAAACAGATTGCATTTTAATTCATTTGTTTTCAAACATTAAGTATTCAAAGCATACAAATTACGAATATGACACAAATACACAAAAAGGTCAGAGGCATGAAAGGAATAAAGCAAATGTGTTATAGAAAACTAAAATTGGAAATACTCATATTTACCTGTTCCTTTAAAATAGCTGCTTGCTGTCTTTTCATTTCTCTCTCCTGAAAGAAAATATTTTTTTCATTACCTTATTTTCAGAAACGAATAGAATGAAAATTAATAAAATATTTTAATGCAAATAAGGTATATTTTTATTGTAAATAGAAATAATAAAAAAAAAATGTATACAAAAACTTAAAACTCAAGTACTATATAGTATGTTAGTAGGGGTGAGAAACACACTGTAGTGCCCTCTTGGAGTAGTTGTTTTTGGCATCTCTTTCCAATACCACAGAGGAGTATATACAGAGGGGACAGCCGGCGGAATGTCTTTGATGTTTGACAGTTCATAGCTATGACCTCGTCCCTTTAAACGGGAAGTGTACAACGTTGCCAAACTTACAATCTTTTCTTGAGAAGCGCTGTTGCATTTTACCTAACATTTATTTTATATATTTTTTAATTAAGTTAGTGGCTCATTATACAGTACATAAGATAATGAAACATAAATTGTGTCGTAAACCGGTTTTAATATTTTTTATTTATAAACACATTTAAAATGAACTTATTTAAGTAACAATTACAGAGCTTTTACATACAATATTCGTTCAAATTAAAAATGCAGTGGAAATGTGTAGAATATTTTATTTCTATAGTATATTTCAATATTATTTATTGCCTTATTTAACTGCTGCTATCTTTTTTAATTAGGAATTAAGAAAAAAAAAACTAAGAGATAAATTGTTAATGAAGTTATGAAGTCATGATTCAATACAGTTTTAAATGTTTAATCAACTTCATTAATAATTAATCTCTTAGTTATTTTTTTCTTAAGGGACGGTTTTTCAATGCTTGGTTAACACGGTTTAACCAGTATAGTTAAGCTAGTTATAAGTTTAAAATGTAATTTACTTCGAACATTTTATGAAGAACTATTCACATTCTAAACTTGTAGTTAGTTAACTCTAGGTTAAATTACGTTAACCAAGCATTGAAAAATTAGCCCTTAGAAACATGAAAACATTGAACCATGATATTTCATAACTTCTAGAACAGTGATAAAAACTTTTATACTTTTATCGACATAGGTATATATTAAATAACATACTGGTTAAAACATATAACTAAGATTATTAATCACAAAAAAGAGTATATACACAAAGTGACCCATTAAGAATGGAAACACTCGCGTAAAAAATTTATTTATGGACCGATTTGAACCAGATTTTTTTCAAAAGATAGATCTCCGAAAGGTCCATATTGATGCAAAATTTGAAGACGAAATTTTGATTTTCAAGGCAAAAATAGCAATATTTTGTTAGCAATTTTTTTTAAAAAGTCTGACTACACCACTGGATTTAAGATTCCCTCGAATGCATTTGTACCTACCTATTTTTGCGAAAAAAAGTTTGTTCCTAAAAAAGTTATGATAATATCGACATCACCAGTGTTTGCCTTTGTCGGTGAACCTATTCTTTTATAAAAATCGAATAGAACCCAAAGAGAAATAAAATTAAACAACTTAAACACTGGTGTAATTATTAAGAACCATAAAAACCAGTATACACAAAATAACCAATAATTACTCTAAAAAAAACAACAATTGATAGGTAAGTTCGTCAAATTATTATTATTTTTGTGGTTATTATGCCAAAACTTATATTACCTTCTTAGATAAAAAATAACTACATTATATATAAAGATGGTAACTTTGATACACTTCCACTTTCCATTATTTAAATTCAAAATAGAAATATAAAGCACTAAACAACACTGATAAATACCAAATAAATCAAAATACAAAACCACTTGAATAATTATGATGCGACACCCCGAAATGTTAGGTTTAAATCTGAGTCTTCCAGAATGTAATATTTATCATATAGTATAATGGGTACTCTGTGGTATTATACGCGCATTAGTCTTCAGTGGACATTTAAATGGGAAGTGCTTGACATCTCTCTTTAAATTTAATTTCTCTGTCTCACTGTCCCATCTGTATAATAATCTGTGCCAATACTATACAGTCAATTGATTTTTACAGTAAAATGAAATTTTACTTTACTTAAAATAAAAATCATTATGCACTGCACTGGTAAATATAGAGAAATAAGAAAAAAATGCTATACAAAAACTTAAAACTGAAGTACTATACAGTATATACACTAGTATTTACACTAAAATAAAATTTTACTTTACTTAATATAAAAATCACTGCACTGCACTGGTTAATTACCTCATATTTTAAGGGGTGATTGTGCAATCACATGACATCCCAATAAAATTTTTTAGAATATTTTAGACCTTACCCCATATGAAATATCTTTGGACAAAAAACTTAAAAATCATTTGAAAAATATACCTGTATAACTGTTTCCAGTTAGTCTTGTAGAATTTTGAAATATTTCAAAGAATAAACCTGTATGCGATTAAACATCTACGAATCTGAGGTATCTAACTAATTACAGAACGGAATGGGGTGTTTTCCTATTTTTTTTTTTACATCGGCAATGGAAAGTAGCTGGAAAAAGAAGAGATACGTATTTCTGGAATTTTAATATTGGGTTCATTTAAGTCCATAAATTATTTTTTTATTGTGCGCGATATCTGTGACGTCACTAAGCGAAAATTCAAAATTTGCGCCATTTTTTAGTGATTTCTAGGATATTTTCATTTGTGTGGTTAGTGTCACTGCGTGACAACTTTACTTTTGTTTATGTTTGAATTGTTTGGTTAGGGTAAACATCATGGTAAACATTAGACATTGTTTTTAGTTTATATTTTTACCTATGAATTGTTTCTGCCTGTGACTGATTAAAAGTGTATTTATTAGTAATAGAAAAACATCGTAATTTGTAAAGGTAATTTTTGAATATATTTAATCGACTTTGCAGTAATACTGTTAAGTTAAATACTAACCTTACATTTTTCATCCTCTTTTATTTCTGAAAGGATATATAGGATCTTTATCATAAAAGGATCTATAACTGGTAAATTGTCGGACTTAGCCACTACAAAACCTTGCTCCATGTTTAATAAAAGTTTAATTCACAAGAAAACAACAATACAACACGTCAAGTTGTCAAGCCAAACACAAACAGGAAATTTCAAATGTCACTTATCGAAATGTCGACTGTCGTTTGGCGTTGTTACAAACTGAATCTAGCCACATATTATCAGTGTGGCCTCTTTATAGATACTTATTCCCTAGTTTTCGCTTAGTGAAGTCACGAATATAGAATAAAATTTCAAAATTGAATTAAAAATTTTCTACAGACTCAATCTTAATAATTTTTATCCTCATAAATATAACAAAAAATATATTTTATAAAAATACAGGTTTCCACTTTCGTTTCGATTGAAGGAAAATACCCCATTTTACAGAAATTTTTTTGACTTTTATTTATTAGTTTATACATACCTGTTGTTTGCGTTGTTGATCCTCATGCTTCTGCTTTTCGTTTTCTTCTTGCCGTTTTCTCTTAGCCTGCCATGCAAAATAACAAACATAACAAACAAAATATAACAATTTATATCTCAAAAAAATTGAATTTGTACTAAACTAACACAGACTAGCGGAGAAATAATAATTTTATAATTTTGTGAGAGATATAAATCGTTAAATTGAGAGTATGAAAACAATTTAAATAAAATTATATGTAGAAGACATGCGCTTAAGCATTATTTTTAGGTAATAATTATAAGATAATTTAATTTAAAAATCATGCAGATGGGTTTTCGTGAAGGCATAGTAGTTTTCAAAAGGCAATGATTATCAGAAGCCAATAATCAATTTTGAAAATGGTTCTGTATAACTAAAATGACAACATTATTAATGAAAAAATCTAATGATTGAATGATTAAGTAAAATGATGACAAATCTAGCATTCGATAATTTCAAATACAAGAGTACTACTTAAGTTAATCGGCATCATATATTAAAAAAAAAGAAAAGTAGGAATTAAAACTCAATCATTTTCGGATCTGGTGGTCCACAAAAAATAGTTACTGAATTTACTGGTCATAGAAGAGCTGAGACATAAACAAATATTTTAAAAATACAAAATCGATAAGAAAATTATAATATAATTTTATCCCCCTCTATTATCTAATACCCTTTTCGATTTTAACTCCTGCAATACTTGACTCCTAACAAAAAAGTTCTCAAATTTTGACTAAACTTGATAAGTCGGTCTTGTACGTAAATTATACTTAAATTACGTAAGTAAATGGCCATCCTTTGATATGATCAGTTTTTCTGTTTTAGTTTTATTATTAATGCATAATATTGCGCATTAGTAATGCATATGTAGTGTTTTTTCCCATTAATTACTGATTATGAGGGTTTCTCGTTATCCTAAGTAGCTTCAATACTGTATTGACTCGGATAATGTTTATAATATGGTGAGTAGAGTTGTGCCAAGGGTTTAAACCCTCAGGAGATTTAAACCTGGGTATGATCTTTTTCGTTAGACCCAGTTTCAATAATTTAAATTTCTCACTATTTTATATAAGTAACCTCAAATAAGGTTAAAATGTTATATATTAATATTTCACTAACTGGAAAGTTCTCTATTCTTTTTAATTTTAATCTTTAATTAACATTTACAGTGCCTCGAGGAAAGGGTTGTTTAAGTAAAAGTGAAAATGGACTGAATATTTAAATTTTCCAACAAGTTTAACAATTCTTTCATATTTTGGTGAGTTTTTAAGAAAAATTACCATTTTTTGGTATCAAAGTAAATGACTCAACATTACTAACAAATTTTTAAGCAACACAGTTTAAAAGAAGGTTTAGGTTTAAATAGGATCTTTTCAAATGAGTTTAAACCATAGACATATTATATGTCTATGGTCTATGGTACGAAAAGACCTAGTCTTTTCCAAAATCTAATGGTGAATAACTATTTGATGTGGGTTTTATTATTTTTTGTCTCTTGGCTTATTGATCAACTCAAAAACTTCTTTGTGCCAACTGAAGCAAATAATTTTCTAAATAAAAATAAGTTGCTACCGAGTGTCTTTTGTTTCTCTATGATTCATATTGTTGTCCGATTATTTGTTTACCTTTATCAGATAATAACTATAACGTACAAGTATGTTTAGAAAAATATTGAAAAAATGATTTATTTAGTAAGTCTTCATGTCTTCATCAATTTGTAAAAAGAATGAGAATTCATAAAAGTAAAAACATAATATCAGCCAGTTTTTTTAAATATTTATTTAATTATTCGTAATAACCAGAAACACAGCATCTACCTTTTGTGGATTATCTAGTATTCGTAAAATCAGCAAAGCTATTATGTTAGTACCTGTCCCAATTTTCGCAAAAGTTCTAAAAAATTCATCATGACATACCACTGAAACGCTTGGACAATATAAAGTATCGTTTATCAAAGTTGTTTGTTCTACGTTCTCTAAGTTATAGGCGTTTATTATACTTTCACGGTTCTTCCATATGGTCGCTACTGTCGAACTAGCCAAGCCTAGTTCACGAGACACATCAGATTTCAATTTTCCACCTTCTATCGCCGATATTATTTGAATTTTCTGTTCTAGGGTGAATGCTAGCCTTTTTCTACCCTGATGATAATATACCAACACGTGAGGAACAACTCATCTTTATAAAAAATTATACTATACCTCCACATTAAAATATAACACATCTCTCGGTATTCTAACAGGCATACAAAAATCAATATGCCGAATATGAATCACGTTTAATGTCTACATTGAATATTAGCCAGAGAAGATTATTAAAAGATATTAAAATTTATCACTTATAAATTTTTGTATTGTGAGGATCTTAAAAATTGCCTTTTGAAAAGATATTTCAGATACCTAACAAGTGTTTATTAAAAACTGTGGTTATTCTTTAATTAATTTCAAGAAAAAACGTTTCTATACATGGTTTCCTATTCAATCTTGGAGGACCCACAATTAACATTTAATATTACCATCCCACAGCCTGGTCAATATTGTAATGATAATTTCCTTTAAATATGATATTTTAAAAACACAACTGTTTTCATGGATCACAATTATTAGCGTATTTGTTCTGAAACATAAAGGGCTTGGGTCCAGTACATCGGAAGATCAAGTTTTAAAATTTTACTTATTCAATTAGGATTGGTAAATAATTTGGTCAAGTAGAAAAATCAGGGTGTCCAGAATAATGCCTATATAAAATTCCCTGGCTTTTCTAGGTTCTCCAGACAAATATTTATTTTTTCCAACCATATGAATAAGACACTTACACCCATATTAATAATAATCACAATAACATCATGTTTACTAATGACAACTAACCGGATTCTTAAATCAATCTAAGTAGTTCATATTAATAATTAAATATTTATAGACAAATAACTAACAGCATGCTAAATAAGAAGTTAATGTGACAACATCTCATTTTATAGATAGAGCTAATTTCACTGCAATAAATCTAACCTGCATTTACAAATATTTACCCAAAGTGACAAGACTGACAAGTGTCTTGTGTCAAAATTGTTTTGTGCTAATAATCAATCAAGGGCGGATTTAGCTTTACAACATGGGGAAGTATCTCAAAGAACCTCATTTTTAAAAAATGTTGTGAAATTAAAAATTATCTGTGCATTTAGATAGGTACGTTTTTCTTTGGACAAATATGAAATAGCAAATAGAAGTGTTTAATAAAATATCCTTAGTGAAGTACGTTTATATTTTTTTTAACTATAATTACGATTTTGCTTTTTGCTAATGTAAAATTTGAATTCATGGTAAATCCACCCTTGATAAGCATTAACTTTGCCTTTTATAATAGGGAGATTTTGAACACCTTAAATTTTTACCTTATCGTTATCGCAAACGTTATACTGAGCACGCGTAGTACCAAAAATGATACTCTTTCTGGAACTGCACATGCTCAGAATAACGATAACGACGTGTTAAAATTTGGGGTTCAAAAACCCCCTAATGAATTGGATAAGTAACCATGCCATAATAAAATTTTATATAATTATTGAGGTTACTGACATATAAATACGGAAAATTTCGCATTAAATTATTTAATATTTCAGAAAAACGTTCTTGATCTGTTAATTGGGAGGGAAAAGAAAAACTGCTGACATTTTTGTCAAACTTTTAGGTTAACTTTAACTTATTGTAAAACATACCCAAACTGATAACTAGTGATTTAGCATCATTCTAGCGTTAACATGCATTTAAATGGCATTATTAATGCAGTTTTCACTAATTACATTCTAGTTACGTCTTAGAACATTCTAAGTTTTATTATTAATAAGGCTGTATAACATTAAATTATTTTGTATAAAAAGAGGGCCATTTCGAGACGGTTTGAGATCGCCATAGCAACTACAAAAAAGAGATTATTGTACAGTTTTACAGCACCGAAAAGTAATTTGACATTGACATTGCATGTCACATAATATATTGAAGTTTAATTAAATAGAAAAATAGAAACAGATAGTGACTCCGATGAATCGGTAAACTGGAGGTGCTAATTAGAAGTGGTTGGAAAAAAAATATTATGTTAAACTCGTACAAAAAATACGTTTTCGAGAAAAACAAAAATGTATGTATAGTATAAAATAATCCTTAACAAATACTGTAGAATTTTAATGTGTCCCTCGTTACACATGGTGATCGAGACTATAATTTCATAAACATGAATGCAGCATATTATGAAATAACTCGAGCATGGGGGACTTACAAGTCGACAACATATTTAAATCCAATGAGAATGTGGGTCACTGGACTTAAATCAGGTAAGTGAGTTATCTAACATGAAATTAAATATTTTTGTGCAATAAATAATTAAAAACCATACAATAATTTGACTTCAAAATTGTTAAAATTACCTCCTATGTCTTACCTCTTAAAATTACTTAAAAAATCGAGATGAAGGATGTACCTTTGAATATTTCCTATTTTGTTTATTTTGAATATTGTTTTCCTATTTTTTTTTTACATCGGCAATGGAAAGTAGTTGGAAAAAGAAGAGATACGTATTTCTGGAATTTTAATATTGGGTTCATTTAAGTCCATAAATTATTTTTTTAATTGTGCGCGATATCTATGTGATGTCCCTAAGCGAAAATTCAAAATTTGCGCCATTTTTTAGTGATTTCTACGATTTTTTCATTTGTGTGGTTGGTGTCACTGCGTGACAACTTTACTTTTGTTTATGTTTGAATTGTTTGGTTAGGTTAAACATCATGGTAAACATGAGATATTGTTTTTAGTTTATATTTTTACCTGTGAATTGTTGTCTCTGCCTGTGACTGATTACAAGTGTATTAATTAGTAATAGAAAAACATCGTAATTTGTAAAGGTAATTTTTGAATATATTTAATCGACTTAGCAGTAATACTGTTTAGTTAAATACTAACTTTACATTTTTCATCCCTTTTATTTCTGAAAGGATCTATAGGACCTTTATCATAAAAGGATCTATAACCGGTAAATTGTCGGAGTTAGCCTCTACAAAACCTTGCTCCATGTTTAATAAAAGTTTACTTCACAAGAAAACAACAATACAACACATCAAGTTGTCAAGCCAAACACAAACAGGAAATTTCAAATGTCAATTATGGAAATGTCGACTGTCGTTTGTTGTCGTTACAAACTGAATCTAGCCACATATTATCAGTGTGGCCTCTTTATAGATACATATTCTCTAGTTTTCGCTTAGTGATGTCACGAATACAGAATAAAATTTCAAAATTGAATTAAAAATTTTCTACCGATTCAATTTTAATAATTTTTATCCTAATAAGTATAAAAAAAAAATATATTTTATAAAAATACAGGTTTCCACTTTCATTTCGATTGAAGGAAAATACCCCATTCAATAGCTCTTGTAGATTGAGATACCCGGGATTCCCATACAAAATTAGACAGTTTGTACAGTGTGGTCTTTTTAGGTTATACTACTGATCACCATATTGAATAGGAATTACAATAGAAACATTTAGACATTAAAAAATCTGTCCAAGTGAACAAAGTAATACTTAAAAAAATAAGAAATATCTTTTGCAAGTTAAATAATTGAAAAATGATTAGTAGACATCTACTAAAACCAAACATATTCACAAGCTAACTTAAATTTCATAGAGAGCTGCTTAAATTGTGGCAAAATTACCTATTTTTATTGGTCAATAATATGATGAAAAGAGATGCAAAATATTATTTTTAGTTTTTAAGATAAATACTGAAAAAATTCAAGATAGGTAGAGGTACTGAAAATAATGATCGTGTTTGTTATCGTATCGAGCTAATTAAAAATGCTAAAGCACTCTCTTAAGAGTATTTTCTCCTACTCCTCACTCCCCGTATATTATCAGTAGGCATAGCGAGTTGACCAAACATTCCAGGGTCGTATTTTGTTTGTCATACGATGATGATAAATTCTGTTATATTATAAGGTTTGTTTGTAGATATAAGACGTATTGTCATGGAGGGTAAAAACACCATTTACCGAACATATCACGAGTAATACGTATATGTTAAAACGTAACCAGACTGCTCCGGTTACCTCGGTGGATGTTGAACGATCGGTTTCCTCCTACAAATGGATTTTGAGTGCCGGAGATTATAAATTAAATCCTGAGCATGCCATTGCTACTAATTTACTTTAACAACTCTCCAAAGGACTAATGTGCAGTGTATGTTCAGTGAAAGATTTTGTGCTCCCGTTATGTTAGATACTACCAGTCGCCAGTAAATCATGTCCTCGATCCGCCCCTGGTGTATTGGGTTTATACAATCAACTTGCGACATTTAGTTTTGACATTCCACTGTCTCAGTACCTATCTATACTTCATAATTTAAATACAGATCCGGATAAATATAAGTTAAACTGGGATATAAAAAATTTCGACCGATAAAAACCATACAGATCATTATTGCCTCACCACAATACTGCAAGGAGTATTCCTACTGCATTTATTTATAGCACTGTCATTTTTGAGCTACAAATCGTGCAACCTTATCCAAACTTAACCAACTCTATATGTTTCCAAGATCCCACAGTCCAATTTAAATCATTAAGTGATGATGAAACAAATCACTGTAGTTGAGATGTTGCTACTCGAAGAGAAAAACAAAGCTGTCAGAATCTATAATGTTATCAGAAGTAGGTATAATGTACAGTAGGCCCAGTCATAAAGACCAAATGTAAAATAGCGAAAGATTTTTGAAGGTTATTAAGTTTTTGAGCAAGTTGTAAGAGAAGTATTATTGTTTGTCTTTTTAAAATATATTATGATATATAAGAGTTTTAATAATGATTTTCACCCATATTAATAATAATCACAATAACATGAAGTTAACTAATGACAACTAACCGTATTCTTAAATCAATCTAAGTAGTTCATATTAATAATTAAATATTTATAGACAAATAACTAACAGCATGCTAAATAAGAAGTTAATGTGACAACATCTCATTCTATACATAGAGCTAATTTCACTGCAATAAATCTAACCTGCATTCTGCCTACATTTACAAACATTTACGCAAAGTGACAAGACTGACAAGTGTCTTGTGTTAAAAAGCAATCAAGGGCGGATTTAGCTTTTCAACATGGGGAGTATCTCAAAGAATCATATTTTTAAAAAATGTTGTGAAATTAGAAATTATCTGTGTATTTAGATAGGTATAGGTACGTTTTTCTTTGGACAAACATGAAATAACAAATGGAAGTGTTTAATAAAATATCCTTAAGTGAAGTACGTTTATATTTTTTTAAACTAATTACGTTTTTGCTTTTTGCTAATGTAAAATTTGAATTTATGGTAAATTCGCTCTTGATAAGCATTAACTTTGCCTTTTATAATAGGGAGATTCGTAGCCCACGTTAACTCGGGGGTTACGGGAGATTTAGAACACCTTAAATTTTTACCTTATCGTTATCGCCATCGTTATACTGAGCACGCGCGGTGCCAAAAATGATACTCTTTTTGGAACTGCACACGCTCAGAATAACGATAACGACGTGCTAAAATTTAAGGGGTTCAAAAACTCCCTAATGAATTCGATAAGTAACCATGCTATAATAAAATTTTATAATAGTTATTGAGGTTACTGACATATAAATACGGAAAATTTCGCATTAAATTATTTAATATTTCAGAAAAACGTTCTTGATCTGTTAATTGGGAGGGAAAAGAAAAACTGCTGACATTTTTGTCAAACTTTTAGGTTAACTTTAACTTATTGTAAAACATACCCAAACTGATAACTAGTGATTTAGCATTATTCTAGCGTTAACATGCATTTAAATGGCATTATTAATGCAGTTTTCACTAATTACATTCTAGTTACGTCTTAGAACATTCTAAGTATTATTATTAATAAGGCTGATTATGTTTATATCATTTATTTCTTTAATAAGTAGATAAATGTAAGTTTTTAGCGACATAATTTTATTTTTCTTCTTACTAATAATAAAATACTAATCTGTGGGCACCCTCATATTTACAACCTTTCAATTACGGTGTTATTTCATCATCTCATAATATATCGACGTATCGAGATAAACATAACCGCATTAATAAAAAAAAAAAAAAAACGGCAAAGACATACAACAGCCATGAACCTTAAAAGTAATTATTACCTTTTTCAAAGAAATACCTCACCGCAACACTAACAATCAAACTTTTGACATACCTCCAATATCTGCTGTGTCTTGGCCTCCCTTTCTCGCCTGGCTTGCTCCTGCCTCTCTGTCCTTTCGATCTCTTTATAAATTCTCGCTTGCTCCCTGTCCAACCTGGCGGCCGCCCTAGCAGCCTGCTGCTTCCGGGCCATCTCAATTCGTTGCTCGACGGGAAGACTTGTCCTCATAGCTGCCTTCAGTTCGTCTAACCTAAAAGAACAATGTTAAAAATCGGAATTCCCAGGCATTTCTTCGCATATTACCTTCGACTTACGTCTTCCTCAGTTAGGTATATAAATTCAGTACCATCGGCTTGCATTTCGGGAGGAACGGGCTGCAGATAATCCCCCAGGATCACGCGACAGCTGAAGGTGAAGTTATCTCTTGTCAGTTCGCTATTCTTTTGGTACTCCAGGTACTGAGTGACGTCGGACATTTGCTTGAACTTGTTTGCCGAATCGGGAGCTACGTAAGTAACATCGCCTTTTATTCCTCCATTTTTCGTTAAGCCCCTAATGATCGTTTCTCTTTTCCAAGCTATTGGAAGCATATAAAAGTTGTCATAAAGTAATATTATAATTATATCTCGGATGCAAATAACACTGCTATTTAAAAAAAATACTTGCCTTTTTCAAGCGGTATCCTAAGCAGCCTCTCATCGTACTGCTTCTGCTTCTTAGCAGCCACCTCGGCCTCCATCTCTGAATCAGTATGATTAGAATCAGTTAAGTTATCAGAATCTGATGTTGCGTCTACCGTACTAGAATCGCTCAAAGTACCCCTAAACTTTTCCTGCAAAAATTTATTTAAGGCCTTCTCGTCACCTCCCGCCTCCGAGATGTACTGCTGCGCAGCCAGGATGTTCGACTTCAGCATGTTCATTTGCTGGTTCATGCTCGCATTCGGGTCCAGCATTGGTACAGGTTTGATACCTTGAATGGAAAAGTTTGTCAGTTTGTTAAATTAGTGCATGCATCTTCTGGGCTGTAAATACCTGTATAGCTCAAAAAATTCTATAACTCTCAAAACTCACCAAGCGCTCTGCTTTGAGCCAGAAGAGAGGCGACAGTGTTCTTCTTGGGCTTACTGACACCCCTCCCCAGATTCCTAGGCCGTCCCTCTTTCTGACTAGGCCCCGAAATGGGCGAAATAGTGGTACCGGCAGTGGCAGAAGAAGCGCAAGTCGAAGAAGTGGAACTGCCACCGTCTGATCCTTCGTTTCGGCTTGGAGGCCTTGGAGAGTCGGCAGTGGCGAACATCTGGGTTAAAGATGTACTCAGTTGGGTAGTGGGTGGCAGCTGGCATCCTGAAGGTACTACTCTACGAGGTTTAGGACCAGGTTTTCTACGAGCTGAAATCATTGTGTAAAAAAAGTTACGGGTAGAAAACTTATCGAAACAAAAGGAAAACTCATAGTCATTCACTCCTAATACCAAAAAACATACAGCTGTTTCAATCTATTAGATCTCGTCAGTGGTACATCTCCTCTCTTTTATGGTATATTCCTTTAGGTACTTATAGTGCGGCAATATGTTTGCACAATGAATTTGCGCTTCAAACAGCCAGTATGCTACGTATACACAAATATTATTTGAAACTTACATATTCGTTCAACACCAATATTGGCAGACATATTGCTGAGGGAGTTCAATGATGAGCTCCCACTCGTCGATGTGCTAGGTTTCAGCGATAAATTCAAAGGAGCTTCTCCGGCAGATTCCGAACTATTGTAGATGGATGAGATTCCTGAAGGACTTCCATTAGTGGCTGGCAGTTTGATTACCTCCACCCTGTCATTGGATGGAGTCGAAGGTGGTGTTAAGTCGTGATCCTAAACATATATAAAAATTAATGGAAACTGGAAATGCATCATAATGAAATGAAAGCCAAATTATTAAATAGATGCTGTTTTTTCATTAACTTCCGAACCTACTAGTGACAAGCAAATTTCTCTTATTTCTTCAAAATCTTATTTTTATTTATCACTACATTTAAGTCAGCCTACAAAAGAAAAGAAATTGTAGCTCAATTTACATTAAGTTCATGAAAACAATAAAGTATAAAGAGAAGGGCCAAGGTTAGCGTGATAAAACATGTACTGAAAAACTGCCATGGTTTTGCGTCTTTCATTTGTTTTGCCGGCGCTGGTATCATTTGGATTGCCATCATTCATCTCTTTTCTTACTTGTTTTCCTCACATACATGTTAGTTTACAGGCATGAACCATAATATGAATGACTTTGACAACTAATGACAGAAAATTGACAGGCCTATAGAGAAAGCACCACAATGGTTACAGATGAACAGATTTAGCATGGTTATGCTAAATCTGTACTAATTTTATTTGTATATATAACAAAAGCCCACATAGTGAACATCAAGTGGCACTTTTGTGTGCAAATTAAATATCTTTCGAAAGTAACATCTGGCTCAAATGGATAGAGTTCGTAGAACCATTTCTGGTTCTTTAGCAAATGTCATTTTGAGTCATAAATACTATTCAGAATTGTTCGGGCTTAACAGATTTATTAGAACATTTTATGGATGTCTAGATCCGTGCATCCCTGGAGACGGAACAGTGTTTAGTAGACAAAGCGCCAATAGTGCGTAACTAAATAAGTCCAGTAGATTGTAATGAATTATGGTGGTACTTAGAGGTTCTCTGAAATAAGATCTTTTGTATGTTCAGGATATTGAAGGCATAGGTCAACCTGGTTTTTTCGGGGAGTTTTTCCAGGAATAATATCAGTAGAGTAAGCCATAATTCCCCCCCCCCCACTTTGAGACGCGGATAATATTAAGGGTTTTAGGTCACTAGCTAGTAAATATTATTTTGATTGGACAGCATGACAGAAGCAGGTCATGGTTCACGGTACTAGACAGAGAGGAGAAACATACTTTAACAACCAATGGGATTAGTAGATTAGAATTTTATAGAAAAGAAAGTTTACTTGAGAAGTTTAAGTTTCGACTGAAGAAAAGTTAGTCTCCCACGTTACGACTTCAGAAGATGTTGTCTGTAATTACGTTTATGTTGTAAAGTACGTTTCTCGGGCTCGAAGCAGACGCCGTTAGTTGTTTTATATAGTCACTCATTCACTGTCAAAAATTATGCCATATTTGTAACTATAGTTCTTGTTCAGTCATTTATTCACTTGAGAGATTGTCATTGCCATTTTCAGTCATATACTGTCATTTGAGTTTGTTCTTGACAATCTAATCAATTTAATTGTGTCAAGAGTGGTTTGGATTATCAATATAAAAGAAAAAAAAACTTACATTATATTTAGGTCTTTTACTTGTCCTCTCAATCAGAAGCCCTGTGCTGGAATGGGACGGGTGTACGCTAACAGATGGCGGGTCCAACGATATGGTCTTCTTGCGGCCTCTGTTCGTTGTCCCTGGTATCTTGGGGCCGACAATCGATGAGGTATACTTGATAATCTCAGTATCGGGTGGCAACCTAACACCACCCAAAATTGAATTAGGATCACTGCAAAACATGCAACAGACTAGTTTACACACTTACACAGTACGAGTACTACACAATAACATCTAGGAGAACTGACAAATATCTCACCTGCTGCCCTCCAGTGCGGCACTATAGGGAACAGAGAATATTATGAATGATAAGCATAGTACGTTAGAGGAAATACATTAGTTCGTTCGCGCAAATTATCAGTAATGTAAATTTATTACACATACTAGATAAGATAAATCTGTTAACCACTTAGTTGGGAGTAAACCAAATATATGCAAAGATGAAATCAAGAGATTTTTAAACTCTTTAAATTCGAATACATCTAAAATGTACCTAGTATTGGTATGACTAACTCAATTGTAAATGTAAACATTAAATTGTATGCCAAAAATAAAGTGAACCTTATCAGATTAGATATGTTATTAAAGTGACATCCGTTGGTATGTGTAGGTGGTATACATTTTTGGTATAGAATCGAGGTAAGGTGCATATTTTTTTTAGCAAGTTACAATATAACTATGAAAAAATACCTACTCTACAATAGAGTTGTCAAACGTGCCCGCTGTAGTATAAACAATCAATTTGACAGTTTTAACATTTTGCGTTTTACTTAATAGTGTTACATTCAGCGAGATATAATCGCCCCCTCCATAACTCTCGAACCACTCAAGATAGTGCATTGAAATTTAGTAAACATAAACAATTCCTAGTACAATTTCTATTTTTTTACATTAAAATGACATCTCTAACTGTCAAAGTGACAGATTGCCGCCATTTTGAATATTTTTTCTTTTGAAAGGGGAGTCGTTTAATACCTTATTTTGAAAGTGTTTTTAGGCTTACTTCCTCTCCCGATTTTGAGAACATTTCATTCAGTCATGTGCAAATGGTGACTAATTCAATTTTCCGTTTTTTTATTTATATTTATCCTAAAATTATTAAAATAACCAATTGTTTCTTTCTTTTCTGTTGTTTTTGTTATTGTTTTTTTTATTTTTTTTGTGATTATTCTTATTATTTTGATATAAAAATAACAGATTATGATTCAAGTTCATAGGTAAGCATTTAAAGCACGCACTTATGGGCACGATGCGAAGCGGAGTAAGGTCTACCAAATTAATGCAATATCTGAAGCGATCAAAATAATGTGGAGGGGGTGATTATGCATTTTATGTCCTCACTGCATATATATTTCAGTCGGTGGGTACCTACCTACTACTTATATAACCAATCAAGAAAGTTTTTGAAAAAGAAAACACTTATAAATAATATCATTTTTACTAATAATTATACATCACTAAAGAAAAACAATTTATATTACTTGATTTGTAATGGCCAACCATCAGTACAACTTACATTATTAGGACTTTGAAAATAAGAAATAGGTACCTATATAAATTCGCAAAAACAAAATTGTGCTAATTTTATAGATGGGCTTTATTATTATTTAAAAAATTGTTCCCGTCTGTTCCATTACCCTGCTTTAGTACTTCGCTGCAATTACCTGCAGTGCCTAAGGGCACCATATTTTATGCTTAATTTCACAATTTAAAACAAATGTGTTGTACATACGAACCTTGGCCCACTCACAGAAATAAGTAATTTGTTGTCGATTCAGATAATCAGCTCTTGCTAGTATGCAGGAAAAGAATTTAATTAACACTGATTATGGGGCTATGGTAGGTACTTTAAAATTATTTGGTGATTTATTATTTAATTGGTGATGTTTATGTGCAACCATACACATTTTAACCAAATTTTAAAATAGCTAGTAATATTAGTCGGTTAATAATGTCATTATCTGATGAACTATTAGCGCTAACTATGGCTAATGTCCGGATAGATTATCAGCTAATCTGGTTGAATATGAGAATATTTGTGCTTCAACATAATTTTTTATGATTGATGTTTAGAATATGATGTACCTAGTTCCTACAACTACTTTTTTGTGTGGGCCATAAATGCATATTTCCAATTTCCTTTAGATGTTCTTTACAAACTCCAAAAAAAAAAAATACATATTTACATTTTAGAAGTTGTTTTTCTATGTACCATAGTTAGTAGTTATAGATATCATCTCGTAAACTTAGTTGTTTGACTAAGTGGTGTTATGTTCACATAATTAATTACTGTTGATTGTGTTTATTTATTTTCACTCCATCTCTGGTCCAGTTGGATTCTTAGTAAAGTATGACACAGCAACAATATACCAAAATAAATATATTTTCTATAATAGGACAAATTTTATTAAGCTTCAAGAAAAGTAAAGTTCCTACTGTACCTACTGTACTTTTGGAAGAATTTAACTTTTCCATATTACAGCATAGGAGAAAAATGTCTTGTCTGCTTTTTTTGCATAAGATTTTGAATAATAAAATTCAATGTAGTCAATTTCTAATGAAGATAGGAATATTAGCTCCACAATATTTAAATACAAATAAGGATACTTAATAAGGGAACTTAGGTCAAAATTCACCTCTGTAGGTATACAGGGTTATTCAGAACTTATCCATAATAAAATTTGGGGATGTTCAACATACATGTACAAATGTGGTAGTGCAATAAAAAATTTTTTTGGCGGGGTCTTAAAACTATTTCAAAATTTTTCATTGCATGCCGCTGGATACTGGTCCACTGTAATGGAGTGACCTTGGGACTGACAATGCAAACTGGCTAGCCCAAAAAAACTTGGGAAGTTTTTTATTCGGTCGGTTTTAACCAGGCGTTCCAGACAAAAACGTGTTTACTTTTTTTATCACATTCTTAGGAATATGGTAGAAAAGTATCAGATGTGTTGAAGTACAGTTGCCCAGCTACGTAGTCCTTTATAATGGTATAACTTTAAACATTGTTTATGGGAAATCCTAAGCCTTTTATTATAAATTTTTTTGGTGTTATCGATTTCTTATTTAAGGATGCACATATCCTCAAAGTTTTAGAGATAAGTTCTGAATAAGGCTGTATAATGTATTCCCTGGGTAACCAATTGAATAATATTGATATTTCTTTGTGAGAGTTTAAGAACTTGTAAAAATAAAATTGTAAAATTGTTTAAAATGGGTAATAATATGTAATTAAATTCTCGCTTTCTCTTTTTTGTTAGTGCTAGTTAGCTAGTTAGTGTTAGTTGTTAGCTTTTTTTTTTCTATATTATTTAATTAATATCAACATACTTTTGGTAATATGTAAATATAACATTTAAAATTGTAATCAATTATTGGACTTAATATCTATAGATTAGGTACTGTAATAAATAAATAAATTAATAAATAAATAAATAAAATAGAAGTGGCGGCCTTACCTTAATATACTAGAAGGTAAACTGGCAATATTGCTACTATTAACAGAATTGAGACTACTGCTGCTTGTGTTGATTCCACTACCGCCACTCTTCTCCGGGTTACTGGCCAAACTCAGCGGACTGGTGAAGATACTGGGCGAGGGCGAGGACACTTTAGCACTACTACTACTAACACTGGTACACTTAGGCTTATCCAGCTTGTTCAAGTAGTTCAGATCGTTCACTTTCTGTCGATGCTTGTCACCACCAGAATTCGTGCTGTGCAATTTCATGCTGGGCTGGATGGTGAGACTGGACGAGGAGTATTTATGGGAGTTGTGGGGAGACTGGGATGACGAAGAAGGCCTAGTGCTCGACATAGAGATGCTAGGCTTTATATTGCCGGGATCTAGACGACCGTCCAGTTTAACTGAAGACAGATGTGATGATTTGGAGTTGCTCTGGGACCTGGACAGTGAACTCTTGGAGTTCTTCGATGATTTGTGATGTGTCGAGAGCGATGGGAGGCCCAGCGTTGAGTATGGCAGGTCCGCTGGATTGCCTAGAGACGGGAAGTTCAGGCCTGATGCCTGCAAGCGGGCGAGATAGTCCTGGGCTGCGAGGTGAGAAGCCATGGACCACCATGCTGCGCCTGTAACAAAAGACATTTTAAGTGTAGTGGGTGCTACCATCTTATATTTGTCAGATGGTCTTTTTTTGTTTTAATGAAGTTATGATACACTGTATTGTGGTACTAGAAATACATTTCTAGTTAGGCGTAGCTATTCAGATTGGTTCAAAATATATTCACACAACTATAATAATAATAATAATAATAATAATCTTTATTCCTTCTAAAAAAATAGGTACATTTTTTATAGGAAGAGCTCTGTTTTTAACAAAAAAAAAAAAAAAAAAAAAAGGAAACGACAAAGAAAAGTTATTTGCTTTACAAAAAAAAAATTGAAAATACATTCACACAACTACACATCACTAAATATTTCGAAAAAATAATAAATGATGCCGACTAATATAACTTTATGAAATATGAAACAGAAGATAAGCTTTATACCTTAGAATAATTTTAAAAACACAGCTGGTGACTTAAAGAGAGCAAAAAGAAAAAAAGACTAAAAATAATAAACTCTTATGAGATACTTAATCTTAAATATATGATAATATTGGTGTAATTTAAAGTTTATTTATACTATGTATAGTAAAACAAAGATAATAAAAAAACATAAATGATATGAAATCATTTCTGTTTTTCTGTAAATAAATGAATAGAAATAAACAGCTTTGTGTCATACATTACTCACGCGATAAACTTGATGTGTGAATCTCTTAACATTTCGCATAGTACCTACCAACCACGAAATTACTATAAAATTTTATACGAAGAAATATACATAACTAGATGATTAATAAAAGTAATCTTTAATTCAAATTTATAAATACAATTTATGTGTAATTTAATATGAAAACGTTGAAGATAAAATAAATCCTCTTGCAATCCGATTTTATTTAATTCAAATAAAACTTCTGACACTATAATCCCGTCCAGGTTAATCAACCTAGGGGGTATAAAATTAAAAAGGGAAGAAAACATAGAGATTGTATACATAGAGAAGTATATCGCCAGAAAAATGTAAGGAACATAACCTTTTTCAAAAATATTACCCTAATATAAAATATCCCGGGTTTGATTAGCAATTACATCGAAATGCGCCTAGATATTCGCCCATATGTATAAAAAAAAAATTCTAAACATTACCATTCCTTGTATATGAATAATTTATCCGACCCCTGTTAGTAAAAAATATCCTACTAGGATTACTCAAATATGACCCTTCGATTTCGATAATTTGTCAAGGAAGCAATCGATCATGACGGACGACAAGACCATAGTTAAATATTGTTTATAGGTTCAATAATTATGCCGCTCGATATTTGAATGGTCTTCTGCACTTTTTGTACATAATAACTTTGACTTTGAACTCAAATGCTTTTTTTATGGTCCAATTAAAACAACGGTTTATATTCAAAGTCAGTTAAAATTTGAGGAAATTTGATAGTCATATGCCGCTTAACAAACAAAAAAAGACTCTCCATTTACCCTATAATCTTGATTCGGCAGGGGACTCTACAATAATTTATTCCGTAAATAAATATAGTCTGAAACACTGAATGAAAATGAATGTAAAAAGCCAGAAATTGGAAAAGCCGCCTCTGTAACCACTGACTAATTTCCAAGGAATTTATATTAAAATTCCTTGCTAATGTCACTTCCAAATACAATATATATGATATACCTTACCCTACCTATAATCTACCAAAAAATGAATATCTACAGTAGTTGACGGTTCCACGAATGATAAATAAAACATCATTTATTGCGCACAGGCATATGATGTAATAAAATGAAAGATTATCCAGAAAACGTCAAAAGTACGAATTTTGTCAAAAAGTCAAAAGTATCAAACTATCTATTAACACACGCTTCTAATTAATCTTAAATGTTCAAAAGCAATTTGACTTACACAACACATAACTTTTTGATTCTACCTAGCATCTTTAGCATCACTAGTTTTAAGTGACCCATAGACTCTCGGGCTGTCTCACATACCTCCGTACCCAATCTAATAAATATAGAACTGTTTTTTAGGCGTCCCAAAACTAGTGATATATGTATACCTTGATTTACTAAGTTTAAGGAATCTTCAGATTATAATTTGATTAGCGAAACGCGCGTGGAGAGGATAGATACCAGTTATTTGGTGTTTAGTGAAAACTTTTCAGTTCAGTCAGTTTTTTAACGCTATTTTCTAAATTCTAAAATCGGTTTTTATGATCTTTCAATTTTCTCAAGAATCACCGATTCAAATAAATAACATGCCACCTTCGTCACACAAAAAATTAACTTTGAATAAAAAGCGGATATAAATATTGATTATATCAATATTATTCCTTACATCATTATCTTATTTTTTCGATTCCCTGAAAATAGAATACCATCAGTCAATATTTATTGAATCTCACACATTTAATTTTCGATCCAACATATTTTTGGAATAGCCTACACAAAAAATTGGACACCTCTGCTAAAATGCATACGCACTTATGTGCTAATTATTAATAGGTATTGGATGTGCATCAGATAATAAAAAAATAGCAAACCGTGGGGACATATTTTCATGCGAGAAGGTAGTGACATGGTCACCGGCGAGATTGTGTCTAAAAATAGGCGCTAACGCAAAAGTGAGGTTACGGCCAATACAAACAAATCAACAAACAAACAGAAAGGTAAAAAAACAATTGCCACAATTAAAAAAACGTTACCATGTTCCTCGATTTCTGACCGTTGCCGGATAATCGCAATTACCGTACCAAATTATGACCTCCTCTCTTTTATAAACACGGTCTTTGTGCAGTTCGGTGTGTGCCCGACTGGAGGGAGAAAAGTAGATCAATAAATGAATTACATTTGCCGTAATACTTCACCCAGATAAACCTGTGCCCGTGCACTACACGTATAAATAATACCTCTACGCGGCTACCGAGAGAGAGATATTGCCAAATAATACATTATCGCGTTCTGGATTTCTGTGGTACTCCCATGGTGGCAAAAGCGCGGCATCACAAATAAAAAAATCACGGCCTGCTTAGAACGCGGTGCATATGTGAAACCTGTTGATTTAAAAACAATGCTCGAGTCCTGAGTTATTTAAATCATAGGTAGTAGGTAGGTAGGTACCTATTTAAATATTACATTTGCAGGCGTTTTAAATCCGATACCTACCAAGGACATTTAATACTAATATATTAAATTATCCTAACAAACGAAAAATAACTCAATGTACACAACTCTATTTACCAAAGTTAGGTATCAAAATTAATTAAAATAAACTATCAAGAGAGCAGTCTTACCATTCGATTGACTTAGGGCTGCCAGACCTCCCGATTTAGGTGGGAGCTCAGACAAATAAATAAATAAGGGGACTGAGCTTTGCCTATCCTATACTGTACAATAGGCTGCAGCCAACAACTCCATAAACTAGATGAGACAGAAGTAAGCTGTATGCTCTCTATCTCTCTCTGTGTAAACAAACCGTCCTGATGCGACAGTGGCGTACTGTTTAACAGGCACAAATAAAATAAATAAATTACAGTATAATTTAGTTAATTGAATTCAAAGCAAATACATGTATATGTATTTGCCATATTATGGCAATGCCAACAGTAGGTATTTTAATATATATATTTTTCTGAATTTTTATAGGTGTTAGATTGGAGGAATGTTATTTTGGGAAATAATATGTATATACATAAGTGATAATCCAACTTTATATAATAAAAATAGGTAATAACAAACGTACATATTATAAAAATAATTCTTAAATTATATACAATATAGTACAAGTATGTGGTATATGGCAAAATATTTACCATATTTACCATGGTACAACAAAATGATGCCTCTTGGTGCACAAATCAACATTCGCAAAATATTTGTTTTTGGCAGTCACTCTTTTTACAGAAACTATACACAACTGTATGAAAGAGAAAATAAAAATTTAATAAATAGGAACACTGATTTCAACATAATATCTAATTAGAGGAGTTACTTGCATAAGGTAACAGTTAAAAAAGTTTATATAAACTTCCATGCAAAAAATGGGAAACAAAAATTTTGCAAATTGCCTAGGTACACTGTTTTTATAAAAAATATTGTACTTAAGAGAATAGATACATTTTCATATTAGATTGTCAAGAGTAATTTTTTTTGTCAGACTAATTACCCCAAGAGTAAAGTTAGGTAGGTATATAGGTAGGTATAACTGTCGGTATAACTAGAAACCTGTTACTTGAAACACTTCATGACTGGCCATTTTATTGTCAATGTTAAAATATTTCAATGAATTACTTTTAATGACTTACAATGTGACCCTAAAGCAATAGATCACATTATTAGGTAACTTCGTTTTTAATTTTTATTATATATTTATTGACATTAAACTGCAATTTTTAAACACTTATTTCAAGTATTAAGGCACAATATATGTACATACATATCTAATTATTTATAAAGATTAATAATGGAAATAAAAACTGTATAGCTACTACCTATAATACTATTATATTGATATATAAGGACAAGTTGTAACCAACTATAAAGCTATACTTTAGTAGCTTTTTTAAATACCTACAACCAGTACCTAAGTACTATTCACCAAAATTTTGAAGAATCACTGCATACCTACCTACCTACTGCAGTACCAAAGTTTAAGTTACTTACGTGCAACAGCCAGTAAAACTTGAGAAAAAAATTAAAATTTGAAAGTAAATATGTGTTATTGTCTAACTTATTTGTGGTGCAGCTGCACAATAAAACTTATTTTCTTTTATCATTACACCACTTGTAAAATACTTAATAGATAGTTACTACGCCTATGGCGTTGACTTACCTGTGCAGACTGAGGTTAGGAAACTTATGTTTCTTTTTTTTGCATATATAGCACTGCCGCACCATTATTTCAATAAATTAAATGTTAAAATTGTCACTAATCCACTTAAATTACGCTCACACACCGTAATAACGAAAATAGAAACACTAATGGAACGCTCGAAACACACGTAAACAAAGTAACAGGGAAACATGGAAGGTTTTTATAAGACGTTGCCACATGTTGAGCTATCAGTAAGATACATTATTATTTCGACCAAAAACATTTTTAATAGTGACTGATATAACTATAAAATAAGTTCTTAACAAATATAGTTATATAAGGTATTCATTGATACACATATCAGGCACTTGGTTATTTTGAATAATAGCTAAAACACCTCTATTTGTGACAAATTAGTATGGAGTTTCAATACTTAAAATAAACTTGGCAAAACCAATGTAAACAATCGGCACTTAGACTGTGCCTTCATGTTGGCAAGATGATAGAATGTGAAATGCTCAGTCCCCTTATTTATTTATTTGTCTGAGGGTGGGAGCCTCCCGTTTTCTTACTATTCCTCCCGCTTTTGAAACTAAGCCAAGATATAGTAGAGTTTAAACGCGAAGATATTCCTTCTAGAAAAGATTTTCGTTTGCATTTTATTGCTAAAATGTAAAACCTATTTTATATCATTCCTTATGCCTTAAGAAAGCAAAATCGCCTGGTCGTCAAAAAATCGTGGTGTGCAGGGGGTAGTTAGGGGTGGTTTTCCAAAAAATTGTAAAATTTTTTTTTTGCTTAATTTACATCTACACAACATGTTTAATCATTCCTGAAAGTTTTCTTCTAAAATTCCAAGAGGAAGTATTTTATTTTTAATTTTAAATTATCTGTGCAACACGCTCTTATATGGAGTTGCTTCATATAAAACGCCTCGCGCTGAAACATCGAAATTGCAATATCGTTTACACTAAGATAACTCAAGAATGCTAATTCTAATCAAAAAAACACTTTCTATGAACGTTGTAGATTAAAGATCAGGGATTAAAATGCTTTTTTATTTTTAAAAATCCGACAAACAGTTTGGTCAAAAAACTGTAAAATGTCAAAGCATGTCGTTACCACCGCGCTCCGACGCGGAGATGCGAGGATGGTTGAAAATCGTGTGGCCCGCGGTTTATCTGAATGTTAAAGCTCTCCTTATGTATTTTGGAGCTTAGACGGTCGCTTTTCGTTTAAAACAGCGGAAGATACACTGTTACTATAGCAACCGTTCTGATAATCTAAGATATTATAAGAATATAGTGGCTTTTAGTTTATGTACCTATTTGAGTATTGAGTAGGTATTTGTAAATATCTTTTCAAATTCAATTAAATAAATTAATAACAGTTAAATATTAATAAACATTATTTCAAAAAATAATTTTATTAATTATAGGTATCAATTATCAATTACAGCATTTAATTATGCTAAAATCCGCGTTAAAATAGTCCAAAGGTAGGATAGTAAAATTGTTTATAATTAACACTTAACCTTTTTAATTAAAGTCTTTGATAATAATGTGTAATAAGATCTAATATTGAATACTTGTGAAGTTGTGATATACATATCACAAATATTATGGGTGCTTGTGGAGTCGATATTTCGTGGTAAAATCTATTTCTGTAAATAAACAAATAATAATTGGTAAATAAGAATATAATATTAATATACTTACAAAATTATTTTACAGCATTTAGCTCGGAACTCGGAATTTTCTTCACTAGCAAATAACATTTTCAGGGAATCATTTGTGATTTTTAAGTTTTTCTTTACTTTATTTGCACGTGTAATTTGAGCCATATATTTGCAATAATATACTTATAATAATAATTTCTTTACCTTTTTTACAACTGCAAATATTTAAAGTATAGATGTTCTCGGATAGCACCTATTGATACTGTGGGTAAAATTGGCACCAGTTTTCTGTCAACAATTTTCTAGCCACAATCTGATACCTACATCTGGCATCTGGCAAAAATGGTCTGGGTATCGTACTGTTTAGCCATATTTTAGTCTGGTAGTATACACGAAGACAATGCTATTTTAAACTGTCTAAAGTTGGAGGTAATTGCTGATCGGCTTTGAGGACGCTAAAGATCCCTCTAAGCTCATTTATGCAATGCATATTTTCGTTGTTTGTATAGAATCGCATTACAAACTTTACTTTATTTTAGAAGATTTTAATTTTAATAAATCTAAATTGTCACTTATGCCAACATTACTAAGTAAATTGTGATGTGATAAAAACACTTGCCAGCTTGGTTTTTTGCCCATTCCCACAAACTAACTGGTTGTATCACAACCTGTAAGTGCATGAAACGCTGGTAGGCATTTTTTCATTAAACTGTCTATTTTCAATTCATGGATTGCTATAAATCTTTCGGTTTGTTTTGTTCGAACTTTCATCCCAATGTCCGGCGTCAGTATCTTTGAAATTCCAATAGTAACAAAACATATCTATCCTTACAATCCAATATGCATCTTGTATATCCTTCTATTTTACCAGACAATATTTATATCAATCCATGAATTGAAAATGGACAGTTCAATGACAAAATGCCTACCAGCGTTTCATGCACTGACATTTTGTGATACAACCAGTCAGTTTGTGGGAATGGCCAAAAAACCATGCTGGAAAGTGTTTTTATCACATCACAATTTACTTAGTAATGGTGGCATAAGTGACAATTTAGAAGAAGATTTATTAAAATTAAAATCTTCTAAAATAAAGTAATGTTTGTAATGCGAGTCTATACAAACAACGAAAATATGCATTGCATAAATGACCTTACAGGGATCTTAGCGTCCTCAAAGCCGATCAGCAATTACCTCCAACTTAAGACAGTTTAAAATAGCATTGTCTTCGTGTATACTACCAGACTAAAATATGGCTAAACAGTACGATACCCAGACCATCCTTGCCAGATGTAGGTATCCGATTGTGGCTGGAAAATTGTTGACGGAAAACTGGTGCCAATTTTAACCACAGTATCAATACTATCCGAGAACACGCATACTTTAAATATTTGCATTTGTAAAAAAGGTAAAGAAATTATTATTATAAGTATATTATTAATTTAAGTAAACATTTTTATAGATTGCAACGGACCTTAATGTTCCTGCAAGAAAAAACAAATCTGTTGCATTGGGTCCTGCAAATGTATGGCTCAAATTACACGTGCAAATAAAGTAAAGAAAAACTTAAAAATCACAAATGCTTCCCAGAAAATGTTATCTGATAGTGAAGAAAATTCCGAGTTCCGAAATATCGACTCCACAAGCACCCATAATATTTGTGATATGTATATCACAACTTCACAAGTATTCAATATTATATCTTATTACACATTATGTATTATCAAAGACTTTATTAAAAAGGTTAAGCGTTAACTATAAACAATTTTACTATCCTACCTTTGGACTACTTTAACGCGGATTTTAGCATAATTAAATGCTGTAATTGATAATTGATACCTATAATTAATAAAATTATTTTTTGAAATAATGTTTATTAATATTTAACTGTTATTAATTTATTTAATTGAATTTGAAAAGATATTTACAAATACCTACTCAATACTCAAATAGGTACATAAACTAAAAGCCACTATATTCTTATAATATCTTAGATTATCAGAACGGTTGCTATAGTAACAGTGTCTCTTCCGCTGTTTTAAACGAAAAGCGACCGTCTAAGCTCCAAAATACATAAGGAGAGCTTTAACATTCAGATAAACCGCGGGTCACGCGATTTTCAACCATCCTCGCATCTCCGCGTCGGAGCGCGGTGGTAACGACATGCTTTGACATTTTACAGTTTTTTGACGAAACTATTTGTCGGATTTTTAAAAATAAAAAAACATTTTAATCCTTGATCTTTAATCTACAACGTTCATAGAAAGTGTTTTTTTGATTAGAATTAGCATTCTTGAGTTATCTTAGTGTAAACGATATTGCAATTTCGATGTTTCAGCGCGAGGCGTTTTATATTAAGCAACTCCATATAAGAGCGTGTTGCACAGATAATTTAAAATTAAAAATAAAATACTTCCTCTAGGAATTTTAGAACAAAACTTTCAGGAATGATTAAACATGTTGTGTAGATGTAAATTAAGCAAAAAAAAATTTTAACAATTTTTTGGAAAACCACCCCTAACTACCCCCTGCACACCACGATTTTTTGACGACCAGGCGATTTTGCTTTCTTAAGGCATAAGGAATGATATAAAATAGGTTTTACATTTTAGCAATAAAGTGCAAACGGAATGACACGATAGAATCATTTTTAAACTCCACTAATACTCCCGATTTCCATTTAAAATTTCCGATTCTCCTGAATACTTGCGAATTCATAAAATTCATATACACAAATTATTCAGGTAGGTATAAAAAATGTCGATACCGACCGCTACCGGTAAGGTAACATACCGGTATGAACGCGAATGATACATGTCGCTCTCGCTACTGTTTATGTCTGTGGGTCTGTGTAACACTGTATACTGATACAAAATATTCGTTTGTGTATCTTCTACTGGCGTGGATTATTTAGATAAAGTTTAATTGACGTTGGGCAGAAGTCTTATAATTTTGAGGAAATGGTGAATGCGCGCTTTTTGTCCTCAAAATTCGACCCTCCCGCTTTTTATTTTTGAAAATCTGGCAGCCCTAGATGGACATTAAAAATAAATCAATATACTTTTTGCAATTATAACCCAGAATCTTCAAAATCCAACTGGTTTGAAATCAAAATTACCTTAACCATTTTATTAGGTATAAATTCATTGAACGAAATTAAAACTAACTCTTAGTCTGATCAAATTGGAATCCTATTCGAAGGTCAATGACATCAAGAGGCTCGACTATTAGACCTCTATACGATTAGAAGTAAAGTTATAATCCATATAACTTACATTTAATAAATAAATAGAAATCCTATAAAGAACTGAGGAAGTTGTGTCAGCTTCCAACAAGAAGCAGCAAGCAATTGAATATTTATAATCTATTGGGGCTCTGACAACTTGTTGGAAGATAACCCCAGCACTGTCTCCTAGTGATAAACTGTCAGGAAACTAGGTAAGAAGCCTCAATAAGCTTCAGCTCAGTATTCTGACTATTGGTAACTATTTCTGATTGCTGTGGGAACAAGCCTATTACTGAACTGATCAAACCAAATGGTGGAAATTGTAACGGGTGTTTACTATGATTTATATAAATATTTAAGTACAATTTTTTCTCATTGTACATATTAGGGTACAAATTTTCAAATTTTAGTAGAAAATCATCCAAGGCTAGACTGCAGATAACAGAATTTAGATTAGATGCCAATTACTGTTTCACCAATTAAGTAGGCTCCATTGGAAATTTTGTAGTAAACTTTGTCAAAACTGCAAAGATAAGTTTCGAGGGAAAAATTTTAAAAACAGAAAAGAAACAGGTCATATAGAAGTATTTTCAATGGTCTGAAAATTCCCCTCTGAAAACATGCCCAATAATACAGTCCTCTACGTATCTAGCTTGACACACAAGTAGGTATATAAAAACATATTTGGGGCATCAACGTACTAAATCATGCAAGAACTAATAATGTTCTTGCAAATACTATTTCGATATTATATGCCAAAACTGAGAGGAATATCGAGTTCTTGTCAATTTCTTTCTTCTACCATTTTAAGTTATATCGTCAACTCCTCCCTAGCAACAAATATTGAGTATTTTTGTAAACCACCTCCCTCCCGTACGTTCTAGTTGCCCAGAAGATGTTAAAGTTTCTATGAAACTCTACAACTATCAATACTTCCTTTTCGAGATACAATATAGAGAATTTTTTGAAATTATATTACTATTATTATGGATTTATCACTTGAATGTATAATATTGTTTATTGCCCTCTGAACTTGTTTTACAATTCAACTAATTATTCTGCAGACAATAAGTATAATAGATATTCATCATCGTTAAATAATAATTTGAGTTTACAACTGTGTTAAAATTAATAGCAACACAGTTACGATTAGTATTTATAAAAAATAATATAATAATTGTAATTATAATTGTGATTTGATTACCATATCCCCTTATCGCAAACTTTTCAATTTAGCGTGTTTAATTGAAAAAGAAAATGACAGAACCAGTACCTAGACGTTCAAAATCAACCCCATTAACGGTGTTTATTGATTGACACTGGAATTACTGAAATGGGACAGTCCAGCATAAAATTAGAGTTAATATTAGACTTTTCGCGGAAAATTCGGGTTAATCGTAACAGATGGCTCTAGGAGTATAACATTCGGTTGTGGGTCAATAAATAAGACGACTCCGTGAAGGCGGCAAGCTAGCAGGCGGCATTCGCATGACTGTACAATATAAATTTACTGAACTATGAGATTTGTAATATTAATAAAATATTAAATTACCTCAAAACGTGTAATGCCCGTAATAACAAAGGATTCGCAGAATTAATTTTGAATAACTTCACCTTTAGCTGAAAATCAGAGTTTTCGATTTTGCTCCAATTTCAACTTATCTAAATTATGCTTCGGTAATATCCATGCAATTAAATTAAAGAAAAGAAAGCTTATTTTAATGAAATTTGCCCGGATAAATTATATTACATTTCTATAACACTACATTGGTAATCGATAGAAACATTATTACATTAACATCTATTAGTTTTTTTTTTTAAATTATAATGTGGTAGCTATTATCTGTATAAGCCTTATTATTGATAGTGTTATATTTCTTTTCTCCATTTATCATAATACAGCCACATAGCGTGACCAAAGAGAAATTTGTGGTTATATCCAACCAACAATATACACAAGTTATGAAAATAGAATAAAATAATTAAATTCTAATTTCAGTTGTATTTCTTCAGTTCATCTGTTATTTCTTTCTTTTGTATCTGGAAAATAGCATAGGTATATCTAATACATTTTTTCAAGAAAAAAATGGAAGATTTTCGATTTTCGCTTTCATTTATTGTTTTTATGTCAGAAGATAAAACTAAAAACATTTTTAATTGAAATCTTCAATAACTTTTCTTCAAGTCCGCTTCACTTTTCTTCTCCGAAGTTTCGCGTTGGTATAATTTTGATAAATAATTATTTTAATTGTTAAAATTTTCGTAAGACAGGACAGTACTTAAAAAATATACATATATTATAATGACTTAAACTAGCTCAAAATGTATACTTAAACTGCTTGGTATGGCAAAAGGGTGAATTAGGAATGAAAGTAGAATTTGAGATCCGTACAAACATCCAAAGCTGTCTTTAAACCAATTGGTTGATGATGGTTCCACAAACACGAAATGTCCATAAGAGAGAATAAAATGCAAGCCGAGGCTTGATGAAGGTTATCGAAAATTACAATGGAACAGGATCTTAGTTTTTTCTATTTCTTATAACACTAAAAAAATTATAAAAACGAATATCGGGAAATCAGATTTTTTAGAATATCTTGAAAACTAAAAACTTATTGAAATCAATTGTATGTTTACGCTATTTTGATACCGCCCTCACTGCATTTCTTTCTAGTTTGAGCGACCCTATATCTTTGCCATTCATTCCAGTCTTAGACAACCTATACCGGGTGTCAACGGATCTATTAGACAAGCCATAACTTCTAGAATATTGGATGTATCAAAATGAGATTTGGTATAGGTAAATGGTAGAGGAAGAGGAAAGTTTTTGCATATTTTTCACGTTTAGGTTACTTCCGGTTTCACCGGAAATGGCTTCAATTTTGAATTTTTAAATGGAACACCCTGTATATTTTTACATATTTGAATTTCTGAGACAATTTTGGACTAGAAAATGACATTAAAACTTTTAAAGTATAATACTCGTATACGAATTTATTAAAAACTTCACTGAAGTAAATGTATTTTATGAGCTTATTTTTAATCCAATCACAATGAATTTAGTATCGTTGGATTCGCAAAAAAAATCCCTTTTTGAAAAGTGCTTGTCTAAAAAGTGTTGCCATTTGAAAAAAAAATAGTTAGATATAAAAAAGTAATTTTGCCAACTTGTCTCATTCCTATCTACCATACTAATCAATCACTAAAACTTTGCGATTACATTTTTCTGACATCATCTAAGGCCTTCAGATTAGTTTGCGCTCAATCATGGCCACCTAGATGCAATATTAAAAATGGCTCTAAAAAAATCAAGTAGGCGAAAAAACTTTTGAAAATGTCATTTTCTAGTCCAAAATTGTCTCAGAAATTCAAATATACAGGGTGTTCCATTTAAAAATTCAAAATTGAAGCCATTTCCGGTGAAACCGGAAGTAACCTAAACGTGAAAAATATGCAAAAACTTTCCTCTTCCTCTACCATTTACCTATACCAAATCTCATTTTGATACATCCTATACTCTAGAAGTTATGGCTTGTATAATAGATCCATTGACACCCGGTATATACAACATATATGAACAAGCAGGTTATATCTGTGTATTCAAAATTTGAGATATGTAGGTAAATTACGTAAAATGATGTCGAAAATATCAATAGTTTTTTTTACCATGTCTCTAGGGGGAGCTACCCCCTAACACTGGGATCCTGAAAATGGGTTTTATTTAATACCTCACAGGTTTAAAACAAATTACTGCAATTTTGAGGTACCACCAATTAATGTTTCATGTTCTAAAAGATCAAATAGTTCATAGTAAAAATTTCAATCAGGTTAAAATGGAGGTTGGAAGGGGTAAAAATGCCCTTATATATTTGTACGCGATTTTTCTTTATTTTCACAAATTGAAGGCAGTGGCGTACCTACTCTGGGGCGGCAGTGTGCGACGCACAAGGGCCCAAGAGCTTGAGGGGCCCCGGAGGCACCCAGTCCGAGTGCGAAATAAAAAAGTTAACCATTCCAACTCGGTCGGGTGTTGGCGAATCCCGAGTTCGCGTTGCGTCGATTGCGTGCTGTGATTGCAGTGAAATAGTTTTGCCAACTTAAAGGCTAGGAGGGGAAACTTTTAGTATATTTAGGTTTTTTGTTTTTGTTGATTTTTTTAGAGAAACGTTATTAGTTATACCTACTTGTTTGTTTGAGTTTGAGGTTACAAAATATTAAATTTAGTTATGTTTTATTTTGATAATTCGCCCGACAGACAGGAATATTTCGATATTTTTAAAGCAATAATTAAATAAAGGGGAGGGAACCCGAGAAAAATTCTGCACAAGGACCCAAAAATTCTAGTTACACCACTGATTAAAGGTACACCTATCAAATATGGATATGAAGCACCTGTCTTGAGTAAAATCGATTTAAACAACTGTTGTTGCGACGAAATCGTTGAAACGTACTTGTGGCGTTAATTTTGTTTGTTTTATTTTTATTTCTAGTTCAAAAATCGTGCCAGAAAAGTTTAATATGAACTTATTTCACATATTAATAAATAAAGAAATTGGGTTGGTCAAAATTGCAGCAATTTATATTAAACAGTTTCGGAGATATTAAATAAAAACAATTTTCTGAGAACCAGTCAGGTCATAACACTTTATTGAGGTTTTTCGACATAGTTTTATGTAATTTACCTACCCTCAAATTTCGAATACACATTTTAGATACACCTTGTATATCTTAAGCCATATTTCTCTAGGCTAAATGGCTAGCACCTTTATATCTAATATAGTCTACTTAGTCTACAGTCTATGCCAGAATTAAGCAAAGTGGAATGAGCTCGCCGATCTGGTAAAATGCGGTGATGCATGGGCGTGCGTATTCCGTTTTACCATTGGGCACATTTCAGTTAATATTATATACTCGTATACTATTCTATAGAATACTTCTAGTATATGCACTTCCACTTTTTTAACTAACACAAATAAGTATAAACACTGACACAAAGAATAAATACACTGATAATTTTACCACAAATTTTAATCATTAAGAAACGCGCGCGAAATAACCCAACATCACGCCACTGTTTCCCTACTACCTCGAGCGCAGTCGCTGGTTGGTTCCTGATTCGACCAATCAACGTCGTTGAAGCTCAGAGAAAAGAAAGAGTAAATGCAAGAATATGTGTGTTAAATAAGGATGAACAGCTTGTCGTCAACTTTACGACTTTCGCAGTTGCCACATAGTCGGAAATTCCTTGATATTATCACCTCGATTATCACCGAACATAAACAAATTCTTTGTACATGTTTCGGTAATATTATTAAGTAAAAGACAAATTAAACATTGTGTTTGCTTTAATAAAGTACAATAGGGATAAGGGACGTTAAAGACAAGTAAAAAAATGGGTAAATAAGGTAATTAATACGTTTCCTGTTTTAAATAAGAATACTTTAGAAATAAATGTGAAAACACAGATCTACTCTTTTTCCAGTCATTCCACTTTGCTTAATTCTGGCATAGACTTTAAATCTAAACACTTACTTGCTGCGGGGATCCCCAGGCTGGCCGCCTGGCTAGCGGCCACCGACAGGGTGTTGGTGTAAGCGTTGTTGTAGGCGGCCGCCGCGCTCGTCGACGTCGGGTACGAGGGCATGCCCCCCCTGCCGGAAGCTGGGGGCAGCATCCCGAATGGCATCGACGGGTGAGGCGGCAGGCCGAAGCCGCCGCTCGCCGCTGCAAACAGGTTGGCCGCGTTGGCCGAGTTAGCGTCGCCTCGCGGCCAGTAGGCTGCAAGAAAAATTAAGTAGCATGAGTAAAAGTTTTGAGGACATCAAAATTTAGATGGCAAATAATAATAATCCTGAGGAAGGACAGTTTTAAAACTGGATAAAAATGTTTAGAGTATTTAATATAATTTTTCGTGCATTAATCTTTCTTGAACGAACTATTGAAATTTGGTACATGTACATATAGTTTGCTGATGGATCTCAACTGACATGCTCAAAAAGTTCAAGTTCAACTAAGTAGCTTTTTCGCTATAATATTCAACTTTTAACTGTCTTGTTGAATTCATACTAGATTTTTCTGTGGACAGAAACAGATGACAAGTATGATCTATCATTTACTAGTCAATTATTTCTTGTATTAGATACATTTCATGTTCATATCAAGGAGAAATAATTACAATTTTACTCATTTGTCTCATTATGATTATTAAATATGTTATTATATGTAATAAATTTTGAAATCTTTTTAATTTATTGTATAATAATTAATTTTTATTATTTGGCATAAAATTTTCCAATGCAACTGCTATTGTCCATATTTAGATCAAAGTATAGTGTAAACGTTATTTCTTTCTGGATTTAATAAAGCAAAATCAAAATTTATATTTATTCTTTTGAACCGTTTTTGACTTTGGAACCATCTTCTGTCATTTTTTTTTCTTTAAAAACTGAACCTACGAAAAGAAGAAACCGGTTTCTTTGGACTTATCTTACTATTTATTTACTTTAAAAAGCACTTTCTGTTGTTTGTTTTCCTTTTGAAGCATCTAGTGAAGTGTAGTGTTTTTCTTTCAAATCTTCCTTATCTTCCTGTTTTAACGTTCGACTATAGCACAAGTCTGATCGGCGATTCGGCGTAATTACATAATTTTATTTCTCAAAAGATAATGAATATAAAAGGTATAGATCCCGGCCCTGTGCTATACTTTGTTAATAAAGTTTACCTTGTTTCCAATTCTATTTTTTTTAATGAAAATTAAATAGTGCTCTATGAAAGTGACTTAATAAAAAGTCAAAGTGATATTTCAAATTAATAGTACTCTATAGTAATTTATTGAAAACGAAGCTTGGCTCGAAATGTTTGGAACAAAAAGAAGAGCTAGTTAAGTCAAATTGTTATTTATTTAGTTTAAATACTTCATTCTTCTTAAACCATTTACCAAATTTAGTTAATTATTAAAAACTATACATTATATTTCACTATCTATTTATTATATTTCATATTGTGATTTTTTGTAACATTTAAAAGTTTGCCTTTACTACATTTTGTGGTCTTTAGAACACTTTGTTTTTATTTTTATTTTACAGGTGGCATATTCCCTGATGAATATTTCATGAATCATCACTTGTATTCAGTATTCATAACAACACAACCAACTATGTAAATGTTTCAAATTGGTCCCCTATTTTTAAAAGAATCAAATCACACACGATTGAAATCCATGGCCAGTGAAGACGATTGAACAGCTTTAAAAATGCAAGATTTAATAATGGCAATTACCAACTATTTTAAATAATATTTTATTGGGCAAAGAACTATCTACTTTCGACATTTTGCAATATTTTAAGGAAAAATTGACACAATGATGATACATAAAAACCAGATGTTGTAGCTTTTACTGAATTGAAAATATATTTTAATATCCAAAAGCCTAATAGATAATACCTAACGTTTATCTGATAATTTCAAGACTGGAAATAAAAATTTAAATATAATAGTAACAAATAGTACCATTTGTACAAAACAAATTATTTTGTTTACTGTTTGGAACAAACAATGTTACGTGTAAGTTTATAAAAGAAAACATATATAGGTATAGGTACCTACTCCGATATTATTTCATGTACGATCGTGGTCACAACTTCACAAAATGAGAATAAGGTTGTAAGTATTGCATATAAAAGTCGAGAAAAGAAAGTTGAATACAAAGAAAAACATTTTACATACAATTTTGGAAGACAATATTGTATTATTATTTAAATATCGTAAACTTACCCCCAAAGAGACTGGCGGCATCGAGTAGGGATGTAGGATCTTGCGAGTTTGAGACTTTGCTGGAGCCAGAATTACCTTCGTTGCTCTTTCCATTTTCTTTATCCATTTCCAACCCACAATACTGGAACACAAAATAAAAGTAAAATTATAACGGGATTTCTAAACGTTAATTGTCAGTGTTTTCGATTTCAAACCGGCAATCAAATATTTAAATAAAAATTTGCACAAAAGGGGAAACTCGTAGAGGTGAGCCTTTTTGGGGTTTGATGGGATACCCTGAAAGAGCTTTCAAGCGATTTAGTATCTGAGCAGCAAATTTCTGCGCGAAAAAATGGCAAAACTTCTCGAATTTTTACGACAGCGGGATTTTACAATCTGTCAAACGAAATTATTGTTTATTTTAGAGTCGATAAGTCATGAAATTTGGATTCGAATTTCCAATTTTCAAAACATAGTAACCTTTGCATATAAAATTAACTCCAAACGATTGAGTACAAGCAAAATGTCTATAGTTCAATTGAATGCAATCACCGATAACTAATGAATAGTTTATGAAATAATTGATGTGGGGTCTGCACAGGTATTTATTTATAAATTCGTAATAACAAAGGAAATTATTTTAAAGCAATTAGCAACCATTAAACGAACTGTCAATCTGACATAATAGAAAACTAGCAAAATAGCATAGTTAGCCAGATGTGACAAATATCAAGGGCAAATCAATAGATGCTCCTGGCATTTGTTCATGTATTAAACTCATTAGCGTAACAACAAATACTTAGAAGGATAAAAAATTGAAAAATAAGATATTTCCGTGCTCAATTTTATTTTATCATGCTCGAACATATACCTATACATATATTATGGAGATGCCGATGTAATGCATTGCCAGTCGGGGCACGCTGCTCGTGGAGTAGTTGTTTTCGGCATCTCCTTTAAATATATACCTATAGTAAGTTACTAAAATAATCAACTTACCTTAGTTCAGAATAGTATTGTCGTCTCTAACCAAAAATTTGAGTTCATCCCATTTTGATGCATTATGTCCTGCAACAATGAAATAATATTTATAATAAACATAAACAAACATAAAACACACCACAGAAATGGACATATACAAATGGACAATAAGGTAGCACCCTTTTCAAACACTATTGTTCGAATTTTAAATCACTTAAATATTTTTCCCCAAATTGTGGGACATTAAATGTTAAGCTTTTCTAGATTAACTGGTTGCAAAAATAGAGATTCTACAAAAAAAAATGTTTGTTTACATTTATATATGGTCTGGAATTGAGTGTATCTTATAAAGAAGTTAATCATACATTTTCAAAAAATAAAATTAAATTATGGAGAACTGAGGAAATGTGTTCACTATACAGAAAGTAACATCAATAGATTCTTTTTTATATCCATTACACACGTTTAGACAAATGATGATGATAATAAACAAACTGTTTCGATAGTCATCAATCAGATAACTTTGTTGTACTAATTTACTGCTAGCTATCAAGAAAGTTTGATGGAATAACGTTCTGCGCAGAATCCTGACTCTCAATGGGTGCATTCAGGGAAACATAGCACTCCAGCGCTTCAGCGCTTTACCGCTTCACGTTCGCTGAAACGACATTTTAAACGCAAGCTTATAGTGACATTTTTAGTAATTCATATTTTGTAAAATAATTAATATTATCCATAGATATTATCTGCGTAAACCCATAGACGTAAACCTAACCTAAATTAATTTTATCGCTTGATGGAACTATTCAGCGATCCAGCGGGAAAAATATATGCCTTACCGCTTTAATAAAGCGCTGCAGCGCTTTAATACAGCGCTGAAGCTATTTGAAATTTGAATAAAGCGCTGAAGCGCTGCGGTTCCCTGAATGCGACCATTGACTGTTTATAACTTATAACTGATGTAAGAAGAAACCTTGTATGACCTATTGTTTTGCAATAATCGGTTAAATCTACTGTGTAAACCTAGTCCATCAAATTGAGCCACTGTCCGATAAATCGAGCTACCCTGTTTACATAGCCTACTAATTTACTAGCCTAAACAATTCAAACTATGATCAAAATCGACTACACCCACAAGTGTGGATGTAGTCGATTTTGATCATTATGATGAAGCAAATTTGCATGCAAGGGCCTACAATTGTTTACGTTGCCAGATCATTAACGATTTATAAAACCGATAAATTAATATGATCAATCGATCAAATTACAAATTTCATTGTGTTAACATTCAATGGATTTCATGTCCAATATTCTCAGGAATTCACATTCGCATAGTGCAGGGTAGTTGTACAACACAAAGACACAAAAAAGAAATTCTTTTCCTTTTTATTCCTCTACTATGAATTGAAAAGTATTTTGTTGGAAATTACAGGAAATTTTTAAGGTCAATTACGAGTACAAGGTCTTTTAACAATATTACTAGAAATGGGAGGTCCAGGCTTGAGGTCACCCTTATATTGGGGTGACAAAAGCATCTAGCATATTATTTTTAAGAAAATACATTTTAAAGAAATTTGAGATAATCCCTTGTATATGAAATAATAAATTTAGAGAGAGAAAGCTGAAATTTTGTATCTGGAATGATGTAATTATACTAAACGATTTTTCTTAATAATATTTTGGAAGGATCCTCTATTCTTGATGGTAAAATATCATAATTTTTTAAGTGCTGAAAGTAGATTTCATTTTTTAGTGAACATTTTTATCAATTTTATCAATGAGGCCCTCCACTACGGTTCGGAGCCCCACCCGCCCTTACACCCGAAAAGGTGTAACGGCGGCGTTAAAAAATATATTGCTGTCATAATTGATGCAACAAATTAATATTGTAGAAGATATTTATTTTTGAAAGCTAACATGATGAATTTTACAGACTGCCAAAATGAATGAATTAATTCCAAACTTTACCTGCAGAAAGAATAAAAACTATGGACAATGAAACAGAAAACTAAACACTAACAATACTAATAAATAATTGGAATTAAAAAGTAAAAAAAAATTGCCTCCAGTGTGATTCGAACTTGCGAAATTCAGCATTTTGATGATTGAAATCCTGCGACGATGGAATTTAGAGCGAGACAGAATCGACGCGTTTTAATATAGATGGATTAAAGAACTGAAGAAGATTCGTGGACGAATTTTGGAAAGATTAAATGAATTTACTACGAGGAATTGGAGAAATTTTGAAGGAATAGAAATAGGTAAAATGAAGGAACGATGAATTCAAATGTGATTTATGGAGGAAACTACAATTTAAGAAAACAAGAAAAATTGCGTATGTTCCTATACTATTTCAGCTCGAGATTTACCCTCGTGTTATATTACAATGACACATGAAGTAAACTTCTGGCGGTCGTGATGTAAATTTCCTACTTACTTCCAATAGATTTTTCTTCTTGGAAGCCATAAAATTATATTTACGATTATTTATTTTAAATCGGCAATAAATACTGGCAGCGTAGATATATGTTCCTGCAAAACTCATGAATAGGTATATGAGAATAATAAATTAGCAGGTTTATTATAACCCCTTAAATAATCAATTGTATTGTACACCGTCGACCACAATGCCTTTGGGAACCTTTGGTGTGAAGATATCACTGACGTAGTTTTCCACATAACATCGAAACACTGTACTGCACTCGACGCGCATTTCGCCAACCAAGTTGGCATCATATGGAGATGATTAAAACTCCATCAAACTCCATGGAGTTTTAATCATTTCCAGATCGCGCGCCGAGTGCCGTATAGTGTTTTAGTGTTATGTGGAAAACTATGTCAGTGATAACTCATATACTGATAGCATAAAATCAGTTTAAATTATGGAAATATATTTCAAAAAAAAAAAAAAACGTTTAATTACCGAATAATATCTGCATGAAATTGATGATTTGATATACTTTTATATGACGTTACCTTCAAACCAACATATTTAGACAAAAGACAAATAAATATGAATCAGTTTTTTTTTTTTTTGTAAAATGCTATATATTTTTTGAAATATGGGTAGGATACTACTAGCATTAATGTAGCAACTACATCAACAATTCGTTTACATACACAAACCAATATTCTCTTATCTGCTAAAAAATATATACTGCGTTCGAATTAATATGTATTTAATTGTTGATTTAAATATTGTATGTATGGCTACACGACCAATTATACATAATAAACAAGTAATTAAATAATTAATTCCTTTTTAAAACCAATCTAGACCTACATTTATGGTCACAACTCCATAATTTACAAACTGGTTGGCTAAGTATACAACTTATAAATATTTTAACATTTCCCAACACTTGTTTATTTATAAATAAATAATGTAAAGTCGATCACAAACAAAATTTACGTGTATAAATTGAAAATGCATTACCATGATCCAGACGCTACTGCAGAATCTGCATTATTTTATAAAAAAAATGTTAAATGCTTAGTAGGTGGCCGATAATAAATAAAATAATTGTTTGTCCTCAGTTCCAATCTGTAAAATTGTGAATGGTGATTTATTATTTAATTGAAAATTGTTAATTTGTGTTGTAGTATTAGTTGAGTTAATAATTCCTTACGACAAGACAATCATTACGGTACTAGCCGTGAATATTATCAGACCTGCAGTGGTATTATGTACTTTTTCTAGACGGCTAGAACTCACGATTTGCGACATCAATTCGTCCCGCTTCTGATTTCATTCTGGATGAATGATGTTTTTGGGAGATTTTGGTATTATGTAGTTGTAGGTATAGGCGAGAATACTAAAATTACAGACAGACAATTTTTAAGCCTAATGTTTAAGTCGAGTCTTAATGATCTTAAACATATCTGCTTAACTTATGTCCTGACTTTAAGACACTTGTATGTAATACCACTGCAGGCGTTAACCGAGTCTGACAACACGGCGTGTACCTACCGTAATGAGTGTTTTATGATCCAAATTATATACAAAATTGTATCTGGTGGCATCAATATTATTATATTTTTCTAAAAATTTAAAATTTTTTAATTTTTAAAACGACAGGGGCATTAAATTATTTATTTAAAAAAATAGGAAGTGAAGTGACCTGGACTTGATCATTTCCTTCACAATCAACAACTTTTTTTCTGTCAAACACTGCTATAAGCTCGGCTAAAAGTTGCAAATTGAATTTGTATTAAACTTATTTAAACTTTAGATAATGGGTGATTCTTATGAAATTTTACCTTCACATTTAGATGAAATTGCAGGAAATGTCGTTGATTCTCTTTTGCCTGAAAAATCACGACTAGTATATGAAACTGTGTTTGTTCGTTATGAGGAATAGTGTACCAGTAAGAACACCAATAATATAAATCACGAAAAGGTATTATTAGCATACTTCGAATGCTTAGGTATCTAAAGAAAGAAAATCATCATCGCTCTGGCCCTATTCAATGTTAAGGAGCATTTTATTAATCAGAAAAAACGTTGATATTAGTAAGTATATACAGTTGATTGAGTTATTAAAACGGGAATCAGGTTAGACAGTTAAAAAATCTAAAAAGTGTTAGGTACTAAACAAGATGTCACCAAATATTTGACGTTTTCCACTAAGATCGCTTTCCAAACTGATCACATTGACAAAAATAACAAAATACGTTATCAAATTGATATACCTATTGCCCTATTCCCTATTTCAATATATACAGTAAAAGAGAAGATAAGTAGGAAATATATCGCTAAAAGTGAATTAGTGTATTAGACACCTGCTAAATTAACTGTCTAATAATTATTCGTCTATGCACTTTCAATGACTTACATCTCCAGACAGTTTATTCATAAAATGATTGAAAACCGTTTTATGCTATTTTTGTCATTTTAAAAACAAACCACCCTGTAAAAATATCCGAAACAGATATAAAAACAATAAACAAAATTAGTTCAATGTTGATTAATTTAAAAATAGAACAAAAATTGCAGTTCCTGGCCTTTCATTTATTCCTACAAAAAGTTTAATAATAATAATAACATACCAGCAATAAATAAAAGAAACTTCAATGAAACCACGGTATCTATAAATAAATTTAACTGTGAAGGGGGGGAACTACCAGGAGTTTGAACTTGACCTGCAGATGGGAGGCCGTGACCTTCGTCCCAGATTAGTTTCCCTTCGATAATGCCGTGGGCGCTGCCTCTGCGAGGCCGGCTTATCTAAATAAATATCTGCTTCTGCTCCCAGCAAACTCTATATTATTTGCAATTTCTCCTATGTAGTACTTGATAAAATTAGTAACCAAAAACTAACACAAGTACATGTTAATGACCTGTTAAGAAATGCATCAGTTTGACTTTGGTTTACGGTTAAGCAATATTGTTTATTTAGTGATGATATAGGTTGGAGCCATAGATTTTCTAATCCCTTTGGTTGGAGCAAATTCCATTAGAACTACTGGTTAGAGAAAAATTAGTGACAGTTCTCGAGCTCGATCTTCAAGACTGATTCGATTGTCAAATAAAAAATTTAACACATTTATTTGTTCCAAATTGCAGGGTGATTACGATGGAAGTAAAAACAGCTCAAGATCAATTATGGGAGTTCGTAGAATCGAAGACTACAACATATATACAATATTTTACAAAATTGGAATCATAGTTCCATCACAAGAATAATCTTACGGTTCTGTTATAGAAAAAAAAAAAAAATACTCTTAAATGCGTTTATATACGGTGGTGTTTTTTTTATACAATGTGGCCCACCTAAAAGAGTCCCGGACAGGTAAATTTTTTCAAATATCCCAAATACTAATCATGTTAGCCTTGATCGGTTTCCAAGATACCAATGTTATTGCATCCAATTTGAAATACACTGTATACGCAATATATTCGTGAGAGGATGTTCTATCCAAATCTAATTTGTGATGTGAAACCGCTCTTTTTAAGGACACCCTATATTAAAAAAAATAATTTGAAAACGAGTCCACCTCAAAAGAATAATTGACCCGACCCGTCCGAGTATTTTCCATTATTGCTACTTTAAACTGCACTGGACTCTTTTCCGTGGACCACACTGTATATAAAACCAAATGGGGTAGGTATATCAAAGTTTTGATTTAATAGTTGAATACTAGAAATGGGAGAAAATCGCTTTCCATTTCTAGCTCTACCGGGGGTCCAGGCCTCCGGTCTGGGGTCACCCTTCGGGTGACAAAGGCATCTAAAATAATATTATTTTTAAGAAAACACATATTAAAGAAATTTTGTATCTGGAATGATGATGTAGTTATACTAAACGATTTTTCTTAATATTATGATGAATTGTAAGGGTTACTCTGTTCTTTATGGTAAAACATCATAATTTTTTAAGTGCTGAAAGTAGAATTTATTTTTCAATAAACATTTTTATCAATTTTATCAATGAGACAAAAAATATATTGCAGCAAATTAATATTGTAGTATTTACTTTTGTAGACTAAAATGATGAATTTTGCAGACTGCCAAAATGAAGGAATTAACTTCCAAAGTTTACCTGCAGAAAGAATAAAAACTACGGACAATGAAACAGAATAACTAAACACTAATACTAATAAATAATTGGAATTAAAGCACTACGATGTTTGGAATTTTACGACTTTTCCATTGCGCTATCGCGACCACTTGTCAAAAGTTGACCCTGAGACGTTTAAATATGTAAACTGTACGTGTCAACCTGAAAAATTAATTTTTTACCGATTTTGTAATAGGAAAAGCATTTCGCCTCAGTTTTTTTTTGGTAATCAGAAGTGTTTGTCAGTGAGTTGTCAGTTTGTCAGTTCCTCTCTTTAGTTTATAATACGCGTTCCATTTTGTCACTTACGATGAAATTGTTATTAGTCTCGCCGTTCTTAATGAAACACATAGGTACCTAAAACAGGGTTGAAATATGTCAAGACTTTTACGAAAAAGTAAAAAGAGACTGAATTAATTCCGTCTTATTGAATTAATTCAACTTGAAACCTAGACTTAAATCTCAAGTCTAGATATATGTATATCTAGTAAGTGTTAGTTTTATTTACTTAAAAAAACCAATAAACACATGTATTTGACAATGCTGCAAGTACGTAATTTTGTATAATAAATGTCGGCATTATTTTCAATTGTTACAACAAATTCCATCTGTTGCGAGTAAAGTAAGGATTGAACGATGAAGAAATACCATGGTAAGGTTTTTTTAATCAAAGTATATGCTTCTGCCATAAGAATTACTTTCTCTTTGAAGGAGTCCATCGACCTCGCTGAGAATTATGGTTCTTCCAATCTTCTTTAGTATATTTTACGACACAGATATAATTAAATATTTTCTTCCGTGTATAAAACTGCTCCGTGATTACGAAAAGGGACAAAAGAAATATGTCTGTTGCACACCATGTGAATATAGTAATTATATCCTGTGCAAGTGCAACCTATTAATGTTAATAGGTACTTTCATTATTAAATACAAAGGGCAAATGCAGATAAGGCTTGTTTTCGACTATGTTCAAGCCCGGCTCAATGGTAGTTTTCAACAAAGTATTAATATTATAATGAGGTCACAACAGATGTAGTCGTTTATGCGTGAAAGTAATAATTATAATAAAGTAACTGTATTCTAGAATAGTGTATTTAAATTTCTAGGCATCGGCTACAGAGTAGGCCGAGTGAGTTTTTAACACAATAGACGATTAAGTTTGTAAGTTTGATTAAGGATGTAATCAATATTATCATTATCAATACCAGGTGCTTATTTGCCTTTGAGACCACGAGTAGTTTATCAATTTTGGAATCGCCAATGAGGATGTTTAAAAAAAGTATCTGATATCGCAATGACAAAAAGGTTGAGGTTGAGACTAAAAAAATTGGGGGGATTTCCTCTCTTTAGTTTATAATAATATTAAGCGTTTTTAGCGTTGCATTTTGTCACTTTGCGTTAAAAAAAAGGATGAAATTGTTACTAGTCTCGCCGTTGTTAATGAAACACATATTATAAATATATTTTGGAAATAATATTTTCCAAAAATGACGTGCTACGACCGGTTCATTATAGTTTACACATACCATAGTTTACACAATTTACGAAATTCAATTAAAATTTATATAAAAACTCAAAGTACATTCAGAGCAAATTGTTCAAGGCCCGGTCTTTCCATCTCTTTATAAAGTTGCTTTTAACTAAAAGAAACTTAAAGTTAAAAAGTGAATTTATCTGACAGTTAAAAAATTGCGTCTTTTCAACGCAATTTAACTGCTCTTTTGTAAAAAGGCTGTTTAATGATATTGGCAATACTGATTAAATAAGAAAGTCTATATAATAAAGTGAGACAGATGAAATGCGTCAACCATAATCAACAAAATATGTCAATTATGACAACATTACCTAGCTAAAATATAACATACTGTGGATATAACGAACTATAACTTTTTGTAAGTTCTAGTCGTTTCTGGGATCTCTAGTTTAAATTTAATATTCAGAGGTGTAAAAATGTCTTCCCAGGATGAGTAAAAAACTTGGAACCAAATTGCCCAAGAATAGTACAAATCGTAGCAGTTCAGTCCTCATTTCAAAATATAATTCAATAAAACATGTCATAAAATCTAACAAATACGTAGATATCATTTCTTTTTTATTATTAACCTGTTAGTGTGACAGGTACCGTAAATGATGTTGCTCGATTTTTTCTAGAACAAACCCCTTTATTTTTGATAATTCTTCATCACCCCACATGTTTAAATTGTCTATATGAGGCCTTACAGTATACAGGGTTATTCAGAACCTATCGAAAATAAAATTTGGGGATGTTCAACATACATGTAGAAATGTGGTAGTGCAAAAAGAAATTTTTTTGGCGGGGTCTGAAAACTATTTAAAAATTTTTCATTGCACGCCGCTGGATACTGGTCCACTGTAATGGAGTGACCTTGGGACTGACAATGCAAACTAGCTAGCACGAAAAAAACCGGCGCACCCGGCGCAAAAAAGATTTGCAGCGTTTTTACTTTAAAATAAACTTAAAGATAGATTGACGCTCCAGGTACAAAAAACTTGTTTATTGTTTTTTGTCGGAATGTGGTATATCCGATCTCGTTGAAGTACAGTTGCCCAGCTACGTAGTCCTTTATAATAGTATAACTTGAAACATTGTTTACGGGAAATCCTAATTACTTTTATTACAATTTTTTTGGTGATATCGATTTCTTATTTAAGGATGCACATATCCTCAAAGTTTTTTATGTAGGTTCTGAATAAGGCCGTATATTTTTCGTTCGCGATTTGCAATATTTACCATGTTTATAATTTCATGATCTAATAATATTTCTTCTTCAAAATCAATAATGTTTTCCATTATAAAAATATATTTTTTGACGTTTTATTAACCAAATTGTTTACTAACACTCAAATTGTAAAATTTCTGAGGTTAGAAATCTCTTTGTAACTACTTATAGACCAGTAAAAGTGACCGATAAGTTAAAGAGCAGATAGAGAACTTTAAAGACAGGATTTAATTTAAAACACAGTAAAAAGACCCATTTTGTAGTTACAAGGAAGATAAATTTAAAAAAATGTTTTATAAGGAGATGGAAAGACCGGCCCTAAATTACATAAACCAAGAAAAAAATTGAGTTTCCTAAACAATGCGAAAAAGTCACTTAACAATAAAGAAGATTTCTTGCTTTGAACAAGAACCTAATTATTTCAGTAAGTTACTGCTAGATGACGCTGCTGTCAAAAAAATAATTAAATTATTTAGGGATATTTTGTGTTTACTGCCTTACTATAGAGGACAGAGCTTAACTATTTTAAGGACAGTAAAAACATATTGGAAACTGTCCTAATTAATCTTTGGCAATTATAAATTAAGTAAGGGAACACATTTAATAAAGCGCTATTCTCACTAGCCAGACATGCGGAATATGCTCGGCATCGGATCGGAAACTACATGGGCATCAGCTAGAATTTTCGTACGTTCACATAAGTTGTGACGTGCAACATAAAAATCCCCAATAAAAAGGTAGACCAGTGCGGTTTAATGTTACAATTTGTTTAGCCTATTGTTTTCTGCGCGACATCTATGTTTCGGTTGCTCAAGTTCACACATCTCTTGATTGCTTCATCGAAAAAAGGGAATGCAAAGGCGCCCTTAATGCCATGTTAGATAATGCCGCTTTTAATAAAAAATAATACATCACTTATCAAATTTCATAACGTCCTATAAAGATTTCTAGGATTACCTACATGTTTTCTAGTTTTTAGGATTATTTCCCCAGAATAAAGTACGTATGTCTCACTCTTCGCTATAGTATTACTACCCAGTTCTGTAAAAGCAATTACTATGTAACAATCACCAACTTTATAGTAAATTGCAAGAATTTGAAGCACTTGAGAATAATAGCCACAATTAATTGTCAGTGAAATTGCTTTAGATACCTTCACGACGATATTTTCTGGAGATACAAACAATTCAATTCTCGTCAGAAGGATTACTGATAACAATTACCCATTTTATAGGGTAGTAATATGTAAGATATTAAAGAATACACACGAGAGACGGGACTTTTTCCCAATACTCCGTAATAATAGTACCAAGTTACAGCCACGACGATTAGAATTTCTCAATATGACATAAAGCGAGATACGCAGCAATTAAAGGCGAATAAAAGTACCTAATGACAATTTTACGGACACTGTATCGTATATTTCGACCATTTATTGGAATTGTTAAGCAACCATCATGGCGGCGAAGTGATGTACACACAAACACACACACATATTTCTGCCTTTATGCGCCAGTGTCTTTATTGCGAACATAAAGACTAACGTTAGCGATTTTTATACTGCCGGCGAAGAGAGGTGAACGATCCGGCGGCCAGGAATTAAACCGCTTTTCTGGTAGCGAGATGACACGCTCTGTTCTGCGAACATTTCCCCCATAATCACAAAAATTGATAACGTGGTTCTGGGGAGATGATATTCCGCATTTACATTGAATATTTTGATAAATTCAGAGACCTCTGTGGACAGTTCTTGACATCTTCAAATTATAGGAAAATCATGCCGATTGAAACTAAACACACTTCAGTGTCCAGCTGGGATCTTAAGACAGTGGCGGCTCGTCAGGGGAGGCAGTGGCTCCCCTATAAAAATTACAAGGGAGGCATAAGTATGAAATGCCTCCTTTGAAGGCATGTTTTCGGATAAATGAATTATTTGCGAATGCGTGCGAGATCTGAACACGTGCTTTTTGAATAAAGCTAGAGGCAAATGGAGACAAGACCGCCCACAACTCCCATCCTTTCCCTCTTAGAAATTTGCAGGAAAATAAGCATGTACGAATGAAGATTGAAGACGTTTGCATACTATGTATAATTTTTTGATAATCAAATAGGTATTAAATATTACTTATTATTTACTATTACCTATTTTAATATTATTTAAATAATTTTTGTCGAGATTTCTGGCAATCGCATCAAAAAAGGGATATTTGTCTAACGAAATTTGCAGCGCTTTTTTTTTCGTGCGCTCCTCGTACTCGCCCGAATCTCATCAGCCATCACTGATTTATCTATGTCTCCCCTAAAGAAAAATTCGCGAGCCGCCACTGACTTAAGGCGATCCATGTTTCGAAGAATTGATGTGATTTTTCTGAGACTATAAGTATATATGTAAAAACTGGAGAGTGGTCTATTCATCCAAAATATTTTGGCAGTCCTATTCCAGTTTTATGGTAAACTCTCTTATTTGAAACACCGTGAGTATATACAGGTCCCCGAATAAAAGTGTATTCAATTTGTAAACAAAGACACAAGATATTAGTACATGATTGTTAAATGAAGATAAATAACATAAATAACATAAGACGCCTCTGTGGCCACACCTCTGACCTCGACCTCTGTCATCCGTATCACGCCCCTCACCTTCTTTTTCTCTGTTTAATACACACTTTACTTACTATCGACCCGTCCTTGTCTGCAAGTTGAACATATTTTTATTAGAGGATCCGTATATTTTTGCATTTTTGGATTCCGAGATTTATTTTTTGATAAACTTTTCGCTAGGTTCAGTTCCTGAAGGCTTTATTGTTCTGAATAACTCGCAAATTATTATAAGGCAATATGCAACTAACATACAGTTAGAAAATCTTTGAATTGTATACAATGTGATTACAATATTAAATTATTTTTATTACAAATATCAAACTTTCTCAAATATATTAAGTCTTTTAAATGGAAACCCCCAATTTTAATTTGTCACTTAATTCTAGGCACACAAGTTTGTCCCAAAAAAATAGCTTATATCCTTGTATATTAAAATCTAAGGCTTATATTCACTTTCCTCATTTCCTTTATCACAACTGTTTTAAAGATACAGTTGAAGAAATGTAACACGATGATATTGAAATGCACCCAAGGTTAAGATTTCCCTGTTCTTCAAAACAGGGTGTTTTTTATATCTTTCCGTCGGTCTCAAATGTTATTTTATAAAACCAATGGTAAAACCGAGTGTCAAATTATACATATTTTTTGTGTCATTTTTAGGCATATTTTACGCTGATTTTAGGTATAAAAAATAATTAAATAAATCATACTTAGTTGGAAAAGGAGATAAAGGGTTGTTTTTAAACGTAACGAAATCTATTGTGGGGCATTTTTATTTATTTATTTTTTTAATACCTAGATATTTTTCGAAGTATGGTTAAAAAACCCAGAGAAATAGATCAATGAGAAAATAGGATCTGTTGGATACCTTCGTATGCATATATTTTACTACATACATATTTATTACTAGAAATTATTTTGTTATATTGTCAGAACTGTGGGAAAATACCCAATATATATTAAATTACATAACCAATAGGTATTTAGGATGATTCTTATGAAAAGAAGTGATTCAAACAGCTAATATTTATCCTTCACATTTTTATAGATTAACTAAAATGTACTAAAAACAGCATTTCACTTATCAGCTTCATTGATTGTCCATGGCAATTGTTTTTACAGAATCATAAATAAAAAAATACCCTTCACATTCTACCAAAACCAAAAACCATATACCTAACTTAATTCTAACTATTTATTATTAGTTTGGATGTAGTAAGTTTATTTACAAAAAATGATACCCTTGATAAAACACTATCTATTCTTAGAGAAAGGGATTAGAAAATTATGACACCTTAAACAATAAAACAAAATTAAATACAAATATATGAGGAAATTTATGTTAAAAATTTTGTTAATAAACCTTAAATATGGCGGAGATAGGCAGATAACATATTTTCAATATAATCCCATAGTTGTTTTCATACGATTTTCTAAATTTTATTGACAAAGAGAAAACTATAAATCTCATACAGGGATTGAATTTACTGTTAGTAAATTGCCATTTTTAGATGTTTTAAAAATTAAAAATCTAACGCTAAAACTAATTTCTATTGAAAAAAACACTAACAAACAGATCTCTAAATTTGAAATCATCAAAAAAGATGTAAAGATGGTTAAATGTTTATATGATACAGTAAATTTTTCATCAACATTTATAAATAACAGAAATATACTGAAATTTAGCGGAAATGGAAAATTATGATAATAAAAAAATAAAGAGAAAATTCAAAAGCAATCCAGTAGCTTACGGAAGGATGTTGCTAGTGGAAAATTAATAAAATAGTAATTGATGTCCATGGTGTGATGACTTTTGGATAAGTTTGCCTTGATACTATACTTGGAATCTTTATTTAGAATACATACTGAATGAATACCTACTGGTTTACTATTTTTACTATTTTACAGGTGGTTTAAACTAAATAAAGTAGGATGAATCTGAACATTGTTAGGACTGGGAAAACGTACTTGCTTGCAAATTGTCTTTTAATCAATTTTTTTTTAAAATAAGGCAAATATACGAGTTTTACATGGTGCATGTTTTTTCAAAAATCACTGCCCGTTCAAGATAACAAGTAAATGGGAACTGGTCGTACGTAAATGGAAAATAATAATCACCGATCAGTGCCTCCTGTCTCCTGTGTATTGTACGAGAACACAACCCAACCGTTCGTAAACCAAATATTTGTCCTTGGACTGGAAGGAGGTGCCTATTTGTGAGTCGTTTAACCGGCGACGGAAGTTTGTTGATCCTACTTAAGAATTCCTTTAATTTTCGAGAGAGAACAAAACACTCTCTTCCAGTTATTATTAATCTCAATCAGAGTAAACGGACAACCTGAACTGATATACAGGGTGTCCACCTAGTGCGCGTAAGTCCAATATCTGGGTTAATAAAAGAGATAACTTAATTTTTTTTTCTACAGGGTTGTCTAATATCCCGAGCTGCACAAAATGAAAATATATTTACATATTCAGGGTGTTCAGTTCCTGGACAGGTACCAACTTCGTTTTTCTAAATGGAAATATATATTTTTTATTGCTTTTTCGAACTAAACCCTTGATTTTAGTAGGACTTTCATCAGCCTTCCCTATACCTAACTTAAACTCTTTTTGAAATATTGACGGGTGAATATTGACATTTTTGCAACTTTGACACCCTATAAAATCTAAACGGTTTGAGATCAAGCAAAACGGTTTGCACATTCCTATCTTAACTTTTTATAAGCTATCGTTTGATACTAATTTCAAATTAATCCAAGAATTAAAAATTTTCAAAATTTTCGGAAAATTTTTAATTCCTGGATACATTTGAAATTAGTATCAAACGATAGCTTATAAAAAGTTAAGATAGGAATGTGCAAACCGTTTTGCTTGATCTCAAACCGTTTAGATTTTATAGGGTGTCAAAGTTGCAAAAATGTCAATATTCACCCGTCAATATTTCAAAAACAGTTTAAGTTAGGTATAGGGAAGGCTGATGAAAGTCCTACTAAAATCAAGGGTTTAGTTCGAAAAAGCAATAAAAAATATATATTTCCATTTAGAAAAACGAAGTTGGTACCTGTCCAGGAAAAACTGAACACCCTGAATATGTAAATATATTTTCATTTTGTGCAGCTCGGGATATTAGACAACCCTGTAGAAAAAAAAATTAAGTTATCTCTTTTATTAACCCAGATATTGGACTTACGCGCACTAGGTGGACACCTTGTATATGAAACATGTTCTCCCAGTGTGTTCAGTGTGTTGTTTTTTCAGTATTCCGAGGGAACGCGAAAGATGAATATCATTGTAAAGACAAAGATAAAATAGTTGCTTAAATAAATTCGAAAACTGCAGCTTTTAACTACCGTGATAAAGGTAAAATATTTATTCTTGTTTCATCGGATCATTCTCATCAGGGACCTCCAACTATAAGTAAAGTTATATCAGGGTTCTCAGCAATTTATCAATATCAAATTCCCCGACATTTCCAGGTTTTCCCTGATTTATATTTACAAAATTTCCTATCTAGGAGGGGCATGAAAAGGGCTATTTCATTTATTAAAAATATTTTAGGCGAAACAATTTTAATAAAAATATTTAGTTCCCAATAAATACCAAGGAAACTCAAACAACTTCAGATAAAACAGTTCTATTAAATTATTTTATAAATATCAGAACACGTTTAGGTAAAACAGTTTTATCTGTTATTAAATAATATTTAAATTTCATTAAATAATATTTTTGGCTTTGAAGGCCAAACAAGCCACAGAAATATAAAGTACGATCGCAATGGCGCGTCCAAATCTTAACATACAGGGAGCACCCAACAAACTTTTCCCTGACGACAAAAAAATTCCCTGATTTTTTACGAACATCGACACATTCCCTGACGTTTCCCTGACAGAGTATGAATTCCCTGACATTTTCAGGTTTTTTCAGGTTTTCCCTGACGCTGAGAACCCTGTATATAGTTTCATACATAAATTAGTATATAAATACCTAAATTTACCTATTTTTAACGGCTTCGAGTTAATTCTGACTGTTCGTTGAAACACACCCATACCAAAGACAATAAACTAATAAGATTTTATTAAATGCAATTTCCTATCTTCCAAGTTTCGTTTTTTTTTTTTGGTGATTTTTGATGCGCCCGGAGCATACGCAGATCTACAGAATTCATTCATTAAAACCATTCTTTTGTATGAGATTCTTTTCTATAATGTGAAACCTTCTATATGTTCTGAACAACATGGTTTTTATCCAGGTAGATCAACAGTCACTAATCTGATATGTTTAACGCAATATGTTGCAACAAATTTGGACAATGGTGGGCAGGTTGATGTTGTTTTTACAGATTTTTCTAAAGCTTTCGATCGACTGGATCATGGTATCCTACTATTAAAACTATATAAAATAGGTTTGACCACTTCATTTGTTCACTTTTTCACTTCTTATCTATCTCAAATAAGACGTACCGTGGGATATCGTGGTGTCCAGTCGATTGATATTAAGGCGACCTCTGGAGTCCCTCAAGGCTCAGTCCTTGGACCATTATTATTTTTAATTTTCATAAATGACATCATCCTGTCCCTGAATTGCAGATTTCTACTCTACGCTGATGACCTTAAGCTATACCTCTCTGTGTCCGACATTGGTGACTGCCTTATGCTTCAAGATGACATAGATAATATTCACAACTGGTGTACAATAAATTCCCTTCCCCTTAACTTTTCGAAATGTAACACAATGACATTTACTAGAAGCAATAACCCCATCGATTTTAACTATAGTATTGACGTTAACATGATTAAGAAATGCACGACCATTAAAGATCTTGGAGTAACACTTGATAGTAGATTAAGTTTTGTGGAGCACATTAATAACATCCTACGGGAAGCTTCTAGAAATCTTGGTTTTGTCTTGAGGAACTCAAGACAATTTAGAGAAATTAAAACGGTGTCCTTACTTTTTAATGCATTGGTACTCCCAAAATTAGAATATGCCTCTCTTGTGTGGGACCCAGGTTATCAAATTCACATCAGAAAATTGGAACATATACACAGGAAATATGCTAAATACTTATGGTTCAAATCTGATGATATTTATCCACCCCGTGGAATTCCTCAAGAAAATTTACTCCAACGATTTCAACTTAAAGATTTGGCCACTCGTCGTATGTGTAATTCGTTGGTGACTCTTCACAAAATTGTAAACAACAGAATTGACTGTCCGGATTTGTTATACTCTCTATGTCTTCGTGTTCCCCACCTTACCACTCGGTTTTCATCATTGTTTTACCTTCCGACACCCAAGACCATCCTATTAAAATTCTCTCCGCTGTACAGAATGGACTATTATCAATGCAAGGTGCAGAATTTCGTTGACATCTTTCATGATACTATACCATCTATTAAAAAGAAAATTTCTGCTACTTAATATCCGACATACAATTTTATAACCTTAGAATCTTATTATTATATTTTGTGTCCTGTTTCTACACTTTATTCACTATCTATGTTAATTTAATTTGTTATCTATGTTACTTATCTAGTGTAACAACTAACTTTGTTGAATGTGAAGAGAATATGCGTAATATTCTTTTTTATTAGTTTAGTATTGTATGTTTTTATTCCTTCATCTTATATTTCTTTTTTTTTTTAATTTTATTATATCTTTTTGTAATTTTTACACTACTCCCACCCATTAATTGGCATTGCTGTCGGGTGGTCTACGCTAAATAAATAAATAAATAAATAAATAAATAAATAAAACCAAAGAATATAAACTAATTTGTCTTTGTTAAAACAAACATTTGACATTGCCTTTCGGATAGGACGAAAGCACAGAACCGGCTACGCCATGTCTATCACTGACACAATATTTTTATAAATTTAACAACAAAATGACAACCGTTATAATATAATTAACACAGGCATTAAAACACCGAGGCACTCGAAACTTCCAAATTATTCAATCAAACAGATAAAAGAACAAAAACGAAATGCAAGTAACGAAATATCACGAAAGTCACGAAAGACGAATCCCTGACCTGGCAGCAGCCACACATGCAACAAGTGTAGATGTTCTCTCATTTTCCACTTCACTTATTTACGTGTCACTGACAAAGATAATTAGATGTGCGATATGACGATGATTAAACCAGTCTCATAAATTTACTATATTTGACTATATGGAGCTCGGTGGCCGAGCGGTTAAGACGTCTGGTTTTTAATCGTTCTCCGCGGTTGACGACGGTTCGATTCTCACCGTGGTCAACTTTTTCTAATTTCTCCAATATTAAATCTGTGTGTATAAGGCTGGTACCGTTCTTAATATGCAACTAGTACTGCAATATCACTGTATAAATGGCTAACAACCTACTGTACACTTTAATTAATAAGGTTTTCTAGGTTTCCCTTATTCTCGTACTGAATGATAGTTAAAGTTATAACATCGTAAGTCGTTCCTGGGCACACTCGGCCCGCAAAATAATAATATGCCGCTCCCTCTCCCACACAAGTCTCTGACTTCCGGGCTCATTACTAAGATGAGAATGAGGGATAGAGATATTATTATAACCTGCGCCCAGTCCATTATTTTTCACTCAAATTTGATGCATCTAGCGTATAGTGACAAAGATAGAAGATCGACGGCATGAATGAATGTGAAAATTCTTATTAGTTTATATTCTTTGCCCATACTTTCCAAAATTATGAGTGAATACAAATAGTATTCAGTAAAAATGTCCAATATTTTTAAACCGAGAGGTATACAGTAGGTATAAGCAAATGTAAATAATTTATAATTATAATAATCCGTTACAAGTTATTACAAAGTTAATTAGGTTTGCTTCTACAATAGTAGTAAAAACTGGAATTAATTAAATAACTTCTTAAACGATAGGTTAAATATATTTACCTTTGTATCACAGAAAAAAAAGTAGACGAGCCCTTAGCCCTGAAACAAAAATTTTACATCAGTTACATAAAAAACAGTTAAGTCCCAATTGCCAATTAAGGTCAATTGGCTTTCGACCACAGTACAGACTCGATTCGATTAACTAATCAGACGTTATGATGTGACTACTGAATAATACTGATACATTTCCAAGGGGTGTAAATTACCCTATTTTGTCGGATTAATTAACCCAGGGCCAAAAGCACCAGCCTTAACACCTCTTTTATGCATGCGTTTTCGTCCAGGAAACGCGGAGTTGAGAAAGACGCCGCGTTTCAAGAAAGCATGAATATTGTTACCATATTTATGCATTTTACGCGCGTTGTTTTGCCGTCGCATTTTAAATTCTGTCGCGATGGATTTAGAAAACGCCTGGCGACACGCGTTCCGAAAAGGCAAGAAAATATAAATATAGGATTCTTCATCGGAATTTTATAAAAATAGACAGTTGAAAAGGGATAAATGGAAAGAAGTTTGTGAAATTATGTGCCCTGATTTTACCCATAAAAGTGAGGCTGAGCGTTCTTGCTAACATTTCTTCAGGAGAAAATGCTAGACCCTGTGAAAGCTCCACTTTCTTCAATAAAGTATCTTTCAATTTGGTACTTAATTCTTCAAAAGATAATTGTGACATACCAAAATAATTAAAGAACTTGTCACTATAACACACTAATACGTACTTCACTGACTATCGTGTGGCATGAAACTGGCGATGCGTGGTAGAATACGCGTGCATAAAATACAGTTTGGTATAAGCGGCGTTTTTCTCAACTCCGCGTTTCGTGGACGAAAACGCATGCATAAAAGAGTTCTAATAGGTATACAATAACCGAATATTTTGTTTTCTTTAAACTTACATAGATTGACAAAGTAGAAAGACAATTTTTCATTTAATTTACAAAATATTTTTAATACTTATTATACTTAGCGAAAAATACGAAATACGAAATAGGTATACGCTCATATACGAAAAAAGCAAGCTGGTGGCTCAATGTTTAATATTTCGATCCAGAGGTCGTGGGTTCGAATCCCTTTTCCGCCAGACAATTTTAAATTAAATTATCTACTCGTAGAGCAGGCTTGTTCGCAGGGGTGAGCTGACAACCATCCTGGCGATGGCCTAGGATAGGAAGAATGTTAGTTTTGTGTTAATGTGAAAGATTAAAATCGGTTGATATTCGACTGCCCTCCTAGCTAAAATGAGGTTTTCCAAGTTTCCCTCATTCCAGCACTGAACCCATTAGGGCTTACCCACCTATGTCATTCCTGAGACACAAATACGGCAAACTAAATAACAATATGCTGCCCTCTCTCCCACACAAGCCTCAGACTTCCGAGCTAATCATTGCAATTATAACGAGTATAGAGGTATTATTATTATATGAATTACTTGAAAGAATAATTTCCCTCATATTATTGAAGTACATAGTTAGGTACTCCATTTCTGGGGCATGAGTATAAATGGGCTATGTTTTCATTAAATTTTTGAATTATTAATTACATCATTTATTCTACATTATGCGTCAGTGCTGAATAATTAGTAGTAATTTATTATTGTGATGAGAAGTACTGAGACAGTGTTTAGTTTCTGGAAACATTCCAAGCACAGTTTTCGTTTGTTTTTGTGTACTAGAAAATAAATAATTTTTAGGTAGATATGTTGTTGAGAATTAGAATAAATAATAGATTCCAAAGAAGCTATAAACTATTTATAGAAGCTATAAACTTATCATAAATCGATGGAGAAAAAATCTGAAGTAAATGAATAAGCTTGAGAGCCAAAAATAGTTTTACCCCTACAGAATATTCAAACGCAAGTACAACAGAGGTATTCTACTTCTCGAGATTCTTTTTGTTACCAAAAATTGACATTGTGGTTTCACTTTAGCTGTAGGTTTTAGGTATAGTGGAATCAATCACTAAAAACAATATTTGTCAATAACGTCTTAGTTGACCAGAACCGGAGATAAATAAATTTCGAAGGTTTTTTCATAATCAGTAATTATCGATGGGCGTTTCGTCAACCAAGTTGGCATTATCCGAAGTTAAACCTATGCTAACATTGTGTCCTATTTATACCTAAACTATTTCTACGGTTCAGTTAACCGTCTCGACTGCCCAATGAACCATCGCGACTGCTCAGTGAACCACCGCGACGGATCAGTGAACCGTGACTTACTAACCAATAAAACGGGCTATATGGGATTGCCCCTCTGTCACAATTCATACTATTTTTACATTTAGCAATTTCCAAACTTTCAAAAGCATCCAGCTTTCTGGAATTTGTTACATTCCTAATTAGTATTAAATTGCTACTATCTATTTTATGGTTTTTCTCAAACGCATGCTGGGCGACACTAGACTTATCTGTTCTACCATATTTGAGATGAGCCATATGTTCCTTGAATCTAGTTTGAATTGACCTTCTAGTTTGTCCAACATACTTTTGAGTTGTCTTTACAACTAATTTCGTAAATCCCCGACTTTTCCTTAGTTTCTATTTTGTCTGTTCTGTGTTTTTTATTATATCCTCTTAGTTAAATAATTTTTTTACTGATGTTTCTATATTTTTTGTTTAAAAGTTAGTACTTTATGTGCATAGGTACCCTTTATGTCCTTACATTAAAAAAAACATCAAACATTATACACAATAAATAAAAACTAACTGTAAATAATTAAATACAGTACTTATTAATTCATTCAACACCATGTATTACACTAACGCGCCGCCCCCCGCCTCACCCTTTTTATTTAAAATAATCGCGTTACCCTGAAACCGTAATTGAAGTCCGATGTTTTACATAATGTCGCGATACAGAGGGGTGAAAGTTACCCACTGTATAAGGGGCGATATAGGGTTGTTGGTGGTATGACGCCATTGCGCTAGGAGGGGCGTACAATGGCAGTGCGCTTCCGGTCTACGCGATTTCTTCTATACAAATTATACCCTTTTTGTTTCCCCTTTTGCCGTAATGGGTGTCGTGACGACGGCATGTTAGGGGTGAGGGCAAAATCACTGTTTTCCGAACACTATATGGACACCGGCTAAGGCGGTAAAATGATGAAGTGTTGCCTACAATTATTTATTACAGCTTTACATCGATATAGTCTTTCCTATTTTGCCTAGTCCTTTCATTCACTCGAAGTGAAACAAAAAGTTTGACAAGCTTAAGGTCACCGCGTTCCATTTTCTCACTTACAAAAAAGCACTGTTCTTAAAAACAAAACGATCCAATTGTTATTAGCTATTAAGGCGGGTTTACATTGGTATAGTTACTAAGCCTAGTTATTTGTACTTGTAGCTAGCCTGGCTAGCCAGCCTACTGTCACATATGAGGGACAGTGGGTGTTTACACTTGAAAGCATATTTTATGCGCACTAGTACCATTAGTGCGGTCACATCGCTAGAACCAGGATGAATCCTTTTCGTTGTCATGTTTCTCGTCATTTTAGAATGTTGCTCAAGGAAAAGTTAAGAAAAATATTTGTGAGAGTTAAGCAAATTGCTATTGGAGAACTTATTAGAGATTGAAAAGGAAAACTGTCGTCAAAAGAGAAAATGGTCAGAGATTGGATCAATAGAAGGGGTTCAAAAGGAGCATCAGCACTTCGTCTTAACGCACTGTTTATTGTCAATCAACACACAAACACCTGTGCGTATAGGTACTAGCAAGGGAGGAAGTGTTTTTACATTGGTGTCGTGGACACGACAGCCGGTAAACTGGTGCCTGGTACGGTGGTGGGGAAAGGACAGTGACTTCGCAAGGGGTAAGTAAATAGCCTGGGTGGCTATTCACTTTCCTGTCCTGATTACTTGTACCAGTACTAGTACAAATACTTTCCTATGTGGTTTACACTAGGTTTAATAGCTGCCTTGCTAGTTACTAGTACAAGTAACTAACACATTTACTATATCAATGTAAACCCGCCTTTAGTCTCGACGTTCTTAATGAAACACATACCTACCTGAATAAGCTGATAATATTTTTTTTCTGTCGTATGATATCGAATAATATTTTCAAAAAATGACGTGCTACAACCGGTTTATTCAAGACGCACAAAATTTTACAGAATTTTACGAAATTCAATGAAAATTTACATAAGAACCCTTCAGAGCAAATTGTTTAAATTACATATAAACCAAGAAAAAAAATTGAGTTTCATAAATTTTTCTTAAACAATGCGAAAAAGTCAATTAGCAACAAAGAAGATTTTTTGCTTTAGATATAATTGCGCTATAGTTTACGTAAGTTACTGCTAGATGACACTGCTGTCAAAAAGTAACTAAATTATTTAGGGATATTTTGTGCTTTGTGCGTCACTGTAGAGGACAGGGCTTAACTATTTTAAAAACAGTAAAAACGTATTGGAAATTCGCCTAATTATTCTTTGGCAATTATAAATTTAATAATAATAATAATAATAATAATAATAATAATAATAATAATAATAATCCTTTATTGCCCAACAGGCTTACGTCCAATTACAGGACATCATGAATTATACAAAAAATACAAAAAAAAATGTAGGTACATAATATTTAACAAATTAACAAAGTTAGCAAATCAGCAAAGTATAAAATTGTAAACTTTAACAATAATTAGAGAGACTACCTACTCAATCTGACCTAAGACCTATTTCATATACTCATATGTACCACTATGATACGTAGTGGTACACACTAACATATTAACCCATTACATTACAAACATTATCAACATTACAAATCAACCCATATAATTTCAAATACTTTGTAGCGTATATATTACTAAATAACACATTTTCTAATTTCATTTAAACTACACGTGTTTACATCGCACAAGTGACTAATACTGTTAAAATTAAGACACATTGTATGTATAGGGGATTTGTAGAATATATTAGTTCTTGCTATATCTACATGAAATGTAAGATTCTGTCTCGATTGTAGTCTTGGTATTTTAAAATTTAACTCAGCCAAAATGTCAGAACAATCAATTTGATTATGTAACAATTTATGAAGAAAAGATATTGAGTGACATTTCCTTCTGACTTCCAAAGATTGAAAATCAAACAAGGCTAACAAGTAGTTATTATCTAAACCTCTAATGGGGTAGACATTTTCAGTTTTATAATATAAAAATTTTAAAAATTTCCTTTGTATAGACTCTATGACATATTTATAGCAACAATAATATGGATTCCATATTAAAGAGCCATACTCCAACTTAGATCTCACGTATGATATATATAATGTCTTTAGAGCTGTCATATTGTTAAATGTCTTACAGTTGCGTATAATAAATCCAAGCAACTTCAGAGCTTCTGCAGTTTTTGCATTTATGTGTTGTACAAATGTCATCTGAGGGTCAAATAACACACCCAAATCCTTTATTGAATTTTCCCTTTGAACAATGTCTCCATCTATGGTGTAGTTATATATAATATTCGTTTGTTTCCTAGTATATGTCACTGCTTTACATTTTGAAACATTTAAGTGTAACTTATTGTTATCACACCATACCTTGAGATTATCTAAACTATTTTGTAGAAGAACACAGTCTTCCACAGATTGGACAGCTACAAAAATTTTCAAATCATCCGCAAAGCATAATTTACTGCAACCGATGCTACTAAATATATCGTTAATAAATAATAGAAATAACAGGGGTCCCAGATTAGATCCTTGTGGCACACCCGACGTAGCGATAAATTTCCTCGAAGTATATCCACTATAAGAGACAAAATGCTCCCTCGTAAAAAAATAAGATTGGAAAAAAGAAACCAAATGCTTAGTGAAACCAGTGTTTAATAATTTATTTAACAATAATCCATGGTTAACTGTATCGAACGCCTTTGCAAAGTCTGTGTATACCACATCCACCTGACCTCTATTATCCATCACTCCAGACACATAATGGGAAAAAATTGTAAGATTAGTAATAGTAGATCTGTTGCTAACAAACCCATGCTGAAAAGGAGATAACATGTACTTAGTTGACAGGTAGATGCGATTATACAAGACTATCTGAAAGACCTTTGCGAAATTAGAAAGTATAGAGATTCCACGGTAGTTTTCAATTTTTGAAGAATCGCCTTGTTTAAATATAGGACAAAGTTTGGCGAGTTTCCATCTATTGGGAAAGACAGCAGTCCTTAAGGACATGTTAAATAAGGTGACATAATGGTGCTGCGAAGATTTGACCGCAGTCTCGGACAATAAAAGACGGGATTAAGTCAGGACCTGACGTCAATTTGTTTTTAAGTTTTTTAATTGCATCCTTTACCTCATCAATTGTCAGCTCTTCGATGTGAATATTTTCATTGTCTATACTAGTTATTATATTACTATCAATATTAATTTGATTGTTATCTAGCGGACTGAATATATTGCTAAAAAAATTTGCAAAAGCATTAACAATATCTTGTTCATTTACGTATTCATTATTATCATGAAACATTTTACCAGGAATTCTTGATTTCATTTTTTTAGATTTTATATATGACCAAAAAGCTTTTGAATCTGAAATTATGGATGACTGGACATTTAACAAGTAGGTTTCATATGCAGTTTTAATTTTAGTTTTAATTAATGATCTCAAATTTTTAAATTGCTCCAAATCAACGTTATCAGGATGGTACGTGTCTTCTGTGACTGCTGGAATACTATCCCGCAGAACCTCACACTTCATATTCGATAACACAAGATCAAGCAGCCTGCCATTAGCATTGGGTATGCTGTTTATCTGATTCAAGTTAAAAAAGTTAGAAAAATTATTAATAAGTATTGTTTTTCTGCTGTTGTCTCTATTACTATAATTTGGATTATTAAAATCCCCCAATATTAACAACTTTTCATTATATAATACATCTAACAGCTCAAAGGCCTCCAAAAATTGCTCATAATATTCCAAAGTAGTTGATATAGTATATAGATAAGTAGTTGAATAATGAGACACACTGACTGTTTCATATAAGGCTACTAAATAATGTATGATGTGCAAGATAAAAATCCCTAAATTGAAGTCGACCGGTATGGTTTTTGATTAAAATGTTACAATTTGCTTGGCCGATTGTATTTTCAGTGCGACATCTATGTTTCGGTTACCTCAGTTCACACTGAATACGTTTATTTGATCTTTTGATTGCTTTATCGGCAAGGGAGTGCAGCTGCGCCCTTAAAGACTCATAATTCAAACATACTTCTATCTTCATTGCACCGATTAAAGAGGGGTTTTCAGATTTTCAAACAGATCATACTTTATTTTGGAGAAGGGATCTTGCTTTTACATGAGATGCCGAAAAAGCTTCATAGACTCCTTTTTCCTTCTATTTTCAAAACATTATGCAAATTTTCATCCCAAGGGTGTTTCAAAAACAAAATAAAAAGAGATATAAGCTTTATATTTGCATGTTATATTTACATGTTAACAAATGTCTACAAAAAGGTTATATAAATCTTAAAGCTATATATGCTAATAGATTATTTTTAGATCAAAAATTAAAAGCAATGCTTTGCGATTCTTTAGTTTTAAGTCATATGAACTACTGTGATATTATACAGGGTGATTTTTTTAACTTGCCCATTAGAATATTTTCAACTGCCGATAATGCTAGAGGTCTGAAAGTTGGTACACGCATATTAGTGACTATGCCAAATTCGGGGAAAATATTTTCAAGATGGCGGCCCTTCTGTCAACCCAAATATCGACGCCATATTGGATTTTTTAAATTGCAACGCCCATTTTTTATTCGATTTTTTAAATCTGCGCTCTTTTGCGGTTAAAATGAACCCAATGTGTCTAATACTTACTTGTTATAGTTTTTGAGATATGTTACTTTTTCTGTTAAAATTTGCGTTTGCAGAGGTTGTTTAAAAAATTCATAACTTTTTCACTATTGACGCAAAATTAAAACTGCTTGGTTCAGTCGATAGCTGAAGGTTTGTAGAATATTCAGGTATGTTTCAAAATAGTTAAATGTTGTTTGGTATACCTGCAATAATTTTTTAAAAATGAAGTTGAAAAAGTGTCAAAATTTCAATTTTTTTAAATGGCACGACCACATTCTACCATCGTCACTGGATAGGAAACTTAATTCAAAAGGCACTTTTAATAACAATCCCTATACCTATTTGCATTATTTTCGAAGATATTTGGATTTATTTGGAATTTTCTACCAAATATCGTTCACGCGATGGACGAGTAGGCCATGAACTTTAAAACAATGCCACTATTGTGTCAACGCTAACTCTTGTTGTCAACCTGACAGCTTTCTTACAAGTGTTTTGCAAATATTTGTTCATATTACGATGAATGCCTACCCTAATGATGTTATTTTTGATTTAATCGCTATTTACGGCAGATGCGATAACATAATTGAGAGAACCTGCCGTGCCTTCAATTTGAAATATCCAGAATTACCTCCAATGAATAGGAAGAAGCTTTCCAGTCTGCGTAATAAATTTATTCTTACTAGAAGCATAAATCCACCCAGAAACCGGCTTAAAGTGGTCACCGGAAATGAAGGAAACCAAATAAATATTTTGGGATATTTTGCCGCTTTTCCAACGGCGTCAATACGAGCAGCTTCCAGTGATTTGGGACTTAGTTATTCCTCCATTCAGAAGGTGTTATCTTTGCACAATTTTCATCCTTATGCATTCATAAGGTTGCAAAAACTCCGGCCAACGGATTACCTTAAGCGGGTAACTTTTTGCGAACAACTGTTGGTAAAAATACAAGAAGATGGTAATTTTCTGAAAAGAATTTGTTGGACGGACGAGGCTAAATTTGCTCAACGAGGTGTATTTAATAAAAGAAATCGCCATTTTTGGGCCAATCAAAATCCTCATTTGATAATAGAAGTGGAAAACCAAATTCAATTTTCAATAAATGTTTTTTGCTTATTAATGGATAATCAAGTACAATGGTACATGTATGAAGAAAATTTAAATGGTGAGCGTTATTCACAAATTCTGAATAATTGTGTAGACAATTTTCTTGACAATTTGCCTCTGCCAGAAATGATAAACGCATGGTACCAGATGGACGGTGCGCCAGCCCATTCAACAAGAGCTGTGCACCGTAAATTGGAAGACTTGTTTCAAGATAGGTGGTGGGGAAATAGGGGTCCGTGGCTTTGGCCGCCTCGTTCACCGGACCTTACCCCACTTGACTTTTACTTGTGGGGGCGAGTTAAAGAGGAAGTTTACCAAACAGAACCAAGAACATTGCAACATTTAATCGGAAGAATTACACGAGCTATGAACTCTCTGGACCAAAACGAAATAAGAAGAGCCACAATCGCCGCAGTACAAGAACGTGTTACTGAATGTTTGCATAAAAATGGGAGGCACATTGAACACGTGTAGACTATTATAGTTTAACCATAGTATACCATAGTTTTATTATTGTTTTTATATTTTTTTGTGTTATTATGTTTGTTATGTTGTTCTTGGTTATGTTCTTCAGACATGCACCCACCATTGTACTCGATGATTATCCATTAACAAACGAAATACATTTGTTGAAAACTGAATTTGATTTTCCACATGTATGACCAAATGGGAACCTTTATTTTCTCAAAATGGCGATTCCTTTTATTAAATACACCCCGTTGAGCAAATTTTGCCTTGTCCGTAATATCCGTCGTAATATGATCAAATATTTGCAAAACACTTGTAAGAAAGCTGTCAGGTTGACAACAAGAGTTAGCGTTGACACAATAGTGGCATTGTTTTAAAGTTCATGGCCTACTCGTCCATCGCGTGAACGATATTTGGTAGAAAATTCCAAATAAATCCAAATATCTTCGAAAATAATGCAAATAGGTATAGGGATTGTTATTAAAAGTGCCTTTTGAATTAAGTTTCCTATCCAGTGACGATGGTAGAATGTGGTCGTGCCATTTAAAAAAATTGAAATTTTGACACTTTTTCAACTTCATTTTTAAAAAATTATTGCAGGTATACCAAACAACATTTAACTATTTTGAAACATACCTGAATATTCTACAAACCTTCAGCTATCGACTGCACCAAGCAGTTTTAATTTTGCGTCAATAGTGAAAAAGTTATGAATTTTTTAAACAACCTCTGCAAACGCAAATTTTAACAGAAAAAGTAACATATCTCAAAAACTATAACAAGTAAGTATTAGACACATTGGGTTCATTTTAACCGCAAAAGAGCGCAGATTTAAAAAATCGAATAAAAAATGGGGGTTGCAATTTAAAAAATCCAATATGGCGTCGATATTTGGGTTGACAGAAGGGCCGCCATCTTGAACATATTTTCCCCGAATTTGGCATAGTCACTAATATGCGTGTACCAACTTTCAGACCTCTAGCATTATCGGCAGTTGAAAATATTCTAATGGGCAAGTTAAAAAAATCACCCTGTATATGATCCCTGTTTATCAGCATTCGATACTGGTCGAATTCAGAAGCTTCAAAATTCATGCTTACGTCTAATATTCGGTATTCGTAAATATGGTCACATAAGTCATACTTTCAAAAGAATGCGTTGGTTAAACATGAAAAATAGAAGATATATTCACTCGGCTTGTTTTTTTCATAAACTCTTGTTAACTAGAACTCCTGCTTATTTATACAACAAAATTCGCTACCGTTCTGATGTGCATAACATCAATATTCGTCATAAGAATACTATCACACCTCCCATACACAATACTCAATTTTTTAAACGATCCTTTTCATACAATGTCGGTAAAACCGTCAATAATTTGCCCGGCTGTGCTAGATCTATGACCATGAATAGGTTTAAGAGATTTGTTTCTGATGTCACCATGGATGCTGTACAATAGGATGACTTTCATGAAATATAGTTATTTTGTATTGAGACAATGTATCCTATCTTGATATTAGCAATATCACCATTATAAGTAGTAGTATAATACCTTAACATTGTATTTTTTCTGATTTATTAGTTAGTTTATTTATAGTTGATTTCTACTTTTTTTTTATAACATATTATCTACGAATTAACGGGTTAGGTGGAAGAGCAGGTGGCTAACTTGTTAGCCAATCTGAACCTCGCCCTTATCCTGTCTTGTTTTGTAAGGTAATATAATATGTAATATATGTGGATAATAAAGACCTTTATTATTATTATTATTATTATTATTATTATTATTATATAAGAGAAGATTGCTTATATAGGTACCCAGACCTATAGCACAATCATCAATTTATAAAAACAACAGAAACGTGGTTTTATATGATAATACTGTAACCTGCATGATATGCAATAAAAATAAAAAGCATTAATCAGTTGCAGCAGTAGTGGTAGCAGCTACCACAGAATATTATCTTCTTATCAGTATCACTGACGATGTTTATTCGCAAGTACGAGTCGGCGAAACGAATTAGAAGTGCTGCAATAATAGGTGGTTGAATACAACATGAATAAATTAATTGTTATGTTATTAATTCTGTATTATATTACTGTTTAATTAATATAAAAAGTAACATTGTTATAGTATCGAAACAAATTTAATGAAGGAGTAAGACACAATTTCGAAACTACTTCCGTTTTTTGTGTCTTCCATTATTATTTCCATACATTTTCAAATGTTTTCTGAAACAATAACCGATTTGTTTTGTTTACATTGTAGCTTCACAATGATTCCACAAATTGTAGAAAAGTATCGTTTTGATACTGAAATGCTTATAAGTGTAGTCGAACAAAAACCAGAAATCTGGTTTTCACACATCGTCAGAAAATTACAAAAATCGTGATTTGAAACTTAAAGCTTGGGAAGTTGGGACGCTCAATAATTTTCGAGAAAATTGAGATTGCATGTCTTGGGTGTTATCTGTTTTTCACCCATTTCAAGTTAATGATTTTTATACTGAGTAGACTATATGAGATGTGTATTACGTGTACCAAAGGAGAACTTGGGACGCTCAATAATTTTCGAGAAAATTGAGATTGCATGGAAAATTGAGAATGCACATTTAGGGTGCTATCTGTTTTTCACCCCATGGGACCCATTTCAAGTTAATGATTTTTATACTGAGTAGTCTATATGAGATGGGTATTACGTGTACCAAAGGAGAACTTGGGACGCTCAATAATTTTCAAGAAAATTGAGATTGCATGGAAAATTGAGATTGCATATTTTGGCTGCTATCTGTTTTTCACCCCCTGGGACCCATTTCAAGTTAATGATTTTTATACTGAGTAGGCTATATGAGATGGGTATTACGTGTACCAAAGGAGAAGTTGGGACGCTCAATAATTTTCGAGAAAATTGAGATTGCATGGAAAATTGAGAGTGCATGTTTTGGGTGCTATCTGTTTTTTACCCCCTGGGACCCATTTCAAGTTAATGATTTTTATACTGAGTAGTCTATAAGAGATGGGTATTACGTGTACCAAAGGAGAAGTTGGGACTCTCAATAATTTTCGAGAAAATTGAGATTGCATGGAAAATTGAGATTGCATGTTTTGGGTGCCATCTGTTTTTCACCCCCTGGGACCCTTTTCAAGTTAATGATTTTTATACTGAGTAGTCTATATGAGATGGGTATTACGTGTACCAAAGGAGAAGTTGGGAGCTCAATAGTTTTCGAGAAAATTGAGATTGCATGTTTTGGATGTTATCTGTTTTTCACCCCCTGGGACTCATTTCAAGTTAATGATTTTTATACTGAGTAGACTATATGAGATGGGTATTACGTGTACCAAAGGGGAAGTTATCCTCCTCCAGTTTGTGATGTAGCTCATCGAATGAAGTAATCGACATTCGAAAATACATAAAGAATTTGCGGGGATGTTCTCGCAAATGCGAATAGAGGGTGACAAAAGCATCTTTTATTGGCCTTTCAAGGCATAGGGGATGCTTCCAAATTCTTCCAAGATTTCGATTTTTTTTTCGCCTCTCTATCAACCTTTTTACGGAACAACAATGCGATGCTCTTCACATTCCAGATTCATGTTGATGACTGACCACACGACCTCATGTGAAACCACTTGTATAGAACTGATGATCAGTTGCAACTGATTGTCAGCACCGATTATCGGTCCCATGTGAAACGGCACTAAGGACTGTTTCAATAATATTTCTACATTTCTTATAGGTACAATAAATGTATAAAAAATAAACTTTTTACAAGATGTCAAATCCGAAATCACAAGAAGATCCTAGAGATAAGATAATCTCGTGGGTCGTATCAGTGTTTGCTGTTACTTTTCACTAGAAAAAAATAGAAACCAAGTACCTATTAAAAAACGAAGCTATTAAATTGCTATTAATCGCTTATTGGATTATGACAGATTGCCCGATAGTTTCCCGGTCTCTGGTATACACCAAATTATATGAATTTATAACTGGCATTTTTCGAAACTTAAAACATTGACACATTTCCGTCTACATATCGTTACAAAATTATAGACTCAGTGCCCGGGTGCTGCATTGTCAAATCTACTTTTTTCCCCAGCTTTAAGAAAATCGTGCATAATCTGGCAATACCGGCCCTGGACGGTGCCAAAGACAACCCCTAAGATCGAAGTCTCAACCTTCTAGACTTTCAAATAAGGGAGATAGCCCCTTCTGTACACATTTCCTGGATGTTACCAGCGGTACTTATCGTATAACATGGCTATCGACTATTTATTGAACTGCCCTGGTATGTGGATTATTCCTGACTATTCGATGGACATTTCTACGAGGTTCTATAAGCCTAGTTCATCTATATAAAGGCCGCGGCGTGCCGGCGAGGAAATCAGTCTTAATCAGGCAGCGATCAAGAGCAAATAAGGAATACTTAAGTAAACTAAGTGAAATTTTCGAAGTGTTTTCGGCTTGTATTTAATTAGATATTTTACAAGAAGTGTTGTGTTGTTTGAAGTGTTAAAAATAAAGATTTTTACTGTTGTATAAAAGTCTCACTTATCTTTAGAACCCCGGAAGGAGTAAAAGTATCTAGAATAATCAATGGAATTAAAATGCAAGTTACACGAAATAAAGTCGAAATTGTGTAATACATTTTGACCAACTATTAATTTTCGAAACCACCACAGCAATGCGCACTGCCACTACAATGGAAACATGTATAAGACCATTTCTAACACATCGTCAATAGCATCCATTTTCAAGTTGGGAATAGACACACTTTATCGGAAATGTTTGCAAAAATGTGTCTTAAATAGCTACTGAGGAGGAAGGTTTAAAGGCAAGCTTCTTTATGTTTCTGTTATTTAGCGAAGGCCTATTGCCGCGACTAAGGCTAGTAACCGACGCTAGGAGCCGGGCAACCCTAAGTAGAAATTTTCACGAACCTTTTACTTGCCTATCATCGCACAGACAAGGGACCTCTGGTTTTGCATCCTATATGAAGGATGCCACGACTCCTACCCAAACCAAAGACTATATCAAACCTCATATAGGTTTGTATACCTACATTCTGTGAATTCACAGACCTACACATCATTAGAAGGTGGGCGGGCATCACGAGCCTTCCCTGCATAGTCATCCATCCTAGTAGTAACCGCGAAAAACGTTGCATGGCCGTCATATCGATTACATGAATGCCAAAGTGCAGCCACAACTTGCCAGAAGGCAGTTTAAAAAGGCTTGTAGTTAATAATTAGGATGAATAGAGATAAAAGAATACATTTTATTAGCTAACAATTTCTTTGAATATAAATATAAATAAAAAGACAAACTTTTTGAAAGGCTACATAAAAGTATGTCCAATTCGGCAAAATATAGGTTATCTTTTACAAGAAATCTTGAAAATGATCTCTCAGCTACAAGAAAGAAATTAATCTAAACAATGATTTCAATATTATGGCCCCTCTAAACTTATCAAGTTTCTAAGATACCTATCGATTCCTCCGTTCTGCTGTGGATCGAAAATTCATCAAGACCAGGCATCAGTGTACTTACTACCACAGTTAAATGAATATTCATTTAACTGTGTTACTACTAACTGGTGACAGAAGGTTCTCACAAATAAATCATTCAATAATTATTCATTAATCATTCATAAAGTGAGTTGACATCTTCAATGTAGATAGATAAATAATGGTGGCTTAATGTTACATTCAACGAATAATACTAATATTATGAAATGACAAAGTGTAAACTCACCTGCATTCTTGAGTATAATACATTTATATCTATTTCCAACGAACGGAGTTTTGGGAAGATCTTCTACGTAATCTGTAAAAAAAAAAAATTATTATTTAACACATTCGTCGAAAAGCTTTTTTTACAAAAATATTATTGACATATTATATTATGAACACAGGCTTACTGTTTTTACACTGAATAATTAGGTATATAAATATATTAGATTTACGTTGAAGACCAATCTTTTAGCCAAAATTAGAAAATGACTGGTTGAAGGTATGTGAAACTGTTTGACAGGTCAAGTATGCTGGGGCGATTCCATAAGCGCGCTTGGTAAAAGGGTCCAATTTTAAAAAATATAATAACTAAAATTGAATTATATTAGACCTTTTAAAAATACTAGAAAGTCTAGTAGCTCCGGCACTTGTAAGAACAACCGTAATAACAATATAATCTGACCGCACAATTAACCATCAGAAGCAACAGAAATTTCCTACAAAAAACACGTGTTCTACACCACTTTGCCCGAAAACTGGGATTTTATCGAGAAGTAAGTGCGTATGCTTCAGTTTTCCACGTTAATTCGATATTAGCCAATTATGTTTGTTTATTTTTTAAAATACACCAATCACATTGCACCTCATATAGAGTCCAATGAAATTATAGTCTAAATCACTCTGTATAGCACATTTAAAATTCCATAGGCAATCGTTTTATCGGTTAAAGACTCGGTTAAAGATTATTTGATGAATAGTAAAAGCGCGTTGAAACTATTCATGAGTCACACTCTATAATTTTGACCGTGGAGCTGGAGCGTGTTGTGGCAGCAGTTATCGGTCACAATGCCTATTAAGGTCTGAGTTCGATCCCCAACTCCGGCACTGGCAACCTCGGTGGGTATGGACAGCCTTTGATTCTGGAGTTGGAGGGTTGTCACTTTATGTGGTGTATTAATATTTTTTTTTTGTTCTTAGGAGTTAATAAGGTTATCTCAAATAGTAAAGGAAATATCAGTAAGACAATGTAAGTACCATATACCGGGTTTCCCATTTCATTTGACTAATGGCAATTAACATGGGCTATTACATTTCATTAAATTTTATATTCCCAGGGCACACTATGAGAAATATTGCTAACGGAATCGATAGTACTGACTGTCAAACACTTCCGATTACCAAAATACTAAAGCGAAATGCTTTTTTAATTAAAATATCAATAAAAATTCGTTTTAAGTTACTAGATCTAGTTTACATACGTCTTTTAGCAACATTTCTTTACATCAACGATTGGACTAGTTGGTTGAGCGTCCGTCTTTCAAACTGAACCGAACAATTTTGCAGGTTCAAATCCCGCCAGAGTCAACTTTTTTTTTATTTTACTTTTTCATTAATTACAAATTATTAGTGTTTACTTAATCGAATAAATATAGTTCATTGTCAGTACCTAATTATTATTTTTGAAAGTCACAATATTTACTTATCAGCAAAAAAATAAAACATGTATTAATTGGTTCGTTTCCTTTATCATTAGCTAAAGCTGAAAAAACTCTTAATTTTAGAATTATAGTTTTTCATTAAAAAAAATCCTATTACTAATTCACGACAGTTCCTCTGTAACTGTTTAACTCAATATCCAGATTGAGGTATAATATGTAGTAACTATTAGCAGAGATAAGTACACTATTAGTAAAAGCATACTGCTAGTAATAAATAAAAAATATGTTGCTTATTGATTACTTATTTTATAAGATAGTAGCTTTAGCTAAAGATAAAGGAATCGAACCAACTAAAACATGTTTTATTTTATTTATTTTTTTTTTGATAAGTAAATATTGTAACTTTCAAAAATAATAACTAGGTACTGACAATGAACCATATTTATTCGATTAAGTAAACACTAATAATTTGTAATTAATGAAAAAGTAAAATAAAAAAAAAGTTGACTCTGGCGGGATTAGAACCTGCAAAATTGTTCGGTACAGTTTGAAAGACGGACGCTCAACCAACTAGTCCAATCGTTGACGTAACGAAATGTCGCTAAAAGACGTATGTAAACTAGATCTAGTAACTTAAAACGAATTTTTATTGATATTTTAATTAAAAAAGCATTTCGCTTTAGTAATTTGGTAATCGGAAGTGTTTGACAGTCAGTACTATCGATTCCGTTAGCAATATTTCTCATAGTGTGCCCTGGGAATATAAAATTCAATGAAATGTAATAGCCCATGTTAATTGCCATTAGTCAAATGAAATGGGAAACCCGGTATGTATTATGTGTGTAACAAAATAAGTAAGAAACTTCTCGTATAACACATTGTACATTTCTTTAGTTATATGCTTCGAACTATTAAAATTAGAGACATTAAACATTTATAGACTTTATAAGAGAAAACGTTGAATGTAAACATGTCGCATTTGAGAAAAATTCTACGTTTTTCGATGCTTTAATTTTGGAACACCTTCACCAAATAATGCCATAACGCGAGCTGGGAAGACCATTGTCTGATTTCCAATTTTTTTCTGAGGCTAATCTTTTATCTCTTCACCCCATCAATATGTTTGTTGCGCTGGAAAATGTGAAACACCTTGTACAAGCTCATGACAAATAGCAAAAACTCAGGTTTTTAGTTTTCATTATTGACTTGTATTAATATTAATTACTGTTACTTTGTACTAATAGACTTCTACTATATAAAGACAAAAAACAAATAATATTAATTAACGGTGACTTGAAAATATTAGTTTTTCAATGAATATTTACTACGGTTTTCTTCAACTTCTATCGAACCAGGTGTTTACCGAGTAAAACCATGCAATTAAGAACAAAAAATCTCGTGTGGTTAGGACTCCGAGATGGTTGGTTGCACTCGTTGGGCGGGCGATCTGGTCTGGTTTTCAATTAACCGCTTAAAACCGTTCATTAACGGGTTTCGCGACAAATTATTACACTCGTTATGCCAACTAAAATAAAACTAATTGATAAAGTTTCAGAATCGAATGGCAGACCAGAGCACATCTGGAACGTCTTAAAGTGGTTAATGTTACGGATTTTTTTTTTTTTTTGTAATTCTGGTAAAGGTAAATTCTTTCTACTTTAGATATAATTTCTGGTAAAATGTGAGTCGAAAAACAATGTTCTTTAAACACTGTTTTTAAAAAACGAGACGTCGTTGGAATCAGAAGTGGCCAGTCAGGTTACTCTTTTGGATAATACAATAAAATACAGGGTGTTTTAAATTCTTTGTGAATCATAGAATTTGCTGTCAAGAATTTGGATCGGACACATTGATTTCTAAAAAATGCATTAAAAAGGAGCATCCAGGCATACTTTTCGATTTATGAATCCATATTTCTCTCTACCATAACGTGGTTTTATTAAAAAAAAAAACATCTAATATGTAAGAGCATGAAATATTTATTGCGAGATTTATTGTATTGTTTAAATATGTCAAGATGCTCTATACATAAAAAATATTTACAAGGTTCATAATTACAGGGCGTTTTACAAGCTCTATGATAAACTTTGTCAGAAGATAGCTGGGTTAATTCTAAACATTTTTTATTAATAAACTTGGGTGAAGTAGGTAGGCTCATAAATAAAAATGCCAGTTGATATGATAATAATTATTATTTCTGTCATTTTAATTATTTATTTGACATTTCGTGTAAAAGTTATAAATTAAAAATGTATTTATTCACAGCTGAGGAATATGCAGATATTGTGTTTGTATATGGGTATTCCAATGGGAACGTCAGACAAGCAGCTCCAGAATATCGACGCAGGTATCCAAATAGACACCAACCTGCCCACACGTTCAGTGCATCATTTCGTAGACTTCGAGAAGCAGATAACCCCGCTCCAAAAAAGGCTATTCATCCTATTGAAGTAAATGTACAAGATGAAAAAAATGTAATAGATACTGTCCTTGATAACCCTTCAATTAGCGGTTTTTTTTTTTCAATTTTTATGTAAGGGGGCACATGAAGCAGATGGTCTAGCATGTTGAAATCAATACCCATCAGCAGTTACTTGAAATAATTCAATGCAGCTAACCAAATAAGAAATGATCCAAATCTCATCGGTCGAGTGACCGAATCTTTAGTTCGTCGAAGTGAGGCTTGCATTCAAGCCGAGGGTGGACATTTCGAACAATTTTTATAGTTTTAAGTTTTTGTTATTTTTATTTATTTTAATTTTTATTGGTAATTGTTGGTTTTAGTTATAGCAGTGAGCGACATTTGAGAATCGCCCGGCATGCTTGTAACTTCTAAACAAAAACGAATCGGACCATTAATAAAAAATGTTTAGAATTAACCCAGCTATCGTCTGCCAAAGTTTGTCATAGAGCTTGTAAAACACCCTGTATAAGAGTAAGTTAATAGCGGGTTAAAATATGGTCCCCTTTTTGCCAAACTTCTTCTATTTCCTTCGACATACTTTTAACCATGAAAATTCTTGAAATATGTCCGTAGTTCTTCCAAATTCTTCCAGGAAAAAAAACGAACAATTTTCAGCCTAAATTCCTCGTACATTCTATTGACGCGTATTCCTCATCTATTATCTTCAGTCTTTCATTAACATCTTTTAATTACTCTCCTCTATGTTGCACACTAAAATATCTCTGAGTTATCCTGAGTTACATCTCTGAATTATTTTAATATTACATAAGAAAGATAAGTACTCGGATAAGTAACATAGCAGGCCGCGGTAGCAGACGTGATTGATGATGGCAGCAACAATTAAAATAATATAATTTAAGAAATAATAATGTTACTAGTAGTGGTGAGAACACACCGTAGTGCCCTCTTTGGGTCAAAGACAATCCTACTTATTTATTTGGAGGAGATGCCGACAACAACTATTCTACGGTGCCCTGACTGGCATTGCATTACTCTGGCATCTCCATAAGGAGTCGCCACATCTTTCACAGAGACCAACCACCAGACACTGACCGGTTTCGCGCTTATTATGCGCTCGTAAGAGTGCCATTTCAGGTAGTGAAATCGATGAACGATGTTGCGACATGATTATCCGTCTGTCAATTTGATAATACGTAATTGTCAGATAGATAGTAGCAAAGACCCAAAGAGGTGTTTCTCACTACTACTAACATTCACGATGCCCATTAGGCAATCACGTCGCAACATCGTTCATCGATTCCACTACTTATGGGACTCTGACAAGCGCATAAGCGCGAAACCGTTTGGTGGTTGGACTCGGTGAAAGATGTGGCGACTCCTATATGGAGATGCCGGAGTAATGCAATACCAGTCGGGGCACATCGGGGAGTACGCGTTGTTTTGCCGTCGCGTTTTAAAATCTGTCGCGATGGATTTAGAAAACGCCTGGCGATACGCGTTCCGAAAAGGCAGGAAAATATATCAGCGTTTTTATGCAAGGCGCTGTTTGTCGCTAGTCCAGAGGGTCGAAAATAGATAGTATAGTAGAAGGTGTTGACCAAGCAAGACATTTTCAATGAAGGCAACTGATGTTGAGCTATTCATCGATACTATCAGAGAAAATTCTGTTGTATGGGATTCTTCATCGGAATTTTATAAAAATAGACAGTTGAAAAGGGATAAATGGAAACAAGTTTGTGAAATTATGTTTCCTGATTTTACCCATAAAAGTGAGACTGAGCGTTACTGCTAACATTTCTTCAGGAGAAAATGCTAGACCCTGTGGAAGCTCCACTTTTTTCAATAAAGTATCTTTCAATTCATGTCACTTCATCAGAAGGTGATTGTGACATACGAAAATAATTAATGAACTTGTCACTATAACACAATAATACGTACTTCACTGACTATCGTGTGGCATGAAACTGGCGATGTGTGGTAGAATACGCGTGCATAAAATACAGTTTGGTATAAGCAGCGTTTTCCTCAACTCCGCGTTTCGTGGACGAAAACGCATGCATGACTAAAATCTCGGCGCCAATGGGTCGATGTAACTGGTTGACTGCGACGTTGCACAACGTTGCTCAACCGTTCCGTCAGAGAGCTGCCCCGTTTTTACGTGACCCGCGTCATGTATGTTTGCGAACAGGCAGCGGGGCAGAGACAACTAGTCCCGCGTCAGTTGTCGCAGAGTGAAAGCGGGTGTTTTCTGTGTTCCTCAACAATGTCGGCGTTGTCGACTGTATGGTCTAACGAGACTGTGTTACAATTGATCGATTTGTACCACGACCATGCATTATTATGGGACAATTCCATCACTCACTACAAAGACAAACTCAAGAAAAACGACGCATGGGAAGATATTGCGAATACTCTGCAGATGCCGAGGAGAGAAATTGAAAATAAAATCCATATACTTCGCTCTCAGTTTCTGCGAGAGAGGAAGAAATATGGTTCGGCGGACACAGCGGCCGGTGCAAGGAAAAAGAAGAGTTCGTGGTTCGCATACGAACCGATGTCGTTTTTGTTAAAAGTGGCCACGACTTCTGGTGGCACGGATTCGACAGAAGCGCCAGTATGTGTATTTATTACATTATATTTTATTCAGTATTAATGATCAAAAATGTTTCTCAGTGATGATGAATCTTTTCGAAAGTGTTATATTATATATTTTATGGTACCACTATCGAATGAATAGGCCAGTTTGCCTGAGAGGGACGATTATAGATACCTATATAGTAACGACCACTTCAGGTTTAGACTAAATTCGTGTATGATTTATCGTCTCGTGCCTCGAAGCAGTGGCGGCTCGAGAGGCAAAATATTTGCGACGCTACCAAAAACAAAACATTGAATAATTGCTGCGCCCATGCAAGATACTATAAACATATACATATTTTGCTAATCTCGTAATTCTAGACATTATTTTTAAGAAGTTTATGGAAATACACCACTTTAAAATATCATTTACCGTAAAAAGGTTTGCGGTAAACTAGGTAAATAAGTTCGCCGAATAGATTGTAGTTATTGGTGTTGGTGATGGTTCGAAAAATAGCACATTTCTATTGAGAAAGAAATACTTACACATTTAGGTGTAATCGAGGGTGTAATGTGCCTACTCAATAAAGGATGTTAACTTTTTAAACACTCCCAGCACAATCAAAATTCTTGTATTCTTGTTTATATAAACAAAGACCAATTTTTGCTTAAAATGCAGTTGAAATTATACCAATAACTGTACTAGCGAACAGACAACGAAAATGGCTACGACAAAATTTATAGATTTGGGATGATTTGATTATATTACAACTTATTGTCCTTAATACATCTTTTAATAGTGTTATCTACATTTTTAAATAATGAAATATTAAACAAGCATCTACATTACATTAAAAATAATTATTTTTTGTTACGTACCTTTTGTATGAATTCTTTTTTATTTTTTACTGATAAAAGTGCATGTCAGTGCATGTTGCACGCAAGCAGTTGTTTGCGACATATTTTAAAAATAATAAGGTTATTCCTTTGCATACCTAGGATAATAGGTAACGAGGAAATATAAAACTTTATTGAACCATAATATTATATTTGATAATTTTATTAATAATTTATCTTTCCGTTAATTTTTTGGCTTAATTGCTAAGTATATAAAGAAAGATGTAATCATCTACATGTTGTTTGGCAGAGCAGTGTTCAAAATAATTTTCCAAGTTCAACTATAATAAGGGTTACCATATGTGCTTATTTTAGTACGTAAAAGGTTTATGAAGTACACCTATGTACTTCTTTTTTATTTTAATGCGAAAAATTGGAAATAATCAATCCGCTTTTATTTTTGTTTAAATAAAATTCAAAAAAAGTTTCGTATTGTTTAGATTTAACACACTGTGTTTAACATTCACTGTATGACACTGGCATGATTATGTGGCAAGTTTATACAAACTTCAATGAAACTTGCAGCGAAATGTTCTAGTTCCTAAAGGCGAGACCGCAAATTTTGAAATCAATCCTAGGTTCCGAAAAGTACGTTTGGTACAAAGGTGACCCAAGTAGGGAATCCAGATTTCGGGATCGGGATTATTTTTCGGGATTTCGGGATCAACTATTCTGATCCCGGGATCCCGAGACGAAATCCCGAAAAATCGGGATTTTTTATTTTGAACGAAATTTCAACTTTATTTGCTTTTTATAAAAAAGAATAAAGCGAATGGAGAGGATTTTTCATATTAACAAAGCGATAAACATGAAAAATCTTTTGAGTAGGTCATAAAATGGAAATGGCATGCCTTACTTTGACAAATAGATAATGATTTAATTAAATATGACAGTATTAACAAATGTATTTGTCGACTAAGACAAACGAACATTTTTTATGACCTATTTATAATATTTTTAGGTTTATCACTTTATATAGGTACTAAGCAAACACAATAATTATTATTCTTTGCAAATAAAATATATTATAAAACAAGTAAAACAGTAACATAAACTAAACTCTAGAAACTGGGCATAACATACAACATCCCCGGTTCCAGGCTCACTCGACGTTGTAAATACGGTATTTGTAAAGTGCACAGATGTAGCCTCTCTGACGCCAGAAGCACAGCATATAAAACAATTTATATGCTGTGCCAGAAGCCCGACTGCCGGCACAATCACAATGCAAAACAACGTAAAAAATTTAGGAAGTCAGCGTTCGTAATGTTCGTGTATTTTCGGGATCCCGTACTGGTTTTTTCGGGATCCCGTCATCGGTATATTGAGCGGGATCCCGGGATCTCGGGATTGGATTCCCTAGACCCAAGTGATGGAGTTGCGGGCATTCCGAAATAAAATTACATTTTTTAAAAATATTAATATAAGTATTAATAACTTTGTATTAAAATGAGTAATTTTTATTTTTAATTGTTATATTTTATCAAAAAATATTTAGTTTTCTTTTACTCTTTATTATACTTATACATACATACACTACATTTACTTCATCAGTTTGTCTTCCTATAGCTATTGCTAATAAAACTTGTGAATTTTCCATTTTTTTGTCACCTTTTGTTTTTGTATTTTTTTTTTCTGAAAATAAATGTGGTACACCCTAACTATAATGGACGAATTCCTAAATATAATTTCTGTAAGTAGGTGTTATTATTAATGGAAGTAGACAAATTTAGCAATCTGTAATGAAAATTAAAGGAAGTTTCGAGTTTTGACCCATCTGTATTAATTTTTATTTCAAATTTATATCGCACGAGGGCGGGCGCTACATTTGGGAAATTGTAAATTGGCTTGATTCATTCTTCTATGTGGAAAATACTTTAACCTCCCTGTAATTTTTTTTTCTAATCCTTTCGTTTCATCAGATTGGTAAAACTTTTATTTCTTCTATGACCAAACTAAAATGAAATTTTTGGAATATAATGCTCAACTGTTTCCTAATAATTAATTATTGTAACAAACACAATTTGAATTTGAACGGCCCATGCTCCTGCTTCTGTGCAACTTGGACAAGTTCATCAACCTTCAAAATTATAAGCATTTTTATTCCTGAATGTTTAGTAGTAAAACCTAAAAGCAACAAAATGGATAACTATATTTATCATAATTTCAGATTCAATACCAGCCAAATGATAATGGCACTTCAGAAATTCCGTACTTTGAAGATATGTCCGTGAAATCCGAGACTATGGAGGAAATAAGCATGTCCCCGCCGCGGACCAAACGAGCATCACAGAAACGAAAAGCAACTGAAGACGGCAGACTAGAAGGAGCATACGAAAATACATCAAGTGTCCTCAAAAAAGTGGCGAACTCAATCCCTGATGAATTTGAAATCTATGGACAGTATGTGGCCAGCGAGCTGCGCGCTATAAGAGACGAACATTCCTTACTTATGACTAAATCTTATATTAACAATGTATTAATTGATGCACGTATGGGTAATTTAAATTTATAGTTTTTACTATTCAATTTTAGGGGGTATATCAATTTTTTCTTGTATAATTTTTTATGTAATATAATTTTTAGGTATAGCCAGCTCTTGACTGATTATCCTAATCAATCAAATTTAACTTATAGGTATTTCTGAAGAAAATAAGTTACAACCACAACCAAGAATAAGAAATTGTCTTCTCTAAACATGTTTGATTTTAAGATTATTTGAAAATATTGAAAAAAAATTGTTAACTTCCCCACGTCAACAAATTCAAAAAGAACTGAAAACAAGAAGAACTGAAAACAAAAATAACACTTGAACAAAACTTAGTCCGTTTGGTGGAAACAAAAGTTTTGGGTTTGTTTCAGTTTTGTTTTTGTTTTCCAAGTCCTACAAAACCGAGTATAAAACTCGATTAGACCCTTTGGTGGAAAACCGTCTATGACTGCAATCATGACTGAGCAATATGATAGAATAAAAGAGAAACATTATCAAATGTTAAAATTATAATGAAAGTAATTTTAGTGAACGAAAATAAATTTCTAAGATAATTGTAGATCTGTCTGCGCTACTGACAATATTGTAATGGAACTAAAAATGTACATATTTTATAAATGTATATACATAGGACTGCGAATAAATTTAAGTTTAAATTTTAATGTATTTTTAAAAAGTGTGGCACTTGGTTTAATAATTATTGTATAATAAAGCGAAACCTAATCAGTTTTTGTTTTTTATTTTCGAAAATTAAACCATGGATTGCATCCCATAAATTTAACAATTCCTATAAATTGAGTCTAATAATTAGTGGAAACTCGTTCTAAATAATAGTTTTGTGGTTAGAGTTTTTTTATCAGTGTCAGTTAATATACTCTATAGACATGGTGACAATGCAGTTTATTTATAGGTATGTACTAGGATTGCCAACCATTTCTCTATGGTTTTTCGGGGATTGTCTTCTTTTTAAGACCTAGCCCTTGCGTCCTAGTACCAAAGTAAAAAGTACTCGAGACCGACAGAAGCTTATTATAAATTAGAAAACACACAGTATGTTTAAAATTGGATGCAATAATATTGGTATCTGGAAACCGTTAGAGATAGAGACTAGGTTAAATCGGGGCAAAGTTACGTAATTTGTGACCAATAAAATGCCTCAAAAAAATCAAGGTTAACATGATTAATTAGTTTTTTGAGATATTTGAATCGAAAGTTCTGTTATTTTTAAGTATTTTCCTTGGCCGAACATAAATATGTTATACATGGTTGAAGAGCACTTTTAATGAACATCTTAAAAATGCAAAAATTCAATATGGGGTCGATAAGAAAAACGAAAGTTGACAACGGCCGCGCGCAACATAGTAGGCCTTGATGATTTTAAACAGTATTTTCAAAATCACCGTATCCTCTTACCTCCAACCTGAAGTTTTCATGCCGTAGCTCTTGTAATAAGTATTGGGATTTTTCGAAAATGCACGTTTTTAGTTTTGTTAACCTGAAAAATTTACTTTTACCGATATTCTATTTGGAAAAGGATTTCGCTTCAGTATTTTAGTAATCAGAAGTGTTTGGCAGTCAGTACTATCGATTCCGTTAGCAATACTCTCTAAAGTTTAATTAATTTGGCATTTTTCGTAGGAGGTGCTTGTCGTTAGTGCAATCTTAGGTACATCGGCAGATAAAATGAGAAAGACGTTGAGACTTTCGAAGACAAAATAGACGTAGGAGTGGTCGTACGGTCTCAAAGCAGTAAAAATTAGAAAAAGGGTCGAGGGGGTCCCGCGAAAAGTCGGGATTTCGGCAGGCATGATGGGGCTATTAGGCACGAGAACAAACGCCGATGTTAGCCGCATCGACGAAAATTTGCAGAGGTTTTTTGAAAAGGCGTTTAAATTGGGAAAACGCATAGGAAATGGGACAAATATCCACCTAAACATAGGAGAAATGCTTGGGGCGACCGCGGTCGTCCGCGGAGATCGCTTCACGATCTCCGCCCGTTAGAGATAGTTTAGAAACTTTGTCGATTTGGCGACGGAATTTAGAGCGAGACAGAATCAACGCGTTTTATATAAATAGATATACCTCATTTCAATTTCAGAATCTGTTTGACGGCTCTAGGTATTTTCATAATGTATTATTATTTATACTAACTCTTCAGTATTTCCCACTAATGATAGCTATGCTTTTTAAACACATACGTCCCTAGTTATGTTCAGCAACAGTCCCTTCCCAGTATTATAACTGTCAATTATTTAATAATACCAATAACTACTATAGGTACTTAGATAAAATTAGCATGACAATATATATTTAAAAGTTTAATATCCTGAACTGTAATTTTACATTATGTATTGAAAAGGCTAGGGGTAGGCATATAACTGATAACGATAACGATATTATTCGGCACGTATACACAAACATGAATATTTAGGAAAACAAAGCGTAAAATCAAACAGAAAAGATCTGATACATACAAAATATCATCAAATTAGTTATATGTTCTAGTTTTGTCATCATTTTTTCCTTGTCCTTTATTTTTTTTTAATATTATTCTGGAAAACCCAATTACACGCGAAAACAAACATAAATTTCTCCAATTAACTTACAGTCTGGCGACTGATTCTTGTTCAGCGAGGAAAAGGGGGAAAGCCTACAAAAGATTGCATAGATGTTCCACCAAATGTAACGATCAGTGGCGTACGAATATCGTATGGTGAAACTACACAAAAATATATTTTTGTAATTTTCTCATTTTTCTTTCCAACTTTGCAAAAATAAGTTAGATCATTGTCTACCGTGTCTCGTCCCAGTAAACAATATTGCGCTCTTTTTCTCGAAATGTTTTATTAGCTCCTATATCTTTATACCGCCTGTGCAAGATTTTAGGCCTCGCCATTAAAATGTTTCGTTTATTTTGGCATTTTCGCAAATAAAAACCTTTTTCCTTAAGTAGCTTCTTCAGAGAATCTTTTCCGTAAGGAAATACCATATCCTCTTTTAATTTTTAAAGTAACTTCCTTGTTGTAGGCACAACCTTAAATTCTAAACAGAATTTTTCAATGGTCCGGCCCGCCTAATTACTCAAAAATCAAAATATCTATTTTTTGGACCCCTGTACTCTACTACATTATAACATAATAGCATTCGCTATTACTTGCCTCGTTGTCCGCGAAGGATTTTTCCATGCATTTTTTGTATGCAAAGCATTATTTATTACTCATTATAATTATATTACATTAAGGCAGTTAATACTTATCTTATAATGATTAAAAGTCTACAAAAAACCGCTATGAACAATTAATTAAATCATGATTAAATATTAAGCTTAATTTATTAATTTAACAAGCTACAAAAAGAGTTGCAGGATCAACCTTGGCCTGATTACTTTACTAGGGCCCACAAGTAGGTAAGCACCCCAAGTTCCATCGCCTTAGGTGGAGTCTGAGTAGTAGTTCAATCCCTCGTTCAATCCCTTTCACGAAATATCAATTTTTATTTTTCCAACATCCAACACATTCACTATATTTATCCAACTCGGATAAAGTAAACAACCCAAGCTGAAGTGGTAGTTCCACCCTTATCACTAAAAATAAGTTTTTTTTTTAACTACTCACAAAACGTTTTGCAGGATGAAACTTGGTCTGCTTACTTTACTAAGTCATAAAAGTAAACAGCCCAAGGGTCACCGCTTTAGGTTCCGTTCGATTGGTAGTTCTACCCCTATCACAAAATATAAATTTTCGTTGAACCAATTGAAATTCAATCCTGTCGTTGTTTCTCTGCCATCTTGAATGTCTTTGACAAAAGGAATACCATATTCGGATTCCTTGCAAAAAAGTGTTTAAGTAAATAATGTTTTAGTTACATTTCGATGTAAATTGTTCTAATATCAGATCATTTTTAAGTACTGTGTCCATTTCAAACTTTGTCCAGACCAGAATATATACGAACACGATAGTCTAACAAGAATTTATCAACCGGTTTTAAACGATCATGATGTATAATGTGCTTCTGCATCACGTTATATGAAAGCTCATCAGAATATCCTCTGCATCGGGCGTCGGTGCAACCCCTTCACGGCCGCCGCTCCCACCCGAAACTCCATTGTTTGTCACCGCTGTTAAAGCTCGATTAAAATGATCATGCCGCATAGAATGGGCCGGGGTAGAGAGAATCGTATAGATGGAAAATCAATAGAACGAGGCCGAGGAGCGCGAGGTAACTCCAGAAGAGACTGTGTAAACCGGGGGTGGGCTTACGTGTTCGACTGGCCCGGCGCATCAACCCCTGCTACCACCCCATGGCCGCTCTCAGGCAGGATCGAGCCAGACTAGGTGGAATTGTTTACTAATCCTTTAATTTAGTAACTGGAGATTTATGCGGGACCCCAGTAAGGGTGTACTTCGCGTTCTTCCGCATGACTTAGTAGCTACATATACCACTCAGTTTTCTTGAAACATGAATGGCCCAACTATATGTATGGGCAACTATTTTAGAAATTGGAACGGTTAGAAACTGTAACATAACCGGAAACATACATTATTCATACATACGCTAAATGTACTACAGGGTCATCATGCAAAAATGTTAAGAGTCGGTTATAACAACTTTCTTCCCTTAAAAGATATATATTGCCGAAAATATCGGTTTAATAAACGTTTTTAATTTTTTTGAAGGAATTCATACCACGTTAATAGTGAAATATATATAATGTAATAAAAATTCATTAAACCATGTGTCAAAGTATGTCACTTCCAGTTAAATTGTTATAAGTTAAGAGTTCCAAAGTATAAATCAAAACAGAAGCATTTATTATTTAAATTTGGACTGCGGGGTCATCTAGGTTATTTTTTATAATGTCCCAAAAGTAAATGCCATAAGAAAGATATGTTAAACAAAGAGCACGTAGCAATAACACCTATCTCGGTCTCAGATGATCTTCTTCTAAACACAATACGTTATAGCCATAGACTTAATAAGAGGAGACCTCACGGTTCATTCATAAATAACCTTTTGTTTTGTATCAATCATTGGCAATGTGTATGACAAAGAATACCGAGAGAAAGAACGGCAAAATTCCGACTTCGTGCAACGTTGCAAAAGTTTTGGGAGAACTTGCTTCCGACGCCAAAGGCGTACTGTTTTTGGAAGGATTGGGTATGATAATAAAACATCAAAAAAGGAATTTTAAGAAAATCAGTACTATACATTGCAATAGCAAAAGCTTGTAAGATTAGAAATTAAATTAGTATCGGAGTTTTAATGTAGGGAATATGAATTGAAACTTGAACACTTAAAATTCTGAATTAAGTAAAGGTGGTACACCTACTACATTACAAAAACTTATATATACAATAGTGTAAAAAAGTATTTTTCAGTTTTTCAAAGATACCCAAACTCTGTATACAGGGTTCAATTACATTTAAAAGTGAAATATAATTTAAAATAAGAAAGATGTACATGGTGTTAGTTTTTAATTCAACTTTTTGTTTCAAGTTATTTGACTTACTGTTTTCAAAATAACTCTTTCAAAGCCTGATAATGGTGATTTTCTCTTAGATTAGTATAAAGGATACCTTTAAAAATTACCTTGGTTACGCAACTGATTTTAATTTTTGTGTGCACACGTTGCATGTTGGCTTCACACTTACCAAACATTATAGGTTTTTTAATTTGTTATGCAGCAAAGTGTTGAATGATGCCTTAGCTTCTTGCTTGGATTCTTGTTTTGATCGTATTTAAGTATGTGTGTAGGTAACTCCAAAAACTAACACATCAGCCATATTTTAAAAAATAACAAAAGCAATTCCATAATATAATATAGTATATATATACTATATTCCGTAAAATGATAAGGAAGCCAGCCAGCACGCCCCTGAAAATCCGTAAATATGGCGTGACAAATATAGCGACCGAATAACCAAACAAAACTTGGCAAAATTTACCTGTGGAAAGACAGTTTTGAATATAAAGAATTCATTTTTCCATACACTTGACACTGACGCACCATTTTCTGAAGAATAGTAATAAAATCCTTACGAAAAACACAGAAAAATTCACAAAAGCAAAATTCCGACTGCCAGCAACACCGCACAAAAGAAATACTATATAATACTACGATTCACGTGCATCAATGGACATGCGGATTGGAGTAGGGAGCAATGATGCCTGTTCATTCCATTTTTGCGTTATGAAGTTAGTTTTTATCGCAACGTTTTTAACAAAATATGATTTATCTACTTAACTAGGAAACGGGAAAATATTTTTATGTAATATTTTAACCTTAACCCATAATCATGGTAGTTTAAATGTGAAAATATAAATTACACAATTGACAGTTTGGCAACAGTTTTTCGTACAAGCATAAAGTACCAACCTTGCAGTTGACCAGATAAAGAGTAAACAAGGGGATCTCTGATTGCTTTAAAATGTAAACAATTACATCTCCCTTGTCTTATAAATCTATGGTTATAGCATAGACTAAACGTTTCTTACATGGTTATAGTTTATTCTTTTGGCTATATCCTCCGTATTAATAAAGATAGATCTATCAAAACCCGAGTCAAAACTTGTATGACTTTATTCCTGAGGGAGCTTTTCAAATATGACAATAGGTATGCGGGATGCATGATTTAGAAGAACAAAATAAATATTATATCTCCATAATGCGATGCCCTTGTTTTTCTGTTAAAAAATTAATTCCTTGTCAAAAATTAGTGACTAAAGCATTTTTACTTTTTCGAACTGGAATTCTTCAAATAAAAAATTTTTGCGTGATGACCCTATACATAATCCATATCACAGTTTAGTAATGACATTTCTACACCTTAATGTAATCATAAGCATTAACCCAGATGTATATTATTATCCAGCTAAACCACATCCGAGTCCACATCAATATTCAGCTCAATGACCAGGGATATCCTCGGGGGTATTGTATGGAAAGACAACTGAAATTTCTTTCTCCTTTCTTGTGAATAATATTGTTATTGTTACTTCAATTGAGGAATTGGGACCAATTTGGACCTAGGACAAATCTCCTTGGCGTTAACCACAATTCAGTGTACAAATCAAATAATTTTGTGGCAATATGAATATATGATGAAACCACATTGCCAGACATTTTGGCACTTCATTTGGCTAAATATATGATTTGGAATTGTTTAGAAAAATATTGATAAAGTAACATAAAAATATTTAATGAAGTTTGTAGGTTCACCTGCATTCTACATTATATAAAACTCGAGATAAAACTTGCCAAAAACTCATTTTTGTAACTCCCCCATATCTAGACTGATAGATAATCTAGTGGCAAAATGATGATAAGCTTTCTAAGAACACCTCGAGGAAAATTTATACAAATGAAATTCCACTAAAAAAAAGGCATTAAAGGCAAGCGCCATTTTCACTATACAGCGTTCCATTTACGAACAATTCACTAGAACCATAATATACATGTATATAGGCACCATAAATGGTTGTAGGATAAATGTTTGTTGCAGGCAATTGACCCAGGAGGCTTCTGTGGCTGGTAAGGACAACTGAAGGAAAGCACTTTTAATATAAAGGCGGCGACTGACTTGTAACTGAACGTTGTAATGTAATGTAATTACATTACATTACTTTACACGAACATTCGATAGTCAGTGCCGATAAACGAGCGCGAAGCAAACGTGAACGGTGAGCGGAGCATCGTGCTCCACTTGACTGTCGGTTTTTTAGCGAATTCCTTTGATTGTTACATTACATTACAAGTCAGTACAGATCGCGACTTGTTCGTTCCGAGCAAGCTCAGTTATTTAGTAGTTGAAGTGCCAAATTGAAAACACATATTTATTGTAAATTTGTAAACAATGGAGTGATTTCAAGACAAAATTGTTTTTTATTGATCTTTATCGCAATAAACCGACATTATGGGATCCTCAGGATCCACAACATCATAACTTCTTTCTCTAAATAAGCCTGCCTACCACCACCGTTTTTCCTTTTTTTTCTTTCGGTAGCAATATCCCATTAGAATGAACTAGCCATCTGTAAGTCTGCCATTTCAGAACCAACTGACCGACTGAATAGTGGAGCACTGTTGAGCCAAGCATTCAAAACGAATATTCGCGGCGCCGAGGAAACGATCTTTGTAATGTAATGCTCGCCTTGAGCATTACATTACAAAGATCGGCTCAAATCAGTCGCCGCCTTTAGAAATTATTACTAATCCTCAAGGGAATGTTTTATTAAATAAAAGTCAATGTGAAGAATGAAATACATAAAGATGATATATGCACAATGTTGCATACATTTTCACAGATTTTAGATCTGAAAATGAGTTTTGAGCAACTTTGCACTTTGCAGCAATATTGCTATCTCATAATATTTTGTTAATAATGTATATAGAACTCTACTCTCTATTAAATAATACATCGGCATTTCTAATATATATGTTGTTCTATGCAATATATACTCGAAGAAAATCCATTTTTTAATATTTTGCAGTATAATAACAATAATAATAATAATAAGGCTTGTCATAGGGGGCCAGAGACAATGCATCTGCTTTCCGCTTGTCCGGCCTATGCAATCTCGGCCTATATCCATATGACATAATGACATAAATGGGGCTTTACGAGTGCTTTACTACTTTCTACGGCACTCGTACGAGATAGACGAAACATCAGTGCTGCCATACGCTCCGGGAGATATTGAGTCCGTTGTGTGGAATGAGAAGTGCCGAATTTATTGGAGCGCTACTCATTTCCCACGCTCAGACAGATTCGATCCAATAAGCCAGATGTAGTCCTCCTCGACCACCAACTCAAGAGCTTCTCGGCTCCTGCTGAGACTAATATTGTCTTGAAAGAGGAGGAGAAACGGATGAAATATCGAGACCTTCTCTTCGAACTCCGCAGACTCCATCCAGAACATACTGTAAAGCTAGTGGTACTGATAATAGGAGCCCTCGATGGAGCAAGAGATACACTGCTTTCTGAACTGAAGATCATACCGGTATGCCGAAATTCGGCAGATCTTCTAGCCGGAAGAATGCAGAAGGCGGTCCTTCTCGGCTCATTACGTCTACTTAGGGGACATGATTCCCGGACTCAGTAGTTACTCACCCCACGGACGTGGGGAGTAGCTACTGATAACTACCAGCGGCCGACCCTGAGAATCAGAGCCAGAGAACCGGTGGACTGGATTTCAACAAAAAAAAAATAAATAAATAATAATAAGAGTGTCTTCTATAAGACCCTTGAAGACCATGGCTTATCCGAAAGGCTGACCTTTGATTTTTTAAGGTCGGCGGGGCTAAGTCGGAGACTGAGGGATTCGTAATGGATTGCTAGGATGGTAATTCCTCGTCTATGGAAGCCGTGTCATGGGTATGGAGGTCCTTGATGTCAACTGCAGGCCCTGCCATATTTATCTAGGTAGGGTTTCATAATTTTCAAAGAAATTTCTTGATATGACATAACTTCAAGAAATTTTCAAGTCAAGCAAAGTGTTTTCAAGACAAGTCAAGATTTTCTATCTCAAGATCAAGATTTCTTGTCAAGAAACCGTTAGATGTTATCTATTTCTCAAAGACAAATAGATAACTTCATCGTCAAAATGTAATAGAAGGACTTGCTCATTGATATTTTTTAACTAAACAATTTTTTCTCAATTAAGGTTGTTTAATATATGTAAATTTAAACTTCAAAAATCACGGCGCATAACAAAAATTGTGTACATTAAGGTACTTTTAGGAACCTGTCTCCACCTATGTCTGGCACTACCATGCAAAGATATTTGCCCCAAACTCTCCCACAGTTTTCTCCTTCTCTATACCTATCTACTCATTGGAAATTCTTATTGTTCATGTAGTTTTACTTTAGCAGCCATCCAGCATCACATTACCATATTATTTTGTTGTAGTATAATAGCCAACGTTAGACAGCGATAGACAAAACCCATTTTCTGTTTTTTATTGCAATGTTCTGAGTCATATGAATAAAATATTTAAGTTTATCGTAATACTTACAATCAATAATATTAATGTGTTTACACAAAGTGTATGTGTTTATTCATCTGTATCATGAATAGAGTTTGAAGCGGTTTTTTCTCGAAAAAATTAGCAATTTTTTAAAAACAAAAACGTGCATTGCTTTGTTAATGTGACCAATATTGTATCATGAGTCATGAGTCGAAGAAATATGTATGGTAGATGTCACTGTGTTGGTGTTGATATAGTTTTAGATTCAGAAGTGGCACACATAAGGAGAATATAGGTCCGTAGTTTTGATGAAATGTGTTTAGCTGAGATTGCTGTTGACTATAGCCGTTCCTCTAAAGACATTATGGAATAGCTCCTCAATTAAAAAAAATAATTTCTGTCGTATTCAGAGAACATTTAGGATATTTTTTAATTGTTATATTCGTTTATTTATTCAATCAAGTATATAATAATGCATATCAGAAAATCAGTCAATTTGAAAATGATAATTTTCAAACCATTTACAAACTATTTTATACTTTTTAGAAAGACTTAAATTATAAATAATTTTCCAATTACGCCATACCCTATTATGGTTTAAAATAAAACAATTCTGTTTAGTTTACAACTCATTAAGAAAGGGACAAATAAAACATATGGGTATCACCATTGGATTCTACGTCTACGTAAAAAATGATTTAAAGATCGCCCAAGCTTTTCTGTATCTTATCAAATAAGAAAGATACAGAAGTACTCGCAAACTTGAAAAAGATTCGACATACCCGACTTTCTGTAATAGATTAATTTCTCAAAAAAATGGCAAAAGTTTGCTATCACCTATCCAGTGCTACGTTTTATAGAGAACTGGAATCCCATCGTTTTCATTGCAGTTTCTCCGAAAATGAACAGATGTTAATAGATAGATATTTAAGACCTTGTGTTGACAAAAAATCGAGCTAGCTTTAGGGCCAATAAGTACCTATAGGTATAACCATCCAATGGTGGATATCTCATATAATGGAAACAGTACATAAATGTTACTTTTGTGAATAAGAAAATTCATTGTGATTGATTAAGTACCTACTTAATAAATACCTACATTATTGATTGCTAACTCTATTACTGATTAAAATAAGTATTGATAGGCGATGTTGTATGTTACATTAAGAATGTACAGACAACTGTATATACACTACAATATACGTCGAATATCGTTAATATCTTTAATTTTCGATATCTCCATATGTATCAAATTGTTTATTATAGAACACTGAACACTTGCAAACAATATAATCGCTATTGACTTAGATGAAACACTTTCACAATTCACTTGGATTATTTTTCTATTAATTCCAAACCAAATTACAACTGATCTTTCAAGCCGATTTTACAATTAAACCAGCGAGATCATGAACAACTTTACTATATGACTCAGTAATTTAGGTATTCTATTAACTGCACTATAAATTATAAATAAATCGTATAAAACGACCTCTAAAAATATTATGTGAGATGAAGATGACAAGAGAGAGAAAGATAAAACACTATTTAAATTTACATTTCTTTTATAAAACTGTTGGTGTATAAATAACAATTTGGAACACTTGGTCGCCCACAGATGCGCATATTTTAACGAAAAAGTAACTGCTAGTCATGTTCACCCACGACGGATGTTTAGGTATCTCGTTGGAAAAAAATGATGCAGGTTTAAAGACATTACCAACAATTTTTTTATTTATAAAGTACGGAGTACGGGTGGTAAGTATTAATTATTTTTTTATAATTTTAATATCTTGAGTATTTGCTATTATGTATTGTAATTAGCGGTTTCAAGTAGGTCTAACTATACAGGATGATCTGGAATTTATGTTGCAGCAGCGGCTAAGCATGAGTTATTTGTACTAAAATGCATCTCCTATGAAATGTGAAGACGCCAACAGATTTAAATGAAAGTTGGTTTGCAAAAACAGGCTGCAATGTGAGAAAATAGTTTTTCAACCGGACCCAATTAAAATACGCTCACATCCTAATTACATATAGTTAATAAAATACATACTTAGGTACTAGTTTTCTTTGAGGTAAGTTGTCACCTCGGTTGTCGCATAAAACTTTCGATAACTGCCGTCGTAAGACCTTTAGAGATTCATTGGAATTCATTCATTGTCAAATACCGTATTTCAGTGGGTATTTCACAACCTTATATATAAATTTCAAAGCGAATTTACGTAAAAACCGAGGGGTAGCTCAGGATGGCATTATGGTGTATACCTTGCCAGTATTATAATATCAAATAAGTTATTATATTACGAGTATTAGGGTAATGTTGGTAAGATTTACAAATGTTGGTAATATTCGGTAATACCATTACCAGTATTATTTACGTGTATTTCTGAAACTATTAGGAACGCTGTTATGTTATAGGTGTCATGGGGAATTATTGGTATTATTCTGAGTATTATTGGTATTATCAGTTATTACCTGAAATACTCCGTACCCTATTCTGTGATATTATCGAGATATGGTCACAATAAAAAAATAACCAGAAGAACATTTGTTGATTTTTGCAAATAATAGGTAGTTATTTTGTTTTTGTCGTTATAAAATTCTGTTTATACATTTAATTAAGTGTATAATATAGTTTCACTCTCCCAAACAGTTTTATTAAATAATTTTGAAAAAAATGTTTCCATGGGTGTCCAAATTTACGAATGATTTCAAAACTTTTGGTAACGCCGTTTTGTAAAACAATACTTTCAAAGTTTAATTGAAATACAACTTCAAACAGCGATATAAGCCTTATGAAATCATTGTGAGACATATTTAAATTGTCAAATAAATCCAAATTGGCATATGTTGTGGCAAAATAAAGCTAATTCATCCAAATTTTGCGAGCTTTAGAATATAGTTCACAAACATCGTACCTACGTATGTTTAGTGAGACAATTTTTGATTAAATATCCCGCGAAATACCTTACAAAATTCGTTTCTAACATGCTGTTTCTGCAATTTGCGGTTTTAACTAACTGAGTAACTCATATTACACTCGAGTAACTGAGTAACATATTAGCACTCGAAACGCCACAGCACTGGTTGTTTCAGGATAGAATCTCAGGTTAACTGACCATTGAGATTACGGGAAGGAATATAGCGTGTAATAGGGGATATGCTTCTGCTACTTTATTTAATCTTGTGTTGTGGTATTATATCGAAAATAATACTATTACAATGTTTGGTATTAAGGTGTATAAAATTTGGGTCCTTGAGCCACCCCTTGGAAAAAACTATATACCTACCCACTCCTAGAAGGTTGTTTAAAAACTTATAATTGTTAAAAAATCATGCATGAATTTTCTTAAACAAAACAAAAAACGCCATAACTGACAAAGAAGATTCCTTCTTAGCAATAAATGTGTGATATAGTTTCACTCAGTAATTTACTGCTAGTTGTTAATGTTGTTAAAAACTAACAATTTTTTATGGATAATTAGGTATTAAGGGATATTTTTGCGCATGTTTTCTACATTTATACACAGGACAGGGCGTAACTATTTTAAGGATCCTTAAGACGTATTGCAAACTGGATTTCTTTCTTACACTGAAATAAATAATTGGTTCCTAAAAAATTATAATGGCCCGAGCGTCGGGTATATATTTACTTGTGTTTATTGCTCATTGCAGTACATAAAAATGTACATAAAACATGTACATTTGTACATAAAAATCCCTAAACTGCAGCCGTTTAGTACGGTTCTTGGAAATATATTAGTTTATTTGGCTGATTGTATTTTCAGCTAGGGGCGTGAAAATGACATCTTAAAGTGCCAAACTTAATATAAATAATATATTTTGGCAAAAGCAGACACAACCCGCGAAAAATTAAAGCTAGGTAAAAAGCTTTTGATTCATAAATAAAACACATTTTCTATAAGCACCTTCAGCATCTTAGCAAAGTAACATCTGCTTCCTAGACCAATAATAGCAGTAAGTAAAAAGCTATATATACAATATATAAATACCTCCGCGACCACTGGATTGACAATAATATAATTATTCTCTGCATGGGTCATTTCGTTCCGTTCCGAGGAATGCCCGGCTCCATCTAAATGCTAAACGTAATCGGCAGCTGCCTGTTCCAATATGGCGGGTATAAAGCGATCGTGCACGGCTGAAGAACATTGCGTGGGTTGTGAAAAAACGAGCGGATACTTTTACCTGGCCTATGCTAATTATGGACGGTTCTCGGCATCTGTTTGCTTCAACTTCGAAGACTTTTAAATAGAGGAATGTGATCTGATCAAATACCTACGAAAGCACCCTGGTGTCAAACGTACTTTTTATTCTTAGAAAACCCAATATTTCTCAAGCTTTCAATAAAACTCAAGACGTAGTCCTCGGTAATACCTCAAGATTATTCTCAATATCTTGACTTTTTTTCAATATACCTAATGGGAATATTCTCAATGTCTTGACTTTTTTCTCAATATAATGAGAATAGGTATCTCAATATCTTGACTTTTTCGAGAAAAATCTCAATATCTTTGAATTTTTTTCGTAGTAGGTTTTTTTCGTATATTTGTATATATTTATTCACATTGCCACTTACGAAGGTTATGATAGATGTATGTATCATAAGTTGGGGATTGATCGGTATCATTGAAAAGGGGATTTTAAGCTCTATCCAATAGTCAAAAAAATATAGAGGGTTCTATTTAAAATTCTCGACATTGGTCCACATTCGGAAAAACAGGATGTGATTTTCAAATGTTTTTGATGGAAAATATTGGTCTTATGGAATTAACGAACTATATCTTCGACCCGAAAACCAATTCTGTTACTTCAAAGAGAATAAAATGGCGCCTTGTACAATGATTTCGTTGTCACCCGGTATAGTCTATCGGTATCTACAGTTTATTCAATAGTTTATAGTCTTGAAAGCGGCTGTAATGTTTGATGTGAAGATAACACTAACGTAGTTTTCCACATAAGACCAAAATATTAAACTGCACTCGACGCGCGTTTCGCTAACCAAGTTGGCATCATCTGGAGATTATTAAAACTAAACTTATGCTAACACTGTGTCCTATTAACACCTAAATTATTGTTAGGGTTAACTACTGGGCGGGAAATTCGAAAATCGGGTCATTTTACTCATGATGTGGATTATTTTCAGTGAATTTGACTGTTTTTCATAATCTACGGTAATATTTATCAGAAAACAGTAAGAACACCAAATATACAAGCAATTAACACACACTGACCCATGGCACAAAATCTATTTGTTAATTTTAGATTGACATCGCGTCGCGTAGATTTTTCATCACTACCAATATATGGTTGGTCCCACCCCAAGTGACGGTTTGGCGTATTCTGCATAGATTGACTATTTTGAGATGTCGTGTAACGGCATTTGGCTTTCTATATTTTTTATGATTTCTATGGTATATTCTCGCATTTCAATAGTCAATAGGTACTCGATAAGATCTGTGATCCATGTCATTATTACTGTTATAGAAATAGTATGGTAGGTACGTACAATATCATCAAATTTATTATCAGTTCATGTCTAAAAATGTTGAATGTGAGTTGAACGTGCGATAAAATAGAAAACTGAACAAACATGTATTGAAGATAGGAATGATTATAGTGATAAGTTTTCTCTCTTTTCTTATTATTTACAGGCAGGTGTGCCTCTTAAAAGCGTTTAATTTGCATATAAGTAGATAGTATTTAAGCAACATATTAATTACTTAGATGCTATAATATATTTAGGTGTTGACTACATTAAAACTACAGTGTGTCCCAAATTGGTCTCGGAATGGGGAAAGTTTTAGAGAATTCTGTTGGTAACTTAATGGAACTTATACGGAACGGTTCTAGTTCGGTCCAGGTGTTTGAGATACTTAGTTTAAAGAAACTGAAATGTTGCATTTTGGAGAACCTCCCGTATCTACTTCTTACAAAACATAGGTACGCAATAACTCCGAAACGGTGAGCATCAAACCTATCATATTGTAGTATATCATTGAACTTGTCTTTAGAAGGGCTTTCTGAAAATATAATAATATATAGGGTGTGCTATTTAAAAAAAAGTATTATCTTCGGGAAATAGCCAGTATTAAAATCCTATATTCTGAGAATAATTATTCAGAAACGATGGGATACAAACCCATCATATCATATATCTCTGAATTTGTCGATAGAAGGGCTTTCTAGAAATATAACAATATACAAGGTGTTCCATTTGAAAAAATCGTGGGAATTTATGGTTTTCGAAATGTGGCAACACGGTAATTTTTTTTTTTTAAACTGAATATTGAGTACCTAATTACAACATAAAGTAAATAAAATTAGAATTCTCTTGGCGCAAGTTGATGCTCAAAAACTTAGGTAATTATTAACTTTTCTAGCACGATTTTAATATTCGATATTTCCTGAAGATAATAATTCTCCATAACTGACGTCCACCGTTTATGGCCGTCAGACCCATCATGTCATAATCATTGAACTTGTCTTTAGAAGAGCTTTCTGAAAATGTAATAATATATATAGGGTGTGCTATTTAAAAAAAGGAACTTTAGTTCAACTGTATATAAACCGGTTATAAATTTGAATATATTAAAAATTTTATGATAACTTTTGTAGTAGAATGAAAAATGTTTCGACGCAGCCGGGGATCGAACCCGGGACCTTTGGCTTTCCGGGCCAATGCTCTTCCAACTGAGCTACCGCGCGTCCACACTTCCACTCTACTAACACAAGTATAAAGATATATACAGTAATTTCACTCGGCAAAATTTCTTTGATGTTGGTGTCCTTAAGTTTTGTTTTTTTAACCCCCCAAAAAGACCACTGCGCATACTACCCAGGCACAATCATGCGCATTAGTGACCGTTTTTGAGAGACACGCACAGGTCCGGATTATTATTTTTTGAAGAGTCAAAAGGGTGGCCTATAACAAAAAGTTATGTTATGTCAGAATTTCGTTTACAAATGAAACAATATTTTGTAGCCATGTTACGCACAATACAAAACACTTATCAAAATCACAAACACAAACGCCTAGACACACAAACGTATGCTGATTACCTGTAAAGCAAACGTGCGCCCATAAAATAGCGTACACCGGCCCATTCTTCCCCTTCTACATATCTACCAATGCGCATACTACCCAAGAGCAGACATGCGTATTAAAAACTTTTGTACAAAAAATTTAAAGAGTGAAATTACTGTATATATCTTTATACTTGTGCTACTAATCAGGATACCGTTCTTAACATAATTTCACATAATTTACTACAGTTCGGCCATACCTGACAACACAGCCGTCCTCGGCTGCCGGCCATAATCCGACACCTCGGTAAACATAATTCATAAACATAAGGTGAACTGTGCTGTCAGGCGGATTCCCTATCCCACTTCTGAAGCTGTAGTAGAATGAAAAATGTTTCGACGCAGCCGGGGATCGAACCCGGGACCTTTGGCTTTCCGGGCCAATGCTCTTCCAACTGAGCTACCGCGCATCCACACTTCCACTCTACTAATCAGGATACCGTTCTTAACATAATTTCACATAATTTACTACAGTTCGGCCATACCTGACAACACAGCCGTCCTCGGCTGCCGGCCATAATCCGACACCTCGGTAAACATAAGGTGAACTGTGCTGTCAGGCGGATTCCCTATCCCACTTCTGAAGCTGTAGTAGAATGAAAAATGTTTCGACGCAGCCGGGGATCGAACCCGGGACCTTTGGCTTTCCGGGCCAATGCTCTTCCAACTGAGCTACCGCGCATCCACACTTCCACTCTACTAATCAGGATACCGTTCTTAACATAATTTCACATAATTTACTACACTCTGAAAAATATAATTTTTTTCCCATGATTAAACGGGCCACCTTGTACATTTGATAACAATAGGTATATTAAACTCAAGTAGAAACGTTTTTAATCACTTACCACTTATTGTATTCATATGTTTTACGATCATAACTGACAATATTAATGTTGAAATATACAAGTAAGATTAACTTCTTATCAGATGGAGAAAAACATTTAAAAATTTAAGAGGTATTTCGAAAAAAAATAGGTATCTATTGGGATGACCACAATACATTTTTAAATAACAACCCCTATACAGTCCCTGGACTATTGCCGCACCTAATACCCAACTTAGGCCGGTTTTTCAATTGGAAGTTAAACTACGAGTTCAGTAAGTTATAACTATATGTTAACTCCGAGTTAACTCTATATTTGAATATATTTGAAAGTGTTTTTCAATAAAAATATCTGCTTTAGTTAATAAACTTCAAGTTTGCGAAAAAATGTAGGTAGGTACTTATTAAGTTGGCATGAGTTTTTCGGGATTTTGCAGTATTTTCGGGATTCTCTTGTGCGTTTTTAAGTTTGTCATCCGTCATTTGTAGAACAGTAGAAATGAAATTTCTATTTGAAAAAACTTCAATATTTTCTTAGTGCAAGTATTAATAGATACCTATATTTTGATATTTAATGATTTGTCATTAAAAAAGTATAATGTAGGCAAAAAAAAAAATGGAGAACAACTATAGAACTCAAAAAGTGGAATGGTATGCTAGAAACAAAAAGAAGCCAGTTTTAATCACAAATTGCAATTATTCACATAAATAAATGTTGGTACTTAGTAGGTACAATAAATACAATATCTTGTATCTTTTCTATAAAATTTTCGACAGTATAAACGCGTAGGTAGGTACACCAAATCATAATTATCCCATTCTTCAAAATAGTTTAAATATGTTTAAATATTTGCAGTCTTCTCGCATTCTCATCATAAGTGTTATGCATTTATTTCATAATCCCTTATAATAATTTTATATAGAAAATGCACAGACACAAGACTTATTTCATTATATTTAACTTTAACATTCTTAACCTAGACTTAATTTAACTATAGGTTAACTTTAAGCTGGAAGGTAACTTGCACTTGAAATTAATCCAGAGTTAACTACAACTTGTGAGTTAACTCCTCCTTGAAGAGTTACAGAGAGAGAGTCTGAGACTTTTCGTAATGTCATGTTACTACAAGCAATATAAATTTTATAAAACATTACGCCTAACATTGTTTATAGCTGGCTATATTTATCTCGCTGATTAATTCATTACAAGTTAAATATCAAGCAATCCATTTTAGCGGCAGGTCGAGGCTGCTTTCATAAAAACCATCTTGCAGTCAATTATCCTGATAACCATGAAGAATCCTTCTCAGAACGAACTCGTCTAATTGATTTTTGGCTCGCATAAACAAAATCCATTCTAATTTCTAAGAGAACTCGATGGGCTGACTGGCTGACATATAATCGCAAATCCGATCGAAAAGAGATATACCTAATATGTCCCACAATCCACAATACGCTATGATTAAAGATAGATTCAGGCGTATGAAACAAATGTTAATCGACTGAGCTGTTTACTTAAAAACCAGTTTGAAATAATTTGCACAATAAAATCTATGTTCGCATATTATGTAAATACGTTTTTAATAAGTATTAACAATCGAGTTTTAACAATCAACATTCATAACGATCAGATTTTCGGTATGTGATCAAAAGTATTCATATACTTATCAGATTTATTATTAGCAGTGACGAGTTTTCACACGTATGTAGGTATACTTAGATAATTTGTGTATTCTTCATAATTATTATGCACATACGAGTACAAGAATTAGGGTCATTCGTTCAGACTGACGCCAGGAAATGGAAATCTCACAGTAGGTAATCAGAACTTTTCATAAATAAATATGTGTTTACATTAATGTGTTAATTATAAAAGCATTTTCCCAGCTACCAGTCATTATTGCTAATTCCGTCGTCGAATCGACAAAGTTTCAAAGCTATCTCCTCCGAGGGGCGATCGCGGAACGATCCCCGCGGGCCACCGAAGGTCGCCCCCGGTCTTTCTCCAATGCGTAGGGGTATTTTCGTATCGTTTTCTACGCGTTTTCCCAATTTAAACGCCTTTTCAAAAAACCTCTGCAAAATTTTCGTCGATAGCCGTTCGGCGAGAGATGCGGCTAGCACCGGCGTTTGTCCTCGCGCCTAATGGTCCCGTCACGCCCGCCGAAATACCGACTTTTCGCGGGACCCCCACGCCCCTTTTCTAATTTTTACGGCTTCGAGAAGGGCTTCCCGCGAAAGTTCATTCCTTTTTCCAATTCTTTGAGATTTTTTTTTCGAGACCGTACGTCGACTCCATCTACGTCTATTTCGTCTTTGAAAATCTCGAGTCGCATCCGTCTCAACTTCTTTCTCAGTTTATCTGCCGATGTAAGATTGCACTAACGCGACAAGCACCTCCCACGAAAACTGTCAAATTAATTAAACTTAGATAGGTTATTTTCATTATTATCCTATGAGAAATATTGCTAACGGAATCGATAGTACTGACTGCCAAATACTTCTGATTACCAAAATACTGAAGCGAAATGCTTTTCCAATTAGAAAATCGGTAAAAATTATTTTTTTAGGATAACACGTACATGCTGGTGCCCACAACATGCTGGGTAGCCCAATGGGATAGTCGTAGGATTCCAAAAATCGTAATGCTGATTTTGCGAGTTCGAGTCACGCTTGGAGGCTAGCTTTTTTCACTTTTTAATTCCAATTATTTATTAGTATTAGTTTGGAATTAATTCCTTCATTTTGGCAGGCTGTAAAATTCATCATTTTAGCTCACAAAAGTAAAATATCTACGATATTAATTTGCTGCTACAATTATGACAGCAATATATTTTTGGTCCCATTGATAAAATTAATAAAAATGTTTTCTGAAAAATAAATTCTACTTTCAGCACTTAAAAATTTACGAGAAAAATTATGATGTTTTACCATCAAAAATAGAAGTACCCTTACAATTCATCAAAATATTGAGAAAAGTTTAGTATAATTATTACATCACCATTCCAAATACAAAATGTCTTAATATGTATTTTATTAAAAATAATATTATTCTAGATGCTTTTGTCACCCGTGACCCCAGGCCACAGACCTGGACCCCCGGTAGGGCTAGAAATGGGAAAGAAAATCGCGACAGCGATTTTCTCCCATTTCTAGTATACTGTATAAATAGCTAACAATCTACTGTTCACTTTAATTAGTAAGGTTTTCCTGGTTTCCCTTATTATCGTACTAAAATCTATAAGATCTTAGGTAGGTAAGTCATTCCTGGGCGCACTCGCGGCCCGCAAAACGCAAAATAATAATATGCCGTTCCCATTCCTACCAATGCAATCAAAATCGGTCGTCGAATTCGGGCTTTTATCGACAGAAGTCGATACTAGAATATCCAGACGATATTTAATTAAAACACACGTAGGTATTTATAGATTCTTTGAGAATCCAACACACCCATTACAAATGAAGTTCCAGTCGCCATCTGGATACCCACTTTTGGTGAAGACCGATCCACAGCCTTCTGTACTAAAGAAGGCTGTGACCGATCTCGCTCGAAGACTAATTTAGTTAAACCGTAAAAAGCCTCCGATAACTGAGAACGGGCAGAGGGGGAAGAAGAGGACAACCAGCTATTCATTTGTAGTATCGATTTCTTTATTTGCCGAGCTCCAATGCAATTTATCTTTTTTCTCTTGTTGCTTGCCCTCCCCTTTGTAATATACTTATGTATTTTATTGTCTCAATCACGAAATGTCCTTAAATTTGCTCTATTTAGACAAGGGAATTTGAGTAAATAAGCATATAAAAAATATCTATGATTCGTTTGAGGCTAAGGACAACTAACATTTTGCAGAGCACACATATATGCATATATACAGGGTGTCCACCTAGTGCGCGGAAGTCCAATATCTGGGTTAATAAAAGAGATAACTTAATTTTTTTTTCTACAGGGTTGTCTAATATCCCGAGCTGCACAAAATGAAAATATATTTACATATTCAGGGTGTTCAGTTTTTCCTGGACAGGTACCAACTTCATTTTTTTAAATGGAAACCTATATTTTTTATGGCATTATCGAATTCTACGTAAAAAATTAGTGGGACTTTGTGCATAACACTGCTATTGAAATATTGATAGTTTTCGAGATATTTGACTTTTAATTTTTTTTTCTTATGTTTCGTCACTTCTAATAGTTGACATAATTATGGTTGTATGACAGCTAGAAATTATTTTTTTTTCAGAAACTGTAGAGTGAAGATGGCTCTTTTGAAAAACGTATCAAAAGTTGACCTGCGATATACAGGGGGCAACAGAAATCGTGCCAAACCTGATGGTTTAAAATTTAAAAAATCTCGACTTTTTTAAATGGAACACCCTGTGTTTTATGATTTCATTAGATGCCTTTCTGTAGACTCTACAATTTTATAATAGCTTTCCCTATACCTAAGTTGCGTAGTTTTTGCAAAAAACCCACTTTTATGAAAAATACCCGATTTGCGCACTCCTTTGACGGAAAAAATATTGTAAGGCTATTTATTTTTATAAAATGTATTAGTTTACACTTCTTAAAATAAAAATAACTGAAAAATTTAGATAATTTCAGTTTAATAACCAAGTCTTTATGGAAAGTTACCATTTATTTGTAAATAAAAGTAAAAAATCATAAAAGCTCTACATGTAATTTTTAAGAATTAGCAAAACTGGCGTATGCTTTAGAAGAAGTTCATGGGAATTATTTGCTAGCAGCACGTATTTATAGAGATTCCCACGTGTTGACTGTTTTGAAAATGTGAAAGAAAGATTTGAAAGAACAGCAAATGGGAATTATGAGAAAACTAAGTACCAGGAGACATGGGAGTAACAACGATAATATTTAGTTTAATGTTGTGGTTTCTGCTGTTGATAATTCCCATGAACTTCTTCTAAAGCATACGCCAGTTTTGCTAATTCTTAATTACATGTAGAGCTTTTATGATTTTTTACTTTTATTTACAAATAAATGGTAACTTTCCATAAAGACTTGTTGATTAAACTGAAATTATCTAAATTTTTCAGTTATTTTTATTTTAAGAAGTGTAAACTAATACATTTTATAAAAATAAATAGCCTTACAATATTTTTTCCGTCAAAGGAGTGCGCAAATCGGGTATTTTTCATAAAAGTGGGTTTTTTGCAAAAACTACGCAACTTAGGTATAGGGAAAGCTATTATAAAATTGTAGAGTCTACAGAAAGGCATCTAATGAAATCATAAAACACAGGGTGTTCCATTTGAAAAAGTCGAGATTTTTTAAATTTTAAACCATCAGGTTTGGCACGATTTCTGTTGCCCCCTGTATATCGCAGGTCAACTTTTGATACGTTTTTCGAAAGAGCCATCTTCACTCTACAGTTTCTGAAAAAAAATAATTTCTAGCTGTCATACAACCATAATTATGTCAACTATTAGAAGTGACGAAACATAAGAAAAAAAAATTAAAAGTCAAATATCTCGAAAACTATCAATATTTCAATAGCAGTGTTATGCACAAAGTCCCACTAATTTTTTACGTAGAATTCGATAATGCCATAAAAAATATAGGTTTCCATTTAAAAAAATGAAGTTGGTACCTATCCAGGAAAAACTGAACACCCTGAATATGTAAATATATTTTCATTTTGTGCAGCTCGGGATATTAGACAACCCTGTAGAAAAAAAAATTAAGTTATCTCTTTTATTAACCCAGATATTGGACTTACGCGCACTAGGTGGACACCCTGTATAGGTACCCCCTTTTAAAGTTCATAAAGATGCAATAAGTAATACGAAAAAATTGCAACCAAATTAGATACAATAAAATTAATTACTTACTTCTACCAAAGGTTACACTTACACTTACAACAGAATAAATACACTTCCACTTACAAAATGAAAATGTTAATAAATTATATATTTTTTAAGTCGCTGTGTTTTTGAAGAAAAAAAAAGATTCTTGTTAATTATTGTCCAATATGGAAGTAGGTAGCTGGTAGCTTATAAAGTTGTCATGTAATACAGATAGAACATTGCAAATATCCGTGATAAACTCTGCACTCCACTCAGTGGCGTGGCGTCTTATTATGGTAGGTATACTTCAAAACGATATTTTAAAATCGTTCTAGCTAGTAATAAAGCCCTAATTCTTTACTCCTTAGCTTTTAACTGAGGTTTTAAATTTCACATTCATAATTCGAATGATAAATTTTACACGTTATATTTTGTTATTGCAATCTGTTATATTGTTATTATTTAAATACTATAGGTATTGCTAAATTGCTGTATAAAAAATATTTAAACAAGGTATAAGAAATTAAAGACCAAGGATACTACGAAGTCGTGGAGTGTGGAAAATGGAACAAAAACAGTTAGTTGCTCAACAAGTAAACATATTCAAGTTATCTAAGGGGCAAGTTGAACTAAATCATTAAAATAACCAAGTACTTAATTAAAACTAAAAACACTTTTCCAGTTGTCTTCTTTATATCTTAAGAAGTACCTAGAAAAGTGTTCGACTTACTAATTTATACAAGACATTATTAATTCACGTTAGTTATATTATCGGTTAAGTTGGTGAGGTTATTGGTGTATAAATGGCTCCAAAACACCTGTGGGGGTTGGGGCCGGAGTGTACAGTTGCAACCCAACGGTAAAAATATCTCAAACCTTTATAGCTAAGCAAATATATTTCGGGTAAAAATGTATGTCATCAAATTGAGTGTGGAGAGGCTGGAACAAAACCATCTTACAGGTAAATCGATAAAAATCTTCTCGAAAACACGAGGCTCTTAAAGCTCTTGGTTCTAACTGCTGTAACTCGAAACAGTATGGAGATGTCCGAAGATGCTTACTCAGTTGGACAGCAAAAATTGAGCAATTCTGATCTGGTTTGGTCGAGTCTGGTCATGAAGTTGATACTTCAAATGCACATGAGCTGTCACTAAATGGTGAGCAATTCATACATACCTACATTATACACTGCGCTATAAAATGCATATTCACTAGTTAGATAGTCCAAGCTGATAGTTGCAATTTGCAAAACATTGTGCCGCAATGTTTTCCGTCTCCGGAAGGGGTCAGTTTGTTCGTGGCTGTTGCACGCAAGGGCTACGGTAATCTGAAGACGTTCCTTCATATGTAAAAACCTATGTACACAGTACAACATAGTGGCATACTTGACATGTTTTATTGTTAAATCTTCAAAACTTAAAAAATATGGATACTTTATTTGACGATGTCGGTTGAATTCTCCGCACCAGTGGCGTATTTTCCAGTTCTAATTACGATACATTTAAAACATTGAAAAAATCGTGGGTACTTTATTTGACGATATCTGTTGAATTTTCTGGTATGAATGTCTTCGGTCTTCAGTACGTGTTCCTAGTCTCGTTTATACCAGAAATTCAACCGACATCATCAAATAAAGTACTATCCACGATTTTTTCAATATTTTTAAGGGTTCGTAATAAAGAGAAAATATAAAATACGCCACTGGTAGGGGGAGTACAAATGTTTTTGCGTATGAAGCGTTTTCAGTAAGTGTGTTCCTAGTCTCGTTCATACTAGAAAATTCAACCAACATCGTCAAATAAAATATCCAGAGTTTTTTCAATGTTTGTAAGGGTTCGCAAAAAATATTAAAATACGCCACTGCTACGGGGGTTCAAATAAAACGGCTTCAGTACGTAGGTATTCCTAGTCTCCTCTGAGCTGGAAAATTTAACCGGCATCGTCAAAAAAAGTATCCACATTTTTTAAGTTTTGAAGGTTTAACAATAAAACATGTCAAGTTATACGCCACTATTACTGTTTACATAGGTTTTTACATATTAAGGAACGTCTTCAGATTACCGTTGCCCTAGGGTGGCTAGAGCAACAGACACGAACAGATTGACCCCTTTTTGAGCCTGGAAACATTGCGGCGTTGCCACATTGCAAAACCGTTGCTGGAAAACCGTGGCCAGCTTCACACTGGTTTTGATGGAATTATTCTTTTTTTATTGTTTTCGTTTTCCTCCCACATGGAAGCATGAACAAGTGATCATATTTGAATTATTTTTTTAGAAATACCTATAGATGTGTAAGAAGTAAACGAAAGAAATACTAAATAGGAATGAATATATCAACGGTAGGTAGGTGTATTATCAAGATTATTAGTTTCAATATTATAAAGTTGTGAAACGAACTCGCAAATAGGTATGTAGGTATCTAGATCCGTCTTCTTAGTCACTCTTCTATTAAAACTGTTACTTAGTTATTAAAATTAACGAGCATTTAACCCCAATAGTGTAAAAAGAAATACATGACAAATTATGCGAAAATTACCGAGATTATTATCCTGTTCTACACCGTCTGTTAGTTATCTGCATTCGAGTCTGCATTCTTTAAAAATTAAACCTACCCTATTATAGAACTCATCAATTAAGTACCATTTCCCAGGGAAATTCGTTTCGACATTAATATAATTTATTTTATATATATATTTATATTTTATTAACACCTATTAGGTATAGGTGCTATATTATTTTTTTAAATTGCAGGCGGTCTTTCAGTATTGGTTCTATTTTTTTGACAGTTAAATTAGGTACCTATTGTATAAGAAATTCGCAAGTCAAAAATATACCTCCCCTTTTTCCTAGGAATTTAAGTTTTTATTAAATACTTTTTAAGTAGCTCTGTTTTATAGGTAAGTACATGTTTCTTCAAAAATAGATATAGGTATTGATATAAGCTTACCTAGCTAAAACCGAAATTTAAACCGAAATGCTACTAAGTAGGTAGGAGGTTACACGAACTAAAAATACACAACAGCACAAAATTTTTTTTATATCTAGATGGGATTTACTTCAGCATTTACTTACCTACCTGACCATTTTCGTGGTATAATTTCTCTATCTTCTAACCAGTTAATTGTTACTTATTAAGCCAAGCATTAAATTGTTTATACCCACTCATTCGATTTCATTTTTTAGCCGTCCACGGAAACTTCACGAAGGTATCTATAAAAACAACGGTTTTGCTATACCTAGTTCTTGGTAAACGCACCATAGAAAACGATATTCAGCGTTCAAGTACATGTGACTACTTAAATAACGAAGTAGTGAAATCATTTAAACTGTCCCATCTATCATCATAAAAACTAATAATAGCTTTAGATGCTCGATTCAATGGCATATATACCTACCTACCAATAGGATCTAATAATAAAATCGATAATAAATTGTAAGGTACCTATTTATACATAGACAATCTTTACAATAGTTACCAATTATGATTAAGTAATTAAAACAATGTTTTGCGTAGTCCATTTCGTATATTACCAATTTAGACTAAACATTAAAGTTTTTCCCATTGCATTAATGCTGTTACATAGGTAGGTACCCAGGTAGGTATAAAATTATATGCTGATGCTTATCAATCAACATAATATTTTGGTTAGTCAATGTTGATAGTTGATAAATACCTATAAAAATCCATTTGTGTAAGAAAAGTTTTTTATTTGCACGATTACAAGTGACACAATTTGGGTCAACGCTTGGATGAGAACGTTCTTAAAAACATTTAATTAAAATGGTTTCTTTACGGTAACATCCTTAAAATCGACAAAAGCTACGGATCGTTGGGAATGTTGCTTTGTATTAAATGAAATATACCGCTATGTAAACGTATGCAGCTGTGCCTGCGATATCACTTTAATAAGGCTTTGTCAGTTCCGTTGGGAATAGCTCCACATACTTTTTAAATAGAAATAGGTAATCGATGAACTATTTAAAGATCGTTTTCTAATTTTAAATTATTTTTAAGTTTTAGTAATTACTACTCCCGCCGCTATAATGCAGCTTTCAGCTTATTAAAATAATGTGGATTATTTAAGAAGGTAGGTATACCTAGGTAGAGTAGCTACCTAAGTATTTATTAATTTTATAATGATGCAGCTATTTTGAATAAATTTATTAATGATAGAATTGTTATGATAAACAAACAAATGATTGTAATATGCGCGTGCTTACGTACTAAATGAAATATGAACCTACATCATTATGATTTCTATTTTAATGCATACCTGCTTGAAAGGTGTTATTATTTTACAAATTAGGTATGTTAAGCTTATCATCTAGGTATTGTGACAGGAGTTTAAAACTATGAATCAAGAAATTAAAAAATTAAGAAACTTACTTGGCGGAGATGTAGGTAGTTATCCAATACAGTCACCAATGTATCAAGTTTTGAAAACAACTCACACTCACAAAAATGTAACACAAAAACAATTAAAACTATAATCGTAATTTAAATTAGTGGTACGTTAAGTACACGTGAGTCAGTTGATAGTACGCACTTCAGACACTCACTGTGATTGTTTATTCATGATTTGCACTAATTATTCACACGATTTTAGCGATTTTGGGGGTGTTTTGAGGACAAGAGCGCTTCGCCGTCACAAGATGGCCGGACCTAGGCTTGGTGTCAGTCCGATTGCTTTGCCAACCCCCCTCCCGCTGTGCACGGAACCCCCCGTAAACGTCCAAAGGCTTTCATTCTCGCTTCTCCTGCCTCTCTCTCCGTCGCACATTGTACGTGCAGTTACATCGCGGCCGGATGCACACTGTAAAAATTACGTTGATTACTCATTTCGGTGTGTTTTTATCGGCCGTGTTTGGGGAGTGCTCTCGCTGTGTTTTGCCGTCTTAGCGATTCGGATTTGACTCTTTCTTCTGTAAGTAAATCAATGACTTGTGTACATTACCTACTATTAATTCGTCTATACATTCGGCCTAAATAATAAAGATGCTGGTTCCTATTATACGTAAATATTAGGTATTTTATTCTATTATTGATATACTAATGTGCCAGATGAGATGAGAGCAAACATCATTTTACTTATCTAGGTATGTAGGTATCGTAGAGCTTAGACAGATAGTAACTTTTATTTAAAATTTAAATAGGTACCTACCTAATTTTATAAATTATTAAATTAATTATAATAATAATGTCTATTTATAAATATCCCTAAAGTAAGTAGGTACCTACCTATTAGGTATGTAATGTAGCACCTAGGTAGCTATATCTACGTTATGTATACGGAGTGCCTATTAGAATCTACGTAGTCTACCTAATAAACTGTCTTATATAAATATCTACATAGGTAGGTATGATGCACTTCAATGAACATGTATTTAGAAAAATTCAAATACCTAGGTAGATAGGCTGCTACGTAACACCTACCTAGGTAACTGTTTTCAGTTAGGTACCCATGTCCTTTGCTGAAGTACCTACGACCCGTCATTACTTCTATCACAGACAATAATTAGTTTCTCTTTACTTATAACCCTGAGAGAATTGAAGAATTTCTCGAATAGTGTGGAGGGAGGGGCGGTTTATTAAAGGACGTACATTTACTGATTGTTTATATACCTATCACAGGCAATAAGTGCATGAATATCTTATTTTAGATTGTTTTTAAGAAATCACCAGTTTAAACTTTGGTCGATTGATTATAATTATAACAATGATATCTCGAAAGAAATAGATAGGTACTAAATGTTGCAAATTACATTGCTTTCTTAATCGTATTAGCATTAATTGAAAAATAAGCAAGACGCGCGCGCAAAGTGATGTAGGTGGGTTACCATAAAGTTTTGTCTGAGTCTAGCTAGGTATCTACGTAATGTTCCAAAAGCGAGAACGGTTTTCTGTAGATTTGGCGTGCCTGCGGTGCCTGATCTCGAACGTCGGCTTGCAACAAATCAAATCTCGAATCTCGGACAATCTGTTTGAATAAAAACGGGCCCACTTTTGGAACATTATATGGCGCCCTTTTGGTTCACATTAAAAAATATTGTTGCGGTGTATTGTAGATATCTCTCTTGTAGGTATTATATAAAAGGAAATAGTATCTACCTGTTTACCTATTACCAGTGACATTCTTTCTATACTCACTGCTATTACCGAGGCTATTACTCTGTTAGACTTACCAACTACCTATCCTGGAATACCTACCTAGTAGTTAAATATAGGGGTTGGTTTCATCCCTTCACTTTGAGTTTTGAATAACAGTAAATAATATAGATTAAGTAAGGTTTATTATACCTATGAATTAATAAAAATAATAAAACTCAACTCAGTGGAATCGAAATATTTTGATGGACTGAGATATATTTTTTTAACAAAAAAGGCAAATCTTAGTATTATCCACCGCTGCCTAACATAATCTATAATGTACCTAGGAGGTGCTGCTATTATCGGAGAAATTCAGAAGCCGAAAATCTCGGTTCCAGTCAGTTCCCCGTTTTATTAAATCCGTCGGTCAATGGTAATGGATAATAGATAAGTTAAATATGGGTAGATAATAAATACCCAATATATAAAATATGCCTTATTTTATTAGGTATTTCATAGGCAGGGTAGGTACCTACCTTACTACCTATTATACCTACCTACATCAATAATTATTGACGTAAATAAATTATTATTAATAAATTACTTTTTTATGGGCTAGTTTTGTTTAGTAATGTTTCTTTTTTTAATTTATAAAATAGGCCTGAAGAAATTAAAATAAAATCCCGTCTAATAAAAAAAGGTACCTATAATTTTGAACGTAGCCTGGATACACCTACATACACCTAGGTATCTAACACAAAGAAAAACAATGAAATACCTAGGTACCTGAAGAATACAAAAACAGTTAAGAAGACACGGTCAGATGTCAGATGACATTACCTATTTCATACCTACCCACCTATAGGTACCTATTTAATTAGATGGAGATTCTACTTACTAGGTATTTCTACCTAGTAGGTATACCTACTTCGCTATTAGGTATCCTGGCCTAAAATGAAATAATAATGACAATAAAAATGACGGTATTTGTGCCGAGGAGGCACTAATTTTCCCTAATTGTTTCGAAAATGGCAGCGCATCTACGACGGCGACACACCGCCACAACGGGCCGCGTCGGCAAATCAATTAAATGTAATAAAACAATGAAAACCGAACGTTTGGCAGCGTGAATCTGGCTTGGCGCGTCCCGCACCCCTCTCAGGGCTCGGGCCGGTCGCTCAAACAACTGTCGTGTACTAAACCGCTCGACTCCACTATCCGCTATCCGCGATATTACGCTAGCATCACATGAAATGGAAGCATCCTGAGTCGATACTCGCCCGCCCATCGCCCAGAGGCCGCGTCGTCGGCCCTGTTCCCCAGAAAACAGCCAGAATCGCCGAAATGCATCCTTGCAAAAGCTTTAAAATTAATTTGTACACCTGAGGCAATTCTAATCTTGGGAGGCTTTGCCAGACCAAGCCATCCCGTTTGTCGTTAGTTCCTGGTTCGGGCATTGAATATAGACATATTACCCACGAATCCGTACGGAAATTCACCGTAGATTACGAATAAACAGGCGGCAGATCAATATCTGTAACCAATCGTGAGTTACAGCCTAAAACATAAAGAGACGGTGCGAGGGTCCCGTTCTCACGGCGCAGAGGCCGCAATCAACCTACAAAAATGCCGCTTTCCCAGAGAATTATACATGTATCGCACACGAACCAACGGTAGAATTTTCCGGGCAGTCTGGAGAAGGCAGTCCGGGATCTCTATCTGGAAAAGGGAAAGAGTTAAGGGCCAAAATTGGAATCTAAATTTTATTAAATAGGAATAACGTATTGATAACGGATATAATCGAGGTTTAATGGTCCGAAAACGTTTAGAATACATATTTTAGTTACCTATACCTTTGACTTGTTTTTTAGCCAACTAAATTTCTTAATTAGGTATGCCTTTGTGTAAATACAAAATTACAATGGTAGGTAGGTATCTACTTAGTTACCTAGAAATGAAAGCTTAGAAAAACAACTATATGTAATTATAAATGAAAATGAAGTGATACCTAGGTACTCTACTTGAAACTTGACCTGTGGTCTAGCAGATTATGGGTCTGTGGTCGGTGTTATAGGTATTAGACTACCGAACCAAGCGAATTTGGTACAGATCTAATTGTTTACCTCGTTTCTTAGGAAAGTCCCTAAGTGCTACCATGTTCTGACACTATAATGTTCATTTAAGTAGGTGTATCACTATTCGACTATTCTCACAATTCATAAAAGTCAATTTACCTTTAAAACAATTAACTAATTGACTCCTGAAGTGCTGCCAATGCCAGTAAATGTGCTGATGCGGGCAATATAAGAATTTAAGAAGAAGGTAGTACGATTTAGCCGACAACGCTTGAACCTCCATACATTATTATTATGTAGGTAATTATAATAACTAATATACAGTGTGTCCAAGATAAAGATGGGATAGCATTGGGATCTTGGAAACGGTAAGAGCTAAACTCAGGAGGCTTTTCCTCTTAATTAATTTTTAATGGTGGCAACAACAAGCTAAAAACGTAATTAAACTATTACTTGTGATACATCATTGAATTGAGAATAAAAAATGGTATCAAAATTTCTATTTAAAAATACAGGGCCGTATTAAAAAAAAAAAAAAGAAGTTGATGATGGTTTCTCGGAAACGAAACGTCGGACAAAAACTTGAAGAATGCCATCTTGTTAAGCTCAAAAAGTGACAATGGAAAAGTATTTTTTATTTTTTGATAGCTGTTAAAATAACGCCAGAAATACATAAATAAAAACAAATATCGCAAAAACAAATGTTTTTCCAAATATTTCGAAATAAAAAAAGATAACTTATTTTTGCAATGTCCATGTAAAAGGTATTCAACCTGCTCAACTTTTTCATAATTTAACCAACTTTGTATCTCTTACCGTTTCCAAGATCCCAATGCTATCCCATCTTTATCTTGGACACACTGTATACTTATTGGGCAGTGAGGCAGCTAGGAGGGTTGCAAAAGTGGCAATTCATTAATTAAATAATTTAAGGTACTATTAAAATGTATAAATGTTGGACTTCTTGGATAAAGGTGGCCATACTTTGAGTTTGATTATCACCATTCGGGTAGCGACATATTAAAATCCGCGCCATAACAGAAGTCGTATCTTTGGAATGTAACACAGTCCACATTTTGACTATTCGCTATTTATTCACTATTTTGACTATATTTATTCACTAGCATTAGAACAAGAAGACATCCAGGGGAAAGAAACGGGTAGTCATTTAGGACAGGAGACAGTTATGGAAAAAAAACGAAAACAAAGACAATAATACGAAATCATAAGTAATTCCTTTTGACTTGCCTCAACATACCCAAGTAGGTATGTTTTGTTTCATTAGAAATATGAAAGTGCATACCAAGTTCAGCATATAGGGCATCCTAAAAGGAGTTAATCCATGATTATTAATCAGTAAACTATACAAAAACAAAAAGGTTCACTAATTGAAAATGGCCACTAACCAATACATTTTTAATAAATAAAAATACCAAATATCATTTTTATTCCTTCCAAATTTCAACTTTTTGTAAAAGAAAGGAACCATGTTTTTCATAATATACCTTTATTATATTATGAAATTCCCTATAATATATATTATTATACTGGGTGTCCCATCGAAAAGTATCACATTTCGTCGCCTTATATCTCGAAAACTAAAAGAGATATCGGGATGCGGGTTGGACAGAACGACTTAGGATTTTTGTAAGTTTTTTTGGCACTGTTGCCAAATCTACAAATATATTAGTAAATTTTTTATTGAATACGCTTCTTTTTGCAGTAAAATTAGTTGCTTATATTAAATGGAACACCCTGTGTATTTTGCCATAATCAGAAAGCCTAATCACTCTACTTTTCAAAAAGGTATGCATTGTTTATATTATCTTGAGAATTGGAGCCACAAAATTAAATTTGTTAGAAGTACTCTTATTTGGGTTATTACAAATGAAAAACCTCCTTCTTTGTAAAGTTTTTTTAAAGTTTTTGTACACTTATTTTAAATAAAATACCCTATATATTTTATCATTTTAAAATCTCTGATCAATCTGGATGTGGAACTTGCCTCCATTTGCTTTTTAAATGAAAACAGATAGGGAGAAAAGAATAATTCTTTAATAATCGGTAGGAACGATTTTTGTTAACAATAACAACACAGCACAATGACAGTAATAAAAATAACAGATAAAATAATCAAAATAACTGTATAAATAAAAAGTACTTGAATAAGTTAGAAAACAATTTGTTTTAACTGCCCACCATTTACTTCAATATACATTTGTGCATCCTTAGTAGTAAATGATCAAAAGTGTGTGATCCTTCTAATGTGAACATTTTTATATCAATACTTCAAATATCTTACACAACTGACAATACAGTTTATTATTGTACTTTTGTTTTTCATGGCTATTGTCAAAACGAAGGCTAGTTTCACAAACTATTCAAGTAAGAGGTGCTCCCATTCAACTGCATTTTGTGGCTCCAATTGTCAAGATAATGTAAACAATGTATATCTTTTTGAAAAGTAAACTGATTAGGCTTCCTGATTATGGCAAAATATACAGGGTGTTCCACTTAATATAAGCAAGTAATTTTACTCCAAAGAGGGGCGTATTCAATAAAAAATTTATCAATATATTTGGAGATTTGGCAACAGTGCCAAAAAAAACGTACAAAAATCTTAAGTCGTTCTGTCCAAACCGCATCCCGATATCTCTTTTAGTTTTCTAGATATAAGGCGGCGAAATGTGATACTTTTCGATGGGACACCCCGTATTATATTATGATAATATACCTTATATTATCGAATGATATTTAAAAAAATAATACTGCAAAACGTTGCTAACTCAACGTATGAATACATTCCTCCTTGGTTTAACACAGATTGTTTTTCTTCTCCTTGGTGATGATAATGAAACGTATTGAAAATTTCTGTATCATCTCCTACCACTGGTTCAGTTAAATGAACTTTAAAGAATAACTGAAAACAGTTGTTGTGCTCATAACAGTATTTACCGAAGACATTCTGAGGCCTACCGTACTCCTAGAGATTGATCTGCCATATCGGATCACCGTGTACCACAGGTACCACACCAGAGTTGAATTAACCAACATAAACTTATCCGGATGTGAACTCAACCGCTGGTCATTAATGGTTTCATATCTTCTGAAAGGCACTACACAAAATTAATAAACCCTTACTTTCTGGTTTTGTAAGCTGAGAATATAGGTATGGGAAATCAAAAATCAATATTTATATAATGCTCTTGTTTGATTTTTGTAAATTATGTTGTAGGAATAGGATCGAAATTTTGAATGTAAAAACCAACCCGGAGATGTTGTTTTCAGAAATAATTGCTTCTTTCATTACCATATTTGCTATTTTCCTTTCCTTTTCTAAAAGCTTGTCTCAATAAATTTAATAAAACATCCTAAATAATGTATTCATTCCCACTTTCGATAAAGTGTTTTCTCACAAATATCGATATATCACAGGTTATATTGACCAAAAGTGATCAAGAAATGGAACTTAGTAGCTTAGCTATCAAAATTTGCCAAGCTATGTGAGACTAGTGCATATGAATAACCTAGCAAATTACAATGAAAAATAATTACGGTTTTAGTAGGCTTCAATCATGTAAATTTGGTGCTCTGAAGTGAAAACCATAATTCAAAAAATATACAGCAAGAAAATGTAACCAAAACTGCTTGGACAAATTATGACGATTAAAAAAATATTGGAATGATTCCTACCCAGGATATTAGCTCAAAGCTCAACAACTATTATAATAACCATTGCCCACATTTGGCCAAAATAATGGTAGATATCTGTGTAGATTATTAATTAGGGTTAGATGGGTCTAACCATGCGATAGTTAGTAGATGGTTAGTTGCTACCCTAGGGTGATTATGAGTTCTTTGTCTGTCACATTAATCTTACGGCACACAAATTTGGACATTTCTGTTCAAATTTTTATTTTATACAAATACGTGAAAATATACAGGGTTCTATTTCAAACACGAAATTTCATGTCTTCTTACGGCGGAACTGGAACCACATATTATTTATAATTACAAGGGTAAACCTAAAAGGTACCCCTTTGTACTCTTAGCGACTAGTATGGGACATCCTATACAGCTTGCACCAGTTAGTTCCTTTGTCAATAACGTCGCAACATTTGCTCATCTGAAATGCAACCAACTAAAGTGAACTAAACAAAGCAAACGGCAACGTCCCGCGCGAAACAGGCCGTACGGAAATTCACTGTAGATTCCATTGCAGCTGGAATCAAATCAATATCTTGTACGGTTTCGGCGTAACGACAAAAAAGATGCAGCGGAGCCCTTCTCTTGTATATCGTCGAGTTAAATTTCTGTGCTAGCTGCGGGGAGGCTTAAACAAGTTATTTTAATGGCTCTGAAAGTCCAACATTACCATTCTAGGACAGACGATTCTCGATTATCTCGATCTCTGAATAGTAGTTTTAAGGACATAACCGGGAAATACGCCCGCCCGACTAGGTTTGTATTTATAACTATATTCTGTAAGCGCATGGACATTTCTTATTTGTAATATTATTAATAAATTGATCTAAGGGTTCCACGTGGTAATTTGGAATTATCTTTAGGTACTGTACATTTCTGCGTCAGGGTTCATATTTCTGAGAAAAAAGTATTTTATTTCATACTATATCGTAAAACACACTTTTACATTCTTGATTTTAATCCGGGAAATACCTTTTTACGGTATTGAATACCTAGCGTAATGAAATTTTACCGGACTGTAAAAACCATCATCATGCACATCTTCATTCCGATATTACCGTTGCTATCCAATTTCCACTGATAAAAAAGCTTGGTATTCTTTGTCCTAACGAGATGACGATTTTTTGGGTATCAGGCGTCAGTCCGAGTGCGAAATAAAAAAGTTAACTCATAGTTTCTTTCTTTTTGGATTACACCACCTGTAAAGTAGCAAAATGCTAAAAATCAGAAGCATACAAATTAAATTAAAAAATGTCAATCTGACAAAAAGTACTTCTTTTCATATAAAGAGTTTTTATCATAAAAACATTCTACCGACGAAGAATTAAGGATCAACTCGAAACGTATAGAAGAAAACTAGTTAGGTGTTTAATTTTTTTAAATTATTATTATAATAACTATTTTATTTAGACATATTTTTAAAATATGATATATTATAGAATTTAGTATAAAACTGAAAAACCACGGATGAAATTTAATTAATATATCAAATATTATTTTATCACACATTATACAGTGGCTTTTTGGGGCAAACTTTAGAAGTTTGCCTTGGTACTACACGTTGAATATTTAATTTGTATGTTTCTGGTTTTCTGCTTTTTGTTATTTTACAGGTGGTGTAATCCCAAAAGAAACAAACTATGAATTATGAAAATGCACCACAAATAAGTTACAGACATTATCTAAAAGAAGTTAACTATTGCAACTCGGTCGGGTGTTGACGAATCCCGAGTTCGCGTTGTGTCGATTGCGTAATTAAGGGGGAGGGGTCCCGAGAAGATTTCTCCACAAGGGGCCAAAAATTCTAGTTACGCCACTGTTCTTGATCCATTTTACAGTTAATAACGTGATGACAGTTAGTGTCAGAATAAGAAATACGAAAAATTGCTCGGGAATCTAGGGAAACTATTTCACAGCTAAGCATGCATTCAATTCAAATTCCAAAAACACTCATCGCACATAAAATTATTCTTTACTTACTCGAGTTTCTTGTTGTTTTTAAAAAGTATGAAATAAAATGTACGTCATACGTGTCCGTTAAAACTTTTTCCAGTACTCCTTTCGAAATATTATCAAGCCACGTCCCTGATCGAATTAAGAAGTTTTTACTAATTATTAGTTTTCATTTACACAAACCACCCGCCCACTCTTATTCAGTTCAGTAAACTTTATGGGTTTGTTAACATTTTGCCCATATAGTAGTATTAATGCCATCTTAGGAATCTACCTACAGCTACTTAAGTAAGTAGAGGCTATATTAGAAAACCAGTCTAGAAGAATGAGAAATTAGAATTTATATACCTAATTGGACAACTGTAATTAAAGCAACAATATATCGAAGTAAATCCTGCTTATTCTATAGCGATTGTTGAAAAAACAAATAAAACCGAATATTTTTTTCACTGACGTAATTTTCCATATAAAACCAAAACACTATACTGCAGTCGACGCGCATTTCTACAACCCAGTTGGCATTATCTGAACATGATTAAAACTGATAAAACAGTTTTAGGCTGTCATCGAGAAGTCGCTAGTTTAACATTTAAATTATTTTGCATGCCTCAGTTTTTGAGTTTATTTGGAGATGCCGAAAACAACTACTCCACGGGCAATATGCCTTATCTATCTGTCAATTTGACAATAATTGTCAGACGGATAGTAGCAAAGATCCAAAGAGGGCATTACGGTGTGTTTCTCACCACTACTAGTTTTGAGTTTATTTAGTACTTATTTGTCATTTATTATCGTTTGCTTAAGTTATGGTTCTTATCGTTCAGTTCTTATCGTTTATTTGTAACCATTTATTGATTATTGTATTTATTTGTTTATTTATTTTTCGTGATTTTAGATTTAGAATGCGTAGGTACTGAAGAACGTGATTTTGCTGTTAGAAATTAATTGAAAGCCAACCCATTCCCCCGATTTATCACCTATAGATATATGTTTTTGTGAATGCAAACCTCATAAGGGGCCTACAGTCGCACGTACACATCTCTCCGTGTGTAGGCAAAACGCATTTACGTATTGGGGATAATATCAGTGCGGTTCGTGTTAACCATAACCTCCATCTGTTAACTGTGTTTTCTGTTAGCTGTGGTTCTAATCGAAGTTCTTCCAGTAGATTTATACGTGAAAATCGATCACGCTGCAACAACCATTTCTTTACCCATTTACTCCGTGGCTTTTGTTTATTTGTTTTTTTGTTTATTTGTTAATAATATTTGTTTCTTTTTTGTTATGCACACACACGCCACTGCTAATAAATTTAATTCACTATTACTCTCTGTCCCCATTTTGATTAGCAAATTGGATATAAAATTATCTTCCGTGTGTAGGCAATTCCTTTAAAACGTATATGTACGCGCAGACTTGTACGCGCGTTCATATCTCGAGGAATGTTTGTGTGTCTGTAGGCCCCTTTAGATTACATTACATTAAAATTCTTCGGTTAAAACATTTACATATTTAGAGTGAAGACGGTCTTTTCACTCGCTGAATGAGACACAGAAACGTTTGCAACTCTAAAACAGATGACTCGATTTTAATTTTTCAACAACTGGTGTGAAGAGAATTGAAATACCTTTTCAACGATGTGCGACGTGGCCCATTTGGCTATTTAAAAAAAATATGCCGACAACGACTCTGGCGCCATCCATCAGTTGTTAAAATTAGGTTTGCTGGTAAAAAGTAGTATTTTTTATACGATTCATCCTACATTTTGTTTGAGTCGATATCTCAACTCATTATAGATATAAAATAAATGCGCTAACGTCTACGACTGTACAAATTCCCCATACATCTAATAAGCACTACTTTTTTAACTTCCTTTAAAAATCGATTTAGCTTACGGAGTATAATGCAGAGGATGTGGCATATATTAATGAGAGTATAAGGAGTCATTTTGTTTATAACAAACTAGATATAAAGGTGTTTGACACCTAGTAACCTTAGGATACAAAACAATTCAATTCAAGCGTTGATGCGTATCTTATATATTTTTATAGAAAAAAATACCTGCAGTTTATTTGTTAGTAATAACTTATTAATTAGTATTTACATACATTATTCTTTCTTTGTGGGATGAAAGGGAAAGCGGTAGTGTGTCGTTTCAATTATATTTTCTCCAATGGAAAGTACATATTTTACGTTATTTCATTTCGACATACAATAATGCTTTCATAAAGTAATGGATAAATTCGTTATTTTATAAATTCACATTTTCTTTTAAATTGCAAGAACCTGTCGATTTATTTATTTTTTATTTTTGCCTTATTTTCCATACATTTAATTTGTATAGGGTGTGTCAATGAAGTAACGCGTGAAATGAAGCAATGATTAAACTTTAATATTTTAAATAGGACACCCTGTATTTTTTTACATAGTCGGAAAGACCTATTACGAATTTTTATAGATTTCTTTGGTCTATCTCTAATAATAAGGGGGATATGTCCAAAAAAGTGTGCCAAAAGAGCAATGTGCAGAAAAAGAATATCGATTCGTTAGGGAGCGTCTTTTTCCAACATATCGCTCTTATGGTCTACTTTTTTGGACATATCTTCCTTATTATTAGAGATAGACCCATAAAACCTTATATAATCGTAAGTAGGTATTCGTAAAAAAAGTGATTTTCAAATATGTAAAAAAATACAGGGTGTACCATTTAAAGTATTACGAATTTGTCCACGACTTTACAAAAGCACAGTATTTTACGATTCGGACCAATATAGGGTAGCCATAAGATGCTTACATAGGTATTTTTCTTATTTCTAGAGATATAGTATTGATGAAATAAATTACGGTGGGAGGATAAAATAAGGTGACCCTTTAGTCTTCAGTTTCTGAAAACTTTAAAGGAAACTGAAAATAGTTATATTTTTTTATAAAACATGAAGAACGAGATTAAAAAATGGTTGTAGAAATTTTTACATTAAGAAGTTCAATGAACGATATCATTAGAAAATGGTTATGGTTTTGGTTATCAATACGTTGCACAGTGGGTAAAAATAGGCATTTTGCGGAAAAAATTCTGTAAGTATCTGAAAAATGCTTCATCGTTTTAGTTTTATTTGTTTCATAATTGTAATAGAAGTAATAAGTAATTTTAGCACAGGGGCGTAGATACGGGTCTTACCTAGGGGGGCCTATGGCTAGAAACGAAAACTAGGCGGTAATAATAAGTCACTTTAAAAATCGTTAAGTTTTACAATTTCAGTTGGGTTACAACTGAGAATTAAACATACTTGTAAATCCATGAATTCCAAAGAAAACATAAGAGTAAATGTTCCAACTTATTTCTTTTTATTATCTATTACCTGGCATTTTTTAAGGTAAACTCGTGGAAAACCGAAACCCACAAAATAAAACAACGCTTCTAGCGCTTCTACCGGATATTATGTGAACTAAATATTGTGTTCCAACAAGAATAATTCAAATTAGTTTCCAACTGCTGCATGAATCGCATTGCGCATTAAACCAGTGCTACAAACTATCAGAAATTATTGTTGTGTAGGAACAAACCTAATATATTATCTGACAAAAAAATACATTAATTATAATTATAAATAAGATATGAGAATAATTATTATAAAAGTTCAAACTGACCACTTCCAAAAAATAAGCGATTTAGGGACAAATCGCCGATTTTTCGCGAAAATTACAAATTTAAACTATATTTTCACATAGAAGGCCATACAAAACACAAGAATTCTCTAATGACAACCAACCATCGAGTCTTATGGCAATATATTTTAAACGTACCTACCTATTATTAATATTTTTAGTCTTATTAAGTTTAAATCATTATTTATTAATTATTTAGTCACATCGAAAGGATCACCGCCAACTATGTTTTTTTTATCCGCAGATATCCGCAGATGATTTTTGCTTTATTACTTTGGCCAAAGTACAGACTAAAAAAATAAACTGATAAGATGTAGGTACATGTAGCTAGTAGTTAAATTACTTAAAGTTTATGAAAACTTACAAAAAATTATTTCATGTTAATACTTTCTCGATTTAAGGTTTAAAAGTGTGACATAAAATTCAAAGAAACTAATGTTTATAAGAATTAAGGTCCCTCCTTGTTTAGTAAAAGAGTTGGAACCAAGCAAGTTATTTCTTATAACAAAAACTGATAGGTTGAATTTATTCCTATTTTCTATGATTTTTTTAAGTTCGATATTATTTGATTTAAAAAATATATTTCTATGTTATCTGGCATTAAATTCGGACATAGGAGCTGAAACTAATTAAAATAGTTATCTAAGAAGAGAAAAAGAAAAAGAGTTAGCTTATATAATAAAAAAGAAAAATGTACATTTTTTCCTACTATAACCCACTGTGCGTTGCTGACATATTATTCTTAACAATGTAGATGGATTTTTTTACCATATCTCCCCTTATTGTTGTATACGATATTGTTGTAACGATATGTACATCGATATCTACATACAGAGAGGTTAAAATGTTCTCGATCATAGGAGAATAAATACCAGCCCAATTTACAATTTCCCAAATGTGGCATACGTCCTCATGCATGCATGTGATAGAAATTTCAATTTAAAATTAAATCAGATGTGTAAAACCTCAAAACATTCTTAACGGTTCAATTTTCATTACCAATTAAATTTTGTTGTAACACAATGATAGTCTACTTCCATCAATAACATTTTAGTAATTTTATTTAGGAATATGTACATTTTTTAGTTTGAACGAAGAGTGCTAAGTAATACCTTTATTGTGTTTTATGAAACCTACAATAATTCTAAAAACTAGAAGAAGGTAAACAAAGGCGCAAATTCTGCTCGTCCAAAATCTTTTCCTATGATCGAAAACGTATATCGTTGTTTGTGTTTGTGAAAATAAAGCGTGCGTTTGATGTAACTCGTGGGTGAGTAATAAAAAAAGGACTGAGTTCTATTCCATGTTTTGTAGATTTATTTATTTACTCTTTTTACTAAATGGAAGATGGGACAGTGAATTTATGGTAAACCGCCCTACGCCCTGTACATTGGGCACTCTTTGATTTTTTGGTTTAAGGACAAATAATATCAAACGACTGAAAAACAACTGAATCAACTGAATCAACTGAAAATCAACTGAAAAACAAACTGAATAAGTTTTTGAAAGTTTAGTGCCATTTAAATAACCTTTATACCTCTCAAATTAATGAAACGATGCCAATTTGAAAAAATTTAAATCAATTAATTTATAAATTTGGTAAGAAAATTGTTAATTTAAATGCAGCTACTAAATTTAAGCAGCCATTATTAGAATTTTACCGGTTTTTATTATATGCAATCAATGGCAATAAATGCTTGTAATCAATCAATATCAAGTTACAACGTTTAACTTAGGTATTTAGTATACAGAATTGTACGTACGGGTACAAGTTGTTCCGAAAATTATATTATACTGTTTAGAAACTTGAACCGTGTAAATTCTCAGCTGAACATCATAGATAGTCAGGTAGACTTACTGTTAAAATAGATATTCTCTCGTTTTGCTATAAAAAACGCACCTACTTACTACTTATTTAAATGTAAATCCAATCCACTTTACTTGAAATGAAACCTCGTAAAATCATGAAATAGCTGTAGGTACCTACACACATTTGTCAGTTTCCTCCTTAGAAAACGATAGCCTTTGTAGCTCCCCATCATTCTTCTCGATTTAAAAGCGATGGTATATTTGGCTCGGAGAATTTGGTTATTCTATTTGTTCAACACATGTTTCCTCGAAATAGACTGGCTAATTTTAAAGTAATCCGTTCACCATCTGCATTATCATTTCCTCACCAGAGTCTCAGACACATTCTTTTGTATTGTGGACATAAAATTAGTTGCTGTCCTGCCGTGAGTGACAGAAACAATGTGTTAAAAATAAACACGGTTTCTGTTCCTTTCTACACTCTTGGGCTCGGAGATATGGTATTTTATTGCCTTGCCTAATTAAAATATGGTATTATCATAAGCTAGAAAATTATTAAGAATGGGGGACTACCCCGACACGTAACTAAATGTACTTAGATGGCACCGCCTTTTTGGTACCGCAAAAGCCCGGTTTTGTCTAGCGGCTCTTTTTGATTTCTTTTTCTTTGCTAGTAATAAATGCTATCTGTGGACCCAAGTATCCATGGTTTTAGAATTTTGATTTAGTTTTAGAGAATAAAGACGTGGTAGCTCAGACACATGCACATTGCACACCCATCCAAACAATTAATTAGAAATAAATGGTTTTATACTTGATGCTCGTTAAAAATTACGCCATAATATATGGGATATCTATGGGCATTTTATTTATACAAAATAAACGAAACCAGCCACTTTTTATTATTACAAATATTTTTATTTTCATATCTAGGAAAAACGAATTAATTCTTTTGTGATTTATGTTATGGGTATCAAAAATATAAATACAGTTCGGATTACAAACCTTTGTGAAAGGCACGAGGTACCTACCTATATATTATCGCAACAAATTACTGCACTCTGGCAAATATAGAGAATATATAAACGTTTTTGATGGAACATTTAATTGCCTATTTCCCTATTTCGCCAAGGATATTATGTGATGACGGTCCTACTGATGATTTTTTTACTTTGTTTACTTATTTGTATCTTTGTAATTTCGTTAATCTTGAAGAAAACTGTTAGCAAGCTGTAATCGTTATTTTTTAATAGAAAAACGACCACTTTGCATACTATTCTTTAAATCACTTATTAAAAAGAGTGGATCCAAAGGCTCTAAAATATTCTATATTATTCAAAGGCTATCTAAAATACAGGGTTTTCCAAAATTCAGGCTCATGGCTCTCTAGGACCTTATACAGGAAGTCAAAACAAATCGAAAATCAATAATGGAAAAATTGTCGTTTGTCCTTTGTTTCGAGTTGTTCATGAAAAATGAATTTTAACATTGCTCTTTAATCTTTATTATCGCACGATTTATCATGGAACCACAGACCCTCTAGATTTACCAGTGCCATTGCTGGATGAAGTCCCTTTAAGGCAGCTAGATAAAATTACTGGTTCCAAAATGATGATGCGCCGGCACATTATGGAATTGCAGTGAGAAATTTCCTAAATGAAAATGTCTCAAATAAGATGGATCGGAAGACGTGGACCGATACCTTGGCCTACTAGGTCCCCGGATCTTAATCCATTGGATTTCTTTTTCTAGGGAGTTTTAAAAGGAAACGTGTACTACGAACCTGTTGTGAATCCTGAAGATGTTGTAGCTCGTATTCATGCTTTAGTAATACTCGTATTCATAGATGAAAACATGCTACAGACGAGGGTCCGTGCTTCCATGATAAATCGTGCGATTGGTTGCCTTGAGGCAGGAGGCGGTTTATTTGAACACCTTTTGTGACAACAGACCTTACATTTACCTTGTATTCTTATTAATTTCTTTTTAATAATAAAGATTAAAGAGTACCTAAACGTCAAAATTCATTTTTCTTGAATAACTCGAAAACAAAGGACAATAGGCAATTTTTCCACTCTTGTTCGGCAGTAGTTCGTCGCCTAGGCTTTCTTCCAAATCGTCTAGGTAAGTACTGACACTACTGACGACAATTGGAGTTCTTTTCAAGATCTCTTCTGCTGTAGAAGATTTTAATGATCGAAAAATTCCAAATATGCCAGCGAGCCACTTGATCGTACGCTTCCATCCGTTTAGCTAATGCAGACAGTATTATCTCGCGCCACGAGGCCCGAGGCCCCCGATGCGCGGGGCCTCAGCATTTGCTACTCTTGCTACGTGGCTAATCCGGCGCTGCCTCTATCTAAAGCGCCCCATACACTAAGATACAGGTTGCGATTCATTTACCGATGCAGGGGTTTCATCAAACACGTATCTTGAAACCCGAGTAAATACACTGCGATACATTGTTTCACTGATACCACACCACTCCATGCATAGTGTTTCAGGGAACAGTGATATTTTAAAATTTGTCTGCATTGAATAAATTCAAATGAATTAAATGAATGTGAATTAAATTAAATGTGAAATTAAATGAATAAAAGTAAAATGAGTAAAATTGAAGGAAAACGAATTTTTGTCTGAAAGAACATCTCATACTATGATTTTTTTAGAACAAAATCTTTATTTGTGGTGTGATACCTTTCTTTAGATATTTCAATAAGAAGTACTCAATATGCATTCTTTTTTAATTGTCTATGGGTGTATTGATTGCTCTTAGTATTCCATAAACACGGATGCATCATAAAAATATTTATAAAATCTTCCAAAAACACATGATCACAATCTATTTTTAACACAAGAAATCAACAACTTTCGAACTAAAACATGTGGTACATATGAAACTGTGTCGATACCGTGTCATATTGAAACGTGCATCAATTGCAGTTGCGGCAACTGGCGTGGAGTCTCGTTCTGCTTGGGACTCTGAAATATGTATTGCAACCGACCGATAGCGATACTATTTCGCAGATACATTGCCATTAGATACAATTAGATTAGAGGATACAACCTCTGCATTGATACATGTAAACATGTATCGCAACCTGTATCTTAGTGCATGGGGCGCTTAATTCTCTCTCTTGAAAAACACTTGAAAATAATATTTACTGCATTGCGATTCCAAATTTACTTTTGGCGATTCCAAAAATGAATGCGCCCTCTGCATGAAAATATTTGAACCTACTTAAAAGGTAATTTTTGGAGGCCTATTGCTGATATAATGATAAATAACACGTATTTGGGTTTGTTTAACGTAATAATTTAGTGGTGCATGTGATTTTTTGATATTACAAAGTTAAAAACGACGTGATTAGTATTTGTACATCTTTATTTTTACATTTTAAAATGGCATTCAAAAGAAATCAGCACAACACAAACTGCCGCGTTTATAGGTGTCATTCCACAAAATGAGTCAATAGAAGTGTTTAAGATTGAAGATCGGTAGAAGTTTGGCCCTAGTATAAGAAACTGTTTCTCATTCATTTCTCCAAAAGGCATGTAACAATTTAATAACAGAGAATACGTTTATTTTCACAACATAACCACTTTGTTGCTGTTTGTCTATACTTTTCTATCATTAGTCTTATAAAAGCAGAATATATTTTAATTTAAGCATTATTTAACAAAAAACAAGCACTAATATGGTATCACCACAGATTATGTACCTATCACCATACAGTTTATCACACTTATTTTAGTCCAAAATGTAAGTAAACAAAAACTAGGGTACCGGTTTTAACTCAAAAAATTCATATAATTAGCAATGATGGACTTATGGGACGTTTGACTACTTTTACCACTCTTTATCCTTTATTTCACCCTAACTAACACATGACGTAACTATATTTATGGCAGCTGAATGCTAAATTGCTAGATGATGTGATATAAAATGCAAAATTTTTACTCGTCTTCATCCATATTTGTTCCATATCAATTCTTACCTATAATTCTAGCCGTTTTTATACAATAACAATATATGTGGCTTCTCGGAACTTATATCTCTTCTTTCTTTCTGTCTGAATACTTACGGATTGGTATAATTTTATATATTCATAATGAATAGGCGCTTACATATTCCAGTGATAATGTGACATTGTTAATTCCAGAATTAGACCTTGTTCGTAATTATGTCTAATAATAGTATGTACTTGCTTTAATGACTGGTCCTGGCACAGCTATAAAAGTATTAAAACACTGAACAGTTGTCTGATTCGATAATGATCAGCTTCCAATTGGTATCTTTTCTATAAATATCTACAGGGTGGAACTTACTGATGAAAGATCTTTAACAGAATAGTTTGTAATTATTGTGATAAAACACCTTTTTTCTCAACTAAATAAAGGATAAGATGATTTACGATTTAATAATTAGTTTAAATTAGTAGAAGAAACATATCATTAGCGCGCAAACTTTTAATTTTATTAATAATATAAGATTTATAATATTTATCGCTGACGTAGTTTTCCACATAACACCAAAATACTCTACTGAACTCGACGCGTGATTCCCCAACCAAGTTGGCATCATCTGGAGATGATTAAAACTAAACCAATGTTAGCATTGTCCCTATTTATACCTAAACTATTTCTGTGGTTCAGTGTCCGACCGTCGCGACCGCTCAGTCAACCATCGCGAACCGTGAACCGTGAACTTACTAACCAATAGAGCGGGCTATATGGGATTGGCTTCTCTGTCACCATTCATACTATTTTTACATTTAGCAATTTCCAAACTCTCTAAAGCATCCAGCTGTCTCCAGACAGCTGGATGCTGGAAATTACTAAATGTAAAAATAGTATGAATGGTGACAGAGGGCCAATCCCATATAGCCCGCTTTATTGGTTAGTAAGTCACTGTTCAGAGTAGCCGCATTACTTACTTTTAATTGACTGGCGGTAGCCATTTTGAAAATGGAGATGGTGATGTTGACATCATAAACTTACGCTATTTCAGTATTTATGTATAGGGTGTCCAAAATATAATTTGGTTTTATCGAAAATTGACACCTGTCATTGACCCTTAAAGGAAACAGCTACATATTTTGATGTTTCATAGTTTTTGTCCTACCTCTGTGCAAGAGTAGGTAGTTGTAAATTTTCCAGTAGTTTATTGCCATATACGAGTATAAAATTCATTAATTTTCAATGAAATAATAATATCCCTTAGATGACCCCTAATTTTGTTTGTTAACTTCTATTATTTTGAAACATTTTTTCTTTCGTGCATTTTGACTGTAAAAGCTGGGGGTTGACGTTCATCTCCTGCGATATTGCAGACTTCGCTTCACCTTACCCGTGTATAAAGAAATATCACATACATTAATAATTTAGTTTCAGACAATGAATATTTAATCGCTGAATAAACGCAGCTGATACTCTGTCAACCATAATTAATTCTAAGACCACGTCACTTCAGGGAAAATCGAACTGGAAATAAAGTTCGATTTGTACAAAAAGACACAATCCGCGGGCTATTGGCTATTATATATTTATTGTTATATATACATTTGCTGACAGAAGTTATTTTCATCGTGTTGCCATAGTGACTACTTTACTACGTACTTGCAAAGGCACTCTAATTTGTACCCGGTGCTAGCGAATCAGTGGCAGTGCCCAGGCATGATCCTGCTGAAGGTGGTAGTTTTCTTGTGACCTTACCGAGGTGGAATTGAGTGGACTACAGTTGTCAGTCAACTGAAGTGTCGTTCCTACATAAAGGTACTTTAGCCTAGAGTGGGTTCAGTTTTTTATATAATTAGTAATTATTCCTTATTATTTTAGCTTAAATATTTTATAATTATTAGAATGTTTAGTATTTATGAACGATTTTTATACCGAAATTTTGGTATCTGGATTCGTGTACCATTTATAAGCCTCTAGCCGCTATTAATTATTTTTTTATATTTTTGAAGGCTTCCTTGCACCTCTCGCTTATTTCACAAGATGCAGAAAAATTTTAAAAATTGAATTTTATAAATTTTTGGGACTAGAAGTGGGGCTATTTATGGGCTATATTTTTATTTAGAGCTAAAAGCAACCTTATGATTTTATAAATGGAAACCATAGTAGACTTTGAATTGGAAAACTTCTTTAAAACACTTTTGAAATCATTTTAATTTGAATATTTATAAACAACACAATTTTTTTGTTTTTGGACGATTAGGTTTGTCAGAATTGTAATCTGGAATGAAAAGAAATATTGTTTTCTTGCCACAATTTATGAATATACTGTTTTGTCAGTTCAGACCTTTAGGTAGTACCACAGATGAGAAATCTGTGTTTACAACAAACATCAAAGGGACCGACGATAAGAGAATTATCTGTATGTAAGTACAACTGACATAGTTTTCTCGAAATTTGAAATTTAAGGTAAATCAAAGCCTTTTTTAACCACTAAGAAGTAAATACAATATAAATATTGTAAATAGCATTTTTCTATTGTAAACCCATTTTGTTGTGAAATTTTCTTACCGAATACCTACCACTCGAAATCAAATTATACCTGGAAATTTTTTCTCGCTCACGAATATTTTCAGAAAATAATTTTGAGAATTATTATGGGATAATTCTCAAAATATTCGTGAGCTCCAAAAAATTTCCAGACATAATTTGACCTCTAGTGGTATTACAAGTGAAAATTTCGTTCCTACTTTTTCTAACCAATCACACACTTTAATTTTGAATTATCACCATGACAACGAAAAAATTTCTGGAAATATTCATCCTCCTACAATTTACAATTTCCCACAAAATTACACTGGAAATTTTTCTGTCATGTTAAAAGTCAGAATAATAACCCGGGAATATCAGAGTAGCTTTCGAATTTAATATCATTTGTCGACGCAACAAAGCATATTTGATGCACAAAGTAATGCGTTAATGTTAATATTTATTTATTTTTATTTTTGGTTTTAATTTTTATTATTTGAGATAAAAATGTTCAGTGTTTCTAAAATTTTAATAGGTTCGAAATTTTCTTACCGAATCCACCACCTTGTGGATTGAACTAATAAAGGAAATTTTTCCCCTGTTGGAAATTTTATGAAAATTATCCCTCGTCTGCGACTCAGGGTAGTTTTCAAAATATTCCTGTCCCCAGAAAAATGTCCAGAAATAATTCAATCACTAGGGAGATTACAAGTGACAATATTTTGGTGGGTATTTCGTTCCGATTGGACAATTATCAACTTATTTTTTATGAATTTTTCGTTCAAGAGCCAAAGAAAAAGCTTTGTTAAATTTCATAAGTCCAAATTCAAAATTCACAGATATTTATAATTTTTTATAGAGTAGCGATCTGTGCGTGAATAGGAAAAATCTGCAACCCTTCAGACTGCGTTTCCAATAGCGCTTAAACTTTTCCGAATAGATTTTTTAAACGCAAGCGCCATGTGTGCTATTTCAATTTTCGTTATCTTTTGATTACACTCGAGTCAAAGCGAACGAGAAAATTCACTCGGAAATTTATGATTCTTTATAGAGTCGCGATTTGTGGATGAATCGGAAATGTGTAACGGTTCAGTCTGTTTTCAGTATCTAATGTTTCAATACATGTCTGTTTTCTACGAAGCCGTATAGAAGGGCCATGTAACATTTTTTTTTAAATTCAGACTTTAAACTCTGAATTCAGACTTTAATCTCTGAATTCACACTTTAATATCTGAATTAAGACTTTAATCTCTGAATTTAGACTTTAATCTTTGAATTCAGACTTTAAACTCTGAATTCAGAGATTAAAGTCTGAATTCAGACTTTAATCTCTGAATTCAGACATTGAACTCTGAACTATCAACTGTTATGCCTGAACCTACGACTGCAATTAGGTAACGGGATACTGTGCCTTAAGATAGTATCTACAAAATATGGACGTATATAACGAGAAATTAATCCGTGAACTCTGTAATGAAGGCTCTGAACAAGTAACTCATATCGTCTATGAGTGTAGAGCGGTAAGCGGTAACTTAGTGGAAACTTATTCATGGCACTACTCTTATTATTAGTGGTATCATAAGTACCATTATTAGTGGTATCCCGTATATATGACCTGGAACGAATTTTAGGTATAGAACATTCTACATAAACTAAAATTTGAGTTTTGGTAATTTTTTCGATTTCGACTTTGATCTGAAAATTTGAAGACCCTGTATTATACTTTCAGGACATTAATGTAGTTGTTAATATTAAAGTTTGAATTCAGAGTTTGAAGTCTGAATTCGGAATTGAAAGTCTGAATTCAGAGTTTAAAGTCTGATTTCAGTGTTTAAAGTCTGAATTCAGAGTGTAAAATCCAAATTCAGAGATTAAAGTGCGAATTCAGAGTTTAAAGTCTGAATTCAGAGATTAAAGTCTAAATTCAGAGTTTAAAGTCTGAATTCAGAGTTTAAAGTCTGAATTCAGAGTTTAAAGTCTGAATTTAAAAAAAATCATACATGGCCCTTCTACGGCTTCGTAGTTTTCTCAGCGTCATGTGTGCTATTTTAATGTGATGGTCTATTAAATATATTCGAGTCAAAAACCAACGAGAAAATTCACTCGGTACCTATATAATACACTATTAAATGTTTAAAATACATTGCAACTTTTAAATTTACAACAGCGGCTGCGAAAACATTGTTTCTAAAAGTTTTTAGCAATATTAAAATTATTCTAATATAAGTTTGTGCAATCAAAATTGTTGAAATTGTTGTCGCATAATGAGAGTTGGCTGAAATGATGTGGTGATGTAACACGGTTTAACTAAAATTTAATCATCTCTGTTGCTCGCACCGCATTCAACAGGTAGGTGTTCGGAGTGAATGCGGAGCAGCTTTGCGAATTTAATGATGCCGATTAGGAATTACTTGATTTCATGGGCCGACTGTATAAATTTGAGAAGAGTTGATTTATGCTTATTGGCTTATTGGCGATTCCAAAAATGAATGCGCCCTCTGCATGAACATATTTGAACCTACTTAAAAGGTAATTTTTGGAGGCTTATTGCTGATATAATGATAAACAAAGCACGTATTTGGGTTTGTTTAACGTAATAATTTAGTAGTGCTTGTGATGTTTTGGTATTACAAAGTTAAAAACTACGTGGTTAGTATTTGTACAACTTTATTTTTACATTTTAAAATGGCATTCAAAAGAAATCAGCACAACACAAACTGCCGTAAGTGTTTAAGATTGACGATAGGTAGAAGTTTGGCCCTAATATAAGAAACTGTTTCTCATTCATTTCTCCAAAAGGCATGCAACAATTTAATAACAGAGAATATGTTTATTTACACAACATAACCACTTTGTTGCCGTTTGTCTATACTTTTCTATCATTAGTCTTATAAAAATAGAATATATTTTAATTTAAACATTATTTAACAAAAAACAAGCACTATGGTATCACCATACAGTTTATCACGCTTATTTTAGTCCAAAATGTAAGTAAACAAAAACTAGGATACCGGTTTCAACCCAAAAAATTCATATAATTCGCAATGAAGCACTTATGGGACGTTTGACTAATTTTACCACTCTTTATCCTTTATTTCACCCTAATTAACACATATAGTAACTATATTTATGGCAGCTGAATGCTAAATTACTAGATGATGTGATATGAAATGCGAAATTTTTATTCGTCTTCCTCCATATTTGTTTATACAATTCGCAGTCGCAGCGCCCTCATCGCCAATAGTAAGATACTTACTCCCAACAGATCTTGTTTTTTTTACCTTCTATTTAAATAAATTATTACAATTACAAAATTACATTACGAGTACCTACATCAGGAGCGGATACAAGGGGGTAGGTTCCCACCCAATAAAAACCTTAAAAATGGTCTGGTGTGGTACCTTAAAATACAGGACGTTAAAAAATTTGTATTTTAACTGCTTGATTTCGTTTTCAATTAAAAAAAAAATGAGAAATGTCAATGGCATGTATATTTTTCTCAAAATGATGTAGACACCAATTCCAGCAGTGGCATGTATATTTTTTCAAAATAATGTAGACACCAATTCCCACTCGTACATTCCTGGTGATACTTCTACTACCAACCAAAACATGCCCTCTAATAAGATTTAGGGAATATAAATTTTAGAAGAAAAAAACATCCTGTTTTACACCATCTTTAACATTTATACGTGAAGTTTTCTCCAAAAAAACATGAAAGGGGTTGGAACCTTTGGTGTGAAGATTAACCATGCCTCAGATCATCCAGATGATTAAAACTGTCAAAATCAGTTTTAATTATTTCCAAATGATGCCAACTTGGTTGGGGAAACGCGCGTCGGGTGCAGTCTAGTGTTTTGGTGTTATGTGGAAAACTATACGTCAGTGTTGTTTCCAAAAAAACAACTGAAAAATCACTTCCGGAAGAATTTTATAGAGGACTTTCTAGCTACAAATATAATTTACCTATTTAGTAAGTATACTCAACTAAAATTTTCTTAAAACTCTTGTAATGTTTAAATCTGACCACTAGATCTATTTATTTCAATATCACACACTAATAATATCAGGAAGCTTTGCAAGTGTTCTTAGGGCCATTATACAAGCATTGTCAGTATTAATGACAGTCCTAAAGAACGACGAGACAAATAATGTCCTATCTTTTACAAAGGAATTGTTTGCAGCTGTTACCGGTGATGTGGCTAACAGGACCAATACCTATAGCAGTATACGTACCTATTTTATAACTTCTTACAAAGAGCCAATAGAGTTACGAATATGTTGGATGGGTCCATAAAGCTAAAATTAAAATATTGAGTGCTGATTTACTGTCTATTTAATTCTTAGGTTTTTATGTGAATACTGTTTGACTTTATCTTGTTCACCAAATTGTAGATATTGAAATGGACTAAACAGCGTGCCTTGTTTGAACGTTACTTACACTTTCCTTCTAATCTAAAATTTGTTCAAATCAAGTGAATACCTAGAAAATAGGAAAGGAAATAAGATTGTAATAACTACTTAGCTTATAATGATGTATTGGAATATAGGTAAACTTTTAATACTAACGCCTCAGCTTGATTTTTTGACATAGGTAGGTTACCTATTACTCTACCTACGGGAGAAGTGGCACGGGATCGTAATTCTAGGTACGGCCGGTAAGATAGGACCAAATTTTAGAAAATATAAAAGAATTACTAACATTTTTATTTAAATAGGTTAAATTATGTCTTTTCCGATTACTAGAAAGTGCAATAGTAGCCGAACCTGCAAGAATAACCGTAAGATCAATATAATAACTGACCTCGCAATTAATCCTCTAACACTAACAGAAGTTGGCTACAAAAAAACACCTGTTCTACGTTAGTTTACTCGAAAACTGGGATGTTGTTGGTATGTAAGTGTGCATGCTCCAGTTTTCGACCTTGATGTTTCGATATTAGAAAATCACGTTGCTTATTTTTCAAAATACACCAATCACATCGCACCTCATATATAGTTCCGAATAAATTATAGTCTAGATCACTTTCTCACACACTCACTCTCTATAATTTTAACCAATAATTCATTCTTGTCGCTCTGAAAGTACACAAACATAATTAGGTGCAGAATTAAGATCAAGCACTAACCTTATTAACTAAGGTTCTTTTATTAAAAAGTTTACAGGCGTACAATTAATTAGATGTCAAAATAAGTGAAACTTAAATACCTACTGCTTAACTTAGCTTAACCTTATGGGACGTTTAATCCTATATATTAAAACGCGTCGATTCTGTCTCGCTCTAAATTCCGTCGCCGAATCGACAAAGTTTCTAAGCTATCTCCTCTGAGGGGCGATCGCGAAGCGATCCCCGCGGTGACCAAAGGTCGCCCCCAACCTTTCTCCAATGCGTAGGGATATTTTCGTCCCGTTTCATACGCATTTTCCCAATTTAAACGCCTTTTCAAAAAACCTCTGCAAAATGTTCGTCGATCGCCGTTCGGCGAGAGAGATACTCCTCGCGCCTAATGGCCCCGTCCCCCCGTCACGCCCGCCGAAATCTCGACTTTTCCCGGGATCCCCTAGACTCTTTTTCTAATCCTTTGAGATTTTTTTTTCGAGACCTTACGTCGAGTTCTTCAACGTCTATTTCGTCTTCGAAAATCTCGAGTCCCGTCCGTCTCAATTTCTTTCTCATTTTATCTGCCGATGTGAGATTGCACTAACGAGACAAGCACCTTCCACGAAAACTGTCAAATTAATTAAACTTCAGATAGGTTATTTTCCTACGAGAAATATTGCTAACGGAATCAATAGTACTGACTGCCAAACACTTCTGATTACCAAAATACTGAAGCGAAATGCTTTTCCAATTAGAAAATCGGTAAAAATTATTTTTTCAGGTTGACACGTACTGTTAAACGTCTCAGGGTAAACTTTTGACAACAGGCGAGGTGGCCCAATGGGAGAGTCGTAGGATTCAAAACGTGATAATGCTGATTTTGCGAGTTCGAGTCACGCTGGAGGCAAATCTTTTTTTTACTTTTTAATTCCAATTATTTATTAGTATTAGTGTTTAGTTATTCTGTTTCATTATCCGCAGCTTTTATTCTTTCTGCACGTAAAGTTTGGAATTAATTCGTTCATTTTGACAGTCTGTTAAATTCATCATTTTAGCTTACAAAAGTAAATATCTACAATATTTTTGGTCCCATTGATAAAATTGATAAATATGTTTACTAAAAAATAAATTCTACTTTCAGCACTTCAAAATTATGATGTTTTACCATCAAGAATAGAGTACCCTTACAATTCATCAAAATATTAAGAAAAATCGTTTAGTATAATTACATCATCATTCCAGATACAAAATTTCTTTATATATTTTCTTAAAAATAACATTATTGTAGATGCTTTTGTCACCCGAAGGGTGACCCCAGGCCGCAGGCCTGGACTTCTGGTAGGGCTAGAAATGGGAACGAAAATCGCGATAGCGATTTTCTCCCATTTCTAGGCTCTATTATTATTACACTGTCATATAAAGTTCCCTACCTACTCGCTTTTTGTACGATAACAATTTACAACCAATTACTAACACTGGAAAAAATTAATGGACTTATAAAGCCACATTTTACTCTACCGCAGGAATTTTACTTCCACGTTGGCTATTTATAGTAGGTAACGGCTTTATATGTATGTACTTATATGTATAATTAAATAAAAGCTTTCATTCTGAAAAAAGCACGAACATGATATAAACATGGAACTGCGACTTATTTCTAACATCAAATTAATTTGGTGCCATCAATAATAAATAACTCAGTATCCTCACGCAATATACTTATTATACCTACCAAATTTATCACTAGCAAATAGATGCCTTCAATTATATTGCTTTTAGCGGAAAAATGGGTTTAATATTAATTACTATGAAATGGTGTTACAGGGTGTCCCATTTAAAACGAAACACCCTTAATATCTCGAAACAAAATGAGATATAAAAATTTGCTGAAAGAGGTCAATCTTTGATTCGGGGGAGGGGGGATAACTTTTGGAACATAAGTGATGTTCGACCCTTTTTAATGGGAATAGGGGTCGAGTCGGAACTCGTTTGAAAAAAGGTATTTTTTTATTCAACGGCGTGCTTAGTTTTAAAATCGGTCGATTCGTTATCGAGTAATTCACATTTGAAGTTGCGTAAAGAGAAGAAAAGGAAAAAACGAAATACTATTTTCTACCTACTCAAAATTAACAATGAAAAAACTAAATTAAATGCTCAAAGTGTACACCATCAACTTCCATGAAGTAATAGAAACGTTGCTGAAAGAAGACTGAATCTTAATATTTAGATACTTCAAATTATACTTCGGATTTCAATGTAATCGTTTTATTTTTAGTTTGGTTTTGTTCGTTTAATTTTATTTAATTGTTTCTCTGATTAATTGTGATATTATTTTTATATAAGAGATTTTTTAGTTTTGTTTCTATTTTAGAAAATATTGTATTGTTTCTTTTATATTTATTTTAGATTCGTATAAAATATATTTGTTAAGTTGCTCAGTATATTCTTTTAACAAGCATGATTCTTTCTCTTGTTTATTATATGACTCCCCAATTATCTAAAGCATTGCCCCCCCCCAAGATTTTTCTGGGTGCGCCACTGCTTCCTAATGTGTTTCCTCACATTAAATATTGTGATGATTTACCGATTTTACTTCATTCTATTGGTAAATTATCGTAAAGGCTTTCAACCCTTTTAGTATAATAGAGCCGTCTGTAAGAAAGCTCATTTGAAACCCATAAATTTTATATAATGCCAATTCATCAACGTCAAGCTTTAATATTAAAACGCAATGTAAGTTTTCCTTCTAATGATATATTTGCCGGATATAGGATATACTTTTGAAATCGATAAAATTGATATATAGTCTATAATATATAGTCTATAATAAAACACGTGGTTATTGTATTCCTACTGTACCTACCTACGAATCAGCGTATTATCTAAATTTATTTACTTTACTCCAAATTCGAGAATGTGTGTACCGTTCGAAAGGTAAGACGTGACCCCATTTTCGATAGACTCAGATGAAATATAATTTTACTGACGTTACAATTTTGGGTCTTTCGTCCAGATCGGACAATTGACGATTCTTTTTTTCCTATACTACTCGCGGATCGGAAAAATATGCAATAATGTTGCAATCTTGAGTTATTTCCGAATGGATTTTCTTAGCGCAATGCGTGCCATTTTAAGAACGAGGAAATTTACTCCGATATTTGTAATTTTTTCTATACAGTGTGACACAGATTGAATGGATACCTCTCTATTTCGCTTATTATTTTTTTAGATGCAATTTCTAAATTTGGAAGGCGGACGTACTTCTTAAATGTCATTTTTTGACATAAAAATTACCTTTTTGCCACTTTCGGTTTTACCGAAAGTCATACCAACTCTCGGTTTTTATATGAAATACCCTGTATATTATTATATTTTTGAAATCTACGCCATTTTCGGAATCGAACGATATAACATAATTTGACTCTATTTGACTTCACTATTGGGTCAAAGGAAACGAAAATTCACCTGGAATTCATCCGATCGAGCAACTGTCGATCTTTTTTAACTTATTTCCTGCACCGTTCGCGATTGAATTTATTAAGTACCTACCTAATATTTGTGTTATTAATTAACATTTTTAAAAAACAATAATAAACTGATATGAAATCCCCACCACCAGTATAACATGTGACAGGTGGATAAGATATAAACTTACTTACTAATCTGAACATGGACATGATATTATAACAGGAACAGGGTGTTCCGTGAGTAACTGCACATAGCATAATGAGAGATAGAGTTCATCGAAGACCTGTTTCCAAAACACCAAAGAAAAAAAAAAAGAATAAAAAAAATGAAAAAATTTTTTTTTGGATCTGTTTTGGAAACAAGTGTAAATATTTTTGCTCAACATTTTAATACTTGCGAAAAAAGAAAGTTTTGTTGAAAGAATAATTGTGCCCAAAAATATTTTAGTTTATTATTTGTTGACATAATATGTAGTTTACGTATCCATTAAAAAAAAATTATTTTGTTATATACAGGGCGATTTTTGATCACTTAACGGAGAACATATTTTTTCCCAGTCCGACCCTGAATTTTTTTAGAACTCAGTATTGCCACAAGTATAGAGATATATAAATTTTAACGTATTTGATAAAACTATTAAAAACATATGGCGGCTGAAAAATTTTGTAAAAATTTGAAAATCCCCTGTAGATCATTAACGGAGGGATCCAGGGGGTGCATATGGGGGTGTTTTGGAATCAGCACGATCTTCTCTATCTCCCATTATACTCACAGAACACCTGTATAATCTGATATACAAAATACTGTTTGTAGTAGGTATTATTATATTATCTGTATTAGTGTAAGTATGTCTGTGCAGTGGAAAAGGAGAATGGGGGAAATATGGCAAAAATCCCTTAGAGCGTCCTACGCGGATGTCCAAGGCGTCCATAAGGTTACCTGAATTCTAATTAGTCAAAGAAATATATAGTGAATTGCCTGTGTTTCATTTCGCTGACATTGTTTACATCCGATAATAATTTTATTTGCAGAAGACGATGTCAATAATTGATGGACAATATAATATACTCCAGTCATTAAAAAGTCACACCAGTGATGTTACCAGCTGTGATTTTGCGCCTAACTTTACTCTAGTAACAGGATCAAGGTAAGGTAGTTCATCATAGTTGATTACTTTATGGGTAGTTGTAGTTGTTTCATTTTTAAAAGTCCAGGTACCTAAATGTCCTTGAAGATAGTTTCCAGTGTTTCCTTGGATTTTATCGAATTAGTCATGAAATTCAAAAAAGATATGTGCCGTTCTCTACATTACATTACTGTTCTTACATTGTTCTCAATAGATAGTAAATGTCATTAAAATAAAGCTATGATCATGCCCCAAGTCGAAAATCTGCATCATTCTTTACTGCAATAATTATTTTACGAGACTTTAACGACCTACCTTATTCTTTCTGTTTCTCACGAGTGTTTAAACCTCTTAAGAAAATGTGTGTTAAATTTTGCAATTCTATAGTGACTTTATGGTCTAATTTGAATGATTCCAGTGATAAAACAATAGGAATATGGGATTGGATACCAGGATCTGGATACGTTCAGAGATCAAATTCCCCATTGAGAGGCCACAAATACCAAGTGACATGTGTTCGAGTGTCACCTCAAGGTTCTATGCTGGCAAGTTCCTCAGTAGACGGAACAGCTATTCTTTGGAACCTGCACTCATGTGCAAAACTATACACGATGACCCAGGTCAATGGAGATGCTATAAGGGTGTGCAGGTACAGTATTTCACATTTTTTAGTTCATAAAGACTATGTAGTCTTTGCATAATCAGATAAATACTAGTGCAGTCAGTTGTCAGAGACCTATTCTTTTCAGCAAATGATTTTCAATTCAGATTTCTGTAATTATTTGTTTTTATCATTGTCTTAACACTTCTGAAAGTGGCACCAAGATGTCTTGTGTCATAAAAGTCAATTTACCTAGTAAACAATGGACTAAACTGTCTTAAGTTTTATCAATGTCGGTAGTGGTACCTAAACAAATATGAAATAATAATTGCATTGTTGATAGATAAGCGTATGTATATATCGAAGAGCAAACTCAAATTCGAAGAGTGTGGTAATTCGATTCGATAAAGGTTTGAGACTATGGTTTAGCTAATCTATGTATGATAAAAAATATAGTTTCTTCTACATTTTTCAGATTTTCACCAGATAGTGCCATACTTGTGACTGCTGGTGATAATGGTGCTGTGTGTGTTTGGGACTTGGTCCATAGGAGCCTAATAAAGTAAGTATTACATATACAAACTTAAGTAACTCTATGGTACATATAATATATTCAGATGAACTCCGTGGGCTACGAATATGGTTATAAAAGCACATATTGACATCCACTACATTTGATCTTTGAATAATACTGTCAACTTCTCAATTTTTTTATACTAATATTACTAGAAATTTGTTACAATGTTTTTGGTAATATTAACTTCAATTTTAAGTGTAACATTAAAATTTTTCAGATCAGATTTTAATCACCCTTGTATATGTATGTGATTTTCAAGTCACAAACCATTTTAAAACCATGAATATTGAAATAATTAGTATATAGGTGTGTAATGGCCGTTATATATCTATTTCTTATTTTCTCTTTTTTCCAACATTCAAATACAACCATAGTAAGTACAGAATTGTACTTTCTAATGGTTCACATTAGTACCATTATGGTATAATTTGAAAAATTGTAGTTTAATTTATTAGGAATACATTTAGGGCATCCAAATTTAAAAATAAAGGGTTCAAAAAAATTATTGGCAGCTGAATTATCATCCATTGATCCAGAAAATTATGCATATCCGAAAAATGTAATAATACACTGGGTATTACATGACTCAATTATAGGATTATATTTTTATTATAATAGGCACCAATATTTCATTTTAACCTTTCAGGACATTATTTGAGCACGAAGGCACAACACAATCCCTAGCTTTCACTTCGGATTCTCAGTATTTAGTTACAGCTTGTTCTCTAGAAGTTATAAGGGTTTGGTATGTGCAAGACTTGGTTGACACCACAATGGACTCTGCTTGTAACCCAGTGGCAAAGATAGATAATGCACATGATATGGGAGTTTTTTGTGTAGATATCTCTAAACATATCATGTTCGATGGTATGTATTAATAATACTGATTGCAATAATTTAAATTTCTTTAACTTGAACTATGGCATTAGCCCGGAAATATAAATGGAGTGAATCCAGTTGCGTTGCCTTAGATGATCCACATCTCAGAAAATACTGATGTGATTTTTCTGAATCTGTTTATGTGGCAAATGGTGGAATCTGTAACTAAAATATTTTGATAGTCCTGTCACTTCTGGTCATGTGTACCAGAAATAAATGTCAGCTTTCTTATTTTTAAGTATAATGCGTTATATATTTTAACATTTTTTTTGTTCTATATGCGAAATTTAAGGTTCACTTGGTATAATGAATGTTATTTTTTTGTTTTGAGATGGTAATTTTACAGTTACCTCTAAATAGAATTTTTCTGGGAATTACCTGTAACTAAAATAAAAAAGTTTTCCTGTTAACCTTACAAGCAAAGCAGTAGACAATTAATGAACAGTTAAAAATGTATAATTTTGTATAAAGAGTATACAATGTCAATGAAAGTATTAATCATAATAACATAAAATCAAATATATTAAATTTTTTAAATAGGACCCCTTAGCTTTTATATTGCTTTATGGGTATATTAGAAAATATGGGAAATATGTAGTCACTTTCTTATACCCAATCATAACGGTTTTTGACTGTTCTTTTTACTGCGGAAATTACCTAATAAAATATTAATTTTTGGAAAAAAAATTTGGCTCTAAAATTTCATGTAGAATCTAAGATATCAACAATATATAGGATAATCTGTTTCAATAATAAAATTGACATGTAGTTCTGGGTAGAACCAGAAGAGACAGAACTGTCACAATATTTATATTGGAGAGACCACTCTACATTTACTACAAATGCTAAATTTAGAAAGAATCGCATCAGTACTTTCTCAGATAGGATGAATATGGTATTGTGTGGTAGAGGACGCGCTATATTATTATTCAGTATGTCATATGATGAATATCTTCTTCCAGCAAGCAATCCTCTGATTCGTCGCTACAAACTGGCGACAAGCGGCATCAGCAATGAAATAAAAACTTGGACAATCATATCTAAATCTGTACCAAAGCATAAAAACTCCAACAGTCACGAAGTCATAATTGAGCCTTACGATGTTTACGATGGTCACAGTTCCTCCGTTACTTGTATAAGATACAGCAATAATGGTGCCTATTTAATATCGTCGAGTCTAGATAAGTTAGTAAAAATTTGGGATAAAGACGGGACATGTGTAGCAACCTTAGAGGGGCATACTCGATATATAAATTGCGTGGCCATTTCAAAAGATTCATCTTTAATAGCCTCAGGTACGTACGCAATAGTAGCAATAAGTTTTCATACGATTAAAATTCTTTCTGAGTTTTTTGTTGCAGTGCTATTATCAAAGCAATATTTTGTATATGCAGAGAATATTGGTGAAAACCATTTATCATTATTATCAAGTAAAATATGTCAATAATTCGGCGAACTTGAAAGAACTTTAAAATTGGTGTTTTTGGAAAACTGTATTATTTAATGATATATACAGTATATATAAATTAAATAATATATATAATAATAAAGAGGCTAAAAATATGAATGTTAATAAAATAGATTTATTTGTATAATACCTTAAGATTTGAAGGAAAAATGTGACATTCTGAGGCAATAATTTTTTCACAGGGTTAAAACAGATGCTTTTGATCTTCATTGTTTCTATTTTAATGAGGTATCTTTTAAACTCTAATAGAAATAATAAAAATCAACTTCAGTGTTTCTGAAAAAGATGTTTAATTGATTCATTTTAATGTATTAAAATGAACTTTGCATCGACCTAGGAGCTAAAACTTTTGAAATGGATTATTGTAGGTTTAATGATGCCATTTTGAAAGTTAAATGCAACAACTTCATAGAGATTTTTAATCGGACGTAGAATAGATTGCACATAATAGATAACCTTAAATATTTTAAGGTTCCACAGGTTCAAACGATAAATTAATTATAATTTGGGATTTGACGGGAAAGCTCTCATTGGAATCAGAATTATTTCATCAAAGCATATCGTTAACAAATATAAATGGAATTCCTGAAGCGCCATTAACTGAAAACAATGAAAATGTTAATGGAGTCACATTATTGGAGAAAATAGATGATATCGCAGAAGGAGCCATAAATAGTTGCTGCTTTTTCGATAAAAATCTCTTGGCTACAGGATCAGGGTAAGAAATTATATAATAAATTTTTATGTTTTGAACCCCCCTCTTTTCTGTTTTTTAAATATTGAAAGTAACTACGACAGTTATATAAACCACTTTTCTAGAGTTGGCCTGAACTGGTTACACCCTCGCCTATACTCTGTTTACCTAAAACTCAAAAACAAAAGTTGTGTATACGAACTGTTGTGGTTTGTGATATTGAAATTTACACATAATTTATTGAAAAGTTGCTGCATTCATTCATATCACTTTTGGATAGATTTTTTTTTGTATTAGAATTACTGAGTTCCTAATATTAAGAGAGGTCATGTAACAAGTTCATTGTTCCTATGCATTGCAATTACTTCAAAGGTTAGTAAGGAAGGAAACTTTAGACACGCATATTTATGATTTTTTTATTATATTGATTAATTTCCAATTGTATATACAAGTATCCACTTTAACTGTAGCTACAATATAAACCATTTCTGAGATTAACGCATTAGGTATACACAGTATCAAAAGATCGTGTAAAAAAAATGTTTTTGTGAACTAGAAATGCTTCATTACCATTAACAGTGTTAAAATTGGCATTTTTTTTTTATTTTAATATATCTCGAAGTCGGTAAATATCACATTGAAATTTTGACAGAAGCTTTTTCTCACCTACATAACGTACATTCTTGTTATTGTTACTGTGTCATATTAAACACAAATGGGAATCCCCTTTTTCCTAAAAATTACCCGTCAAAGTGGTGTGGCACTAGAATATCTTAATAATGAAGCATTTATGTACAAGGTTTTTTGCAAAAACCTTTAAAAATTAATCATCTAAATAACACACGTAATATAATATTAAGAAGCAGGTCATAGCATACTGCATATTACTGGAAGGAATCAAATAATTTCCAGAATTCTCCCCGTCTCCATTATAATACGTATCCACCCAGTTCCGTATATGGTGAATCTCAATCAGCCTCGCCTCCTGCACAGACACTGGATCATTTTCGTTACTAGCCCTCAAATCTGAATGGTGGACTCCCTCGGATATAGCTATTGCCACAATGTTCGAAGTTACATTTGTTAGAACACCGTAACCGGACCAAGGATCTTGTAGTCCATTGCTGAATATGATGTTATTTGCGGTGCTTAGATCTTTGTCTCCATATATTAAAATAGGAACTTCTTCACTACGGGGACGTACTCCATATTTATTGTAGCAGTCATTAGAGAATGTTTCGAAATTGTACTCGAAATTTTCGAACATGTCCGAGTCTTTAGAGCAGAAGGGCATTATCATTTCCGTACATTCCTGAAATCAATAATATATTAAAATGCAAATATGACGCTAATGGTGATGATGATATTACATTATTTCGTAATTGATTCCTAGATCAACCAGAAAATTTTGTGCAAGTCAATAAACAATTATTATCAAGAATGGAAAATTAATAATTACAAGTTTGACTTAAAAAGTAGTTATTTCAGTATATCCAGCTTTGGAACTCGCACGATAGCTCTCAATTGGACAGAGTGTATAGGTAAATATCTTACTTGAAAGTACCATGCGTAGTATCCTAATTGTTCAGCTGTTAGATCGAATTGATTACATTCAGTAGTTTCCGTGTAATTCGTATATATCTGGATAGCTTCACCAATTGTTCTTAATAAATCAATGTCCTCGTCGCCCTCTAAGGTATCGATTATGCTGCAGAATTCTTTCACCGGATTGCCTGGAAGTGGTACCACAAAGCTTGTGGGATATGGATAATTTGTTTCTGCCAATACAACGTATATGTTAGATAGCCAGTCGACCAGTAAAGTGATATCTTCATCAGTTTCAAATGGTGTGCAGAAATTCCAGAGGTTAGCAAGTTCTGTCTTCCCTGTATCGTTTTGTATGAATGATCTAAAATATTGGATTCGTCGTATCATTAAAATTTCTCTTTTGTAGAAAGACCAATCATTTGAAATTAAAAATAGTACATTGGGTTATTTTTTAAAAATAGATCTCGTTTCCTTCAATTGACGTTTCTACAGCACTGGTATTTATTTTATCATTTTAGAAGAACTCAAAAAATGTGCACCATTTTAATAAAAATAGCTTACTTTAAAGTATGGTTTTGATGGGAATATTATCTTATATTAGAAGCATATTTTATTTAAGTTTCAGAAGTTCAGTAATATATTTACTTCAATATCTTTTTATTTATTTTTTATTTTAGGCATCATAAATTAATATAAATATATTTACATAAATACATATTTTCAGGAAAAGGTTTCAAAGTTTTATAATTATAAAATATGATTAAAAGATTTAAGTCGTTCATTAATTTCTATGCCTCAAATGCTTTTACTACTAACTAAACTACTTTGTTTAACTTACCGAATAATATCCCATGATCTTTCAATAGTATCTCTACACTTCTCACCTCCAATCGTCTCAAAGTCTTCAGTTACAATTTTGTAAAAAGAATCGCATGGGTTCTGATCCTTAAACATCCAAATTGGTGCGGAACTAGCTACCGCCCCTATGATAGAGTTTGGGTATTTCATTTTCAGCCATGCAGCCAGCATTCCTCCATATGATCCTCCAAATGCTACCACTGGTAACGTTTTTACGTCGTCTGCGGTGGCATATATTTTTTGTAACTCGTTTATTAGGTAGACAAAATCTGCTAGAGCCTGACCTGTACTTAGATAGCCCATATATTCTGGCGAAGAGTAGGATAAGTTGCCGAATGGCAGAGATTCTCCATAATATCTAGAATTAAATACAAAGTTTTATAGTAATATATTATATCACAATACTCATCTATAGTTAGTTAAGGATAAATAATGGTTAACTCCCAGTTTTAAAAAGTCATGATTACAGGCCTAAGCAAATAAATTTTTAGCACAGAACACACTAATTACTTTAGTAGGTACAAAGTAATGGGGTTTTCAATAAGTGGGAGCGCCCACCGAAATGGTGTAGCACCTCCAAATTTATCAATTCTTCGTCATGCTCAAGAGTTAGGGCTTCTTAAAAACATGACAACTTGGCAGATTTTGCAAAAAGATTTGAATTTACACCCGTATAAGATTGTTTTGACCCAAGAACTTAAACCACCGGACCATCGACGGCGCCGATAATTTGCTGCATGGGAGTTTAGAACAACTTGAAAGGAATTCTAATTATGCGAAAAAAATTTCAAGCTCATTTTTGGTTAAGTGGATATGATAACAGGCAAAATTGCCGTTTCTGGTATGAAAACAATCCACAACAGATTCACGAGAAGCCTTTGTATCCGTTAAAGGTAACTGTATGGTGTGGTTTATGGCATGGTGACATCATCGGACCTTTTTTTTTTTAAAAAATGAGGTAGGAGATTCAGTTACAATGAATGGTGAACGATATCGACAGATGTTAAGAAATTTTTTGTGGCCAAATTTAGATGCACTTGATTTGGAGGATATGTGGTTCCAGCAAGACGGTGCCACATGTCACACTGCTTATGAAACTATCGACGTATTACAAGAAAACTTTGATGAAAGGATAATTTCAAGGAATGTAACTGTTCACTGGCCTCCAAGAAGCTGTGATTTAACTCCTTTAGATTACTTTTTTTGGGGCTATTTGAAATCTAAGGTCTATGCAAACAGACCACAAACACTTGATGCATTAAGATTGAATATTGAACGCTGCATTCGTCAGATCACGCCCTGATTTATTGCATAAAATCATCGAAAATTGGATTCGTCGAATTCGCTTGTGTAGATGAAGTGGAGATCAACATTTAAACGATGTATTATTCAAAATATAAATGTTATCGACTGACTGTACTTTAAGATAATATAAAAAGTGTGGCTTTGAAAATTTTACTTTTCAAATACTAGTTGCCTTAGCTTGTCTTTTAAAATAAAAGAAATAAGTTTTCTTGGTATATTTTCAAACGGTCTGTAATCTGTAGGTGCTCTTAAATTATTTGTTTATTGGAACATAGAACTTCATCTTCAACTCTGCGCCGTTAGGTCTGTTACAACCAGGACACCTTATCTAGAATCTATAATGATATTTTCTTTAAACTTGACTACTAGCCTCTTCTTGAGGTGGCATATAACTTCATATTTTACACCTATCTTAGATTAACTAATTCTGGGTTATCTCTTGCAGGGATAATTACCTTGACACTTTTTCATTATCTATATAATAACACAATTGTATACTTTTTCATTCGTTAAATAATACATATGCCCACAAGATTTATATTTAACATACTAGTACAAACTACAAAAGCAATATATTTTTGCGTTCAAAGTTAAGATAGGTACACCAAATATAAAATAAAATGTTTTTGTTTGTCTCATTCAAGAATGCAGTTAAGAATAATGGTTTTAACATTTTTTCAACATGGCTTTAAATAGTAATTATATACAGGGTGGCCGAATATAAGGCCGGAATTCGGAAAAATGATCCGAATTCAAATATGAAATAAAAAATGTCATTGCATTTAAAAAGACATAAGTTTGATATGGCCCCAGTTTATAGAGCACCCTATAAACTATACATATTTCTAAAATGTACCTTCTCTTAGGCTCTATTAGATCCCAAAATGTTTTTTTTTATTTATTTATTACGGCATACACTATTTTGACACACTATTGATCACCATGTATATCATACTTACATAGTGAAATCCGTATTATATTTAATACAAAGTGAAATGAATCCCGGAATGAGAGTCAGAAATATGAGAATCTTTTAACTGCCTTTTAATCTTTTATAGCATCTAAAAAGTGCCCCGGCCCAGGCTTTTCATGCGATAATGGGTTACACTATGTACCTTTGACATACATATAGCTAGGTATACATATAATAGATGGTATATATGTTTAAAGACAGAGTAAAACCGATGTTAGCTTTGAGAAATATGTTCTGATTTACTTTATATACCTCGTGTTAGATTGCAAATTAATCAATTGGTGGCAAGATCCAACATCCTCTATTTGTTCAAGTAATACATTGTTATAACTGTTAATTAAATATGTCTCGTGGAGATATATTTAATTAAAAATATTACCTGTGTTCAGCAAAAACAATAAGTGCATTAAATTGGGGAGCAATATCAAACATAAATCCAGAATTTTGGGCAAACATTTCAATGTCCCCTTCATTACCAGCATAAAGAAATATTGTTCCATTTGGTCCAAAAAATGTATCGTTCACCAGATATTTTAATGTAAAAGTGGTATTTTCTCTGAAGCTAAAATGTAAAAAATGATTAATATTTATTTTTTAAACAACTGTGTGGCTTATAATACATACCTAAAGTGGTCTAGAGGTATTTCAATATATTCAGTGTCAAAAGTGTATTCTACATCTTGCGCTAAAATTATTGGAAATAGAAATAAACCAAGTAATAACATATTTTCTGTTCTACTATGTTACTCCTTTTGCTTTAAATTTGTAAATGTGTTTTGATATATATAATCACACAGTAATAAAAAGATTTATCAAAGCAGATGCCGTGATTTAACATTGATTTAAACGTATTTAATAATTTCTGATATCATTCAATATCATATCTGATCTAGAGCACATACTTAAAAAAATTACACTTTATTTACAAATGAATAAATACTATCTGCAATGGTAGTTAGTAAAATTCTGGTAGAAAACCAACAATCATAAGTTGCCACAAATGACTGGTAATTTACAACTAACGACAACACATAAATCTACGATAAAATAACATTTTATAGAAATTGGAATACAAATTATTTTTCTTTACACATTACTAAAAATATTTTACAATGATAATATGACTGAAATTATATTATAAATATACAGGTTGTTAAAACAAAAATTTATCTGCCCCAGAGAGTTGATTTTTAGTGGGACACATTCTCTTCTTCAATATTCGCATTTCATATGTTTATACAATTTCTGATTTGATCAGAAATCATATCAACTTTTGAATATTTAATAGAATAGTCTGTATATTTTTACATATTTGGCGTAAGTGTTTCTCATGATGAACAGATTCACGTAGAGTTTACTTAGGTACTAAGATTTTAAAATTAAGTGAATGGTAAGCTACTTTAAAGAGCATATTATAAAAATCAAGAATTCTTGAGAAAAAATTGCAATTAAAATCCTTCAAAATATTATTAACCTGTGGATGGATCTACACAAGCCATTGCTACTATTTTTACGTGTTTAAATGTTTTTTGGTCTTCATAATGATCTGTAATAAATATAGATAACTAGATTTTGAGTTATTTGAGAATTTGATTTAATGTTTTATCTACACAATTTTATGTATTGTATTGGGCCAATTGACGTATTCATATAAATTTCCTTTACTTGAATAAATATGCTATCTATCTAATAGTTGAGATATAATCAAGAGTGAAGTTATATACTCGTTACAAATGTATTTCAAACTACATAACTATAATATAATAAAAATAATGTTTACTTGAAATCAGCAGTTAAAATCAGTATAAGTTAAAACTGATATTCTGTACTGTCAGCCTCGAATATTGATCAAACTTCTTGTAAAATACAATTGTAAATTAAAATTTGTTATAGAGATAAACTGGTTCGACTATTTAAAGTGGGCGAAGAAAACAATAACATCGAAGAACTAGATTATTCACCCTTGGAGGGTCACACTTACTCAATAAATGATTTAGAATTCTCAAAAGACGGAAGCATGATAGCGTCCTGTTCTTTAGACGGATGCACAACTATTTGGAATGCCTTGGTAAGAATTACAAGCTCTCACATTATTAAAGAATTATAAAAAAAATCTATTCTATTTCTAGATTTATATTCCAAATTTAAAATAATTTCAAAGATTTTGTATCAAGTTAATATTAATAAAATATATTCCGTTCATATCTGATTGTGTACTTTTTTTATACAGCACCTCAATTAAAAGATATTGTATTACAACATTTATAGCAATTTAAAATGTAAAATTATTATATTGCTTTCAACTGAAAATTGTGCAAACAAATTTGAGATACCTATCTTGTTTACATTTCACGAACTGCGCAAGTTTCTATGATGTTTCATAAAATTGAAAATAGATTTGTATTTGTCAGATGATTATTCTTCCTTAATCCAAGATTAATGGAAATCCTCATTAATCCTAGTTAAAAAATATATTTATGATTTAATCAGGAATTGAATTTAGCAATATATTAAATAACTATATATTATATAGCTATATTAAATAACTAATAATTTCCAATTCTTCTGAAAATAAAAAAGAATGTATGAATTTTTTACATAAGTACTTTATTTAAATATAAAATCTATAATAATGTACATATAGTGATATGTTACAATACCATAGTAGCTCGTAAATTTAAAAAAATTTAATTGAATTGAATTAGTTGCATTTATTTTCAGACAGGAGAAAAATATATGTCTATGCCAAAGAACAGTTTGTCAATAAAAACATGCAGATTTTCTCCAACTAATGAATTGCTAGTTACTGCAGGAGATGATGAAAAAGCTGTGATATGGGATATAACTACCTCGGGGAAAAAGGCGTAAGGCTGTTTCTTATAAGTTTTAGTTATTGATAGATATCATACCCCAGCAAATCATGTAAAGACACGGATCGAAATGTGTTATTTGGGGTTTTTGGAGTTCAATAAAGAAGAATATTTGATTTTCTCCCCATATTAACATTCCTAATATCAGTTTCAAAAATCAACCCCTTTAAAATGCTATAACTATAATGCTATAACATGAATATCAATCAATCAATTATGAGCTCTGTAACTTTGTTACAAATTTAGGTACTTCTGTATTTATAGGGCGTATTTCAGTCAGTTATCAAGATTGTAAATTCATTGAATTCAATTTAATAAACATAGCAGTGGCCAAATTCTTCAAATTTGTTCACAGAAAAGGTAGCTTAATTTTATGAAAGAATAACCTAACCTAATTCCTAAGAAAATGCTACTGCAGGCATTGTCATTGGGTGTTCCAGAACACGTGACAAATATGGCTTCCTTGGGTCAAATAAAGTATCAGTTTTCATCCATCTGTCAAAAAAATTGAACTGCAGAGGTAGAAAAATTCTAATTTATTTCAATTGTTTATGTTATAATAATTATAATCCGATATTTTGAAACATATTTTCAGTCCAACTTCTTGTATTATAGTTTAAAAAAAAAGATAACCTCTTATGTACCTACTTAAATTGGTTTATATATTATCTTACCTATTTTTTAGTACTCTTGAAGGTCATCTGGACACAATTACCTCTGCCTGCTTCTCCCCAGATGGCACAATTGTAACAACTGTTTCCTGCAATGCCGACTTTCGAATTTGGTCGGTAGACGATTACACATGTTTATATGTTAAGGAAGATGCCCATGAATATGGCATCCAAAACTGTGATATGTCCCAAAATTTAGAACCCATTCCTAATGTTGTGATTGATGCACAATCATATCTACTAGCTACCTGTGGCAATGACAGTCTCGTGAAATTATGGAGAATCACCATTCCAAAAGTAGGAATATTTTCAGTATTTAGTATTTCAGTTGTTTTTTTGCACTTATGGCCATTCAAAATAACTTGTGTTTATTGTATGATCCTTTGTAGCAATCAGAATCACTCCAACTAAATGAACTGGAAGTCAAGGTGTGGCGATCATTGCAAGGCCATGGTGGAAATGTCATCTGTGTGAGATTTTCGCAAATTGTTAGCGAATTTGTGTGTTCCACCGCCACCGACAGACAAGCAAGAATATGGTCTGTATACAGCGCCGACTGTTTGTATGTCCTTGATCACGACTCAATAGTAATTAGTTGCTCTTTTAATTCCGAATGTTCGCTACTAGCTACTGGATGTTTGGACAAGACCTTGTGCCTTTGGAAATTACCTCTGCAGATGGTATGTTAGTTATGAGTCCAGCCACAATACGCCACATTATCTATTCCCCAATAAACCACATGATCCTGTTTATATTTTTATAACATTCCTCATACAATTTTATTATATTTCAGGTGTTCCAAACAGCTGTGGCCAGCAAAATACATTGCAGGTCCAAAGCAGTTACGGAATGGACCACAGGAGATGTAGTCAAGTGGTTGAAAGATATTGGAATGAAAGATATCATTAAGAATGCTCAAAATACTTCCCTAAATGGTGAAAAATTGTTGACACTTTCTGAGAATGTGATCTGCTCTGGATTAGATTTAGGTAATAATAGATTTTGTTATATATGATGTAGGAACGGCGAAAAAATATATAAATATAACATAAAGTGAAAAATATACAGGTGTGGCCTAAATAGTATGAAAATTTGCATTATAGACTAACCGGCAGAATAACTTTTTCTCTTGCAAATATTTCTTGATGTGCACATGTTGGTGGAACTATCAGTCCAATGGAATCTTTATAAAGCAGCATTATGATAATGTGTATTATTTAGGTTGAGGGTCTAAAACAATATACATGGTGCTACATTTACAACCAGTTTAAAGATTTGGTCAGGTTCTATTGTTTTTTGGCACCCTGTAAGAATGTCAGTAAAATTTAAATGTATACCCCTCATAAACGAAATTGACATGTCTGAAAATTCTTTCCAAAAATGGCCAAGAAAGTTGTAAGTCCAAATTTCCATATTTTTTAGTTACTCTGTCTAAAGACAAGACTAAAAATATCAGACAGATATAACATTAGTGTTATTTTTTTAGATGAAAAAACAACCAACAAAATGGTAAACGAAATAAAGTGGTTGAAACAGAGCGAGACCCGGATGGAAGGACTCCAAAGTTTACAAATTCCAGATGAATATTTATGCCCCATCACCCACGAGATTATGAGGGAACCTGTAACGTGCAGTGATGGGTTCACATATGAAAAGAATGCTATATCGGAATGGTTTATGTCGGGGAAATTTACCAGTCCAATGACCAACGAAGTTCTTTCTAAAACTGACTACGTCTTTAATTTGGAACTTAGAAATGCAATACACGAATTTCTGGACTCGGGACAATATAACAATTAAGATGAGTGTAGGATTCTTCACAATAAATCAAGATTTAGACATAGGTTAACATTGCATATCAGCACAAAAGGTGTGCAAAAAAGTAATAGGACAACGATAGTGAGCTAGTTGTAGGCTATTAATTTCCAAGATTAAGCACCACTCAAGTGAGTGGTGCTCAATTTTGCCCAATCAGTTCAATACTTGTTCAAGATTGGTCATTAAATCGAGGTAAATTCAATAGCATGATCAAGGAGTATATGCAGAAGGACCACGATGGTATAAGATGGGCAGATGATGTGGGATTAAACATCAGCCCTTCCAAATTAACTCCTAATGCTATTATTAACATTCACCAAAACATTGAAACCAAAGGGTTTAGTTAAATTTAAAAAAGATTGGTGATCTGTCATGCATGAATTTGCTATGCACACTGTTTATCCTTGGAAATGAATATACTTTATTGGATTGTACGACAATACCAGAGATGCCAGTCCACACTGTTGACCTCTATTTTACCATTTTCTATTTACAGTGATATATCGACATCGAAGTTTAACAGCACCTAGAACTTAGAATTATGATAATTGAAACTTTTTTTCTATTTGTACAAATCATTTAAAAGTACACCCAGGGTTAACTTAATTTATATCAACTGAAATAGAGATATAAAAAAAGGAGTGGTGGTAGCCACTAAAACACTTGGAAAATTAGTCTATAATAATTGCTAGTCATTATCTGGTTGATAATACTGTTAGCCAGTTAATATTCAAACATGATGAAACATTTACCAAGAATTCGCATGGTAACCTTCGTGCTAGTGTGTAAACTTGGCCTCCAAGTATTCTAATTGTATTATCTAAAATCTTGCCTAACTTGCCTTATTCTCAGTGTTTCTCATTAAATAAAAATGCAAAAAAAAATATTTTGTACTATGAAATCGCTTTGTCAAGTTAAAAAATCCAAAAAGCAAATACACCTTTAGACAATTCAAATTCTATAGGTAAGAATACTTAAATATTGTATTGGTCAAATTGCTAAGAATTATGAATTAGTAGGCTAAAAAATTTCACTAAAAAAAGTATCACCCATAAAAAATTTCTCATTACCTATATGTAAAATTACTACAAATCCTTTACTTTGAAAAATTTCATTGATACTAATTATTTAAATCAGTATTTTACGAAAGAGAAGAAAGCCATATTGTGAAATAATTTTATAATTGCCAGTTTAACATGTCAATTATGTATAATTGTCAGTTGAAACTGTCAATTATTCATAATCGCCAATTTAAACTGTCAATTATATACATAATTGCCAGTTCAACCTGCCAATTATACATACTTGCCAGTTTAAAGTGGCAATTAAGCATAATTGTCAATTTAAACTGACAATTATAAAATTATTTCATGTTATGTCCTTTCTACGCTTAAACTGTCAATTATACATACTTGCCAGTTAAGTGTCAATTATGCTTAATTGTCAGTTTAAACTGTCAATTATATATAATTGTCACTTTAACTGGCAATTATATAATTATTTGAAAATTTGTCCTTTCCATGCTTAAACTGTTAATTATACATAATTGCCAGTTTAAACTATCAATTATGTATAATTGTCAGTTTAAACTGGCAATTATGTACAATTGACAGTTTAAACTGTCAATTATATAATTATTTCATAAGTATGTCCTTTCTAGGCTTTTGTAATATTTAATGCAAGCTACAGAGATGTAAACTTACAGAAATATATATTTGTTTTATTTAATTAAATGCTAAAGACAACTCGACAAACCTGTGTAAAAATTTTCTACTCTTCTTGAGATCTCAAATTTTCATTGGCCTAGAAACAAGGAGCTTCTATAAAATTCAACATTTTTTTCTCCAATTTACAACATCTGAGATGTCCTTTGTTCTTTTATTTTTTTATATGTTCATAGATACAATATTGCCTGTTATTTTCACCAAGGAATCAGTTTAAACTGAAATTGTTCCTTTATATGCAGTGCCATAAACAGTTCCTAGTTCATAATTAATCTTTAAAAATAGTTATAAGTTACTTACTTTTTTGAGATTAATCACTGAGATGATTACACGAATGGAAAATTCGGTTATCGCTATAAGTTGTAATTCAAGTGATGATTAAATTAGATGGTTCCTATTCTATATACCATTAATCTTATAGTGCACTCTATAATTATTATATATGTATTATTAATTATTACCTACCTATCACACACACACATTACTATTTACTACAACCTTTCTGCACACTAGTGGAAAATGCACTTTTAACCTCTCAGTATACATTATGTAAGTCTTCTTAAACCAAATAAAAGCGGCTAAACCAAATTTTTAACAAAACACCACCAATTCCCCAAGTTATACGAAAAAACAGTTTTTCTTATAACTTGAGTACTGCTTACTCAGTTGACATAAATCGATTATGCCTAACATTAATTTTTTGAAGCTGAATGCTGTGATAAAAGCAATGATATTTTAATTATACTGTTTGAAAATATGTAACATTTTTGTAGTGAATTCACTGAAATTTTATGAAAGTTGTATGGTAATATTATGTTTCAATATCGTTGTATAGTTATTTCGGGTATCTAATAACATTTGAATTATTGTGACACATACTGAAGACATCAAATATTGTAAATGTACATAGTTTTAAGATAAAATTTATTTATACAACTAACACAATCATCTAATGAAATATAATAAAAAAAGGTAAATTTATGATTCAATTTTATGGAGATGCAGTTATTCCTTTATTTAATATTTTCCACGATCAGGTGACCCTTGAGGATATAAATAATAAAAACTGGATATCCAACAATATCAGAAAGACTGTCAACTAGTAGCATTTAGTGCCTTTAATGCCCATTTGCACCACCTCGCCTTGGGAAGTTTAATAATTTAAATGTCAGATTAGACTGCGAGGTCTTTAGCGTTATGTCCTACATATAATCACTAATCACAGTCTGATCTGTCACTATATTAATAAATTAAGCTATACTTAAACTCGCTAGGCAGAGGTGGTGCAAAGGGGCATAAAATGTTGAAAAATTTAATTAAGTTACAAGACAACGTAAATGATGACGCTGTGATAAAATTCTTTTCTTAAAACTTTAGACTTAAATACAACTTGAAATTGTTTTATTCTTAGTTTTTAGCTAGTATTATTCCTTGCCACTTAAACAATATATTTCTTTATATATTTTTCATCTTTAAAGTCATGTGATTTCTATATATGTAATATATTAATTATAAGCACTATTACATTTATTATATTTATATATTATTATTAAGGTGAAGACTATATAATTCAGGGGATAATTCAGATTAGGAAAACTTAAGCTATGGTAGAATATTTTATGAAATCTTGTTGTTTTAATATTAATCACAAGACATAGGAATAGGAATTTTGGGGATCATGCTAGAGGCGGATTTGAAACTATATTTTGAAAAACATGCAATATAACTATTAAAATAAATTGGGATTTGTACTTAAACATAAATATTTTTAGATGTAAAACCAGCACTTCTGTTTTGATTGCCAAGAAACATGTAGTAAAAGCTAAATTAACTTTGTGATCATCTAACATATTGCATCTTTTATTTCTATCTTGTAAATTTCACAATTTTAATATGACATAATTACATCTGTAGATATTGAATACATTTTAAAAAGGGATATCCACCAAACCAGGTTAAAATCATCAACCAATGCCTATTTGTAGTGCTACTCCTTCGGATGTTCAGTTACCTTTTAAAAAACACTAAAACTACTTGCATTAATATTTAAACTACTCTGTGAGCACAAGTCTCAACCAGTATTGAATTACACTGAAAAATCCAAGATAGTAGGTAGTCACATCATTTGCGAGCATTTTACCACCAGATATATTTTTTATCATAGGTGAAGAACAACCATTCTATGCCCTCAAACCTGTTTCAAATAAATTTACAAAATGTTTGCAGTTTCTTTATAAATAGAAAATGTTATAAAGGGAAATCTCTATATCCCTCAAATGTCCGTCTTTATTATTTACGAGTACATCATTACACCCAAAATCTCTATTTTGTCTGCTAATCACCCTTATGCAATATTTACAAATTTGAGATAAAATTTTTATTAGTCTGTAAGGTAGACTTACAGACTTTTTTCCCATATTTGTAATACATAATATTCACTATTTTGCAAATTTTTAATATATTAATAAAATACAGTATTAAATACAATGTGTTCTTTTATTTTATTTCAATGGTGACAGAAATAATATCTCTGCTCTTCATTTTAATTGCAAGGATTAGCGAGAAAGTCTGGCTTGTGTGGGAGTGAGGTGGTATATTATTATTCAGTAGGCCACATTTGCGCCTCAGGAATTACTTACGTTGATAAACCCTAGCCACCGTTCAGTGCTAGAATGAGGGAAAGCTGGAAATGCTCATTAGGGGGATAGTCAAACATCACCTGATGTTAATCTCTCATATTAAAACACAAAGCCGAGTTCATCTCATCCTAGGCATGCACGCTATGATGGTGCAACTTTTTCCGCAAACAGGCATTAATATGCGAGCAGACAACTTCATAAAAAATTGTCCGGCACAATGGTGATTCCAACCCACAACCTCTGGCCCTGCCTGCCTCTTATATACCCCTACGTACCAACACATGGGGGTATATAAAAACAAAGTAATCCAAGAGCCATTTTAGAAAAAAAATTGAATTTTCTAATGATCTAAAATTTGAATCTTTTTGAAAAGTATGCAATCATGACGATGGATGGGACATAATATATTATAAATAGGGACTGTCAAACCAGTCAGAATATCTCTGTCCCTGGTGACGACAACAATAGTAAATAATTAAAGGTAATTGTTCAAAAACAATGTATTTTAACCACTACAAGAAAAAAATAAAGTCAGATGTACAGATAGGTATTTATTACAAACAGCTTTAAGATTTGTACACCACGTATTCAATATTTTATTTAGATATTAAAAACCTAATTTACCTTTATATAAAATTGTCAATTAATACCATAAAAACTAAATTTAAAGTATACTGTATAGACATAAGAGTTGCTGCCTTTCTGTCATGACCATAATTGATGCAACCCAATCATGCTGCTCATTTTTTAAAATGTTCCAATGTTATTACATATCTTATAATTATAATTACGAAAGTATAGTTAAAAGAACCCAGTTCACGTGTATATAAAAATTCTCAAAAGTTATCTGTTACAAAATGAGGGTGGGACAGTATAATTTCATATATATAATGAAATAAAAATCAAATAAAACCTCTTTCATCGAAAAAAGAATCTACAAACATGCAAATTCAATAATTTTTTATTTGAACCCTTAATAGTGAAAGTGTATTACACATGACTTGGCTACATTTTAAATTTAAGCCACTAAAACAAAATGAAAATATCATGTCATGATTGTTTCATAAAGCCCACTTTACATAATGCAATTCAGTTGCAGGAATTATGCACAAAATTGAAGCAATTTTTGTTAAGGTGCATTTAAATTAAAGCGAACAGAAGTAAACAAACAAAATCATTTACTTAAGCTAGTGTAATTTGACTGGAGAACAATGCAGGAGCAAACATTGGTATTCACGTATATTTGGACGTAAGGTAGTAAATGCTGAAATTATTAAAGGAAATTCGGTTGCTTGTTTTATGCCAAATTTTTTTTGACATTTTTGTGTTGTAAGCTATCATCGTTGCTACGAAAAAATCTTACTTTATTTAACCTACATTTATACTTATAAAATATATTCAAGATATAAAATTGTGCCAATTAGTTACTAGTAATTACTAATTACTACTACTTACTAACTGAAAAATTCAGCAACTGAATTGATTGTTATGAATGAAGCAAGTTTATCAAATTAAAATAAAATAAGATATGATAATAGTAAACATGAAAAGGTACAATAATCCCACATTCCTTGTTCGATTATACCAAGAGCTTTGCAAGATTTTTATTATTACGATTGACATTTATTTTCAATCGAATTGTCGATCGACAATTATTTTCGATTGATGAATAAATTTCAATTCAATAAAATTTTGTTGTTTGAATTTTGAATTATTAACTGAATAATGAATAAGACACGCAACATAATGTGTAAAATGTGTAAACAGTTTTCACTACAAATATTCCCACATTTGGCTTATTTTAGCAGAGATTTGAGATCATGTCTACTAAAATCTACTACTGAAAATCACTTACGTTTCTGATCATTTTAATGCCTGTCTTTCCATATTTCAACTAAATAAATACCGTCGTCGGTGGCATATGGTTTTTTATAGCTTATTATAACATTAAACTGAATGAACTCACAGCGTTACCCTCGAACCACACTCCTTAATCTTCGCTCGCACCTTTGCTTGCTTTTTGTTTTGCCCTGCGGAATGATCTCTTCTGAGTCTGCTTCTTACTACCTGCTAATTTTCCTTGATTCCGCATTGCGTGCAGCTTAAAGTTCTTCGCTTTGATTTCTTTCTTTTTGTCCTCTCCTTTCTTTTTCCCGCCTTGGGTGTATAGCACGTTAATTCTACGCCCTTTCAGGAACGTGTGATTCATCGACATGCATTTCTAGAATATATAACAGGAAGTATATAGAAATTTCACATTTGTTTTGTAAATTATCATATATGTGCATGATATAATTGAACGTTATAATATGAACAAAATTTAATTGGAAAAACAGGGAGACCTAAGATCAATATTTAATTTTGTTAGGAGCATTCACTCAAAAAAGTAACACTCCAAATAGCAATAATTACGGGTGGTATAAGGAAATGTGTTTTCCTGAAGTTCCACTCGAATTTTGACATTTGGCGACTGTTCATTTCAGTTACCATATAAGAAAATATAAAAATAATTTTTAAAAAGAATCTACAAGACCTTTAAAATTGTCAATTGTCCTATTCTTCTCCTTCTTTACAATGTCACACTCGTTACATACAGTTTAAAAGAAATTTATAATTATTTGATTCGAAACATTTAGCATTGGAAAATTGTTTTCACAATTAAAGGGTCCCCCAAACCAACGCGGATAATCGCAGCACCTGCGGAAGTTCGCACCGCTTGCGATTCGCATCATTTTGTTTCCATTGCGTTAAATGTGCAAGTTCAGACCTATACGATTTTTTTCGTTTAGACTGCGAATTGTCTGCGTTTATTTCGTACGGAGTTTTTGTTCGCAATTGGCTGCGTTTTTTCTCGGATCCGTAGTAGTTTCGCAATGTCTTAACTAAGAAAGTAATTAATAAAATGGAAAAAATCATTGAATTACTGCGAAAGTATCCTATATTACACGACCTTTCTCATGACGATTACAAAAATATTCGAAAAAAGTAACAAAAATATAACATAGATTCTCGTCATTTCGTAATTGCGGCATTAATGTATCAAATTCCCTATATTGTCGTCTTTTTTTATTAATATCGTGAACCCATTTTCTTTTCTTCCTAAGGTTAGATACATAATATAATCAACACATTTATTTTTAAATAATAATAATAATTTTACCTTAAATTCACTACATCTTCCAATGCAAGCAACACAAATGCTTCTTCATCCGATGATGTATACATATTTTTGTATGATAGGTAAGTATGTAAGTACAAGTACAAATGGTTTATTTTTCGTTTTCAGCAATAGCAATCAACCTTTTCGATATTGAAAATATGATGCATATGATGCGATTACATTCGCTTTGGTGCGGGGTTCTCTACGGATTCCGCCACGAATTTCGCTGCAAAATTTCCGTCACGAATCCGTTGCGAATAATTCGCGTTGGTTTGGGGGAGCCTTAATGTGTATTCGCAATTCACGTTTAGGACATCATGGCGTTATTTTCCCCACTGATGAAGTGGAAATTATTGTCACAAAACAACTGCAAATGCTTAACGTTCATCAATTGAGAGGCAAACACTTATGATTCTTTAAATTCATTGAAATGTAATCTTTATATGTAATGTTGGAAAAATGTAATTTATTACCTGATATGATTCTTCATTTGCTAGTTCTAAATATGCAAAACCTCTTGGTTTAGAACTTTTCTTCTCTGTTGGAATTCGAATGTGTTTAATTTCCCCGGATTTCTGGAAATGCTCAATCAAGTCCTGTTTATTTGCATCATATGGTATGTTTCCAACAAATAAAACAAATCTCTTTTGGTTTTTAAGGACCAAATCATTTTTCTTTAGTTGATTTAAATCAACAGTAGTGTCATTTTCAGTGCCTACTTTCTGTAATTTTTTATTTGCAGGATTCTTTTTTTTAATCTGAAAATTAAAAATAATATAATCATATTTAAATATGCATTGTTAACAAAGGTATTCTATCTAATTTTATCATATTAGTAGTATTTTAGTAAACATAGTATAAATGTTTTACCATATTGACATGCCGGACAACTGACACATTCACTCTGTATAATGGTAGCACAAATAAAACGCAACCCAAAAAATAATAATAATAATAAATTACCCCTCAGTTTTTTATGTTCTTGAACTGTAAGGTAACTGTAGCATAAAAATAAAAATAAACATCTTAAAAAAATATATTTTATTTTAGAAACAACACTATACTAAATAACTGCTTCCTCAGTCAAATTGTTAAACAACAAATTTAAACATTTACTATACATCCAAAAACAAAATATAAATAAGATAACAAAACATAAATTATGAAAGAAAAATGTAAAAAAATATATAAGTTTATGCTTCTTAATATTCCTCTTCACTTTGAAACTCATCTTCTTCTTGCTGTAAATCATTAAAAGTGTAAATTCCCATCAAAGAAATATTTAACAAATTTACAAAAACTTAATATACACTGTGTGTGCTAAAAGATCTAATATTAAGCAGGATTTATATGGATCAACTAAGATAAATAATATTTAGGTAGTTCTAGGATAAATCAAGGTGCAAACATTAATCATTAAGTGAAATTCTATTTAGTTTGAACCTATAATTCATTGTGAAATAGCCATCATTCATACTGTCAAACTTTGGTAAATGCGCTACTACCATACCCTAAGAGACATTACATGACATATATTGTCATTATTAGACAATTATGACAATATATTGTCATAATTTTTTTAATTAGATTGTTGAATGGATGATTTAACACCAACAACCAAGTAGAATTGAGAATTTTGCTACATTTCATTTCTGAGGAAGAAAGCCAAATCTTGTACATTTTTATCAGACATGGAAAAGTGGTCGCAATAAAGTCCAAATTATACCAAATTATACTCAATTTTGTTTAAAAAAAAATAGTTTACTCCGATTTCTTATGAGATAACGAGATATTTTATTTGTGGTTATGTTATTTCAGTATAAAAAATTGACTGTTCGAGTTTGAGTGTTATGCAAGTTTATTTGTTAACTTTTGCGTTGTGTGTTATAATTATTATATTCAATCTCAGGCGCAAGATGTCGGGAAGCGGATAGCAATATCGTGGTGCACAAAAAAGAAAAATTCAACAGGACAGAATGGAAGCTATTAGTAAGTTTCCCAAAATAAATACAGTTTTAAAAAAACATGCGAATCGGAGGCACGTCAGTCTGAATAGAAACAGGATAATACTAAAAGCATTGGTGATACAGGGGGAGGATATCAGTTTTTCTAACAAGAAAACTATCTCAGTTAACACTGACACTGAACAACTTGAAATAATGGAAAGTAGTGTGCAAATTGTCACTAGTTAATCAGATTTTGAAGATTCGAGCAATGACGAACAAACAGCAGTCATGTCAGAAAGTACCATTGATAGTAGTGACAATTCATTTAGGTCCTGTAGGTCCATTTCCTAAAAATAATGATACAAGATCATTTACCTCTAATTATTATTATACTACCTCAAAGATTGGGCAAAATTCTGGATATGTTACTAAAAAATTTTAGATACAATCTACTGCTACTGTCAACTGTGTTGGCTTTTTAACTTAGAATGAAAGGATTGGCACCTCTGTAAATTCCATTGTAAAATACATTTGATTGGACTACTAATTTATAAAAAAAATTCACACTTTTTAAAATACTTTAGATTGTTTCCAGTCATTACAAAGTTCTCTCTTATATCTGAGATATAAAGTATTTTTTAGCTCAATTTTATTTTACTATATTTATTATTTTAGCTTATTATGTACTTATTCTATATCACAGAAATAAAGACTATAGAATGGAAACGTCTTATAAGTACTTTGATATTTTGAAGACATGAAATGAAGGATTCGGTCCGGTACGGACTCTGTGTACTTCACGTTTTATGAAGTAAGTCGGCATTTTTCTTGGAACTTCGGAAGACACACCATGAAGTGACACGATATTTATAAGAGCTTAATAGTATACCGAGTTTCTTCACACACTCTTTAACTTTTACTTCAAGTAAAGAAAACAGATAATGCAGTTTATATGTAACTTACTTGCAGTTTATACATATATGTTGTTTGCAATTTATAGGTAAGTAGTTGATTTTATATGTAACTTACTTGCTTTATATGTAATTTATATACCATTTGCTCAATGCGCTAACTCCTCATCAGACCGAGAAACCATGTTGTAGTCACAGAAGTCTTATGAATGGTAATATTCTTTCTCCATTCCATAGTCTTTATTTCTGTGACCTATATATACAAAACTATATTTAAAATATGTTTTTTTGTTTTTACCAACTAACCTCTAAATGTGATAAAATATTATTATCTAAATTTTCATCAGATGATTCTTCCTCTAATACATATTCTTCTTCCACCACTTCATCACTAGACTCTTCAAGTCCAGAATCTGTAATTTCATCAATCCAGTCTTCTTCGTCCAACAATTCTTCTCCAATGTCTTCTTCTAACGCATCGTCATTAATTTCAGGCTCCTAGGCATAATTTATTTATTTCAAACCATACATCAATACGTATTTTTTGCAAGCTAACCTAGTCCTAGTAAGCTAGGGAATTATGATTGTCATGTGAAGTGGTTTATATATTTTCACAAGAAATCATGAAATCCGGTAGATATGTGCTGAATGTGTTAAAAGATTTAATACTATCCAGCATTTATATGGGTCAGCATAAGATACATATTTAGATAGTTCCATAGTAAACATTAATAATTAATTATTACTAAGTCAAATTTTATTTAGTATGGTTTGAAGGTATAATTCATTGTGAAACAGCTGGCATTCAGCCTGTCAATCTCTGGTAAATGTGCTATTACCATAGTAGGAATACATTTTCACAATTTTTTTGTTATGAGTTAAGTTAGATTGTTGACCAATACATTTAAGGCCAACAACTTGAAATTTTTTGCTACGCTCCATTTCTGACGAAAAAGCCTAAAATATTGTTAATTTTTATTTATTATTGAAGAGGGTATAAGGGTAGCAGGCAGGTAACGTAAAATCAAATTTTGTTCGGCAATCTGGAATATTTCTGAAGAAATTTCAATTACTTGATTTCACTCGTTTGTATGTGTGTTTGTGTAATTTTAAAAAATACCCTAAGGTATAGTAGTAGAAATGTTTGTAGGGAGTTATAAAGAAGTTTTAACACAAGTTTTGAGAAGATCAAAAAGAATCATGAAACCCCTGTAAATTCCATTGCAAAATAGATATGATTAGCAACCATTCAGGTAAAAAAATATTCTCGCTTTTTCTGGAACACTTTAGATTGTTTCCAGTTATTACAAATAAATACATCCTAATTCTTGGTTTTTACCAACTAACCTCTGACTGTAATAGAATTTTATTATCTAAACCTTCATCAGATGATTCTTCCTCCAATACATATTCACCTCCCACCATGTCATCAGTGTCATCACTAAACTCTTCAAGTCCAAAATCTCTATCCTCGCCAATCCAGTCGTCTTCGTCCAACAATTCTTCTCCAACATCTTCTTCTAATGCATCATCATTAATTTTAGGCTCCTAAGCATATTTTATTTATTATAACCAAGCTAACCTAATAATATAGGGAATTATGTTTGTGGTGTGAAGTGGTTCATATATTCTCACAAGAAATCATGATAATCGAATAATATATAATAGTGATCCTGAAATGTACATACCACCAGTTATTTTATATTTTGGGAGTTAAAATATGACGATTGAAATCATCTTACCTATGTACAGAAACCCACATAATTTCAACATCTCTTGTCATTTTTTCAATAAAATATCAGTTATGACAGATTATAGATTCAAGCTTGCATCCAAAACCAACAAGTTATCTTGGAAAACAAAAGCTGTTATATATATTTTTTATATATTTGCTGCCTATTTGTATGCAGTTTTTGACGGTTTCAAAATTGTTCCAAGAACATCTAGCTCCGATAATTCATATATTCTGGTATACACACTACAGACACCCTGTATAGGTATTAACTTCAGATTCTTAACCCAAGCAAACCAAAACTAATATCACAATAAGCTCAAGAGGCTGTATGCTTCCCGAGATAAAGTTAGTTAAGGCCCAAAAAAAAGCTAAACTAACGGAAATTGACACACTTTGAATTCAATTATGTATTGAGTCTTCACATATATGCTTTCACAATTTTCTACCCCTAACATTGTTCTGCAAATTATAAATAAATAATGGAAAAATAATTGAACACCCCAATAATTATAATAATTATGTGGAAATAATTTTTCCACAAAATTGGAAAAATAATTGAAATATTCATTAGTACCAATTTAAATTTGTTAAATAACAAAAATGTTATAATAAAGTGGATAATCGAAGCGGATGGTTCTTTATGAAACATCGTGAAAATAATTTTTTTGAAAAAAACATTGATCTCATTTAGATGTTCCAAGCAACATCTTGCTTGGAACATCTAAATGAAATCAATGTTTTTTTCAAAAAAATTATTATAAAAATGTTATATCTTGTCCCATTTTAGAGATGAGGATTACTATAATAGGATAGAGAGCCAATATTTTTTATCTAGAAAGATCTGTTGTAGTTTTAACTTACCAGTAGACCTGCCCCTGCCAATTCATTTCCTTCCTCAATATAAGATTTTTTTACTACTTTAACGTTCAGCGGCACTCCTGAATAATCGTTTCCATCATTTGAATTTTCATCAGATTGTTCATAGTATTTATTTTCATATAATTCCTCATAGAAACTTTCTTCTGAGCTTGTTTCTGATTCAGCGATAGTGAAACTAGGAACCTGTTTGTACAGTTTACTTTATACTTATACAGCGTCAGGAAAAAGTCCCGAGATGATCTTATAACATTTTAAGGGCCGAAAAAAAACTACAAAATATTGGAGCATTGTCATAGGGTGTAGTAAACTATATTTTGGCGTGTAGTGGATTCCCCCACCCCTTCCAAGGCTTCCAGTGGATTAGCACCCTGAAATATTTAAATGGCAACTCGCCTGTTTGCATCTCTGTTAATATTTTACCGATAAGAAGAAATCCTGTTCATAACTTTGTATTTGTAATATTAACTCTTCCTTGTTTATATATTTTTGAAATATTAATATTTATTAAAAAAAAAGTTTATATTTCAAAATTTTTACCATGAATATCCAACACGACATGGACAGAATTTACAACACCCAATGGTGTTGAACTTGGTGTTGGGACTTGAATTATACAAATCAAATCTATATTACGTGGGCACAGTCATTTACCAATAAACTTAATACAAATATGAAAAATGTTAAATCCATTAAATCATTTTCTGCGGCAGTAAAGGAATTTCTTACTTTTAATGGTTTTTATTGTTTAGAGGAATACTTGAAATGCGATTAATGTGTTAGACATTTTTCTTTGTTGTTTGTTTATTTCTTTATATGTATGTATTTTTTATATGTCTAGACAAAACTCTTAGTGGTAACTGATAACTTATTTTAACAAACTTTTATATATTACGCCATATGTCTTGACTTATCCTATATCATTGTTTTATGATCTTTTGGATTAACAAATATCTTATCTATCTATCTACTTTTACAGAAACAAAAAAAACAACATGGAATACCACAGAAACTTCCCAGAAAATTTGGGAATATTAACTTTTACATTTGGGTTGTTAGATTTTACATAATGTCTAGTATTTCGCTAATGTAATGTAATTTGAATGGAAATACATATGGAATTATTAGAAAATCAGTTAGTTCCAGCTATCCGCGGCTTATATTCTGGCGAAACATTTGCTGTTTTATTTGAACAGAATGGTATGCCTGCATTACCTGCACACTTATGTGGCAAGATCTCCTGATTTAACATCACTTAAACTTTTTAAGCACTAGATGAATTAAAAAATCACATCAATTTATCGTGACTGGGTCATTGCAAAATGGAAGATGATAGACAGTATGAATATTTTCTCTTTTAATAATAGTTCGTTTTATTTCGATATTTGAGCGATTTCTTATTACTTTTAAAAACTAGATGCTCTTTGTCGATTACCTCAAAATACTTCATATGAGTAGGTACTAGGTAGGCAGGAATGTATTAATTTATTATTGGAAAGTTTTTCCTGTCGAATAAAACATTTTGCTTAATAACTAGCGAAGTACATACATTCTTTTATCACCATTATATTAAAGTGAGTTGCTATTTAAAAATTTAACTATAATTCCAAAATATGATTTACTAGACCCTATTTTTCTGTGCACACTGTAAAATGTTATAAAAACATCTCCAGACTTTTGCCGGACACTATACTGATGTCCACAATATTTCTTGTCTTTGAAATTGTAAATTACCAGTGTACAATTTAAATGACAACAAATTAGGGATTATACAATACCGCTTGTAATGTTTCAAATTAATACAATCTTGACAAAATTGCACCAATATATTTAAAGACACATAAAAAATTGAAATAAGAGATTTTAATACTTTAGTATTCTTTAACAGAGAAAAAAAAGATAAACCATATATACAACAAATCTTATTACCTACAGTTATCTTATACAGAAGTATTGATGAGTTTTCTCCAATAAATAAAGGCTATAAACTTTATAGCCTAGTAAATTTGCTAGTAACAAATCTGTTGCAAGATCATTACTCTTACACTACGAGTTTTTGAATATTTAAAAATGTATGTCTTACTTAACACAATTATATTATGTATGCGTTATTACGAGCAACTACCAGCTACCTATTTAACTCTTACCTAGCTAAGAGTTATTTACACAATTTAAAATCCATTCTGCAAACTAAAAAACAGAATCTTTAAGATATTGTAATATCACTACAACACTACACTATCAAGATATTGTTGTTTTTTAATTTTTTCATTATGTCATCTAGTATTTTCATGTTTACATTGACGGTACCACTCTGCATAATGCTTACATAGGTACTATATATATGCAGCATATCGCTACTAGATTTATAAAAAAAAATTAGGAATTATACTCTGTCGGTGATCATGATCTCCATCCCTTAAACACCTCAGCCTTATTAACAAAGGTTTGGGTCACACCCTAACCGAAATATCCATTTTTTTAAAAGACCCTACTAAAGCATATATCATTCTAAATGGTTACTTCAGTCTTTTTGATTGAACAAATGTTTTCAACACATTTCATTTTGAAACAAAAAAATATTTATATGTATATCAATTTTGTAACCAAAACATGTGGCATGCTCACAATTTTCAGGTAAACCCGAGGTGTTAACCACTCATTCAAATTATATACACGTATTTCAAACATGTCTGCAACATGCTGCGAAGTACAGTTAATAATTTTCGCAAAGCTATAAAATAATTAAGGATTTTTGTGTAGCAGAATGGGCTGCCATTCTGTTGGTGGTATCTCTAAAACTAAGAAAGATAGAGATTTGATTTAATTAGTAAAACTATCAAGTTCTGTGTTGATTTCAATGGTTGACATAGAACTACAATTGCATACTGCGTTTTAAAATATTACGAGTTTAGATTAATCAAAATCAATATAAAAAATGACGTTTCAAAACAGTACAAGTTTGGTAATTTAACCGATTGTTATCTTTTAGTTTTTTAAAAATATATATGTGTTACTCTTAACGCATAATAGTCGCAGAACTTTTTATCCATATAATATAAAAATATGTTTAAAAAACTTTCATGATATTGAACTTTATATTTCAAAATAATGAAGTTGACATCTACTTCCAATATAACTGGTAGTGTAACCTAAAATTTATTTTGGTTAAAAAATTGATCATCACACCAAACTCTTCAAATGTCTAAGGAACCAGTTGCGTAAAGTAAACTATATAATTTATTTTGAAGTAGATGCCCAAAGCAACTACTCTATGGACTATGTGCCCCAGCTGGCTTTGCATTACTCCAGCATCTCCATGGAAGTCTTCACATCCTTCATTGCGACGAACCACCAGACACTGACTATTATGTGCTCGTCAAAGTGTCATAGGTAATAGAATCACTGAACGATGTTGCGACCTGAATGCCTAAAGGACATCTGGAATGTTAGTGGTGGTGAGAAACACGACAATCCTACTTATTCATTTGAGATACCCCAAACAATTACTCCCCGGACTATGTACCCCGACTGGCATTACTCCTGCATTTCTATGAAAGTCGCTCACCACCTCTAACATTCCAGACGCTCTTTTGGCAATCATGTCGCAACATCGTTCCTTAATTCCACTACCAATAACACTCTGACGAGCACATAATAAGTACGATGCTGGTCAGTGTCTGGCCTCAATGAAAGATGTAGTGATTTCTATGGAGATGCCGGAGCAATGCAAAGCCAGCGGTGATACATAGTCTGTGGAGTAGTTGTTTTTGGCATCTCCTTCAAATAAATAAGTAGATAATAATAATAATAATAATAAGTAAGATAATAGAGGTCACTGCTGTAATGCCACCTGTGGAAAAGCAGGTCGGTGTATGTCTGTCAATTAGACTATAATTGTCAGATGTCAGATGGATAGTAGCCAAGGCCAAAAGAGGGGCACTACGGTGTTTCTTACCATTACTAATACCCTGCTTTAAGTTGCAAACACAATGCAGAATTGATAAAATAATTAACTTACCTACCATTTTAGGCACATAACACAAATGCTCCCTTAAAAATACATAACACCAAAATTGTAGTAAAGGTTTGCTTACATAGTAAATACCCAACATAGTCCCGAGTATAGAAATTTAATATTATACTGTTTTGTACTCTTGAGTACTACATTATGTATTCTCTAGTGGTTAACCCCTCGGGTAAAGCAGGGTTTGAATTTATTATTTCTAGAAACCACTTTAATTTTATTTTAACACAAAGAACTAATAAATATACTAACTTACCATTACAAAAATTACATAAATATGCAAAGTTTAATAATTCCTTACTAGTTGAAAAATACAGATATATTCGACTTGATACGACGAATATAACACGGCTCATCAAATTGTCAGTAATGTTAATACAGAATGAAATGTCAGTTGTCCGAAATTATGGAAAAAATTTATAGAATAATGAAGAAACAAACCGAGGAACATAATAAAAATTGTATTCATTAGGCAATACAAATTACTTTTAATGGATTATTTGCCTAGGAAATGGTTGACGTAAATCTTTGTGTTTAAATAAAATTTTAACCTGAAATATAATATAAAGATTTATTTGTCTTATGTGTTATACAATCAAAACTATAACATATTTAAGTAGATATTTTATTATAAATTCCTCCAGCGCTCATTTCTTCTTTTGTTTTTTATTACTAACCTTTGGAGGAGGAGGACTGTTATCTTCTGATTCATCTTCAGACTCCTCTTCGTCCCCAGATTCTTCCTCCCCTTGATCTCCAGACTCTTCTTCCTCGTCAACCTCTTCTTCAGAGTTTAGTTCCTCATCACCTGACTCGCCCTCTTCACCTCCCAACTCTTCCTCTTCTTCATCTGAGTCACCTTCAACTTCATCCTCAGAGTCTTCAATTGCCTTTTGCAAGGTTTTCTTCGCTACTGTTTTGTTCTGTACTTTTAAATTCTTATTGGCCTTTCCGTTTGTTTTTACTTCACTTAATTGTGACACGGCTTTGTCAGCCAATGCCAGTTGTTTCTTTCCATTCTTCTTTCTCTCACGTCGTTTTGTCGCCTCAGATTTACTATTAGGTGTTTTCTGTTGCTGACGTTGCTCTACGGTTCGTCCTTCGGCAATGTTTTTCAATTTTATTAACCTTTTCAGTTTCCTTTTAGCAGTCTTGGTAAGTTCATTACGAGTCTGAATCTGTTTTATTTTTCCTTCTATAGATGCTATGGCTTCTTGTTTGTCGTTTGATTTAAGTTTAAGTTCTAAATTGTGAAACTGATTTCTCCTCTTCTTTTTCTTTTCACCATCTTCAGTTCCATCTTTTTTTTGAACTTCTTTATTTTTTTTTACTATCTTTTCAACAGAAGCCACCTGGGTGCCAGGAAATGGTTTCAATTTTTTTGGAGAATCATTTTCAGATTGACTGTTTTTCTTATTTTTCTTATTGGAATTTTGTGGACTTTTCTGCGAGTTGTTCTGCTTGTTTTTATTTTGCAGTTTTGCTGAAACACCTTGCTGAGGTGTCTTAGCATTATTAATCTTGGCCTTCTTCGCCGAACCCTTTTTGTCTTGTGCATTTGAGAAACTCTTCCTCTTCGTGGGGGTCTTTCCTTCAACGTCAGTCATATTGCTGAAAGAAAAATAATTTTTATTGCTAGGTATAAATTTACCAGGACTTTCTAAATAGAAGTATAATTTCTTTTAAATAATAATTTACATACCACACTAATTATTGTATATTCCGGCAGAATCACAATAACGCTTCAGTATGGTTCAGAAAACGTATTTAGAAATCAGAACATGCTTTACACTTTACACGGAATACAAACAGGAAATAATCACGTTTTCAAATAAAAACAGTTTGGTTAGAATCACAGATTATATTAACCCTTGTTAGAATTGTTAAAAATGGTAGCGTCGTGTCGTCGTGAACCCTCTACGCACGGAAAATACGTCACAGACAGAAGCAGTGTTTCCAAATTCCAACAAATAAAATACCCATATAACTTAAAAATTTAGGCGGTATTTTCCTTCGGCTTTATAAATAGTTGTTACGATTTCTTTTTATAATTATAATTTGTTATATATTATTATAGGCATAACTAGGACCAGGCATTGTTTGATTATTTCATGTATCGTAACCGTACACATATCGAATTATACGAATATAACTAACCAACCCAATCCCTTTCTATTGCCGTGGTTTGGTTTTAACGTCAATTTATGCGGTCTGTTATCTGCAAAGTTTAAACTGTGAACTGTGCTATCTGTTACACTTATGTGGTAGCATTATATTAAAATAGGTTACACCCAGTATTATATTAAAAGGCCGGAGGCGACCTCCAGTCGCCCGCGGGGATCGCTCCGCGATCCCCCCTCGGAGGAGATAGCTTTGAAACTTTGTGGATTCGGCGACGGAACTTGAAGCGAGACAGAATCGACGCGTTTTAATATATACGGATTTCCTCTAGGCACTAGCAAAGAATATATAATTGTCTTTTAATGCGAACGCGATTGCTGCAAAGACGTATATAGGTAGGTATATGCATGACCTACGTCTAAAACATGAAGATCTAGGCCGTCGAAAATATCGCGCTAAGGACCGCGGAAGGTGCACCCTGGTACCTGCGGACAGCCGACATATACCATCAGGACCTAGACTATGTCCCAGTTCCCAGTCCTAGAAATCATCAGGAAGCGCGGAGTCAAGTTCTTCGCACGTGCCGAGACGCACAGCAACCCGTTAATCCGGGAAGCCGTGTGGACTACGAGCCCGATGCGGCCGCTGTACAATACAAGCGGCCAAGACTCCAACTGCTGGACCCAGGATGAGAAAATATAAGATCTTCTTATGGTTCAGATTCCACCCGGAACAAGCGTAGAGGGATAATAAACGACTAAAACACGATCTCAGACCTCTCCTTGAAGCCGCGACCGCCGACAGCGGGGGAGGGGGAAAAGCCAGGACAGGAGGAGATTCCACGAATAGCCCACACCTAACACTATTTGTGATCGGGGTTGGTGAAGGATGGGGTTCAAGGGTCCAACCCCACAAGGCAATCCAGGCCTACAGCGATGGGGAGGGTAAAGAGCGTTAATCCTGCTCGGCCCCAAACCATCCCAGGTCATGACCACAGTCAATGGATATTGGCTAGATGCGAACTCTAGTTAGGTACAAAACATTTACCGAACCGCGTTATCGGGTAAATGTATCGAATGTATTCGATACATCTACCCTGCCCACTAATAATATGCCGCCCCTCTCCCACACAAGTCTCAAACTTTCGGGCTAATGCTTGTGATAAGAATGAAGAGATATTAGTATTTATATACTCGTTTATTTACTCTTTACTTACTATTTACAGGAGGTACTCAAGGGTTATCGTTTATCAATTTAATACATGGTTTCCTTCACTAAACAAATACTCATGCTCTAAATGTTAAATTTTCTATTAAACCAATGCTTTTTAATTTTTCTTTTTCTGATATTTTGGTACGTTAAATATCTAAACGTACCTACTATAATATAAGTATACAATACATAGTAAAAAAGCGTAACTGAAGTAAGTACTGCTTAGTAAAAATTTCAGAATATAGGATAGGCTATTTTTTTGTATTAAAAATATAACTAAATAACCGAAATAATAATTTATACCTATACTTAGGAACATTTCGTATATATAATATCCTATAATAAAAAATGGCTCTTATTGTTGCTGGTCATTTTTCAGCTTTTCAAGATCTATTTATATAAAAAAAACTAAAACAATTTTTATTAATAATTATAATCAATAATCACATTACACTACAATTACAATTAATTATATAACAAATAGGTACCTAAGTAGAGAAGTACCTATTTAAAAGCTTCGAGGTGGCAAGTAATGTCCATTAGAACAGCAAAGTACTCATACATTTTTTTTTAAAAGTTTAATGTGAAGATTGATTTATTTTTCCCATCACGGTCTTTAAATTTCTAGCCACGATACATGATTTCTTTTATACAGGATTTCCTTTTACTGCAACTTATTTTTTGATAATTTATGAAGGTACAATATTGAAATTAACGATTGCTATCTATTTTATTATTATTATTACTAATAATTAATAGGTATACGGTATACCTATACCCTGTCTTCTAATACCTAAAAATGTTTTTGATACAAATAAGATAAATTCCTAAATTATATACTTACTTATTACTTTATTAGGAGAAATTTACTGGCACATTTATTACAAAATTAAAAAACAAAATTAAGTACCTAGTTTTATACTACAAAATTAAAATTAGGTACAGTTGGAATGGATCAGTCTAATAATATTATCGATAAATTAAACATAAATGTCTTAGGTCAAAGCAGCAATCAACAGAAAAGGCAATACATAGCTGCAATAACAATTAAATAAATAAACACAAAAAATTACTTCTTGGCTTCTTCTTGATTTTGAGCATCCTTCTGCTCCACCCTCTTCATGGGCTGACCCGTCCTTATTACTGGAATGTCTCTGTATTCAATCTTTTTCTCCTCGCTAACTTTTGGAGCTGTAATAGTTAAAACTCCATCAGAGGACAATTTTGATTGAATGTTTTTTACGTCGCAAGTATCTGGAAGGACGTATCTCCTCACGAAGTGCCTGGAGATAAATCCGTGCTCGTCAGGTTTTTCTTCGTGCTTTCCCTCTATGGTGACGGTGTTGTCGCCGGTGACTTTAACAGAAACTTCCTCTGGTTTGAATTGCTGCACGTCGATGTTGGCCTGGAATTTGTCCTTGTCCGAACTTACTGACGTCTCGTTGTCCTGGAGAATATTTCTCAAATTGGCTAGCTCTTCCAGAGGGTATCTTAGGATTTCCCTCGGCAGATACGCCTCGATGTACTCTTCAGGGTCTCGCCACAAGCCCAACTGTTGCCTTCTGGATGGGCGAATTAAAGCATCTTCTACTAACCATGGGATAAGAGACATTTTGTTCAATTTTTGTAAATAAAAACACTGGAAAACACTACCTAGTTTCGGTTTGTTTCTCGATATTATGTTTCTGTGTCGAATCAAAACAATTTGAACCGGCACCCCAACCCCAGATAATTATTTGATTGTTGATATTTTGATAACTGACACTTTCCTTAATATACGTGTTTTTTGTTGACACCGATTACTGAATACTTGCACTTACAATGCAGCTACTACAGCTACAGCCATTCAATTTAGAGATATATAGGAACGTAGAAATTCTAGATCCTCTAGACTGTTCTATAGACGCATCTAGAAGTCTCCATCCTCATCCTCATTGATCTAGAGAAACGAGAAACATCGCGGTTCGCGACCACGAGAGAGAGAGATACCGTTCATAGGATATTTGTACATGTCATACCGTTCATGCTGATTGGTAGGTTTTATTTCTTATTGTAGGTATGTATGTACATTTAGAGAAGAGAGTTACCGAATACCGAATATTTATGTATTTAATGCATTTACGAATTAATTTTCAAAACAGTAATAAATAATGATAATGATAATATATTAAAACATCAAGTCATCAATGCTTATATGCAGTCGTTAAGTGTGTGTGCATTTTTTTGAGAGATGTGGTGGTGTATAATAATGCTGTCAACCTAGCTGAAATGCATAATAAAGAATCAAACAGTAGAATAATTTTATTTAATGACAAAAATGAAAAAAATTAGTTTTAATTAAAAACAGTTTTAATTTATACAACTGGCAATTTTAATATCATGTTTATTTATTTATTTTTTTTAAATTAAAAACGACTTTCCGAACAAATAAGCAAAAAACTAAACAAACATGATATTAAAATTGGACACAACGGCCATATAATTTACTAACAAGCAACTATACAAAACTTATGAGCGAAACACCGCCGAAAAAGAAAACACACAATATGTAGTATAAAAATTCTTTATGTGCAGTTTCCGATAAACTTTATATAGGACAAACTTCATAATATTTAGAAAAAAGATTACAGTCACACAAATACGATAAAATCAATAAAACAGCTCTCACAAAACATACAACCAACTTACAAAACACCAATTTAACTCTGCCCAAACAAAAATTTTAGTGTCAGAAAACCAAAAAAAAGCGAGAGATTCCAGAAATGATAAAAATAAAAATGAACTCAATAGCATACATGATAAAACAGACACACAAAAACTCAGTAAAATATACAATAGTATCCTTAAAAAAAAAACTTCAGTACACACCTCTGATCGTATACCTATATACTTATTTTATATCCCCCAAAAAATTTTTATTATATAAATTTCTTCATAGCCCCTAACAAAATCACCAAGAAACCCCAATAAAATAACAGATGTATCACACTAATAGTGTTTAAAAAAATATTCATTAAACATTCAGTCTAATACAAATCTTTGAACCAGAGAGGCAAACATGATTTACAAAAAGAAAAAATAATAGGTATATAAGTTTGGATAAGTTTAAGTAAGTTAATGTGAAAGTGTAAAAAACGGCTGATGTCATTTATATGGCTGAGTTAAGTAATTATCAAGTTATATCCCTCTGCAAAATAATGTAAAATATAATTTTTATATCTAGGTGGTATATTAAGATAAATTCTTTGATATAAAGGCAACAATCAGTTATCGAACGTCTGGAAAATAAAAAAAAAATCCGATTAATTAAAAAATTAATCATTTCGAAGCATATCCTAAGAAGAACAAATAAAAAAAATATAGTACTTTGCTCCAACTTGTTTCTTATTTCTGTAACAAAATAATTTCAATTTCAATAACCATCAAACACCGCCAGTTAATATCCACTGAACGATTCGTCCAGTCCTCGCCCATGAAAATCGTGAGAACTTCGGAAAACATCGATGAAGTTCCAGAGCCATCTATATGTTTCTATTGCACTATAAATAGTCCCCGACCCGCCGCAACCAGTTATTCTCTTTTCAACGCTTCGATCGACAGTTGAATTTAATTCCAAGAACAGAGTACGGCAAGCGAAGAGAATTTGCGTTGTAGTGAATTTGAAAAATATTAAAAAAAATTAAGATGTCTCTTATTCCGTGGTTAGACGATTCCGCCTTGTTTCGCCCAAGCGGCCCAAGATATCAAGTGTCAGCTTGGAGGGATCCTGAAGATTATTTGACCAGGAATTTGTTGAGATATCCCCTGGAAGAAATCAGGAACTTAAGGTCCTTGCTCCAGGATACCGGAGCTATTATCAATTCGGACAAGGATAAATTCCAAGCCAACGTCGATGTCGCACAGTTCAAACCTGAAGAAATTTCTGTGAAAGTCTCTGGGGACAATACCGTCACCATAGAGGGAAAACATGAGGAGAAAGAAGATGAACATGGGTATATCTCCAGGCATTTTGTAAGGAGGTACGTCCTTCCCGAGAACTGTGATATTAAGCAGATCCAGTCGAAATTGTCGTCTGATGGAGTTTTGACCATCGTGGCTCCTAAAGTAGGTGAAGAAAAAGCCATCGGCCACAAGGAGATTCCTATTATCAGGACTGGACAGCCTGTGAAGAGGGTAGAGCAGAAACCGTCTGAGGAACCAAAGAAATAAAATAAGTTCTATTTGTACTGTGTACTTTAGCGCTATTATATTACTGTATTACTCTAATAATTATTTTTGTTATGTGTTACTGATTTTTTGATAGATCGGATACACTGTTTTCCTTAATGTAAGTTTATTTAAATTTTTGAAATAAATTACTTTAAACTAGTAAAGTCGTTTTTGTTTTAAGGAGTACATATAAGATATTTAAAAGGGTAAAGTAAATATTTTATGAAAAAGAAGCAGTAAAAAAATTGAAGATAACAAATCTGGTCTGTAAAAAATATGTCTCTAGTTAGAGCCATAGATTATAATAAATGGTAAGTCGGGCAGGCACATGGGTATGTAATAAATAATAAATAGGAAAACGCGACGACTAGAAGTATTATTAAAAAAGAGGATAATCCTTGTAATAACCTTAAGCTCTGCCCTTCAGTAAATGTACCCGAATATCCAAAAAAATAAAATATATAACTAGACAAGTAGGTACCTATAGTGTTTGCCCTTCATAAACATTGATAAAAGGCACAGACAAAATCATATAAGGGCAAATATTGCTTTTTCTCGAACGTTCTTGATCTCTATAATAATATTTATATACCTAAACAGGGTACCTTACTACATTAAAATTGATTACATTTTAATAAATAATACGTACCTACGTATCTACCTATATAAGTAGATATACACACAAATTTTGAATAGTATTTACAATTTATACACTGCGAATAATTCCCATAATAAACTTTAGTAGTCATGTAGTCAATGTAATCATTATTATTGTTGTCTAACCTCCTATCTTAAGTCTTGAATAAATATTTACATTTACAATGGAAAAAATATGTGCAAATATTAAAAATATGAAGATTTCATTACATTTTTGCAGATAATTCAAAAAAGTTTCTGGCCTCCATGAGAAAAAAGTAAATTAATAAATAAAATAAATAAGTTAGGGTTAAGAAGTAGGTTTCTGTAGATTAAGGATCATTGGATATACATACAATAAACTGCAAAAATGCTGTATGCTGTTACTACTCAGTAATTAGGTGTATTTATTTATTTCAATTTCAGTCTTTCTTTCAGTTGACTACATTCCACTTTTTTTCTTCACACTCTTGGTGTTTTTATTAATTCAAATAGTTATTTGGCGAAACTGTTAGCTGATAGGCGACACATATTTGATTTGAGTAAATTATTATCTATGTTCCAATACTTTAAAAATATTTATGCTTCTGTTTCTAATTATATAAAATGTTGAATTAGTTTTTATTTGCTTTGAAAAATATTGGCACTTCCAAATTTACAAAATATTCCCTTTTATTTAGTTTTTGCCCTCTCGCTATTAAATGTACAGATTTAAGAAATTGGCATTAGAATTTGTTTATTATTGGTCGCTCATAATATGTTTGTAAGTAGGTATATAATATACAAAGTGATCCAACGAAAAGTATGCACCGGGCGGTACCGTCTTTTTGTGAAATTGGAAGCAAAAATGTTCGGACACGTCGATTTTGGTTTTGAAGAGGACATATTTTAAGCACATTTTTCAACCCACCCTTTCATCTCCCGAGCTGGGGACAATCACGCTCCTAAAATTTCAAATGGAAAGTAGAGTCGAGTGATACATCATTTCAAAGGGCACAAAATTATCTTTCCAATGATACTCTATTTGTTGGATTCTACTTGGACCGTTACTGCGAAAATGGCTGTAGAAACATAAATCGTATAGTTTTGGTAGGTAATCATGAAAAAAACATCTATGTATTAGTTGTTCATCGATATATCAACAATATATTTCTTTTTCTTTTTTGATATGCATGAGCAGAGGTCCCAAATATTTTAGTTCACAGTCTAGAATATGCATCTGTCCAACAGTAGTATTAATTCCAAATTCTGATTGTTTGTAGTCACAAGATGACAGTAATTTGCTCTGCGTACAATGAAATAAAACATCATCCTTAACAAGGATATACTTTATTTTAACGACAACAAGAAAGGTCTTAAGATTCCACAAAAATAATTACTGAGTAAAATACTTCAAACTCACACCTGCATCTCCTTTGAAGCTATAATAAATATCAAAAATTTTTGCACATTTCCACATGTTAATACATTTTACTACAATTCTAAACTCCTTATTGTCATTCAAAAAATATAATAATTGGAACGTTTTTTAGCAAAGTTCTCTAATATACAGATAGGTGGTACATCAGGATTAATTCATAAGCATCCCAACAGATTAGGATCATCTTTTCAGCTGAGAGCTAAAGACAGAGAGACATTATAATGAGAGTTGGGATGGTTATAAATAATTCTGAACTTACGTATATAAATTTGTTTGAACATCAAAATTTTGAAGGAAACCACATAGTTAAGTATTCACAAATTTGTTAGATATAATTCAAAGCATGCTGAGATGTTAAAGGAAAGGTATATAAAGGGTGTTTTTTTTAGGTTTGATAGAACTTTACATGACAACTACTATCAGACTGAACTGTTAGTCTGACACTGTTTATAAAATTTATTTTCATTATACTTTGGCAAATCATCATGAATAGATTCACTCTTGAATAAAGCTACCAAATTCCTCATATTTACTTTGAAAATCATTCGTTGGTTCGCCAAACGCATAGAAGACTTCGTGAATTTTATGGTCCACATGATCGTCCATCTGAGCTATTTATTAGTCGTACTGTGGATAGATTTCGTACAGCAACAATTGAAGCCTTAGAAGTCAACATTGTCCATGTTATTCACGATATACGACCGAAGTGCTCGAAAAAGTCACCCAAAATTGAATCAAAAGAATACACTATCTTGCGGACAGCTACGTTGGCCACATGCCGAAAATAATTTTTAAATGTTTAATGTAACAGATTGTTTTTTTAAATACTATTACTTTTTTAATCACAAAATATTTTCTTTAAATTTTTTTTAAAGTTTAAAGTTCTATCATCCTTAAAAAAACACCTTTTAGTTTAATTTTGCTAATTACATCTGCTTAGTGCTAATATACTTATTCTAAGTGGCAAGGTTTTTTAACAAATAGATTTTTATTATTGTATTTTCCACAAAACACCAAAACTGCATTTTTCTGAATTCTTGTTTCTGTATTTAATTTATAGATGTTTAAAACCTTTTTTGACACACAATTTTGCCATTTTACAGTGAAATCTGTGATGCCATGACCATGGTAAACCGTTTATTTTGGCATTATAATAATATAACTATATTTTCCAATTACAAGCAAAGTCACGTGCATGTGAACTGATATGAAACGGGTGTATTTTAAGAATTCTGGGGAAATTGCAAATATTTTCACATTGATATCACATATATTGTTTAAAATTGCTCATTAATATTTTGGTAAACTCACTTGGCTATCAGAGGAATTTATAATAATCTAAACTCCTACGCAAAAATAGGGAACAGTAGTTTATTTTAAAAAATGCAGGTTAATAATGAACTTACAACTTCATGTGGACTAAATATGTATAAAAAAATACACTGCTTGAAACAAAATCTATACAGGGTGTTTCCTAAATAATGCTCAACATATTTGGAAATAAAATATCTCAGCAGTTGAATAAGCTAGAAATTTAATTGTGGTCTTTTGTAAAACTATACAACAACTTTAAAATTGAGACTGTCGACCATATTTAACCTATAAGTTTGCAAACCATGGATTCATTACTACTTTCGGTGATTCGTTCTTTCGGTCTGATGTTCTCAAGCAGCAACCTGGTAACTTTTGACGTACCCATTATCAAAGGAGGAATTTTAGGATTAATTTCAGTTCTGTTACTGTTCTGATATGCATTACCAGGATTTGATATAATTATAGCACTTGCCCGTGTTTTATTTTGTAAAGAAGTTAAAAGTTGAGTCCGTATATACACCTTACATATTAGTAAGGTGCACCACCTTACTAATATGAGTGGTTTCCTAGTTCAACTGTTCCTAGTTCAACTGTTTTCAGTCAAACTTGAAAGCTATAGGCAGTTATTAATAGTGAAAAACCTTCCTGTCAAGTTCCACATGTTAATATCGGCTGTCGAGGTTCAGAAATTCTACGATATGATTTGTGAAATTTTTCAATTTGTTCTGGATATTTTAAAGAAAAACCTTCCTTGGATTTACATATTTATTTGGCCACATTCAGGTAATGTTATAGAGTAAGTTACCTAAGAAATTTTATACAATTGGCAATTTTTATATAACCTCTTTTTTCAATGTGTCTTTTACACTAATTATTAACACTGATGTAGTTTTCCACATAACACCAAAAGAATATACTGCACTCGACGCGTGTTTCGCCAATTAAGTTGGCATCATCTGGAGATAATTAAAACTGGTTTAATCATCTCCAGATGATGCCAACTTGGTTGGTGAAATGCGCGTCGAGTGCAGTATAGTGTTTTGGTGTTATGTGGAAAACTACGTCAGTGTTATCTTCACACCAAAGGTTCCAACCCCTTCCAAGAAAAAAAACAATAATTATTACTGAATATAACTTACAAACAAGGCTTACACTTTATTACAGCTCCATCCTAACAGAACCATGTGTACCTATTGTTATACGACAACAAAGTTATTTTGCATCAATTTATCAAACAACTATCGGCGAGAACGAGGAGTATGTACTCCATATCTCCTCTACCAACCCCAGTTTGTGGCATAAAGCAATGCCAAAGTTTGAAACTTAAATCAAAACGTTCTCTTTAGTTATTATTGACACTGACAGCATTAGTTTTAATTTTAGTTTTCGTCAAAATTATTTTTTCTTGACATCCTGAAAAAGTTCGTAATATATCTAAAAAAAAAACTTTTGACTTTCCTTTGAAAATGAACAAAATGAAATTCATTGTTTATACCACTGTTGATAGACTGAAATTCTAAATTATTGCACTACATATATCAGGTCCACCCTATATTATAAGTATTTATGCTTGCCTTATTCAATCGTACTTATTATTTCCTATTCTAAATATTCCCTAGTTTTGTGAAGCAGTTTATGGCAATTCTGAAAAGTGTACCATAGAAATACCATATATATAATACTCGATATAATACTACTATATCTCGTATCTCCTATATATTAGCCCATAAGCGTATCTATGAAAACACTGAAGGACAAAAGATATAGTGATATACTCTCCAGAGAACTTGGTTCAATTTGCACATGCGTGTAGAGTGTCAATCACCATGGTTACGGTACCATATTAAGGAGCTTAATTTGACATTTAAACTAATTCCAACTTTCAATTTTTTTTTATAAAGAAGATGGAAGAAGTAGTCTGATAGAGATGTACAGCCTTATTAATAATAAAACTTAGAATGTTCTAAGACGTGACTAGAATGTAATTAGTGAAAACTGCATTAATAATACCATTTAAATGCATGTTAACGCTAGAATGATGTTAAATCACTAGTTATCAGTTTGGGTATGTTTTACAATAAATTAAAGTTAACCTAAAAGTTTGACAAAAATGGCAGCAGTTTCTTTTCCCTCACAATTAACAGATCGACAACGTTTTTCTGAAATATTAAATAATTTAATGCGAAATTTTCCGTATTTATATGTCAGTAACCTCAATAATTATATAAAATTTTATTATGGCATGGTTACTTATCGAATTCATTAGGGAGTTTTTGAACCCCTAAAATTTTAATTTTAGCACATCGTTATCGTTATTCTGAGTATGTGCAGTTCCAAAAAGAGTGTCATTTTTGACACTGCGCATGCTTATAACTCTATGCTTATATTTATAGACAAATAACTAACAGCATGCTAAATAAGTTAATGTGACAACATCTCATTCTATACATTGAACTAATTTCACTGCAATAAATCTAACCTGCATTTACAAACATTTACGCAAACTGACAGGACTGACAAGTGTCTTGTGTCAAGACTGTTTTGTATTAATAAGCAATCAAGGGCGGATTTAGTTTTTCAACATGGGGGAGTATCTCAAAGAACCACATTTTAAAAAAATGTGAAATTAGAAATTATCTGTGCATTTAGATAGGTACGTTTTTCTTTGGACAAACATGAAATAGCAAATAGAAGTGTTTAATAAAATATCCTTAAGTGAAGTACGTTTATATTTTTTTTAACTAATTACGTTTTTGCTTTTTGCTAATGTAAAATTTGAATTCATGGTAAATCCGCCCTTAATAAGCATTAACTTTGCCTTTTATAATAGGGAGATTTTGAACACCTTAAATTTTTATCTTATCCTTATCGCAATCGTTATACTGAGCACGCGCAGTGCCAAAAATGATACTCTTTTTGGAACTGCACATGCTCAGAATGACGATAACGACGTGCTAAAATTTAAAAAATCTCCCTAATGAATTCGATAAGTAACCATGCCATAATAAAATTTTATATAATTATTGAGGTTACTGATATATAAATACGGAAAATTTCGCATTAAGTTATTTAATATTTCAGAAAAACGTTCTTGATCTGTTAATTGGAAGGGAAAAAAACTGCTGCCATTTTTGTCAAACTTTTAGGTTAACTTTAACTTATTGTAAAACATACCCAAACTGATAATTAGTGATTTAACATCATTCTAGCGTTAACATGCATTTAAATGGTATTATTAATGCAGTTTTCACTAAGTTCTACGAAGTAAGTTCTAGAAGTTTCACTTCTAAGTTTTATTATTAATAAGGCTGTTAATTATTAATATGAACTACTGAGATTGATTTAAGAATGCGGTTAGTGGTCATTAGTAAACTTGATGTTATTGTGATTATTATTAATATGGGTGAAAATGTTTACATGCCTATTGGATTTTGCGACATTCAAATGGATGTGCATATTTGATCAAATTCTCTGGAGTAGGATAGAGATAGTGTGTCAGAGTGATGGTTTTTTCGGAATTTCTTGGTCTCTACCCGCGATATAGTAGCATTATATATATGAGAAATACTAATCTAAATATTCTACTTTATAAAAAGAAATTATACTCACTGGACAGTGAAATTTATTATTTACAGAGAATTAAAAATATATTTCAAATGTTATTTTATCTTACATTATCATGATATTCTTGCATTTACAACCTCCAAGCTGAATAAATAACGAATGCAATTTGTGTGCTTACTTACAGTTAAAATCATAAAATTCTAGTGACGTAACCTGAAAAAGATTTAGTAGTAAAATAACTCGGGAAAATTTTGTTCGTACGTAGGAATATTTGACTTCTTTGTGTCTTCCTCTGTGGGACTACGATTCTCGTTGACCGTTAATGATTTAAATATTTCGTTTAGTTTGTGTTGCAAAAAGTCATGCTGAAAATAAAAATAAATGCAATGGTTGTCAAACAATTATTCAAACAGCCTACCTTAGGTTGCGTCCTTCGAACTAACTCGGAGAAAGTTGCTGTTCGGAAAGTGTGACTCAGTTGTTTCCTCCTCTCAGCTTCGGCTTCTTTTCGAATTTCAGGAGGTTCCGTCAATACTTTTTTCATGCTTTCGAAGGTTAATTCTTCTTCCGGAAGCTTCTAAGGAAAACATATTTATAATAGTAAATCAGACAAATAACTGAAGGTTGAATCAGAAATCAAGAGAAAATTCTCGGCCTCATTGCCTTTCCCGTAAAGTTTGAAAAATATCTGAATAAAAAAATAATAAAAATAATAAAAATGTTCAAATAGCAGCAAGAAACTTAAATGAAGACCTTAAATCTATCGAGAATTACTCAAAAAATCACAACTTAAAACTTAATACCGATAAATGTGCAGTGATTTGTTTTTGCAATAAGAAGTTTAGAGAATTTGTCAAAACCAATTTAAAGTTACTCCTAAGTGATACTATGTTACCAGCTGTGAGTAAATTGAAAAGTCTAGGTATAATTTTTGACGAACATCTGAGATTCAAAGATCATGTAAGTCTGCTCGTAAAAAAATCGTATATAGCTTTATAATTTTTATATAATAACATAAATATAATCAATTTCAAGTTACGAAAAAAATTGTGCGAATCGTTGGTGATGTCTATAAGTAACTATGGAAATATTGTTTACTACAGCGCCTTAGATAGCTATACAAAAAATCGCCTTCAAAAAATCCAAAACAGCTGTTGTAGATATGTGTATCGCATACGCAAATATGATCGGGTTTCAAATAAAATTAATAGTCTGCAGTGGTTACGAATGGACAATACATTTAAATATAATCTATCTATCTTTGTGCATCGCATTTTAACAACTTCTTCTCCAACTTATCTGCGAGAAAAACTATCTTATAGACATAACGCTCACGGGAGAAATCTAAGATATGTAAATAGTTTATGTGTACCGGCACATCGTTCAACCAAGTTTCGGGCGTCATTTTCATATAACTCTGTTAAAGTATACAACAACATAAGAGCCGATGTAAAATTGTTTGGCTTGAGCAGGTTTCGTAGGATGGTTAAGGGGCAATTAATTTTACTTCAACAAACATTGTGAGTGATTGTGTTCTTGCTGACTTTCATTTTAGTCACTACATATTTTAATGTTATCATAAACATTTTATCTGTTCTAGAATATATAAAATAAGTATTTTTTAACTATGTTAAATATGTAGGTATATATATATGTACTATATACTATATATATGTATATATGTGTATGTATGCTGTATATATGTGTATGTGTATTGTAAGTATTTTTTGTACGAGTATATAACGTGGTATAAGAGGTTGAGTAGATTAGCTAAGGCTAGACTCCGCCTTTAGGAAATGTAAATGTATTTGTTTTTATACACATTTTCTAATAAAGACTATTATTATTATTATCATTATTATTAATACTATTTGCACTTTTCTAGTACAGAATTTTGCAGGTACAGGGTCATCGGTTATATTTTAGCCACCCACCTAGAGGGTCTCCCTTTAATCTAAGGAAAAAAAGTTAAATACAAAAGTTGTAGGAAATCAAGTGTACTTTATTCCAGAATGTAAAATCTTTATACAGGGTGTTTCTAAAACGCGTGACATGCCAAACTTGCATTTTCTTAAATGGAATACCCTGCATATTATTAATTTTTCTAATTCCACGCAAAATTCTACGAATTTTTCATATACCATACCTTAAGTCTAAAGTTAACCATTTTTTAATAAATGATTAAAGATATAAAATATAAAGATAAAGGAATGATAAATACTAATTCGGAGTCGGAAAACCAAAATGTTTGACAATGTATATGACAGGTATCGGTTTTTTGTTTTCCTGGCTAACTAGGAATAGTAAGTAGGCGTCTCTCAGATGAATTAAATTATTACAAAATTATGGTAGGTACATTCTTAACCATCATTTATTAAAAAATAGTTAACTTTAGACATAGGGGATGGTATATGAAAAAGTCGTAGAATTTTGCGTGGAATCGGAAAACTTAATAATATACAGGGTATTCCATTTAAGAAAATGCAACTTTAGCATGTCACTCGTTTTCGAAACACCCTGTATATCGATTTTACATTCTGGCATAAAGTACACTTGATTTCCTACAACTTTTGTATTTAACTTTTTTTCCTCAGATTAAAGGGAGAACCTCTAGGTGGGTGATCCTGTACATACAATAGATGTTTTTTTCAGACTTTAATCAATTAAAAACAATTGGCGATTATAATGAAAACGGTATAACTGAGCTTTAAGCAAATGACCTATAATTTGTTAATGAAGAGAAACACTAACCTAATAAATTTTACTTTTGTGTAATAATTTAAGAAAAATGAACATATATTTTTTATAGTGTCTGGCCAAAATTATAGTGACTTAATCACAATATATGGAGCTGTTCAATGGTTGAAGTGGCAAGGCAATGCAATTCCATAGATGCGTCTGGTAAGATTGATCCGAATTTTAAAAAATATTAAAACATTACCAAAATATTTCATTAAATAAGTTAAATTAAGTCTTTTACGAATACTAGAAAGTCCAATAGCTCCCACACTTGCAAAAACAACCGGAAAACAATAAGTAATTTTTAGCGAGATGTCAGGTTGAAAGTGGTAAAGGCAGTTCAGTTACCGGCGCATTTTTGCGAAAAGCGGTAATGGAGGGGAGGGTGTTGTGACGTCACAAAATTTGTTACTGGGTTCAACCGCGATCTACATCGGTTATGATAGCTAGATAGATAGATAGATAGATATTTTTATTAGTTCTTAAAAAAATACCCTTAAGGTGTAGAACACGTCATACAGTTTCAATAATGAATCAATGAACAATTACAAAGAATAATCTAATTACAGATAATAAAACAGTTACAAGTATAAAACAGAGTTAGGTCAAAGCTTATGTAGACCTAGTTATTTACTCCTTATGGGAGCGCTCACAACCCTATACACAAGTACCATCTCTATAAAATACATTGAACTTCTACCTTTTATGAATTTCGTAGATGGCGCGACGATGAACTTTTAAATGTAACTCATTCATGATTTACATTCCCCTCCCAACGTATCCGCCCATTAAATTCGTGCAAATTTAGACTTTATGTCATAACCTGTCAGACCGCGATACACTCACGATACACTTACGCTGTACCGTTTGTCAGACCAAAGTTTAGGTCTACATAAAATTTGGTCAGACCCAGCCGCATGGACAAGTTTGGCACAATGCAATACCTACCTATTATTAAATTTAGGTCTTTTTTGCCATAATTCATTGGCATAATATTTGGTATATATATATATTTATACAAATTATAAAATATAAATGTTTCTATTATAGATGGTGTTGGGGTTGTTTTAATGTGAACGTTATTGAAACCGAGGTATATCTACCTACATAGACTTTGAGGCCGGTAAACAAAATAAGCGTTTCTTCGCTTCATTATTCATTTGATATTTAATGCTTTTTTTGTATAAGTTTTAATTACCTACATGTATTTGACAAAATATTTCCGAAAACTAGACGTAAATATAATTATTCATTAGATAGGTAATATAGGTACCTAATAATATACCTACCTACCTACCTAATACCTATGTACTTATCTACCTTCTCGTACCTGTCTTCTTGCAAATTCGTAATTTTTAAAACTTTGTATACTTTATGTTTTATAAGCCAATGTAACTTTTTATATCAATATGAAGCATAATTTTATATTAATAAAATTTAAATTTTAGCCTAATAAATAATGAAAAATGTGCTACCTATAATGAATAAATTTATGGCATATTTGTTGGGTTACAATTGTTATCAATTTTTCTAACGCCATTTGAAGTGCAGATTTAGAAAAACTAACAGCATTTTTATATTGTCATCTTTTACATTCCGGTAACAATGCTGAAACATATTTTGATTATCTATACCTACTTACGTTTCATTAAGTCATCTGACTTAATGCAACAAGAAATTAAACATTTTCGATCGAATTTTATCTCTTGGTTACCTAGGTAAATCTGAAATTAGTATCTATTAAATGATAGCCTATGAAAAGTTAAGATATAATGTGCATACCGTCTTGCTTGATCTCAAACCGTTTAGATTTTATAAGGTGTCAAAATTACAAAATGTCACTATTCACTTGTCAATATTTCAAAAACAGTTGAAGATAGGTAGGTATATAGAACCAAGAACCCTAAAGAACATCCTACATGAAATGTGTTTAGAATTTTCCTAATAATCCAAAACTGCAATAATGACAATAATAATAATATACAGGGTGTTCCTTTGGAAATAACGAAAATGGCGTTAGGTGGACGCCATTATTTTAGTTGAGAAGGGCATGTCCGAAAACACTATTGAACAAATTTTCAAAATTAAAATCGAAGTATAGTGTCTGAAATCTGTCTAATGTGTCGTCACCGTGGGACACTTTGTATAGTGAGCATTTATTTCAGACTCACTCACACTCACCAAAGTTTATATAGACCAGACTTTGCACTCGCGAAATTTGTATTCATTTCTCGATTTCGATATACTTAGTTTTGTAAGGTATTCCAAAGTTTAGGTATACATAGACTTTGGGTAGGTATACAGTGTGTGCAAGATAAAGATGGGATAGCATTGGAATCTTGAAAACGGTAAGAGCTACAAAGTTGGTTAAATTATGAAAAAGTTGAGCAATTTGATTACCTTTTGCATGGACTTTGCAAAAATAAATTATCTTTTCTTGATTTCAAAATACTTGGAAAAACAATTTTTTTGCGATATTTGTTTTTATTTATTTCTGGCGTTATTTTAACAGCTATCGAAAAATAAAAAATTTCCATTGTCGCTTTTTGAGCTTAACTTGATGGCATTCACCAATTTTTTGTCCAACGTTTCGTTTCTGAGAAACCATGATCAGCTTCTGTTTTTAATTACGTTTTTAGCTTGTTTTTGCCACCATTAAAAATTAATGAGAAAAAGCCTCCTATGAGTTTATATAACAAATAAACACCACAGCACACCACAGAAATGGACAACCTCCCTTCTGAAAGCCTCAGGCTTGTGTAGAGGGAGGATATACATGAAAAAAACGCAGACACACAACCATTCCCTGGGAGATGTGCCATTTCTACCCTGGCGAGATTCGAACTCGCGCCGCAATATACCATTCTGTTAGTCACAGGCTATCACCCAACACCTAACAGAATGAGCTATCGCCGCGGCACAAACAAGTAAAATAATTATTTATCTTAATTATTTATTTTCATGTTAATTACAAAAGATGTTCGAACAAAAGACCATTATTTTCTAAGCATAGGTAACATCGTTTAACTATAGCTTCCAAAACATTGTTACGTCCATCTGGCGTAATAGTTTGAAATGTTTCTAGTACCAATTCGCGTAATTCTTCCTCTGTTTGAAAATTACGTTGGTACACAGTTTTTTATGTAGCCCCAAAGATAAAATCAAGGGGCGACACATCCGGGGAACGTGGAGGCCAAGAAACTGCTGAATTAATTAAAAACCATTACTTGTGATACATCATTGAATCGAGAATAAAAAAATGGAAAAAATACAGGGCCGTATTTTAAAAAAAGAAGTTGATGATGGTTTCTCGGAAACGAAACGTCGGACAAAAACTTGGTGAATGCCATCTTGTTAAGCTCAAAAAGTGACAATGGAAAAGTATTGTTTATTTTTTAAGAGCTGTTAAAATAACGCCAGAAATAAATAAAAACAAATATCGCAAAAAAATTGTTTTCCCAAATATTTCGAAATCAAAAAAAGATAACTTATTTTTGCAAAGTCCATATAAAAGGTATTCAAACTGCTCAACTTCTTCATAATTTAACCAACTTTGTAGCTCTTACCGTTTCTAAGATCCCAATGCTATCCCATCTTTATCTTGGACACACTGTATACGAGTAGGACATTAAATTTTGTAAGTAAAAAATCACTTAGAAAAAGTAAATTTGTAGAACAAAAGTATATTTGAACGTCAAAGGTATTAATGATGTTTTTACAAAAAACTTTTAAATTAACACGAAAATAAATTAAAACATTTAAAAAAAAACAAGTGGTTTAATGAACAGGTAACTAATGTAGATACCTAATGATTAATTTAAAAATTCTCCTGCTGTGAGAATCACCGCAGATGAACTTTCATAAGGTAATTATTTTATAAATTTTTTAAAATTTGTAATTTTCTATTTTTAATATTGCCCTTATATTTTTCAGATTGAGATTTCCATTTACATTCCCTAAATACTTTACAAAAAAATAAAAGTTGGATCATATATTGGATGTGAGTTTTACAATTTTCGTCTCTATATAATGATTCGAAGTCAACTTTTTTTAAGACATTTCTATTAAATACTTTCCACAAATTCATTTTTTGTGGACTAAACTTAAGAATGTAATTTAAAATATTAAATGTTTTTTTAACCAGTTCAATTAAACAATCAGAAGGTTTTCTAAGACCCACCGGTAAATTTCCGGTTTTATACGTTTTGTATATTATTAAAAGCTGTTTTTTGTCTTGTAAGTTTTCCTGTGCAGTCAATAACTTTTCACAGCTGTCGCATTTAAATTTGTCGATACATTTTTTTAACAAGTAACCAGCAAAATAGGTGGTTGAACAGTCTTCCAAGGTGATGTTGTTATTTTGTTTTATTTTCGTAGAATTTGAAGAATTTACGGATATGGACGATGCAGACGATGATTCTGATTCAATATCTGAAGATTCGAATATTTCGTTATTTGGTAATGTTTCTTGTTGACACTCATTGCTAAATAATAAATTAGTATCCTCATCACTTTCACAATTTGAGTGATCTGAGGGCTTTATCAAATTAACTTTGGCACATATTCTAAACGTACATCGAAATGTCTTTACGGTAGGATTAATATTGTACCCTCCTCGTTGCCTAAACAAAGCAAAGGCATTTTCTATGGCATCCTGGTTTAACCTATTCCACACCCCAATGAAAAACCATGCGTACGACCCTGCTGTAATTTTTCCATTGTCTTAAATAAAAATTAATTAATTTTATACCTGAGTTAATAATCCACTTGCGTGATATTTCTGGATCTGATGGAAATTTATAATGTTTAATCTCTGGATCTCTTCGACGTGATTTTCCACAATTAAAAAAATTGCATTTATTTCCTCTATAACTCATGATAATAACTTTCTGGTAGACTATACTTGTGAAAACCTGATCTGATATCTGATAATCTCATATAATAAAAATAATTTAAAAGAATCTGTTTCGCCCCACTACAGAAAGCTTTGTTTTGTCATTCCGTTGCAAACTCCGCCCTCAACTAAACTCTCTCACTCTTTTGTAGGACGGCAATAGTTTCGCGTCCAACGTGCTTTTACACACATCGAGTTTGGGGTCCTTTTCGAGGACTTCAAATTAATACATTGCAGTAAATAACTAGGTCTACATAAGCTTTGGTTAGGTGTACAAGTGTATAAGTAACAAACATACACGTTAAAACTAGAGTTTCAACAAACAAACAACACAATATTTCATTAACAAGTACTTCATATGATGCAGAAATGAGAGTCACTATAGAATTCTCCAACGCTGTAGTAGGCCTTCTGTATCAAAATATCATACAGTATTGTTTTCAACTTACCAACTGAATTTGCTCTGATTGAGATTGGTATTGTATTATAAATTTTTATTATTGAATGTTTTACATTTTTTTGTAGGTAAGTATAATTCATTTTATCATCAATCAGATCAGACCTCCCTCTGGTATTGTGGCCATGCTGCCTATCACAATTCCCGAGGAGGTCTCTATTATTACAGACGAACAAAACGGACTCATATATATAAATGCAAGCAAGGGTAAGTATTTTGTTGTTACGGAAATAGATTTTACAGGATTCATAGTTTTGCAGTCCATAGATATTTCTCACACATCTTTTTTGAAGTACAAAGATACGTTGCATATCTGGAGAATTGGCCCAGAAGATAATTCCATATCTTATCCTGGATTGTATGTATGAGTGATAAGCTATTAGGGCTGATTTGACATTAATCATACTAGAGATTACTCTCAAGGCATAGCAATATCGTGCCAGACCACTTGCAAGCACATCAATGTGACATCGCCAATCTAAACGAGAATCAATTTGGATCCCTAAGAATTTCAATTGTTCACAGCAGTGATTTGTTTATTGCCACTAGAAACTATCAACTCACTGCTTTGTAAACTGTAATCAAACCTCATTAGTTGAGTTTTATTTGTATTGAGTGAAAGATTATTTGCAGCAAACCAACCCTCCAGTGTCTCAAGCGTAGAAAAAATGTTTCTATCCTGATTCACCATCGAGCGGCCACTAAAAATTAAAGAGGTATCATCAGCAAACTGAACAACATCCTCAGCAATAGAGCCTGATAGATTATTGGTGTAGATAAGATAAAGGAGGGGGCCAAGTACAGAACCCTGAGGGACACCCCTTTTAAGAGTAATAATCTCTGATTTTATTACCTCTCCATTCAAATCTCGTTCGACCACCCTCTGTAACCTATTTCGAAGATACGATTCCATCAATCGTAGCGATACCCCTCTCACCCCATAACATTCTAGTTTGCTTAGTAATATTGTATAATCCACACTGTCAAATGCTTTGGAAAGATCTAAACACATTAGAAAAGTAGTTTGATGTTCATTTTGTGAGTTAATGATCTTACATAGGGCCTGAAATACAGCAGTGATTGTTGACTTACCTTTCCTAAACCCATTTTGTGCTGAAGATATAACATTACAATGGTCAAAGAAGCCCACTAGTCTGGAGCATATAACTCTCTCAAATATTTTGCTGATGTTTGACAGCAGTGCAATTGGTCTATAGTTTGAGATTACGTTTTTATCACCTTTCTTATGCAAAGCAATAACTTCTGCCACTTTCAACATGTCCGGAAAGTGAGGACATGAGGAGTGGCGATCACGGTCATGCCTGACAATTGACAGTAGTTGATAAATAAACGGTACGTAAAGATAATTTATAATTAATAATAATAAAATTTACCATGTACTGTAGCACCGATGACACAAATAAAATATTATGGACGCAAAACAATCAGAACATCTTTTGTATACAAACGAATATTCGAGGTTAGAATCTAAAGTCCAAAACCGTCAAGGTTAGTTTCCGTTTTCGCGAATGGAGTACTTCAACGAAATCTCATGAAAGTGGGGGGATTACTACCTTTAACCAGTGGTTAAACTCAGTATCTCGCTAAAAATTACTAAATGAAATCAATCGCCAACCATAAGTTGCTTAAAAAAAACACACTTTCTACGCCACTTCCACGAAAACTGGGATGCTATCGACATGTAAGTGTGCATGGTCTAGTTTTCAACCTCGATGTCTCGATATTAGCCAATCACATTGCACTTCATATAGAGTCTATGAAATTATAGTCAAGAACACTGTCCGTAGAGAATAGCACATTAAATTTTTATACCCAATCATGTTAATGTCATCATCTTTAATGTCAATTGTGTATTTTTTGTCAGATTGAATTAAAAATGTCAATCTGACAAAAAATACTTCTTATTATAGAAAAAATTCTTATCTAGCAAACATTTAGTGATGAAGAGTTGAGGATCAACTCGAAACATTTAGGAAAAAGCCAGTTAAGTGTTTAATTTCTTTTAAATTTTATTATAATAATGATTTTATTTAGACATATTTTAAAATATGACACATATTACAAATATTTAATTTTATTGCATATTATATGGTGGTTTTTTGAAGCAAACTTTAGAAGTTTGCCTTGATACTGTACTTTGAATATTTAATTTGTATGCTTTTGGTTTCATGCTTTTTGTTATTTTACAGGTGGTTAATCCCAAAAGAAACTATGAATAATGTTTTTAAGGGATGTGTATAATACTATATATTGTTAATCTGCTTTTTAGTGCGAGATTTCTTGATTAGGCAAACATATTTTTCAACAGAGGTTGATATTAATTTTTTGTATTTTTCAGTGGTGGCATAATACCCAAATAAATACGAATAAGAAGCTGTAATATTGATGATTTATAGTGTTTGACATCTATATGTACAGGTTAAATGATTCATTATTAAAATTTGTGTCAAGTGAGCACAAGATATACAATATAAAATTTCAGCCAACTTGCTGAAATTCAATAAAAAAATTCTTATCTAATTTTCTTATGAAGAGATTTTGTTATTTAATTATTGTTTATTTATTATTGTATTGTACTATTATTTATTTAGTATTGTATTTTTATTATTGTTATTTTCAAGTGTGAAAAGAAATAACAATTTGTAATAAATAAAACAAATGTTCTTCCATTTCTAAAATACAATGTTTCTCGTTTCTTTATTGCCATTTTTAATCAAATTAGCATGTACAACTTACCCTTTGGACTCCTGGAGAGCTAGTGGCACTATCACCCTCCTGTGCTGGTAGCTCTATTATGCTTGCTCTGGCACCAGTCTCAATCCAACTATTGCGTTGCGAACCCAGGGTTATCCCCGGACCTCCTGCGCCGTAAGGAGAAGTCTGCTGAAGTCTGGAGGGGTCTAGTCCACCCAATTTAACATACTCACATACTGCCATCTGTAAAACACTATGCTTAGATCTTAAATAAAAAACCTATATCCTGAAAACCAGAATTTTTAAAGAAACTAAACATCTAAGTTTAACTCAATGGAACTAACGCATAATATTATTTGAATATTCTTAATGTATTCTAGAAAAAAATTAATAACATTTAAAAGAAATTTTAATTGGAATAAAATTATTTTACCTGGTCAATTAGGAGGTGTGGAAGCTTGTTCGCCACCTCGCAAGTCGCTGGATAGTGTGTCAGCAGATCGGGCAACAAATGTGGAGCATCATGCTTCCTCTGTTCCACGATTTGATGGGCGTAATCTGCTAATGGTTTGATAGTAACCACATATGGAATTAATACTAGTAGACTTATGACGATGGCATGTAGGTTGAATTTTTGAGCATTTGTAAGGGATGTACTATTCAGAGATAGACTTTGGATTCTAAAAATAAACAGTTGTTAAATTTACAGAACAGAATTGTATACAGTGAGGACATAAAGTCCCCCCCCTCTATAACTTTTGAACCACTGGATAGATTGTGATGAAATTTGGAACGCTAATATATGACAAAATTCTGCATTTTTTGACAATTCAATGACAGCTCTGAATGTCATTTGTCTTTTAAATGGAAATGGGGGTCAAGTGGGGACTCATTTTGAAGCTATTTTTATGCTCAAAACATCCCCCAAATTTGAGAACATTTGGTTCAGTAATTTCCAAATAAAAACCAGTGATATCAGTTTATAACCTAATCTTTTTACCACATAATCTTTACAGTAGAACTTACCCATGGAACATTTATCTGTCAGGAGGTTCATGGAGGTTATTTTCAACATTTTTTGAAGAAACACGTGTTTTCTAAATTTGTTTCTGCCTCTACGTTTAATTTAAATTATTTCATAATTCTTTAATTTAGGTTATTTTAGGTTAGGGTTGGTTTAAGTTATTTGTTTAATTTTAAATTTTGTTTTGCTTTGAATAATTTACAATAATTTGTAATATGTATGCAAAAAAATTATATAACAGAAATCGATATTACTGGTTTTTATTTGGAAATTACTGAACCAAATGTTCTCAAAATTGGTGGATGTTTTGAGCATAAAAATTGCTTCAAAGTGAGTTATTACTCGACCCCCATTTCCATTTAAAAAAAATTTCCTATTGCGCGCACAGCTGTCACTTTGACATTCAGAGTTGTCATTGATGTGTCAAAAAATGCAGAATTTAGTCATATATTATCGTTCCAAATTTCATCACAATCTACCCAGTGGTTCAAAAGTTAGAGGGGGGGACGGACTTTATGTCCTCACTGTATTTATACTTTATAACTTTATTGTGTTTTTCAAATGATCAAGACTTTTATTAAAAATCTCACCATTAAAATATCGTATGAACCACTTTAGGAGAATACACAAGAAATTGCAAAAGAAATTTTAATATTTTTAAAATTTACAAAGTTACTTACCCGAGCAAGAGTTGTAGCAAGTCTATGACAGTTTCGGCACTAGCCAATTCCACACAAAGCAACGCTAAAGTCGTATAAACAGCCTCAATATTGTCGGGAGTATTTGTTTCCATTTGCAAACTCGTATAAAGTGCGTCATAAATTATCGGTCCATGTTTGTTAATAAATATCAGATCTGGTCTCGAGCATTTCTCTATTGTCAAGTCTAATTCCAAAACATTAACAGTGCTAAAATGGGAGGATCAAAATAAAAAAATTAACCTTGTTATAACTTAATAAATTATGGTAATTATAATCTTGAGTACAGCACTGTACACTTTAAATGACCTTAGCGATTCACTGAAGGATAATAATTAACAAGATTCATGTTTCATTAAAAAATACAATGTTAAAAAAATCTTAATTCCAAATTCCAATCATTTTTATGACTAATTAAATCCCCGTCAACGCCTGTTTATAATTTTGACAATTAGAGGACACATTTTCTATCGCAGTCACAGTTCAAGGCAATGTAAAGTTCAAATTCAAGGCAAGGTAAACAACTGAACTCAATACAACAAATACATATTGAGTTTGTAAGTTTTTTTTAATATTATTAGTATTTTTACCATTATTAATTTTTAGTATTATTTATGAACATTCTTGAGTAGCGGTAAAAATGAACTAATATTTAGGAGTGCTCGGTCATTTTTAAGTTGTTATTGTATATGTTGGTAATCTCTTGATGTTCTGTGTTTGTAGTTATAAAGCAGACTTTATTATTTGGAAATATTAGCTTTGTTCGAGTTCTCTAATTTACAAAGGTACAAAACTTGCACAGAACTTTTAACCTATTAACAAATATCCAAAACTGTTCAGAACCTAGGTGTGGATTATAGAAAAACCAAAACCATTACTTTATATAATTGTAACAGACTCTGTTAGTGTAGTAGTAAATTAAGCAGTAAGTCAGATGGCACATCAAGCCCGAAGATATTGATAGACTTTTGGAGGTTAGTGGTCGTGAATTGCAAACTCATTAAAAATGAGGACTTTTTGTAAAATACAATAAATTTCTTAAATGACAAAGAGTTTAAAGAACACTTTATGTAGATAATGCAAATAGAATTTTTAGCAATGTAAAATCACAGCTAAATAATTTTTAGGTTATGATGAAAATATGATGTAGATCATGGTTATTTACTAAAAACACTATTTGCAATATCTAGGTACCTAAAGTGTTCTTGAAACTCTTTGTCAGTTAACAATTTCATTGTATTTTGAAAAGAGTCCTCATTTTTAAACATGAGGAGTTTGCTGTTCATTAAAAATAACCCCCAAAAGTCTATCGATATCTTGGGATGTTGACTTGAGGATGAGGAATTTTAAGATTATACATCCGCATCCTAACCTTTGGTAAACAATTTATTTATTAAAAAGTAAACTTTATGTGTGTGCGATTTTATTCAAAATTTACACTAAATCACGAAAATCACACAAAAACAAAATGCACATAATATTACTGGCAAAATAAATGTCACAAGTTATGTTAGTTCAAGCTCTTGGGTAAGGACTAGTTAGAATGGTTCGAAACGGTTCTGAATCGAATCCTCATTAAACCCAAACAGGCAGCCACAAAATACTGAATCGGTCGCTTCAAACTGGAACGCACATTTCAAAGTACGTATGCTCAGAACGGTTAAGAATTGGGTAATTTGAAAACCCAAACAAACATATTATCGAAATAAAAATTAGCGAATGACACAAAAAAGCCATTTACTCTTTCTGTAGCCTGTACTAGGTGCATAACATTCTGAGAATCGTAATAATAACATGAATAAGTATCTAAATGTTTGTTTTATTCAGTTTGCAAGATATTTTCACGAAAAAATAGTTCTAATGTAAATTCTATAGTTATCTATCTACAAAAAAATATTTTTTAAGTTTGTTTTGATTTACATCGAAGCAATAATAAACATTGTTATTGTAACAATCCTGATGATTGTTATAGTCATAAAATTTAAATTAAAAGATAATCATAAGTGACCAACATTTGTACCATTTGTTTACCTGTCATTATATTAACACTTTTAAAAATGCCTGCGTTATTTGCTATAACTATTTTTTTAATAAATACTAAATACTACAGCGTGTTTTTATGTATTAATCTTCACAATGGGGTGTTTTCCTATTTTTTTTTACATCGGGAATGGAAAGTAGTTGGAAAAAGAAGAGATACGTATTTCTGGAATTTTAATATTGGGTTCATTTAAGTCCATAAATTATTTTTTTATTGTGCGTGATATCTATGTGACGTCACTAAGCGAAAATTCAAAATTTGCGCCATTTTTTAGTGATTTCTAGGATATTTTCATTTGTGTGGTTGGTGTCACTGCGTGACAACTTTACTTTTGTTTATGTTTGAATTGTTTGGTTAGGGTAAACATCATCGTAAACATGAGAAATTGTTTTTAGTTTATATTTTTACCTGTGAATTTTTGTCTCTGCCTGTGACTGATTACAAGTGTATTTATTAGTAATAGAAAAACATTGTAATTTGTAAAGGTAATTTTTTAATATATTTAATCGACTTTGCAGTAATACTGTTAAGTTAAATACTAACCTTACATTTTTTATCCCTTTTATTTCTGAAAGGATCTATAGGATCTTTATCATAAAAGGATCTATAACCGGTAAATTGTCGGACTTAGCCTCTACAAAACCTTGCTCCATGTTTAATAAAAGTTTACTTCATAAGAAAACAACAATACAACAAGCCAAGTTGTCAAACCTATCACAAACAGGAAATTTCAAATGTCAATTATCGAAATGTCAACTGTCGTTTGTGGTCGTTACAAACTGAAACTAGGCACATATTACCAGTGTGGCCTCTTTATAGATAGGTACATATTCCCTAGTTCTCGCTTAGTGACGTCACGATTATAGAATAAAATTTCAAAATTGAATTAAAAATTTTCTACCGATCCAATCTTAATAATTATTACCCTAATAAATATAAAAAATATATATTTTATAAAAATACAGGTTTCCACTTTCATTTCGATTGAAGGAAAATATCCCATTAATAATATACCTAATCTATTTAACTTTAATATTTGTTCATCTACTTACGTAGGTTTAGAGAGTTTCTCCAGATTGTGATGTCTGTCGATAAGAGTATGTAGAATTTTCTGTACGAGAAGTCTCATGTCGGGATCTGGAGCTAGAGACATCCTCAAGAGAGGCTCCAAAAATGAGACAGGGAACGTCGTGTTTAAATGTATCGTTTGGTACTTTGTACCGACCTGTCAAAAAAAAAAAAAAAAAAGAAATAAATAAAAATTATAGTTGCATAATTAAAGTTGCATAATTAAAGAATCAAGATAAACACTAAAATATTTGGTTGATTTTTTTATCTTATGTTAGCCTTATTTGAACAGATATTGAAAGTTTCGTCTTCTCCAGTCGTTTGAAAATTTGTACGTGAAAATAACATCTTGACATGTCAGTTTATTATAAGCTACAGCAACTCAAAAACTACAGAGTTATTCAGAACTTATCTCTAAAACTTTGAGGATATGTGCATCGTTAAATGAGAAATCAATATCACCAAAAAAATTTATAATAAAAGTCTTAGGATCCTGTAAACAATGTTTAAAGTTATACCATTATAAAGGACTACGTAGATGGGCAACTGTACTTCAACGACATCTGATATACCACATTCCTAAGAATGTGGTAAAAAAAAGTAAACATGTTTTTGTACCTGGAATGCCTGGTTAAGACCGAGCGAATAGAGTTGGAGTGGGGATAATATCTCTATTATCTATTCACTCATCAGTCTATCTGTGTCCTCTCTTAGTGCTGGTGTTTTATTTATCGTAGGAGTGTGAAACTGTAAAATTTTCAAAATGGCTCATGTGTACAGTAATGCTGAGTTAATGGACATGATTCTTATTTATGGTGAAGTTGGAATGGACGAGATGGTGGCCCGGGACGACCACAACGTATTTTAGCAGCTGAAGAACAAGTGTTGAATCTGGTCCGTGACAATACGCGAATAAGTACAAGTCAGATCGCTAGGTAGGTGCCTGGGGTATCCCAATCAATGGTGTGGCACTTACTACATGAAGCTCAGTTTTATCTGTATCATATCCAGCTTGTTCAAGCACTGTTACCAGTGGATTATCAATTACGAGACGAGTTAGGTTTTGTGAGTGGTTGTTGCAGCAAAATGCTGAAAATCTCCAATTTACTTAATAATTTGCGTTTACAAGATCAGCAACCAGGAGGAACATTCGGTTTAGTGCGGGAAAATTGGATAAGGCGTGCCCAAAAGTGTGTACAAGTTGAAGAATATTATTTCGAACAGCTTTTGTATCAAGGTATGTGCAAATTTTTTATAAATTTCATATTTCTAATACCTAGTAATCAAGTAGCGCAATTCTTCAAAATTAGTGTAACAAAATTTTATTCATTTTAAAGACACGTCACTTTGGTCACATCTATCTATCTTTAAGTTTATTTTAAAGTAAAAATGCTGCAAATCTTTTTTGTGCCGGGTGTCGGTATACTCTCAGAACTTCCGAAGTTTTTTCGTGCTAACCAGTTTGCATTGTCAGTCCCAAGGTCACTCCATTACAGTGGACCAGTATCCAGCGGCGTGCAATGAAAAATTTTTAAATAGTTTTCAGAAGCCGCCAAAAAATTTTTTTTTTGCACTACCACATTTGTACATGTATGTTGAACATCCCCAAATTTTATTATGGATAAGTTCTGAATAATACTGCATATCATTTTCGCATAGGAATTTAATCTTGCCACTCAAGAAAAGCAGTCTGGATATTTTAAACCATTTCTTGCGTACCTCCTTGTATAACAATAATAATTAACATTGCTAATATTAATAAATACACAACACACAACAACAATCTTACCTTCAACAAACTCTTCAGTAGAATACTTTGCAACAAGTTATCTGCCGGAGTCTGATTATCGACCAGCGGGAAAGGAATCTTGCTCATTATGAACATCATTATCTCAATCTTTTGATAATCCGGGAGGTGATTGGCAAACTCTCCCAGGGCATTAATGAGAGCCTCTTGGTATTCCTTTTCTTCCGTTTGGCTGGCTTCATTTCTAACAGAATCCCGCAGGTGACTAAGGAGCGAGTTGATTATTTCTAACACTGATGGACCTATGAAAAGAAAAAAATTGAAATTAGAAGATAGATATTTGGTACACATTTTTAGGTAAATATTTTATGACTACGTTGTCTGTAAAATTTACTTAAAATGATGCCGTTAATATATCACAAAAGGCAGTTTAGTCCCTCATTTACAATATATTGTAAATTTAATGACTCGATGAACGACTTAATATTTTCATATATTTATAGTTAATAAATAAAGAATATGATAGTTTTTGTTTTTAAAAAGAACCAGAAGAGGAATTTGAATGAATTTTGTCAGGCTTGTCTGGATTATTGCATATTTTCAATAAACATTTGTATCATTTGTCAAATCTGGTGAATATAGACATTTTATATCCACTACATGTAATATTAGTGTGTATGCTACATTATTATGTTTTACTTACCAACACTTTCGCCTGCCGCTATGGCTATAATTTTAGCTAGCACCCCCGCTATGCTCGTTCGAATCGTTGGACTTGATTTTGAATTTTCATCCAAATGCGCCATCAGGGTTTCCACAACAGTGTATGAATATTGAGCCTGAAATATGTAGAAAATGATATCCCCTAAATTTGAGGAAAATTATAAACACTATCAACAAAAAAAAGTCGATCTGTGTCTTTGACCTATGTATAATTTTTAATTATAATAATTCGCCACATCTATTTTTATAATAAATTGTGAACATTAATTTTACATTTAAATTTGACAAGTGACAGTTTGTGAAGCTCAAATTTAACCATTCATTCTATATACAGTGTGGAAGGAAAGAATGGACTAAACTTATGGCGATTTCGATTCATTGCTCTAGAGCACTCTCAAAGCGCTCTTTTATGGATTCGGTTGTTCGATTGACAAATGGGAGTGCTCTGTTGAAGAACTTCGTTTTCGATTTGTTCATAAATATCTCGACTGGAGCGCTCTTATCTGCTCCCTGAAAATTGTCAGAGCAGTTATATGCTCCGTTTGTGCTCCAGATTTCCTAACCTCGTAAATAAAATTGATTAGTGTCAAGTGTCAACAGACACGGTAAACATCAGAGACAACAATATCATTGTGACATGTGTTTACCGTGATCGTTATAATATATTATATATATATAATTATTATATTATAGGCATTGGCAAAAAAAAAAAATGGAATTGGATGCTAACAAAATTTTGCAAATAGTAGACTTTCTTTCATCTTCAGATGATACTTCTGACTTCTGATGATGAATTACAACTAGTTGAAAATTATATTTGCTCCCTAACCAAGAATCGTTTCCTTGTTTACACAGAGTCACAGAACACCTATCTTTTGTTTGATTCCGGATTGCACTGTTCCCCCTTGGAACAGAAGATTCAGTTTGGAGTGCTCCATGCCCGATTTCTGACGTCACTGCTTCGTTTCAGAGTGGAACTGGAGCAAGTGAATCGAAATCGGCATTAATATGTCCACAAAATGAAGGTGTTGAAAGACATACGTCTGAAATGGTCATATCAATCTGAACATTTAATTTGATAAATAATTTATCCCTTACTTTATATAATTCCGGCTATATCGTAACTTATTACGTGGGTACAATAAATCGTCAAAAGCAGAATACATATATATATTAGATATTTGTGTAAATCTTTAAAGCAGTTTTGAGGCGAGAATCTCAAATGTGAACAAGCTATTTGGCACCTCTTTACTAAAAAAAAAAATTTATAAAATCAAGAAAACAGAGCTACAAATATTTTTGTGGCGAATCTTATGAGAATATTGTCACAAGGACGGTTGACCATATTTTTTATGTGATAGCATGGAGAACGAACCCTAAAAAACACATATGGCCTTGAAACAGCGCCTGGAAAATTTTCACTTACCCCTAGTGCTTAAATTATTTCCGGAAATTTTTTCAAGGTCATGAATATTTTGAAAATTATCTCGAGGCGTAGGCGAGGGATAATTTTCTTAAAATATTCATGAACGAGGAAAAATTTCCGGTTTTTAATTTAAGCTCGTGGTATATTTGGTAAGAAAATTTCACACCATTACTTTATAAATATTATGCCAAAATTGAACATTTTAATAATTACGAATGACAAACATTCATTCCTCATAGTGAGCCATAAGCAATAACAAACATTTTTTACGACTGTCAAGTACGGTACCTTGGTCAAGTTCCATCACTTGTCATCATGTCATTGTGTTTGTGCAATTTGCTGATTTATTAGATTGTGTTTTTGAAAATGTTCCGCTTTGGAAAGGAAACATCATTTATTTCTGATAATTCTGAAGTATTTCGAGCATTGCAAATATTATGCTTAATAAAATGTGAGTTTTCTTAGTGAAATAAAATGTCATTTCTAACATTAGTTACATACACATTTTACAAATAACTTTAAAAACATATTATATTTTTGTTTCTTATTAGCTTTGATCTACTAATATTGGTGGAACATCATTTATTTTTGATAATTATTCTAAAGTATCTACTTCAAAATTCATATGTTTAATAAAATGTGAAATCTCTTAGTGAAATAACATACCATTTTCCAAGTTTAGTTACATGAACTTTTTATAAATAACTTAAAAACATATTATATTTTTCTTTGATCTACTAATATTGGTGGAACATAATTTAATTTTGAGAATATTACTTAAATTCGAGCATAGGAAATGTATTGATTCATTCAACTCCCACGTCTTTATTTTGACATTTTAAATGACAGAAAAATTTCCACTTATTAATTTCGCACGTTAAAAATTTCCGGAAATTTTTTGGGTTGGCATGGTAACTGAACAAAAAACAAGCCTCTGATGGGTAAAATATGGCGGTGTGAAATTTTCCGCAGAATTCTGCCCACTTTACAGGAAAATTTCCTCAATCATTTCCCGAAAACTCAATAACACCAACGTTTAAAAATATTTGTTTACGGGGATATTAAGGGCATTTACTTTACACTGAAAATAGAATACATGCAATTTTTGCCACAATGTGTAAAAAACATTAAAATCTGGGTCACATACCTGTATTGAAAACATTATAATCCTGAAAGTATGGATCGCAAAATGGTTGGGGACCCACAACTTGTGAAGATCAAAATGCCTAAAAGTAGGAAATTGCTTTTTTATAATCATTATAACAAATAAATATCAAAATGTTGTGTAAATTTGTATTCGCGACTTTGGTATCATTATAATACTTCTTTACGAAATAGGTACTGATAAATAAAAGAAATGTTAGGAGAAAATGTTCTGCCTTTACCTCAAAACCGGCCTAAGTACGGCCCTGATATGTCCGAAAGAAGCCCTACCAACTAATTCCCTCATACAAGTTTCTGCCAGCATTGGAGGGTCCAAGGTATCTTCTGGGGCTACGTCCATACTGCCTGGCTCTTTTTTATGGAAAGCTGATTCCTAAAAACATGTTGAACAGATTAACGCAAAAAATTACTAAACCAAAATTTCTTAAAACATTAATTTGCTAGAGAAAACCAGAAGTAATAAGTAGGCTTGTTGAAATCATATCTCAATATAACCACAGCAACAAAATTAATAACGGTTTACAAGTTTAATGACTGTCGATTCTTGCCAGTTTAACACAATGGCCGCATTCAGGGAAACATAGCACTCCAGCGCTTTACCGCTTCACGTTCGCTGAATCGACATTTTAAACGCAAGCTTAAAGTGACATAATTTTCAGTAATTCATATTTTGTAATTAATATTAATAGTAATTAATATTATCCATAGATATTTTGTGCGTAAACCCATAGATGTAAACCTAAACTATATTAATTTTATCGCTTGATGGAGCTATTCAGCAATCCATCGGAAAAAATATATGCTTTACCGCTTTAATAAAGCGCTGCAGCGCTTTAATACAGCGCTGCAGCTATTTTCATAAAGCGCTGCGGTTCACTGAATGCGCCCATTGTTTGAAAAAGTGGTACAACATCACAACTATCAAGAAAAAGATATCTCAATTCTAGAACGATATTATAACATAATATTGTGAGTATTCTATAAAATTACAAAACATACCTGCATATTAAAGAGCAAGCTGGGCACTATCTTATCCATATGGACAGGCTCCCAGATATTTTCCACTAGGTCATCCGATACAGTTTTTCGTACAACCGCTTGCAGTCCCTTGATTCCGGCTATCCGTATCTTATCCCTGATTTCCTCTCGTTCTCCGCTGTGGCACATAGCGGAGAATTTACTTACAAAGAAGTCATACCGTCGGTGGTACGATGGAGTGTCTTCTTCTATATTTGCAAATTTAACAAACTGAAAAAAATGTAATAACATTAAGGGCCGGTCTTTCCACCTCCTTTTAAGTTCTTGATAACTATTTGGCAGATTAGAATGTGAATTATCAGGAACTTAAAAGGAGGTGGAAAGACAGGCCCTAAGTATAAAAAATATACAATACAGCCTACTTAACTAATAAAGATTATTATTTGTATCTTATAAATAATGAGAGATATAAAGAAAGGCGCACATATTAATAAGGTTAATTTTAATAGAACAAATTATTAGTTTTAGTTCGATTGCGATGGGTTTAGGTTATAATTTAATGTAGGCGTAATCAGTTGACTTCAACAACCAGAATATCAATGGATATAGTTGTCTATAACATATTTGTGGCAAATCTGGAATTTCTCAAAAATTATTTTGGGAATACCACTAAAAAGAAATCATCAAGCTTTTAAATAATACGTTACATTTTTTCATATAGCTACTTTTTATGCAAACTTTAAAATTTTATTTCTCTTATTTCCTTTCTTTTTCTTTGAGACTTTATAAAAATTAAATTAAATAAGTCATCTTATTTAGCATTGTAGGTATTTAAAACAGTTTTGCCAAGAAATTAATTTATTGCCAATATAGAAGGAAGCTTATACAGGGTGTTCCACATAAAACTCCTCAGCCTCGTATCTCGGCAACGGAAAGATACATTTTGATTTTGAAAAAAACAGATGATAGAGCTCATCTATGGCTTCGTCACGAAGTTCAACTTGATTTTTTTCAGAGCAAATTGGAGATGGCGCTGAAGTCGAAAGAAATTTTTCGTTGGCAAGAACTTTGTAACAAGGTTTATCCGATACAATTTTTGTCAAATGACTATTTTTCAAAAACTTAATAGTTTCAGCTCAGCCCAAACTCAAGCATATTTTAGAGTCTCGAATTATTACCTTATACAATGAAACAATAATTATCCAACTTCTCCTTTGGTACACATAATCCCCATTTCACACGGACTTCTCAGTATAAAAATGAATTACTTGAAAAGGGTCCCAGAGGGTGAAAAACAGATAGCACTCAATATATACAATCTCAATTTTCTCGAAAAGTATTGAATATCCCAAATTCTCCTTTGGTACACGTAATACGCATCTCATATAGACTACTCAGTATAAAAATCATTGAGTTGAAATGAGTCCCAGGGGGTGAAAAACAGATAGCACCCAAAACATGCAATCTCAATTTTCTCGAAAATTATTGAGCGGTCCCAACTTCTCCTTTGGTACACGTAATACCCATCTCTTATAGACTACTCAGTATAAAAATCATTGACTTGAAATGAATATTTAATATCTTTTCTTGAGAAATAGTGAAATAATATGTATTTAATTTTGTTTCCTTCTAATCAAAACCTACTGTGATGAAGTTTCGTTATACATTCAGGATTTATTTTAGGACAAACGTACAAATAATTATGAATTACTTATTATACAAAATGGATTAGGTATTTAAAAACTTTTGCTATATTTTACAGAAATACATATTATTTCACTGTTTCTTAAAAAGAGCTATTAAGTAAATTGACTTGGATAATTATTATTTCATTGTATACGGTAATAATTCGAAACTCTAAAATACGCTTGAGTTTGGGCCTCACCAAATGAAGAGCGCGATATTTCTGAAACTATTAAGTTTTTGAAAAATAGTCATTTAACAAAAATTGTTTAGAATTGAACAAAGTATCGGATAAACCTTGTTGCAAAGTTCATGCCAACGGAAAATTTCTTTTGACTTCAGCGCCATCTCCAATTTGCTCTGAAAAAAATCAAGTTGAACTCCGTGACGAGGCCATAGATAAGCTCTATCATGTTTTTTTCAAAATCAAAATTTATCTTTCCGTTACCGAGATACGAGGCTGAGGACTTTTATGTGGAACACCCGGTATATACAGAGTGAATTAAAAAAAAATATTTCATGCTTGCAAAATTTTAATGCACACCAAGTACCTAATAACATCACAACATTTGCTGAACTCACCAAAATAATAATAATAAAAAAAAATAATGAGGCATCAATTTGATATTATAATTTAAAAAAAGAAAAGTGGTAACTAGTTTTTCAATTGAACACCCTGTACATCATAATAAAATATGCTCTGCACTGTGAAGTATATATATGTAAGTAATATTATTTTGTATAATAACAATAGCAAAAACTCAAATATAAATAACAGCTACTTACAGACTGAGTGGCTAAAATCTGCAACTCAGGCTCTGTAGATTCGAGCAGTTTCTGTACCATCTTCAAAAAACTTTCCACAAACAGATTCAAAGTTGGTGCATGACAGGCCAACAAAAGTTGATCCATAGCTTCCATTGCAATAACGACAAAGCTACAACAAAACAAAATATATTTAGTTCATCAACCTGTTATTGATTTGTCCTAAGTATGCAAACATGCAACAGTGTTAAATTATTCTTACTAAGGTTTACTTAATTCTTTGGACAAAAATAGAACCAACCAATCAATAAAGCAAATCACAATGATAATTATTTAGTAGAAATGTTTGGAAGGCATGAATTCATTAAAAAAATCTAATCATATATATAGCATACGTTATATGTTTATCAATGTAGGACCTGTCTTGAAAAATTCATTAATTATTATGCCTTATACAAAATCAATTAATAAATAAATCATTCAGTATAAATTAATTAACAATTCTTAATTACTAATATGAAACTTAATATTAACTATTAGATACATTGTTCCTACAGTTGCCATCAGTAGATATATTGAGGAAAAATTTTGTTTTCATTATAATTTGTTTTTTGAATACTCTAGGTATTGGTATTTGTATGCTTTTAATAAAATCTCTAAAGCCCTAACGTTCATTTGGCAAGAGGAAATGGCAATAATGAAACAAATTAGCATTCCATTAGGATTTGAAAAATATAGTATGCACATTGCTGTTGACTGTAAGTAACTGAGAACAAAGGATGCATTCCAATTTAAGTACCTATCCATGCACTTTGTTTATGGTCGATGTTGAATTTGAATTCACCAAACGAATTCTAGGCAAGATGATGAAAGACGAATTGGCTTTTCATGGAATGACATCCTACCTCTTTTTTTGACTAGCTGACCTTTATGAAAAGTTGGGTTTCGTTTATATCAGGAATCAGCAACTTTTTCAATATAATGGACACAGACGCAAATTTTAATATCAGTTGGTACTTTTAGCTGTTTGGTTTTAGAACATATCGATCTTCAGCTTTGCTTCTGTTTTGTAATATTCATTTAAAAAATATTAAACTAATAACTTACAAAAATATCATATCAGTCATTATCATATTTTGACTTACTAGCAATTAGATATTATATTCTGGAGAAATATAACTATAAATATGCATAGACAGACATCTATAAATTTCGTATCCCCTAACTGAGACTTGAGACTACTTAATGTAGACTAATACCGTTCACCTGGATAATTAAACATGAATAATTATCATGAAAACTGCAAAAGGAAGATTACAACCTCAACCTACAGAATAAAAATTATGCTTTACTGATTTCTGATTTCACCCTTCACATGTAACCATTGTAGTACAACTTATAATATGAATTACATACCTACTTAGGAACAATACGATCAGGAAAATATTAAAAAATTGCCATGAAACATATACAAACAAAACTAGCAGGTTCTTCGTCCAGGTGGAAAATTAAATTTATGAATTATGTAATAATACCAATTGTGTGCTGGCATAACTCTTATACAAAAAATATTATTAAACAAATGATTTGAATTTTCAAGTATTCACATACTCTATTTTAAATCAGCTAGGTACATTTAGTTTGAGAAAACTTGGAATTAAAAAATCCATCTACTTTCATGAGCCATCAGCTATCTCCAATTTTTTATAATAATGATTGTAAGTACCAATTTCTTGTGTCACAAATAACCTGAAATCAGGATTTTGTGGATTTTTTAGCTTTACTTAACTGTTGACCTGATTATGCTGATGTTATTAAATAATAAAAAATTGCAGTTTTTGAACTGCCGCAGGAGAAGCAAATTTCTGCATGTCAAGACAATTAACTTTATGAAATATGAGCTGCCTTTGAATTTTATTGAGTTCCTTGTGATTTCTAAGCAGGTCTCTTGTGGTGTTGGTCGACTGGTTTACTATAGATTTCCTCTAGTTTTCTTCATCTGTTAAAGCCTAGGAACCGAGAAACATACGACTTCAGGTTATTCAGTTCTGTGAACTCGATGTTAGATAATTTTTATTTAACAAACTCAGACAACAACTAACTGTTAAAAAATGAACTGACTTGGCATGCAGGAAATATAGTTTCACCTACAGAGGCTGATTTTTAAATAACTATGTGATTTTTTTTCTAGAATTTCATTAAATTGTTTACAAATTTAACGAAAACTGCGCTACTTATTATGTTTACAAACCTACCTTTTTTATAATAATTAACTACATGTTAGTAAAAGAAAACAAGTTAATAAATTATACTTTAGACTTTGTCACTTCTTTACATTGTAAATAGATTTAAAAAATCCAAGGAAACTACAATCCGATAAAATATCAAGAAAATCCTTTTAGTAGATAATAACTAAAGGCACTTACCCATATCTTTTACGGTAAATATCTCTAGCTGCTCTCTGATATAAATATTCCCCAATACGGTCCAACTTTTCCGGAGAACTGAGTGAATAGAAGGTAAGTTTTTCCATATTCGATTTAACCAACCCATCTTGAGGATAGACAGGAAATATATTATCAACAAGTCTTTTGTACCTGGGCCTAAATGCACTACAACACCCGCAGCAACCTGTAAAATAAAATAATGAGAAAGAACATTTAATTTCACAATAGCAACAGTTGAATTATTTAAATGAGAAATTACCATTACACATGTTTATTTCGTATTTCGAACTATAAACAAATCACTTAAAAAAATTAAAATTAGGCCGCCACAATCAACCTAATTCTATATTTTTGTCTCCGACATAAACACATCAACATCAGCGACTCAGTGACAGAATGACAGAGAGTGACAGCTGAGCTGCAAAACAAAGATCAAAGATGACAGAGAAGGGTAACAGCAACTAACAGCTGAGCTCCAGATTATGCTCTGTTAATTTAGTTCGTCCAGTAAGTGTGGGGTTAAACCAGTACACTGAACAGTACTAGGTTTATTTGTCTAGGAACAGTACACAACTGCACAACTTTCTGTTTTGTGTGCACAACTGTTCTGGTGTTAAATCGTGCTACTAGCAATATAGTACCCTATGTGAGGTTTTTTCAGTATTTTGTCTATGTGGGAGGTATGTGAGTGCGAAACAGTTGTTTATAATTCACATACATTTGAGCCAGCTGTAAATGAGATAACAGATTGGGTAATATGATTCAGCGGACAATGGTTTTTGCTCTTTATAAAACGCACAAAACCTATGTGGCTATTCCTATAGTATCGTATCAATAAGTATTCTATTTTGATGTATGATGTATGATGTATGATCTATTGTATGTATATATTATGCAGTAAGGTGTGAATTAGAAGAAGATAGACGAAAATGACCAATGGAAAGGAAACATCATTGCCCGCAATACACAGCAGCGCACGCACACCACAGATTGTGCACGAGAGCACAATCCCACACACACAAACACTCACACTTTTCACAGACCAAAATTTTTAAATCTGTTGAAATGAAATTTATTTGTATAACCACATTTGCAATTTTTTTTAAGTAAAGCGTAGGTATATGTATACCTTACCTTCAATAATTTTTACAACTAGCATAACGTTGAAAACATGAAAACATAAAATTATGTAATTAATAGGTACCTAATAAACTTATCTGAATAATAATAGGCATGTAGGTATATTAGGTATACCTACTTAATTTAGATACCTTAGGAATTTATTGATAATCTGTTATTGTTATTTAGCATAGTGACATCAAATCAAATTGGAGATAAAAACTGATAATTAGATATCAGGTTTTAAGATTTAAATTAAAACCTATACGGGTATTTTGTAATATTTCGGAGCACAATGTTTCGTAACGCGAACGCGTCTCTTGATTTAAAGCAGAGCCATCTACCTTGGGTCATTATAAACATAGTGAATAGATATTACCGTTCAATGCGAGAGATGGCGCATGCAGTTATAAAATTAATTTTATTTATATGGATTGCGCTAAATTTGAATGAACCGATTTGAAAAACTGAAAATACTATCAATTTTTATGAAAATTAACTTACAACCTGGATCTGTGCACTTCTGGATGAAGGACTCAACAAAGTCTGCCATTTCTGGAGTATCAAAACAACACTTCACGATAGACATGTTTCAGCAACCGATTTAATCACTGCATCTTCATTAAAAATAACATTTATAGAGTTTAAGTATATCTTCTATATTTAAGAATCCAAGAAGGTAACGTGTACACCGCAGTGCTTATATACTTTATGCACCGCAGTTTGCGAAGTTTGTAGTACAACTAGTTGCTATGAATTGATCTTGCAAGAATAAGAACAAAAGTAGAATTTCTCTTCATGGATAATTAGGTAACTGTTGCAAATACTCCTTGCAGCGAACACTTCTGCAGTACACTAGAAAATGACTGACCTCTCTAATTACACTTCTCAATATATCCTTAATTGAATTAATGGTCATGTGCCTATAATTTGATGTTATTAAAAACGTATTTTCTTTATTGTAAGAATAAATGCACCTATACTGATTGTCCTGCACAACGCAAGTTAATCAAGACAAATCAGATGTCACATTGTTTTTATTTGTCGTTCTCATAGGAAACAGGACGTGAGGACGCCAAAGCGTCGCGACGCCGGCCACATTACACTACAGATCCTGAATGTAGGTTACTTTCAGGACGTTCGGGAAGGTATTTTGAATTTGCGCATGCCTGCCCTTCAAAGGAAGCCTAAAATCGGGATTGAAAAACAAGCGACGATATACAATGAACGACTCCTCTCAAATTTAAAGCATAGGTATTGCTGATTTAATTGTTATTATAAATTGCAACATTAAGTTTTATGTTTTATGAAAAAAAAAAACAAGTTTAGCCTACAAAGAAAGTAGGAAATATAAGGGATCTACAATTTGCTGCAGACTAATTATTGCATAAGATATGTGATGTTGCATTGAATCTTTTGAGGATACACGCAGACAGGGTCTACACAGGACCATGACCCAGGGACATCAATATCTCTCAAGGTACCTCAAAACGCAAATATGTACACACACAGGGTGGCCCAATTAAAACAGTTCACCTGAAATATTTTGAATAGAACAAGTGTTTCTGGAAAACTCCGAAACAGGTCGATTTTGCTTTCAAGGGGGACATCTTTTGATCGTAAATTCATGGAAATGGGGCCATCCCCCTAAACGGGGTGGAAACTCCTTTAAGAATCTTAAATGGCACGGGGGGGGGGGGTAAAGTGGCGCATCATTTTAAAGGTCTTTCAGTTCAGTTGTCTTTACAAACATGCTGAAAAATGTTGGTATTACGAAAGGAGGTATCCAAAGAAGAAATTTCGTAATGCCAACATTTTTGAAATTCTTTAGGATGCGTCTTGCAGCATGTCGTGATGGTTTCTCTTGGCTGGTGATCGATATCCTGGCTGAGGATATCGATCAGCAAATGTATCGCAAGTTCTTGTTATAATTTTGTCACATTGTCCATAAATTACAAATAAATTGAAATAATCTTGATAATTATAATTTAATAGTGATGGCATCTTTATTAACACTTTTGTGGACACAAACAATACTGACGAAGCTTCTAACAACAAATTTGACACTCGAGACAAACTAAATTGTTTTATTTTTTCACAGTCTACTTGGCAAAATGAAATATTTCAGTTTTTACACGTTTAATAAAATTCGCTGTAACTGTAAAACCTTAAAAATCAGGGTGATTTTTTATAGTTCGTACTTCTTCTATAATCATGCACGTTCCACGTTAACTAGAAAAAATAATTCTTAACGGGGGTTGTTTGTGTTTTTTGAAATATATAAATACTGGCGATTATGCATGATATTCCATTGATAACAAAAAAAAAAAAAAAAAAATAAGAATTACTGGACAGAATTACATGCAACCACCGTCTATATACCCACCAATATTTTTTAACAGCATATCTATTTGAGGAAATGACTGAGTTGTGAAAGAAATACACGAATATATATGAAATAAAAACTCACCATGTATTTTGACTCATATTGCTGACAGTGGTAACAAAAATAGAAAATAAGCTGATGAAATGTGTGCTTACAATTTTTCAGGAAAATTTATTAAAATTGAAAAACATTTTTCTCATTTTATACATTTAATACAAAGTTGAACAAATAAAAAAATTAACGATCCTGCCAGGATTCGAACCTGGAATCTTCTGATCCGTAGTCAGACGCGTTATCCGTTGCGCCACAGGACCTGCTTTTTGAAATTTATTTATATCGAAATAATCCTAATACTTAATAATAACTGCTAACTATGTTTTGAAATTTTTTAACATAATTCATATCTGTTTCTATATTTATTTTATTTAGCATATTTTTTAAAATGTTATTCAGGTAGGTCTATAATTGTGCTATAAACGCATTTGTGTTTGTTGTTGTTAATCAATAAATACTTAATGTTTCATTATCATTACCTAGGTACATTGTTTTTGTAATAAGGCAGGATTTCACAGTGGCGGCTAGTCATAATGGGCACAAGGGCACATGCCCTATGCGTAAGCACATAAGACTTGTGAAAGTTGTGATATTTTATAAACTTTTATAATTATTATAATTTGGTGGATTTTTTGATTAATTTTTTATCATGAATATTGAATTTTTGGTGCATACATATCCGTCTAGCGTCTAGACCGCTTCACGCTTCACCGTCTGTGTAATCCGTGTGTCCACTGGACTGGACTGGGCACGGCCGCTGTGTGCCTGTTCTTTTTTCTTTTCTATTTGCATGCGCAAGAAAAGGATACACAGCTTCTATTTTTCCAGCGCGTCTTTTCTAATGCGGTCTGTTACGTCATTGAATGGGCGCTGCCCCGTCGACCAGACGGTACAGAGTACAGAGTACAGATACTTTTCAATCAGTTACAGGAGAGGCAGTTAGACTCTAACAGTATTATCTAGATGATAATACTGTTAGAAATAATTTAGACTCGTTTACAGCTGCTATACAATGTCTAAGAAATAATACAGAAGAATTAATAAATAATCCTGAAATTTTAACAGAACATTCCGAGGAACATTCTGTGGATAATTTAAGAAAAAAGAGAAAAGTTACTGTAGGAGACTCAAAGGTATTGCAGTGCAAAGAAATATGTGACATCATATTGATGAACGTACTTGAGAGATTTCAATTTACTGATTTTTTAACTATAGCCAATTTGTTTGAAAAGGAGAAATTTAACAACTATAGAATAGTTTTTCATCTGGAACATATTAAAACAGTGTGTGCCTTATTTCCAAAGATCAACATTACAAAATTAAAAAAATGAGCTTCTAGAGATGATTTCATACAACATAGTGGTGCTTTATTACAAATGTTAAATAAAAATAATTTACTTACGACGTTTTCGGAATCGGTTGAACTATTAACTATATTGTGCACAATTCCTATGACTACAGTCGAAAGTGAACGTGTGAAGTGAAATATGGAAAATCATTTTTCCATATTTCTGTCAATCGCATCAAAAAAGGGGATATTTGCCTAACGAAACCTATTTCTTCAAGCAAATATTTTTGCTCTACGAATTTCTAATTTTTAATTTTAAGGTGTTTGACCTTGAAATATGGAACATTTTTTCCCCTGTGCCCCCCATTGCCAAACTTCACCAGCCGCCACTGGATTTCATAATAAAAATTATTATTATTTACTATTATTGTGGTATTAAAAAGCAACTTTAGCCAAAGTTCCTTTGAATTTTATTACGAAACCACTCTAATTTGTAAATACTCAGCGTCGTAGCTATGGACTGGCCGTGGGGGCGGCTGCCAGGGGCGCAAATGTCAAAGGACCGCACACACAGACTTGGTGCCTGCAGGCACATTAAAAAATTATCCAAAATTAAACAAGAGTTTATGTTGCACTTGATTACGACAGCTTTTAAAATAATCTTTAATCAAAAGTATTTGTAGAAAATGTATTCACTGCCGATTTGCGCTAAACTAAATTATTGGTACAAAGAATTGAACAATGTTCGACTAAAGGACCAAGGATGATGCGGCCATAATGACTCCACTTCAAAAGTTTATAACTCAGCTTTAATGTGTACTGGACACACTTATCAGCAAATGGGATGGATATTTCAAAGCTTAGCTGAAGTAGCTTCTGATTTTGGTTTCCTAAGAGGACTTCGTTACACAAAAACTCTACTGTAGGATTAAATAAATCCGCAGCTGATCTTGCATTAAACTATAAAGTGATTTATTTATATGCCAACGAATTGTGCTTAGAGATTGAAAGCTACAAACACCAAATAAAATCATTATTGCCTGATTTAAAAAATGCAGGTTACATTGAACTTCTTAATTTCCATGAAGAATATGGCTTAGTGACCAGTTTTCCCAACATAGGGATTGCTCTTCGCCTAGCATTGACGCTACCTGTGACTTCTGCCAGCTGTGGAAGATCTTTCAGCAAATTAAAATTAATAAAAAAATATCTACGATCGAAATAGGTCAAGAAAATAGTCTCTGTTGGAATGAATTTAGTCTATTGCTGCAAAACGACAAAATAGAGAAAATGCATTGGCGGTGATAACGTGACCTTACATTTATGTATGGAGTTTTCTGTCGCCTTAAATAAATGATATTTTATTCTGTCTATGCTGTCTTCTAGTCTGCTATTTGTCTTTACTTCTCAGCTGATTCTTTTAGGCTAGGGGTAGTTACACCCTATTCTCCATTACGGCGCCACTGATATCTATATGTACCTTATAACTGTAAATATTCTTACACTTGAATACGAATAGCTTCGTCATACCAAATACGTTTAGGTAGACGATGTAATGACCTGCTCAGGGGCAGTGAATCATAAGATCCATTTTAATACGAGATGCTGTATGAAACATTAAGTCGTTTTTATATAAATCTGGTTACGCAGCTTGAAAAAGTAGTGCTGACCACATGCCTGGATAAATAAATGAAGAGAACAATGAGCTATCCATAAATTTTTCATAATTTTCTATACATTTTAGAATTATTCAGAGTTGCCTACTGAAAAACTAATTGCAACTAACAAACTCGATACATATTTGAAGTTCTGTATCTTTATTACTTAAAAAAAACCGGAATTTTCCATTTGCCACTTGCTCATCAATTTAGCACTAGTTAGTAAATTTATCAAGACAACCTATACTAATATGGCTTCCTAAACCACTTCTTGACTTCGGCAGGAGCTTAGGACAAGCAAATTTAGGAAATCGCCTAAAAAGTCCTTTAAAACTCAACATGTGTAGGTATTATTTTTATTTATTTTTTATTTTTATTTTATTCATACACTACACAACAGATACATATCCACTTACAGGGTAGGACTTACAAAATATATACAAAATACAAATACAAAATACAATATATGCAACAAATATACAATAATAAATACAACAAATTTATAAATATAAAAAATATGCAACAAAGAACGACTGAGGAGGTCACAAAAAAGAGAGAAAACAATAAAAAAGACAAACCATAACTAAGTAAGTTACAAGAAGCAAAACATTAAGAACATGTTAATGAGTTAAAATCTAACAAAATGAGGGTTGATTTGCATTAAACAGAAAATCGATTTTCATTCAAAATAAGGGAAAAATTCAGTTTCTTTATTGATGCCATACTGCAGTTAAATATATCAATACTGTTGAGTAAGGGTAAATGCAAATTATAAGGGTAAATGCAACAGATATCTATAAATCTTAGTAAATATCAGATTATTTGGAAGGAACAGAGTTTTTAATAATATTTTAAATGGTATCGAGGAAATCAATTTTCGAAAAAAAAAAAAAAACTAAAATGGTTCATTTTTAGTATTGGGAGTGTATAGTTTAACAACTACCTACACAAGTTTCCCGTAAGGTTAATGTAGAATCAAAAAATGTAAAATATGTTTACAGGGTATTCCATTTAAAATAACGAAGTTGATGCTTACGTCTAGTATAGGTAACTAGAAGTGACAGAATGGTGTAGGTATTCTAAACGAAAAAACATCTGCTACTCTAGATCTGTGATTTTCAAATCTGTAATAATATTGGAACTAGAAAAATTGTATTTCCAACGAACTAGTGGCTTGTATAACAACCTTAGTGATAAAAATAATCTCAGATTGAAATAGTGGCAGTGGCGTCTCGTGAGGGGGACTCTAGAACTCGCCTGTTCTAGAAATCTTTGCGAATCGTACTTTTTAAAATCTATTTCACATGTAAACTTAAAATTATTAATTTTTTCTGTTTTAAATCATTAAAGAGTCTATATCACATCGATTCAATATGCTTTAGATTCATTCAAGGCAACTGACCTCTTCCCCTTGAAACTCGCCGGCCTCCCAGACGTCGTGTCTCAATCTGCCGAAAGCCGCGCATTCTGCAAAAAAGTGGGAAGGCGTTTCGTCGCCCTCCCCACACTTTGGGCAGATAGGGTCTTCCTCAACACCCATCAATGATAGATGTCTTCTAAGCCTGCAGTGACCCGTTAAAACTCCCACCAACTGATTTAGACTACGACTACGACTGAACAGCCAGGCCGTCTTGGTCTTGGTTGGCTCCACTATAAAATTGCGAGCTTGTCTACAGCTCCCACTCCTTCTCCAGTGTTTACTTAATGTCTCATGAGCCCAATCATTAAGAGCAATGTTGACTTGCCTTCGTGTAATGCCTAAAATCGGTTCTGGTCCTTGGCTGGGTCCCTGAGATCCGAGTCGAGTCAGTTCATCGGCCCTTTCATTCCCCGGGATTCCACTATGACCTGATACCCATACCAATTTGACCTTTCTTCCTCTGGCTAGCTCCTCCAGGGTATCTCCGCACTCTTGGACAAGGGCGGATCTTGTGCTTGGAGATGCTAAAGCCTTTAAGGCCGCCTGACTGTCGGAGCAGAAATAAATATTTTGCTCCGCACAGTTCCTTACTTCTTCCTTGTTTGCTGCCATTAGGACAGCGAAGACTTCAGCCTGGAAGACTGTGGCATACGACGTCCACACTATCTAGCTGTTAAATTTAATGCAGATACAAAAGGGGTGCAAAAATAGGCCAGCTCTACTTTTAAATTTAACAATATTTTTATCATAAGACAGATTGCGATGAGAAAAATATATTATTTTGTTTTGTATGTTTATTATTTGGAGGCGAAAAAAACTAGACAGAAGTAAAAGTGGCTAAACTGAAGAATTTGCGGAATAAGATTAAAAACACAAGAATTCTTCTGGGCACCCATATGTTGGTACATTTTTTGCGCCTCCCCTGAAACTCACGGCCCTCCACTGAATAGTGGCTCAATCTGTAACGGCAACGTAACGATTAAGCCTATACGGGCAGACTTATTGCAGACCGGCCTACTACGCTCCTGCCGCGGCAGCAATTTAAAATAAAACACTCGGTGCAACCGGAATGTTGAAATGCGTTACAATAAATTACTAGATTTTGTAGATCGCGCAAAAATAATTTGATTTATGCTCGGCGAGCACGTGAGAATTTTATTCAACCGCGATTCATGTGGAAGTTCTTCCATTAATATTGTTTTATAAAGGTTATTATGTATAATTGATTTGGTTTATTACTTGCTATGTACAATGAATGCCACGCGCACGTGGAATTTAATAGATTCCTTGGATTTATTTGAATTTGAAAGACATTATATTTAATTGCCTCACTACCATTATGAATATTACCAATCAGTGAAGTTGTAGGTTTTTGTGTTGTATGTAACAAACTAAACTAAACTTACAGCTTTGATACATTTTCATTAGCTTCTCTACTATCTTGGAAACAGAGACGCGAAATTCTGTTTTTTCAAAATATTTCGGCTCGGCAGATAATCTCTTACTATATGCAAACGCCAGGCAAAAATTTACCTAAATGGTTAATAAATTATCCGCACAAAACACCTAAAGAATCACTAAAACTTAAAAAACTAAAGCCACTGATAAGCCTTTTACAGGACACTACCCACAATTTAGGTGTAATTTGAAAGGAAAGGGACAGCCGAAGACAACATTACAGCAGTGGCGGCTCGTGAATTTTTCTTTAGGGGAGGCATAGATAAATCAGTGGTGGAAAATTTTTCAAGGTCAAACGCCCTAAAATTAGAAATTATAAGTTCCCAGAGGAAAAATATTTGCTTAAAGAAATACGTTTCGTTAGACAAATATCCCTTTTTTGATGCGATTGCCAGAAATCTCGACAAAAATTATTTAAATAATATTAAAATAGGTATGTAATAGTAAATAATAAGTAATATTTAATACCTATTTGATTATCAAAAGATTATACATAGGTCAAACATTATACCTACTAACAGTAATAATTATGTTAAGTATTATAAAAATACCTATATAAGATAAGTAGAAGATAGGTATGTCTTTTCACAAAAATTAAATAAGTATTTTGATGTTAAAAAATATGACACTTAACACCTACAGCGAAGCAAAGAAACAAGAAAATAACCATAGACATAACGAGTCTAAACTAAACTAAATGAGAAGTCTACCAAATAAGTTTTCTAACAGTTTTGATTTACCTACATTTTTATAGGAATAAGGAGAGAAGGATTTCTACTTAGTCAAAAAGATATGCTACAATTTGGACTAGGTATACTTCGTATAATTTTACAAATATTACCTGTGTGAGGGCGAATTTTGCTAAATGACTTTATAAATAAAAATATCTATTATGCTAAACTTACATTGATAAACAAACTACAGATAAATAATGAACTGAACTCAAAGACCGGTCAGGGGTTGGTTGAGATGACACATCTGAAAAGAAATAGAAAAATATCTGAGCAACCAATATTCACCGTGTTTATATTAAAATCAAGTATTTGCTGTAATCCTGTTTGTCAGGCAGGACAAAGTAAACAATTAAAATGGAATCTAATAATACTACTCATGCTACTCCAGATCATCGGTATCAAGGGAAGCACTCACGAGATACCTCACCGGTAGCACAATCAGCATTAAGCTAGCTCAGAGTATTCACCATGGTAAACAGAGTGATAACATGCCAAACAACAAGTTACCAAGGGAAATACGCACATAGTAACGCAGAGTACGAAGGGAAATACGCACGACGTACCCTCTGTATATTGGCATGTCTATACTAAAGTACTAAGGGAAATACGCACATAGTACCCACTCTATAGAACTAGCGGAGTACGAAGGGAAATACGCACGACATACTCCGTAATAAATTAATAAATGACTGAATGAATATATCAATAAATATTATTAAGAAATAGCTTAATATTCACCATGGTAAACAGTGCAAGAACATGCCCTCAACAAGTCACTAAGGGAAATACGCACATAGTAACGCAGAGTACGAAGGGAAATACGCACGACGTACCCTCTGTATATTGGCATGGCTACACTAAAGTACTAAGGGAAATACGCACATAGTACCCACTCTATAGAACTAGCGGAGTACGAAGGGAAATACGCACGACATACTCCGTAATAAATAAATCAATAAGTATATCCATGAATATAATTATAAACTAGATTAATAAATACTATTATGTACAATTGAAAAGAAGGTAAAAGGTAAAATTGGCTACTCTGTGAGATCGACTCACCAGGTAATTAGTGTTATCCAAATTCACAAACAATTAACACAGGGCACGGCACAGTTTCTCCTTTATTGCAACTCAACTAGCTAACTGATTTTCGTAGGGTACGACAGTGGTTGTTTTGGCCAATGTTTATAAAAGGCGACGAGCAATTCTGGACCATAAGATGCCATTAAAGCAAACAAAGTCTCAAGTTACATTTACAGCTAAGCGCCAGCGAACACGTGTGCCTGTTAAGTGGACCCTTGTGTTTGGGTTATACCTATATTTCTCTTTAAGGAATTTATTTTGTATGGTAAAATTACTTACGTCTTACAGTCGGCCATCCTGCAAATATCTCGTCCCGAGATATCTTACAAGTTTGAGGGTGGACCTTCTTCGTCAGACGTCAAGACGACGCCATCTTCTCCACTTTCGCTGTCAGTGGAATCTGATACACCTCCGGGTTGACACCAGGGACGCATTTGATCAACGGCAACAGTTTTCTCATAAATTGAGGATTTGCGCGTTCGATAAGAACTAGGCATGTCCTTAACTACATACCGATCCTTCGGTAAGACAGCCTTTACGACCATAGGCCCGCTGTATGGAGCATTAAGTTTCCTACTTGTGCCGGTGGATGGTATCTGCTTAAGGATGACAACCAAGTCACCTTCTTTATAAGCTTTTGGTTTCTTTCTTTTCTTGTCGAAGTACGTCTTTTGTACCGCTTGGGCGGCTTTATTTTTATTCGCTGCCATCTCTCGAGTCATGATAAGGTCTTCCAATAATGTTGTAATAACGTTGATTTCATCTTTGAGAAGAGTGTCTGATGAACTACTTCGTGGAGTGAATCCAAACATTAGCTGGCTGGGTGTTTTGCCTGTACTTTTATTAACTACATTGTTAATAGCGAATTGTACTGAACGGACTTGTTCATCCCACAATTCTTCTTCAGCTATCGACGGTAATAGTGCCCCAAGGATAGTACTATTTAGGCGTTCGACTTGGCCATTTGCCCTTGGCGTCGCTACCGCGTTGAGAACATGTCTAATGTTACTTTGGCGGCAGAAAGACCCAAAGTGTTTAGAAGTAAATGAACTTCCCTGATCCGAGACTATCATTTTTGGGACTCCATAAGTGGCAAAGATGTCCTTGAAGTAGTCAATAACGTATTTCGTCTTTGTGCTCTTTGCAGCTCTTAAAAATACAAATTTTGCAAAAGCATCTATTCCGACAATCAGGTATTGACTACATCTTTTTGATTTGGGAAATGGTCCAAGGTGATCCACATGGAAAATATTTAAAGGAACCTCTCCTTTAGGTATCGGGTGTAAAAATCCCTCTTTCTTGCCACGATTTCTTTTATTATATAGGCATGGTATGCAGCATGAAATGTACTGTTCCACATACTTCTTCATGCGGGGAAACCAATAGTGTTCACACAATCGGTGTAGCGTCTTTTCAACCCCAAAATGTCCCAGGTCATCGTGGGCTGCCTTCAAAACACGTTGTCTCATTCCCTTTGGGACAATCCAAAGTATACCTCGGGCGGTAATCCGGTAAACTCGACCCTCTCGCAGACAGTAATTCTTATAAACGTTCTTTTCATCTTCTGTTGTTGGCGGTTTCGAAAGTACTCTATGTATTTCTTTTATCTTCTCATCTGTGAGTTGTCCTGCGAGAACCCAATCTGCTTCCTGAATATGGAAAATTATCTCGCAATGCTCGTTGTTATCCTCGATCATAATTGGATTCCGACTTAACGCGTCAACATGACCCATACGTTGTCCAGGGCGATGCTGGACATCGAAGGTGAACTCTTGGAGTTCCAGCCACCATCTGGCTATTCGGGGTAGGAGATTTTTCTTTTTACTGGCAGCTTTAAGGGAATTACAATCGGTGACCACGGTGAAAGTGAGACCAAGTAGGTACGTTCGAAATTTCCTTAGACTTTCTACCACAGCCAAAGTTTCCAACTCAAAAGAGTGATATTTTTGCTCGGCATCGGATGTCTGTCGGCTATAATATGCAATTGGGTGTAAACGTTGATCCTTCTGTCTTTGAAGCAATATACCAGCCAATCCAATTTGACTTGCATCTGTATGTAGCTCAGTGGCTACCTCAGGATCAAAGAGGCTTAAAACAGGACGACAGACTAAACTACTCTGTAGTTGTCGAAAGGCATTTTCCTGTTTAGTTTCCCAGGTCCACGGTGTATTCTTCTTGATTAGTAGCGTCAATGGTTTCGCAATCATGGCATAGTCCTGTACGAAGTGTCGGAAATAACCCGTTAAACCGAGGAACTGTCGTACTTGGTGCACCGTTTTGGGAGTCGGAAAGCGCTCAACGGCTTTGATCTTCTCAACTCCTGGTCTTACTATTCCTTGTTCTATTTCATAACCAAGATAGGTCACAGATGTCTTCAGAAAGTTGCACTTCTTAAGGTTTAGAGTTAAACCCTCTTGTCTCAAGATGTCCAACGTTGCTTTCAAAACTTCCAGAGCTTGTTCTACAGTTGAACCATACAAAAGTATATCGTCCAAATAAAGCGCCGAATTAGCTCGAATCGGCTTCAGGATTCGCGTCATCAACCTCTGGAAAACTCTAGGTGCATTGCACAAGCCAAAAGGAACCCTATTGTATTCATATTGACCCTCGGGCGTGACGAAAGCGGTGTAGTGTTTGGACGTCTCTTCGAGTTGTACTTGATGATAACCTGCTTTCAGATGTAGGCTAATGAAATAATTTCCTGCTTGTAACTTATCGATCTGGTCGTCTATACGGGGTAACGGATGACTATCCTTGACACAGAGGGAGTTCAGTTGGCGGTAGTCGATACAAAGTCTCTGCTCTCCACTATTCTTTCTGACCAACAGGACCGGTGACGAGTATTCGGAGTCTGACTCCCGAATGATCTGGTTCTTGAGCAATTCGTCAATGATATCTTTTACCAGGTTCTGTTCCGCTCTTGACATCCGGTAAGGTCTGTATGAAAATGGTTTATCATTTCGAAGGATAATCTCCATTTTGGCAGTCTTTGAACAACCAAGTTCTTCAGTTGTTAAAGCAAAACAATCCCGGTACTCATTTAGTAGATTGACCAACCGCTGTTTCTGTTCATCATTGATAGGTCCAACCTTTATTTCCTCCATAGGTAAGGGCTCGGTGTTTTCCTCCAAAACTTTCATCACTGTTTCTAGTGGGTGTTTCTCTTCAAGACATTTAATAGCTCTCACTAACACTTTATCTTTCTTAAACTCTATGTCTTTATCTGCTAAGCTAATACAGGGTATTGCTGTCAGCTCTCCTTCCTTTATTGTTACTACTATGTGGGGGATACAATATTCTTGCCCCTCTTGTAGTCGCACACTAGCGTCAATATATAGGTCGCCTGTATATGAATCGCCGTAAACCTGTACATGGCCCCAGTGGTTTGGCAGAAACGTAACGTTCTCAGCAACTCGAAGTGTAATTATAGTGGAATTATTTGATTCCGCCTCTAGAGCGGTTATATCCGCTATGTCCCTACGAAAAAACTTCAATGTTACATCATCCTTAACGATCAGTATATTCGGCATTTCCGTAAAATTCCTCCCCAGTAGGATTGGCATCTCCTGCACTCTGTTAGGAACCACATAGGCGGAGATGGTCGCTTCTACCTCATCAACTTTTATTCCCAACGATGTGATACCTAGTGTATGGGTTTGCCCATTTCCATAACCATGTAAAACAATTCTCTTGGTGCTATCGGTTTTCAAGGCTAACCTCTCCACTTCCTGTTGTCGAATAGTTGTGCAAGAACTACCCAAATCCACGTAGGCTAAGGACTATGTTCCATTAATAACTACATTTTTGTAGAATTTTTCTATCCTTTCCTCTTGTTCAGGCAATTCAGGCATTCCTCCTTTGTGTGTCCTACATGTCTGCAGAAATTGCAGCGTTTTTCGGCTTAACTATTTTTGTGCCTACGTTCCTCATAGTTATTTGAGTTGTGTTTAGGTTAACGACACGTAAAAAAAAATTATTGTGGCCTATAAATTTGACAAGTTTATGTTTTTGTGAATGTCCTGACGAGTGGTAAGGTCCTTTGGAAGGGCTGGGTGTAGAGCCCAAAGTGCAAAGATACAAGACCTCAGGTGACTGATGATTAGCACCAGTTTTGACCACATTATCAAAATGCTACTAATATTGCAAGCTACTGCTTTCACGATTGTGATCTCGCAGCTATTCAAACACATTTATGGTCACTTTGCGCAATACTTAGGAAAACAATACTTAAAAATAATACACCCCTTCTTTATATCTGTCGATGTGTCACCTCGCTCAACCAGGGCATTTACTATGGTAATCACGGTACTACTAATAGTAAATACGGTACTACGGGTAATATACGGGACTACAGGTATATCCCACTTCTGAGAATTTTGTGAGGGCGAATTTTGCTAAATGACTTTATAAATAAAAATATCTATTATGCTAAACTTACATTGATAAACAAACTACAGATAAATAATGAACTGAACTCAAAGACCGGTCAGGGGTTGGTTGAGATGACACATCTGAAAAGAAATAGAAAAATATCTGAGCAACCAATATTCACCGTGTTTATATTAAAATCAAGTATTTGCTGTAATCCTGTTTGTCAGGCAGGACAAAGTAAACAATTAAAATGGAATCTAATAATACTACTCATGCTACTCCAGATCATCGGTATCAAGGGAAGCACTCACGAGATACCTCACCGGTAGCACAATCAGCATTAAGCTAGCTCAGAGTATTCACCATGGTAAACAGAGTGATAACATGCCAAACAACAAGTTACCAAGGGAAATACGCACATAGTAACGCAGAGTACGAAGGGAAATACGCACGACGTACCCTCTGTATATTGGCATGTCTATACTAAAGTACTAAGGGAAATACGCACATAGTACCCACTCTATAGAACTAGCGGAGTACGAAGGGAAATACGCACGACATACTCCGTAATAAATTAATAAATGACTGAATGAATATATCAATAAATATTATTAAGAAATAGCTTAATAAGTATTCACCATGGTAAACAGTGCAAGAACATGCCCTCAACAAGTCACTAAGGGAAATACGCACATAGTAACGCAGAGTACGAAGGGAAATACGCACGACGTACCCTCTGTATATTGGCATGGCTACACTAAAGTACTAAGGGAAATACGCACATAGTACCCACTCTATAGAACTAGCGGAGTACGAAGGGAAATACGCACGACATACTCCGTAATAAATAAATCAATAAGTATATCCATGAATATAATTATAAACTAGATTAATAAATACTATTATGTACAATTGAAAAGAAGGTAAAAGGTAAAATTGGTTACTCTGTGAGATCGACTCACCAGGTAATTAGTGTTATCCAAATTCACAAACAATTAACACAGGGCACGGCACAGTTTCTCCTTTATTGCAACTCAACTAGCTAACTGATTTTCGTAGGGTACGACAGTGGTTGTTTTGGCCAATGTTTATAAAAGGCGACGAGCAATTCTGGACCATAAGATGCCATTAAAGCAAACAAAGTCTCAAGTTACATTTACAGCTAAGCGCCAGCGAACACGTGTGCCTGTTAAGTGGACCCTTGTGTTTGGGTTATACCTATATTTCTCTTTAAGGAATTTATTTTGTATGGTAAAATTACTTACGTCTTACACCTGTATTTCTGCTTCTGTTCTATTTCACACTTCTCACTATTCAGTATTCTTACTAAAAAATGTCTATGTGCCGGTCTGCCGGTATTTAATTTAAACGAAACGACGAAACATAAACAGCATTATGCAAACGTCTTCAATCTTCATCCGTACATGCTTATTTTCCCGAAAATTCCTAAGATGGAAAGGATGGGATAGTGGGCGGTCTTGCCTCCACTTGCCTCTAGCTTTATTCAAAAAGCACGTTTTCAGATCTCACACGCATGCGCAAATAATTCATTTATCCGAAAACATCGGTTCAAAGGAGGCATGACATACTTATGCCTCCGGTCGGCCACACTCGGCCGCAGCCGTCTTAAAGACGAAAGACGGCTTTATCCGCGCTACAAACCAAATAGTTAGCAGACCGTGGTAATTTTTACTGAGGCGCCCAAGAATGACCATAGATGGCGTTGGGTCGTTTGTGATTGGAATAATTTGAAATAATAGTACGGGAACACAAAGCATTTACATTTTACATTATTATTTATTATATTAGTGGATATTATTAATATATTTATTAGTTGTTAGTAAATATTATATATTTAAAAATTGGAATTCTTGTAATTTTTACAGGGGAGGCACTGCCTCCCCTGACGAACCGCCACTGCATTACAGGGTACGAAAATACATGAGTTCGGTGGTCTATATAATAAGAAAAAAGAGGATAAACTCTTGTGTAAGACAGTTAGATAGAGATATAACATATCCAGAGATGCCACAATTTAGATATTAGTTTATGAGCTACGCCTGTTGACCAGTGAAGACTCATCTGTACGCCCCCAAGCCAAAGCATCTCCCCTTTCCTCTGTACCTATTCAGGTAGCGGTCATTGGACGTAACTCGGAACAGCGTCGAAACCCCTTCCCCCTTCTCTTTAGTTATTTTGTGACACTTACTGTGCCGATCGTGCAACAATGTAAAATATAACCATCTTTGTCTGTTCTTACAATCATGTCTGTTAACTTTATTCTCTTCCACTCATAGAAAATCGTCCGAACTCATGTAGTTTCGTACTGTGTACATCTCTTCAGCAGGGGTCAATATAAAAGCAACCTATTTCTTCAAAACATATCCTCATCAATGATGGATACAGTTATATCGATAAAGTATTGATTTGTCAAAAAAAAAAACATCCCAAACAAGCAAAAAGAGGATATAAAAGTAGACTGCAATACCAGGACTGCATTTTTTCGGTCTAGAATCAGAATATTTTAGTAATGTTTTCATGTCTCCATTATTTTAATAATAATAATAATAATCAATTTATTTCCTTTGACTCGTTACAAATGTATGGAAAACGTCAATACAATACAATACATTAGTAGTTGAATGGTGCTTATAAAGTACCCGATAAAAGTCAACAAAATAAAAATATAAATAACAATTAGAGATTAAAAATTGCAGCTGAAATACTCCAGTAGACTATAAAATGAATAAGGCAATAAGACCGCCTTGACATTACACTTAAAAAGTTTACTATTATTGATCAGTTTGGATAATATTTAGATCAGATCTGTTAGCTGATTTAGACAAATGGTACTGAGGAAGAAGGACGCATTACTATGATTTCTTAGATTATATTGGATTTAACTGCGCCCAAAGTGTGAAAACTGATTAGGATGAACCACAGCCTTCTCTAGTACTAGCCATGAACTGAGAAAATTGCAACACTGCATCCCGTCCTAATTTCAGACCGAGCGATACAGTTTTGGTAAATGGTGCGTCTACGTGTGGTATTAAATCATCCTATATATTTGTGTTAAATAGCGTTTAATTATAAGAGATAATTATTTCAGACCGTTGTATATTAAAGTATAATCAATGTAGATTGTGCCGTGTATTACCAATTTGATATGTAATATCATTTTCACGAGTTTTTACATGTTCTATTTATCAGTTGGGGTGAAGTGAAATTAACCTTGAATAGTGAAAATGCCGGCACGGTGCTGTGTACCAGGGTGTAAATCTAATTACGATTCCTCTGTAAAAAGTGAAGGGGTAAAAAGTGTTTTTAGATTCCCTAAGGACGACACATTTAAACAAAAATGGCTCAAACGTATCCCTAGGAAAGAATGGTCACCTACAAAATATTCCGTTGTTTGTGAGTTACATTTTGATCCTAATGATGTCGTTAAACTTGACAGACATCTTTTACCAGACGGTACTTTAACAATGATTGCTTGCAAAGCAAAATTAAAAGCGGATGCTATCCCATCTATTTTCCCAAATTTGCCTAAATATATGTCAGAGGAAAAGTCGATTGTTCGAAAAGATCCTGAATGTAGGCGCCAACAGCAAGTTCAGCAACATGAAATTTTGATACAAAATTTTGAAAAGTCAGATCTTATTGCAAATTACAATGATTTTATAAATAATTTTTCGAAAAAAGTTAATCTTGGTGAAAGTTGGAATAAAAAAGCCTTGACATCTAAAATAATTTTTTATACAATAAATTTCGATGGTGAAATAGTTAAAATTGAAAATCAGATATCAATAAATAACGACCTAACAGTTAAAATATTTGTAAATTAAGAGATGGTCTCAACTTCAAAATTTATTAGATAGATTTAAATATACGCTATTAGCGCTGAGAAAAAAATTAGACTAAAACATATTTTTAAAAAAACTGGAGCTAGTTCACATCAAATGTCGTTTAATGAAATAAAATCAAATTTTGAGATTGCAGAAAATTCTGAGGTTGGTTTTCATTGTTTAGAAAAAGTAAATAAACAGACGATGCAACAGAATTTAGATAAATTCTCCAAAATATTTTCTTCTAACTATTTATCTGATTGTGATGTTGATGATGCAGTAAGAATATAAACTTGATCGGAAATCAATATTTTGATTGTTTGCAACGAGGTGGTCTATCGATACCGACAACTAACGTAACAATTTTGTTTTTTCATATGTATGCCATATTAGAATACATTATAAACAACGACTCTTTAGAAATTGACTTCTTTAAAACTGAAAACCAAAAAGATTTGCTTGCAAGTTTAACTTTAGAAAGTATAGCTTCAGATAACTTTTACTTAGACTTCTTAGACACCTGTGTCTGTGGAAATAATGTAAATTATATTTTAGGAATAATTTGTTCAATATTTGCAAACGTTCTCTTAAATAACTATGTCAAAACACAAAATAATAGAATTCTGGAAGAAACCCGGATAAAATCCCAGTTAAAAACAAATAAAAAACGATGTGAAATAGCACCAGAAGATAAAATAAAGAAACGGAAATTAGATACTTTTAAAAAAGCAATATAAATAATTTGTCAGTCATTCGTCAATAATTTGGTCAATTTGTCAATAAATAATTAAAACTCATTATGTATAATAGATATTAAATAAGTACCAACCAACATTGATTATTATTATTATTATTATTAATCTAGTCTAGGTATTTCTTTGCTCTTTCACTTTGTTAATTCTTTCCTGTTAATTTTATTTTGGTTAATTTTATTTTTTGTCATTTGTACATAGATATATTTGTTATATTATGTGCCTATCATCTTCCCTTTATTCGTATCCTAATATGAATCATTTCCTATATCCTATCCTTCATCTGTTTTTCTTTCCCTTGTTTTTCCACTCCCGGCAAAAATATGTATGCTAGTTGAATAATCTGAGAAATATATTATTATTTATTATTGTAGTACTACCTGCTAACACATACTGTGAGAAATAATATTATTTTTTGAATTATTTTAAAAGCTTGTGTAACTCTGCACCTTCATGTTGGTTTTGCTGAACAATCAAATATCACATGTTTTCATGTAAAGTAAGGTATATATTGTTTTACATAAAATATTGTAATATTTAATTGACCAAGCAGAAAACGTATACATATTATTTAATATTTACTTAAGTAGCTTATTACAAACAAAATTGGAAATGCACGTCAAATACGATCGGCCACAGCCTTCGCTGCTAGAGAGGCTGTGGGTCGGCAGTCGGACTAGAAGATCGGCGTGGAGCTGCGTTGCCAATTTCATTTCATGGCTAGTACTAGAGAAGGCTGTGGATGAACCTTAACACATGCCAAAATAAACATAGGCACAATGGACAAAATACCTTAGTCCTTAAACAGTTTGCGAGAAGAATGAATGCAGTCTTGACTTGAACAGCATAGTACGTATAATTATTTTTTGTGTCATTAGTAAACTGATAATGCTGGGACAATTTCCCCAACAAATTTCTCACTATTCTCACTATTAAGATACTCACTATTTCAAGTCTGATTGAAGTTCAAATATGGCGAATATGGAGCTACAATCACTTACACATATTACCAAGAGTACCAAGTTGCCATCAATGGGGTTTTAGCAATTTAAAAAGAGTAAACTAATATTTAGGCTGTCATTTATAGAGACCACAAAAATTCTGTGCGTCCCAACTGCATTTTAACCACTACGTTGATGCATATTAATTAACCAAGCATAAGAAAATTATTGAAATACAATAAATAATATATCTGATTCTGGTACATCTGAAGGACCAGCTTGCCAGACGGAGCAGGTATTTTCATCAGGACTAAAATGAATTAACCCTGCGTAGGAAATTTCGAATAATTCGCGATTCCAAAAGAGAACAAATCGGATATAGATAATCAAGATCATTACCATAAATTACCGGCTCGATTTTTAAGCCAACACACACCATTTATCATCCTTGCACAGTGTGATATGCAAATGCGCGATGGAATTATACTTGTAAATATATTAAAGAGATTTCTATTCATATTTCTGCTTTGTTGGAGTCTGCGCGTTCTAGGTGAGTTATTTGGCGGGGACGGTTTGTACTGGTCGTCATATAGATGGAGGCAGTGGCGCCACTTCAGAAGGGTCACATAATAGAGTAAATTGGCGCAATCGGACATGAACATACTACCCTAATACCAACTCTAGAACAGGCAAATAAAATTAAGTGAAAAAGTAGTCGCAAGGTGTCACGCCTTACGTATGGTTCCTAGAGTCCTATATAAAGAGAGTAAAGACATAAGCCGCCATTTTTCCTCCAAATCATGGCGGCAAATTTTAAATACAATAACGACGTTTGTTCTCTGTGATATCGACCAAATGTGGAAAATATTTTTAAAATAAAAACCTTCAACAATTTACGGTGAAAGCACTTCTATATCTTGTTCTATGACTAACTGTTATTGTTTATTGTTTGTTACGCTTTGTGTGAATGTGAATACTTCTTGGGCAGTATTTATTTAGTATCTACTTATGAAGAATAACCAAACAAAAGTAATCTAGATTATATTATATTTTAACCGTAACCTTTTGGTACAAGGCGAAGAGACAGAGATTCAGCTGGTACAGAGAAGCAGTTATATAATCTGTCAAGGACGGTTATGTTTATATCAGGTAGAGCTTAGATATTAACGAAGTAATTATATATAACATAGGTCGATGACAAAATTTGGTGCACATTAGTGTCTAATGTTACCGAGGTATACCTTGGTTTACAGAATCAGGTAGGTACTTTATATAACAGGTTTAATTTAATAAGCAATACCTAAGTTCCAATACATAACCTAAATAATAGGTACAATAGCTACCTCAAAAGTAACAATTAATCAAATGTTTTCGAATTAAACACTTTTAATAATCTCTGAAATAAAATTACAGGAAAAAAACACAGAATTCACACAAAGCGTCACTAACTACGTATATCTCGTAAAAAGTCAAGCGCAAATCTCAAATCTCCGAGACACTCAGATCCAGATCTGTCAAAATCTTTGTTTGGAGGATTAATGGCGGACGCAAGCAATTTTCGACCTTATATCCGTTGAACCAATCAAAAACGGTCACCCTAATGTCTTTACTCTCATTATATAGGACTCTAATGGTTCCTGCCTTCAGTATCTGTATTAATAGATAGGAACATGCAGTGTATAATATGCAATAGAAATATATAATTGAAAGATTTTCACGGACTTGGGAGATCTGGTACTAGCAAATAATACCTTTATTTAAATAACTCAGAAACAGTAAAACATTCAAAACATTTACTGAAAACTGAAAAGTATTCCTATGCAGATTTTATAAAATATATATGTACATATAGATACCTAGTGAGATGCTGATAAATGAGGAAATGGCAAAGCTATTGATGAAGTAAACATAAATTTTAAGATAATCGAAATAAATTGTTGAAGTGTCAGAATCAGGTTACCTGAAGAATATAGTGAATACAGTTGGAAACAGTGGATTAGATGTAAACAATAGAAATAGGGAGGGTTTAAAACTATTAAAACCTTGAAGAAAACAAAAAACAAAACTACCAATACAAACGCGGGGAGTGCATTATCATACGAGACGGAAGGGTTGACAGAAACCAAAGAGAATTCAAATATTTTCCTGAATTTCTATTTTCCATTAACTGAAATGAAGAACTATCACGAACTGCAGAAGTAATTAAAGTAGAAATTATAACAAAGAAATAAAAATGGTAGTGTATAAAACATAACACAAGAAAACCACGAAACAAGGCAAGTTTTCAGGATTATTTGGTTTGGACAAACGAAAAGATGGAATATCAAGAGGTATGTAGGCATTTAACATCTTAAGGTGCGTATTGACTTGAGCATTTTAGTCCGAACGAACCAAACGCGCCAAGCGCGCACGAACAAACGGAACAAACATTTTTGAACAGAAGCTCAGGATATTCGAAGTGCTTGCTGTATTCGTTGTGTTTCCGACAGTTTTATCAGTGATCGTATGTTCGTCGAGTTTAAAACACGAACATGGACGATATATTAGTGGCAACTGGTGCTTTTTTTCTCATAAATTCCTTAATTAAGAAGAAAAAAAAATCAAAACAAATGTGGGCGAGGTGTCTCTTTTTGCAACGTGAAAATACGGTATTGCTGAGAGGTATGGACAGTGTACATTTGAAAAATGTCACGCGTATGACTGCAGAAGATTTTGAACGATTAATATGTCCTGTGGGTCCTAGAATTGCTAAATATTGCTTTGGATTCCATAGTACAGGATGCCTTTCATACGTGTCAATGAGTTGCAAACATTTTTCTTGGGTCCACTCCATCTGTTTGAAGTTTTTAGTTTTAGTAATTTACCACAAATTATCCAATTGCGCGGGAACGCTACGAACGCTACAAACACCCGTCCTCACTATGCGCCAACGAACAATTAAATCCTTTTGAGCAATCGCGATTTACCGACAAGCCACGAATAAAGTTTGGCGCGTTCAGTTCGGCTCGGAGAAACGTACTGATTAGCGCAATTCGGGTGTGCGCGCTCGGCGCGTTTGGTTCGTTCGGATTAAAATGCTGAAGTCAGTACGCAGCTTTATAACATGGAACTAACTCAATATTTTATACTGACTTGATTATAAGGAATAAGAAGTAATAGACTGGAAGAAGTTGGTTGTAGATTTGTTGCATTTAATAAAAAAATTGACAATATGATATTTGACCCATATTGATATTTTTGAAATGATATATCCTATACCATGATGACCATGAATTTTGTTAATGACTGGCATTATACTAGTGCTTTTCTAGAAATCAAATCATATATAGCTTTGCAATTGAATATTTGATAGTGAAAAAACTGGTAAGACCAATACACCCAAGATTGCGAAAATGCGAAAAAGCACACCATGCCGGGGTTTTTTCCACGGTTATACCATCTTAGATATTTCTTTAGATATGTTACACTGAACAGGAGAAATGACTCCGAAACATCTATGTCTGTAGTTGCGTCGATTATTTTGGGAGTATAGACCAATCTATTGGATGATAAATTTTGACACACCGATCTCTGGGCAGTGCATTACCGCCTTCCATGAATATAAGACAACCGTACTTTTTTTACGTAGAACAAACGATCGTAGAGAGCTTTAAAAGCAAACGAGATACATTGAAAACATGTACAGTGACATTGTCTTAACCGGCTCACTAGTTGCACAACTTTTCTATTAGCTATTTTGAAAAATCAAAAACTGTTTCCAAACTGAAATTTTCCTATGATTCCAAATATGGCTTCAAAAGCTTCCCCAGATGTCATTTTTGACAGATATGATGCCAGCTTGGATTTTTGTAAATGGCAACGTGAGAATACTTTACCACCATTCGAAAGACCCCTTCGAGCTGACTTAAAAAATATGTCATTATGGGCAGTTTGCACTAACAGTTCGCGATTTACACCAAATTTACTGAATGTCGATTATTTTTTAACATTCAGTAAGTCAATGCAACGATTTGTTGCACTGAATCCTTGCTGGGTACGCAAATTTTCAAATAATCACTCGGTGTAAATTCAGATCGATAGGTAGTTCATTTTGCTTGTCTGGCTGACGTGCCAGACCTAAACCGTTTACTTTTCCACTAGACTGACTGCAAAACAAGAGTCCAATAATTTATTGTAGAGTATACACAACAGAAAAATATCGTATTCCTCTTATCAGTATGCGTAACATATTTAGCTGCCAAGAGTACCTGAGGTTAAACATCAAGAGGATTATAGAGTGATGAGTTTATAAAAAAAATAATATTTGTTTTGCTCTGACTTGTGAATACCGTCACCAAATACTATAAATAATTTTTTTTGTTTTTGTCACCTTATCGTGTCTATCAGTAAATAATTAAAATACATTTTCTTTTATTAAAAGCTTGTAAAGTCATTTACTACACTGAAGAGGTCGAAATAGCTGTCTGAATTAATTGGTCTTAGTGGATACCTAAGTGTGGCAAATTGCTATGTAATTAATGATTAGTGACAGCAGTCTGATTTAAATTGACATGATCTCCTAATCAAACTAATTCTTTCCCGATCTAGTATAATACATTTGCTGCTCAGTACAGATTAATTAAAAGTGCACATATTTGCATAGATAATTAATAAGATATCATCCTCTTAGAAAATTTACTTAAGGTCAAAAATATCCCAAGTAGATGTAGGGTCGTCACGTATTTTCACGTGATCTTTGATTTTACAAAAATACTTTAACTTTAGGGTGTTTTCTGAAGATTAGAGTAAATATATACCAATCAGATTGAAGAAAATAAACTAAACATGAAGGCTATAAATCATCCTGTTACACACTAACAAGGAATGCGGTAATGTCTAGTAAAATTAAACATTTAGTTTGATACATCCTGTATATTTACCATTCGAATACGTAAATTTTCATTCTCTGCCATTTTAAGTTTTATCTTATCAGCAGACAATGTATTTTTACTCAGAATAACAGTAAATTTTATTAAGGTAAGAAGCCCTTCAGCATGTGTGACACGAACGGTGTTCTAGAAATACGACAGAGCGAAAAACCACTGATTATAAAAAAAAGTCATAAAAGGTAGGAATTTTATTTAACTTAATTAATAAATGAAATAATTAATTTGTAGTTCCTTACTCCCGTTTGTTTATATTACTTGAGCTTATACAGCATCTAATTGACTTCCTCAGAGGTCAATTGATGGAAATAAACGTGAGTTTTAGAAAAACATTTAAAAATATTACTAGAAATGGTAGATCGTTTCCATTTCTAGCCCTACCAGCGGTCCAAACCTGCAGCCTATGGTCACCCTTCGGGTGACAAAACATATAGAATTATTTTTTATTTTGAATTAAATTATTTTTTATTTAGAATTTATTTTTAAGAAAATACATATTAAAGAAATTTTGTATCTGGAGTGATGATATAATAATTATACTAAAGGTTTTTTCTTAATATTTTGATGAATTGTAAGGGTACCTACTCTATTCTTGATGGTAAAACAACATCATTTTTTAAGTACTGAAAGTAGACTTTATTTTTCAGTAAACATTTTAATCAATTTTATCAATGGCACCAAAAATATACAGGGCGCCCTATTTCTAGACCCGTTGCATGGGTAACTTTTTTATTAGTAGAGATACAAAAACGCTTAAATGAGCAAATTAGTGCAGTTTCGTATTAGTAATTCTACGGTAAGGCGAAAAATTATATACGGGGCAAGGTTGAAAAGTTATTGACAAAAAACGAAAAATCCAACTTTTCTATTACCCTCGTAGCTCGTTCATTTGAAGAGTTAGAGAAAAATGCTTCACATGTTTTTTGCAGTATTTTTCATGTAAAATGACATGCACTTGCTACTTTTTATATATCTCTTAAAATGGTTGAGAATCACAGTAAAATATATTTTTTTTAAATGTAATGGATAGGTGGCTGTGACATTAACCGAAAGTCCCCTTTTTTCTCTTTCAGATGATATAACATAGTCCATATTTTATCCTTACAAAAGTAATAATAATCGTTGTTTTTAAAGAAAGTTTATTGTCACATCAAGAATGCTATGGAAATAAAACAAAAAATAAGATTCCTGATATTTTTAAAAACGTCTAGTTGGCATTTAATTATTGACAGATCATAAGTGACATTTTTAGTTTTTGTTAAGTAGTTTATTGTTTATTATTAATACTGCATACAAAATAATAGTGTTGCAAATATGTACACCAACGAAGAGAAAAATGATATGCTATTTTGTTATTACAACCAAAATCGAGATGCACAAGCTGCAGCGAATCTTTATTTTGAAACTTACATGGATCGAAGACAACCCATCATAGAATATTTAGACAGCTGGAAAATAATATACGATTATACGGTTCTTTTTCAAAGCCTAAGGATGAAAGAAACTTCAATGAAGACACTGAAATAAATGTTTTGGCTTATGTAAATTTTAAACCTGATTCTTCAACTGCAGAAATTGCACATCACTGCAACACTTCCAAGGAAACTGTAAGAGCTATTTTAAAAGGTAACAATTTAAAGCCTTATCATTATTCCATATGCAATACTTTATATCCAGCTGATAATCAAAGAAGGATGACATTTTGTCGATGGTACATTTCAAAATGCGAAGAGGATCTAGACTTCTGGAAAAAGATTTTATTCAGTGATGAAAGTAGATTTACCAACAATGGTATTTTTAACCGCCATAATAACATAATGTGGTGCCGAGAAAATCCACATATTGTTTCTGAAAGAAGAAATCAACGTCAATTTGGGATAAATGTGTGGTGTGGAATTTTTTGTGGCAAAATTATTGGCCCATATTTTTACGAAGATAATTTGAATGCGAATAATTACCTTCATTTTCTAAGGAATACTCTAACAGAGGAATATTTAAATGAATTACCACTTCATATTTTTAGAAATCTTAAATACTTCCAACACGATGGAGCACCTGCGCATAATTCCCGCGAGGTAAAACAATATTTACATGAACAGTTTGATAATGTTATAGGAAATAGAATGGATATCGACTGGCCAGCGCGAACACCTGATTTGACCCCCTTAGATTTCTTTCTTTGGGGGTTATTGAAAGATAAAGTTTATGTGACAGCTCCTCTAGATATAGAGGATCTAAAAGTCAGGATTCAAGATGCAATTAGAAGCATACATGGACATACAATAAATAATGTTTTAAGAAGTATCCAGAAACGTTGCTTACTATGTATCCAACAGGATGGTGGTCATTTCGAACATTTACTTCAATATAATTAATTAATTAATAATTTCTGTTCTCAAAACATTCTTTTGTTCCATAATCCATAGCATTCTTGATGTGACAATAAACTTTCTTTAAAAACAACGATTATTATTACTTTTGTAAGGATAAAATATGGAATATGTTATATCATCTGAAAGAGAAAAAAGGGGACTTTCGGTTAATGTCACAGCCACCTATCCATTACATTTAAAAAAAATATATTTTACTGTGATTCTCAACCATTTTAAGAGATATATAAAAAGTAGCAAGTGCATGTCATTTTACATGAAAAATACTGCAAAAAACATGTGAAGCATCTTTCTCTAACTCTTCAAATGAACGAGCTACGAGGGATAATAGAAAAGTTGGATTTTTCGTTTTTTGTCAATAACTATTCAACCTTCCCCCGTATATAATTTTTCGCCTTACCGTAGAATTACTAATATGAAACTGCACTAATTTGCGCATTTAAGCGTTTTTGTATCTCTACTAATAAAAAAGTTACCCATGCAACGGGTCAAGAAATAGGGCGCCCTGTATTGCTGTCATAATTGTTGCAGCAAATTAATATTGTAGATATTTACTTTTGTAAGCTAAAATGATGAATTTTACAGACTGCCAAAATGAACGAATTAATTCCAAACTTTACCTGCAGAAAGAATAGAAACTATGGACAATGAAACAGAATAACTAAACACTAATACTAATAATTAATTGGAATTAAAAAGTAAAAAAAAAGGTTTACCTCCAGCGTGACTCGAACTCGCGAAATCAGCATTACGATGTTTGTAATCCTATACGACTATCCCATTGCGCTACAGGGACATTTCTCAGAAGTTGACCCTGAGACATTTAAGAGTGTAAACTATACGTGCCAACCTGAAAAATTAATTTTTACCGATATTCTAATAATTGGAAAAGCATATCTCTTCAGTATTTTGGTAATCAGAAGTGTTTGGCAGTCGGTACTATTGATTCCATTAGCAATATTTCTCATAGGAAAATAACCTATCTGAAGTTTAATTAATTTGACAGTTTTCGTGGGAGGTGCTTGTCTCGTTAGTGCAATCTCACATCGGCAGATAAAATGAGAAAGAAGTTGAGACGAATGCGACTTGAGATTTTCAAAGACAAAATAGACGTAGATGGAGCCGACGTACGGTCTCGAAAAAAAAAATCTCAAAGGAATAGAGAAAGGACTGAACTTTCGCGTGAAGCCCTTCTCGAAGCCGTAATAATTAGAAGAGGGGCGAGGGGGTCCCGCGAAAAGTTGGGATTTCGGCAGGCGTGACGGGACCATTAGGTGCGAGGACAAACGCCGGAGCTAGCCGCATCTCTCTCGCCGAACGCGATTGACGAAAGTTTTGCAGAGGTTTTTTGAAAAGGCGTTTTAATTGGGAAAAGGCGTAGGAAACGGGACGAAAATACCCCTACGCATTGGAGAAAGGTTGGGGGCGACCCAACGCTGTCGCCCGCTGGGATCGCTTTGCGATCCCCCCTCGGAGGAGATAGCGAGACAGAATCGACGCGTTTTAATAATATGGATTGATTGTTTGGTCACTTTCGATGGCATTTGAGTGCCATCAACAGGCTAAAGAGATTTTAATACCATTTTAGGTACATATTTATTTTATAGTTTTAGAACAGGAATGTTCTGTTTATAATTATTTGGAAGCTTGTGTCTGTCCATACAGGCTGTCCTACCGGGAATTCCATCGATCGCTAATGGGAAAACTATAGTTCGGAGAAATCTGAAAATTAGGTAGCATACCAACGTCGCTGGAGGCCTTTCGGGAAAAATATTTTCAAGATGGTGGCACTTCCGGTTATACCGGAAGTAGATGGCAACTTGCTTATTTTAAATAGGACACCCTATATATTATTTCATTTTTAGATTCTACGCAGAAATTCTAAACATATTTCATGCGTTTAATGTCTAACATCCTATACCCAAGTCTAAGTTTTATGTAAAAAATGATGTTTGCAGACCGAAAAAGAATGACCAATTGTGTCTATACGAGTACTATTATTATTTAACTTGCTCTTGAAAAGGGTTGGAACCTTTGGTGTAAAGATAACACTGACGTAGTCTTCTAAATAACACCAAAACGCTACATCATCATCTGGAGATGATGCCAACCTATGTAAACCTATGATAACATTGGGTTCTATTTATACCTAAACTATTTCTACGGTTCAGTGAACGATCGCGACTGATCAGTGAACCGCCGCGACAGATCAATAAACCGCGATTTACTAACCAATAAAGCGGGCTATATGGGATTGGCCCTTTGTCACCATTCATACTATTTTTACATTTAGCAACTTCCAAACTCTCAAAAGCATCCAGTTGCCTAGAAGTTGTTATAGGCAACCAAAAGATAAAATAGAAACTAAATAAAAGTCGGGGATTTACGAAATTAGCTGTAAAGATTGCGATGAAAAGTATGTTGGACAAACGAGAAGGTCAATTCAAACTAGATTCAAGGAACATATGGCTCATCTCAAATATGGTAGAACCGATAACTCTAGTGTCGCCCAACATGCGTTTGAGAACCATCATAAAATAGATAGTAGCAATTTAAGACTAATTAGGAACGTAACACATTCCAGACAACTGGATGCTTTTGAGAGTTTGGAAATTGCGGAATGTAAAAATTGTATCAATGGTGACAGAGGGCCAATCTCATATAGCTCGCTTTATTGGTAAGTAAATCACAGTTCACTGATCCGTCGCGGCGGTTGACTGATTAGTCGCGATAGTTCACTGAGTTGTCGCGACTGAACCATAGAAATAGTTTAGGTATAAATAGGACATAATGTTAACATAGTTTTAATCATCTCCAGATGCGGTCAACTTGGTTGGCGAAATACGCGTCGAGTGCAGTATAGGGTTTTGGTGTTATCTGAAAAATTACGTCAGTGTTACTTAACTTGGGTAGTTTCTCAAAACATATCAATTCTATTGAAACTTGAAACACCCTTTACAAAAAACATATTCATGTGGGAATTATAATAAATTCAATTGTTGTGCTCTTTTCACCATCTTTAGATGCAATCCAAATGACGCTATATTCTTGTAATACATATCTGATTCTTAAAAAATTTTAGCAAAGTAAAGCGTCTAATAGAATCCAGCGACCTTAGGGTAATGAGCAAGAGAGGTAAAATCAACATCCACTTATGCAGAGTACCAGAAATGTCCATGCGTTACGTCAGCGACCTTTGGAACACACTAGTCAACATGAGATGGCGCTGGCTACTTCTAGTGATCGCACTAATTAATGTCACCGCCTACTTGTCGTTCGCTCTGCTTTTCTGGCTAGATGCTTGGGTGAGCGGCGATTTCGAAAAACCGAGAGGAAATGCCACTTGTGTAAAAGGAATGAACAACTTTACCAGTTTCTTCATGTTGGGTATCGAGACTATAACCACTACAGGCTATGGGTATTTCCATCCTACTGAGTTCTGTTATTTTGTATTTGCTATTTTGACATGTAGCACCATGGTGACTATTTTTATAGACGGAGCTTTTATATCTGTGGTGTACGCCAAATTTGGCAGGTCTACAGATAACTGGACTATCTTTAGCAAGAGGGCAGTGGTAAGTTTCAAAATATTTTACACTTTTGGGTCTACATTCATTTTTATATTACTTAATTTTACCATTGGAAGATCTACCTTTGTTTTGCTATTTTCCTACCCCATGCTTCATTATTTCGTCTTTCTTAGTTGACTACAATAACCTTTATATATTTTTTTAGCGGTTAACCTCTATTGTATTTAACTTCCTAGGTAAGTCTCCGAGATGGAAAACTTTGCCTAATGGTGAGAGTGAACGACAACTTGAGGAAGCATTGGATTGACAACTACATCAACATGTTTCTAATAAAGAGCAATGTTTCCAAAGAGGGTGAAGTACTACCCAATTTTATAAGCGAACTAGAAGTTAAACCGTACGGCATGATCTTTTGGCCAGTAGAGGTGGTCCACGAAATCACACCAGATAGTCCTCTGTGGAATATTTCTGCCCAAGATCTTATGGTATCGAAGTAAGTGCAATTTACCACTTGGACTTTTGTTAATTACTGAAAATTATAATCGTTCCTTCAAGTTTAAAAGTACAGTCATCAGAGAAATAGTGTAAGTGGGTCAGTTCTAGATCAACCAAGGTCGTCAAAGAGTAGCAGGCTCTAAGTAGTCTCTGACATATTCTAATGGGTGATCACCATGAAACACCCTGTACTTCCTTTGCCGCATTTTATACCAAAAAGGTCAAAGCGGTTTTGCAATAATGAAGATTTCTTTGCAAGTTATTTACATTATTTTGGCTTCCTCTATTTGAAGTGTGCACATGACTTGATTTTTTCTTTTACTTACACAATCTCTTGGATTTGGTCTTAATTAGAACCTAAATTAGTATTAAATGAAATACTTAAGTTTAAACTTTCCTTCAAACTCTTCTTCTTTTATTACATTATGTCCCTTAAGTAAAATATTTAAAAAAGATGTAGGAGATCTAAATTGAGACAAATGTAATAATACGAATATACAGTGTTATTCAGAACTTATCCATAATAAAATTTGGGGATTTTCAACATACATGTAGAAATGTGGTAGTTCAAAAAAATTTTTTGGCGGCGTCTGAAAACTATTTAAAAATTTTTCATTGCACGCCGCTGGATACTGGTCCACTGTACTGGAGTGACCTTGGGACTGATAATGCAAACTGGCTAGCACGAAAAAAACTTCGTAAGTTCTGAGAGTATACCGGCACCCGGCGCAAAAAAGATTTGCAGCGTTTTTACTTTAAAATAAACTTAAAGATAGATAGATGTGACCAAAGTGACGTGTCTTTAAAATGAATAAAATTTTGTTACACTAATTTTGAAGAATTGCGCTACTTGATTACTAGGTATTAGAAACTTGAAATTTATAAAAAATTTGCACATACCTTGTTACAAAAGCTGTTCGAAATAATATTCCTCGACTTGTACACACTTGTGGGCACTAAACCGAATGTTCCTCCTGGTTGCTGATCTTGTAAACGCAAATTATTAAGTAAATTGGGGATTTTCAGCATTTTGCTGCAACAACTACTCACAACACCTAACTCGTAATTGATAATCCACTAATAACAGTCCATTAACTCAGCATTACTGTACACATGAGTCATTTTGAAAATTTTTCAGTTTAACACTCCTACGATAAATAACACCGGCACATAGAGAGTACACACATAGACTGATGTCTGAATAGACAATAGAGATATTATCCCCACTCCAACTCTATTCGCCCAGGCGTTATAGGTACAAAAACGTGTTTACTTTTTTTACCACATTCTTAGGAATGTGGTATATCAGATTGTCGTTGAAGTACAGTTGCCCATCTACGTAGTCCTTTATAATGGTATAACTTTAAACATTGTTTACGGGAAATCCTATAACTTTTATTATAAATTTTTTTGGTGATATCGATTTCTTATTTTTAGAGATAAGTTCTGAATAACCCTGTAAATAACAGTCGATACATATTTAAGATATTTTATTTTTTCTAGTTTCGAAATCATAGTCATAATACTAGGAAGTTCCATCCAAACTGGACAACTAACCAGATCCCAGACATCTTATTTGAGCAAGGAGATAATGTGGGGGTACAAATTCCGTCCTTGCCTAGAGTACAACTCGGAGAAAAAGGAGTACGTCATAAACAGGAAGGCATTTAATTCAGCTGTTCCGATGGAAACCCCCCTCTGCAGCGCCAACGCTTTAAATAAGTTGGAGATTGAGATTCAACTCAACCACAGAAGGAAATCCTTGGACGAATTGTGTCAATCAGAGCTCGAAGTTAATATTACTTGACTCATATGTGATGTTTTCCATAGACTGAATTTGAATTTAGTGTACTTAAGAAACCAGTATTATAGGTGGAAAATAAACGATCAGTTGCTGATTTGCTTGAATTCTGTGATTCATTACAGATAATGAAATATAATCCTTTTGTCTACCTAAAATTAAGGAGGAAAATCATGCAAAGGGATTTTCTGATCCTGGTAATGTAATACCGGGATATCAAAAATTATCTTGTGGAATGTAAAACGTGTGTCTTACTTTAAATTTGAAATAATTATGTCACTGTCACACTGACATCATCAATAACCTACAAATTTCATATCTATTTATTACAGTTGTAAAACAATAATGAACTACAAATTATGAAATAACGGTTTTAGTAACAAGAAAAACTAAATTACAGTAATTGTTGGAAATGTCCCCCGTTTTGTTCGATGCACAAGTTGACGCGCCTCCTCATGCTGTGAAAAGCGTTTTGCAGCATTTCTGGCGTTATGGTTGCACATTGCTGAACAATTCTTTGTGGCAGTTCTTGCAAATTATTTACCGAACTTGCGAAAATCTTGTTTTTTAAGTAAGGAAATATAAAATAGTCCATAATTGTCAAACAAGTGATCTCGGAGGAAACTCAACTTCTGTTTGCAAACTTATCAGCCGGTCATCAAAAAACTCGCGGAGGAAAGCAATATTTTCTCGTGTAGTATATGTTGTTGCATCGTCATGCTGGAAATAACCGTACCGAAGTTCATCATCGTTTAACTGTTGCACAAATCCAGCCAAAAAGTTGTGTCTGTACCTTTCTGCGTTGACGGTGAAATCGAAAAAAATTGGCCCAATAATTCTTCTGCGAGAAACTGCCATCCAAACACCAATTTTTTGAGCATGTAGTGGCGATTCAGTAAAAACATGAAGGTTATCATTGCTCCACATTCGCATATTTTGAGAATTGATGTATCCCGAAAGGCGGAACCACGCTTCGTCAGAAAAAAAAGTTAAGTCCAGAAGATCGTCATTCATTAAATTATTGACAAACATGCATTGCATCTTATATGGATGCATGTTCAAGTCTTTCTTTAAAATCTTATGACATGTTCCATAAGAAAGTCCAATTTCCTGATAGACGTTTCAAAGGTTTTGCAGGCTCCTCTTCCTTACGTTGACGAACGTCATTGACAACTTCTTCTGTACGAACTCTTGGTCTACCAGCACCTTTTTTATGAGTTACACAACCAGTTTCGCGAAACACTTCAACACAATTTGTAAGGCACGCATAAAAATTGTCCGGTAATATTGCCACGTTTAGGAAGTGCTCTCGAAAATTGTTCAAACACAAACGTTGACTGTATTGCCAATTTCCATTAACTAGCGCACCCGTTCGAAAATAGGCTTCAATCATAAAAATTTTGTGCTGTGTGGTAAGAGGCATGATTCAAAAACTGGATTAGAAAATTTCAGTACAATGACTTGACAGATTCTGACACAACAAAACATATTCAAAAATTTAAAGTAAGACACACGTTTTACATTCCACAACCACCCTTGACCAAGATAATTTTTAATATCCCGGTATAAGGGGTTATTTTTTTAAAGCATTTGAAAATTTATACCGAATGTTTTAGATATGTATATACATACATTCATAGTATACCCATATAAATACCAGAAACTAATAACATGCATCGTTACACTTTTCACTATATGTTTAAATTTTCCTGCCTGAACAGGGTGTTCGCAGTTTTTTTTACTTTTAACAATAAATATTTAGACTTAACACTATAATAGTTTTTATTTTTTTTCTTCTCGAAAACGAAGCAAGGTACGAAAAAAATACAAGAAACAAAAGAGTTGTATTTGGAATTGTTTCAGCCAAAAAAAATACAAAACTTGTAAAAAAATTTGTGGTGTCCAATGTTTTTCCCTATAAATTTCCAATATGTTACTCTCTTGGATGCCAATGGATCCAAAAATTTTCATTTTTTCACGTTAAAATAAGCCCTTTACTACTTCAAACCAATGTACCAAGTTTCATCCAAATCGGCGAAAGAGTTTTCAAGATATTAGTAAAAAAAAAAAAAATTTATAAACATTTTGACACCCCGTATCTCGAAAACAAGGCAATTTAGGACGCACGTTTATTTGGACTCTTAATCATAAAATTGGACAAGGAATTGTATCCTACAGTATGGACCTGACATTAAGGAATACCCTGTATACTCGTACACAGTAATGTGCCAATCGAATCGGTTCAGTGGTCGACTGTGAATAATATTTACGGAAACCGTGTACAACACGAATCCTACTCAAGGTACTATTGATAGCAACCCTTTTCCTCAATAAACAATATCGTACCGCTATCTGGAACGTACATTACCATTTTCTAAACGGCAAAATTTATTATGGTTATGTTGAAGAACGAGAACTAAAGCTCCTACGTGCGGTGACGGTGAAAGTATGTTTCGTAGGCATTCTAGGGCTTCAATATTTTATTGTTACAAATATTAGGACTCAAAAAAATATCACAAATATATGTATGCTTCAATAATTTATACAGGGTCATTCACGGTGACCGCCTGTTAGCCGTATCTCCTAAAGTAACAGAGATATAAATTTGAAATTTTGACAGATATCATTTTGGCACAAGATATATTTTTAAAAATATTTTCGGTTGTTTTCTATTTCCGGTTATAATGCCTCAAACAAATCAATGTTGACTTGATTAGGTTTTGAACTATTTGACAGAAACCAAAATTTTGAAAATTCGTTTTTATTTTTTTCAGCCTTAGATGAGCAAATATATATAAATGAGGAGCACTTACTCAAAGCAACTTTCTGTCCTCTATTGGCCAGGATATTTGAATTTTCAATGTAATATTTCGTTTTTCCAGAACAGTAATCAACTCCATTTTTTTAAATACGGGCCTGTAATTTTGAAACCATAATTTGCAAGTCTTCCTTGCTCCTAACCACATACTATCCCAGAATAATCATATTCATATATCATATTCGGAAAAATGGATCATTTGCAAATGCAAATGATGCATGTACTAATTGTACAATTTTTTATCTCCACACCCACTTGTTGCTCATTATCGTACACATAAATGCCAGTGGATATGACCAAATTCAATTAGGCCCTTATATTTTTTGAACTGCGTTCAAAATGAAAACTACTTCTACCAAATAAAACATTAATGGGTTCATTTAATTAGGTTTTCAAAATGGCAATGAATAACAAACATTAAAAATGTTCATTAGATGCTCAAAACATTTCAATTTTGAGTTAGGCATACAAAAAGGTATTTTTCTGAAAATATTCTGCAGTGTCCTTTTGAATGTTTCTTTTTCTAATGGAATTACAGGTGTATAGAATTTGCCCTCATCTCCTCTACATTGTTGGGAATGTTTTTGTATACTGTATTTTTTAAGGTTCGCACAAAACAATCTAGTGGAAATAAATCTGGTGCTCTTGCAGACCATTCGTACGAAGGCGTAGAAAGGCCATGTCGAAAATTTTTTTTCGCTTTCGTAGATTTCAGACTTTAAACTCTGAATTCAGACTTTATACTCTGAATTCAGACTTTAAACTCTGAATTCAGACTTTAAACTTTAAATTCAGACTTCAAACTCTAAACTTTGAATTCAGACTTTAAACTCTGAATTCAGACTTTATTATTAACAGCTACAATAATTTCCTGAAAGTATAATACAGGTTCTTCAAATTTTCAGGTCAAAATAGAAATCGGAAAAATCACCAAAACTCAAATTTTTCAAATGGCAACCCCATCATGTATATATATTTTTGAATTTAGTGGACAAATTGAGGCCTAGTTTATGTAGAACGTTCTTATACCTAAAAGTAAGTTAACAAATTTATATCTCCCAAAATGTGGTTTTTCCACGAAGTTACCGCTCACACTCAGACGATATGAGTGACATGTTCAGAGTCTTCATTACAGAGTCTACGGATTAATTTATCGTTATATACGCCCATATTTTGTAGATACTTTCTTAAGCCACAGTGTCCAGTTACCTAATTGCAGTCGTATGTCGTATGAGGCATAACAGTTGATAGTTCAAAGTTCAAAGTCTGAATTCAGAGTTTAAAGTCTGAATTCAAAGTTTAAAGTCTGAATTCAGCGTTCAAAGTCTGAATTCAGAGTTTATAGTCTGAATTCTACGAAATCGAATAAACATTTTTGATGTGACCCTTCTACGCCTTCGTACATTCGACTACCCAACCATTTCATATCCATTTTTCAGGAAACTTCGTTGATGTAGAAAGTACAGCACATCAAAAAATAAGGGCCTAATTGGATTAAGTTCTTCGCATCTTTTACATTTTCCGAGATTCCTATGGTGAGAAACGAATTTGTAACAACCTATACAGGATGTTCTACAAGCTCTATGACAAACTTTGACAGATAATAGCTGGGTTAATTCTAATAATTTTTTATTAATGAACATGGGTTCGATTCGTTTTTGTTTAGAAGTTACAAGCATTTAAAGAATCATATTTTCATACTTCCATCAAAAGTAGGCTGATAAATAAAAATGCCGGTTGATATGACAATAATTATTGTTTCTGTCACTTTAATTATGTATTTGACACTTCGTGTAAAAGCTATAAATAAAAAATGCATTTATTCACAACTGAGGAATTCCAATGTATATTGGGTATTCCAACGGGAACGCCAGACAAGCAGCTTGAGAATATCGACACAGGTATCCAAATAGACACCAACCTACCACACTGTGTTTAGTGCATTATTTCGTAGACTTCAAGAAGCAAGTAACACAGGGACGGCATAAATAATAATCATAATGAACATGTATGGGCGTTGCAAAATCCACATGCAATTAGACCAAGACGATTTCAGCAACGATTCGGTGTTAACGTTTGGGGTGGCATTTTCAACAATAATTTATTACTTGTGCATGTTATAAATGATCGTTTAAATGCAGATCTGTATAGACATTTCTTAAATCACAATCTTTTTGGGTTCATTGATGACGTAGAACTTAATATTATTCAGAATATGTGGTATCAACACGACGGTGCACCACCACATAGAGGAAGACAAGTTACTGCTTGGTTAAATGAACATTTCCCGAATAAATGGGTAGGTCAAGGAGGTTCAATGGCATGGCCACCTCGTTCTACCGATCTGAATCCTCTGGATTTTTATTTATGGGGACACATAAAGCAGATGGTCTACCATGTTGAAATCAATACCATCAGCAGTTACTTGAAAGAATTCAAGATGCAGCTAACCAAATGAGAAATGATCCAAATCTCATCGGTCGAGTTACCGAATCTTTAGTTCGTCGATGTGAGGCTTGCATTCAAGCCGAGGGTGGACATTTCGAACAATTTTTATAGTATTAAGTTTTGTTATTTTTATTTTATTTTAATTTTCATTGGTAATTGTTGGTTTTAGTTATAGGTTTGAGCGACATTCGATAATTACCTGGTGTGCTTGTAGATTCTAAACAAAAACGAATCGGACCCATGTTCATTAATAAAAAATGTTTAGAATTAATTCAGCTATCGTCTGTCAAAGTTTGTCATAGAGCTTGTAGAACACTCTGTATTATACAAACGTTATTGTTATTACTGTAGATTCAGTTTCATCTTTGGCAGTGCACCCGATACGTGAGAGAGAGCCAGTAGACATGAAGGAAACACTGTTAATTATTATACCGGGTATTAAAGAATACGAGGTTTAATGGATAATGCAGTTAATAGGAGCAGTGTGTATGTTTATTTTTGCGGGGCGTTCGTGCGAGTGCTAATAAATGGAATTCTGACTCCATGCTAGCCTTTCCGAGACGTGGTGCTGACTAACTATTTCCGCCAACAGATAGTTGATTTAGATTACCGGTAATTGTAAAAAAGTATATCTGTTGCCTTATAAGCCGTCCGCCGGGCAAAATTTATATGTCGGTGATGAATGGGGGTTAATGGGGAGAAAGCAGACGCGGATTTTATTTTTTTATAAAAGTTTATTAATAATGACACAATAAATACAGTGACTTTATGTGCTAGTGTAACGGTCTCGTTTTGAGTAGCTAATAAAATACCTTTCTTAGTAATTTAAATTAATAATTCTTATCTCATTCTATATTTTTACCTGCTTGTTAAACACCAATTTTGTATTTAAAGTATTCTATGTATTCGGTGTATATTAAGTGCTTATAATCCCGACTTCACTCTATGTGGTTGTGCGTTAGGTCTATCCATACATAGTCCTAGGTTACATAAACTAAAGTTCAGAGCAATATAGTGAGGCCATCTCGTGATAAGAACGGGAGCGGATGGAGGACGTAAGAGAACGAGAGGTGAGCGAAAAAAAGATGGCGAGGGGGCGGATTACCGAGCGCGCCAATATTCTTGGCTGTGAACGTGACCCTGTATGATTCGGGGTCGAGTAGGACTATCACTCTTTGCCCTCCTCATCTCTGTAGGCCTGGACGGCCTCGTAGAGGTGAACCCCATCCCTCACCAATTCCGAACACAAGAGTGATAGGTGTAGGCGATTTGTGGGATCTCCTCCTGTCCTGGCTCTACCCTGCCGGCCGGGTAGGATCTTCTGGCGCTCTTATGTCTTGATGTTCTTTCCTCGCCGGCATGTTAACCCCCGGGGGTGGTCTGTCATTGGCGGGGGCGACAATTGCCGCTTCCGCCCTGGGATTGTGGTTAGGTGGGTCAGGATTGGCATTGCAGCCTAAGGATGCACCTCTAAGGGATCAAATGGTCCATTAGTGGGTGTCGGGGAGGGAAGTGGATATCGAAGTGTACCCGCGACCGCAGTCGGCGGCCGCGACTTGGAGGGAGGTCTGTGGGTCGTCTATGTCTCTTCGTAGTCTCCTACTCTTGCTCCAGGTGGAATCTGAAAATATTACCTTATACCTTATCCTGGGTCCAAGAGTTGGAGCCTTGGCCGCTTGTACTTGGCTGCCACGTCAGGTGCGTAATCCACGGCTCTCCGGATTAGTGGGTTGCTATGCGTCTCGGATCGTGCAAAGGCTTTCTCAGCTGGTCTTCTGAGGACCTCCAGGACTGGGACGTACTCTAAGTCCCGGTATAGGTCGGCGTTGTGCAGGTAGTAAGGGGCGCCCGTTGCGACCCTCAGGGCGATGTTTTCCACGGCCTGCAGTTTTCGAATGTGCGTCTTCGCCTCGTAGGCCCACGCGGTCGCCGCGTATGTCATCTGGGGTTGAATCACGGTCTTGATGAGGGTTTTCTTGTTCCTCAGGCTGAGCCCGCTGGTGGAGCAGAGCATGGGATACAGCATCCCCCTGACCTGTCGTGCCTTTTTCACGACGTTCTCGATATGGGTTTTCCACGTGAGCCCTCTGTCCAGGGTTACCCCTAGATATCGGGCTGTGTCTCTCCATCCGATGTTTTCCCCGTGCAAGATGACATGTCCTTGCGGGATTACCGAGCAGTTGGTGCAGAAGTGAGTCTGAATTTTTGATATAGAAAAAAGGTGATGCAAAAAAATTTAAGGGCCCTTACCGTTACCTCGTAGTCTGAAAATATCTAAAACTTACCTTTTTATGTCGAGTTTAGTATAGCCGAATTATCTCTCCTGTATCTAAATTTGAGAGTACTTGTTAAAATATGTAACTTTATATGTTTTTATATGTGTTTAATGTTCGTAAATGTATATAGTTGAATATCATTACATTAAAACTAACTTTGATCTTGTCAAGTGTTTTTTTGCAATTGTCTTCACTTAGATAGGAACTATATCTTTACGCAATACCATAAAAAAAGATCAATTGATGGCGCGCAAGTTTGGCAGATAATAAATAACCCTGCAGTACTTCACTCTGCTCACCCCTGATAGAGAGCTTCAACACTGTAGTAAGTATCTTTTTAGTTAATAAAATAATTGACTAGAAGTATCGTTATACTATTGGCCAACAACGTGCCGTCAATTATTATTATAATTTTGTACCTTTACCTATAAGTCTTAAATAATGAAATTTATCGTTATACTAAACGGTGAATGTGTGGTAAAAGCAGTCATATGTCTTTTTGATAAGTGCTTTTTTTGTTATAATATGTTATTTCTCATATTATTTATTTTTTTTGTTGAAACATTTAGTAGCTTTTACTTACTTTTTGGACTAAAGTAAATGTGACGAACGGTAGAGAAAGTGTATAGTCTCTAGAAACGTGTCTCTAGTTATTAAATTGTTACATACTTTTTAGGTGAAAATGTGTGAGGAAGAAAATATGTTTTTAAATCAGGAAAGATTATAGCCTGTTCTATTTAAAAAACATAAGTTTATTTCGTAGCTCAAAAACAAAAGATAGAAAAAATTTTACCACTACACTCCATTCCATTTTTGTACTTTGTCATTTAAGCTTTCTCTATATCTAACAAAATAAGACAGATACAGGGCCATGTTGAACTAGGCAACATTTCAAAATCTCCCTGTAATTCGAAAACATATGACAGTAGAATTGATCTGACAGCACCATCAACTTGGCCTTGAAAAAGTATGTCGAGACTGTGCGATTAATTTGTCCGTAACTTTTGCAACTTTTGAGTTACCCAGGATTCCAATAAAAAATACTGCTCTGTACAAAGTGCCACAAATTTGAAATAATACCTTTATGTTATATTTTTTGTTTTTTTGTATCTAATTCTCCAATATACCTATAATTGCTCAGAAATTGATAATCTATAACCGTATACCTACAAGTTTGAAATTTACTTTTATGTTTAGTTCAATTTTAGATTACATCTATAATAATCCTTATTTTATCGCTATTAATTGAAGTTTGCCAGGCATTAAGATTTACGGCAAACAATAATTTACTATTCTCCTTTTTCTTAGAAACATAAAGCAAAGAAAGATTGGAAGATTACCGCCGTTTTATATCAGATTTCAATTTCCTTCTGATTCTCAATAATTTATTATTTCCCACCTATTTCTCCGGGGGTTAATACATAAACACGTCAATTTTGTAACGATAAAATTGTTTTCGAATGCACCCAATCTCCTAAATCTGCCATCTTGCAGTTTAGACTAGACAAAAGAAGGTAATCAGAAGTGTGTGGGGCAGACAACAACGTCTCTATATTAATTTTAGTATAATTTTCTTGAAGTTTCTTGTATGTAACTTTACTTGACTGTTCTTGGGATTATAGGTTCTGTTCAAAACATATTTGTTTTATTTCGAGAACGTTTTGCACACCAATGTGAGGTTATCAAAATAACATCACCAAAAGTAATCAAAACGCTTGTTAGACAGAATCACAAATAATATTACAGTAAAAACATACAGGTGCCCATTATCTATCTCCTTACATGGCTAACTTTGTTGATAGTGGAGATAGAGAATTGTTTAAATTAGCAAAATTGGGCAAAATTACAAGAGCAATTCAGTGCCTCCTTCCGATTTAATTTTAATTCTCAACTTTTCGAGATATTTTGGAAAAACTGAAAATCGCCAAAATTTTTAAACTCGAATATCTCGAAAACTATAAAAGATACAAATAATATAAACATACTGTGTGATAGTGTTTTTTACGTGAAATTCAGCGGTGATATTGAAAATTTCACGGGCATCTTAGTTTTTGAGAAAAAAAATAAAGTTATGTTTTTTAAATGGCAACCATAGTTGGCAATGGTATCAATAAAAAGCTTATTTTTTTCTGATTTCAAAAATATAATAATTAATATACCTTTCTCTTTTCTTTTGTTTGCTGTAATGAACAAATAATTTATTAACATAGTAAGTTATGAAAAACAAACGTAGTTCAGTAAACAACAATAAAATATAAATGTCAGATCACACTAAAGTCACATTATAAACGTCAAAATTAAACGGTCATGTTAAAATAGTTATTGTGAAATGTACACAAACGAAGAAAAATACGATTTACTATATATTATATTTTCGAAATCAGAAAAAAATAAGCTTTTTATTGATATCATAGCCAGCTATGGTTGCCATTTAAAAAAACATAACTATTTTTTTTCTGAAAAACTAAGATGCCCGTGAAATTTTCAATATTACCGCTTAATGCCACGTAAAAAACACTATCACACAGTATTTTTATTTTATTTGTATCTTTTATAGTTTTCGAGATATTCGAGTTTAAAAATTTTGGCGATTTTCAGATTTTTCAAAATATCTCGAAAAGTTGAAAATTTAATTTAAAGTTGCTAATTTAACCAATTCTCTATCTCCACTATTAACAAAGTTAGCCATGTAAGGAGATAGATAATGGGCACTCTGTATAACAGATTACATCGAATTCAAACATTTCATGGACTCAGTATATAAACCTATATAATGATTTTAATCTAATATCCCTTGACGTTGTAGCATTATATACAAATATACCTACAATTTGGTTATTTCAGTAATTAAAAAAAGTGGAAAGCATTAAAAGAGCACCTTTAAGCGATTTTCTAAAAGTCGTAATTCAATAACCACAACCCATAATAATTATTATGATAATACAGTCCATTAACATTTCTTTTACCTTATTTACACGAACTATCTGGAAAAGTCAAAAGTATATGCTCTAAACATAGTATTAAGATAAAAAGGTTTTATCTTAATACCCTACATGATTTTGAAAGCAACCATAAGACAAATAGGAATTTGAGATTAACAAGAAGTGTTGTAGTTAATAATAGACAAGTCAATGCTTTCTAGAATATAAAAATAACAAAATGTAATGAAAGTTTGATTAAAGATATCGTATAGTAATCTTTATTAGTTACTTACGTAAAGTTGGGATACGTTCAATGATTCAGAACTTAATTTTGAATAAAAAAGGCGCTAGATTTGAATAAATATATAGGTACCAATTTAGTTTTTGGTTTTGACAAAGTTTATTAATCATAATCAGATTATTCTCACTTGTTTAGCGATGCGTGCGTCGAGACAAATTCAGTGTTGTTGCGTTTAGTACAAAACCCTAGCAAGTGTTTAAGATATTTACTAAACATTATGTAGCTATAAGACTGACTAAAATATAAGTAAAATTATGTCTGTCCATTGATAGTGTCTTATTACTTAAAATTATAAAATTGCATAAGTATGTTTACGGTAGAATTTAATAGGATGCGCATCTGAGTGGAACCGAGATTTTAATCATCTGAATTTCTCCAATAACATTCAAGATTTCTAAATAAAGTTTCGTACCATCTGAACATTTGCTAACGACTTATAGCCCATACACAAAAAAACTAATAATACTTGGTTTTTTTTCTTAAAAAAACTTTATCAGAAAATCTCCATTCCACTCAGTTGCGCTTTTTATTAAATCTGTCAGTCGTTGATAATAATTAATAAAATACGTAATTGTCTTCTGTTAAAATAATGATATAATTTTGTAGTATATATAGGATAGTAATGGTAGTTTACAAATAGCGTTTCATGAAAAAAAAAAAAAAAGGTTCCACCGAGATTTGAACTCGGATCGCTGGATTCAGAGTCCAGAGTGCTAACCATTACACCATGGAACCGTGACTTACCAATTTTCTTGTACCGGAGAAGAGGTGTAAAATACAAATGTTAACAACTAATAATTATTACCGCAGATAAAATAATTATACACATGGACCAATACATTTATTATATTTGGCAATATCAAAATGATGCCAACTAAAATCTTTGGGATCAATTTCACTGTGAAGGCGAACAAAAGAGGCAGAATTGTTTCTTTATGGTTTGAGGTAGCTCCCAATGATGAAAAGTTGTTGAAAAAATTCGTTATTTCTTATATTTATTTTATTTAATGTTTTATTTATATTTATCCATATATTTTTCTCTATAGAATTAATAAAAGAAACAGAAAGTATATATGCACATGATGAAAAATGACATGTAACTAACTTTGAAGGATAAAAGTAAGTATAGGTACTTACTTAGAAATTTTTTTTATTTAGATAAGCACTATCACGCCCGACATTTTCCTCGTTTACTCTTGAATTTTCATTTTTCTCCATCCCTCTTCTCATTTTCATTTTCCTCATGTGCCCATCGTCTGCTGTTTCTAGCATATCTTAGTTCTGCTTGACGGAACCTTGTTGCAAATATTACTTTGCTACATTGACTTGACTATGGAAGTCTTTATCAGATAGATCTTTGATTTTTTCTTTCAGCGTAGAAAGGACATCGTTTGAAATAGTTTTATAATTGCCAGTTTAAACTGTCAATTATAGATAATTGTCAGTTAAAACTGGCAGTTATGTATAATTGACAGTTTAAACTGGCAATTAAACATAATTGCCAGATCAATCTGACAATTATCTATAATCGACAGTTTAAACTGGCAATTATAAAAGGACATCGTGTGAAACAATTTTATAATTGCCAGTTTAAACTGTCAATTATAGATAATTGTCAGTTTGATCTGGCAATTATGTATATATGACAGTTTAAACTGGCAATTACATATAATTGACAGTTTATAATTGTCAGTTTAAACTGTCAATTATAAATAATTGTCAGTTTGATCTAGCAATTATGTATAATTGACAGTTTAAACTGGCAAATCTGTATAATTGCCTGTTTAAACTGTCAATTATATATAATTTCCAGTTTAAACTGGCAATTATAAAATTGTTTCAGACGATGTCCTCTCTACGCTTTCGTAGGTATTGGCATAGGAAAAATAACTTATCTTTTGACATTCTTAGTGGCCTGTCACTGGCAAAAGAATTCCTCCAAATGAATGATTAGTTAATGAAGTTTTAAAGATAGTATTTTAGGTCAACTTGGTAACCGTGGTCAGTATTGTTTTATGGAAACTAATGTAGGTACTTAAGCTTCTTTCGGATTTAGAGAAGTTCAGTATACTTAATTCGACTTCGCTCTTAAATTTATCACAGCTAGTTTATCGAAAATAATTTATTGATTGTCAGTTTAATCTGTCAATTATAGATAATTGTCAGTTTGATCTAGCAATTATGTATAATTGACAGTTTAAACTGGCAGATCTGTATAATTGCCTGTTTAAACTGTCAATTATATATAATTGACAGTTTAAACTGACAGTTATATAACTTTCTATACACTTTCTATAGACTTTCTATAAACATTTAAATATTTTTCTGCGGCACTTATAAACGTACTGCTGTAGTTTACTGTTATATTTACTGCCATATATTGTTTGTAAATGTACTGCTATAGTTCCTGTAGTTTACCGCAAGTGCTTTTTTGATTTAAAGGAAAAGGTACTGATTCACCTCTAGCAACAATATCGACCATTTTTGAGCAACTAACAGTACACAGGGCATAATCTTACATTCTTCCAATTGTTTCTCTATTGTTTCACATGGCAAATAACAGAATATATAAGTTTCTTAAATATTTCCAAAACTGTTTCAAACCTCCATTAGGTAATAAATACACATTCAAATGTCTCAGTAATGTTACATATTTACTGGGTAATTTACAGGAAATGGCTCATATCTTTATGATCTATTTAGGAATAGACGATGGTATGTAATTTCTGTAGGGTTTGTCTCTGTAAAAATAAAATAAAATAAATAATGCTTCTGAAAGGCTCACGATGTTGCCACAATTAAGGCAATTTACCAGCTAAACCCCTCTAATTGGTCGCTATCTGGAACTGCAACTTCTTCAGCCACAAACCAACATTATTGACAAGATCATCCGACGTAATTGATTTAATTATTATTAGTGAACAGATGTGGCTAATTCGAGAGATACTTTGTAGTTTTGTTTATCTGCCTAGGGGGTCCCGCATGTCTCATATTCCTGCAGTCAATTAAGGAATTGTTCTATCCATAGATAAGGCTATAATTGCGAAATATCTGGAATATTGCAGGTGCCTTCGGTTGGTTGCGCTGTGTTTAAGTAAAATTACAGAGCATCTTCTCGACATGTAGGTACTCTGTTTATTTAGAAAAGTTTGCAACCTTATAATATAGTACTTTAAAAACGATAAGAAATGTAAACATTTGCTGAGATTTGAATAATTTTGGTGTCAACGGCGAAATCATTTGTGACATTATGAACGATTATTCTATCAAATTGCCTTAAATGGCATTAACTTATTTGTTATCAGTTCATTACTTTAACTGCAGTTTTATTTCCGTTGTATCCTGTAAAATACTAAATATGAAAAAGATGACATAATTAAATGTTTATAAAACTAATACTATGTATCCAGTAGTATTTAAATTATAGACGCATTGAAGACTACTACACAACCTAATCGACTACTGAAGTCGATTAGGTTGCAAAAAAAATAAAAAGCAGTCTCAAATTAAAAATTCACAGATCTTGCATCTTACGCAAATATCGTAGGCGTATTGAAAATACTAGACATAACTATTTTTGTTACGCACTTTATACATTTCATAGTCCGTTATATTTATAATTTATACAGAGTGTGATACCAAAACCTTTCATTTGACGTATCTAGAAAACTAAATCTTCCAGTTTGGAGATTACTTATTCTTAATGAATCACCCTGTATATACCTATTAGTCCACCCTGTATATATGTTAGTCTAAAACCTGTTCATCCTATTACAACGATCAGTACATACCAAACGTTTATTTTACATTCAACATTAGTTCATAAATCACTGTAACATGTAGGTACTGGGAAGTTTTTTATTCAACGTGCTCGAATTATAAGGGCCCACTACCGTGATACAATCAAGCAATCTCTGTGAGTCAAGGAACCATGTAACCAAAACATAAACATATACTGCTTATTATAACAACACAGCTAGGTCTCCATGAGCACGTCACCATGTCGAGGTCGCTCGCCTTTGCATATCGCTAAGCGTTAATATTTTAAGAGATAGCTCCCATATACATGCGCCCAGAAGTATTTGCAATACTAAAAAGCTGAAGCAAAACAAAAACAAGTTTTATTTAATGTATTGCTCAGAATCACCCTCGTTAACTTGCAAACACTGTTGTCAAATTCTGTTCGAACATTAATAAAGACATCCGGTGTTATTAATCGGTATTCTTCCACAATTCTCTGACGTAACCAAAGCTAATATACTAGCTTTATACTAATGTACTAGCTAATATACTAGCTTTGTGACGTAATACCTCTAGCGTTTCGGTTTCGTAACGTACACTTGCGATTTCAAATGACCCCACAGGAAAAAGTCCAAAGGGGATATATCAAATGATCTTGGTGGCCATTCAACGGGACCTCTTCTACCAATCCAATGCCATCCAAAAATTGGTCATCCAAAAATTGCCACACAGCAACAGCATAGTGAGGAAGCTATCTTGTTAGAAAGTTATTTCATTTTTTATTAACTTGTCATTCTTTAAAATTTCTATTATCATAGGGTCAATCGTGTCTCCCAATGATTGCAAGTAGATGTTCCCATCGAGATTTCCTTGAATAAAAAACGATCTAATAAGATGGTCACCCAAAGTTCCGGCCTAAACATTAAATTTTTGAGGAGACTGAGTATTCAATTTACTGATTAAATGAGGATTAGTATCACTCCAATAGCGACAATTGTGTCTATTCAGTTCGCCATTCAACATAAATATACATTCTTCTGAAAAACACGTATTGTAGAGAAGATTTGGGTTCAGTGAAAGTCGCTCACTAATATTTGCAAAATTGGGTACGACAATCAAAATCATCTTCATGTAACTCTTGAACGTGCATAATTTAAAACGGATGAAACTTGTATTTTTTTTCGCCCAGAAGCTTGAGACACCGCTTTGATCGACTGATTATTGTCCATCTACAAGTGATCCACAACTGCCACTTCAACTGCTTCATTTGCTACTCGCGTTTCTTCTTTAGAAGCAAACCCATTGCAACAAACTTATCCATCAGTTGTTTAACGTACTGATGGCTTACATTTTTTCTGGATGATTAGCATTAAAAATTCATGCTGTAGCTTTAGCGCAATCGTGATTTCGATACCAAATTGAAACAATTTCTACTCTTTCTGCTATAGAGTAAACCATTTCTAAAACACGTTTATACTTTGAACCAGACTGTAACCACCGATTAGGTGATCATAAGCAAAAATAGCAGTAACTTTTTTGTTATTTAAGAAGAGATAATGTTTGAATTTGTCTAAAAAATGGATGTACCCCTGGAAAATAGCATAGGTAGCATAGGACCCTTTTTTTTATAAAATGTTTTGCAAGCTATTACTCCTATTTGAGGTGTTGTTTCTATCCAAGGCTAATGTCATAAATGAACAATGTCTAAGGCAGCTGCAGCTTCTGTGTTATAAAAAAAGCTCCATAAAATGGCAACCGTTGCAGCGATTATAGCACATATATATATTTTTGAAATCAGAAAAACCCGTAGAATGCAATAATCAAAAAAATATATAGGGTATTCCATTTAAAAAAATTGAACCTAGGCTCATATTTCTTTAAGCTGCACTCATTTTGGCTGTTCAACTACATATCTGGAAAGCTTGTAAAATTATAAAACTTTTGTATAAAACTTTTTTCTTAGCACCAAAAATAAAACAGATATAGCGGGTGAGTCGTTTCGTTGGAAAACCCCATAGAACAATAATCTTTAGAGTACCAAAATAAGTAATGTGGTTGTGTAGTAGATAAAAAGCTTATTATTGGTGGGGATTTCTGTATAAATTAGTATGTACGCGAATGTCGGTTTGACTTTTCGTTTTTAGCCAATAACTCTGTCAAATCTCAACCAATTCCCAAACACGAAGCACCAGTGTATTCACAATGGACAGGGTTTTAAAATATGTTAGAAGTAGGGCAGTTCCATTTGAAATTTTAAAGTGAAGGTTGTTAGGGCTTAAGGGGATGAACATATCATGTTGACTTGACTGTTTAAAATTCTCCCCCCAAGAACAGCAATTGACGAGTCTCGGCGAATTAAAATTTTTTTTTCGGTTTTATAACTATATGGGGGCGGTCAAGTTTTTGTTGAAAGAGCTGTATATTAAATATTTTACAGGGTGACTCAAAGAAGCTACGTCGACATAAACTTTAATATTTTAAATGGTACAATTTGTATTTCTTTTACATATTTGGGAATAACTCCTTTTGCGAATATGGTCATATAAGGTTTTATGGGTCTATCTCTGATAGTAAGGGAGATTTGCCCAAAAGTGTAAAATATCAACATTGCAATAAGGTAATTGATCTGGGACCTGGTGCGCTTATTCTATAGTCATTATTTGTTTAAACGTTTAGCCCATCATCACATACAGGGTTATTCACGCAAAGCGGGTATTAGACGTTCTTGGGGTTCGGTTAACGATAAAAATCTGATTTTTATATGGGGGAGGTTGTCGATTATTTCCGATTCAATGAAAATATTTTCAGGTTTGCATCACTTCCGGTTATACCGGAAGTAGACCACAACTTCGTTATTTCAAATGGAACACCCTGTATATTATTGCAATTTTGAACTCTACGTGATATTCTAATCATATTTCATGTAGGATGTCCTATAGGTACCTATCTTCAACTGTTTTTGAATATTGACAGGTGAATATTGACATTTTGCAACTTTGACACCCTGTAAAATCTAAACGGTTAGAGATTAAGCAAAACGGTTTGCACATTCCTCTTAACTTTTCAAAAGCTATCGTTTGATACTAATATCAGATTTATCCAGAAATAAAAAAATTTCGATTAAATTTAATCTCTTGGTTAAATCTGAAATTAGTATCAAACAATAGCTTTTGAAAAGTTAAGATAGGAATGTGCAAACTGTTTTGCTTGATCTCTAACCGTTTAGATTTTACAGGGTGTCAAAGTTGCAAAATGTCAATACATATTCACCTGTCAATGTCAATATTTCAAAAACAATTGAAGATAGGTATAGGACATCCTACATGAAATGTGTTTAGAATATTACGTAGAATTCAAAATTGAAATAATATACAGGGTGTTCCATTTGAAATACCAAAGTTGTGGTCTACTTCCGGTATAACCGGAAGTGATGCAAACCTCAAAATATTTTCATTGAATCGGAAATAATGGAAAACCTCCCCCATAAAAAAATAAGATTTTTATCGTTAACAGAACCCTAAAAACGTCTAATATCCGCTTTGCGTGAATAACCCTGTAGATGCATAATTTCATAATTTGAGTTATTAAATTATTATTGAGAAGGACGCATGAGGGTCAATCTAGTGGGGTGTATTTTAAATTCAAAAGCTTGACACCTACTCGATTAACTGTAATGAGATGGTCTTTTCTCTGTGTAAGAATGTTGTTAGCAAATGATTTCCAGCTTTGAACTTTTATTAGGACACCTGTCAGTTTTACGACAATTTGTTAAATTATGTAAATAATGAACTGGAATGCTTATGGATGAACAAGTTATCCGAAACACAGATTAACTAGACTCCGAAATATAAAATGATGCATGTGTCCCCGCATACCTCTCCAATTTTGTCCAAGCCCACGGTTTATGCAAAAAAAAATAATAGTATCATGAAAGATCTATAAGAAGCGTTGGTTCATTTAGTAATTTGGGATCTAATATAGAAAGGTATATTTCTTTCCTTATTTCGCAAACATTAAGACTTTCTTATTCCAAAATAATTGAATAAAAAAATGTTTACTTGAATTATTTTGTAAATGATTGTGTATGGTCTTGCCGCGGTATGTGCCTGCGCGAGTTTGAATTAAAGACATTAAGTTAAGGTTATATGAAGATATGCAGTTGTAATTCAATGTTGAGGGGTGCACACTGCACGCAAAATATTTTTATATTTGTTTCGACATATATTAAAAATAATAAAGATTTTCCTTTGCATGCCTAGCTCAAATGTACAGTGTGCCCACTTTTAAGTGTACACAAATCGATAAAAAGTTTATTTTGTTAGATATTTTCAAAAACCCTTTTTTGTTCGAAATGTTTTCAAAAAACGCTCCTTTTGACGTTATTACTTAAGACGGCTACGATTTTTTTTATACTACCCATTTTCACAAAAGCCTTTTAGCGATTTTTTTATTTAAAATCTAATACAACAGCGCGAATCAGGACCTGTAACAACCCCCATTTACCAAATTTGAACAAAAAATATAGGTAGAGGGTATTAGATTCTACACCGTGTTAAAGTTGAGCAAAATAAGGATTTCAAAGGCACCTGGCGAGGCAAGCGTGCCATGGAATTATTTCAAAACAGTTGAAGAATTAACTAGAAGGACCAACCAAAGTATTGATGGATGAAATTGTAAGAAGAAATATACAGGATGTTTTTCTCTGCAGCGTCCGAAATTTTTGACTTTTTTCGATTTTCATGTCTTGGGTTTTTTAAACAATGTTAGTAAATATAAAATAAATTTATTTTACATTTAGTACCTAACAATGTTTTAAAAATCCAAGGCAAACTTGACCATCATAAAAATTGATAAAAAAGTTAAAAATTTCAGACGCCGTAGAAAAAACATCCTGTATATTTCTTCTTGCAATTTCGTCCATCAACACTTTGGTTGGTCCTGTTAATTCTTCAACTGTTTTGAAATAATTCCATGACACGCTTGACTCGCCAGGTGCTTTTGACGTCCTTATTTTGCTCAGCTTTAATACGGTGTAGAACCGAACACTATATTTTTAGTTGAAATTTGCTAATGGTGATTTTTACGGGTTGTAATTAGCGCAGTTGTATTAGATCACAATTGCTAAATGGTTTTTGTGAAAATCAGGGGCATAAAAAACCATTTTGTCCGCATTTTCACAAGAGTAATAACGTCAAAAGTTTTTGAAAACATTTCGAACAAAAAAAGATTTTTGAAAATATTTCACACAATAAACTTTCTATCGACTTGTATACACTTAAAAGTAGACACACTGTAAGTAACAAAGAAAATTAAAAACTTTATTGAGCCATAACATTTGATAATTTCATTAATAATTTATCTCTTAGTTAACTTTTTGGCTTAATTCCTATATAAAGAAAGATATAAATATCGACAATGTTCCAATTGTCGATTATTGAAATCATGTATAATTCCCAGTTCCAACTGTTCTAGAAATACTTCGTTATACCTGCCTTTTTCCCGCGATCGTATTACCTACACACCATCGGACAGCCAGGATGGATGAACGATGGACAGAAATTAAATAAAGCAACAGTTATCCGTTATCGAAGCGACCGCAATAATTTCGCGTAAAAAACAGATCGCACCTTAGCGCGACATGCACCTTCGAGCAACTTTATCGAGTGGTAGTCCCACGAGACGGCGATATAACGAATACTGTCGTTATCCATGTACGGCTTGTCGTACCGTTGGCCGCGACGAGGAGGTGTAGAGTTATCGCCTCATGCTGGGATCCGGATCAGCGATGTGCGAGGAACGGCACCTGCTGCCTACCAGGAGATGGCGGCCACGCGAGCCCACGGTGACGATCCTTGCAGGAAATATTAGGATTGAGCGCGGTGTCATCAATTGCAATTGTAGTCGTGCTAGTAGTACAGTACACAAATAAAAAATATGCTGGTCAGCCCATTCGATGTTTTAACATACAGGGTGACAGGATGGTAACATACAAGGGTAACATACAGGATTAAGAATGGAAACACTCGCGTACCAAAGTTGTTTATGGACCGATTTAAACCGGGTTTTCTTTAAAAGATAGATCTCCAAAAGCTCTATGTTGGTGCAAAATTTGAAGACAAAATTTTGATTTACAAGGCCTACTACAAATTTTTTCTTAAGCGAAAAATAGCAAAATTTTGTTAGCGACTATATCCCAAAGAGAAACAAAATTAAACAACTTAAACACTGGTGTAATTATTAATAAGAACCATAAAAACCAGTATACACAAAATAACCAACAATTACATATTGAGTCATATTGATTCACACTTTTTGAATAAAAATTATAATATCGTTATTTTTTATCTAAGAAGGTAATATTATAAGTTTTGGCATAATAACCACAAAATAATAATAATTTGACGAACTTATCTATCAATTGTTGTTTATATTAAAGTAATTGTTGGTTATTTTATTCATATGCTGCTAATCTACCTCAAATGGGATCATTAAATATAAATCAGGATATGGAAATTCCTGAAACCGAATCTGTCAAATACCTCGGTATTATGATCGACAGGCACCTCAAATGGGACCAGCAAATAAAATACCTAGTTCAAAAAATTAGAGGCTTTGTTTCTAGATTTAAATTTTTAAGAGAATTTCTAAATACAAAACAACTGAAAACACTTTACGACGCTCTGGTAAAACCACATTTAGCATACGGAATTGCCGCTTGGGGAGGAGTGCGAAACACATATTTGCAGAATTTAAATATAATACAAAAATGGATAATAAAAATAATCTTCGAAAAAAATATACAATACCCAACAGACCTACTCTATAAAGAATCAGATATATATGACATTCGGCAAATGTTTTGTTTTACCACCCTAATGAACATTCATAAAAAGAAAATTAAACTAGAAAAAGTTACTCATGAGTATCCAACTCGATTTAGAGACGCCTGTGTGAGTGTTCCTCGTACCCAAAAATCTGTAGGACAAAAGCAAATACAGTACCTCGCAGCTAAATTTTTTAACATTTTACCTGAAGAAATTAAAAATACTGTAAATAAGAAGAACTTTAAATATAAGATTAGAATATGGATAGATGAGACAGATAGAAAAACGATACACAATATAATTAACAATCATTATTGATAAAAAAATAATAAAAAAAAAAAAATCTAAGATTACCTCCTCACCTAAATTTGACATACTTACCTGAACTGACATTTACAACAAAATTAGAGACAACCCGAACTTGACAGAGCCTCTAAGTATGCGTATACGGCGAGGTATGCGGCTTTTTTTGCGATTGTCTCGGTTTCGTTTCGGTAGATTTATAGGATTATACTGAATATATTTATGTGCAAATTATTATTATGGATCATTTGATTCCGTGACTATGAAGCTGCTGAGTGGGACTGAGACTGTTGCAAGTGATAAGCTGCAAAAATATTTTTAAAATAAGTATTGAAAATGTTTTCATAGGATCTTTTCTTTACATTAAAATACGTAGATATAAGATAATTACTTCATTTTTATTAGTTTTTTATTAGTTTTTTTTTTTAGTTTTTAGGTAAGCCCACGTACAAGCGGTACTTTGTAACTGCTTCTGTGGTTTTCGCTTTTTTTTCTGATTTTGTAATTATTATTATGGAAATAAAGCATTATTATTATTATTATTATTATTATTATTATACTGGATTTTATGGCTCTTATTAATAATTACACCAGTATTTAAGTTGTTTAATTTTGTTTCTCTTTGGGTTCTATTCGATTTTTATAAAAGAATAGGTTCACCGACAAAGGTAAACACTGGTGATCCGATATTGTCATAACTTTTTTAGGAACAAACTTTTTTTCGCAAAAATTGGTACAAATGCATTCGAGGGGCTCCTAAATCCAGTGGTGTAGTCAGATTTTTTATAAAAAAATCGGTTCAAATCGCTCCATAAACAAATTTTGTACGCGAGTGTATCCATTCTTAATGGATCACCCTGTATGTATTTGCAGAGTTATGATACTCTGTTTAGAAATACCTTTCAGAAGTTGGCCATGTATCTTATAATCGTCGTATGGTATCCGTATCCTGCATTTATTTCAATAATTTTTTGGTTGTAAAACAGTTTAGGTGAAGTTTTTTGTAATTTAAGCATTTTTTGAATTATGGATTTTACCACATGGCCACAAAATATGAATTTATCCATAATATGAAGTATTGACAATATCCTTTCCAATTTCTCTTAAATTTGTCGATATTTTTATGGACACAAGAGGATTTTTTTCCAGTGAGAGTAAAATATTCAATCCGTTATTTTCATCTACAGTATGTACTTACTATATTTTTTCTATACTTTCTTTTTGCTATGTAAACTAGACATTTTCTCCAATTGCCTTAATTTCGTCGTAAATGTTTTTCGAGATGGCATATGCATCCCTGGATTTTCTCATTTTATTTCTCTAATAGCAGAGATATATCTTATCTTATATAATATGTTAAAATAATTTGTTTTTCTCTCTTGGAATATGACATAATAATATCAAATAAAAATTTACTTTAGAGATGCTGATAACAATTATTATGTCAATTGCTCATAATAGATGATTCAGATATGACATTTAGCTTGTTTTGTTTCGCTACAAATCGACTATGGATTACTATGATAACTCTATTGATAGTGAGTATGGTAACTACCGGGATATCAAAAATTATCTTGGTCAAGGGTGGTTGTGGAATGTAAAACGTGTGTCTTACTTTAAATTTGAAATAATTATGTCACTGTCACACTGACATCATCAATAACCTACAAATTTCATACCTAGGTATTTATTTCAGTTGTAAAACAATAATGAACTACAAATTATGAAATAACGGTTTTAGTAACAAGAAAAACTAAATTACAGTAATTGTTGGAAATGTCCCCCGTTTTGTTCAATGCACAAGTTGACGGGCCTCTTCATGCTGTGAAAAGCGTTTTGCAGCATTTCTGGCGTTATGGTTGCACATTGCTGAACAATTCTTTGTTGCAGTTCTTGCAAATTATTTACCGGAGTTGCGAAAATCTTGTTTTTTAAGTAAGGAAATATAAAATAGTCCATAATTGTCAAACAAGGTGATCTCGGAGGAAACTCAACTTCTGCATGCAAACTTATCAGCCGGTCATCAAAAAACTCGCGGAGTAAAGCAATATTTTCTCGTGTAGTATGTGCTGTTGCACTGTCATGCTGGAAATAACCGTACCGAAGTTCATCATCGTTTAACTGTTGCACAAATTCAGCCAAAAAGTTGTGTCTGTACCTTTCTGCGTTGACGGTGAAATCGAAAAAAATTGGCCCAATAATTCTTCTGCGAGAAACTGCCATCCAAACACCAATTTTTTGAGCATGTAGTGGCGATTCAGTAAAAACATGAGGGTTATCATTGCTCCACATTCGCATATTTTGAGAATTGATGTATCCCGAAAGGTTAAACCACGCTTCGTCAGAAAAAAAAGTTAATTCTAGAAGATCGTCATTCATTAAATTATTGACAAACCAATGGCAGTAAGCAAGACGTCTGGGGTGGTCTGCGGGCAGAAGAGCTTGATGTGCTTGCATCTTATATGGATGCATGTTCAAGTCTTTCTTTAAAATCTTATGACATGTTCCATAAGAAAGTCCAATTTCCTGAGAAAGACGTTTCAAAGGTTTTGCAGGGTCCTCTTCCATACGTTGACGAACGTCATTGACAACTTCTTTTGTACGAACTCTTGGTCTACCAGCACCTTTTTTATGAGTCACACAACCAGTTTCGCGAAACACTTCAACACAATTTGTAAGGCACGCATAAAAATTGTCCGGTAATATTGCCACGTTTGGGAAGTGCTCTCGAAAATTGTCCAAACACAAACGTTTACTGTATTGCCAATTTCCATTAACTAGCGCACCCGTTCGAAAACAGGCTTCAATCATGAAAATTTTGTGCTGTGTGGTAAGAGGCATGATTCAAAAACTGGATTAGAAAATTTCAGCACAATGACTTGACAGATTCTGACACAACAAAACATATTCAAAAATTTAAAGTAAGACATACGTTTTACATTCCACAACCACCCTTGACCAAGATAATTTTTGATATCCCGGTTTTATAATATATATATATATTATAAAACCGTTTTTATATTTTAGTATATATAATATATAATTTTAAAACCAAAAATTTCGGAAAGTATTCGATTTAGGTATATGGTCTATAAATATAACAAAATTCATGTTGAATCTTAACTAGAATTATATACAGGTTGTTCCAATTTAAAGAATACAACTTTTTCTCCACCACTGTATGTTACTGAATTTGAAAACTTATTTTATACAGGAAAGAAAAAATTGGTCTTTACCTCCTACACAGCTCTATTTTTATTTTTTGCAACACGTCAAAAAAGAAGTTACAGGGTGCAGTTACAGTTACATTATACATGATCACCCAGTACATGACTGAAGCCTATTTTCGAACTTGCGTCTTATTTCTATCACAAAAAAAGTAAAAGCCGTTTGTAAATTCAGCGATTGCTTTGTGATGGGCTATCAATCTTGTTCGTAAATTTAGAACAAAATTGTATGATGTCCCATCAGAAAACCATCACTTCCATTATTAAATACTTATGATGGATTTTAAATTTTGTGATGGAAAAAAGAGGGGGAACTATCATGTCGTCAATTTTGAGGTTAGTATGTTGTTTTTTGTTTGGTTCAAAGGATGCAATTTTAATAAAAGCATAAAAGTAAGCACAAAGTACCCAGTAGATTTGTTACTCGCAACGGAGGGTGAACAATTTGCAGTGAATATTTTGGTTGGGGAGACAAAATATACAGTAGTTCTTACTCAACAATAATGATAGATGTCTTCATCTATCTAAACCTAACTTCTGTTCGTAAATCAATCCTAACTGTCAATTGTTCTGATGGAATCCATGTCCAGCACTAATTCATCACATTCATCGGTGCACTCACGGTGCAGGGACAGGATGGACCGTTTACCCACCACTATCATCTAATATTGCCCATAGAGGTTCCTCAGTTGATCTAGCCATCTTTAGACTCCATTTAGCTGAAATCTCCTCCATTCTTGGGGCTGTAAACTTCATTACAACAGTCATTAACATACGCCCAACAGATATAATCTTTGAACGACTACCACTCTTTGTCTGATCAGTTAAAATCACTGCAATCCTATTACTTCTATCCGCGTCATCCATCATGATTGGGCTCATGAGACACTAAGCAAAAACTGGAGAAGGAGTGGATGTTGTAGACAAGCTCGCAACTTTATAGTGGAGCCAAGCAAGACCAAGACGGCCTGACTATTATTAAGTCGTAGCCGGAAGACTCTAAACCAGTTGGTGAGAGCTTGGCGGATCAATGCAGGCTTAGAAGACATCTATCATTGATGGGTGTTGAGGTAGACCATATCTGCCCAAAGTGCGGGGAGGTCGACGAAACGCCTTCCCACTTCTTGGCAGAATGCGTGGCTTTCGGCAGACTAAGATACGACGTCTGGGGGGGCCGGGGAGCTGCAAGGGGAAGAGGTCAGTTCCCTTGAATGGACCGATATTCTGACCTACATTAGAAGGTCGGGAAGGCTCGACGAGGGAAGAGGTGACGGAGTTAGGTAGGGGACGACAGGGGTAGGCAAAAAGGGCCCGCTTGTGGCCTACTTGCCTGGTGTTGGCCGCCCCATACCACCACTACTACACGTCATCCATCACAAAACGGAGGTGAATTTACGAAAATGCGCTATTTTCGAACGGTTTTTATTATTTTGTGATAGAAATGATTCCATCTTTTTGAGAAATGATGGATTTACGAAAGTGCGTATATCCCCAACTTTGTAAGTCAAACGTATAGTAAGTATTTTATATTATCATTCGATGTCAGTCGTCTTTTTTAAACGGCCAGTAGCCAAAGTCTGTTGGGTAAGGCAAAGCTAATAAGTTCATTAGTAACTGTAAAACTAACATGGATATTCCGTTTATAAGCAGCAGATATGATCACGCGCGATAAAATTCGATTTACAACAATGAACATTTTAATTGAACTTATGTTAACTGAGATCCAATGGAGAGATATTGCGGCTCGAGCAAAAATCGCGTCGATAAAGCGAGCGCAAGATATTACTTCAATTATTTTCCACGCGGACTTGATTCTACCGTGTACAGGTGTCGGACATTAGAGGTGGAGTTATGCACAGTGCGTTCTCTATACTATCGTAATTAAATAATCTGCATGCAGTATATTTTGCGTTAAATAAACTATTAAGGTTTATGCGGACCTGGTTAAATCACTTACGCTGCGGATAATTGATGTTCCTTTGGCAACGACTTAACGAGGTAAACACGTGTGCGCGCATGAGCGTGAAGAGTAGATCTCGCTTTATTAAAATAATGCTGGATAACATGGGTGGTGAAATTAAACTTGTTTGCCAACCTTGGATTTATTATTGATAACTATAGAGCAAAAAGGAGGGCCCGTGTAAAGGTACGATGGGGTACATAGACGGTGGCTAAATAATTTGAATGTTTTATAGATAGAGTTGTTATTAGATAACTATAAGAGATACCTATCAAAAAATGGATGATGTATTCTCGATATATTTTTTGAGATAAAATGATTGGTCAACACCAAATTTTACACAAAAGTTGTCATCGTCATGTCCTTTTGGCATTTCGATATATGTTAAAATTCGCAGATTTCGCAATCCTTGCAACCATCGGAGACATTGGAAATGATAACACCATGTATGAAACATAATTACACGCTCTCCGATCGTCCTGTCAAATGAGACACTACTCCATTAAGCGAGTACGGTATTATAACTGAACATTCCTCACTACTCTTCACGTCGCTCGCCGGTCGAGAGCTGCGGTATCTATATTGTGTTGTGTATAATAATGTGTTGAAAAAAGGCCATGTAGCTCGTGTATCCTAGCAACCAATTTATGTTTTCTTTCCAACACACTACGCTTATAGCACACTCTTTTGGTCGTATCTTCCTTATTATTATAGTTAGATACAACAACTCCTATATCAGTGTATTTGTAAAGGAATATTCTAATTGAAAATTAAAAAATATATATGGCGTTTCATTAAAAAAAAGGGCAACTTTCTTTTTCCATGACTTTTTGTCTGATCCTTATACCTAATTTGGCTAGATCTTAGATCATAGATCTTAGCTTATAATATATCTTAAATAATCTTAAAACTTTTGTGTTTAACATTGCTATTTTACATTAGGAAATAATCGACTGTTTCCAAAAAATGTACAATATCAAACTGAATATCACACCGATTAGATATTTTATTATATGATTGTAACACATTATAAACCGGTGGATTTGATCAATATATTCGTTCTAGGGTTATTACAGAAAAATGTACATTGGTGCCTGGATTTTAATCTTGGAACAAGAAACAAAAATTGATACCTATATAATTACAATCAATTTTATTTCCGGACACCTGACATAGAAGTGTTAAAGCAGCACAATTTCCTCTTCAGATAAGGTTTCTAACAACATAACATGATCAAAACCTCTGTCAGGAAAATAGCCGTAACATCTAAAAAATATGTATTTCAGATACTTACGCTAAACCTATTCTATGCGTTGAATATGATTTTGATAAAGAGGAGACCAAATAACTACACCAGTAGAATACACCAGTTGAATATATTTTTTAAAGCTGAATAGAAGATGCCACAGCTTCGTAATTTGGATAATTGGCATTTTTAAAATTATATTTAACACATTTATCACTAAATAAATAAATAAGTGTTTGTTTCCACAACATTTAACTGGAGACAAATGTGAAGCGCAGGATGATAGATACTATCGTCTTTAGTAAAAGGACAAACATCTTTATTAACTGAATACGTAAAGTTTGCAATAAGCAAGTCTAGAAGTCTATTGTGCTGGTTAGCAATATAATAATTCTATTGAGTGGCATTTATGAAATGAATTAGTGATTCGCTTTATGCATAACTATTCCAGCTTAGTTTGTTGGTGAACGGTTGAAGAACTATTTACATTGATTGGATTAGATGGTTGAGTTTTGAATTTAATTTGAGTACATAATAAATACACATGGAATCATTAAAGCCTTTCACATTTTTTTAACATGTTATTACTTTCCAGTGATGTCTTAAAAATTGTTGGAAACTTGTGCTGGTAGTGAACTGTTGTCACAATTTCCTCCGCAAAACACACCCAGGAAAACCTATAAAGCAATTATCCCCTTCTTTCGTCTTTCTTCCTTCTAAATACGTTCTTTCCTTTTACACATATTTATTTATTAGTTTTTACTAATGTCTTCCTTATACTAGTCTCTGTGAAAGGACGTGCCTTTGAATTGCACGCAGCTACTTACGTTCTACATTACTAGATTTCAAAAGTGAATTACTTTGCACTTAACCAGGTACGTAGAATCCATTTCTGGCGTCAGACTTGACCTAAAACTTATCAGTGGGTCATGGCAGGTCATAAGGTCATCAAAATTGATCGTATTTCGAAAAGGGCTTCTTAAAAACAGATGGCATAAATGAATTATGCGGTCCCACTTTCCCTTGGACACCCCGGTCTTAGAGCAATAGGGAAAATTGGAAAATTGGGTACTTTGGATGGATTTTTGTACATTTTCGTATATACACATTAGCTACGATTTTAATAATCCATTCAATGGTCTACAATCATGACTCTAAGGTAATTCGGGTCCGTAGATTGCATTTCTGACATCAGAATTGACCTAAAGCTTACCAGTGGGTCATGAGAATTCAGAAGGTCACAAAAACGGATCATATTTTGACAACGACAAACACCGTTTAAAAACGGATAACAGAAATGAATTCTGAGGCCCAGATTTGCCATGAAAGCAACAGCCCTAGAGCCGTGGAGAAAATTTAACAAAAATGTACCAAAGAGTAGGTGGAGTAGAACTTCTACCGTATATAAAAACTTGCCATACAATTTTGATACATAAAAAGTTGTATTGAGGTCTAACACATAGACATAATAATTATATGTCTATGGGTCTACAATCAAAAGTTGTTACTGTTTGAGAAAAATCCATTTGTTATTCGGTTCATTCAACGATAGTTACGTTATTAAATTACAAGACAGATCCATTAATAATTTCATATGCCTGATAGGAAACTCTACTAATGGAAACATACCGAACGTTCAGCTGGTAATGGAACAATTAAATACAACACTAGCACTAGTCAGTGTTACGATGACAGAACAGTCCTCCTCCTCATTTGGCAAATAATAAATCACTGCTGAACTATGGGCAAGGTCGACGAACGGCATGGACAATGCTAATTTGTCTACTTTGATACGGCTAGAATTAGTGATGGATCGCTGCACACAGAAGAAGAGAACAACAAAAAAATCGAACGAGTAATGTGTGGTCCACTTTCGTTAACACTTGCAAGCGAGCATGAAAGTACTCACGCTCGTGGAGATGATGGTTTGACAATAATTATTTCTTTCATTTTATTAAGTGGCGATTTCAATATAGGGAAAAAATATCTGTCTGAATCGGCATTACCTACGGTTTATTTACTAATTTTGCTTCTAATAATGGAACTATTTCACTATTATTATAATCAAAGTATTATAAAATAAAACTCCAGTGTGTTGATTTGTTAATTAAAGCCAATGATTTAGAGTAAATCTTACAATCTCACACACATCTCTAGTGAAAGTGTTTTTATCTAAAATAAACATTATATGAACTACATCGTCCTATATCTAATAATTTTTCCAGCCACAGGGCGATTCTCTACTTTTGGCAACTTGTACAGGGATTATTTCTACAGTAGGTATCAGAGACAAGAACTTTCTTGTCTCTGGTAGGTATAGTAAGGTTGATTGAACCGGAGAGCCGTTACGTCACACCTGAAGATAACAGATGCAACAGGCTGAACGATTTGCTATATTGAAGCTAAATCGTTAAATTACAAATACATACTTACAGGCCAATTAATGATCTTTCTAGATTCGTATTACAGACACAGGTTTTACAGGTGGCCCAATGGTGTGACAAAATTACCCTTAATGATATGCTGTAATAAACAAAACAAATATACATATTTTAGGATATTATAGAGCCTAAGAAAACGCACATTTTAAAAATATGTTCAGTCATATAGGATGCTCTATAAACCGGGGCCATATAAAACTTATGTTTTTTTAAATGGAATGATATATTTTTATTTCATATTTGAATTCGGATCATTTTTTCGAAGTCGCCAATATAGAGTTCACTAGTTTATACAGAGTAGTTCAGAAGATATGAGCATTTTTGTATCTTAATCGCAATGAATTGAGCACCCTGTATCTTTTTTAAGAAAATAAATAGGTGCTAGATAATTGTTGGCTCCATCCCCATTCCGCCAAACAATTTTTCATTAAATTGTTTGCTCGTAGATCAAGGCTTATTCGCAGGGATGGCTTGGCAACCATCCTGGCGATGGCCTAGGATGGGAAGAATATCAACTTGGTGTTAATGTGAGAGATTAAAATCAGTTGATGTTTGACTTGTCCCCCTAACTAATGAGGTTTTCCAGGTTTCCCTCATTCCAGCACTGAATGGTGGTTAGGGCCTACCAACGTAAGTCGTTCCTGAGGCGCAAATGCGGCCCGCGAAATAATAATATGCCGCCCCCTCTCCCACACAAGTCTCAGACTTTCGGGCTAATCCTTGTGATTAGAATGAGGGGTAGAGATATTATTATTATTATTATTATTATTATTATTAGTTATGTTAAGTGCGGTCTGGTTTCACTTTCTATAGAATTCCATTCAAAATAGCTTTACTTGTATACAGGGTGAATCAAAACTTCCAACCACAGCTTCTCAATTGTTATAAATGGAACACCCTATATTTTATCATTTTCATTAAGGTTTCTCACGACTCTTTGTATTCTATGAAACATTTCCTATACCTAATTGCAACGGTTTTTGAGATATTAGAGGAGAAGTTGTTAATTGATTGATTAATTTTGTATTGCAGCATTCTTCTGCAATATTTATTATCAAAAAATATTTTTTATTGAAAATCGCTCTCCGCCCCTGATCCTACAGGAGTCCAGCTGTTATATTTTTTTTTTACTAAAGCCGGTGAAGGCGTTTCCGAGATGCAGCCTCTTAAAAATTTCGAAAAAAGTAGCTGTCAACTAATTTTGTGAGCAGTTTATTAGCGAAATTCGCGGTCCATTAGGAAAATTTTAAAAAATCAGTAAAACAAATGGTCAAAATGATATATGGTTTATTTGAATTGGTTTTTTATCTAGTTCAATTAGTATTTGCATTAGATAGTTATACTGAATAAACAGTTAGTCCATCCCACACTTCTAAACAAAAGAGAATTTAGGGTAGAAAACCCCAAATATCTCAAAAACCATTACAGTTAGGTATAGGAAATGCTCCATAGAATAGAAGGAGTGGTGAGAGATAGATAAAGGTGAGAGATAGATAGGCTCTATAGAGCTTTAAAGAAATATAATATAGGCGTTTAGTTTTAAATCAAATCCTGAATTTAAAATCCAATGCAAATTCTCACCTCAAGAACAGATTACTGTCCACAAAATGAATTGAAATTGAAATAGACAGTTTCAAAAACTAGATTTACTGTTTTTGAGAACTTCAGTGTAAAGTTCTTAGTATAATATACGAATACTAAACAGTATTTTTGATTGACAAATCATAGATTAATTGTAGATATTGAAGAAAGCTTGGTTAAAAAGGCGTGCGTAAACAATAACTGAATCTGTTTCATTATAGGTACTAGTTTGATAAATATTATGGAAACACGGACAAGAAATTTGTCTGTGATGGAAATAAAAAAGCATTACACCAGTATCTGCAACCAGTAATACAGTTGTGCTTTAGGATGTTGGGGTTAAGCAGTTAAGCTATGTTTCATAATATCTATAAATCAACCTGAAAAAACTCACCACGATGGACAATCTTTCAAATCAGATGCAAACAATTATTAAATAAAGATATATTTCTTACAGCGGTACCAGATTGTACAGTACCACATTATTATGACTGATATATGCAAGTGTCACTATAAGTATCGGTTTATTACTTCTTATTACCTACACCAAATTTAATCTAGTTCCAAATCTTTTAATCTAAGAAGAATAATTCCGTTAGGTCCTACTTTTTGACAGCTATAGTTAATAAGGAGAGATCTATAGGTAGGTATTTAAGTTTATTTTAAATTTAAAAATTAGGCATCTACGAAAACACTTGTTCTTTGTTCCTTGTTGTACCTATATTCCTCATGCAATTAGAGTAAGATGTCATTTACTTGAGAAAATTTAATCATGGTTTTACAGATCAAGACTATTTAAAATTCAATCATTCTGGCATATTCTGGCTGGTATATCTGGCAGTGGCGGCTGGTGAGATTTGGATGTGGGGGGGGGGGGGGCGCAGAAATAAAAAAATACGTCGCAGGCGAAAATTTTGCATATTTCAAGGTCAAACCCCTTAAAATTAGAAATTTGCAGAGCAAAAATATTTGCTTGAAAAAATTACTTTCGTTACACAAACATCTTCCTTTTTAATCGTACGGAAATCTCGACAAAAATTGTTTAAAACCATATTTAAATAGGTAATTAATATTTAGATATCAAAAATTTACATATACGTCACCTTCAAAAAGCTGTAAACGAGAATTCAGGAAACAGGAACATATCTATTTTTAGTTTTTAGATATCCGTTAATTTAAATCGATATGGCAGATAACAAACTCAAAAGTAATTTAGTTATTCAATTTATAATTATCAAACGACACATTAAATTATTACGTAGGTAAACAAACTTCATACAGTTATTTATACGCTGGGTACACTCACTTTCTAAAATTGAAATCAGCTCTACGGTCTTTCTTAAAATAAATTTTTCCATAACTTTTTCATTGAAATTATTTATTGGGCAGGCAACGCCCAATTCTTTTATTTGTACTTTAACTTCCTATGGAAGATTTGCAAAATTAGCTTTAATTATACTACTAACAGTATTCATGTGAAGTAATATATAAAATTGTCTTTTCACAAAAATTAAATAAGTATTTTAATAATGTTAAAAATGTGTAATGTCTTAAAAATATGTTATAAATGTTCGCGTACAGCCGCGAAATAATTGCGGCCAAATCTGCACAATATAAGCATATGGAAAGTATCTAACGAGTCTAGTCGAAAAGGAGATCGGGGCGGTTGCCATAGTTACCTGGGCCGCGACTCAAAATGAGGCCACGAAGCTGTGATGCTTTGCTCACTGTGCAGTGTGGTGTTCCAGTAATGTAGAGTATGGCATTATGACTACGATAGCTTAAGCGTTGGAGCCCTTCCTAATTATAGTTTTGTACCACAATAAACATGTTTTAACATTTGCATTTAATTTACAATAATGATAATAATAAGGATTTCTTTGGTATTTTTGGAGGAGGGGCGCGCGGCCATGCGGCATTAAGGAGAAGCCGCCACTGATATCTGGCAATTTTCTATCTGCCCGCGTCCGTTGTCATTCCAGTCGGTTTTCGCTGTCGGTTCCGTTCGGCCGACGGGGGGAACGATAACGATGTAGGATTTTAGCTTCAGTTCAGTCGATAGAAATAATGCTAACGTGTGTATCGCTTCAGAAATGAGTAAGAAATTTTCACCTCATCAAGACAGGGAACTGACCGATTTAGTGAAACAGCATCCTGCACTATATAATTGTAAAGTGAAAGGCTACAAAGACTTATTTGTCAAAAGTAATATATGGAAAAAGATTGCCAAGAAACTTGGAAGGTCAGGTAAGCTTAATCAGAATCAGGCAAACTTTAAATCAGTAGCGTAACCAGAGCGCGGTTAAAAGGAGGCCTGAGACAATGGACTATGTTATATATTTTGAATAGGATGTATTATTTTGCTGATTGTTACCCCAGAGCTGATAGAATTGTAAAAATTCTATTATTTTACGTGTTTTTTACACTATGCTGTAATGTAATGATGTAAGGTAATAAATACCTAGTTATTGTTATAAATTATTCTGTCGATTTGCGAATGCACAGTTTTCAATAACATTTTGGCACATACTTTAAAGGAGTTGCTATAAAAGATATGGGGAGTTTTCTCTTCAATTCACTACTTTTCGGGAGTTGTCTTGCCATAGTAATGATTCAAAATGAAAGTGTGTGATTGGTTAGAAAAAGTATGTGTGAAATTTTCACTATAAATGTGCTTTTATACCTTAAAGCAAAAAAATATTTTTATTCATTCAATTTAATAATTCGGAATTTTGCTGATATACTGCCTACAATTCTTAAAAACATAGTTTTCATGAACATTTTTCTATTAAAGTGTACTTAAACATACATATAATTATTGTTAATGATAAAATACATCACAATAAGTCAAAATTGGTTCACATATAACGTTTTTTTCTAGAAAATGAATGTAAAACGAGGTGGAAAAATATAAGGGACTACTACAAGAAAAAACGAAACGAAGCAATGGAAGATATGGGCACAGAATCAAAACGACCAGACCACTTCCTTCAAAGAAATACACATTTATCGTTTCTTGAAAATACTGCAATTATTGTGAAAGCAGAGTAAGAAACATGCAGTGGCGGCTGGTGAAATTTGGGAATGGGGGGCACAGGGGAAAAAAATGCGCCGCAGGCGAAAATTTAGCATTTTTCAAGGTCAAACACCTTAAAATAAAAAATTAGAAATTCATGGAGCAAAAATATTTGCTTGAAGAAATAGGTTTCGTTAGGCAAATATCCCCTTTTTTGATGCGATTGACAGAAATATGAAAAAATTATTTAAAATAATATTTAAATCGGTTCAAAAAAAGTATACATATGTCAGAAAAATGGCAGGCGAAACTTCTGTTTTCTGCTAGACAAGAAAAAATAGATAGATAAAAAAAATAAATAATAAAACCCATTTAAGTACTTAACCCAAACCCATAAAAAATCGGTGTTCTTACCTTACAATCTGCAACCACCCGCTCGTCCATCGAAAACTAAACTTAGTAACTTTTAAAATGAAACTCCATTCTTCTTGACTTATCATTTGCAAAATGTTCGATAACTTGTTCGTTAAAATCAGTCATAGTGTTTACTAAATTTTTCTCGATGGAAAGTATTGCTAGAGCACATAACCTTTCTTGTGACATCGTGTTTCTTAAAAATGTCTTTATTCGCTTAAGTATTGAGAAGCAGCGTTCACTTTCGACTGTAGTCATAGGAATTGTGCACAATATAGTTAATAGTTCAACCGATTCCGAAAACGTCGTAAGTAAATTATTTTTATTTAACATTTGTAATAAAGCAACCGCACCACTATGTTGTATGAAATCATCTCTAGAATACATTATATATACAGCTCATTTTTTAATTTTGTAATGTTGATCGTTGGAAATAAGGCACACACTGTTTTAATATGTTCCAGAGGAAAAACTATTCTATAGTTGTTAAATTTCTCCTTTTCAAACAAATTGGCTATAGTTAAAAAATCAGTAAATTGAAATCTCTAACGTACGTTCATTAATATGATGGGGTATTCCCATCTCTAGTACTCTGTACCGTCTGGTCGACGGGGCAGCGCCCATTCAATGACGTAACAGAACGCATTAGAAAAGACGCGCTAGAAAAATAGAAGCTGTGTATTCTTTTCTTGCGCATGCAAATAGAAAAGAAAAAAGAACAGGCACACAGCGGCCGTGCCCAGCCCAGTGGACACACGGATTACTACACAGACGGTGAAGCGTGAAGCGGTCTAGACGCTAGACGGATATGTATGCACCAAATGATTCAATATTCATGATGAAAAATTAATTAAAAAATCCACCAAATTATAATAATTATAAAAGTTTATAAAATATCACAACATTCACAAGTCTTATGTGCCCTTGTGCCCATTATGACCAGCCGCCACTGGAAGCATGTATGTAATTTATGAAACTAAGTAATTGTAAAATATATGTTTCGTTGCAGAACTGAACTTAGTGCTGACTCGGAACCGGAAGAAAGTCGGAATTTTTCTGAACAAACCAACAACAAGCAGACGGTGGTACCCGGTTCTTCAGAAATTACATCGACGGAAACTTCGAAAGAGGTTGAAACCTCTTCCCAGCAGGACCCCGCCATCACCATGTTTTTCCAGAGCATGGCTGCAACCGTGTGTCGATTTACGCCGCAGCTGCAAGCTAAAGCGAAGCTTGAAATAATGCAAATTGTAGCTCAATTAGAGCTACAAAATATTTCGCGACAGAGACATTCAACGTATAGTAACGGGTCCTTTAGTGGGGACTCCCCTGTATATACTGACATTTACCCGTTAAAGTTAGAACCTGATTTTTTAGATAGTGACAATGATATGCTTTGAATAAAAGTTAGTAAATACATTTAAATATACTAGGCTGGTTTCTAATTTATATCCTTATTTGTATAAAGCCCCATATTTTTTATAAATCTATAGTCATACAGAACAAAATGGTGCGTTTGGCTAATATTCTGTCAGAGGATATTGGAACTGTGCAAATATTTGTGTGAAACGAATATTCTGATCATCTGATATATATTTTTTTATATACTTTTTTGCACGATCAAACTTTTTCTGTTCACTTATCATGTTTGTTTCTACGACAGTACGATACGCTTACTGGTTGCCAAGGCTCAAGGATTGTTAACTGTTTACAGGATTGCTCGATCGCTCAATTTTGTCATCCGCCTTTGTGACGTCATCGAAGATCCATGTAATCGAACTGTCAAAATATATTTTATATATTTCAAATATATATATATTTCACATTTGCAAGAGAATTTTCATATTTGAATGATTATTATTTATTAAAGTTTGTAATAACTAATAACAGTATAAATTGTAAGATTTAATAACTAATAAACATATTTCCCAAATTTAACAGGTAAGGATTGTGCACCCAATATATTTATTAACAAATTATCTTCGCTGGAAATCTTAACCCAATTTTTGATATTAACTTTACTATTGATGCCTACGTTTTTTTTTTTGCTACAGTAAGCTTAAAATTTATTTTAATTATTTTAGCCTTATTGGTAAATTATATAGGAATTTCAATTTAATTTTGGCTAGATTAGATTAGATTTATATAGGAGTCGGCCCCCTGGCCTGGTCTACCGCGACCTAGAAGTCTATTGTGGCACTCCCAACCTATTTAGAGCACTCTGTCCAGCCCTGTCCTGTGCATTATATAGTATAGCTGCGAACAGTATACATGTTGCTTATTATAAAGAAGCAGTTAACATTATTAATTATATATAAAACTAATCATCCTTGTATATAAGTATCTTTTAACTATTAAGAAGATTGTAAAGATCAGCACTAACAAATTTACGTAAATATACACTTAAAACTGCAAAATATATCTTGAACATTACAGCATAACCCAACATCACACTTTTTCCGTTCATATTTCTCTACAGAATCTCTGCTTCCGAATATGTTCATAATTAAAAAAGTATGCATATGCTTACCTATTTTAATAATATACTCGGATAGTTTGTATCAAAATGTGCATATAATTTCAATTTGTTGGTAGATACAGAATTAAAGAACATAAAGAAACCAAGGAAAATATTTTGCAAAGGTATTATATAAGAATAATTAACTATTGATTTGTGAATTTTAAATTCAAATTCCGCTTTTGCGCTTGCAGTTTGACTTTGACAGATTGCTTTATGGGATCTTTGATGACGTCACAATTATGGATTACATTGTAGTATAGGGATCGAGCAATCCTGTAAACAGTTAACAATCCTTGGCCAAGGCTGACAAAACTGTAAGTATTCCCTTACCGTTTTAGAACGGTAAGCACATATTTGTCAAAATTGACATTTTTAACATCGCATTGATTTAGAATGGGTTATCTGGAATTCATAGTTTGTATCTTTTGGGATTACACCACCTGTAAAATAACAAAAAGCAGAAAACTAGAAGTATACAAATTAAATATTCAAAGTGTAGTAACAAGGCAAACTTCTAAAGTTTGCCCCAAGAAACCACTGTATAACGTGTGATAAAATAATATTTGATATATTGACTAAATTTTATCAGTGGTTTTTCAGTTTTATACTACACTTTGAATATTTAATTTGTATACTTCTGGTTTTCTGCTTTTTGTTATTTTACAGGTGGTGTAATCCCAAAAGAAACAAACTATGAATCGTCAAAATACACCACAAATAAGTTACAGATATTATCTAGAATTAAGTTTAAAATGTAATTGAATTAAAAGAAAGATGCATTTTTAAATCTATTTATTGATGTTGAAATTAAATGTGCAGTTTGTACAATTACTTACAGAAATTGGAACATGTCTTTCTTAGTAAACACACTGGCTCTTTTTGATCGATAACCAACGTTTTTCCGTTTGAGCTAACCAATTAATGTCGAAAATTTGGAAATGTCAAGCTAGTCATGTACCAAAATTATACTTGTTAACATTGAATACTCTGCCCATATGCTTCCTGGAGCTTCTAATTTTTCGTTTCTTTGGACAAAGTACGCCACCATAACTTTCTCGCTAATATGTTGGTTTTCTGTGTCACACCATTTCTTGAAAATCTTGTATGTATTCTTATATCGCTCCTTTGATTCGTCAGGAATTAATGTGGAACATCCAACAGTCCACGCTTCTTCTAAGTTTGCATCTATGGACGAGTCGCTCATTTTACAAACACTTTGCTCTTTTAAATTCTCGTAAATGTAACAACGCGTCGTAAAATTTGAGAAGTGTCAATTGCTGATAAATAAACCCAGTTCCAGAATTGTCAATATCGTCAATTAAGAAAGCCGTGACTGAACAATAAACATCAATAGATTTCAAAAAACCTGCTTCGCAAATCTATTCAAAAGCGTCATTTTTGACATTACATAGAAAATTAACTACGTATGTATAACTTCGTTTTAATTTATTGCGATCGTGCAAAAAATAGTATAAGCATCACGAACGTTAAGGGTTATACCGTTCTCAGACAAAACATTGTCTTAACGGTAAATTACCCTTACCGTTCTTAATATTTAATATACTATTAATTGCCTGGAGTTCTTTGGAAAATTCATACTTTTAATGGAAAGCAAAGCCATATTAAATGTCCGTTAAAATGCAAATATATGAAAAATATTTGCACAGAACCTATATACACAGATAACACATATATCTGTCTACAAACTTGTATACACCAATAACAATCCCACATGGTGAAATTACTTTTATAAGAGATAGAAGAATCCCCAGATAAGTGGTTGTGTGGAAGGGTTTAGTGACAAAATCACTCAACGGTTGTAGTAAATTGGTTAAAAAGCATTTTGGATTTTTCAAACAGGTAATTAAAGGATAAAATAAGGGTAATTTCAGATATAACCAGAAATAAAAAAATTTCGATTAAATTTAATTTCTTGGTTAAATCTGAAATTAGTGTGAAACGATAGCTTATTATTTTACAGGGTGTCAAAGTTGCAAAATGTCAATATTCTCCTCTAATATTTCAAAAACAGTTGAAGATGGATATAGGACATCCTACATGAAATGTGTTCAGAATTTTACGTAGAATCCAGAAATGATATAATATATAGAGTTCCACTTAAAATAAGCAAGGTGATGTCGACTTCCGGTTATACCGGAAGTGCGAAAAACCTTCCCGGGGGGGGGGGGAGGCGTGAATTATTAATACATTTTACAATGTATTAATTATTATTAATTGTTACAAAAGTTAAAGAATGTAGTTAAAAAATGTGATGAAGTCATTTTAAACTAGTTCCAAACATTATTACAATAAAAAATTACACTACTTGTGTAATTTTTTTGTGTACAACTAGTTTTTATTTTTCTTAGATACAATAATTAAAAAATTACACTAAAAAAGTGTATCAATTAAAATAAGTTTCATATGCTAATACAACTTAAAAGTAATATACATATATAAGTAAAACAAAATAAAATGCCCGTTTTTATAAATCACCTGTTAATATATTTATTACCTGTTAATATATTTATGTCTTCTGGAAAGTCGGATCTTGCCTATATATCCTTCATCTTTACTAATAGTAATGTATATTCTATGTAGATTACCCACCTAGGCTGCTAAACACATTATTTATACAACGCAGATTATTAATTTTAAATTATGAAGCTGAAAATTATACATCATACGTATCACATCACATATAGGTATAACTAAATCTGGCAAAGATTAGTCCTCTATACATAGGAAATAATAAATTGAAGACTTTATTTTCATAATAACAGAAACTGACTTCAACCAATTGTAACTCTTATATTTATAATTATTCGTGATTTTCTACGAAAAAATAGCTATCTGGAAATTTGCAAATCTTATTTGGAAATTTCCACATAGCTATTTGGAAATTTACAGTTAGTATTTAGAAATTTCCATTTCGATTTGTAAAATATAGTTATAAAAAATAACAATCAAAAAGAAAAAGCATTTGAAATAAACAAACAGAAGTATATACCAGAAGTGAACCTGGCATTAGTTGACCAACTACTGACGTAGTGGAAATATAAACGAATACTGAACAAATAAAATGTATAAACTACAATAATGAAATAAATAATTCAGGTCTATATTTTAATATGTCTTGATATTTTTATATATAAAGAAATACAAACATGGTTTATAATAATCTAATGTATAATTTTTTTGATTTGTATTCCATCCACACTTGGCGTTTTTGCTCAACTTGAAAAAAGATTTGTCAAGTCTAGAACATGCAGGAATTCCTTTGTTACTTTTGAAAAATATAAATGTCTCAGTTATAAGCAGAACATATTTATTAAAACTGAATCAACTAATTTGTTACTAGAAATTCTTTATGAATTTTGTTTTCATGGTTTACATAATTAATTTATTTCCTTGATTCAATTTATCCACATCAGGTATACGTGAGTTGACAAGTAACTGAATTTTTAGATACCATTTCAATAACAAATATCCTGTTATGATGCATTATGGGAATTCACGATAACAGGAAGGAATTCAAGAAAATACATGGGTATACAGGGTGAGACTATTGCGACATGTATGTGATAAAACAAGTGGAAAGTGCCACAACTATACGAAGACAACTATACTGTAAATAGTGGCAAATTGTGTTTTTATATCTCTCAAATACTCGTAGTACTGGAAAAAATAAAAATGGAAATTCTAACTTTCAGTATTTTTAAAATATTTAAAAAACAAAGTAATATATTCTTTTCTTTCGAGTAGTACTACGAGTATATCGATGGGTATAAAAATGCGCCAATTTGACCCAGTCTGTACAGGGTGTTTATAAAATACAATTATAGTTGGGAGACATGATTAATTTAGATATTTAGGATTTAGGCTCATTTGCACTAATTCTTTCTTAGTGAACTATTTTCACACTGCTTTTACACCGTTTACTGAATATTCTTCTTTGCGCCAATATCCATTGACTGTGGTCATGACCTGGGATGGTTTGGGGCCGAGAGGGATTATCGCTCTTTACCCTCCCCATCGTTGTAGGCATCAACTGCCTCCTACAACGAACCGGAGTTGACCCCATCCTTCACCAACTCCGATCACAAAAAATGATAAGTGTGGGCGATTCGTGGGGTCTCCTCCTGTCCTGGCTCTACTCTGCAGGCTGGGTAGGATCTTCTGGCGCTTTTCTGTCTTGCCTTCTTTCCTCTGAATATTCTTCTTTTTATGCGGATAAAATTGGTTTCTATATGATCGGTGTTAGTTTATAGTTATATTTTGCTTGCCCATCTTTACAACTTAACGTAATGCAATTAGTGAAAATTTTTTCTGTTTCATGGCCTTGTTTTAATGTTTCACCCCAATTACTGACATTGGCGGTACTTACAGGACAAATTAGGCACCATGCGTCTAACACAAATTCACTTTTAAGTGAATAGGGACGTATTTAAATGGAAATTTATAGTTCTCAATGACCGAAAGAATATGCTGGCACCATTTAGGATCATTCCAAGTACCTAAGTGAGTGCAAATTCGCTCGATCCGGCAGATAAGGCTAACACCTCTTGCTGAACTATGATTTAGTAGATTATGACTGAACTAATTACGCGCTGAATTACTGGTACCTCCGCCACTGTCGACCTGGTACATTTAATGACTAAAGTTTGATATTTGGATGCAAAGAATTAACATAGCAAAGAAGGAGCAAGTCCTATTTTAAGGCACTGTCATTGTTTGAAGTACCCGTAAAAGTTTCGTACGCCCCTGGTACTACGTACCTGTGCAATGTCAACAATCTTTCTTGATAATAACTTCTACAAACTATAACCGTTTGGGCATTTTTGCAAACTTAAAAAGAAACATGTTAAAATGATTTCCAAACTAGCAGGCAACGAATAAGTTGTATTTATGTAAAAAATAGGATGATTTGAACCTTAAAACTGCACGCACTGGAACACTATAATTATTGTTTCTAAACGTTTTACAGATGCAAATTCACAAATTACACATATGAATTACTAAAATAAAAACAATAAATTTTAAGAAAAAACCTAACATAAACAAATTAATGCAACTTCAAACAATGAGCTTCTTTTCTAGGCGCATCGTAAGGGCGCAAAAAATATAAAATGTCTCATCTAGATACTGTGAATGAAATCATGAGAAAATACTATAATTAAAAAATAATATGCCAGACTTAATAACATACTATCTATTGTTATTTTATTGAAAGAATTTACTAAAATCAAATTTAAAATGATTACAAAAATAAGTTGTAGTAGAAGAAAGTATTACAAAATTATAAACTCTTATAAACACTTATACTCTTATACAGGGTTATTCAGAACTTATCTCTAAAACTTTGAGGATATGTGCATTCTTAAATAAGAAATCGATATCACCAAAAAAATTTATAATAAAAGTCTTAGGATTTCCCGTAAACAATATTTAAAGTTATACCATTATAAAGGACTACGTAGATGGGCAACTGTACTTCAACATCTGATATACCTACCATATTCCTAAGAATGTGGTAAAAAAAGTAAACACGTTTTTGTACCTCGAACGCCTGTAAGACCGAGCGAATCGAGTTGGAGTGGGGATAATATCTATTGTCTATGCAGTCATTGCAGTCATCAGTCTATCTGTGTCGCTGTCTCAGTGCGGGTGTTTTATTTATCGTAGGAGTGTTAAACTGTAAAATTTTCAAAATGGCTCATGTGTACAGTAATGCTGAGTTAATGGACATGATTCTTATTTATGGTGAAGTTGGAGTGGACGAGATGGTGGCCCGGGACGACCACAACGTATTTTAGCAGCTGAAGAACAAGTGTTGAATCTGGTCCGTGAAAATCTGCGAATAAGTACAAGTCAGATCGCTAGGAAACTGCCTGGGGCACTGTTAGCAGCTGATTATCAATTACGAGTTAGGTTTTGTGAGTGGTTGTTGCAGCAAAATGCTGAAAATCCCCAATTTACTGCTGATGGACAAAATTTCGAACAGCTTTTGTAACAAGGTATGTGCAATTTTTTTATTTTCATGTTTCTAATACCTAGTAATCAAGTAGCGCAATTCTTCAAAATTAGTGTAACAAAATTTTATTCATTTTAAGGACACGCCACTTTGGACACATCTATCTATCTTTAAGTTTTTTTAAAGTAAAAATGCTGCACATCTTTTTGCGCCGGGTGTCGGTATACTTTCAGAACTTCCGAAGTTTTTTTCGTGCTAGCCAGTTTGCGTTGTCAGTTCCAAGGTCACTCCATTACAGTGGACAAGTGTCCAGCGGCGTGCAATGAAAAATTTTTAATTAGTTTTCAGAAGCCGCCAAAAAATTTTTTTTTGCACTACCACATTTCTACATGTATGTTGAACATCCCCAAATTTTATTATGGATAGGTTCTGAATAACACTGTATAGCTCACTTAAAATTAAGCATACCGTATTTGCTGTCACTGCTTCTGAGTAGGTAAGTATTGTTAGAGATGCCCTGTATGGTGCCTCTGGATTGTTTATACTATCGGCACGTTTGGGACCAACACGGGGAGACGAGCCGACGACTGGAGCAGGCATTTGATGATTATTCATTATTAAGCTTAACATAGAGACGCACGTCTTTACAATATACAATGTATTAGTCTTGAATATACCAAATTTATGTTAACTGAAGTTTTTGCTTTAATTTATGTAAATATTTCTTACATCAGAAGTAGGGATGGGATTTGTGTGCCTTGTAATTTTGTGTAATAATTGTGTAACACAAGAGTGAAAAAAATGGAGCATCACCGGAAATTGGTGTGAAGTGTGTCCAGGGAACGTGGGGCTGCAGCCGGGGAAAGGCCACGGTTTTGGTGTACCCTAGACAAGACTCCAGGAGTTCGGATGACCGTGGCGAGCCAGACGATGGACTACGTCGTGAGGGCTGTTTCACGAAGGGACCATGCACCGTACTAGGGCAGGCAGCGTACCCGCTCTGGGGATGACAGCCGAGGCCGAGGAGTTCGGATGACCGTGGCGAGCCAGACGATGGACCACGTCGTGAGGGCTGTTTCACGAAGGGACCATGTATCATACTGGGTCAGGCAGCGTACCCGCTCTGGGGATGACAGCCGAGGCCGGTCTAGATGGTCTAGAACGAGGAATGAAACTCCTTCTAGGAACATCGGGTGACTACATACAGGCAGAGAGTATCTCGAAAATCGGCAGGATGACTTTGGAAATTTGTCATTTGGGGTATTACAGATGCTTCAAGGAGGTGAAATATATGGAAGGAAGTTGAAGACTGTCTGTAGCGTCATAGTCTCGAAAGATGTTTGACGTATTATTTCATATGGTAAAGTAGTCAACTTGGCACAGTTGGAAAGTCAGATAAGTACAATTTTCAGAGATAAGTTTGTTCTAATTTGTTTGAGTAAATGTTTATTTCAGTAAACGTGTAGAAGAACAAATAAGTAATCGTAATAGGTAAATGAGAGTTTGTTGAATGAAACTGCACACAGTACTTTCGCTTAGGGCATAAACAAATTATTTAAGTTTCTAACGCATTAAGGTTTAACGCAGGATATTTATTGTGCGAAATTAAATTTGCATATAGGATATTATTAAAAGCGAATTTTATATGCTGAATATGCTACTACTGATTAAACACTTAATTGGAAAATAACTATTAGGTGATTTGAGGATTTGAAGAGTCTAAAAGGTTCTGGTAAAGAACGGGATATGATGATTGCAATAGTTTGCTGTTATCAAAGTTCAAAAGAACAACTTCTGTAGAGTGCTAATCAGACTATATCCTTATGCGCCTTAAGGTTTCCGTAATGTTGATTTTAGATTGATATTTTAGCCTTACATATTTTTCCAGAATTTAATTCGTAAAAAAAAAACTAATGATAATGTTTGTTTCGGTTGTACTTGGGAACAGTAACTATTATTGAAGAGGTGTTCAACTTGATCACATTTTAGTTTGCTAGTTGAAAATTGTATATCAATTACCTCACGTTGTATTCTAACATTATTGCCAAACATATCAGCTATGTAGACAATCGACTAAACGGATTCGACCAACAGTATATTGGTTTTGCCCCAAGCGTCTCCTAAATATCAAGTTGCCCAGAATACATTGGGTACTCTTTGAATAAAATACTTATCGATGTAATTAAAAAAATACAAATGTATGGGTGTAGTTTTCACTTTTTCAATTTAATAAATAGCGGTACTATAGGATGTGATAAATTCTGTTTTGAGAATTACAAAGTTAAATACTCAGTTAAAAGTTATATTTGCCTACTCCAGAAAAATAACTATTTGATAGTACAATGGAAAGGCTAAGTGATGGCATAATTGTTTGTTTCCCTGCGGATTGTCGCTGCTACAAAACTAGATGTTTTGAATTAGTTAAAAGTTATCAAGGTGTATAGGTTCTTTTATAGAAGTATCCAAAGCATTGGAGTATGTAAAATAAGAAGATGTAATGACTCAGTCACAGATTCCATATACAGGGGTGACAGGAGTAGAACATGTAACTTTGGATCCAATTTCAGATTTTAGATTTTAGAAAAGATATAGGAAAGGTTAAGGACACTGTTGCGTAGAGTGTGGTGACTCTGTCTCGAGAGTGGGGTGAAAATCCACGGTACTCTGGAGAGACGAGTTGAAAACCCAGATTGCTCAAATTTAATCAGCAGTATGGTGAAATGGACTTGCGATGAGGTTTTAGTCCGGGTTCAGCTTGTTCTTTCGCGCGGATACATTCCATATTATGTAATTTTAATGGTCATATAAAAACAAAAATGTCTAGATATTTAATAAGGTAATGTTAGGAAAAATTAACAGTACTAAGGTAAAAATTGGTAAAAATAATATGAAGTACGCGCCTATAAGAGAAGAGTAAATAAATAAACATATAGGTAAGGTACATCCAACCAAGGGCAAATTATTTTTTTTTTATATGTAATTAAAAAGGTAAATCATAAAATTGAACTACATTCGAAAATTGAAGGTACAATCGATTGAGTACTATTATATTTATTTAGGTTTTAAAAGGAGACAATAACATTAATAAACACACTTAGAACGAAATATGTATTTGTTGTGTTATAAAGTTTGTCTTGTATGTGTGACATTAAAGACACAGTGTACAAGAGTAATAAAATTATGACTTCTATAATTATTATCAGTTAGCGGTGAACAACAGAACCAAAAACCGTTCTCGACGCTAGTTGGCATATATTATTTGATCTGTTATTTTTGATGATAATAACAGTGGTTGTCATTGTTCCATAAATGACGGTTGTCAAATATCAGGAAGATCCATCTCTAAATGTTTAAATAAATTGGGTCACGTAATAAATACAAGTTCAGCGCACCAGCATTATCACGTTCCAAAAACAAACATAATTCTAAGGCGTATACAATCGTCAGGAACATAATGGAGGTATTAGGTTCACTATAAAATTAAATTATTGTAACGACAACATAAGAGTATTTAATGTGAATGCTTCGATGCGTAATTGATACCGACACAAGTTTATGTTGAAGTTTCTTGCGTGATGTTTGAAAGTAAACATTAAAAATCTTTCCTGCGCGTTTTTAAGAACATAAACTAAATTAGGAGCTAAAATACGTGTAACCATAAGTCAAAGTATTATTAAGGACAGCTGTGAATTCAGCAATAGAAGGAATGAATAATGCTTGTTCAACACCACGTTATGTTATAAGATCAAATGATAAACACTGTCGCTATTGATTATGAGGCAAAAGACGTGTTAAATTTTTGATCAAATAAATTTAAGTGAGATCATCAAAGCTCCACAGCATTTAGAGTTTAAATTATTAGTAAACATTAATAGATTTCTACTTCAATTACTGACCTAGGCAAAACAAACGTATTGAGATAGGTACCGATATAAATTAGGAGGCAGATAAAATAGTAGTTTTGTATTAAAGGTGACATGTACGAATATTGGTTTGCAATTACAAATTTTATAATAAATAAAAGTATAATCACTGCTGAGGTTTGTAAGATTGATGTTATGTGATTGGCGATTGTACTGGTGCATAATTAAGTTGTGGTACCCACAACAGATTAAAATTGGTAGTAAAAGTGGACGCCTTAGTAAGGAATCACTAAACTAAGGAATTGAATACTCTAACCGTTTGTTTTTTAGTGTTGTTAACCTGAAGTCAGACAAATGTCAGTTATATTGCTGTAGTAAACATATGGGCTAGTCCTGGAATACCTTCGAAAGTACAAAAGTTTTAGAAAGTGACTGGAATGACGTTAGTCCATGAAGGGGAGGATAGTCCAGGAATACAGTATACTTTCAAGCCGTGGTATCCTGAGAGTAGAGCACATGGAATTATGTGATGTGCGAGGCGATGTGACTCATGGCGAGATATAAACAAAATATATGTGTACGGATAGGGTAAGGAAACAGAATATTGCAGGATGTACACGCCTGGTACTTTGTTCTGGCAGAACACTGGAGGATGTATCATGCCTGGTACTGTGTTCTGGAACAGAGCATGTCGATTTGCTCTGGAACAGGAGGACTATGGAATTTTTTTAGTCCTACCTGGAAGCGCTAAGAGCTCCATAAGTTTAATTTTTTTATTTGTTATAAGTACCCTTGGTTCTTAGTTTTAGTATTTGCTAATTTGTGCGCCCCTTGTGTATGCATACACGCATTTCCCTTTTATTATTTACAGCACGAGTCAGCTGGTTTAGGAGATGCAGAACTGCCTAGATCTTCTAAGTTATTTTTAAACTTTACTGTTATTACCTAATAACTGATCATGTGTCGTTCGGAGTACTTGGTTATTTCTTTTGGTTTAGGTACAATAGTTGATGTTGGGTTCCAATGGTACTAGAGTGGGGTCACTCTAGATGTCAGGAAAGGCCGTGTTAGAGATGCCCTGTATGGTGCCTCTGGATTGTTTATACTATCGGCACGTTTGGGACCAACACGGGGAGACGAGCCGACGACTGGAGCAGGCATTTGATGATTATTCATTATTAAGCTTAACATAGAGACGCACGTCTTTACAATATACAATGTATTAGTCTTGAATATACCAAATTTATGTTAACTGAAGTTTTTGCTTTAATTTATGTAAATATTTCTTACAGTATATTATTATCATGGATGTTATATCACCACTCATTTACGTGATTTCTGGGTAAATCGAATAAGTAATTTGTTTCGAAGTGTGTTTGGCGTGTTAGATTTCGTAGGCAGTGTCACAGAAACCAGCGAAAAACAATTTCGATGTAGTATAAGTGTAAAAATCTCAGAATACGCCCACTTATTTATGTGTATCTAAGTATAATAAAAATATAAGACCTTGTATACCCATAAATACAGATATGCTAGTTGGTCAACTGTTTTAACGCCCTCTTATAAGCTTTCTTGGATTCTGGTTAAACTCAATATTATTACTGTTTCATATTTAGTATAAATTTGTGGGAGGCTTCCTTACGTTTCGATTAGTGTATCGGTAACTTGTTATCGTCTATATACTAAGAAAATATAAAATTTGTTGTTAAGTAAGTAGCAACATTAGAAACAATAATATTATCGCAGGTAGGAACATAGCCTTTTATAATATAGGCATAGGTATGCTGTAGGCAGGCGAAATTTAATAGAGTTCTTTAAAGAATGATTCTAGAAGATGTAAAAATAACCCCTACAATAAATGTTTCAGTTCAAAAATCACAGTTCGTTAAATTATCAAGAATGGGTGATGGCAAACACCACAGCCGAATGATTTTGAAAATTGAATAGGTGTACTTGGCACGAAAACGTAGAGCGGACATGAAGCACATGTTATTTAACTGTAATTTAGAAAAACTCCCAGTTTAAACTGTAAATTTTGTAAAATTTTCAATTTAAACTGTAAATTTTGTCAAATTCCCAGTTCAAACTGTAAATATTTATCAAACTCCCCGTTTAAACTGTAATTATTGTCAAATTCCCAGTTTAAACTGTAAAATTTGTTAGATTCCTAGTTTAAATTGTAAATTTAGTAAAACCCCCAGTTTGAACTGTATTTTTTTTAAATTCTCAGTGTAAAGTATAAATTTTTCTAAATCTCAGTTTAAACCATAAGTTTTGTTAAATTTCTACTTTAAACTGGAAATCTAAATAAAATTACAGTTGAAACTGGAAATTTAATAAAGTTTCCAGTTTCAACTAGGAATTTAACAAAATTTACATTTTGAACTGGGAATTTAACAAAGTTAACAGATTAAACGGGGAATTTAATAAAATTAACAAATTAAACTGTGTTGTAGTAAATTTGTAGTTTAAACTGGGAATTTAACAAAGTTTACAGTTCAAACTGGAAATCTAGCAAAATTTACATTTGGAACTGGGAATTTAAAAAAGTTTATAGTTTAAACGGGGAATTTAACAAAATTAACACTATAAACTGGGAATTTAAGTAAATTTACAGTTTAAACTGGAAATTTAACAAAATTTACACTTTGAACTGGGAATTTAACAAAGTTTACAGGTTAAGGGGAGAATTTAACAAAATTAACACTATAAACTGTATATTTAAGTCAATTTACAGTCCAAACTGAAAAGTTAACAAAATCATCACTTTGAACTGGGATTTAACAATGTTTACAGTTTAAACTGGGAATTTAAGAAAATTTGCACTTTAAACTGGGAAATATACAAATATATGTCCGTTCTGCGCTTTCGTAGAATGTTAACAACGTTAAATATATTTTTCCAATTCCAATCTTGCAAAACACGGCCTAAAAAAGTTTCCAGAAACACGATAAAATAAAGCTGCATACAAGGCTAGGGCTGCATCAAAACACCGCTTGACAAAAAACGATCCTGCAAAAAAGCCTCGCGTATTGCTCTTCTCGCCGCGTTACCTTCGACATCGACTATCAAGTAGGCCGCTGCAGATCCGAGCTCTGCAACCACTTCTGGCGATCAGTCTTCTTTCAAGCTTCACCTGTGAAGTACCACCGTACCTGTTTAGTGGAACTCGCGCGTGCTTTCGCGTCCTATGCGTCTATTTGTTGACGAATTTCAGTGCTGACAGTGTTTTCCGCCGCAGACGAGCCGGTAAGTGACCAGTTACTGTAGGTGTTAAATGTCAATTTTGAAGTGACGGTGCGAGGTATTCCCGTAAATAATGGTTCTATCAAGGATATCTGTAATGATTTAATAATAACCACTGCAAGTAATGATGCGTTGCACAAGGAAAGGTCTCCTCTTGATATTTACGGCTTTTTTCGCTACGAAATAATGTGTGTTCAGATATTTACATAATGGAATTTGAGTCATTGCACGAAAATAGAGAAAACCTCATTGAGACCCATTATAAAACTACTTCATAGTCAAGATAACGTTTTTTCTCTGACCGAAAAATGGTCATTTCCTTATGTTAGTTGACTTCAGTTTATAAGCTTCGAGGATTAGTTTATATTTTTTTAAATATTGGCAAATTTGCAGGCAACTGTTCTCGCCCGTATAAAAAACGTTCTCTCATTGAGATTTTTGAAAGTAAACCTACCTGTGACATTGGTTCTCCTTGTTTGGAGAGTGGTGATGTAATTGAATAAAAGTATCTGAGAAATAGTGCATGAAATAAATAGGCTGAGTTTGTTTTTATAGCCGAGCGACGCAGAAAAATATAAGATCTGATGTCTATTATTGATTGTTGGCTGTTGCCATTAAGAAAAACAGTAATTAGTGTGGTTTTAGAAACATCTGCATTTGCTAATTGAGATAAGTACCGAATTTGCATATTATGCAACGCATTCTTGATCGCAGGATATGATTCCGATTGGCGGTGTACCTAATATCCGTAAGGCAGTGAGAAATACATTTTATGAAGGACTGTTTGGCAATTTTTAATACTAAAAGAAAAATACGAGGCTCGTATCTAATTTATTTTTATAGCATTAGTTAAATACTTTCCAAAGTAGCTTTTGACGATATAAATATTATAAATGTGTAATTTTTTATAGATGTATTGCCACTGCTTTGTTTATTCTTACCGAAAAAATATACAGTAACGATACCTATTGCAATTGATGACATTATGAATATAATTAAGTTACATATTTACCTTTACCTAGATTCCGACCATTGCAAGTTAAAAATCAACCTCAAAATTCTCTTTTCAGCAAGAAAAATTCTATAAACTGGGAATTTAACAAAGTTTTCAGGTCAAACTAGAAATTTAACAAAATTTACACTTTGAACTGGGAACTTAACAAAGTTTACAGTTTAAACGGGGAATTTAACAAAATTAACACTACTTATAAACTGGGAATTTAACCAAGTTTACAGTTGAAACTGGAAATTTAACAAAATTTCAAGATTAATACATATTTAGATATCGTACTTATAAAGTTTTACTTTAACTAAAGATATAAGTATAAGAATTATATAATTTAATTAAATAATCGACTAAAGGTAACTGTACCTACCTATTCTGATTTGAACGTACTAGGTAAACAGCCAAATAATTTTAAGAATTCTTGACTGTTTACTTCTTTGGACACAAACTCAAATGTGGACACAAACTCAAAGAAATCTATTTATTTATTTCATGATGTATTTTTGCTGTTTGTGTCTTTTTTGTTTGTGAAGCTGATTTCCATTGCTTTAAGCCACATTTGTGTTCAATCAATGTATCTTTGTTTACATTACATTTCCAGCATTTTCAAATACAGTCTATTGGTAAAGTGGATACTAGAAGCGGATGGTTGTTTATGAAACATTATGAAAAGAAATAGAAAGAAATATATAGAAAACACTTTAAAGTGTTAGTGACTCAGTAAATGTCTATTACTGAGTAATAGACATTTACTCTATTGAAAAAGGCCTAATAAACCGAAATACTAGTATATAGAGTGTTTTCTATATATTTCTTGAAACATCTAAATGAGATCTATGTTTTTTCAAAACAATTACAGTCTATTGGTTTAAATAAACTTTATCTGGAAGTGTATTGGATCTTGAAATTAGGATAGGAAAAAATTGAAAATAATCCGTTTATACCAAAATTAAATATTACGATGATTTTACTCTATGATATTGTTTATTGGATTATTATAGAAATTTATAAAACGTATTCTAACCATTTTTTGATAGTTCACGAATCACATTGATAGTAGATATATTACCTACTTGATTTGGCTTATAAGCCATGCTATTTTTAAAACTCATAAGTTAAAATGTTGCAGTTAAGTAGATTCTAGTTTTAAGGTAACAGAAGGTGAACCTTGAATTAATTTACTGTCATAATTTATAATATTAAATATGCTACCAACTTTACTAACCATCAGTCAATTGTTATGAAGATTGAATAGGTCAAAAGTATCCTTGGGAAACTAGGACTTTATTTATTATTTACGTTATTTATATTGGGCGTCTGTAACTTTTTTATTGTAAGAGTAACTTATGGGAGTGTTTATATGACAATGATATGATAGATTATAGTTTTTTTTATACTTTTAAAGTATCAAGTCAAAAGGCTGTGAAGTGTTTCCACGCATTAAAAAAGAGGTTTAAAAAGTAAGAAATGCGAAAACTTGTTTACCTTTAATTAATTTTCTTTTGAAAAATACGAAACATTAATAAAAAAACTCTGGGAAATAAGTATAGAATTTTTGAAAGAAATCCAAGAAAACAGAAACTATTCAAGGTATTTCTTATAGCTATTCACTTGACTAGGTACAGAAACTATAGCTATATCAGAAGTTCAGTGTCAAAGCCCTAAAAAACCATTGTGTGAAATGTAATGGTAATAAATATAATAATTATTATTTTATATAGGTACCCTGAAATAAATTTTGTACCTTGACCCATTTCCGAAAAATCTACATCCTCTTAACCTAAACTTCAAATTACCAGCCCCAGCGATTTCTTTGCGCCCAATGCACCTACGGCAAAGGAAAAGGTGTCTGAATTTGTTACTTTAAAAGATTTATCTTAGATTTAAATTATTTTTAATCGCAAAATAGCTATAGGAAAAACGGGTGCTGAAAAAAGTACTATGAAAGCAACAAATTCTGACATATTTTCCATCGCCGTACATCAACTAGGCGCAGAGATATCGCGAAGACTGCTAACTTGAAGTTGCAGTTTAGCAAACTGTAGCTTTTTCGGAAATGGGTTAAGATACAAAATTAATTTCAGTGTAACCAAATAGACACAAGAAATTAACGAAATCTCCAATAGTTTTTTTTTGCAGTCGGGTAAAAATGGCTTGCTAACTTGATATACGTTTTCCAGGCCTGGAAAATAACTGAATTGCAGTTTTGAAAAGAAATTTTGACCAAAATTTTTGGATGAAATTGAGTCAGATAGAAAAGTTAGTGTTTAGCAGACGAATATTACTGAAAGAAAGTAGTTCATATTAATAATTCTTTGTGTATTTTCATTCAACTAACTAAGTAACTAGTCTCGGAAACGTTTTCTTCAACGAAAGCGCGGGCTTTTAGACCGCTTACACCTAGATCCGGCCCTGGATAATTTCTTTGTAGGTGTTTTCAAGAAATTGTTTTTTGGGGAACACGAGACGATATTTTTAAATTGGGTGTAAAGAAACATTTCACTGTAAAGAACTGATTGTTGCTATTGAATGTATTAAGTATGAGATCACATCCACATGAAAAACAAAACTACTTACATTGTGACTTATTGTTGGCGGATTGTATTAAAAAATAATCGTGTCAAGGTTTTGTCACTGGCACGCTATTCTCTCATATGACAATAAAAGAGTCTTGTGTAGCGTTTATAATGCAATTTAAATGTGGGAGTGAATGTTGCGAAGGATAAGCCGGTCATTTTTAAATGGATGCAGAAGCCAAGTCAATTACAAATAATTATATGTTGTGCTTCAATAGAAATGTCAGGAAAGATAAACACATTTTTCAAGTAGTTGCCAAGCATCCTGAATTTTTAGGAAACTTATCTAGTAATCCGCGAAAATCTGGAAGGAAGAGATTTTGTATTTATAATAACAATAACAATCTCGTTGTATAGCCGCAAAGAAAAATTCTTTCATTTTTTAGAATGGAATATCACAAAAAAAGAAGAAAATCAAAAAATCTTAGAAAATATTATGAAGTGTTTAGTAAACGAAAATGTATTCTTTTCTTTGATATGGATTACAAATAAAAACTATAGTAAAATAAATGACTGAGGTTTCTTGCTTGCTTATATACAGGGTGTTCCAATAGTGCACCAAATTCCAATATCGGCCCTATTTTCATGGAAGGGATGCAATGTGAAAAAGCGCACATTTTACAAATATTTTGAAATATGCAGGGTGGCCCACCTTCAAGCTCAATTTTTTAACGGATTACTGAATATATTTTTGGACATTTGAATTTAGTCTAGTATTAAAATAAAATTCTCTATTCGACGGTACTTGATTTTTTATTTTGGATGTGGACTAATAAAAAAAATATAAGTGCTATAATATTTAAACTGTGGCTAAACGAAACTACCATCAAATATCGATTATTTTCTTAATTTTTTCAAATGCAGCAGCCAGTATGTTAGTAATTTATATGTTAGTTCCCTAGATTTTTTCAAACAATAAACAATATTGTTTATTGTTTATTGTTTGAAAAAATGTAGGGAACTAACATATAAATTACTAACATACTGGCTGCTGCATTTGAAATGTTAAGAAAATAATCGATATTTGATAAATTTAATAAACAATTTTTAATAAACAATATTGTTTATTGTTTATTGTGGTAAAGGGGAAATGGGTATACCTAACTTAAAATCGATATTTTCCGAAATATTTGTTTATTTTTTTTCGGTAAAAACTGCCAAATAGTTTAATTTTCTGTTTTCAACTGATCCAATGACTTTAATTATTACCTAAAATGTCCATTTTTCAAAAGGGGACATGGTGGACATGGTGTATATTTAAAACTTTCTTCATTGTTTCATTATATTAAGTATAGACTTCCTTCTAAAAGTTTAGCTTCAATAGTTTACAATAAGTATCAGGAAATCTTTTAATATTATACAAAAATTGATTCAATAAGCATAAACATAAAATGCTATGAGAATTTTTATCAAATAAATAGTATACTGTCCATAACTGAAAGTGACCTGACACGTCTGTACATCCCTGTATTTGACTTTCAAACGATTTCCTGGCATTTTACTTAAAATGACTACGCTTTTATTTTAAAAAACTTCTTTATTCAACGTTTCATGTATTTTTATTAATTTCTAGGAGTTTTTTTTTAATATGCTTTAATGGACTATTGAGAAATAGTCCAGTTCTGCCAAATCTGGGTTTCGAGCAGGTCAATCATGATATCCTCCCCTTACTATCCTACGATTTGGAAAATTGAAATATACTAAATTACATTTTATATCTAATTTAGTAGTTTATCAGTGTATATACAGTTTACACTACTTAAACGTTGACGAAATATTTTTTAGGTATAGATGACTTGGTATACCTGTTATTTGTTCAACTCTTGTGTTTGAATTTTTTGATATAATTTCTGTTATGTCGCATCGACAAAAATAGGATAATTAAAGATACCGGAACTAACTGAAATATTATACTAAATGTATAATGAGTGATGTCCGAAAAAAAAATGCAGTATAGTTTTTAAAGTAAAGAAATATTTTTCCACTTCTAACCTATTAGATATGTTTTAATAAGTGCCGTTATGTTTTACATTTTTAATGCCTTAACATAAGAAAGGAATACCAGCTGTATGTGTATGAAAGTTGAAAATATTTGCCCAATTATAGAGACGGTAATCCCCGATGCGACCGCTTTTATCATCAACCATATACAGTTAGATAAATTAATAAGGCACTCGCCGTGGAATATTTATTGGAAATGTTATTTCATAAGGAAATACATGGTTCCGATTCGTGAAGGTTTCTTCGCCGGATTGCCAAGGGATCAGTGGGACAATAGGTGAATTGCAAGAGGTTAACGATATTGTTGTGTTATCCAGGAAAATTGAATTAATTGGTTATGCTTATAGTACAAACGTGGAAAGTTTCGTGTATATCTTGATGAGTCTATTATTCCGTATTTATGCAGATAAAAAATATGCAGATATCAACTAAATGAAGATGTTCGTATATACCGGGTGTTCCACATAAAAGTCCTCAGCCTCGTATCTCGGTAACAGAAAAATATATTTTGATTTTGAAAAAAAAACAGATGTAAGAGCTCATCAATGGCTTCGTCACGGAGTTCAACTTGATTTTTTTCAGAGCAAATTGGAGAAGGCGCTGAAGTCGAAAGAAATTTTTCGTTGGCAGGAACTTTGTAACAAGGTTTATCTGATACTTTGTTCAATTCTAAACAATTTTTGTTAAATGACCATATTTCAAAAACTTAATAGTTTCAGAGATATCGGGCTCTTCATTTGGTGAGTCCCAAACTCAAGAGCATTTTAGAGTTTCTAATTATTACCTTATACAATGAAACAATAATTATACAAGTCAATTTAATAGCTCTTTTTAAGAAATAGTGAAATAATATGTATTAAATTTTGCTTCCTTCTAATCAAAGCCTACTGCTATGAAGTTTTGTTATACATTCAGGATTTATTTTAGGACAAACGTACCCACTCATAAATAATATAAAACATCAGTTAGTAAATTGAAGATGCTTGAAGCTTTAAAGGATACGACTAACTGCGCGAGTTGTAATTAGACAACGGTATTGAGATATTGGTCAAGGTGGTGTGAAGAATTATATTTTCCAAATATGGTATGCATAACCTAATGACAGATTTTGTAAAAAGTATAGGTCATAGACTTCAGAAGTCGCTCCAGGCTTTATAACGGATTAAAAAAAGGATGATTTTTATTCAACTAAAGCACTTCATAGCACTCTAATTACATATAGAAGATTGTAAAATGGTATTGCACTCGATATTACATTTATAAATTATTTATTTATACAGTGTTATTCAGAACTTATCCATACTAAAATTTGGGGATGTTCAACATACATGTATAAATGTGATAGTGCAAAAAAAATTTTTTGGCGGCTTCTGAAAACTATTTAAAAATTTTTCATTGCACGCCGCTGGATATTGGTCCACTGTAATGGAGTAACTTTGGGATTGACAATGCAAACTGGCTAGCACGAAAAAAATTGCGGAAGACTCTCAGAATTTCGGAAGTTCTGAGAGTATACCGACACCCGGCGTAAAAAAGATTTGCAGCGTTTTTACTTTAAAATAAACTTAAAGATAGATAGATGTGACCAAAGTGACGTGTCTTTAAAATGAATAAAATTTTGTTACACTAATTTTGAAGAATTGCGCTACTGGATTACTAGATATTAGAAACATGAAATTTATAAAAAATTTGCACATACCTTGTTACAAAAGCTGTTCGAAATAATATTCCTGGACTTGTACACATTTTCGGCACGCCTTATCCAATTTTGCCGCACTAAAGCGAATGTTCCTCCAGGTTGCTGATCTTGTAAACGCAAATTATTAAGTAAATTGGGGATTTTCAGCATTTTGCTGCAACAACCACTCACAAAACCTAACTCGTAATTGATAATCCACTGGTAACAGTCCATTAACTCAGCATTACTGTACACATGAGCCATTTTGAAAATTTTACAGTTTAACACTCTTACGATAAATAAAACACCGGCACACAGAGAGTACACACATAGACTCATGACTGAATAGACAATAGAGATATCCCTACTCCAACTCTATTCGCCCAGGCGTCCTAGGTACAAAAACGTGTTTACTTTTTTTACCACATTCTTAGGAATGTGGTATATCAGATTGTCCATTACCGTTGTCCATCACCGTTGAAGTACAGTTGCCCATCTACGTAGTCCTTTATAATGGTATAACTTTAAACATTGTTTACGGCAATCCTAAGACTTTTATTATACATTTTTTTGGCGATATCGATTTCTTATTTAAGGATGCACATATCCTCATAGTTTTAGAGATAAGTTCCGAATAACCCTGTATACAGTGTAACATAGATTCATGGTATACAGGGTGTCCCAGTGTGAGCGTACAAAAATTTACCAGGGGGTAGACCAGACCAAAATAAGAATAAAATTCTTATAAAAAAATCTCTCTGAAGGATGTCTAATGAGTTACAGGGTGTTATCTTGGAAAAATAACTAACGCAATAACTTAAAAACCATTACGTAATTTTTGGGTGACGTGTACATCTATTAAAGGTCATTAAAACTACATGGTGTTTGTTTAACTTTGACACCTGGGGTGGCCTAGGCCTACTGTTCCTTATGACTTCCTTTGCATATATTTTTCTGCATAAAGGAATGTAGTCGGTAGTTTATACTTAATTTACTCGAAAATGGTTGATTTTAGAGCTGTGTAACAAGAGCACCTTTTTTGTTCAGAATTTGTAGTCGATAAAGGAGTCAATTTACGAAAAAGTAGGATACGCAAGAGTTATGAAGACAAGATCATAAGGAAGAGTAGGCCTAGGCCACCACAGGTGTTAGAGTTAAACAAACACCATGTAGTTTTAATGACCTTTAATAGATATCTCCCAAAACATGTTTTGATATAGGGGTAACTCGTAGCTTTCGATCTTCTTCTGGATCTCAACAGTAGGACGAAGTAGTCCTAGAGCTAATTTGATTGTTAATAGTAGCAGGTACATGTTGAAAGACTTTTGGAAGTAAAACTGCCGTTTACTATATAAAAATTATACACGAAAGTTGGCTAAATATGTGTATATTTTAGGCAACTTTCATGTATAATTTTTATAGGTATAATGAAATGGCAGTTTTTGCTATTTGCTAGAGCTGTGGTTTTATATTCAAAGCATATTTCCGCCACTCTAAGCGCACAGCCATAGAGCGACACTAATTCTGGTTTGTATTAGCACATACATGTCAGATATTATTATTTTCATAACTAATGATGTTTATAAAGTCATATAAATTCACTTTCGTGTCAATATATCGAATCGAGAACTAGGCTACCGACTCAATTAATAGTTATGTAAATTTTATCTTAAAACGCTTGATAGGAAAATCGCTAGCAATAATTTTATTGCCATAACAGGCGATTTTGTAAAATATATTGATTTATATAATAATTATTGTTATTAAAGTGGCTTGCAAAATAAGACTAATTGGCTTATTTCTTGCCGTGGTTCAGTGCAAATGCTGAGTCGAACATTTACTTTAAATTATTACTTAATTAAGAATGCAACATTTATAACTTTCTTCTACGATATGTGATAATATTTTTTATATACAGGGTTGCTCATTAGTGCGGAAAAGCTCAATATCAATAGTTTACGAAACTGTCTAAATGCCTAATTTTTACCCTAATAATCTGAAACATCTAGAAAAATCTTAAAAGAAATGTCAACAACAAGAAAATATCGAAATTAGGTATAGGACATAGTTCACGGAAATTGTAGGGAATTAACGTAATAATTGAAAAATTAAATAATATATTAAGTGTTCCGTTTAAAAAAATTGAAAAAATGCTTTTTGAAATTTACTAAATTGGTATTTATGCAAAGAAGACCGACCCTGTGTAATATAATCATTATTCGGAGGTTGCAATATTTAAGTAGGTCCTTTGGGTACGTAACAACAAAATATTTATTCTTAATTGACCGTAATTTTCAGATAGCGGATAGCGGTATTATACCGGGTGTTCCACATAAAAATCCTCAGGCTCGTATCTCGGCAACGGAAAGATATATTTTGATTTTGAAAAAAAACAGATGATAGAGCTCATCTATGGCTGCATCACGGAGTTCAACTTGATTTTTTTCAGATTAAATTGGAGATGGTCGAAAGAAATTTTTCGTTGGCAGGAACTTGGCAACAAGGTTTATCCGATACTTTGTTCAATTCTAAACAATTTTTGATAAATGACTAGTTTTCAAAAAATTAATAGTTTCAGAGATATTTCATTTGGCGAGGCCCAAACTCAAGCGTATTTTAAAGTTTCGAATTATTACCGTATACAATGAAACAACAATTATCCAAGTCAATTTAATAGCTCTTTAAGAAATAGTGAAATAATATGTATTTCTGTAAAATATGCCAAAAGTTTTTTAAATACCTAATTCATTTTGTATAATAAGTAATTCATAATTATTTGTACGTTTGTCCTAAAATAAATCCTGAATGTATAACGAAACTTCATCACAGTAGGTTTTGATTAGAAGGAAACAAAATTAAATACATATTATTTCACTATTGTAAGTACTAAGTTGGGACGCTCAATAATTTTCGAGAAAATTGAGATTGTTTGTTTTGGCGGCTATCTATTTTTCACCCCTTAGGATCCATTTCAAGTCAATGATTTTTATACTGAGTAGTCTATATGAGATGCTTATTACGTGTACCAAAGGAGAATTTGGGACGCTTAATACTTTTCGAGAAAATTGAGATTGTATGTATTGGGTGCTATCTGCTTTTCACCCCCATGGTCCCATTTCAAGTAATTCATTTTTATACCGAGAAGTCTATGTGAGATGAGGATTACGTGTACCAAAGGAGAAGTTGGATAATTATTGTTTCATTGTATAAGTTAATAATTCGAGACTCTAAAATATGCTTGAGTTTGGGCCTCACCAAATGAAGAGCCCTATATCTCTGAAACTATTAAGTTTTTGAAAAATGGTCATTTAACAAAAATTGTTTAGAATTGAACAAAGTATCGGATAAACCTTGATGCAATGTCCCTGCCAACGAAAAATTTCTTTCGACTTCAGCGCCATCTCCAATTTGCTCTGAAAAAAAAATCAAGTTGAACTCCGTGACGAAGCCATAGATGAGCTCTATCAACTGTTTTTTTGAAAATCAAAATATATCTTTCCGTTGCCGAGATACGAGGCTGAGGACTTTTATGTGGAACACCCGTATATACAGGGTGGGTCAACGAAAAGTTTCATCCTCGATTATCTGTCAAAGGATTGGTTTCCATGGAAGATCCACACACAGGTCGATTATTATTTGAGGAGTACATATTTTTAGTATTAACATTTTTCAGGGTGTCCCAAAAAGTTTCTTATAATATATTTTTAATATTACGTATTGGCTTATTTAACTGTTTATATATTTTTTTATATTGGAATTAGGCGAAAAAGTTAACTAAGAGATAAATTATTAAATTATTAAAAATTAAATGTAAAAGGTATGTGACCAAAAATAATTATTTCTAATGTAATGTAGATGCTTGTTTAATATTTCATTATTTAAACGATATAGTAGATAACACTATTAAAAAAATGTATTAAAGATGATAAAGTTGAGGAAGCTATACTGTTGCAATTCAATGTTGGAGAGTGCATATTGCACGCAAAGTAGCTGTTTTCGACATATCTTAAAAATAAAAAGGTTATTCCTTTGCGTACCTAGGATTATACTTAACGAGGAAAAGTTAAAAACTTTATTGAACCGTAATATTTGATCATTTCATTAATAATTTATCTCTTAGTTAAGTTTTTGGCTTAATTGTCATATAAAGAAAGATATAAACCAGCGGTAATTACCGGCGTGTCCGCGAGGATCACCAGTTTATGAACATAAACATAACCTAAAACGGTGGTCATCGGAGGTACGTAAGTCGTCAATTCAAGAGCGAGCGCGTTGCTGCCCGACCGGCTCATTTAAATACGAGATTTCGCCATCGTTAATGTTGAATTGCGAGCAATTACCGAGGTAAATTACGATAATTGTTTCGAAATAATGGATCCACACCGGCGGCAGCCCGCCATATTTGGGAGGCGCTTTCACCGGCAGGCTGGATGTGGCCGGTGCAGTCGCAGCATGCCCTGGAAAATGGGGTTCCTGGGAAATCAGCGCTCGATTGTACCTGCTGCAATTGCCACTCCACATTAGGTAGTCGTCAGGGTCGAAGGAGGTATAATACTAAAAATGCTGAAGAAAATTATTCCTAAAAAAAAAGACAATATGACCGTAAAATTAATTGTACTCTAATTTCAGTTGCTATGGAAGTGATATTGACGTCAAACTTATTTTAAACAAACAATAACTTATTATCTGTCAGATTATACAACATTCTCGGCAAACAAGATGCATAATACTAAAGAAAAATTTTTTACGTGAAGTATATATTCCGAGGTGGGAATCACTGTGGTATTTTAGTGTACAAGCAGGTGGAATTTCGAGAAAAATTGAGGAATTTTGGGGAATTTCAAGGAATTGCGGGGAATTTCAAGGAATTGCGGGGAATTTCGGAGTATTTTGGGGAATTTCAGGGTATTTTATATATATTTTGTTATATCTGAGGCCCGACCTGAGGTTATACCTAATCCTCAACATTTTTTAGTAATATTTTACGTTATATTTTTGCTAGATTTCATTATACTTCTTAAATTACGAAAACATTTTTTGTTGACAGGATTATAAGGTATGTCTTAAAAATGTTTTGTGATGGGTTCTATATTTTATATTATATTTTTGAGACAGTTTTTGTATGAATGAATATATTTTTACCTTAGTTTTGGTTTTATTTGTTACCAAAGAACGTTTTATGTTTTGTTGTTGGTATATTCATAGTATAAATATACTACGGTATATGTGAGTTTTATTTGTTTTTAATAAGGCATAAATAAATATTATAAAAACTTAATTTGTGTCTGTCTTTCAGTAGCACATAATAATGGGTACGTACCTACCTATTTTGTTGGAAATTTCAAATCGCGGGAATTTTTCACTGCAGGGGGAATTTCAATGTACAGGGTGATTCACTGTCGAGTGTGTAACAAGGGTATCTCGCTTATTATAAAAGATAGACTGTAGGTTTAAATTCGGCAAAGTTGCAGAATTTTATGCTCAATAAGTTGGCGCAAAGAAAACCCCCATATCTGCTTTTGTTTTTGAGTAGGAGGCAAAAACAATGTTTTTCCGGTTTTCGTTTTCTGGCCATGACTTCTATATTTTTGAAAATATTGGCTTATCGTTTGCACATTATTAGGACACTTTCTTGAGACAAATACGATGCCGTAAACCGTTTTTTAAAAAAATGTCACTTCTATTGTAAATCATCGTCAACTTTATTTTTTCTTATGGGCGCCATATTAATTTTTCTCATATTTGAATAAACCGATTTTTTCTGAATACAACAATATAATATATGTTAATATTTGCCTAAAAAATAAGGGCATTATGAAGGAAAATAAGTATTTTTTTGAAAATGTCTAGTTCGCCATGGCCATGACAGTCAATTCTTGACAAACCACAAAAATGGCACTTATAATTATTATAAATTGCATCTGTGGAGTACTTTTTACATTGACTAACGATGTATTCAACCGAAGAGAAACAAGATATAGATATTTATTACAGATGTAACAAAAATTTAAACAGAACAGATGAAGAATATTTAAACACATATCCTGAAAGATGACAACCATGCAAGACATATTACTAAACTGCACTCTAATTTAAGAAATTATGGCAGTTTTCTTATTTTTTATTATTTTATTTTATTATTTAAATTATTTTAAAATAATTTCTTAAATTACAGTGCGTTTAGTAATATATGTCTTGCATGGTTGTCGTCTTTCAAGATATGTGTTTAAATATTCTTCAACTGTTCTGTTTAAATTTTTGTTGCATCTGTAATAAATATCTATAATATCTTGTTTCTCTTCGGTTGAATACATCGTTAATCAATGTAAAAAGTACTCCACAGATGCAATTTATAAAAATTATAAATGCCATTTGTGGTTTGTCAAGAATTGACTGTCATGGCCATGGCTAACTAGACATTTTCAAAAAAATACTTATTTTTCTTCATAATGCCCTTATTTTTTAGGCAAATATTAACATATATTATATTGTTGTATTCAGAAAAAATCGGTTTATTTAAATATGAGAAAAACTAATGTGGCGCCCATAAGAAAAAATAAAGTTGACGATGATTTACAATAGAAGTGACATTTTTTTAAAAAACGGTTTAAGGCATCGTATTTGTCTCAAGAAAGTGTTTTAATAATGTGAAAACGATACGCCGATATTTTCAAAAATATAGAAGTTAAGGCCAGAAAACGAAAACAAGAAAAAATTTGTTTTTGCCTCTTACTCTAAAACAAAAGCAGATATGGGGGATTTCTTTGCGCCAACTTATTGAGCACAAAATTCCGCAACTTTGTCGAATTTAAACCTACAGTCTACCTTTTATAATAAGCGAGATACCCATGTTACACACTCGAAAGTGAATCACCCTGTACACATTTTTTTAGTGATTAATTCCCCGATAAATTCGTTCATACGAGTTTGGTAGAAATAATTGACCTAGCACTAAGTTGATTGGATCTCAATTTGAGCTGATGTTTTAAAAGCCTAAACCATCAAACAGTGTAATTTTGTACGTTAAAAAAATTTAAGACTACCAGCAATGTTAACATACAACGAAAAAACAACTTAGGAGGAAAAAGACGTGTTCGAGTAAATGAAAATCAGGGAGGAGTAATGCTGCAAGTCATGCAGTCGCCGAAAAGAAGCATGCGAAGAACTGTCATATACTGGATTTAAAACGAGAATGTGTTCGTTTAATGGTCAAGGATATTGGCGGATTATCTTACAAAATTTAAATGTGCTATAAACTGAAGCAAAATGATAAAACAACGTCTAATTTACTGTGCTCGGATGCTACCTCACATTTATCAAGATGACGAGTTGTTGATTAATGTCAGGTTTTCAGATTATTCCCATGTACCACTTTCTGGCCACATTAATAGGGAGTCTATTAAATCATTGGGTTTACTCCTCTTGAGGAATTGAATGAAACACCTTTTCATGAAGGTGTGTGCACCATCGCAGACGATGGCGTGAAGTTTCTGGAGATGGGATTTTCGGACTTTACTTCATTACAGATGATGGAGGCCGTATTGCCACCGTCAACAGTAAAAGATGCCTGAGACGCTTCTGTCCGTCGAGCAAGACATCCTAGACAGTGGTTTCAGCAAGGTGGTGCGGCGAGTCACACCGCTGAAAATGATTATGAATAATTTTGGTGAGTCATTTCCCGAAAAAACAGACTTTAATTTTCGTTCATATAGCCCGGACATCCGTTCAAGCCTCTGGGATATGATGAAAACAGCATTTTTTCGAAACGATCCACCCACTGCAATTTCGGAGTTGATAATGGCAATTATTCACTTCTCCGGAACGTTACAGCAATCTACATTTCACAACGTGGTAAGAAACCTCCAAGACCGCCTTGAATGACGCCTCCAACAGAATGGTGGACATATAGAGCATATTATTCACTTCTTGTTAAATTTGTTATTTCTGGTAATAATTTCTTGGTCATATTATTGCTATATTTACTGAATATTAATATACCTTATGTATATATACATAAAATGTCATTCAGATCCAAAAGTTGCAATTTTAGGTTTTAATAAAGAAAGGTGGTATCTAATATACAGTTCGTTATAAATTAATAATATATTTGTTGCTATTGTCAAAAACTTTTTTCTATATTCAGAAATGTCACAAAAAAATATATTTCAAACTTAACAGGTCCAATTAGACTGGTAGATGTGACCGGATAGGATGTAAAGTCGGAGGTTCTTTGCTTATTCCGTGAATTTCTCTGTTGTAGGGTGCTATACTATATAATCAATTAGCACGAGGAGCTTTCATGAAAGTGCAATATGACTACCGTAGTACTATACAGGGTGTCCCAGTGTGAGCGTAAAAAAAATTGCCAGGGGGTGGACCAGACCAAAAATCCGCAATAACTGTAAAATCGTTAGGTAATTTTTGGGAGACGTTTCCATCTAAACATCTACATGGTGTTTGTTTAACTCTGACACATGTGGTGGCCTAGGCCTACTCTTCCTTATGACTTCCTTTGCATGTATTTTTTTTGCATAAAGAATGTAGTCGGTACTTTACACTCAATTTACTCGAAAATGGTTGATTTTAGAGCTATGTAACAAGAGCACCTTTTTTGTTCAGAATTGATAGCCGATTAAGAAAAACTCAGTTAATCCACGAAAAAGTAGGATATGCAAGAGTTATGAAGAGAAAATCATAAGGAAGAGTAAGCTGTGGCCACCACAGGTGTCAGAGTTAAACAAACACCATGTAGTTTTAATGACCTTTAATAGATGTACACGTCACCCAAAAATTACCTAAATCTACGCAACGATTTTTAAGTTATTGCAGACCATTGTTTTTTTTTTCTCCAAAATAACTCCTTGTAACTCGTTAGGCGCGCATCAGAGTTTTTTTTTATAAGAGTTTTATTCTTATTTTGGACTGCTCTGCCCCTGGTAAATTTTTGTACGTCCACACTGGGACACCCTATATACATATACAGATGTTCACTGACTTTTGTTGCAGCTCTATACATCCCAGATCCTTTTTTGCTGCGTGTCTCTAAAGAGGAGCAAGAACTCTACCAATCTCTTTTTAGTATTTTAATCTATATGTTTATAAATCCTATCCTGCTTATTTATAATTGTTGAAGGTGGAATATCTCCTTAGAAAAATTCGACAACTGTTTAAACATATTCTTTTCTCTGGCACTCTGAATGCACATAATTCCGCGATGCTACTCAATTTCAATCATTCTGCATCCCATCTTTTCCCTCGGTGGGAGTAATGTCCATAAATTACCTTTCATCTCCAGAAATAAATCAGTCCAGTCATTGGAAACCTATCTCGTTTCTGCCGTATTATTGCTCCTGTTTTTCACCGTTGTGACGGTTGATAAAAAACATAAAACACACCACAGAAATGGACAACCTCCCTACTGAAAGCCTAAGGCTTGTGTAGAGGGAGGGTACACATGAAAAAAACGCAGACACACAACCATTCCCTGGGAGAGGTGCCATTTCTCCCCTGGCGAGATTCGAACTCGCGCCGCAATATACCCATTCTGTTAGTCACAGGCTATCACCCGGCACCTAACAGACTGAGCTATCGCGGCGGCTGATAAATCAAAGAAATCTCGGTAAGCAGGGAGTCACGGGAATCAGCAGAGCAAATAGTGCAAACAAAAAACCATTCCCCGACACAATTACATTTTAACACCTGTTTACTGACCATAACATAAAATTAACAACGGAATAGACATCAAACTGTCAGGTGTATATTCACACTAAGCAGCGTTCAGGGCCGGATTAAGGAATGGTAGGGCCTGGTGGTGTAAAATGCTCGAGAATCTATTTAGGGGACTTTTCGTGAAGCACGAATGAGTAAAGGAGAATAAACGAGCATAAATGAAAACAGGCCAAAAATAATCACTTTCAAGATGAAATCCTTTCAAAAATTTGAAACCTAAAACTTTCTCATATTTTAGGTCTCATTCTCATCGGTATTTTAGAAAACATGAGAATTTTTCGGGTTTCTAACTTGTTGAAATGAAAATTTATCTTGAGAGGAGAGGATTTTGCCTTATCTTCCACTGAATATTCTTCAGTAGATTTGGAAAATGCTTAAATATTCTCAAATTTTCTTGAAATTTCTCTCTTATTCTCTATATAATTTTTCAAATTCCAGGAATCAGTATATGAAAAAGGAGTTGATAAAAGTGTAAAACTTATTAAAACAAGTTTAAAGCTTTAGACATAAAAAATGACACTATTAAATAATAATTTATTTAATGAGTTATTGTTATTATTATTTATCATTATTACTTAATTATTTATATTCGTTGGCGAACAATTTCAACAGCACAACGAGAAGTTGTTTTTAGTTTTTACGCAATATTTTGGTTAATAATACTTATAAAAACTACATGAACCAAACACACTATGATAAAAAGATTTGTTTGAAAATTCGGTGGATTCTGGAAGAATTTAACAACGCAGTAAAGTGATTTTAATCTGTTTATAATATAACCAAGGATGATTGTAGTGGTCAGATACAGTGAAATACACCGTAGTGCCCTCTTTCGGTCTTTGCTACTACCTGTCTGATCTGCTTTTCTGCAGATGCCATTACAGCGACCTCTTTGTCTTTGAGGAAGACAATCCTATTTATTTATTTGGAGATGCCGAAAACAACTACTCCACGGGAAATATGCCCCGACTGGCATTGCATTACATCAACATCTCCATGGATGTCGCCATATCCTTCATCAAGACCAAATACCAGACAACGATCGGTTTCAATCTTGTTATGATCTCATCAGATTGCCATAGGTATCGGAATCGATGAATGATCTGCCGACATGCCTAAGGGGCATAGTGAATGTTTGTAGTGGCGAGATACAGTGAAATACACCGTAGTGCCCTCTTTCGGTCTTTGCTACTACCTGTCTGACAATTGTTGTCTTATTGATAATACACTACGGTGTATTTCACTACGGTGGTATCTCGCCACTACAAACATGATGAAGGATGAGGCGATATCCATGGACATGTTGATGTAATGGAACGCCTGTCGGGACATATTGGCCGTGGAATAGTTGTTTTCGGCATCTCCAAATAAATAACCAAGGATATTTAGGACTTTAGAACTTTACACATTCGTTTATGTTGTCATAAATTTCTGAAAGGTAATTCAATTTTTAACAATTATGCGATTTCAATAAAAATCGGATCTGTGGAAGATCACATACCAACTGAATAAAAAATTGGCCCCCTTGCATCCCCCATTTGTTCTACGATTAATCCGGCCCTGTCGGCGTTTCAACTGAAACAACTAAAGCTGGCATTTATTGTTTTTGAAGAACGAGAAAAACGATTCCGCACTTGCATTCTTCCACCTTTAACGGGTGGTCCGAAAAAGTGGTATTCTGCTGGAAGAGGAACTGGTTTACCAATTAAAAACAATATACATCACATTAAACTGTCTGGCAGACTCGTATATGTGTCACAGAATTTACAGGATGTTTCAGTGAGGACTGATTGCATAAAGTTACAGCGGTCAAATATATCTTATGAATTCTTGATATTATTGAGTATTTTGTCACTTTTGAAAATATAGAAATAGAGAATAAAGTCCCGTGCAAAAAGTAACATTGTAAATTTGAAAATAAACGAATTTTCAGAAGTGGCAAATTTGATACCTACATAAAATGTCTAACTCATAAGTGATGCGTTTGTCAGATTCATTGTAGTTTGTTTTGGGACTACACCACCTGTGAAATAATAAAAAAAAACAGGCAACCAGCAGTAATTAAAATAAATATTTAAAGGACTATATACAAAGTTAGCTATATGGTATAGCTAACTTTTAAAGTGTGCCCCAAAATATAATAATGATAATTGTGTTAATCATTAAAATCCAATAAAATTTTTAAACAAATTGATATAGAAAAAAGACCAACATAAAAGAGGTATATGTTTATATGACAGAGCAAAACTAATATTATCAACCTCAGATGTTTTAATTTATTAACAATATCTTAACAGAAAACACCGATCCTAATGATTTTGTTGAACAAACATTTGTAAAATCTGAAACTGAGCAAAATATTAATATTTCAAGAATAAATAACAACCATTACCATTCCATAATTCCAGAGGTATCTGAGATACTTAAAAAATTTGGTAAAAATTTTAACATAAGAGACATTTAAAACGAAAAACAGTTTTAAAACCTTATATGCGTGATGCACAAATAAATTTTTTTTTATTTAAATTTTTTTAATAAATTACCGTAGCTTCATAGTTGATACCTTCCAATTCAAAACTACTTCTCCAGATATTATTTTGTATATTCCAGTATAGGAAGGTACTACACTTGTTGAGTTTTATTCATGCTTTAGGGTTCAAAATCTTCTGTGTTTGGTATGCTCGGCATGATTTAATTTTTATATATATTATTATGATTTGTATTTGCCCACGGTTGAAAGGTATATTTTATATTTGTTGATTTCACGTATTTTAAATGAATGAATTATTTTAATGATCTTTTATAGCATCACTTTCCTTTATATTCATGCAATGGTATAATTACCTTTTATTTTTTAGTACAAATGATACTTTAATGTTTGCTTACCTTTTTTTTTTATCTAGCTCGTTCGTTTTCAGGTTAGTTTCACTACTTAAATCTGGATATTTATTTCTTTAAACAACTTCAACACTCTTTATTTCACCTGCTTTTTATAGCGTCTTAACTTTCTTTTCAATTTTGGCGTCCCTTCCTTCTTGTTTTTCGTTTCCCTGGTAACGTCATATATAAATTTCTTTCCACTGCTATCTTTCTAGTAGGTATCAGTTTTAACAACACTTATTTTGCACAGAGTCTTCTTTTTTTTTAACTTCACTGTCTATTGCTTATTTCTAATCACTATCTATATGTACAATTCTTATTTTCTCTTACTTTAGATAATTTTATTTATTTATCTCTGTTTCATTCTTATTGTCTTTAGCTATTTAAATTAATTAAATCTTTGTTTATAATTGGCCCCACGTTGGGCGCCAATTATTATGATTTGTATTTGCCCACGGTTGAAAGGTATATTTTATATTTGTTGATTTCACGTATTTTAAATGAATGAATTATTTTAATGATCTTTTATAGCATCACTTTCCTTTATATTCATGCAATGGTATAATTACCTTTTATTTTTTAGTACAAATGATACTTTAATGTTTGCTTACCTTTTTTTTTTATCTAGCTCGTTCGTTTTCAGGTTAGTTTCACTACTTAAATCTGGATATTTATTTCTTTAAACAACTTCAACACTCTTTATTTCACCTGCTTTTTATAGCGTCTTAACTTTCTTTTCAATTTTCGCGTCCCTTCCTTCTTGTTTTTCGTTTCCCTGGTAACGTCTTATATAAATTTCTTTCCACTGCTATCTTCCTAGTAGGTATCAGTTTTAACAACACTTATTTTGCACAGAGTCTTCTTTTTTTTTAACTTCACTGTCTATTGCTTATTTCTAATCACTATCTATATGTACAATTCTTATTTTCTCTTACTTTAGATAATTTTATTTATTTATCTCTGTTTCATTCTTATTGTCTTTAGCTATTTAAATTAATTAAATATTTGTTCCTTAACTTACATTCCCCTCTGTCTAAAGCCTCCAACAGTTTCTCCATAATTATATATTTTCATACATATTTCTCATGTTCCAAATTGCTATAATATATATGATTATTATCAACACTGAAGTACGTACATAACTCTGTGCCAAATCGACATATTTTTGTCAGTGGTGTAGAGTCGGGAGGGATAGCGATATTTTTCGTACAAGTTTTTACGCCATTTACAACGCAGTTTTGGATACATTTCTGGATTCCGTGGAAAATTACACACAATAGAACTTCTTGAACATTTGCTGCTTCTATCCACCAACCTTCACCATTGACTTGAAAAACGATTCGGTATTTTAATACTGAATTACACACATATTTATGTGTTAACACCATACTAAATTTGAATTAAAGTGAACAAAGCGTTTTTAAAGATATAGTAAATACTATGAATTCTATAAAAAAATACGAAAATCGTCTAATACGACCCTGTGGAGCTGAAACTATGCGACTTGGATGCCTGCTCTGTTAAATAAAATATTTTGTTTATTAAGTATTATGGATGTTTAGATTTTGTTGCGGTTCGCTTGTACTGAAACACACTATATATAGCTAATCCGTTATCTGTTGGTGCGGATTATATTTCTAGAAGATACCTAATGTGGAAAAGAGAACACAAAATGTGTGGAAAACTACTAAATTTTAATCAGTGGCCAACTGGCCAATACTACTAGATTTCTAAAATTTAGTTCTGGCCACGCTTGTGGTCACAATTATATTTTAAATTACTTGAAAACCCAGTTGTGGCCATCATATTTTGTTGGTATGAACCGTTATTGAACCTCTAAATAAATTAATTACTGACTTAAAATATATATTATACAAAAACAAATGTTAGATATCGGAAGGATTCATTTTTCTAACGAAAATTATACAAGTAGTAACCCTGGATACTATTCACTGTTTTCTATGGATATGTTTAAATAAATCCCATAAAATTGAAAAGTGCATTATCGCAATGTTGTTTTCTATTTCAATTTAAAGAATATATTCTAAAAGGTTGCCATACTGAATCTATGAACATTCAAAATTGTGCAGAAATAACCAAGGATACATTTATATCAACTAGACCGGCCTAACTAAAAATAAAATGGATACTCGAAGCGGATGGTTCTTTATGAAACATCGTGAAAATAATTGTTTTGAAAAAAACATTGATCTCATTTAGATGTTCCAAGAAATATATAGAAAACTCTCTATATACTAGTATTTCGGCTTGTTAGGCCTTTTTCAATAGAGTAAATGTCTATTACTGACATTTCTATTGTCTCTACATGTCTATTACAGTAATAGACATTTACTCTATTGAAAAAGGCCTAACAAGCCGAAATACTAGTATATAGAGTGTTTTCTATATATTTCTTGGAACATCTAAATGAGATCAATGTTTTTTCAAAACAATTACTAACTAAAAATCATCTGAACTGGGATAGTAGACAAAATAGGGGTCTCTCTCTATTTCTCTTTCCCTATATTTTTTGTAAAGGTATTGTGGTTTTGTTACTAAGGATTACTAAGTTACTGTAAGTGAATTAAACGATATTTATGAAGTAATTGTACATTCAACAATAATTCTAAATTTGCACGTGATCTTATAGTCTGCTAATATATTTATTTATTTATTTAAAGGTACATCTGTCCAGACAGATAAATATCCAATTACAGGGCAGGAATATGTAACAGAAAAACATAATCAATTTCAGTAAAACATTAAAAATAGAAAATATAAATGAATTTTACTATGAATGAAAATAGAAACTTAACAATAATAATATCAAATGTGGTCTCAAATGTAGGTATCTTTTAATCTTTGAGCCATTACAAATAAAAATATCAAAGTACACCTGATATTGTCTTCATGAAAATACTTATCGTAAATAGGTGAAAACGCTAATAGGTTGGTTCTGGGTGTCGGTAGATAAAACAAAGAATAGGAGCGAGTTCGAACGGAAGAAATATGGTCAGATCAGGACAGCCTATTTTGTTTGTTAAAACTTTATGTTAAAAAAGTACAGCAGAGTATACCCGTCGTTATGCCAGGTCGTTTAAATGAAACCTAATAACTTCGATAATAATATATGTACAACTCAGTTGCATGCACAACATTAAAAGATACACATCCTAATATCCGTGGCATAAAAAAAATCTCGTGCTAAGGTAAACATGAACCAGTTAGGTTACTGGGACTGGCCCAACTCAAATCGCCTTTACGGTCTTTGCTGAATTATCCAAATATCGGCCTATAAGGCTAAACTTTTATATTCAAAACCGTCCATGACCATGTTTATATTTTGTTATTGTATTTCTGCGCACCCTGTATATGTAATATATTTCACAATCTAGTTATTGAAACAACAACTGCACATTATATGCACATGAATGTGTTTTCTTATTTTCTAAATATACCCCGTTACAAAGGAAAAACAAAATAATAGAGGTATCACTTACAACCATTAGGTATCCACTAACATACACTCCCATATGTTTTTCAGCGTCATCACCATAGTGGGCACTGCTAACCACAAGCCAAACATCTTTTCTTACCTCTTTATCATGGTAATATAACCATCAACAAAGACATAATAATTGTTGTCGTGAGTATATTATTATATGTTACTCTGAGGTCTCTTATGCGGTATATACTTTGTGTTTTTGTATAAATACAGAATCTTTCATTTTCAGTATCCTTCATTCCCTGTTATCCTTTAGATCTTTAGAGCATAGAGATTGTTCTTTGAAAGATTGATTGAAAGTTGTTTGAAATAATTTTTTTAACATTGCAAATGTTTATGGAATCGGTAGTGTAACACTAGATGTTACAAAAATACAGGGTGTCACAAAACATACCGACAAATTTTAAAAGGTGGTAGGGGACATGAAAACAAACCTTTTTAGTTTAATAAACATATGTCTACAAATGAGCCGTTTTAGCAGGAAAAAAGGTTTGGTTTATTTCAGTGATAAATAATTAATATTCATTTACAAAAAATGTTCAGGGGGACATTAATAAATCACTTTTTGTTAATGTTGGACTTTGTTTAATTCATAAATAAATGATGGGTTAAATATAATAATAATATCTCTACCCCTCATTCTAATCACAAGGATTGGCCCGAAAGTTTGAGACTTGTGTGGGAGAGGGGGTGGCATATTATTATTACGCGGCCTGCATTTGCGCCTCAAGAACGACTTACGTTGGTTGGCCCTAACCACCATTCAGTGCTGGAATGAGGGAAACCTGGAAAACCTCATTAGTTAGGGGGACAGTCAAACATCAACTGATTTTAATCTCTCACATTAACACTAAGTTGACATTCTTCCCGTCCTAGGCCATCGCCAGCACAGTTGCCAAGCCATCCCTGCGAATAAGCCTTGATGTACGAGTAAACAATTTCATTAAAAATTGTTGGTGGAATGGGAATTAGAACCCACGACCTCTGGGTTGAGTGATCGAGACGGTAAGCCCTGAGCCACCGGCCTGATAATACAATAAGTGTTCAAAATGTTGACCATTTGCTTCAATACAAAGATTGCACCATCGGTTCATTGACTCGTGGACTCTATGGAATATTCTGGAAATAGTTCTACATGTGCACAACTGGCCATTATTCTTGCTAAGAGATCTTCCTCATTACGAATATGCGTTTCGTAGACTTAAGATTTCAGATGACCCCAAAAGAAAAATCCAGGGGATTGAGATCGAGAGAACGTGTGGGCCAGGCCACAGGACCTCCAATTCAATCCATCAGCGGAAAAATTGCTTGTTCAGATACTGACGCACGTTCAAACCAAAATATGGAGCTGCTCCGTCATGTTGACACCACATGTTATTTTTTATGTGTAAAGGAACATTTTCTAATACTAGAGGCAAAACATTTTGCAGAAAATGGACAAATATCTGCGTTCAAACGAGCAGGCAGCAAATGAACTATTAGATTCTCGCCAACAATACCAGCCCACATGCTTACAGAAAATTGTTGCTGGTGTCTTCTAGAGATCACAGCGCGAGGATTTTCATCATACCAAATGTGGCTGTTTCAACCATTAAAATAACCATCGCACGTTAAACATGCCTTATTAGTAAACAATACTATTCTCCCGAAGGGAGGTTCTATTAAGTTGATCCAAAAACCATTGGCAAAAAGCTGATCGATATGGAATCTTTACGATTTAAAGTTTGTACGCGTTATAAATAGTAGGGGTAGAGGAGTTGGTCATGCATGTCACGGTGTACCGTCGACCTAAAGGATTCCATTTGGTGTGCAATTGCGTGAACATTTATGGATTGATTTTCCTCCACAAGGTGCAGAACTCTCTTCAAATTCAACCGTACGAGCTGTTCTTGGACGACCACCACCACCAGGGCACTTTAGGTTCCCACTTTCTCTAAGACGACGATGGATGGAAGCAAAGGTTGTATAATTAAGTTGCCGACGTTCCGGATATCTGTCCATACAAGCGTGCAGCTTTTCTTTCATTACAATTTGCTGCACCATAACCAAGGTGCATATCGGAATGTTCTTGAAATGAGAAATTATCGTCTATTTTCAATAAAAATTTTGAATTCAAAATCAACAAAGTTAATGTTCTGATGCCAACTAAATAAGTCACAAATAATACTACAGTCTTAAAATTGGCATCTTTGTGAATACCCATTATTAAAATAATTTGAAATATTCTTCATCGCTTGAAAACATACATTTCGCTTTCCAGTTTATTCATAATTAACACTTGAGTCGTAATATTTTAACACTAATTTCTTAATATTCTCAACATAAGACAGATTAACAATTATATGCTGACCAGAACCAAATGTCTATTGATACTTTATTTATCTAATTTCTATGATTACTTGCCTATTGCATATTAGAATCTGATCTATTCATACTTCCACTGTAAAAGTCAAATCATTTATCGTAAATATTAAAATGTTTACTCCTTTTTTTATGCCAATTTCAACAATATTTCGAAGCAGTTTTCGAAGGAATATACTGTTTGATACGGTTGATATACAGGGTGTTCCTTAATGTCATGTCCGTACTATAGGAGCTAATTCCTTGTGCAATTTTGTGACTAAAGAGTCCAAATAAACATGTGTTCTAATATGTCTCGTTTTCGAGTAGTCATTTGTAGTTATTATATTTAAGTTTGTAACTTGCATTTTTTCTAGTGTTTGTAGATATTAGATTCCTGCTATAAAAAATGGGGATATCCTAGTTTCTTTTACTTTTAACATAATAAACATTTAGACATGATAGTTTTTATTTTTTTTCTCGAAAGCAAAGCAAGGTACGAAAAAATGAAAGAAACAAAAAAGTTGCATTTGAAATTGTTTCAGCTAAAAAAATTTCAAAACGTAGAAAACCAGTGGCGTTCAATGTTTTTTCCCATAAATTTCAAATAGGTTACACTCCTGGTCGTCACTAGAGTCAACAATTTTAATCTTTTCACGTTAAAATAAGCCCCTTGCTACTTAACCCGGCGACTGTGTGGTGGAGTTTTGTAACATTTTCTGTGTGGTGGGGTGAAAGTCACCACCACAGTCTTTTTAATCAATTAAAAAAAAAATGATTTTTTAAAGATAAATTCCTAATAAATTAGTTATTTAGAGTCTTTTCTCCATATAAACGTCATTCAAATGCATTTTGTTTTGTTACACACATATTTTTATCTTACGTGAAATACATCTAAATAGCTTAAAATGTTTGTCGTCCCTCAAAACAATTGTACAATATGAATAATACACGCCAAGTAATGTATAATTATACTTTATTTAGACAATTTAAAACTATAAGGAAGTTGGTAACACAAAAACAATGCAACACAGAGCAAAAAAAACCCAAAAATTTTTTTAGGACAAATCAGCGCATTTTGCGCAAAGAATAATGCAGTGTTCTAAATAAAAATGTCTGACATTTGGTACATTTCTTTTGGCACTTTCTGTCTTTTCCACGTGGGCAAACACCGCATCTAGAAGTCTTCTTCTGTAAATTTTTGGGAGGTTCCTCAGCATTTTCTCCATTTTCCAAGTTTCTTTTCAACTTACTTCTTATGTCAGTCAATACATGAAGGTTATCACTTCGTTTCACTGAATGCGGTTTTATGAGCGCTAAACCAAGTTGCTTCAGAAAATATCGCCGCTTAAGTTTTTCCGTCGGATTGTTATGAGTGTACACAACATAACTATTTATACCGGCATTATTCAATAAAAAAAAAATTGTAAGTGGCCACCTCTTGCTATTACGTGAAACTTTATACAATGCAGACATTTCATCAACCACGTCGACACCACATTTTGTCTGGTTATAAAAATGTATGATTTCAGGTTTTCTTGTATCTACGTCGAATGCATCATCATGGTGGAGTGTTGAAGCCACTAAGACAATTTTGTTTTTCTTTGGAACGAGTGAAACCAAGGACACATCTTTCTGGAACCCAAAAATCGGCTCGCTATTTTCCCTATTTTTACACACCAAGAAAGCAGCTCTTTATCTCTTTTTTATTCTTGCGAATTGTTCCAACTGAGGTTAACCTGTGTTCAGTTAGCAAATACTTCATAAGAGGTATGCTGGTAAACCAGTTGTCAAACGTAACATTTCGGTTTGTTCGACTTATTGGTTGAACAAGCCTGACAACTAAATCAAATGGCTTGTTGCTTACTTGAAAAGGGCCTTCAGGTTGGGATCCAACATACACTTCTAAATTCAGCACATAGAAAGTCTTGGCATCGACTAATGCAAATATTTTAATGCCGTATTTTGCAGGCTTATTTGGCATGTATTGCCTGAACTGACATCGTCCCCTGAACGATTCCAATTTTTCATCGATTGTTACATACTGGTTGGGAATATAGTACTGTTGGCAGTTCGACACAAATCGGTCGAATATACCACGTATAGCGGCAAGTTTATCTATTTGCTTTCTTTGTTCTCTGGTCTCGATATTGTCAAACCTGAGGCATTGTAAAAGTAAAACAAATCGTTGCAATGACATCGTTAGTCTGAAAACCTCTACTCCCGTTCCGTCTGTGGCCCATAGATCCTCTAGATTTAGTCTATTGGCTTTATAAACTCCGGCTAGGTACAACAGTCCAAATACTGCTTTGATTTCATCTACATCTGTTGGCTTGACGATATACTTATGTTGATTGTTATACTTTTCAGCTACTACATTTAGTTTTATATTAGTATATTTTACAATATCAGCTACCATCAAATCATCTATGAATAGCTCCCAACATACAATAGGCAATTTACAATGCTTGGCATTATTCCGTACACCAGGTAAAAGACTGATTAAATTTTCTTGTCGAGTTCTGACCGATTTTTTTGGACACTCCTTTGCCCACTTGGTTTTTCCATCTCTTCCTACAAAGAACTTCGATTTTCCCGTTCTTTTTGAGGAGTCGAGATCTCGCAATGCTTCATCTGATGACTCCAATGATGGTTCAGGAGATGTAGATGTTCCTGGTTCATTGAAATATTCAGGAGCTACTTTATTCGCCGCGTTGTTTGTATCCAAATCTTCTGCATCTTCTTCAGATGCGGAATTATGATCTGATTGCTGAACTATATCATCTTCAGATTCACTTCCTGCTTCCAAATCGGAATCGCTAGATACTTCATCCCACAGCTTCAATAATCTACTTTGTTCTTCTTCCCAAGAGCTCATATTGGCACAACTAAAATACAAATTTGTCAGGAAAATGGTAAAAACATTTGAAAAACTTGTACTTACTTTATGAAGAAACCTATTAGTGTGGTGGGGTAAAAATCACCCAACGATGAAATAAGTTTAGAACTTGTACAATGTGGTGGGGTTAAAATCACCCAAAGAATCGATGAAAGCGACACTACTTCACGAACACCTAATAGAATACTGAAATTTGTCAAGGAATGCGTGCAGTATTATGAGACAGGAAGCTAGCAAGGGTGGGGAGGGTGTGGGAGTGGAAGTGCCTATTTGTAACACTGTTGAAGATACATTCGGGTATTTTTCACCCCACCACACAGTTGCCGGGTTAAAATCAACGCATCAAGTTTCATCTAAATCGGCGATTTTTTATAAATACCTTGACACACTGTATCTTGAAAACAAGGGAATTTAGGACACGTTTATTTTAACTCTTAGTTATACAATTGGACAAAGAATTAGGTCCTACAATAAGGACATGACATTAAAGAACACCCTGTATAAAGTTGATATATAAGATACGGTTTATGTCTCTTTTAAATTCTCAAATGGTTTAATTGGCTCAAGGAACGCTCCATTCTTGAACGCAAAGCGATACTTCGCACTCTAGAATAAAAATAACTACTAATGGCTTAATATATCTATGGAAATGGACCGAGGTGACTCACCCTGTATGTTAAGAAATACGACCCAGTTAATGAAAGAATTCCAAAAATGACTGTAGTAAAATTCATGTATTTTCAGTATTTCTTGACTCGTTCAGAAAATTGATACCTATAGAGCGAGGGGCGAATCACTGGGGTATTTTAGTGTACAGGCAGGTGGAATTTAGAGAAAAATTGAGGAATTTTGGGGAATTTCAAGGAATTGCGGCGAATTTTGGGGTATTTTGAGGAATTTCGGGGTATTTAGGGAATTTCAGGGTACTTTAAATATATATTCAGTTATATCTGAGGCCCGACCTGAGGTTATACCTAATGCTCGACATTTTTTAGTAATATTTTACGTAATATTTTTGTTAGATTTCATTATACTTCTTAAATTACGAAAACTTTTTTTCTTGACAGGATTATAGGGTATGTCTTAAAAATGTTTTGTGATGGGGTCTATATTTTATGTTATATTTAGACAGTTTTTGTATGAATGAATATATTCTTACCTTAGTTTTGGTTTTATTTTTTACCATAGAACGTTTTATGTTTTGTTGTTGGTAAATACATAGTATAAATAAATATACTATGGTATATGTCAGTTTTATTGGTTTTTAATATGGCATAAATACCTGTTACAAAACTTAATTTGTGTCTGTCTTTCAGTAGCACTTAATAATGGGTACGTACCTACCTATTTTGTTGGGAATTTCAAATCGCTATAGGGAATTCCGGAGAATTTCGGAGAATTGCGAATTTCAAACGTTTGGGGGTATTTCAGGGAATTTTTGGGGAATTTCGGGGATTTTTCACTGCAGGGCAATTTCAATGTACAAATTGTTTTAGTGATTTACCCCTCGGTATAGAGTAAGTATATAGAAAAATTTTTGTTGGCATATGTCATGATGACTATCTAAAACCAATGGAATGCAAGGAATGAAAATTTGAATTGCGCTAATGGCAGTTGAGCAATTAAAATGTATGGGCTAATGCATGTCCCGGTGTCTTCAAATTGATTACATATAATTGAGATTCCCACTTGGGTGTCGAATTAATAAATTTCATTAAAATTAATTACACGCTTGTGACGGGAAATTCTCAATAGTTTACATTAGCGCGGGGCACTTCAATAAACAAATTAAAAATTACTTAGGTAATGCCCGTGTACACTTTTCACACGGTAGGATATATAATTACAGACGAGTGGGCACAAAGTTGAACGATCAATTAAATTAATTTAGCCTAATAATATGGCTCTCATGATTTGACGCCTATTTATTTTTCCGAGTATCGATATAGGAGTTATATAATTTCTATTCACCAATCCATTGTTGTCTATATGTGTAAGTATTTATTGTCATTGTCAAGGTTTGGCGTCGGTTTTCAATGCCACAGACAGGAAACGCAGACAAATCAATGGCGAAAATTGAAGATCAGTGTGTCACAGTTTTGGTTATACAGTGCTTTCAGTTCAAAACAAACCAGCCTAAATATCTTTTCAATTTGAGGAAAAACGTAAAAAATATTAAAAACACGCCAACTGAAATACTGAGGCGGAGGTTTAATTACACATTGGATTTAATTTTAGCTGTCACTCTCTCCTCCACAGCCACCCTCACTTTGAAAATCAAATGGCAACCCCCATCGAGTGATACATCATTGGAAATGGCATACAATTCCCTATCCAACCATACCCAAAAATGTTAAATCCGTTCTTTACATTTTAGTAGAATAGTTTAGTCAAGAATTAATTACTTATTTGTGCCGTTAGTAAAAAACATTCAGTATTCTTTAATATCAATCTGTATTAAAAAAACTGTGTTAGCTGCTTTTTTCCGAGTCATTATTTAATGCCACGTCTGATTCTTGTCGTCTTATCTTCGCGATTTGACATTTCGTCATTTTGACATTTAAGACCCTTATTTAAAAAGGGGTTTTCCTTCAGCAGAATGAATCATAATGATCTTTATTAACGGGTTTAAAATCTCTATGGAACTGCCAGAGTATTCAATGCGGGGTATCCAGACAAACACGTCGCGAATAAGTATATGGTAGAATTGGTGAATAATTTCTCTCCTAACTCGCCAGCCACTCAACCGATTTAATGATTTTGGGTGTGGTTGGGTAGGGAATTGTATGCCCTTTCCAACGATGTATCACAAGGGAGTGGATACATCCCAAAATTAAATTCAATGTGTAATTAAATTTCCCCCTCGATATCTCAATTGACATGTTCTTTGTATTTTTTAAATTTCCTCAAATTCAAAAGATGTTCAGGGTGGTTTGTTTTCACATGAAAGCACTATATGTACACAGTACAGTGCTTTCGTTAAGAAGTGGATAAATTCGTTAATTTATAAATAGTCAATTTTTTTAAAAGTCGCCATGCACGATTTTTTTCTGTTTAATGCACACTTTACTTACTGTCGATCCCTTCTTGTCTCCAAATTTAAAATATTTTTATTTGGGGATCAGTAGGTCCAATAAAACACGCATATACGTCTCAATATAAACTGGCTAGAAAAAGTTATGATCACTTTTTCATACTCGAGATAGTGTGCTATTTTGCATAGTTATTTTATTGTGGCGATAATTTTTATGTTTGAAAATCGTTTGAAGGTAGACTTTCATTCAAATATTCCAACATGGAGGCAATTTTACGAAAGAAGAGTCTTGTGATCTAACACCGGCGGCAGAATTTACGAAGCATGAAAATTGATGAACGAACGCATCGGCGTAAAAAAATCACGAACCATGACATTAGTTTAGCTATTAAACTCGGTGCCGTACAGTTTTTCTAATAATGACTTCCTCTTGATTGGAAATACCTAACCGAGGGAAGGTCATTAGAATTGGATTCAGAGATAACCACTCGTGTTTGGAATCAATGACTATTATTGCGTTCTGGAGTTTTGGAGTTCGCGTTTAGTGAAATAGAACTTTTTCACTACGTTTTCATCATATTTCGAACTAGTGTTTGTTTTGGTTCAATTCAGTTGCCTAATCATTCCGTTTATTTTGTCAAGGTTTTGTGTTCTTGTTAAAAGTAAATTAATAAATAGGTTTTATAAACTACCGACACAGATTATTATACAGATGGGACAGTGAGACAGAGAAATTAAATTTAAAGAGAGATGTCAAGCACTTCCCATTTAAATGTCCACTGAAGACTAATGCGCGTATAATACCACAGAGTACCCATTATACTATATGATAAATACTATCCTTGTTTATAATATCTATAAACAAGGATACTACATTCTGGAAGACTCAGATTTAAACCTAACATTTCGGGGTGTCGCATCATAATTAATCAAGTGGTTTTGTATTTTGATTTATTTGGTATTTGTCAGTGTTGTTTAGTGCTTTATATTTCTATTTTGAAATTTAAATAATGGAAAGTGGAAGTGTATCAAAATTACCATCTTTATATAATGTAGTTATTTTTTATCTAAGAAGGTAATATTATAAGTTTTGGCATAATAACCACAAAAATAATAATAATTTGACGAACTTACCTATCAATTGTTGTTTTTATTAGAGTAATTGTTGGTTATTTTGTGTATACTGGTTTTTATGGTTCTTAATAATTACACTAGTGTTTAAGTTGTTTAATTTTATTTCTCTTTGGGTTCTATTCGATTTTTATAAAAGAATAGGTTCACCGACAAAGGCAAACACTGGCGATGCCGATATTATCATAACTTTTTTAGGAACAAACTTTTTTTCGCAAAAATAGGTAGGTACAAATGCATTCGAGGGAATCTTAAATCCAGTGGTGTAGTCAGACTTTTTATAAAAAAATTGCTAACAAAATATTGCTATTTTTCACTAAAAAAAAATCGTAGTAGGTAGGCCTTGAAAATCAAAATTTCGTCTTCAAATTTTGCATCAACATAGACCTTTCGGAGATCTATCTTTTGAAAAAAATCTGGTTGAAATCGGTCCATAAACAAATTTTTTACGCGAGTGTTTCCATTCTTAATGGGTCACACTTTATATACTCTTTTTTGTGTTTAAAAATCCTAGTTATATGTTTTAACCAGTATGTTATTTAATATATACCTATGTCGATAAAAGTATAAAAGTTTTTATCACTGTTCATGAAGTTATGAAATCTCATGGTTCAATGTCTTCATGTTTCTAAGGGCCAATTTTTCAATGCTTGGTTAACGTAATTTAACCTAGAGTTAACTAACTACAAGTTTAGAATGTGAATAGTTATTCATAAAATGTTCGAAGTAAATTACATTTTCAACTTATAGCTAGCTTAACTATACTGGGTAAACCGTGTTAACCAAGCATTGAAAAACCGTCCCTTAAGAAAAAAAAATAACTAAGAGATTAATTATTAATGAAGTTGATTAAACATTTAAAACTGTATTGAATCATGACTTCATAACTTCATTAATAATTTATCTCTTAGTTTTTTTCTTAATTCCTAATTAAAAAAGATAGCAACAGTTAAATAAGGCAATAAATAATATTGAAATATACTATAGAAATAAAATATTCTACACATTTCCACTGCATTTTTAATTTGAACGAATATTGTATGTAAAAGCTCTGTAATTGTTACTTAAATAAGTTCATTTTAAATGTGTTTATAAATAAAAAATATTAAAACCGGTTTACGACACAATTTATGTTTCATTATCTTATGTACTGTATAATGAGCCACTAACTTAATTAAAAAATATATAAAATAAATGTTAGGTAAAATGCAACAGCGCTTCTCAAGAAAAAATTGTAAGTTTGGCAACGTTGTACACTTCTCGTTTAAAGGGACGAGGTCATAGCTATGAACTGTCAAACATCAAAGACATTCCGCCGGCTGTCCCCTCTGTATATACTCCTCTGTGCTACCGACCCGATAGGTATATTTAATACCTAAAATAAAGGAAAAATGACAAATCTGTAAATTTGTTCTCATTGTGTATTCTTTTTCTGATATTGAACCTATTCTATTTTATAAAATGTACTTAATTTTATCGATTTAGTAGGTACTTTACTTACGGCGTTTACAGATGATGGATATAAAGTACTATTCGTAGTTATGTGTTATGTACAGGGCGACCCTTTCTCTGGGATTCCTTTATTTCTCCACTATTACCAACTTTAGAAAAAACTATCTAATACAAAAGTTTTCAGAAATAATAAGCGCTACGATTTAATATTAATTACATATATACAGGGTGTTCATATCCTTCCAAACCTATACAAACTTTCTTATTTTAAATTTATCACCCTGTATATTATTAGCTTATTGAGTTCCCCATCGCAAGTGCTTTCAATCCATATAACATTTGTTATAGCTAAACTTTATAGTTTCCAAGATATTTAAGATTTTGTGTAAAAAATGACAAATGCGGACTTTAGTGAAAATAATATCTAGTATCTTCCTTAGTTTTTACATTTCGATAATAAATATTGGTCTTCGTTTAGTATAAACCATGGCGAATATTTTGCTGTATATAAATGTTTTATAAATGTACAGGGTGTTAATAATCTTGTAGCACTTTTGGAAAACTTTAAGGGTCACTATCTCGTTCATTTTAAATGGAACACCATGTACATTTTTAATGGATCAGATACAGAATTGAAAACTCTATCGATCCATATTAGTATGTTATATACCCAAAGATAATAGTTTTCGAGTTTGAAATTTCAAATATTTTAATCTTGGGTAACATAAATTGTGAGCCTAGATGGCTTAGAAAACAATACATTTTCTGTCAGTTTTATAATACTTGTTAAATAACGCGTTGGGGTTATTTAACACCAACGTTAATAATATTTTATACATACATATTTATAATAGGTATTTTTCATAAAATGAATTACAATTTTGAAGAACGAAAAGACATGATGTATGTTCTTGGTGAGGCATCCGAATACCTACTCATTTTTGGCACTGAAAATCTACTTACAGAAGACACATATTTAGATTTTTTCCAAAATCGCCTTTTGGAATATCTATTGGATGATATTCCCTTAAATATTTTACCAAGATTATGGCTTCAGCAGGATGGTGCCCCCGCGTACTATAACGTTAATATAAGGAATTTTTTGAACGGATTTTCCAAATAGATGAGTTGGTCGAGGGGGTCCAGTAAATTGGCCTGCGCGTTTTCAGACCTTACATGTCTGGATTTTTTCTATGGCAATACATCAAAGATATAGTAAAATGTTATATGGACTGAAAGCACTTGCGATAAGGAACTCAATAAACTAATAATATACAGGGTGTTCCATTTAAAATAAGAAAATTTTTATAGGTTTGGATGGATGTGAACGCCCTGTATATCTGTAACTATTTTAAATTGTAGCTTTTATTATTTCTGGAAACTTTTGTATTACAAATTTTTTTCTTAAGTTGGTAATAGTGGAGAAATAAAGGAATTCCAGACGAATGGGCCACCCTGTACATCCCATCTGTCAAGTAGTATTGTATTGAATACAATTTTTATTTACTCCAATTTTACAATAGGAGTATATTAACCAAAATAACTTATCCAGTAAATTGAAAGTCTGACATAAACATTTTATTTCAAATATACTTCCTTATTCAAGTCAGTTAGGTACATACGAATGTACGATAATGCAGATACTGTTGAATCTATGACATATCACTGCTTCGCATATTTCCAGGTAGGCACTGTTTAACACCTGTTATGCAGTGTAAGTAAATAGAATGTGAATATATGGCGAGTTCAGCCGCGTTTATCTATTGCTAACTCAACTAACCATATGTGTACATAATTTGATATGCCTTTAAATATGCCTTACAAGTACCGTAGTTTTACTGTTTTTCGATAAGGCTTGTTTGCTTAAGTATTAACAGTAATTTTATGAACTAAATGTAGATGTTGTATCGGGTATTTCTCGAGTTTGGCTCATTAACTTTCTCTTTCTAAGATCTGTTGCCGGAGGAGAGGAAATACATTTAACCTTTTAAAAGCAGAGGTGTAGGTACTGTGGAAACGTTTAAATTATATAAAATGCTAAGTGCGAAATTATTCCAGGGTAGTGGAAGTTAGGAGAGTAGAACTCATTTCATTGCAATGTTCTATGTGCAAAAATATGTATGCTTACAAAAATAAAATTTTCTATGATAAGTTTAGGAGAATTGTATATACGAAATACGTTTTGGAGGCACGAAAAGGGGAACGGTGGCTGTATTGAAATATCACAGATAATCATGAAATGAAAAAGGGCGGTCTTATTTATGCTATCCAGGTGTGTCAAGCTGTACGCCATGCAGACATTAATAATGCTCTAATGAAAGATAATATTTTTAGGCTTTAATCATGTTTCGATTTTTGTACTCTGTGTCTGATGAAAACTATTATTAAAAAAATGCTGAAGATTACAATAGAAAGCCTACTTACTTACTTACTTACTTAAGAAAACCAGAACTATTCGACAAATAATGTCGACAATCAAAAACTTATTAACTAGGCTGCCGATTATTTATTGAACTGCCCTGGTATGTGGATTATTCTGTGTATTCGATGGAAATTTCTACAAGGATCTAGAAGCCTAGTTCACCTATTTAAAGGCCGCGGCGTGCCAGCGAAGAAGTCAGTCCTAATAGGACAGTGATCAAGAGCGAAGAAACAATACTTAAGTGAAATAACTTGCAATTTTAGAAGTGTTTTCGGCCTGTATTTATTTAGATATTGTACAAGAACTGTTGTGCTGTGTTTGAAGTGTTAAATAAATAATTTTACTGATGTATTAAAGTCTCACTTATCTTTAGAATCCGGAATTACTAACAGTATAAATAGAAACTTTAGAACGATAAAAAACCAAAATCAATAAATGTTATTCAGTATTTAAATATGTAAGCCCTTGTTTTATTTCATCTAAAAATTGTGATTGTTAAGATATTAAAACATTTTTTCAAAACAAAACCGATAAAATTTAAATTAATTAGGTACCTACGTCTATGGAATGAAATATCCTCAAAATACGTCTCTCTTTTGGAACCAAGGTCACGAATCCATGGGTACCCACATCAAAGGTTCCACATGCGAGATATTCTTATAGTTATTTACTTCTTGTGCTAAAGATGTGATGGTGGAACTTTTATCTAAGGCCAAAGCGTGCAATTTTTCACATTCTATCACACGTTCTGAGACATTAACGCATTATTGTGTGTAAAAATGACCTGTGTTCCATTGACTAGAACAGTCTAACTCAGAATCGGAATCGCCCGCTCGCATATCAGAATTCAAAGCGGATGATCGAATAACTTCCAACTTATGTAGATGTAGATATGCGCGGGATACATATATACATACCGAGATGTGTCATGTGATTGGCCGTTGTCTTAACAAAGTGAACATCGGCACGCAGCTAACTGCCCGTGCGTGATGCTATGTCGCCTACTAGATTCATAGACCGGGCGACACATCCTGATGTACTGGAGACCAGCTGGATAACTTACACCAGAATCTGCGCTGATCTACGATACGCTCGGGGAATCTCGGTTCTCGATTAAAATCATTAAATTAAGATCGCCTAGTGATAAAATGGCTTTTATGCAATTTATAAGGCGTGCCCTTATCGATTTTATCCGTAATAGGCGATAGGGAGTTTTGGAGTCACTGATTCTCAGTTAAGAGGTGGTCGACGCGGATAAACTATTTAAGGTTTGGTTTGCACCACTGGAAAGGAAGGATACTTTTTTGCGGTTTCCTCAATTTTTTATTGCGAGGTAATAGGATGTACAGGGTATTCGCGTATATTTTGATCCCTACCTACAGGGGTTATTAAGAAAGTTAGAAAAAAAATTTAAATACAAAAGTTGTTTGGTTTTTCATGTATTATCTTTTGGCTAGGTCGAACAAAAAATTGCATGTCGTAAACTTGGAAAAACCAATTGGACATAATATTTTTAAATGGGACACCCTGTATAATTTTACACGCTTGGGTAAACATTCTTTTCCTGATTTCAAAAATATACATTTTGTTGACATTTGCACTGACAGTTTTCGAAATATTCGACAGCGAGTACCATAAAAAAATACAAAAACTACAAAGAACTAAAAATATTTAATAGTAGAAACCAACAGTAATAAAAAATATTTAACGATTTTCTATGTAACCTCCTTAGTTATTTAAATATTTTCCAATATTTTCATTTTTTAATATTTTTTTTTCGAATATTTCGAAAACTGTCAGTGCAAATGTCAACAAAATATAATATATTTTTGAGGTCAGAGAAACATTATTTTCCCCACCGTCTAAAATTATACAGGGTGTCCCATTTAAAAATATTATGTTCAATTGGGAAATAAAATTATGTAATTACGCCGAATCGCCGATCAGACTTGTGATATAGTCGAACATTAAAACAGGAAGATAAGGAAGACTTGAAAGAAAAACACTACACTTCACTAGATGCTTCAAAAGGAAAACAAAGAACAGAAAGTGCTTTTTAAAGTAAATAAATATTAAGATATGTCCAAAGAAAGCGGTTTCTTCTTTTCTAAGGTTCAGTTTCTAACGAAACAAAAATGACATAAGTTATAGTTACATAAGATAGTTAAGTTAGTTCCAAAGCCAAGAAGGCTTCAAAAGAATAAATATAAATTTTGATTTTGCTTCGATTGCTGATGACGATTATACATTAAACTTGGATCTAAATATGAACAATAGCAGTTGCATTGGAAAAACTTATGCCAAGTAAAAATTATTTATTATACAATAAATTAAAAAAAAAATAAAAATTGATTACATATAATAACATATTTAATAATCATGAGACAAAAGAGCAATATTGTAATTTCTCCTTGATATGAATATAAAATTTATCTAATACAAAAAATAATTGACTACTAAATGATAGATCGTTATACTTGTCATCTCTTTCTGTCCATGCCTAAGAAAAATTCAGTATGAATTCAACAAAACAGTTAAAAGTTGAATATTATAGCGAAAAAAGCTACTTGCTACGTGTTACTTTGTTAACATGTCAGTTGGGATCCATCAGCAAACTATGTACAGGGTATTCGCGCATATTTTGACCCCTACCTACAGGGGTTATTAAGAAAGTTAGGAAAAAAGTTTAAATACAAAAGTTGTTTGGTTTTTCACGTATTATCTTTTGGCTAGGTCGAAAAAAAAATTGAATGTCGTAAATTTGAGGAAACCAATTGAACATAATATTTTTAAATGGAACACCCTGTATAATTTTACACGCTTGGGTAATAATTTTTTTCCTGATTTCAAAAATATATTTTTTTTGACATTTGCACTGACAGTTTTCGAAATCTTTGATATTTAATGTTTGCAATAAATCATAAAAAAAAATATTAAAAAATGAAAATATTAGAAAATGTTTAAATAACTAAGGAGGTTACATCGAAAATCATTAAATATTTTTTATTACTGTTGGTTTCTACTGATAAATATTTTTAGTTCTTTGTATTTTTTATATTTTTTTATGGTACTCGCTGTCGAATATTTCAAAAACTGTCAGTGCAAAAGTCAACAAAATATATATTTTTGAAATCAGGAAAAAATGTTTCCCCAAGCGTGTAAAATTATACAGGGTGTCCCATTTAAAAATATTATGTTCAACTGGTTTTCCCAAATTTACGACATGGAATTTTTTTTTTGACCTAGCTAAAAGGTAATACATGAAAAACTAAACAACTTTTGTATTTAAACTTTTTTTCTAACTTTCTTAATAACCCCTGTAGGTATGGGTCAAAATATACGCGAATACCCTGTATCTACGAAAGCACCCTGGTGTCAAACATACTTTTTATTTATAGGGAACTCAATATACTGAGATTATTTTAGATTTTTTTCTCAGTGTAATGAGAAAAATCTCAATATCTTGACTGTTTTCTCAATATATTGAGAGAATTATCAATATTACAACACATTAGGGTATTTTCAGAGATGCGTATATTGCCAACTCGTCGTTACTGTATAGTTAGTTCACTTACACTAAAAATGATATATAATTATATTATTATTTAATTATATTATATTTTTGAGTATAGAAGATACTAGGAACTTATTTTTATAAATTATTTCAGAAGAAAACTAGTTGTGTGAGTAAAAAAAACATTTGACTATGTTTTACTTAACATTAATTTATTGATATAGGTACACACTTCTTATAATTTTCAAATAAATAACAGTGTCTGACGAAACCATCTCCGTTGCCACCTTAGAACACCTGGCGCAGGTTTTACAATGTCATTCATTGCGATTATGAATAACCTATATTTCCTATTATCTGCCTATTATTGTATACAACATTATACAAAAACCATATACAATTATTACATACACACACTACACTATTAGTTCGTTATATTGTTATTCACCGAACGACTAATTACATTTTATTTGTATAGAAACACACAACACGATACAAAAATGGCTGTGCCATAATTGCTATAATGGCCACTGTCTGAGAAGCTGGAGAAGGTAGTGTACTGACAACCGCAGTTTTAAAGAAATATTTAATTGTGGGAAACAAATGTATTTCTTAAAAATTGGTATTTGGTTCTAAAATGAACCGTTGGGTTTAAACTATTTTAATAGAATTGTTAATATAAAATATTTATTTTCAACGATTTAATACATTTGTTTAACTCATAAAGAGCACCGAGAGTATATCTATTACTAAATATTTTGTAGGTAATTATTTAATTTTATAAAATAATAAATGGTTGGAACAAACTACAGTGTAAGTCAATAAGAACGAATTCTTTAGTAGCTCCTTAAATAAAGGAGATAGAGCAAAATATTGAAAAGAGGACTTGTTCTATCACTTTTTTTCTACAATCCAAAATTATTTTTAGATATACAGGGTGCATCGTTGAGCGGTTACAGCATTCAACATTTGTTTTTTATATGGAACACCCTGTATTTTATACGAGATTTTGTTATATTAGAAATTGATGAATTCAGTTTGTGGGCGTCTAAAATTATGTTGTTTCATCCCTCATTATTTTTTATTAGTATTTTGTTTCTTTGATTTAATTAAAAAATATTTTTCAATGTTTATCAGGTTCCTATAGAATTTTTTAACTGATGTGTTTTTGAAATTACGGAAATACCGGTGGCTGTTTAAAAGATATAAAATATAAGTCATGGCAGTAAGAAAAGTTAAAAAAACTACGGTTTTGAACAAAACAAGAAAAATTTTAGAAAATGTGTTTTTTTCCTGAAATAGATAATTACATAAATAAATAAATAATTAAATGACAAAGAAGTCACTGCCATATTTGTATAAATTTGAATATCTTGAAAACTATTAGAGTTAGATATAGCAAACCTTATATCATTTGAGAGCCTATGTAATACTCGTTTGTCTGGTGTTATAATATATAGGGGGTTCCATAAAAGAAAAATGAATTTTCACGCAATATATTCAAACCACTTCAGTTGCTGAGAAAAAACACCCTGTACAAGCAAATAATTTTACGATGATATCAGCTTATAGTATAATGGTTTGATTATCTAAATACCGAATCTCAACCTTTAATTATCGGAAACAAGGCTACTATGATTTTTTTTAAAATGGTATGTTTTTCTCCAAATTTTTAGAAAAACCGAAATAATTTGGCAACCCCGCATACAAGACGAGCAAGCGGGGCACCAATGTATAGGGAATTTTAAGCTTAATCAAAATCTCTTATAAAATACAGGGTGTTCCATATAAAAAACAAATGTTGAATGCTGTAACCGCTCAACGATGCACCCTGTATATCTAAAAATAATTTTGGATTGTAGAAAAAAAGTGATAGAACAAGTCCTCTTTTCAATATTTTGCTCTATCTCCTTTATTTAAGGAGCTACTAAAGAATTCGTTCTAATTGACTCACACTGTATAGTTTTTACAATTATATCAATTCTTGGGATATTCTCTTTGCAAAGAAATTTTTAAAAATAATTATTTATCCATAATAAATATAATTCGCAAAAACAAATAATTAATAATTTCAAAAAACTATGGTTTTAAGCACAATTTTACCCTCAGTGTATGTTCATTTGTAATTTGAAGGAATGCAGAATAATACAGACATTTAGAAAAGAAATGCTTGCCGCCAGCAAATTTAATATTACTTTCAATACAACAATACCATCGAAATACTAGTAGTCCCACAACGATCACTTACACCAGCCTGTAGTACCCTTTCACGTTGTTTACAGTTAAGAAGCCGCGTCACCTCGGCAAAACCTCGGATCGATATTTAAAATCCGTGGCCGTTAACCTTTGATCCATACCCTTGATTGTGCTTTTCGTTTTGTTTCAGATTGATTAGAGTTTTCCCACAAGAGGAGCGTATTAAAATTGTGAACTAAGCATTTATCGGGTTAGTGTTCCAGCCGAGTGTCGGGGTCTCCGCGAGCGTGAGTGTAGTCCTGCCGTATACTGAGTGCTCTGCGGCGTGGTTGCTGCCGTTTTCGCCATTCCACCGGCGCTGGACAGGCCCTCTCTGCTGCTACCTAAGGTAAGTTATATTTTTGCTTGTGCTTCTCAACAAAACACAAGGTAGTGGTTCAGTTAGAGTTCTTACCATACAGCAAATAATTTAATTGAGATAAATAAAATATGTTACCACCAATTATTTGTTTGTATTTGACGAATTACAGATCTAATTGATATTAGCAGAACATTTATTTTAATGCCAATATTAAATATTTAATATTATCTAATAAAGCTAAGGAGAGAAATATTTATTTTGTTAGTTTTCCAAACAAATTTATTTGGCACATTTAATTTAGTTTATTGTTTAAAAATAAACTTTAGTTTTCCACAATAAGACACGTAGTGACTTATAGTTACGCAATATTTAATATTGAACAGATTATTTACCTTTATTATGACCTGTAATCATTGTAGAAAATGCATATAAAACTTTTCACTTAGTTTCAGCCTTATTTGAATACTTAATCTGCATTCCTTGTGTATCGATACATATACTTCGTATGTTGGCATGTACGTTATCAACCTATGTACCTCATATCGGCAACATACATCTTATCTGTACAGTTATGTTGAAAATATAGAAGAAACATTTTGTGTTCTTATAGGTATAATAATTATGTAAACAGGGTGAGCTATACAAGATATTATCTATGTAATTTGAAATACTGAAGGTGATTCTTCCTTACTGATTTAATATTACATAAAAAATTCAGGCGAGGAATGTGACGTTTATTTTTTTCATTAAAATAATACTAGAGGGTACTTGTGCACATGCCGCTGATAGTTTTGTAGAAAAATGGGAAATACCAAGAAGTGTAAATTAATTCAATTTTAGTGCAGAGATTTTCCATAAAAATTAAAGAAAAACAATGAACTTTGTCTCTGAAACTAAATCGCTTACGAAATAACTTTATATGGTCGTTGCTTCCTGGAACGACTTGCAGAAGTGTCTCTTTGAGAATTTAAGATTACTTAGAAACACCCTGTACAGTTCCCAATTCGGTTGTGAAAAACTGCAGATATAAAAGTTGTACAGTGTTCATAGTTTATTTCTTTTGGGATTACACCACCTGTAAAATAACAAAAAACATAAAATAATAAAATAGTTGTACAGTGTATTGTGAATTTGAAATGAGAACATGATTTAGTGAATTCACATGTGGCTATACGAAAAATAATTTTTTGATGAATATATGGTAGGTTTGCATCTTTGATATTGGCGATTTTATATGCCTTATATAAATTTTACTTTATATTTTGTAGTTATTGCACGGTTTGGTGATTTTTTGCAAAAATAAACAATCGACTTGCAAAATATTTGACAAAACCGTGTCCTTTTGAATGTGAAACATGTTTAACGTACAATTTTGTAGTTTTTATATTTCCAACAATCAAATCATTAACCAAACGACAACTCAATGCGTTTAAACAATTTAGTTGCAAAAGGGAATCAATTATAAATTGTTTTATGTTGGTGTATCGGTAACTTTGATCGGTAAACATCTAAAGGTTGCTGTTTCGCTTCCGTTTCAGGCAGGATAGAGTATACCTACTATAAAAACAAAGATGGAACAGAAGTGGCCAATTGTTTAATTGGTGAAGTGGGTTGGGAGCTCATAAAATTATTGCTTCCTTATTGAATAGGAGGATATCACATGGTCAAACTACCAATTTGATGTTAATTATGTGAAAAATTAAATATGTAGGTAGCAGACAACACAGTGCAGACAGGAACATGTTTTTACCCATATGATTACGTTCGCTGAAAAAAATCGTAGGTTATAAAAATAAGTATTCGGCGTAAACTTGGTCTGTTAACTCTCGATTGAAGAGGTACGGCCCTAACATATTATCTACCTAATAGTGGGATTTTAGACATTCACAAAAAGGCGATACTGAAAAATTTCCCATACAGCTTGACAGTCATTCCATATGGTTAACTTGTCAAAATTAAGAGTAAACATACCATACGTATTGCCACCTGCTTTCTGTTTTTGGAGATAGAATAAAATGTTGAGTACAAAAGTTGGAGGGTTTTTTATGGACTTATATAAACGAACTACAATAGAAACATATATTTTTTTTAACCGGATTACCTCGTATATTTAATGATACCTTGAAAGAGCCACTTTTTCTGATTTCGACGATGTATGATAAGTTATATTTTTACTCGACGTTTTTGAAATATAAACACTTTTACATGCACGACAAAAAAATTATAAAAATCCGATTTCCGATCGAAGTAGGCGGTTAAAAGAAACAAAGGTGTTTGAAAATAAGAAAATCTAATTTATATTGAAAATAAGAAAATCTAATTATACAAAATATGCTTAAAATGTCCACTTTCGTTGTAAACAAAATCTATACCTCATCTCTAGGTATGTTTTTCATACCTAGATTTTTTCAGATTTAGCCAGAAATAAAAAAATTTTCGATTAAATTTAATCTCTTGGTTAAATCCGAAAGTAGTGTGAAACGATAGCTTATGAAAAGTGAAGATTAGGAAAGTGCAAACCGTTTTGCTTAATCTCAAACCGTTTAGAGTTTTACAGGGTGTCAAAGTTACAAGATGTCAATATTCACCTGTCAATATTTCAAAAACAGTTGAGGATAGGTATAGGACATCCTACATGAAATGTGTTTAGAATTCCACGTAGAATCCAGAAATAAAATAATATATAGGGTGTTACATTTAAAATAAGCAAGTTAATAATGACTTCCGACATAACCGGAAGGGCGAGGAAGTTGACACTATTTTCATTGAAAGATCTTTTTGATAAACCCGGTATACAAATTTTCAGAACTCTGACTATTTTTTGACATAATCCTACTAGGGCCTCTTCGTAATACACCCTGTATAGATAGAATATGTAGACCCATTTTTAGTTTATAAATGATATGAATTGTAAAACATAAAAGTCTTCATTCTTACGCAAAAATTATTACATCGTACCATGTAAAATATATTCAGAATGTTTAAAATCGTCTGCCTTTACACCACGATATTTTTATTTAATAATTTACGTCCCGTAGCGTAAAATAGAAAGTGACCTTGTGCCTCAGTGCATAAAAAGTTATAGATTTAATAATCGTGTGGTGGAGCAAATACCAGATTAAGGCTACCAATGTGTTTAGTAGGGCAAGCAAGACGTTTGCTATAAATTAGTGGATATTGAAATGTTAAGTTTGCCATTTATCTTAATGATTCAGAGGCGCCTAATATGGCAAGTTCTACTCGTGTTTTTTTACTATGATGGATTGACTAATCATTTACAAAGTTTATAACTGCAAGGTCTGATAAAAACCTCTAAAGTTATTTTATAGCAACACATGTTGAAAAATAAAGTATTGGAAACAAAATTGCAAATCGATTTATAACTAGCACCGGTTCGTTCTACAACAAAATTAATGATAAGAAGTGCATTAGAAAACAGGGTCCTTTAAATGATCCTGGGAAAAAAATTATGTGATTATGTAATTAAAAATAAAAAGTTTGACAAAATAAACCTCACTAAATGGTTTCTCAGTTTTTTTAAATAATGATATGATTGTTGTTGAGAAACGTAAGAAATATGCCAGCATAAATAAATAATGTATTATGTTATAAAATTAAGAATTCAAAAATACACAATTAATATTGGTTTTGAACAATGGAGTTTAAATTAGCAACTAAATTTAACATTTCCATTTGGTTTGATTAATCGATTGGATTTAAACCAGTTTAATAGAATTTAATATTAAATATTTATTTTATTCAAATAAATGTGTTTGTTTAAATTTATACAGCACCCAGAGTATATTTTCTACTAAATATTTTGTACAAAGGTAAATAATTATTTAATTTTAGAAAATAAGTATTTTAAAAATATTTGGAACAAACTATACATTTTTTACAATAACTATGCATACCTACTCGTACATATAATTTATTTTTGGTATATTCTCTTTACAAAGAAATTTCGAAAAATAATTATTTATCTCTAATAAATACAATATCTACTCAAATAGTTATTTGTTTAAGCGCGCTCTCTAACGGGTCGACGTGACACCGGTACGGTAACGGCGCGGCAATTGTCGAAATGATGCTGTGCCGCAATTTATTCTCACACGGGTCTGTAAATTTATATCATAGATACCCAACGGCTCCAAAAAGATGTCGTCGATTTAAAAATTATAAGATGAAGAAAGAAAAAATATTGAATTCATCCTTATCTTGAAAGAAACATAAACTGCAGACTACATTATCTGCAGTAATTATAAAGGCACTCATACTTTTCGACCTCCAATACAAAATTTAGTTCAGTCGTCATAATTATTTTGGACACTTCAATCACTTCACTGTCAATCACGCCGCGCGGTACTGGACGTTTGCCGATAGAAAATATGCCGATACGCGGTATCCCGCAAGCATACAGAATCGAGACCGCGCCGTGTGTGGTCGGTAATTTGACTCGTACATGGAAGCGACATTGGCTCTGCACACCGAAAACATACCGAACCGATGTCGAGCCGACTCCGCTACACGTCGTCCGGCAACCCTTAATTTTACGAGTCTCGAAAACGTATTTTTTGTACGAGTTTAATATAATTTTTTTTTCCAACCGCTTCTAATTAGCATCTCCAGGTTACCGATTCATCGGAGTCACTATCTCTTTCTATTTTTCTATTTAATTAAACTTCAATATATTAATTATGTGACATGCAATGTCAATGTCAAATTACTTTTCGGTAGGTACTGCAAAACTGTACAATAATCTCTTTTTTGTACAGTTGCTATGGCGATCTCAAACTGTCCCGAAATGGCCCTCTTTTTATACAAAATAATTTAATGTTATAGTGTCTTATTCGTATGGTTGGAAAAAAAATTAATTACCAAAAACTATACCTTAGTAGCTGCTTTAAGCAAGATTTTCCCTCAGTGCATTTCAATCAGTAAAAATACTAAATGAAAAAATAAATCTTTATTTTTATTTTGTCTTAACCATTATTCGGTCTATATTTTTGTAACCACTTTGAAGCAATTATTCATTTAGTGTTTAGAGCGCAGTTATGAAATATTAGTAGCCTATCTCAAGTGCATTCCTGACAGTCCCACGATGACCCTATGCTAGTAACACTCGCAGCACTTCGTCTGCCGGCCGCCGCGTGAACCGCATTCATTAATTCTGTAAATAGAATGTCAGATTCGTGGCGGAGCGATGCACTTCCGGAATAAGCGTCAATTAGAACCTTGTAGCCTATGATCTATTGAGGGGCAAATGCCGGTTTGAGTAGATGAAGAGGTTGGCGTATCGAAATAGACTTGAAACCAACACGAAGGAGCCCAAGAAGCTAGTTGTATAATGGCTGCATCAAGGTTATTGCAACTACAAATACAAGAATTCGGCCATTGTCGCTAGAACAGAAAATGTTAAAGAATTAACGGGTTGTCTAGCTTGAAAATGGCCATGAAGCAGTTAAAAGGGTGTATAATGGAGTAAATAACGGAACTTGTATCTAAAACATATTTCTCTTGATGCTAAGGTACACGGATTCCTATTTCTGGTGCCCAGTGATAAAGTACATGTTCTCAACATGTAATAACTACGACGAGCGTATTAGTGCCACAGTTTAAAACAATTTATTTTTTGGAATCTCAAAATTTTGAGAAAAAATCTCAAAATTTTGTGATTTTTTTCTCACAATTTTGAGACGATATTTAGGAGGAAAATACTCCATTTAAAGCTATTGATTTATATTTAGCACTAAGAGAAGTGCTATCGTTTGTTGTAAATATGCTGCAGGAGAAATGATTGTATTTTAGGCATATTCTGATTTAAATAAAATAAAGATGTACACAAAATGTAGATTTTATTTATTATTAAGTTACTTATATGATTAGGTACCTTATAGAGAGAGGGACAGGCCAATTTTTATTTCAAAGGGAGCACATTTCCATCTCATTGAAATTTATACAGGGTGTGCCAAAAAATAGATATCTCCCACATCTTATATTTTTTAAATGGAACACCCTGTGTATATTTACAGATTTGGATAGAATGTTCTCTAACGAATACATTGATATTGTGTTTGATTTAGATCTAATAGTGAGGGAGATATTATAGAGAGATATCTCCCTCACTATTAGATCTATATAAGGTAATAAAGAGAATATGGGTTTGTTGCTAGGCTACAGCCGTTACAAAGTCTTTCTATAACACATTTCTCTTATGGAACTCTATTTAAGGTATATTTCCCTCACTATTAGAGATAGATCCATTAAACCCTATAACAATGGGTTACAGAACAGAACATTCGTTACAAAGTCATCGGATTTGTTAGAATATCTTTCGACTTTGAACTTTGACTATGCTATCAGTCAGTTGAATTCAATTCCTGCTTTGGCGACAACATCTTATGAACTGTGATATGATACAATCCCAATGACTTTAAACATCTTTGCATTGTTTTTCTATTAATGTATTTATTGTGTACTAATTGCAAATACTGTAAGATTTCATTATAACTTAAACCCAGCAAAAAATAATTTTTTATAAGTTCATTATGGGCTGCATTGGTACTCATAAATGTGCAACGCTGTGCAACTAACATGAAATGAACACTAGTATTTTCCTCCTAAATTTGGACATTTCGTCTCAAAATTGTGAGAAAAAATCTCAAAATTTTGAGAAAAAAAAACTCAAAATTTCAAAAAATAAATTGTTTTAAACTGTGGCACTAATACGCCGTCGTAAATAACCGATTCGTCTTACTATGTACCATTATAATCCCTATTGGCGATTCAGATTACCGATGAGGGCTCTGCAAATTGTAAACCAATATGGAGGAGGACGAGTAAAAATTTTGCATTTCATATCACAGCATCTAGCAATTTAGCATTCAACTGCCATAAATATAGTGACCTCATCTGCTAGTTAGGGTGAAATAAAGAATAAAAAGAGTGGTAAAAGCAGTCAAACGTCCCATAAGTGCTTCATTGCTAATTATATAAATTTTTTAGGCTGAAACGGGTACCCTAGTTTTTGTTTACACATTTTGGGCTAAAATAAGTATGATAAACTGTATGGTGATACCATATTAGTGCTTGTTTTTTGTTAAATAATGTTTAAATTAAAATATATTCTGCTTTTATAAGACTAATAATAGAAAAGTATATACAAAACTGCAACAAAGTGGTTATGTTGTGTAAATAAACGTGTTCTCTGTTATTAAATTGTTACATGCCTTTTGGAGAAATGAATGAGAAACAGTTTCTTATGCTAGGGCCAAACTTCTACCTATCTTCTATCTTAAACACTTCTATTGAGATATTTTGTGGAATGACACCTATAAACACGGCAGTGTGTGTTGCGCTGATTTCTTTTGAATGCCATTTTAAAATGTAAAATAAAGATGCACAAATACTAACCACGTCTTTTTTAACTTTGTATTACCAAAAAATCACAAGCACCACTAAATTATTACGTTAAACAAACCTAAATATGTGGTATTTATCATTATATCAGCAATAAGCCTCCAAAAATTACCTTTTAAGAAGGTTCAAATATTTTCATGCAGAGGGCGCATTCATTTTTGGAATAACTGGCACCGTATCTGCTGTTATGCACATATGCAATAATAGAGGGAGTATTGGTAGGTTTACAATATACACTGTGATTCTACGTAAAATTTTAGGTGGACTTTCATTAAGTTTCCGTCTTTCTAAAATTAACCGTTTCCGAGATATTTAATTTTTTCAAAAAAATTAGGAGAAACAGTAACTAGCTTAAAACCTTGTGTATTTTACAGCAAGAAATATAAAGCGACAAAATTTATAGGATAGATAGCTAGATCCTTAAGCTTTCTATCTTAAGAGTCCATTCACTAGGTCGAAATAAGCCCTAAATCGGCGTTCGGCTCGTGTCTAATTATAAAAGAACTATAAAACATAGCGACTTTTAGTAAAAAAGTATTGAAAGATAAGACTTTAATCTAAGTCCCCATAGTAGTAATTTTTGGTATTTCTTTTTATTTTTAAAATTCCAGGCAAACAATCTTGTACTAAAATAGCGTATTTTCAAAAATTATTTTCTCTAAAATACATGTATTAAACAAAAATTTGCTACTATAGGGACCTAGTTTATCTTTTGATCTTTCCGGTGATATATAATTTATAACATTAAAAAGAAATTTTGTTGCAATTATAAGACAAATCCGGTACCCTTGCAATGAGGGCTAACTTTATTTCCATGTGCCTTTTTACTTCGGCTTTACGTGCACCTCCGAAATCTTAATAATTCGATAGTTGGAATATGTAAGTCTCCACCCATCGGCCACCCATCCTCTCAATCCGACCCAACATTCATGCCTGTCAAATCTGCAGAGAATGGACCCTTAAGCAACCTTTTCACCTTACTTTCAAGGTGGCTTAATTGCATACAGGGTGGTGGAAATTTAATGCCGAGTTAACTTCAAAGACTTTGCACTCAAAGTGTTTTCAAAGGAGTGCAGTATAGTGTTTTGGTGTTATATGGAAAACTACGTCAGTGTTAGTAAATTAATTACTATATAAGTTATCTACTTTTATTTCTTAAGTTTCACGTTGAAAATAGGGTTTGGTACACATTTTTTTTATTTAATTTTATTATTTTTGAAGAATTTTAACGCCCTGTACCTAGGTCGAGAAATTGAATGTTTTTGATGCCCAACTCTAATTTTTTTATGGTTGCTACGGTCCTTTAGAATTAATGGGGAATGGTCAAGGCACTATAAATTCAAAAGTAAAATAGAGCCAAAAAGTAATTTGACAGCTAAAATGCCACTTTGTTATATCGTTAGAGTCAAAAAGTGACGTACATTCCAAAAATATATGAATATATCTACAGGGTGTTCGATAAAAAAATCGAGAGCTAGTATTGCTTCCGATAAAACCAATAGTGGCAAAAAGGTGACTTTTACGTCAAGAAGTGACCTTCAATAAGTACCTACTTCCGTCAAGCCAAATCTGAAAATGTATCTAAAAAAATAAGGGGAAAGAGGAGAACGTCTTGAATCTGTGTTACACTGTATATACATACTTACGAATAGTTTAATAATTTTCGACACTTATTTTATTACAATTTAAATCCTTGAAATTTTTCTGAGCTGCACACTATTTCATTAAGAAGAAAAAAACAAATTAGCTAAGCAAGTTTTTCTTAATTACAATAACAAAGCATCGTAATTCATTCTATCACACCTTTTGAGTCAAAAGCTATTTGTCCTAAAATACGCGTTGACGCCCATTTTATGCTGATAGACTTACATATAGTGCATGTAACTAATTTCCCAGGAAACTATGCAACAATATTGCATTGTCCCAATAAACCTGTAGTGTGAAATTTATTTACATTACCATAGTTTACAAAATCTACACCATATATACAAACGGTACGATAAGATAAGGTTGGTACTGAAACTGATAGCGCTTAAAATGCAGTGAAAGTGAAACTGGAACATTATTATTGCATCAGAGCGCTTTTTGTAAACCGAGATCAAACTGTATGCTGTATGGAGAACAAACACGGTCGCCATATTTTTCCGATTATTATTACATACATAAATATTTGCATAGCACTATAACAAAATTCCTGAGAATATTGAATTATAATGAGATCGACCGTTCACATTCTCTTTTCGCTTTGTTACTAAAATAACATATTTTGCAATTTAAATCTTGCCCAACTGTTTATAATATCCAACCATATTTCTAGGTCTAAATTTGGCGTATGGTGGGTAATGTTTGCCAAGTTACACGCAGAGAAATCTTTTGTCCACTTAAGTATTATACATTCGTGGTGTATACATATAAGACAAATAAAAATTCAAAACACATTAATTTTACGTTTTATTGAGTTTTTAAGATCAACAAAAGAATAAATAAATCCATTAATAGCACTGTGAAAAGTAAGGTGTTGTAAATATTTATCTAAAGAGTTAGTAAAATAACCCTACTTAATTAAATAGGCTAATTTCCTCAAAACTGTAATGTCATCAGCCTCACAGATTATAATTTTAAGATAAATATTGCAACTATTTACAGCGTAAAATGATACAGTTTGATCTACAAATCTAATGGTACTGATAACTTTCCGGGAGCTATATTGTCCCTTTCTCTTCTACACAATTTTAGTGATTCTTCACTGTAAACTTTTTATACATTTTGTTTTATTTTTACAAAAACAATATGCATATACAGGGCGCCCTATTTCTTGACCCGTTGCATGGGTAACTTTTTTATTAGTAGAGATACAAAAACGCTTAAATGAGCAAATTAGTGCAGTTTCGTATTAGTAATTCTACGGTAAGGCGAAAAATTATATACGGGGGAAGGTTGAAAAGTTATTGACAAAAAACGAAAAATCCAACTTTTCTATTATCCCTCGTAGCTCGTTCATTTGAAGAGTTAGAGAAAAATGCTTCACATGTTTTTTGCAGTATTTTTCATGTAAAATGACATGCACTTGCTACTTTTTATATATCTCTTAAAATGGTTGAGAATCACAGTAAAATATATATTTTTTAAATGTAATAGATAGGTGGCTGTGACATTAACCGAAAGTCCCCTTTTTTCTCTTTCAGATGATATAACATAGTCCATATTTTATCCTTACGAAAGTAATAATAATCGTTGTTTTTAAAGAAAGTTTATTGTCACATCAAGAATGCTATGGATTATGGAACAAAAGAATGTTTTGAGAACAGAAATTATTAATTAATTAATTATATTGAAGTAAATGTTCGAAATGACCACCATCCTGTTGGATACATAGTAAGCAACGTTTCTGGATACTTCTTAAAACATTATTTATTGTATGTCCATGTATGCTTCTAATTGCATCTTGAATCCTGACTTTTAGAACCTCTATATCTAGAGGAGCTGTCACATAAACTTTATCTTTCAATAACCCCCAAAGAAAGAAATCTAAGGGGGTCAAATCAGGTGTTCGCGCTGGCCAGTCGATATCCATTCTATTTCCTATAACATTATCAAACTGTTCATGTAAATATTGTTTTACCTCGCGGGAATTATGCGCAGTTGCTCCATCGTGTTGGAAGTATTTAAGATTTCTAAAAATATGAAGTGGTAATTCATTTAAATATTCCTCTGTTAGAGTATTCCTTAGAAAATGAAGGTAATTATTCGCATTCAAATTATCTTCGTAAAAATATGGGCCAATAATTTTGCCACAAAAAATTCCACACCACACATTTATCCCAAATTGACGTTGATTTCTTCTTTCAGAAACAAGATGTGGATTTTCTCGGCACCACATTATGTTATTATGGCGGTTAAAAATACCATTGGTAAATCTACTTTCATCACCGAATAAAATCTGTTTCCAGAAGTCTAGATCCTCTTCGCATTTTGAAATGTACCATCGACAAAATGTCATCCTTCTTTGATTATCAGCTGGATATAAAGTATTGCATATGGAATAATGATAAGGCTTTAAATTGTTACCTTTTAAAATAGCTCTTACAATTTCCTTGGAAGTGTTGCAGTGATGTGCAATTTCTGCAGTTGAAGAATCAGGTTTAAAATTTACATAAGCCAAAACATTTATTTCAGTGTCTTCATTGAAGTTTCTTTCATCCTTAGGCTTTGAAAAAGAACCGTATAATCGTATATTATTTTCCAGCTGTCTAAATATTCTATGATGGGGTTGTTTTCGTTCCATGTAAGTTTCAAAATAAAGATTCGCTGCAGCTTGTGCATCTCGATTTTGGTTATAATAACAAAATAGCATATCATTTTTCTCTTTGTTGGTCTACATATTTGCAACACTATTATTTTGTATGCAGTATTAATAATAAACAATAAACTACTTAACAAAAACTAAAAATGTCACTTATGATCTGTCAATAATTAAATGTCAACTAGACGTTTTTAAAAATATCAGGAATCTTATTTTTTGTTTTATTTCCATAGCATTCTTGATGTGACAATAAACTTTCTTTAAAAACAACGATTATTATTACTTTTGTAAGGATAAAATATGGACTATGTTATATCATCTGAAAGAGAAAAAAGGGGACTTTCGGTTAATGTCACAGCCACCTATCCATTACATTTAAAAAAAATATATTTTACTGTGATTCTCAACCATTTTAAGAGATATATAAAAAGTAGCAAGTGCATGTCATTTTACATGAAAAATACTGCAAAAAACATGTGAAGCATTTTTCTCTAACTTTTCAAATGAACGAGCTACGAGGGATAATAGAAAAGTTGGATTTTTCGTTTTTTGTCAATAACTTTTCAACCTTCCCCCGTATATAATTTTTCGCCTTACCGTAGAATTACTAATACGAAACTGTACTAATTTGCTCATTTAAGCGTTTTTGTATCTCTACTAATAAAAAAGTTACCCATGCAACGGGTCAAGAAATAGGGCGCCCTGTATAAACATATAAGGATGCCATGCAACCACCAATAGCTATTGATTTATCCCAACACGATTCAATTCGGACTCCAAATTGTATCCAAATAATATCCAGCTGTATCCATTACAACTATCTGTTCTTCTAACTAGTGATGGGAATAATTGGAATATTTTTATAATCGAGAAATTAGTAATCTTAAGTTTTTCATAATAGAAATAATAATTAGAGATATTTAATCAAATTATATTAAACTTGTAACATGTTGTATCTACAGGGCGTCCACTTTTATTTATGTAGAAATCCATAAAACCTTTATTTCTCAAGATAATCGATTGAACTTTTTTTGTTTCAAAGAACATTATAAACTGCTCCTTTAGACCCTACTACCTCTTTTAAGACGAACATGCAGGGCCTGCTATGATTTTTTTTATACCACCGAAATTCAATATAACCATTTAGGGATTTTTTTATTTAAAATCTGGCATGATAGCGTTAATCAGGACCTCTCAAAACCCCCATATGCGGAATTTTATCAAAAAATATATAGGGCGTTTCTTTTTACACAATATCAAAGTTGCAAGTCAAGTGTGTCACGGAATTATATCAAAACAGTTGACTGTTATATAGAATCACTTTAATTTAATTTTGCCCTACATTTAGTAGATGGAAATATTAATATGCGCCATCAAAATACGAATAAAAATTATAAGAAAAATATTTGGTAGAAAATTTCACATTCAAACACTATTTTAATAATACTAAATTATCTCGAGGTATTTTTAAAAAGTTTATTGAAATAATTCGATTCATCCTGTCATCCAATTATTACATTCGATTGTTCCCATCACTACTTCAAACAAGGAATCGACTTCCTAAGTTCGATCGACTTCCTCAGTTTGAAGAACGATCAATTTAATTCAATGCGATAGCAAATTATTCTCGTATTAAGAAAAAGATTATTACAATTACAATAATAATTTGCTTAAAGTGATAGCATTACATGATAGCATTACTATTTTGAAGGACCCTTACTTTGAATAATAAATAATGTATTCCAGATAGTCTTATTTCGAAACGTATAAAGCTGAATATATCATTTTCTTGTTTGTACACATACTTTTCTTTGTGTGTAATAAAATAACATATTTTGCAATTTAAATCTTGCTCAACTATTTATAATATCCAACCACATTTCTAGGTTTAAATTTGGCGTATTGTGGGCAGTACTTGCTAAGTTACTTTTTTGATATTTACCTTATTCATCTTTTATTAATGCTGGCTTATTTTAATATTGTCGTTCCGACTGCTGTTTTAATGTTGAATACGTGAACTACTTTAAGTACAGGTAAAAATAATGATTTCGATAATGACTTCTCTAAATTTTTCTTGTAAGTATAAATTTTTTGTATTTTCTACATACATGTATATGTACATGATATACCATTAATAATATTTTGTTTTCACGACCAACTATACGATCCTGTTGTCGGGCAAAATCTAGTTTAGGAAATTTTAATATTTTTCTATTTCTACGGAATCATCCCTTTTTTACCAGTCATCCCAGTCTGACAAATGAAGTGAGGGGCTGGGATTGTTTATTTTGTTATTCTTAACAGATCCACACCGATCCTGTTGTCGGGCAAAATCTAGTTTAGGAAATTTTAATATTTTTCTATTTTTACGAAATCATCCCTTTTTGACCAGTCATCCCTGTCTGATAAATGAAGTGAGGGGCTGAGATTGTTTATTTTGTTATTCCTAACAGATCCACACCGATCCTATAGTCTGTCAAAATCTAGTTTAGGAAATTTTAATATTTTTCTATTTTTACGGAATTATCATTTTTTGACCAGTCATCCCCGTCTGACAAATTAAATGAGGGGCTGGGATTGTTTATTTTGTTATTCCTAACAGATCCACACCGATCCTGTTGTGGGGCAAAATCTAGTTTAGGAAATTTTAATATTTTTCTATTTTTACGAAATCATCCCTTTTTGACCAGTAATCCCTGTCTGATAAATGAAGTGAGGGGCTGAGATTGTTTATTTTGTTATTCCTAACAGATCCACACCGATCCGATATGTAGATAATTTGTTTATTTCTCCTCATTTTATAAATTGTAATATTGCATATAATACATCATTGTAAAGCGAATAACACGCATCATCTGATGCTATAAAAATCCAATATGGTGTCCATAAGAAATAAAAAGTTGACTATCGCATTTGAAAATTTTCGAGAGTGCTTAGAGAAAATCTAACTGAATTTTTGGACTCGCCGTTATCAATAATGTACAAGTTTCAAATCTGAGGTTCCTATCTTTCTTGATAGTGGAAATATTTATCGTTTTGTAAATCGTTTTCGTTTTTTCCTCGATAACTCACGAACGGGTGCATATATGGCAAATAGCGCACCACGATTGCATAAAATTGTTCAACTCTTTTGTGATTTAAGCTACCCTGTATCTCTTACCGTTTCCGAGATCCTAATGGTGACCAAAATTAAGTGTAACACCGTGTATATCTTGAAATATCTTGTAAAAGCTAGCTGTTGTTTTTAGAGACACTAGCTGTATCCTAAACAACTTTAAATAACAATTGCAGCCCTTCTTGTACTTGAGACTAAACATAGTTTTATGACCGCAGTAACATAAGACCCGCCATCTAATCATATTTATTTTACACCGCATTATGTGCTTTATCGCATGAAGTATGTGGATTGCCAATAACTCAAATATTTGGCGCTCGTCAGTCCGTGAAGGGGTTTTTGCCTCTAAAAGTGACAATTACGTAAAGAACGTCCTTGTAGGACAGGCTGAATGAATCTGCGTGACAACTGGAGCTGAATCCGAGGCAAAAAATATGGAATTTATTTGTTAATAACTTTTTCTGGCGCGGGTAATTTTTACCTACCTACCTCGGTGGAACTGGGTGCGAGACGGTGAGTGAACATGGACCTAATTTACGCTGGTGTATATGATGATGCTACCGAGACTACACTGAGAAAGATATTTATTTGTCAGTGACGTAACAACGTAGATACAGCTTGTGAGCGATAATTTTGCCGGGCCTCAACCCAAATGAAAGAAAATATTAATGTTTTTATCATCATTATGATAGGTGGTATTGTGTTCATAACTATATTAACTTATTAATTTTAGGCATAAAAAAAGCAATTGTTATGCTCACAAGTATTTATTTTCTGGAACACAGAAAATAGTCTGCAACACTGCAACTGCAAGCACAAATAAAAACTCAAATAATCTTTTAATAAATGCGGTTTCAGTTTCTTTCTATGAGAATATTGTTTTGTGTTTGTGACTTTGTTCCCGAGCTCCTTTTGAGGCCGGGACCATGGAAAAGAATTCTTTGACAGATAATCGAGGATGAATCAAGTTTGTTTAGCTTTGGTAAGTGTACAGCTTACGAGAATATTTAATTCACATATGAAGTTATTTGCTGCGGACATGTAAAAATTGGTGTGCCTTTCTCCATTACAGATAACGTTATTTATATCCTATGCTTGTAATAACCCTGACGTTTGGTGTGTAAGATGGCGTGATTGGTTTCATGATGCTGGATACAGTTTTTTTTTGCTATTTGACCATCTATTCTCCTGAATAAGCCAATCACCGATACCAGGAGACGAGGAATTCCTAATCTGGAAATTTTGTCGAACCCCTAATTTTTGTAGTTGGGTAGGGATCTTTTACTTAGCTACCATCTGATAAACAACGAATCTCTGGCTTTACATCATAATCCAGGGATGGGACATGTGCCACAGAAACTTTGCATAAGTTTGTACAGCTTCTGTGTATGCACTGACGTGAAGCACTAGAAGATGTCTCTCTTGTACGGTCACGCAGCCAGGTACTAATCACGGACCACATTGCTTAGTCTTTATACCAATAATATCAAGGTCTGTTCCAAGCACCTCAAAAACCGTTCACTATACGGTCCATAACATGCACAATGAATTAAACGCATTGCAAGTGAGATCGGGTAGTTCTCCGAACGATTTATTTATCGTTCCAAGCTAGTTTGGTATCATCTGAGAATCGATCGTTTCGGTACACGATCCAAAGCAGATACTGTTTGCTGACCGACTATTTATTTGTATTTGTTGAGGTTAAGGAAGACTTTGTGGTTATATATTTTGTTTTTGATTTATTTTTTGTATAAAATTTATTAGAAACTTTATAAAATGGGTGATAATAACGATTCGGACATTTTGACAGCTCTCGATTTGAGTGACGATGACATGGAGCTACTTTTTAAGGAAGCCAGAATAAAAAGTGAACATTATTTAGGTAAGAGGTGTATGTAGAAAGTGTAAGTAAGTGTCTAGTAACCAAATTCATAATTCAAATGATTTGGGAATGCGTTCCAAGCGTAGCGCTTTTGTGCATCAACCGAAGTACCGTTTAAATGTCCACTAAATCTGCCCACGTACTGGTTTAGGGCGATACGAGGATCGTCGCTTGGAACAAACCTATTAACGCTAAGTGACTAAGATGGTAAGATATAATCGTCATAATCTCAGAAGAACTGATTAAAATGAGTTTACTTGTCACTTACTGTGCGTTTCACGAAGTTGTATCCCGGATTGGAATGTTCGGATTGTCAGGATTCGCTGGCAAATCCTGTGCGAGACTGGCACGCGCGTTTAAATCACACCCCCTCAATTTGTAGCGGTCCGTAACCGAGATGTGCCAATGGATTGAATTTAACTAATAACATGACGACGCTCCATACGTTGGAGATATATACTAACATTCCAATCCGGGATACAACTTCGTGAAACGCACAGTAAATAGGTTTGTTTCGATAGTTTTCTAAGAGCAACATTTGAAACTATACAATATGATAGATGGTGAGAATATTGTTCCATTTATAAGACTAAATGATTTCTTTTAGTGTACGCGTCCAAGAGTTCGAACGTATAAATAAATTTAACAATGTGGTGCAATCATTCGGGATTGAACTAATCAATGTTCGAAGCGGTCCAGTGGACTCCGTTGCTAATAATTCATTAAATGGATATGGAGCTGTGAGAAATGTGAGAATATTGTACTTAGTACGTTGCCAAGTGCCCATTTTTTGTTAATTCTAATTCTCGTTGGCTTTACAATGTACTAGGTTATAAAAAAGAGTAATTCTCGGAATATTGTTTGTTTAGATGAATTTACTTTTTATCGAAACGAGATATTTCATAGGTTAATACTACACAAACCAGTTTTTATCCTCGTTGTCATTAGAATAGGTGCACACTAAGGATTTCATCAGCGACAAGAGATATTATCCGCTCAGCCAAATATTGTACGAAAGGGAAAGGAACAACAAAAAACATGATGAGAAAAGTGAAGAGCTGCAAGTGCTGTACCAGTTTTTTCATTGAACTGGTTTCGGTTGCATAAATATTGATGGGACTGATGTTACAATTTATTATTTTTACTGGCTTTATTATTTTTTGGAATGTTTTAACAACCATATGAGTAATTTATTTGAAGGAGATGCCGAAAACAACTACTCCTCGGGCAATATGCCCCGACTGGCGTTGGATTACATCGCCATCTCCATAGGAATCGCTATATCGTTCATCGAGACCAAATACTAGACACTGACCGGTTTCGCGCTTATTTTCCGCTCATCAGAGTGCCATAGGTAGTGGACTCGATGAACGATATTCCGACGTGATTGTCTAATGGGCATCGTGAATGTTAGTAGTGGTGAGAAACATACCGTAGTGGCCTCTATTTCAAATAAATAAGTAGGATTGTCTTCCTTAAAGACGATAGAGGTCACTGCTGTAATTGCGACAAATAGTAGCACAGACCCAAAGAGGGCACTACGGTGTGTTTCTCACCACTATTACCATATGAGTAAGTTATGAACAGGATTGGGTGAAATTAAAAAATATCTACAGGGTGTCCCAGTTTTATTATGAAAAAATTCAGGAACACGTAGGACCAGTCAAAATAATGGGACTTTGCTATACAGGGTGGCCCATTTGGACTTAGGACACCTCTGTAAAATGGATATTTTAAGTCCGATTTTGATGATTTTTTTTTAGGTTGTTACTCATGGAAAATTGCATTTTGTGGCAAATAGACAGATTTCTGTTACACAAATCAAGGCCTACTTTGCAATTTTTTTGAGGGCGAAATTTCGAGAAATCGTATTAGCGATTTTTTTAGACGAAAACTAAGTACGCCACTGTATTCTGCGCCCCCTCAAATAGCTCTGTACCAAATTTCATCCTAAAGTACAGAATATTAATAACAATTCTCACTAAATTAATTTATGCCCCAAAATACGTTGTGAAGATCAAGTAACCCATGAAATAAAGAAATCTGTCTATTTGCCACAAAACGCAATTTTCCATGAGTAGGGGAAAGTGTTCCACAGTGAGACATGTTCCACAGTGAAACAAATCAAATTTCGCGCTCTGTAGCGACCTCTGTCAAATTTCGGTTCAACTTTGACAATCGGCGCAACAGGTCGAGTGCATGGCCGCAGCGTGCTTATCTAAAGTGTTTAGGTTAGTTTGTTTATGGATCTGTGACCAAAAAGGTAAGTAGAAATTTAATATATCACCACTTTATGAAATGTGTTACAAATAACTATAAGGTGTTTACGTTATTGGGAATGGAAGTAGCAGTTATTCTATTTAGTGGTCAAGTTATGACCATTGGTTGGGAGATCTGTGACATTTTTTTTCCATGAGACTTGGGTTCAAAGTTTTGCTTCCAAATTTCCACAGTGAGACAAAAAATTTGTCCCACAGTGGGACATGTCTCAGTGTGGACCATGCAGTGTATGTCAAATTACTTTTATTTTAACTAATATAATAAAAAGCCTATTTGTGGTTTCAGATATATGCATTATGGCTCGCGGAAGAAAAAGAAAGACAAATATAGGCACTTTTTCCAAGGAACAGATGGAAACTGCCGTAAATTTGGTAATTAAAGAAAAAATTACTTTAAGGGAAGCTGCTGAAAGAACTCAGGTTAAATATCAAACTCTTCATCGCTACGTTCAAAAACAGAAAAGTAATATGGGCGAGGTGATTAGAATGACACCGAACTATAGCTGTCGTAGAATTTTCACTGACGAGCAAGAGGAAGAAATAGCTGAATATGCAATACAATGTGCAAAGATGTGTTATGGTAAGTCGAGGAAAGACTTGTGCACTTTGGCATACGAAGTAGCAGATGCAAATAACTTAAAAATGCCTGATTCTTGGATAAGAAATAAAAAAGCTGGAGTTGAATGGCTGCATGGTTTTATGTTGCGTCACCACAATCAGTTGAGTGTCAGACAACCCGAGGGTTGCAGCCTTTCGAGGGCTACGTCATTCAATAAATATAATGTGGGAAAATTCTTCGAAAATTTACAATCCATTTATGAACGTTCACCATCTTTGTTAGAACCAACAAGAATATTTAATGTCGATGAGACGGCTACAACTACGGTTCAAAAACCTCGAAAAGTTGTCGCTCAAAAGGGTATAAAGCAAGTGAGTTCAGCGACAAGTGGTGAGCGAGGTATCCTAGTCACCACATGTTGCGTTGTCAGTGCCAGCGGTACCTTTATACCACCAGTCATGGTATTTCCGAGGAAAAAATTCAAACCGCATATGATCCACGGAGCTCCTCCTGGTACATTAGGCTTGGCACAACCCTCTGGCTGGATGACGATCGATTTGTTTGTGGATGTCATGAAACATTTTATTCATCACACATCCAGCAGCTTAGAGAATCCCTCACTGTTAATCATGGACAACCACGAAAGCCATCTGTCTGCATATGTTCTTGATATGGCAAAGAAGAACGGAATTACAATTTTGACGCTCCCTCCCCATTGCTCAAATAAGCTGCAACCGCTTGATCTATCAGTTTTTTTCCCGTTTAAATCCTTCTACAATGCTGCGATAGAATCATGGTTATTAGGACATGCTGGCCGACCGATTACAATCTATGAAATTGCGGAATGTGTTGGGGTAGCTTTTGAAAAATCCATGACACCACGAAATATTACATCTGGTTTTAAGAAATCAGGTATTTTTCCATATGATAAAAATATATTCACGGACGATGATTTTGTTACCAGCCAAGTCACAGACAGAGAACAAACCACACCAATTCTGCCAATTAACCAAGAACAAACCACACCACCAATTCTCCCAATTAACCAAGAACAAACCACACCACCAATTCTCCCAATTAACCAAGGAGCAGGACGAAGTATTCAAAATGTCGAAATTGAGGCAAGTTCCGAAAATAATATTAATGAAACAGACATGACTGATGGAACCGAAAAGACTGATAAACCAAAATTCATATCCCCGTCCATTTTGAAGGGATATCCAAAGGCTGCGGAGTTGAAACAAAAGACCAGACCAAGAAAGAAAAAGAGTATTATAGCTACTGATACACCAGAAATGAATGCAATACTAGCAAAAGCTAATGAGAAGATCAGAAAGAAGGAGTTACAAACCAAGAAGAAACAAAATAAATTGAAAGTGAAAAAAAGAGTTTTTGAATCGTCCAGTGACGATAGCGATGCCAATGAACAATCCGAACAGAAGGACGGATTTACGTCTGATGAAGTTAGTGATGAAAATCCTGCTGATGAGATCTTCCATTTCGCCGAATTAAATGAAGATCCTTCGATAAATGATTTTGTTGTAGTCGAATTCATAGCAAATAAGAAAGTATATTATGTGGGGAAAATTCTGAAGCAAATAAACAACGAGTATGAAATCAGCTACCTGCGGAAAAGCTCGAAATCCTCGAACAGTTTCGTTTTCCCAGTTGAAGAAGATATTGCTTTAGCAACTAAAAATGATATAAAAATGATACTTTCCAAGCATTTGGTCCTAGGTCGGACAAAGAGGCAACAATCTCTAGTTAAATTTGAAATTGATTTGTCCGCCTTTGACATTCGCTGAATTCTCTTCGGATTTTCTTTTCATTATTATTAATAACTGTTTATGTTTTCATATTCTTATTTAAATTTTGTTGACTTTATTTTCAAGTCACTGTGTTTATTTTTATAGGTAGGTAGGAACTTACTTGAAATGTGATTTTTATTTGATTTTCTGAAAGTTAGTAAATCTATATGCTTGTGATTGTGATTTTCTTTTAATAAATATGTTTTTCTAATTAGATAATTTAAGTTTTTACAGGTTTTTTTACATGTTTCACTGTGGAACATAATTGTTCTACAGTGAGACAAAATAACAGCTAAAAAAAATAAGATCATAAAAATGTGAATATTCTAAATTATCTCTTTTTCAAATGTGGATAAGGTAGGATATTCAATAGGCTTCACACCAAGCCCAAAAAGACCGAAAAGATTCCGAGTTTACTAGGCGAAAAAAATATTAAACTCGTTTTTGTCCCACTGTGGAACACTTTCCCCTAACAACCTAAAAAAAAATCATCAAAATCGGACTTAAAATATCCATTTTACAGAGGTGTCCTAAGTCCAAATGGGCCACCCTGTATAAACTTATTTCCAAATCTCAACAGTTTCCGAGATATAACGTTTGTCGAGGTTGAAAAAAAGAATTTTCTTTCAAAATCTTTTGTTATTTATATCTATGACCATTTTCAGCTCCATGGGAATAGCCAGTGGAGTGCAACCTGCACTCTTGAGACCCCTTTTCTAAACAAAGTATGTTACGTGACTGACTAACGTGTAAAATAATACGATAGTTTGATGTCCCACCCATTTCTTTACAAAAATGCTATATATAAACTATATTATACATATAAGTATTATACCTATAATAGGTATAACTTTATTTTAAGGTATTATTTTGTTTGGAAAGAGCATGCCATGGTTTCATAAAATATCGATTTACTCCGTAACGGTGTCTTGTGGAAAAAAATGTACATATACTTTTTTGTAGAGAAATGGGTGGAACATCAAAATATTGTATTATTTTAAATGTTAGTCAGTGGCGCAAGATATATATGAGCTCCAGAAGAGCGAGTTTTTAAAAATAACTTTTGCACAAAAACTGTTAACAAATTTTATTTCAAACACTTTCACTGGTTACAAGTTTTAACTGTAGTGTACAAGGGAATAGTAATTAATGCCTTAACAAAGAGATTATCTCATATTTATAAACTAGCCTATGCTGAGCTTGCATTGCGTCTCCCGTAGGCGCCGGGCTGGCGGTAACATAACTCCTCCATGCCCAAAAATGAAGTTTAGGGCTAGAAAGGGCCTAACTGAATGTCGTTTCCATTTTGGACATCCTGTGTAGGAGGCTGGTGTTTCAATCTAACAATTATTTTGGATCGGTGCTTAAACAAACAATACAAAATCATAAATATTACAATAGTTATTATTACAATGTAAATTATAATCTGGAACCAATTTATATGTTCTTGTTCAATATCAATGAGTTCCTGGTTTCTTAATTTCGTTTGATAGTTTTCGGCATGTCTTTTTATTTCTTCAAATGCAGTTAAATCGATATTACTAATCTCGACATGTTCTAATTTTGTTTTATTTCTAAAGTTAATATTCAATTGTAGCTTTGGTAGATTTATTTGTGAAATTTTGAATGTACTCTTTTGTTTAGGAATTAGAATTTTTGATTTCAATTCGGCTTTGCAATTGTATGGAAGAGTCAGCAGATAATTTCCATGTAGCTGTTTATAATTAACATCATTGTCACAGTAAATTTTTAACACAGTTTCGTCAGGACTTATTAAGATCCAAGAATCAAAGTTTTCTATCTTTATAGATTGTGACTGAATTGTAGGCACCAAATAAGGAGTACAATTTGGGTTATCTTTATAAAGTATCAATTGTAAAGCACAGTTTTCTGAATTTTTATCGGAAATTGTTTCAATTTCACACAGATGCATATCACCTTGTATGATGGGACATTTTTCATTGGTTTCTAAATACGTATCCTTATTTGTTAACAGATATTTTGCATTTGGTATAATTATTTGATTATAACTGTTAGGTACTGGATATATTCTATAGACTTCGTAGTCTAACTTACTTACTAAAGGTATTCTTAATATAAAATATATAATATTATTTTTCTGAAAAACGTTTACTTTTATTAGTTTTTCAAAAATGGATAAATTGTCCATAGTTGGGGGCAATACTAGTTTTAGTCCGTGTAGATGGTTTTCAATTAATATCAATTCCCGTAGGATATTTTCAGATGTGATTATACTACTATGTAGTTCCGAGTGTCTAGCAAATGTTTGTGCCGTTTGTATTTTTGTCAAGAACGTATTTAGTTCGTTTGTGGTTTCAGACAAGATTAATAATACGTCACGTATCCAGATACTCCAATCGCATAGTCTTGATTGTTGAATTATTGTCTGTAAATCGTCAATTTGTTTCACTATTTTATTCTGATTTGATACTAATTTAAATATTGTTTTATTGGTAAAATCAATCTGTTCCTTTGTGATTGATATTTGATTTTTAAGATCAGCTTGAAGTGTTTCTTGATTTTTAAAAAGGTTTTTAAAGTTTTGGTCGTATCTTTCTCCATCGTCAGCGTCTAATGTGCCTGTAAAAGATTTTTGTATGGTTCCAATAAAATTAAACAGCCCTCGCTTATATCGTCTGCTAGGGAGTATTTCTGTTATTAGTTGTTCTGTCATGTTTATTTGTCTGTCAAGGAGATAAAGCAGTTGTGAGTCAACACGTTCTTCTCTGGAGCAATTGTCTTTGTCATCTTTTAAATCGTCCAAAAATTTTCGTTTTTGTACTTCAACTGATTTTAGGTTATTTATTATTGGTAGTAGGTCAATACTGTGTATCAATTCCCATTCTGAAATAATGTTCTTGGCGTGTCCAATTTTAAAGGCAACAAGCCCAGGATTATTGGTTATGGTTTGTAAGGCTATTTGAGTTTTCTGCTGGTTGGTCAGCGGCGTCCATACTCTGAAAGAGAGGTTTTAAATTACTCAAGTGAACTCTTTTTTCTTGATTATTAATTGATTTAACTACAGCAGTGTTATCGTCATTTATTTGTAAAATAGTAAATGGGCCTGTGAATTTGGGTTTAGTTTTATTACGGGGGGTGTCCTTAATATAGACTGTGATTCCAATTTTAAACTTACTTTTGGGATCTATAGATTTTTTGTTATGATAATTTATATATTTTTGTTTATTATTCTGATTAATTTCTCGGATCTGATCGTGCATTGTTCTCATTTGATTATGGTAATTAGATATTAAATTACTATCAGAATTAACGTTTTCTATAGGTATAGTTTTTCCAAAAATTATCTCTTGGGGAGAATGATTTGTATTAGAGTGAATTGTATTGTTATACGCGATTGAACTTAAATTTACCAATTCTTGAACGCTCAATTTTTTTGTTTCTTCTTTTAACCTAAATAGTCGAATGTGTTCTAGAATGGTGGAATGCAATCGTTCTACAAGTCCATTAGAGTCAGGATGATTGGGTGTTATAAAATGGACATTTATATGATGGGTGCTCAATAGTGATTTAATGGCATAATTTTTAAATTCAGTACCGTTATCAAAAGTAATTTGACCCGGTGTAGTGTATATTGAAAAATATTTAATTAGTTCAGATGCTATAATAGCACTTTCTTTAGCCTGAATTTCTACAAGATATCCAAATCTTGAGAACGAATCTATTATAGTGAGAAATTTTTTTGTTTCTATTTGTATTGTATCGATAAATAAATGTTCAAAAGGTTTTGTTGCGCTGGGGGTTATATTCAATGGTATTTTTAAGGGATGCCTATTGTATTTTGCTTTCTGGCAGATATCACATTCTGCAATATAGGTTTGTACAGATTTGATCATATTGGGAAAATAGACTTTTTGTCGTAATTTTAGAACTGTTTCATGAATTCCACGATGATTGGTTTTGCCTTCATGATAAGTTTTTATGGAATGTTTTATTTTTTCAGGTGTTTTAAGTGTTTTTAACATCGTGTTGTGCCAAATTAGTTTAGGGCCATTATTATTTAACAATCTGGTATATATGTTACATAATCTATTATAAATTTCGCGATGTTGCGAATGAATGTGAAAGGTGTCTTTTGCTGTCGTATAATCTTTAAGAATGTTTATTAAATGTTGGTTCGAATAATCATTCGGGATATAACACTTGGTTATTTGGCTGTTATATACCTTGTTACTTTTATTCTGTTTAGAAGAATTCAATTTTATTATTATTTGTTTTCTCTCTTTATTGATAGGTTCGTCAGAGATTAATATAGTATTCATTGGTTCGTCGGATTGATTGGAATGTACAGTGTCATTGTCTTGGTCGTTTGGTGGTAATAAGATATCATCCAAATCCAAAGGTGAATTTGGTCTTTCTAAATTGTCGTTTAAATTTGGAGTGGGAGTATTAAGATGTTCACGTTCAGTTAGAATTTCGTCTAGTAATTTATTTGTTTCGTCATCGAAATTCACTATTAAAGACTCGGTATCAATCGGATTTATTTCTATAGGAGGATTTCGGGAAAGGGCGTCAGCGTTTGTGTTGAGTTTACCTTTTTTGTATTTTACGTCGTAGTCAAATTCTTCTAGTTTAATTTTCCAACGCATTAATTTTGAGTTTGGCTCTTTTAAGGAGTGCAACCACTGGAGAGGTCGGTGGTCGGTGTAAATAGTAAATTTGTGCCCGTATAGATATGGCCTAAAATATTTTGCTGACCAGACTATTCCAAGCAATTCTTTTTCTACAGTGGAATAATTTTTTTCAGAATCATTTAATGTACGTGAAGCGTAAGCTATGGGGTGATCTGACCCAGCAGGTCCTTGGGATAATACCGCACCTAAAGCCTCGTTCGATGCGTCTGTCGTTAAGTTAAATGGTTGAGAGAAATCCGGGTATCTTAGGATGGGGCTATTGGTCAATATCTTTTTACAGTTTTCAAAAGAGTTTATAAATTCAGGTGTATGTTTTATTTCTTTTCCTTTTTTGAGACAAGACGTTAAAGGTTTAGTTAATTGTGCATAGTTCTTTATGAATTTCCTATAATAGCCGGTTAAACCTAAAAATGATTTTATTTGCTTTGTAGTTTTTGGTATCGGGAAGTCAATGACTGCTTTAATTTTGTCAGGATTAGGTAGTATACCCTTTCTAGTGATTACGTGTCCTAAAAATTTTGTTTCATGTCTTAAGAATTCACATTTGTCTAGCTGTATTTTGAAGTTTGTCTGTCTTAAACGGTCAAATACCTTTTTTAAATTTTGAATATGTTCTGGAAGACCTGTAGAAAAAATAATGATGTCATCTAAATATACTGTACAAATGTCGTCTAGTCCTTGTAAAACATTATTCATTGCTCTCTGGAAACTCGCTGGAGCATTTTTGAGCCCAAAGGGCATTCGAATATATTCGAAATGACCTTTGTCTGTCGAAAATGCGGTCTTTTCAATGTCATCAGGTGACATTTCAATTTGATGGAACCCTGATGCAAGGTCAAGGGTAGTAAAATAATTACATTTGCCTAGTTTGTCGAATATGTCAGAAATGTTTGGTATGGGAAATTTGTCGTCAATAGTTTTCTCATTTAGTTTCCTATAGTCGATAACTACGCGCCATTTCTTTCTACCAGAAGCATCTTGCTTCTTAGGAACTATCCAAAGATTAGATGACCATGGAGACGTAGATGGTCTAATTATACCTTGAGATAACATAGAATCAATTTGATTGTAGACTTCCATTTTTTGACAATGCGGGTATCTATAGGATTTAGTATATATAGGAATATTATCTGTAGTCCGAATATGATGTTTAATTTGATTAGTAAACGTTAAAGGAATACCTTCACAGTACATAATGTCACGATAATCATAACATAATTGCCTAATTGCTTTATATTCTTCGGTATTTAAATGTTCTAGTCGTAAATTTTTTAAATTTTGTTTTTGTAAATCATCGAAATTTGTATCTGAATTTTGCCATTCCATCGGTTCGTCTAAATTATTTAGGTCAAATGTAGGAGGAATAGGGTATAGTTTTATATTTGGAATATCAATTTCTTGTTCATGATTGGTTGGGTTAATAGCCAATACTGTAATTTTATTATCAATAACTTTACAAATTCCAGCTGGTATCTCGACTTCGTTATCGAAAACAAAATTTTGAATAATGCCTTCAGAAATATCAATATTATTTATTGGTACACTAATAAGTTTTTCGGTTAGTGGTTCGATTTTGAATTTTGAAAAATTGTTTTTATTTACAGTTCTGTTTATATTAGGTTCATGTTTGATTTTCTGACCCTGTATATAAAGGGGAATGTCTGTATTGGGTAGTTTTAATAATCCATTTTTAAAGTCTAAATTGGTATCTAATTTTAATAATAAATCAAGTCCTATTAGTCCATCATAATTTGGATTAAAATTAAATATATAATGTTTATGTAAAATATCAGGACGTTCGAAAATTTTCGAAAGATTAATTTCTACTGAATAACCATGTACTGAAATATTGTGTGGGGTTTTAATTTGGAAAGGGTCCTTTTCGATAATATCTGAAAAATGTTCTAAAGCGATTTCTTCGTTAATTAATGTTTTTGTAGATCCTGTATCAATCATAAATTTAGCATTAATTTCGGGGATGATAATGTATGGAAGTCGATTATTTGAGGAAGTATTAATTTCTATTTGTTCTTCGGGTTCAATTCCGAGGCTGGTATATAAAAATTTTCGTGATCTTGTAAAATGTCTGTTTCGGTTTCTAAAGAATCTGTAAATTCGGAGTATTCGGTATATTCGGAATATTCAGGACATTCAGAATAATTAGGGTATTCTGGATTAGGAATATCATAAACACTAGATTGATTTTCTTGGGCGTAAAGTTCTTCGAAGTTAAATTTTCGCTGTTGTTGTTGAAGTGGTTTAAAATTTCTTGAAGGAGGTTTAAATGTTCGCATGGTACCAGAGGTTTCCATGGGAACCGGTTTGTTTTGGGGAACAGGTGCATTTTGTGGTGCAAAAACATTATGAGAAGGTCTTTGCATGAATGGTTTAGGATGCTGTGTTTGAAATGTGTTGGGCCAATTTGGTCTGTTATTAATTGGTTGTGAAAATTGTCGTTGGGTTGGACCATGTGATGTGTGTGGAAAATGATTATGTGTATAATAAACAGGCTGTGTTCTAATAAGGGGTTTTTTGATTTGTAATTTTGATTGGTTATTTTGGGAACTATGTGATTGATTAGTTTGTGAATTATTGGATTTTATTAATGATCTGTGATAGTCTATGTTTTCTTCGTCAGTGGTGAATTGTATAGCTTGTTCTAAGGTTGCAGGGGTTTTACATCGTAATAAATGACTCATATTGGAATTTAGTCCAGTTAAATATGCCCTAAGTGCTGAATTATTATACATTTCAATTTTTACGTTTTTCATTTCCCTAGTTAAGTTTGAACATTCTACTTTATTGAGAAGTAGACATCGTAGATCTATACAACGATCTGCGAACTGAAGTGATGTTTCACTATGTTTTTGACGTAATAAATTTAAATCTGATAACAAGGATTCTTCATTTCTTTGATCACCAAAAATTGAAATCAATATATCTTTTAATTCTGGAAATGTTAAATATGTTCGAGCAGCTAAAACCGTAGCAGCTCTGCCCACAATTTTGGTACGTATATGCATCAGAGTGAAACTTATTCGCGTTCGGTCATTATCAGGTGCCATCAGTGTCAAAACTGACTCGCATGATTTTATAAATGTAGACAATTGGGCTGGATCTCCATCAAAGCGTGGGATCAGCTCCAAATAATCTTTTACTGAAATCTGAGGTAAAGCCATATTTCTATGTGTTCTAGGTAAGGGTCGAACAATAAGATTTTCGTTTAATCTAAGACTGCTATTTAATCTTTCAGTTAAATCCGAAATTTCGTCAGTATCTGTCATAAAAATGTTTAAATATTATTATTCTATTATATTGATTTAATTGTCGTGACTTATTTTACTTACATGAATATAAGAAACAGGAATCTCATTGCCAAAATCGTTTCCAGATTTTATAATGATTATTTATTATATATGGAACTTTTTGAAATACCCTCGTAGTATATAAAAATCCAATATAACTAAAATAAATTTTTTAAAATTTAGTTATTATTTTCTGAGGTAAAATGGGAAAATATCTTTATTAATTTTATTTAATTTTGAGTGTTACTTTAAAGGCTCGATGTCTTCTTTATAGGTGGTTTCTAGCTTGAGTCAATACTTTCTACCAACGACTTGCGGTCGCATTGGGTCTTAGAAAGTAGAGTACTTTGTCTTGTTTTCTTCTAGGGCTTATGTATAATTAGGCACTTCGACACCTAAAAATACAAGTGCAAAGCCTCACGGTGCTTCCGATGATAGGAAGACTAAGTATCTAGTGGTCACGCTTACAGCTCTGAAATGGGATTTTTCAGAGTGAGTACACTAGTTTTTATAACTTAGTAGAATATGATAGGGAAAAGGAAACTAAGTAGCTAGTGGTCACGCTTACCGCTCTGAAATGGGATTTTTCAGAGTGAGTACACTAGTTTTTATAACTTAGTAGAATATAATAGGAAAGGTGTGACAAGGAATGCCAAATTTTCTTACTTCTAACTTGGTTTTTTGTTTCTTGAAAAGGTGAAAACAAAATCTCTTCAAATCTTGAAAATCTTCTGTACTTCGGGCCAATTCCGATCAGGTCTACGATAGACAGCACAGCGATCTCAATGAGGTGTCTATCCGCGGAGGCGATTCTCCTCGAATTCTCGATGAACACGGATAGTGGGTTGATTAATACTATCTCTTGTACTCACGGTTTTGCCTTGAACGGTTCGTGTTTGCGGTTTGTTGGGATACTGGTTCTTCTTACTTAGGCTACTCAGTTCATCTAAGATTTCTCGATGATTAATTGTTGAAACAAAAAGATTTTTTCGATGCCAAAAATCTATTTTTGGTTGCCAAAAATCTTCACCACATCCTACCGACTGCGCCAGATATATATGAGCTCCAGAAGAGCGAGTTTTTAAAAATAACTTTTGCACAAAAACTGTTAACAAATTTTATTTCAAACACTTTCACTGGTTACAAGTTTTAACTGTAGTGTACAAGGGAATAGTAATTAATGCCTTAACAAAGAGATTATCTCATATTTATAAACTAGCCTATGCTGAGCTTGCATTGCGTCTCCCGTAGGCGCCGGGCTGGCGGTAACATAACTCGCAACAGATATTTTTAGATAGTTAGTGTAGGTTACGCGCCACTGGCTATTTCCATCGAGCTGATTTTTTTTGTGTAAGCGAAGATTCATAGTAGCGTCTACCAAATAAAATTTTAAAATAATTGGTTTATTACTTGTCAAAGATATACATAAATAAAAAATAATTCTTTTTTCAAATTCAACATCAATTATCTGGGAATCGGTTGAGATTTAAAAATATGTTTATAAAGCAAAGTCCCATTATTTTGACTGGTTCTACATGTTCTCGAATGTTTTCAGAATAAAATTGGGGCACCCTGTATACTGTTTGGCCAAAATTATACTCTATACTATATCCGATTCTATACAAGGTGTCCTTTCACTTAAAACAACATTTTCGGGATGCAGTGGCGGCTCGTGGGTTAGTAAATAGGTGACGCGGAGTGAGGTACGGGCCGCAAGCCCGGAAATGAAAATAGCGCCGCAGGCGAAAATTTCAAGCAAATTCAAGATCATTGCAGTTGCCTGTTGCTTGTGAACTTTATAATAGTAGAAGCAGACAAATATTAAGGGGCGAATTCGCCATCCAAAAGTTCTTTAAAATTTCCACGATTGTCCCAACACTCCGATTCAATTTGACCTCGAAATGCCAACTCTTGTCTGTCAAATAAATCGCTGCGCGAATAGGTAATTGCATAAACCGTCTATTTAAAAGGACGTCATCGTTAAATTTTTTAATATACAGGGTGTCCACCTAGTGCGCGTAAGTCCAATATCTGGGTTAATAAAAGAGATAACTTAATTTTTTTTCTACAGGGTTGTCTAATATCCCGAGCTGCACAAAATGAAAATATATTTACATATTCAGGGTGTTCAGTTTTTCCTGGACAGGTACCAACTTCGTTTTTCTAAATGGAAATATATATTTTTTATTGCTTTTTCGAACTAAACCCTTGATTTTAGTAGGACTTTCATCAGCCTTCCCTATACCTAACTTAAACTGTTTTTGAAATATTGACGGGTGAATATTGACATTTTTGCAACTTTGACACCCTGTAAAATCTAAACGGTTTGAGATCAAGCAAAACGGTTTGCACATTCCTATCTTAACTTTTCATAAGCTATCGTTTGATACTAATTTCAAATTTATACAGGAATAAAAATTTTTCTAAATTTTCAGAAAATTTTAAATTTTTGGATAATTCTGAAATTAGTACCAAACGATAGCTTATGAAAAGTTAAGATAGGAATGTGCAAACCGTTTTGCTTGATCTCAAACCGTTTAGATTTTACAGGGTGTCAAAGTTGCAAAAATGTCAATATTCACCCGTCAATATTTCAAAAACAGTTTAAGTTAGGTATAGGGAAGGCTGATGAAAGTCCTACTAAAATCAAGGGTTTAGTTCGAAAAAGCAATAAAAAATATATATTTCCATTTAGAAAAACGAAGTTGGTACCTGTCCAGGAAAAACTGAACACCCTGAATATGTAAATATATTTTCATTTTGTGCAGCTCGGGATATTAGACAACCCTGTAGAAAAAAAAATTAAGTTATCTGTTTTATTCACCCAGATATTGGACTTACGCGCACTAGGTGGACACCCTGTATAGTCTGGAATTTTCCCTCAAAGCGTCTTCGATTGTATTGAGGTTTTTTCTAAATTCTGCGAACATTAATGCACACCGTATATGCTCTAAAGAAGCATCGTGCTTACGACAGCCTCGCGTAACATTCCCAAAATTGTTAAATCCCTCCTGATTCCACACGCCTAATTTTTTTACACCCACAATTAAACACTGCATACAAAAAAGTTTTTTTAAATAAATACTTCCACACAACCACTTATACTCCGAATACCACTCATTCCGAAACTTTCGAACGAACACTTTGTCTTTTGACTTTACCTTTCTTTCGAAATCGAGAAAAGGCACAGGTCTCTCGCGATTTAAAAAATCTTTTTTGTCCTCATTTTTCCATCTAGAAAATAGTGTTTCTAATAAAACACAAACTGGATCATTCATAGGAAACATTTCTACGATTGATAAAAACAATGATTATTTATTATTATAAGAATTGTTTTTTAACCGGCGCGGCGTCACGTATAGAGGCAAACTGGCTAGGACGGTAGGAGTGATCCGCTATCGAAATCCGCGGCACTCATTCGCCCACAGGACAGTTTAGTCAGGTATCGGCCGCATTGTTGGCATGGCAACCGCCGTTCCGACTGTCGCAGAAATACCATCTGATAGCGATCTGCGTCACTTGCTTATTATAGGAAGGGAATGGTACGGGGTTTAATATTCGCTCTGAACAAAAGCGATGTTTTTTTAGAAGGCGTTCAGCGCGCAACGTTTTATAATAATTATTCTGTTTATTAAGTATATAAATATATCTATTATCTATATAAATGTAAATATATCGAAATTACAAAATTTATATGAAATTGAAACTAATTTTAAATGATACAAGCAAACACGGTCAATTTTAGGTGAAGTGGCGCGTCACTTGCGTCACCTGGCGAGCCGCCACTGTCGGAATGGAAGAAACCCTTTGATCTTTGACAACACGAACAATGTTCATATCCAGTTGGTAGAAACGTACGCCAATGGCTAACGCGCCTTCCTCCATAATTACCGCCCCGCGTGACGTGCGTCAAACCTTTCCTACACCCGTGGCAGATTTCCTGCACCATGCACGCCACCTCTGACGCTAGCGCGCTGGAATGAAAGTACAACATTCGAAAGTACATATTGAACATAAATACAGTTAATCGCGTTAGTTCTGCCTATTGATTAAACATGAGTTCATTGAATAAACCAACGGCTTCGGAAAATTAATATTTACACTTGCCACGGCGTCCGACTGAATAATAAGTGGCTCGGAGATTGCCTTGTAAAGATAGACGGTTAGTCGTAAGCGCATGGTGGTTCTTTAATATCGTATCTAGTTTAAAAATTCATCATGTAAAGGCCAGTTTATGGTCGGCTGCTGGGTATATAAAATCTGAACGATCCACCTTACTGAGGGACGACATTATCAACAGGAATGTCACAAGTAAAATTGCCGAGAAAAGTTTCGTGTCAATGTTTGGCTAAAAAATTATCGAGTGAATTTTCCTCAATATAAAAAAATTCTCAATGCGAAATAAGAGGCATTTTGGGTGGAAATTTCGACATATTTTTTCAGAGCAAAATATTGTGACAAGAAACGAAAACCTTTTATTTATTTATTTATTTATTTATTTTATTTTTTGATTTATTTTATTTATTATTTATTTTATTTTTTTATTTATTTTATTTATTATTTATTTTATTTATTTTTATGCATAAGAGGTGTTTTTATTTGGTAGACGAGATAAATAATCGTATACATAAATATAATACTTATATAATCTAATATCAACTTTTTTGCTGTACAAACATACAGTGAGGATGTGATATGATGTGAGGATGTTGTGATGAAATTTGGAACGATAATATATAACTAAATTCTGCATTTTTTCACACATCAATGACAGCTCTGAATGTCAAAGTGACAGCTGGGCGCGCAATAGGAACATTTTTTTAAATGGAAATGGGGGTCGAGTAATAAGTCATTTTGAAGCTATTTTATGCTCAAAACATCCTCCAATTTTGAGAACATTTGGTTCAGTAATTTATAAATAAAAACCAGTAATATCGATTTCTGCTATATCATTTATTTGCATACATATTACAAATTATTGTAAATTATTCAAAGCAAAACAAAAATTAAAAGTAAACAAATAACAATAAACCATCCCTAACCTAAAATAACCTAAATAAAAAAATTGAAATAATTTAAATTAAACGTAGAGGCAGAAACAAATTTAGAAAACACGTGTTACTTCAAAAGATGTTGAAAATGACCTCCATGAACCTCCTGACAAATAAATGTTCCATGAGTAAGTTCTATTATAAAGATTATGTGGTAAAAAGATTATGTTATAAACTGATATTACTGGTTTTTATTTTGAAATTACTGAATCAAATGTTCTTAAATTTGGGGGATGTTTTGAGCATAAAAATATCTCTTAGTCAAAATGAGTCGCCACTCGACCCTCATTTCCATTTTAAAAAAAATTCCTATTGCGCGCCCAGCTGTCACTTTGACATTCAGCGCTGTCATTGATGTGTCAAAAATGCAGAATTTAGTCATATATTACCGTTCCAAATTTCATCACAATCTACCCAGTGGTTCAAAAGTTAGAGAGGGGGGGGGGACTTTATGTCCTCACTGTATATTTCCGTTCTTATGCGATATCTGTGTTTGAGTGAAATCTCTGCATCATCATCCAATGACAGGCGATATAAAACGGAATAATACAATGGATCGGTTTTTTTTAGTGTTGATAATAGCATTGAAAGGAAAAATATATTTACAGTTTGGTGATAAAATAACGCACAAAATTCATAACTTTTATACAGAGCGGTTTTTCAAAACACGCCGTGACAGGTCGATTTGTTGTAAAAAAATTTGTTTTATCTGCTTTTGTTTTAGAGTTGTGACGACAAGATACATTTTTTTAAATTGCAACGCTAGAGTTAGGCTCAGTTAAAATTTTAAACTTTCAGTTCTGTTGAAAATTTTAAGTATTTTTAAGCAAGTTTTTGACATTTCCTCATGTTTACTGACGAGTTCTGCACATTTCTCAGTTCTTCGCTGGTTTACGTTTCTTGGAGACGGCTTAGTACTAAGACTTTCAAGAATTATTTTTGGTTTAGTAACGATCTTCTTATATTGCATGTATAAGTATGACTGCTTTTAGTGAGTGGATATCTACGTACGCTTTCTTCGAGGTTAAGTTAAGTGAGGCGCTTTGTGGACGAGGGTAATACCTCTCACCCCAATATAATGAATAAAACTATGTCACTTGTTTGGATTTCCATGTTCTTTCAATTTTTTACCTATATTATGGTCAGAAGAAATTCCACGTCAATCTGGTAGTGGATCCTTTTTATCTTATCTGAAAGTGTTATATCTAGTATATTATGGGCTACCGCTTTATCAGCTGGTATGGTTAAGTCCCAGTATAATTTATAATATTTATTTTTTATTACATTTAGTTGCATATTGGTACAACGCTTGAGACTCCGACTTTAGATCATATCGCAGGGCTATTGCCCGATCTGATGAACAATTTTAGCCACTGTATTATGTCTATTGGTATACAGGGTTATTCAGAACTTATCCATAATAAAATTTGGGGATGTTCAACATACATGTACAAATGTGGTAGTGTAAAAAAAATTTTTTTGGCGGGGTCCGAAAACTATTTAAAAATTTTTCATTGCACGCCGCTGGATACTGATCCACTGTAATGGAGTGACCTTGGGACTGAAAATGCAAACTAGCTAGCACGAAAAAAACTTCGGAAGATCTGAGAGTATACAGACACCCGGCGCAAAAAAGATTTGCAACGTTTTTACTTTAAAATAAACTGAAAGATAGATAGATGTGACCAAAGTGACGTGTCTTTAAAATGAATAAAATTTTGTTACACTAATTTTGAAGAATTGCGCTACTTGATTACTAGGTATTAGAAACATGAAATTTATAAAAAAATTGCACATACCTACTTTGTTACAAAAGCTTTTCGAAATAATATTCCTCGATTTGTACACAATTTTGGGCACGCCTTATCCAATTTTGCCGCACTTAACCGAATGTTCCTCCTTGTTGCTGATCTTGTAAACGCAAATTATTAAGTAAATTGGGGATTTTCAGCATTTTGCTGCAACAACCACTCACAAAACCTAACTGTCGATGTGTCGGTGTGTCGATTGGGAAATCGTTCCGCATACAAGCGCGAAGCTGCCAATGAATTTTGTCCAACTTCGCCATAAATAAGAATCATGTCCATTAACTCAGCATTACTGTACATATGAGCCATTTTGAAAATTTTACAGTTTAGCACTCCTACAGACACACATAGACTGACGACTCATAGACAATCGAGATATTATCCCCACTCCAACTCTATTCTCCAGGCGTTCGTCAGGTACAAAAACTGTTGTTTACTGTTTTTTGAAGGAATGTGATATATCAGATGTCGTTGAAGTACAGTTGCCCAGCTACGTAGTCCTTTATAATGGTATAACTTTAAACATTGTTTACGGGAAATCCTAAGCCTTTTATTATACATTTTTTTTGTGATGTCGATTTCTTATTGAAGGATGCACATATCCTCAAAGTTTTAGAGATGAGTTCTGAATAACCCTGTATAGAACACCTGCTGGTAGTTTACATCCGAATATAATTATGTTTTATTGTTTCAGGGAATTGGTGGCATTTTCAGCACCTATCGCTTTTAATTGAAATATTATATTTTAAAACATATTTTGTATAGTTATTTGTCGCAATAACTTGGTCTTATATTACAAGTATAAATCCCTCTCTGTTTCTGGGTATAATTGATCTGGTTGTAAGAACTTACAAACTACTTTATTATTATAATTATATATTTAGTATTACGGTCGGCATCAGGGATACCTATCTAAAAACGGTAATTTAAAAATTCCAAATTAGCAAATATGCACGGTAAGTATATTTTTCACAAAAACAACAAGTTTTCTTATTAAAACTAAAAAAATTAAAAAGTCTTGTATTACTGAGGCACCGCCGCGCGTTGTAAAAATACTTGGAATACCTCAGAAATCATCCAAGACTTCTGTTTCAGTAAATTATTATTTCAACAATTTTCTCCGGGCGGACTGCAGCTCCTCAATAAAACATACCACCGCATTAAATTGAGACGTGGCAGATAACATACTGTACCATTAGCCCAGTTTTGCGTCGTTTTTTCGCCCGGCGCAATTACTCGCTGCGAATACATATATAGATTGTATCGACAACCAATAACCGACAATTATCCGGTACTTACAGAAGAAATCGCAATTATTTTAATAACCTGTCCGTGTACATGCGTATTTCGTGTTTCCCTTTTTGCATTGCGGCGTGTGTGCTATTATTTTCCCTCGGCGAGAGGCAACGTCCACCTCTCGCGCGCTCAGGAGGCGAGTTGACAATTGATCTCTAATATGTCATTACATTCTGGCGAGAACCGAGCGTACAGTGGCGTTAGTTGCATATTCAACATAAAAGCAAGTGAAAAAAACAGTAAATGAAAAGGTTTTTTTAAACAAATGTCGGAAGGAACTAGTATACGAGTAATGCCCCCATCAGTATCGAATTACTTCGGTATATCAACAGTAGTCTCCAGCAGCAACTAATAGACACAGACTGGTTCGTCTACTTTGCCCAACTTGTTAATTTTCCTCAAACCTAAATGATACAGGTAGGTATACATATATACGTAAGGATACAAATACAGGAAACTTCATTTATTTTGTGTCAGCCGATTGTATTACTAAAAGTAGAAGGGTTGCCTAGCCGTCATTTCCCTTACATCCACTTATAAGGTCTTTATACAAAAGGGGCCAAATCGGGAGAGCGGGCCGGCCACTCCAAATCGCCCCTAATTGAGATGAGGCGCTCTGGGAAGTGTTCCCTCAAAACAGCTATCGATGCTCTTGAAGTATGTGCCGTTGCACCGTCTTGTTGGAACCAAATGTCCCCTAAGTCAAACTCATCTAGCCGTGGAAAAAAAATCCTGTATCATGTTTACATACCGGTCCGAATTCACTGTCACTGCGACTTCATTTTCCTCAAAGAACCAGGGACCAATAATTTTAGCTGAGGAAATTGCACACGTTTGCAATTGCAAACCTGACACGCGTTCATCCGAGAACTGAAGTCACGTGCAGAAAGTTCCTGAACAATCGCCATCTTGTAAGGATGGAAATGAAGAATTCTCCTCACAGAACGATCGGAAAGTCCAAGGGCAGACGCATGTTTGAGCTCAGAACGCCGCGGCACGCATGGTGATCGCAACGTTGAAACTCTCACTGCCTCAATGTTTTCAGGTGATCTAATGGGACGAGGGACTTCAGTTCTTCGTCTTGTCGCACTTGCAGTTTGTCTGAACGTAGTGACCCACGTAACAATTGATTTCCGGTCCAGGACAGCAGCTAACTGGGCTAAATTAAAGCGATTCCGAAAGGCGCGCTGGGTTGCAATCACAGAACATCCGCTCGAAAAGTAGACCTCAACGGCAAAATCACGCTCCTCACTGTTCCAACGCATGATGGCGACTGAACTATGTCGGGAGGTCGGGACAAAACTTTATAGTCCCGCCTCTCGAACGAGACCACTAGCGCTTCGCTACGACATCAACCGACTAAATGGCGCGCATTTTAAAAAATTTTATGCTGCCGCAACCTGTGTATAGTAAGCTTTCTGGAATATGGTGAAAGAGTGATTGTGTAAATGGGCTTTGTCAAAAATAGGTATTTAAAAACGTATTTTAGAAACAACAGTAGAAGACTAATATCCTCGTATCGTTTAATGATTTAGTGAAAGCAAAGAGAACAGCTAAAACATTATTTTTAAAAAGACGATATCCGTCCACGCATTTTTTATAGTAGTTACAGAAAAAAGGGATACTGAGCTTTGAGAAATTCTATCTTCAAGTGATCATAATCCTTCACCTCTTAACGATTTCTTCTTTATTGCCAATAAACAACCATATAGATGATGGAATTTGATTTTTTGCTAGGCAATTATTTTTGCAGAAGACGTGTTCCGACTGAAATAAATTTTTACGAAAGGATTTTATTTTATGTGAGGACTTATTTATATTTAATAAAAATGGATGTAATTAATTTTAAATCTGTGGTGTCATTGCACAATCTCCGATTTAAGGACACTGTAACCCGTTTCCCATTTAAAATGATTCTTTTCAGCATTTCAGTTTTACTTAACGGCAAAAAAGGAACGAAAGTGAATACGGAGCTTTGTGTGTGGCCCCAAGAAGAATTTTGGTTTCAAGTACATGGAAGGCCTTAAAATCGATGACAAAGGTATTGTTCCAGACGATCGGTTTATTAGTTACGGTTTTATTGAAGATTTCTTTATTTTAAATCAATTTTTATTAGTACCGATGACATCACTAGACTTTGGTGGAGGGAGACGAAAAATTCACTGTACACCTTTAACATAGTGGTATTTTGAAAATTATTAATATATACTCGTAGATTTTGCTAAATTTCAAGATATACTAAAAAGTACTAGGTACCTAATACAAATTAATTTTTTAAAACGGTTGCTGAAATACAACTAATAAATGTATTTAGTGGTTTATAAAATGTTCTTAAAACATTTATGAGTATTATGCTGAATGTCATTTATGCAGTTTTCGGAAATAAACAAAACACAATATACACTGTGATCATTATATATTGTCCCATTTTTAAACGGCTGTAAAATCTTTATTTCTTGAGATACAGGTGTCTTAAGAAAAGGAAATTGAAGATTTTGTCCAAAGATTTTAATATGGTAGTTTTAGATTCTATCCCGTCGCGTTCGATTTTCAAGCAGACGATATAACCTCAATTTTTTCAATGAGATATTTTACGAATTTCGGGTAGAAATTTTTTTCTGATTCCAACTATATGTCATATGAGGTAGTTATCTTTAATAGTTTTGCTGTAATTGGCATGCCTTAAAATATAATTCCACCTATACTATAAAAATTAAACGCGTTTGATAAACCAAAAAAAAAAAACAAAAAAAAACTTACAAAACCCTGCATTTTCAGAGCAATCTATTTGTTTTTCGTAAAACAGCTAAAGCACTCTATCTGAATTTATGGATCTATTTATGCCAATTACAGCAAATATTATTAAAGATAACTATCTCATATGGCATATATTTGGAATCAGAAAACACATATCTATTGGAAACATCTGTAAGAACCGAATTTGTCCGCCCTATATATTTAAACATTTTTAGATTCTTTGCTAATCTTCATCAAATGTGACACTATATTATAAATAAAGTCTGTAACTTATTTGTGGTGCGTTTTCATGATTCATAGTTTCTTTTGGAATTACACCAACTGTAAAATAAAAAAAGCAGAAAATCAGAAGCATACAAATTAAATATTTAAAGTGCAGTTTAAAGCAAACTTCTACAGTTTGGTTATACAGTGTTTTTGGGGCAAACTTTAGAAGTTTGCCTTGATACTGCACTTTGAATATTTAATTTGTAATCTGGTTTCCTGCTTTTTGGTACTTACAGGTTGTGTAATCCCAAAAAAAACAAACTATGAATCACAATAGGTTTATTCCTGCAGGAGTCCAAAACTGTCAGTAACTGTCAGAAGCATGCGCATTACAAATCTAAGCGTTCCAACAAGAGTCGAACGACAGTTCAGGATTTCTTGTCCTCTGTTCCAGCTTGAGTCAGGGCAGTTTACTGATAGTTTGAAAAGTTCACTGATTCTTCGGAAACTCATAGTCCGGTGCATGCGCAATGCACATTAACCAAAACCATTTACCAACTTTAACCTTAATTATTGTACGCTGCTTAATTTTAATTTTATAACTCAACAAACAATAACTATTTGTTCAGAAATGGATGATATTCCTCCATAATTTATAGGTTAAAAAATTATTAGGTTATTGTTTATTGTTCTCTTCTTCTGCTATTAAGTTCTCTAAAAATCCGGTGTTCCAGCAAAAATCAGAGAATAATCTAATATCAGACATGCGCATTAAATAACAATCCCTGACTGTCAGGGATTTATCAGAAATTCTATGCAGGAACAAATCGTATATTATAAAGTAAATATTTTCAGTAAATCAAAGTCAATTGTGTCATTGTGGCAACATTGTATTATGTGCAACAAGAACTGCACAATATATTGAATACAAATTCTACATACCAACTAGACCAGCAATTTTTTAAAAGTACGTTTAGTGTACATGTAATTATGTTTCATTTGAATCTGTGAATTTAAGACGAACGCTTTCTGTTTTTCTTTCTCAGTCGCTGGTTCTGAAGTGATAGTTATGCTGTGCATTGAATGTTGAACGATTGGAATTGTAATTTTACGGATTTCCAACAGGTAAATAAATTGGCAGAAGCCCGGCTAGCTCAGTCGGTAGAGCATGAGACTCTTAATCTCAGGGTCGTGGGTTCGAGCCCCACGTTGGGCGAAACTTTTTTGAATCTTCAAAAAGATTTGGGATCAAATAAAATTAATTAGGTGTCGTAATGGAAGTTGAACTATTCTTATAAATTATTTAGGCAATAATACATACTTTTACTGTACTGCTTATTTTATTTTTCAAAATTGATGTCCAGTATTAAGTTATGTGTAAGAGAAAAATACGAGGAAAAATATAATCTTTTGTATACATTTTTTTAAATTTCATTTATTTACGTCGGCCTATTACCGCGACCAAGGGCAATCACCCACGCGAGGAGACGAGCAACCCTCAACCTGGAAATTTTCCGGCCGAATCCCCACTTTTTATAGGAGGGTAGGGATTTTTTATTTGCCTATCATTTCATAGACAAGGGATCTCTTCATCATCTACCCATTGAAAAATTTCAATTTATATAATTTAGTGCTCAACTTGTGGAAAACTCTAGGTACCTACTTAAATATTGTCCACTCGAAACCAACCTACGTTTGTAACGTCCCTCGTAACGAGGAGGTTTTGCTATGGAACGTAGAGAGTGGCGGCATGCTTTTGAAGTCGAAAGATAAAAGTTCCGACGGAGAGTGGACCAACTGATATAGTTATATTCTGTAAACTTTGGTAATAGTCCATTTTCTTGTAGTACGACTATGGTATAGTAATTCTTATTTTTCCACAAATTCTCGCCCTAGGCCTTTTCTCGCCTGTCATTATTAGAAAATATGGTGGAAAATTGTTGTGGGCTTGGAGCGTAAGAGATATATACTTATTTATAAAACCGTTTATTTCGATAGATTGAAGCGTATACGACGTGAGGAAGATATATACTGCAACATATTTATAAATATTACAAAAGGTTTTCCCGTACGTATAATGAAACGCAATTGATAATAATAATAATGTTTATTTAACAAACATTTACAATATTCATACATACAAGGAAATTCTGTGAACAAACAAAAGACACAGAAGCAACTAACAAAGTTGCTTGTTTGTTGCATCTATTAAAGCTAACAATATTTGTGTTATTATTGTTCACACCGTTTTGTTATACAATAGTAAATATACATGGCAGTCCTTAACTGAATCTTCCAGCTCTCTTGTTTTTAGTTATTTTTGTTTACACATTTTCTTTATTTATTCTTGCTTAGCTATTTTCTTTTAGATTTATAATTAAATATCCAATAAAAGTAAGAAAATTCCTTGAAGAAAACTTGAAGAAAAAAGTGTATATCAGTATTAATCTTTGTATTGCTTGCTAAATACGGCAATGGATGGATGGTTGCAGAAAATGCCGTGAAAAAAGCCCAACAGAAATAATTCTACCAACCAGAGCGTCCTTACAACTCTCCAGTACTATACAACTCTTACACCATTAGATGTTCGAGCTCTAAAGGGCCACCTAAAAGCCCAATGTTTTATTAGAATGTGTTGTGTTGCTATAATTTGTGGCTCCTTGTATACATTCCAGTACTAATTGCCTATTACTCAATATGTATCGCCTTTAAATATTATTATATTTTTATTACCCTATAAATTACCTATCCAATAATTCCTTAAAACGTAAGAAAGTCGACTATAGTATTGCTACTCCTTCCGGGGTTATAAAAATAAGTGAGACTTACACAACAGTAAAAATAACTCTTTAACTCTTCAAACACAACACAACACCTCTTGTACAATATATAATTAAATACACCCCGTAAACATTTCGAATATTAGTTATTTCATTGAAGCATTGTTTCTTCACTCTTGATCGCTGTCCTATTAAAACTGACTTCTTCGCTGCTCGCCGCGACCTTTATATACGTGAACTAAGCTTCTAGATCCTTGTAGAAGTTCAGGGCAGTTCAATAAACAATCAACAGCCAAGTTATACGAGCGGTATTTGATAAGTATCGGTGGTGACGTCCAGGAAATGTGGATAGAAGGGCCTATCTTCCTTATTTGCAGTCTTAGAGGGTTGAGACTTTGCCCTTGGGGGGGGGGGAATTATCCCAGAGGCGGTGTTGCCAGATTGTACACAATTTCCCTAGGGCTGAGGAAAAATAGATTTGGCAACGCCTCACTCGGACACTGTGTCGGCGATTTTGTAACAATATTGTAATCTTTACAGAGAAATTTTTATTAATTTCCATATAATTATAATTATGTAGCTGTTACATTTTACTAGATAGTTGTAGTCAAATTAAGCTATATTTGAATATAACGGTTAGTATTTGTGTGTCCAAATATAAATAACAAAAACAATTTCATAATCATTAAAAAGATAATATTCAGGAAAATTTATACAATACGCTCTAGTATATTAAAAAATAATTACAACAATATATCTTTAGTAATATAATACAAAATAATATAATATAAATCAGATGATTCTGAAATATACAAGTTTTCAGACATATCCTAAAATATTTTCGGTATACATAACAATAATTATTACAGAAATAGATGTAATTAGGAATTTCTAAATAATATAATATATGCACACCTCATTCGAGGAAGTCTGAGACTTGTGTGGGGGAGGGGGGAGGCATATTATTGGGCTTCATTTGCGCCTTTGGAACATTGGTAAGTCCTAACCACCATTCAGTGCTGGAATGAGGGAAACCTGGAAAACCTCATTAGTTAGGGAGGCAGTTAAACATCAACCGATTTTAATCTCTTACATTAATACCAAGTTGACATTTTTCCCATCCTAGATACTCCGCCAGGATGGTTGCGAACCCACCCTGCGAACAGGGCTTAATATATGAGTAGACAATTCAATTATAACAAGGGGATTCGAACCGACAACCTTTGGGTTGGTGAGACCGAGAGACTAAACCAACCCTGAGATACCCTGAGATACGATTAACTGAACAATATAATGAGACTCTGCGTATTTGGATGCCATAACGGTAGTGACATGGTCAGATATGAGAATATACGCAGATTATCCCGAGGATTATTATTACAAATTTTATTCTAAAATTTAATTTTAGCTTGTATAGTTTGTCTACATATAATATTTTTTATATTTATAATTTTGGAGAGGCATATCCATATGTTTGGAGAGGCAGAACAGGTCCGGAAATGGAATTTTACGTAGTCCGTTGTAAGTTTTACGTATTCTGTCACGAAGATTTGCAATCAAAAGAACATTTAACCCTTAAGAAAACAGGCAAAACACATTTGCATTACAAAACAAGAATTTGGAGTACGACATTGTCAACCAGTCCGTGTTCGGCCAACTTCTTTGAGGCTTTCTTTTTGTAGTCATCGTACAATCTGCAAAAGGGCATGTTTTCCGCCTAAAACTATATACCCGGAGTAATGGTCGCAAGACGACGTACCGAATTACCCAAGCATCCAGGTCCTTTCGCTAGCAGAAGTAACTGCGTCTCGCTCTGGTTGCCATACCGTATATTTTCAACCGTTGCGAGGCCGAAAACGTGACGTCGACGATGAACTATATCCCGCGTGAAAAATCAGCTATATGTTAAATAGCCGTAACTATTAAACATAACGACGGCGGAGTGTGCAGCTTTTCGACCGGATACGTGATGCCAAAGCTGCGGTGTGATAAAATGCCGGCCTGTTTACGAACACAAGATATGCTACACCTAATTCTGTATTCCGTCTCCGTCTAACAATTAACATTGCATTCGTGTGTAACTGTATATTTTGAAACAGATGCTACCGCTGGTGGTTTTTGTATTTTAATAGGTATGTCCACTGTATGTTACCGTTGACTGAAGGATTTAATCCCTCAGCCTCAATGAGGTCTGTACAAAAGATAAGTAAAAGCAAATTATTCAATAAATTTAACTAAAATCTGATTTAAAAATCTGGTAATTTTTAATTTTCTTATACTTGTAATTGTTTTGAAAAATACATTGATCTCATTTAGATGTAAAGTCTATTACTTAAATGTTTCCAAGCGCGTTTTCGTTATTTATTTGTTTACGAGCACCTAGCCCCGATTGATCCTGCCATCTGGTAAAGCCCGAGTTTGTAGTACCTTTTCTAAGAAGGGCGAAAGTGTAAAATCTATTTGATCATTCGTAGAACAAGGATTTATAATTAAAGATTGCTTAATTTCTAATTGTTCTAACAGATCTAAGCGCTTTCCTTTCTTTTCACGATGCAGTACCTTTACATTTTCTGATCTATAAAATGATTGTTTTCTATACAGTGCGTCGAAAATCGTGAATTTTTTGCGTTATTTAGCATGGATTTTTTATGTTCTTTTACTCTAGTTTCAATACTTCTACCGGTTTGACCCACATACACGGCATTACAATCCGCGCAGTTAATTTGGTATACCCCCGATTGTTTTAATTTATTAACCCTTTCTTTGTTGTTTATGAAAATCCTCCCAATAGTATGTAAAACGATTAGTGTCAACAAGCGTAGTATTGGGAGGATTTTCATACCTTACGATGTTATAACTTTAACTACCATTTAGTACTAGAATAAGAGAAACCTGGAAAATCTTATTAATTAGAGTAAAGAAAGATAAAGAAGATTAAAGAAAGATACAGGGTGTCCCCGTTTTTTCGTTCATAACTTTGGCAAAGGATAGAGCATGCAAAAATAATAGGGTTTTTCCTATAAAATTTTTTTCTAAGACGCTTCGTTGTCGTTATACGGGGCGTTCAATTTTTAAAAACAAATTTTATTTTCTTTAATATTTACTAAACCTATAAATATTTTTTGTTGAAACTTGGCACACACTAATCGTGATAAAAATCTAATATTTTGACGTAAAAAATATTTTTATACTAAAGACAGTGCCGTTGTTATGGGGTTTTGTTAGCATTTAAACCCCCTAAACTTCTACGCCAATGACGAAAAATGATTTTTCGATACAGATGTTAGTATTTTGATCCTTTGTCTAAAAAAAAGTACTCTTGACAAAAATCGCTAGGAAGTCTTTTTTTTGAGATATTTGGATCATTTAACAATGGTTAGCTTATGAAATTATTTAAATCTTGGCTAAAAGTTAGTGTAAAATTAAGTAGGCATTGCAAGTTTCAATTTTTAACAATAGTATTGACATATGTCATGTTTAATCAGTTTGTTTAAATTAGTGTTGGATGTACCTAGTTTGAGTAATTGGTTGAAATTAGTTACAGTTATAGTTTAAATAAGTTAATAATGTCGTTTAGATTTACTAATCAAGAATACACAAATATACATTTTGTTTAGGGATTTTGTAACGGAAATTCCGTAGCTGCTGCAGCTGAATACCAAAGACGGTTTCCAAATACAAGACATCCATCCTCAGCAGTATTCAGAAGAGTTCATCAGCATCTTTCAGAAAATGATCCTGCACGTAGGAGAAAACAAAATAGAAATAATAATGTTTTAGTTAGAGGTAGAACTAGACGTGTTCTTCGGTTATTTGAAGAAACAAGATCTATGAGTGTTCGAACAGCTACTCACATTCTTAATATACCTCGTGTTACAATTTGGAAAACTTTGCACAAAGATCGTGAAAGAGCTTTTCATCTACATCCCGTACAAGCTTTACATCCAGGAGATAACGAAAGGCGTTTAGACTTTTCCAATTTTATTATTAATTCCCTGAATAACAACGAACACTTTCTCCGGCAAATACTGTGGAGAGACGAGTCCCATTTTACTCAACGGGGAGTTATAAATTTTCATAACTTACATTTATGGGCCCATGAAAACCCGCATGGTATAAGACCGAGAAATTTCCAAGAAGAATTCAGTGTCAATGTGTGGGTTGGAATTTTCAACAACAATATTTTTGGACCATACCTTTACCGGATGGACTTAATGCCGTTACATTTCTTCAATTTTTGGAAACAAATCATTTTAACATGTGGGAGGAAATACCACTCCCCGAGAGAAGAAATGTTTGGATGCAATTAGACGGTTGTCCTGCACATTATGGACGGCAAGTTCGGGAGTGGCTAGATACTGTCTACGGGGAAAGGTGGATTGGTCGAGGTGGTCCAGTTGCTTGGTCTGCTCGATCACCTGATCTCAATCCCCTAGATTTTTTTGTTTAGGGCTTCTTAAAAAAAAGTATATGCGACCCCAGTTAACAATAGAGATTTAATAAATCGTATTCGAATGGCTTGTAATGAAATAAATAATGGCATGCTAATTCGTACAAGACGTTCATTAAGAAATCGATGTCATCTTTGCATTCAAGAAGAAGGATATCATTTTGAGCATTTATTAGATTAAATCATTTGTAAATTATTATTGTTTTTGCCGTTTGTAATAATTATAATATTGTATTTGTAATATTATTTTTTCACATTAGGGTATACGCTGCGGGGGGAGGGGGTTGAAATGAGAATTTATTTCAACAAATTACACAAACTACAAGCAAACAAACTGATTAAACATGACATATGTTAATAGTGTTATACTGTTGTTAAAAATTTAAACTTGCAGTGCCTGCATAATTCTACAATAATAATTTTTAGCCAAGATTTAAATAATTTCATAAGATAACCGTTATTAAATGTTCCAAATATCTCAGAAAGGGGGCTTCCTAGCGAATTTTGTCAAGGGTACTTTTTTTTAGGCAAAGCATCAAAATACTAACTTCTGTATCGAAAAATCATTTTTCGCCATTGGCGTAGAAGTTTAGGGGGTTTAAATGCTAACAAAACCCCATAACTACGGCACTGTCTTTAGTCGAAAAGTATTTTTTACGTCAAAATATTAGATTTTTATCACGATTAGTGTGTGCCAAGTTTCAACAAAAAATATTTATAGGTTCAGTAAATATTAAAGAAAAAAAAATTTGTTTTTAAAAATTGAACGCCCCGTATAACGAGAACGAAGCGTCTTAGAAAAAAATGTTATAGGAAAAACCCTATTATTTTTGCATGCTCTATCTTTTGCCAAAGTTATGAACGAAAAAACGGGGACACCCTGTATAAACAGGTAAATAAGCCAATAAATAATATTAAAAATATACTATAATAAAAGTGTTTTTTAATTTTATAACCAAAATTATATAATTTATTTCATTTAACAACAAAAGTTACAGAATGTACAATTTTCTCAATTGTTTTTACGAAATTTCACAAATGTTTCTAATGATAGTACGAACAATATATCTACAGATATGAGAGACACTGATGATACTAGAGACAGAATAATGTTATTTTGATCTCGCTCTTAGAAATCTTATTAATCTATAATGAACTGTGACTAAGTCGTATAAAACATAAATTTAACGATAATTAATAATAAACAATTATTTTCTATATTATTTTCTAATACAATAAAATTAATTAAAAAATATATACGATTAATTAAAACGATGGAAATGCTCTTAACAATTAAAACATGATTCTAACAAACAAATCATTTAGAGAATTTTACAGAAGGTGCTCAAAGTAGCCGCAAGCATCCCTGATTTCGCTTATTGAAAATCTTTATTGCCTTGCACTTAAAGATTCTTTGATTGCAGTAATTTCATGCATTTGTAGGATTTTTTTGATACAAACATACTAGGCATCAAATAGTTTTTTAATTATCATTAAATTCATACACTTTAATTATCAGTTACAGTTACTAAGTTTTCTATAACTCAATACTTGAGTTTATTGAGAGCCGCAGTAATGCTTATAATATTGCAGCATGGATTTATAGTTAAAAAATCGGTAGAAATAGCTTCATATCAACTTTTCGATTATGTATACACACAACTAATTGAGGGTAAATATGTTCTATCTCTGTTGTTCGACCTATCAAAGGCTTTTGATAGGGTCAACCAAGAGTTCGTTCTGAATAAATTATTCAACCTTGGTATACGGGGTTCCCTACTACATTGGGTTGAGTCACCCTTGAAAAAATCCAAGGTTGATAGTAAAAATTGAAAACCAACGGTGAAACGCGACTGATGTTTCTCTCGAGGTACCTACCACAGGGATCCGTGATGGGACCACTAATTTTTTACTTTTTATGAATGATTTACCAAGTTTTATTAGCACTGGAAGGGTTACTGTGTTTGCGGATGATGTCTCTATCACTGTGTCAGCAGATGCCTCAGAGGAGTTGTAAGCTAGGGTGAAAATAATATTTGAGGAATACAGTCCGTATTGCCAAAGAAACAAGGTCATATTAAATGAAACCAAAACAATATGCTTAAATTTCCATATTAGGAGGGAACTACCGATATAGATTATGTTTGTAACAAACTGAACAAAGCGTACTGCACTCCTTCAAATTAAATCGAGTCTAGATCTAAACGGTATTTTAAATGTTTACTATGCACTAGTGTATTGAATTATATATATTAAGACTATACTGTACTCGTCCCGCGTTTCGCCAACCAAGTTGACATCATCTGGAGGTGATTAAAAGTCAAGTCAGTTTTAATTATAAAGATGATGCCAACTTGGTTAGTACAGTATAGTGTTTTGGTGTTATGTGGAAAACTACGTCAGTGTTATTTTCACACCAAAGTTCCAACTGCTTTCAAGAACTGTTCTTCGCCAGATTTGTGTAAAATCTCTATTTAGTCCACGTAATCCGCCTCAAATCAAATTGGGCCGCATCTACTTTTCGACCTATTTAGAAGAACCACTTCTTCCCTGATAGGTATTATTTCAAAAATATTTTCTAGGATGCTCTGTATTTTATATGTAATAAATATTAAATTTCCTTTATCCGAATTAAGACATTTATACTTATATATGATTAATAATAACTAGAATTCTATGGGAAAAACATTCTAGAATTCTAATTGGAAGTGTATTTGAAGTATTCGGACAGAGTGAATGAATGTTTGCAAATATCTGTGGTGTGCAAGGTTACCCGTATCAAGCGTATTATCTGGTATAGAAATTGGTTCTCTTATTAACAAACCCGCTCGATCGAGTTTTATGAGACATTTAACTATTTTTATTCCTGGAAGATGATCCTATTAAAGGTAATTAACTCGCGGGATACTTGTATTAATAACAACACTGGCAAATGAGAATTGTGGTAGTCTAATAGAAATTTGCAATTCCAGTGCTGCTTATGAAATTGGTATAGGTATCCTTAATTGGTTATTATTACAAATGTTTATAAGTCTGGCTCTGGTTCTTAATCAGTGACAAATATGCGGCAAAAAAATTCAGACCATACTCCGACTAGAATACAGTATTGCCAAATTATTTTTTAAAGTCACTCTATTTTAAAGTGGTGTCTAGTGGCATATCCGTAATTCAGGCAACATGCGGATTGAAGTCAAGTTTGTCGTGAAACAGGTGGCTAATCGAATTCTTATTGGTCCATTAAAATAAACAAGTGCCGAACGAAATTCAAAGGTATGCAAAGGAGAGCATATTACCGAGTTGTAATTATTATTGGCGATTCAGATTACCGATGACGGCGCTGCAAATTGTAAACAAATATGGAGGAAGACGAGTAAAAATTTTGCATTTCATATCACAGCATCTAGCAGTTTAGTATTCAACTGTCATAAATATATTGATTTCATGAGCTAGTTAGGTTGAAATAAAGGATAAAAAGAGTGGTAAAAGCAGTCATACGTTCTATAAGTGCTTCATTGCTAATTATATGAATTTCTGCGTTGAAACAGGTACCCTAGTTTTTGTTTACTTACATTTGGGCTAAAATAAGTGTGATAAACTCTATGGTGATACCATATTAGTGCTTGTTTTTTGTTAAATAATGTTTAAATTATTCTGTTGTGTTTTTATAAGACTAATAATAGAAAACTATAGTCAAACTGCAACAAGGTGGCTATGTTGTGTAAATAAACGTATTCCCTGTTATTAAATTGTTACATGCCTTTTGGAGAAATGAGTGAGACACAGTTTCTTATACTAGGGCCAAACTTCTATCTATCTTTTATCTTAAACACTTCTATTGACTGACACATTTTGTGGAATGACACCCATAAACATGGCAGTTTGTGTTGTGCTAATTTCCTTTAAATGCCATTTTAAAATGTAAAAATAAAGATGTACAAATATTAACCACATCGTTTTTAACTTTGTAATACCAGAAAATCACAAGCACCACTAAATTATTACGTTAAACAAACCCAAATACGTGTTATTTATCATTATATCAGCAATAAGCCTTCAAATATTACCTTTTAAGTAGGTTCAAACATTTTCATGCAGAGGGAGCATTCATTTTTGGAATCGCCAATACTGGTTATTCATTTCCAGTAGCGTAGTTTGATGGGGTAGGGTATTTCACTTTTAGATACATTTTGCGCTTTTATCTAGGTATAATATTTAGAGTTTCTATAATAAGTGTAGCTGCATACTTGCTACACATTACTTTTAGTTCACTGAACATATTTTGAATAATATTTCGTACCGTATCTTCTAGAATAAGGCTAGGAATTTCATCTTTAAATATTGTAAACATGGGTACTTAGTAACAATTTGGTAGTTATGGAGCATGATCCGAAGTTTAGTTAGAATCTTAAATCTAGAAGGTGATTAAAAATACGTTTTAATCATCTCCTGATGATGCTAACTTGGCGGGCGAAACGTGCGTCGAATGCAGTACAGTATTTTGGTGTTATGTGGAAAACTACGTCAGTGAGCTGTGAATAGTACCATACATTAAAAAATATCATGATTAATTACTTTTTAGTTAAATTCCGAACAGTTTGTGAGGCTTTACCATCTCACAGTAACTGTTATGATAGTTCGGCCGCCCCTATCGATTAGAATCACATAACGCTTCTTGGTTTAACGTAATTTTATTCATAATCTTGATAAATGCCCGTCCGAATGGATGTTCCCGTCCTTTTAATTACTACTCCCAGCCGTAGTAATTATAGCGATCGCGTATCTGTTACGGACATTTAAATGTATTTATACTGGTTAAACGTGCATACGATTGTCATAGGCAGTCAGAACCATGGTTTAGTATATTATAATGATATACATTTACCTCTGGCGTCGGTGCGTTACCTACAGTTATTGTTAACACTGTTTTTATAAAATCGAAATTGATATACGAAAAAGGCATGGGCACTAATAGAATCATCTTGTGAGTCGAACGATTTTTCTGATTTTTTATGTATTTTATATATTTTATATATTTTATGCATATTTTCCTCAAGATCTAAAGAAAGCATTTTCTATCCTGGAATTTTGTGACTATTAACTACTGTGACATGTCTGTCAAATAGACGGATAATAATCCATATATATTAAAACGCGTCGATTCTGTCTCCCTCTAAATTCCGTTGCCGAATCCGCAAAGTTTCAAAGCTATCTCCTCCGTGGGACAATCTCGGAACGATCTCCGCGGACCACCGGAGGACGCCCCCGGCCTTTCTCAAATGCGTAGGGGTATTTTCGTCCCGTTTCCTATCCGTTTTCCCAATTTAAACGCCTTTTCAAAAAACCTCTGCAAAATTTTCGTCGATCGCCGTTCGGCGAGAGAGATGCAGCTAGCACCGGCGTTTGTCCTCGCGCCTAATGGTCCCGTCACGCCCGCCGAAATACCGACTTTTCGCGGGACTCCCTAGACCCGTTTTCTAATTTTACGGCCTCGAGACCCGCTTCACGCGAAAGTTCCGTCCTTTCTCTAATCCTTTGAGATTTTTTTTCGAGACCGTACGTCCACTCCTTTTACGTCTATTTCGTCTTCGAAAATCTCGAGTCGCATCCGTCTCAACTTCTATCTCATTTTATATCCCCATGTGAGATTACACTAACGAGACAAGCACCTCCCACCAAAACTGTCAAATTAATTAAACTTCAGATAGGTTATTTTCCTACGAGAAATATTGCTAACGGAATGAATAGTACTGACTGCCAAACATTTCTGATTACCAAAATACTGAAGCGAAATGCTTTTCCAATGAGAAAATCGGTAAAAATTATTTTTTCAGGTTGACACGTACAGTTTACATACTTAAACGTCTCAAAGTGAACATTTGACAACAGGCGTGGTAGCGCAACGGGAAAGTAGTAGGATTCAAAACTTTATAATGCTGATTTCGCGAGTTCGAGTCTCGCTGCAGGCAATTTTTTTTTTTACTTTTTAATTCCAATTATTTATTAGTATTAGTATTTAGTTATTCTGTTTCATTATCCATAGCTTTTATTCTTTTTGCACGTAAAGTTTGGAATTAATTCGTTCATTTTGGCAGTCTGTTAAATTCTTGATTTTAGCTTACAAAAGTAAATATCTACAATATTTTTGGTCCCATTGATAAAATTGACAATAATGTTTACTTAAAAATAAATTCTACTTTCAGTACTTAAAAAATTATGATGTTTTACCATCAAGAATAGAGTACCCTTACAATTCATCAAAATATTAAGAAAAATCGTTTAGCATAATTACATCATCACAAAATTTCTTTAATATGTATTTTCTTTAAAATAATATTATTTTAGATGCATTTGTCACCCGAAGGGTAACCCCAGGCCGTAGGCCTGGACCCCCGGTAGGGCTAGAAATGGGAACGAAAATCGCGTTCACCCATTTCTAGTAATAATATAATAGATAATAAGTCTGAAACTTATGTGGGAGAGGAGCGGCATATTATGATTTTAAGGGCTGTATTCGTGCCTCAGGAACGTCTTAGGTTGTTAAGTCCTAACCACCATTCAGTGCTGGAATGAGGGAAACCTGGAAAACCTCATTAGCTAGGGGGACAGTCAAACATCAATTGATTGTAATCTCTCACATTAACACCAAGTTGACATTCTTCCCATCCTAGGCCATCGTCAGGATGGTTGCCAACCCAACTCTGCTAAAAAGCCTTAATCTATGAGTAGGCAATTTAATTAAAAATTGTTTGGTGGAATGGGGATTCGAACACACGATCTCTGGGTTGAGCGATCGATATCCGAGCCACTGGCTCGCAGGTAGATGTAGAGGTAGACGTAAAATGACTAAGACATTCTTTGAAACGAACCATAGAAATGTAAATGCTATATTATGTTAATAATATAATTTAAATAAAACAGCTGAATTCATTTTATTATTCCAGCGCCATACAAAGTTAATGATAATTTTTTTTTGGAATATGTTTTGTATGCTGCAGTATTATGCAAACGTGTGCTGGCAAAATGTAAGCAGGAAATCATGTGATGGGTAATTTGAGTGCTAATTAAGGTTTATGACTTACAGAACATTGAACATGCCCATATTTTATTTGTAAGTCCATTGTTGATTAATTTCAAAACAACTCTTATACACTGAGTACAAAATATATATTTTTTGTGATGTTTAAACTGGGCGAAAAGTTTTATTTACATTTTCTGCAATAATTATAGGTGATATGAATAATTATTAAATTTAAAATAGTAAATAGTTTTTTCATCACCTATGAAATGTGGTTTTCTATAAATAAATGTCTGTTCGATGTAAAACCTTACATTTAAGTATTAAATATTTGGTAACTATAAATACATACTCGTTTCATTTTGGAAAAGTAAAGTTTATTTTCCAGTAGTAAATTAGAAAAAACTAAACATTTCATTCGGTAGATTCTATAATCTAAACTGGTAACGAAATTATTAGTGTACGAATGCAATCTGGACGCCACGTTTCCTGCAAGTTAAAAATATAAATGCTAACCACAGGTAATTAACTTGAAATAAATTAACATTAAAGGAAACATAAATACATTCAGAAATAGTTTTATTGGATGTTATTAATTGAAGTTTATATTAAGAGTCAGACATATGTTGGTTCTTTATTAATCTCTATTGGTATCTATCAGATATTTCATTTCATTTTATGAAGGATAGGTCGTCCTTATTTATTTAATCAGTGTATTTTGTTTATTGCACGATTTTATCAGTTTTTATTAACAATTGATGGGAGGTATAGGATATGTTTTATGTTACTTCATGAGATTTTCATAGTAGGAGTGAGTTTTACAATTTGTATAATAATAATTTTTGTCCCAAAAGATTCAAATATTAAAATTGAATTGAAATAAATATTGAGATCTCGAAATTATTTATATTTTAAAATAACACAAAAACAAATCAAGTGATTTTTTTAAACTTATTTTTGGTATAGATCTATTTCTACAGATAACTAAAGTCTGGCGACTAGTTCTTCATCAGCAACGGAAAGGGGAAAGCCTACATTGCATAGATGTTTTACCAAATCTAACGATCAGTGGCGTACGGATATCGTATGATGACGCTTTATCCAAAAATATAGTAACTTCTAATTTTCTCATTATTTTATTTTAAATTTGCTTTGCAAAATAAGTGATATCATTGTCTACAGATGGCTTGTCCAAGTAAACAATATTGCGGCCTTCGCGAAATTTTTTAATAACTCATACATTTATATTTATACTGCTAGTGCAAAATATTAGGCCTCTTCATTAAAATGTTTCGTTTATTTTGGCATTTCCCATATAAAAACCGTTTTCTTTAAGTAGCTTCTTTAGGGAACATTTTCCGTAAGGAAATTCAATTCTCTCTTAGTTTTTGGACTATCTTCCTTGTTCTACGTACAACCTTAAATGCTAAATAGAATTTTTCAATCGTCCGCTTAATTATTCTAAAATCAATATCATCTATTTTTTGGACCACTATACTATACATTACAGCATATTAACAGTATAATTATGCATAACAGTATAACATTGGGTATCACCTCCGTCATTTGTTACTGAAACATTTTTCTATGCATTTTTTGCATGTAAGGCATTATTTGTTACATTACTCATATTAATTTTTTTTTATGTATAGAAAATACCCCTTGAAGGGTATTTTGCTGCTATTACAATCTGATCAAAGGGAGATCAATGAGTAATTTGGTTCTATCCTAATTTAACTAAAGTTGAAAATCTTAGAGCTAAGATCTTACTCACTAGTGTACCTTAGAGTCTGGTAACTTAATTACACTAAAACTGCGTGTAACACTAACCGCACAATACTCTGCTTTTATACTGATATAATCAATTCACTAACTCAAAGGGCTTAACCCTCTTGAGGCTTCTTACTATGTTAGTGTTGTCAAGGAGCTGGTTGGCCTCGATGTTCACATGTTGATGGAGTCGTTGTTCGTGAGTCCCTGCAAATTTAGTAATTGTCTGTTCTACAGTGTCTATCTGAAAATCTCGATGAAGGTCGCTGTTTCTGATGTACCAAGGCGCTTTGACAATGTTCCGCAGTACTTTGTTCTGAAATCTTTGAATAATTAATATATTACTCCTACTGACACAGCCCCAGAGCTGTATTCCATAGGTCCATACTGGCTTGAGAATTTGTTTATACTACAGTATTTTGTTGTAAGTTGATAAGCGGGAGTATCTACCAAGTAGCTAGTACATTTTTTATATCTGATGTCTAGCTCTTCTATTTTCTTTTTAACATGGACTTTCCAGCGAAGTCTTGCGTCTAATGTGATGCCTAGATATTTTGCTGAGTTTGTATATGGAATCTGGTCATTGTTCATGTCAGTAGGTATTTGTTGTTCTCTTTTATTTGTGAAATTAATCTGCATTGATTTGGTTTTATTCAGCTTGATACGCCATCTTCTGGTCCAGTTATTGATTTGGTTAACTGATGTTTGAAGTTTATTTGCAGCTCCTTCATAGCCCTTGCCTGTCGCAAGAATGGTAGTATTGCTATTGTGTTTTAGCTAACTGTGGTATGTCACTGGTGTAGATCAGGTATTATATTAATAGAGCAAAATATATCTAATAGGGCTAATACCCTACTCCATCAAACTACGCTACTGGGAATGAATAACCAGAACGATAACTAATTAATTACAGTTCGGAAATATACATTCGCTTGTTCTCGTCGAACCGCTACTTTATTTTTATGGACCAATAAGAATTCGATTAGTTACCTGTATTTCAGGACAAACTATGACTTCGGTTCCCATGTGGCCAGAATGGCGGATGTGTCACCGGGCGCCACTTTATAATTGGCGCCAATTATTTTTTTCAGTACTCTTGTACTGACAAAACCAATATTGTTTTTAAATGAAATTAAAAAAAAATAATTTGGCAATATTGTAGGTATTCCAGTCGGAGCCTGGTATGAATTTTTTTGCTGATCAAGAACAGTAGCCATACTGTACTTATAATAATATGATTTAATATGAAATATCAAATGTTGAAATATCAAGGCCCGGATTGAAGATTTTCTTCGGCATATAGGTACTCTATAAATAGGCCCACCTCAGTCTTTTAAATAGTCCTCTAAATCCCTTGAAGAATCCGGCCCACCAGGCCGATTGATATCCACTCGGAGTTTTACTCGGTAACCCATCTGGTTTAATTCTGCGTTCGGACATCATTTATTAATCCATATTTGGTGACCGCTTCACTTGTGGGTCCTCAGACACCAATTACATAAGGGTAGACCAAGTTTGACATGGTAATACCAGAATTATCGGTTGCCTTTGACGCTAAATCTGCATAGCTGGTCGAAATTACGAGAGCCCGTTTCGAAATTGGAAGCGATTTTTGCACACACCGCAACAACAGCAATCCCGACTCGCCAGAGGACACCAGCACCGCAACGAGATAATGATCGGGTTGGGCGGCGGACCGATCGGCTCACAAAGCCAACTTGATATCGACGTTCGGGTTCAGTTTCACTTCCTGCATGCCACCACGGAGCACGCCGAATACACTCGCCGAACCAAGTTATTTACGTTGTCATTTACGTTGAGTAGCGATCCAGACTGATTGACCAGACCAGATTCTGAACGTACCTTGACCCAACTGCTATCTCAAAATTCGTTTCCGTTTGCTAAAATTAATTTCTTTCCTATTGTTAATTTTTTGATTTTGAAAATCCATCAGTTGACAATAGAAAATAACGTAATACAGGGTTAGGCAGAATGACGTATCCACTTTTGAACTGGATTTATTCAATAATGTAAAAAGATCTATATTCAAATCAAATCGCCATGTGTTCCCGATACATGGCAAAAGCAGTTGCCAAACTGTTTGCGAAAAACGTCAGTTTACTAGTAAAAATGGGGCATCCAATATTCAACGTTCTTTTGCTGTCGAAGCTTATTTCAAGAATAACGATTCTATTGTAACCACACAATGTCTATTTCGCCGTCATTTTCACTTAAATCGACGAGATCCAGTTCCTTCGAGAGTAACAATCGCAAGGTGGCTACACAAGTTTCGCAGTACTGCTTCAGCTGCCAGACAAAAACCAAAAGGAAGAGCTCGCTCTGTAAGAACACCGGAAAATGCTAAGAGGGTAAGAGCAGCTGTGCAACAAAGTCCTAAACGATAGGCTAAACGACAAGCAATAGCGCCCAATATTTCGAACAGAAGTTTTCGCCGCATTTTGAAAGACCTACACTTCCATCCCTACAAAATTCAAATCGTACAAAGAATTTTGCCTCGGGATATTGGTATACGCCTTGCCTTTTGCGAGCATTTCCAAAGGACAGTTACTGAAAACCCGAATATCACCGACTGCTTGCTGATGTCAAACGAAGCTCATTTTCACCTGGCAGGTTTTTTTAACAAACCAAACTTTCGTTACTGGGCGACGGAAAATTCTCAGCAACTTCACGAAGTACCGCTTCATAGCGAGAAAGTTACTATCTGGTGTGCAGTATCCGCATTTGGAATTTTTGGCCCTTTTTTGAAGAAAATGGATTGAATGTTACGGTGACATCGCAACGATATCAACTTGTATTGCAAAATTTTGAACAACTTCATAACGAAGGTGTAGACTTCCGAAGACTATGGTTTCAGCAGGAAGGAGCCACTTCCCACACTGCTAGGCAGCCTATGGCAATTCTGCGAAGAGTGTTTCCTGGTCGTGTCATTTCAAAATTTGGGGATGTTGCCTGGCCTGCACGGTCTCCGGATCTGTCAGCTTGTGATTTTTTCTTATGGGGCTATCTAAAGTCAAAAGTATTCGCTAATAGACCTCGAACTTTGGAACAACTGAAGCATAATATTCGAACCGAGATTAACGCAACCCCAATTGAAATGTTGCAGCGAGTGATGCAAAATTTTTGTACTAGACTTAAGGAGTGCCAGCTGGGAGGCGGAGCCCATTTGACTGATATGATATTCAGAAAATAAATTGCCATGTTTACTTAAGAACATTTTCTTTCAGTTTTTGATTAAAGTTTAATTAATTAATTAATGAATACCAGTACATAGAAAATAGATACTTCAATCTACCTAACCCGTTATTAACAAAAGAAAATCAGTTTTGATAGTAATTGGAACAAGGTGCGTTCACAATCCGGTCGATCATAAGGGATGTCACTTTACAGGGTGATCGATTTAATTGGAGAAAGAAGTTTTTCTGGGAAACGGCAGATAAAAACAAATTATTTTAAAAAGTATTGCATTTTACTTACTTTTACAAGAAGGTAAGATAGAAATACAAAAAAACATCATTAGGACGCTAAGCGCCGCGACGCTTCAAAAATTTCCCTTCTAGCAACATACACTTTTTATTGTCGCTCCAAAGGTCCCTTAATTTTGAATATTTTTTCTATATAACATTTTCTTTTGTTTCCATTACCCATTCCATTTTTTTTGTTTCATATTGACTCAATGAAGCTACGTCGATATAAACTTTAATATTCTAAATGGGGCATATTTGGAAAGAACTCTTTTTTACGAATACGGCCATATAAGGTCTATATTTAATAATAAGGGAGATAAGCCGAAAAATGTGTGCCATAAAAACAAAGAGAATATCGATTCGTTGCTAAGCATAGTCTTTCTCCAACACATCGCTCTTGAGGCCCACTTTTTTGGGCATTTCTCCCTTATTATTAGAGATAGACCCATAAATTCTTCTATGACGGTATTCGTAAAAAAAATTCTTTCCGAATATGTAAAATGCAGGGTGTCCCATTTATTATATTAAAGCTTATATCGATACATCTTCGTTGAGTCACCCTGTAAAAAAATAAGTATAGGTATGTAAATACTGAATACTACGTAAGTATTCATAAAAAAAATTGGTATTTGTAAAATAACGAATTTATCCACTAATTTACGAAAGCACGGTATATGAACGTCAAGAAGAAAGAAAACAATATAAAGCTAAAGGTCCTTGCACAACCTTACTGTGCGCATCTGTATAAATATTGCAGTTGATTCATGAGAACGAAAGAACTACCTACCCACAATTAGCTCTACCATTTAGGTCAGTGTCATCAGGATTAATGTCACTGCATATCACGATGTTGCAGATCTAAATATGTACCTGCAACGTATTTGTCTATGTCAGATAATTCATCTTTTGCTTTATATATTTGTGGCTATATATTTAGAAAGAAGCAAGGCATGACTAATGTGTTTTTCAAATCATGTTAATCGTACCCTATTCAGATATATGAATAAGTGCCTAATAGGTTAAAGAATTGAATAATTAGTAATTAGTAACTATTTTGCTTTGTTGATTGAAACATTGAAACATTGTTGATTTCTTTAAATAGATATGGATCATTAATTTTTGCTAGTAGATATATCTATATAAATATAAATAAATTTATTTGGTTTTGACTTAACATATTGTAGATTAATAGCTAATAAAATAACAAATTGATAAAAACGACAAAAAATGATCTTTGTTGTTGCTTAAGAATAGAAACAGTAGAAATATTATATTATCAATTTGACTTAAATATTAATTCAATACTCGATTATTAAGAAATGATTAAAATTATTTGAAATGCACTTTATCCAAAATATCAACGAATAACAATAAAATATTTTGAAATGCACTTTCCAAATCCAGTTTTATGCTCTTTCCAAAATAGTTATAATATGGACATTCAGTTCACGCTACTTTTCTGAATGAGTGATATTAATTTTTCTGTTTGCGTCTCGAATAAAAATTTGGAAATAGGCTAGCAGTGGCGTCTTTTCTACCATAGCGTAAATAGCCTAATATAACTGTTGATATTTGGTTGACCTTTTTCAGGTGGCCACAGTTTCAAAATTAAACAATTTTCCAAAGGAATTTTTTAATAATAGAACGCTTGATTATCAGGATTTTGGTTAACCAAGTTTAATATTGAAGCACAACCTTTGCGGAGCGTAATAGAATATGGCTCCAACATAACGGAGTACCTTCTCATGATTCAAGGGAGGTATCTGAATACTTAAATGCGGAATTTCCGAAGCGATGGATTGGAAATTCCACATTACCGAAGCTTCTCTATCTATAATTTTTTATGGCATCCCATAATAAATACATACTTTTCTACTGTAACATCAGGAGACATTGGTGGCCACCTTACAAGACCTTTATTTCCGAGCCGATCCGATGTTTTTTATTGTTATTTACTTTTGTAGAATTTAAAAAATGCATTTTCAATTGGCTATAAAAATGAAGCATGAAAATGGGAGTTTTTTGATAATCTTTTGGACTTTTTTGGACAATCGACACATTAAATGAACCAAAATCCCGAAAAACGAGGGCCAAAAAAATTGATGTATCGAAATGGAAATACTGAAGGCCTGATTTTATTGCTTTGGGCGATGTCAATATAGTATCAGGAGACACAGAAATTTCACAAAATGTAACAGAAGTTCCAGGGCCGTATTTAAAAAAAAATGTTTTGTTGATCGCTCTGGAAAGACAAAATGTTTTATGAAAGATATGATTATGTCACTAGATAGAGCACAAACAATTGTTGTGGAGAAGTATTGTTCTTTTTGCTATATCCACACAAATAAAGTTGGAATAAAATAAAAACGAATTTCCAAAATTTCCAGATTTTGATTGCCATTAAAAAACTGAGGAAGTGGGTGTTGTTTTTCATATTTAGTATAGTCGAAAAGTATAAAACAGTTTCAGTGTTTCAGAAATGTTAAAATTTTATTAAGAAACGTCAGTTTTCTTTTGATATTCTCTAATTCGTCAAAAAAGATATAGATGGATGTATGTTCATCTATAGAATTTAATGAATCAGAAAACCCTCATTCAGTTTTATGTATTTGTATAGAGGTTTTTGCTACGAATACATTGATATAGGATTTGAGGAATCTATCTCTTATTATAAGGGAGGAGATATGCTTACAGGACACGAAGTTGTAGATTTTGAAACTTTATTTGTGTTTTTATGAGTTTTATGTATTTCATGTGTTTATGTTGTAATTTGGATGGAAGGTATAGCAGAAATCAATATTAAGATATAAAAAAACTGTAACTATTCTTTGAATTAACCACTTTCATTAAATTATCAATTAAATGCTTATATCCAGTATTAACGATACATTTAGAAAACCGAACCTATAACCTTCTAGATTATTAGAGGATATCAAAGCAATAATTAGCACATTCCGGGCACTAATAGCTCGATCTATGAAGCATTTACAGCAGGAAATGGGACTGATTGGCCTTTAAGGCATACCATTAGGCATTCGGTTTGATTGACTATAGAATAATGACGGTAATAATCTGTTCGATATGTTTGTTTTCCTGATGAAAAAGGGGCGATATCTGATGAAGGAAATAAGATTATTTAGATCTTAATGCTGTTAACTCTAATTACGATGGTATTACCTGCAGTAGCTCGTTTTTGAAAATTTAAAACGTTTACAATTACAGGGTGTCTCAAAAACTTACCGACAAACTTTAAGGGGTGGTAGGGGACATAAAAACAAACCTTTTTTGTTTTCATGTCCCCTAGTTTGGGCTGTAGAGCAATAAATTGTTTTAAATCATACCGAAATAACTAAACTAATTCTTGATTGATTGGACACCACTGTATTTCGTTCAATATTTGTAACTTTAGTTGGCATCAGAACATTAACTTTGTTGATTTTTAATTCAAAATTTTTATTGAAAATGGACGATAATTCCTCATTTCAAGAACTTTTCGATATGCACCTTGATTATGGTGCAGAAAATTGTAATGGAAGAAAAGCTGCACGCTTGTATGGACACAGATATCCGGAACGCCGGCAACCTCATCATACAACCTTTGCTTTCATCCATCGTCGCCTTAGATAAAGTGGGAACCTAAAGTGTCTTCGTGGTGGTGGTCGTCCAACAACAGCTCGAACGATTGTATTTGAAGAAAGAGTTCTACACCGTGTGGAGGAAAATCAATCCATAAGTGTTCGCGCACACACTAAATGGGCTCCTCCACCTCCTCTACCCCTACCATTTACAACGCGTACAAGCTTTAAATCCTGAAGATTATCGACATCAATTAGCTTTTTGCCAATGGTTTTTGGATCACCACTTAATAGTAATAATAATAATAATAATAATAATAATAATGCCTTTATTGCCCAACAGAATCGTATTCCATTAACAGGACAAAACAAAATAGTACAATATAATAGCGGTATAATATTAAGTATAGCGTCTGTTGACATCAGACTAATTTTAAACTAAGACAAACTTAATAACAAAAAAAAAAAAAGAGAAAACAAAAGCAAAAATAAAAAAGAAAAGGATATGCTACGAGCTACTACAATTTAATTTTCATTGAAATGAAACAGTCCCAAACCTAACAATTCATTGAGACTACAATTATGAAGGTCGCAAACATTACAAATAAGATTAAAATTTTTTGACATTATATGTACTGGGGATTTTAAAAGTAAATTAATTCTAGCATTTTGACAATAAAATGTATGATCAACACGAGAACCCTGTCTGGGCACCCGCATATTAAACATACTCAGCAAAGTAGGAGAATCAACGTCCCCATGAAACAGCTTAAATAGATATGACAAGCTAGCGAGTGACCTTCTTGCACTTAGAGACTGAATGTTAAATATTTGCAGAAGCAGACTATGCTCATAACCTCTAACAGGAAAGTAAAGATCAATTCGATACGACAAAAATTTCAGAAAACGCCGCTGTATTCTTTCAATATGACAAATGTGAATATTATAATAAGGGTGCCAAATTAGACTGCAGTATTCCAATTTAGGGCGCACTAAAGAAAAATAGAGACATTTTAAAGCAGTAGCATCATTAATTGATGATGAGTTTCTAATAATAAAGCCAAGAGCTCTATATGCATTATTAGTTATTTCAGCTATATGGTTAGAGAAAGATAATCTATCGTCAAAAAGGACACCAAGGTCCTTTATATTATTGCTGCGTGCTAATGGCACTGAATTGATAGAATAATTAAATAGAAAAGGTTGATTTTTGAGTGTGAAAGAGCAAACCTTACATTTGTTTATATTTAATACTAGGTGATTATCCGAACACCATGTAACAACACGATTTAAGAGAGCCTGAAGCACTGAACAATCGTCGACAGTAGATATGTTCAAAAACAACTTCAAGTCATCCGCAAAAGCAAGTGATTGTTGTTAAGAGAAAGAGACAAATCATTCACGAATAAATTAAAGAAAAGCGGTCCCAAGTTGGACCCTTGGGGTACACCGGAAGTGGCTAAAAAAATTCTCGACTTAAAACTATTATACGCAACATATAACTGTCGCTGATAAAGATAAGATTGAATAAGTGCAAGCAGATTGTTACTGAGACCAAATTGACCCAATTTGTGTACCAAAATTTTATGATTTACTTTATCAAAAGTCTTCGTAAAATCGGTATAAACCACGTCAACTTGGCTTTTATTATCCAGGTGATTGGCTGTAAACTGTGTGAATTCTGTTAAATTAGACAAAGTTGAACGCTTTGTAACAAATCCATGTTGGTTAGGAGCAATGTAGGGCTTGACACTATTGTAAATAAAAGTATATAACGACATCTCGAATACTTTTGCGAAATTAGACAAAATGGCGATCGGACGGTAGTTACTTAAATCAGAAGCATTTCCGCATTTTAGAATTGGACATACCCTTGACAGTTTCCAAATATCTGGAAAAGTAGACGTAGATAATATAAGATTAAATAATATAAGCAGTGGTGCGACTAGCACTCTAGAACAGTCTTTTACAAAAAAACTTGGAATTTGATCATCACCACAAGTCATCTTATTTTTTAACTTCCTGGTGGAATTTATTATATCTGCTTCAGTGAAATGAGTAAGATTAATACATGATACCGTACTAGAAAATGAATATGTTAACTTAGGATCGGCTTCATTTGTGAATACACTAGAGAAGAAATTCGCAAATTCATTTACAATTTGCTCAGGTTCATTAAAATGATCATCACCCATGAACATATTTGAAGGTATACGTGTAAAACCTTTCTTACCTTGTATAAAAGACCAAAAGCTTTTTGGGTCATGTTCTGTAAACATGTGAGCTGGTATTGTTGGAGAGAATCTAACAGTTTACTTGCTGCATGCTCGTTTGAACGCAGATATTTATCTCCATAAATTTTGCCTCTATTATTAAAAAATGTCCCTTTAGATATTATAAATAACATGTGGTTTCAACATAACGGGGCATTTTGGTTTGAACGTGCGTCAGTATCTGGACAAGCAATTTTCTCGCCCATTGATTGGAAGAGGAGGTTTTGTGGCCTAGTCCGTTTTCCCGATCTCGACCCCCTAGATTTTTTTGAGGATATCTGAAATATTTAGTCTACGAAACGCCTACTCGTAATGAGGAAGATCTCTTAGCAAGAATAATGGTCAGTTGTACACATGTACCAGCTATTCCCGGAATATTCCATAGGGTCCGCGAGTCAATGAACCGACGGTGCAATCTTTGTATTGAAGCAAATGGTCAACATTTTGAACACATATTTTAAACCATAATTTATTTATTATTGAAACAAAGTGTAAATAAACGTCACTTATTTATTCTTTACTTACTTTACTTTACTTAAATACTTACTTAAGGCTACTTTACCAAAAAGTAGCCTTAAGTAAGTATTTCTGCCATGGCAAATTTGAAAATTCATTCATCTTCTTGTTCTTGTGATTCGGATTTGACATTTGACATCTTGTAAAAAGTTTCATTTAAAATTGCTATTTGGTTTGCATTTACTGCATAAAAATATATACAGTAATATAGTTTTAGTAATATAGAAATATTACTGAAACAGTCGTTTCAGTAAATTTCGATATTTAGTAGATTTTTGTTTTAATACAATAATAATTGAACTAACTAACGCTGCCACTTGTTTCGAAAAAAAATTGGAATACATGATTTGCAAAAAATGCACCTGGGGAAAAATTTGTGGCGACATTGTTTAGATACACTGTAAACAAAACAAATAGGTAATTGTTTCAAAATATTTGAAAATGCATGGAAAGATTGGTGATAGACAAGAAGGGGAATTTATTTTGAAATTGCTTCCTACTTCTGAAATTTGTTTTGAAGTTGTACAAATGCTACTTGGGTAAATATGCTTGTGGAACCACATTCAAACCTAGCTTACCTAGAATAAATTTAAAAATGAAACCACTGCACCTCTGAGAGCAGAAACGGAAGACATTTAAAACGATGGGTCATATAACCCACCTTGTAATTTTCAAATCAAATCAAAGGTTATGAACGCCTCAGCCGTAAATTTGAAAGCTCTGTTTACATTATCAAATAGTAGGCTTGATTCAGTTTCTATTTGATATCTCTATCGAAACAAGTCTAAAAATGAATCCAATATTAATTTTTTCACCAGTACTATTTACATAAATACCCATTGGATAATTTTAATGGGGCTGATACACGTGAAAGTAATTGAATAGAAAATCAAACCACACGAAACAAAACAGTCTGTGTTAACCGTTAAACTAAGTATACACTCTTGAGGCAGAGTCAACACCAGCGGTGCACTTAAGTGCATTTGTCGGAAGTCCAGCCTCGATACCATATAATCACTAATTACTACGTAACATTATAATCTAATTTATATTTGCACAAGTAATAACGGTTAAATACGTTCACTGTTTCTAGCGATAAATATCTCGTTACTTATTAGACATAACCGCTGCTTCGAGAGCTCGCAGACATAAGTCAATTTGCATATAAATCCAAACAAAACACTACTTTCATAGACTACCAGTTAGTTGCTTAGTCAATTATAAAAGCGCACATAGTCCAGTGAACATAATATACAATTTTCGTATAGAAAGTATTTGATAAGTCTGTAGTGTATCAGAAAATCTGTACTGTAATAAATCACAAGTTTCACATTTACAGTGACTATGGAACAGCCAAAAAAGGACTATAGAGAACATTGAGGTTATGTAGAATTCCTCAAAATTTTACAGGATGAATTGTTTAGGATAAAATGATTAGAAACTCCTCCGTGTTCTGGTTTATAGACTGGTAAAACTGCTTGTGGTTTTCTATTAACAATTTTTCTCTTACATTTGTAATAATTCTTATATAAAAAAGTGCTTCTGTGTCAACCTAAATTTATAGAGTTCAGCAATCACAATTTGGGAGCTCATTAAGAAGACCCCTAAAAAGTACAGAAGATTGGTGGAAGGGACAAGGACTGAGAGTTAATTCCTCTAAGGTGGATCCTCACCATTCATCCAATAAAGATGGGGTACCCCTGTTGGGGGTAAATACCCTCCAAACGTAGGGATTTGATCCGCAAGTCACTTGGTGGACCTCCTTTCTATATGCGTCGATTATATGGTAGCCAACTAGCCAAACCACTATCAACCAACGATTAAATCAACTACACTTGAGGCTCTCCTTTCTCAAGTGAATACCGTAGTCTAGAGAGAGGCAAGGAGGACCTTTTACATGGTCAAATATTGGCGCGGTGGCTACGATGGTGGACATATTATCCTTAAAAAACTCGAGGGAGGAGATAGTCTATATCTAGCGATAGAATATCTCTCATTTATGTATTTTATAGACCCTTTCAGGGTCGAAAGGGAGATAAGGATGCTTGGCTCGAAAATCCTGATGTCCAGGTCTCAAATCGTCCGATTTACAGATGGATGCAAGACCGGCCAGGGCTCAGAGATAGTGAATTGTGGTGTGTACCCAGGTGCGAAATTATTTTTCTCCTTGGGATAGTCTGCCACAATGTTTCAAGGGGAACTGTTTCTCATAAAATGCTCCAACCAGCATATCCAGATATGCACCAACAGTCAGGCGGCTCTGCATGGCCCGATATTCCCCAGGATCATCTTCAGGGCGCTCAAGAAGGTTCTGCGGACAAGATGGCGAAGACTCCCACATATATCCTGTGCCACTGTGTTTGCTTTGGTCAAGAGACATATATATGTATCTGGAGGTAGTCTTCCTTGTGCCCTAGGAAATTAAAGAACTTCCAGTACAATTTGCGGGAGGCACAATGGGTCGAAAGGCCTGAGTGTTGCGGGTATCCGCCTCGCGTTTTAAAGGAACAACAACGTGCTTAAGAAGAGACTAATAAAAGAAAAAGCTAATAATATTCGTGTATCCACAAAACATAGTGAATAGTGAATCTAACGGACAAACAACAGGCCCTCTGGTTCACTAAATACTACTAGCGGAATACTACTGGCGGAATAACGTTTTTCTGCCCAAAGACGAAAACCCATTATTTATGACTCAGATGTCCCGTCAAGGATAAATCTTTTCGTTATTGGGATGGAGAATCAAGGGCATTAGACTAAATGGAAAGGTTAAGAAGTTCTTGAACTATAAACAAAACACTGTTCACAGGCGACTACTCGCCTACTCGATTACGATACGCCTCGCCACGGGCGCGGGCATTAGCTGCTCTTTTGTTTTACGGTAAGTGAACTAATTGGGGGAATTATCGTCGTGAAAAGATTTCGTTACGTAATAACGGTGAACAGCACCTGGAGTATCCTTTGAATCCTTTGATTAATTAAGGCAGAGCGTCCTCGAGCTGTGCTCGAAGCGTTAGTGGTAATAAATTTGCGATAATAATGGACGAGTTTAATATTTTACGGTCGCCGTTCCTCATTTTAAATACTATAATTCTCGACCGAGTTCGATAACCACGTCGGCTAAAGTGCGATCTAGGAATTAGCGAGGTGCGAAGGGAGTGCTAATAATCGGCTTTATAGGTTGATTGATCTGCTTAAAGAAAGATAAATCATGTGAGAGTCGAGGAAGCTATTCAGGAAGTAGGTACTGTTGTCATACTCAAGATGTTTTGTCATGCAAAAATGTCTGTACAGCGCTAGTCTTCATTTCGAAGTTGTGTTGGAACCATTGAATTAGGGTAGTAGGAAGGAGCTATCTCATAGTAAAAAATAACATCGGTATATACCTACAACATTAAAAGATAATGGTTTCTTCCGCCCATAGTAGCTGTAATAGCAGATATTGTATTGATAAAAAGAAATTATGCAGAATAACATTTCACAGGTTTGCATTACAAATTAGTAAACAATATGCAGAGCTATATTTGGCATATTACAAGTAATTATTTAATGTTTTAATTGCTAATTGATTGCTTAAATAGTATACTAGAAATGGGAAAAAATCGCTCTCGCGATTTTCGTTCCCATTTCTAGCCCTACCGGGGATCCAGGCCTGCGGCCTGGGGTCACCCTTCGGGTGACAAAAGCATCTAGAATAATATTATTTTTAAGAAAATACATATTAGAGAAATTTTGTATCTGGAATGATGATGTAATTATACTAAAGGATTTTTCTTAATATCTTGATGAATTGTAAGTGTACTCTATTCTGGATGGTTTAATATCATAATTTTTTAAATGCTGAAAGTAGAATTTATTTTTCAGTAAACATTTTTATCTATTTTATCAATGGGACCAAAAATATTGTAGATATTTACTTTTATAAGCTAAAATGATGAATTTAACAGACTGCCAAAATTAACGAATTAATTCCAAACTTTACGTGCAGAAGGAATAAGAGCTACGGATAATGAAACAGAATAACTAAACACTACAAATAAATAATTGGAATTAAAAAGTTAAAAAAATTGCCTAAAAAAGTACGTAAACTGTACGTGACAACCTGAAAAAATAATTTTTACCGATTTTCTTATTGGAAAAGCATTTCGCTTCAGTATTTTGGTAATCAGAAGTGTTTGGCAGTCAGTACTATCGATTCCGTTACCAATATTTCTCGTAGGAAAATCTATCTGAAATTTAATTAATTTGACAGTTTTCATGGGAGATGTTTGTCTCGTTAGTGCAATCTCACATCGGCAGATAAAATGAGAAAGAAGTTGAGACGGACGCGACTCGAGATTTTTTAAGACGAAATAGACGTAGAAGGAGTCGACGTATGATCTCGAAAAAAAATCTTAAAGGATTAAAGAAAAGACGGAACTTTCGCGTGAAGCGGTTCTCTAAGCCGTAAAATTAGAAAAAGGGTCTAGGGAGTCCCGCGAAAAGTCGGGATTTCGGCATGCGTGACTGGGCCATTAGGCGCGAGGACAAACGCCGGTGCTAGCCGTATTTCTCTCGCCGAACAGCCATCGACGAAAATTTTGCAGAGGTTTTTTGAAAAGGCGTTTAAATTGGGAAAACGCGTTGGAAACGGGACGAAAATACCACCCCTACGCATAGGAGGAAGGTTGGAGGCGACCTTCGGTCGCCTGCGGGGATCGCTTCGCGTTCGCCCCTCGGGGGAGATAACTTAGAAACTTTGTCGATTCGGCGACGGACTTAGAGCGAGACAGAATCGACGATATTTAATATATATGGATAATAGTACAATTCGTTCGAACATTCGATAACAACTAACAGATCTAACTAATAAGATCTAATATAAAAACATCTCAAGGTGGATAGACTAGATACATGCTCAGGGAACGATTAATACGTATATATATCCATACTGGAGGAAACATTAGTGGCTCCAATAAAACAAGGGTGTCCGCTGCAAAAAGTTATTCTGCCTCTACTGCTGTAAGCCTTGTAGTGGATGATGTTACTTTTCTTGACGTCGAAGTTTACTGGATGTTAACGGATATCAATTATCAAGTCCATATCATCTTCAGTCAATTATCAAGATAACTTGCCATGGAGCATATGCACAGGGTCCTGAATATGTAAGATGGGCAGATAAGAAGAGTGAGAGTGAGCAAAGCTATCGAGGGGAGGGTTGGGTGGAGGGTATTTAATATTTAATCAAAAAATGTATCACTAAACATACTTGCGATGTTTCTGAACAATATTCTAAAGCCCACCAAGATTTGGGAATATTTTGCTACTATAAAACTGTTTGGTAGAGTGAAACTACCATACATACTTAAATTTATAAACAGAGACTTTAGAACAACGAAAAACAAAATACTTTTTATAATTTCGAAAAATCAATAAATGTTATTCTTTGTTTAAATAAGTACTTGTTTTATTTCGTCTAAATAACTGTAATTCTTATTATATTAAAACAAATTTTCTTTCACAACAAAACCGTAAAAGCAAACTAATTAGGTACGTCTATGAAAATAAATAAATAAATAAAATATCTTCTGAAAAAATCTCCGTTTTGGAACCGAGATCACCAATGCATCAGTAACTTCATTAATTAGTTATTTATTCTTTTGCCCCTGATATTATTGTTATTTTTCTTTTTTTTTACCAGTTTTTCCATTTATGTTTATTTTAAAGCAAAAGTTACTATTAACCTTAAATTACTATGGTCTATACTACAATTGTTTAAAGGCGTGTTGCGTTACACAAAATAGTTCGCTTCTATACTTTACTTGGTCATATTATTAATCAGGAATGTGTTGACCATCTTGTATAATACTGAAAATTACCTAAAAGAAACCAATCCAAATTTGGAGTATAGCGAAATCTAAAACTCAAATACCTTTCTTAACATCGTTACATGACTGCAGCATTCTAGGCAATGGCAATTAAAAATGACGCAACATGAATATGATTTTAAGAAATGGGCATATAAGTAAAACTGATACAATACCACCTTGTTCTTGCGTTAAGTAATGTACTTATAGACCGGCAGTGAGATTTTTGGTTGTGATTTTAGCCTTTCAGAGAGTATTATATTGCGTATATTCTCATGACGGAAAGGAATGAAATAAAGAATCATCCCGCGGGTTCTTCATATATAGAAAAGTGGGTTTTAATTTGTTGTTCGCAAATTATGCGCTTCAGTACGATTTTAGTCAGCTATGCTATGTATTTTAAAATGGAGTTCTACACAAAAAATTCCCCGGAAAACCACAGGTATACCGTTAGTTAGGGTCACGTACGTGAACTTGTGTTTGAATAAATAATTTTTCCGCTTTTCCGAACAGGTTGCCAATGATAAGTATACATCTTTTTGTTATAAGATTGCTGAAAAACAAGATTACATTACAGGTACAGTACATTACAGGTACCATTTGCGTACGCCCAAGGGCATACGTACAAATGAAAATTCCTTTTCTATATGAAGAACCCAGGATGACTCTTTGACTCATGGATTCATTTCCGTTATGAGAATATACGCAATATAATACCCGCATGCTGACTAAAATTAACCAAAAATCTGTCACTAACTTCCGGTCTATTACCCATGTACATGCTCTAAAACGGTTTATGCAACTGCATCTTTAAGACATTAAGATAAGAAGAACACTTCAACAGTTTTAGCCATTGCTGCTCTACTTAATGAAAGTAGTGTCACAAATGAATTTATACAAATTTCTTATTCTTAAATTAGTCTTAATGGACCTTAGCTAATGGCTAATCTTAATCTTTGTTATAATATTTTTAAAAGTTTTAATTTTCTGGGAAAAAATTAATAAGACCTTTTTTGCCGAGACACGTTTCAATAAACCACACGACTGAAAAAATATATATGTTATGACTTTTACTGCAGAATGTCCTATTTTGTGGGATGTTCAATTGCATAATTGCTACCTATACAGTGTGTTGCATTCGTGCGTTTTTCTTTCATAGCGCCGTTATCCATGGATATAGAAAAAACATTTTCATACCAAAGTTATTTTTATTTACTCCTGCATTAGCTAAAAATATTGGGCAATATACAGGTTATTCATTTGTACGGGAACTAACTCTTATTTTAAATGAGACTCCGGTATATTTTAACATTTTTGAAAAGAACAGGATTTTAGGTTGAAAATATATAGAATACCCTATATCTAAACCCAGCCGTTTCAGATATATTTGCCATTTCATGAAAATTTTGACAACTGCAAGTATTATATTATGTAAGACACTCTGTAACTTCTTTTGTATAGGAAATTTTCATTCGCCCTTTTCCATATTGAAGGTGAAGTATATTTCACAATTAAATATGTAAATACAAATATAATATACTAAGCGTTATATCGGGCGTTCCACATAAAAGTCCTCAGCCTCATATCTCGGCAATGGAAAGATATATTTTGATTTTGAAAAAACTGATGATAGAGCTCATCTATGGCTTCGTCATAGACGAACATAGAATTTAACTTAATTTTTTCAGGACAAAACTACAGAGCTCTGAAAAAAATTAAGTTGAATTACGTGACGAAGCCATAGATGAGCTCTATCATCACTTTTTTCAAAATCAAAATATATCTTTCCGTTGCCGAGATACGAGGCTGAGGACTTTTATATGGAACACCCGGTATTTTCCATTTTTCACGTTACATTTTGAGACATTCAAACCGTGAAAACTTTTTTAATTCAAATGGAAAACTCTGTATTTTTTCACTTCAGATTTTTAAGAATTTTTCGAAAAATTACTAAATATGAAAGTAAAATCGTTAAAAGTTCGTTGGAAATATATTTTTAAACTACATACGATATAAACAACCTACAATATAAAACATACAATAACAAATAACAAAAAAATTAAAAACATGGAACTGTTATAAATATAATTAAAGAATGTTCAAAATGTTGGCCATTTTATTGAAGACACTTTAATATTAATTTTTAAAGGATTTTTGAACATTTTCAAAAATTTGTGGGCTAATTTCTAAATGCATGAATAATTCGCATTTGCATATTAGCGTGGTATCCGATAAGCAGTATCTTCCATATATTTCCAAAAAGAGGTTCTAGTTTATTTATTCTACTATAGTTCCTCTTTAGTAAAATTAATTTGACAGATTTAATAGCATAGAAATAATCACATTTTGATTGTTTTCATTTAAAATCTGTAATTTGGTCAAAGCTGACTTGAGAAACGTTCAAAGATGATTAATAAGGTATTAAATAACTAAAAAATAATTCAAGTATGACAAATTCTACATCAAATGAAAGATACATATTTTAATTCTCCATAACTGAGAAATTTTTAAGTTGATTATGTCCGTTCACAGCTAATTTGATAGGCAACTTTTTCAAAAATTCTTGAGAATCTGACAAAATCTGTAATATCTCAAAAAGTTGTAACTTTAATAGGACCCCCTGTAAAAATATACAGGGGGGTCTAATTTAAAATAAAAGTGTTAGTTGCTGTACAGAGTAATCTGAACACCCTGTATAATGCCCAATATTTTTAGGTAATGTAGGATCAAATAAAAATAACTTTGTTTTAAAATGTCTTTTTCTTTCTACACACATAACGACGAGAAAGAAAGACGCATTAATGCAACGCCGTTTATAATATCTACATAAATACTATAAAAGTTTATTATCCTTATTCAGATGAGAATCCTGACTATATAGATGAGAATCCTGACTATATTTATAAACACGATGTTGGAAATATCAGATGATTCTAAAATACTTGCCACAGAGTTATAGGCAATTATTCCCTCGTAAGAATATGCCGTTTCCTGCAGATATTTCTTCTTTCAGGCTTGTAAGCGGTTACATTTCCGATCGAATTAAAATTTAAAGACCTCGACTACATCTATTCAACCCGTACCACCACATAAAACTGCAGCAGCATACCGTGTAGTTCTGTGCAAATGGGATCCATATTTCAAAATTCATATTTGTCATCCAGCCGTAATGGTGGAAAATAGCAGCACAGCCACCTGAAAGATTAGCGGGCCACACACGTAAAGGCATCTCCGCAAAGTTGGATCGACGCGGATACGATATTAGGTTTAAAACAGTTTATTTGGCAAAATTTGTTATCTAAGGTATTACTATTTGTAAAAAATGTTTCAGAAACATGAAAAATATTAGGTATTATGCCAAGCAATATTCTTACTTGTACCTAGTTAGTATAACTTGCTATTTCAAAAGAAAAGTCATTTACCATTGAATAAAACACTAACATAAACTTGATAATTTTCTTTTTGTATTTTTCACCTTAATGCATTTAATTGGATCCCGATAATAATAATTATCTACTGAATATCCCAGGTGTTTATTATTTTAAATATAAAAATAATAAAATAAAATACTTACGCAATTCGGGACTTATTTACAGAAAGAATTTATAAATATAGTCCATACACAGTCGAATATGATATGAACCAACGTGAAATTACACCTTTTATTCCATCGCGCAACGCTGATTAAAGTCCGCGGAGAAATGTCCGTGTGTATGGGCGACTAGATTACTTCATAGCTGTCGCAGATGTTGTGTAGTCTGGACCCGTGCTCGTAGTAGCAGTCATTTCCGCGTTTGCAGACCAACGACGTTTACTGGTAAGCCCGAATGAATTGAATGATCAATTGGATGATCTTGTCTTGAATTCCAATGTTCCGTCTATATTGCAACGTATGATTTTTCTGTATTTACGGGGAATGAAAGCCAATATTGTGTGGGTTCAATTACGAGTATATAAAGTGGCTTATAGCAAGTGTTGTACATAACTCCTTATTTAGGTAAAATCCTTTGACAGATAATAAGGGATGAATGAAGCTTTTCGTTGACTCACTCTGTATAAGCTTGAAATGACCAACCGGTTTGCTTTCACCGATTTAATCATATAGTTTAAATTTAATTCTTGTAACACAAATGTAGTAAGAAGTTTTAAAAAACCCAATTCCTGCACGGATTATAAAACCTAAATAAAATACGAAAAGTATAGTAAATTACTTTCGATGGACAACATACAAAAAGCCGACTGACATATATAGATCTCCACAAAACTAGTTAAGACGTTGCAAGTTTTTGTTAATGCTCAAAATGATTTCGTAGCACGCTTTAATGTGACCGACTCGTCATTATTCCAAATTTTAAACAACGGCCACTTTTTGCCTAGCCCCGGTCATTTGTGAACAGAGTGTTCATTTCACTTGAAATCGCTTTCTCTTGAGCCTTTTGATTTAAGTATCAAGCCGCGTGTGAGCCGAAGGTGTGTCAAAAATGCAGGAAAAAATGAGCATAGCAGGAAGTATTACGTTTTTGTGTAATAATGGCTTAAAGCCAGACAAAGTAAGAGCCAGACTGAATAATTGGAATGGTAAACCCATAAGTTGTCGAAAGTTGTTATATAATTGTACATATACATGTCGATATTGGGAGAACAAATTAATGTTAATTACGTAGAATGTACCGACACTTGACAGAAATAATTTTCTGCTCTGTTTTGCATGTCATGTTTTAATTTCCTGAAAGGACTCATTTTATAGGAAAACACGCAGGCCGGGCTAGAGACTGTAATGCGGAAAAAATATGTCATTAAAATTGTTGCAATTACATCGTATGCAAATAAGTTTACAGCGCCTGTGTAACTGGATTTTTTAATAGTTACATGACGTTGTCGAAAATATTTTAACATTTAATTTGTTATTGGAAAATTGTTTGGTAGAACCAAAGTGTACAGAATATGACTATATCATTTGAGACGTATACTTCCTGATTGCAGGTAGGAAGTGCCAATTTGACGCCTGAGTATCGGTTTATGTCTTATTTTGCCTCGGGCGCCAGTTTCCGTTTACAGTGCAGAAACACCACTACACAGGTAGCTATAGTGAAGATACGGTACGTCAGACGGTCGATAGGGAAAATTATACTTCACACAACAGATAGTAATAATACACCAATAAACCTCCTATATATTTATTTTACCTAAAGCCTACTATGTATACAGCTCAACAATATTCTTGCAGTTGCAGTTCAACTGAGCAAAAGCACACATGCGGTGTAAACTAGGGGGGGTGTACAAGCGGCTAAAAGGTGCAAACGGGGTGGCAACAACCTAAGTGGAATTATCTACAGCGGGTTGTTAACCCGCTGTAGATAATTCCACTTAGAATTGCAACTGGGTCAGCTACGGGGCGGTGGTCGTAGCTACAATACTCTGACCCTTGGCTATTGTCTACAAGTTAACTCTGTAGGCTGGAAAATAACTTATGATTAACAAGCTACGACACAATTAGTTCTGACACGCCTGAAGTGGGACAGGTCGTACCTTTCCTAAGCTCGTGGACCGGCGAGAAGAAAGCTGTAATAAAGGTATGATTAGCACTATACAATAGCCAAGTTAGTGTTTCCAATTCGGTGATTTGCTCACTTCCGCATATGTCTTGGGCACGTCTCTCTGGTTCGGGCAGTCGGCGGATACTCCCGTATCTGCTCACCAGCTAGTAGAAGCTGCTGAATAGTGCGGTTTTCTGGCTTGGAATTATTTCCTTACTCCCAAACCTGTCGTACAAGTATCAGTGGTGGTGACGGGTAGGACTGGTCTCGTTGCTGAATGGCGATCAACTAAATGTTCAAGTTGGTCCGTATCGACTTGAGGACCAGCGGATGCTCGGACATGCGCAATGTCGAAATCGGACTTGGTATGTTCTCAGAGTAGTAGCCAGTAGCCAGCGAACCTGTCTACACAGCGAAATTGTATAAATATCAACCAAAATGTGGACTTAGCAGACTTTTACTTACTACTCTTCACTAATGGTAACAGTTGCAGGACAGACTGGACTGGTCCTGGCGATGATCGGCAGGCGACTGAATATCTGAGTTGTTACAGCTGGACGAATGAATGAATTTTATCAAATATTTATTTATATATCACAAATATATAATAATAATAATAATAACATTATTATTATTATTATTAATATTATTATAACATTATTATTGTGGCACTGATAGTAGGAGCCCTCGGTGGAACAAGATATACACTGCTTTCGGAACTGAAGATCATACCGGCGATCCGAAATTCGGCCGATCTTCTAGCTGGAAGAATGCAGAAGGCGGTCATTCTGGGCTCATTACATCTACTTAGTGCACACGAATCCCAGACTCAGTAGTTACTCACTCCACAAACCTGGTAGCTACTGATAATCATCAGCGGTCGACCCTGAGAGTCAGAGCTAGGGAACAGGTCGACTGGGTTTCAACAAAAAATAATAATAATAAATAAAAATAGCAAGTCTTTCCTTATTCTCCTCAGAAAAGTGTCTTCAAGCACAATAATTAACTTTTCTAATTTTCTGAGCAATCAAGATAAATTGACATGCATCATTAAAACATTTTGTATTTCCATACATTTGGTTAATTTTTGGACAAAATGAAAAAATGAATATTACAAGGTTTCAGAAATATATAGAAACTTTATTTCTAATGTCGAAAATTTTATCTTGCAGCCTTTTCTTGAAAGTCCACAACTCATATTTTCCTAACGCTGGTTTGTGCAATTGCGCATGTTTTGATTTATGCCCGTTGTACAACTGTGGTTTCTATACTACAACTAATTATATGAAATATACCCCGGCCAGGTCATTTATTACGGCAAAAATACGGATAAACTGTCGTTTCATCGACCCACGAGGAAATATTTTTAATTGATGCCCGGCCCACGGAACAAATTTATGACTTCATTAAATTAAAGTGCACTGTTTTATGCATTCATTGTATGCACGATTTCACGCTCATTCCTGGGTTTGATTTAAATTAGCCAGTAATAAGCATAAAGCTATTTTTCTCCTAAGAGTGCCAGAGGTATTTAAAGCAACAGCATTATTACCAAAGTATAGAAAGCCGTTTAGAAGAATCTAAAAATGCAAATGAACTTCAATAAAGGTGTAAATATGACTACTTTTTCACCTTCCTTAGTAAAAGTCTCACCAACTCAGTCCTGTCTTTTTTATTTCGGTTATTCAACGCGCCCCTGCAAAATGCGTTTTTTGAAGATTACTTGGCAACGCCGCATCCGAATTTCAAAAATAAAATACCATTTCGCAGGTAAGAAAAGGCGAATCGAATACGATTGAAGAGTACAGGGTGTTCTATTTAAAAAATATAAGTTTGGTTCACCCCTCAGCACTGAACCACCCTGTATGTTCTACAGACGACTCTAAGTGGTATACATAATACAATACATAATACATTTATTATGTTTTAGGGTTTATTATTAGAAACAGCCGTAATTTTCAAAATGTTAATACTCTGAAACTTCTTTATAATGTATATGTCCGGTCTAATTTGGAGTATGCTTCAATTATTTGGCACCCGCACTATAACATGTATATTGGTGGACTGGAATGGGTTCAACGCCGATTTTTAAAATTTATTTATTTTAGAACAGTGGGCGTATTATATCCCCCTATTGGTTTTTCACAGCAAGATCTTCTGGTAAGATATGAACTTGATACCCTTGTAAGTAGGCGCATTAAAGCATCTCTGATCTTCTTGTATAAGATCATCCATGGTGTTATAATCTGTAGTGAAATTTTGAACATGTTGAGTTTTCACATTCCTAGAAGTGAATCTAGGCAAACGAACCTGTTTTACTTACCCGCTGCAAGAACCAATATAAAAATGTATTCTCCTCTACATAATATGTGTTCCAATTTTAACAACGTTAGTGCTCCAATCGATATCTTCGCTTGTAGTTTATCCTCTGTTAAGAAATTACATACTTAATGGTTTATATTCTGATTCTCTTCATTCATGTTAGCTGTAATTAGTTAATCTGCTTTGTTTTTGTTTTTCTATATTTAGTACTGAGTTGTTGTTTTTATTATGTATTATTTCTGAATGTATTCATATTTTGTCTTGTGTGCCCATTCAGTAATTGGGTCATTGACCTGTTGTTTGGTGTAGATGTAATTAAATATATAAATAAATAAATAAATAAATAAATACATAATAATACAGTATCTATATATTTCCTAAAAGGAAAAAAATATATATTTTACAGCAACTGAGTAATGGACCGAGGCGCCTTAGATGACTCACCCTGTATACTTGTCTATAATTTTATAGACAAGGAATTTCAGGCATCCCAGAATTTCAGGAAGTCGCTCCCACGGCTTCCACTTCTGATTTTTTAAATAGGGAGGTTTTAAAAAATACGTAATTAATGAAAAATAAAAATATTTCAGTTTTAATTATTTTTGATATTATATGGTTATCTGTAGACTATATAATTAAAATATACAAGATGTTGACAAAATGTGAAAGTATTTATAATGAAGTCAATATCTAATAATTTATAGTGATGTATGAATATATAAAAAGAAAATCTTGTATAAATTATACTATTGCTATTACATGTACTTATACTATAATACGCAGATATAGATAATATTTCTAAAATTTGCTTTTCTCTATCGGATATCTTACTCAAACTATTTATGCACTCTTTATAACAGTTGAAAAACTACTAAACCTCCTTTGAAGTATCTGTTCCATATTAATAAAGTAGATTAAATACCTAGATTTTTATATGTAATATATTTTTAAGGGTAAATCGCTAAATTCAAAAATGGTTTTATGCCTACTATTTGTTAGTAGAAATTGAAGAAATATGAAATACTGACTGAATCGTCAACAAATTATATTTTGATCTGTGGTTAATCAGAATCAAAAAGTTTATTTGATCCAAGGAAGAAGATTATTACACTTTCCAAACGTTGGAAAATACTTGAGGAAAAATAACACTTAATTTTGATTAGAGAATGATGGCACAAGTATGTAGCTTCGTACTGTAGATACCATATCTCTATGCAGGATATATTACTTTTATTTAATTAATTTAGTGCTTTAAGGTTACTTCTATAGACGTCTGTATATTCTTACACCAAACCTTTAACTGTTAAACTTCTTTTAATAGTATAGTTTAATCCAAACTGTAATTTTGATTCTATACAGCTAATCTTGCAACTGTAGTTCTGATGTATTTCTTTGTTTCAGGTTGGTACCAAAGATCCATCAGTAAAAGGTCAAGACACCATTGTAAGTTTTAAGAATACATCACTACTGTTTCATAACATGCACACTATTGTATGTGAGATTGTTATTAATATTATTGTTATTATAATTATTTATAGCTATTAGCTGTATGATTTTCTGAAACGATAAATATTTATTATTTGTAAATATTAGTTTCTGATTTTTTCTTTGAATTAACGATTTTGATGAAATGTAATCAATTTGCAATTACAAGTCAAATTAATTGGTCGTTATATATCTTATATACAGGATGTGTCTATGAGGTATATCCAAAATGAGAAAAAAAGTGCTAGTAATTCTGCCTCCAAAAAATGTCCGATATGTAAGTTAATTAAGAATCGGTGGTAGAAGAAAGGACCTAAAGTTATCACCAATAGTACTCGCCCAAACATTACAAGGATTGTTGTGAGAGTTTATTAATCCATTTTTTGTAAATAATGCTTCATCAGTAAAAAGCCTTTTTAATTGAAATTGGGGATAAATGTTGCATTGAAGAAAGCATTGACAAAACAATAGCTGTGTGGTTCAAAGTCAGTTTCTAAAAGTGTCTGATCGTTTTATCCTTCAGAATTTCGAATCTAATACATGATTCTGGTGGTAAGTTTCTATATTATAATGTCAACTTTAAATCTCATCTCTTAAACGTCAAAAAGTGTTCACAAACATTTTTTCGCTGGCATGGCAACGACCTACATTTGACTCACCTGATTGGCTAAAAAGTGGAGGTGTGAAATATTTATTACAGTTCCATACATGGAATTGTAATGGAGACTCTAAACTTTTTTCTTACTTTAGGGCACTTAATTCAAATTTTCATCTTGGCTATTATACCCCATAGATACACTCTTATATGTTCTCTAAGTAATATTTCACTGAAATTTCCTGAGCCAATTTAATTTACCAAACTCTTTCATACTTAACATAAATCAAGGTCTATGTTACAACCAAAGTCCCTTTGATATCGCGGATTGGAAGCCGTTCCAATTTGCCTCCAGAAAATACAGTATTCAGGTTGCGAACCCCCAATTCTTTTCTATTAACACTTTGATTTAATGCACTAATTTATAACACATAAGTACATACTAAAAGGATCGGTAACGCTATAATTATACAGAGCGCTCTTCGAGGTAGAGGCTGGTTAGCCTGGGTTTATTAAAAACCAGTCGGCCATCGATTCCTCAAAAGAAACGCATCTCACTACCTTTTAAGATAATTTTCTATTTATCTGCGCAGGAATGTTGATACGTGTAATCTTCCTGAAATTTATAGCACCCGGCCAAGGCGGCTCCAGTGGCGGAAGTGCAGGTAATGAAATAGGCACTGATTTTAATCGTGTTAGTCTTATTAACTTTGAATATAGTAAATATGCCTAGATGGAATTGGTGTGTTCCAGTTGTTGCATCTAAAACTTAATGATTTTTATTGTAATTTGATGAAAGGTGAAAGGTAGGAGGAAAAACCTTATTTCCCATTTGCCTATTTTTACATCTTAGCGATGCGATTCGCGACAATCCTGAATAAAATTGTCGATAGTACACACTGCTGACTGAATTCTCTTTTTATTATACTTCATAGTTTATATTTCATAGATCACCTTACTATGCGATTCAGTGATGGTATTCAATAAAAGAAGAGGTACTGAAATATATTAAAATAGTAGATGTTTTTAACTTCTTGCATTGGACATGCAAGTCTAGGATAGTTCAATTGCAGTGGTTATAGATGGTGACGACAATAGGCCAAAGCTCTGCTCTCCCCGGCATGAGGTGCCGAATCTGCGATTGGTTGGAAGTTTGTTAAATATGGTCGACTTCCAAGCCAATGGCGATGCTTTAATTAGTCCCGCCGCCATTAGAGGTCGGACTAACCGACCAATCAAAAAGTGGTAGGTGCTGTTGTCCCCATTGTCTTTAGGATATAGCTACTGTAGGTCTAATATGGTGGATCTCGAATAGAGGTTATTAAGAGACAATGCTCTTAATACTTGCATCAAATTCAATCTCTACACTCTACATTGTATACTTCAGCGATAATTTTTTGATATATAAGTGAGGAGAATCAAAATCTAATATAATTTCTTATTAATCGTAAGTCCTCTCTCTGAAATATAAATTTGAGTACCAGATTTATGCATTTAATTTAGTCTGCAGCTATTTGTTTGTGGAATAGTGTGGATATTCCAAAACTTATATCCGAAAATGCCATCAATTTGGCAAACATTGGGGAAAATGCAGGCATTTGTACCTCCTTTGATTTAATGAAATTAAGTAACATTATACAGTGTGTTCCAGATAAGGATAAGAACTATGGGGATTTCGGAAACTACAAGAGATACTGATTCGGTTAAATGGGAAAAAAGTTGGGTAATCCAAGGTCCAATTACCTCCCATGTGCAAATCATAGCTTGATCTTGATTAATGTTTGAAAAACCATTTCAAAATCAGTGTTCCTTTACAAATCATAATCTGATGTCTCTTCCTTGATAATAATACACTGCATTCTTTTTATCTTTTTGACCACCGGTCAAATAAAACAATTTCTTTGACTTCAGTTTAGAGGATTGTTGATAAAATTGATTCAATCACTTTCAGTTTACTCGAGAGACTTTTTACAGGGAAATGTCCCCTTTAGAAACTTTTTTGCCCTCCACTGCATGCGTAAATACACTACCCACTTGCACTCATGCGTATTCATTCGAGTTCCACGAAAAGTGAGTGAATATTATTTATTAAATCATTAAGTAATCACACGAAATGATCTAGCAGCGGTCTGGTTCCATAAAAACGGGAAAAAGCTTAATCAAATCGTGTCAGCATTATTCGAAGGCAAAAACCTACTCGCCGCGGCTCAGTATAATTGAACATCATGTCTCTCGTAATTATTTGATATAAAATAAATAAAGGTCGGCATAAGCCGACGGTTTTTTCCATCCTTAGTGCGTAACTAATCTGGATCTACATATAGGCTCAGAGGCATGCAGTTCTGCTTCATCAATTAGTTTTTCAAGGTATAACAAGTTATAATATTCTTTTAGCATTATCGGGGAACTACAAGTACTACTTCCATTATCTAGGGTGGTCCGCCTGCATGCGGGAAGCTTCTAATTTACGCAGTTCACGACTGGGATCTTCGTTTTTTCGTGTCTAAATCGTTGATAGGCAGTATAATCACTCATTCAGAAGGAGAAAATATGCAAAAACTACTTAAGGAGGTTTTATTTTATAGTAATAGAAACAGAGTCTAGTAATAAAACAAATACTCAAATTTTATACATTGATTGATATTTTTACAATTGTTAAAAATTATTCATTTTCAGTTTTTTGTAAACAATATTAATTGTTTTGTTTTTTGTTTTGTTTAGCTCGCAGATTAGAACGAAATTGGTGTAAAACGATTAGTGTCAACAAGCGTACTATTGGGAGGATTTTGATAAACAACAAAGAAAGGGTTAATAAATTAAAACAATCGGGAGTATACCAAATTAACTGCGTGGATTGTAATGCCGTGTATGTGGATCAAACCGGTAGAAGTGTTGAAACTAGAGTAAAAGAACATAAAAAATCCATTCCAAATAACGCGAAAAATTCAGGATTTTCGACGCATTGTGTAGAAAACAATCATTTTATAGATCAGAAAAATGTAAAGGTACTGCTTCGTGAAAAGAAAGGAAAGTGCTTAGATCAGTTGGAGCAATTGTAAATTAAAAAATCTTTAATTATAAATCCTTCTACTACGAATGATCAGATAGATTTTACACCTTCGCCCTCCTTAGAAAAGGTACTAAAAACTCGGTCTTTACGAGATGGTAGGATCAATCGGGGGTCGGTGCTTGTAAACAAATAAATAACGAAAACGCGCTTGGAAACATTTAGTAATAGACATTTACTCTATTGAAAAAGGCCTAATAAGCCGAAATAGTGTTTTCTATATATTTCTTGGAACATCTAAATGAGATAAATGTTTTTTTCAAAAAAATTATTTCACGATATTTCATAAAGAACCATCCGCTTCGAGTATCCACTTTAATAAACAATATTAGTTAATATTTAAACCAATTTTGAGAATGTGAATGAATGTGGGTTGTGTTCGACACTCATGTTTTGATTCTACAAATAGGAGGACTTGAGGTATAAAACACAATCTTCGGTATTAAAAATACAAGCCTTCATGTGCTACCGAAATTTTGCACCTATTGTGACATTTTAATGTCTGCATATTTTTGGATAATGAGAATCTTTAACCTTTTCAGTGTCTAATGATATTAGGTTACCCTGTATACCTATCAATTCTATATTGATTTCTGTGAGGACGAAGTGCAGCATATTTTTTAATTTTACTTTAGAATACATTCATGTTGTACGAAATACTAGTAGGTATATATATATTGATGCATATTCAGATGGCAACAACCAAAAATCAGGAGCGTCCAACGGAAATCGTTCAACCTCTTCTTTAGTTAAAATCTTGTTTTTTCTTTTGGAATATAACGCTCATTCTTTCATTTAAGAAATGCGATTATCTTTTGAAATATACAAATGTCAACTAAACGCAAAATTTTAGATATACTTTTAAACTAACCTGCGAACTTGAACGTTTTCCTTGATTTCAAAACAACTTTTCAGCATAAACCAATTTGCCAATAATGTATTCGGACTGAATCTAACAGACAATTTAATTTATATATAAAAAATCGCATATGCCACAGTGCAATTGTCACTTTGACAGCGAGAAAAGTTATCTGCAACTTTTACAGTGACAATTGCACTAGTGGTTTTTTCACTTATTCAATTTTTAATCAATTATCGCGGTGTCTGCTGCCAAAATAAATAGTTTGACATTTCTGTCAACAAGTTATTGAATTATTAAACAATAACAATGAATCGATTCGGTGATGCTCAAATAAAAATGTGTTTATTTTTAGTATTTCATAAATAAAGTTTGCATTATATGTTTCTAAATTTTTTATTCATTAAATTGTCCTGCCTAATTACACTCGATGTTTGTATTGATACCGGATAAATTTGTATTGTTTAAATTCTAAACTGTTTCCTTTAGCAATTTGACTCGAAAAACTGTCAACCTAAAAACGCTCTACCTTCGGTGTCGCGTTTTTAATAGTTGACAGTTTTTCTCGTCTAATTGCTTGGCAACAGTTTCTCATTAAACAATCCAAATTTATCCGGTAAAATACAAACCTCTTGTGCAATTATAAGTGATAATTGATTCATGTAAACGAACAGAACATCTTCTGTTACCCCAACTACACCATTTCTTTTCTGCCAGCTTTTGAAGTCGCTCTATTCAAGCTCCTACCTTGAAGATGATTTTTCTGGCAATAAACTTGAAGCTACGCTGGTGGCTTCCTTAATAATTGCTTCTGGCACATTCATTTTTACCAAAATAAATAAACAATGAAATAAACAACATACGTAGGTCACGGTAGCGCTTCCAAAGCTTACGATAAATTATTGAGGATTTTTTTATAATCGACATTTGAATATCTACCTGATATATGTATGACTTTCATATTATTATATCGATACCTTTTAGGCTAAGTGACAATCAGTAAATTTTAAAGAAGAGGCCTGTCAAAATTACAACCAGGTATTTTAGAACACAGTGTGTTCGTTAAACACCAAATTAAACACATAGTAGTTCAATCTGGTCAGACTCGACTACCATGCCTTACAATTAATGTAGTAGTTATTTCTGTACCTATATAAACTTTATTTTTTATTGCTGCGGATGAATTTAATATAAACTAGCGTATATCTTAATTGCTTTATAGGATTTTTTAAGCGAATACTCATTATGAGACCCCAGATAGGTAGCAAAGTAAATTATGAAAACAAACTGTACGACTTAAGTCACATAGAACGAGTTTTTCGCATTTGAAGACCACACAGAACCTGGACGTTATAATGAATCCTTACATTTATTTTTAAGTTATAACGAAATATTGTATCACCTGGTTTAACGTTGGTTTGAATTGATTTTAGTATAAATTAGCCTTAGTAGAATATCTAAAATATTATAAAGTATATTTTAAACTGACCTAAATTCTGTACAATGTGATGATTAACTAAATTATTTTTTGTTCGTACCCAGTGCACAGAATATTTTGCTATTAAATTTAGGGTAAAATTAAATTCATTGATTAAGATTAAGTGATTTCATTAACTGGTTTTAACATAATTCCATGGCACACTTGACTGGTCGAGTGCCTTTTAAATTCGGTATTCTGACCAACTTTGAGATCGTATAGTGTGTGGGTGAGTTTGCATTACACACTCAGTAACTTCGTAAATGTCAAGATATTAACGATTTTCAAAAAGTACCTACTTCTAAGTGTTTTTTTGTGCTTTTTTCAACCCTCTGATTAATAATAACTCTGTTATAAAAAAAACAGAAGAGCAGCGACATGTAAAGTGATTTGTTTAAATAGAACACATGTATTTTATTTCATAACTTTAAATCCTATCAAATTCTGAAAATGACACCGTTTTTATTTTTTCTTAAAAGTGATAATCTGTAAGTTAGGGACAATACAAGGAATTATCGGTACTAAGTTTAGAGAACGTTTATTCTGTAAACTTTTTGTATTCTGTAAAAAAAACCTAAATTTTCGAAGAGCTATTGAAAAACGAACACTTTCTCGTTGCAACCTTTTACGCTCTATCGAATGGTGTAAACCATTTTTTAAGTAACGTTTCGTCTCTTCATAACTATTATCAACTTAATATTTTTACGTCACCTGACAGCATATTTTCTTGTGTGTACAATGATATATCATATGCTATACATAGTTTGTTTATTGTTTGTTAACTGTTTATTATTTTTTAATTTATTGTTGTTTTGTTAATGGTCCTTTGTTTTTGTTAATGAATTATTATTTATTGTTAATGATTTGTAACTTTTTCGTTAGTCTTTTGTTAATACATACAGACAGACGCAGATGAGCAGACATATACATATAGCATACAGCAAATGATACATAGGTATAGCATGTGATGAAACTATAGCATATGATACATGCTAGTTCCTATCACTAACGATTTCCAAAATACCAATGTTATTGCCAACTGAATTCCAATTTGAAACACGCTGTATAAAATGCTATGATCACTATGTCATAGTATAACTCCTAAACCACGGCAGATATATTAATGAAAAGATACGACATATTCAATTCAGAGTAATACCAAATTTTTAAGTTTATATTCTAGTTCAAGAAAGAGGTACGAGGAAAAACCTTTTAACACCATGAAATCTCGGTAAGACATTTGCGGTCCCTATATATCCGACAATTTCAACTTACTCAATTTTTTTTTTGGAAAAAGTTAAAACGCCTCATACATTCAGCTTTTATAAGCTTTATCATCATTATAATAAGACTCTCAGATCCCAATTCCGCTACGCAAAACTTGTTTTTGTCGGAGGCAGCGCGTTATCCTTAAAAGCGCCCAACTTGGTGGTCAAGAGGTTATTCCCATAAATTACTCTTTATTAAGATGTCACTTTCGATGTCACGAGGCCATAAAAAAGCGCAGTTACATTTCGCTACTCCTTACCGTGTTTTTTTTTGGAGCGTTATCACTCCAATTCCTGTACCATCAAAATAAATTGCGGGAGATAAGCACCCGAGAGATGAAAAATTATAATGCTCGTCCATGCCCCCAGTCTAAATCCAGCCGGTAGACCGTAAAAACCGGTACTTGTTTCGCAAAATATACAATTATCTTTGTGCAAATCATCCAGATTTAAGTAAACAGTTGATGCCGGCAAGACAACACAGAAGAGCGCCCATAGTCAAGAGGCACGAATGAAAAATTCTTCAGTAAAAGCGGTGTTACTGTGAAATGTTTTCGTACTTTCATAGCAAGGGAAAAAACCTGATAAGGAAAGCATTGGGATGAACTCGCGAACTTTCTGTGAATTATTATAAAAATAAGTATATTAGGTACGCCCCACACTGAGTGTTTGAATGTAACTGATCATACAAATTTTATAAAAAAAATCTATTAATTGATTTAATTCATTTAAGCATAATATACAGACTATAGGCAACTAACATTGCGCTGATGGTCATGATTAAAATGAAAATAGCAAGTGTATGTAGGTAAGTAATAACACAAAACAATATTTTCGAAAGCGAAAGGCCTCTGTAAAAAAAAGATACAGCTTCATTGCCATTTTCAAACGTTTTGCTTATTCAAATATACCTACCTGTGCCTGCCAAACTGCGTTTTACCTTAACGCTTATAATTAGTTTGGGATTACCTCCAATTGCTAATTGAACTGGTAAATACTAATACAGTTAGACTGTGTTGGGTGTCAGGTCATAGAAGTATTGAAGGAAATCAATGTGCACATGAACTTGCTAGAAAGGTATCTGAAATGGATTTCATAAGACTGGAACTAGATTGTGGATTCATACAATACATACAGTACATACTGTCAAAATGGCTCTGGGAAAATGGGTGGAACTAGAACATAGGACGGAGTCATTTAATAAAGCTCATAACAGAGTACAGCCATCTCTAGAAACTTCTCTAAAACCTAAGATCAAAGTTTACAGAATATAAATATGATTCTGTAAACTTTGCTCACCAACGCCAATATCCATTGACCGTGGTCATGACCTGGAATGGTTTGGGGCCGAGCGGGATTATCGCTCTTTACCCTCCCCATCGCTGTAGGCCTGGATGTAGGCCTGGACTGCCTCGTAGAGGTGGACCCCATCCTTCACCAACGCTGATTACAAAAAGTGACAGGTGCGGGCGTGTCTCCTCCTAAGCTGGCTCTACCCTGCAGGCTGGGTAGGATCTTCTGGCGCTCTTCTGTCTTCCCTTCTTTCTTCGCCTGCATATTTAACCCATAGGAGGTAGTCTGCTTCCTGGGTTGTGGTTTAGGGTAAGTTAGGAGTAGCTGTGTAGCTGAGGATGCACGTCTAAAGGAGCCAACTGCTCCTCTAGCTTGGTTGAAGGTAAGGGAAGGGTACTCGAAGTGAGCCCGCGACCGCTGTCGGCGGTCGCGACTTCGAGGGGACATCTGAGGGTCGTTTTTTAGTCGCTTCGTAGCCTTCTACGCTTGTTCCGGGTAGAATCTGAAATATAAGAAGATCTTATTCTCATCTTGAGTCCAGCAGTTGGAGTCTTGGTCGCTTGAGTACAGCGGCCGCATCGTCGGGCTTGTAGTAAACTTTGCTAAGATTGACAAAATCCCAGCATAGCGGGTCTGTGCATGATCTTGCAGACGAGACTGCACTGCACATTATGGGTGAATGTGAGGGCTGGTATTTATTTTAATAAGAATAGAGTCAGTCTTTAAATATAGCGTTTTTTCATGTAAAATCCTATGTCCTTTATATTAATGTTAAATTATAATTGCCTTCTATTCTGATTATATAGAGCGTCTCTATTTTTCGACGTCAAACATAAGTATCTCAGTTTCTAAATGTATCTCGGTTTCTAAAGATACGTCAAAACTTTGTATATTAAACAAAAGTGTTGATATTGTTTTTAAAGCATTCTTCTCCAATTTTTGTATTTGTGTGAGAGTTTTCTATACTGGAAAAGAAAACATCACTTCTAACATTCTTTAATTTTCAAATTAATTTTCTTTCACGTAATTGATCAGCATGAAAATGTGCAGCTTTGCTTTCATTTTACAGACCGCGTATCACTTGTACTAGCTTAGATCCCCATGTTCGTCGTGGGTTGAAAAACGGACACCTATATTCTTAATTAAATGCCGCATCTCATTCTACTAATTTTCATAAGGTGTATATAAAAATTCCATAGAGCAACATGCCCTCTGACTATCTAAAAAGAAAATACGTTCCATCGTAGTTGCGTAACTGATCTCGCCAAAAAAATGACAGACCGCGACGGATCCAAGGTCAACAACTATGATTTACTTTACAAAAATGCTCATTATTCTGAAATTGGTTTTCATAGTAAATGATCTAATAATTGAAGCAAGCAGCCGAGGCGCGATGAGAATGATTCACTCCAGTTTTATAAAATATTTTACTTTCCATGAAATTTATTTTCTAAAAATGTTATTCACTTTCTTCTATATTTTTTCTGTAAAATATTGATAGATGCAGATGATATGTGCTCTTGAACGTAATTAAATAAACCGGTAAAATTGTATCAAGCCACTTTTTATCAGTATCACTGTCATTTTGTTTCTTACAAAAATGTATTGTTCTTAATAACATGGTCAATTGTTCAAATTTAAATCAGCATTTATACAGTGTCATTCAGAACTTATCCATAATTAAATTTGGGGATGTTCAATATACATGTAGAAATGTGGTAGTGCAAAAAAAATTTTTTTGGCGGCTTCTGAAAACTATTTAAAAATTTTTCATTGCACGTCGCTGGATACTGGTCCACTGTAATGGAGTGACCTTGGGACTGACAATGCAAACTGGCTAGCACGAAAAAAACTTCGGAAGTTCTGAGAGTACATCGACACCCGGCGCAAAAAAGATTTGCAGCATTTTTACTTTAAAATAAACTTAAAGATAGATAGATGTGACCAAAGTGACGTGTCTTTAAAATGAATAAAATTTTGTTACACTAATTTTGAAGAATTGCGCTACTTGATTATTAGGTATTAGAAACATGAAATATATAAAAAATTTGCACATACCTTGTTACAAAAGCTGTTCGAAATAATATTACTCGACTTGTACACACTTTTGGGCACGCCTTATCCAATTTTGTTGCACTAAACCGAATGTTCCTCCTGGTTGCTGATCTTGTAAACGCAAATTATTAAGTAAATTGGTAATTTTCAGCATTTTGCTGCAACAACCACTCACAAAACCTAACTCGTAATTGATAATCCACTGGTAACAGTCCATTAACTCAGCATTACTGTACACATGAGCCAATTTGAAAATTTTACAGTTTAACGCACCTACGATAAATAAAACACGGGCATTGAGAAAGGACACAGTTAGAATGATGACTGAATAGACAATAGAGATATTATCCCCACTCCAACTCTATTCGCTCGGTCTTTAACCAGGCGTTTCAGGTGTTTACCTTTTTTTACCACATTCTTAGGAATGTGGTATATCAGATGTTGAAGTACAGTTGCCCATCTACGTAGTCCTTTATAATGGTATAACTTTAAACATTGTTTACGGGAAATCCTAAGACTTTTATTATAAATTTTTTTGGTGATATAGATTTGTTATTTAAGGATGCACCTATCCTCAAAGTTTTAGAGATAAGTTCTGAATAACCCTGTTCGCTATTCCTAGCAAATTGTTTAAAATTGCACAAAATGGACAGAAAGATAAATGTGAATGTGAGTTTTGTTTAAACGATATTAAAAACTCAATTAATGGTGAAGAAGATTCGTCCTTCGCTAAATCTAATAATAATATCTTCTTTTTTGATCACAAAATTAGCCCGAAACACATATTAAACCCCGAGAGTCTGATATTTGTGTGAGAGAGGAGGCGGCATATTATGATTCAGCAGGCATCAACTGCGCCTCAGGAACGACTTGCGTTGCTAAGCCCTAACCACCTTTCAGTGCTGGAATGAGGGAAACCTGGAAAAACTCATTACAGGGGAACACATAGTCAAACATCAACTGATGTTAATCTCTCACATCAACCAGTCTGAAGTTCTTCCCATCCAAGGTACACAAAGCAGGATGGTTGCCGTCCCACCTTTGCGAACCGGCCTCGATATACGAGTAAATAACTTAATTAAAATTGTAATTAAAAAAAAAGTTTTGACGGTGTATATTTTCCCTAAAGCAAATCATATTTTGGCACTGTATGCACATAAATTAACAATATAATAGAATAGTTTATTTACGAAATAACATTTAATAACATTTGTAAATATCACAATAGATAAGCAAGTAAATAAACAAAAATTTCATATAAGCGTAATATACACTGTGCATGAAATGAAAAAAAAAGATCAGTACAAAGAATATTTCATTTAATTCAGCGAGTTTTTTACAAATACTCTTAATCCTTTCTGATCACGAAAATATCTAATATAACTAATTACTACTATATATATAAAAAAAAAATATCAACATAATTTCTATATATTACCTACCTAAACATATATATACACATATATACCTACATATACACACACACACCTACATACACATATGCATATAAAAATCAAATACATATCAAAATAAACATACATATGAATTCTCACATCTTTAGACACTTTAAGAAAAATATAATAACATATAATAACAATATTGAGATTATAAAAATATCAGTACAAAATATCAGATCAAAATGTATCTAAATACTTACACAAAGACAATATTGAACCTTATTCAAATAGAAAGTCATGTCATAGTCCTTTTTCCTTTTAACTTAATATTTTACTGCAAATGACAGATGACATACTGAAAAATCACAAAAGAAACCCGAAAATACTACAAATCTCGAAAAACACATGCCAATTTATAATTCTTTTCGCAAACTTGAAGTTTATTAACTCTATCAGATATTGTTTTTGAAAAACACTTTCAAATATATGTACCTTCGAGTTAACTCAGACTTAACTCATGGGTATGAGTTACTTAACTCTTAGTTTAACTTTATTTGAAAAACCGGACCTAAAGAAAATAAAAAAGTTCTCATCGTTCATTTAACTTTAGGCATTTAGGACTACCATCAGTAACGCAGTGGGCTAGGGCATGTTGTGGCAGTATTTCTCGGTTACACCACTTATTAAGGTCTACGTTCGATTCCCAACTCCGTCACTGGAAATTTAAGGGTGTTTGTCTGGGTTTTTATTTCTGTAACCCCCTTCCGTTCACCTTCGAGCTTTGAATTTGGGGGTTGTCTATTTTTGTGGTGTTTTAATGTTTATGTTCGGTCAGTTTGTTTTAATTTATCTATATTCTATGTTACATGATTTGCCCCCATTAAATAATTCATTTAAAATGTCTTTATAGAATCACTACTTACTTCGCCTGTCTTCACGGGTGCTCCTATTAATGCATAGAATAATTAATTTCCACCCCGTTAAACACCACGTGTGTGTAAAATGATAGTTTATTGCCACGTAAGGCTCACATTAAGTGAAAAGTTTGCAGAGCGCGAGCGAGTTGAAGCCGCTATTCCTTAAATAATTATGATACGGGTTGCAGACCATAAAATATGGCGTATAAGCCTACTGGTTTGTAGTATGTCTTCTACAAGATACTGGCATGGTTGCCATCTATACCTTATTTCAAAGATTTGAAGAAAAATACTTGTGTGGGAGGAAAGTGTCGTGTGAAAATTAGCAAATGAAACGGATACCACCAGTGAAAGTGACTTTTTTAAATGGACCACCTTGTATTATAGCGCGTATCCGAATTCGGCTTAAAATTCTATTTTCAAAGATCTGCCCATTTTTTATTTTTGCGATAATGTACTGCTTTGTAATTTAAAATAACATGAATATTTTCGACAGGATAAGGTTTAATAAATTAATTCACCCTGTGTGTATTACCATTAAATAATTCAAAATATTTTGAACTCTAGTAACTAATAATGCACTTTATATACCGTTTTACCAATTATTCATTATTTTATACAGATTATGTTTTCACACAAGTCCCAATTTGACACTTTTCAACGATCGTTTTAAACATTTTTGGTAACAAGAAACCACTTAACTTTTCTGAAATAAAAAAAAATCGACAGTTTCCAGCTATAGGACATGTTTACTATTGGCGTTTCCAAAAATGAATGCGCCCTCTGCATGCAAATATTTGAACCTACTTAAAAGGAAATTTTTGGAGGCTTATTGCTGATATAATGATAAAGAAGAAGAATTTGGGTTTGTTTAACGTAATAATTTAGTGGTGCTTGTGATTTTTTGGTATTACAAAGTTAAAAACGACGTGGTTCGTATTTGTACATTTTTTATTTTTACATTTTTAAATGACATTCAAAAGAAATCAGCACAACACAAACTGCCGTGTTTATAGTTGTCATTCCATAAAATGTGTCAATAGAAGGGTTTAAGATTGAAGAGAGGTAGAAGTTTGGCCCTAGTATAAGAAACTGTTTCTCATTCATTTCTCCAAAAGGAATGTAACAATTTAATAACAGTGAACACGTTTATTTACACTACATAACCACTTTGTTGCAGTTTATCTAGACTTTTCTATTATTAGTCTTATAAAAGCAGAATATATTTTAATTTAAACATTATTTAACAAAAAACAAGCACTAATATGGTATCACCATACAGTTTATCATACTTATTTTAGTCCAAAATGTAAGTAAACAAAAATGTTTCAACCCAAAAAATTCATATAATTAGCAATGATGCACTTGTGGGACGTTTATCTGCTTTTACCACTCTTTTTATCCTTTATTTCACCCTAACTAGCACATGAAGTCACTATATTTATGGGAGATGAATGCTAAATTGCTAGATGATGTGATATGAAATGCAAAAATTTTTACTCGTCTTCCTCCATATTTGTTTGCAGTTTGCAGCGCCCTCATCGGTAATTTGATTCGCCCATACACTGTGTATGTTTCAAAATATTTTTAAAATACTTAAATATGCTAAAATCCAAACTGTTGCATCATGGTCGATATTGAGTTTTTGAGCACTATTGGGACACCCTGTTTATATACAATAATGCAGCTCTCGTATTATTGTATAAAAAGGCTATTGATGAGCAACTGAATTTCATAATAATATTTCGAAAATCTAGCTGGTAGTTCAGGGTTAAAATAAATTGCTGTTTGTAGCGGGTAGAGGGAAATAGCGGGTTCGACATCACATGGACTCAACTTCATTAAATTATGATATAAAGCTTGCAAGCGAAGAGACTGGCTAGTAACGGTCGACAGAGGGTTGTCCCCTTTATTAATTAATTTTTTCGGTTTTTTTCTGTACCAAATTATTGTAATGGTTTACTAAACTAAGTCGATCATGGCTGCTGATGTAGCTTTCATAATAATAATAATACTATAACACACCCTCTGCCACAGAGGTCTCTGACTTTCGAGCTAATAATTGTGATTAAAATGAGGGGGTAGGGAATATATAGTAACTGAACACAGTAACTAAACACCCTCCGTTTAGGAAACCATTCACAATATTTATAAAGGCTTTGCGAAATCAAGTTATCCTGCAATAGGCAGCAACTCCTGTAAAACTTTCTATATATATAAACTCTATACGCAATATATTTTTTAAATATATTATGTACCTAATTTAAGTATCCAATTATTTTTATTTATGAGATGTTTCCAGTCACAAAGATATAATCTTTAATAAATATTGTTTAAATATTTTTTATCTCTTAACCAGATTTTGCTGTTACTTAAGCTCTCTGAAAAGTCTCCATTAATGCAATAAACTGCCCTCCTCTTTTGTTTTGCATTTGTTATCAGTTTAACAAATTTAATCAATCAAAAGAATACCCTATATGGAGCAGCAAAATAGTTACTAGCTACAGATAAGGAATATTTCATTGACATAGTCTATTACTTCCTAGATTTTTGAGGCAGGCTTAAATTTGTAAATTGCACCAAACCACTATGGACTATTGTATGCAAAACTACCGTTGGTCATTTTTCAATCATGTGTCTCTGTCATGAATTACATCGGGATAGTACGGAGCTGGCAATCGAATATTAAATAGTCCTTGTTATTGCATGTAAGTGGTGTTTATGGCAGCATAAATCACTGGGAATGCCAGTAATTTGCAGAACCCCCATTCAGTTAGAGAGATTTATCGTACCGGCAATATCCTAAATATTCAGCTGGACATGTGAATTCTCATCCAAAATGTGGGTCAAATTTGAAATGTGTGAAGAGGGTGAAGCTATTCCGATGGGAAAAATAAAAACGGATTGCCCATCATCCTAATCATTTATTTTACAAGGCTGAAATTTATATTATTTACGATTTTATTAACCTTTCCAATGAAGAATACCGAGTGGGTGATATTGTTCAAAAATCATATATTACTCGCAAAGTAAAAGTTTAAAATAGGTAAACAATAAGAATAGAACAAGAGAGAACGTGAATAAGAGTATTTAACACAGTCTAACGGATTGGAATATATATTCACAATATTGTAATAAAAATTATAGTAGTAAAAGAATACGAAGGAAGTAAAGGAATAATAACAGACTTGTATAATTGACTGAACTTGAATGAACAGAATAATTGGAAAAAAACAGACGAGATGCGAAAAGAAGGAAAGACGCCTAAGAGAATTGGTAATGTTAGCAAAGTACCGGAAAGTATGAAAAGAATAAGTTGAGTGAGAATAAAAACTAGGTAGGGATGAAAGGATGTTAGAAGAAGAAGAAAAAGAATAGTCCTGCATAAAATCTACGTTACTGGGTTTTCAGAAAGAGTAACAGACGCATCTATTCCCTGTTATATGTCATATTTCTAACAATAACCTTCTCTTCCAATTTCTTTATAGAATAAACCTTTTCCGTGTTGAAAACTTTTTGTTTATATTTAATTTTAAATTAAGTTTGTCACATTTCATAGTTTTTGAATGGTGGGGTGTTCTTGTTACTTGATAAACGTCTAATAAGGTGACAAGTATATAAATTACTAACTTAAGAAGTGAATGTGGTCTTGTTTATTTTTTTCAACAATCATTGAAGTGTCCTCTGGGCACTTCATTATTATACAAACGAAGCAAATTGTGATACGTCAAAAGAAGGTTAATGTCATGTTAATATCACCTTGCATGTCAAGGCTATTAAGACTATTGTGGTGCAATTTGAATATTGTGAAATTTTATTTTAATGACTGGTTTAAAATTTACAATAATAAGTATTACAATAAAATACTATTAACGCTTAAAAATAGGTCTTTAAGGTCTTTTCCTTGTATAAGCGATTTTTAAATACAATTGCAGGGGACTAAAAGCACTTGTGGTTTGAAATCAATCACTGGATAGTTATTCTGCCCTATAATAATGTTTTTAAATATTTATGTCGACAAGCACGTTGCCTTTAAAGAGTTTTTTACTTGTCATTTTGTGATTCAGTCACAACTATAAAACAACAATGGATTGATACATTTCCTGACATGCCACATTGATGTGTAGCCACGCACCTACTACTGGATTTTTGTAAATAAAATACACCATTTTTGACTGTTTGAAATTGCCAGTTACAAGCATTAATTAATAGATAGTTTTAGCAACTTCTATTTCTTTAAAACAATTCGATTATTTTTATTATTATTTTATTTTCATTGCACCACTTTCGTTTTAATCAATACAACTCCTGTAATTTCTATTACATTTTGAGGATTTGTTGAGTCGTTACTGAATCATATACTAATTATTATTGTCCATAAAGTTTACAAGGATATCCTTATAAACAATTTTCAGCAAACTTGGATCAGTCTGACATTCTCATCTACCTACTGGATTACAGTGATTGTACCTAAAGAGAAATTGACGTTATGTCTAGGTTTGCAGACAGTGTATATGAGCCAAGCAATTTAATTTTGCGAGTATATCCAGGTAAACAATGCTCATTCACACTACTTTGTAGGTATAGCAGTATCGAATTTATTATCTTGAGTCTTTTTTTCTTTTCAGGTGAGTGAACCCTATTGAGGAAACATAGTGGTTACGGTAAGATTTATCATCTATAACTCCTATGTACATCGAGTGTTAGAATAATAGATCGGCATAAAAGAAAATACAAATTAGCAGGTAGTACCAACTGGTGTACACCCAATGCTGCGTCAGATGCAATCATCTCTTTATTATATTTGCACGTTGAACTGTAAGAGGTAATTAGAAAAAGTCTCGATAACGGTTTAAGCTGCTATGCGTATGCACATGCAGAGGCTGTAAAATATCGCGTTGAAAAATATCGCTATAGGTGACGGTCGCACATAATAATTTTGTAATTTAGCAGAGTTGAATGAATAATTTCGTCGGTAGGTAATGATATGTACAGTAACAAGTTTTGCATTATGCGACCGCGTCCATTGTACGTGCTCATCGCGGCAACTTTGTAATATTAATGCAGCTTGTCCGCTCGAAGCTGTATGTTGGATTTTTTCTTACTTATAGCCTCATTATAGTTACTTTTTGGAAATATAAGGAAATGAGAACATTTCCTAATAAGTTCTCCGTACATCAAGCATGGTTCTTCATATTTTGTGGATAAGTTTGAAGGTTTGAATATTTTCTTGTAGGCTGCTGAGTACACATAAAAAACTCGTATCTCAATGTTGTAATTACAAATATCAGTATTGCAATATTATCATTGCAATTATTATAGCAATTATTGAAATATTTTAAATATACAGTACACAGAATACCTATATAGAAAATAAAAGTACGAACCAAGACTACTCAATGGAGCTAGCTGCCGGAATAGAAGCATTTGGAAAATTTACCATTAATCTACTTACTTTTATTCATCAAAATCGAATCGAAAAATAAAGTGGAGTGAGGAAGTGAGAGGAATTGAAAGAAATTCTTGAGGAGTTAGCGAAGAATTTGAGAAATTTAGCAGGAATTTGAAGGGAATTGCAATGTAATTTGAGGAATTTAAGGAAGAAAGGAGAATTTGTTTACACAATTTCAGCCAACGGTTAACTTCACGGCTAATTCCTCTCTTGTGCGAAGACAAATGAGGCACAGGGGACACAATGTCACACTTTTATTGGTAGATTTATACAAAAAATACCGGAATAAACTTGGAACCCAGCAAATTCCAAATTTGAAAAAAAAGGTGGCAATTAATTTCGGAAGATATTGAGAGATTACTTTCGCTTTCACTTAAAATATCACTAATAATGAAAATAAAATTATAACACTTCAAACTTAAATAATCGATTTTCTCTAAAAATTTAGGTTAGTTTCGTTAAGATTTTCCGGTTTAATTTTCTGTAATTTTATCCACTATCCACTGCGCATGCGTCTGACTAGTAGTTTCTAAATAATCTTCAAATCAATTTGACAGTCACCAAACCGTTTGAAACCTAGTCACTTTTTTGTTGGAACGATTCTACTAGTTTGGAACATTACTACTAGTTTGAGAATGATTATGTTGGAACGGGTAAATATGGTCTGCACAGACTCCTGACAGTTTGGTGATAATTTGTTTGCTGTGGTGTTTCTTCTATTCCTTAGAGCTTAACTTACGAAAATCATGAACTGAATACCACACAAGAAATTGTTGACGGATTTGCAAGATTCTTTAGTACCTCGTTTGCTGATGATTTTGATATAGATAATAACTTTTCCGATAGTGAATAGATGTTAATTTCAAGCAGTGTAACTTACATATCGACAAATTTACTCCTAGCGATGTCCAGATGGCTTTAAAAAGGTTAAAACCTAAAGGACCGGACGAGATTCCAGCATTTGTGGTTAGGGATTGTTCTTCTGTTTTTGTTGAACCGCTTTGAACCATCTTTAACATGTCATTAAAATCAGGCATATTCCCATCAGTTTGGAAAAAATCAAGAATTTGTCCTGTCCATAAAAAAAGTGCTAAGGGTGTTATCGAAAACTACAGGCAGATTAGGATAATATGTACGTTTGCCAAAGTATTGCCAAAAATTGTTTTGCATGAGGTACTGTACCCTTATATCCAGGGTCAAATTAGCTGCGATCAGCATGGTTTCCTAAAAAATAGATCAACTGTCTCTAATCTATTTTGTATTACACAATTTATTTCCAACTATTTAGACTCAAATGGTCAGGTGGACGTGATATATACAGATTTTAGTAAAGCTTTTGACCAAATAAATCATATGTTACTGCTATGTAAACTTAAGCGGTTTGGCTTATTTTAGTGAGAGGATACAACACGTTGAATGTAGTGGCTACAAATCGTCGATGATTTTGGTAACATCCGGAGTACCCCAGGGCTCTATTCTTGGACCCCTTCTTTTTTGTATTGTATATCAATGACATTGTAAATTATTTGGAAGTGTCTTATCTACTATACGCGGATGATATGAAACTATACTGTAACATTGTTTCTAGTACAGACTGCGAGATACTTCAAAATGATCTAAACAAAGTATAACTGGTGCGTAATAAATAAGCTTCCACTTAATATAGAGAAGTGTAATGTAATGTCATTTTCCAAAAAACGTGAACTTGTATTGTATAATTATGAAATAAATAATTACATTTTAAATCGTCCTCAAAGTATTACAGATCTGGGAGTCACCTACGACAGGGAATTAACATTTAATGCACATATTAATAACGTAATACAAACATGTTACAGGAATCTAGATTTTGTGATAAGAAACTCCACAGTTTTTACTGATAACACTCTTTTAATTTTGCTCTTTAATGCTTTTGTTAAATCAAAACTTGAGTTTGCTTCGTTAATTTGGAGTCCGGGTTATGTAACACGTATTGAGAGCCTAGAATCGATTCAAAGACGTTTTCTAAAATATCTAGTATTCAAAGAAGATGGCTCGCATCCACCTTTTGGAACACCTCAAAGTTTATTACTTGAGAGATTTACGGCAATGAATTTACATGGTCGTAGAATTCTACAATCTGTCATATTCTTGTACAAAGTCATAAACAACAAGATTGATTGTCCTGAAATTTTGAGTTGGCTTCATTTACATATTCCTAGATTTGAATCTAGAAGTAACATATCATTCTATCTTCCTACGCCTAGAACAAATCTACTGATATTTTCTCCACTCTACTTCATGTGTAGGAATTACAACAATTTGCAAAACAGAATTGATATATTTCATTGTAGCATAAAGGAAATTAAAAAACTGTATGCTCGTCAATAAACTCTCTTTATATATTTTAATTATGCACTTATTTATTTGTCATTGTTCGATGGAAACACACTTTTCCCCAGTGCACTGAATGAAAATGAACATTTCCATGTTTTACCATCCACCGAGTGGCTATACCGTGTGCTATAAAACACTCCTCGCCATTCCCGGGGTGTCGGATTCTTCGCCGTCAGTCGCAGCTTCGTGAGCGCTCCATCATACCGCTCATGCGTGAACTCGTGCTCCTCCGCGAAGACGGGGGGCGCCGGGACGGACTGGGACTGACGAACGCTCCCGCATCGCCTTCTCTCCGCTGCACGGGTGGGTGCCTGACGACGTCGACCACCGGAACCAAAGCAAAAAGTCGCTCGGCTGAGCAGGTGTATAATACGTTTCGAAGAAATATGGAGCAAGATCTTAAGCCTTGTTCGCATTATTCCAGTATTTTAGTCGTGTGACGAGTGATTTGGCAGCTAAACATTTCTGAAAACAAATACTCGACTTTACTTTAGTACTCGACTAAACAATGAAAATTTAGTCGAGTACTTTAGTACATGGTTTATTTTCTTGGATGAGTAACAACCCCCACCACGCCTCACTGTTTATTAAATTGCTCAGCAAAGAAGTGGGAACCTGTTGTTTTCAGTCGAGCTCATTAGTTGAAGCAAAAATGTCACGTTGCTGTGAAAAACCAACAGTAAAATTTGTTACAGAATTTTTTCTTCCCCCTCTTCTAAAATTGCAATTGCAATAAGCTTTATTAGTCTATTAACTTTGTTGCGTTGTATTCTGCTCATCTCGCAATACAGCACTCTCTAATGATAAATAATAGGAAGAGGAAGAGTGGACTGCTTCACAATGATAGGAAGAGCTGACATAGAAGGATCAAAAAGCGACGTCGCTATGAACGCTTGGTCGCCACAAGTCAGTTATCCCTGTGATAAATTTTCTGACACCTCTTGCTGAAAATATATTATTCTTGCTGAAAATTGATATTCTTTAAAGATGTACCGCCCCAGTCAAACTCCTCGCCTATAATGTATTATACACGACTGTAATGTGAACGTTTTTTGGTCAGTAGAGCACAGTTTAGCTACTAAATTACTAGTCACTCGACTAAAATACTGGAATAATGCGAACAAGGCTTTAAAGTGACTTGAGGTCAAGAACTGCTGTAGCAACCTGTTAGGGGCTACAGCCCCTACTGTTAATGCTACTGCTGTAGCATTAACAAGTCGAGAGTTGTTATATGCTCATTTTGAACCAAGTTGTAATGAAGGTACACTTTTAAGTTTTAAGTTTTCTCAAGTATTTCACGATTCGATGTCTTCAATCAAAAGACGAGTAACCAAACCACTCGATACGAATTCTACTAAAAATTGTAGAATCCCAGATTCCAGAATACAATAATGCAAATTTCAATATGGACCAGGAAAGATTCGAGAATTAATCCTCAAGGTGAAGCTGAATCTTTGACAAATGATTCATTGCAGTTTATTCAAAATGAATAATTCAAAATGTAGATTGAAGATGTAGTTAAAAAGTTTGCCCCAAAAACCACTATATGTCTAATAAAAATAAATATATGACAAATTAACTAAATCTAATCGGCGGTTTTTTAGTTTCATATAAAATTCTGTAATGTTACAAAAAATGATATTTCGAATTATGTCTAAATAAAAAAAAATGAAATGAATTTTAAAAGAAATTAAACACTTAGCTAGGCTTTTTCCTAAAGGTTTTTAGTCAATCTTCTATTCGTCGTCAGTACAAGTTAAAAAATTGTCAGGACTACAAGTAAGTTACAGAAATTTTCTTTAACAAATAGGTTTCTATTTGCTGTTTGTTTTAATATACTAAACATCCCCAGAATATTTTCTTCTAAAAAATATCAGCAAGATATTAATGTATACCTCCTACTAGAGAGGAACAACAGCAACAGCAATAGGTACAATAGGTAAAAGAACAGTAATTATCTAAGGTCTAATGTATTTTACAATATTGATATAAGAGGAGCCAACAGATCGAAATAATTATATTGTTATGACTGAATTTGTATGGATTGTAAGAAATTTAGTTTACCATCTTTTGTGGCACAGTGTAGGACTTCAATGTTATTTAATTCAGGAAAACTATAATGATTGTCTAGTGGTTTTCAAAAGAAGAGTAATTTTTTTTGTAATCTAAATGATTGAAAACGTGGTAACAATAAATCCAATTTACAATGCTTTGAAACGACGTATAGACAACAGCATCCTCTTGTAGAATTTCGTCTTGCAGAGATAAGCTGTAGGCATAGATGATTCATGCCGAGATGATATACAAGGCTGGCTGAGTGTCACTCCAAGGAATAAGATAGCTAAGTCAGAGATATGGTATCAGTGAAGAGTTAAGGATGGACGAGGCATGCAAATGGAACTTGGGATTCTTGATGCTATTGTATAGATTTGGTATTAACAGGACCGGTAACTTATGTAAAGTTGCTCTTAATGGTTAACCTGACTAGTTAAGTTAAGAAAAAGAACTAATCCAACGGGATTACAGTAAAATATAACTTTCGAAGGCTTTTCATGTTACTTCATCAGGAATACTACAAGTTTATAAAATTAATCATAATAACTGTTACTGAAAGCATGGTACTTAGAAAATTAGGGGTTAAATAAGAGAAATTGACCGTGACCATTTTTCCGTTGAGTTTAGTACTGAGATATGTCGTTATTTTGAGAAAACTCTCTATCCTAATATGTCATAATGTACCTGGTGTTCCATAAAAATATTGTACATTCTGTCTGTTTTTATAAAACAACTAAGAGCTCAATTTAGATTAAAATTTATTGATCATCAGAAGGAAGAAGAATATCTATTCCAAAATATTCAGTTTTCTTCATTTTAGAGGAGAAAGTAATCGATTGTGTTTTATGTAAAGTCAAGTGATTTTACACTAATTCACTAAACATGTGATAATTTTTTAGATAAGCATAAATTTATGTATCTAAATTTAATAATTGGGGATGTAATCTGCGCTGAAAAAATTACCATGTAAAATTGGCAAGACAATTTTCAGTTATTTTAAAGCAAATGATGATTATGGTAAAGTTTATGATAATCTCCATAATTATATTCATCGTATAATCTGTAATGACGGGCTCAGAATTCTATTATACATATATTATTAATTTTGTAATTTTAAATTTACACTAAAAGTATTTGAGTAGGTATGCAGCAAACGAGGACAAACTAATTTGTACAATAACCAAAGATTTGCCGAAGAAGTCGAAATTTGTTAGAATTTTATTTTGCCAGTATTATTGACACTCGATAAATTACTAATTGATTTAAATTTAAAAGAAAAAAAAATAATTTTTATATAAAATATCTAGTAAATCACTAGGAAAAAAATATCTCGTTTGTCCACCGATATAAACAAATTGAAATATATATAAATATATATAAGGGATAGATATATTATTTTTGATTTAGAAATTACTCTACTATATTGCATGTATAAAATATGACTGCTTTTTGTGACTGGGTAAATACAATTTCTTCCAGACTAAGTTGAGTGAGGTGAGATCCAATTGTTTCAGGAAATTGGTAGCATTTTCTGTACCTATCTCTCTATTGAATTTGTCTTTATAACTTGATCTTGTATTGCAAGTATAAATCCCTTTGTTTCTGGATATAATTGGCCTGTTTGTAAGACTTATATGAAAGTTATTTGTTTATATGTGCTTGGTTTACACTTATAATATCTGCCGTGTAATGCTTTGGACGACCAAACATATTGTTTTTGTACAAAGACATTATTTTGTATTCCGCTCCTTGCATTGATAGGTTTACGGGTGTCGAAACGTTATCGGTTTCGATTTCCCTATGTAAAGGATGGTATTATTATTATTATTATTATTATTATTATTATTATTATTTTTTTTTTTTGTTAAAATCCAGTCGGCCGGTTCCCTGGCTCCGATTCTCAGGGTCGGCCGCTGGTGGTAATCAGTAGCTACTCCCCACGTCCGTGGGGTGAGTAACTACTGAGCCCGGGAATCGTGTGCCTCAAGTAGACCTAAGTGTGCCTTCTGCATTCTTCCGGGTAGAAGACAGTATGCCGGTATGATCTTCAGTTATGAAAGAATATATCAGTTGCTCCTCCAAGGGCTCCTATTATCAGTACCACAAGCTTCACAGTATGTTCTGGATGGAGTCTGCGGAGTTCGAAGAGAAGGTCCTTATATTTCGTCCGTTTCTCCTCGTCTTTCATGACAATGTTGATGTCGGCAGGAGCCGAGAACTCGATGACAAACATTGTCTTGAGCTGATGGTCGAGGTCGACTATATCAGGCTTATTAGTTCTAATCTGCCTGAGCGTGTGAAATGAGTAGTTTCCATAAATTCAGCACTTCTCATTCCCCACAACGGACTCAATATCCCCCGAAGCGTATGGCAGCACTGGTGTTTCGTCTATCTCGTAGTGCCGTAGAAAATAGTAAATATTATTATTATTATTATTATTATTATTATTATTATTATTGCGTGCGGCTGAAATTATTAATGAGAATATTGCAATATTAGTAGTATATAGATCATCCACTTATGGTGATTACGTTTTATTTAAAGATCAATTGGAAAAAATTATTAACTATCTATTTAATAAATATAAATTTTTAATCATTACTGGCGATTTTAATGTGGACCTTAATGCTTGTACTTCTAATGCTAAGGACTTGCATAATATTTTGGTATCCTTTGGTATTCATCATTTGATCAATGTTCCAACTCGTATAACTGCTAATAGTAGTTCATGTATAGACAATGTTTTAACCAACTTTGATATGAGTAATGTTTCTGCCAGTACTTGTGATCCTCATTTGAGTGACCACCTGGGTATAACCATGGATATTACATTGTCATCAAATGATGGTTACAGTGACTTCTCTGTGAGAAGATTAATTTCCAAAAATAGTATGTGTATATTTTCTACTTTTTGCGTTCTTTTGACTGGACTGATGACTTATATAGTATGAACTGCACGGATTTGTCACTTTATGTTCTTAATGTTTTGCAAAATAATGTAGAATTGTGTTTTCCAATGAAATCTGTCCCCAATACCTACACTAAAGTGAGGTGGTTCAATAATAGACTCAGAACACTGCGTAAGGCTATGAAAAATAGTAAGTGTATGTTTAACTTAAACAAATCTGATATAAATTGGCAAATTTACTGTGACCATAGAAGAATTTATAAAAAAGCTATAACAGATGAAAAACGTAAAGCTTATTTGACCGAAATCAGTATTTCAGATAACAAACACAAAACCATTTGGAATATTGTAAATGGCGAGAGGAAAACTAGGAAGCCAAACTTTGATATTCCTATTTGTTCAGAGGATTTTAATCTTTATTTTACATCAATTTGTAGTAAGATATTTACTACAATCAATGATTCCTCTTTTAACCCATTAATGTTTTTGAATAATGCACCTAAGCCTTCTTCTTCATTTTTCATGCTACCAATAACAAACATGGATGTCAGTGATGCTATTTGTCGTTTAAAAAAACTCGTCTAGCTTAGACTATTACGGTCTAAATAGCTCTATGATAAAATCATCAGCTGAATCATTAATTGAGCCACTCACTTTATTGTTTAATAAATGTATTGATGTAGGCATTTGGCCCGAGTCTCTCAAAATTTCGAAGGTATCACCCCTGCACAAGAAAGGTAACAGGAACACATTGGACAATTACAGACCCATTGCCATAGTTCCCCTGATTGGTAAAATTTTAGAAACAATTATCAAACCGAGATTGATCAAATATTTTGAAAAGTCGAAAATTTTCTCCAAGTCGCAGTTTGGTTCCAGGGAAAATAAATCAACTCTATCGGCTTTGTTGGAGGTTGTTGAATCGGTGGTGGAGGGTTTTGATGAGAGCACATGTTCGACTGCCACGATGTGTGACCTTACCAAAGCTTTTGACTGTGTTGATACTGATATCCTTTTAAAAAAATTGGAGTACTACGGTATCCGTGATAATATGTTAAATTTGATTTCCTCCTATCTATCTCCCAGATATCAGTATGTCGATGTTAATGGATGCAAATCAGGTTTATTGCCAACTAGCAATGGTGTCCCCCAAGGCTCTGTCCTAGGCCCTGTTCTCTTTCTTGTGTTTATTAACGACCTACCTTACTCTATTGGTGAGGATTTTTGTGTGTTATTTGCAGACGACACAACATTGCTTGCCAAGGGAGCAGAAGCTTTGGGCAATGAGAGACTGACTTTTGCGAAAGACTGGTTCACCTGTAACAAACTTAAATTGAACGATTCCAAGACACAAACTTTAAAATTTAGTTCTGATCGATGGGATTCGACATCGCATTGTAAATTGTTGGGTATTTACCTCGACACCAGGTTGAATTGGTCTCCGCAGGTTGATTTCGTCTGTTCAAAGTTATCATCCCAATTGTTTTGTTTAAGACAGTTGAGGAAAACACTTACCTGTGATATGCTACGCGAGGTGTATTACGCTTTAATTCACTCCCACCTCACATACGGAGTTATACTATGGGGTAATTCTACATCCGCCAATAAAGTTTTTATTCTCCAGAAACAAGCTATCCGCATTATCGAAGGAGCAAAGTATGGTACACCTTGTAAAGCTTTATTTTTAAAGTTCAAGATACTGACATTGCCATCCCTTTTCATATTTGAGACATTGCTTAGAATTCACCAACGCCGACACATAATCCCCAAACATTCGGATATTCACAAGCATAACACGCGGCATGCAAATTATTTGGTTTCCGATTACTCTCGAATTAAAATTACTCAGAGTAACAAACTTAATATTGATATTTACAATAGATTTATTCATCTCTCTGGTAATGTCGGTATCCTGGACATGAATTATTCTTGTTTCTATCGCTTAGCCAAAAATTTTTTGACTAAGAACTGTTTTTATAGTATATCCGATTTTATGGATTGTTCTACCGTTTATGAAACTTAGTGCACACATCTTTATTGTTTTGTTTTACTATGACTTCAAATGTACAAATTGTATATAATGTGGTCAATAAACTACTCTCTCTCTCTCTATTATTATTATTATTATTATTATTATTATTATTATTATATATAATGTATAAATACATAAATTATTGGCATGCATATGACTGGGTAATTCCTAAATAATTGGAGATATCAAGTGGCAATATTAGAAAGAGCGGTATATGACAATGGACTACAGTAAAGGAGACTTTTGCGAAATCACGTGGGTGGTGCTAGATATTTAAAATAATTGCAACTATTTGACGAGTCTAACTTTAAATTTAAACAAAACTAACAAACATTTCGATACACGATTCCTCAAAAGACTTCAACCTCGGTATGAAGTGGATCGTTAGTTGTTCAAGATCTATACCACCTTTTATCACGAAGTACTGGTATATGCTCCGCACTTTGAATGGTAATTGCGACATGACGGGAATGTCTACGCGTTTTGCACCTTATTTTCCTATTAGTATTCCCGACAGGCTCCTTGTAAGTTTTATTCAACATGTTCGTGTCATTTCGGCATTTGACTTTTAATAAATGGATTTACCATGGACTAGCTGTCATTCACAAAAATATGTTTTAAGCAGAGCGTAGAACTTTATCCAACTTAACCTCGGCATAAGGAATTAGGAAGTCCAGAATACGTGACAAAAAATGTCTTCCGTGGGACAAACAAAGTAAGTTTTGTGACTATTTAATGTGTACCACATAGTCAGTAATTCTAAAACAATTTTTTTATCTTCAAATAACATTTAAGACGATGAATCTTTTGCTAGAATTCAGAAATATTATATATTTGTAAATAGAAGTGAAGCGCACTATTATTACTATTGCTTATACACAAATTTACACGTTTTGTTTGACCCATGGCGGCCATTTTTCAGAGCTGCAAGTATATGTAACACACTCTGTAACTTTTTTCGTATAGCAGATTTTTATCTCATTATCTCTTATTAAAAATATTTATTTTTGGTCACACACCTACTTTTTGTATTGAATTTTAATGAAAAAAATGTTTTTATTTTTTATGTGAGAATGTGAACATTCTGACATTCTCTCAAATATTTCAATAATTAGAGGAGAACCTGTTAACATATCGGGACATATTTTTTCGAAAAGTTCTTTAGTTAGAAAAGTTAGTATAATTTTAGTTATAAATTAGTTTGTGTACTGTTTTAGATATAAACTGGGTAGTTTAAATTTCAGTTTAGAAAAGTTTTCTCAAATCACAACATAAACACAATATAAATAAAAATCCATAAACATTATGTGTAAATAAGACATGTAATGTTAGTATAGTGGTGAGAAACACACAGTGGTGCCCTCTTTTGGTTTCTGCTACTATCCGTCTGACTATTGTCTTAATTGACAGACAAATAGCGTCCTGCATTTCATCAAGTACCATTATAGCAGTGACCTCTATTATCTTTGAGGAAGACAATCCTACTTATTTGTTTCAAATAAGTATTTATTTTTATTTATTATTTATTTTTTTCGGCATCTCTTTCCAATAAATAAGACATGTTTAATCTGTTCTTATATGTCGGAGGAACACTTATTGGAGTTTCTTTCTCCTTCGTCAGGAATTAGATGAAAATATGTCGCCACATATATTCAATCATTCTCATATTAAGGAATAGGGACATTATATAATCTTGAATGGGAGATAATATTTAGACATGGGTTTCAAATTAATGGTAATTTTTTATTATTTTATTATTATTTATTAACTAATTAATGACCTAAAGAAGTGATTTTACCTTGCGTTCAAACTTATTAGTCTCGAAATGATACCATTTAACATTATTTTATGTCAATAATATATTAATTTATTAATTTTATTCCACATTTCTGGGTATATCTAATTCAGTTTTCAAGTCTTAATCCTCCTTTATGGTCTGTTCGTCCTAACTAGGTATTATAACAGAGATAGATATATTACAATGAATATTAATGTAGGATTTCTGTTCACTGTTAGTCAAATAATGGCTTGGATATGAAACTTATGTTCTAAGCACCCATAAAGAATAAAAAAGTATACGTGGGCGGTTAAGGTAGGAATCAATAAATTGACATACGTAACATGCTATTTGGTATAGCGCTGCAAACTTATGAATGTGTGGATATAAACACTTGAAAAATAATTAGAAAACAATTATTAATCAGTAGGTAATGCTGTCGAGGCCAACTGTTACTTTGCGAAGGGTATATGCTAAGAGTGAGTGACATAATTGTGGAATTGAGTGTTCTGACCCGATATGGTAAATAAATGGCAAAACATGTAGGAGACACCTTATTCATAGCACGCAGAAGCCAAGTCTATTAGATTCTTTCTCTTATGCGTAACATATATAATTTAATGTTTGTAGTGGCGAGATACAGTGAAATACACCGTAGTGCTCTTTCGGTCTTTGCTACTACTTGTCTGACAATTATTGTCTAATTGACAGATAGATAACGATATGCTTTTCCGCAGATGCCATTACAGCGACCTCTATTGTCTTTGAGGAAGACAATCCTACTTATTTATTAATTTGGAGATGCCGAAAACAACTACTCCACGGGAAATATGCCCCGACTGACGTTGATAGTGGAGTAGTTGTTTTCGGCATCTCCAAATAAATAAATATATAATTTAATCTTTTTTATTTTGTATTTTGTTGGTATCGTCCTGTAGAGTTGGATATTTTAGTGTTAAAACTGTTACCAATGATCGTTATCTTAATATTCTTATCTGTACTTTTTATATTTTTGAAAATATATAAAAAAAATTGAAAATATACTCTTGCGCTACGAGATTAAGTCAGGACTTGTTGAATATTTTAAAATATAGGTCTGTTTCAACAAAATTTAATTTATCATAAAGAAAAAGACAGATAATCCTTCTTAAATAATGATCTTCATCTTTAATGAAAGGTTAAACTATTTCTGTTATCATGTGTTTTGTGTATCAAAATATAATGGTCGTGGAAATTGAAAATAATTTGAAATTATCAAAAAAATAGAGAAATATTTCGTAAATCCGTTGCTGGATTGTTTGTTGAGGCACCTATAAAAAATACGATTTAAGCTGTTTCGTGAAAACATTATTGAAAAAGGTAGTACATGCTTTTCGTGAATTCAATGTATGTGTTTATGTTACAATTCTACCTCCTTTAAGCAAAAATTACCAATATTCATGGAATTTAATGAAAAATTGAAAGTCCATCCGACTGCCTTTAACAAATTTATGGCCATTGAATCCCTCTTGTAAAATATCTTTCCTTCTCCAAGATTTTAACTGTAGTCCACCGTATCTCATTTCAGACTTTCCTTACGTTTTCGCAAACTTTGGTTTTAGAATTTTTCTCTTTAAATAATTCCCGATGTTCGCCAACCTTAACACTAAAAGACTCCTCCAATGTCAACCATAATAATTACTCTGACAAGGTATACCATAAATGCAATTATTTTAAATTGGTACGGGATATCATTACGCGGTCGAGCTTTTCTTGGAATTGTTATTCTTTTCAAAAACTATTCTGATATTGAATATATTACCTATTTTCTGTAATCTATCCTACAACACAATGAATATAAGAAATAGTTATCGTATGAGAGATTTATTCTCTGTGTTCCTTTACTTTATATATTTTTAAAAGTTGTATCGGTCTATTAATTTATTACCATACTTTTGACAAAACTGAATCTATTACTAAAGCTTTCGCCCGTTGAAGAAATACAGGGTGTCCCAAGATAATGTGACACATTTTAATGGCTTATAACTTCAAAGCAAAATGAGATAGCGACGAGCGGTTTTCACTGGCGCTCTTAATTTTACAAAAAGTTTTCTTTTGTCAATTTACAAACCAGCCCTTTTCAATAGACCATAATTTTTTTGGAAGATCGCATTTTATTTTTTTTACATTGTCAGTACAGAATAACGGTACATACATATATCAGCTAAAGCTGTTATTACGAAAAAAACTAATTTAATACAGATTTATACAAATTACATAACAACATAAATTACCAAGTTATTGAAACAAAAACACCAATTAAGAAGAATTCAGTTTTAAGATACATACATATATGTGTTGTAGATCTTTAATATTTGAGGTGAAATTGCTGAATGTGCCCACCGTTTTCTTCAATACACTTTTGCAATCTAAACTGCATATTGTTGAAGGCAAGTTCTAACTTTGAAGGTTGTTTTAGTTGTTTTATATTTTGTACAGGACTATAACAACGACCTTTGACGTAACCCCATATGAAAAAATCAGATACCGTTAGTTCGGGAAAATGTAGAGGCTATTCTATTGGTCCGGCTCTACCTATCTATTCTTTGATGCATTCCGTTATTCTGTACTGACAATATAAAAAAAATAAAATGCGATCTTCCAAAAAATTATGGTCTATTGAAAAGAGCTTTTGTTTAAATTGAAATAACTCCTTTATTTTCTGGTACAACTCTATCAAACTATATATTGAAAAGAGGAGGAGGAGGAAGAAGTGTCTCTATCGAATGGTAATATAATCTATAGGGTGTTCCATTTAAAAAATGATCACAATTTTGAATTAACAAGTGACAATTTTTTTCAAGCACCTGTAGAAGTAAAACAAACTAGTACCAATAACAAAAGAAAACTTTTTGTAAAATTAAGAGCACCAGTGAAAACCGTTCGTCGCTATCTCATTTTGCCTTGAAGTTATAAGCCTTTAAAACGTGTCACATTATATTGCGTCACCCTGTATATTAATTAACTTATAAGTAATTCATATAGGATCCACCAATACGGTTGCAATCTGTATACAACTTAAACATTACTAAAACGTAAAACTAACTTTCAACTTAAAGATTCTAGTAATAAAGAATTCTTCCAGCAATGTCATGTATATTATTATATTTTACAATCCCTTGAGTGCGATCATTGCCATTCGATCCTGTTTATTAACTTTCCCCCTGTCCCTTTCTCAGCATTCTTCTATTTCTTGAGATTAAAATTAGTTTCACCACGTCCATAACCACAGTAATAAACACATAACCTCTCTTCAAACAAGTGAAGAGATGCCACTTTCGCAGTCGGTAAACGCCTCGGGTGCCGACTTCGCTTTACTTCCCTTCATCGGTGCATTGCACTTTCTCAAGTTTTCTCGCTTTACGATCTGCCGATTGCTTGATTTTTATGTTGAAGGTTTTTAATAATATTTTTATACGCAATACGACAACTTTCTTATCTGAACACATTTGGCACACCTATTTAATTCAGTTAGCGTAGTGTAATTTTAGGGCAAACTACTAAATATAAAGTCCAATAAATTTATATTTAGGGCCGGTCTTTCCATTTCCTTATAAAGTTGCTTTTAACAAAAAGAAACTAAAGTTAACAAGTGAATTTATCTGGCAGTTAAAAAATTGCGTCTTTTCAACGCAATTTAACTGCTCTTTTGTAAAAAGACCGTTTAATGATATTGGCAATACTGATTAAATAAGAAAGTCTATATAATAAAGTGAGACAGATGAAATGCGTCAACCATAACCAACAAAATATGTCAATTCTGACGAGATTACCTAGCTATACGCATTTCTTGCTAAGGAATACGCTACCTACTGGCGACACGCACAACTCAACTGAACATGGTCATTTGGTTCAGTTTTGCGTATGTATTTCTATTGTGAATTTTGAAATATCCGTTGTTATATTAGTTAATTGCTTTGATTAGATATGAATCATTATTGTTGTGAGCGTCATTGTTCCTCTTGGACAAAGAAAAACCCCGAGATCAGTTTCATACTTTTCTAAAAAGCGGGAAAATCTGGAGCTATCGCGGAAACTATAAGTTGGGTATTACAGAGTTACAGGAGACAAGTATGGAAAAAGAAGCTAAAGAACGCAGAGTAGAGAGTGTGCTCTTCATCTTTCTCTAAGGATGACTATTTCCATAAAGGTATTATGCCGTATGCCCAATAAAGAATTTGACATATTTTGAGGTTAGGTTTCATTTTCAGATTGAACGTTCGAAAAATATTGAAATCTATTTTAATTTTATATCACTACTTACCCCTTTCAAAATAGTTTTACAAGCTTTTTACCTGGTTTAAAGTTCTCGACAACAAATCTTTGATGAATCCAATTTCAAACGTCAGTGTCAGTGACCGTAGGTTAGTATAGGTTACTGCCATTTTGGCGTTACGATCTTAAAATGAATCGCGTATAACATACTGTGGCTATCCAACTATAACTTTTTTAAGTTCTAGTCGTTTCTGGCATCTCTAGTTACGAGACATATATATCTCAATTCAGTCACAAAATTTTTGGGCATTTTTGTTGATTCAACACTGAACTGGGTAGATCATATAGATGATTTAACGAAAAAACTTAACAGTCGATGTTATGGTATGAGAGTAATAAAGCCCTATGTTTCACAATCAATTTTAAAAACAGTATATTATGCAAGTTTCTCGTCAAGGATGAAATTTGGAATTTTATTTTGGAGAGCAAGCACCAGTATATACAGGGTTTTTGTTATCCAGAAACAAATTATACGTTTGATCATGAATTTGAGGTTTAATAGCTCATGTAGGAATAAATTTCGAGCATTTGGATGTCTGACCACTATAGGTTTATACATATATGAATGTTTACTGTTTAATTTTAAGTATAAAGGAAAAATCAACCATTTTATATAAAAAAAATATAATTTTAGGAACAACAATTATATGTTTCCACATCATAGGTTAAGTAATACTGAAAGGGGTCCTTCTTATGCGGCTTTAAGATTTTTTAACGTCTTGCCTGAGAGTATTAAAAAGATTGTTTACTTGAAAGTTTTTAAACGTGAGATCTTTAAATTGATAGTAGATATAGAACCTTAAACAATTGCCGAATTTTTAGATGCGTTTTAGTATTGTCATGGTTTTATATGGTTTCGATTATTTACAACACTTACCTAGTAGTTTTTATGTATGATTGTATTTTATTTGAATGTCTTTGATTTTATGATGTATTTGTATTTTTGGTTATACCGATTTTCCCCTGACTTTGTTTCAACCCACTTTTGTATTACACTGTGTGGCAGTTTGAAATAAATATTATTATTATTATTATTATTATTATTATTATTATTATTATTATTATTATTATTATTATTATTATTATTATTATTATTTATCTTTATCAAAGAAAAATATAAATTTCTTAAAATATAGCTTCTGGTTGCCACGTCTTCGTAAAAATGTGTCTTCTAATATCAGAAAGCCACTTTCCGCTCTTAAAAGCCGAAGTAAAGGAAGTTCTCAGCCAGGTTCAGCATGCCCGGTAGATTTATCACCATAAGAAACAGGAATGAATATTTTAGCACTTGGCGTGGCATTTTTCCCAATAAACCCATGCCTACAATTTATTAAGAACGTCTCGGGGCTAAACGTTCGACACGCAACGCGCAACGTGCTAATTTAGTTAAGAACGGGGAAAGTTTTTCAAAGGGGCATTACGAAACTATGCGCAGATATTTACATTTGAAATTAATGCTTAATAAGACACTTCGTCCGGTAAACAGGCGGTTTGCAAGTGAGAGTAATACTGCTACCTGTCTTTTAGCAGCCAGTGAACGTGAAAATAAAACTTATATTGCTTAAAGGTACTTACTCATAGCATTATCTGGATACTTTTGGTTTTTCCTAATTCAATATTCTATCATACTTCAGATAAATAGAAAAAATCCGCAGCAAAGCAATTAGTCAGCGATTGGATCTTTGGAATTTTTTTTGCCTAACAGTAAAATAAAAATTCACAGATCTTGCATCTTACGCAAATATCGTAGGCGTATTGAAAAAGACACAACTGATAAAAATTGCTAAAGTAAAATTAAAAAAAGTAAACCTCAGTTTAGTTATTACGATTTATTATTACGTTTGGTTATTATTACGATATTAACGGCAACGCACTATTAACTGCAGTGGCCACACTTGTATTTGCTAATGAAATAATAGTATTTACGATTTTACATTGCTCATACGTACATCGTTTAATATTTAACGTAAGATGAATAGCTTCCTTTTCATTTTCTAAAACATTACATCGTTTCTTTAATGGCAACATTATTTCCATAATTCTCAAATGCAAATGCAACAGCCTAAACCTATTTTCGTTACGCACTTTATAAGTACATTCATTGTCCATTATATTTATAATTTATACAGGGTGTGATACCAAAACCTTTCATTTGACGTATCTAGAAAACTAAATCTTCCAGTTTAGAGATTACTTATTCTTAATTAATCACCCTGTATATATGTTAGTCTAAATTAATAAAATAACAAACGTTTATTTTATAATCAACATCAGTACATAAATCACTGTAACATGTACATGTATTGGGAAGTTTTTTATTCAACGAGCTCGAATTATAAGTGCCCACTACCGTGATACAACCAAACAATCTCTGTAAGTCAAGGAACCATGTAACCCAAGCATAAACATAGACTGCTTATTATAACAACACAGCTAGGTCGTTTCCATGAGCACGACGTCACCATGTCGAGGTCGCTCGCATTTGCATGTCGCTAAGCGTTAATATTTTAAGAGACAGCTCCCATATACACGCGCCCAGAAGTATTTTCAATACTAAAATTATCAGACTGAGGAAGTTTTAATGAACTAAAATAGTTTACATCTGTTGACGTTTTAAAAACTGTTTTGCTTTCTGTTATCAAAACTCGTAAGATAACATTGTGGTACAACAGAACATATTTCAGAAAAATGTAGTTTGCGATGATCCTTCTGATTTAAATTGTAAATATGGCTAATGAACCTCCCAAAATACATTTAGCATTGTTAAGTTAGAAAATTAAGAGCGGGAAAAAAATTATTTATATTCTTGCATAAGTATATGCAGTGCTTTCGAAAAGTAACAAATAAATTCATTATTTTAGAAATTGAGAAGTTTTCGAAAAAATCCCCTGACACGTCGATTTTACAAAAGGCACTTTTTGACATACGACCCATATTTGTGACGTCATCGTTGTTCGAGATATGACGTCATCGAAAATTTTTTTAAATTGCAACCCCCAATTTTGACCACGCCATTTGAAAAAGAGCGTATCATTCTACATACGCATCATGAAAAATTATGGTGTTACATAACAAAAATTTCAAGAAAATATTGTTTGAAGATCTTAAAATTTAATTTTCACAATACTGACAATGATAATGATTATGTAAAAAATCGACTAAATTAAATGTTCAAATTGTGCAGCATTGCCTGCCTGACAGTAGCCAAGACGATTAATAAATTTGATAATTTGAGATCTAAGATCTTCAAACATTATTTTCTTGAAATTTTTATTATGTAACACCATAATTTTTCATGATGCGTATGTAGAATGATACGCTCTTTCAAATGGCGTGGTCAAAATTGGGGGTTGCTATTTAAAAAAATTGTCGATGACGTCATATCTAGAACAACGATGACGTCACAAATATGGGTCGTATGTCAAAAAGTGCCTTTTTTAAAAACAAAATCGACGTGTCAGGGGATTTTTTCGAAAACTCTATTTCTAAAATAATGAATTTATTCGTTACTTTTCGAAAGCGCTGTATAAAATTTAATTGGTTGCTCTCAGATTCTTTCCATATTTATTTTTTGATCTTCTATGAGTTTCTGCAAGGAATTATATGTTTCTGATACTTGTGTTGATAATGCTATTCAAAAATTGAACCGAGTATTGCTTAAAATTGAAAACTGGATGAACAGTAACAAGCTTGCATGTAAATTTAAAAATAAATTAACATATGATAATTGGTAATGGTAAGAATTTAAAAGTGCATCATTATGAAAATATTAAATTTGGAGGAACAAATTTGGAAAAAATAGAACAGAAATCACAAGGTATTTAGGTGTAGGAATTGACCAAGGATTAACATTTTCAAAGCATGTTGACTATATATGCAAGAAGATTTAAACAAAAAAAAAATTGTCTTGCTTATCGTGTAAGTTAAAACTTGTCGTTATATGCTAGAGACACTAATAACAAAGAAGTTTTAGTGTGTTCCATTTCGAAAAGTATTTAGCTTATCACTTCGAGACCTATATGGTACTAAAAAACCTAAACGGATCGAAACAGCTGATTGTCGTTCAGTACTAGAGGTGTTAGACACTAGTGTTGTACTGAGATATATCCCGCATTTTAATGTATCTAAAATTCGTGGATATTCTGTATATTCAAAAAGTGAAAATTTCAACTTACTAATGAATTAGTGTCGTGTATTTTTTAATTATATATAACTTTCAATATTATATATATAGTGATTAACCTACCCAAATATTAAATTTATTTATAACTGTATGCATTCACCGCGGTATAAGTTTCAAATTACTTTCACTGCTAGCTTCCTATCTATCTCGGAATTGAATACGTCGATACCAGTGATACCTGTTGTCCGCAAACAAGAAAAACGAATGTACTGTGTTCCCTTTTCTAGTAAAAAGGACGGCTTGCTCAACCGGAGCGAAACAGAGGCTGACTATTGTTTCTTAACGGTGTTTTGTTTGTTTTCGCGAAGGGAATGTAGGCACGATGTTTGAGATCATGCATTGCATAATGAAAAAAGTGCTTTCGAGCTGTATATACTTCGGACAGCGGATCAAGTGAAAAGCGGAAATTGAAGGACGTAGTTTGGCATCTTTAAATCAGAATGCACAGAACTAGTTGCCGGTACCGATTTGTTTTGATTCGTGTCGGACATTTTTTAAGATTGGAGTTAGCTTAGCAAAAGCTATAAGGCGATTTATTTGCAAAGTTAAAATACTTTTAACAATAATTATCTGATATTCAAAAATACACAAATTATATACAGTCTGCTATAATTAAAATACCAGATTAACGTCATGAAGTAAAATTAGAATATAACATACTGAAATAGAAAATTGAAATTAATAAAAACATACAAAAAAAAATAATAAAAAAATGAAAACAATAAAATGTTTGTAGTGGTATTGTGGGGAGATTTCTTACCTAAAAACAAGACAAAAAGTTTCTATCAACGATGAGTCCACTTTCGCTTTATTTCTCAGATAGAGGGTGTTAAAGTTTTTTTAATTTGTATACTTTTTTCAAAATATCATGAAACGGCTTTAGCAATTTGAATAAAATTTGGGTTCTGAAAATTACTTAAATAATAGTGCATATTTTGGCATTAAATAATGGTGATCAACTTCACCAGGGCTGTCCGTACGGACTGGCACTGAAGTAATTTTGAAAAAAATATATGGGCGCCACTGATTTTTTTACCTTTTGCTAGCACATTTGTGTGGATGGACAAATGCCTTATAAAAGTCTTCTCTCGATATTTTTTTAGTTTTCGGCTTCTTTTAAGAGGTAAATACAGTTTTTTGTGTATTGTAGATCATATTTATTAAAAGTTAAGACGACTTCAATTTGTATATTATTTATTACTCAGCTACACCTGAACACGATCACAGAGCCGAAATTTTATTCAAACTGCTAAAGCCGTTTCATGATATTTTATAAAAGTAAACATATAAAAAGCTTTAACACCCTGTATCTAAGGAACGAAGCAAAAGTGGACTCATGTTGATAGGAACTTTTTGTCTTTTTTTTAGGTGAAAAATCTCCGCACAAGCTATGGCACATGTTTTTGAAGCACCCTGTAGAAAATATATTACGGCAAATTTGTGGAACTTAGAGCACATTTATATTCTAAAATAAAATTCAAGGTACCGCTATGGGTTCTGGGTATCCTATAGGATACCTCAAGATAGATATTGTATTTTCTTTTTTCTCAAATATTTGAATTACTAGATATATATGGCCACTATTCTAATTTTTAAACATCATCAGAGCAACTTTTTACATAAAATCTGAATCTGTCGACTGTTTATTCATAGGAGTCACTATTTGGAAAATTTTATTGTCAAATTTTTCTTCTTATGGGCGCCATATTGGTTTTTCATATGGTTGGATATGCTGTATTTGATATTTGAATGAAAATGGCGATTGTAAATCAAAAAAATTGTTTTATAAGAAGAGGCATTGTATCTGCATTGCAAAACGAGTAGAATTGTGTCTAGAAGTAGATGATGAACTATTTATTTACGTCCGCTATATTTGTTTCGAACAATTTTGTTACTTCCGCTTCTACTGGAGACCTACTATTAAATTAGCCATCAATTTTCTCATTTTAAACACAACATCCTGTATATTTTCACATTGTTGAATTCCCGTTCGAATTCTGAATGAAAATGATCTTCCATACCCCATACTTAAAATTTATACTTTTAGAGATAGGTATTTTGATTTTATTTAAAATAATTGATAAAAGAAGGGTATAACTACTAAATAAATATCTCTGACAGTAGGTACTAGAAAAATTAATGTATGGAAACTCACTATGTTACCTATGATTTTACCTATCACCTTTATGAACACATCGACAATGTATCTGTCGATACCATCCATCAACATCAATATTGATGGCTGGCTTTGAAATAACTCCCATTTGCATCTTAGAATAATACCTAATAAAAATCTCATTTCAAGGATCAACAGGTATACTGACCTAGATGGTACGTGCTGCAACTCCTTCAAGGGTTATCAGTAAACTTATAATTACGAACCAATAATTGATGTCTGTCATCGCCATAAAAACAATGAAACATATATCAATTAGTTAATAAAAATTATCTTAAGATGCCTACATTTGAGTGATAGACCAGGCTTTGCTGGTGGTAATATAAATCTAACTTTATTATGGTGGATACTACGAGGGCCGCGAGATTATCTATGTTTATCTATTTTAATAGTTTAAATAATTGAACATGGAATTTTGGAGATTTTATAATAATAATAATAATATCTCTACCCCTCATTCTAATCACAAGGATTAGCCCGAAAGTCTGAGACTTGTGTGGGAGAGGAGGCGGCATATTATTATTTCGCGGGCCGCATTTGCGCCTCAGGAACGACTTACGTTGGTAGGCCCTAACCACCATTCAGTGATGGAATGAGGGAAACCTGGAAAACCTCATTAATTAGGGGGACAAGTCAAACATCAACTGATTTTAATCTCTCACATTAACACCAAGTTGACATTCTTCCCATCCTAAGCCATCGCCAGGATGGTTGCCAAGCCATCCATGCGAAAGCCTTGATCTACGAGTAAACAATTTAATTAAAAATTGTTTGGTGGAATGGGAATTAGAACCCACGACCTCTGGGTTGAGCGATCGAGACGCTAAGCCTTGAGCCACTAGCTCGCCGTGGCTATTATATATTATTAGGTATATTATATTATATTGATACTTACAACAGAATATTTTTTAAATAAAACACCTTGTAGATACTGTTTCACTTTTCTATAGGCATTTTCTTGGTAATATGTTAATATAGGGACTAAAGACTGGGTTGCTTCAAATAATAATGGTGGTAGAGTGTGCCATTGAGCTATGCGTTGGATCACTTACTGGTGTAGGAAATTTTCATGAAAAAAAATGCATAATTTTGGTCTATCATGCTTTTACCGAGCGCCCTCTATCAGTTCGTGTGCCACTAGGAAACTTGTATCTTAACTATGAGCTTAACGAAGAACAAGGGGAGGACAATATTCGTTGTTGACACTTACCAAAGTGTCATGAAAGACTCAAATAGCGAATCAAAAAGATGTCCTGAAAAAACTAACCAAAACTTGTTTGTTTATATAACTGAATATAAGACCGAAAAGTTTAGTTAGAAAAGGTATAGAATCGGGAATAATTGGAAACGAATCAAGAGAGAACCAAGGAACAGGGTTCCTTGCTTCCAGGGTGGGAAGAAATAATAAAAGAATAAGGAAGGAAGGGGTCATATCTATCAGGAAATGATGCACTGGAAAGAAAGGAAGAAATTAATCAGATCACGATAGAGATTCATGTCGAAATTTTATAGAAGATACAAGAATAACCGAGGAAGAAAATAAAGACATTGCCATACAGTAGACTACAAATTTTTATACACATAGTTTCTCTATTCTAAATTTTACAATATTCTCGTCAAACAATTGATCCTAGGCCTCTTAATTGATGTCGAAATAGAAGGGAAAGTTGTTGATCATAACTCATTTTTCTTTCGGTTCGACGTTCACTTGTTCTAGACAAGTGTCTGTGGCCAATTACGGTGGCTGGTTTGCAAGGCACGCACCTTAACTGTTGATTCGTGACGATCTGTCATCGGCGTAGCCTTTAAGTGGCAAGTGTGTCATCTTTGTGCGTCTTAGCATAGACTAATACGTTTCTTTTGTGATGCTTACGTAAAGACTATTGATATTCATATGTGGGTTACCGAATATTTATCGTTTGTAGTTAACGGTTGGAGGCGGAAAGTAATGTAACATGTAATGTAATTATTTATACCGCTAATAGAAATAAAATATGGATTGTTTGCCCAAATGATATAGGTACTTTTATCTAATTATTTAGATATCATACCACACTGATAATATACTAAAAATAAATGAATAAACCACTTCACCAACAGTGGTCCAGTTTTCTCAACTAAAATTTGAATAATAACTTGTATTAGTATTGGTGAAAACACACCGTAGGGCCCTCTTTGAGTTTTTGCTACTATCCGTCTGATAATTATTGTCAAATTGACAGACAGATAGTAACAGCAAATTTAGAAAGAGCCTCTAAAATGTCCCTACTCGCTGATTTGAGCACAAAAAATACAGTAACTCTGGTCTGGGTCCCAGGCCATGAAGGGAATGAAGCAGCCGGCTCTCTAGCCAGGGAGGGTGCGCTTCTGAATTTGTCGGACCAGAACCGTACTTGGCATATCTTCGAGTACTGCCAAAGCAACTCTTGACCTGGGCTGAGGGGCAAATCCTCCAGTTCTGGCAAGAACTACCAAGATTAGTTCATCCGAAGGCGCTTATAATAAACTCTTCAAAAACAAGAACTAAAAAACTTTTAGAGTTAAGCAGGTTGCACCTACGAACTTTAATTAGCCTATATACTGGTCACTGCCGTTTAAAATATCATCTGTACAAATTCGGCCTAGCAGAAGATGCGGAGTGCCGCTCGTGCTTAGAAGATGATGAAACGGCAGAACACATATTATCCACCTGCCCCGCTGGGGAAAGGATCAGATACTCACCTAATAAGGTGATCAGCTTCATTAAGAGGCTGGACCTGCTGGGTAAAATATAAGTAGGTGTGAGCCACAACAGACCACAAGGCCTACTCACTTTTGAACCTAACCTAACCTAATATGTACCTAACAAATCGATCTCAATGTATCCTTAAAATGTGTTTCTATCATACATTTTATTATTATTATTTACTATATTATAGATAACATATTCGTGAAGACTAATGAATTTTCAGGATAAGTAACTGAAGAGTGGAAATTGCAGCTGTTTCAAAATTCAAAGATTCCAAGTGTAATATCAAGGCAAACTTTTAAAATTCGTCTAAAAAAGCTGCTGTATAATATGTAATAAAAATAAGTAGGTATGCACAGAACAAATATTTTTTGGGCAAAGTTATCCCACACCTTACACTCAGTGGTGTAAGGGAATTTTATGAAAAAGGAATGAATTTATATTAAATAAATTATATCTATTTACACCTTGTGAACACCTTTACACCTTGTGAAAACTACTAAGACTCTGATATTGGTTCTTGAGGAACTTTCAAGTGAAAAATCGGTTTAGAATAAGACATGATTTAAAAAAACAGAAATTTGCCCGGTAACTGTGCAATTGAAGAGTAATTTTTAAGAAACTTTTAATGGTAAATTTATTGAATGAATTTAGAAAAAATATTGCATATATTTATAGACCGTGGCAATAATTTTTTTTTAAATCGTATGAAACTTTAATGGTAACACTACTAGTCACGAGTATATTAAATATTTGAAACCTTTTTGTCTCAGAAATGGTTAAATATTCGACTTACGTTTATAATTTTGCGTCTTCTTATTTGTAATGCTCCTGACAATAAACAGATAAAAATTAGACCCACAGAAAATTGGAATTTTATTGCATAAATAGAAACAGTTTTCTCTGTGTATGTGGAATTTTTGTCAACGAAAGAGAAAGGTTATTACCTTGATTCTAAGATTGCCGATTATAATTTCTCAATAATGTGCTTTCCATCAGGTGTACAACAATAAGGTAGATAAGCGTATCTGTTATTAAACTGGGTATTATTATACCTAGTCACGACTTTCACTCGGTAGGTGTTACACTTGTTATCGGACTCCTTTTAATATCAGAGTGTTGCTGCAGATAATGTCTGGCATAGAACGAAAGCTGATATGTAAGACAAGGAATTACTATTAGCGGAAATGAAACCGAAAAAAGTAGCATCGGAATATCTTTACTAGAGATGCCACGAGAAAAGGAAAATTTCCAAACTTGACGAGCAGTTGACTCTGATAAATAAGATTGAAATTCGTTTCTCGATTATACTCCTGATAAATTTTAGTTCGTGTAAATGAGTATTCTCCAAATATGGAAGCCTATGTGTAATGAACTTCTTTCCAATGATGGTTTTTCCTGGTATGATTCTACGAGTAGTTGAAAGTCACTTAGTCTAAATATAAACAAAACTGGATAAAGTTAATTAAGAGATAAATTATTAATGAAATTATCAAATATTATGGTTCAATAAAGTTTTATATTTCCTCCTAGGCATAACGTTATTATTTTTAAGATATGTCGAAAACAACTACTTTGCATGCAGTATGCACCGCCCAACATCGAATTTTAATACATAATACTTTAATACATTTTTCTTTTTAATAGTGTTATCTACATTTTTTAAATAATGAAATATTTAAAAAGCATCTACATTATATTAAAAATAATTATTTTTGGTTACATACCTCCTTTTTGTATTGAATTTTAATGATATTTTTTTAATTTTTAACTGATAAAACTGAAATTGTAGCAATCCTCCTTAGCTTAACGTACGTTACGTATTTCTGCTTGCGACGTCTTCAGGCACATGTGTGGCAGGAAGTTTAACATCTAAGGGTTGTTAAAAATTAACGAGAAATATATGACAATTGAAATGATTAAGTAAAAATTATTGCAATGTCAAAATTGTCAGTTTGTGGAAAACTTAATATTTTTTAATAAATTTTCCTAATTTTTTATATATTATATCATATGTACTATGGATATATTTTTCTTACTTAAACTCTGTGGACATTATTTGGCTACTGAAATATTGAGAATATATTTTTATCTTAAAAGTAACTCGTAAAAGAAGTTTCATCTTCTGAGTTTCTCTGTTTTTAATTTTAGCTTTAGCATTGAAGAAATAGACATATTTTTAACATTAAACCTACCATAAATATATAGAAATAATTCTTATATGTGTAAAATTGCACACATTTCTTTTTCCAAATATATTTTTTTCAATTTCAATATTAGTTTACTTGTTTTTAACTTTATATTCATATGCCTATTTAAAAATATCTTCTTAGCCACAGCTCATAGAAACTAAGAATTGTAATTTATTAACCCCCACTTTTCAAGTGTGTCCACGGTAATCTATAGATCTGCAGTACATCTCTAAAATGCAATTATCGCCTATACGTACCAATAATTACCAATCAGCAGAAAATATTACCCTTAATAACGTTCCGAGTGCTGCCATTTCTTTCTCCGACAGCCAGTACCACGATTAATTAAACATTTTCCATGATTTACATATTCGCAATTAAGAACGTAATTGAACTCTTTATACATTCATAAGTTTTTCGATTGAAAAAACTGGCCAAGGACAATTTTAAATTGGCTCGCAGTCAGATAGATATTTTGACCCCTGGACAGTAGTACCATAGACTGACTGTTACGATTGCTCTATCGTGCGTTAAAATTTATTAACGATCTGAAACCCAGTCAAACTCAAATAATCGTTTACTATATATCTGTCAATACAAGAGGGCGCTCTTCGAGACGATGCGCTCGTTTTTGCGTGAAGTGTTTCGTTTTCCTATGTTGTCACGTTGCCACAAAGAGCAATATAATAATTATTCTGGTTGAGTTAGGATTAATAGAGTTATGTGCTGTAATAATAATAAGAAAACCAATTTCTCGTTATTATGAGTTTATAAACTATACATGTTTATGAGAAAACAATCCAGATTTAAGAAAGTACTCATTTCCAATCAAACGGGCTGCTATTTTAAAGCAGTATGGATTATTAATTCAGGTAGACTGACTTATAAAACTATTTAAGTAATTTAATTTATTAGATAATGTAAAATGCTCTAATACCAAATTTCCGTTGTCAGCTTTTCGTCGTGATCAGTTAATACAATACCTCCTATACACGTTTATTTTTAATCTTTTTCAGTACAATTCAGATATTACTGGTCAGAAAAATAAAATAGTGTGTAATGAAGTATGCTCAATGACAATTTGAAAAATTATTGATATACCGATATTATACAGGGTGTCTCATTTGTGAGTAAAAACATCCGATGACGTCATTACTTAAGTTTCCAAATTAGGAAAAATATGCAAATTTAGCTTAAAATGGACCTTCCTCAATCTCATTTAAGAAACTCTTTTCAATTGTTTCCATTGTTTTTCCTTTTCTTATAGGTAATAGAGCTGAGATATCGAGTTTCGCTCATCTTGTCCATTTAAGTAACAGCTCAAGCTTATTCTAACAATTCACATAGGTCAGCGTCGCGCAGATGTATACATCTTAAGGTACGTTCAGTACGGAGCTTGGATGATAGATCATAGATGATAGATGCATGATGATAGAATAATAGTGAAAAATATAAGCGCTGATAGGCGTTCACAACGGAGATGTGCATAAACGCTTTTAACAGCTAGTATACTTCAAAATGTCTAGCGAAAAATGTTACTTTTGTTCGGCAAGAACGAAATGTTACATTTTCACCAAAAAGAAACAAAAATTAAGAAAGTATAATGTGCATCCCATAAACAGGGAAAGGCACCGACTGGGAGAATTTCACCATTTATATCCTCAACTACGGAAATATTCCCAGGGGTTTTACGCATATTTCAGATACAGCAAAATTTGTTAGATACATTTAAAAGTTATGTTTGTAGAAATCGCTTACAATATTGTTAAAATGATAAAAATAAATTAAAATGAATACTATAGCAACTCATCATAGATCCGATGAACGGAAACCACTAGTTAAAGTGAACGCCCGATTTTCCTAATACTAAGTATTTTACTTTTGCTAAAGTCTCTAATGTATTTTACGTTAATATACTCAATATTGGATTAATTCGTTTGTTATTCGAGACCTACACACATCTCTTTCACAATATATAATAAATTGTATTTTATTTAAAAATAAAATATTACTTTTACCTGTAGCATTCATATTTTTTCCTATTTCTTCCCACTGTTTCTCCAAAATAAATCTATTGTGGTGATCAAAGTGGGCCTGATTACACAACGATTCTCTAATAAACACTTCTCTAATTAATAAATAGAACGTCCTATGAACGAAATAAAAATTTTAATTACGAAGATTGTTAATTTTTTAGCGGCCACTCTAGTCAATAAATCCATATGTAAAAGAGAGCACGCACAATGTAAATTTTTACTAAGGTAGATTCGGCGTTACAATAATCATGAACATATTTAGAAATACACTGACAAATCTTTAAATTAGATTTAGAAATTAAGTAGTTAAATATTGTTAAACTTAACTATTTAATCTTCGAGTAAGACTAAAACTAAAACTCATAGAAGGCACGCTTTTACGACTACAATGGTAAAAGATGAAATGCTAAGAAAATAGTACATTTTATTGTTACCACCGAAACGATTCAATAAAACGATGATTTTCGGCATCCATACTCCTACTTCAGCTCGCAGAAGAATTGAACTGACTATTCCGCAAAATATAATCGAGTATAAACCACTCGTGTATCATGTATTCCGTGCTAGTATCACATCTCCGTACTGAACGGGTCCATTGAAATACATTGTACATTTTATCAGCGCTGGTAAAACTTACTCTATCATCCAGTCTATGATCTATCATCCAAGCTCCGTACTGAACGTACCTTTAGGGTTATTTACACTTTAGAAATGCATAGCTCTCCAAGATATAATAGTATTAACTTTTGGTTTCGTGACCGTTTGTTAGTTTTGGCTGATTAGGGATAGTTTGTAATTCTAAAATCACGTTTCGACTCTCTGTTTATGCATTTTGTTGTCATGAGAATTGTCACGCCACGTATAATTATAGTTTCAGTATGCGTAAAGATATTCGTGTTCAATATTGACTTCCAAATTCTTTTCAAAACCTTTAAATCATTGTTATTATCGCTTATTGACGGCAACGAGGTGTACCCATACTATTGTTTTTAAACCTATGTTTTGGAACAATATATTTTTGCTGTATACACTTAATGTTTTATCTATACTCAATGCAAAAATGAAATGGCATTCATGGGACTGCCTGTACTAAAGTAATTCGTTTTGTTTAGAATTGAAATTTTAGAAAACACTTTCACATCAATATAACAATTTGAGATTGTGTCATCTGATGGATTTTAGAGAAATATTAGATACACATTTGTGTCCATTTAATAAAATTGTCACGGATTCTTTAAGTTATCTTTTTGTATTGTTTTGTTCTTTATTTAATATTTTAACTGACTCTCTTTTATCAGTGATGGCATAATACCCAAACAAATATGAGTAATTAAACAATGGCACAAATAAATACTTTCATAAATTAATAACTAGTTTATTACATTTACCTAAAAAAAATATACCAGATTACTTTAAAATGATGTAAATGAAAGAAATCACAATGTATCTTGTTAATATAAATAATATAGTTATTTTTATAGTTAGTTATAGTTAGTTTTTCGTGAAATCACCCAACTGTAGCAATGTATTTTGTAGCTAGGCAACAAATCCATCCATGGATACCTATAAAAACGACCTTGTCCTCATTTTTCCAGATGGGTTGGCAGTGGCGGCTTCTCCTTAAGGCCGCATGGCCGCGCGCCCCTCCTCCAAAAATACCAAAGGAATCCTTATTATTATCATTATTATAAATTAAATACTTAAACTAAAAATAATTAAAATTATAAGTTAAAACATGTTTATTGTGGTACAAAACTATTATAAGGAAGGGCTCGAGCGCTTGAGCTATTGTACTCATAACGCCACAGTCCGCATCACTGGATCACAGCACGCTGCCACTGCACAGTGAGCAAAGGATCACCGATTCGTGGCCGCATTTTGAGTCGCGGCCCAGGTAACTATGGCAACCGACCCGATCTTCTTTTAGACTACACTCATTAGATATGCTTATATTATACAGATTTGGCCGCAATTATTTCGCGGACCTACGCGAACATTGTTAAACATTATAACGTATTTTTAACACATATTTTTAACATTATTAAAGTACCTACTTCTTTAATTTTTGTGAAAAGACAATTTTATATTTTACTTAATATGAATGCTTGTTAGTTTGTTAGTAGTATAATTATGAATATATATTTAATCTTTGATTAGAGCTAATTTTGCAAATCTTCCACTGGAAGATAAAATACAAATAAAAGAGTTGGGCATTGCCTGCCCAATAAATACCTAATTTCGATGAAAAAGTTATGGAAAAATTTATTTCTATGAAAGACCGTAGAGCTGATTTCAATTTTAGAAAGTAAGTATACTCGTGTATAAATAACTGTATGAAGTTTATTTACCTACGTAATAATTTAATGTGTCGTTTGTATGAATTGAATAACTAAAATACTTTTGAGTTTGTGATTGTGCCATATCGTTTTTAATTAACGGATATATAAAAACTAAAAATAGTTATGTTCCTGCTCCCTGAATTCTAGTTTACAGCTTTTTTAAGCTAACGTATATGTAAATTTTTGATTCTAAATATTAATTACCTATTTAAATATTGTTTTAAATAATTTTTGTCGAGATTTCCGTCAATCGTATTAAAAAGGAGGATAACGAAAGTTATTTTTTGAAGCAAATATTGTTGCTCTGCGAATTCCTAATTTATAATTTTAAGGGGTTTGACCTTGAAATATGCAAAATTTTCGCTTACGGCGCATTTTTTATTTTTGCGCCCCCCCATATCCAATTGTCACCAGACGCCACTGTCGGTTGGAATACATATTGTATCTTAGCTTCTTCATAGCCTATTAAAATCAGTCAATATAAATCCATTTAAAGTCAAGCTACCGAACTCTTCTGACTATTGGGAACACACTATTTAAATTTGTTCTCACAAAAAAATAATATTTTCTTTATTGTTATTTCTTTCTGTATGGTTTCTAATATGTTCATAGTTGTCTCTATAAAATAATTTCGCTCACGGTGGCTGCAAGGCCACAGAGGTACAGAGGACGAAGGACTCGGTCATCCAGCGAAAGTACCTGTACTTTTCGCTGCATCGCGCAGAGAAAGTGTGGGTCATTATGCTGCAGTGATATCAGTTTGTTCCCACGTATTTGTACCCGTACGATTAATAACATGTTGTTTTATTGGCTTTTCACTTGCTGGGATTTCGAAGCAATTATTAAAATACTAATAAGCATTCTTTTCAAAAAGGAGAATTAATTAGCATTGTAAGAACTAATTGATTTATTGTGTATGCTGTGTGGCTGCTATGTTTATTTCTTGGCGTATGTAGTGCATTCTGTTCGCATGGATTTCAATGAATTGCCACCGAAAAGTTGTTGGTTTTGTTTATGGCGGATGCGCCTGTGTTAATCGTTCATGGTAAAAATTCTTTTGGGATAAAACACCATCTGTGAAATAATAAAAGAGAAATCCAGAAGTATTCGAAATAAATACTCCAAGGGAAATATCAAAGCAAACTTTTAAAGTTTGTCTTAAAAAGGAATGTATTATATGCAATAAATGTAAATATTCGATATAACTTAATTAAACTTACCATGAGTGTCTTTTTAGTTTGATACAAATTTACTGCTGTCAAATTGACATTTTTTACCGCCATTAAGTTTAATACATGCACATTTATTTAATATTCAAAGGGGAATTTGAAGTGGAACTCATATTGAGTCATTTTATTGAAAGTAACCAAATTATATTCTTATTTTTTGTGTCTTGTATTCTATCCTATTCAGGTAATATGCAGAAATTGTAAATAGATTATATCTTCCATGTATGAGCACTACTTTTAGGTTACACGGAGAGAAAGCTTATTTATTATTAAAAAAATATGTTTACATTTTTATTTTATTCCAACTTTATTTGAGTAGATATTGAAAACAGAATACTTAGTTGCTTCTTCACAGCAACTTCTTGTGGTCTATGGAATGGCATAATCATATTTTCGATAAAACATTTTGTCTTTCCAGAGTCATCATCAATAAAAAATTTTAAAATACGGCCCTGGAAGTTTTATTACATCTTTTTAAATTTCTGTGTCTCCTGAAACAATGCTGCCATCGGCCAAAGCTGATTCAGACGTTTTGTTCCGAAATATCCATCTTCAATCTTTCCATTAAATATTCATGTTCCCTTTCGATACCTAAATCCATTTTTTAATTCAGTTTTTCGTTTTTCTGGGATTTCTTTCGTTCAATTTGTCGTATTGCCCAAAAAAGTCAAAAAGATTATCAAAAAACACTCATTTCTATGCTACATTTTTATAGTCAGTTAAAAATGTATTTTAAATTAAACAGAATTTAATTGAAGTAAAAAACAATAAAAATAACAAAAAATATATACTACCTGTTCAAATTGGTGCCTCCTTGTTCGATATTTTTGTTAATTATTTAATTAATATTATTGATACAGCGTTGAAGTTCCCTCTTTTGTATCTTTTGACTTTCTTGGGCGATACAACGACGATACATTGAATGAAAGAAAACCCAGAAAAACGAGGGGCTTAATAAAAAATGGATGTATCGAATCTCTGCTTTGGGCGATGGCAGCGTAGTCAGGTGACACAGGGATTTCAAAAAATGTAATAAAACATCCAAGGCACTAAAAGAAAAATTGAATTGATGATGGCTCTGGAAAGACAAATCGTTCTATAGAAAATATGAACATGCCATTCGATAGAGCACAAAAAGTTACTGTGAAGAAGTGTTGTTCTTTTTTCGATATCTACTCAAAGTTGGAACAAAATAAAAATGAATTTCCAAAATTTAATTTTGTCAAGTATTTCAAGAACCAATCAAGTTAGACTTGGTATTTTTCAGCAATTATGTTAGTTCCTTGATTATGCAACTTTGCCCCCAGCAACTTTAACCGACTTTGCATCTCTGACCATTTCCGAGATCCCCATACCTAGACCCGAATTTGAATTGGCCTGTGTATCTATAAAACAGCGATTTTGCATACATTATATTGAGACCAAACAAAAGATCGTGAATTAAAAGTAATTAGTAGCAGACAATTAACTGTTCTCTCAGTGTATATCTTGAGACGACGACTTTCCAACCTAGGCAGTACATACCTATTTTTTTTCACAATGAAAAGAATATGCTACAATGTGGGGCAGAATAGCTGGTGACTCAGACTGTACATGCACTTTAGTTATTATTACAAATTCTGATCAAGTAATACATCACAGCCTTGTGTCCCACTGAGCTTAAAGCTGTAACAGAATCAACCGTTGTTGTTTTTTTAGGTTCCTATAATAGATAACCCTTTCCGATCGGTTGCTAGCGTTTAGTAAATGAATTATACCGGCTGACCGAAGGCGTACAACCCAGCCCGAGAACTCAACATCATTATTAATGGATGATTAATAACATTTTTCATATTCCACAAAGCTCGGAATTAATACGTGCTCGCGCTGCAGCAAAGCAGGAACGCGTTGCGCCAGGGAATGATGATAAAATGAAAAATTTAAGCAGTGGCGTCGGCCGTCTCATTTCAACATTCTTAGGAAGGGCATCAGAATGCAGAAATATTCTCGTAAGTTGGCAAATGGAAAATGTAGGAATTATTAACATTATAAAGTCAATGATAGGATAGCATTACCAGTACTATTATTATATACCGATAAATGAATTATATTCAAATATAAGTTATATGTTTGAGAGCGTTCTTTATGATATTATATTTTTCCATGTTAAATCACAATTGTCTTTTAGTCAACACGGTTTCTTATCTGGCAGATCCACTGTAACGAATCTTGCAAGCATAACCCAAGTTGTTGCTGAATCCCTTGATTGTGGAGGACAAGTAGACGTTATATATACGGATTTTTCCAAAGCATTCGACAGTCTTGACCACAGTATCTTGCTTAATAAGTTGTGCAGTTTTGGACTCACCGATTCTTTCCTTAATTTCTTTTCATCCTACCTCTCCAATAGAAAACTCTACGTACAGTATCGTGGTTTCAAGTCTGTCGAAATAACAGCAACTTCCGGCGTGCCCCAAGGATCTGTGCTTGGGCCTTTATTGTTTGTAATGTTTATAAATGACATAAGCTGTAACCTGCATTGCTCTTCCCTACTATATGCAGATGACTGTAAGTTATTTGCAGTCATCAATAGCCTAGAGGACTGCCTAAATCTACAAATAGATATTGAGAGATTAAATGGTTGGTGTGCTGCTAATCATTTATTTCTTAATGTTGACAAATGCAATTATGTATCTTTTACCAAGAAAATTAATCCTATCCACTTCAAATACAGGTTAAATGGTGTTGATCTGAAAAAACTCAATCAATTTAAAGATCTAGGGGTTAGATTTGACAGCAAGTTAACCTTTGTACCACACATCAACGAAGTAGTGGCCAGTGCTTACAGGAACTTAGGTTTCATAATTAGGAATTCCAGAGAATTTGCAGATACTGCCACCTTGAAATTGCTTTTTAATAGTTTTGTTAGAGCAAAATTAGAATATGCATCTATTATTTGGAGTCCAGGTTATCAGCTACATAAATATAAATTAGAGGGAATACAAAGACGTTTTTGTAAATATCTTTGCCATAAAAATGATGGTTTTTATCCAACTAGAGGCACTCCTCAAGTTGACTTGCTGAAGAGGTTCAATATTTCTGACCTAGAATCCCGACGCAATTATTTATCAGTTGTTTTCTTGTACAAATTATTGAACAACCAAATTGATTGTCCTTTTTTGCTCAGTTACCTAAATCTGCACGCGCCATCCTTCCTTTCCCGTTCTAACACCACATTTTACTTACATACTCCACATACTAATTTATATGCTTCGTCCCCCCTACATTCAATGTGTTCAAAGTATGAATCTGTAAATGACAAATTTGATATCTTCTGCTGCAATATTAGTAAAATTAAACACGTTTTACTAAATGATAATTAATTGTTATCAGTACATATTATTGATTGTCAAATTGACAATTCAATAATTGTCAATTTGTTGTGTATTATTTATTTGCATATTACTTGTAACTAGTTAAGTGATTAGATGCTTAATCTTACATTTTCTATATTATGTATCTTATTATGTTATATGTTAATAATTATATGTAATGTTCCCTACCCTATTATTGGATTATTATCTGTCTGGGTAGCTGTAAAATAAAATAAAATAAAATAAAATAAAATAAGAACATAAATAACAGCTAGGTAATAGTTTAATTTCGCGAAAGCATTCAAATGTGCGTTAAACACAAAATGATTAATAAATACGTACCTAATGTAATAGTAACATTTCTATGTACAGTGTGTTCAAATTTGACCTGTAACATTTGATACTGAGTTGCCCGATTTCAGTGATAATTTTTTGCATATAGGACCTTTCTATATATATTTAGTGAACCTATTTTGATGACCATGATGCAAATCGATGACCTGCTATGATTTTCTCCAAACGACTTTCCTGATCGAAAATATGACAACGTAGTATTGTTTCACATACCCTATAAAACCCTAAAACCACAAATTTCATGAAGTTATCATTAACAATAATTTTGAAATTACTAAAATAGGAAAAATTACTTTAGTTCGGTTATTTATATAGGAGGCATTGTAATTATATAAAAAGTATAGAACGGAACATAAAACGGATAAACGGACAGACAAACAAAAGTGCAAATTGTACTCTTATATTTTCCAAAATATTTCCAGAATGATCAATCTGAGGCAAAGTTTTATATTCCGGTGCCATAGAAAATATTCTATAAATATTATTATATATTCCATGAGAAAAATATATATCCATTATAAAGATTTTTGAAAGAAAAAGTAGAAACTTTCATAATTATTTATATTTGGCGATATTGGTAAAAATTGTTCAATAAACACGGCTTATACGTAAAATTCTTTCATAAAAACTTAATTTCTGAATAAAATTCCCAAAAAAAATTATTTTTCATCCCCTAACACCGAAAAGAAATGAAACGACTCAAATATCAGCATCTTGTAAGAGGGAGATATCTCTCTTTTTATATTTATATTTATTATAGCAATACCAATTTAAATGGCAAGTTTTTAAGAAAACCAGACTTAAGCTTACGTATTTTATTTGATATAGATTTTATGGAACTCATGTGAAAGTGGCAGTTCTGGTAATGAAAATTTAGTTTTTGATTTAATTATTCATATTTAGCACATCGGCGTAACCTTTCAAAGTCAATATTGATAAGTAAACAAGGCAATGTGCCTTAAAGTAACGCAAACACTTAAATTCTTCCGTGTTTTTTTCTATAGGTATGTAATTGACAACTATATCCTAGTTCGAAATTTGAAACTCATTATCAGTGGATGAAGAAACAACAACCGATAAAATAACACATTAAAAATGTTCCCAACCTAATCATTGGACGTAATTGTTATTATAAGGATACTCTAGGCGTGTCAAGTGTTAGATGTGTTGTGTAATGATATTTACCGATACGGCTATGAGGTACTTAGATAGATAAATGGTGACAGTCTAACGACCCCATAAAATGGGTAAATGCATTCACTCCATTACTAGCATAAAAAATGTACACTAGTACCAGGAATTTATAATTGCAAAATTGAAAAAAGGCTAGAGAAAATAAAGTGATGTCGGTAATTGAAAATACTGGGTAATTTATTAATATTGCGAAAAAAATGTAGGTGGAAGTTATTGTACAAAAATAACAAAACCTGTTGCCATAAGCATGTCACTCAGAAAACGATTGAGATAAATAGAAATTCTTACACTGATAAAATGATTTATTTGTATTTGGCGAATTAAAGATTTAACTATATAAATAACATAAACACAACACAGAAATGGACAACCTCCCTTCTGAAAGCCTCAGGCTTGTGTAGAGGCAGGGTACACATGAAAAAACGAAGACACACAGGACCATTCCCTGGGAGGTGCCATTTCTCCCCTGGCGAGATTCGAACTCGCGCCACGATATACCATTCTGTTAGTCACAATAAGGTACCACCCAGCACCTAACAGACTGAGCTATCGCCGCGGCTGATTTAATAGTACACCTACTTATATTTCACCCAATAAGTCCAGCCTCTTAATGAAGCTGGTCACCTTATTGGGTGAGAATTTATTCAGATCCTCTGGCAGAAGTTGTCCTTTGCCAAATAATGAGTATCTGATCCTTTCCCCAGCGGGACAGGTATTTAAACCATTTAAATATAATTATTAATTTCAAATACTTATTTTCGTCAATTAAATATATTTGGTTAAATTTATACAGAGTACCGTGCTAATATCGCCAATATCAATTTACCGTGGTCATGATCTGGGATGGTTTGGGGCCTCGTAGAGGTGACCCCATCCTTCATCAAACCCAATCACAAAAAGTGATAGGTGTGGGCGATTCGTGGGGTCTCCTCCTGTCCGTTCTGGCTGTACCCTGCAGGCTGGATAGGATCTTTTGGCGCTCTTCTGTCTTGTTCTTCGCCTGCATGTCTAACCCACCAGGGGTAGTCTGTCTCGGGCAGGCGAGGCAAGCGCCGCTCTCGTCCTGGGTGGTATTTTGGGGTAGGTCAGGAGTGGCTGTGTAGCCGAGGATGCACCTCTAAAGGAGCTAACTGGCCCTTTAGCTTAATAATTATTATTTAATTTTAGAAAATAAATGTTCTAAAAATAGTTGGAAGAAACTATACAGTTTTACAGTCATATCCATTCTTGCTATATTATCTTTACAAAGAAGTTCTGAAAAATAATTATGCACCTATAATAAATATAATACGCAAAAATAAATATAATTAATAATTTCAAAAAACACTTACAGCTTAGTAGCTGTTTTAAGCAAGATGTTTCCTTCAGTGTGTGTGCCTTCTTTTCGAGATACATGATTTGCAAAGATGGGCTTTATTTATTAATATAAAATGAGGAAAATTCGTTAGCCTTAACACTGAAACAAGAAACAGCAAGCAATTAAATTTTGTATCCATTGCGCATGATGCAATAATTTGTAAGAACATAATTGGCAAACTATTTCATAAACCAAACTGCTAGATACCTGGAACATTCATTAAAGTTCTGCGCAGAATTCTGACTGCTGTGGGAACACATCTTTAGCTGTCCTACGAGTTTATTATTAATACAATATTTCATATGATTATAATTATTTCTACTGCTATCATTATTACTATAATTACCATCTAAAGCATTGTATTTCCATGACATTATACAAAACTGGAGTACTAAAACTATGTTAGTAATGTCAAACAACCAGTCGAGCCACCAACAAAGAGGGACGCCTACCAAAAACAAACTTAAAAAAAATGGTGAGTAATCAAGTCTCATCGAACTAATACCTCAACTGGAGTGTCTAGTGCTGCCCACGCGTCCCCGATTTTTCCATCTTCCATTGTTGCTGGGAGAAACAACGCCCGCGCAAACCTCTTGTGGTTATTAAAAGTAACACGATGTTGTGTTTGCCTTCGCGCTGGATCTTGTCGTTTCATTGTTAGCGGCGACTCCGTTATTTGCGGCTCGAAATTGCCAGGCGTAACGAGAAAATAATAGGGAATTATTCGGAATTAGCACTCAGCTATGCGGAAGGGGTGAACAGCTTTCGTTTTTCATTAGCTCGTCGAGAAGTAGCTCAATCAACGTAGAAATGGGTGCAGGGCATGAGAAACATTTTAAATTTGCACGCGCACAGTTCATTTTGGTCTTAAAAATGAACCAATGCACCTAAAGACATGGATTAAAAAACAAAATGTAGGAAAGGAATGGTTCTTTACAAAGATAAGTGTTTTTCAAGAATTTGGTTACGAAATTATTCCACAGGGTGTTTTAAAAACAGGGTTTTATAACAACCTTTTAATTAACCCTGTATATAATGACTAAAAAAGTTTTTTACAAAAGACTGAATATGCAAATTGAAATTAGTTATTTTATCTACAGTTTGTTAAAAAAACTATGAAAATTGGACGAACAATAAAAAAATTATGAGACTTCAAATTTAACCAAATATTAACTTGTTGCATTTTTTTCATGTTGGTGTTGTTGTTGTTGTCAGGCGGCGCGGTTACTCGCAGCACTCAGGTCTTTCGACAGATTGTGTCTGCCGCTAGTCGAGAGCTATTGGAAGAGACCTGTGCCATGCGCATAGGCCAACACCCGTTCTAGGGGAAGCTCTTTAATATCCTGGGGCAGGAGAAATCTCGCGCCCAGATGTTTGTGTCTCTTGACCATGAGGCAGGCACAGGGACAGAGGATGTGAATGGAGTCCTCATCATCGTGTCCGCAAAACCTGCACCTTCTAGTGTCACTAAGGCTGATAATATTAGATGTTGAGATGTCCGTGACCTGTCAGCAGTCTTGTGACAATCCTTATGCTGTTACGACTTAGCACAAGTATTAATCGAGTTGCGTTCGACCAAGGCCCTTCAATTAAGAGCCTGGCTTGTCGCAGCCTAATCCCGTTCGACAATTCTTCCTCTGATCTTTTCTTGATTCAGTTTTTAATAGATCTTGTTACATAACTAGGCGGAAGCCCGAGTACTGGTTCGGGTGATGTAAACTGTATATTTGAGCCTCTTTTAGCCAGTGTATCGGCCTCCAATTGGGCCAGACTATTAATACACTCTAGGACCTCTCTGGGGGTGATCCTGTAGAAGATCAAGGCTTGTAAAGCCGCCTGACTCTCGATGCATGTCTGGATATGCTGATTAGAATATCTCCCTTTGAGATTTTCCTGAACACATGCAGAGATAGCAAACACTTCCGCCTGAAAGACCGTGGCATACTTTACCAAGCAGAAGGATAGTCTCGCTCTTGGGTGCACGCCTTGGACTCCCGCCCCTGAGCCCTGGTGTGTCTTGGTTCCATCGGTCAACCAGACGAGTCCATTCGAGACCTAAGCATGAAGGTTTTCAAGCCAGGCGTCCCTCTCCGGTATCTCTACTGTGAAAGGTTTAAAGAACACATAAGTGGAAGATATCCTGGGTGACTGGGTCACTGGGTCCAACAGATTGTCTTCTCCCACAAGTTCCTCAAGAATACTTATGTCTTTTACTTAGCCACCGCCCCCACTACTTGCTGCCTATAAGAGGCCCTCTTTGCCTTCCCCGCGACCACTATATGCAGTTTAGGGAGAGACAGGAGAGCCTCCAGAGCCTCTGTGGGAGCTGTGCATATAGCTCCTGTCATGCTTACACACGTTAGACGTTGTAGTTGATTTAGCCGTTGCTTGATGGTAGCCCGCCGGACGGCTGTGTGCCTTTTTAAGATTCATATAATGAAATTATAATGTTCTTTAATGAAAATCGTAAAAATATAAATAACGGTTATATATTATTGTCCAATTAGATGGAGAAATATGAGAATTATGCGTGACAACAATGCAACGCGATGTTTGTTGACGTTAGCCGATCAATTGACTTTCAAAACTTTTTAGATCGACCGTAATGCAGGTTTTTTCAAGATTATACTTCAACTATATATTTACATAAAGTAATAAAGTTATAAAGAAGTTACTTCTCAATTTATACGAAATTTATGGAGTATTAAATGCAGTAGTTTATGAAGGATGTGATTATAAAAATTTAGCGAAGTTGTTTTTCAGTGTAGACGACATATTTATATTTTATTAACAGCACAATCGTAAATTTAGGATTACGCATAAATTGTAAGGAAATTGAACGTTTTGTTGTCAGTTTGCTTAACAAATTTGCATATTTATTGCTGCAACACACCATCCATTTGTTAGTATAGCTATTCTGCGAAATGTATTTATAAAAGTGACACAACAGTTTAGTCAACTAGGTAGTCGACTCTACTTGAAAATCTTATTAGACGAGTTTTTAGGGCAGTCTAACGAGACACGTATGCGCAAAATGAGGTAATGAAGCGGAATAGCGTAATAACTGCAACTTCCTCTGGATTTAATAAAATTCAGAGGCGCAGATTATAACTACCTACCTACTATTTTTACTGCTGAGGTAGCATAGTACCATGAAAATAGTCTTGTTAAACTTTTAGGTAGTCAAAATCATGTCTAGAAATGTATGCATAGGTTAAACACTTCATATTCTATCGATTTACCTTTTGTCTAATAAAATTATTTAATCGCCGTTGGTATTTTTTAAAGCTTGTTGGAATCATTACAAAACTATTATATAAGCATTTCCAGGCTTTAATAAACTTCATTCTCGGCACTAAAATGGTTTGATAAGAGTGTCTGATAAGAGAAGCCATGATAGAAGAAATTCTGCATGAACTCACATCAATAAAATAAAATAGAAGAAGTGTTTCAAGAAGTGTTTCTGTCACGGAGTCATGGGATAGAGAACATATTAGTTGTTCATCTCAGTGGTCAACCAAAGTATGTACCTTCTTCTATCTGCTTATTGGGCATGTTTGATGGTCAGCGAAGGCAATTTTTAATGCGAAGGAAATTTGACTGTAATTTATATAACATGTTTTTAATAAATTTTAAATGGTCCTCAAGTTTGGTGATGTTTTTTAATAATTTATAATATTTTGTTAAAACACAAATTTACAAATTTACGTTTTTTGCCATTGAAATTTATGTCAATGTGTTTTAAATATCTAAACTTTATAATTACCGCGTTTTTAGTTGCTACAAGCGTTAATAAACCATTTTAAACACAAATTATTTTAAAAATATTTATAGCTTCATAAAATAATTTTTTAAATGTTTTATAAGCAATAATTCAACATAACATCAATAAAACATAATAATTGTGTAACATTTAATTTATAAAACAAATTTGCTGGTTGGGTAGTTAGAAGTAATATTGTTATATTTATAGTAGTGAGCCTTGCTTTTCGGGAAAGCAGGTTAACTTTTCGTGTTCCAATCAAATTCTTCACAGAAGTTTTGGGTTATTAAGGGTCCATTCACTGTAAACTTGACAGGCATGAATGCGAGGTCTGGTTGAGAGGTTGCGAAGTCGATGGGCAGAAACTTACATATTCCCATTACCGAATTATTTAGATTTCGAAGGTGTACGTAAAACCGAAGTAAAAAGGCACATGGACATAAAGTTAGCCCTTATGGCAACGGTACCGGATTTGTCTTATAATTGCAACCAAATTTCTTTTTAATGTTTAAATTATATATCACCGGAAAGATCAAATGATAAACTAGATCCCTATAGTAGCAAATTTTTGTTTAATACATGTATTTTAGAGAAAATAATTTTTGAAAATATGCTATTTTAGTACAAGATTGTTTGCCTGGAATTCTAAAAATAAAAAGAATTACCAAAAATTACTACTATAGGGATTTAGATTAAAGTCTTATCTTTCAATACTATTTTTACTAAAAGTCGCTATCTTTTATAGTTTTTTTATAATTAGACACGAGACGAACGCCGATTTTGGGCTTATTTCCGACTAGTGAATGGACTCTTAAGAAATCTCGAGATAATCTTAACTTTCTTGTATTAAATGGAACATATTGCATATTTTAACAGTTTATATAAAATGTGAAGTATCTTCTACGAGAGTAAAAGAGATATTATGTTCAAGAATGTCCCCTAAGAGCAATAATTATATCTGAAAGATATCAATTAGTATCTTAATATAGTCAATAGTATAAAACATTGTCATTAACGAAATTTAAAAATATTTAAAAAACATAAATAATGATAAAATGGAATTTTAATTTTAATTTAAAATTTTTTTTCATTTCCAATTGATCATTGTCTTTGATCATTCAGATGTAAAAGCTTCCTAAAAATCAGAGTATCATGCAGACATTAATATGCCTTTTAAATCCGATATGGTGGATATGATGAAATTTACCGGAGGCTAAATACGGCCAATTGAGTGTCAGGTTTTTTATCTTAAAGTCTTCTAAGAATATTTTGACGTGAATAAATTGAATGTAATTAAATAAATAAAACGCGAATAAATTGTAAAAAAGGGTATTCACACTTCTTTCACATAATATGGAATCTAGTTGATTAGTCCTCGGACAGGTTTTTATATGCTTAGTAAATGTGTACAGATTTTTTAAAAACGCAAAGAGATGTCGGAAAGCCGTTTGAACAGCATAACTTAAAATGTTGATAATTACCATTATTCGTGTATTTTAAACGAGGTGTACACGTTGCCCCTCTCTTAAAATTTCCCAGATGTATGGCATTTTGTGGTATGAATAAAAACGAAGTACCTGCTACTACTCGTACTACAAGTATTAGTATATATTCTACGCAGTATTTATTTTAAAACGAAGTAGATACTACATAACATTATAGTAGCATGTAATACGACTTAAAGTATCTACTCTTTACTGGTAGATACTTCCATTTTAACAACAACTGAAAGTGTTAGCTCCGTCAATAGCGAAGTTGATATCATAGCAGCTTCACTGTGCATGCTACAAAGTGATTATTTTAAAAATGGCTCAAATACGTAGAAATAACATTTATACTGCAAGGAGACACTACGACGATGATACCCTATCCCTATACCATCAAATATTTAGGTAAACAATTAAGTACCATCAATTTAGAATGTTTTATGTTTATATTTTATATTTTTCATCTAGGTTTAGTAGGGAAAACGTTACTTTCTCGTTACTCGGTACTCTTCGATCACACTTCCTTCATCCAGAGACATCTTAATGGACTGATGACGACGTTATAAATACATACAAAACTGAAACCGTTTCTCAAAAACTTTTAAACATGCCTTATCCCGCTAGCTAGGGTCCGGCCCGCGACGTATGTGTTACGGAAGTAAGTACTACACATTTCAAAAAATGTACTACACTTGTTAAGTAGATACTTCATAATATGGAGTATATACTTTGTGGTGAAGCATGTTCTATGTCAAGTAAAGTAGATATTACCGGAAATTAGTAAATCCTTCGTTTTAAAGTAGATACTACGTAGACTATACTAATACAAATTGTTGCTATATCTTGATAACAGGAACGGTATAATACAATAAGCAAGACTAACACTATATGGATACTAGCCTTCTCTCTTTTAATGTATTTGCAAAAAAAATTAAATCTTTGACAATGTGACTTCAAAATTTTGTTTTAGTTTCTATGTAGGTCTATGTTTGTGTATTTCCAAAAATTAATTCACCATATTCTTTCAATCTAATGTTTATATTAGGTCAAAAGATATTTAAAGATTTACTATGTGGTTATAGGGGGTCACCTGATATTTCCTTTTTTAATTGAAGTGGTACTTAACCACAAAAAGTCGAAAATTCGAGATGCGACTTACGAACAATCCCGCATATGTTCCAATTCAACAACTTCGAAGGTCACAGCGGGGCAAGTGACACTATCATTACTAATAAAGAGTTAGCTGAATTTTATGGACTATTATTAATACGAGGTATTCAGGGGTGACTATGGTTTTTAAGCAATTTTTTTTTCGAACTGTCGAGCTTCGTATTCGAGGCTCTTGAAAAAGTCGACCAATAAGAAATCACTTATTCATAATAAATAGCGGGAAATCTAATATTTAAAAATATATTTGGTGACAACCAGAATAACACTATTACTAGTAATAAATAATATTAATGTAAAACTAAATAAAACTAATTTACGTACTAAAAAAAGAAAAGCATAAGTGAAACGTTTGAAAACAAATAAGTACCTAGTATCACTTATAATTGCACAAGAGGTTTGTATTTTACCGGATAAATTTGGATTGTTTAATGAGAAACTGTTGCCAAGCAATTAGACGAGAAAAACTGTCAACAGTTTTTCGAGTCAAATTGTTAAAGGAAACAGATTAGAATTTAAACAATACAAATTTATCCGGTATCAATACAAACATCGAGTGTAATTCGGCAGGACAGTTTAATGAATAAGAAATTTAGAAACATATGAATGCAAACTTTATTTATGAAACACTAAAAATAAATACATTTTTATTTGAGCATATCACCGAATCGATTCATTCTTAGTGTTTAATAATTCAATAACTTGTGGACAGAAATATCAAACTATTTATTTTGGCAACGGACACCGCGATAATTGATTAAAAAATGAATAAGTGAAAAAACCACTAGTGCAATTTGTCACTGTAAAAGTTGCAGGTAACTTTTGTCGCTGTCAAAGTGACAATTGCACTGAGGTATATATATGCGATTTTTTATATATAAATTAAATTGTCTAATAAATTTAATTGCCAAGGAGAAAAATATTTAATCTGCTGAATAAATGTTTAGTTTTCGCAAACGCATTTATTTGGCACACTTAATCTAAAAAAATATGGCTTATTAGCGGGTTTAAGCAAGATTGTTCCCTCAGTGTACTGAGTTTTATTAGTGCAAGGCGGCAGAATTGTACGGGGTGTCCCATCGAAAAGTATCACATTTCGCCGCCTTATATCTCGAAAACTAAAAGAGATATCGGGATGCGGTTTGGACAGAACGACTTAAGATTTTTGTAAGTTTTTTTTGGCACTGTTGTCAAATCTCCAAATATATTAGTAAATTTTTTATGGAATTCGCTCCTCTTTGGAGTAAAATTACTTGCTTATTTTAAAGGGAACACCCTGTGTATTTTGCCATAATCAGGAAGCTTAATCACTTTACTTTTCAGAAAGGTATACATTGTTTACATTATCTTGAGAATTGGAGCCACAAAATTCAGTTGAATGGGAGCACCTCTTACTTGAACAGTTTGTGAAGCTAGTCTTCGTTTTCACAGTAGCCATGAAAAACAAAAGGACAATAATAAACTGTATTGTCAGTTGTGTCAAATATTTGAAATATAGATATAAAAATGTTCACATTAGAAGGATCACACACTTTTGATCATTTATTACTAAGGATGCACAAATGTATATTGAAGTAAATGGTGGTCAATTAAAACAAATTGTTTTCTAACTTATTCAAGTACTTTTTATTTATACAGTTATTTTGATTATTTTATCTGTTATTTTTATTACTGTCATTGTGCTTTGTTGTTATTGTTAACAAAACTCGTTCCTACCGATTATTAAAGAATTATTCCTTTCTCCCTATCTGTTTTCATTTAAAAAGCAAATGCAGTCAAGTTCCATATCAAGTTTGATCAGATATTTTAAAATGATAAAATATATAGGGTATTTTATTTAAAATAAGTGTACAAAAAATTAAAAATAACTTTACAAAGAAGGAGGTATTTTTTTCATTTGTAATAACCCAAATAAGAGTACTTCTAACAAACTTAATTTTTGGCTCCAATTCTGAAGATAATGTAAACAATGCATACCTTTTTGAAAAGTAGAGTGATTAGGCTTTCTGATTATGGTAAAATACACAGGGTGTTCCATTTAATATAAGCAAGTAATTTTACTCCAAAGAGGAGCGAATTCCATAAAAAATTTACTAATATATTTGGAGATTTGGCAACAGTGCCAAAAAAACTTACAAAAATCCTAAGTCGTTCTGTCCAACCCGCATCCCGATATCTCTTTTAGTTTTTGAGATATAAGGCGACGAAATGTGATACTTTTCGATGGGACACCCAGTATTATTCCCTGTAGAGGATATAAAACTACTAAGAATTTTTAATGTGTCGGTTTCCGTATCTTTATTGGAATCGATAAAGCTAATGTACAGAGCCTTATAACAAATCATTTCAATTAAATTGCCTCTTCATTCTTGAAGACCATCTAATGCACTTCAAGAATGCTTATGCTGCTTCTGAAGCAGGAAACAGTTTACACCGCTTGTCTCTCTTCCTACTAGCTATTATCAATTCCCTAAACGGGTCACGGTTGTGCAATCGGTGGCGTAATTTTGCTTTTTTATGAAAAAGTAAATTACAACGGAGTCAGTGAACGATAGCGCCATAACTAACGTTTATTGTGTCATTGAATCGTATGTAAACACTCCTCAATTTGCTAATGTATCGGCTTGTTGATACAGATCTTGATTGGATCTTTGAACTTACGCGGTCCAATAGTTTCCGAGAACTTCCTTTAAGTATATCAGCAGAATAGAATTATTAGCTCAATTTATCTGTATGGTGTTTTCCGACTTGGATCATTAGCTTTAGGGCGTGAATTTAATGAGAAAATAGAAATGTGCAGGTAAAAATGAAGAGAGTATTCAAAATAGACTCAAGTGTAGTATCAAAGGAATCTTTTGAAGGTTGGCGCAAAAAGCTATAACATGCAGTAAGAGTAAATATTTTTGATTTCATTTTACTTTAAGAGTAAATTTTTAACTTCAAGACCGCTTGAAGTATTTTTAACAAATTTGATATCAACTCGTTATTCATAGCATCGTAATGGTTATTATTGGAATTTCCTATTTATTCTGGAAATATTATTTTACCTATTTTCAATTTTTATAAAATTTCTATTTGTTTATTTATAATTTTCACTTATAAAAAATTAGTAACTTAAAATCAGTTCACCATAAATATATATGCACTCCACCGTATTTCAATATAACATAAGTTGATAATTAAAAAATATTATTTACTCTAAATAAGTGTTTTTTTCAGTGATATAGAAGTGAGTATTTCCCTAGGGTTTGGTTCAGATATGTGGATGATATCTTTGCAGTGTTTGATACAAAAGTCACTGATATTGACAACTTTGTTTCTAAATTGAATAGTCGTTTCGCGTCAGTTATATTTACATATAAAATTGAAAACTCTGGACAACTACCATTCTTAGATGTTGTGATGTAGAAATAGTGAAAATAAGTTAGAATTTGACATATACAGAAAAGATACCAGTACTTTAATATATCCCTAATATAAGGACTCTCACCATTGTGTGCAACACAAAATGGCGATTTTGAATTTTTTAATTCATCGCCTATTAAAATTTCCTCTAAGGAGAGGTTTGAAAAAGAAAAGGCATTGATAAGGGATTTAGCTGCGAGTAAGGGATATTCTGTAAGGTTAATTGGTAAAATAATTGGTGAAACGTAAATTTAGAAAGATCCTTCGAAATTCCTCGACTTTTCAAAATGAAACAGAAAATCCAAAATTCATATCTATTCAATACGATCCTCGTTTCACCCGTGGTTTTGATAAATTTTTTAAAGATATAGGTATGTCAGTGGTTTATGCATCGGGAAATAAACTACAACAACTTTTAGGCAATCCAAAAGACAAAATAGAAACTAAGAAAAAGTCGGGGTTTACGAAATTAGCTGTAAAGACTATAATCAAAAGTACGTTGGACAAACGAGAAGGTCAATTCAAACTAGATTTAAGGAACATATGGCTCATCTCAAATATGGTAGAACAGATAAGTTACCCAACATGCGTTTGAGAACAACTATAAAATATCTACACTAGCAATTTAAGACTAATTAGCAACGTGACAAATTCCAGAGAATTCCAGCTTTTGAGAGTTTGGAAATTGCTAAATATAAACATAGTATGAATGGTGACAGAGGGCCAATTTCATATAGCCCGCTGTATTGGTTAGTAAATCACGGTTCACTGATCCGTCGCGGTGGTTCACTGATCAGTCGTGATGGTTCGCTCAGTAGTCGCGATGGTTCACTGAACCGTAGAAATAGTTCAGGTATAAATAGAACACAATGTTAGCATAGGTTTAGTTTTAATCATCTCCAGATGATGACAACTTGGTTGGCGAAACGCGCGTCGAGTGCAGTACAGTGTTTTGGTGTCATGTGGAAAACTACGTGAGTGTTAGTGATATAGAAAATTAATCTCTGAGACAAATTCAAGACGATCCCTCTGCGTAGATACGACGACATTTGATCTTTGCTGTACTTGGTAGAGGTAGGTACCAAAGTGCCTATGTTTTACGTATCATAACAGTAGTGATAAAAACAATCCCCAGCATATATTCAACGAACGACTACACGGCCATTTTACACGAAATTAACGATGGGTAATAACAGGAAACGTTCGCGAGAAGTACTCAATAATGAAAGGCTTTATATATATATGGGACCAGCGGAGGGCTCTGGCAATGCAGTGCTGCCACCCACACGATACGGAAGACGTTGCCGCCCTGGGCGGACACGCGAACTAGTAATGGTGGCGAAGGGGCGGCGGATGCCCTGGACGTACCGGGACATTATTAAATTAGAAGACGGGCGGGAAATCTGTACTGAAAGTGCGGCGGATTTGTTGGTGGTCATTGACGAAAATTACAGTGATAAAGCGTATGATTTCAGGTATTAAGTGGTATAAGTAGGTTTACCAGCGGCGGAATATAGGATATATCTGAAAAGTTTTGTAATTCCAGTAAAATTATATGAACAATGGATCGGAGAAAACAAAGGAACTGATCGCTGTATCTAGATTTTTTATTCTTACATTATACGCGTCATAAAATTTGTGTTACTGTTACTTGAGTACTAAAATTTCATTCTAAAATACTCTATGCTTGCTAAGTTTTCAAAATAAAGACTTCAAATCAGTGTAGTATTATGATATGATATGCAATAAAAATAAATACTCCAATTAACTAAATTTTATCAGTGTTTTTTTTATTTGACACAAATTGCGTAATATTATAAGTAATATTATACAATATAAGCACTTAAACTAAAAATATAGTAAATTATATCGGACACTATTCTAAGTTTCTTCTACATCTATCGTCTCAAGTCGATCATAGACCCTTCCTTTGCCAGTTTAGACACTTCTGAGGATGAAATTGCTAGATTGGCATTCTTTTTATTTAAAAGTAATCAAATGCACGGGTCACTATTTTATTATTAATATTCCACATTAGGAATCCTTCCACAGAAGGATTAGCCCGAAAGTCTGAGACTTGTGTGGAAGAAGGGGCGGCATATTATTATTTCGTGGGTAGCAGGACTTATGTTGGTAGGCCCTCACCACCATTCAGTGCTGGAATGAGGGAAACCTGGAAAACCTCATTCACTAGGGGGGGGGGCAGTCAAATATCAACTGATTTTAATCTCTTACATTAACACCAAGTTGACGCTACTCCCATTCTAAGCTATTGCCAGGACATCTTCACCTTAGTGCAGCTATAGCAAAAAAATATTATTGAATTATTATTAAAATATATTTTAATAAAATTTTATGAATTTTCTTCTCATATCGACGTATTTAACACAGGAAAAACTCGAGCATCGCGAGATTTACAGCTAAAAGTATAACCTTTATACAAATTTTATTTCTGGATAACTAACAGAAATACTAGGTTTGAAAAGTCAAACCCTGAATAATATTTTTGGCACATGTTTGATTTTACATTATTTTCCGGAATTTCAGAAATCTGTGGATTTTGATATCCTAATTTCAATGTAGCCAACATTATAATAACTAATAATACTATATTATCTGAGGATCTTCGGAAAATGTACCTATGTATTGTTTTTTATTTAATTAACTACTGGAATCTATATTAAATCTACAAGTATTTTCTTCCAAATCTCTACAAAACCATAATCCGTCTTTGCAAAACCAACTATATTATAAAAACCTTACATGGCTGATACATGAAAATTCAGGAAATATATATCTATATAGACAGCCAATACACTAATGATTTTTTAAATTTAGTATATATTACAATATAATATTCATCCAATTAGTTTCATCGATAACGATTTCAAAAAGTCATTTCATCTATCTAAACTAATACTGTACTCACGCCTGTATAGATTATACAGCAAACTTGTTGAGTTAGCATCCCACATATACACTATCCATGGTTCATCTAAGTTTCAGTGGACTTTGATTGCTAACCTAAAAAAAATAACTCGTTGTACAATGTATTCCGTTACTTGATAACTTCTTGCTAAGCTACTATAAACAATAATATTGGCGAAAAACAGTAGTACCATGGCCTTATGTATACTCAGTTTATATAGCTGTGTCTGTTATTAATCAGATGCAAACCGGCGTAATTTACATCGATTTTTCGAAAGCATTGATCGCAACATATTACTTCAAGAGCTGAACAACTTTCATTTATCTGATTCACTTCCATATTCCAGGTCTTATTTAAGTAATAGAATTCAATATGTTGCAGTTAATAAGATCAGGTCTATCGAATATGCGGCTATATCTGATGTTAGTGATGTTCCGCAAAGTTCTGTTCTGAGACCTTTAGTATTTGCTGCTTTTATCAATGGCATTGCTACAGATTGAGATATTAAATGTCTCATCTATGTAGATGATATTTAAACTATGATATAGTTAGAAATCGCAGTGATTGTCTCCGATTTCAGGATCTTTAATAGATTTAGTACTTGGTGCGTGAGCAATCAATTACTTCTCAATGCTGAAAAGTGTAAAGTAATATCTTTTACAGCAAAACAGGCTAATAATACCTTTGATTAAGCTTGGTAAACTCCTTCTGAAGCGACCAACAGTTTTTATTACCTTGATGTTTCATTGTCCGTAACTGTCGCACAGGGAAATTGTTTTACATTTCCGTTATCAGATTTAAGCTTGATTATGCTTGTCTAGTTTAGTCTTCTTTCTGACTATGTCAGGTACATATTAGTGATCAATAAGTGAACAACTATTTATTTATTGCTTTTATATTATTGTGTCAAGATTAATGTGTACTTTTTTTTCAGGTAAGAACAACCCACACTCATTAAACCTAGATCACAATCCCGGGAACATTCGTAAGTATATTTATTAATCCTTCTCATCACCTCTAACGTACAGTTAGTTCGACACACATACCTTTAAATTATATTATAATCACCACCTCCATTTTAATCCATCGACTTATTTCACTGAAATCATTGTAGGCAGTCCACGCACGTATTCCAATACCTGCTGCACCTTTTATTTATCTTGGCAAAAAAAATATGTAACCGTTGGCCGCAGATGATTGAACAAATCTGTATACAGTTCTTTAGTATCATTGTCTGTAGTGCGTCCAGTAATATTTCATGATTAACTGAACTTACGGTTAATGATATTAACGCTTGCTCGAGAAGTCGTATAGGAATTTTCGATTTAGAACCGTTAATATCTGCCGTCTACGATGTACAGGGTATTTGCGTATATTTTGACCCCTACCTAGAGGGGTTATTAAGAAAGTTAGAAAAAAAGTTTAAATACAGAAGTTGTTTGGTTTTTCACGTATTATCTTTTGGCTAGGTCGAAAAAAAAATTGCATGTCGTAAATTTGAGGAAACTAAGTGAACATAATATTTTTAAATGGGACACCCTGTATAATTTTAGACGCTGGGAACATTTTTTTTCTCTGATTTCAAAAATATATTTAATATTTAATATTTAATGTTTCCAGTAAATTATAAAAAAAATATTAAGAAATGAAAATATTAGAAAATGTCTCGGAAAATGTTTAAATAATTAAGGAGGTTACATCGAAAATCGTTTAAATATTTTTTATTACTGTTGATTTGTAGTGTTAAATATTTTTTGTTCTTTGTATTTTTTGTATTTTTTTATAGTACTCGCTGTCAAATATTTCGAAAACTGTCAGTGCAAATGTCAACAAAATATATATTTTTGAAATCAGGATAAAATGTTTCCCCAAGCGTGTAAAATTATACAGGGTATCCCATTTAAAAATATTATGTTCAATTGGTTTTCTCACGACATGCATTTTTTTTCGACCTAGGCAAAAGATAATACGTGAAAAACCAAACAAGTTTTGTATTTAAACTTTTTTTTAACTTTCTTAATAACCCCTGTAGGTAGGGGTCAAAATATACGCGAATACCCTGTACAAAACATCAATTTGGTGTTTTAAATTTAAAATTCGTTGAATACAGTATAATCGGTTGTTTATATTTCATTTATTACATATTTGTAATATATCAGGTGTTTTCTAACGGCGTGCAGAAAATTCAAGGGTATACTAAATATAAGGTAATTTTGTTAATTAAACATTGGGTCATTGGGTCAAAAAAATTAATTTGAATTTTCTTATTTTTAAACGGCTTGAGATATTTTTAACAAATTTGGTATACTTTTTAATATTTTAGTAGCTCTTAAATTAAAGGAATCAGCACTTATAAATAATACTCCTCCAGTGTCGGAGTTATGGGTAAATTATATTACCCTGTCTATATCATATTACAAACAAAATGTGTCTTCATATGCTCCATTGATTCCCTTAATTTTTTATTTCTACACAATTTTTCGCATTCTTCACCTTCAGCAACAAAACTGATACTGTTGACAGGTACAAACACAGACAGGTTTAAATATATTGCCTTAGTTTGCTGTGAATAACGAGTTGGTACCAAATTTGTTAAAAATATCTCGAGCTATTTCCGATCTCAAAAACGTGTAAATTGATATAACTTCAACTTTAAAACTAGTGAAACAATAATTATTGATGATTTACTTTTACATAGACTTTTTTCCACTTTCCGGATAATTTTATTTTGTTTTATTTGAACTTTTATTTGTACATTTAAACGAATTAATGGAACTCTTGTTTTTATTCATCATTTTTGTTAAAAGTACGTACCTATAAATTTATTATTAGTTACTAAAAACATAGTTTCCCGTAAATTTTATTGAATATAATGTTTGACTTACCGATGTTATTATTTATGCTATCTACTGATTGAAAACTATAATAAATGGTTCTGTTGTTAAATATAATGTAGATTTGGTTGTCAAAAACCCACTCTCAAATTGGAGGACAAAGATTAAAGAAGAGGAAACTGTCTGCCTACCACTGACTTCAGCTCTTCTTATGGCTTTCTTAATTTAGATCACAATTTTTCTAAACTTCCCGGTGACTGACCAGACAAATTGATTTAACAAGAGAAAGTAACGTCTCAATTCTTTTGTTTCAAAATAAAATTTGTAAGTAGGATGTAAACTGTCGTCGGTTGTATTTCCGTCCAGCAATATAAAATTGATTTCAATGATCATGTCATTCGCTTGTTAAAATATTTTGAGGTGTGGAGCTCTATCTCCATACCAAGTTGTGCTGAAAAAAAAAAGTTTTCTTTTCTCTTTATAAATAGCATAGGAAAAAATAGTATAGGAGAATAAGTAACAGAGAAAATATAGCTTTTATAATACACCAGTAAGTCAGAAGTTAATCAGAATTACGGCATCATATTTTTAACATCATGTGAGGTAATTTTCGACATCGAGGTGATGGCACACTATTTTGGATATATTTCCTTTACTCTTAGAACCATGGACTCGTAAGACTTGGTTGTATTACAAAAAATCTCGCTAGGACAGAAAAATATACTTACTAATGGATCTGTGTTTTCAGTTTTCTCAAAAATAGTCACAGAATATTTTAATTTAAAGAACTTTTCTCTTGTTTTTTTTTAACATATTTTCCTTGTGATAATAAATTGAATACTCAAAAACTACATTTATTTATAGTCTTCCGAAAATACTACATCTTACCTAAAATTTTACTATATACAATATTACTATATATTTTATACGATTTTATTCATTTTAGTTATGAATTTCCATCTCAACTCCAATACCAATGTAAAAGAACACATTTAATAGAAAAAATAAATAAATAATTTATGGTTGTTATGAAATGTATATAAATAATAGTCTCTCCTACTCATTCCCCCTTCTTATATAAATAAATAAGAATAATTAATTCACCAATAAATCAAAATAATCTCAAATCGTAAGCAAACAAATATTTAACGTTTCATATTGTATACCACATAATGTGCGTAGGGCACATTTTGACAGAATTGCGTTGCGTATCGACTGCCATTTATTTTCGTGAGGAAATAGCAAAACCAAATATTCTTCAACGATATAAATATTCATTCATTTGTTATTTTGTAACGCCATGCGTGGGTACTTTGTTAATTTATTTGCGGAATGTAGTCGGTACCATATGGGAACGAGGCGTTAACACCTTGATGATAAAGGATTTTAGTTGAGTGCAAATGCAAAAGCCATCAGAAATTATTTGAAAGAGGCATTATGGTAATTTTTGTGTCGTTAGTCTTATGATAGAAACTCAATCTATCCCTATCAGGAATACAACAATCTTGCCAAGAGACAATATGAGAATCACCAATCCAAAACCATGGCATTTTTATTGGTTTGGAAGATAACATATTTACCATATATTTTTCTCAAACTCTCTCGTTATGAACCGTTATATTCTTCCTAAAGCCCATAATGTGATGCATAGACAGTTGTTGGTGCCTATGTGCTATTAATGGACACACTTTTGACATTATACTTACAGAATCGTTATCGTTTGCAGAAACATTTCTGAAAGTGAAGATCCCATTTAACATTTCAATACAAGTGTGTATAGCAGAGATTTTCATTGGATTTATTAGCCGCAATCGAGACAAAGGTTTTTTTCTAGATTGATGTCGAAGTAAGAATTAACTAAAAAATAGCACAGAGCGAACTATATTTATTTGACCTGAGTTTCAAGTTGCGTTTGAGATTACATGCAATCTAAATAAAAGATTCGTTCTTGTTTAGGATCTTGATGTTGTCTTGAAGCTCTTCAATCCTAAGAGGTACCCACAATTGCTGTGGTTATTTGACCCTGGGGCTAGGAGATTTGGGAATGATATAGGCCTGAACCATGTATAGGAATTATTTGAAACCAGCTTAAAGATGCCCCTAAACCAATGGATTTATAAATGTTGAGAAAGCGGAGGGACCAATAGATGTTATGGACCAATATAGTGTTATGAGTTCCTAATAGTGGAGTAAAATCGGTAGAAAAATGTTTCAAAAAATTTTTTAAAGGTATAACCACATGAAACCTATACAGGACCATTGGTTGGGTCCTTGTGCATGTGTAATGACTAATTACGACATCTTTAGGGGGGTCAGACATTTTTTATCCCCAAAAATGTCAATAATTTGTCAAAATGTTATATTTATGTTTTTTTAGACATACCACGCGATAACTCCGAAACTAATTAACTTATAAACATGAGGTTTTTTTTAATCGATTGAGGATATATAGGCGGTCATAACTGTACTAATTTAAGTCCCCTGGTTAGCATATTTTTTCTTGGAGAATGGAGTAAACTCGAAATTTTACTTTTATTGCTGCATGATTTTCGGTAAGCGAGAAACTTTTTTATTTCAAGGAATTTTGCCATAGTATCTGCGTATGAATTAAAGAAAAAATATTGAAAAAGTTTTTAGAAGAAGAACCAACCTTCTGTGACAAACAGTTTTCGAGTTATCGCCATTTAAATTTAATAACACAGGGGCGCGCTGCGCCGCGCGACGTGCTTTTCGAAGACTATCAAATTATCGCACCGTACCGCGCTCTCGATGTGTTTTGAAGACCCGCTTGGGTGATCTCCTGACCAATATAAAATATCCAAAAAGAATTTTGCATTAAAAAAGTAATTTAATGTTCTAGTATAATATATATTTACTAATTTCATATCATTCGATAAATATTTTCTATCAGGAACACAAATTTGCATTGTATTTACATTCATATTTTTAATATAAAGTTAAAACACGAATTACAAAAAAAAGGACAGAAATTTAAAAAAATTATAATTTTCTAGACTCCGAATCTGACGAACTGAGATCTTCGTTTTGTGGTCTGTTACTATATAATGGGTGGTACGAATAAAAACGAAGTACCTGCTACTACTACAAGTATTAGTATATTCTACATAGTATTTACTTTAAAACGAAGTAGATACTACATTTCAAAGTACTCCCTTCTATTTTTCCGGAAATGCTAAAAATAATAGCATTCTTCTAAACATTATAATTACTTTAATACTTTCTACTGGTAAATACTTCCATTTTAACAACAACTGAAATATTTTCTCCGTCATTAACGAAGTTGATATCATGGAAGCCTCATCGTGCGTGCTACAAAGTGATTAGTTTAAAAATGGTTCAAATTCATAGAAATAAAATTTATACTGCAAGAAGACACTACGACGCTGATACCATATACCGTCAAATATTTAGGTAAACAATTAAGTACCATCAATTTAAAATGTTTTATGTTTATATTTTTCATCTAGGTTTAGTAGGGAAAACGTTACTTTCTCGTTACTCGTTACTCTTCTATCACACTTCCTTCATCCGAAGACATCTTAAAGGACTGCTGATGTTATAAATACATACAAAACTGAAACTGTCTCCCAAAAACTTTTAAACATGTATATCTCGTTAGCCGGGGCCTGGCGCACGGCGTATGTGTGACGGAAGTAAGTACTACACATTTCAAATTTAGAAATTTAGAATATTTTTCATGTAATGTTCCCTATACCTAATTGCCATAATTTTGGAGTTACAGCTACATTTGCAATATCTCCGCCGAAGTTAAAATATTACATCAGGGCGGCTATGTCTGCGACAAAAACAATTTACTGCGACGTTTTAATAAACTATTATTGTTGGTGTTTATTGAAAGTTACAATGGACCGTTTATCTGAGAAATAACGAATTGAGATTTTAATGATATTAGGATATGGTGATGTGCGTAGAAGTCAACAGGAAACGTGTAATATCTTTAATAATTTATATCCTAATAGAAATCCCATAGGATCTTTTGAAAACATAAAGTAAAGGCAAGAAGATACAAGAAGCCATGCGATGTTTAAAACTTTGCAGTACATTTTGCAACATTCCTGACTGCTCAATTCTTCTTATCTCTGTGGTAATCCTATCTTTTAATTCCTGAATATTGGCAGGTTTGGTTTTATAAACAATATTTTTTAAGTGACCCCACAGGAAATAGTCTAAAGGATTCATGTCGAGTGATCGCGGGGGCCACTCGATAAAACCACGCCTTCCAATCCATCTTCTGGGAAACACATCGTTTAGGTATTGCCTCACATCACGCGCATAGTGAGGTGGAGCTCCGTCTTGTTGCACCCAAATATTGTTATTTGGGACATTGTTATTGTCTGAAAGTTTCAAATAATAAAATTTCTAAATTAACAGGCAATAACCGAGCCAACTCAGGTATAATATTATTCTGTAATAAATTTAAATACGCCGGACCATTTAAGTTTCCTTCAATGAAAAAAGGACCAATTATTTTGTCGCCTATTATTCCAGCCCATACATTAATCTTTTGTGGAAATTGGGTGTGGGATTCTCTCATCCAACGAGGATTGTTACGTGACCAGTATCTGCAATTATGCCGATTTACGTTTCCATCAATACAAAAAGTGGCTTCATCGGAAAACATAACATTATTTAAAAAATTTGGATTATTTTGATCGTAACATTTTTCCATCATTGTGTCGGCAAACTCTTCACGTCTATCGAAATCATCATCTGACAACTCTTGAACCAATCTTACTTTGTAAGGATGGAATTTATTGGCATGTAAAATTTTCATTATGGATGTTTGAGAAATATCAACTTCCCTGGATATTTGTCTAGTACTCAAGTGTGGATCTTGTTCTAACATAACACAAACATCTAAAGATTTGTCTTCAGTTGTTGCAGTTTTTATACGCCCTGATTTCGGTAAATCTTTTATGGCTCCAGTTTGGTTAAACTTTTTTAACAACTTACTCAAAGTAGATCTTGTTATGGGATTTCTATTAGGATATAAATTATTAAAGAAATTACACGTTTCCTGTTGACTTCTACGCACATCACCATATCCTAATATCATTAAAATCTCAATTCGTTCTTTCTCAGCTAAACGGTCCATTGTATCTTTCAATAAACACCAACAATAATAGTTTATTAAAACGTCAAAATTGTTTTTGTCGCAGACATAGCCGCCCTGATGTAATATTTTAACTTCGGCGGAGATATTGCAAATGTAGCTGTAACTCCGAAATTATGGCAATTAGGTATAGGGAACATTACATGAAAAATATTCTAAATTTCTTAGAGATTTCAAAAACAAAAAAATATATAGGGTGATCCATTTGAAATAACAAATTTCAGTATATTTCCGGAAAAACGAAAGATCTGACAACAATGTAAATGCCACAATAATATCGGCCATATTACAAAACCCTTATAAACCAAAATTCATAAAAATAGGGCAAGCCGTTTCCGAGATAATTGAGGCGTTCCATACATAAAACTCACTCTGTATATATTATACTAGAACATTAAATTATTTTTTTAATACAAAATTCTTTTTGGATATTTAATATTAGTCAGGAGATCACACAAGCGGGCCTTCAAAACACATCGAGAGCGCGGTACGGTGCGATAATTTGATAGCGTCTTCGAAAAGCACGTCGCGCGGCGCAGCGCGCCCCTGTGTTATTAATTTTAAACGGCGATAACTCGAAAACTGTTTGTCACAGAAGGTTGGTTCTTGTTCTAAAAACTTTTTCAATATTTTTTCTTTAATTCATACGCAGATACTATCGCAAAATTCCTTGAAATAAAAAAGTTTCTCGCTTACCGAAAATCAGGCAGCAATAAAAGTAAAATTTCGAGTTTACTCCATTCTCCAAGAAAAAATACGCTAACCAGAGGACTTAAATTAGTATAGTTATGACCGCCTATATGTCCTCAATCGAATAAAAAAAACCTCATGTTTATAAGTTAATTAGTTTCGAAGTTATCGCGTGGTATTTCTTAAAAAACATAAATATAACATTTTGACAAATTATTGACATTTTTGGGAATAAAAAATGTCTGACCCCCCTAAAGATGTCGTAATTAGTCATTTCACATGCACAAGGACCCAATCAATGATCCTGTATAGGTTTCATGTGGTTATACCTTAAAAAATTTTTTTTCGAGAAGGAAGCGACTTTTTCCCTTGTTTTTACTCCACTATAAAGAGATCTGCTAAAACTAGGGCGACTTGAGTATTGAACTGAAGTCGCAGCAGTCTAAACCAAGTTTTGGATGTTGTAACCGCATGCTTCAGAGGAAGTGAGCAGAGTAAAGGAAGATACAACTTTTCCAGAAAATAGGGAATATGCAGAAACGTTGGAGCAGTAATTGTGGCGTATAATATTGTAAAACTCTGGATAAATTAATTTCCTACCTATATAGGAATTTCCTATATAGACGAGCCGGTGGCTCAGGGCTTATCGTCTCGATCGCTCAACCCAGAGGTCGTGGGTTCTAATTCCCACTCCACCAAATAATTTTTCATTAAATTGTTTACTCGTATATCAAGGCTTGTTCGCAGGGATGGGTTGGCAACCATCCTGGCGATGGCCTAGGATGGGAAGAATGTCAACTTGGTGTTAATGTGAGAGATTAAAATCAGTTGATGTTTGACTTGTCCCCCTAGCTAATCAGGTTTTCCAAGTTTCCCTCATTCCAGCACTGAATGGTGTTTAGTGCCTACCAACGTAAGTCGTTCCTGAGACGCAAATGCGGCCCGCGAAATAATAATATGCCGCCCCTCTCCCACACAAGTCTCAGACTTTCGGGCTAATCCTTGTGATTAGAGTGAGGGGTAGAGATATTATTATTATTATTATTATTATTATTATAAAATTACTAGAAATATTAATAGGAAATTAATTCGTCCAGGGTATTACAATATTCGGGAAAAAGAAGCCACCTGTAGTTCTATTAATTACGTTCCAGGTTATAGTGAAAAAATATCTCACAGATTAGAACGAACGGGTGTAACACGATTAGTATCAACAAACGTAATATTGGGAGGATTTTGATAAACAACAAAGAAAGGGTTAATAAATTAAAACAATCGGGGGTATACCAAATTAACTTCGTGGAGTGTAATGCCGCGTATGTGGGTCAAACCGGTAGAAGTATTGAAACTAGAGTAAAAGAACATAAAAATCCATACTAAATAACATAAAAATTACTAAATTTATAGATCTGGAAAATGTAAAGGTACTGCATCGAGAAAAGAAAGGAAAGCGCTTAGATCTGTTGGAGCAATTAGAAATTAAAAAATCTCTAATTAGAAATCCTCGTACTACGAATAATCAGATAGATTTTACACTTTCGCCCTTCTTGGAAAAGGTACTAAAAACTAGGGCTTGCCCAGATGGGAAGGATCAACCGGGTTAGGTAAATGGATAAATAACTAAAATGACCTTGGAAATATTTAGTAATAGACATTCACTCTATTGAGAAAGGCCTAACAAGCCGATATACTAGTATATAGGTTGTTTTCTAAATATTTCTTGAAACATCTAAATGAGAACTGTGTTTTTTTTCAAAACAATTATTTTCACGATGTTTCATAAAGAACCGTCCGCTTCCAGTTTCCACTTTATACTAGTTAAATTATGTGACGTATAAGGACACGTCATAAAAATTGAGAAAAAATGACATCCAGCATGAAAAAAGATAATCTAAAGAAGAGTCTTAAATTAGGTAAATTAGGTGTTGAGATGAGATTTCCACAACAAAAACGTATCTTTCCTGGTTGAAGAATTGTCTACAGTTATTATTTTTGTCAATTAATGTTTTATATAATTTATATGTTTTCAACATATCGTATATCGCTTGCTAACCCGCTCCAAAGTATGTAGTAAATAACATGTCTAAATAATAATTATAATCTGTTGACTTGATAGTACGAATAACAGCGCTTCTCATCTTCTGTACCCGTAGAAGTGCCTGCAGAGAATCTAAATATTCATTACGACGATTTTTCGAATAATTAAATCTCTATTACAGAGTTCCACGGCAGGCCTGTTGAATATTCATATTTGCACGTGATGTAGTTGTATGTATACCCAGGAGATTATTACCTTCTGAAATACCGTTTTCAGTAATCTCGTTGTACCATATTTCACATTCGCTGTGCACATGTTGAAGTGTCACATGTTTACTTTGAATTGTTCTCGAATGATTGTCTTTCGCAGAGTGTGACAAACAAATACTAGACCTTGATCCGTTCTAGTAAGGAATGTGTCTGTTTATTTGGGCATTTGAAACCTCGTAGTTTGTTAGACATCATTTTGTTGTGCAATGAATGTTTTCAAGATAGTTGAGTTCAGAATGGGAATGATGGAATTTTTTTTTTTTATATATACAGAAAATACCCTTTGAAGGGTATTTTGTTACTATTACAATCTGATCAAAGGGAGATCAATGAGTAATTTGGTTCTATCCTAATTGAACTAAAGTTGAGAATCTTAGAGCTAAGGTCTTACTCACTAGTGTACCTTAGAGACTAGTAACTTAATAACACTAACGTGTAATACTAACCGCACAATACTCTGCTTTTATACTGATCTAATCAGTTCACTAACTCAAAGGGCTTAACCCTCTTGAGCCTTCTTACTATGTTAGTGTTGTCGAGGAGCTGGATGGCCTCGATGTTCACATGCTGATGCAGTCGTTGTTCGTGATTTCTTGCAAATTTAGTAATTGTCTGCTCTACAGTGTCCATCTGAAGATCTCGATGAAGGTCGCTGTTTCTGATGTACCAAGGCGCTTTGACGATGTTCCGCAGTACTTTGTTCTGAAATCTTTGGGAATGATAGAATGAACGGAAAAAAGCGAACAATTGCAAAACATTAACCTGCCAAAATAAAAGATTATTTTTGGTTTAGAACAGGATAATTTACACATCTCTAAATTTTACCCAAAAAATGGAGGAAATACCTAAATTCAGCGTTTAATGTCTGTCATTAAGTATTTATACAGGGTGTTTCAATGAAAACTTGACCCCACCTGTAACGGCTGTATGAAATGTGTTTTAAAAATATTGGCAAAACTTTGTTTTTTACTATATGTAAGATCTACTTCTTTAAATGCAGTACCGGAAGTAGATTTTTGGACTTTAAGCAAAGAACGAAGAGACCCACTGAATAAGAAATCAGTACGATGCACAATAGGCCTAGTTGTGGCCGCAGTACTTTGTGGCTCGTTTGGAGAAACAGATCCACATTTAAAAGTAGAAAAAGAATGGCACAGTATTTGTTGAACCATTACATCTTCTTCATAATATCTGAACATTTCAACTCATATTGTTATCAAGGCTATTTTCTTAGCTGACTGACAATGTTTTGTAGAATTGCCCATAACAAGTCACAGTTTTTTTTTGATTCTTTATTGCCACTTCCTTATAAGTACCCTTTGATGGGAGATACTGTATACTCACATCTTACAATTATTGGGAAATAAAGAACTTTAGGTCCTGTATATTACCAACATGCTAAGGTTAACTACAGCAGCGATACTTTTATCAATTAGTCTACATCGAAAACAAGTTCACAGTGATCGCAATATTTATTTCATCGCAGAACGATTCGCGCCAAGGCGCCACATATTAACAAGGTGAAAGGTCGCGAAGGTGGGACGAATGTCTGGCAGGTTAAAATGTGTCCGCACCATGCTGCAGCCACCTTTGACATTTAATCGCATTCCCGGTGCATAAAAGCGGTGTTAGACATTGTGCGAATTCACTCGGTGCAATTGAATGCTGAGTGGAATGACTTTGGTATTATTGAACTGTATTAGAAACAGTTGATCCTTGTGTAAGGTTTCAGCAGGTTATCGACTAGATTTAAATAAAATTCCAAATAATGGTTGTTTTGGCTAGTTTCCTTTAAGGAACTGCCAAATATATTTTAAATTTAAAGGCGAAAATATGGAACCAGGTTTACTTTCTCTATGGCTACCACCGAAGTATGTTCCTGAGCCACAGGAACAGGATTCCTGGGGGTATTTTTATAAAACATAGTTTATGTATTTATATTCTTTATTGCTTGTAACGTTCTATCTTTTAGTCTTTTAGTTTGTGAAATATGTTTCTTCAAAGCATATCCTCTGTATATTTTGCAAGTAACGAGTTACCAGTTTAGATCTAGGTATTTTGTGTAAAACCCTGTTCAAACTGTACTTTATCATGTTTTCCCTGCACAAGTGTGGAATTTGGTTATCATTCAGTTATTATTAATTTACAAGGTGTTTCCTAAATAGTGGCCACTTATGCTCTAAAAGTTGCCTCCCTCTCGAATCAAAGATTGACCTGTTTCGGCAAATTTTTGTATCTCGTTTTGTTCTCGAGATATTAAGGGTGTTTCGTTTTAAATGGGACACCCTGTATACTTGACTGTATATCTATATGTGTCGTTTACGCTTGACCTGTCAGGTGATGGGGTCAGATGAAGCGTACGCCTCGATTTCATACTTCGCACTACCAGGATGTGCCACCTGGGATAAGTTATTGGAATCCTTACCACATCCGAAGAGCGTTCGCGATTTATAGTTGTTAATCAAGCGAGTCGGCCGACCAAATCGCCTAATGAAGCGTGCTAATATTATTTTAACCTCTCTAGTACGTGCAAGTGGAAGAGTCACCTATAGCATAGCAAGCTATTCCCGCACTCAAATACCGGGATATCAAAAATTATCTAAATTACAGTAATTGTAGGAAATGTCCCCCGTTTTGTTCGATGCACAAGTTGACGCGCCTCCTCATGCTGTGAAAAGCGTTTTGCAGCATTTCTGGCGTTATGGTTGCACATTGCTGAACAATTCTTTGTAGCAGTTCTTGCAAATTATTTACCGGAGTTGCGAAAATCTTGTTTTTTAAGTAAGGAAATATAAAATAGTCCATAATTGTCAAACAAGGTGATCTCGGAGGAAACTCAACTTCTGTATGCAAACTTATCAGCCGGTCATCAAAAAACTCGCGGAGGAAAGCAATATTTTCTCGTGTAGTATGTGCTGTTGCACCGTCATGCTGGAAATAACCGTACCGAAGTTCATCATCGTTTAACTGTTGCACAAATTCAGCCAAAAAGTTGTGTCTGTACCTTTCTGCGTTGATGGTGAAATCGAAAAAAGTTGGCCCAATTATTCTTCTGCGAGAAACTGCCATCCAAACACCAATTTTTTGAGCATGTAGTGGCGATTCAGAAAAAACATGAGGGTTATCATTGCTCCACATTCGCATATTTTGAGAATTGATGTATCCCGAAAGGTGGAACCACGCTTCGTCAGAAAAAAAAGTAAAGTCCAGAAGATCGTCATTCATTAAATTATTGACAAACCAATGGCAGTAAGTAAGGTGTCTGGGGTAGTCTGCGGGCAGAAGAGCTTGATGTGCTTGCATCTTATATGGATGCATGTTCAAGTCTTTCTTTAAAATCTTATGACATGTTCCATAAGAAAGTCCAATTTCCTGAGAAAGACGTTTCAAAGGTTTTGCAGGTTCCTCTTCCATACGTTGACGAACGTCATTGACAACTTCTTCTGTACGAACTCTTGGTCTACCAGCACCTGGTTTATGAGTCACACAACCAGTTTCGCGAAACACTTCAACACAATTTGTAAGGCACGCATAAAAATTGTCCGGTAATATTGCCACGTTTGGGAAGTGCTCTCGAAAATTGTCCAAACACAAACGTTGACTGTATTGCCAATTTCCATTAACTAGCGCACCCGTTCGAAAATAGGCTTAAATCATGAAAATTTTGTGCTGTGTGGTAAGAGGCAAGATTCAAAAACTGGATTAGAAAATTTCAGCACAATGACTTGACAGATTCTGACACAACAAAACATATTAAAAAATTTAAAGTAAGACACACGTTTTACATTCCACAACCACCCTTGACCAAGATAATTTTTGATATCCCGGTAGAGTCATTTAATTTAAAAAAATATGTAATTCATTCTTCTGTATTTATCTAATGAGCATTTTCAGAACTAAAAATAAATTAAATAAAACAATACACCTTAACATCTAAAAATAAATGTTCAAAATTAGTCTCAAGGGTCACACATGGGGCCACTAATATTCTTGGAGTTCATTAATGATAGTATAAACCCCAATTAAAAAAAAAAAATCTTCGGAGATAATCTTAAATTGTTTAAATCTGTACCAAATTCATTTTATTTGATCCCAATTCTTTTTAAAATTTAAAAAAGCTTCGCCCAACGTGGGGCTCGAACCCACGACCCTGATATTAAGAGTCTCATGCTCTACCGACTGAGCTAGCCGGGCTTCTGGCTTTTTATTTACCTGTTGCAAATCCGTCAAATTACAATTCCAATCATTCAATAATATTGAGAGCAGAGCAGAACTACTTGTGAATCAGCGGACCGAGTGATAAATTATTGCCGAAACAAATCAGATACCATTATTATATAGATTTAAGGTTGATAGAAAGCCACTTTTATTTTTAATTCAAATACTTATGATGCGAATGCAGTACAATAATAGGTATACCGTATTTTTGAAAATACTTGATATTGGTACATTTCTTACCCGCGAAAACAGATAAATTAACTTCTTAGAATAACGTGTCTGATGTTTTGGAGGTAAAAAATATCCATACTTGGTGTAACCATAATATTTAGTCAAATTTACTTGAATATGATTGTCAAATTTTAAGAAATACAATTAACCGGTGAACTTGTTAGTGATTTAATACTCATAATCATTTTTGCAATCCATCGTTCTCGTTATACAATACAGTGTTGTCACATTATCACAATTGACCTTGACTGAAACTGAACTGAAAATATTTACTTTATAACATAGGTATCACAATCTTGATAGGGATTGGAATCTTTGGTGTGACGATAACACTGGCATAGTTTCCACATAGCACCAAAACACTATACTGCACTAGACGCTCGTTTTGCTAACTAAGTTGGCATGCTCTGCAGATGATTAAAACTGGTATTAATTGGTCAGTTTTAATCGTCTCCAAATGATGTCAACTTGGTTGGCGAAGCCCGCGTCGAGTGGAATATAGTGTTACGTGGAAAACTACGTCAGTGATGGATATCACATTTGAGGAAGATTAACAAAGAATCTAGAAATGTGTCACTGAGTATTTTAGAGTCTTCTGAGTATAGAGTCTTCTATATGGCCTTCTATATAGGCTTTGGGCACTGAAGATGACTTCCATCCCTCTATACGTTGACTCATATTAGGTCAGCACCAGAATTTGCACAGCATTGTGGCAAGAGACGGAAACAATGGCAGGTATACATTTCTGAATTCGGTAACTTGAAAAAAAAAAAATCAGCAATTTTCTCAGGAATGTTATACGAGCACAAGTTATTATTTATTTCTATAGATTCGATGGTAGGTACACTTTTTTGTGTCAAAAGTGTCACTTTTTGGCGAGCAAATTTTGCACATTTGGTGCCATTAGTTTCCATATTGCTATTTGAGTTCATTTGTGATTGTTTGGGGTCCAATTTCTTTTACTCTAAGGATTCAAAGTGCCAACTTTACCGCTTTGGATTAAAAGTGACTACTTTTGTTACAAGATTTTGTTAAAGAGGACTTTTTTACGACGCAAATCGACGTAATTTCTGAAATTACTCGAAGCAATCACTCCTCATTCTTTATCGGTAATGTAAAACGACCAATCTTGCTTAGTTTTGGTGTTAATAAGTGAGAGGATTATGACCGATTGTCGGATTGTCGATCAACATTAGAAGTCTCTAAATGGTATAATTCATTGGACCAGCACGCTCCAAGCAAACCCATTATTGCAACATTTTATGTAAAATCTAAACTAATAAAATTATTGAAGAAAAGATTTCCTCTTCTGAAGCATCTTTTAAAAATCTCATTACATCATCTGGTAATGAGATTTTCGATTTTTTTTGATTTATAACGATCAGCAAATTTTTAGCAATGGGGTCAGCTTACTATATCTGAAAACATTACGAAGCTTTATTTCATGGAGCGGACTGGTCAGGCGTATGAATTTCTTTGAAATATCACAATTTTCATTTACCTGCAACGTTTACTTCAGCATGAAGTAATGGGACTATAATTTGGCGGATTTACTTTCTTTGATTTCACCAAAAAGTATGCCAGATGTACCTTTTCACTCATACTTGATATTTTTTGCCCTTTTTCACCTTTGAAATCATTTTTTTAGGGCAAAGTTTCCCCACGGCCTCTAATTCATATTCCTACACGTCTAAAAGCAGTTTTTCTTCTTCAATTAATTTTCTCATACTTCTACTTTTAATTTGCGCAGAATAAATTAGACGACATAAGGTAGAACTGACAGAACAGAAGAAACAATAGATATTTATTCTGTTGGCATCATAGAGAAAATAAAATAAAGGTTGCCATGGATTCTCCTTTGTAAACTCAACTACCCACTGAGATTTTAAAACTTGACTCAATTAGTAATTGATTTTTTAACGTTTCTAAAAATTTGCTACAGCAAAAAAAGTATATTATACACGATGATTAGTATAAAATATCTGCTATTTAAATAACAATTATACAATATATAAATCAAGAAAAAATATCTAAATGTGAAAAAAAAATGTCGCCCAACGTGGGGCTCGAACCCACGACCCTGAGATTAAGAGTCTCATGCTCTACCGACTGAGCTAGCCGGGCTTACGACTTTTTGGCTACCTGAGTAATTTCAGTCAGATAATTTCTCATTATGAATTAGTTCCGGTTTGTGGCGAGATATGCAACGGTTTTAAATTTAGACCCAACTAAAAATATAACACCCGGCTAAAATCAGTGTTGATTAACGTTTTCGTGGCCCGTTTCGCACCATCGCGCTAATTTTCGTTTTACCTGATACAGAATACTAATGCTTTGTTATTATGAGTATGATTATTATAAGTGTTCAGTTATAACTGCAATATTTATGTTTGGAATGCTGGTATTTGGAATGCAATCGGTTCACTCATTAGTTCATTTTATACATTATTAAATATCATTATCATAAATTGAAAGAAATAATAAAGATTTTTCTAAAGTGAAAAAGCAAATAAGCTTATTTGGTTAAGCTTATTGAAACCTTATTGTAAAATACTACTGCCACTGCAGTGAAGTATTTTCAATAAGGCTTGTTATAATAAAAACATCTCTAAATTAAGTAGTAGTAGCTATTACAAACAACATTCGTAATGAAAATCTGAAAGCCAAAGGAGATTCATATGAAGACTATTTTTTGAACCATTATTTTTGTAGTTTCGGGTCATGTTGGTTTACTTGTTTTAGTTTGATATATTATGTATTGTCGAAATTGTAAATATTTTTCTTATTTTTATATTTAGAAATACCTACTACTTTTCATAATTATTATTATATCATATTTCAGTTTAAACAAATAGTAGTTTTTAGTTAACAAAAAATATGCGATCCTGCCAGGATTCGAACCTGGAATCTTCTGATCCGTAGTCAGACGCGTTATCCGTTGCGCCACAGGACCTTATGAACGTATTTTTACGATACTTCGTTACATTTTCAGAATATAAAGTTCTGTTATTTTTAACTTTTGAATTATTTTATTTTCTGCTAGGTTACTATAATATACAGTACAGTAATAATATAGTTGGAAATTCATTAAATGAATTAAGAAATGAGAACAAATACTATTCAGGATTGTAACCCTGAATTTCCTTTGTTTTTTGATTTCCTGATTTTTTTTTTATGAAAAATCTTCTAAATCTTAATTTATATTCTACATTCTTTCAGTGAGAAATCAGAAATTGTACCAGCCCTCCTTGTATTGGAATATACTTTTTTCTGTTTCCAGAATTTTCAGGTACATCGTAAATATGTCAAATAACAAGAAATAAGTGGCAGTTAAGAGCATTAGAAATACATTTATTGTTGAAATTCTCAGTTTTGGGTTTTTAAAATAAAATTTGACTAATTGTGGGAATTTCATTAAAGCACCTTAGTATTTCGTAGAAAATTGAGAATTTTGATGTTTAAATTATTTTAAATATTTTTAGCTGTCATTTATTTCTCATAATATAACATATTTTGGATAACTAGACCCCGCTACTTAATTGACAATGGGTCGGGTTGATTGGTTGAATACCTTTGGGGTTGGGAATGTTTACCTGTAAGGTTATAATCAGTTATAGGCTTTAGTAGATGCTCTACTGGAATCGTTTTGTTATATTGAAAACCAAATTAGCCACATTAAGAGACCAGAAAATGCCTGTAACTTATTTATGGTGCAGCTGTATGATTTATTGTAGTTTCTTTTGGGATTACACCACCTGTAAAATAATAAAGAACAGGAAACCAAAATAAATAAAAATTGAAAATGTAATATCAAAGCAAAAAAAAGTGCGAAAAAGGTGTTATGACCAAAAGCATGTTACTTCATTCAAAAAGCTCGCATTAATTTAATACCTATAGCGAATAATGTACAGGTGTGCAAATAAGTAAATATATTTATTTATAACGTGTTAATTTTATTCTCAACTCTTTTAAAAGGCTTATTTACGTAATTAAGTATTCAGTGATCCAGTAATTATTCAAGTAATTATGAGTACCTATCATGACTACATTTTGTGGTGGTTTTGTTTGCATTAACACAACTTAATTAAAAATGTAGTTAAAGGAAGCAGAACATATTTTTTATGAACCACGGTTGTGCCTATCAATGTTATCAGTGCTGTTAAATTAATATATAGAAATAGTCGCAGCACATCTATTTTCAGCAAAAAGCTAAATTTCTGCATACGCACTATTTACTTTGCATATTTTATGCATTGGGCAATATTCCTATCTTAATGCTCCGATCTCTAACATCTCAGATGATAATTACCAAGTTATTCCAACTTTTCAATTACTTACTGCCAATCACAACTTCTCATCGCCTAATATATGATAAACGATATTTACTTAACCAATTTACAGTATCCTTTTTTTAAATAACAGCAATTTGTGATTAATTATATTATCTGTAGGAGTCTTCAAGAAATTTGAGATGTGATGAAAATTAATTGCTGAATTCATTATCAGCTGATCTTCATTATGTTGACTTGTTAGTTGCACAAAATTGACGTTGAGCTCGTTATTATAATGACTTTATTAATTATACTGAGGAATATATAATCGTTAAATAATTTATTTTGCTCGATTTAATTCAATAATTGTTAATATAAGTGAACCAACCATTTTATTTTTATTGGTAAATACTATATGTTTTGTATGTATGACTGACCCTTCACATGAAATTTTTATATGCAGGGTGTCCTGTTTGCGTATTTCTTCGATAGTTTTTATTCAGTCATAGAAAGAAAAAAGTGGCCAAAATTAAAAATTCAGTTAATTCAATTGGTAGAATTCAATAGAAAACTGTTATTGTAAGTACTTATTAGGATTTAGTGAATTTAGAGAATTTTTGAGTAATTTTGTTCTATTTTAAGCACATTACGCTAGAAGTACCAAGAAAAAACTTAAGTTAAAACAGGGTCATATATATTATATAGCTGTAATTGAACATTGAGATGAAATTTTTATATACAAGGTGTTCTGTTTCTGCATATTTATCCGACAGCAGTTAAATGACTGGAGTAAGAAGCAACTGTATCAGGTGTTCAGAACAAGCGACCTCTATTTTCTTTAATGTCAACTCCGAGATATTACTACATTCTGAATTCCTCATTCAATTTTGTCTTGTGATGCCCCTCAACACCTACTTACTTTCTACCGTTTGCGAGTTATTTATCTGTTGTCTTAAGATAAATCGAAATCCTTGTTCAATGATCTTCTAGAAAACACATGTAGCTTCCTCTTGTTCTTTACAGAAGGTCGTTATGTCATACAGGGTATGAGTTATGAGTCCGACAATCTGATCAACTTCAGAAGGATACAATTAAATTTTTTCAAAAGGAAAAGCCTATGAATTTTATCATAAGTATGTGTTACATCAAAGAGTAACTCTGGTCTGGGTCCCAAATCATTTCGTCCATGAGGAGAATGAAGCAGCCGAATCTCTAGCCAAGGAGGGTGCTGCCTCTGAATTCGTCGGACCAGAACCGGTGCTTGGCATATCCTTGAGTACTGCCAAAGCAACTCTCTTAACCTGGACTGAGGGGAAAATCCTTCAGTACTGGAAAGAACTACCAGGCGTTCATAAACCCTTGAAAAACAAGAACCAAAAAACGCTTAGAGTTACACCTGCGTACCTTAATTGGACTCTATACTGGGCATTGCTGTTTACAAGACCATCTGTAGAAATTCAGCCTATCAGAAGATGCTGAGTGTCGGTTGTACTTAGAAGATGATGAAACGGCAGAACACATTATGTATCTGCCCCGCTAGGGAATGGATCATATACTCAATATTTCGCAAAGGACAACTTCTGCCAGAGAATCTGAATAAGTTCTCACCCAATAAGGTGATTGATCAGCTTCATTAAGAGGCTGGACCTGAGGGTGAAATACCTATATGTAGGCGTGAGCTACAATATGGTTGTAGTGGAGGGTTTAACTTTTGACGTAACCTAATACTACTCCTAAGATAATTCAATTTTGCTTAAGCCAATCTTAAATTTGATACGTAACATTGAAAAAAATTAAATTATGCTCTTTTGAAATTGGTTAAATTGTCAGGCATGTAACGAGTTTCTGTGAAAGATGAAAGGAAGCTACATGGGGCCCCTATTGAGGCTATCGAGTCTAATTCAAAGGACAAGGCTGGATAGGGTGCGCCACAATTGGTCCTTTTGGCGGTGGACTAGGCCAGGGGCCGACTGCTTTTGAAATCTACATGTGCCCTCTAAAAGTTCATAAGTTCAGTAATAAAAATTATATAGAATTAGAGGCATGTGGTTATTTACAAATTATTATGAGGTTGCCTTTCTTCTCTTTCACGCACTTCCACTTCTCTTCTCTCTTCCACGCACATAGCCTTAATTCTGTCATCCTTGCTGCTTCATTCACATTTGAATCATCTGCTTTAAACAACATAAATAATGTTTCTAGAAGAAATTACTCGCATTGAAGGATATATGGAATCTTAAGTAAATTAATTTATTACAGACAATTATTGTACATTATATTTTCTATAGTTTATTACTGCTTTTATTAGCTCATTAAACAAAATTGTCGTATTTAATGGGCATCCTTGTGGACAGATACGAGCACAATTTCTCTTTCATTACAACGAATGTTATTTCACACAGTTCTGGAAAAAAATCCGTAAAATGTCAAGATTACCGTGATTGTATGAGGGGATATACGGCGTGTCCTACGTTGTTTTATGAGTTAATATAAAATGCCCTTGTAGCTACAACTATATAATAATATGGCCAGGAACTTACTAAGATATTCCTTTTAGAAACATTTTAACCAAAATCAAATTTCAGAAATATATATGTTTAAATAAATAAAAATGATTTTGTGTAAGAAGAAACAGAAAGAAAAATTTTACATAATAATTTTGATAATAAAAGAATTAGACATATTTTACAATTTTTATTGAAAGCAACTGGAAGCAAAATATATTAGATCAAAATATATATGTTAAATAAGTCTTAATGATCTAAAATGAAGGAAATTGCTTATGCTTCACTTGTAATTCCGTTAATTTCTATCGTGCAATGTCTTCCAAAAGTGCTCTTTAGCAGTTTCGTCTCTAATTAAATAGTACAATTTTTCCAACTGCAATGACTCCAAAGTTTTTTGTGATGTGGTAAAATTGGATGTCCCTGTGAAAATTTTCCGCATTAATATTGTGTATTTCATTGGTGAAATATTATTAGAATAAATGAAAAGTGTTTACTGCTTCTTCCTTTATATAGTTAATAAAAGTTTCCAATAGTAGACTCAGGACAGTATTACCATTAATTAAAAGGGAATGTCGTCGGTGAATTTTGGAAATCTATAGCCCTATGATCGAAAAATACGATCGGATCTGGAAGAAATTACTGTTTCATTAAATATATGACATATTAAGCAATTCCTGGTTCCCTTTTACAAGAAAACTTAGTTGATCCCACTTCTGAGAACTTGACAAATCTATACGTGCAGCTAATTTAGTTGATGATCATGATCAAGGTTAGTGCGACCTTGAGACAAAGACAAAGAGTGACCAAAATTTACAATTTAGTTTACTCAATCAGTAGGATACAATGGAAAATTATTTCTGTAAATATTTATAAGAACTTCTCATTTTTTATTTTGAGGGAAATATTAAAGCATTTTCTAGTCTTTCACAGTAATATTGTTCTATTAGATAATGTCTGTAACTTATTTGTAGTGCCGCTGCATGATTCATTTTATTTTCTTTTTTTGCTTTACACAACCTGTAAAATAATAAAAAACAGAAAATTGGATAAATTGAATACTTCTGGTTTTCTTTTTTTTAATTATTTTATAGGTGGTATAATACCAAAAGAAAATAAAATGAATATGTTTTTTAAGCACATAGTGCTAGAAGTACCAAAATTAAAACAAATATTAAATGACGCTATTGTTTATAGCATCATGTCTTTTAAATATAACCTGGAGAAAAATTATATTAATCGTCATCCGTACGGTTCTAGAGATTGCTTTGAATTTTTTTATTCTACAAGAACCCTATTCAGTTATGGTTCTTTCCTCCAAGAGCTGTCCTGAGACAGCAATATACTATTAATTAAATCATCGAGGCAAGAGCAATAAACTACTTATCCTTAATCTCAGACCACCGGACTATTTCCTGGTGTAAAGCAGTAATTAATTATAATGAAATAAAAATAATTCTTAATTCAATGGAATATTGAATCGCAGAGGAAGATTGTTGTAATGCGTTATAATTATTTATGTCTTTATTCATCTACAGATGCAGTCGACATGTTGCTAGGTAATTGAGCGATAAATTAATAATTTCCTGAAGGGTCAGTAGATAAAAAATGCAGTTAATTTTATGGACATCTTGCGGAAATCATGAATTGATATTTTTTGAATGAATTGAATTCAATTGAATTGAATATTTGAATGAATGAGCAATTTTATGGACATGTTGCGAAAATCATAAATCGAGGACTAATTGATAAGTAAAGCAAATAAGGAGGGTTAGTAGTTTTTATTTTTTGCAAGGTATAAAAAAATATATAATTTATATATAAAAATATATAATAGGAAATATCTGGAAATATCTACGGTATTTCGTTATAAAAAAAATTAACAGATTTCGCAATCCTTGCAATTATCGGAGACATTGGAAATTATAATACCATATATGAAACATAATTAGAAGCGCGCCGATCGTCCTATCAAATGAGACGCTACTCTATTAAGCGAGTACGGTATTATAACTAAACACTTCTCGCTACCCTTCACGCCTTTCGCCGGTCGAGCGCTGCGTTATCCATATTAGTGGAGTAAAATCGTCGGTGTAACTCGCTTCTTTCTAGGGGTAGACATCTGTAGAGGCACCAATATTCGCTCCATTTTGATAAACGCGAGTGCTTTTTAAAAATTCGATAATTCGAAGCGGTTACAGATATCAGCCCAAACTTCTTTTAAAAACTTTTTCAGTATCTAGGCTACATTTCATTCGCTGCATATATTATGCAGATTTTGAATATTCCACATAGTTAATCGCATATCAAAGATTATCATGCATAATTTTAGAAGCCTTAACTTTACGTAATTTTTTTGATAATATATAGATGTACTACCAAAAACGGTTTATACCATTCGAAGCGCTAAGGTTTTGTGCATAAGTGGTTAAAATTTCAGGGCGATAAGTTTTCATGGCGATGTATGTACTCAGAAAGACATGTTTTCGAATTGTGGAGATAACGCGCTCTATGGCCATTTAAAAAAAATTCCTATTAAAAAAGTTGTAGATCACATGACACATTCATCGTTCTCATCCAGTAGTTAGCGGAGTTCCTCAGGGATCTGTATTAGGACCCATACTGTTCTTAATTTATATCTCGGATATTCCAAGTTCCAAGAATGCTGTGCTGTAAATAATCATTATATGCTGATGACATAAAAGTCTACTGCAACCCTCTTACAGAACATGACAGTCTCCAGTCAGACCTGGATACAATTGGCGCGTGGTGCGAAAATTGGCTTATCCCATTAAACTCAAACAAGTGCGTAGTGCTCCATATTGGAAAAACCAATCCGAGGTGACCTCGGAGGAGTCCTTTATACTATCAACTCTACTGCCATCTAAAGTGTGCGTTCTCAACGTGATTTGGGTATTACTGAAAACCTCACTGGTTGGATCATATAGTTAATTCCTGCAAAAAAGCTAACAGTTTATTGCATATAAAGAGAGTTTCGTATTAATCCGAATCCTAAAACAGCTTGTGTTTTGTATAAAACATATGTGCGTCCTATCGTCGAGTTCGGTTCAGCAATATGGTCACCATGGTTAGTGCGCGATAAAACAGCCATTGAAAATGTCCAACATAAGGCGACACGGCTGCGCTATTGTTTCCATAGACCTTACGACGAAGACAGGCTACGCCTATTTGACTTAACTTCTGCAATAGACCGATTGACTCGTGGTGATCTCATTACCACCTACCGAGTGCTTAATAATACCTTCTCATTGGACCTATCTGACATGTTTCCATTAAATAATGACACCCGTCTTAGAGGTCATAACTACAAGTTGTTTCATGAATCATACAACACGAGATCTCGAGAATTTTTCTTAAGCCACACGATTGTATGGTTGATATTTGGAATTCTCTTCCTAATGAAGTTGTTAACGTACCCACAATGAATAGTTTTAAGAATAGACAGGACACATTTTTGTAATACGCGTAATTGAATGTTAAGTCTTTATTACTGAGTATACCTATTTGTTATTTCATTGATTTTGATTTGTATTTATTTGTATTTAATGTCATATGTATGAACCTAAATTAAGTTTAATTTCTTTGAGCTTAAAAGGGTTTTACCCTCTGCTCTTATCCATTGTAATAATAATAATAATAATATGCCCAAAACATGCTCTACAAGATGGTATAGGTTTCATATGCTCTACTATATGCATTGCGTCACTCGATCGCGACACCACTGTCTTTTGGCCTTGAATAAAAACTCCTAACTTGTTACTAAACTAAACTAAAAAAATATGTTGAGATTGAAGACAATAAAAGGAGCGTCAGAGGGTCAGTTTTACGTGGACATATTGTACAACCAAAATACCGGGTAACAAGTCGCAAAAATCTGTTTCCGCTTGCCGCACGCTAAGCGCAGAGGAAGAGATACATCTCCAGACACACCACATAAGCGTGAGTGCAATTTTAATAAAATAAAATGCACAAAATAAAACTTAAACTAATACGTGACAGCTCGGGGCCCTCGCATGAGAATTTACGTCATTATTTATTGCAGATAAACTAATTCATAGAGAAGATGTCGGTTGTGGTGCTTTAATAGCGTTCCTTCCTACTCAATTACAATTAGTTACATTTAAAGGCTTTGTTTTCGAGCATCCCGCTCTAGGAGATGAGATTCGCAGATAATCTCCGGGTGGCATTTTTGTGTGGAAACCCTGCATTGTTTATGGTTTCCATCTGTGCCTGGTGTTTTTTTATGGCCGCGGCAGGGAGAGGTTCGGTTTCTGTGAATTTGTTTTATTAGCGTACGCGAGGCTGTTCACATCTGTTTTTCGCTTACTTATTGCATTATAAATTTTCCAAACTTGTTGTATAAATATAAATAATAATGTACGGTGATACGAATATTACCGGGTGGAACAATAATAATAATAATAATATCTCTACCCCTCATTCTATTCAGTGCTGCCTAACCAGCATTCAGTGCTGGAATGAGGGAAACCTGGAAAACCTCATTAGTTGGTGAGGTGATAGTCAAACATCAACTGATTTTAATCTCTCCCTGGAAAACCTCATTAGTTAAGGGGACAGTCAAACATCAACTGATTTTCATCTCTCACATTAACACCAAGTTGACATTCTTCCCATCCTAGGCCATCGCCAGGATGGTTGCCAAGACATCCCTGCGAATAAGCCTTGATCTACGAGTAAACAATTCAATTAAAAATTGTTTGATGGAGGGGGAATTAGAACCCACGACCTCTGAGTTGAGCGATCGAGACGCTAAGCGCTGAGCCACCGGGCCGATAATAATAATAATAGAAAACAATAATAGAAAACAAATATTATAAATTATACACAGACCTAACTATAAAAACTGAAAAAACGTTAGCCTATAATAGACCAGATATAATCCTTCAAGATAAAATAAAAAGGTCCATCTACCTGATCGATGTGGCAATACCATCTGACCAAAACGTAGCAAAAAAATATGATGCATGAAAGAATATACACTCCATACTCATTCCTATATCACCTCACTCAACTTAGCCAGGAAAAGAGTCTATATACCCTATCACAAAAAGGAGCCATACTTCATACATGCAATATAGTAAAAATGCTTCTAAATAAAAAATAATTTCTTGTTAGACTTGGTGTTAACCAATCTACAAGAAAAATAAATCAGTGTTAAACTGAGACATGTTGCGTAGAAACACGATAATAATAATAAAAATAATAATGATTTTATTCTTGTTTTATAGTTAGTGTAGCATTCTTTCGGCCGTTTATTAAAAAAATCTCTACAGTAATAATTCGTGCCAAGCTCTAGTTCTACTTAGGTTCAGAAAATTAAGCTTAATATTATTTTTGTTTCCAGTGGGATATTCATGACCAGGACAGTGTTTATTATATGTATATATATATTTTCTTTAATTTAAATTTAAACAAGATATTCCAAAATACATACACAAGGTAAGGTAAGAATATCAGTTTATAAAACATAGCTTGCAAACGGCTTTTCGATATGCCGGAATAATTGTCCAATAACTTGAAAATGTCAAAATAATGGAGAATAGAAATCTGTCATATCATAATCCAAGAAGCGATTAATAGCAATTTAATAGGTTCCAAGTATTTGTTGTTGTTGTTGTTGTTGGAAGGCGGCGTGGTTACCCGCAGCACTCAGGTCTTTCGACCCATTGTGCCTGCCGCTAGTTGAAAGCTATTGAAAGTATAGCGTGCTTGGTCAAATTTTTATATAGTTGTAATTTGCCAGATTGTTTTAGTTTAGTTAACCCAAGGACACTTACAATTTTCTGCCGGCTAGCAGTTGTCTGGCTGGGTCGGAATTCTTGATTTGCAATATTCTTATTTACCTGTTTTTTTTTTTTTTTTTTTTTATATGTAAAATTTGAAAAGTTTATAGTTGTTAAAATTCACATTATTTATTTGTCTAAAAGACTTTACCGGGGGCACCACTGTACTTTAATCGTAAAGAAAATTTAAGGTGTATTGTGAAAGATACAGAAAACAATACGTAACATTAGCTCACCAAAAATGCACCTGAAAAATCTGTCGGAGAGGAAAATCAAACAGTTACTTGAGTAAATGATTTTTATCTCATAAAGATGTTGATTAATTTTTTATCATTATGTTAATTACAACAAGATAGCAATTGGTTGAATTGAGTATGTATTATAATAAAAAAAGTTTCTAATAACTTGATTCACATGTAACAAAAATCAATTGTTAGATAATTACCTCTGGTACCATTGGTGTACATAGAAAAGTACTTAGTATTAATTTAAAAGCTACACCAAATTTTACATTGAATTTCGGAATCCTTATTCCTGAAAATTTATCTTTTTGTAGTAATTTATACCTGTCCTTTAAGGATTGGTGATTAAAATGATGTAAATATACAATATACAACTTTCAAGCATACAAGATACAACATCCAAAAATACAACCTGGATTATACCACTTGCTGTCTACTTATAACTGCTATAGGTACTGCGGTTCTGGTCCACTTCAAAAACTAAAGGCTCAATCCTCCAAAATAGGAAGGGAAAGGGAAATGCAATTCAGGTCTACTGCATCCAATTAAAACCACTAAAAAATGTTGTAGGGTCATCCAGCAATTTCAGCATACTGCAGTCGCAATTCAAAATCATGCTTCAAATAAACCATGGATGATCAACCCAATCAGATTAACTCCAACAAAAATTATATACCATCAAATGGATAGATACAACCAATAAATGCTATCACAAGTATGGTTTTATCTTCAAATGGATAAATTCCATAAAGAATATATATCATCACAAACCTACAATTACGTGAAATTGTTAAAAAATTATCAAATAAAGTTGAATTAGATGAAACTTACCCTTTAATTCAAAAAGGGTTTGCCATGTGCTTTTAACGAAGAAGATTTAAAATGGAGGCTGAAACGTACAACACGTGTGCCTTCCTCGATGCTTGCAACGTAAAAGAAAGTTAAACGGAACCCAACGTTTCCAGAAAGCAATTTTTGAAAAAACTATTCTGAAGCGCATGTCTGTTTACGAGTTCGAGGCCTATGGGTCATGGTAATGGCAAAAATATAAATCTTGTGGAAGAAGAAGAATTTTCCTATTCGCACTGCCTTTTGACATTTCAGATTATAAACCTTGCAAAAGTTTATCTATGGTTTATGGTGATCTTAAATAAAATTTATTTTAACTAGACAACTAATTGTTTAAAAAATGTGGAAACTGTAGAAAATAACTACTACATGGAGACATGGAGAGAGTAAGGTGACTTACCACAAACAGGGAGATCTGGTGAAAACTGAAGTTTTAGTGAAGTGAAAGTGTTGCAAAAAGGACAATTTTAAGTGAAAATTGTGATTTAGTCTCTGTGAAATGTAATGCCAATATGTCTAATGCATGTTAAGTAGTTTTTTTTTTATGCATGATTGCTTGTTAATAGTTAAAAATAAAAAATTTATATTTGAAACGTTTTGTTTACCAACCCTTATTTGTTTAGTTGAACCATGCAACCAACAATACAGTATTTGAGTCTTTCTGGTTGTATTTTTATAATATCTAGGGGGACTTCCAACATAAATTAATTTAATAAATATCTAATATCAGCGGTAAGCAATTTCAATTGCTACACACCCTTCACCAACCAAAAAAATATGACCTCAGGTTATATTTTTGATAAATTTAAATTTGAGAAAAGTTTAAAAATCATTACTCCTTTTATAGAATTTCTATATTAAATCTAATGTTAGTAATTTCCTAATCTAAGCCATCCTAAAATTTATAATCTAAATTCTATAATTGACTTTATCAAAACTTACTCACAAGTATCATAATTGACTACAATTATTTGCAGTATTCTTAAACTTCTAAAATTCAATTAAACTATTTTAATTAGCTTAATCTCAAAAACTATGGATATTAACACTTCCACAATAATAATGTAAAGGCCATCAGCTTGTTACAGGGGATGTACTGAAAGTACAAAATCTATTATATACAAAAATGGTAAGAAAGTAAACGAACTTGCTACCAAAATTAGACATGTCATCGTACTAAACGTACTCATACTGACAAAAAGAGAAGGATACGAAGAAACTTTTACCTTGACAAATTCACGTGCCCTTCCTGACGAAAGACAATAACCCACTAGTCCATACCTAACCAAGAGCTCGTGACACTATCTGAAGATGTTAAGCGACAGGTCACGTTCTAAGTTGCGCTACCTCAAGACGCTTGAGGTGCCTCGTGCAAAGAACCTACCAAAATGGTCCAAGATCTCAGCAGAAATTTATAATAGGTGACTGTACCCCGAAAAGAAACACAGGTAAACCGTCAAGAAAAAGGAAAAGAAACCATAAAATTTAGGAATACTCCAGGGACGTGGTTTACTATCCCACCAGCGATAAAGTGGCTGACACACTGAAACACTACTAAGAGCGAAAAAAAAACATGCGACGGGGTTGTTCCCATATGTGGCTCGACATGCAATCTCTCGGAGCGGCAGGTATATGAGAGCTGAGGTAGATTGTGGGATGCAAACCAGCCAGAGTATCCAGCCTCGACTGAATAGTCTATTACCAATCTGCAGCACCACCTACCCTTCTTAAACACCCTACTATTAAAAGCAGCCCTCCGATGACGAGCATGTCCCAATCACAAACGAGCCCCTCTGCTACAACAAAGGGTCCTTTTTGAGGATTTTTACCTCACGCAGGTTTAATTCCACGGTGGCATAATTCATAACCCACTACCACAGGGCTTTACAATTAAAATATGAGAAGTACCGATGTACTATACTAGAACTACATACTAATTATAACTACAGGGAATATATGAACACAAGGAACACGTGTTTAAAGAAAAATTGTTCGAAGAAAAATTTGTTGCAACAATTAGTTTTTGGTTCGAAACCAAAAAAATAGGTACGTACTGGGTAGTACATCTAACTATGCGAAAATATAGTTTCCTACTATATATCGACACAAATAACACTTTAAAGTGACTATTGCAATACTCTTGCATAAAAATATGAGAAACTCATAGTAATATGAAACGAACTATACCCATGTTACATTTTCTATTGGTAAAAGTAGAATGTTTTACAGAATAAACTAAGTAGGTAGATATCTAGGTAGCAGAAAAATTTTACTCTGATAAATCAGAATTCGATCCTAGATAGGGTTTTAATTGACTAATGTGCCAAGATCCTACATCATTACCTTGTATGTCGTCGAGTTCATATACTAATCGAGATTTCACGTTACGTACTTTACAGAGTACATATCTAGGTGCTAGTTTGGCTGAAAACTGCTTCGTAGCATCTGATAGAACATGATTCCGTTTCCAGACCTTATCACCTACATTAAAAATAATATTCCGCCTACGTAAATTATATTGTTTAGAATTTCGTTGATACATTGTATTCAACATATCTTGTACTTTTTTATACAAATCTGAAAAATTAGCTAGATTTTCTGCATAGTGATCTGCGTATCCAGGTTCTAAATTAAAATCTACGTTATCTATATGTTCACCATAAAAATCACCCGATATTGGAATTTTTCGTCCAAAATTTAAGAATGCAGGGCTATACCCAACCACGTGATGATGAGATACTCTCATAGCATGAGCTATTTCATAAATATCCTTGTCCCAATTTTTATGATTGGTGATGAAGCAACGAATCGATGTTAATAAAGTTCTTATCGAACGTTCAGCTGCATTATGCTGTGGATGATATCTAGCATTATATAAAATCTTTTGAACTTTATACTTTTTAGCTAGTTCTTTAAATTCCTTTCCGGTAAATTGAGAACCGTTGTCACACACTAAGAATTGACTTACTCCATACACTAAAAATACTTCATTTTCTATATATGAAACTAACGCTTTAGCAGTAGCAGCACGTATTGGCTTTACCAAGACATATTTTGTGAAATAGTCAGTAACGATTATTGCATAACTATTGCCTCGTGGTGAACGTGGATACGGACCAAGAAAATCTATAAAAATACATTGAAAAGGTGTGGTAATTTTTCTTTCTGTTCCCATTAATCCCATAGGTGCGGAGTTTGGCATTTTTTGACTATGACAAATATCACAATTCCTAATATACTTTAAAACATCTTTTCTTATTTTAGGCCAATAAAAATCTTCAGTTATTTTGTTTAAGGTTTTGTAAAAACCGAAATGTCCCGATGTGGGAATGTCATGACATTGACTAATTACTGACTTACGTTGTGAAAGTGGAACAACTAATTTCCATTCTGATATATTAGATTTTAAAGGAATGTTTTTAGGAAGAAATTTATAAATGTAATTATCTTTTACGGTCCAGTGTGGATAATTTTCAGGGTGGCTATTAATTTTATCTCTTAATTTTAAATACCAAGGTTCCAAATCATCAAGCAAAACTCCTAACACATTTACTTCCATAGGGAGTGGTGACCTAGACAAAGCATCTGGAACAACATTTAGTTTACCCTTACGGTGAATTATATCAAAGTCAAACTGTTGTAATTGAGCTGCCCATCTGGCGAGTACACCAGTTGGTTCTTTTAATTTTTGAAACCACAACAGACTGTAGTGATCTGTTATGACAGTAAAATGAATTCCTTCGATGAACGGTCTGAATTTAGTTATTCCAAAATAAACAGCGCCAAGCTCTCTCTGATAAGTTGACCAGTTTCGTTCAGTACGCGATAGACTGCGGCTTGCAAAAGCAATTACTTTTTCTTCTCCGTTTTGTACTTGTGTAAGTACAGCGCCTAAACCAGTAGCACTAGCATCGCACTGTATAGAAAATTTTTCATTAAAATCGGGAGATGTTAAAATTGGAGCGGAAATTAAAGCTTGCTTGATGTTTTGAAAAGCTTGTTCGGCTTGATCATTCCATTTAATAGGAAGTTTTTTACCGCGACCCTTTAATAGGTCGTTTAAAGCTGAAACGGTTGATGAAAAATCTTTTATAAATCTTCTGTACCATGAAGCCATGCCAAGAAAACGTTTGACCTCAGAACTATTTTGCGGTCTGGGATAGTTTACCATAGCCTCAACTTTATCTGGATTAGTCCTTAACCCATCCTTATCCACAACGAAACCAAGATAATTTAAAGATTCACGGAAAAAGTTACATTTGCCATAGTTTATAGTCAGATTAGCTGATTTAAGACGAGAAAGTACCTCATTTAACAAATTTAGGTGGTCTTCAAATGTTTCTGATACTAAAATAACGTCATCTAAATAAGTAAAAGCTGAAGGCTCTAATTCTGGACCTAGAACTCTATCCATCAATCTCTGTTGTGCTTGGGCACTATTAGATAAACCAAAAGGTACTACACAAAAATGAAATAAGCCCCTTCCGGGTACACTAAAAGCGGTTTTTTCTTTACTGTCTTCTGACAAAGGTATTTGCCAGAAAGCACTTTTCAAATCTATACTCGAAACAAACTTGGCCCCTTTCAACATATTCAGTATTTGATCAACTCTAGGAAGTGGATAGGAATCTTTTTTAGTGACTGCATTCAATTTTCTACCATCAAAACAAAAGCGATATGTCCCGTCTGATTTTTTTACTAATAAAACAGGTGAACTCCAACTACTAAAAGATGGTTCTATTACCTTTAACTTTAACATTTCATCTAACTGTGAATTTAATTCTTTTAATAGATATGGTGATAGTTGATATTGTCTTTGTTTACAAGGTATCGCGTCCCCTGTGTCAATATGTTGAATTAGTTTATTGGTTCTACCTAATTTATTTTCAGGTGACAATTGTTTGAATTTAGCTAATATGTTCTCTATTTGAATTCTTTTATCTTCGGTGAAGGAAACTGTATTTCGAAGGCCTTGATCACTAATATTTTTAAATGTTTTAACATCTATCACATTTACATTGATATTTGTTCTTGGATCACTAATTTCCCAAGTGTTGTTTTTAAAATTTAGACAAAGATTAAATAATCTGCAAAAATCACTACCTAGGATCAATGAATGGTTTAGTGATGGAACTACTAATACCTCTAACAATTTACACTCCTTATTTAAACAAATTGGTAATGAAACTGAGCCGGATATGATTTGTTTTTGACCATCTGCTGTAGTTACAAATTTCGTTTGAACTGGTTGAATGTTTAATTTGAATTTATTTAAAATGTGTACACCTTCGGATCCAATAACCGATTTATTTGCTCCTGAATCAAGTAAGGCTACTAGTTCCTTATCATAGACATTAATAGCTATATATGGACGATTATCGTGAGCTCGCTCAACAAAGACTGGTAAAGTTTCTGGTACAGTATTATTTAATTTATTATACTCATCTTGTACAATAAAATTATCATGACTATTTAAATAAAAATTTTTAACTTTGTTTAACCAAGATTGCCATTCGGTTTGAGATGTTAAAATCTTAGATTTAAAATTATTAAAATAGGGATGAAAAGCAAAATTTTTACCACGAGAATTTAAATGATTAAATTTAGAATTAAAAACAATTTTAGACGGAATAAAACGTACGGCCTTATTTACATGTGGCAAACAGTGGCCAAAATTATTTGCCTTTATTATTAGTTTTTTGAACACTTTCTGCAGTTTCGAGATATGACGTCAGGATTTCCGCACTTGAAACAAAATATCTTACGTTTTTCTCTGCATACCTGGTATCTATGATTTGGTTTATTGCAGTTCCAACAAGTGACAGTGGAAACATTAAAATTTCTACGAAATTGACATGTTCTACCCGTAGATGTGCTTGCTAATGTAGTACTAGATTGCGTTAAATATGCCAAATCAGTTTGTAAAACACTCGTACTTTTTGGAGGGGGAATATAATTATTTTTTATGCGATCTGCTTCATCCAACTTTCTACAAATAGTACACAACTCATCGGTGTTCTTTACATCAACTAAAGCTATTCTCGACGTATAGCGTGGTAAAATTCGTTCTTTAATAATTTTAAGTTTTGTAACTTCTGCTGGAGGACGAGATAGTCTATCGAAGTATGACTCCATCGTAGCAACATATAAAAGGATTGATTCTTTGTTACCCTGTGTTCGTTTTTTGATTTCGTCCCACAGGTCATCATCACAACCGTCCGATAAAAAGTCACGCTTCAATAAACGTACTAGACCTTCCCAATCAGTAGCTAGTTTTTTACGTTGAATATTTCGAAACCAAAGTTTAGCTGGACCTTCGAAAAGATCAGCTGCTGACTCCAATAACTCTACATTACTTACATTACGAGTCACCGATAACTCTTGTACTCTCTCTAAAAAGGTATGTACACTCATATTTTGTGTATCATATTTTAAATCCCATTTATAAACAGGTACTGACTTTCTATTATTTTGGTTGGATGAACCAGGCATCTGTTTAGGAACATAAGAGGTGCTTACATTTATGTCAACGAGAGGTGAAATTTCTGATTGTTGAATTTTTTCTCTGAGATCTGCGTCATATAATATACAAGTGGAATGAGAATCGTCTTTAAAGTCTTTTATTTCTTTATTTTCTCCAGATGGCATTCGTAAAATTCTATTATAAACATGTATTAGACGAGTTTCAATACGCTTATACATAGAATCAGAAGCAGGTCCCTCAAATTCATCAATGAGATTTTTTATTGACTGTAAAATTTCTACAATTAAGTTTTGTTCAACATTAAAATCAAACTCAGAATCTACTAACTCCGTCTCTCGTTTACGTTCGGACTCTAATAATCTATTTAATATTTTCCGTTTAGCTGCAGCGTCTTTTCTACCCGCGTTTACACCTCTTATACGTAATTCATAGTTCAATTCCTCACTCAGGAGATAAACTGGTTTCATATTACTAGATTCCATTTTACTAGGATTTAACCAAATTAATTAAAGAATTCCAGCATGCAACAGCACAATCAAGTACAATAAAAACGCAAGAAAAAGGTATGTGCTCAAACCTATATATTCAAAGTTCTAGTGAATCCAGGCTGTTATTATGAATTTTAATTTCTCTCTCCGCAGATGTAAGGTAAATCTGTGGTGGCTACTATATATAAATTATTTAAATTTTAATAAGATTAAATAAAACAATAAATATACCATTGCAAATCGGGCCCTTGACGTTGGTGCGTCACTTTTGTATAGCGTGCTTGGTCAAATTTTTATATAGTTGTAATTTGCCAGATTGTTTTAGTTTAGTTAACCCAAGGACACTTACAATTTTCTGCCGGCTAGCAGTTGTCTGGCTGGGTCGGAATTCTTGATTTGCAATATTCTTATTTACCTGTTTTTTTTTTTTTTTTTTTTTTATATGTAAAATTTGAAAAGTTTATAGTTGTTAAAATTCACATTATTTATTTGTCTAAAAGACTTTACCGGGGGCACCACTGTACTTTAATCGTAAAGAAAATTTAAGGTGTATTGTGAAAGATACAGAAAACAATACGTAACATTAGCTCACCAAAAATGCACCTGAAAAATCTGTCGGAGAGGAAAATCAAACAGTTACTTGAGTAAATGATTTTTATCTCATAAAGATGTTGATTAATTTTTTATCATTATGTTAATTACAACAAGATAGCAATTGGTTGAATTGAGTATGTATTATAATAAAAAAAGTTTCTAATAACTTGATTCACATGTAACAAAAATCAATTGTTAGATAATTACCTCTGGTACCATTGGTGTACATAGAAAAGTACTTAGTATTAATTTAAAAGCTACACCAAATTTTACATTGAATTTCGGAATCCTTATTCCTGAAAATTTATCTTTTTGTAGTAATTTATACCTGTCCTTTAAGGATTGGTGATTAAAATGATGTAAATATACAATATACAACTTTCAAGCATACAAGATACAACATCCAAAAATACAACCTGGATTATACCACTTGCTGTCTACTTATAACTGCTATAGGTACTGCGGTTCTGGTCCACTTCAAAAACTAAAGGCTCAATCCTCCAAAATAGGAAGGGAAAGGGAAATGCAATTCAGGTCTACTGCATCCAATTAAAACCACTAAAAAATGTTGTAGGGTCATCCAGCAATTTCAGCATACTGCAGTCGCAATTCAAAATCATGCTTCAAATAAACCATGGATGATCAACCCAATCAGATTAACTCCAACAAAAATTATATACCATCAAATGGATAGATACAACCAATAAATGCTATCACAAGTATGGTTTTATCTTCAAATGGATAAATTCCATAAAGAATATATATCATCACAAACCTACAATTACGTGAAATTGTTAAAAAATTATCAAATAAAGTTGAATTAGATGAAACTTACCCTTTAATTCAAAAAGGGTTTGCCATGTGCTTTTAACGAAGAAGATTTAAAATGGAGGCTGAAACGTACAACACGTGTGCCTTCCTCGATGCTTGCAACGTAAAAGAAAGTTAAACGGAACCCAACGTTTCCAGAAAGCAATTTTTGAAAAAACTATTCTGAAGCGCATGTCTGTTTACGAGTTCGAGGCCTATGGGTCATGGTAATGGCAAAAATATAAATCTTGTGGAAGAAGAAGAATTTTCCTATTCGCACTGCCTTTTGACATTTCAGATTATAAACCTTGCAAAAGTTTATCTATGGTTTATGGTGATCTTAAATAAAATTTATTTTAACTAGACAACTAATTGTTTAAAAAATGTGGAAACTGTAGAAAATAACTACTACATGGAGACATGGAGAGAGTAAGGTGACTTACCACAAACAGGGAGATCTGGTGAAAACTGAAGTTTTAGTGAAGTGAAAGTGTTGCAAAAAGGACAATTTTAAGTGAAAATTGTGATTTAGTCTCTGTGAAATGTAATGCCAATATGTCTAATGCATGTTAAGTAGTTTTTTTTTTATGCATGATTGCTTGTTAATAGTTAAAAATAAAAAATTTATATTTGAAACGTTTTGTTTACCAACCCTTATTTGTTTAGTTGAACCATGCAACCAACAATACAGTATTTGAGTCTTTCTGGTTGTATTTTTATAATATCTAGGGGGACTTCCAACATAAATTAATTTAATAAATATCTAATATCAGCGGTAAGCAATTTCAATTGCTACAAAAGAGACCCGTGCTATGCGCATAGGCCAACACCCGTTCTAGGGGAAGCTATCTAATGTCCTGGGGCAGGAGAAATGCTGCACGCAGATGTTTGTGTCTCTTGACCATGAGGCAGGCACAACGACAGAGGATGTGAATGGAGTCCTCGTCATAGTGTCCGCAAAACCTGCACCTTCTGGTGTCACTAAGATCGATAGTGTTAAGGTGCTTGTTGAGATGTCCGTGACATGTCAGCAGTCCTGTGACAATCTTTATGCTGTTACGATTTAACGCAAGTATTGATCGAGTTAGGTTCGACCAATGCCCTTCAATTAAGAGCCTGACTCGTCGTAGCCCCGTCCCGTTCGACCATTCTTCCTCTGATCTTTTCATGATCCAGTTTTCAATAGACCTTGTTACATAACCAGGCGGAAGCCCGAGAACTGGTTCGGGTCCTGTAAACTGTATACTTGAGCCTCTTTTATATTGAGCCAATGCATTATATTATAATGCATTATATTGAGCCAATGTATCGGCCTCCTCATTTCCTGTTATGTTATGTTTCCCGGTACCCAGGTCAATTTTACTTGTTTTTTCTGTCCCAATTGGGTCAGACCATTAATACACCCTAGGACCGCCCTGGAGCTGATCCTGTAGTAGATCAAGGCATGTAAAGCCGCCTGACTGTCACTGCATATCTGTATATGCTGATTAGAATTTCTCCTTTTGATATTTTCCTGAACACATGCAGAGATAGCAAACACTTCTGCCTGAAAGACCGTGGCATACTTTCCCAAGGAAAAGAATAGTTTAGCCTTTGGGCACACGTCTCGGACTCCCGCCCCTGAGCCCTGGTCTGTCTTAGACCCATCCGTAAACCAGACGAGCCCATTCCTGAGCATCAGGATTTTCGAGCCAGGAGTCCCTGTTCGATATCTCTACTGTGAAAGATTTAAGGAACACATATGTGGGAGATATCCTGTCACTGGGTGCCCTCCCACAAGTTCCTTAAGAATACTTGCGTGTCGAAATTGTGTTTAATGCTACTTGGATTATACATCTTGAGTAACATCTTTGGTTAAGATTGACCACTTCAGCTCACGATCTCGACGCGTCACCTGTTATTGAATTGGCTTATCATCCCTTCAATCACTCTCTTCTTATTTTTTTGTGCAAATTTTCCTACGGGAAAATTACTCCATGTTTTTTCAGTTGAACCATGCTGTTTTTAAATAATTTTATATTGACCACCTGAGTGATATTGAAAATGCTACTGACCGGGTACTTAATTGAATTTTGTAATCTGACTAACACTCCTTTTGGGACCATGATATAGTCCTAGTCGGTAACAGATTAAAGCTCTATAAATACTTGCATACCTATTATTAGTAAGTAATGTTATTTGCGTCTCCGTTAATGATTAATCGGTCAGCCTCTAAGATTACATCTAATACTACAAGAAAAACATAATAACAACTGATTTACTTTCTGTGTTCCTCGCTATGTGTAGGTATATTTTTTTCGCTAGTTTTTTCATTTGCACTCGTCTACCTGTGATGTTTCAATAAAGTTCAACAGACTAATAAAAATCCACGCAGATAATACTACAATGCAATGCTCGTCCGTTTAAAAAAACCATTTGAAGAAGCCATAGAGCGAACCTTCCGTGCCATGGTAAAAAAATTACGAGTAGCGATAACATCGATACTTGCGTTGAGGTAAACATTAGAGATGGTCGGTCCGTTATTAAAAGCAATTTCGCACGATTTTTATCGCGGCCTGAGATCGACTGATACATTTCAAAACGAAATTCCAGTAACATACCGTACAGGGTGGCCCAGACAAAAGGAGGAACAGTGGATGAGATAGAATCGGGAACGTTCATTTCACTTTTCAAGGTGTAATAATAAGTTTGTTCTAATAAGAATCCCAAATCGTCGGTGACTGTCGGGAGCATGCGCATTGCAATTTTTCCGTTCCATCAAAGCCAAAAGGAAATCGGTGATTGGTTCCTGACTGACAGTACACTGTTCTATCATGGCTTATGATTGGTTTGTGGACAATCAGAAAAGTTTGCGAACTTTTTAGGAATTCTGAATCAGAATAATGCGCAGTAAATTAAATGAAATGACATTCATCTCTACTAGTAAAGTCTTACCTACATTATTATTATTCATGCTGATTGTGATTAGGTACTGAAGTATTTTTATGTTAGAAGCCTATGTGAAGTTTTCTAAACAACTACAAATCTTAAAACACTCTTTTATTATGGTTTTTTGGTTTTTGTTATTTTACAGGTGGTGTAATCCCAAGAGAAACAAACTATGAATCATGAAAATGCACCACAAATAAGTTACAGACATTATGTATTCTTTTCTTATCTATGAAACACTCCACAAATGGCAAAACGATAAAAAACGTCCAATATTTTCGTTTTGTGTCAAAAAATAAGGTTAAGTCACAATAAGTCCAGTCCACAGACTGCCACTCTTTACTCTTTGTCAGATTTGTCAATTGTTCCATCACATACTTCTGATTAGTTGCAAATTTGTCTCTACTAACGCGTGCGCAGATATTGTGGTTACAATCAATTGGCGATTGATCAGAGTTTTCTTGGTCTACAAAATTCTTGAAAGAGGTGGGAACCTTTGGTGCGAAGATAACACTGACGTAGTTTTCCACATAATACCAAAACACTGTACCGTACTCGACGCGCGTTTCGCCAGCCAAGTTGGCATCAGCTGGAGATGATTAAAACTGATCTACCAATCAACAAAACTGGTAATCCAATGCTACTCTTTCCAATCTCAACTGAACCCAGAGAGGTGGCCTGAAATGATATAAAAAAAATGTTAAACTGTCAAATAAGTCGGGCGTTCTTTTACTACTACACGCCTGTTTGTGTTTGCCTGAGATTGGAAAGAGTTTACCACAATTTGTATTATTTAGCACAATTTCATATCAAAAGTTTTGGTGTGACATCCCGTAAAAGTGGGAATTCAGATTCACAACTGCGATATACTCAGTTCGCATGTAGATGTGTGTCGGAGATTTGAACCTGCTTCTTCATTATTTCTGAGAACATGGTTAGGTTTACTGATGCTTCTCTTGTCAGTGTGAGAAGGCTACTTTATGATTGTCCCTTATCCCATCAAGATATATTTAATTAGAAAAGTGAATTTGGATGATGATAGTCGTAGACATCGGTTGGCTTAAGAGCTTATGAATGGAAAGACATATCTGTAAATATCCATGTTTCCGTCGAATTCCGTGGATTCACTTCAATTTGTTCCCTTCACTTGATTGAAAATGTGAAATTAGATTGAGTTCTCAAATATATTTAGTTGCCACTGGTTGGAATTGTCAGGGAATTGGAGAACACCCTGGATGTCAACGAATTCAATAAAAATTCCGAAAGCCCTGGAATATGGGTTAACTACAGTTATCACGAATTGCCTCTCTTGGTTAATCGGATCATCAGCTGGCCACGTAGTTCGATTTAAACGAGCCCCTTTCTTCCAATCTATTTTATTGGCTATTGACTGGCATGTGATTTGTCTTGTCAACGCCCAATTCAATTGCTTTATCTGAACAGAATCAACATCTCCAAAACTATAAGAGATACAGATGCGCTTAAATGAGAAAAGTTGCCTAGTAGATGGAAATTAAAATAGCGGGAACAGAGCTCAAAAATTGTTATTTTTATATAAATGGCTGTAAGACAATAAGTATTATTTTTTTTAATTTTCCCCGAATTTTGTTACGTGGATTCTGTATTAATTTTCCATGCCAAATTCACTCATGATCGCATGTAGTGGGCTGTAGTCATGAAAGTTGTTATTTGCCATGTCTATAGCTGACTATTGAGAAATCATGACAATTTATAATTCATTTTAAGTATATAAGTGCAACAAAATCAACTTTCCATAACAGCGAAATAGTTGAAAATAGCTATAGCGTACCCTCTTATAGATCCAGCGATTACAGATGCAAAGAATTGTGCATCACTGTGTGAAAATAAATACGGGACAATGTATTTAAAAAAAATCAAGTTTTGACTGTGGAAATTTTGGTTAAACGAAATTATATTTTGAACACCTTGTATATAAAGTAACAATATTAAAAGTATCAACGCAAAGCTTAAGCGTTAATTCATCCATAATGTCAATATCACCTTCACTCTTTCAAAATGACCACAGCAGACAAGTCAAAGTATCACAGTGTAAAATTAAAAAATCCTCCTAAAATATGTAGAATCCAACCAAATATGTAATAAAAAGTAGGTACACCATTTCATTTAAAATAAGGAAATTAGTATTAACTCACGGTATAACCGGAAATGTAGTCTTTAGAAAGTATAGTAATAGGAAATATTTTTCATTAAGTGTCTGTGTTTACTTAAAAAATTTTCAGAACAAAATTATGAACAAACCCCCAATACTTCTAATGATCGTTTTCAATCAATCACCCTGTATAAATCTAATAACATAATTGTGTTTTACAAATCCTAACTGTATTGTTGGTAATTCAACAAATATTTTTCTTGGGATATGCCACCTCTGAAATGAAAACAATAAGAAAACAGAAATGATTCTAGAAACCAGAAGCACCTATGAAGCCAAATTTTTCCCCAGAGAAAATTAAATATATGTAATGAATACCCAGGAATTTAATAAATTTACGGAATTTTATCAATGATATTTTAGTTTAACACAAATTCAGCATTCAATTTACGATGGTAATCATTAAATTATTGGATTTGTATTATTTTTATTATTACTATTATTCACTGAATAAATAATCTACTGTAGTTTTAAAGAAATTTTCACTTTAATTTGTTAACATAACAATTGTTTACAGTGTTGTATTACATACAACTAAAGCTTACAAATAATAGAACAGTATTTATACAGGGTTATTCAGAACTCATCTCTAAAACTTTGAGGATATGTGCATCCTTAAATAAGAAATCGATATCACCAAAAAAATTTATAATAAAAGGCTTAGGATTTCCCATAAACAATGTTTAAAGTTATACCATTATAAAGAACTACGTAGATGGGCAACTGTACTTCAACGACATCGAATATACCACATTCCGACAAAAAACAGTAAACAAGTTTTTTGTACCTGGAACGCCTATCTATCTTTAAGTTTATTTTAAAGTAAAAACGCTGCAAATCTTTTTTGCGCCGGGTGCGCCGGTTTTTTTCGTGCTAGCTAGTTTGCATTGTCAGTCCCAAGGTCACTCCATTACAGTGGACCAGTATCCAGCGGCGTGCAATGAAAAATTTTTAAATAGTTTTCAGACCCCGCCAAAAAATATTTTTTTTGCACTACCACATTTCTACATGTATGTTGAACATCCCCAAATTTTATTATGGATAGGTTCTGAATAACCCTGTATAAGTACAGGTATCTGAAATTATTAGTTTACTTGTGGGATATTGAGATTTCAAGGAAGTAGGGTTCTGGGCTAAAAGGTTTATGAAACACTTTTAATCAAGAGGGGTATTGAAATAGATTTAGCAATGGAGATGAATTCGTTTCAATTTGGTCGTTAAGTAATATACCGGATGATTTTAATTTGTTGATTTCTAGTGACTCTAGTAAGTTTAGTTTTTTTCCCTTTCTTCTCTGTATGTAAAATTCTGTAATCATCGTTGAAAGAATGGTTTTCTTCTATTAAGTGTGGTGCGTATGTTGAATCCTGTTTTTTATTATTGAAGCTTCTTTTGTGTTCCTTTATTCACTTCTTAAAATTTCTTCCTGTTTGAACTATATACCTATTTTAGTTGTAATACACTTATCTGAAGATGCCACTGTGTGGCGAAACAATTGTTATGTTAACAAATTAAAGAGAAAATTTCTTTAAAACTACAGTAGTTTTATTATTCAGTGAATTATGAATTTTCATCAAGTAAAAGCCCAATCTGTAAAATATTATTATTATACCTATATATAGAGTAATGGATAAGTGTTTATTGGGTATGAATGATTAGCTTAATACCTCCCCTTCGTTTTAGTCGACAGATTTATCCCATAAGTATGAAATGCGTATAGTGAAACATAATTTTATGGGACCATATACTTCGCACATACACTAAATGTCACTGTAATAATTATCCATTCGTTTTATTGTCTACGCGTACTCGTTTATTAGTGACATAAAATTCGAAAGGTTCAGGCTGTTCCCAGAGCAAGGATCTTCGGAATTCCCATGACAATTTTAATTATTACAATAAACGTTCGTGCTTGATAATTTTATTTTTATTTTTATCACAGCTATGGTGGTGACATCTTCGTTTTGAAAGTATTAATTTAGGCACTTTTTGCTTTTTCTGTCTATAGCGTGAGTGAGTTTTCATTGCAACTGACCAAATCGTCATCACTTAATAAGAGAAAGAGAGAGCCATATATCAAATAATCGTATTGGAACATCTATTTCACTTATTTTGGCTTATCGGTGTATTTTGACCATTATGGAATATTTACGTTAAATGTTGTATCAGCTGTTCCATGACTATGGAGACGAACTTTACTGTCGACCTGAAATATAAGAAAAATTAATAATTTTACTTAATAACAAATTATCGTTTGAAATAGATGATTTTATATAATTTTCGGAGTGCATAAGGCGTTTGATGTACTATGTTTTTGAATAAAATGATTTAGAATTGAATGAAGCAACTGCATAGGTGCACTCTTAATACATAGTACTATTGATACAGGGTGATTCAGCTAACCCGTTCATTGAAAGTTTAAGGACTTTCCATTGGAATATTTTTTGAAAATTTTTTACTTCTAGAAAAACGGAAATACTTCAGATGAATAGAACTTTCTTGAAAACCCCCGTATCTAAATTTTCAAAAAGATATTGCAATAGGAAGTCCTTAAAGTTATAATGAACGTGTTAGCTGAATCATCCTGTATAATATGTAGTATTTTTAAATAGAGATATATTATCAATGAAATTATTTAAATATTACTATTCAATGAAGTTTACTCATTATGAAGTTATTCATTATTTGAAAGAATATGTCGTAAACAACTACTGTGCGTGGCGGAAATGACAAATTACTACCGTTATCGGCAATAAGAAAAATTCATAAACTTCATTAAATCATAATGTTTAAATAATTTAATTGGCAATATATCTCTTTATTTAATTTTTTGACTTTTTTCTACAAGTAATGTATAAACAGAATATTAGTTGAAGACGCTTTTTAATTTAATTTTCCTTCTAATCTAATAATTTACACAAAATTGATTTGTAACTTTTAGTCATAGCCTATTTGTGAGTAGGTATTTACCTTTATCTTATATGAACGTATCACAGAATAATCTCAAAAGTAATTCGTTTAATTAGAAATGTTTTTAGTTTCACCGGGTCCTGTTTATCCTCAACTTTATTTTTATATTTTTTTTTATATATGAATGGGGTGTTTTCATATTTTTTTTTTTTACATCGACAATTGAAAGTAGTTGGAAAAAGAAGAGATACGTATTTTTGGAATTTTACTATTGGGTTCATTTAAGTCCATAAATTATTTTTTTATTGTGCGCGATATCTATGTGACGTCACTAAGCGAAAATTCAAAATTTGCGCCATTTTTTAGTGATTTCTAGGATAGTTTTATTTGTGTGGTTGGTGTCACTGCGTGACAACTTTACTTTTGTTTATGTTTGAATTGTTTGGTTGGGGTAAACATCATGGTAAACATGAGAGATTGTTTTTAGTTTATATTTTTACCTGTGAATTGTTGTATCTTCTGTGACTGGTTACAAGTGTATTTATTAGTTGGACTTGGCTTCTACAAAACCTTGCTCCATGTTTAATAAAAGTATACTTCACAAGAAAACAACAATACAACACGTCAAGCTGTCAAGCCAAACACAAACAGGAAATTTCAAATGTCTCGTTAGAAACTGAATCTAGCCTCATATTATCAGTGTTGCCTCTTTATAGATACATATTTCCTAGTTTTCCCTTAGTGACGTCACGAATATAGAATAAAATTTCAAAATTCAATTAAAAATTTTCTGCCGATTCAATCTTAATAATTTTTATCCTAATAAACATAAAAAAATATATTTTATAAAAATACAGGTTTCCACTTTCATTTCGATTGAAGGCAAATACCCCATTAACCCATCAAGTTAACTAAGAGATAAATTTATAATAAAATTATCAAATATTATGGTTCAATAAAGTTTTATATTTCCTCCTTACCTATATCCTAGGTATGCAAAGGAATAACCTTATTATTAAGGTATATCGCAACTACTTTGCGTGTAACATGCACCGACCAGCATTGAATTACAACGGCATATCTTCAAATAACCTCAACTTATTGTCTTTAATAATTTTTCTTTTTAATAGTGTTATCGACTGATGTTTAAAAAAAATAGGTACTTCATTTAATTTATTTGTATCACTAACAAAATTTAAAATACATCAAAATCGTAAATATCTTAAAACATTATATTTTAATATGAGACACTACAATATTTGTATTTATGCGAAACAATATTCAATTCTACACTACTTGGAATACAAACGTACAGGGTGTTCATTTGATGTGTGTGTATTCGGTACGTAAAATATAATATAATACCTAAGTTTACAGAATAAATATATTTCTGTAAACTTTGATAATCCCCTTGACAACCCAAAAATCTTAAGCTCGGAAAAATATACAATTTATTCTATATGAAAAAAAAAACAAGGTAATAAGGTAAATTATTGTCAGATCAAGAACGGGTTATAATTCAAAATAATTTTACTCTATATCCAACAATTCAAAGATCTGCATTTAAATATTCTTCTTTAGGTCTCTAACATGTGACACTCGGTATATATTAAATACATAATTATTCAGATAGCAAAACATGTTCTTGACTTACTTTCTTTAAAATAACTTCTCGCCGAATACCGTGACATAATGCTAGTTTTTTTTTGACCTAACTCAACTTTTATGGTACTAGTTTTTAATTAGACATTATTTAAATATTCGCGAATCGGTAAGATCACAGGGGGAATTTTAATGTGGATTACCGAATGTTTGACTCTGCAGGAATAAATTAGCAGTGTAATATTAGCAACAAATCGTCCTCAAACATAAATTAGGACGGGATCGTATATTCGAAAGATTTCGGGAATTGCTGAATATGACCCCAGTTAGGTTGAATGTCCTAAATATTGTTTTAGAGAGGTATAGTGAAATAGTCGGCATTATGGGGAAATTAAAATAACCAGCAGTCTAAATGAAAGGAAATACGAAATCCATGAATATAGTAGGTAGTACCTATACTATATAATTGGAACAATATTGACATTATTATAATTTTTATGTATTAATAAAACGAACTTGCATGTATATGTACAGCGCATCTAAAATACAATCCTCTACCCACTTACTTCAGAGGTATAAAAGAAGGAATTAAATAAGTAAGTTTTTATTTTTACCTTGATTTTTCATTTTTATTACTTGCTTGTATACAGGTTGTTAAGTTTTTTGATTCCGGCATCAAATTTCTTATTTTAAACCCTTCTGTAACGTTTTTGAACTCGTTGTCATCCCCAGAGTTATGACGTCATCATACATTGTTTATATTGCAACGCCCTGTATTTTAAACAGAAATGACCCACTTTTTTCTCAGTACAATGGTACCCCATATTAGGGGTTTGCTACTTATCGTTTAGAAGATTCAGGGTCTTTTTTTGAGAAGAATACACGTTACGCATACAAATTTTGTTTTTATTTAAAATTATTTAAAAATTAATGATTAATTTTGAATAATTAATAATTAATTGAATTGAATAATTCAATAGAATAATTCAAATGAGACATTCAGTAATTGAATGATTAACTTTGAACAATAAAAACAAAATGTGTATGCTTGACGTGTATTCTTCTCAAAAAATACCCTGTAATTTGTAGGTATATATATAGCAAACTCCTAATATAACCATTGTACTATGTGGATTCCATTTCTGTTTAAAATGCAGAGCGTTGCAATTTAAAAAAATTATGATGACGCCACCACTCTAAAACAAAATCAGATAAAACAAAATTTTTCATGTCAGCACGTATCTTTTTAAAATACAAAATCGACCTTCGGCGAAAAATCGGCGTTTTTTGAAAAATCACTCTGTATAAATGTTATGACTTTTGTGCGTTACTTTATGACCACCCTCTATAAGATTTATTATACAAAGTGAACCTAGTGTCACATTGTGTCCAAAAGTGCAGAAAAGCATAGTACATTCCATTGAAAATGACAGCGCTACCATCTATTGCTGGTAGGTACATCTGGAGAGACAGTAATGTCAAAATATATATTATATTTATATGTATTTGAGGTGAAAAGACCATTGATTATGGGTATGAAAGTTTTAAAAATAGAGATCAATACTTCCCCATATACGTATCGTGTAAGCTCCCTGCTGAAAACGCTGCAATAGTTTTGTGTATCGCAAGAAATTTAGTAACCTGACACCGTATATATTTTAATTCAACGTAGTGAAAGTCCATTACGTTTTTCTTTGAATATACAGGTCTGCATTAGCATACTAACAGCGGGAGCTTCATACATATCAATCACAAACGAATGCGTTGAGATAAACGTTTATTGTGCATGCCGTTCAGATCGATTTATCAATTCAATAATAGGTGATTATTCATTTCTTTTGGTTTATTTCTGTATTATGTTCCTTACCTGGCCATTTGTATCACTGAAATTGCAATCGGCGATAATATTGAATCGAATTGTGCTCAACAAAGGTTGGATCACACCCAATTTACGTAACGTTTAGAAGGGAAAACAATTTGTTGGTATACCTGGCAAAAATTTACATCGTTCGCTCTCTATTTCAACATTCAGGGTCGGATTGACCCTAGGGCCAATTGGGCCAAGTCCCAGAGGGGTTAAGCTTCCTCAAAACGTATCAAATCATGAATATTTAAAGCAAAATGGAAAATAATTTCGTTTTATTTTCATGCCACAGCGCGAACTATCTCGTAGGACAGTTGCACTTTTTATTGGATGGGCTATAAGTACTTGGATCTTTGGGTTCGTTTGTGCTGTTTCACAAAATAACATTTTACCGAAACTACAAAACTGTTACAACATTAATTTTTCGGGTAAAACTTTTCTAAGGACTAAACACCAGGAGACAGTGCAATATCTATTTTTATTTTAAACAAATTAAGAACAGTATAAGCACTGTAAAAACATTAATGAATTTTTGTTTTTATTTTTGTTATTTTGTTGGTTATTTTAATTAAGTTTCTATATAATTAACCAAACACATGTTTATGCAAAAAGCATGTGTTTTATTATGTGAAAAATATAAACAAACATGCATTTCATTTTGTTATTGTGCATGTAAAGTTGTAGGTATGCTTGCAATAAGTATTAAACTTTCCTTTCCTAAAATAAAAAGTCCTTCTTGTTAATTAAATTATCAAATATATAAATAAGTAGATTCGTGAGGATAGTTTTTTATAGTTTATAGTTTGGATAAGGTGCCTGAAAATGTCGCGGTAAATATTTTATCAGAAAATTCCAGAACTTTATTGTAATATTACGCATCACGCATTAAAAAAATTAGTGGCGGCCGCCTCGAATTTCATCCAGGGGTGCTACCACACATTAAATCGACCCTGAGAATATTTTTACTTCTACTATTATTACAATACAAGTTTCACAATACCTGGAGGCTGCCTCAGGAATTTCAGTCTCCTCCAGTCTGTCCCCTCATTTCAGTAGGCCTCAGGAGGCCGTTTCAAGAATTTTCAGGGGTACTAATTAACTGATTTCTTAAATTCCAGAGGGCCTTAACTCGGCCCTGCAAGCGTTTTTAGATAGTACAAATTTCACAATACAATACCCCACGTATTTGGATAAAATTATGAATTAAACAAAATATGCATTTAAATATTAAAAATGATTCTTTATTTTAATCTTTTCAGCACAAAAAGCCAGTGGTCTCCAATCAGCATTACTGGTCAGTCATCTTTTTTAATTGTTTTGGCTTTATAGATTCTTTTCATAATAATATAATCTTTAATCCATATATATTAAAACGCGTCGATTCTGTCTCGCTCTAAATTCCGTCGCCGAATCCACAAAGTTTCAAAGCTATCTCCTCCGAGGGGGGATCGCGGAGCGACCTCCGGTCGCCCCCGGCCTTTCTCCAATGCCGTAGGGGTATTTTCGTCCCGTTTCCTACGCGTTTTCCCAATTTAAAAGCCTTTTCAAAAAACCTCTTCAAAATTTTTGTCGATCGCCGTTCGGCGAGAAAGATGCGGCTAGCACCGGCGTTTGTCCTCGCGCCTAATGGTCCCGTCACGCCCGCCAAAATCCCGACTTTTCGCGGGACTCCCTAGACTCTTTTTCTAATTTTGGGGCTTCGAAAATCGCTTCACGCGAAGGTTCCGTCTTTTCTCTAATCCTTTGAGATTTTTTTTCGAGACCGTACATCGACTCCTTCTACGTCTATTTCGTCTTCGAAAATCTCGAGTCGCGTCCGTCTCAACTTCTTTCTCATTTTGTCTACCGATGTGAGAGTGCACTAACGAGACAAGCACCTCCCACGAAAACTGTCAAATTATTTAAACTTCAGATAGGTTATTTTCCTACGAAAAATATTGCTAACGGAATCGATAGTACTGACTGCCAAACACTTGAATGTGACTACCAAAATATTGAAGCGAAATGCTTTTCCAATTAGAAAATCGGTAAAAATTATTTTTTCAGGTTGACACGTACAGTTTACATACTTAAACGTCTCAAGGCATATTTCTGACAATAGGCTCTGTAGCGCAATGGGATAGTTGTAGGATTTCTAAAATCGTAATGCTGATTTCGCGAGTTCGAGTCACGTTGGGGAGCAACTTTTTTTTTTTTATTTTTTAATTCCAATTATTTATTACTATTAGTTTGGAATTAATTCCTTAATTTTGGCAGTCTGTAAAGTTCAAATTTTAACTTACAAAAGTAAATATCTACAATATTAATTTGCTGCAACAATTATGACAGCAATATATTTTTGGTTCTATTGATAAAATTAATAAAAATGTTTACCTACTGAAAAATAAATTCTACTTTCAGCACTTAAAAAATGATGATGTTTTACCATCAAGAATAGAGTACCGCGAGTATAGAGTATAGAATAGAGTATCGCGATAGCGATTTTCTCCCATTTCTAGTAAATCATTAATAGTCATTTAATAATCATTTTCTTCAAATACAAATCTTGAATGTTTAGTTCCCCATTGCATCACTGGGTCCAAATAAATATGAATGTTCTTGTCATTCATCACAAATTATTTTCGTCTCGCTAAAATTTATTATGTTTTAATATAGAAGTTAAGGAACTTTCACTTAAAATTTAATTTTGCAAATATAACCAAGTATTAATTATTAAAAAACATGAGTCCTAAATTCATATTGAAATGTCATGTGCTGTAACTCTGGCCACGATATTTCCGACATTGTGTTTGATGTTTGGTTAGTCTCGTAACAGCACTTGACCGAACGCAAGTTGATTCTTTAGCAAATATATAAGCACTTTCACTTTAAATAAAGCTTGTTGAAAAGTCACGTTCAACCAACGCCATAAACTGAAAAAGAAAGTGAAACTGAAAGTAAATTATCTTTTGAGATCTATACAGGGTGAGAGACTTTAGATTATAGTTTTGTGAAAAATATTGACATTCCCGCATCTATTTGCAATTCATTAAGAGTGAAGAAATTATAAATCTTTTTGCGAAATAGTGTAAATACTATAGAAATTATAAAAAATATAGAATGCCAATATCCATTGCCTGACACATCCAAAAATAGCCTCTCTATGCAGAACGTAACTTTAGGGAATTTTCTGGGAATTTTTACACACCAATATGGGATACATCCCTGTAAGTATTTGTAGTGCTAATCCGAATTAAGTGTTAAGTTAGGAACCTTTGACACTTTTCAGCTGTCAGACTGTGTTAATTGTTCTTCTTGTTTATTTTATGGCCTCCACAATATTTGTGTATTTGTTGTTCTTACCGTTTTTTTGATAAATGTTACCTTACTTTATATTTTATTGTGTTCCCTGAAGAACTGTTTTCTTTTAGTTTATAGTGAGATAAATGGCCTTTGGGTAATAAAACGATTTTGTGCAAATTTCGGATTTAAGAGTTCAATTTGTCCAAAATTTTGGTAAGGATTGTTTTGCTATTAATAATTATGTAATGTAACCGGCCATTTAGTATTTATTTAGCATGTTGCTAGTTAAAAATTGCGAATGGGTGAATATTATGACAAAAATTTCAAGTTATTGCAAATAATCTAGGTCACATGTAAAATGACTTAACTTTTGAATATTCCACCCGACGGCTAATGCGAAGCTAGATGCTAGTGTGACCAGAGTTACCTATACAGAAAACTAAAGTTGCTAGAATTACGTTTTCTCCATAGAATGACCATTTTCAATCTCCATAAAAGCATTCTATATTTTTTGTAATTTCTATGATAAATCCACGATTCAAAAATTTTGTTCTTGAATATTCTTGCAAGTTAATAATAGTGACAGTGTATCACTGATGTGTATGATAATGTTAATATTAGAAAATTATTTGTCCAATATGAACAGAAGACTAAAACCTGTAACAATTGTTTTACAAAATTATAGTATATCTATCCAGAAGGATGTTTACAAAACAAAAGAGGTGTCACGATTGATTAGGTCACTCTTCCAAAGTACTTTTTGTATGGGAATAAAACCACTCTTTCTAAAAGTATAGTAAACAAAGGTCTTCTTTTGCCAGGACAATCCTTCAAAAGCGAGTTCTAAAGCAATGCGGCCACAGTTAAGTCTAGTGTGCATCCCACTGAGCGAGCATTTTTGTTCATTGCATTAAGTCCAAAAGTCTACTTGCTGAAATTTCCCTTAGCTCATAAGGCTGCAAGAATGGTTTACCTACCCAAGGTCATTAAACAATAATGTATAGGTTTGTACATACTCTTGCTACTTTGAGAAGTGGCATAGTCTTAGTATGACTTGGATTTGCTTTGGACTTGAACTACAATAGGAGATTTGTTCTGCAGCTTCTCTTTTTATAAACTTTTCCATTCTTGATTTTTCGATATAGTGTGTCTGGTTTTATAAATTATGGTCGACTATTTCAAGCAAAGCGATTTGAAATCTCAATCCTTTCTATATATCGTAGCACGTAGTTCTAGGTAATCCTCTTGTTTCCTACCAATTGTACTCCTATTTTAAGGGCCATTCCTAGGCGCCATCCTCCTTCCTCTAACCTGGATTCACCTTTATACAAAAAGGGCGTTTCTTCTTTCACTTGAAGACCACCCGAGCTCCATACTTGCTTTGAAATTACTAATATCCGTTATGAATTTGAGTATAGACTCATCTTACTGTTTCATAAAATATATGTGGGTCATTAATTATTTACAAACAAAAAGTAATTTTGCTGTCGAATATTATTATATGTAGTATCTACTTATATTCCATGACAAATATGTAACATATAACATTTTTTGATCGAAAACATTTCTTACCAAAGAGATTTTAATAATTTTCAGCCTTTTCCAGAGGAATTTTTTTAAAAATTAATCCTAGTGAATCGATGTGGTATTTTTCTCCAGAATTATACCATTTACAAATAAATGATGTAAAAAACCAATCGTTTCAATTAAAAACCACTATTGTGTAAAATCGTGTTAAATATAATTTTGGTAATCTGTGCTTTTATTTAGCTGCCGTCGATTTAATATAATTGAAAACACCATATACTTTTATGGAATTTACATATTGTTATGCAAATTCTACCTCTTCCACATAAGTGTTAGATTTTCCGACGAATCTTTGAGATTAGAATGAGAGTAGAGATATTATTATTCGTGTTTTTGCCCATCATGCACTTCTCAGTCCTTCGCTGGTTTATTTTCCTTGTAGACAGGTTTTAATACCAAGTATAACAAGAAATTATTTTTGGTTTAAAAACGTTGGTTGAAAAAACCAATAGGTCAATAAGATGCATGTTTTTCAGTAGGATGAATAGATGTATGGGAAGAGGAAATAGTACTATATTATTACTCTTTTAATGCCATCATTAAAGGCTTCTACAGTACATAAACAAAACATATGAAAATATATTTTTTCAAGTAAGGACCTTTCATTCCAAGGAAAAAATATCCATATTTATTTAAATATGTTACCTTTGAGAATAATGGTAAGTAAATATGAAACGAAGGTTATGCGAAAGGTTCCGAGAGGGGCCACTGCATCCTAGATACTTATCCAATTGTATGAACGTTCTCGCGTGGGTACGCCGCCGCCGGCTTGATTGGAAGTGCTGCAGGTCCTTCGGACACCTACTCGGTCATTAGTTTTAGTCTAGTTCGAGAATAATTCGTCTTTGTCTATCTCTGAAATAGGTATTATTCGCATGGAATTTCGTGTTATTGAGCAATGAATTTACAACCAAATATAATAGATCTCTTGTAACCACATTTAGGTTTATATTTGTCAGGATCAAATATAGAATTCCATATGTTTCTGTAAAGTTAGTTAATGGTTTCTTGCACAATCGACAAAATGGCTATAAATACTTATTAACATTGTAATGAAATTTGCTTAGATATATGTATTGTTATACAGCGCTATAATTTTAAAACCAACCTCCCTCAATATCTTCTGAATTTGAGGAAATAAAAAGTACAAAAAAACACGTCAATTGAGATATCGAGGGAGAAGTTTAATTATGCATTGGATTTATTTAATTTTAGCTGCCCCCCCCCCCCTCAGCCTCTGTCACTTTAAAATTTGAAATTGCAACCTCCATCGAGTGATATGTTGTTGGAAAGATTTTAAATAAGCCCATTTTAAAGATTTTTAAATGTCAAACTGACTGAAATCTCAGATATCAAGTTTATACTAAACATACATTTAAAAGATTTAATCAGTTCGGTGATACTATATATATAATATATAAATAAATATAATATAAATACTTTTCAACGATGATATAAATAAGAGAACGTACCTCTATCCTTATTTTAAAACGAGGAGGTTGTAACCAATATATTATACTGATTTGTTTCAAAATTAAAAGAAAAGTTACGAAAATACGTGACAAAAACTGCATGGTGGTGGTTTAAATAAACATAGAAAGTCCTTTCTATGTTTTCTAGAAAGGATTTTTTTGCTTGCCTTAATGGCACCACAGCTGTGAAAATATTAATTATTAATGATAATAATAAAAAAGTGATCTATTCACAAATATGTCATTGGATTAATGTAACTGGACAATCTCTGCTCTTGCTCTTATCTGCTCTAGTAATTTGATTTATTCATAAATATACAGGAAATAATTAAATAAATGTCATATTCAAACATTAAAATAAATAAACACTGCATTAGTTAATTGGCAAATGCTCCCATGAAATGGTACATTTATACAGGTGATTTAAAAAAACCATCCCGGAACTCGCTCAATATTCATCCAATAAATTATAATTTTGTTTTCCTTATTAGTCAACTATAACTCAACTATTATAACTGACTTTTCGACAGTAGACATACTAGATATCAGCTATTACTATAAAAATTTATTAGTCTGCTGAGGAGGGTTAGTAAAAGGTCACAAATTATGTACAGTAATAAGCAAATTACAGACAAAAGTCCCTTAGACCAACTTTTTTGTTAAATTGTGTGAAAGTGGTAAAAATCCAGACGGTTTTTTAACCAAGGTTAATCTAACATCTCATTTAACATTTACAAAAAAGTTATGAAAATTTACAAGTCTAATTTTTATCGGTAGCATATCTATACATCCGTATATCCGACCGCCGATAAAATATTTACATTCGACTATTTCTTTTAACAGTCAATTTAAAATAGTGCACCGGAATTCTTCTGGATTTACCTACAACTACCTAAACAATTAAGTAGGTAGTCGAATAATTATTATTAAATTTACACAAACAACTTATTACACTTATTCAACATCAATATGTACAGGGTGAGTGAAACTCGATGTCTCAGATCAATTACCTATAAGAAAAGGGAAAAGAATGGGAAAACTCTGAAAAGAGGTTCTTAAATGGGATTGAGCAAGGTTCATTTTAAGCTAAATTTTCATATTTTTCCAAATTTGAAAACTGAGTGTCATCGATTTGTTTTTCCCGGAAACGTACCTATATTTTTGAATATTTAAAAACAGCTAATTTTTCTGATCAAATTTTGTAAAGAAAAAAAGTTGATATCTTCTTCGGTTAAAAAATTATAAGCAAATTTGTCGCATCTGTCAATAATTAAACATTATTAATTACTAATTAAACATTAAATAACAAATAATAAGTATATTACTACCGAAATAAATAAAGTATATAGACAATCACTACAACAAATTTTCAATGTGACCTCCTACTTTTAAAGACTTCCAATCTCCGCCTTACTTCTCTTCCTGAAGCCTTATATAAATAAATCACATTTCTCTAGGTCTAGATAGTTCGTCGCAAGCATTTCTGATTTTTTTTCTTTTAATTGTTCCAAGTTAACAGATGGTGTTCTGTAAACTTTATTTTTTAAAGTTAAAACATTAGTTTGATTATTGACAGATGCGACTGCTATATGTTTCCAAAGGCTACTTTAAATTCTGACGATTGACAATTTTTGAAAATTCTATTTACAAAATTGCTTATATAATTGTTTAAAGGAAGAAGATAGCATTTTTTTTTGATTTGTTTAAAAAATTATCACTTTTTAAATATTCAAAAATATAGGTGTGTTTCCGGAAGAAAACATCGATGACGTCATTACTTCAGTTACCAAATTTGAAAAAATATGCAAATTTGGCTTAAAATAGATCTTACTCAATTCTATTTAAGAACCTCTTTTTAGATTTTTCCATTATTTTTCCTTTTATTATAATATAGCTGATACATCGACTTTCGCTCAACCTGTACAATAATTGTAAACAGTAAAATAAATATTGTGACAATAATAGAGACCCAACAACTACTTTATGGCGTTGCTGAAAGTGCTAAAACAAATTTTATTGACTAACCGTGCTGCAAACATATAGACTTCGTTTAATAGTTAAAGTTCATGAAATAATTCAATCATTTGCCTCTAGCCTACCAGTCTGGCGATAATAACTGATAGTAAAATTAGAGTTAATGCTTAATTTAAAAATAACCATCAAAGTGTTTCTGAATTTATTTTATAGAGTTTAAAACGACTTCAACACTGATTAAAAGTCTCAGATATGCACGTAGAAAATAAAAAATTAAAACTAAACGGTCTCAAAGGTAACTCCCATGCTCATGTGGTATAAACAGTAGGAAAAATCCCTGTAATAATTATAATAAATTATTTAATAATTCATAATAAGCTATGTCGAAATGATGGACAAATTATTCGTAATTATTTTTGCATTCTTCGTTACTCGTAACATGCAAATTACCGTAGCGGTGGCAGAAAATTGTTCTGGTGAACAGGACCGTAACGAGGGGTTGCAAGTGGGAGAATTTTATCTGATTTTAAAATTACAGGGCGCTTCAAATTTAAAATTCATTGGGAGCCCGAAAGCGGCCGTTTTTATTACGAGTCCTGATCAGTTTTGGTAAAGTTTTATATCCGCGACCCAAAAAATATGACTCAGTTTAGATTAAAAGTATCTTCAGTCGTTTCGTAGTAATATTCTTTTTAAGAATACGTTAGTTACATGTTATACCACGTGTTATGTTTGTCCCACAAATAAGTCTGTATGTATATAGTGTGAAAAACTTTTTCTTTTAATGGTACTCTGTCTCTCTCTAATTATTTTACATCGTCTTATCTTTAAGTGTGTTAATATAGGAGTGCCCCAGGGGAATATCCTTGGTCCCTTACTATTTATAATATATCTCAACGACATCAATTTTGTTGATGGGTATGATTTTATAAATCTGTTCGCAGACGATACATTAATTGCTTGTTGGGGTAAAGACTTGGGTGAGACAGTTGATAAAATGAACTCTGCACTAGCTAACATGGAGAGGTATTTAAGTACGAATAAGCTTAAGCTGAATGTCAATAAAACTAAGGGTGTGATACTCGGAACCCAGTACAGATTGAAAAATATCAATACTAAAAATTACCAGTTAAGAATCTATAATAATGCTATTGAGTGGGTAACGGATATTAAATATTTGGGTATAATCATTGATGAGTGTCTGAATCTGAAAAAATTTCATGACTATTTACATAAAAAAATTTCAAAAAAACTGTATTTCTTTTCAAGGATTTCTTCACACATTTCTGTATTTGCAAGAAGAACTGTTTATCAGTCAATAATTCAACCTCATTTTGATTATTGTTCCACATTATTATATCTTTTTGACAAAAACAGAATACAGTCTTTGCAAAAATTACAAAATAGAGGATTTAGAATTATATTGAAATGTAACAGATATACACCAATAAGAACCATGCATGAGACCTTAACGTGGTTGTATGTTGAGGACAGAATATATTTATTTTGTATGATATTTATATGTAAGGTAAGTCAAAATATGTTACCATCCTATTTCAGTCAATTTATTGTTTACAATAATAGTATACATACTCATAATACCAGAACTAGAGAAAACTTCCATATCACAAGAGTTGGAAATAAGCAAACCATGAATTCTGTGTTTGTTAAGGGTTTAAGTGAGTTCAATGATCTTCCAGCCGATATTAAAGAAAGTACTAGTGTATATACATTTAAAAATAAGTTGCTTAAACTCATTAAATGCAGGAAATTAACAAGCTGATTGTTATTGAATATCTGTATGGGCTGTGTGTTCTACTGCCCCTTTATGTTTTAATTATTAGGTGCTTACTTAGCTTATATCTCTATGCTTAAGATGTTAGATGTTAGTGAGTTCTAAGTACTTGTAGTAAATAATTTGTATATTAGGATTCTATTTAAATAAATTACATTACATAAATTACATTACATTACATTACAAGTTATTGATATATGTTTGTTATTTTCGTAAAATTTATTTATTTTTTTTTTGAAGATTTTGCAGTTGCAATTTATATGCATTTTTATAAATTCTGCGTGCAATTTTTTGAAACCTTAAAACTTTGCAGTCAATCGTGTAATAGATTAGGCAATAAGAAATATTTCGCAATTAGTGTGGCAAAATTTAACAAAAAAATTTCAAAAAAATTCTATTTTTAATATAACAGTAAGAATTTAGTGTAAATTGTATGATTTTATTGGACAAACATCCCACTTGCTACCCAAAATGAGGTAATTTCCAAATTCGTTGTTATACAATAGCTGTTTAAATTTTTTAACTATTCAGAGTGGCCTATTTGAATGCGGACTCATACTTGGCCAATTTGAATGATTTTGTTTTAAATATTAGCGCTTCATCTTCAATAGCGGTATATACTATGGTGGCAAATTTCAGAATGGAATTTAAGCCCAATTCTTTCGAGGCCAAAAATCCAAAAAGAAAATGTTAACACTTTTTTTAATTCTAATCGGACTGCGCCACTGGATTTAGGATACCTACTTTCAAATGAGTGACCGAAATTTAAAAATATATATATTGTTTTCTAAAAGAAAATCCATTTTTTTAAGGCCAAAAATCCAAAAAAAAAAGGAAGTTTAGCAATTTTTTTATTTAATATCTGACTGCGCCACTGGATTTAGGATAGGTACTTTACTCTCAAATGGGCGTGACAAATTAAAGAAAAATTACATGGTTTCTAACAGAAATATAGCATAATTAATATTCACATTATATTATCAATGGCATAGTCATTGCCTGTTTGAGAGTTTCCTAAATTTAAAATTTTATTCTGGCATTTGGCACCATAGTAGAGAACTCCATCATTTAAAGAAAATAGTGTAACGTTTGTCTAACCTCCAAACAGATTAAACCAGCTTGTTCGGCGAAACAACACAAATCTTTATTGTCACTAGATACAAACTTCAACTCGTTTTCACAACTGTCAACACAAATTCCTTAGTTGACGTTTCTGTTTAACGCGCTCACGCTTTCGACTAAAAACTCCCCGTCCTCTTGAAATCACGAGTATTTATATATTTTTCAAGCTTCTGGAATATTCGGGAGCTTCTTTTTGGATACCGGAACATAATGGAACGATTCTATGACTTAAACGAAAATTCTAGATTAGAAACGTCAACCTAAAGATTTTACAAATATTAATTTATAAACAATAAGAAATGAATTAACAAAACTTCCAGCAGCTTCCGTAACACTGCTCCCCTCTCAGAACTGATCGTCTCGATCAGATTACTCCATTGTCCGCATGGTGTTCTTGATAAGGCGTCAGTCGATCTATGTGAACAATCTTCATTTTGGATTGAGGATTTCTTTGGATCCTATACACGACATCGTTTAACCTGGTCACAATCGAATAAGGGCCTTCCCAAGATCTCTGTAATTTAGGTGATTTGCCCCTAGTCCTCTTTGGGTTGTACAGCCAAACTTTATCATTTTCATGAAACCCACTACTGTTGGCACGTAAGTCGTAACGGGTCTTCATTCTGTCACTTTCTATTCTCAGCTTTTCTCGTACCTCCTCATGTACCAACTTTATTCGATCTTTCAGGTGGCGGAGATAGTCACTGATATTTTCCTGATGTTCTGGTCTATTTGCAATGAGGTCTATCGGTAGACGTAATTCGTTGCCAAAAATCACACTGGCTGGTGTTTTACCAGTGGTTTCGTGAACTGCCCCTCTATATGCTAAGAGAAATGGAGGAAGGCAGGTGTCCCAGTTAGTCCGGCAGTTTTCAGGAAATTTTCAATTAAAGTTATTTACTAGTAAACTCTACCGAGAGAGAGCAGGGTGCTGCCTAGTTGTTTCGCACGCGTAGGCCAAATGGCTAAGGACGGCCCTGATTCTGTAGAATCCTTCCAATTATATCCCGTGCTACATAACCTTTTCATTAAAAATGTCTTTTATTTGTGGTATACAGTATGTAGCGGCCTGATTAGGTGGAACGCATTTTTGTAATTGGAACACCTGTTTATTACGTTATGACTATGAATAATCTTTTAATTATAAGAAAATTGTGGTCATCCGCGGCCGTAATTTTTTAGTATTGCAATTTATTGTTTTTTCTGTCTTAATCCTTAGAAAATTAGCAAATTAATTTTCTTTCACTAAATAAAATTTTGTTACAGTATGCACAAGCGAAAAAATTATAAAATTCTTTCCATGCCATAATTGCCAAAAACTAAGCTGAATTTTGCATGCACTCTGATGATATTTTCAAATGCCGAATTTTTCAAATTGCATTAAATAACCTTTTATAATTTTTTTAATACGGTTTTCTTTTATTAAATTCGGTCTAAAAGTTTTGATAGTGCATTGACCTGCAAATGTCAACAAACATCGCGCTGCATTGTTGTTTGTCATATTTAATTCTCAAAATTTTCCATCTAATTCAGCAATACTATATAAATCTTATTTATATTATATTATATGGGACAAACATCATTATCATCAAATGTATTATCATTAAAAATCATTATAATTTCATTATATGTGCTGTCGTTTTCTGTAAACCACTAAGGAAAATATTTGAACTTTCTTTAAAGACTTCTACATTTCCAAGTTGTTGGAAGATGGCTAGAATTTCTCCTATTCATAAAAAAGGTAGTCTAAATGAAGTTAGCAACTACAGACCCATTGCCTTACTATCCGGATTCTCGAAGGTATTCGAGATTTTTATACGTTCTTATATTTATAGCAAAGTTGAACATCTTATAAGCGAGCGTCAGCATGGTTTTCTTGCTAGAAGGTCTACGGTAACAAATTTATGTTGCTTCTCCGATTATGTAAGTACTGTTTTGGATGATGTTGGCCAAGTTGATGCAATTTACTCCGATTTCTCGAAAGCTTTCGACAAGCTAGACCATCATGTATTATTGCAAAATTACAATCATTCGGTTTTTCCTTGGATATGCTTAAATTTTTCCACTCGTATTTGACAAATCGGAGGCAATTTGTAGAATACAATGGTTTTCAGTCTGATTCATTTATACCTACCTCTGGTGTCCCACAAGGTTCAGTCCTTGGGCCATTATTGTTCTTATTATTCATAAACGATATAGCGGATAATTTTCAGTGTGAATCATTGCTCTTTGCAGATGATCTTAAATTGTTTAGTAGAATCGACAGCTTTTCTGACTCAGTGCATCTTCAGAATGATTTAAATAAACTTGATTTATGGTGTGCTGCTAATAAATTACCACTAAATATTAACAAATGTTTCATTATTACTTTCACAAGGAAATTTAATAAAGTTTTACACAATTATACGATAGGGCATCATCCACTGAATCGAGTATCCCATATCAAGGATTTGGGCGTTACGTTGGATGAGAAACTAACTTTCTCTCCACATATAATGAATGTCGTTGCATCAGCAAATAAAACATTAGGTTTTGTTTTTAGAAACTGTTCATCTTTCACGAATTCAGCAGCTCTCATGCAACTGTTTGTATCTTTGATTCGATCCCAACTAGAATATGCAAGTTTGATCTGGGATCCACTCTATTTGAAGTACATTAATGCGGTAGAATATATTCAACGCAAATTTTTAAAGTTCATGTATTTCAAAACTGAAAGAGTATACCCGGCACAAGGTTACGATCATCAGATTTTGTTGAACATGTTCAATATGCAATCGCTAAAAAACAGAAGAACATTGTTAATCTCAAATTCTTGTATGGTTTATACCATTATAATATAAACTGTGCTGAACTTTTAAGCAAACTAAATATAAATATTCCAAGACACTCCTGTAGGGGTCATAGGTATTTTTACTTGCAAGCCGCTAATAGTAATATTGGTCTCATGTCTCCACTAAACAGAATATGCCAGCAATATAACGAGTTTGATTACCTGACTGACATAAATTTAAATTCTTTGAATAGTTTTCTAAAACCTATTTTGGATCGGTTATAGTGTTTATTTATTTCTGTTATTTGTACCATTTGTTTACTTATAATATCAGTGTGTTTATTTAAGTACCTATGCGTACTCGACATTATTGTACAATTTACAGTTTTTTTTTTGCTTTTTTTTTACTACCACTTATTTCTGTATCACTATTATTTGTAATGTGCTTTATTATTATTCTTTTTTATCTATTATTGATTGTTATGTATTTTTTCTATCATTTATATAAGTATTTGTAATGCTCTGTAATCTTGTAATCTTTGTTGTCAATTTGCCCTGTAATTGGGATTTTCCTGTTGGGCTTTAAATTAAAATAAATAAATAAATAAATAAATATGAATCTTGGAAAGGGCGCACAGACACACCACTCACATCCACAATTAATGTTGTATGTACTATTAGTACCATTAGGTACTATAGTTGTATCTCGAGTTGTACTATATTATTATATTATATTGTGCATACAAGTCACATAGGCCGGGTTATTTCCCGTTTTTCTGTCAAATGCGAAAATGTTTTCTTTCCTGACTAAATTTAATATTTATACATTTCTCGAACTGAACGCCCGACTGTTTAACTGCCATTGCCGACTTCTTAAAAAAAGTGGCAACGCCGTCTAAATGCTGTGGGGAGGGGGGGCGGCGGATAGAATGTGACTGTTCAACTTACTGAAAAAGCCGTCTGTCTCTTACTGCTTCTATCTACCCCAGAATAGAGTTCAGGCGCTTAGCACGGTTTGGGTTCTTCGTGAATATTTTTTATTCGTGTTTTTGTGCTTTCTACTGTTTACTTATAGTTTGAAATAAAGTTTTATGTGATCGTTATGTTAATATATTATACTACATTGATTTAGTGCAATTAATTGAGAGTAATTAAGTAGTGTAAATGTACGCGTTCATGGCCGGCACCCACCATGTTGTCCGGTCTCCGGTCGTGGTATTATCAAAACATTTTAGATCCACTTTAATCAACTGGATAATTGTCAGTGATCATTTTTAACTTATAGTATTCGACTTTTACGAATAGAATCATTATAAACGTAAATTTCAAATTTCAAATTAAAAAGAAACTACTGAAAAATAATGTTTATAAGGAAAGAAAGAGGAAGATGATAACTATGTTCTAAAGTTAAAGACAAATAGGTACCGGTGATCAAAAGCAATGTGCAAAGTAGTTGAAGTTGAAAACTAATAAAATCGTCTTCAAATCTCGACTACTTACAGTTTCTTTCTTTCTCCATCTTTCACTTTTTCTTTTTTGTGGAATAAGTTTAAAAGAAATTTAGAGTTTTATTCTACAATGACTTGTCTATGATTATTCACATCCCACTTTCAAATGAAATGGGATAAATTCAGTGTTTTAAGAACTTAATTCTGATATTTGTACTTCGCTATGTTCTCAAAACTTTGTCATTTTGTTGTCTTTTGATATACATACCTTTTGAGCGCTGTTGTATATTGGCGTCCATGTAATGTTTCTTATAACCAAAACCTTGGATCATATGATCGAAAGTCAATAACAAGACAGGTTTCAATATGACGGACGACTCTATCTTATTTTGTAAGTATCAGCCTTATTTAAAAAAAAAACTTGGTTCGTTAGTTAAATTATTTCTCTGCTTATGTCTATTAAGCTGTAAGTCCGAATTTTCTGTTCGTTGTCACTTTTTTAAATTGTATATGTAAAGTTCATTTAGATATATGTTGTTTTTATAGTATATTTTATTAATATTATTTAGGTATTGGCTTATTTACCTGTTTACATTTTTCTTTATATAGAAATTAAGCTAAAAAGTTAACTAAGAGATACATTATTAATGAAATTATCAGATATTATGGTTCAATAAAGCTTTATATTTCCTCGCTTACCATTTATCTTAGGTGCAAAGGAATAACCTTATTATTTTTAAGATATATGGCAAACAACTACTTTGTGTGCATTATGCACCGCACAATAGTAGATAACACAATTTTTAATAGTGTTATCTATATTTTTTAAAAAATGAAATATTAAACAACCATCTACATTACATTAAAAATAATTAATTTTGGTTATGTACCTTTTGTATTGAATTTTCAAGAATTTTTATTTATTTTTTACTGAAAAAACTGAAATTGTAACAGACCTCCTTACGCTAATGTACGATACGTATTTCTACTTACAGAGTCTTCAAGCACATATGTGGCAGAAGGTTCACCATCTAAGAATTGTTAAAAATGACAAGAAATAGGTATATGACAATTGAACTGATTAAATATTTGAATATTAAATTAAATAATAATATTAACAATTAAACTGATCAAATATTTAAGCTTTTACTGATGTCATATTGAGGGCGCAACGACAGTAGGTATATAAAATTAATAATGAAACTCATTACATAAATCATATAATCAGCTGCCTGTCTCAAAGAGAAAGCATGCAGCAATAAGGAAAGGAAAATTATTAAATTACCATCGATACTGTCACGGTGTATAGCCATATTCACTTGATGCGAAGACAAATTCTTTAACTGCATTAAATGTTATTTATCCATAACAAATTATAAATACATTTACTGAAAGGAGAGGTTGTGACATTAATCATTAATCTTTAATTTGTTTGTTTAGTTATTTGTATCTACGCTAATTTAGTATTATATATTATTTATCATTAAATATTAAATAATATGTATTATTAGTATTCCAGTAGTATAAAAGTTATCTTATTAGCAATAAATTACCTGGCAGTTTATTGAAAAATAATATTTAGAACAGAGGTAGATGATCTGAATGTAAAGTTTAAGGGTAGATTAACACCTCCACTACATAGAACAGAAAAATTTATTTTTCTTATCAAATAACTAAAATACCTACATAATGCCCTGTAGTTATCTTTAAAAATATGTCAATTTTCAAATTTGAGCTAGATAAAGCAATACCTTTTTGTAGAGTAATACGACCGTCTTCGAATAAATTATTTCTGATTATTGTTCGTTTAAGGTAAGGTAGTATTGTACTTTTCTCTTCTGTTTTATTATCCTCAATATACTTCACTTATACCTTAAGAATGTTATCTAAGAATCTTGGTTATGCTATAGCATTGTTTATATTTTTATATATAGCATTGTTTCTCTAGAGCTGTGTCTTGCTTCTACTTAGTACGCTTAAGATAAAAAGCACAGAACGTGCTTTCAGGTTCACCTGATCTTCGGCCATTCTCCTGTAATTGAGTTGTGAATTACATTATTCTACTTGGATAACATATTATTGGAAAAGAAAGAACTTATATTGTTAAATACCTAATAAATACTGGAAACTGGATTTCGAAAAGTATAGACTTTCAACTATATTCATTATACAGGGTTATTCAGAACTTATCTCTAAAACTGCATCCTTATGTGCATCCTTAAATAAGAAATCGATATCACCAAAAAAATTTATAACAAAAGTCTTAGGATTTCCCGTAAACAATGTTTAAAGTTATACCATTATAAAAGACTACGTAGATGGGCAACTGTACTTCAGCATTTGATATACCTACCAAACTCCTAAGAATGTGGTAAAAAAAGTAAACACGTTTTTGTCCCTCGAACGACGACTGAGCGAATACAGTTGAAGCGGGGATAATATCTCTATTGTCTATTCAGTCATCAGTCTATCTGTGTCTTCTCTCAATGCCGGTGTTTTATTTATATCGTAGGAGTGTTAAACTGTAAAATTTTCAAAATGGCTCATGTGTACAGTAATGCTGAGTTAATGGACTGTTACCAGTGGATTATCAATTACAAGTTAAGTTTTGCGAGTGGTTGTTGCAGCAAAATGCTGAAAATCCCCAATTTACTTAATAATTTGCGTTTACAAGATCAGCAACCAGGAGGAACATTCGCTTTAGTGCTGCAAAATTGGATAGCTTTAGGGACAAAATTTCGAACAGCTTTTGTAACAAGGTATGTGAAATTTTTTTTATAAATTTCATGTTTCTAATACCTAGTAATCAAGTAGCGCAATTCTTCAAAATTAGTGTAACAAAATTTTATTCATTTTAAAGACACGTCACTTTGGTCACATCTATCTATCTTTAAGTTTATTTTAAAGTAAAAACGCTGCAAATCTTTTGTCTGTATACTGTCCGAACTTTCGAAGTTTTTTTCGTGCTAGCCAGTTTGCATTGTCAGTCCCAAGGTCACTCCATTACAGTGGACCAGTATCCAGTGGCGTGCAATGAAAAATTTTTAAATAGTTTTCAGAAGCCGCCAAAAAATTTTTTTTTGCACTACATTTCTACATGTATGTTGAACATCCCCAAATTTTATTATGAATAAGTTCTGAATAACACTGTATATTAATACTTTTGGCTGTGGCTGCTAACAAGAATGCTACAATGGCGAAAGTATACCTATTAGTGGATTGATTAATATGGTTATATATGGTTTACTGTTACAGTAGATACTTGCACTTTATCACTATTCTTTTAATTTTCATGCGTGCCTTTTCTTAACTAACTACCATTGCCAATTCTGCAGCTGCACCTCTCCGATGTCAAGACCAATCCACTGAATATTTTACGCTTTCAGTGTCTGCGGATCATTAACTGAAAATCACTTTCATCGGCAGCCGTCTAGGAGAACTCTCGGATATAATAAGTAGGTCTAAGTAGGTCTCGGCATTCCTGCACGGCCGCCGTCGACCAGAATGGGAACAGCGAAACGCGCAGGTTGACATTCCGCTGCATTTTTCCCGTCCTGCGTTTTCCCAATGAAACCAGCGCTGGCCGATTGGTCTAATGAGTGCACGCGGTGGTTGTTGCTGTGTTTCGTCGGCAGTAAATTTGGGTTCGGTATACAGGATGGTCAAGTCTCGATGGCTTTAGAATCTGCTGCAGCGGGAAAATGGTTACATACCGTTGAAATTAAAATTTCCATTTCAAAAATTCAACATGTACGAAAAGTACTGTTAAAACAACTCAAAAACCGGTATCTTATAGGTATATGTATATGCTTGAAAATATTTGATAAGCCTTACATGATATCTTCAAAGGGTTGGAACCTTTGATGTGAAGATAACACTGAAATAGTTTTCCACATAACACCAAAACACTATACCTACTGCACTCGACCCGCGTTTCGCCAACTAAGTTGGCATCATTTGGAGATGAATAAAACTAAACCTATGCTAACATTGTCTCCTATTTATGCCTAAATTATTTCTATGATTCAGTGAACCGCCGTGACGGATCAGTGAACCGTGATTTACTAACTAATGAAGCGGGCTATATGGGATTGGTCTTCTGTCACCATTCATGCTATTTTTATATTTAACAATTTCCAAACTCTTAAATTGCTACTATCTATTTTATGGTCGTTCTCGAACGCATGTTGGGCGACATTAGGTTTTTATCTGTTCTACCATATTTGAGATGACCCATATGTTCTTTGAATCTGATTTCAATTGACCAATTGAAAGACCAATATTCATAACTCTAATCGGTTCGAGACGGCAAAGTCCAAAAACATCCATTGATAATTGGATGATGAAAAGATCAGTAAGAAGATCATCTTCTTATTAATTGAACTGCTTAAACTGCTGATACTCATATTAGGATACTCACAGCACTGTTAAGAGGTCATGTATATCTCAATAAAAAGCTTAATACCATAGAACAAAATATTACCAAAAGCTGCAGATTATTCAGACTTGAAGACTTTCGACCTCTGACATATCCTCCGTGCCATTATGGCTACCTCATGGCCAAGAGACATAAACATCTGACTGCAGTTTTTGCAGAGTGGGCTAAAAACCAGAACTTCCTTTCCGACCATATGGTCCATTGTGGCTCACGCCTATTTATATTTCATCCAATAAGTCTAGCCTGTTAATGAAGCTGATCATCTTATTATCCTTGCCAAAGGAAATCCTGCTGAAGTTATCCTTTGGCTAATATTGAATATCTGATCCTTTTCCCAGTTGAGCAGGTACATATTATGTGTTGTTCTGTTGTTTTATCATCTTCTAAGCACAAGCGGCAATCAGCACCTTCTGTTAGGCCGAATTTGTACAGATTGTATTTTAAACGACAGATGATGATGTTATAGACGATGGTATTTTTAAAAGTTCGTAGGTGCAGCTTGTTTAACTCTAAAAGTTGCTTAGTTCTTGTTGAAGGGTTTATTATAAACGCCTTCGAATGAACTAATCTTGGTAGTTCGTCCCAATACTGGAGGATTCGTCACTCAGCTCAGGTCAAGAGAGTTGCGCTGGCAGTACTGGAGGATAATATATGTTAAACACTGATTGCTTTCATGGCCGGAACGGCCTGGGACCCAGACCAGAGTTAATCTATTTTTCCTGCCCAAACGAGCAACGCCTGTTGACAGCTCCATACCGTTTTTGAGTAACAACGGTAGGAACCAAGAACCTTAAGAGGTGCTTGGCTGTCTGAGAAGATTTTTTTTGATTTGCGTGTAATTCAGGGAATAATCTAACTTTATTTTACGATCTATATCTGGAGTGCAATAAAAAACCTTTGAGAAGTTTCATTTACTATCCAACATTATTGTGATATACCTGTTTGTAAATAATTTTATCTACGCCTATGAGACTAGGTATCCTAGGCCGATTTGACGTTCCAGCCAGCTGCTAGCTGCCTCCTAGATCGACTCGAGTATTATAACGTTATCTCCCCATCTGGAGCGCAGTAATTGATTGTGAAATTGCTTTTAATACTTCTTGCTGCTCTAATTTTTACCGAGCGCGCCACATGAATCTTTCAGATCTCAGGCGATGCTTAGCGGTCGCATAAATCATAGCAAGCCAGTTGATAAAATTAATCGCCGTAATCTCGGCGTTATTCTCGATATTTATTCGATTCGGCGGCAATTTCGTTAATGGCAGTGTTAATTTCGTTTTGTTCGTGTTCTGTCATTTATACTGGTATTTGTTGTGCTCTGCCTCGTCTAATCTCTATTAATTTATACTGGCCTGAGTTATGCGATATTGGATGTCGCTGTGCTATCGAGACTGATAATCTGAAGAAATACGATCTTCAACGGTATATTTATCTCCTTTATTTATTGTCTTCTGGCCCTCATTTGACCGGTTGCCTAGAGCTGGTTTTTATCAGATAAAGATAATTGCGACGTTTTACATAAATTGAGCGCTTGTTTAGAATAATTTTTAGATGATTTAAAAGGAGCAACATGCATTGGTTGTTCTTTATTAAATTTGGACCATTTAAATACAGTGTTTTATTATCAATGTTTGCCTCGAAGCTTTAGATTGTATTGAAAGCTGTTTGACATAATTGAGTCACACTCAAATTGTCGACAAAAGGAACCATACATATATTATTATGCGATGTAAAGAAAATCATTCAGAAACAAATAGTAATAATGAAATAAATAAAATATTCTTGTCATAAAAACAGTGTTTTGGTGTTATGTGGAAAACTTCATCAGTGTTATCTTCGCACCAAAGGTTCCAACCCCCTTCAAGGTTAAAAGAAATTATTCATCTTTTTTATCTCTTATAGTTAATCTTCTCTCTACAAGCATCTAAGTTTGCTCACCCTGTACTGTGTTTCTGACTGCAATTCACATTCACCACAGAAATAGGTAGATGTGGCTAGCTAATTTTAATTTTATATTATTCATTTAATCTGATGGCGATGACTATTTTACTTTGAAGATTTTATCCATAAATTTAATATTTTCAAACCAAAACACATGAAAGTGTGACATTAATGCTGTCACTAAACATCTCTATATATTTTCTTGCTTTGCCTTGCCTTAGTTAAAACTAATTCTGCTGATTTATTAAGACTTTTATATAGAAATGTGATTTTTGAATACTAAAAAGGTTAACGTTGCTCCATTTGTTTGATGAATTGGGCTGAACTATACATGCATAACCTTCCAAGACTGTTGCATAACTTGAATTATGTATACAAAACGAATCACCTGTTTTGATAATCTGGTTTTAAAAAATATATCCGCGTTCGTTGAGATAGCCGTAATAAATTCTTATAATAACATTGATACGTCTAGAAGTAAAAAATATTAGTTGCTACTCGGTGTTTTATGCTGTTCATGCTCTTTTCTGCATCCGATTGAATTTTGGATTTTTTACGGATTTGTGGAGGGAGAAGTTATATAGTATGTGCATCCTTTAGTTTAGAAATAAAATAATTGGTTTGGAAAACATTCTACCACTCATATCGTTCATATCACCCTATATAATCATTCTAAAAAAAACCAGATTAAAAAATTTGCCCACTTGGGCCTATGTAAGGATCTAGAAAAATATATTACATTAAAACACACACAGTTAACATAACAGATAACAGTAATTTAACACAGAAAATGAGAAATGTGAAAATATGTCTCTATCTCTCTTGTTTACTACTTGACTACTGTTTTAAATAGAATTGTTTGTAGGATTTTTTGAGGTACATATTAGTTGAGTAGGCATGCACAGATTTGTTTATAACGTTGGATTTTGAAAATTGGTAGAAAATCGTAAAAGTTCAGAACCTTACTCGGGCCTGAAAATTTCTTTCCGGAATTGGAGAAATCTTAGACTTCTTGTAGAAATTTTCCTACAAAGTTGCTGTAAACCTAGAAATAAGTTTCCTTTTACTCCCCCAACTTCAATAAGTTTTGATTTTCGCTTATAATTTAAATACCTACTCAATTTTTTCCATATCGTTTAGCTGCAGTTATTTTAGCTATTTCTTCAAGTTACTAATATGAAGTGGATAAAGATAATTATTAAATAAAAATTAAGTTGAAAATGTTCCATATGATGTGTATTTATATCTTACAAACTCTCAGAACACACAAAAAACCTTGCAAATAAATGAAAATTCTAAAAATAAAAAATTTCAGTCTATGTTGTTAGAAAATGTTACAAATAATTCAGAAAATCTTGGAAATGAAATTGATATGAGGCAGTAACAGAAATCAGAGTATCGATACCGCTCTTCTAGGTGTTTGGGGAATGGTATTTTCTTAGGGTAATTCAAGGACAATGATAGGTATTTTACATTATTACCAGATAAGGGTGTCCAGATTTGGAATAAATAGTATTTTACATTAGGCACCATCGGGTTTTCAGATTTGGAATTAAAATAAGAATTTTCCATAGATATTTTATTTAATGGAGCCCTTTTGACTAGCCCCTAAACTCGCCAGGAACGGCCCTGGTGGCAACAATAGCCCACGTCATATCAAATTTCACATTACTCATTTCAACAGGAGTAGAACAGCAATTTTTTAAATATAGGTGTACAAGTTATGTTTGCCAGACACAATGCATATATCCGTTCGGCCAATCAAGTTTGCTGCAACAAAAAACCGCCATTACAAGTTAATAAACAACTAAATCGACCTAGTTAAATCATTATAATTAACAAGAACGAGCAGCATGAAAGTAACAGTGTGCACGGTGCGCTATATTATAAAAAAATCGTCAGACAAGGCGAGTGCAATTAAAAAAATACACCGGTCGACCTTCACAAGGTTCTCCCATTATGGGATTTTGTTAATCTGTAATTATGTTGGTATACTGTAGATATAGGGTGGTCACTATCCTTTTGACAATTGTGCCATCTCCTACACATAATATGCTGCAGTTCACGTCCAACTAATATGTACTCTGATACGCGAAAATAACAAGCTATTTAGGTGGTTTTTAAGTAAATAACGTTTTGTAATTTCATGTCAGTGTTTCAGTGGTAAACTTTGGCATTCTTCTTGAAAAAACTATAAATGTAACAGTTTGGTTTGTAATAGTAATGGAATTGTAATAGTAATGGTCATTGAGTTGCTGATAGGTAGAAACAAAGAACCTCATTTTTTGTCATGCCCTCAATCCTACTGTATGAATTTTTTTACAGCTCGTGAAAGCCCATATTTTTATTTCTTATATGAGTTATGAGCTCCACATATACAGTGGCTTATATTGTCATTTGTACAAGGAGTCCCAAAAAGGAGATGTTTTTTCTCAACTTCAATTTTATAAGTGGAATACAGTGTGTTTTTTTATATATTTGGATAGAACGTCATTTCATGAATATCTTAGTTGAAACATCCATATGCTCTGTTACTAAAGCAATACTTTGACGATCGTAGTGTTGTATCTGCTCATCTTGCTTATCGACTAGGCTACTTTTGACTGGTGCACTTTAACGAATAAAGGTCCAGTTTCATAATCAAATTTAAAACAACTTCAGCTAAAGTTATTTTTTAATATCTTGGTTACAATCGTTTCCAGTCTAGTATCCAAGATACTTAATGGCAGCTTTAGTTAAAGTCCCTTTAAATTTGATTGTAAAATAGGTTCTTATAGTCTTGTTTTTAATTTTTTTCCTGATGCAATTGTCAGTGTACCTCATTTGCTTATGGAAACTTCAGATTTATCATTTACAAACCAATTATATTTAGTGGATTTTCAAGATGGCAAGCAAAACTGGGTGCCTGTTGCTGTCTGTACTTTTTGGGAGATCATCGCCAAGAAATGGACGTGTTACGGGTTTTGTGATTAAGCATGCCATCGATAGTTTGCGTATAAACGACAAATAACAGCATACAATAAACGAATTGATTAGTAGTTTTTGGTTTCTTTTACAAATAAAATATTACAAATTACAAACCCGGCGCATATATTTCCATATTTCCATATTTCCAATCTCTTATGCCCATGGCGGGCATAAGAGATTGGAAAGTTGTTAATTGTTTGAACATTTTTATAACAATTTTTCAGATTTTCTAAAGAATTTTACAAATCGAAGCCATTTATTGAACGTGCGATTAATATAATTTGTCTCAAGATGATACGCTTTTTCTTTCCCCAAATAGATTTATTTGGGGGCTCGTGTGTAACGGATACCGTCTAGGAGATACCAATAATAGTCTGAATTAAAGTGACCACCCTGTGTGCTATTTAAAGTAATTACACCCAGAGAACATATCACATGCGTGCAAGTTGCTCAGCGGGGAACACTGGTAATTTATTTCCTGGTTTTGTGCATGGGCGCTATGCGAATGGGTCGGTTGAGTGTTACGACGTGTCGTCTTTAACGTGTGACTCGATGTATTGTCGCAATCGCAGGATATTTTCGCATAGGTTTCTATAGAGAAAAAATATATATAAAAGATATGTATAATCTTTGTATATAGTAGATTCCATGTGCAAGGGTATAATATTGTATTTGTTGGGTGCATACGTGGGGTATTGTTGCCACCAGGGCCGTTCCTAGGACGATACAAAACGTGCCCCTAGATAAAACCTTACCCGTACCCTTAGATACAATATAGTTGGAAAATTTCCATTTTTATTCCAAATCTGAAAACCCGATGGTACATAATGTAAAATACCTATCATTGTCCTTGAATTATCCTAAGAAATGTTACATTTAGATATTTTTTTTTTGTAAAATACGCATGCAAAATATGAGTAGCAATTTTTAGAAAATAAAATCTTACTGAATATTCTGAATGCCATATCAGAATTTTCTTATTTCGTTGAATACATGATTGAGAAGATATTGGTATTACTTAATTGAGTAAAATATAAATACGCTTTAGGCAGTTCAGTGCAGAGTTATGATAATAGGTAATCATTCAGTCAAGCTGAGTTTGGAATTTGTATTAAAAGTACACTTTCTTATAGCAGCTTTTTACGCTCTATCGAATCATCTACTTAATTTTTCCTAATATGATTTGTCCTAATCATTTGTTACTTTTTCGTTATCCTTTCGTTAATACATACAGATAGAGGCAGATGCGTTTGATTATGGTTTTCTACGTTTAAAATGTGATCAAACTATAGCATATGATACATGACCGAACTTAGAAGGAAAAATGCGAGAGAAAAATTAAGGAGAAAATGTCGATTTATTTCAATATCTCTTCAAACAACATATTTTTTTCAAATATCTCAAAAACTATTTATGTTAGCCTTGATTTTTGAAGCATTTGACTTAGTCTCTATCTCTAATGGTTTCCAAGATGTTATTGCATCGAATTTGGAACACACTGTATACAGGGCACGTCATACACACGGCATATCATTACCAGGTCGACTTTCTGTTATATATATTTTTTCTATTCTATTTCAACATTTTTAAGTTAATACTTCAAAATTAATTATTTCTGTTGTTGGCTGAACACTACCTGGTTTATTTACTTTCACATGTACCTACTTCATGTAAGTGTTAGACAACAATTTATTTTTATATCAAAGAGATCCAACAGTTATCGCAATTTTTTCCTTGAATTTCAATCATATTCGTTGCCGTATATTAAGTTGCATAACTTTATACCTACATGTATATGTATAATTAATGGCAATAGAATATCTTCAATGAACGAGGAAAGTATATAACAAAAATCATCTCACAAATGCATATGTCAAATAAATAACGAACTAGATTTGCCAAAGGTTATAAAAGTAGAACAACTTATGATGCAAGCAGTTTTAGTTGGATGATGAGCGGCCTTCTAGATTTATAATGTACACAATTGCCTCTGGCCGGCTTTAGCACGCCACGATTTTCATAAAATCATTAACCTTTAACACTCGCTTGATTTCCTTTTTGTACAGTGATAAATGTAGTTCCACGGCAGATCAACTTATCTCATTTAATTTATGATGTAACCGACTTAGAAAGAGACAAAAAACGCACCGAAAGTCTCGGTACAGAACTATATAGTCTTCAGCAAAAAAAGTTCCTATAAACATGGGCAGCCTACGAACTATTACAAATAGTGTTATTATATTATTATATAATAACAAAAACAGGAAACCAAAAGTATTCAAAATAAAGATTCCTCTCTTCGAACTCTGCTGACTCTATCCAGAACATACTTACTGTAAAGTTTGTGGTACTGATTATAAGGGGCTGGTGGAGCAAGAGATACACTGCGTTCGGAACTGGAGATCATACCGGCATGACGAAATTTGGGAGACTAGCCGGAAGAATACAGAAGGCTTTCATTCTGGGTTCATTACGTTTACTCATAGGGCACACGACGCAGTAGTTATTCACCCCACGGACGTAGGGAATAGCTACTGATAACTGGGTTTCAAAAAAAAAAAAATAATAATGTCCGATGTACTATACAGGCTTCACGAAACTTACTTAATTATTCAGTGATCTCGAGAGGGAGTCTAAAGTTTACTACGGAATCCATTTCTCTGTCGCTGGGTTCCAGATATGCTGTGATTGACGTATAAGAAAAGGTTTGACTTACCGTGGGTTATCTTATCCGGAAAATCGATGTAGGGACGTATTCCTGGGACACTTCTTATAGGCTAACACTGAGAGGGTAGTTGGGCGGATTTGCATGAAAACACGGCACTTTTAGGCAAGGGTTTTTAATAACAATTAAATAGAATTTAGAAACGTAAACAAAAGAGAAATGCAAAATACTGAAATACTATTTGAAACGAATGAATACAATACTAATGAACTCTAAACTGAATGACTATATAAAACAACTAACGGCGTCTACGAGCCCGAGAAACGTACTTTACCCTGCCTTGGTGGTTTGCCCTCATACTATGGGGAGAAGCTCCAAATAATTACAAACAACTTGTTGTGAAGTCGTACCGCGGGAGACTAACTTTTCTTCAGTCAAAACTTTCCAAGTTTCTTTGCTATAAAATTTAAATACCCTAATCCCATTGGCTGTTAAAGTACGTTTCTCCTCTCTGTCTAGTACCGCGAACCCTGACTTGTTCACGCTGTCCAATCAAAATACTGTTTACTAGCTAGTGACCTAAAACCCTTAGATATTATACTCGTTTCAAAGTTGGGGGGAATTACGGCTTGCTTTACTGATATTATTCCAGGAAAAACTCCCCGAAAAAACAAGGTCGACCTATGCCTTTGCACTATTGTCTGTGAACATACAAAAGATCTTATTTCGGAGAACTTCCAAGTACCACCATAATTCATTACAATTTACTGGATTTATTTAGTTACGCACATTTGGTGCGTTGTCTACTAAACACTGTTCCGTCTCCAGGGGTGCACGGATTTCGACATCCATAAAATGTTTTAATAAATCTGTTAAGCCCGAACAATTCTCATACTATTTATGACCCAAAATGACATATTTGTTATAGAACCAGAAATGGTTCTACGAACTCTATCTATTTGAGCCAGATGTTGCTTTCTAAAGAGATTTACTTTACTTGACGTTTACCATGTGTGCTTTTGTTATAGTAATAATAATAATATGCCGCCTCATCTCCCATATAATACGCACATTATTGTGATTAGAATGTGAGGTAGATACGTTATTAGTGCTCCGATAAAATTAACACCAAATAAGGCGAATATTTGTAAATGAATAAACCACCATTATGTAATATCGAACATCCAATGATGTTATTAATGCATACATCCGAGTTATGCAAAATTCCCTTTCGTGACGGCCAATACCGGCATCCATTGTTCTAATCCCGTGATCGGCGCAAAAGGTAAAGGTCGCGGGTTAAGTCCATTATAGTTACATAAATTAATGGTATTTAATTATACGTACGTAATGGACCCAGGGTTCATTGCTGGAGTTGTGTGAAAATTTATCGAGGATTCCAGTACGTAACAGATAAAAACTGTTAATAGAGGTAATTATAGTCGTTATTTTATTTTCGTAGTGGTTCTCTTTATCATAATTAATAATTCAAAGACATTATTTCATTAATATTATATAAGCAATGTATTCGAGCCGGTAAGCTTCTATGATTCAAGGAAATTTAATGCAGATGCAGATAATTCACAACATTTTTGAAGTAACCGATTTTTATTGAGAGGAAGACTTAAAGTGATTATATTGAAGTAGAAATGGAACACCAAGAATGGAAAGTGTACTCTAAATTAATTGTAAACAGTAATAAAAGACCCCGAGGACTATGACGCGATGCTAGAGACGGATTTCGTGTACCTAATATACTATAATATATTCGGATATCAGATATAATAGTAATACAATTAATAGTAACTTCTGACAATGTAAGTACTTATAATTAATATCTACATCCCTCATTTTATCATAAAAAATCACCAAAAGTCCATAAACTGTCTAGAAGCAGGAATAGCGTCGAAAGTGGCATGAAATTCTGCTGATAAATTTGTAACAGTGGAAATGATAAGTTTTACTCTAACAAAGATATCAGTGGCATTGAATGTAAATGGAAATATAGTGTCAGTTACAAGTTAGAAGAAAAGGACATTATATTGTTAATAGTGTTGAGAAACACACCGAAGTGCCCTCTTTGGGTCTTTGCTACTACCTGTTTGACAATTATTGTCAAATTGACAGACAGATAACGACCTGCTTTTCCACAGGTGCCATTATAGCAGTGACCTTTATTGTCTTTGAGGAAGAGGTATCGATGAACGATGTGGCGACTCCTATGGAGATGCCGATGTGAGTCAATGCCAGTCGGGGCATATTGCCTCTGGAGTAGTTGTTTTCGGCGTCTCCTTCAAATAAGGACATTATATTGTTACGTTCTTAGTTTTAAAACTGGTTCTTTGAATTCAGATATATAATAAAATCACAATAATTGTTTTACAGTCACTATTTAATAAACACTAAATATAACAAGAGTCAATCGATTTACAGTTTTCACACTACAAATATTTAGTGCACTTATTTATATCCACAAATATTTATTTAACTGATTTAAAATCGCGCCGACAGATGGAAATACAACTAGCTGGTGACTCTCTTCGGTGACTCATGCCTGTTCGAAAAGCGACCGTTGGATCTCGAATACACCAGAAACGTCGATGAGCGGCCGGGAAGACCTTCGTCGTTCATACTAGGCACCGTTCGCGATGTTTCGCGGCAATTCGCTCGGGGGGCTTGAAATACAATATGCACTAAATTAATAAATTATTTTAATTATTCTTAACTATTTTTATTATATATGATTCTTTAAATTACTTCTTTAAGTTAAGTTAGTAAAATGGTAGTCAGTCGGTATAAATAATCAGTACCTTGATGTGGCCATAGTGATCCTGATTTTCTCTGTTTTCTACTGTTCGAATAATTTTATAATTATAGACTATAAGTCTTCTTCGTCGCAATTTGTTTTGAAAATAAATAATTAAATATTATCAAATAATCACCTCGCCAGCATAGTGGGTTAGAGCGAGTTGCCGCAGCATACCTTGGTGATACTGCCATTATGGTCTGGCTCCAGTTTCCAGCTCTGATACTGGCAATGTCGGTGGATATGTGGTGTCTGAGTTTTTTCAATGTATAACCTCTTCAGGTTAGCCTTTGGCTTTGGATTTGGAGGTTGTCTAATTTATGAGATTTTTTAAAATGCAAACTCAATATAAACTCGGAGAGTTGTAACGAAACATTATTTATAAATTATAGTGATATTGATATATTAACTACCTACTGCGTTTCATATTTTGTTCGTCCACTTTAAAACATTCAAAGAAGGTACACGTAACTGAGTTGCGCGATAATTGCAAAAAATTACAGTTGTCTGCAACAGATGCTGTGTGAAGCAATGACATGACTTGGTCAAGGTTTGTAATGTAAAGACTGACGTGAGCTACCTACATTGAAGAGCCGTGTGCGTGTTTTTCTACGCCGGTTTTATTATGGAACTGATTGTCTTTTATTCCTAACAATATACGAATAACAAGACATGTTTTAAATATTGTAATCACTAATTAGTTTCTGTTAGACTTTATTGTTTCACAGAAATAACACAACGTATATTATTATGCAAATTTTAGTAATAATGTATATTGTTAAATTACAGATAAATAGGAATTATTGAAACAGCTGTACCGCTTTGATGTTACATGATGCATACATAATCATGTAATCTCCTAGTAATAAGAATATTTCATTGGTAGTATATTATAGAATGAAATGTATATTAATATAACTTTAAAATAGAGAGTATTAAAAAAGCTTTAAATTAGGTATACGTTAAAAACAAAACATCTTTGCGGCTTAAAGCCAATCATCGATGTCAGGAAATGAGCAAATCCCAATCTTTGTTCGAATCCCCAATATTGCAGGGATATTTTATTTATCTACCCTCGCCTAGACAAGGGACCTTTGGCAATATAGTTTCTAAAAGATAATGCTGTGATGTATACGTAGTAGCTCAGTGTATACTGCCCGGCTCATAAGTCTTTTTCGTTTCTTCTTCTTCTACTACATCCATGGAATATAACTCACTATGTATATACTGTTCAGTGAGTCCGCTCTTCATCTCTGAGCATTGGATATTTGTTGTTGTTACTATCTACTGAATGATAATTGAACGGTTGTTGTTACTACTGACTATTGTCTATCTAGTCCAGCGTATTTCTATTATCTCTTGTCTTCCCCTACTTTAACCTCATTTGTAATATGTAATGTTCCATAGTCCGTTATGTAAAATAATCTCAACATGTTAAATTGCGTTTTTACTTTCCTCTTCATCTTCTGAAAGTCTATACTGTGAAATATTAAGTTTCGTATCATTTCTTTTATATTTTCTATCGATGGTTTTGCCATTTTCTTTAGGACATATTTTGTTTATAAATGACTAAAACAGATATCTACCAAATTATTCTTTAAGACTTTAGGTTTACTTATGAAAACTTGCATTTTTTTATCTAGTTTGGCGCAATATAATGGACTTCCATTTGACCAATATTAACATTCTAGATAATGGTATTACACATATTGTTATGAACGTGAATGTAGAGACAAAATATGTCCGGAATAGTGATATGGTAGTGAATATTGTGTAAAAAAATTAATATCGATGAAAATAAATTGAGCAAAGTTTATGATTCTAGAAACCTTAAATGAAAGATACACGATTGAAGTTGAATGTGATATAATAACATAAGAATTTGACTTAAAAGCTTCTTTAAAAACGTTTTTATATATATAATAGGCTAGAGCGTGTTGTGGTATCACTTATTGGTCATATACTGTCTATTAACCTGGGACGTAATTAATAGAATTATAGGTGGCTTCTTTTTCCTGAATATTGGAAAATATTCGGGAAAAAGAAGTCACCTATAGTTCTATTAGTTAATTAATTACGTGCCAGGTTATAGTGGAAAAATAGCTTGTAAATTAGAACGAAAATGTAAAACACTTAGTATCAATAAACGTAATACTGGCAGGATTTTGATAAACAACAAAGAAAGGGTTAATAAATTGAAAAAATTGAGAGTATACCAAATTGACTGCGTGGATTGTGATGCTGTGTATGTGGGTCAAGTTGGTAGAAGTATTGAAACTGGAGTAAAAGAACATAAAAAATCCGTACTACTAAACTACTAAATGTTACTAAATAACGTAAAAAATTCCAGGATTATCGACGCATTGTATAGAAAACCAATCATTTTATAGATCTGGGAAATGTAAAGGTACTGCATCGGGAAAAGAAAGGAAAGAGTTTAGAGCAATTAGAAATTAAAAAATCTGTAATTAGAAATTCTTGTACTACGAAAGATCAGAGAGATTTTACACTTTCGCCCTTCTTAGAAAAGGTACTAAAAACTCGACCTTTACCAGATGGGAAGGATCAACCGGAGTGGGGTAGGTAAACAAATAAGTAACTAAAAAGCGCTTGGAAATATTCAGTAATAAATATTTACTCTATTGAGAAAGGCCTAATAAGCCGAAATACTAGTATATAGAGGGTTTTCTATATATTTCTTGAAACATCTAAATGACAACAGAGTTTTTTTCAAAACAATTATTACTATTCACATGCGTAATGCTTCGTTACTACAAAGACATTTTTTAATTTGCATACAGTGAAATATCCCTTCATACTCCCTGTGTCCACCGACTTTGCATTGCCACTTATTAGTCAGTAACCGGCACACACATAATGCATCTCGCAGATGAGAAGAAGGACCATTAACAACAATACAGCAGATTTTTCCTCGGCTATCGCAAAGGCCGCGGATGAATGGTAATCAAGTCAGCCTTGGCCGGCCCACACCTGTGTTTAAATGTATATCAATAATAGCATAATGGATAATTGTCGCCGTTTTTTCAGCCGCCTCGGCCATTGTTGGCTGTGACAGATGCCAATCTCGGTGGCGCGGCCTGCATTGTCCTTCCGATGGGTTGATGGCACATGGACATTGAGAATGCATAATTATCATCGGGCTTAATGTATTTGAGTTAATTAAAAATCTAGCGCTCATTGTGATCATTGGAGTCAGAAACCGAAGATTCCCATCAGAAGCATGTCGAGGTGAAACATACAATTGGGCATCTTCATACCTCGTTTCACACAGATAATTTATTTGTTTATTTGTTTACTAGAGTAACTAGTTGCTTCTATTACTACTACTACTAATAATAATAATAAGAAGAATAGCAGTTATTTATAGTAGTAATAATGATAATAACGGTAACAATATATAGTAGCACATAAATTAACTACTATCCCATATATTATGATAAATAAGAGTTTTGCAATATATATTGGTACAAAATAAAATACAAATAATCTCAGAATAAATAAATCTTTAATAGTTAAATGATACAAGGTGGCCAAACAAAATTGCATGCTTCAAACATACGAATTAATATATCTTTAATAAATATACAGGGTTATTCACGCAAAGCGGTTATTAGACGCTTTTACGGTTCTGTTAACGATAAAAATAAGATTTTTTTATGGAGGAGGTTTTCCATTATTCCCGATTCAATGAAAATATTTTCAGGTTTGCCTCACTTCCGGTTATACCGGAAGTAGACCACAACTTTGTTATTTCAAATTGAACACCCTGTATATTATTGCAATTTTGAACTCTACGTGATATTCTAAACACATTTCATGTAGGATGATGTCCTATACCTATCTTCAACTGTTTTTGAAATATTGACAGGTGAATATTGACATTTTGCAACTTTGACACCCTGTAAAATCTAACGGTTGGAGATCAAGCCAAACGTTTTGCACATCTTAACTTTGCATGAGCTAAATTTTGACACTAATTTCAGATTTAACCAAGAGATTAAATTTAATCCAACATTTTTTTATTTCTGGATAAATCTAGATTTTTTATTTCTGGATATTAGTATCAAACGATAGCTGTTGAAAAGTTAAGATAGGAATGTGCAAACCGTTTTGCTTGATCTCTAACCGTTTAGATTTTACAGGGCGTCAAAGTTGTAAAATGTCAATATTCACCTGTCAATATTTCAAAAACAGTTGAAGATAGGTATAGGACATCTTACATGAAATGTGTTTAGAATATCACGTAGAGTTCAAAATTGCAATAATATACAGGGCGTTCAATTTGAAATAGCGAAGTTATGGTCTACTTCCGGTATAACCAGAAGTGATGCCAACCTGAAAATATTTTCATTGAATTGAAAAAAAATCGAAAACCTCCCCCATAAAAAAATCTTATTTTTATCGTTAACCGAACACCAAGAACGTCTAATACCCGCTTTGCGTGTATAACCCTGTATAGCAAGGTACTAAATGCATCTTTAAATCCTGATGGTAAAGTTTGTTTCTAAAGATCTAGTCGAAAGCAACCATTGTACTAGACTAAAAACCTTTTAATCTCGAAGTAGATACACTATTTTTGCTCTACACACTCTCAAATATCTCTAAATTATTATTTAAAAAATAACTCTATTAAATGATATTCAATCTTAAGCAATTTTTTAAATAATAACTGACATTTATAAAGATTTTAAAATTTAGATAGGCATATCGATAGCTTGATTTATTTTTTTGACAACTTCATTGGATTTGATAAATTAGTTAAACAGTATATGAAGAAAATACCATCTTCATATGTTGAAGATATATATATATATATATATATATATATATATATATATATATACAGGGTGTCCACCTAGTGCGCGTAAGTCCAATATCTGGGTTAATAAAAGAGATAACTTAATTTTTTTTTCTACAGGGTTGTCTAATATCCCGAGCTGCACAAAATGAAAATATATTTACATATTAAGGGTGTTCAGTTTTTCCTGGACAGGTACCAACTTCGTTTTTCTAAATGGAAATATATATTTTTTATTGCTTTTTCGAACTAAACCCTTGATTTTAGTAGGACTTTCATCAGCCTTCCCTATACCTAACTTAAACTGTTTTTGAAATATTGACGGGTGAATATTGACATTTTTGCAACTTTGACACCCTGTAAAATCTAAACGGTTTGAGATCAAGCAAAACGGTTTGCACATTCCTATCTTAACGTTTCATAAGCTATCGTTTGATACTAATTTCAAATTTATACAGGAATAAAAAATTTTCAAAATTTTCAGAAAATTTTAAATTTTTGGATAATTCTGAAATTAGTACCAAACGATAGCTTATGAAAAGTTAAGATAGGAATGTGCAAACCGTTTTGCTTGATCTCAAACCGTTTAGATTTTACAGGGTGTCAAAGTTGCAAAAATGTCAATATTCACCCGTCAATATTTCAAAAACAGTTTAAGTTAGGTATAGGGAAGGCTGAATAAAGTCCTACTAAAATCAAGGGTTTAGTTCGAAAAAGCAATAAAAAATATATATTTCCATTTAGAAAAACGAAGTTGGTACCTGTCCAGGAAAAACTGAACACCCTGAATATGTAAATATATTTTCATTTTGTGCACCTCGGGATATTAGACAACCTTGTAGAAAAAAAATTAAGTTATCTCTTTTATTAACCCAGATATTGGACTTACGCGCACTAGGTGGACACCCTGTATATATATATATATATAAAGGTAATTCTGAATGCCTTAGTTAATAAATTATTTAATATAAAATAGAATATTAGATAAACTTAATCTTTAGGTTAATTTTGTAGTCTAACAAACATTGCAGTCGGACAGTCTGCCAAGCCTCATAAACATGGTTCTAAAAAATGGTGAATTCTGATTTTATGTGGAACAAATGAACAAGGATAATTTATAATTGCAGTTTAATGAATTTTTCACTTAAATGATATACCTGTCTGTAAGGAAATATAATTTTTTTACTAAAAAAGATATCCATCAGAAACTTGTCGAGGTAAACACATCAAGGACACAACTCAAATCTTATGTTCTTTAGAGAGATTCCAGCTTTATAACAATAATTCTGCCGCCTCACCTTATATAGTGACAAGCTTGGGTGCCCTGTATTGTAAATAATATACATAAAATAATAAAAATAAATTTTACATGAAGATGATTGATGTTATGGTTAACAATCTGTCGGATATAGAATGTGCGCTTTCAAATAGTTTTCGAACTATAAATTTTTCCTTCTTAGAATTGACCATCTCAATCAGTTTGGATGTCCATCAACATATAGAGGTGGTCAGTGTAGTGCTAAAAAACTTCGAAACTGAAATGTGTATTCTCATATAGTTTCGGAGTTATGAATATTTCCTTCCTATAATTTAAGGTAAAGATATCCATAAAGACCAACCATTTGTGAAGGAATCAACTATATGTGTTTACGAATTGGGTCCTGCACTTGCATAGACGAAATAACATTTATTTTGTAATACGTAAAACGTATCACAGAGTAGCATATTATTTTTACATAGAAGACTTATATCTGTTTGTTTGTCTGTTTGTTGTTGATTGGATAAATTATGATAAAAAGGTACAATATTTGACCTTAAAGATATTGTGCAGGCGTATCAAGACAAGAAGTCTGGCAGCTCTGAATAACAAACTATGCAAATTAAGATAACCGATGAATTTTACCGAAAATTTTATCTTTACTATCAGCAGATATAAAAGGACCTTGCCCGTAGTTGGCCGGCACACTTGCAGACAACTTCCGCTGATTTATATACTCACCATCTTGTCGCTGAATTTTTTATAACTGTACCAGATTTGTATATTCAGGACGTTTCCTACGTATTGTGACGCAAAGAACATGCCAGGATTGACGTAGGCAGCTGTGGTTTTAGCAAATTTAGACATCCTGGACAATTTAACGCAACAAATGAGGTGAATATTACGGTTACTTGCCAATAAACTACTCGGTGACCAACGTTGTTCATTCCTACGCAATGAAACGGGTGTTCAGGTACTTTATATTACTGTTAGTTGTTAGAGGATAGGTATGGATAATTGTTTTAAAAGTAAGGCAGTAAAACGGACATAATAAATTAGTATCACTATTTTCTTCGAAGATATCTTCTAGATGAATAAGTAAATTAACTGTCTATATGCAAAATATAACTACAGAGCAAGAGGGTAAAACAAATAGATAGAAAACAACACTGACGTAGTTTTTCACATAACACCAAAACAGTATACTGGACTCGACGCGCGTTTCGTTAACTAAGTGGCATCATCTGGAGATGATTAAAGTTCAGTTTCAATCATCTGCATTGAGCTGTAGACCGTTAGTCTATTTTTGCATAAATGGATAATTCATTATACTGAAGATGATGAGACATTAGATTAGATTAGATTTATATAGGAATCGGGCCCCCTGGCCTGGTCCACCGCAACCTAGAAGATCTATTGTGGCACTCCCAACCTATTTAGAGCACTCTGTCCAGCTTTGTCCCTTGCATTAGACTCCACAGCCTTGATGTGCTGTGGAGTCAGCAGCAGCTCTTCCATGTAGCTATTGGCTCTTGGTCTTCCTTCCCCAAGTATTTTAAATCTTAGTCTTGTCAGGCCCTCGCACTGGCACAGTACGTGTACTGAGGTTTCCTCTTCTTCTTGACAGAATTTGCAAGTTGCATCTTCTGACAGTCCCATAAGATTCATGTGCCTATTTAGCCTACAGTGTCCTGTTAGGAGACCTACTATTATTCTGATGGCCTTTTTTATTCTGGCCTAATAGATCAGAATATCTTTTATATTGAAAAGGTAACCTTCGGTAAGTCATATCCTTCCTCGAATGTAGGGTAAGACATGAGAATAGGACCATTTCTCGAACCTAGCGTTTTGGTAATCTATTTTTTGAAAGGTGTGAATGTTTCGGGGCTAAAAATAACATACTAATAAAAGTTTGCTAATAATATTGGACTAAGGAATTCGGCAAATTCCTATCTTCATGCCATGCCATATTGAAAAGTTTGGTTTGATGTTTGATGAACATTTTTGCCTTGACATTTCCCTTTTTATGGTAAAACTTTAAAAATGTTTCATATGTTATCGTACTTGTTCTTTTCGCACTAGGTTTTGATCACCTTGTATATCAATATCTCGTCTGATTAAACAAATTGCATTATTTCATCATTACGTTTTCACTACCTGAGCTTTTAATTATGTTTCAAGAGACGTCCACTTCTAAGGTACTTAATTTAATCATAAAACGAATTTATGGTTTTAATAAATACCAAGGACTTCATTAAATTAAATTCGTTGCTCTGGGGTAGTGCTTAACATAACCTCACCGGAAATGATGAGCCCGTTCTTTTAATGGTCCCAAATTGATCTAGTGTAAGACTATTTCTCGGTAAATTATAGCCTTACCCGTTTGGTCAGTGGTGGTCCGTGCGTAATTCAATGACTGGGACAGAAAAGATCTTTTTATATCAATAAAACACTCTATTCTTATTGTCACGATTTCAAAATTGAAGAAATTTAACATCTAATATTTGCAGGATTATTTTGTACAAAATTTAGAATTAATATTCCTTACTTCATTCTTCCACGAAATATCCAGAATGTGAAGTAACTGATTTGTAGATGAGGAGTAGGAATTTTCTCTTCTCCGCCAGGCATTTTTTACCTGATATCTGTTTTCCAGGAATGTATTTTAGGCCAGTCATTTAAAACATCGTAGGTCGCAAAAAATTGGAGAGTTCTGATTTTTTGGAATGTTGTTAGGATAGGTACCAATAGTGTAAAACCAAGTTTGCAGTTTCGAAAGACCTGTGCTAACTGCGTGGTGCTTGAAAAACCTTTTTTTTCGCACTTTTTTTAATTTTTGGCTTTAACTTCCAAATGGTGCATCCTACGGAAAAAGGCGCCCTGTACAATTTTAAAGTACACAAAATTTACACATGGCTAAGGGAGGAGTATTCAGGCAAGTCTTCCCCTGACAAATTTTGCAGAGACTGCAAACAGCTCTACAACTTCATCAACTTCATCAACTTCATTTCCCATGACTTTCCTCGTAGGCTGAGTATTTTCGCCGATATTCAGCTTGGAAGACGGCTAAAACAACAATTTAAAACTTTTTGGGAAAAATGGCTAATTTTTGAAGTACTGTATCTCAGGAGCTATTAAGCCTATGGGGCTGCGGTTGCACTCAAATTGTAGTAAATTTTGTCTACTTTAAAATTGTACAGGCAGACTTTTTCCGTAAGATGCATCATTTAGAAGTTATAAACCAAAAACTGAAAAAAGTCCGAAAAAGAAAGGTTTTTCAAGCACCACGCAGTTAGCACAGGTGTTTCGAAGCTGCAAACTTGGTTTTACACAATTGGTACCTATCCTAACAACATTCCAAAAAATCAGAACTCTGCAATTTTTTGCGACTTAACGCGATTTTTATGTCTACGGTGACTGACTTATTTTTAAATCGAGCATTTATGGTTATATGCGAGGAAAGTTAAAGCTTTTTATAAACACCAACTTTAATAATAACTTTATTTCTGCATAATACGTGTAACGAAGGGAAGGCACGTGCATCCTATGCGCCCTCAGGATTGTCCAGCACTGCGTGCGGGCGTCGTCATGAATCGCTGGCCAAGTGGAATTAAGGTAACCTCTCGAGTACCTGTCGATTATTACGTAATCATAACTGGGTCATTACACTTACTCGCTGCTGACTAGTTTCCAAAAAATGAAAGTAAACGCCGCCGTGTCCGGACTCAGGCGGCGCTGCTGCATGAAATTCCGGATTTGTTCGATTATTTTTTGTAATGTTTGTTAGTTAATATAGGTCAAGAAGAAGCCTTCTATACTGGACTTACAAGGTGGATAAAACCCCACGGAATTTGATGTGTTTTCTAAAAGCGATCCAAGTCAACGTAGGCGCGCGAGCCTTGATGATAGATTTTTTTATTTACATCCTTTGTTTTGTATGGTGTGCTATACTTACGCTACTTATATCTTGGTTCCAAACAGGTTTGCTATACAGGTGAGTCAACGAAAAGTTTCATCTTGGATTATCTCTTAAAGGATAGTTTCCATGGGAAATGCTCAGTCAGGGTGATTTTTATTTGAAGGAGGCACATTACATTATAGGACATTTATACAGGGTATCCCAAAAAGGAGAGATTTACCACAACTTATATTTTTTAAATGGAACACCCTGTATATTTTTACATGTACCCTTACTGAAATTTTTATATTATATCATTATTTAGAAATCTCCATTCTCTTTCCTCTGCAACTCCCAAATATTCCTTGACAAAGAAATTCATCATTTCCATCAACCCTATATCAATGTATTCGTGAGAGGGCACTCTATCCAAATCTGTAAAAATACACAGGGTGTTCTAAAAATACGGTTATGGTAAGGTCCTCTTTTTTTTGGGGCTCTCTAATAAAAATCGGCTTCTACGAACATTTTCCATGGAAATCAATCCTTTGACCGATAATAGACCGATAGGATAAAACTATTCCTTGACTCACCCTGTATAACATGTTGAAATTGCACATTACAGTTCTATTTCACACTTGCCAAAATTCAGACGAGAATCGAGGTGGATCCTCAGAATATGTCCACATTATACCTACATTTATATATTTGCCACCTATTCACCTCATAACTTTTATTTCTCAACCAAACAGGTTCCTTGCCGCTCGACCACATTTTTAATGCTAGTTTGTTTTGACACCGGCGTCACCTTCTAAAATAAATCAATTACAATATTACACATACATCTACATCTCCTGCTGCCGCTGCTATACAACAATCGCTTTCGTTACACATTCCTGCATCACAAATATGTTTTCGTTGTGAGTGACACGTGCTGAAAAAATAGTAGATTATTCCTGGTAACTCACGTTCCGCGAAATGAAGCAAGCGAGCGCTATAAATGTAAAATATCGCATTCCCTATCAGGAAAAGCGAATATTATAATGTTTCGTTGAATAAAGATGGCAACATTTAAAATAACTGCTAGGTTATGACTACATACATCTAATTTATGCCACAAAAGAGTGCAACAGGGTAGGCATGTTTCCTGAAACGTTCAGAACTTTGGGATATTCCATAGAGGTCTCCAGTTTGCGCCCCTATTATAAAAAATGGGACAGGTGTGTATAATTGTTTTGAAAAAAAATCGCAGTTCTCATTTAGATGTTTCAAGAAATATTAGAAAATACTCTAGTATTTCGGCTTGTTAGGCCTTTCTCAATAGAGTAAATGTCTATTACTAAATATTTCCAAGCGCATTTTAGTTATTTATCTGTTTACCTACCCCGATTGATCCTTCCCATCTGGTCAAACCCGAGTTTTTAGTATCTTTTCTAATAAGGGCGAAAGTGTAAAATCTATCTGATCATTCGTAGTACCAGGATTTCTAATTAAAGATTTTTTAATTTCTAATTGCTCTAACAAATCTAAACGCTTTGCTTTCTTTTCCGGATTCAGTACCATTTTCCAGATCTATAAAATTATTGTTTCCTATACAATGCGTCGATAATCCTGAATTTTTTACGTTATTTAGTATGGAGTTTTTATGTTCTTTTACTCTAGTTTCAATACTTCTACCGGTTTGACCCACATACACGGCATTACACTCCACACAGTCAATTTGGTATGCTCACGATTGTTTCAATTTATTAACCCTTTCTTTGTTGTTTATCAAAATTGTCCCGTACGTAATATTGGGAGGAGTTTAATAAACAGTCTGATTGTTTTAAAACAATTTAACTACAAACTCTATTTATTTAGTTTCATAAAAGTATCATATTTTTGCTTTTATTTGATGTAAATTATGTTAGATTTTATGGATTATAGCACATATTAATCAATGTTTACAGATGAACCGATAAATAGATACACGTACACAAAAAATCAGTTTACATCGCTTTCATGTTCACCGTCAGAAAATAAAATAACGCATTTTTTCTACAACTTTTCATCATTGGAGGCTAGCTCAGACCATAAACAATTTCTTCTCTTTCGTTCAGCCAAGAAATAGAATAATCTGCGATTGATGTAGACGAATTGGGTTAACATCATTCTGACACTGCCAAGTATAACACGTATCGGTCCATCTGTTATATAGTTGTATAATAAATAATTAGTTTTAATAGAAAAAATATGAAAATTAAGGATATGCTTTTATATATTAATGCTATAGATAGTAATTTGTTTATTAGACAAATTACCATCAATCAAGACACCGCCCTCATATATAATTAATCTATGTTCAATGTTATACTGTTTTCTGGATGGTGTAAGTAGAGTTTTAAAATGTAAAAACTTCGACACGTTGTCGTTTAATAAAGAGTTACCCACTTTCGGCTAGACCAGAAGTGGAACTGGACTCAAAGAGTAGTTCCAAAGTAATGAACATACAACTTTTGAAGATCCTAACAGAAAAGAACAATTTAGAATGCCAATTAACACTGAATCACCCCACGTCATCCCACATCCAATCACTTTCATCTTTTCACATCGAAACAGCCATTTCACACACATTTTCTATAAACAGTACTTGCAGGATTTGTTCGCGTGTTGCAGGATGATCGATCTCTAGCTGCTGGGATGCCTGATGTCATCCGCTCGGACTCCCAACGGTCCGACGCGTCCCTAAAGCCCCGCGTCTCCTTCAATAGGGACGTGCACGTCAAGCGCATCGGTACGAAAATTTCTGAATATTATAATCGATTAACTCGACTACACCTATTTAACAAGATTAACACAGCTAGACAGTAAACTGATATCTAACCGTTCAATTAACACGTCCTAACATGATTGGCTTTTTCAACAGGCTTCTAATGTGCAAGAATTGCAAATAATATGTTATTACAGTGTGGAAGATTCTTAGCTACACCTACGGGGAATCAAGCATTCTATTAAATGATAAAATTGAGATGATTACTACCGAAGATATATAAATATATTATGGAATGTGGTCCTGATATTCCTTCGCATAAACTCATGAGTACAAAGACTATCAGTGCAGAGACAAGTTCCATAAGAGCTTCTCTTTTGAATTATACAGTGTGGGTAGGAGAATGGGGTAGGCTGGGTATGTTACGAGTTTGAAAAACTTGTCGAAGACCATGGACTTTAATTGTATGCAGAAAGTAAAAAATATAACTTTAAATGTAGTTCTTGTAGGTGTTATAACATGCATCTTTCATATTCGTAATTTGCGGCTGAAACCTCTCAAACATCAATTTTTAAAGGAATTTGCCTATATTACTCCAAGATACAGATTTTCTGTGGAATCGGCTAAAAAGCCTATAATGGGCATTTTCCACATCTTTTTTGTATTCGCTTATTATAAAATATATATTTAGTTATGGCTAAAAAGTATTTTTCTAAATTTTTTCTTCGCCAGATATATTTTGAAAAAATTGTTAAAATTACCATATATTTCAAATAACGCGCCATTGACGTCATACTCCAGTTCGTTGTTGTCTGTTGGCTGCCTTGCATTTTGTGTTCTGTCAAGTGAAGTGTACTTAACCTAACTCTCGTTTTGTGTTTCGTTTAATTTGATTTAAAATTAATAAAAATGAAGAGGGATATCTTAAGGCTGATTCAGACAACCTTCCAAGAGTTGACAGTGAAATGGTTAACGATTTCTACGTGACAAATATGAACTTTCTTATGTGCTGAAGTGCGCAATGTTAAGACAAGAAGGTTAGTTTTTATAACCTAAGTTATCAAATCATCATTTAGTTGGTTCGAGCATAGATTGTGCAGTGTTGTCACCTTTAGCGAAAAATTCCTAAAAATTATTTTGCTCAACGGATAAATTGTAAAATAATCATGTTGCTTTAGTAATAATTTATGGAGAATATTTCACCTAAAAATTAATTTTCATTTCAAAATTACCATTTCACCTAAAAATACATAATATTTTCTTTTCAAAATTACGAGAATGTAAATTTAATCGTTGCCAAGAAAAATGTAAAATTATATGTGGCAACGTGGAGCCGTTCTTTGACTTGTCTATATTTTATTGGCTACTGGAGTGTGATGTCAGCGAACCCCGCAGTTTGAAATGATTCATGAAGACCGATCACTGAATTGTAATTAAGCGAAGTTATCCAAGTACAAATTCTTTAATAAATTGGGTTGATTCTACCTTTACTTATGTACCAGTATAACGTTTGATATTAATAAAATAGTAAAATTCAATTGAGTGGAAAAGCCCCATTTATTCCCTGTATTGTTATTCCATGTCATTCAAGATCTATAAGTGTGCGAAACTAGCTCAATAGTTTAACGGTTACTGAGTAAAATAATTATTTGGCAAATTTTGAACCACATTTACATACTTTACGTAGAAGTTAAATAAACCTTGTTATGGAGATTCCTGTACCGTTCCTGCTTCATTCGGCGCAGCCAAATTTACTGATAACAAACCTTTTGTTACTAGTAAATAAATCTATGTCGTTTAAGTTTCTGGCATAATTATTTGCATAACAATCCCAGCTAATTTCTTTCCAGTAAATATGACATAGTATTTTCCATAAAAGGCGCGATTAGGTTTGCCATTTCTGCGGCGGCCGAGTTGATTTTTATGCGCTCTCAAGGTCAGATTTCCTTTTTCAGTTACGCAACCTTATACGTCTGACAAGTGAACAATACCCGATATATTTACCAGTTTTTCTGAGGTGATTCAGATTACGTTTTGCATTATGATTTTCATAACGAGTAGGTGAATCATAAGTAAGTGATACAAGTTGATACGAGCGATCCAGTTAGCACAACAAAAAATGAGAAAACTATAAATTACGATGACGAGTCCGCATTATTAATATTGGCAATACACGAATCTTGTTCTATTACAACTATAGGAATTATAGATGTTTATAAAATATTACCTATTTACTTTGTGGACTATTATTCGCATGAAATCCAATAGCTCTCGCATTATTATCTCTCCATTACCAAAGTAACCTAATATAGCTACGTACTATAAGTTGCATTTATGCACGTCCGGTAGCTATCTTACTAAAGCATTATTAGAAACTAAATTGCGACTTCACCGTCGCTGCTGACAAAGCTTTCAAAAGTTATAAATGATAGTAAGGTACCGCCCGTCAGTAGTTGTAGTCAACTCATAGTAGTTAATATTAATTAACATCGATGTATATATTGGTGTATTATTACTATCTGTTGTGTGAAGTCTAATTTTCCTTATCGACCGACCTGGCGTACCGTATCTTCACTGTAGCTACCTGAGTAGTGGTGTTCCTACACTCTAACCAGGAACTGGCGCCCGAGGCAAAGTAAAAAGAGAAACCGAACCTCGGGCACTAACGTGACACTTCCTACCAGTGCAAATTGGGAAGTATCCGTCACAAATCTGTCGGTATTTATCGCCGTCCCTAATTCTGCAAATTTTCATTTGCATTTGATTCCCGTCAAATGTGGATGTGTAATATAGAAAAGACCAACCTCTCCTTCCCTGCTAATAAACTAATAAAATATATACCTAATAAGAGTTTTTAGGGTAATGTTGAATATCAGGTAAAATTCTCACCTAAACACACTGCTCTCCTACTAGAATTGGACAAGAGGTTGATGATGATCTCATTAAAAGTGACGATGAGGTTATAGTTGTAAAAATAAAAAATGGTAAAAAATAAATATGTATAAGGACAGAAGGAAACATTTTTACAAATCAAGTACCAGCCTGCTATTACTCAAAATTGAAATCAAACTCAAACGCAATATTTTATTGGTACAGAAATATGATTTCATACAGGTCGATACATCATTAAAATTGTAAAACGTCTTTCACCGAAATACCTGAAAGAGCAATTTCTATAAACATTAGTAGGTATTGCATCTGAAAATAATGAAAGATGCCTGGGCCAATAGATTGTGCCTACTGGATTTCATGAAACTATCTTGATAAAAAACGAAGTATAGAGGAAATTAGAGAACGTGCTTCTTTTTTATTAATAATGTACTTATGGCTTTATAAAAAATTTCAGCTTAAATTACTTAACTTTTTCGTAATTTTACTTAGTTTGCAATTTGTTTTTGTATTTTTAACTTTAAATTTTATTTAACTTATCGTTAAATTACCTTTTATTTGCAATGGTTTAGTATATTATTTATATATGTAATCATTTTTATTTATATATTTATATATTTTTATTTTTATTTTTAATGATCAGTTTGTTGGTACCTAAAGAATAATTTTTAATTGACCGAATTTACAGGCCAAACACATCGGAATTGTCAACTGTGCGAATATAAAAAAAAAATAGTTTAACTAAAGCCTATATTCAAATAAAGAAAGATCCGCCATTTAGGCATGAATATTTGACCATATTTTTTACGTAATTCAGAAGATAATTTTAATGAAACATGAAATTCTTCGACTACGTTAACCAAGCTGAATGATTTTATTGTGTGTCCGATTTAAAAAAAGACAAAATTATAATTCACTAATTCAATATTCATATCTAAGTGATACATTGTCAAAACTTTGAATTATAAATGACGTATCTCATAAAAAACTTAATGTGCTCAGATTAAAGACGGTATTTTTAAGACTAGATTGTTAAATACCCAAACAAAAAAAATTATATTCAAAGAACCTGATGGACAATCAATCAATTTCAATAAGAATACTAAAAGCCTTCGAATGGCACGTCAAACGTATATAAGAATCAGCCTGTGATCATCGCAACATTACTTATATTATTGTATTGCAGTTGGCGGTTCTTTTGATGTGTCTTTGACAAAAATCAGTGGCCTTGAAATTCGATTACTGCAATTAGCATAGCTAATATATGTTACGCTTCGACACTCGAGGATGTACTGAATATTTCGTACCTACTAAACATTTAATCTTTTTTGAGTTAAAGTTCATTGATTGGTAAATAATTTGTACTATATTCAAAATGTAGCAATCGGTAAAAACATAATTTTTTGTTACAGTTGTTTACAATTTTCATATTGTTTTTGTAACTGTTATGTTTAAAGCCACATAAATAGCCAAAAGGGAAGAAGTCTGTAAAATCCATATATAAAAATTTCTTCCTTTTTTTATTTAAGAATTCACAACAATTTTTAACCTTGTCGCCCTCCGTTACAAATGTGACTTCAAGACAACAAGATAGCCTACAACTTATGCTGAAATCCGAAGTTCGGGTCGATTTAATAAAAAATTTTCACTATCAGCATAGTACGAAATTGCCACATGGTTGCCTTATGGGTGTAGTTATAGACTGGCAGTTAGTGACAGATTTTTGGTTGTGATTTTAGTCAGTATGCCTTTCAGAGGATATTATAATGGGTATATTCTCATGACGGAGAGGAATGAATCAAAGAGTCATCCTGGGTTCTTCATCTTCTTCAGAAAAGTGAGTTTTCATTTTTTGTTCCCAAATTATGCGGTTTAGTACGATTTACTCAGGTTGCCATGCATGTGCGTATGCCTAACTGCATACGCACAAATGAAAACTCCTTTTCATGAAGAACTCAGGATGACTCTGATTCTTTCATTTTCATCATGAGAATGTACGCAATATAATGAATGCCCTCTGAAAGGCATACTGAAAGTACTGACTGAGAGAGAGAAACTGAAAAATAACGTCTTTCAGTCAACTGAAAGGCAAAATGGGAGGTTGGTTAAATGGTGTCACCTTCATTCCAAATGTAGCTACACATGGGTCCCAATATCTTATTTATTGTATTTCCTTATACTTAGACTAAGACTTAAATCAGAAAAAACCCACTAATAGCTGGGTAGTCCAACAAATTAATAATCAAAAAATGACAAGGGTAATACATATAAATCAATGTAGGTTGAACTAAACATGCACAAGTAGTATTTATAAGTCTCTCCGAGGATGTAGGGACTGGAATCCTAGTTAGTGTAGAACAGTAGGGTTCCAAAGTCGCTGGGGAAGATCAACACTAGTAGAGTGTCTTTACGGTGGACTACAGGAACGTAGACAATCGAAAATCAGAGTAGATATGTACAGACAACTGCATAGTACACAGGCTGACAGGAAAAAGGCAAAGAAGAAAGATACGTCACGTAGAGGAAGATGTCCCATTAGAAAATAACACGTCTCAGTGGAAAACCTCAGTGGAAAAGAAACGACCAAGTAGAAATACCCTTTCTCTTAAGGGTCTTCACAAGCAAATCCGTAGAGAAAGTGCCTTCTAATCACGGGAATATAGCCAAGGTATCTCCAAGAGTACAGTAGAGTCGTTGAGCACACTCAAGGTCGTAAAGTCATTTTAGTTCCATCAATGGGTAATTCTCGATACACAAATACTATACTGCATCATCAACCAATTAAACAGGAGAATCACTTTACCAGGCTATAGCAACACATCTCTTGCAGATGTGTTCTGAAAACCATAAAAATATCGTTGCCTGGGGCGATTCTACTCCATGATAATGATCAACTCCTCAGAACTATGGGAAATGATACTCTCAAAATAACGTTTCATACTTCTACTGACCATAGGGAATTAATTATGATCAATCGGATCAATGTCCATAAGATGCGCAATTATAAATCGTTTGTTCTGCAAAATATACCCGTAACACAGTCTTGTCTGGTCTTAGTCAATAGACAAATTTCAGTGAATACCATAATTAAGACCAATTATATTGTTTTCCTTTCGAGGTCAGTGTTGTTTATTGTTAATGTTTGAAAATATGCTTTCATTTCCGTTCAGGAGGATTACATAAAGTTTCATTTACAGGTGTAAGTAAAGGAACGCACAAATAATATTTTCCAATTCCCCAATTGCGCGCATGACAATATTTCGTGTTAAATAGAAGAAGGTTTGTTTCTAAACTGTAAAGTGTTTAAACCTGTTGTGGGTTTCGATAAAAATATCTAACATTCTTTTTCCTATAATGTATAGTAGTCCCTCGATAAAAATTGTAATCCATCTGTGCATATTTTAGGATAATTGGAAATACCAGATTAGACGATCACAAACAATATGATAAATATACATCTATTATAGCTACAGTTGGAACACAGGTGTAAATACCGATTAAATTGTTATTATGATTAATGTTTGAGAATATCATCCTATCGAAGAAAATTCCGAACTTTTTTTATCCATTCGAGGCAAATGTTATGCAATATATGGCTTATTTTAAAATTTTTAACGGTATCACCAATTTCTTTACTAGGTTGTTTTAATCGTGCGCAATAAATCCAAAGTTATTTGCAACTATACAAGGTCTTAAGAAAATAGTTCTTTTCAATTTAATAATGTTTTTAATAGCAATCCCTTATATTGTTATATTTCAGAATTTCTCTTTGAATTTTAAGTCTTATGACGTTTTGATGAATTTTAAGAATTTATATCTTTATAATTTATACTTTTTCCATTTGTAAATGAACCAGTTAGGGTTTTTTTAAATAAATATGTTGAAGATCGAAAGAACGCTTTTGATATTAACAATTCGTTTTGTTTAGACATTAAATTAATATATGGGGAACACTCCAATAATATTTGGAGGTATTTTGTATGCTACAGTAAAATGAGCCTTTTTAAGTTTTTATAGATAATATTTACGTACTTTTATTTAGCGAGTTTGTATAAAATTATCCTGTTTAAGGCACGCACAAACACTAATTCAGGCTATTGTATTAGTACCTATACTAATTATTAAATAAAAAAAGTTATAACGCCTCCTAATTGAACGATTTGATCCATTTGTCTAATTCGATACCCTGTCACTTTTTTGTTGTGGAATTGTGTAATTAATAATTTAAATTAGAATTTAATTGTTTCAAAACCGTTTTGTTAGTTGCCTAAAACCAGATTTAAGCGATAGTGTTTTGTTTTGGAACACGAATTACTACATTCCTTCACGGTATATAGAAATGAATAGTGTTACTTTTTACATTCTTTAATTATTTTGATGGTCGTAATGGGATCACTTAGAACTTGAAATATAAGTAAAAGGAAGTAAGCGATTTGATAAAAAAAGCTAGGGCAAAAAGTGATTTAAGATCATGATACAATTTCAGAATATACTGGGTGTTAGTTAAACATGCGGCAAAAATTCAAGAGGTTATTCCTTGGATTATTCTAAGGATATTTTATCCTTTGATGATTTTTGAAAAAGCGCTTTGTTGCGAAAATTTAGGGCAAAAAAAAATTTCAACAAATCCAATTTTGGTATTATTAATGTAGATGAAATAAAAGTATGGCGTACTACACTGGACGTATCAAGTAAAAGACATGTAAGAAAAAGGAGTTGTTTTTTCTTACCAACATCCCGTGATACTTCGGAGTGATTATTTTGTATGTTTTTGGATGTTGTGTTTTTGTAGTTTGTATGTGTCGCATTTGTTAAGATTGATTGACGTTTGCCTAGTTGACGTGTAAACGGTTGTTAGTGAAGTCCTCTATCATGGCTCGCTATATGAATGCCGAGATGGCTGACATGTATTTTATTTGCTGATGGACTTGCTGATGGCAATGCATTAGAAGCTAGGCGACTGAACATTGAACGATTTCCTAACCACATTGCTTCCGATAGAAACATCTTTCAAAGTATTCATCAACGTCTTCGAGAAACGGGAACATTGAAGCGAAGTGGAGGATCAGGAAGGCCAAGGACTGTAAGAACGGTAGACGTAGAAGAGAATGTCCTGGACATGATAGAAGAAGATCCAGGTACTTCTACGCGAAGAATTGCAAATACTTTGAATGTAAGTAATTGGACTGTTTGGAAAATTCTGAGAGATAATTTGTTGTACCCATACCACATTCAACGCGTTCAGGCACTTCTTCCTGAGGATTTTGCTCCACGTATTGCATTTTGTCAATGGCTTTTGCACACATTGGTTGAAATCCCTCAACTACTTACGCTGATTCTTTGTACCGATGAAGCCAGTTTCTCGCGAAATGCAATAAGGAATTTCCACAATAATCACGTGTGGGCTGACGAAAATCCACATGAGATTTGTGAAGATCGGTGTCAACATCAGTTCTCGTTCAACGTTTGGGTTGCAATTGTGGGTGACTGGCTAATTGGACCGGTATTTCTACCAGAAAGACTTACCGGCGAAGTATACCGGAACTTTTTGGAACAAACGCTACCTCAGTTTTTGGAGGATGTACCATTGGCTACAAGACAGGCAAAGTCGTTTATGCATGATGGTGCACCACCTCATTTTAGTGTAGATGCTCGAGAGTTTTTAACAGCAACATACGGAGATCGCTGGATTGGTCGAGGTGGACCTCACATATGGCCTGCTCGATCCCCGGACTTAAACCCCCTGGATTATTTCCTATAGGGTTATCTAAAGTTATTAGTTTATACTAGGCCAGTGGAAGATGTCGACGATTTAAGAGATCGGATAATTGCTGGGTGTAACTCAATAAGAAACCACCCTGGTGTTTTTGAAAGAGTTCGGGAGTTTATGAGAAGATTGGATGGTTACATCCAAGCTGGAGGTAGCCATTTTGAACAATTCTTGTAGGTTCAGGAATGTTACATGTAATTTTTAGTAATAAATTGTTATTTGTTGAAAATTTTTTTCGCCCTATATCTTCGCAACAAAGCGCTTTTTCAAAAATCATCAAAGGATAAGATATCCTTAGAATATCCTCCAAGGAATAACCTCTTGAATTCTTGCCGCATGTTTAACTAACACCCTGTATATTCAAAAGTCAAAACGAGAATTCAAGCGAGCACGCCATCATTTATAAAATTAATTACATGACCTCATAGGGCCAAAACATTTGTTTCCTTGTAATTATGTAAGCACAGTAAATCACACTAGTGTAACCTATGCTGAGGTAGGTACTCAAAATTTAAAAAACATATATATTTCTGTAAATATTGTGGATCCTTTATGACATGCAACGCTTGGATTCTTATTTCGACTTTTCTTAGTATGTTTCCGATTTTCTTTGGTTGTTTAATAAGTTATATGTGTTCCAAATATAGCATACTAAATAATAGTTGGAACGCTTCCTTTTAATAGGGATGTACTTTTTTTATATGTACCACTTATATATTATATATATTTATACATTTTTTGTTCAACAGAACTTATTAACAGTTATAAACCTTCAATTAAAAAGAATCTTGTTGATTCCTAGTTGGCTCTGAAACAATAAACAATCGTGGGATTTGGCCATGACAAATCAATGGGCGTTAATTTATAATTACTTTTTATTATATTTTAACTGAAGTCATGTATAATTTATTTAATGGGAATGTTTTGGCACAATAGTAAAATATAAAAAAGTGTTTCTATCAATATAAATTGTGTTTTTCCAAATATTCTATTTACTAGTTTGGATTAAAAGTATTGTAGCTAAACATTAAATATAAATGAGTCTGCCATAAACTATTAGTAGCTATTATAGATATTCCTCTACCTGTAGAAAAGATCACACATAATATTATGGCGCAGAGAACAAAAAAAAAAAAAAATGATCAGCATTAAATTTATCATTGGTTCTAAAAATTCTTATTCTTCAATGGAACATCTCGAACACTTCTGCACATTTACTTCTATTCTTATTATGCGAGTACATTAATAAAGAAGTTGAGAAACCTCACCTTTAATGTTACTTATGTCATGAAAATAATTAATTTATTTCTTCAATAAAGAAACAAAAAAAAAAGACTCTCAGCCTACGTTTCATCCACATTTTCAGACTTTTCAAGGTTCAAGGCTAGGTCAAGGCTAATATTAGTTTCCTATTTTAATTTTATTGTATGCATTGGTTTTATTTTGTTTTTCATGTTTTTTTACTGTTTCAGAGTGCAATTTACGTGCGAATGATCAGATTTTTGAAAAATAAAATTGATCATTCGCTGTTCAAACTACACGTACTTACATTGCATTCTAAACAATAAAAAAGACGAGAAACACAATAAAACCAACGCATACAATAAGATTAAAATAGAAAATTGATATTAGGTATTAGGTAATCTTGAAAAAGTACGAAAACTCGGAAGAAACGCAGGATATTGGTCCATATATCTGGCTGAAAGTCCCCTTTTTGTTTTTCATTGAAGAATTAAATTCTATTTTAATAGCCAATAACTTTGCCAATATCATATAGAAAATAATGTATTGATTAAAAAAAAAACTATAATTACAATAGTAGCAATATATTTAGTATATTGCGAGGTATATTATTTCTAATCTAGTAGTCATTGTGCTTTGCTTCACCTTTCCTTTACATAAAGTTTGATAATATTGAAACAATTAACAGTTTATCTAAACATAGCACATTTCAAAATACAGGCAGATAAGTATCTCCTAGACAATTCAGGGCCTTGAGAAAAATTATATCTAGTGTCCGATATTTATTCAAATAATAGACAGGAAACAGAAGTGGAGCAGCAGGTCTGGAAATAGTAAAGGCAGGATATGGTACAGGCTGTGCTATCTACTAGGAGAATTTAAGAGGTGAAAATGTGTGCTACTGTTTTAACAGATACTAATCTATATAGCTACTTCATTTCTCTAAGATACTGGGCGTGCATAATTGGTCATGTATACTAAACATTATCCCTGACAATTGGTTGTACTATATATGGTTACATTTTTAATGGTACTTTTATTATACAGATATTAGATTACTGGATGCGTCGTGCATTATTCTAAAAAATCGTAACAAGTTCAAGTTGCATTGTCGAGTTTTCAAATTCACGTGGACGTAAGAAGAAGAAAAAGATACATCAGGAAATAATCTTACTTTTATTTGTCAGCTTGTTATTTCTTAGTCCACATGGAGGAATGAACAAAGGTGACGATTATTTTAAAAACTCTTATCAAAAAAGTTACGTCGTCAAGTATTAAAATTCAAGTGAATGTAAGGAAAAGATACATCAGAAAATAATTTTACTCTAATTTTTCAACACGTTATTTCTTTTAGTTCATCTGAGGGAATGAACAGAGGTGATGATTATTTTAGATTGATACCTTATCAATGCCTCTCTTGACTTTGAACTGTAATATGTCCTGTGAATATATTTAATCTGTGTAAGCTAATCCATTGCAAGGCTCTTGGAGAAGCCAAATACTCTTCTGGGAGGTACTCAGTTTGTCAGGAGTCCTACCTAACTGTTAAAGCCATACGGGAATCAGTACTCCGAATGGGCAAAGTTCTGTTTCTAAATAGTTTCTACCCATTTCTTTGAAATTGTATCTCAGTGGGCAGTGCCCCGCAAAAAACCTATTAATAGTCTTCGTAGTTGTTTATTGAGTTCGAGTGGTTCATTAGCTCTTCTATGTGAATACTTAATAAATCTTTTTATTTGCTTTTGCCACGGAGATGACCTCTAGTGAAGAATTTCTGTCTTTGTTATTCTTCTATTAAATTGAGTATTCAGTATGTTGTACAGGTATATTCACGCAACTGGTTCGTTTGGATATACACTATGTCATAAAATTGGACAAGCAATTAGTTCCTACAGTATGGATATGACATTAAGGAAAACTATGTATAACCTGTATATGTATATGTAACATTTATATGTAACTTCTTGTTAGCTTCTACTTTAAGCGAGGGGTAATTTACTAAAAAAATTTGTAAACTGAAATTCCCCTTGCAGGGAAAAATCCCAAAAATTCCCTGAAACACCCGGAAACGTTTGAAATTCCCTGGATATACTAAATTTTCAGCAATTCCCCGAAATTCCCCAAAATCGTCCGCAATTCCCCGAAATTCTCAAAAATACCCCGCAATTCCCCATAGCGTTTTGAAATTCCCAACAAAATAGGTACCCATTATTATGTGCTACTGAAAGGCATACACAAATTAAGTGTTTGTAACATTTATTTATTCCATATTAAAGACAAATAAAACTCACATATACCATAGTATATTTATTTATACTATGCATGTACCAACAACACAATATAAAACGTTCTTTGGTAAAAAATTAAACTAAAGTAAGGTAAAAATATATTCATTCCTACAAAAACTGTCTCAAAAATATAATATAAAATATAGAACCCACTGCAATACATTTTTAACACAGTCGCTATAATCTTGTCAAGAAAAAATGTTTTCGTAATTTAAGAAGTATAATGAAATCTAGCAAAAATATAACGTAAAATATTACTAAAAAATGTCGAGGATTAGGTATACCTCAGGTCGGGCCTCAGATATAACAAAATACGAGAATGAAGAAAACATTTTTTGTAAAAGATATTCTTATGAATAAAGTAACATTTTAATGAATAAATTACAAATTTAAAACGAAATAATAAAATAACAAAAACATTTAACAGGTATTTTCTTATATTACAGTCAGTTTTTCTTTTAGGACAAATAGAGTTGAGAGTTCAGCTTAACAATAAAGTAAACGTAAGATATTCCTTTAAAAGGTTTAAAAAACATCACATAAGTTTAAAGAATAACAAAAGTATTTAAAAAGTCTTTTCTGTTATTTCAGTTAAGATAGATAGGTACAGTTTGAGTAAGAATAAAATAAACGTAAGATATATTCTTTTAAAAGACAACACCATATAGTATAACAAATTTATAAATTGTTTGTTGCGAGGTTTCGTATATCATTATATTTTTATTTATATTCAATAAAACAACCCATTTTAACTCAAATAAAGGTTCTGCACCCAAAAGAAAGATTGTAGAAACTTTAAGAAAAATTAAGCATGCACGATTGAAATTCCCCAAAATACCCAAAAATTTGCCCGAAATACCCTGAAATTTCCCAAAATACCTCAATTTTTTTCGAAATTCCTCCTGCTTGTACACTAAAATATCCCAGTGATTCGCCCCTCGACTTTACGTATGGTTAAACCTTGTACACGATTGAAAAATATTATTATCTTATCTTGTCCTTAAAAAATACCGCTTTAATTAAATACCCACATATAACAAGTTGCTGCGAAATTCGATATGTTCGAAATTAAATCAAATAAAATATTTCCGCAACATGTTTACGGCGTATTTTCAAAACTGAACACCATGTATATTAAATGTTAATTGAGTTTTTGCACCGGCCTGTAAATACAGCCATCAGATTCAGTTAATCCGATATATCTTTACCATTTGCATTTGTTTGAGCAATGAAACTAACCTTGATAAAGCCAGTTTGTTTATTTTTTTAATTCACACGTCAGACCAAGTCAGCTCGTATAATTAGCCACGGAAATCAAGATGTGGAGCAGCGGCAGCAACTAAAACACCTGGTAATAATCTTGAAGCAATAAATACATGTATTTAAATGTATATTACTTTTCCATTTTCACTTTCTTAGTGTTACATTGCAGTTATAAATAAATCTGTAATTGTAACTCAGAGCTGTGAACTTATTAGAAGACCACAAAACTTCGTTTGCTTCCATTAAGTACTATTCACAAAATAGGGCTAGAAAAGTCTAGGGCAGATTTTGATTTTCTAATCAAAATTTTTTTAAATAAGAAACATGTAATAGTTTCTTATTTCTCTGATGATTCTAATTATTAGATAATAGAGTGTAAAAGAAAAAGAAAAACAATAACGGTCGAAAATATTTTCAATTTGGGAGTCGTTTGGATCTTTATATTTATAGTATATTATTTATCACTAAACCAAAAGGACATTGATTTACTAACCAGGCTGGTAAATCTCAGCGACATCCATGTGTGTCGTCCGGGGGGGGGGGGGGGTATACAAGCCCAAATAAGGTACGTCGGAGAGCAGTAATCGGCGATTGCAGAGCGGAGAGCAGTAATCGGTTTCTGCCTTAATGTGGATTTTCAATTCAAAGTGCTAAAAACTTTGCTTTACGATTTAGTAATATACCTAAGATATATTAGTCAAAATTTGGAATATTTGGAGGGCAGTGGTCACCAACATTTTTTGAATATCTTCACTATTGATTCTAAATATGAAGATAGCTGTCTAACCTTACATGAATACAGGGTTATTCAGAACTTATCCATAATAAAATTTGGGGATGTTCAACATACATGTACAAATGTGGTAGTGCAAAAACAAATTTTTTTCGCGCGTTCTGAAAACTATTTAAAAATTTTTAATTGCACGCCGCTGGATACTGGTCCACTGTAATGGAATGACCTTGGGACTGACAAGGCAAACTGGCGATGTCACATATAGCACGAAAAAAACTTCGGAAGTTCTGAGAGTATGCCGACACCCGTCGCAAAAAAAGAAGATTTGCAGCGTTTTTACTTTAAAAAAAACTTAAAGATAGATAGATGTGACCAAAGTGACGTGTCTTTAAAATGAATAAAATTTTGTCACACTAATTTTGAAGAATTGCGCTACTTGATTACTAGGTATTAGAAACATGAAATTTATAAAAAATTTGCACATACCTTGTTACAAAAGCTGTTCGAAAAACGGTGTTGGAAGTGATTTCGTTGAATTGCGTGCGGATTTTCGAGTGTCCAAACGTGTGTATTGTGAATGTTCTGTATTCCATTTCGAGTAAACAAAGCTTCATCTGTAACTAGTACATGAGCAGTAAATTGGGGATTTTCAGCATTTTCCTGCAACAACCACTCACAAAACTTAACTCGTAATTTATAATCCGCTGGTAACAGTGCTTGAACACGCTAGATATGATACGGATAAAACTGAGCTTCGTGTAGTAAGCGCCACACCGTTGATTGGGATACTCCAGGCACCTGCCTAGCGATCTGACTTGTACTTTAGTCATTTTGAAAATTTGAAAGTTTAACACTCCTATACGATAAATAAAACACCGGCACTGAGAGAGCGACGCAGATAGACAGTAGTGATATTATCCCCACTCTAACGCTATTCGCTCGGTCTTGACCAGGCGTTCCAGGTACAAAAACTTGTTTACTTTTTTTGTAGGAATGTGATATATCAGATGTTGAAGTACAGTTGCCCATCTACGTAGTCCTTTATAATGGTATAACTTTTAACATTGTTTACGGGAAATCCAAAGACTTTTATTATAAATTTTTTAGGTGATTTCGATTTCTTATTTAAGGATGCACATGTCCTCAAAGTTTTAGAGATAAGTTCTGATTAACGCTGTATAGGTATTGGCGTTATTACTCAGAAGGAGAATATTAAAATGTGTTTCATAATTCTTCAAAAATTGTTTCATATCCCGGGAAGAACTGACCCTCTGAACCAGTTGGCACATGGTTTGCACGATTTTAGTTTATCGAACTACTTAATTTCTTTTCCTACTATATACGAGCCCAGAACCATATCATTTGGCCCAAGGAAAAATATGTACAAATGGAACAAAAACCTCTTATAACCAATTCTAACTTGCTTTTTGTTTAATTTAATCAAAAACAAAATACAATAAAAAAAATTATTGTCTAGACTCATTTATTGGCTAGAATCATTCCATTTGGCCCATGTAATAAACACAGCGTTTTACAATAACGAATTCAAGCAGTTCTGAAGCAAAAGGGAGATGTTACATGGTGGTAAAGTCTTGGGTTCCCAGACCGGTTCCCTAATGATTTATTGGGCCAAATGAAATGAATCATTATTATATTTTTTAAATTATTGTTGCAAGATTGTGTTTAGTTGTTGATATTAATTTTAATATAAAATGATTAAAAAATGTCTTAAATTATAATAATAAATATCCAATGTATTTTTTTCCTGTTTACAAATGTTTTCAGAAGTATACAATATATTAATGAAAAATAATGCCTGGGTCAAATATATGATTCTGGGCTTGTACCAGTCTCATTCTGAAAGAAAGGGAAATGAAATAGTGTTGATTTGAAAATCGGTTGTAGGTAATGTCGGATTTGGATTGAGATTATCTACAAGAATCTCTGCCGTTCATTGAACAAGTAATTAAGACATTTAACATTTCTGTTATTTCGTCGATATGAAACCACTACCAATAAATTTTTTAATGACTGATCGTATCGTTCATTATTCTGACCGGGCGCTCCATATTTATTTAATCAGATTTTAATTACCGTCTTAATATTTACCGTAACTCTTTTCAAGAATGAATTGGCTTATTGATAGCCATAGAAAAAATCGTCCATTCATAAAAAAAATCATATTCGCGGTGTCAGAATATGAGCTTACAATTTTTTTTATAATTCGAACGATGTATTTTTGAGGAAGACACCAGCGCATGTGTCAGCATTGCTATAATAAATTATGTGCTATATTGTTCACACAATTTTTTTTAAGTTGAAAACATGGAGTTTTTAACTCATTTTTAAGAAAAATATGTATTTACGTAGTTCTAAAAGTGTTTACATGAGTGATAAACTAGTCAAAAAGATTTATCAGTAGTGGTGAGAAACACACCATAGTGGCCTCTTTGGGTCTTTCTGACAATTATTGTCAAATTGACAGATAGATAACGACCTGCTTTTTCGCAGGTGCCTTTACAGCATTGACCTCTATTGTCCTTAAGGAAGACAATCCTACTTATTTATTTGAAGGAGATGCCGAAAACAACTACTCCACGGTCAATGTGCCCCGACTGGCATTGCATTACATCGGCATCTCCATAGGAGTGACCACATCGTTCATCGAGACTAACTACCAGACACTTACCGGTTTCGTGCTTATTTTGCGCTCATCATTGTGGATTAATGGCATGGGACATTGCCCGTGGAGTAGTTGTTTTCGGCATCTCCTTCAAATAAAATAAGATTTATATTATTGTTATCACCATTGTCTATTGCCAAAATTATAGAGAGTGGACTCAATGTCAGCATATGAAGTCGTTCGATGACTGAAGTGGCAAGGAGTCGCGATTTTATAAGTGCATCTGGTAAGAGAGAGCCGAATATTATAAGAATAACTCCAGTAGTTCCTGAACTTCCAAAAAACCTAACAACAATGTAACAATTGGCTTGGCAATTAACTGTCAAACAGAAGTTGCCTTCTACAACACTCGTCCAGGCCAATTCCTGCCACTTCTCGAAAATTTGGCATGTTGTCGACCTGCAAGTGCTCATGCTTCAGTTTTCAATTTTGATTTGATATTAACCTATCGCATTGCTTATTTTTTAAAATACACCAATCACATTTGGTCTCATATACCTACAGTCCATGAAATTAGTCTAGATCACTGTAATACGGCAGGGAACGGCACATTAAATTTGTACACACGATCATTGTACGGGTTAAATATTATTTTGTAGAACAATTAAAACACGCTTCTATGTATTTTACCACTATATATTTTTGTTTTTACAAAAATATGAACGGCTTCCTCAATAAATTTTTTGGTTAAATATTATTTTATACCGGAATAGTAAAAGCGATCTGATAATATTCGTGAGTCACCTTATAATTTTGGCTATTTTTATAATTTTTTTCACTGCCTGCTTAAAAATATTGCTGACAGTTCGTCGAGATACACGAAAGAACGAAAACAAGTAAAAGTATCGGTTATGCCAAGGTTGAACCTTAAAATTTTGATAGGATCATGATAAGGACGACATTCTCATAACAATAATTATGGACGGTTATGAGTCATGTGCCTGTTACTTCCCTAGAAAAAGAAAAGAAAATTATATCAGCCAAGTTATTAGAAAAATACCATCTACCTCTATCTTATCGCGATTCCATAAATTATAGTAAAGTCTTATGGGCGTTCCAAAATAATTATCATGTCTCTCTTAACCATATTTCTCACATAATTTGAAGGCAGATAATATACATATATTAGAACCTGCTCTATTTTCTAAGCCGGTGATCTCAGAACTGATTGTAAATCTTAGAAAGGAAGATTGCTCAAAATTTAAAGCTTGAAAGTTTCGAGGATCAACTATTGGTGTTGTTGGCCTGGTGACTTTGTTAGAAAAATAATTGTAAGAAAATTTGTTGTTTGTGAAAATATACTCGTATCTATTACTTATAAAAGCTGAATATTTCTATAATAATTTATTTTATAATGAATTTTGCTGATCTGCATTTTTTATTTTTTATTTTTAAAGAATATTTTTGTGTTGGATGGTTTGATTTAAATTTGTATGATTTGTACAATTTGTACAAACGACAAATTTCAGAGATTATTCCTGAAAATTTGTCCTGAAACTTGTCACAGAACTTTTCTTGGCAACATCAACATTCTTTGTAGCACTTCAAATAATGGAAAAGAAAAAGAATTAAAAATAAAAAATAAGAATCTGGAAAACCTCATTTGTTAGGGGATATATGTTTGATATTTTTAGTAGTTAATTGTTTCTATAACATATTGTACTCGTAGGGTAATTATTTGGGACAAACTTCAAAAAAGATTCCCGTGATGATAATTATTCAAAAGTTTAATTATTTGAAACACTACTACACTACACTACAAAAAATGTTGATGACCCAGAAGGCCTGCATTAATATTTGGCTGGAGATTTCACATTTTAATTCACATTTTCTGATTTTTTATTATCCAGAATTTGTAAATTTATGTTAACATTCGATAGTAATTCTAATTTTATGTTTTATATACAGATATACGGGGTGTCCCATCGAAAAGTATTACATTTCGCCGCCTTATATCTCGAAAACTAAAAGAGATATCATGATGCGGTTTGGACAGAACGACTTAAGATTTTTGTAAGTTTTTTTGGCACTGTTGCCAAATCTCCAAATATATTGGTAAATTTTTTATTGAAGACGCTCCTCTTTGGAGTAAAATTACTTGCTTATATTAAGTGGAACACCCTGTATATTTTGCTATAATCAGAAAGCTTAATCACTTTACTTTTCAAAAAGTAAATTGTTTACATTGTTTACATTATCTTGAGAATTGGAGTCACAAAATTCAATTTAATGGGAGCACCTCTTACACCTGGACAGTTTGTGAAGCTGGTCTTCGTTTTCACAGTAGTCATGAAAAACAAAAGTACAATAATAAACTGTATTGTCAGTTTTGTCAAATATTTGAAATATAGATATAAAAATGTTCACATTAGAAGGATCACCCACTTTTGATCATTTACTACTAAGGGTGCACAAATGTATATTGAAGAAATGGTGGTCAGTTAAAACAAATTGTTTCTAATTTATTTAAGTAGTTTTTATTTATACAGTTGTTTTGATTATTTTATCTGTTATTTTTATTATTGCCATTGTGCTTTGTTGTTATTGTTAACAAAACTCGTTCCTACCGATTATTAAAGAATTATTCTTTTCTCCCTATCTTTTTTCATTTAAAAAGCAAATGCAGTCAAGTTCCAATTCAAGTTTGATCAGAGATTTTAAAATGATAAAATATATAGCGTATTTTATTTAAAATAAGTGTACAAAAACTTAAAAATAACTTTACAAACAAGAAGGAATTTTTTTCATTCGTAATAACCCAAATACAAGTACCTACTTCTAACAAATTTAATTTTGTGGCTCCAATTCTCAAGATAATGTAAACAATCATATCTTTTTGAAAAGTAGAGTGATTAGGCTTTCTGATTAAGGCAAAATACACAGGGTGTTCCATTTAATATAAGCAAGTAATTTTACTCCAAAGAGGAGCGTATTTCATGAAAAATTTACTAATATATTTGGAGATTTGGGAACAGTGCCAAAAAAAAACTTACAATAATCCTAAGTCGTTCTGTCCCAACCGCATCCCGATATTTCTTTTAGTTTTCGGGATATAAGGCGACGAAATGTGATACTTTTCGATGGGACACCCTGTATTTATTAATACATGCAAATATTTTCAGATTTTGTTTGTAATATAATTTATTTTGAGGCATTACTTCAATGAAATTTCTTCTAAAGCTCACTCACTTAATAGTAAGTGATTATAGTGACCAGTCAATAGAATCACCTCCACGCGTAAGTCCTCTTCTTAATAAAAAGATATTATCTGTTTAATAAAACTTAACCGACTAACTGCCCGGGCTAATCCTGATTAGCATACGTAATTTACAACCTTATGTAACGAAATTTGCGCGAACCCGTGGAGCCATATTTGACACCTTAAGCGGGGACATAAAAAATACCAATCACGCACACCGGCAAGGTGCTATTTGTCTAGCAGTTTATGCATTTCGTATTTTCGAATCAGTTCGATGAACCCGTTCGTGTAAAATCCGTTATTGTGTTGTTGATACTTTCAATTTTTAAGATACTGTGAATCTGGTTTCTAGTAGTTCCATTCCAATGCTGAATTCCTACTAAAATTGTTATATGAAGGGTACAGTATGATTTAAGAATGTTTTTATATTTTCACTTGTCCTTCTTTTAATATAAAAATTTATTAAAATATTTCTGGGTTATTTATACCGAGTTGTCTGGGAAAATGGTGAAATACAAAATTTATAGGACTAGGATAGTCGCGATTTGTAAGAGCACAGTTAGCTTTTGTATGTTAAATATGCCTAATTTTAATAATAAATAATAATCCACATATGAGTAAGAATTTTTATAAGTGCATTTGTAATACTAATACTTATTGAAAAAAATAAATTAACAAACCAGACTATACAGAGGGGTTAAAAGACCTTCGATCATAGGAAAATAAGTACCAGGCCAATTTAGAATTTCCCAATTGTAGCATGAGCCCTTGTGCGATAGAAAATGTGTTAAAACCCGAAACTTTCTTAACTATTTCATTTTAAATTGTTAAATTTGAATAATTTTGTTTAAACAATGGTTGGTAGTTTATTTACATCAATAATAACACCTATAGGTACAGTAATTTTATTTAGGAATGTTTTCAATTTGAAGTTTGAAGCAAAAGTGCTTAAACTTTTATTATTGTGTTTTATGATGCAATTAATAAAACTAAAACAAGGCAAACCAAAGCGCAAATTGCGCTCTTCCAAAATATTTTCCTATAGTCGAAAACGTCTGTGAGGATACCTTATTTCAGCTAGGAATAAAAACAATGAACAACACTTTTCCGAATAGGAAAAATAAATTTCCTTCATTTAATGTACCTTCAACTTAACGAGGGTTTGTTTTTATAAAATCTTTAGTAGCTTTTCTAAAATGATATACAGAACCTAGGTTTTTTATTTCGTTTGGTAATGTATTAAAAGCCTTGGTCCTTAAGAGTCCATTCACTAGGTCGAAATAAGCCCTAAATCGGCGTTCGCCTCGTGTTTAATTATAAAAAAACTATAAAAGATAGAGACTTTTAGTAAAAAAGTATTGAAAGATAAGACTTTAATCTAAGTCCCTATAGTAGTAATTTTTGTTATTTCTTTTTATTTTTAAAATTCCAGGCAAACAATCTTGTATTAAAATAGCGTATTTTCAAAAATTATTTTCTCTAAAATACATGTATTAAACACAAATTTGCTACTATAGGGATCTAGTTTATCTTTTGATCTTTCCGGTAATATATAATTTATAACACTAAAAAGAAATTTTGTTGCAATTATAAGACAAATCCGGTACCCTTGCAATGAGGCTAACTTTATTTCCATGTGCCTTTTTACTTCGGCTTTACGTGCACCTCCAAAATCTTAATAATTCGATAGTTGGAATATGTAAGTCTACACCCATCGGCCACCCATCCTCTCAATCCGACCCAACATTCATGCCTGTCAAATCTACAGAGAATGGACCCTTAAGCAAAAGTAACTGGTTTGTCCTACCATCTCTTTCACGTAAGGTGGTATATTTAACTTTTTGCATTCTCAAGGCACACGTGATGGTTTAATAAAAGTTTATTCAATGAAATTACCGTTTAAATTTCGTTATCGTTTATGTAATGTTTTTTATGTTTATGTCTATGAGATATTTACAAAACATTTTTTATACGTATGATAAATTACTTTCTCCAAATTCTCCTAAGAAATATTTGAAAAATAATTAACTAAAGCTTTATTTAAAGCAGTTACATTAAACGAATGCACTACTAGAAAAATAAGATTTGTATGTTTCCAATTATATTCCAAATTTTGGTAAACGGTTTTTAAACATGAATTATAAATGTTTATTCACCTTTAGTTTTTTATTCGTAAGCATATCATAAACGACTATTTCAGAAATATATATAACTAGCACATAGAACTTGGAAAATACTTAATACTTAATAAAGTAATAGAAAAATATTATATTTTTCATATAATATACCAAATATATACGTTTATTGCGCAGACATTCGAACGTATATACACTACTCGTATAGTCTAAATCTAAACGTTTATTAAATCATTCTGTGTTGCTTGGGTGTTTCATACTGATGTTCAGATTATTTAAGTGTGTGTATTGTGTAGATTTATATTGATTAATCTGCCTTGGTAAAGTATGTATGTTAGATATCTACGTTTGGATAGCACGGTGTCATCTGGAAAGCTTATAATTTCTACTTGACCCTGTGGCAAAAAAAAGTTATTTAAATAAACTGTAAACAGCAAAGGCCCTAAAATCGTTCCTTGAGAAATATCACACAAAGTTTTTTAAGTTTGTTCTTTACTTATATTATTGTTTAGTTTAGTTTTATGTGTTCTTCCTATAATATAAGATCCAAATAGATCAAGAGGTTTACCACTAATGTCCAATCGTAGAGTTTTTTCTACAGAAAAATAATTGTGTGTTGTTTTTTCCCAATGGTCTATTGTGTATTTCCTATTTCAAATAACATGATTATATTATTTTTTAATTTGTACAATTTGTACAGATTAAAAAATCTGGGTTGTTGAGTCGATGAAAGAGACACTATAAAAGATCTAGCTTAAAAATTACCCTTATATATAATAGTTATATAATAATAGTTAGACTACAAATTTATAATACGGTTCTTCTAAATCACGGAAAAATTCGAGGCTCTAGTTAAATATCTCATAGAGAGAGAAGAGAGAGAGAGAGAGAATATTGAAATAATCATTGAAAGCCATGAACTGATGAACATAATATATGACGTTTTTTTACATTGGACAAGGAATATCATGCTGAAAGATTTTAACGTAGTTCTATTTGTAATATAAATATTGAAAACCATTCATTAGTTACCTACAGGTAAAATTGTATGTTTTCGCTTTAAGGCAAAGGTTTATTTATAGTTTTTAATATTTTTTTTATAGTTTCAGAATAAATGTGGAAAAATACCCAATAAAGGAAATAATATTTAGATAATGCCACAAATATCTAACAAATAGTTACAGATAACAGATTGTGCCTATTGCAATTTTTATAGTAGGTACTGTGCACTTATCTCTGGTACTACATACTATTACGTTTGTATAAAATTTCGGTATATCTACATGTCACCTGTATTATTTTCACACCGTACTATACTACTTTTGTTGTAAACGCACCGCTCACAACTTTTGTTTAACCAATTTTCAGTTATTGACTCTATTTTTAAGAGCCTTTTCCCGCATGTTTGGAAATATTCTGCTGCATGTAAACAAGACCCGATCTACCTTTTCCATTAGCGGGATTTGGATTTTAAAACATATTTATTTACATACGCTGTAAAATAACTGTCGAGTTGTTTTCTTTGACATTACAAACTTCAGCTTCCACTTAATGCAATCGTTAAGGCCTACGTAAAAGGTTATTTATTTGTTTGCTATTCAATTCCAGCATAGAACACGAGAAAGAAGAACAGTGAGACGTATAATTGAAGCAAATGTAGTTATTTACGTATATTTTTACAATAACCTTAGTTATTTGATGCATATATTTAATATTTAATTTGATCATTACATTAAATTTTGGTGGTTACTAAGATTAGATTGTAGTATGAATGACATAAAAGTACCGTACATTCATTGCAGCTTCTTTTAGGAGTACACCAGCTGTAAAATAATAAAAAGCAGGATACCAGAAATACTCAAAATAGAGGTTGAAAGTGTAACATCAAGGCAAACTTCTAAAATTTGCTCAAAAAAAAAAACACTAAATCAACTAAATTTCATCAGTGATTTTTATGGATTTTATTATAAAATTCGGTAATATTACAATTCATATTTGGATTTACGTTAAAGTAAAAATATTATATAATTAAAATTATAAATAATCACTTTGCTTTGTTCTAAATGTTTCAGTCGATCCTCGGTTCTTCGTCAGTAGAAGTTTAAATGATAAAAAGGTGTCAGATTGATATTTTTAATTCACAAGTCATTAATTTACAACTTGTAACATCCTTTTGGAGAAAAAAGCCAACAGAACAAACTTTAGAAGTTTACCTTGATACCACACTTCTAATCTTGGGTGGTGTAATTTCAAACGAAACTACTACAATGAATCATACAGCTCGGCCACAAATAAGGTACAGACATTACTAAGTACATAAATATTTATGCTGCCTGAAACTACAAATCTATTTTACATAAACAGATTTTTGTTTAATTCAATTAAATATTTCTATCTGTGTACTCGAATTCATGAGCACTTCATACACTTTATTTTTTCCCAGTTATCTTAGTTGTGATTTGTACATCTCTGGAATGTACTGAACTTTATTTTATTACCGAACAGGTAAATCCAGTAATGGCATACATTAAAATTATAACAGTAAAATAATACATATTAATAACATATAAAGGTAAATAACTAAAGATTTGGAAAAAGAAAAACCTCAGGAATATCTAAACTAGTTCAATAAAAGGAAGCAATAAGAAGAACAAAAAATAAAGAATTGTCAATATTGAAAGTAATAATATTTTTAAAAGTGGCATCTACAGATGCCATATAGATACAGACATAAATGCAGATTTTATGATCTCATAATACCCACACTTATACTTATTAATTAGTATTCCCAGAAACCATAGGAATTTAAAATCTCTTTTTTAATCCATCGAATTTGACATGACTTTAGATTCATATTTATATTTTATATTTATTTATATATAGACAGACATTTTCATAGTTTAGTTTACTCCTTTGGGTTTGATAGGCCTGTAGACTACACAGCAGGTTGCCTAAGAATGGGGAGGTTGAGAGATCACAAATTTTTACTTGTAAACACCATGAAAAACTGAGATTAGTTAAGAAATATCACAAATGGGAATACAGTCTTACATAAAATATTTAGAATAACGTCAAACCATGTGTGGAACAAGTACGTGTGCAGGAATAATTTAAGGCCGTTTTTGCATATGCAGGAAAAGCGTCAATAAAACCACGATTTGCATGGTCATAAAAATAACACAATCAAGTTTGCGTATATTGAAATTTACGGCCCATTTTTATGACGCTTTAATAGCACCTAAACGTCAACGTCAGAATAATGCTTTTTAACAGGCATGTCTTTATGTGTCAAATTTTGGAGGCGCAATAAAGTTTATGCCACTTAAAATCAATTTAGTCGTTATACGCTTTTATGTGCCCGTTCGCCCATGCTTTGTGGTACTTTGCAGAGTATAAGTAGGTATGTAAAAAGTCGAAATGGTTTATGATTTACTAACAAGTTGTGAAATTCAAATTAAGTGGCTGCATTTTTGGAAAATTTCTCATCTCAATTTAGTGACGTGGTGTTCGTAGAATTATTTTTAAAAGACAACAAGAAAATGTATAAAATATTTACTTTTTTGTCGTAAAATGTGTCTACTTAGTGCTCCGAAATGTTCGGCATCCTATACCTAGAGAAAAATGAACATGATACTTAAATTTTCTTTAGGTATACAGTGTACCAATAATCAGGATTTCACTTAGTAGCACAACTTATTAAAATTCCTTAATTATCGGTCAAAATTGGATGTCATAATTCATCTGTCTCTGTAAAATATAAAAAAATAAAATTCGATCTTCCAAAAAAGAATTGTGGTCTATTGAAAAGGGCTGGTGTGTAAATTGAAATAACTTCTTTATTTTTTGATACAGGTCTATCAAAGTATACGTTTTTGAAAAGAAGAAAAGTTTCTTTATCGAATAGTAATATAATATTTCATTTAAAATATGATCACAATTTTGAATTAAAAAGTGTAAATTTTTTTCAAGCACCTGTAGAAGTAAAACAAACTAGTACCATTGACAAAAGAAAACTTTTTCTAAAATTAAGAGCACCAGTGGAAACCGCTCGTCGCTATCTCATTTTGCGTTGAAGTTATAAGCCATTAAAATGTGTCACATTATCTTTGGACACCCTGTATAATTCTTTTCCATATACATTAAAACGCGTCGATTCTATCTCGCTCTAAATTCCGTCGCCGAATCCACAAAGCTTCAAAGCTATCACTACCGAGTACTGACTGCCAAACACTTCTGATTACCAAAACACTGAAGCGAAATGCTTTTTCAATTAGAAAATCGGTAAAAATTAATTTTTTAGGATAACACGTACGGTTACATATTTAAACATCTCAAGTTAAATTTCTGACAAAAGGCTCGGTATCGCAATGGGATAGTTGTAGGATTCCAAAAATCGTAATGCTGATTTCGCGAGTTCGAGTCACGCTGGAGGCTAGCTTTTTTTTCACTTTTTAATTCCAATTATTTATTAGTATTAGTTTGGAATTAATTCCTTCATTTTGGCAGTCTGTAAAATTCATCATTTTAGCTTACAAAAGTAAATATCTACAATATTAATTTGCTGCTACAATTATGACAGCCATATATTTTTGGTCCTATTGATAAAATTGATAAAAAAGTTTACTGAAAAATAAATTCTACTTGCAGCACTTAAAGAATTATGATGTTTTACCATCAAGAATAGAGTATCCTTACAATTCATCAAAATATTGAGAAAAGTTTAGTATAATTATTACATCTCAATTCCAAATACAAAATTTCTTAATATGTATTTTCTTAAAAATAATATTATTCTAGATGCTTTTGTCACCCGAAGGATGACCCCAGGCCGCAGGCCTGGACCCCCGGTAGTAAGAAGTAGGCTCTCTAGTAATAAATTTTATTTTAGAAATATGTTCTAAACTGTTTCTCTTAACTTGAAAAGGTTTTAAAATAAAAATCAGTTTTACACGATCAAAAACACGACTTGAAATACAATTTATTTGATCTTACTTATTTGTTGTCTAGATATCAAGTCGTATTAGGGTGAAGGAAAATAATAACTTTTTTCATACATACGGAGATCAGATTGCTTCACACAAGCTCATTCATTTTTCTCACGTTTAACCTTACACAATAAACTTGAATATAAATGTTGTCATGTAAGAGGCAAGGATACGGTTAAGTTAAACAAATTGCTGTTGCTTCACTGGTTAACCCAAATGCGTCAAAAGAAGTTATTACATTTTTTTTATAAATAAATGATGTTTTCAATTGTACATACCTACCTGGAAACATCAATTGTAAACGATTCCATTGTCTCATTTTCCTTAAGTCTTTGTAGTATTTATTTATTTAGTGGTTGGTAAGTTCCCTACCTCAGATCGAGGTATGAAAATTGAAATAAAGTTTTCCTTCTTGCTGAACAGTTTTATTTATATTACGTACTGTGTTAGGTTGATGAGAACAGGGAACATATAGTTTTTCCTATGATTTTATATATTTGTTTATACAGTGTGTTTCAAATCGAACGCAATAAAATTGGTATATTGGAAATGCTTAGAGATAGAGACTGGGTTAAGTAACGTTTCGACTCTTCAGAACTATCATCAACCTCATTTCTTCTTATACGGCCCGATTAATATTTTAACGTCTCCCGACAGCATTTTTACTTCTGGGGTTCAATCCAGAACAGAACAGTTAAGTAATGGAAAAATAACGTAACAACAGCATGTGATACATCATTGAACTCACAAGGGAAAATGCTCTGGAATGATGTAAAAATAATAATGGGCCGTATTAAAAAAATAAAGATTCTCAAAAGACGAAACGTTACTTTAAAAAACTGTTTACGCCATTCAATAGAGTGTAAAGAGTTGATATGACAAAGTGTCTTTTTTTTAAAGCTCTTGAAAGAAGCTTAGAAATTTACAAAAACGAATTTCCAAAATTTCAAGTTTTTTTTTCAAGTATCTCAGAAACTAGTCATATTAGGCTTGATATTTTTGAGAGATATTATTGGTCATCAAATTACGCAACTTTGTCCTAATTTAATCTAGCCTCTATGTCTAACAGTTTCCAAGATAGCCATGTTATTGCATCCAATTTGAAACAAACTGTACAGTACATATAATTCATTCAGTAATGGATAATCGTGTCAAAATATGTTTAAAACAAACACATGTTTTTGAAAATACTTAGTTGACCTGTTCATCCAATAAATATCTTCAAAACAATTCAGAATTTAAAAAATATTCAAATAACTAAATAATAACGCTTTATACAAAAATGAAAAGTCCAATATGGTTCCCACAATAGACAGAAAAATTGAGAACTTCAAATCAGTCCACTATTCTAAAAAGTTGTGACAATTGTAGATTTGAAGGAAACTGTGACTCTATGTCCAAAATTTCCCAGTTTCATTGAACTGCTGTGCCTTGGTCTCTGAGATATCCATATGCACTGTGTCCTGTGTGATCTAGAGATCCTGTATACTGGTTTATAGATGCATTAGTCATAGGAAGTCAGTCCTTATCTGTGCTTTAGACATTTTCACTTATTCTCTTTAACTTTGTTTTCCTTTTTTTCTGCCCAAGTAATAATAGCAGTTGGGTAAGTCTCGATAATATGTCGCAGTTTGAAAACATCGATCGTTATGCATTCCTGTAACCAGATTGATATAATTTGGAGGTAATTATGGATGTAGTAATCCTAATAATTCATCTAGAAATTTCGATGTTATTTTGTTAGTCACATTAGCCACAACGGCTTCAATATATACATGGTATTAGTATTTCCTTTCGTATTTTTTTTACGTATAAACGAAAAAAAAAATGAAATATTGTATGTACATATTCATATAGTTTATTTTCGAATTATATCAGATACAAAAATAATAAAAAACAGGAAACCAGAAGTATTCAGGCAAACTTCTAAAGTTTTCCACAGAAAACCACTACATAATATGCAATAAAATAAATATTTGATAAATTTACTAAATTTCATCAGTGGTTTTTTTTTCAGTTTTGGTACAAAATATTACAAATCATATTTTTAATTATGTCTGAATAAAATAATTATTATAATAATATTTAAAAGAAATTAAGCACTTAAAGCTTTGTTTTAAACGTTTCCAGTCGATCCTCAACTCCTCGTCAACAAGAAGAGATGTTTGTATAATACAAAATTCTCAGATTGACATTTTTAATTCTAAAGTCACCATGTGCACTAATCACCATGCTGTTAATTTTCCACTGGTAACATTATTCTTTAGAAAAGGAAGACAAGTTTGGTTCAAGAATAATATTTCCGACGAGATACAGTTATCACCATTAAGATTAATAAAATCATTTTCTTTTAATTTATTTTTATTCTTTCTGTATAGTTTTCGTTTTTGTAATAATCTTCGATTGTTTCATATGAATTATATCTATATCATATGAACATTTTTTAAAATTTTTATATCTTTTGTTTTATTTATCTATTTATTTGATTTTCTTTTACCATTTTCCTTCGATTTAAATCCATATATATTAAAACGCGTCGATTCTGTCCCATTCTAAATTCCGGCGCCGGATCCACAAAGTTTGAAAGCTATCTCCACCGAGGGCGACCGGAGGTCGCCCCCGGCCTTTCTCCAATGCGTAGGGGTATTTTCGTCCCGTTTCCTACGCGTTTTCCCAATTTAAACGCCTTTTCAAAAAACCTCTGAAAAATTTTCGTCTATCGCCGTTTGGCGAGAGAGATACTGCTACGCCGGCGTTTGTCCTGGCGCCTAATGGCCCCGTCAGGCCTGTCGAAATCCCGACTTTTCGCGGGACTCCCTAGACCCTTTTTCTAATTTTACGGGTTCGAGAACCGCTTCACGCGAAAGTTTCGTCCTTTCTCTATAATCCTTTGAGATTTTTTTTCGAGGCTGTACGTCGAGTCCTTCTACGTCTATTTCGTCTTCGAAAATCTCAAGTCGCGTCCGTCTCAACTTCTTTCTCATTTTATCTACCGATGTGAGATTGCACTAACGAGACAAGCACCTGCCACGAAAATTGTCAAATTAATTAAACTTCAGATAGGTTATTTTCCTACGAGAAATATTACTAACGGAATCAATAGTACTGACTACCAAACACTTCTGATTAACAAAATACTGAAGCGAAATGCTTTTCCAATTAGAAAATCGGGAAAAAATATTTTTTCAGGTTGACACGTACAGTTTACATATTTAAACATGTCTGGGTAAACTTTTGACAACAGGCGCGGTAACGCAATGGGAAAGTGGTAGGATTCAAAACGTGATATTCCTGATGTCGCGAGGTCGAGTCACGCCGGAGGTACATTTTTTTTTACTTTTTAATTCCAATTATTTATTAGTATTAGTGTTTAGTTATTCTGTTTCATTATCCGTAGCTTTTATTCTTTCTGCACGTAAAGTTTGGAATTAATTCGTTCATTTTGGCAGTCTGTTAAATTCATCATTTTAGCTTACAAAAGTAAATATCTACAATATTTTTGATCCCATTGATAAAATTGATAATAATGTTTACTGAAAAATAAATTCTACTTTTAGCACTTAAAAAATTAAGATGTTTTACCATCAAGAATAGAGTACCCTTACAATTCATCAAAATAAAAAGAAAAATCTCTTTAATATAAATTCTTTAATACATATACACATATAAGTTTCTTTAATACGTGTTTTCTTAAAAATAATATTATTCTAGATGCTTTTGTCACCCGAAGGGTGACCCAGGCCGCAGGCCTGAACCCCCGGTAGGGCTAGAAATAGCGATTTTCTCCCATTTCTAGTTTACATTTAATGTTTTTCAATTTCAATATTTAATAATTGTTTTGAAAAAAACATTGATCTCATTTAGATGTTCCAAGAAATATATAGAAAACACTCTATATACTAGTATGTAGGCTTGTTAGGCCTTTTTCAATAGAGTAAATGTCTATTACTAAACATTTCCAAGCGCGTTTTCGTTATTTATTTGTTTACAAGTCTACCTACCCCCGATTGATCCTACCATCTGTTAAAGCTCGAGTTTTTATTACATTTTCTAAGAAGGGCGAGGGTGTAAAATCTATCTGATCATTAGTAGTACACGGATTTATAATTAAAGATTTTTTAATTTCTAATTGTTCTAACAGATCTAAGCGCTTTACAAAAATTTATATTCAAAAATCAATATTTACATTAATTAGCCCAAAAATGCAGAAAATTTTATACAAAAACCTACAAACCTTTCATTGACCTATATTAATTCAAAAGATGACCAGCTCACCTTTTGGCACCACCGCGCTTCGCGGATCTCGCGCAGCGCCATCAACAAATTTAATGGCATATCTTAATTATAGCTCCTTCGATGATGTGTACGCGCCGCGAAAGGGAGTCGAAAAAATCACAACCGGCACTGCCCCAACCATAAAGAACGGGCCGAATGTAATTGCAAATATTCATTAATAAATTACTTGCAATTGTAAAACGCAATCTAAAATACCTCTATAAATAAATGAAAGGTAGACAGACCGGGATGTAAGGTGAAGTTGATAATAACCTTCAACGTAGATTGTAGACATAAAATTCATTTCAGGTTTTTAATGGTCAAATATTTTAGTTCGTATATAGTAGTGAAGGAATAAACAGCCCGCACTCGTTAGATAATCTTATATAATTACTGTTTTAAGTGGTTGATTGTTGGTTTTAACAACGTGTTTTTTACGTCTCTTGGATTGTGGATACCTCAATGAACTGATGTAAGTACTGTATAACTAACTTTTGTTTATTGGGATGCTACATTGAATTTATTCTCTGCGAAAGCGCAGCCTACCTACAATTTTATGCGGATAATATCGACAGTAACTGACCTTTGAATTTTATTATACGGCATCAGTTTGTGTATTCCTTCTATAATTACTTGTTTCTTGTAGAAGAAACATTCAGTAGGGGTTGTTCATATCTCTTATTGCACTTTGTTTTTAAATATCGACCAATTTACCGAATGGTCATATATGTAGTTTTCTGCCATAGCTAAGTTTCTTATTTTAAATGGAACATCTATATAATAATAATAATAATAATAATAATAATAATAATGTCTTTATTTTGAAAATCGTATAAAAACGATTTCACATAAAACAAGGCGGAGTCTAGCCAAAGGCTACTCTACTCAACCTTAATAAACAAAAATTTAATATATCACAAAAACTAAAACTGCCATGCACAAAAAGTATCCAATATAGAATATAGGAACATTTACAAAATTATATACACAATTTGAAAAAGCAATAGATACATTATAAAATTAGTGTATAAGTAACAAAACATAAGATAGAGAGAGCACAAATACAAAATCATTACTTCTCTAAGAAATACAGTTTGACTGATTTACGGAAGTTAGCAATTGACAATTTCTTAAGATTCCTATTCAGACTGTTATAGACAATTACAGCATTATAAGTAAAGGATCTAAGAAACATGGATGTTCGATATTTTGGAAGAGAAAGTATACCTGTATTGCGTACATTGACTGAGTGCAAATTACTTCTAAAAATTAATTTACTTCTGAGGTATGAAGGTTCGGAAGTATGCAGTATTTTATGCGTGAAAATAGACATATGACATTTAAACAGATTTTCCACCTTTAACCACCCGAGTTCTTTTATTTTCTGTGAAACATGATCGTATTTCCTTAATCTATATACAAAGCGACAACATGTGTTCTGCATTTTTTGCAACCGATTTTTTGTTTGGCTATCTAAACAGGGAAAATAAACTATATTTCCATAATTCAACAAAGGGAGCACAAAAGTTTCAATTAGTTTTTTTCGAACTTTGAAATTCATAATATGAATGTTCATATATAAAGTTTTTATGGTGACATAACACTTCTTTATCAACTTTGCAACATGTTCCCTGAAACGTAAAAAACCATCCATTATAAAACCCAAGTTTTTTACTATATACGATACCTCTAAAATATGTTTATTTATACATATCTTTAAATTTTCATTTATATCCTTCATGAACCTTTATATTTATATCCTTCATTTTAGAACCAAAACATGATGGTCGTACATTTGTCAAGATTCAACTTTAAATTATTTCTTTGTGAGTACTTGAGTATACCATCCAAGTCCATATTCAGTGTATAGCAAGCAGATTTTATATCTTCTGGTTTGAACGATAAGGATAGTTGAGTGTCATCAGCATAACACTGCATTGCACTATGTCTGGTGGCATGAAAAATATCAGCAGTATAAATTAAATAGAGCACAGGTCCCAAAACTGATCCTTGAGGCACTCCAGAGATTACAGGACTGGTATCGGAAAATTGAGTATCAAATACGACCATTTGTCGTCGATTTGACAAGTAGTTTATAAAAAAATTTACCGAGGTGTCATCAAAACCGTAGTAGCATAATTTAGCACATAAGAGGGAATGGTCCAGGGTATCAAATGCCTTAGAAAAATCGAGTAACACCAATGCTGTAACCTCCCTGTTATCCAGGGACTTCAATATATTATCTATAACATTTGCTAAAATTGATGTTGTGCTATGATCCTTACGGAAACCGGACTGGGACGGGAATGTTATATAACATTTTATGTATGGAAAAAGTTTGACATTGGGAGTCTGAAACATGTTCTATCCAGCCGTTTCGAAAATATTTAACTCTTATTCATAAACATTTTGACATTTAAAACGGTTCGTGCTTAATGGTTTTTTTTTGTCATAAAAGAGGTTCTCGACTGGGTTCTGGCTTTTGTTTTTAGTTTAAATATCAAAGTAGATAAGATGATGTCTGTAACTTCATTGTGGTGCATTTTGACGATTCATAGTTCGTTTCTTTTGGGATTACACCAAATATGGATTCCCAGAATAAATAGAAAAAATCCAATAACAACCATTATAATTCATTATATTACAGAGATCTCTGAAAGACTTAAAAGACTTGGTAATGATTTTAACATAAGAACGACATTTAAAACGAAAAATACTTTATGATCAATACTTACTAAAACAAAACCAATTAATAATGATCAAAATTCAAAAAATTGTATATCCCAGATTCCTTGTGAATGTGGTAAATATTATATTGGTGAAACATCTAGACCATTACAAATAAGGATCCGCGAATATAAAAATTACGTTAAGGTTTACCAAGTTGATAGGTCTACATTAGTAAAACATGTATGGGATAACGGTCACCGAGTTGATTGGACACAGGCTAAAGTTTTACAAAAAGAAGAAAAGTCGGTTAAAAGAAAATTAAAAGAAATTGCTTTCATTAAACTTAATGGTGATAGTTGTATCTCATCAGAAACAATATTCATAGATCAAACATGGCTTTCTCTACTCCAAAAAGATGTTATCAATGGAAAATTAATAATATCATAGTGATCAGTGCATGTGATGACAATTTAAATTAAAAATGTCAGTCTGACAAAAAGTACTTTTTTATATAAAGAGTTCTTATCGTAAAAACAGTCTACAGAAGAAGAGTTGAGGATCAACTCGAAACGTATAGAACAAAACTAGTTAAGTGTTTAATTTCTTTTAAATTTTATTATAACTATTTTATTTAGACATATTTTAAAATATGACATATAATATTAAGTATAGAATTTTGTATAAAACTGAAAAACCACTGCATGATAAAATTTAGTTAATATATCAAATATTATTTTATCACACGTTAGGTATATAGTGTTTTTTTGGGGCAAACTTTAGAAGTTTGCCTTGTTACTACACTGAATATTTAATTTGTATGCTTCTGGTTGTTTGCTTTTTGTTATTTTACAGGTGGTGTAATCCCAAAATAAACAAACTATTAATCATCAAAGTAGATACAATACGACTTAGTATACATATCAGATTGTACTTTGAATTATTTTTGTACCAATATCCTAAAAATTTTTAATTATTTATTGCAATTATATTGAATTTCATCTCATAAGTTAGTTTCTTTTTTAGCTTTCAATGATCTTTAATATACATTGTACGAATTAAACACATGCAAAGTTTAATTTATTATTTGAGTATCTATAAAAAAAATATTCATAGATACGTCATTTTCATAACGGTGATTTAAACGGTGCGGTAGACCAGAAACTGTATTCGAATTTAAAATTTTAGGGCAGTTGGTTGTTGGTTAATTTTGATTTTGTTTTGCGTAAATCAAGAGGCATTTTGTAAATCTAACAAAAAGTATTTATTTGCTGTTTATATATTATTATGTTTCGGAATAGTATCAAAACATCCTCAAATATGCAAGAATAGGCGCCTGCTAAAACACATAATTTCATAAAATCGTATCTTACTTTTGTTTCTGTTTCAGTCATGACAGAAACAAATCTGTTTCTGAGATTCTTTTCGCAAATGTCTAGCATAATACCCGGTTATTATTAACAATGACACGCTTATACTGTCTTTTGTGTTGCTCACTGTTAAGTGAAAGTATATTTCTGTGACACGTTCCATAATGCTTGAATTCTTTAAAAGCACGTGCAAAAAAATTGAGCGCGTATATATACTGGAAGTCTTTCCATAGTTTCCATGAACACAATCATTATAATTGTATTTGTGTTTTTATACAGAAAGTAGTAATAGCGTTATTGAAAAATACCACAAAATTGAAAACCCGTCGATATTAACAAAAACTGGTCCAACGATGTTACATTTTCTATTTATTAGAAACTGAGAGTCACTTTGCACTCTCTAATTTAAAAATATATATAAAGTAAATATACAATTATAATATAAGGCATATAGGTGATCTGGTGGATTCATTTTCTAGAATATGTATAATACAAAAAATATAATACATTTTCGCTTCTTTTAAAGAAGATGTCACACCAATATGCCTCCAGCAGTATTCCACAGATATGTAAAATCATTTCTGAGGAAACATTGATTTACAGTACTGAAGTAATTCCGTTATTGCTTTAATTTAGGCATGTAAATAATACTTATACAGTGTGGGCCAACGAAAACGAAACAGAACCAATAACTCCCAGGAACATAGTTTTTCGCAAAAATGCAAAAATCCGTCGATTTTGTTTGGGAAGGGGATATATTTTAGGCTGAATTTAACATCCCTAAGCATCAACCTCCTAAACAGGGTTGACACCCCCTCTAAAATTTTAAATGGGATGGGGGGTCGAGTGATGCATCATCGCAAAGGGCTTTCAATCCTCTATACGCCCAAGTTTTGATTTTTGAAGTTTTTGAAGTTTTTGAAGTTTGATCTATCCGTTTGGAAGATATAGGGTGTAAAATGAAAAACATTCGGATTTCTTTTTAACAACTTAATGTTCGCAACAGCACAGTTTCGTCTGAAAATGGTTAAATTATCTAGTAGTTAACTAAAAATAGTAATTAGCTACAATAAATGTTCGAATTGATGACCCCCTAACTTCCAAACAATAATACATGTTTTGATGAAAACCTTGCTTTACATTTGCTAGCATGTCGGGCGTTATTTGTTGGCATTCACTCTCAATACGTTGACGTAATATTTCTAGAGAGTGCGTAAACTTTATTTTTTAAATGTTCCCACAGGAAAAAATCGAGTGGGGACAAATCGGAAGACCGTGCTGGCCATTCATTTGGACTTTTTCGTCCAATCCATTACCCCGGAGAAGTACGAACTTAATATTGTCGCACAGGAAAAGTATAATGTGGTGGAGCTCCGTCTTGTTGAAAAACCAGTTGGTCTGCTAAGTAGTTTCTATCATTTTCTATCATGTTAATTAGGCCCGGAACAACAGCGTCTTCTGGAAATTTCAGATAAAGTTCTCGAGTTAAATTGTTGGGTAGAAAAAAACGCCCTACTATTCTATCCTCGAAAATTCCAGCCCAGACATTTAATTTTTGAGGATGCTGGTTATGTACTTCATGGAAAACTCTTTGAGTCTGTCCAATAATGACGATTATGGTGATTAACTATAATTCACTTAATCACGCTATCACAAAATTCCAAACGTCGATCAAAATCATCTTCATTTAGTTGATTGTGCCAAGTAAATTTTGTACGGATGAAATTTATATTGTTTCAAAATTCGCCGAATGCTAGTTTTCTTGATACCTATTTCAGTAGCCAATTTCCTAGGACCGCAACTTCCACTTCTTCGTTTCTCACTGGACGCTGAAAGTCTCGTTTTTTATTTTCTATAGATCTGTTTCTCGAAACTTTCCTACAACTCCAGAACATATTTTCGATTAACGTGATTATCTGCATGTCGTTGGTTAAACAACTCAGCTGTTAAACCTATCAAAAATTTCTGTAAAAATGATCGAAATGGCTAATTGTACACCACATGTATCGGAATATTATACACACTGAATATAAAAATTAGGTCATATAGAAATACCCAGTACGGTAGCTTTTTCTTACGTACTTGATTCCAACTTAGCAAGTCGTCTCACATACATGATATTTTATTACTGGTGCACCAAAAAGTATATCAGAAGACAGGACTTTTTTGTTTGTACCAAACTGAGTACTGGTTCGGGCCCTGTAAACTGTATACTTGAGCCTCTTTTAGCCAGTGCATCGGCCTCCTCATTTCCTGTTATATTATGATGACCCGGTACCCAGGTCAATTTTACTTGGTTGTTTTGTCCCAATTGGGTCAGATCATTAGTACACTCTAGGACCGCCCTGGAGGTGATTCTGTAGGAGATCAAGGCCGCCTGACTGTCGATGCATATCTGGATATGCTGATTAGAATATCCGTCCTTTTGAGATTTTCCTGAACACATGCAGAGATAGCAAACACTTCCTCCTAAAAGACCATGGCATACTGAGCCCTGGTCTGTCTTGGACCCATCCGTAAACCAGACGAGCCCATTCGAGACCTGAGCATCAGGATTTACGAGCCAGGCGTCCCAGTCAAGTATCTCTACTGTGAAAGGTTTAAGAAATATATAAATGGGAGATATCCTGTCAGTGGGTATATCCAGCAGACTGTCTCCTCTCGCAAGTTCCTCAATAATACTTGTGTGTCCAACAACGTGGCTTTTACCTTCGTGGCAGCGTCCCCACTGCTTGACCCTATAAGAGGCTCTCCTTGTCTCCCCTTCACCACTATATGCAGTTTAGGGAAAGACAGGAGCCTCCATTGCCCTTGCGGGAGCCTTACTCCACCTTACTAACGCATGTAGATGTAGAACTCTACTGATGGCGTTGAACAAAATTGATTCATCAGCTTATATCTTAGTAAATGTGACGTTAATTTTAGATAATATTATTAGAAGAATATTCAAGTTCAAGAAAAACTGATATTTTATTTTTGGGACATTTTGTTATAAAAATTTAAAAATACTGTATTTTTTTGTATCACCTTGTACTGTTCAATTATTTTTTATTCGTTCCACACCTCCAGGTATTCGTTGTGATTCACTGCAACCGGTAGTATGCAAGAACGTGTTTATTTACATATAAATATGTTTCTCAGTTCATCGCACGAATGAAGAAAATTGAGACAAAGTAGATAAAAAATTATGTTTAAATTATTTGATGTTATAGATATATTTCCATGAATATGTACTTTGTTTATATAAAATGATCAGTTTGAAAATAGTTAATTACAGCATAGAATATATCTACATGAAAAATTAACCATTAACTGGCATTTGATTGTATTATTCCTTGGAATATATTACAACAATTTTTATTCTAAACTGTTATTGTAAAATTGCTTTTCTTATTCTTTACAGTAGATGATGAGGATATTTATGTATATATGACATGAACTGACATGAATATGAATAAAATTGAATAAGTAAATATTTTTGTTCTTTAGAAGCATGCAATTGATTAGTTGACGAAAATGCAACTGCACATTCAGATTTAATATTCTACATTTTCTAGTCAATAAACATTTCTTTATGTCTCGTACTTTATTGTGCAACATCCTCGTGTTCGAGGTCTCTCGAACAATACAGAAAATTGTTTTTCGTTTTCATTACAATATAAATTAAAATAACACCTCCTATAGTGTATCAATTGTTAGATTCAGCTGGTTTGTTATTAAGGACGAATCTAATTTATTTATGAATGATAGCATTGCTTATTTCTTAATTATTATTAATTAATTATCTCGTAGGTTACACCCCAACTGTTCGATTTTTTTGAGACAATAAAGGAATGATTTTCTTTTTATTAAATACTAGCTAAGTGGCTTTGCATTATAAGAATGTTAATTAGTTCGCTGACAAATGACCTGCACCGTCTGAGACCAATTGGTTTAAATCATACAACACCCCTAACCGCTAAAAAGAATACAGGGTGTTTCATAATATATGCGCAGGACTTCAGGATGTTATAGCTCTTCCAAAAATATGAAAAAAAGCTTCTATTAACTTACTCTTTAAAATGCACCATTTTAGAGATACAGGGTGTTGAAATAGAAAAAAAATCGTTTTTTGCGAATATCTCCGGAACCGTTTATCGTACAGAAAACAGCTTTTGTAAGCATTTTATACTCGTAATAAACTATGTTTTATGCGGAAATTTTTTTTTTTTAAGTCATAATTGGTGAAGGTTTTGAAGGGGTAGTGTTTGTTTTTCTCCCCAACTTCTACGCTACTGGAAAAAGTACGATTTTGAGACGCCCATTTGAACCGCCAATGTTTTCTACACAAAAAAGGTACTTGGTCATATGCTCTAAAGTCGATCGTTTTCGAGAAAAATCAACTTTTATGTTGAAAAACATGGTCAATTTTTTTAAATAAAACTTTTTTCTTACTAATTAAACAAAATATATTTAAACGTTAGAACAAGTAACAAAACCAAACGGTAACTTCATAATTGCAAAATTAAAAAAAAAATTAAAAAATGATTGACAACAATTAAAAAAAAATGAAATGACAACAATAGTTGTCTTTTCAAAATTCCCCAAACCGTAAAGGTAAAATTGACCATGTTTTCAAAAAATTGACCATGTTTTCAACATAAAAGTTGATTCTCGAAAACGATCGACTTTAGAGCTTATGACCAAGAGTACCTTTTTTGTGTAGAAAACATTGGCGGTTCAAATGGGCGTCTCAAAATCGTACTTTTTCCAGTAGCGTAGAAGTTGGGAAGAAAAACATCTACTACCCCTTCAAAACATTCACCAATTATGATTTCGCACAAAACATAGTTTATTATGAGTAGAAAATGCTTAGAAAGTCTGTTTTCTGTACGATAAACGGTTCCGGAGATATTCGCTAAAAACGAAATTTTTTTTTCAATTTCAACACCCTGTATCTCTAAAATGGTGCATTTTAGAGGATAAGTTAATAGAAACTTTTTTTCATATTTTTGAACATCCTGAAGTCCTGCGCATATATTATGAAACACCCTGTATAGCGGTGCGTATAGCGAGACGATTAAGTGAGCCACCCTGTGTCTTCCTCTCAACTGAAATAAATTATACTTTCATTGTTTTAAGTAATTCGTAAAACGTGAGCAACAACTCAGATATGTTTCTTACAAATTTTGTGGCTTTGGAAAGATTTTTATGTTTATGCAATCATTTCTATTATGGTAACAGCAACACAAACAGTAGTCTATTCTGTTGACACCCACACGATATTTTTCCAACTTGTCCTTGCACATTCTTTTGTCGATCTGATTGTCAGGTACATAATAAGAATTGTAAACACGTACGAAATAGATCTGTTACCATTAGTAATCGTAATAATTTTACTGCCAAAACATTTTGTTTCTGGTACTACAATTGGTCTGAAATTTCGTAGATATTATTAACTTTATATATTGTAAATCTATCTATCAATTTAGTTTATTAATTCAGGACCGAGTTACAATATGCAGTTACTTTAAAACGATTTATGAAATATATTTCAACATCAGTTGATTTAAAAGTGCAGATGAAGCATTATAAGAAAGTAAACTAACAAATTTAACTTTAGATAATCAACGAGATAATGCGTTTGTTGATATTTAATAATAGCTAAATAGCTCCGTATATGGCATCATGTGAAAGTTTATAATTATTAATAAAAAAGTCAAATGTCAGATTAGTCTATTGATTGGATCTAAATTAATTACGACATATTAGGTATGTGAACGGAAACGTTGACAAGTGTGCCAACTATTTTCTACAACAAAAATATAGTACAGTAATAATTATAAATCTATATAATTTTACTGGTAATACCGATCATAAGAATACAAGGTTCATTGTTAGCTAGCCGACGTGTCATTACATTCATTTACATCCTCAGTGTGATACAAAAGTTTGATTTACATTAAAGATTAATAAATATTATAGAATAAATGCGCACAAATATACACACAAAGATTCTGGGTTTTTGAAGTTGTAGTTGAACACTTAACTGTGCTCAAATTGTAGGGTATTAAAATTAATAAAAAAAAGATTTATTAATCTTGGAAGATGATAAATCAAATATTTTGATAATAATTTTTAATAATTTTCGAGATATATTAATCATTAATTTGATTAATATATATTTAATAATCATATTAATCATTATACTGGTAAAAGTTTTAATTATCTGACACATTTCAGTATGAAATACCATTGACGTGCAACCATTTTGTGGTAATATCATTTTCGAAAACTTTATGTTCGTGCCATTGTTCAAATTAAATATAATACCCTGTATAAACTCTAAGATCAATTCACAAATCAACAGGTACAGGTCAAATTGGTATGTTTTTGAGGATCATCGAGAATTTGTAATAGATAGTGCAAATCTGATGAACGAATCTTTTTTTTTGAAAAAATAACAATGGCGCAAACCACATCTCTCTATCTCTGACTGTTTTCGAGCTACAGGGCGTTTCGCAATGTTTGGCAATACGGACTGATGCCCATTTCTCATTTCCCTTTGAAGATACTTCAAAACAGTTTGAATATTTTTCAGGCATACATTCGATTGTATAAAAATAAATTTAATTTATTAAAGTGGATACTCGAAGCGGATGGTTCTTTATGAAACATCGTGAAAATAATTGTTTTGAAAAAAACATTGATCTCATTTAGATGTTCCAAGAAATATATAGAAAACACTCTATATACTAGTATTTCGGCTTGTTAGGCCTTTTTCAATAGAGTAAACGTCCAGTAATAGACGTTTACTCTATTGAAAAAGGCCTAACAAGCCGAAATACTAGTATATAGAGTGTTTTCTATATATTTCTTGGAACATCTAAATGAGATCAATGTTTTTTTCAAAACAATTAAATTTAATTTAATTTTTCATTTTCTTGATTTGACCACAACCTGTGCTTTTAAATAGAACTCCCTGTAATTTGTTTACAAAATGAAAAGACAACTGAAATCTATTTCAAATAATAACAGTTTATATATAATTTTTCTAACAAGTTCTGGAAGCAAAATTTTAGTAAATCACATAATTTCTATGTAAAATCACGTTTTCTTAATGATATCCCAATTTGTATCCATAATCTTGCCTATTGAGCAATTTCAGTAATAATAATAATAATAATAATAATAATAATAATAATAATAATAATAATAATAACGTTTATTCTATATCAAAAAAGGTATACAATACAATGATACAGGAGAAATCATAAATTAAAAAATGTGTATGAAAAAATCATGAAATACTTATGTGACAAGTTGATATGTTCTCTTAAACCCAGTGAACCCAACGTTTTTCAATAGAAATATAATGTAATGCTTATTTCTTGTCCTTTTGAAAAATTTAAGGTATATACGATATGGATAAAAATGAGGACGTAATTTCAGAAAATGCGAATTTACAAACAAATAAATTCAAGAAACTATGTAAAAATACTTTTTTGTAGTAAATTATTAGTAGAATTCGGAAAAATATATCCAGCATTTAATTTTGGAGAAAATCATAACATAAATTTTGTATAAATAGTGTCAGTCAATAATTGCATCCCATGACATTTTACGTTAAACTAAATATATCTGATGATGAAGACCTTTAACTGTGTACATAACGTCATTTTTAAAAGTTAATTATTTATTGGTTCACACTAATTGTTAAATATTGATCGACTGGTTGGAATTCGAGTCGGTGACACAGAGTTTAGTGCTTTTATCGCATGTTCGCCTAACTAATGAGGTTTTCCAGGTTTCCCTTCTTTCAGCAGTGAATGGCGGGTAGCGGTTACCAACTTAAATTTTTCGTGACGTGCAAATGCGGCTACTAAATAATAATAGTATGCTGCCCCATCTTCCATACAAGTCTAAGACTTTTGGATTAATCCTTGTGATTGGAATGAGAGGTAGAGATATTATTATTAACTAATAGTCAAAAATATTTTTTATATGTATTTTTGCTTATATCTCGATCTACGTTTAAATATCCTGAATGTTCTTGAAATTAGACAGGTTGAAACTGATTTACACACAAAACTCTCGGCAATTAAATATCTGAGGCATTGTTTACAATATTGTATCATTGTAAAAGTAATTATTCAGATGTTTCATGCCTCTGCCATCATCTGATTTCATTTGTCATCATCATTCTACTGGAGGTGGGTAGCTCAGGGTCAAAGCACGTGAAACCACATTGATCATACATATACATCATATTCTGATTTAAATCCTGTAGCGACGAGAATTTGCTCCTCGTAGATTTGTGTGGCAATAATTTTTTTATTTTTTTCTACTGTTTCAAGTACTCACACATTCGTTTCCAGGATTTATGTTCATGTAAACAGCATGAGGATGAATTCGATAGCTTTGAAAAATATTGCAATAGGTATTGCTGGTTTTTTAATAAAGTCAACTTCTCATTAATAAATAGTGATCAACTTACATTCTTATTGTAAGTAAAAAAAATAACTAAAAATAAAAATTCTTAAAGGATCAATAAAAATTTATGCTCAGTGCTTAGCAAGGAGTTTAATTGCAGTTTTTTTTTCTATAAACCATCAAATGCCATATTTGTTTAGAAATATAGATAAAAGATGAACTTTCAGACAAGATTAATATTCGGTTTTCTTGTTTTTAATAATTGTAAATATGACTCATATTTTAAATGGGTGTTAGATTCCCGCATATAAAGTTACATTTTGAATAATTTTAACTAGGTACATCATCACTTTTTTACAATATAAATAAGCTTTTTTTAAGTTGAGAGTTCTACGTTTTGAACATCGTTTTCTCTAACGTTAAGAATGTTAAATTTCTTACTTTAAAATGCGTCTACAGTGGGACACAGAATCTTGGTGCACCCTTCATTTCCCCCCTTTTTTAGATACAATTTTCAAATTTGGGATAGAGGAAGTTCTTATTAAATGTCACGTTTTGACATAAAAATTACCTATTTCCACTTTCTGTTTTACCAGAAATAATACCAACTCTCGATTTTCATATGGGCACCGTGTATATTATTATATTTTTGGATCTACGTGATTTCCTGAATCCAACGATATAACATAATATAAGTGTAATTTCAGCTGTCAAATTACTTTTTGGACTCTATTTTACTTTTGAATTTAGAGAAGTGACCTTGACTTTGATTCTTCAAAGTGTTGAAACTAGTTTTTTTTTAAATAGTGCCATAAGGTACCATCATAATAGTACCATATAATAGTACCATAAGGTACCATGTAAAAAGTACAAGTAATAAGTAATCTACCCATAAGTATGCTTATTTTATCTGTGGGACCAACAGAACTGAAATTACAGTTGAGAGAATGTACTCTAAATTCAAAATTAAAATAGTCCAAAAAAGTAATTTGACAGCTGAAATGTCACTTATGTTATATCGTTGGATTTAGAAAATGACGTAGATTCCAAAAATATAATAATATACAGGCTGCTCCATATAAAAATATAAAGTTGGTATTACATCCGGTAAAACCGGAAGTGGCAAATAGGTAGATAATGTTTATGTCAAAATGTGAATTTTTTATGCCAAATTTGATAATTATATCTAAAAAAAAGAAGGAGGTAACGAGGGGTATATCATGAAACTTTTCATAGTTTGTTTCTTTTGGGATTACACCACCTGTAAAATAACAAAAAGCAGAAAACCAGAAGCATACAAATTAAATATTCAAAGTGTAGCAACAAGTAATGAAATTTAGTTAATATATCAAATATTATTTTATCACACATTATACAGTGGTTTTTTGCGGCAAACTTTAGAAGTTTGCCTTGTTACTACACTTTGAATATTTAACTTGTATGCTTCTGGTTTTTTGCTTTTTGTTATTTTACAGGTGGTGTAATCCCAAAAGAAACAAACCATGAATCATGAAAATGCACCACAAATAAGTTACAGACATTAACCATGAAACTGTGTCACACTGTATATTTCAACATTTATTATGAATATGGCCAAATTTTAAAAAATAAAACATTATAAAAATAAAACCTTTCAAAAATAAAAGTCTTTTATGTTCTAATAAGAGAAAGTGTTCTCCAGATTTTCTTTTCATACTTTTAGCTGAAATGTCTCGAAAATGGAGGCATTTTAATGGAAAAATTACATGCTGTAGCGTGTTCTACTCCTTACATATACAATCATTAAAAGTTGAAAGTTGTACAACACATGTAGTTCAATTTAAACACGCGGTACTGATTCATTCTTTGCGTGTAGAACATCTAATCGCGTACATTAGTCGGGTTGTACATATGTGGTGTATTTTAATTAATTAATAGGACGTCTCTAATTAAACCATAAGTTGATTTGAGCCATAAATCCTAGTCACTCGCAGGCAATTTAGTCCTAATGAAGTTTTCAGGCACTGCTAATCAGATTTCCCGTGATGGCTTTCGTGCAACGAACGGAAAAAAACCCTTATTAATGCTTTCAATTTATCGCCAGGATCCAGCAATTAAACATAAGTAGACGTAATTATCAACCACCAGATGTTTCCTGCTTTAGTGAGCAGGCATTATTTATTGGTAATAAAATTCATGTGTGGCTATGGAAATGTGATTGGAGAATTTTAAAATTTTATCTTGGAATAAACTGTAAAAAGTCCCGTTATAGAATTGTGTCGGAAGCAGAAACTATTTTTACTGCGAATAGCTTCTAAAGATTAGGAATATGTTTAGTAGATATGTATGGAACGGATTATAACGATGCTAATCACACATTAATGGTATTTATAAACATACATACAGGGTGACCCATTAAGAATGGAAACACTCGCGTACAAAATTTGTTTATGGACCGATTGGAACCGGATTTTTTTTTAAAGATAGATCTCCAAAAGCTCTATGTTGATGCAAAATTTGACGACGAAATTTTGATTTTCAAGGCCTACTACGAATTTTTTTTAAGTGAAAAATAGCAAAATTTTGTTAGCGATTTTTTTATAAAAAATCTGACTACACCACTGGATTTAGGAGCGCCTCGAATGCATTTGTACCAATTTTTGCGAAAAACAATTTGTTCCTAAAAATGTTATGACAATATCGGCATCACCATGCAGTGTTTGCCTTTGTCGGTTAACCTATTCTTTTATAAAATTAGAATAGAACCCAAAGTGAAACAAAATTAAACAACTTAAACACTGGTGTAATTATTAATAAAAACCATAAAAACAAGTATACTCCAAATAACCAACAATTACTCTAATATAAACAACAATTGATAGGCAAGTTCGTCAAATTATTATTATTTCGTGGTTATTATGCCAAAACTTACAATATTACCTTCTTAGATAAAAAAACTACATTATAATTTTTTATTCAAAAAGTGTGAATCATTTTGACAGAATTCTTTTTCATTTTTAAAAATGTAATTTTCTAATCATTACTTTTTTTATCAATTGTTGTTTATTTTAGAGTAATTGTTGGTTATTTTGTGTATGCTGGTTTTTATGGTTCATATTAATAATTACACCAGTGTTGTTTAATTGTGTTTCTCTTTGGGTTCTATTCGATTTTTATAAAAGAATAGGTTCACCGACAAAGGCAAACACTGATGATGACCATATTGTCATAACTTTTTTTCGCAAAAATTGGTACAAATGCATTCGAGGGGCTCCTAAATCGAGTGGTGTAGTCAGATTTTTTATAAAAAATTCGCCAACAAAATTTTGCTACTTTTCCCTTAAAAAAATCGTAGTAGGCCTTGAGAATCAAAATTTCGTCTTCAAATTTTGTATCAACATAGAGATTTTGGAGATATATCTTTTAAAAAAAAATCCGGTTTAAATCGGTCCATAAACAACTTTTGTACGCGAGTGTTTCCATTCTTAATGGGTCACCCTGTATATAGGAAATATGTTTTCGTACGTAATGAATGGATAAATCATAACTGCCATTAAATTTTTCTTTAATATCCACGGTAGAAGAATGGGATGGTTGATTTAGTGGAAAACCAAATAGAACAGATATTAGGGGTACCAAACAGAACATATATGTGACATTTGAAAATATGATACGAGCACGAAAAACGTTAAATGATTATATTTATTTATTTATTTACTCAAATTTATATTTATGGATTTTGTAACCCATTGTATATATATCTGTTAATATAAGAGACCTTAATTATTAGAAATTTGACACAGAATTAAATGTGTCTATTATTATTTCTGACAACTCAGTGACGTAGATTGGCCGAGTTTATATACACTTGTGTAAAGTTTAAGATGAACTGTATGGCATCTCGGAAATCATTAGAGTTGATTAAATTGTCAAAAAGTTGAGCAGTTTTAGGACCAAAAAGAATCCAAGGTTACAATTCCAAGAATTCCTTCCCTTAAGTAAATGCAGGATGAAATTAAAGATGCAGATGTGAAACGTCCATAGCTCATTCATATAGGAAAATATACATTCACCCAATTTTCAAGACAGAGCTTTCAGTCAGGAAAGACTTCAAAATTGTTTTTTTTAATTGGGTCTATTAGATTTTGCACTCGCATACTAAATTTTTGTTTTTCTTATGGCGCCATATTGAATTTTAAAATTATTGAAAGTGCTCTTCAACCATGTATAGGTAATATGCATATATTAAAAAATAAAAAAAATATTAAACAAGTTTGGAGTTATTACTGTCTTTAACTGCTCAACATAATTGCTCTGCAGTTCCTTACACTTTGTTTTTTTAGAAAATCCACATAAAAAAGTCTAGTGGGTGGAGGTCCGGTTACTTTACAGGCATCTTATTATTGGTCCTCTGTTTTGAATATATGTAAATTATATATGGTTCAAAAGAACTGTTTACGGCGTTTTCAAAAATGTTAAAATCGAATATACCTCCCATAAGAATAACAAAAATTGATTATGCTAGTGCAAAATCTAATAAACTTTTTTAAAGATCAATTTTGAATCCTTAGCTGACTCTTATCCTTGTCCTGCAGATTTAAGGAATGTATCTTTTACAATAAATGAGTTATGGACGTTTCCAGCAAATCCTCATTTTTTATTTTTATTCTGTATCTACTAATGGAAGGAATTTTTGTAAATGTAACTTTGGATTCTTTTTGGCCCTAAAACTGCCCAAATTTTTCCCAATTTAACCAACTGTGTATCTAATGGTTTCCGAGATGCCATACAGTTCATTTTAAACTGGAAACAGTGTATAAGGTTCCCAATAAGGTTCCTATTTCAGTTATATCAGTTCCATATCATACAGCCTAAGAGGTAATTGAAAAAATTGGTATTTTTCAATAACTGACTTAACTGATTGAAGGAAATAGGATTTTGGCTAAAAATTAATGCCCCTAATCAATAGGGGCATTACAAATAGAATTCAAAATATTATTTTCGTCAACATTTTTTAATGAGTAGCAATAGCCTTACCAACTAAATTTGTTTATTAAACCAACCGTTAGAAGCCTCCCAAATATAGCTATACTTTATTAGACATTGATTGCATTTTGTTTATTCTTACTTTCAATCACGCACAGTGTTGTATGACACAGACTATGTTCATTGTTCAGTTCAGTTCAGTGAATATTATTAGTATTAACAAATTATAATCACCATCAAGGATATTGTTGGTATCGCTTACTCTAGAAACCTGTCTAACTATTACAATAATACTCAAAGTGTATTATATAGAAAAATTAACATAATTGTTATTAAAACACAAAGAACAGAACACTTGTACTCACTTAATCTTAAACGGATTTTAGATAAGAATACAATTTTTTAAGCTGTGAATTCTATTTATTCTATACTGATAACCATCGTGTTTAATGCTTTTATTATTAAATTATAGCGACCTTTGAAGGCCTTGATATATTTTCGTTTGTTGTTGTCGCATTAATATTTATAACTAACGCTTAATTTTGGGCGTTGCCAGTTGTTATAATTGCTGTTTTTTTTCGATGTACATGGTACGGGAATTTTCTGGCTAAGGTGTGTATTCTGGTAAAACGATTTTTTATGTAGCAGTGATGGATTGTTTAAAATAAGCCATTTATTAAACTGACCAGCCATGAAGGCACGAATTGTTATTGTTATTATAAAGAAAACAATACATTTGCATTAACTTGTTAATGTTTTATAAAAAAATTAATTATCTTACTTGTACCATAAAAATTTTCAAATCATGCAATGATTTTGTAACAAGAAAAAATAAGGTTTGTTAAATTTTTATTTGAAAATTACAATATGAGAAGATAATGACAAGAATAATAACAAATCTAGAAGTTTATTAATATATTGAAGAGTATAGCTTTTACATTATACTGTTGCCTAAATTAATATTTTTCACTACGAATACGATTTACTTGGGTTTAAATTTCTTACCACCGATTGAATTATTTATTTCTATTTGGCGAATTAAAGACTTCAAAATTGGTATTAACATGGCATCTAATGGTAATATTAAATATTTAATATTATCTAATATATGTACCTAATTGTTAAGGAGAAAATATTTATTCTGCTGAATTAATGTTTTCTTTTCGCAAACGGATTTATTTGTTAATTTAGTTTACTATTGAAAAGATAAACTTTAGTTTTTCAAAATGGGACAAGTAGATATTTATAATATTTATATTTACCAAATATTTAATATTGAAAAATAAGGCAAAAATAAGAAAAATTATTCGCATTAAACAGATTATTATATTTATTTAAAGCATACCGCATTTCTTAGGGGAGAATTATTAACTCTTTTCATAAATAAATTATTCGTATAACCTGTAATAACTGTAGAACATTCATATACAACTTTTCACTCAATTTCAGCATCACTTGACTATTGTCTATGCCCATATCTCTTAAATATTGATACATATAGATACCTATAACTAAAGTACTTATAAAGAAAAAAGTTATTTTTGGAAGTAACGATTATAGAAGCATATTTATTTTAAAATCCGCAGCAAAAACGTTGAAATTATAATTACATTCTGACTGAAATAAGGAGAAGTACAGAACAAAATTTAGAAGTCAACCAGAAAACATGTCAAGTCGTTTCTTTTCAAGATATCGAATTTATGCTTTACTTTTTTACACCATTATATCTGAGCCTTAACTGTTAACATGTTGACTAGAGAATTTAGTAAGACTCGTAATTGAGTGAAATCGACATTTTACGCATCTGAATTTGTCAGACAATATTGCAGACTTCCAAACATAATTTGGTGTTATGTGATCACTTGATAAAGTTCATTCAAGTTAAGTTTAAAGTGACGTCATTTTCAGCTATTAATTGTTTTCAATATTCGATAATCAAATGACCAATAAATTAGCATAGCATTTGCCACTTACAAAGAGTTTTATATTTGGAAAACCTTCTCCGCGTTGTCAAGTTTTTATTTATTTATATAAACTTAACTTAAAACTTAAAAACGTCACTTTAAACTTAACGTGAATGAACTCTAGTCACTTCTGTATGAGACAAATATGAAAAATATTAACAGTTTTTCTTAAAAAATGTAGTTTATTGGAAAATCGCGATTCCAGTCAGTTACGCGGCTTATTCAGTAAGATGTTCGTCTTATTACTGAAAAAGAAATTATGATAAGACTAGTTACCGGTTGCATGTAATTTTGATAGAACAGGAAATCAAATTTATTAGGTACTCGCATTTTCGTTACAAGATCGATCTTATGACTTTTATCTCGTAATGTGATTAGTCGATAGCAACAGGAAAAATATGGCAATATTCAGACATGCTCAGCAATTAAAAGTAATCAGGTAGGAACTGTCCTAATTGATTGTTAGATTGAAAGTAACCAATAAGAATGATTCTCTGATTGCTTCTGAACAGTTGAACACGACTGAACAAGGCATTTCTAAATATTTCTATTCAATGAACCTGGTGACCCTAATGCTCAATTAGGACAGGAACCTTTTTGTACTCGTGTAACTTAATTTTGTTACATGTGTACCACATAGTCGTGGTAAAGAGTCTCACTTGCGGCCTGTAACTTGACGTAACTAAAATATCTAAAGTAATATTTAAGTACCTGGATAAAATCAATTTGGCATCTATGGACATCAGATCTGACGAGAATCAAAGCTGAAACGGAAACTTAACTATGCGATAACTGAACTGATGATCATCTATGAAACGACCTCAATGCTTTGGAGTATTAAAAAACATTTCATCATTCATGTTTACATTAAAACAAGTCGTGAAATTATCATATTCATTCGCTTCATTCACTTCTTACCCTTCTCTTCCTTATGCTCCTGAGTTTTTATTACAATAGATAGGTAAACCTGGTGTATAGTAAAAGTGTATATTAGATAATGTAGCTTTTTTTGGATAGGCTCAATATATAGTCAAATTAAAAACACCGAAAAATCTCAATTTAAAATATTTACTTGTAAATTATTTACCATCGTCAGCTGCCTTAGTAATTATATAATTTTTCACCAAATCTATAAAATTTAAAACAAAATATTGCCAAATCACATGAAACCGTCTTAAAGCCACCATGACTTATCTTCACTCTGAAACCTGTACCACATTGAAGAGATCTAATAGATCGAAACAGTTGTCTATTGATTGGTGTTAGAAGTAAATGGGACTCAGGGGAGATGATACATACCTACTTGTCTATACATAGATCCCTAAATAAAAAAATAATTTCAATTTGGAGACAAAGACACAAAGATATTAGTATACTTGTAATAGTATAGATATTATAATTAACGTAATACTAGAAGAATACTAATTTGTTATTTAGTGGGGGAGCGCAGCTGAGAGCTACACCCACAGTCCTTGTCTCCAAATTGAAGATATTTTTATTTGGGGATCCGTATACTTGGTTACTGTTATAGGTTATTTATATGCTTGTATTATTATGGGTTTATTATTGTTAATAACTTATATCAGTGACTATAAAGAAAATAGTTATATTTATTATACTTATACCTATATGTTTTGTTTCAGGTGAGTATTTAAAGGAAGCCGTAAGGGTTTTAAATATTTTCGTATACCAAGTGTATAAAAAAAGAAGTCGAAAGCTAGAAAGAGAGAGAGATTAAGTTATGTAAGTATTGTTTCTAATAACATAGATACAGGGATCTAAATAATATACAATAAATCAGTGTAGTGAATCATTTGTTTGGCGTCGTATATACCAAAATATTTAATATAGTCAGCATTACTTTGATTCTTCAAAATACGAGAAGAAACTGAAAAATGCAGAACATACTGAAAATATATATATATATATTGCACAAAAATTTATTCAAGTTTTGGGAATATATACTTAAACATAATTTTAAGTGTTATATTTCTCATACTTCTGTTAAGTTTTAGTATAGTACATTTTAAAATAATAATGTGTCTGTTTCGTGAATATGATGAGGATCTATTTGTCATTATTTATATGTTTAGGTGAAATATACCACACAAATTTACTGAACGTTGTACTTAAGGGTCCATTCTCTGTAGATTTGGCAGGCATGAATGTTGGGTCAGATTGAGAGGATGGGTGGCCGATAGGTGGAGACTTATATATTCCAACTATCGAATTATTAAGATTTCGGAGGTGCACGTAAAGCCGAAGTAAAAAGGCACATGGAAATAAAGTTAGCCCTCATTGCATGGGTACCGGATTTGTCTTATAATTGCGACAAAATTTCTTTTTAATGTTATAAATTATATATCACCGGAAAGATCAAAAGATAAACTAGGTCTCTATAGTAGCAAATTTTTGTTTAATACATGTATTTTAGAGAAAATAATTTTTGAAAATACGCTATTTTAGTACAAGATAGTTTACCTGGAATTTTAAAAATAAAAAGAAATACCAAAAATTACTACTATAGGGACTTAGATCTTAAAGTCTTATCTTTCAATACTTTTTTACTAAAAGTCGCTGTCTTTTATATTTTTTTTATAATTAGACACGAGCCGAACGCCGATTTAGAGCTTATTTCGAACTAGTGAATGGACTCTTATTGCTACTTTTCCACGTATACATTATAATCAAGATTACATTTATTGAAAATTTAATATATTTTTATTTAGTGTTGGAAAGCCCAATCTGCTGATAGAATTTTATGGTTTTACAAAAGCTTCTCGTTATTCCAGGTTCAGTTTCATGACTTAAATTTTTTATATGTTTTCAGAACACTTTGTAATCGTTAGTAAACTGCAATTTTGAACTAATTCACTAGGTATATTTTCAAACAAGGTGAATACTTTTAAATTTTTAAATATTGTGCAGCGTTTATTGCTGATAAAGGAACCTACGAAATGACCATGACGCTTTATTAAAAAAGCCAATTAAATTGATTAGATTTTATAACGTTAATAGTCTTTATGAGGTCAGAACTAGCAAACCGTTAAAAGCAGAAAAACATGTCAATGTTTATGACTCTTTGGGAACCAGGATTGTAAAAAATGTTTTGTTATTAAGAATTTATGGTTGAATCAACAGCTAATTGACAGAAGTTTCATAAAAAGGTTTTTATAACATTCTTCGTTATCTTCAATTCAAGGAAAAATGTTAAATGAAACGATTATTTTTATTTATAGGAAATTTGTGATGCTAATGTGATGTAATTTAAGAGGCTTGCATTTTCAAAAAAAAAAAAATGTATATATACAGGGTGTCCACCTAGTGCGCGTAAGTCCATTATCTGGGTTAATAAAAGAGATAACTTAATTTTTTTTTCTACAGGGTTGTCTAATATCCCGAGCTGGACAAAATGAAAATATATTTACATATTCAGGGTGTTCAGTTTTTCCTGGACAGGTACCAACTTCGTTTTTCTAAATGGAAATATATATTTTTTATTGCTTTTTCAAACTAAACCCTTGATTTTAGTAGGACTTTCATCAGCCTTCCCTATACCTAACTTAAACTGTTTTTGAAATATTGACGGGTGAATATTGACATTTTTGCAACTTTGACACCCTATAAAATCTAAACGGTTTGAGATCAAGCAAATCGGTTTGCACATTCCTATCTTAACTTTTTATAAGCTATCGTTTGATACTAATTTCAAATGTATCCAGGAATTAAAAATTTTCCGAAAATTTTGAAAATTTTTAATTCTTGGATAAATTTGAAATTAGTATCAAACGATAGCTTATAAAAAGTTAAGATAGGAATATGCAAACCGTTTTGCTTGATCTCAAACCGTTTAGATTTTACAGGGTGTCAAAGTTGCAAAAATGTCAATATTCACCCGTCAATATTTGAAAAACAGTTTAAGTTAGGTATAGGGAAGGCTGATGAAAGTCCTACTAAAATCAAGGGTTTAGTTCGAAAAAGTAATAAAAAATATATATTTCCATTTAGAAAAACGAAGTTGGTACCTGTCCAGGAAAAACTGAACACCCTGAATATGTAAATATATTTTCATTTTGTGCAGCTCGGGATATTAGACAACCCTGTAGAAAAAAAAATTAAGTTATCTCTTTTATTAACCCAGATATTGGACTTACGCGCACTAGGTGGACACCTTGTATAGGTGTATATGTGTTGGCTTTCAATTAATTTCTAATAGCTAGCAAAAACGCGTTCGTCAATAAGACGCATTTTACATGGGAAACCATGGAACATAAATAAACAAATAAATAGAATAATGAATAGATTGTAACAAAAAAACGATAACATATAAACGATAGAACAACGATAACTAAGCAAACGATAATCAGTTATAAACCACTACTAAATAAACGATAAATAAACTCGTAGTGCGCAAAATAACTTAAATGTCCAACTAGCGACTTCTCGATGACAGTTAGTAAATAAAACAATCAATTGTACTTATGTTAACATTCTTATGTTATACTTATGTAACTTATGTTATACTTATGTTATATTAACATTCTCTGGTTAAAACATTTAATTATTTAGAGTGAACGATGATCTTTCACTCGTTGAATGAGCCACATAAACGGTGGTCACTCGAAAACGGATACCGCCTACTATTAAAAAAATGGGCCGGTTGTCAAAATTCCGTTTGAGGGTGGAAAATAGTATTTTTTAAACCAATCCTACATTTGTTTGAAGTCGATATCTCAACTTGTTCAAAAGTTATGGAGCGGGGATTAGGAACGAACAGTAGAACTAGAACAAAGTCCAATATCGGCCCCATTACAGTTTTGCTCAAAAACGCTGTTGTGGAAGTAATGCGGTGTGAAAGCGCGCATGTTTTAACATTTTTTAAAACGTACAGGGTCCCACTATACGGGACACCTTCCAGGCAAATTTTTCAGTCATAATTATTTGTAAAAAAAATATGTACTACTGAAACCTGAAACGTATTTGACAGCTTATATCAGAACCCAATCACGTGTACGCAACTGAGTAGGTACTGCTTGGGAAATCTCCAGTATAACTTGTGCATAAACTCTGTTTTTGTAATTCAGTTGTAGCTGCCATTAACAAAATCAGTGAAATTTATTGTGTTTAAAGGTCAAGCTGATTTAGCTGTTCCCTATATAGAACAGCTAAAAAATATTTCCGAAAGTTCCTTTCTGATCTGACTTAAGGGTCCATTCACTGTAGACTTGACAGTCATTAATTCGAGGTCGGGTTGAGAGATTGGGTAGCCGATGGGTGAAGACTTACATATTCCCACTATCGAATTATTTAGATTTCGGAGGTGCACGTAAAGCCGAAGTAAAAAGGTACATGGAAATAAAGTTAGTCCTTATTGCAACGGTACCGGATTTGTCTTATAATTGCAACAAAATTTCTTTTTAATGTTATTAATTATATATCAGCGGAAAGATCAAAAGATAAACCTATAGTATCAAATTTTTGTTTAATACATGTATTTTCGAGAAAATAATTTTTGAAAATACGCTATTTTAGTATAATAGTTTGCCTGGAATTTTGAAAATAAAAAGAATTACAAAAAATACTACTATAGGGATTTAGATTAAAGTATTATCTTTCAATACTTTTTTACTAAAAGTCGCTAGATTTTATAGTTTTTTTTTATAATTAGACACGAGACGAACGCCGATTTTGGGCTTACTTCGGACTAGTTAATGGACTCTTAAGTTATAGTCACTTGAACTGAAGAATTTTCACTGTATTTCTAATTTTCTTTCTGGGAAAGCATGAATACAAGTAAACATATTTTCTAAGCAATGTAAGAAAAACTGGATCAAACATATACAAAATGGCACTATAATTGCAGAAAAACACAAGTTTCCCCGCAGGTTTTCTGTACCGGTTGGCGTCGTTCCACTCTATTTCGATTTATTTCCGTGCGACGAATTTCTCCTGTCGCCGCCGTTCAGCTACGCAAGCCCCTACATATACGGACAGCGGCCACTGACATTACGAGTTTCACAACAAAAAATCGGACAAACGCGAGGAATAATTAATTAATTGAGCGAAATGATATCGCATACGTTTCCGTTTGTCAGCTGTATACAGGGTGTCCACCTAGTGCGCGTAAGTCCAATATCTGGGTTAATAAAAGAGATAACTTAATTTTTTCTTCTACAGTGTTGTCTAATATCCCGAGCTGCACAAAATGAAAATATATTTACATATTCAGGGTGTTCAGTTTTTCCTGGACAGGTACCAACTTCGTTTTTCTAAATGGAAATATATATTTTTTATTGCTTTTTCGAACTAAACCCTTGATTTTAGTAGGACTTTCATCAGCCTTCCCTATACCTAACTTAAACTGTTTTTGAAATATTGACGGGTGAATATTGACATTTTTGCAACTTTGACACCCTGTAAAATCTAAACGGTTTGAGATCAAGCAAAACGGTTTGCACATTCCTATCTTAACTTTTCATAAGCTATCGTTTGGTACTAATTTCAGAATTATCCAAAAATTTTAAATTTTCTGAAAATTTTGAAAATTTTTAATTCCTGGATAAATTTGAAATTAGTACCAAACGATAGCTTATGAAAAGTTAAGATAGGAATGTGCAAACCGTTTTGCTTGATCTCAAACCGTTTAGATTTTACATGGTGTCAAAGTTGCAAAAATGTCAATATTCACCCGTCAATATTTCAAAAACAGTTTAAGTTAGGTATAGGGAAGGCTGATGAAAGTCCTACTAAAATCAAGGGTTTAGTTCGAAAAAGCAATAAAAAATATATATTTCCATTTAGAAAAACGAAGTTGGTACCTGTCCAGGAAAAACTGAACACCCTGAATATGTAAATATATTTTCATTTTGTGCAGCTCGGGATATTAGACAACCCTGTAGAAAAAAAAATTAAGTTATCTCTTTTATTAACCCAGATATTGGACTTACGCGCACTAGGTGGACACCCTGTATAGTCCGGGAGACAGCGGACGTATTAGTGACTGTCACGTAATTAAATTAGTAGAAAAGTTCTTAGTAGCCATAATAGTGTTCTTAGTCGATGACGAAAACTTGAGTAAACAAAAAATTACGAAAGTATTATTGGACGATTTACATATTTGGAAAAACTCTTTTCTACGATTACGGTCATATTAGGTATTATGGGTTTACCTCTAATAATAAGGGAGATATAACCAGAAAAGTGCGCCATAAGAGCGATGTGCTAGAAAGAAAATAACGATTCGCTCCAGGCACAGTCTTCCTCCAACACATTTTTTGGTCATTTCTCCCTTATTATTATATATAGACATAAAACACATTACCGAATTCGTAAAAAAGGGTTCTTTCCAAATATGTAAAGTAGTACTGGGTGTTCCAATTAAAATATTAAGGTTTCAAGGACTCAAGCTTCATTGAGTCGTCTTATAAAAAATGTAAAAGGTGATTCTGTATCAAAAAAGCTTAATGTTATTAGTGGCGTACCACAAGGTTCAGTACTGGGCCCGATTCTTTTCTTAGTATACGTATCTGACCTTGCTCAAAATTGTTCTTCTAATATTGTATCTTATGCAGATGACCTTAAACTTTTCCCACTGCCATCGCCGACCTTTCAAGCTGATCTGGATCTCATCGCTGATTGGTGCTCTCGTTGGCTAATACCATCGAATCATAACAAATATTGCGTTCTTTACATGTTCAAGAATAATCCAGAACTAATTTATAAAAATGATGGACACATTATTGAAAAAGTTTCACAGCAAAATGACCTAGGCGTTATTGTGACAGAGTCTGTCTTGGAGTGCCCATGTTACATAGGTTGTCAACAGATGTAATCAACTTATTTACATGATTCGAAAATCCTTTCAGGATCTTACTATTGATACATTTCTAAAGATCTACAAGGCGTATATCCGGCCACATCTGGAATTTGCAGTATCTGTTTGGTCACCTTTATTAAAGCAAGATATAAACAGACTGGAAGGAATTCAGAGACGAGCCACTAAGTTACCCAGTGGTTTTCATAACATTCCTTAAGAAACCCGCCTGGCCCGCCTTAAGTTACCATCGTTAGATAAACGCAGAACGCGTGGTGACGTTATTGCGACCTATAGGTTACTTCAAAGTGAGATTTGCTGTCCGGATGATATATTCCAGCTAAATATGGATCCCCGTCTTAGTGGACATCAACTAAAATTGAAAAAAGAGCATTTTCACACCAGATGCAGGCAACATTTACTGCCCAACAGAGTGTTCGACATGTGGAACTCTCTACCCAATAGTGTAGTGACCGCGCCTTCTTCAAATTCATTTAAAAGTAGACCGTATCTTGTAGTATTCGTAGTATTTATTGGATGTCTTTTTGTTCTGTTACATTAGTATGTGTATATCGTATATGCTCTCCTGTTATGAGTACTATGACATTTATAGGGAGTATTGTATTATATTTAGTTTTGTTTTTCTTGATAATCTGAGGAAAACAAGCTGTCAAAGCTTCTGCTCATATTTCCTTCCTAATAATAATAATAATAATAATAATAATAATAATAATAATAATAATAATAATAATAATAATAATAATAATATATGTAAAAGAAGTGTCTATACACAGTAAAAAAAAGACAAATGGGAAAATTACTAAATGGTAATAGTAATTTGCTGCAGTGTTATTTTTAACACGAACTGGGTAGTATAATCACTAAACCTTTAGAACTCATATTACACGAATTATATACCCGCCAAGTTTGTAGATGTACTCATAAATTGTAGTAAAATTTACAAAACCCTGTGTTAAAAATGAATCAATCGGCCATAAAAACGGAATAATTACACGGTGAATAATTAACTATTACACATTACCTTGTAAAATCTACTGTGTTAAATTACTTTTATGTAATGTAATAATACACCGATATGTCTAACACTGCCAAGTGTGGACTATCTACACACTGATGAGTGTGGATTCAGTGTTAAAATCAGTCCGATTTTTTTACTGTGTAAAAGAATGTCGACGTGTCCGAGCGATAGTCTAAAAACTTTACCATTTTCAAAATAATGAATTTATGCGGGACTTTATGAACCTACTGTATATTATCTAAAGCAAGTATTGATTTCTGCGATATTAACTAATAATGGACCATTAGCACTTGTGCGGAAAATTATTATCCTTTATTTTCTTAAATAAACAAATATAACTACGATTTGTATTAACTATTCTGTCCTAAAACCCATGACTATTAAAATAAAGTGAAACCGGGCATTAACCATGCCTTATAAATTCAGTAAATACGTAAGTAGCGTTAAACCGAATCGATCATACAAGACCAATCGGTCTTGTCTAATCTATAGGATATGTCTAATCAAAGCCATACATTGTTGCAAACGGCCGCCTCTGTTTTTCCTACACATTTGTCTATACAAATGAGAAGTGCACTCGGTATAAGTTTGGTATACACTAAATTTACTTTCCAAAAATTGCTTTTATATGTGAAAGTGTCGTTTATAATGAACACAGTGGAATGTTCTCGTAGGAGTTGCTTGGTATATTACGCAGGGCCTGTCAGTTTTAGGAAAAAGCTGATGCGAAACACGTTCTGCGACTTTTATCAAATTTTATATACATTTAGATATTTAAAAATCATAAAATATGCGTTTATATTTTTTATGCACCTATTTATAATTAAGTGTTATATACAAACACCTCGGATTTTTGTTACTACCATTACTACCATATTGCATATTGTTAGAAAAGTAACGTCAAGAATCAATCGGTAAAAATAACAAGATATTTTGAAGTCTGTCGGAAACAGCTTATCTGCTTGAACGCCCGCAAGTTATTGATCCCTATTCGTGTAAGGTCTATGGCTGAGGATTATAACCTAGAAAATATCCTAGTTGAAAAGATAATGCCATTTGCTTCTGTAACAGGCTGCCCGATGTACTATACAGGCTTCGCGAAATTTACTTAGTTACACATTTATCTCGAAAGTGAGTCTAAATTTTACTGCTGATCAATTTCTCTGTCGCTGGGTTCGAGATATGCTTTGATTTACGTACAACAAAAGGTTCTTGACTTACCGTGGGTTATCTTATCCTGAGTCTCGATGTATGTATGTATGTAAACCTGGGACATTCCTTGTTGTCTATCACTGAGAAGGTAATTAGGCGGATTTGTATGAAAACACGGCATTTGATTTAAGAAAACGAATGTATTATACAACACTAATGAACTATAAATCTGAATGACTATATAAAACAACTAACGGCTTCTAATTCGAGTCCGAGAAATCTACTTCACTCGCCCCTGGTGGTTTGTCCTCCTACTATGGGAAAAAGCCCCAAATAAATACCAACAACCCGTTCTGAGGCCGCGCCGATAGAGAGTAACTTTTCTTAAACCGAAACTTTCCAAGTAAAGTTTGTTTTCTTTAAAATTCAAATACACGAATCCCATTGGTTGTTAATGTACGTTCCTTCCCTTTGTCCAGTACCTCGAACCATGACATCCTTTTGTCACGCTGTCCTATCAAAATAGTACTTATTAGCTAATAACCTAAAACTCTATCGTGCTCGTCTCAAAGTCAGGGGGAATTATGGCTTGCTCTACAACTGATATTATTCCTGGAAAAACTCCCCATAAAAACTATTAGGTTGACCTGTGCCTTTATAATATTTATGAACATACAATATATGTATATGTAGTGCCACCCATCACATATAATTTTGCTTGACTTATTTAGTTACGCCCAATTGGCGCTTTGTCTATTAAGCACTATTCCGTCCCCAGGGATCCACAAGTCGAGACATTCTTAAAACATTACAATATTTTGTTAAACCAGAATAATTTGAAGCGTATTTATAATCGAAATGACATTTTTACTAGTCAACCAGAAATTATTCCACGAACTCAATTTGTGGGACCTAATTCTTTTTGCATGCTAGATAATGCTAATTCTTACATCCCTAGACAGGTTATCGACTTCTTAAAGGCTCTTGACATGCCGTTCGTGGAATGACCAACTAACAGTTCCGATCTAAATTCCATAGAGAATCTATGGGACGCTCTTAAATAAAATCGAATGCCACCACCTGCCAACCACGATCAACTGGTGGATGCAGTAAATGCAGAATCGAGAGGAAAATATTGAATATTTAATTTCCAGCATGCCAAGATGTATGGTAATTAGGAGTAAAGGAGGCCATACAGAACATCGCCAGTAAATCAATTCATCCTATTGTTTTTGGTTTTTTGCTTTTCATGGTTTACACATTTTTTTTGCAAGAAAACGTTTATTAATAAAAAACGGTTTACAATAAGGTCATATGTCGCTGATTTCAATCACAAATTATTACATAAACGTAATTTATAAATTTTCATGTAATTTTAATTTAACATTCATTTTTATATGATAATTATGGATATAAGAGTTGGTATTGGGATATATTTAAAAAGTTGCTTTAAGAGTAAATATATTGATTGACAGATTATCAATTTGTTTTTAGTTAGAAAGTATTCGTTTGATACATTACCTTTGTACCTCCATACTGCATCTATGAGTTTAGTTCTTCAGTATTCTGCTTATTCCCATATAATACTGTAATATACTATAGAATCTTCTATGAAAAGATATGCGTTAGCCCCTGTATTGCAGTGGGTTCCTAAAACAACGACAACTTACAACAGTTCTGTGCATTATGATTTTACGGATTCAAAGCAATGGTATAAACACAATTTTAGCACTTTTTATCATCATGTGGCAAGGCAAACTATTTACTTTTCTGGAAGAGACCATAGAGGGTATACCAGTTATACCAGTTTTTGTATTAAGAGAGTAAAGAGATGCAAAAAACATTTTTGGCCGGCTGTAAATTAAACAACATTAGGAAGCATTAGTAAATATATCTTTTATATACCCCACACTTTTAAATTTCGGGTTTCTGATGTTTTTATGATGACCAAGACTTACGAGTATATATTTAACACTGGCCAGACACTGGTTTCGCGACTTTATTTTGTTTGAAGCCATATATGTGCTTCAAAATTAATAAAGATTCCTGCAAATTGGCCAAGTTATAGTTGATGCTTTACTTAATCAGTTAATGTTTTATTACGAACAACTATTGTCGCATAGTTAGAAGAGGAAAAGGAGAACAATATGAAAAAAATCTGATTCAATATACATATTCAAAAATAAATGTCTTGCCACTATTTTCACATACCTAATAAAAAAAGAAAATAGAGCTTGAATTCTTACAAATAAAGATGTCATAAAACAGAGTAACTCAAACTTTACGTGATAGTTGAAGATAACTACATTAATAAAGAGTTACATGCAACTCTAACTCTCTAATCTAATAAATTAATTTACGTTGTCCCGATGAGAACAAATAAGATTGAAACCCGTCCATGGTTAATATTAGCCAACGTGGGAGTTGTTCTGGTCTTATTACTTCCTCGAAGTTTTGGTGCACTCCCAATCTTGGTATTTTGGGATGATGGAAAGTATTGGACAAAACACTCTAAATTTTGTTCTGAACTTCAATGCTCGTTGCGGCATATGGACGAGATAATAGTTAATTAATTTATATTTCGTCTTAATGTATTTGTATACAGGGTGTTCTTTAATGTCATGTCCGTAATGTAGGAGCTAATTCCTTATTCAATTTTATGTCGAGCAGTCCAAATAAACGTGTGTTCTAAATTGCCACGTTTTCGAGCTACAGCGGGTGGGTGTCAATGTTTTTAAAAAAATGTGTTTTTTTTTATTAATATCTTGAAAACTCTTTCGGCGATTTGAATGAAACTTGGTACGTTGATTAGAAGTAGTAAGGGGCTTATTTTAACGTGAAAAGTTTAAAATTGTTGGTCCAGTGGCATCCAAAAAAGCAACTTATATGAAATTTATGGGAAAAAATATTGGACACTAGTTTTTTTTGGATTTTTTTCAGCTGAAACAATTTCAAATACCTTTATTGATTCTTGAATTTTTTCGTACCTTACTTCGTTTTCGAGAAAAAAAAATAAAAACTATTACTGTGCATGTCTCAATGTTTATTATATTAAAATTAAAAAAACTGGGATGTCCACGTTTTCATTTACCTATATTTTATATAAAAAACGATTTTTTATAAAAACCTTGACACCCTGTATCTCGAAAATGAGGCAATTTAGGACACACGTTTATTTTGGACTCAGTCATAAAATTGGACAAGGAATTATCTCCTATCGTATTGACATGACATTAATGAATACCGTGTATATTAGTCCTTATTAAATTATATTATATTCAGGTGATTAGCATAGCATGTGGCTCCTTAGTGATTGTACCTAATGGTACATTGTTTTAATTCCATCGACTAATTAAAGGATTATTATTATTATTATTATTATTTTTTACAAAAGAGATTATTACTGGAAAATGTTTCAATACAAAGCATGTGTCAAAAACTGAATATAATGTAAAGTAGATTAATATCTATAATATGTTAGTTGTTAAATTTAAGACCAATTTAGGTCACAAAATTACGTTAATATTTACATATATTATACTCAATATTACTAATATATGTAAATATTGTATTTAGATTGATATTTTATACTAAAAACCTTCAAAGTGATTATTAATGTTGCCTTGGTAAGTTTTATAAAATCTTCATAATATCATGGACTAAACGTTTCATCTATGATAATATGTATTCATATTCAAATCAAATAGAATCAGATATGTATTTTATTTTATATTGTTATTATCATTTCCTATTCAGTACCGACAATCTTTAAAACATAATTGTTGTAATAAAATTGTAAAAATGTAATTGTTTCATGTAAAAAGATATAAAAAGTATAGCTCTAAATAATTCCAGTTAATTACGTTTTGTGCCGTAGAGAATTAAATTTCTTATGCAATTTTCTAATGAATCTATCCATAACTTGTAAAAAAATATTTTTTGGGGTCAATATACAGGGTCTTCCCCTTAATGTCATGTTCATAATGTAGGAGCTAATTCCTTGTCCAATTTTATGACTACTCGTATGAGTCCAAATAAATGTGTATCCTAAATTGTCTCGTTTTCGAGATACATGGTGTAAAGCTTTGTACTCATCTGTAGTTATTATTTAGGTTTTTATCTTCCATTTTTTCTAAATTCCTGCTATAAAAATAGAGACATTCCAGTTTTTTACTTTTAACATAATATACATTTAGCCATGATTTTATTTTTTTTCTCGAAAACGAAGGAAGGTACGAAATATACAAGAAATAAAAAAGTTGTATTTAAAATTTTTTCGGCTTAAAATATCCAAAACCTGTTTTTCCCCCATAAATTTCAAATGTGTTCCCCTCCTGGACACCACTGGAGCCAACAATTTTAATAATTTTATGTTAAAATAAGCTCCTTAATACTTCAAACCAACGTACCAAGTTTCAACCAAATCGGCTAAAAAGTTTTGAAGATATTAAAAAAAACACAATTTTTTATAAAAACCTTGACACCCTGTATCTCGAAAACGAGACAATTTAGGACACACGTCTATTTGGACTATTACTCATAAAATTAGACAAGGAATTAGGTCCTTCAATATGGGCATGACAATACGGAACGCCCTGTATGTTATTTAAACCAATCATTTTTACCAGACATATAGGTATGCCTAGAAACTGTCTGCAACTGCAAACTGTATGCAATGTCTGTTGGAAATAGGTGCATACAATTTGCATTCTTCAAATGTAAAAATATTTTTTTTTGTTTTCAGAAAACCAACATGTAACTGATGCGCACAAGCATTGTTAGACATAATTTCGCAACAAATTTCTCAACCGTAGGAAGTAATCTCGGAACTAATTCTGTTTTTTTGTCTGACATTAATCTTTCTATACACTTTCAAATGTTTTCTAAAACATTAACCGACTATTTTTCTTTACACTGCTGCTTAACAATGTCCTCACAAATTATCGTAGAAACCGTTTCCATGGCGATATATATATTTTTTTGAATATCATGAATTGAATTTTTTTAACAAATGGCTACGTTTGTTGTTACTTCAATTATTTATAGAAACAGAAACCTATAAAATCATTAGTAAATTTTTATCTATTGATCGTAAATTTTAGCTATTAATCGTTTCTTGGATTATAACAGTTTTTGATTCCCTGATTTTTGTTTAAAAACTTGAGAAACCTGCTCTTGCTTATTTCATCGTAGCGATCGTAGCGATTATTTACGGTTATGACAAAAAGCTGTGTAATTACAGTGGGTTATAAACATATTGATAGTGTTCAATATTAGCAATATTACAGAGAAAACATTCAAATGAAAAAATTATTTACTTTAATTAGTTACAAAATTTATTGAAAATTGAAAGGTATTCGAGGTGTTTAGAAGATATCGAGCTATCTTTAAAAATAATTGGTAAAATGATAACTGTTTTGGATTTTTAACTTGCGTATTCGCAAAAGTCCGTATTTGAAAGTATACATTACGAATTCACTAACTGTAAAGGTGCACTTACACGGGCAATTTTTTTAGCAATAATTGCTCGGCAATAGTTGCCCGAGGTAGTGGAGCAATTAGTGGAGCAATCTGAAGCAATATCCTAAAATTGCGGGGATTCTTTCGGCAATATTACTTCTAATTGTTCCATATATATTCCGTATTACTCAATGTCGCCAACATGAATTGCCAACCATCCAAAAGGTATGGAAAATTTTAGTCAATTTTTCTTCCATCTAGTTTATACGTATAAATATGTCTCGCTTTCGTGGGTTTCAACCGACCGGCGCGGAGGCGGAGGGTTTTGTATGAATCACCCATTGTCAGAAATCGAAGGGTTAAAGCAAGTTTCGTATGTGCAGAAATAGGTTCCCTCATTTTGGTCGTCTGTTTGGTAATTAAGGGACCAACTTTATTTAAAAGTATAATTCAAAATCACTTCGGGACATTCTGGTAAAGTTTTTGAATAATATATTGTCCAATTCATTACATAATGAAGATGGCTTTCGTCTTGCTAGATCCAAATCTGTCTATTTCTTTTCTTTTCTTTTTTCGTTTTAAACTCATGATAATAAAAACACTACAAGACGCCGCCGCAAGAGAAACGTCGTCCATGGTCAACGATAGTTGTTCATCTGAATTGCTTGTGTATGAATGTATTTTATTAAGTTGCTCCATATCGCTCTATGGTGTGACGGTATCTCTAGCAACAATTGCTACAAGTTGCCACCTCAGTAAATTGCTGTATGTTGCAGGATGTTGTCGTGACTCATAACTGTCAAATATTGCTCAGGATTGAGCATTTTCAATTGCCAGTGTAAGTGTACAATTAGGCATTTATATATTTTTTGTCTCGTTATTATTTTAATTTTACATATATTTTGTTTCCCTATTAGTGGTGTACAATAAATTACATAAAATTCCTTTTTGAAACTTAATTATTAACACATTTTCGTCTGCATATTTGGAATAATCAATAGAAATAATATGCAACTTACACGAAATACATCGAAGTTGTGTGATACATTTCCACCAATCAATTTTCGAAACTACCAAAGCAACCCGCAGTGCCTATGTACTATTTTCTTATAAGTAAATATATATGCGTCGACAATTTTTCGCAACACGTTGCCAACATCGCCCGTTTTGAAGTTGGGAACAGACACACTTTATTGGGAACGTATGCAAAAATGTGTCTTAAATTGCTACTTTAGATGGTCGAAATAACTACCAAAAACACTATCGGCCACTGTAACAAAAATGCATAAATATTTCACATACATTGCATACTTTCTTTGCGATTTTTAATTACCCAATTAATGTTATGGGCAAACGCATACGTAATAATGTGGCATATGTACTGCATTTAAATTAACATGGGAATTTCTCGGTGGCACTAAATTTCATGTAATGTACCAAAACTAACAGATGAGTGTTGCAAGATGTGAAGTTATATATTTGGTCATAATAATATCTTCGACCTAATAGCGTATATAGAAGTTACATTCCAAATTACGCAGTCTGGTAGTACCTTTACATAAAAATATGTTGATTTATGCTAATATTCCCACATCCATTTGTGAGCAGCAATTAGAATTATAGATACTATTGCGAAATTGCGGTTAAATTTGTATATATGCGGTAATATTTTGTAACAGTAGTATAACTAGTGAAGAACCATAAGTTGTCTCTAGTATTATATAATATATCCACAAATACGTGTATATTTATAGATCTTTCTGCAGTGTGCTACTTACATATAGAACGATGAAGAATTGTAAATAGTGACTAAATTAACGCAGTAAAATATATTTATTAAGATGTGACACATTAGAGATCAGGATTACGTTGGCTCGATCGGTTAAGTTGTGAAATACAGTTGTTTAGTTGATTAACGGTAAAATATAAAATTATATTTTTCTATTTTACGTCTGTAAGCGAGTCATTATGAAATGCAATTACGTGTCAAAAACCAACTCTTTTCGACACTCAACTTTTTGTTTTTAAATGTTGGTAGCACCAAACTTACATCCTTTGTTTTGTATGGTATACAAATGATATATAAATTATAATCTAACTAAATTTTCCAGGCAAGAAAAGTTTATAATTGTCAATGATACAAACTGTCGCACAACATGTATAAAAATCCCTACATGGAAATTCAATTTTCTGCTGATTGTTTTTAGGTAAAAGCTGATAAGGGATAGGTTGTAATTTTAGATAAAGAGGACTATTATGAAAGGATAGACAACCTGATTAGTAATGGCCCTTATATTAAACTTTCTAGAAATCTATTACCGAAAATGTTTACTCAAGTAAGAAATATACTTAAATCCTGCAACAACCTTATTATTCCGGCTTTAAATAGGAGGTTACATGTATCTGACCCAGGTGTACCTAGATTGTACTGCTTCCCTAAGATTCATATACCTGGAAAGTCGGTGCGTACTATTGTTTCATTAATTGCATCACCTCCCACTTACCACCTATCAAAATGGTTAACAGAGAAGTTCGAAGGTTTACCCATTGCACCACCTAGTTTCTCTGTGTTTAATTCCATTGATTATTAATAAGATGAAAAATATCCATTTGCAAGAAGGTGAAGTTTTGATATCCTTTGACGTTTGTTTATTGTTTCCAAGTGTTCCTATACAGACCTTGGACTACCTTAAGGATCTACTCCAATCAAACAAGTCAAGATGTAGTAAATGAATATCTTCAACTCACTAAACTTTGCATGCAACAAAATTGCTTTCGATTCAATGGAAATTTCTTCGAACAACATGAAGGTACAGCAATGGGTGACTCTTTGTCACCATTCATTGCCAATATCTTCATAAACCGAAACGGGGGCAAAAGAAGAGTGTTAGTAGTACCCGAGGGTTTGGTTTAGGTATGGGGATGATACCTTTACAGTGATACAAAAGTCATTGATATTGACAACTTTGGTTCTAAATTGAACAGTCGTTTCTCGTCAATTTACATATGAAATTGAAAATTCTGGACAGCTACCATTCTTAGATGCATTAATAATTAGAAATAGTGAAAATAAGTTAGAATTTGACATATGCTGAAAAGATATCATTACTTAGTAAGATATATCCCTAAGGAGACTCACTAAGGAGCGAGACACTTCCTCGAGACACTTCCAGACACATAAATTCCTCGACTTTTCAAAATGAAAGAGAAAATCAAAAATTCATATCTATTCCATACGATCTTCGTTCCACCCGTAGTTTTGGTAAGGTTTTTAAAGATATAGGTATATCAGTGGTTTATCCATTGGGAATTAAACTGCAACAACTTTTAGGCAATTCAAAAGACAAAATAGGAACTAAGGAAAAGTCGGAGATTTACGAAATTAGCTGTAAAGACTGGAATCAAAAGTATGTTGGACAAACTAGACGGTTAGTTCAAACTAGATTCAAGGAACATACGGCTCAAACGGGGCGAAACGCGCGTCGAGTGGAGTATAGTGTTTTGGTGTTATGTGGAAAACTACGTCAGTGTTGTCTTCACACCAAAGTTCTAACTCCTTTCAACAAATCTTTATAATTTAAAGAATTAAACAAACAACAATGTCGTGAAACGTAGTAGAAGAAACGACCAAAGTGATTTTTTACTAAAATTTGTTTCAGGGAATAATATTTAAAATCATCTAATTTTTGAACATGAGGCCTATGAGGTTGTTAATAATCTTTTGCCCTCTAGAAACCTTCATATAAAGGACCATTGGCTTAAATCACTTTTGGGTAGCAGAATTTTGGCCCACTTGTCTTAGGTCCGCTGTAAAATATTACGCTGCATCCATGTGCGGAACTATAAAATGTTAGATCGCATATATATCTAAAATGGTTCGCACTGTACGCTGATTTATAACATATGGTAGGTTTATATGGTAAACGGTATGCAAACAAACGACCTTTGAATGTCGGTGGGTTGACTTCCACCCATCTGGAGCACAAGACAATAGAATTATTAATCTTCCAGCGGCGTAAAAACATTATCATTTAAATGTGAATAATTCATTATTTGACGATAAATTATGTAGCATTTTTATAGACGGGAGCTGTACCTACTTTAAGTTTGTTGTAAAACAACAGTAAAATTGCGGATCGCAAAAATATTATCTAATCTACCGTTTACATTGAGAGAAATGTTTTTTAATAATCTTATTCAAAACATTTTCAGTTAAATGCGCAAAATTGATCATTTCAGAGTAGATCTTGTAGAATTTGTACACATAGATAGGTGTTTTTAAATTTACTTAATGGTTTTCCGAAACTGTTACATAAAATTTGAAAATATATTTATCCATAATTAGACTATCTGCATTATTTCAGGCATGCAGGAATTGTGTTCCTGAATATGTTTAAAATACTGAGTAGATTTATAGACACCACAAACAACGGCAATAACAGGTTGCTAAAAATATTTGCAGGTATGCTATTTGTTAGAATATTTTTTGGGTACTATAAATAGATACTATTTATCCAACTGCCATGGGTGACTTTTAAGTAAATTATATTACATTAAATTACAGGTACTTTAAGCTTGCGTAAGTATTATTATAAAAATATTTGATTTTTTAATAGGTATCTACATTGAGCTAGCAAAAAACATAAACATATAAAATGTCAACTTCAATTTGGTTGTCTATTATAGATATTAAATTGTCTTTTTCGGCCGGTTTTATTTAAGCAAACGACGGCTTATAGACCATGTAAATTAAAAAATTACTATTAGTAGTGTGAGCCTCGTTTTGAATAATAATTAATTAAATACTAATCTATAGGTACTAATAGAATACAAATGATAAAGCATGGAATAAATGAATGTTGATTACCTATTTGAAGAATTATATAAGAATAAAACTGGTATATTTATAATATTTGTATTAAAATTTAGTCCTTCGATTTTGGTCCCATCTCAGGATATCCGTGTAAAGTATGTATATTAATTTGAAACAATTCATACTCATTTATCGAAAAAACTCACTATGTTCTGAATCTGAATCCTTAGAAAGTGATATTTTATAATAAATATATAGGTATTGGTATCTTTTCAGTTCATTTGTCTTAATTTATATAAATTGTTGTCCTAAATTACATCATTTTATCCGACACAAGTAAATTATGGTAAAGTGTGTATTTAGATGTTTAAGAAACAAAATACCTTATGACGTTATTTGCTCAGCGCGTTGGTTGTCAAATAGGATCATACAATGATGACGTAACTACAGTATAGCTATATTTAAAATTTTTATTTATAATATGTTTATGAAGAAAAGATCAACTATTTATTATATAAATACTCAAGTATTTATTATATAAATGCTTATCGACGTTATATATTATCAAAAAAAAAAAAAAAAAAATTTGATTTTGTGTAGTTGCTATAGAAATTGTTTACATCTTAAAATGAAAGCTTTTTAATAGAAATATATTTTAAAAATAATTTTTCAGATATTGTTAGTCGTTGTAATATTGATTGTGATATTTATAATTTATGATTCTTGTGATATATTTTACAATGTTTTGTATATTTAAATATTCCCATGATTTTGATTATTTTTAAAATATATTTCTATATATTTTAACATATATAGAAATATATTTTCTGTAGATTTGACAGGCATGAATGCGGGGTCGAATTGAGAGGATGGGTAGCCGATGGGTGAACACTTACATATTTCCACTATCGAATTATTAAGATTTCGGAGGTGCACGTAAAGCCGATGTAAAAAGGCACATGGAAATAAAGTTAGCCCTCATTGCAAGGGTACCGGATTTGTCTTATAATTGCAACAAAATTTCTTTTTATTGTTATAAATTATATATCACCGGAAAGATCAAAAGATAAACTAGATTCCTATAGTAGCAAATTTTTGTTTAATACATGTATTTTAGAGAAAATAATTTTTGAAAATACGCTATTTTAAGAAATACCAAAAATTACTACTATAGGGATTCAAGTCTTATCTTTCAATACTTTTTTACTAAAAGTCGCTATCTTTTATAGTTTTTTTATAATTAGACACGAGACGAACGCCGATTTAGGGCTTATTTCGACCTAGTGAATGGACTCTTAAGTCGAATCTGGTTAGGTGTATTTTAGTGGTAAAACATCTATGTAAGGAAAAACAATTCCTTCTCGTTTTTTGTTTAATTACATATACCTATACCCACTTATCCATTACATTACTGAGATATTTAACTTACCCACCTTAATGCATTTCATTTAAATGAGAGGTATCCGTAAAGTTTTATTAGATTACTAAGATAGCCATAATTTGATTTGTTGTTAGAAACAAAAAAATGTAATTCGTGACTAAAATCGAGTGAATAAAAGATTGTGTTTTCTCTTAAAGTATTTCGCTGTACAGGGTGAGTCAACCATAGAGTAAAGTTCATTATCTCCTTTGTTTTGAGAATTACGAAAAAACGTTATATACAAAAGTTTTATAGAATATTAAGGTGCACAGTTTAAAATTTTTTTTGAGTATACAGGGTGGTTCAAAAAAGCGTGGCGAATATAACATAAGTTTTTTTAAATGGAACACCCTATTTTTTTATTTATTTTTAGATTTTAAATAAAATTCTATAAGTTTTCTGTAAATAATGTTATATACCTAAACCCAGTAGTTTTTCTAATATTTTAATTTTTTTAGAAAAATATTAGTCTTTACTCTTATAAAGAATTGACAGTACCGCCATTGTTTCTGAAGGTGGAATACTCAAATTTGGTAGAAACGTTCTATAAGGATGACAAAAAAGGTATATGTAAATGAATTTGAGTTAGATGCTACAGGGCCTTCAAAATAAATTTATACATTTCGACTATTTTAACTTAAAAAAATTTCGACTTTTTTAAATGGCACACCCTGTATATTATCATTTTTTCTGATAGATTTTACAAAACTGTTCAACTTTTATTGAGTATGTCATATACCTAATTTTAATAATTTGCGAGTTATTTTGATTTTTAATAATTTTTACACTTACGCTACTGTGGAAACATAAACAAATATAAATAAATAATAATAATTTCCCTACTAACTTATTTTTATTTATTATAAGATCGTGTTTATGTGAATTTCCCTACAACACCAGAAGATATGGAAAATAGGATACGAGATACCTGCAGGACAATAACACCCTTTATGCTAAGGATAACGTGCAAGAAAATATAGTAAAAAGACTAAATATGTGTATCCAAGTAGACGGGCATATTTTTGAACATCTATTACGCCATAATAATTAAAAATAAGTTAGTAGGGAAATTATTATTATTTATATTTGTTTATGTTTCCACAGTAGCGTAAGTTTAAAAATGAATAAAATCAAAATAACTCGCAAATTATTAAAATTAGGTATATGACATACTCAATAAAAGTTGAAGGGTTTTGTAAAATCTATCAGAAAAAATAATAATATACAGGGTGTGCCATTTAAAAAAGTCAACATTTTTTAAGTTAAAATAGTCGAAATGTATACATTTATTTTGAAGACCCTGTAGCCTCTAACTGAAATTTATTTACATATACCTTTTTTGTCATCGTTATAGAACGTTTGTACCAAATTTGAGTATTCCACCTCCAGAAACAATGGCGGTACTGTCAATTCTTTATAAGAGTAAAAACTAATATTTTTCTAAAGAAATTTAAATATTAGGAAAACTACTCGGTTTAGGTATATGACATTATTAACAAAAAAGTTATAGAATTTCATGTAAAATCTAAAAATAAATAAAAAAAAGGGTGTTCCATTTCAAAAAACTTATGTTATATTCGCCACGCTTTTTTGAACCACCCTGTATACTCAAAAATAATTTTAAACTGTGCACCGTAATATTCTATAAACCTTTTGTATTTAACGTTTTTTCGTAGTTCTCGAAATAAATGAGATAATGAACTTTACTCTATGGTTGACTCACCCTGTACAGTCAAACGTTCTCATAATTTTTAGCGTTTGTTAATAATATCCACACAATAATTATTGATTAATCACCTATTAGATATGTATATCTATAGGTATGTATTGATAATTGAAATAAAAAATGTAGAAAAACATCAATTTCCTCACTTTTTCCTTCTTCGTATAGGTACCATACACGAAACAGGTACTTAAATATTTAGACACAAGGCTGCCCTATCAAAATATATCTTGTATCCAAAAATTTGTTCAGATCAGAAAGAAGCAAATTTTTTATATTTCCAAACTGATATAAGAACAATAATTATTAATCACTGAAAAAAAGACCTGCAATATTGGTATAGAATACCTAAAAACAGGGCCACTGAGTTTATTTGAAAACCCTGTACTTATGTATGCATGTACATACATAAAAAATTGTGTATTACATACAAATAGTAAGTCAGTCGATAAATACTTAATGTAAGAGCAAATTTAAGAGTGAAACGTTTCATTCATTCATAATGGGCGAGGTGTTGTGGTGGAGAGTTTGATGGTAGGTTAGAACACAAACCTGTTCAAGCAGTGCGGTGCAGATAAATAGTTTGCGTTAGAAATACTTTATTACATTTATTTACTTTGCAGATATTCATAATAGAACGTATTTGAGCCAAATATTTAGCATTCCTGATACTTCGAAACTACTTTCACTATCTGTATTTGTTAATCGTTACAACGTTCCTCCTACGCTCAGGTCGGTGTTGTTATTTGTTTTGGATAAACTAACGTATTTTATTCTATGCAATATTTGGTGTACCTTTTTTGGGTGTACGTAAAATAATAATTTTTGCGTAGTCGTCGTGATGTATAATTTATTAGCATAAATTGATTAGAAGTACAAAAACGTAAACATGCGTTATTATTCAAATTATTATTACGCATGTAATTATTACAATTTATTCAAATTACGTCAATTTTGCATTACTTATGTCCTACCTAAAAAATAGAGAAATATATCATGCGCATGCACAGTAAAAAAAGATAAATGGTAAAATTACTAAATGGTAATCGTAATTTGCTGCAGTGTTATTTTTAACACGAACTGGGTAGTATAATTAAATATCATAACTAAACCTTTAGAACTCATATTACACGAACGATATACCCGCCAAGTTTGTAGAAGTACTCATAAATTGTAGTAAAATTTACAAAACCCTGTGTTAAAATTGAATCAATCCGCCATCAAAACGGAATAATTACACGGTGAATAATTAACTATTACACATTACCTTGTAAAATCTACTGTGTTAAATTACTTTTATGTAATGTAATAATACACCGATATGTCTAACACTGCCAAGTGTGGACTATATACACACTAATGAGTGTGGATTCAGTGTTAAAATCAGTGGGATTTTTTTACTGTGTGGTTGACTGATCAGTCAAAAGCAATGTACGCGTTAATATCTTATACACAGTAAAAAAAAGACAAATGGTAAAATTACTAAATGGTAATCGTAATTTGCTGCAGTGTTATTTTTAACACGAACTGGGTAGTATAATAACTAAACCTTTAGAACTCATATTACACGAACGATATACCCGCCAAGTTTGTAGAAGTACTCATAAATTGTAGTAAAATTTACAAAACCCTGTGATAAAAATGAATCAATCCGCCATAAATACGGAATAATTACACGGTGAATAATTAACTATTACACATTACCTTGTAAAATCTACTGTGTTAAATTACTTTTATGTAATGTAATAATACACCGATATGTCTAACACTGGCAAGTGTGGACTATATACACACAGATGAGTGTGGGTTCAGTGTTAAAATCAGTCGGATTTTTTTACTGTGTACATGTTGTACAAATAGTAGGTATAATACATACTTACTTTTTACTATTTATATAGGAATTAAGCCAAAAAGTTAAAAGAGATAAATTATTAAGGGTCCGTTCACTGTATGTAGACTTGACGCAGAGATGAATTCTGGGTCGGATTGAGAGGTTGGGTAGCCGATGGGTGAAGACTTACATATTCCCACTACCGAATTATTTAGATTTCGGAGGGCCATACCCATTAGTTAGCCCTTATTGCAACGGTACCGGATTTGTTGTCTTATAATTGCAACATAATTTGCAACAAATAATAACCTTATTATTTTTAAGATATGTCGAAAACAACTAATTTGCGTACAATATGCATGCACCCCCCCCCCAACATTATATCAAAGGAAGGAAATACCAAACTTTTGATAAGTTTGGTTAGTTTACACTCACAGAACGTTAGTTTATGTATATACTGGTTTATACGTGCGGAATTCGGTGCCAAAATAATTTTACAGTGACTATAAGATAAGTCACAGAGACAGTAAACATATTTTCTGGCACTTAACAGTTACTTTATAGCAGTTGTATAGTATGATTATTGGGGGTAAAGTTTACTTTAGAATTCATAGTTTGTTTTTGACATATACCAATACACCACAAATAAGTTACAGACATTATTTACTTTAGAATGCTTAAAAAGATCTCTATAAAAGTTATAGAACCACTTTATAATGTCAGCATAGTAATTTTCTGTAACAGTGAAATAATTTTCCACACCTTGCAAGTTACTTTATAGTGCAATAATGCCACTTTTTTGCAGTAGCAATGACCACTTTACAATAATAGCAATTTTACATTAGGGCGGCTAAAATGTAGGTCTTTATAAAGCAAGTTTACTGGAGCAGTAAAGTCTTGACAGCATTATGAATTTTACTGCTACTGCAAAGAATTACACTGGCGCCTATGTTAATATAGTTTTATGCTACTGTAGCATTTTTTCTGCTTTGATGGTGAAAAAATTTTCAGTGTAGGTTTTCAGAAAGCAAAAGAATTATAATTTTAGAATAAAACTATCATCCTATTACTATATCAACTATCATATTATTGTCTCTTTTCCGCAAACACCTTCACGTGTCTGGAAAAATATCCATACCTACATTTTTCTTATTACACAGTAAAAAAAAGACAAATGGTAAAATTACTAAATGGTAATCGTAATTTGTTATTTTTAACACGAACTGGGTAGTATAATAACTAAACCTTTAGAACTCATATTACACGAACGATATACCCGCCAAGTTTGTAGAAGTACTCATAAATTGTAGTAAAATTTACAAAACCCCGTGTTAAAAATGAATCAATCTGCCATAAAAACGGAATAATTACACGGTGAATAATTAACTATTACACATTACCTTGTAAAATCTACTGTGTTAAATTACTTTTATGTAATAATACACCGATATATCTAACACTGCCAAGTGTGGACTATATACACACTGATGAGTGTGGATTCAGTGTTAAAATCAGTCGGATTTTTTTACTGTGTATTCGCCTCGCTTTAAAAATTACACTAATCATTCAAAATCGTTTTAGAATAAGGTTTGACTTACTATAACTTGAAAATGACGCTCTAAAAACATGCGGTAGGTACTGAAATGGTTTTAGGTACACTTTTATTTTTAATTACAGTATATAGGATCTAAAATTCCCTATAGATCCGTAATCTCGAGTAATCCGAGCTTGTTTCGTTTTTTGCTCACTCACCGAACACTTTTTTATGTGGTTAACACGGTTCATATTCAAGGTTTATTTACTTAGAAACGTGATGTCCAGTATATAGGTCAAGAATTACAAAAGTACAGTCACGGATATGCAGCGATAAATACGAGCTAGATGCCGATCATTTCGTACCTAGAAAAACAATGATTATTCATAAGTACAACTATATTGTCAGATACTATTAAAATATAGGCAGTTTCATAGTCTGTACTATATTGAAAAGTATTTTAAATTGTTAGTAAGCAGTAGCTATGCTGTTAACTAAGTATAGTTATTAATATTGCCGTTTTTTTTTTGTTATACAGAATGACTTCAACTCAAATACCACTGTTGGATTGTGGGGAACGATAAGGTATACACAGTTAGAATTGAGGCAAAATTGCGTTTAATTGTCAGAAATATCCAGCATCAATAATTAATTAATGCAGGGTTTCTGAATTATTTTGATTGTTACAGTGAGAAAAGAATTTAATTGAAAGAAATAAAATTTATTATCACGAATTAAATGATTTAATTGTATTTGGCGATTTCAAGATTTTCTTGGTGTTATATAGCAATAAGTTCAATGGTTAATAATAATAATGGTTATATTGATATTAATTTCAGGAAAGAAATTGTACTGCTAGGAGAAAAAACATTTATGCAGCTCAAATAAATGGTCAAATATATGTGAAATTAATACGTCTCGGCAAACGGATTTATTTAGCATATTTAATTGAGTTTACATTTAAAAGCAAACTATAGTTTTCCAGAATGAAACAGGTATTTATAATTGTTTTGAAAAAACATTGATCTCATTTAGATGTTCCAAGAAATATATAGAAAACACTATATACTAGTTTGTAGTGGCGAGATACAGTGAAATACACTGCAGTGCCCTCTTTGGGTCTTTGCTACTACCTGTCTGACAATTATTGTCTAATTGACAGACAGATAACGATCTGCAGAAAGCAGATGCCATTACAGCGACCTCTATTGTCTTTGAGGAAGACAATCCTACTTAATTATTGGATGATCAAGACCAAATACCAGACAATGACCGGTTTCGATCTAGACTAGATCGAAACCGGTCATTGTCTGGTATTTGGTCTTGATGAAGGATGTGGCGACATCCATGGAGATGTTGATGTAATGCAACGCCAGTTGGGGCATATTGCCCGTGGAGTAGTTGTTTTCGGCATCTCCTTCCAATAACTATATACTAGTATTTCGGCTTATTAGGCCTTTTTCAATAGAGTAATGTCTATTACTGACGCATTTATAGTTACCAAATATTCAATATTTAAATGTAAGGCGTTACATTGAACAGATTATTACATTTATTTGTAGAAAACTACATAAATGATGGAACAATTGTTTACTGTTTTAATATATTTATTTATATGACCTGTAATAATTGTAGAAAATGCATCTAAAACTTTTCACGCAGTCAGAGATATTGAAAATATGGAAAATAATTTAAATTTTTTGCTTTTTTATCACTGCAGTCAGCACTCCAATACAGTTTTAGTATAAAGATGTTCTTCATTCGTATTTCTTGGTTTCATTGAAAGGTAAAACTTCCTTTCTGATGTTTCAAACACCATTGTAATGCAGCTAACCTTCAAACTACATTTAAATTTTTAATATAATAGCAATGAATATATATGTCTATTAAACAAATTAGCTGCTTGCCAAGTCAGTGGACTATGCCCAGTAAGGCTATTCTATGTTTGACCTTGCAGTGATATTTAAAACTATAGCAATCTAATTTGGAATTTGTTAATCTGGCAATTAGTTCAAAATGTTAATATTTTACTGTAAAAGAAATTAACCATGTAGTCAATGTTAGATTCAAGAATTTGGGGCTAGTCCGCCATGAATACTACTATTTCATACATATAGACAAAAGATATTCCTTGAACATGTTCCAGTAATTTCTTCTAAAATCCAATGATTTGCTTCTTATTAAACTTTAAATGGCTTGAAATATTTGAATTTTGCGGATTGTTTTAAACCGTGAAGTTTAAAAGTTCTTAACTGTATTGACCGGCAGTCATATTGATTTTTCCTTTAGTACTAAAAAAATATTTCTAATATTTTAATTTTAAGAACATGGTTGCCCACGCAATGTAGACAATCATAAAGGGATGTTTTATCTTAAAGCGTGGAATATCAACGATGGAAAAGATCCTTGGCTGAAGTTTTACGTGATACAGTACCTACTGACATTCGTGTGGTGATAACTCACTCATTGAATAGTAGGAATCGCAGTCAATCCAATCGAATAGCGAACGGTGGACCTAGAGCTGGTAATGTAGAATTTGTGGTAATTTCTTCGAACCACATGAAGGTACAGCAATGGGTAACTCTTTGTCACCATTCATTGTCAATCTCTTCATGAACAGATTTTAAATGGAGGCTAAAGAAGAATTTGAGTATTTCCCCAAGGTTTGGTTTAGATATGTGGATGATATCTTTGCGGTGTTTGATACAAAAGTCAGTGACGATCGGTCAGTGACGATCGGCCACGGGTGATACGATCCTCGTATCACCCGTGGTTTTGGTAAGGTTTTTAAAGATATAGGTATATCAATGGTTTGTTCATCAGGAAATAAACTACAACTTTTAGGCATTGCAAAAGACAAAATATAAACTAAGTAAAAGTCCGGGATTTACGAAATTAGCTATCAAAAAAACTGCAATGAAAAGTATATTGGACAAACTAGACGGTCAATTCAAACTAGATTCGAGGAACATACCTGGTGTCGCCCAGCATGCGTCTGAGAACAACCATAAAATAGATAATAGCAATTCCAGATAGCTGGATGCATTTGAGAGTTTGGAAATTGCAAAGTGTAAAAAAAAATAGTATGAATAGTGAATAGTCCTATACAGGCCGCTTAAATTGGTTAGGTTCACTGGGCCGTCGCAACGGTTCATTGAGCCGTCGCAATAGTTTAGGTGCAAACAGGATAAAGCTTCTTAGCAAAGTGATATACAGGGTGTAACGAAATTCGCAGGTACGGACTGTAGGATCGTGATAATCTACATTGAACTATCAAAAAGTATCCGTATGATATTTCAATCAGTCCAATATTTTTCGAGATGCAAAAAATAGCGTATATACCATAAGAATGGTATATACGCCCATTGTAGTAGTTGTTGCCTTCGGGCAATAAACCCTACTGGCGGGATTAAATTATGCACTTTAGTCCCTTGGTATATAATATACTATTTCATCAACGAACTGATCCAGCTGGTAAATTATGTATTATAATTTGTTTTTTATGCTCGTCACAAAAATGAAAGTAATGCCTCTAGACGTCACACAGCAAACAATCTCGTTAATTAAAATATTCCATTAACAATAAAATAACGGGCCATTACTTATTCACATTTTTTATGCCATGGCAAAAGTTAATTTCCTATCTGCTTAGATCTGTAACAATTATTTAAGTCTCACACTGAGATACAGCTCGGCAATCGGCAACCTAAACAGTTACGGTTGATTTACAAAGCAAATATTCTCACATGGGCCTCGTATTGGGCTCGCGAACCAATTTAAATCTATAACGAACTCATTCAGTAACCGACTGATGGCCTGTTATATGAGTAGTTTACCGAACTGATTTGTTTTGAGGGATCGCGATGTGTGTTCTATTGTATAAAAAAAATTACTTTGAATTTAACGACGGCATTCTTTACATCGGTTTTGAAATATTAACAGAGGAGATGCAGAAAAGTGTACATTTTTTATCGCAGACGTAGGATTCTAAAAAAAAAAACGAACAAATCTTAATCAACAATCAGAAAGAGAGTAGTTTTCTAATTATAGGTTGTTAAAATCATGATTTTTGAAAAGCAGCATTTGTTGAAAAACAATTGGTTTAGAAAGTCGATATATCTTTTATTAATATGTAATGCAGCTTTTTGAGATATATGGAATTGATATTATTTCTACAATTTTTATGATTTAGGTTTCAAGTTCCTTTACTTTGAAAATAAATAGAAAATAAAACTATTATTAGTAGTTCTCAAAATAAAACACGCAACTACAGCCATGGAGTTCTCCTACTGGAACTATTGTATGGCACTATTGTATTAACATTTTATTGACTCAACTTACTTATATAAGAGGAATATAATGCACAAATTATTCATTTAGAAAAACTTAAACTTCAAAATTGTGATTCACATTTTTATAGGTATTGTAAATAATATATATACCTAGCTATAAAAATAAATGGTTATGAGCATTTGTAAATACTTTTCAGTTAGATTTTGGTTAATTCTATTTCTTTTTTTATGAAATTAGTGGATTTATGCTCACTCTTCTAAATCATGTAACTCCATTGTGAATCATAATTTCAAAGTTGTTTGTGACAAACAATACTTCTTGTGTTTACAAAATAAAATTAATAATAATGATCAAGTGTAAATATATCTTGTACTAGTAAAATAGAGTTGCTCACTTCCTTACCAGATACAAAAATTCTCAAAATTTTACCATTCTCTGTTACATTATGAGAGCTTTGTACTTTAACAACCTAAATGTATGTATATAGAGGTAGGCGAGAGGAAAGTTATAAAAGTGTTTTATAAAAAGAAATATAGTGGCCACTACATCTCTTATAAACCTACTTTTCTAATTTGCCTTAATCACGTTAAAAATAGTGGCCATAAAGGATGAAAATAACTCTGTATTGATGAAATTATTGAGTCTTCATAATGGTTTGTACTGTCAATAGCCAATTATACACTGTAACCATAAAATTTGAGTGGGTATTAAATATAATGGTCTTCGAATACAACCTGATCACACTGTACTCAGATTCCGATCGAGCTCCATTTCTTGTATTACGCTTATTATGGCTCTCAAGTACTGTAAAATTACATATCAATAATTATAGTAGGCTAGCTACAATGTTGCAGATTTTATCTCTTGCTTACTAATTAAATAAGGCGACTACTTCTTCTGAACAAAATTGCTTCAACTTTTTTTTTTTTATATTATGTAAGTTTACAATAGTTCCAGTGAAACTTTCCAACGAAATTTGGTGTGGAGATTTTGAATCATTATATACAGGGTGTTAATAACCTATACAGGGTGTCAAACATGAATGACGGGTTCTGTGTCACAATACAGTTCCATAAAATTCTATTTCCAACCGACATAAAATCCGGTAATAAAATTAATAATGATAATAATAATAATAATAATAATAATATTTAATATTCATACAGGAAAAACACAATTACAGAAATTAAGAACATTGAAAAAAACTATACAATTATTTCATGATAATATATAGGTATATAAAACAAAATTAACAATATAACCCAAACAAAAAGTAATTAACAACTACTACAAACTACAACTAAATATTATTGGTTGTATTGTCCAATGCAACCAATAATATTTAGGTTAAACGACCTACCCAGTAACATACACTTCTTAACTTATCAAAACGAATATCACAGTTCCAAGCGATTTTATTATAAAGTTCACACATTAAAGATATTGGAGACTTTATTAAAATATTTATTCGAGGAGCAACACAATAGAATAAATATTGCTGTCTAGAATTTTGGCGAGGTGCCAAAAAATTTATTTTACCCAAAAGATCGGCACAATCAACTCTGTCATTCAATATATTCTGTAGAAATCGATTCAAAAATTTAAAAAATTTTCTTTGGGCCGATTCTAAATGTTGGCAATGAACATGATATATCGGATACCATATAATCGACCCGAATATTCAATATGTTCCAATACATATTGGCGATTCCAAAAATGAAAGCGCCCTCTGCATGAAAATATTTGAACCTACTTAAAAGGTAATTTTTGGAGGCTTATTGCTGATATAATGATAAATAACACGTATTTGGGTTGATTTAACGTAATGATTTAGTGGTGCTTGTGATTTTTTTGGTATTACAAAGTTAAAAACGACGTGGTTAGTTAGTTTATACATATTTATCTTTAAATTTTAAAATGGCATTCAAAAGAGATCAGCACAACACAAACTGCCGTGTTTATGGGTGTCATTCCACAAAATGTGTCAATAGAAGTGTTTAAGATAGAAGATAGGTAGCCCTAATATAAGAAACTGTTTCTCATTCATTTCTCCAAAAGGCATGGAACAATTTAATAACAGGGAACACGTTTATTTACACAACATAACCACTTTGTTGTAGTTTGTCTATACTTTTCTATTATTAGTCTTATAAAAACAGAATATATTTTAATTTAAACATTATTTAACAAAAAAACAAGCACTAATAAGATATCACCATACAGTTTATCACATTTATTTTAGCCCAAAATGTAAGTAAACAAAAACTAGGGTATCTGTTTCGACCCAAAAAATTCAAATAATTAGCAATGAAGCACTTATGGGACGTTTGACTGCTTTTACCACTCTTTTCATCTTTTATTTCACCCTAACTAGCACATGAAGTCACTACATTTATAGCAGTTGAAGCTAAATTGCTAGATGATGTGATATGAAATGCAAAATTTTTACTCGTCTGCCTCCATATTTGTTTACAATTTGCAGCGCCCTCATCGGTAATTTGAATCGCGAATAGAGGTGGGTACTTGTTTGTTCTAAAATTATTGTTCCTAAAAATATCCTCGCCAATCTTTCTGCTTACCCATTTCGAGTCTGCTTTGTAAAACCTCAAAACGAAAATGTCGCATTGTAGAGGAGGAAATGGAACAGCTCGAGTAGCGAAAAACCGCGTTAAGGTGTCGATTATAGAGATAAGTAGGCGACGTAGCTAATTTATATTATTTAAATGTCAGTCCGTTTTGCGCATATTCTACTCCTATAAACACCTACGGCTGATATCTGAATAACCTGCTCCTCGATGCGAGGCATGCGAGAGACGAAGACAGCCGTCCGAGGGCATAATATGCTAATTGACCAGCGAAAAAAATCAGAATGCTCCGTGCTGATCGTGCTCACATTTTAGTTTTAGTCGTTCCTCAATATTTGTCATGTGGACTCACGCGTCGGTAGAGCTTAGCAGTTTCCGAGGTTCCTCGATGTTTTAGATTTGGCTGAACCGGGCGGTCGAAGTTCCGTGTGTGTGTTAGTTCTGCGGTTCTGTGTTTGTGCGCTTTGAAAGCTTTTTAAAGTGAGTGTAAGTCGTTGTTGTTTTTATTGCATGGTGATATACGTACCTACATAGAAATTGCTTGAATGCATTTATTCGCGTATGACAATAACTTTTTTAATTGGTTCAACCGCGGCCTTGATAGATATAAATAGAAACGGTCTATGAAAATTCCTTGGTTTTCTCAAGTATCCGAGAAAATATATTTTCATAATTTCCATACTGGATTAGAAATATGTGAACAAATAGAATATAAATATGGGTATAATTAGGATGCTCTTTTATCGAGTGAAAATAACAAGAATGTTTAAAAAGTTAGTTTAAAACGCAACATACCGAAGAAAATTGTTAAACACAAAATTTAATACTGAAAAAATACAAAGTAAAGTCTAGGATACCTAATTATGTAAAAAAGTCAAAGCAACCTTTATCAAAAGTTTGAATGCCACGGCATATTAATATATATATTTTAATGACGACCAATGCGAAAATTAGTTGAAATGACAATAGTATGTTCTTTTAATATAACTTGTTATATGTTATATGTTATAATTTTGCCTCCTGATTCAAAAAGTAATTCATATTATCCCACCAATAATTGTTCTGAGTAAGTGCTTACTAATATTTTTCTAAATCAGTTCCAAATTTGCAATGAAAATTCCAGGATGTTTTGAAGTAAATGCCTTCATCGATATTTTTATACAATTTAAGCAAGATTGCTAATGTTACAGTGAAGTCCATATATTTTGCCAATATTTTTTTTGTTAAGTATCAATGTCCTTCGTATGGACAAGTAGCCTTTCCATATTTTTCTGTGTGGTAGGATTTATTTTATATGGTTCGCGTTTTAGTAGATTTCGAACTAAGTGAAAGCGATAAATAACATCTTAGTGACGTTTATGAACAGACAAAATACAAACAATTCATATGTGTGCATCCAAAATGCATTAATGTGTTAATTGTTATTCGCAACTATTTCCAGTTTTATCCACAATTGAGTTACATCTCTTAACATGATTTTACTTTCGACATTTGAAATATACCTCAGAATCTGTGTCTACAGAAATAATGACAATACTTGGAATTGTATCGACTACTCCGATACGCTTGGTCAAAGTGTCATACATTTATTTATTTACGTACCACCAAATATTGACACGGGCGCATCCGCTATTTTTTAGAATACAAATTTTGTATGTGTCGGTACTCGGAATTATTTAAGTCTAAACAAGTCTTTAAATATGAATCAAAACAGTACCTAACGTTTAAAATAATATATATTTGTAAAGTAACACTGCAATATTATATTTATTTTTCTAGTTCTAGTTAGTCTAACGGAGACATTTCTATTAATAAAATTGAAAACGTAATTGTAAACTTTTATTGTAAACTAATTTGTGATAATAATTTTAAATTTCAGTTTTAAAATGATCAAAATGTCGTCTTTATCAAAAATAAAAATTAAAGGCCACTGAAAAATAAGAAAAAAATGCTAAGATCAAATTACTTTGATAGCACTACATCGATTTTCCTTTAAAAAAAAGAGCTATATATTTGTTGTGATAACTCTACTACTGTTATTGGTACTGATGCTACGAAAAGGACATTTTATTTTCTTTTTCTAGTAACAAAAACGATGTTTTATTATTTTTCCCATAGTTGGTCATGGGTTTAATATTAGCAAGGTTGGTTTTTATTTATTGTGGCTAATATTTTAAGGCAAGATAAAATTATTTACTTTACTATTGAAAATTAGTTTATAAGCTTTTTAATTCCTTTTCCTTTTCTTTTTTTCCTGTTTCCTTTCTAGAAAGCTTTTTTTATCACCTAAGATGTGTTTTAATTCATCTATTGATATAATGTCTAGAAAAATTATTCCCTATGTAATTTTAAATAAAAATCGAACCTGCCAATGTCAAATAGAAATCTAACTATAAAAAGAATAGTAAAAACTAAAAATAGGATAATTATCATCTTTGAAAAAAGAGAATAAAATTCGTTTTATATCGTATCGATATCAAATATTGCATCCATAATAAAAATGAAAGTGGTTAACATAATACTGTGGGCTTTAAAAAGTGCCTTAATAATTAATGCGTGTACCACTAGTAAAAAAATCAGAAGCAAAAACAGCTAGAATAGTTTTTAAAACAGCATCGAATCGGCATGGAATTTCCAATAATTTTCCTTATACCATCGAAACAACCGTTGTTAATGTTTAATAGCCAAGATTCCAATGAAAATATCTTAATCTGTTCATGACCTCATCGATGGTAATTAAACAAGAATGATATAATGAGATGCACATACGTATTAGGTAATTTATTATATAAATTATAGTTCACAGTAATATCCTTTCGACTGCAATCTCCTTGTCCGACTCTTTTATTTAGTATTGTGTATGCGGCTGGTTTTTGTGTTTGTTTTACTTTGACCTTCACCTTGATTTCGTAACTGGCAGTAAATAGTACCAGAAGTTTCCCAGATAATTCCGACTTTTTTAAAACTAATTATACCCATTAGTTTTAGTCAACAGGTATTTCTTAAGTAGGATCTTGCATATTTGCGCGAATACACACATATATTCCCAGTGATTTTACCAATTTTTTATTAATAATACTTTACATATTGTAATTTTGTAATAATTTTCTGTGACTGTCATTCCGGAAATTGACTGAAATATAATGTTCTATAAATATATAAATAAGTATTTTACTCTCAATTGTCATAACCTATATAATGTTTTATTTTATTCAGTTATGTAAAGGTTTTATAAAAATAGACGCTTGTAAATGCAAGCAAATAGAAAACTAAGAAGTTACTATAGTAATTATTTGTTTGTATAGCAGAAATATCAAGAAGACTAACCCAAATCAGTATTTATTAATCAGTATATAATACGAACGAGTAATATAATACAGTATGTACTTAAAAATTAACGAAAAATATAAGTGAAATACAAAAAATACTATAAGTGTTTTCTCTCAGAACATACACAGTAAAAAAAGACAAATGGTAAAATTACTAAATGGTAATCGTAATTTGCTGCAGTGTTATTTTTAACACGAACTGGGTAGTATAATAACTAAACCTTTAGAACTCATATTACACGAACGATATACCCGCCAAGTTTGTAGAAGTACTCATAAATTGTAGTAAAATTTACAAAACCCTGTGTTAAAAATGAATCAATCCGCCATAAAAACGGAATAAGTACACGGTGAATAATTAACTATTACACATTACCTTGTAAAATCTACTGTGTTAAATTACTTTTATGTAATGTAATAATACACCTATATGTCTAACACTGCCAAGTGTGGACTATATACACACTGATGAGTGTGGATTCAGTGTTAAAATCAGTCGGATTTTTTTACTGTGTAGAAAGGTTTAATACAAAATAATAGGACCTAACTCAAAATAATTGTGGTTAACAGAAAGGAATTTGTAATTGTTGTAAAAGTTGTAGCGGAATTTGCAAAAGAGGGTTTTAAATTGTAGCTCCTACTATAATAGACAAAACATTGTTTTCTTCAGTAGAGAACTAGACGTTACAACATGTCCTTTAAAGGTTGATGATACTAATTTAAAACGACCCGACACATTGAAAGATTTGGGTATGACTTTTGATTCTCAGCTCTCTTCATAGGCAACATACCGATAATGTAGTGTCTTTCATCTTATAAAATGCTTGATTTCGTAATACATAACTCTCGAGAATTTCATGATGTAGTGATATTAAAGACTGGCCTTTATATAATACCCTGGTTTACCCTAAGTTTGAATACGCAAGTATGGTGTGGAATTCATATTTTGATGTGTATGTTCATAACACTGAAGATATTCAAGGAGATTTATAATATAAGGTTTCTATAACAACATATTCTTAGGTTCATCGATGCTATAAGCTAAAATCACCAATTGTTACTAAATTGATTTGTATATAGCTCCATGAACAGCAAAAAGACATGGAAAGTGTAGTTTTATATATCTATTACATTTTAGATTTTATATATCCAAATAATTCAATTGCTTGTTCTTTATAGTTGGAGAAAATGAACTTAAAGGAATCCATTATAATCAACTCGATTTACATCCTTATTTTCTGTACCAAATGCGTAACAAACAACAAACTCCGTGCCATAATTATCAAAATTTAGAAAATTATTTTTACATATTAACACTAGACCAATTCAAGATCTATCGAAATGTTTGATTACATATAATCTGCTTTTAGTATTAATAGTACTACTTACTATTACTTGTAAAATCTATCGGCCATAACAGAATGTTCTGATTTGATTAGATATTTACCAAAGTGTAATACATTTCACATAATCGGTGTACATTAGTTTTACAGTGTAGTTTAATTTGCATATTAATATATCTCCATATAGCTGCAATTTGCAATACCGTTTCGCACATACCTACCCACATGGAACACATTTTAAATCGCATTAATTTTGTTCTCTTTCTATTTGCGGCAAAGTACCGAGTTAAAGTTTAACCTGGTTAACTGTACCAACAATTATTTTAGTTATTAAAACCTTCTATAATGTACTTTTTAATAATGTTACAGTTAGCAAGCAATTATCTGTGCACATAATGCGTATACAATTTGTTTACGACTGTTTATGTAATACACTGTGGTAAAACCACATCTGCGATGTTTTTTTTTTTATTTATAAAACACTTTTATAGCAGCACCTCATTGAATATACGAGTACATGTTAGTTATTTTGGCATATACAGAGTGCGGCATAAGTTCCGCCCCACTATCAGGTTCTTACAGTACGTAGAGCCGTAGCGACGTAATCTGGTGCAGTACAACTTCGGCCTCGTTAGTTTGCGTTCTCAAACGATTGTGGCAAGGTGTTCGGTATATTATTGTTGTCCGTACGTTCATTCATTGTGAAAATGCAAGCTGGTGGATTTAAATTTACGCTGGAAGAACGAAGTGGATAGGAAGACGTGGGGAAATTGAATGGCCAGCGAGGTCTTGCGATTTAACACCCTGCGACTTTTTTCTCTGGGGCCTGATGAAGGATCGAGTGTTCGCAAGACGAGCAACAACAGTCCAGCAGTTGAGAAGAATCATCGAGGAGGAGTTCGACAACATCAGGGAACATTACGAAATGTTCCGTCGTACGTGCCAAACTGTCGTCACACGGTGCCGCAGATGCGTTGACCAAGATGGTCACCAATTTGAACACTTGTTATAAACTTATTCTAAGCTGTAAATATCTTATTTTCTGTAGCATACTCATTAAATTACATTTTATTCGCTTTTTCTATTATTCGCTTTTTCGTGCAAAATGGGGGCGGAACTTATGCCGCACTCTGTATTGAAATTACAATTTTTGATCTTCACGAAACTTGTTAGAAAATGTATTTAGTACAAAACTTAGAAAAATTCGATCAAAAATAACTTCTATACACGGTTAAATTTATTTTATGTTAGTCACAAGGTTATTTCGTGGAAAAAATAGACTTTCATCAGGGTCAAAGTAATTATAAGGCATGTGTATGTATTTCCACAAAATTGAATCGAGCAAGTAGTTCTACAGATGCCCATCCAATGCAACTAAATAATTTGTCGTTCGTACAGAGTAAATCAGTTTCATTAGAATTGCAGGGTCTCGGTTTTTCTGAGCTTTAGGAGAAAAATGACAGAATTGGTCGAAAAAGACTAGGTGCAATGAAAAATGACGGAACCTTCTCTATAAATAATATAATCAGTTACCTCTGTTACCCTTATATAATCTTTATTTTCATTATAAATCAATTAATTGTCGAACAGAAATATGACAAAAAAACTATCAATTAAGTGACCTTTAGAATCGCGATTAAAATTTACAATTCTGAGAATGTTTAAAAAGTAAATGTTAGTAGTACCTAATAATTCATAAACTGTAAACCTGAATGATCAGAATATTTTTTTCTTTCAGCTATATATAGCAAAGACGGCTATATAATCAGCAGAAGACTGCATGATTTAGGTACATCATTGTCCTAATGACTTCTTTTCCTATATCCATATAGTTTTTGTTATTTCGCATTAATGAGGATTTTTTTCAAATCCCTTTGTACAAATTTTCATGACAAACGCTGAGATAGTTAATAATTTTCTGTAGAATATTTTGTTCCACATTTTTGTCGATATTTTCCAAACTAAGCAATATTAGAATAGGAAATTTTATATAGAATAAGTTAAAATTTAATGGATAATTGTAAAAAATAGATACACATATGAAATAAGAAATGTGTTACATAAAGATTTCCGTTTAAACATATACTTATTTGAGCCATCCCTAACAAACATCCTCTATAACATTTACGAAAAAATATCAATACAATGAAGTATTTTCACAGAAACTCATTATAGTTTACGAAATAAACCAGTTTCCAATTTTATTGTATTATTTTTTTATTTTGGCTAGCATTTTTTGAACTGGCGTTTTTTGAAAATTTTTATATCTTCAAAACGCTAAAAAATAGGTACCTGTACTACTAAAAATAGTTACCTACTTTTAAAAATCTGGAACTAGAATTTTAAAGCGAGTTCAAAAACAGCTATTTAAAGCTATTTCGAGCTATTTAAAATAAGAAAGTTATGCCTCGATCAGAAAAACTGAACAACTTGTACGTATACACAGTAAAAAAATCCGACTGATTTTAACACTAAATCCACACTCATCAGTGTGTATATAGTCCACACTTGGCAGTGTTAGACATATCGGTGTATTCATTACATAAAAGTAATTTAACACTGTAAATTTTACAAGGTAATGTGTAATAGTTAATTATTCACCGTGTAATTATTCCGTATTTATGGCGGATTGATTCATTTTTAACACAGGGTTTTGTAAATTTTACTACAATTTATGAGTACTTCTACAAACTTGGCGGGTATATCGTTCGTGTAATATGAGTTCTAAAGGTTTAGTTATTATACTACCCAGTTCTTGTTAAAAATAACACTGCAGCAAATTACGATTACCATTTAGTAATTTTACCATTTGTCTTTTTTTACTGTGTACAAGAAAGTAATAAAAATGAAAGACAAAAAACGTTTGTTTTTATTTTTTTAACTATCTCTCATACTTTTTGAGACAAGGGGCATATAATCTTATTTTGGACACCCTGTAGGTACATTTCAAAATACGGAAGATAGAATGCAATTATATGTGAAGGTAAAAATCAATAAACGAATTAGTAGAATATCGCTAACTAATGAATTTCTAATCAAACTGATTATGTTGTTAATAAAACTATTGTTATAATACATTTGTGTCTAATTAAAATGTGACAAACGATAATAATATAGATGAGCTCACGAAGGCTATGATGTGGTTAATGGGGGAAATAAGAAATAAAGCTGAAGTATGTTGACCAAAAAATATATTTGCTCTACGTTATTAAATTTATACAGAGATTAAAAACTTGAAAGACTTCTGAGAGTACCATTATTTTAAAACCATTTTCATGATTGCTGAACTATGAGGTGAACTGAAAAATATAGTTATTTGTTTAATTAGTACAAAAAATACACGTTTCCGGGACGAGGGAAAAGGTTGCCGGAAGACGCGTAGCGGCGTCCGGAAATTTTACGAGTCTCGAAAACGTATTTTTTGTACGAGTTTAACAATATTTGTTTTCCAACCGCTTCTAATTAGCACCTCTAGTTTACCGATTCATCGGAGTCACTATCTGTTTCTATTTTTCTATTTAATTAAACTTCAATATATTATGTGACATGCAATGTCAATGTCAAATTACTTTTGGGTACTGTACAATAATTTCTTTTTTGTACAGGGTGAGTCAACCATAGAGTAAAGTTCATTATCTCATTTGTTTAGAGAATTACGAAAAAACGTTACATACAAAAGTTTTATAGAATATTAAGGTGCACAGTTTAAAATTATTTTTGAGTATACAGGGTGATTCAAAAAAGCGTGGCGAATATAACATAAGTTTTTTTAAATGGAACACCCTATTTTTTAATTTATTTTTAGATTTTACATGAAATTCTATAACTTTTTTGTTAATAATGTCATATACCTAAACCCAGTAGTTTTTCTAATATTTTAATTTTTTTAGAAAAATATTAGATTTTACTCTTATAAGAAACTGACAGTACCGCCATTGTTTCTAAAGGTGGAATACTCAAATTTGGTACAAACGTTCTATAAGGATGACAAAAAAGGTATATGTAAATAAATTTTAGTTAAATGCTACAGGGCCTTCAAAATAAATTTACACATTTCGACTATTTTAACTTCAAAAATTTCAATTTTTTTAAATGGCACACCCTGTATATTATTATTTTTTCTGATAGATTTTACAAAAGCCTTCAACTTTTATTGACTATGTCATATACCTAGTTTTCATAATTTGCGAGTTATTTTGATTTTATTCTTTTTTACACTTACCTACGCTATTGTGGAAACATAAACTAATATAAATAATAATAATTTCCCTACTAACTACCTTACTTTTAATTATTATGGAGTAATCAATGATCAAAAATATGCCCGTCTACTTAGATACACATGTTTAGTCTTGTTACTATATTTTCTTGCTATGTTCCATAGCATAAAGGATGTTTATTGTCCTCCAGGTATCTCGTATCCTATTTTCGATATCTTCTGGTGTTGTAGGAGAATTCACATAAACACGATCTTTAAAGTGGTCTAACAAAAAGAAATCTGAAGGTGTTAAGTCACATGATCGAGGGGGCCACCCAATGAATCCGTTAGTGTAATAAAAACAAGTGTAAAAATGAATAAAATCAAAATAACTCGCAAATTATGAAAACTAGGTATATGACAAACTCAATAAAAGTTGAAGGCTTTTGTAAAATCTATCAGAAAAAATAATAATATACAGGGTGTGCCATTTAAAAAAATTGAAATTTTTGAAGTTAAAATAGTCTAAATGTATAAATTTATTTTGAAGGCCCTGTAGCATTTAACTCAAATTTATTTACATATACCTTTTTTGTCATCCTTATAGAACGTTTGTACCAAATTTGAGTATTCCACCTTCAGAAACAATGGCGGTACTGTCAGTTTCTTATAAGAGTAAAAACTAATATTTTTCTAAAAAAATTAAAATATTAGAAAAACTATTGGGTTTAGGTATATGACATTATTAACAAAAAAGTTATAGAATTTCATGTAAAATCTAAAAATAAATTAAAAAATAAGGTGTTCCATTTAAAAAAACTTATGTTATATTCGCCACGCTTTTTTGAACCACCCTGTATACTCAAAAATAATTTTAAACTGTGCACCTTAATACTCTATAAAACTTTTGTATTTAACGTTTTTTCGTAATTCTCGAAACAAATGAGATAATGAACTTTACTCTATGGTTGACTCACCCTGTACAGTTGTTATGGCGATCTCAAACAGCTCCGAAATGGCCCTCTTTTTATACAAAGTAATTTAATGTTGTAGTGTCTTATTCGTATGGTTGGAAAAAAATATATTTTTTACAGCAGACAAAAGAAAACAAGGATGGTAGAGATATGACCAAATAAATCATCTTTTCATATTTTATGATCTTTTGGTCACATTTCTGTAATTCTTAGAATATCTTTATCTAGAATAGTGTAACCTGAATTCTATCAAAACTTAAACAAAATTGTATGACAGTTGTATGTTTCATTTAAAACACTGATTTTATCTACTACTTGGTAACCAGGCAATACATATTTATTTTATATTAGTAAAATTTTTTTCGTGTACAAATTATTTTACTTACTTTTTAAAAAAATTTTTAAAATTTATTTCTTTGGCCAATAGAATTAATATTTTCTATAATTAGTGGTGACATCATACGTGCCACAAATACTGTGCAATTTTATACCATACTTGATTGCTATATTTATGTAACATTTTTTAATTAATTTATATTGAATATATTGCAAACGAGATAGATATAATCTTATATAGTACAAATTAATAAACATGTTGTAAAGAGTAGAAAGTAAAGAACATTTACATAAGATATTAAAATAAACGTAACAACTAAGTCGGCTCTGAGACCTATTTAGCCTTCAAATTCTTTTACTATAACTATTTGACCTTTCCACCACTTTTGCTTCTAGTTGGCTCAAACTATAATGGATATTAAACAAGTTGTTTTTTTTTAATGTACAGTTAAATGTTAGTTATTTTTATTGTATATTATTTTATTTCGTTAAATTTATGGACTCAAAAAACAAAAACTGCCGTTATAATAATACATGACGTTAGCAAAAGGTTGAAGTATTAAACATTTAAATATATTTTAATTCCAGTCACAATTCTAACCGAAGAAACCGTGAGCCGTACTATTTTAGTTGGTACCTGCATAAAAATTGTAAATAGAGTATGAGGTTTTAAGTAAAATAAATATATAAATCGTTTATGGGATACATAAACCAAATAATATTACAAACTGATTGCAATCCATATATCTGATTGCATAAGAAGAGTTATTTTCAAACTGGAAATGTTATTATCTAGACATATTTTAAACATAAAACTCAAAACAATTTTATGTCAAATCGAGTGTCAAATTTTAATTCTATCAATTTTCAATTACGGGGACGCAGTCTATGGACCTATGTCTCATATTTGTTTTCGGTATTACAAAAGGCAATTCAGTAGGTCATAAATTAAAGGAAACAAATTGGTCAAATATGAAAAACACTCGCAGTCTTCATTGTGCTTCTATTGAAACTTAATGAAATGAAAATTATTTTAAATCGGACACCCGCTAACAGAATTAGATTTCGGACAGATGTCCATAGTTTAAATATAAGATTTAAAGGTAATTTGACCCCCACCTCTACACAAAACTGCACTGTTTAAAAGGTCTTTCAGTTACAATATTGCTAAAATATATAACACATTTGCAGCGGCTCTCAAATCCTCGACGCGCGATTCGCCATCATCTGCACAGTAAAAAAGACAAATGGTAAAATTACTAAATGGTAATCGTAATTTCCTGCAGTGTTATTTTTAACACGAACTGGGTAGTATAATAACTAAACCTTTAGAACTCATATTACACGAACGATATACCCGCCAAGTTTGTAGAAGTACTCATAAATTGTAGTAAAATTTACAAAACCCTGTGTTAAAAATGAATCAATTCGCCATAAAAACGGAATAATTCCACGGTGAATAATTAACTATTACACATTACCTTGTAAAATCTACTGTGTTAAATTACTTTTATGTAATGTAATAATACACCGATATGTCTAACACTGCCAAGTGTGGACTATATACACACTGATGAGTGTGGATTCAGTGTTAAAATCAGTCGGATTTTTTTACAGTGTGTTGTCGTCATCTGGAGGTGATTAAAACTAAACCTATGCCAACATTGTGTCTTATTTATTCCTATTTATTTCCACGGTTCAATGAACCGCGACTGCTCAGTGAACCATCACGACTGATCAGTGAATCATCTCAAACGCATGTTGGGCGACACTAGACTTATCTGTTCTACCATATTTGAGATGAGCCATATGTTCCTTAAATCTAGTTTGAATTAACCTTCTAGTTTGTCCAACATACTTTTGATTACAGTCTTTACAGCTAATTTCGTAAATCTCTAACTTTTCCTTAATTTCTATTCTGTCAAAGTTTTTGTAGTTTATTTCCCGATGAATAAACCACTGACACTTCGAAATTCCTTGACATTTCAAAATGAAAGAGAAAATTCAAAATTCATATCTATCCCATACGACCCTCGTTTCACCCGTGGGTTTGGTAAGGTTTTTAAAGATATAGGTATGTCAGTGGTTAATTCGTCGGGAAATAATAGATAATTTTTAAACAAATTTTCAACAATAAAAGCGCGATGATTCATTTTTCGAAACCGGTAGTACGTTACTTGACAATTATAACAATTATAAATCTCTATGGTCACGCTTAAAAAAATTGTAGTATATAGAATGTAACTAAGTTATTAAGTAATTAAGTTATTTTTTACTTGAATTTTTATAGTTTGGTACACCCTGTATTTTCTTGCAACACAAAAAACTTTTTGAGTTTTTCTACCGAACAACACCAAAAACGTAACCTACAGGTTTTTCAGAGAAAAAGTTATTAAACTTCAAAATGTGTCACTGCATTATGGGCCACCCATTATATCATCTGCATAGAGATGGATTTAAGAATCTTTAATATGTGCAGTTAAATCCAAAATAAACAAGGAAAATAAAATTGAGCCTAGTACACCATCTTGATGAACCCCAGATGAAGTTTGTTTTATAGTTGAGCATCTAAGGTTGTTTAAAACTACTCGTTGCGCTCTACCTCTCAAATAACTGTCGACCTACTTCAAGGTACTTTCACTAAAACCAATATATTTGAGCTTTACCAATAATAAACCAAAATGTACAAGGTCGAATGTTTTGCTTTGATATAGTAAAACTAAAATTTCTTGACAAATGTTCGTATTTCTTAGTTTTAACGATCTACATATTGCATAACTAAATAAATAATTAGATTAACAGATTAGATTTCACTTAGATTAGATTTTCTTGCCAATGCTACTAAAAGTTGCATTGAAGTAGCTTAACATTCTTAATTGTGAACAGTTTATATAAGCATGCGTCAAATAATTTTTTTCAATGTTTATTTTTCTGTTATTTATATTATTATATGATATTATAGTTTTAATCAATTCAATTTCGATATATTCTTTTTTCAGCATTTTTACATCTTAATTTGTTTAACGAACCTTTTCATTGCTTTGGAAACCTCCAAAGAAGTTCCCAGATATCGACTGGATGTGCTAAATATCATTACCATCAAAGTTATAAAATTACTAAATAACAGGTCCCCGCAGTTAAAATTTAACCATTTTACATTGCACATTTCTACACCCTGTATAACACAAAAAATCGTTTTACCAAAAAGCATTTCCCGCCGCTGATTCTACAAGACATGAACTTTTAGATATATATTTTTTTAATTAAAATGGGCCGAGATGTTTCCAAGATGCAGTAATAAGGATGACGATAAAATTACCTATTCCACGAGGAGTTTATATGCCCACCTTGTGTAAATTTTTAAATTTTAGTTTTCATTTCCAGTCTTTTTTGATAACCCTGAGAAACGTTCTAGATATTTCGAGGCCTTCACATGCCTTTGGAACGCATAATAGTAAAAATCCTCTACCCGCCCGCAGCTGGCAACTTAATCAACACATAGTAAATTACCTTCTATACGTCCCGCTCAACTAGTCCGCTGACTGGACAATAATTCCCATTATTACCCTGACAAAATCATAATAGAGCAGCGCTTCTACTTAGGTGGTCCTCCAGGGCCTCGCTAGTAACTTTTTGAGCCTCGTTCCACGTCGCCATCGCCAGTAGATGCGTCTTCATCAACTAGTTTGCGTCATCAGCAACAGACGCTTTTAATTAAGACCAAATAGTTGAGAAAAGTGCCCACGTAATTGCTCCTCATCTCGCTTACTTAAAGCGTATGCATTAATTAGTGGAAGAAACTCTCGTAAAGCAAGACATAAAATAAGGATAAAAATTGTGGAGGATCTATTAACTATTTGGAACGTCCGTCGAAAAGTGTAAGTAAAATACTCGACCTTTAAAACTAATTTCAATAGAAAGTTGTTCTTATATAACGTGTGGTGGGCCTGTGTTAAAATAATTTCTGATACCCCTAGAATATTCTTACAATCTTAATATTAGGTATAAAAACAGAAAATATAATACACAAGAAACCGATAATATTAGTGACAATTTAATTTATATACTAGAAATGAGAGAAAATCGCTCTCGCGATTTTCGTTCGCATTTCTAGCCCTACCGGGGATCCAGGCCTGCGGCCTGGGGGTCACCCTTCGGGTGACAAAAGCATCTAGAATAATATTATTTTAAAGAAAATACATATTAAAGAAATTTTGTGTCTGGAATGATGATGTAATTATACTAAACGATTTTTCTTAATATTTTGATGAATTGTAAGGGTACTCTATTCTTGATGGTAAAACATCTTAATTTTTTAAGTGCTGAAAGTAGAATTTATTTTTCAGTAAACATTATTATCAATTTTATCAATGGGACCAAAAATATTATAGATATTTACTTTTGTAAGCTAAAATGATGACTTGAACAGGCTGCCAAAATGAACGAATTAATTCCAAACTTTACATGCAGACAGAATAAAAGCTACAGATAATGAAACAGAATAACTAAACATTAATACTAATAATAAATTGGAATTAAAAAGTAAAAAAAAAAAAATTGCCTCCAGCGTGACTTGAACTCGCGAAGTCAGCATTATCATGTTTTGAATCATACGGCTTTCCCATTGCGCTACCGCGCCTGTTGTTAAAAGTTTACCCTGCAATGTTTAAATATGTAAACTGTATGTGTCAACCTAAAAAACATAATTTTTACCGATTTTCTAATTGGAAAAGCATTTCGCTTCAGTATTTTGGGAATCAGAATTGTTTGGCAGTCAGCACTATCGATTCTGTTAGCAATATTTCTCGTATGAAAATAACCTATCTGAAGTTTAATTAATTTGATAGTTTTCCTGGGAGGTGCTTGTCTCGTTAGTGCAATCTCATATCGGCAGATAAAATGAGAAAGAAGTTGAGACGGAGGGAACTCGAGATTTTCGAAGACGAAATAGTCGTGGAAGGAGTCGACGTACGGTCACGAAAAAAAATCTCAAAGGATTAGAGAAAGGAGGAAAATTTCTTGTGAAGTGTTCTCGAAGCCGTGAAAATTAGAAAAAGGGCGTGGGGGTCCCGCGAAAAGTCGGGATTTCGGCGGACGTGATGGGACCATTAGGCGCGAGGACAAACGCCGGTGCTAGCCGCATCTCACTCGCCGAACGGCTATCGACGAAAATTTTGCAGAGGTTTTTTGAAAAGCCGTTTAAATTAGGAAAAGGCGTAGGAAACGGGACGAAAATACCTCTACGCATTGGAGAAAGGCCGGGGGCGACCTTCGGTCGCCCGCGTGGGGATCGCTCCGCGATCCCCGCTCGGAGGAGATAACTTTGAAACTTTGTCGATTCGGCGGCGGAATTTAGAGCGAGACAGAATCGAGGCGTTTTAAATGCGACTTTTATTAGATAGTAAAATATGAAAATTTTCAGTGTACCATGACATTTTATCTGACATTTAACTCGAACATCAAGTACTAATTGTGTAAAAATTTCAATCTGTGTTATTTGACTTTGAGTAGTTTGAGTAGACCTACAAAAATCAAGGAAGTTTAAATTATTCAACCGTTTCCAGATCAATTTCAAGCAAACATATTTTTCAATAGGATGGTGCAGCATTTTATTTTTATAGGTCTATAAAGGACTACCTACATAACATGCTGCTTTTCCTAGTAAAAAGGGTTATAATTTCACTTGATTCTTGACGTAGTTTGATTTAACCAGCAGCTCCAAGGTGATCTATCTTCCTTATAAAAACTATATAGGAGGTGTTAGTTTTAACTTACCTTTTTTCACTTATAATTGCACAAGAGGTTTGTATTTTACCGGATAAATTTGGGTTGTTTAATAAGAAACTGTTGCCTAGCAATTAGACGAGAGAAAAACTATCAATTATTAAAAACGCGACACCGAAGGTGGAGCGTTTTTAGGTTGACATTTTTTTCGAGTCAAATTGCTAAAGGAAACAGTTTAGAATTTAAACAACACAAATTTACCCGGTAGCAATACAAACATCAGTGTAATTCGGCAGGACAATGTAATGAATAGTAGAAAATTGTCGCATAGTAGAGTCGCAACTGTATTAGCAGGCACACAAATATTAACAATTTGACTAATTTTGTTGTTTGTAGACTCACCGAATCGACTCATTGTTAGTGTTTAATACTTCAATAAGTTGATGACAAATATGTCAAACCATTTATTTTGGCAACGGACACTGCGATAATTGATTAAAAAATGAATAAGTGAAAAAAACGCAAACCTAAAAGTTGCAGGTAACTTTTGTTGGCAATTGCACTGTGGCATAAGCGATTTTTTATCCATATATATTAAGAGCAAGCAGTGAAATTTTCGAATCCATTTTACTCGATAACATCTATTGAATTTGACAAGAGTACCCTTTTTTACGTATAAATCTTCATACCCCCATCCAAATTTTTCAAATATTTTCCTACCAGCATCCTTCCAAAACTTTGTAATTTTGTATTAAATCGTTTTGAAGTTATTTCATAAAACCCGTTTTCGGGATCACCCCTTAAAGCGGTTGTAGCTACCTTATGAGGCACTTTAGAGGAAAACTGGTTAGGGGTTTTCGCCATATTTCAGCTTGCTCTACCTGCTCTGAAATTTTGAATATTAATACCGGAAACACCTTGTATAGGGCATTAAACCTACTTCCGGAAGTCGGCAGAATTTTTAAATATTTGCTTGAAACGCATATACGCTTGACCTAAGCTTGCCGCGTCTGACCTTGCAGACATATACAGGGCGCCCTATTTCTTGACCCGTTGCATGGGTAACTTTTTTATTAGTAGAGATACAAAAACGCTTAAATGAACAAATTAGTGCAGTTTCGTATTAGTAATTCTACGGTAAGGCGAAAAATTATATACGGGGGAAGGTTGAAAAGTTATTGACAAAAAACGAAAAATCCAACTTTTCTATTATCCCTCGTAGCTCGTTCATTTGAAGAGTTAGAGAAAAATGCTTCACATGTTTTTTGCAGTATTTTTCATGTAAAATGACATGCACTTGCTACTTTTTATATATCTCTTAAAATGGTTGAGAATCACAGGTAAATATATATTTTTTAAATGTAATGGATAGGTGGCTGTGACATTAACCTAAAGTCCCCTTTTTTCTCTTTCAGATGATATAACATAGTCCATATTTTATCCTTACAAAAGTAATAATAATCGTTGTTTTTAAAGAAAGTTTATTGTCACATCAAGAATGCTATGGATTCTGGAACAAAAGAATGTTTTGAGAACAGAAATTATTAATTAATTAATTATATTGAAGTAAATGTTCGAAATGACCACCATCCTGTTGGATACATAGTAAGAAACGTTTCTGGATACTTCTTAAAACATTATTTATTGTATGTCCATGTATGCTTCTAATTGCATCTTGAATCCTGACTTTTAGATCCTCTATATCTAGAGGAGCTGTCACATAAACTTTATCTTTCAATAACCCCCAAAGAAAGAAATCTAAGGGAGTCAAATCAGGTGTTCGCGCTGGCCAGTCGATATCCATTCTATTTCCTATAACATTATCAAACTGTTCATGTAAATATTGTTTTACCTCGCGGGAATTATGCGCAGGTGCTCCATCGTGTTGGAAGTATTTAAGATTTCTAAAAATATGAAGTGGTAATTCATTTAAATATTCCTCTGTTAGAGTTTTCCTTAGAAAATCAAGGTAATTATTCGCATTCAAATTATCTTCGTAAAAATATGGGCCAATAATTTTGCCACAAAAAATTCCACACCACACATTTTTCCCAAATTGACGTTGATTTCTTCTTTCAGAAACAAGATGTGGATTTTCTCGGCACCACATTATGTTATTATGGCGGTTAAAAATACCATTGTTGGTAAATCTACTTTCATCACTGAATAAAATCTTTTTCCAGAAGTCTAGAGCCTCTTCGCATTTTGAAATGTACCATCGACAAAATGTCATCCTTCTTTGATTATCAGCTGGATATAAAGTATAGCATATGGAATAATGATAAGGCTTTAAATTGTTACCTTTTAAAATAACTCTTACAGTTTCCTTGGAAGTGTTGCAGTGATGTGCAATTTCTGCAGTTGAAGAATCAGGTTTAAAATTTACATAAGCCAAAACATTTATTTCAGTGTCTTCATTGAAGTTTCTTTCATCCTTAGGCTTTGAAAAAGAACCGTATTATCGTATATTATTTTCCAGCTGTCTAAATATTCTATGATGGGGTTGTCTTCGTTCCATGTAAGTTTCAAAATAAAGATTCGCTGCAGCTTGTGAATCTCGATTTTGGTTATAATAACAAAATAGCATATCATTTTTCTCTTCGTTGGTGTACATATTTGCAACACTATTATTTTGTATGCAGTATTAATAATAAACAATAAACTACTTAACAAAAACTAAAAATGTCACTTATGATTTGTCAATAATTAAATGCCAACTAGACGTTTTTAAAAATATCAGGAATCTTATTTTTTGTTTTATTTCCATAGCATTCTTGATGTGACAATAAAACTTTCTTTAAAAACAACGATTATTATTACTTTTGTAAGGATAAAATATGGACTATGTTATATCATCTGAAAGAGAAAAAAGGGGACTTTCCGTTAATGTCACAGCCACCTATCCATTACATTTAAAAAAAATATATTTTACTGTGATTCTCAACCATTTTAAGAGATATATAAAAAGTAGCAAGTGCATGTCATTTTACATGAAAAATACTGCAAAAAACATGTGAAGCATTTTTCTCTAACTCTTCAAATGAACGAGCTACGAGGGATAATAGAAAAGTAGGATTTTTCGTTTTTTGTCAATAACTTTTCAACCTTCCCCCGTATATAATTTTTCGCCTTACCGTAGAATTACTAATACGAAACTGCACTAATTTGCTCATTTAAGCGTTTTTGTATCTCTACTAATAAAAAAGTTACCCATGCAACGGGTCAAGAAATAGGGCGCCCTGTATAATACCAATTTTAGTATTTAGCTACGATGTCCTTACGTTGGATTTCTATTTTAGAAATATCCATGGAATAGTGACATATCTGCATTCCTAGTGACGTGTTTGTTCAGATTTAGTATAAATATTTACTGATTCCAAGGACTACAAACTTCCTTCCACCTGTGACATTCCCAAGACGTGGTTGCTAGGGTAAATGTTTGCTCGAGGAATACTTCTTTTAAAGACTTGAAAGGTAAACCGTTTGAAGGATAATTGTAAAACAGCCGCCTTATTAGAGATAACAAATCCGTTAAAGCAAGGAAATTAATCTTGCGGATTGTTTTAGTACACAGTAAAAAAAGACAAATGGTAAAATTACTAAATGGTAATCGTAATTTGCTATAGTGTTATTTTTAACACGAACTGGGTAGTATAATAACTAAACCTTTAGAACTCATATTACACGAACGATATACCCGCCAAGTTTGTAGAAGTACTCATAAATTGTAGTCAAATTTACAAAACCCTGTGTTAAAAATGAATCAATCCGCCATAAAAACGGAATAATTACACGGTGAATAATTAACTATTACACATTACCTTGTTAAAACTACTGTGTTAAAGTACTTTTATGTAATGTAATAATACACCGATATCTCCAACACTGCCACGTGTGGACTACTCGTATATACACACTGATGAGTGTGGATTCAGTGTTAAAATCAGTCGGATTTTTTTACTGTGTAATAAAAGCTACTAGAAACATACATAGTGTTTTGATTTCCAGCTGTATTATCACAGATACAAAGAAACTTACAAGTCAAAAGTGTTTCTATAATACAGATTTTACAATAAAATATATATTTGGATATAGGAAAGAGAAATTACTTTGTTTTCTATCACTGATTTATTAAAATATATACGTTATTGCAGTTTCGGTACCCTAGCGTACCATTTTCAACGTTGATTCAATGAATGAATCATTCATTCATCAATCATTGCATTGAATTGCAATGAATCAATGTTGGAAAATGGTACGCTAGTGTACCGAAACTGCAGTAACGTGTGTATTATAAATCAGTCATAGGAAACGAAGTAATTTTTCTTTCCTATACCGTATTGATTAACTATCGCTAAGTTGTGGCTTCCACGATCGATTTTTTAATATATTTGGCTTTTCCTGTTCATATCCCACTGTTATTTTAAAAAAAATATCGATAATTAAATACTTGGGACCTTGATAAGGACAACTTCTTACTGTCACATCTAACGGGTGCATTTTAGTATAGACGATTTATTCCTTTAATTGTGACTAGAGTAGTTATTCATTTTTGAATATTCACTCACGCTATTTTTTTTATTATGGCACAGGATTCTTACACTGTAACATATATTAAAAATATTTATAGTAATTGTTAGACACTGTATATACCTTCTAAAACTAATAATTTTGAAAAAAATAATTAAGAAAAATGAGGGCACTGCACTAAGGAGACCAAATAGGTCGAAACAGGTATTTTTTGTCGTCGTACTGTGTAAAAATCTTTAATATAGTTTCATTGTTTCTAAATTCATTTTTATACTTTATTGTAAAATCTGTAAGTGGAGAAAGAAGGAAATCAATAAAAACCACGTCCAAATCAGTAAAAGAGACAATTCTCTTTTAGAAGAAGAAAAAATAAGTAGGTATAAGAAGACAAATACTTGGGGATAATCTTTCTGGGACCTCGAAGAAGTTTCAAAGGGGTGTTGTCTTTTGCACGTAGGTTTTTGAAGCTCTTTGACACTTCGTGGCCGGCATGTGTTGCGAAAATGTGGCATTTAGAATCTGTATCTACTCATGTTTTAAAATGTATTAACATATTTATTTTAATGACGTATTTAAATCGTAATTGTGCCACAGAAGCAAGCATCTGCCGGAAAAAATAGGAACTTATTATTCTCTCATATATTATTTTTATTAGGTATTATTTTCTTATGAACCGGAACATTTTCGCTTCCGTAATTCTGAAGTTGTTTAACACTTATAAGTAATAATAACCGAGTATTCTGGTGTACGTTCTTTTAACTGGACAAGCAAATAACCTTGAGAGCGAAAATTGACGTTAATTTTGCGAGTCAACAAGAATGTATGTTTATACACATAAAAGATGTATATTATCCACAAACTTATTGCGCAATGTAGGCAAACATGATCAAAGGCAAATGTTTAGCCTGGACAAATATATCGTTGAAAAAATTTATGATTGATTAAGTTTGATTGAAGGGGTTAGTGTTCGTAAAGTGTAATTATAAGGAATACTTATCAAATAATGATGATAGGTGAATTAGGTGTATTTCATTTGTACATAACTTGGCCTTTTAAGTACCTACTTGAAATTATTTATCGAAAATTATTGTTCATAATTATTTAAAAAAGGAAGTACAGAAGAAATATAATTCTTAATTAAATTTAAAATATATTTAGAGCCATTTGATAGAACTTAAGTACAGCCGATATATAAAATCATTAGGTAGCTAGTTGTAATGATATTTTTCTAATTATTTAATTATTTAAGAAGTGCCGTTATTCATTTTTTATATTAAAATTATGTTATTTTTATTTATTTCTGTTTTCTATCTACAGAGTTTTTAAATTTAAAATTAATGCTAGTACCTATTGCAGCATTTACTTTCTGGTGACACCAAAGTTTTTGTAATATAAGAATAACAGCACCTACCTATTATACCTAATATAAATTGGACACCCAGTAACAGAATAGTCCAGAATATAAATTTGTTTTTGTTAAAGTGGATACTCGAAGCGGATGGTTCTTTATGAAACATCGTGAAAATAATTGTTTTGAAAAAAACATTGATCTCATTAGATGTTCCAAGAAAGATGTTTCTGGGAACATCTAAATGTTTTTTTCAAAACAATTATTTGTTTTTGTCTTTCAACTGTATAGAAAATATTTTAAGTTATCACCCTATATGTTAAGACTGACAGGAAGGGAATTTAGACATTTTTAATATGTTTCAATATGTCAATAAAATTGATAATTTTATAATTATCATGTTTATTTATAGAATTTATTCATTTTTTTATGTCTTCTATGACTGGTTTTAATGTTATTTAACATTTTTTATTTGCATTTTATGTGTAATTTTATATATTTAATATAATAAATTATTATATTATTTAAGATACCTATAACATTGAAAAACCAAAAGAATCTTACATACAGCACATTATTATGAATTATAAAATGAGTAATTTGGCCTTCAGAAAAATCGTCAACTATGTACAAGCTGAGTATTCAGAAAATATAATTTAAAACGAGGTCAAAAGACCCCTCTGGATGTCTAAATAACACATTTACTAATTTAACTAAGTATGATAGGCAAAGAATATATATACTTTCACAGTTTTAGATCTTTTCACTTTTCCCATAACGAAGATTTTCCTTTCGCTCCTCCAGACCACCATGTCGACATTCTGTAATTTATATCGGATCGAGTAAATGTCGTTAAACGCCTGGATGGATCCGAGCAACGAAAAACTTAAATCTGATATAAATTGCGAAATGAAATGCCGATGTATTATTAGCACGTCATGAAAGATATATGTTAGAGCGGTTACATCATTTTAACATAAATATCGACTTGTAATTGCGCGCCCAGACCAGGCGAATTTCATTATCGGAGTCATCACTTAAATTCCAATTAAACTACGTTACCGTAAATATCTTGATACGGAAAAATGACAATTACCGTATATTGATATTGTAAACATCACCTGCTAATGGTAATATCATGTAGAAGGCGGTGCAATATAAAAGACAATTAATAGTCGTTTATGAAAACAGCGTGTATACTAAAAACACTATAAAGTGACGTAATTTGTGGTTGTTCTAATATATATTCAGTACCCTTCAAGGCTCTATTCTAGGCCCACATTTTTTTAGGAAATTCATCAATGACAATGTTCTTGGACTTGGAAATTGAGTTATTATAATTGGACGCCTTGGTAAGAAAGTAAATGTCGTGACAGGAGAAACGTCAATAATTATAGGTATAGTTCTAATGTAAACAACGTTTCATATTAATGTTATGATGTCGAGACGGTGAAGTATGAAATTCCATCGAATTGTTTGGTTAGGAGTCAGCTACATTAACAACAACTGCATTAGGGGTACTTCAAGGCGTTATACGAGGCCCACTCCTTTGTAAATAGACCAATTAATGTTACCCATGTAGAATCGGAAATTCTTTATAAGGCTATAATCTCAAAGTTAATTTACAATTATATTACCTGACAGTAAATATTTTAACCCGGGAAAATTAAAATTGCTGTGTATTTTAAACTATCACACATCATATAGAGATTAGAATAGAACGTTAAAGTAGATTGAGTAAATGGCAAGGGTATTCAGTTACTGTAACTAAATGGTTACCAATAGACTGTTAACATCTCCATCCCAAACCTGTAAAACCAATCTATGATATCCTAAGTAGGTACTTAAAGTCCGTGTTGTAATATTCACGTTATTTATGTTTCTTATCAAAGGCATTTTTGCAAATATTGATGTTTATTGAATAATTTTCTGAGCCTGTCTATACAGGGTGTCTCAGTGTGAGCGTACAAAAATTTGCCAGGGGTAGAGCAGACCAAAATAAGAATAAAACTCTTATGAAAAAAATTTCTCTGATGCACGCCTAACGAGTTACAGGGTGTTATTTTGGAGAAAAAAAAAAAGCAATTTTCCGCAATAACTTAAAAACCGTTTCGTAGATTTAGGTAAGTTTTGGGTGATGTGTACATCTATTAAAGGTCATTAAAACTGGTGGCCTAAGCCTATTCTTCCATATGATTTTGTCTTCATAACTCTTGCATATCCTACTTTTTCGTGGATTAATTAAGTTTTCCTCAATCGGCTGTTAATTCTGAACAAAAAAGGTGCTCTTGTTACATAGCTCTAAAATCAACCATTTTCGAGTAAATTGAGTGTAAAGTACCGACTACATTCTTTATGCAGAAAAATACATGCAAAGGAAGTCATAAGGAAGAATAGGCCTAGGCCACCACAGGTGTCAGAGTTAAACAAACACCTTGTAGATGTTTAGATGGACACGTCTCCCAAAAATTATCTAACGATTTTTAAGTTATTGCGGATTTTTTTTTCAAAATAGCACCCTGTAACTCGTTAGGCGTGCATCAGAGAATTTTTTTTATAAGAGTTTTATTCTTATTTTGGTCTGGTCCACCCCCTGGTAAATTTTTGTACGCTCACACTGGGACACCCTGTATAGATATGTATTTAATTCCTTCTATACCGCATACTCTTGCCAAAAAAAGATTACTTTTATTTTGATACAACAGTTTTAACGGCTTCTCCTCTAGAATGTGGCACAACCCTAGCTTATCATGACATCTGAATGATGAAAAAAGTCAAGTGGGTGAATCCTTTTCTTGTATTTTCCAGTGCCAAGAGAGAGCGCGCGTGTCGTCGGAGCAGCGAGCGGTGACGGAGCGAGTCACCTGGTGGCTTCGCCCGTCGTCAGGAAGGAACGACTCAGCAAGTCCAAGAAGGAGCTCGAACAGGAGGCTGCCAGAATTCTCCAGCAGGCCGACCAAATCGACTGCATCACAGGAAGTGAGGGTGAGTTGAGCGTCGAGCTTGAACATTTTTAGCATTTTTAATCTAATCAGACTCCTATTTTCCATGGGAATCCAGGATATCTCAGATTCTACCGGAGTTAGAGAATGGAATAGTTTTAAGGAAGGTTATACATTTTTTGCATTTACAGTAATACTTTTATTTTTTAATATACTCAAGGAGTATATTAAATTTCAAGGAGTCTGCAATTTTTTAAACAAAAGCAGTCTATATTTTCGAAACGGTGAAATAAGGATCTTCTAAACGAAAACTGGACTCCCTCCTATAATTTTAAAACCGAAAAAAAATTTGAATTCGTCGAGACCCATCGATTTCTGTTCTTGGATGGAGGAGCATTTTTGACAGTCAAGCCCTTTCTATTGCGAATACACTGGTGCATCGTTATTGGGAATCGGTTAAGATTTGACAGAGTTATTGGCTAAAAACGACAAGTTGACAAACCGACATTCGCGTACTAATTTCTACGGAAATGCCCGCCAATAAGATTTTTATTTACTACAGAACTACATTAATTTTTTTGATGTGTCAATCGGTTTACAAAAAAAAAAAAACTCTCTAATTAGAAAAGCTGTAGCAAAACAAAAGTTATTGCTCATAATGAGCCCTAGCAAACAATAACACAGTCTGTTTTCAAATTCTGTTCGAACATTACTAAATACACCTGATGTTATTAATCGGCATTATTCTACAATTCTCTGATACAACATCTTTAGTGTTTCAAGCTGCGTGTGTACACTCGCGATTTCAAATGGCCCCACAGGGAAGAGTCCAAAGAGAATAGATCAGGTGATGTTGGTGGCCATTCGACGGAACCTCTTCTACCAATACAATGCCCTGGGATCTTGTTGAAAGTTATTTAATTTTTGCCCCTACATTCAATTTTTGAGGAGTCTGAGTATGAAATTCCCTGCTTAAATGAGGATTAGTATCACTCCAATAGTAACAATTGTGTCTATTCGCTTCGCCATTCAACATAAATGTACATTGGTCTAAAAACACGTATTGTAGAGAAGATTTGGGTTCAGTAGTAAGTCGCTCACTAAAATATTCGCAAAATTCGTTACTACGATCAAAATCATCTTCATGTAACTCTTAAACCAGCATCATCTTAAATGGATGAAACTTGTATTTTTTCAAAATTCGGTGAATACTTGAACTCGATACGCCAGAAGCTAGATACACCGCTTTGATTCGCGACTCATTATTGTCCATCTGCATATGACCCAAAACTGCCACTTGAACTGCTTCTGTTCAACTGCTGCTATGAGTATTAGTAATTATTAGAGTAGAGAGAATTTGAAAGTGAAGTAAATAAAATTAGATCGAAATCCTTGAATAAATAAATAAATAAAATTTTTAGTTTTTAACATATTTAAATGCCACAGTATAATCAATAACAAAAACTATATACTTAATTCATTAACAAAGATCAATTACCTTCTTATAAACGATACAATTTTATTAAAAACTCGAAATATGTTGAAACTTTATTTCCGTAAGCCTTATTTTAAAATAAAAATATTCAGGTATCTGTTATATAACAGACACTTGAATATATAACAGAGTATAACAATTTTCGACTGAATTACTCGGTATTACAATAAAGCTGCTGCGCAATGTGGCACCACTGACATAAGATTCTCTTGAACAATCCGAAAGGAACACGTCGGGAAAATACCAGAATAGTCTAACCTAAGCTAAAAGCAGTTTTCAGGGAGATGCTCAATTAGTATTGCGTTAACTATAAACACGGTTTCAAGTGAATGAATAATAAAAATTGTAAATTTAGTAGTTTTGTTGTTATTGGTGCGTACTGTGTTGGTTATATTAGCGTCGAGCGTGGAAATGTTTAACAAAATTAGTGTACAAATGTTTAAATTTAGCTATTTTTGATTTCTATGTCGAAAGTGGGACTGTTCGTTTGATTTTCCATTTAAAAAGTATCCTTACAATGTAAGTAGTTTTAGAATTTTGTTATTATATGTAATAACTATGTATTCTGTCATATTTGATAGAATATACAGACTGTTATTTAAGTACGTGGTCAATCTTCAAGGGGTAATTCTTTGAGTGATTCTAAGACGAAAAGTTTATATAAATATAGGTCCGGAAATGCTTCGTTTTCAAGATACAGGGTGTGAAAAATTTTTCTAAATACTTTTTTTGTTAAATCTTTAAAATCCTTTAGCCGATTTTGTTGAAATTTGGCAGTGTTATTTATGGTAGAAAGGGGATAATTTTGCCCTAGATTAAAATTATTAAGTCCAGTGGCGTCCCGGGGGTACCTATATCTATATTTTTGACAAATAAAATGTGCGCCACTGACTTGAAATTTTGAGTTTAACAACACACATCAACTTTAATTAAGAATAAAGTGGTAACATTTTCTAGAAATGGTGGTATCTCGCTCAAAACTATAGATTTTGAAATACTATCTTATAAATATTAACCTGTATTTGTCGTTGGACACTTTTTGATTTTAAATAAAAATAGAATTTTTTTATACCTAGTTGCTTTATTTTAATTTTGTTTGAAAACGCTGTACTTACTTTTTTATTAAGAAATTCCTATATTACAAACCCTAATATTTAGCTTTTTTGATTATGAAAATCTATTTGATAAAAAATTAATTGAGGAAGCCGTTACTATGTGGTAATTTAACATCTTGTAGAACAATGAAAACACGCTTCTATGTATTTTACCACTATATATTTTTGTTTTTACAAAAATTTTGTGACTGCAGTTTCGACTTACAAAGTCATTTTCAAACAGTGATTCAAAATAGAATGAATTACCGGCAAAATGTCTATATATATAACTACTATCAGGTAAGAAAAGAGACAGTATTTTAAGGCATATTTTACAATTTTTGGGAACTTAACTATGAATATAATAAAACAATTTATATAGTATTTTTACAGGGTTTAACAGATGTAAATAAGGGTGAGTAAATCAGATCTAACTGGTCGTTTAACAAATTGAAATTATTATTACTATGGTATTTGTGAATTTCTAGGGATTCTAGTATATCTAATTTACGGCCTTTAGTGGAGTAGTGTAGGATTTCTATGGTGTTTAATTCGGGAAACTTATGATTATTTTCTATACAGTGACTAGCAAAAGAGGAGTCATTTTTTTGTAATCTGAATGAACGAAAATTTTCAAGGTAACGAGTTCTAAAGTTCCTACCACTCTGTCCAATATAGACGCTATTACACTCTGTACATTTTATCTTATAAACTCCAGATTTATTATATTTGTCGGTTACATCTTTGGCATTATATAGGATATTTGAAAGCTTATGTTGCGGTTTAAAGGCAATTTTAATATTTTGCTTAGATAGGATATTGGCTATTTTCTCTGATAATTCTCCACAGTATGTTAATGTTGCGTAGGTATGTTTATCTGTTTGTTCTGTTGTAGGATATATTAATTGGAAAGTGTATTTTTTAAGTTTTTTTCCGATAAGTTTTCTAATAGAATGTTGAGAAAAGTTATTTCTAATTCCAATATCTTCAATAATACGTAATTCGTTCTCTCGATCTAAATCTGATAAAGGCAAGGTAAAAGCTCTATGTATCATTGAATTATAGGCCGCCATTTTATGTTGATACGGATGAAAGGAGTCATTAGAAATTGTAATACCAGTGAATGTTGGTTTACGGAATACTGAAAAGGTGCATAAGTTGTTAACATGAGAAATAGAGAGGTCCAAGAAATTAATTTTGTTGTTTTCTTCTGTCTCTAAAGTAAATTGTATTTTGGGGTGTATGCTATTTATATAATTCAGAAAATTGTTTAACTGTCTGTTAGTACCTTTAAAACATGCTAGAATGTCATCCACATATCTATACCAGAATTGAATGTGCTTTCTTCCCAGTTGTGAGTTAATAATTTCGTTCTCTATATGGGACATGAAAATATCTGCCAAAAGAGGACTAAGTGGAGATCCCATTGGTAATCCAGAGTTTTGCATATAAAATTTATTATTGAACTGAAAGTATGGTTGAGATAGACAAGTCTCAAAGGCTAAAATTATTTCATTAGAGAGGACAGTGTTAATTTTCGATTTATCTAAAATATTTTCAATATGGCGTATACATTCTTCATTCGGTATATTAGAAAACATACTTTTGATATCAAAAGATACTAAAAAGGAATTTTGTGGAGTTTTTTTAACTTTAAGTTCTTTAACTAATTGTAATGAATTTTTTATGCTATGTTTGGGTACGAAATTGGTAACTTGTTTAAATAATTTGTTTAGTTTGATGCCTAGGTCTCTAGTGGGGCTATTTGATAAAAATATTATATTGACCCACCTCCAATTTAACCAAAGTGTTCACAGACGCACATTTATATGTGATTACAGTAATAATTGTCCTTGAAGCATTCATAATCATCAATGGAAAATTATGTAGTTTGTTTTTTATAACCGAACGCACTTACGAAATATATTGAATTCCAGTGGTCATGACTAAGTCTTACTGAATATTTAACAAAAATGTATATACCTATATTCTACAATGTAGTAGAGCCAGTGGGCGACCTCAATTAGGTAGTCGATAACAACAATCGAACCTCCAAACACCAACAAAAATACTTCTAAATAGCAGGTCAGCTTATAGTGGGCGAAATATCACAGCAAAAATGGCCAGCCAGCTGTACGGCGGTGGGCGATCGTCCTTCCTTATACATCCCCAGCAAAATTCGAATACACACAACGAAAATTACGCAAATGCCGTATTTGCATATAATATTGGAAACTGGACTGGGATATACAGTTTGATTTAATCTTCCACGACTAATAAGATGGCAGAATCCTGCTTGAAATTACGTCGTACAGGTTTTTAATTTCTTTGTCAGCATTTCTCCTGAACGTACTATACAATATGCTCCTTTTATATTCAATAAACGCCACAAAAATTGAAATATGTAGTTTATGTATTACTACTTTATTAAACTACCCAATTCGTAGAGGCGTGAAAATAAAAGTTTATATTTTTTAATAAAGCAATATATTAGTTTTATAGCAACTGACCGGTTTCGCACTAATCCTGTGTTTATCAGAGTGCCATAGGTAGTGAACTCGGTGAACGATGCTGCGACATGATTACCTAAAGGGCATCTGGTATGTTAGCAGTGGTGAGAAATGTGGCGACTCCCATGGAGATGCCGGAGTAATGCAATGCCAGTCGGGGCACATTGTGCGTGGAGTAGTTGTTTTCGGCATCTCCTTCCAATAAATAAGAAGGATTGTCTTCCTCAAAGACAATAGACTGCTATAATGGCACCTGCGGAAAAGAAAGTCGCTATCTGTCTGTCAATTTGGCAATAATTGTCAGACAGGTAGTAGCAAAGACCGAAAGAGGGCACTACTCTATGTTTTTCACCACTACTGATACATTATGTCTTTTATGGAACACCATAATATTTATTATAATGTTCTTTCAAGGTAGAGAGTTTGCAACTTCACATAAATTTTAGGATTTAACCTACTTAAATATGGAGGTTAGTTAGAAGTAAAACATAAACAGCCTTATTAATAATAAAACTTAGAATGTTCTAAGACGTGACTAGAATGTAATTACTGAAAACTGCATTAATAATACCATTTAAATGCATGTTAACGCTTGAATGATGTTAAATCACTAGATATCAGTTTGGGTTTGTTATACAATAAGTTAAAGTTAACCTAAAAGTTTGACAAAAATGGCAGCAGTTTTTCTTTTCCCTCCCAATTAACAGATCGAGAACGTTTTTCTGAAATATTAAATAATTTAATGCGAAATTTTCCGTATTTATATGTCAGTAACCTCAATAATTATATAAAATTTTATTATGGCATGGGTACTTATCGAATTCATTAGGGAGTTTTTGAACCCCTTAAATTTTAGCACATATAAAATGTCGTTCTCGTTATTCTGAGCATGTGCAGTTCCAAAAAGAGTATCATTTTGGGCACTGCGCGTGCTCAGTATAACGACTGCGATAACGATATAAGGTAAAAATTTAAGGTGTTCAAAATCTCCCTATTATAAAAGGCAAAGTTAATGCTTATCAAGGGCGGATTTACCATGAATTCAAATTTTACATTAGCAAAAAGCAAAAACGTAATTAATTTAAAAAAATATAAACGTACTTCACTTAAGGATATTTTATTAAACACTTCTATTTGCTATTTCATGTTTGTCCAAAGAAAAACGTACCTATCTAAATACACAGATAATTTCTAATTTCACAACATTTAAAAATGTGGTTCTTTGAGATACTCCCCCATGTTGAAAAGCTAAATCCGTCCTTGATTGCTTATTAACACAAAACAGTCCTGACACAAGACACTTGTCAGTCTTGTCACTTTGCGTAAATGTTTGTAAATGCAGGTTAGATTTATTGCAGTGAAATTAGCTCTATGTATAGAATGAGATGTTGTCACATTAACTTTTTATTTAGCATGCTATTAGTTATTTGTCTATAAATATTTAATTATTAATATGAACTACTTAGATTGATTTAAGAATGCGGTTAGTGGTCATTAGTAAACTTGATGTTATTGTGATTATTATTAATATGGGTGAAAATCTCGTACGAATATTTTTGTAAAAAGTATACTGGTAAAATGCATAATGGTGTGATTAGTTTTTCTACAACATGTGAAATTACCACATAGTAACTGTTTCTTCAAGTTTTTATAAAATAAATAATTTCACTCCACTTTTTCCTATTTTTGCTGTTTATTGTTCCAGTCTCCAGTTTCAAGATGTCCAAAATCCTTTTCCACCGGTTCTATATATTTGGTTCGTGGTCTTCCCGTCTTGTTCTTCCTGTTTTGCTTTCATTCGTAACTTGTTTTTTGGTCCTTCCTACATCTGACAAAAAAAATCTACATATTGAATACATTTTATATTAATAATAAATACAAAAACAAAACTATATTAATACCAAAAAACTTCTTAGTTCCAATAAATATCTGCTTAAAAATATTCTACTCCAATTTAATAACTTAATTAAATTAATAACTTTATTTCAAAATCTCATATATATTTTGACATTTCAAAGTAGTTGGTTTAGTCTCAGCTCGCTTTCCGTCAAAAAATGCCCTGAATGTGTACAATTATCCCAACCCAAGTGTACTAAAATCTAGAAAACATTAATTAGTACTCAGGCTTGCTTGTATTTCGTCATAATATCAATTAAAAGGTAAGGCTTGGTTTAAAATTCCTTAATAAAAATTCCTTCACCCAGAATCTGGCGCATTAAATTCAATAATGCTCGAAATCGCCTTAATTAAATGTGACAAGTGCACAAGATTGCTTCGTTACTCTTAATATATTGCATGGCCACGATGAATTTTAAGAAATAATTATGATAGTGCTTGGAATAAGGCGAAAAAATATTTAAGGCGCAAACAGTAGTTATTAAATGGTTTCGTAATATATCCATATAAAGCGCCACTGATTTTTTTCAAGTCTATATACACAAGAGATTTTAAAATATCAACGGGTTCTTATAAATTACAAGACAAAATGCAAAATAGATGTGCAATTCTCTCTGAAATTCTTTTTTCGTGATAAAAAAAATGTAACACTTTAATAACAGAGTTAAAGTACAATTCACAATATTATGACCTTTTAAGATTGTTAATGTCTGCAAGTTCTTATTTTATTTCATATATTTTAAGCGGAATACCCTTCATACTTTGACAGATTTAAATAGATCGTTTTTTATCGTGCATATACTTAATAGGGTATGTCCTAACAATAAAAGACATATGTGTAAATGCCTTGGGAGATTGAAATAAAGAGAAAAATTATATTGCTTGAAAGTCGTTATCTAAACATTATTCTCATGCCGCGATATTTTGTACATGAACCTCCTATTAGAGGTTGAACCATCCAGACCTAGATCAGCATACTGGATAGGGTGTTCTACTAAAAATACAATAGTATAGTAGATATCACTTCCGGCAAGGTAAAATGACACGGAAATTAGCGAAACATCTGCATATCATGTTAATAACTTTGAAGCTAAAGAGAACTACCACGAGCCACCCTAAATAACGCCGTTACTGTTTTATTTCCAGAGAAATCCCGAGACAGGTCGATTTGTGCTTGGAGGGGGACATATTTTGCTAACAAATTTGACGTGGCAACCCCCTCCCCTTCCTCAGCACAAACGTCAAAATTTTAAATAGGGAATAGGGGTCAAGTGACCCCTCATATGAAAGTTCGTTCAATTCTCTTTTCAGCCATATAAATATGTTTGATATGTTAATTTGTCATTTCGCAACAAAATCCATCATAAAGTTTTTATTGAATGTACTTAGAACACAGTTTTTAAGAATGATTCGACATAAAACCATGATTCGTATTCTATAAACAAGTTTAGTCGGTTGTCCTTTACATTTTTTCCTTTAAAAATATTGGGATGGAAAAAGAAGTAACACCCTCTGATATTTTGGAAGTAGCTAATTCTGCGAGTGCAAACTTTTTACCAGAAAAATCAAAAGCACAGTATAAAAATGCGTGCAAGCAATTCAAGGATTGGTGTTTACATAAAAAAGTGTGACAAGTGGGGGCAGAAGTACTTCCACGAGTGCTGGTAGCTCATAGCAATGTAATATACTATAACTAAGAATAATGGTTTACGTGAAAACAAAATTGTAAAGAAGCCTTCGGATGCTGCCACGAGTGGAGTAAACACAGGGTGTTCCATTTAAAACGAAACATACTTAATATCTCGATAAAATTTTGCCGAAACAAACAGATCAATCTATGATTTGGGGAGGGGGGATAACTTTTAGAGTATAAGTGAAGGTTGACCCCTTCCCCCTCTCTCCTCGCCCCAAGGACACACAAAAGTTCAAATGGGAGCAGCAGCCAAGTCACGCCTCATTTGAAAGGTATTTTTATTCTCTATTCAACGACGTGCTTAGTTTTAAAATCGATAGATCTCCAATTTATTTAAAAAAAATTATCATAACATCGTGTACGAAGTGTTTTTCGCATTAGACCCCCAAATACTTCGTTAAGCATTCAGAATCAATTTCGCATTCGGATATTATTGAAAAAATGTCATCAATATTTTTTGATGGCTGTCGAAAAAATAAACGCATATGACTTTTGTTACTATGATCGAAATCAGAGATCTTTGTAAATGCACTGTCGGTTTCAGGCATTTGCCAAATTACTTAGACAAGAAAATATACGACGCAAATTGTGGAAAATGTTATTATAATTTTTTGCGACGCCCACTGTCGCTCGCTTGTCGTTAAACCAATTAAAACTACAAAGAAGATACCAACGCGATGCTAATTCATTTTTTCGAATATAGTAATGCTATCCATACTTATAAAGATGCGCGCTACCCACTTATTACATTTAATGAACGCCGCTTATATACCTCCATTGACATACTATCTGTTTGATGAGAATAAATTATATCTTCATGCGTCCCTTGGATACAGATGTCGATGCGCAATTGCCTATTAGTCTTTAAATACTTAATTTGCACGATATAGCGGCAGAAAATTATAGTGCAAGCGATTGAGAAGGCATTAAATATATAAAGAAAATATTGTTGAAGGGTTTTATATCGCAATTTGATGTAGGTCATCAAAAACCTCTTCAAAAGTCCTCCACAAAAACTTTTTACATAACACCACATACACAATTAATTATTTCGTACACTTCCTCGAATTGTAAAGTTAGTAGGCACCTACGAATGAAGAATATTTAAATTAAAAAATTACTCGATAAATCATTGCTTTCATTGAATTTATAATTTACTTTAATATGTGTATGGTAATATACCTTTTTGTTTCAGGTGTACGTCCTGAGAGATTCTACACCTTACCCAACAGAAAGAAAAAGGAATACTCTTCGGCCTCCCTAGAAAGGCGGATAAAACGACGAGGTTCCTTGGAACTCGCGCCACCGAAGAAACCACCTCGTACTTTCGCCACCAGCCCGCCACCCCCACAGAAAACCTCCATCTTCGATATATTTAAGAAAGACAGGAAACCTGAACCAAAGAAATCGAATCTACGTCGTAGTGTTAGTGATGCGTCAACTTTAAAATCTAAGTCGTACGGTCCTTCGAATAACGAGGAACCGCATAGGAAGAGATCGGGTAGTGATGCAGAGGATGTTCTGAACAGTTCCCGAAACTCTAAGAAACAGCTGTCACCGATTATAGAGGTAACGCAACGTGAAGATTATTTTACACGGGTTGATACAGAGCACGATAAGGAAAACATCAGAAATAGGGAAAACGTCAAGAAAAACAGCGTCACTGAGAAGCTCAAGGAATATATCGATGAAGTAGACGAACAGCTGTATAAAGAAACTGGTGTTAGAGTCAGTCCACCAAAAGAAGAAGTAAATGAGCCACAGCCTATTATTATAGACGTAGACAAAGCAGAAAAGATTTCTAGTAAGAATAAGAAATTTAAAGACTCAGCTCTTGGTAAAAAACTAAAATCTATAACACATAAGAAGAACAAAACAAATGAAGCTGGCAAGAGTAAGAAACCACTGTCAAATACCAAAGTTAAAGAAAAGAAGCCTGTTTCAAAGTCCGTGAAGCAGGTCACGCAGCCAGTGAAGGTTGAAATCGAGGAAAAACCCAAGCTCGAAGAAAAGATATCTTCTGGTTCCCTTTCGCCTTCGCCTAAGATAAAGGCGGCGGTGGAAAATTTCGAGAAATTGAACAGATCTTCTTCCCCTACCATGATACACAGCAGCCAGAAGCCGGTTGAAAAGCTTCCGTTAACTAAAGGTCGAACTGTGGACTCTATGGTAAAGCGATTAAGCAACGATTCTTGTTCTCCTCCACCTCCAAAGACCAACATAATGATCACGCCACACGGTTCGGTACAACACAATAACAATCAACCATTTTCGTACACGCGCGGTTTGAGTCCTGAGAAATATGTGTCGAACGAAAACATCCCTAATCCGGGAAGTCCCATTATCTACGCTCAGGTGGTTTGTGGTTCGAACGGCACAGGACCTGCAAAGCAAACTGTGCATGCGGCTTATACAAATGGCAAGAAGCATCCCCACTCCGACTCTGATGAAGGTTTGGGAGGGGAAGAAAATTCAGGATTTAGTCGATTGGACAAACCTGTAACACACTTTGGGGATGATCGTTATAATGGGAACAGTTACCCAAAATCACGTGACGATTATTTCGATGAAGATAAGTTTGAGGAAGAGAGTCCTATAACACCGAAATTTAGGAATCCAGCCTATCTGAATGGCTATTCCGGATACGAAAGAAAAGTAAGCGAGTTTTCCAGGATGGAACGCTCAGGATATATAGATTCCTCTTCGAGGGGAAGAGGTGACGGGATGGACGCTAAACGACGTGAAAGCTTAACGGAAAATGAAAATGGTTTCATTCCGAAAAGCTTAAATGGTCACGTTCGGAGTGATCTTAGTGCCAGAAGAGATCTATTAGAGTCTAGAATAAAAACGAGGCTACAAGACAATACCATGCGAATTTCACCTGAGTATCTTCAAAACACGACTCCAACCAACGTTTATATCTCTGAATCTACGTCGAAGTATTACAGAGGAGGCTCTACTAGTCCAGTCGGCTACACGGAGAAATACAGTTCGGAAACTCGAACGGATAAGTACGGACAACCTCGAAAGATCGAATCGAGATCCAAGCAGTACTTCGGCGATCGCAAGGACAGCATAGAATACGAAAACCGCATCAAATCCAATGGTTTTCAGTACAACGGCTTCGATAGTGAGCCGAAGAGTTTTGATTCCCAAATTAGCGACTACAGATCGTCACCAGAGAATCGACACTTCGAAACTAGTCATAACAAATCCAACAGCAGATATAATAGCAGGAGCGAGCAGAATCAGAAAATGTTTAAGGATAGAGACATGTACAAGTCTACACCGGAAATCCACCAAAAGAGCTATAGGGAGAATCAGTTCCATGACTCCTATCACGACTCTTTGAGGAGAGATAAAATTGAGAACCGTGTCACAAGTTCCTCGAAGTACAGGTCTGAGCGGTATCTGGACCAAAGCGAAAGTGAGAGGAAAGATAAATTCGGTGATTCCGGAATCGAGAACGATTTCAGGCGTGACTCTGGAGAGAATTTCAGGGTTAGTCGTCCCTCAAGGGCCAGGCGGGAGTACTGCAATGAAAGCGAAGACGAAGGATTCGCTAGTTCTCTTCTGATTGCCAGCGAAAGGCAACATACTGAAGACAATGTCAATCAGAGAAAAAGGAGAGACTACGATTCAGACAGAGCGAACTCAAGGGAAGGTGATCCTTATAGGAACTTGGAGCATTTGGACTACAAGAGTAAATTACGAAACGACTATGTTCCCAGAGAAAGGAGCATAGATGATGGATCTCATTATGATCCCCGAATCGACAAAGATGGCGATCGGTCCACTTTGAAGCGTGTAGATAAGAAGCCACCGAAGCCAGAGAAGAAGAGTGGACTAGAAAAGGTACAAAATCCATGTCGAGTGAAATATGGTATCTTAACTTTGTTTTTGTAGGTTAAATCACTTTTCACACGTGACAGCAAAAAGAAGAAAGAAAAGCTGCAGGCTGGAATGGTACGTGAAGATAGCTTGAGGGCCAGATATATAGAATACAAAGGAAGGGATACAGTTGATTCTAAGTTAAAGAAGAAAGAAGTAAAAGATGTTCAAGCGGTAAGTCATTTTGACCATTCTCTTATAGTACTAGTGTTTCATACACAAGCGTAGTTGTATGTGAAATAAACTGGTTTTCCTTAGAAAAGTAACACTAAGAGCTAGTGAGATTAGAAAACTCACGGCACTTTTGGTGGTTCCTCAGGACCTGTTCTAAGTGGAATTTTGGTTTAAATAAGTGCAACAAATATTACCAAATTAAGAGCTCCACTACTAACTGAAATAACCGATTACGTTTTAGAAGTTATTTACCGGTAAGGAGTGTGATATAAAAAATCAGTTTCAGGCATGCTTACTTGTCTATTTGTAATTTGAATGAAGATAAATTTTTGTGAAGTGAAAACATTTACAATTGTAAGAAAAGAACAGCAGTGAATATTATAAATTATGAACGAAATTTATTATTATATAATATAACGATTTGCTACAAAGCCCATAGATTGCATGGTAACATTTCCTAGTTAAAGAAAGCTCTTCTTCTTGAGAATTGTTGTTATTTGTAGGGACAGGAGTTTAAATAATATTATTGTAATAAACAAGTGTGGAACTCATGGCATTGCAAAATGAGTATGAAAATTGGATCAAATAAACTAAATAATTATTACAACTTTATTTGTTGGTTTAGGTTTGAGAATGTTATAGAACTACCATACCTTAATTAAGATATAGTTAAAAATTGTGAACAAAAGTTTATGAAAATAACGACGTAATTTTAATATTTCAAAGTTATTTACAGCATCTGGTTCTAAAATAGACGTCCTATCTTCACTGTAATTCCTCAGTCCCAGAATTTTTTACACTACGAAAAATTTTTAAAGTCGCCAGGACCCGTGGGTTTTTCTCTAAGGGATATCTTTTTTAATATATACAAAATGATGATAGATTCATCCCCAGGCCTCTAATTACCCCTAAATTAAAATCATAAATACGACTACCCCATTGTAATACATCATTTTAAAGCGAATTTAATTTGAAATACAACGTACTATTGTTTCTTAAACAGGTTGTTTTATAAAAGTGGTGGACAAAATAATGGGTTTTTATTTATTTTATTATTAATTGCTGAGAAATTAAGTGTATTAATATAAAATTCTCAAAGTGTGCACCATTTGTGGCAGGACAGTAATGCAGTCTGTGTTAATTAAATATGAAATTTAATAAATAGTTATTATTAATAATTAATAAGTACTTAACTAATTAGTAATAAAATTTGGAACATGACGGCAAAAATACTATCTACTAGTTTCTTCGAGAAAGTAATTTTAGATTAATAAAAGAATTTAGAAATAGAAAAATAAAATAGACGTGTTCTGGTGATTTTTAAAATTTTTCGTAGTGTACAAAATATACTGAAGGTGAGAAATTTTCAAATGTATAAATAACACAGTGTATAAATTCTATGTAAATAGTGTATTCGGATAAATAAAACCATACGTATCTTTGCTCGTAGTTGTTATCTTTCATAGTGGTTCTTGTTATGCGGTTAGTTCAATTTTATGAATTTATGTCACTAAATGTATTGGCTAGAACGCATGAAGGTATACGGACCTGTCGCTCGGCCTTTAACCATATGGCGCGTAGGTTGAGCAAGACACGTATGTCCTTGTGTCAGTTCCTTACCATATTATTCTCTTTTATTTGCATCGAATTACAGATATCGTATATATTATTGGTCACTTCTACAATGACACTTTGTCGCTACTTCGGATTTTGTCATTATTTATAGAATCTGATCAGCACATAATATTTACAATAAACACGGTTTTTTATTGCAAATCGTTTTTCTACATAAAAAGTGTAATTATTAATTAGTTATGGTTGTTACTTTAAATTGCCTGATTATAGCGGTAAATTATTGAAAAGAACCAACAAAAAATTGATTCTACTAAGACAAGAATAACTGTCCACACATATAAATATATTTTATTGGTAAATTTTACTTTATTTTGCTAGATATCTGAAACAAATAGAAACAGATAAACAAAATGCGTTGATTTTAATTTCAAATGCATCTAATAATTAGCGTTGCCTTCTAGATCTCAAATATTTATATTGATTTTAAAGTCAGAATCAAAATATTCTACTGTTAGCCGAGATCTGCCCTTCATAAGTAATTTGAAAAAATAAAACCCGGAAACATGTACATCTTTATCTCACCATCTTTACCATGTACATGGTAAAAATTCACCACCCCCTTATCTCGGAGCTTATGAAAGATAGAGAAAAAATGTAAATACAAGACTTTACTGGTTTTTTATAAATTTTTTAAATTAACTAATCTCATATACACAAGATGTTCAGTTTTTCCCATACATATATCAACTTTAGTTTTTCAAATGGGATGCCCTATATCTTATAACATTTTTGGATTTCACATAAAATTCTAGATCAGTTTTATATAAGGTAGTAACTGTCAAATCAAATCAAATCATATTTGGGATACCCTGCACATAAAGTTAGGAATATTTTTTGTGTTTTTATACATATATTGATGGAAATAAAAGTATATTTTTTATTATAGATAAATAAATCTTACTGTAGGTTTCCATAGAAGATTCACAAATAGTTTTTATTTACTTTTGGAGAAACAATTTAACGCAAAAAAAATAAAAACAAAAAACAAACTTAACTCAGACTCGCTTTCGTAACATTCCCACCTGCGCTTCGTGTTATGCTATTCACTGTCATGGTAACCTATAATTAAGATATTCGTTACAAACTCAGAAGATTTTACCTTATCCATGTCTATTATATAACATAAAAATTCGGACGAAAACATTCTGCATGGTAACAAAGTGACGCAAATGATTTAAGTGGATATCAGATGTATAAAATATTAACTTCAATAAAAAATATAAATGTATAAATAAATAAAATATTAGGTAATATTTTGCATTAATCATTAAATCTAGGTAAGATTAAAGAAAAGGATAAAATACCTGTAACCAACGCATAACTATGGGTCTGCATACCGATTTCAACATACAGGCTGCTCATGTTGAAATCAAAAATATATTCTTCGAAATCTACCGAAAATCAGGAAATGAATTGCTTGAAATGAGTGTGTACTTATACCATAAGAAGGAAATCCAGAAGGATAAGTCTTAGGCGGCACCTTTGTTGTTGTTACAGACGAGTTCGTGACCCCGGTACAGTCTACAAGAAACGGCAATTTATTATAACATAACTATAGCATCACTGAATTTCTATTATAAACTTTTTACACTCAAATGTTAAAATTTTAAAAGTCACAAGTTTTTTCGCATCTTTTCTCATAAAACATCTTTAAACTAGAGAGCAAATGTCCGTTAACTCTGTCTAACTTTAATTTTGTTCTCTCCTTCGTCAGCAATAACAAAAGTGAACAAATTTTCAAACTTCTCAGCGTAACGAACCATAAATATACAGTTCGTCATAATCGTTATTCTTTCATTATACTTCCATTTAATGCTGTAGTGGCATCTAATTGATAGTTTTTACTAACTAGTTCCGGAAACATTTCCACCTTGCATCGCTAACTAGCACCAGAAAAGGCAGTGGCGAAATCGCCAATCCAGTAAATCAGAAAGTGTTAGATATGCCACTTTGGAACACCAGTTAATGATGTAATTATTAGATATATCTCGGAAAAGTGAGAAGAACGGCATTTCCTATATTATTAGCGTATTGCTTCAAAGACATAATAACAACCAAGAGATATCGTAGAGTGGTAGTTAGTATTACGTAATATAATTCATATAGGCCTATTTAAGGAAAATCTAGCAATTAGTATTTATCTTTATATATTTTACTTCTGGCGTTGGTAAGTTTAATCCTTCCTGATTGTGGCATAAATGCGGATACAAATGTTGGATGATATATATTAAAAGTAATAATTTCTACCCACTATAATTTCAATGAATATAAATGGCTGTAAATATTTTTTGTATGTAACAATAATTATAAACAGTATTTAGTTTAATAAAGTAATCGTGAAAACAATTACATGCTGTTTTTACCGTTAAAGACATCATTTCTGAAAGACATACGGGTAATTGTTTTGAAAAAAACATTGATCTCATTTAGATGTTCCAAGAAATATATAGAAAACACTCTATATACTAGTATTTCGGCTTATTAGGTCTTTTTCAATAGAGTAAATGTCTATTACTAAATGTTTCCAAGCGCGTTTTCGTTATTTATTTGTTTACGAGCACCTACCGATTGATCCTACCATCTGGTAAAGCCCGATTTTTAGTACCTTTTCTAAGAAGGGCGAAAATGTAAAATCTATCTGATCATTCGTAGTACAATGCAGTACCTTTACATTTTTCTGATCTATAAAATTATTGTTTTCTATACAATGCGTCGAAACTCCTTAATTTTTTGCGTTATTTTATGGATTTTTTATGTTCTTTTACTGTAGTTTCAATACTTCTACCGGTTTGACCCACATACACGGCATTACAATCCACGCAGTTAATTTGGTAGATTCCCGATTGTTTTAATTTATTAACCCTTTCTTTGTTATTTATCAAAATCCTTCCAATAGTACGCTTGTTGACAATAATCGTTTTACACCCATTTCGTTCTAATCTGCGAGCTATTTTTTCACTATAACCTGGACGTGATTAATATAACTATAGGTGATTTCTTTTTCCCGAATATTGTAAAACTCCCGACGAATTAATTTTCTCCTTTTGTTTTTTATCATATTATCCATAAGCTTTTCTTTATATCCGTTGTTTCTTGTTTGATTATAGTTAATTTTTTTCAAAACCTGCTTTTTCTAGCGGAAACATTAAAAGCCTATGTAGGAAACTATGGAAAACTGACTTGTTTATTTGCTAGGACTGCTGCGAACTTGCTGGTATAATTGCTTCGGAAGTTTCTATAAACCGAGAATTTTAATTTATTTTCTACCTTTCTTATTGTTATATCCAAATAGTTTAATTGATTGTTTTCCTCCTTTTCCATTATAAGCTGAATATTATCGTTAAGCGAATTTAAAAATTTGAGAAAGCCGCTCAAATTTCTTTCAGTACCAGTTCAAATACAAAAAATGTCATCTACATACCGAACCCAAAAGTGAACATGCGATTTTAAATTATTGTCACTATTGAACAGTGTGTTTTCAAAATGATTCATAAAAATTTCCGCTAACAAAGGAGAAATAGGACTGCCCATGGGTAATCCGTTTTTTTGTTTGTAATATTTTTCATTGAAATAAGAATAATTTTGTTTAATGCATACCTTTATTAAACTTATTAATTCATATTTTTCTGTGCTGTTTAATTTTGACTGATTTATTAAATTGCATTGTACTGATATGACATACGGGTATTTCTTACTAGCAAAGTTATTTCAGTATAACAACTATAATAGAGATTGTTTTCCTCACCTACAAAAGAACATATTATTTTCATAGATTTGAAATGTATCAAAGTGGCAATATATTGACATCAGAATAGGAATTTAAATTTTTCAATCTGATACGAGTGCGAGTAAATAATTGTCTATCAATATCAAATTTATTCAGGAAATAATCATGCATATCCTGTTTATAAAAATCATAGATACAATAATTATTTTGACGTTTTTTGTCAAAATGTTTTGCTCTAAAGAAACGTCTCTGTAGTTTCTTCTGGGATTGCACCACCTGTAAAATAACAAAATATCTACAGGCAACCAGAAGTATTCAAAATAAAGATTCAAAGTATAATATCAAGGCGAACTTCTAAGTTTGATCCAAAAAACCACAAGGGTAATTCCGGGAGAGATGGACCACCTTTTTTGTTTTTCCCATATTTTATTAAAAAATAGCATTATCGGCATAAAAAAATAATTACTAGACTCATTTTAACGAACTGTAATTATATTTATTACAAAAAACATAAATTATGTACGTATTCTTTTACAAAAAAATAAAATAAAAAACAGCTATGTGGTCCAACTAACCCTGAATATGCGGGCTAGTTGAACCACCATACATGGGATAGTTGGACCACTCCAGGGCAGATGAACCATAACACAAAATCACAGATAATAACAAAAAAAAAATTCTGTACAGAGAAATAGGATTAATGTTATTTTAAAGAGATGCAAGAGCTGCTCCTTTGCCACATCTATCGCACATATTTTCGTATTTTAAGCAAGATTCATGTAGCCAACGCTTACATAAAATACATTGAATCCAGTCGTCAGTCTTTTGTGTAGCATTATAATTTTCTCCATAGCCAACGCAATCATTTTCCTCCCATTCTTCTGGTGTGTCACTATCATCTTTTAAAGATATTTCACCTTCTGATTCAGAAGTACTACTTAACACAACCTTAAAGTGTTTGGCTGCGGCATTTACTCCCATCGTTCTTGTATTTATAGCTTCTATTGCATTTATGAGGTCATCTTCGGCCCAAATTTCCCTTTTCGAACGCAACTTACGTTGATATTTTGTAGGCATTCTAAAAAGAAGAGCAATTAAAAGTGGTTTAACTATCCCGTCCTGTTGTGGTCCATCTATCCCAAATTTCCGGGATAGATGGACCACTGCAATTCTAACCTATAATAGAAAACCTACTGTTTTCATACATAAAAGTGATTAGAATGAATACCATGTTGTTATTTTTCAACTAAAATTTGCATTTTAATACTTACGTTTGGCGAGAATCGCTTCTTCAAAATCGGTGGCAAAAATTTTTTAGCTCCCGTAAATATGTAAACAAAGGCAGTCACTTAAAGAAAACACGTGCGAACGCCGAGACTATCCCAACGTAACTAGTGAACCGTTGGGCCCACGACAAAATTAAAATTGACGCCCTCTAGTAATTTGAAACAAAAATATGAAAGTGGTCCATCTCAGGCGGTGGTCCATCTCTCCCGGAATTACCCTATATAATATACAATAAAAATAAATATATGACAAATTAACTAAATTTGATCAGTGACTTTTTAGTTTGATATGAAATACGTAATATTAGAAATAATATTCCGAATTAGACATTAAGGGTCCCCCAAACCAACGCGGATAATCGCAGCACCTGCGGAAGTTCGCACCGCTTGCGATTCGCATCATAATGGCCGCGTTCAGCAGACAGCAAACGGTTTGTAACATATTTATGCTTTAAACGCAAAACGTTTATTCAGCGGTTACAGTCTGCTGAACGATATTATTTTATTTTCCGTTGGTTTGAAATTCGAATGTGGTGGTTTGAAATTCTACACCATTAATGGATATATTTGGCTTCGAAATATTCTTTCTCCATATTATTTTCGTTTTACGACAGCTCATAACCATCAACAAAATCTGTAAAGATAACCTTTTTATCCTTTTTTATATGCTTTCAACATGTTGAGAAAATTAAGCGTTAATGTTTTACGCTTGCAAAAATGGCTACCGCTCATAAAACATGTTGACATTCAACATAATTTTCAACTATCGTTCAGCAGAACAATCACAAATTGTTGGTCAACGTTTGTATCTGCTGAACGCGGCAGCGTTCCATTGCGTTAAATATGCAAGTTCAGACCAACACGATTTTTTTCGTTTAGACTGCGAATTGTCTGCGTTTATTTCATACGGAGTTTTTGTTCGCAATTGGCTGCGTTTTTTCTCGGATCCGTAGTAGTTTCGCAGTGTCTTAAATAGGAAAATAATTAATAAAATGGAAAAATCATTGAATTAGTGCGAAAGTATCCTATATTATACCTTTCTTATGACGATTACAAAAATATTCGAAAAAAGTAACAAAAATATAACATCGATTCTCGTCTTTTCGTTATTTGCTTCATTAATGTACGAAATTCTCCATATTGTCGTCTTTCTTGATTAATATCGTGAACCCATTTTCTTTTCTTCCTAAGGTTAGATACATAATATGATCAACACATTTACTTTTAAATAATAATAACAAAGTTTACATATAATTAGAATATATTTAGAGTTTGACAATAATTTTACCTTAAATTGTCTTCTTCCAAACAAGCAACACAAGTGCTTCTTCTTCATCCGATGATATATATACATATTTTGTGTATGATAGATAAGTATGTAATTGTTTTTAGTTAGCAATCAGCCTTTTCGATATTGAAACTATCGCATATGATGCGATTACATTCGCTTTGGCGTGAGGTTCTCTACGGATTCCGCCACGAATTTCGCTGCGAACTTTCCGTCACGAATCCGTTGCGAATAATTGGCGTTAGTTTGGGGGAGCCTTATGGCTCCCCCAAACTAACGCGATATTCACATCATATGCGTCATCTTTTCAGTATCGAAAAGGTTGATTGATATTGCTGAAAACGAAAAATAAACAATTTGTACTTGTAGTTATACATACTTACCTATCATACAAAAATATGTATACATCATCGGATGAAGAAGAAGCATTGCTTGCATTGGAAGAAGACAATTTAAAGTAAAATTATTATTATTATTTAAAAATAAATATGTTGATCGTATTATGTATCTAACCTTAAGAAGAAAAGAAGATGGCTTCACGATATTAATAAAAAAAGACGACAATATAGGGAATTTCATACATTAATGCCGCAATTACGATAAGGCGAGAATCTATGTTATATTTTTGTTACTTTTTTCGAATATTTTTGTAATCGTCATAAGAAAGGTCGTCTAATATACGGTACTTTCGCACTAATTCAATGATTTTTTCCATTTTATCAATTACTTTCTTAGTTAAGAGACTGCGAAACTACTACGGATCTGAGAAAAAACGCAGCCGATTGCGAACGAAAACTCCGTACGAAATAAACTCTAACAATTCGCAGTCTAAACGAAAAAAATCGTGTTGGTGTGAACGTACATATTTAACGCAATGGAAACAATATGATGCGAATCGCAAGCGGTGCGAACTTCCGCAGGTGCTGCGATTATCCGCGTTGGTTTGGGGGACCCTTTAAAGTATCAACGCAAACTTCTAAAGTTTGATCCAAAAAACCACTATATAATATACAATAAAAATAAATATATGGACAAATTAACTAAATTTCATCAGTCGTTTTTTAGTTTGATATAAAATTCTGTAATATTAAAAATAATATTCCGAATTAGACATAATTTAGACATTAATCAGTACGTTTGAAAAATTTGGATGTTGTTAGTACAGTAGTTGTTAAGGTACGTGTCCATTTGAAAGTGTTACTAGCGCGAGAACCTCTCGAGAGCAGTTCTCATAAGTGGATACACGTCTGCGAGTAACTATCAGAGAGTATTCATTTTACTATCAAATGGCTTACTCGCAGCATTTTGCTCTCAAGTCTATACATATTATTTTTACTAGCGGACAGTTCCTTCTGAAATACGAACACGTTTCGTATTGTGATAGATCTCGCCATAATTACTTAAAATGGCAGCTATTCGCAAATTTGTATATTTCCATTTTCACATTCCATTAATAACTCTATACAAACATGATGCCAGAAAACGCAATGTAACCATAACGCGTTCATAAACAGAAATAGCTCTTCTTAATTTTGTATCAATTTTGACAATTACTGGTCCAACTAAGTCTATTATAAATTGGACTTGCACTGCACTCATACGTACAAAGTTTCGAAATTGTTGACCATCTTCAATTTTAAGTTCTCTTATTAGTGTAGAACATGCTCTAAATTCACACCTTCTCTGAATCCATGGCTTGATCCAACATTTTTTCTTTCTTTGTTACTTTCTCTTTAACAGTGTACGTGCAACAACAATTGCTCGAAGTTTTTGTACATTCGTGATTGATTATCTATCTGCACCTCGCAAATTTTTTCTTTCACATTACACACAAAGAAAGGAAATTGATGAAACAGAAATGTCAAATGGATATCCTCCTGATAGATATCTCTGAGAGTAAGCACTCGGCGAGTGTTTCGTTATCTAGCTGATAGTAAAAATTCCTCAAATTGCTCTCCAATGGATACCCTCTTAACAGTAATTATCGAGAATCCCTCGCGCTAGTTGCTCTAAAATGGACACGTACCTTTAGGTTGTGTTCCGATATTATCCGAGACCAACCAGGATTTCGGTTAACCGAAATATTGGTAAACCTGAAAAATGTGTAATAAAGGAACTGGCTGATTAATCAAAATGGATGATGAATTGTTTTTATTGGGATTCATTCAACCTTCAATACCTTCATATTCCGTGCTTAACTATTACTCTAGTCTCCAGTCAAAAAATAAATGAAACTACAGATAATTTGGTATATTATAGTGAGATATAAGTAGCAGTAGCTTATAAGTAGATATTGAAGCTTTCAGTCGACTTGGTCAAGTGGACTACAGAATACAATACAGAAAAGTAGAATTTATAAATATTTATTATAACTCTTAACGCAAGAACACCACCCCATCTGCCTTCACTATCTAAACAAAATATAATTAAAATCGCTGAGAGAATGGATTTTGCTTCTCTCAACGCTAAAACCTAACCCACTAACTCTTCGGTTGACCAACTGACCGCTCTCAGAGCATGGTCAATATTTTGACGTTTGGTTAACCTTTTTCAGGTGACCGCAATTCCAAAATTAAACCATTTTCAGGAATTTTTATTTAATGGAACGCTTAACCGGGATTTTGGTTAACCAAGTTTAATATCGGAACACAACCTTAGTAATGTTGGCCAGAATGAATCGCTGAAAATTTGAATGAACAGAAATGCCCCCTCCCCTTTTATAAGGATCATCCTAACACCTTCATACGCAGTACTGAAGAAGCAGCGAAAAAACTCGACCGGCGGCGCCATCACCAGGCGCTGGCGTTGGCGATGACGGTGAGTCAGAGCGCGGCCTCCTCCCGCTGGACTCTCGGTGACCGAGTTGCTTTGCGGCGACCCGTCCGCCCATATATGGCGCTCCAGACCTAGGCCACGGCGGGTGACGTAACGAGCCGCGGCCGCTGTCGGACGGGGCATCTTCTCGAGAGCCGCGGCCTCATTCACTTTCACTCGCCTTTCGCGGCCGGTGTTTGAGACACTTGGTTGATGTTGAGAAGTTCTTCAGACTCCCACCTGTGCAATATACAATGTATTCAGTAAATAATGGGCCATAATGCTTCGTGTCATGTGTTGAAGAAGAAATAACAAAATTGTTTCAGGCCCTAAACGGGTTATGTATGGCAAATTCTGTGACCGAAATTTCAAATTTGAAACTTATACGAGTACATTATTGATAATGACGAGAATCCAGAAATTTAGTTAGATTTTCACTAAGTACTCTAGACTTTGAGTTGCGATAGTTAACTTTGTTATTTATTATACAAGCCATATTGGATTTTTATGTCATCAGATGAAGCGTATTATTTTCGTTACATTTATACATTTTACATTTTATAGTACCAACATTTTATACATTTTAAACATTTTATACTTACAATAATAATAAAAATTTCATAAAATTCCATTCGTTACCTAATGCATTAAGTGTAAATTTCATATTTCCTAGGATATGTACAGGGTATTCGCGTATATTTTGACCCCTGTTTACAGGGGTTACTAAAAAAGTTTAAATACAAAAGTTGTTTGGTTTTTTACATATTATTTTTTGGTTAGGTCGAAAAAAAAATTTCATGTCGTAAATTTGAGGAAACCAATTGAACATAATATTTTTAAATGGGACACCCTGTATAATTTTAGACGCCTAGGAAAACTATTTTTCTCTGATTTCAAAAATATATGTTTTGTTGACATTTGCACTGAGAGTTTTCGAAATATTTAATATTTAATGTTTACAATAAATCATAAAGAAATATTAAAAAATTAAAATACTGGAAAATGTTTAAATAACTAAGGAGTTTACATCGAAAATCGTTAAATATTTTTTATTAATATTGGTTTCTACTGTTAAATATTTTTAGTTCTTTGTATTTTTTGTATTTTTTTATTGTACTCGCTGTCGAATATTTCGAAAACTGTCAGTGCAAATGTCAACAAAATATATATTTTTGAAATCAGGAAAAGAATGTTTCCCCAAGCGTGTAAAATTATACAGGGTGTCCCATTTAAAAATATTATGTTCAATTGGTTTTCCTAAGTACCCTAAGTACGAATACCCTGTACATAGGTACATGATATGTCGTTAATAATATTTTTTTTATTGTATTTAATTTATTATTTGTTGATGCCTCCTCATTTTGCAAAATTTCATATGGCATATAATAATACATCGTTGTAAAGACAATAAAACACTTCATCTAATGCGCAAATATCTTATAAGGTATCCATAAGAAATAAAAAAACTGACTATCGCATCTCAAAATCTAGAGTGCTTAGAGCAAATTTTTGGCCTTGCCATTATCAGTAATATAGACCTACGTTTCAAATTTGAAGTTTCTATCTTTGTTTATAGTGGAGATGTTTTAGCATTTTGTGAATCGTCAGTTTTCGTTTTTTCGCCGATAAATTACGAACGGCTTCATATATATGGTAAATAACGTACCGCCATTTGATTCAACACAAAACTGTGGAACTTTTTTCTAATTTAAGCTACTCTGAATCTCGAGATCCTAATGATGGCCAAAATTAAATGTAACACCGTGTAGATAGAGAGAGACTTTAACGATAGGTTACGATTGGAACTGACGTATTATGACAGTTACGTACTTGATGATATATCTAGTAAGTATCTATATCCTTTAATACATACTGAAACCAATTTTTTGCTAGTTAATTATTTTATGTTGGACGATTTCAGTGGGATGCGTTGTATATATGTATGTATTTTTTTCAGTAAAACGATTGAGTATTTCAATTGTAATTTGGCAGTCAACCATAATGATGCTTTTACCATTATTGGCACCTGTTTATTTAGCCTTAAATACATTTCTTATAGTCTGAATCGTGGAAACAGCGCGAGTTAAAATATTACTTCGAGATATAAAACCACTTTGAGGTACACTTTAGCATCATATACTCCAGATGTGCGCTGAATAACTCGCTTTTATCCTCGACAGAATTCAGAATATTTCCACCCATAAAGACGGAAAGATTGCGATGAGCAATTAAGCAAGAAGCCTATGCTCATTTTAACCTGCAGCGCATAACTGAAACTTCTTCAGGTTGTGTTGATGTTCTCCTTAACTATTTATTTTGCTTATGTATAAATGGGATGCAGGTGTGCTGATTAGTGCGTAATTAGTAGGTAATCAAAGACAGTGAATATTAGTTGTAATATGTTTAATCTAACTAGTATGTCCAGCTATAAAGACGAGAAGAACTGTAAAGCGAATGACGTGGTTTAATAGAAAAATTACGCTAATACTCAAAAAGTAGCGTGTCATGCTTTTATCTTATTATTTGTCGATATCTCCGACCATAAGTTATAGACAAATTGTAGCGATATTGTTTTGTTTCCTCACACTATTCAAAACAATACTCTTTTGTTCATATTGGTGCCCAATGATGCATTTGACCCAATGAAAAATATCAATTTTAATTAGGTACTTTGTGACAGGTTAAATAACTTAACGTAGACGTAGAATCGGGATTTGCAAGAGGGATCAATGATTTCCAATTTTTTTTTTTATTATTTCCAATGTTGTTTTTATTGCTAGATATACTTACGGGCGTCATTCACATATTTTCTTTTCAGTACATTGATTAACATTTTCTCTTTCTAAGAAAAAAAAATAGATTGTTAACCTAAATATTCTATTTCAACATCTAAGAAGCATATAGCACCTAATATAATATGGGGTCATCATAAAGTAAGGGGTATACTTTAAAGTCTTATACAGGGTTATTCAGAACTCATCTGAAAAGAAATCGATATCACCAAAAAAATTGTAATAAAAGTAATTAGGATTTCCCGTAAACAATGTTTAAAGTTATACCCTTATAAAGGACTACATAGCTGGGCAACTGTACTTCAACGAGATCGGATATACCACATTCTGACAAAGAACAGTAAACAAGTTTTTTGTACCTGGAACGCCTATCTATCTTTAAGTTTATTTTAAAGTAAAAACGCTGCAAATCTTTTTTGCACCGGGCGCGCCGGTTTCTTTCGTGCTAGCTAGTTTGCATTGTCAGTCCCAAGGTCACTCCATTACAGTGGACCAGTATCCAGCGGCGTGGAATGAAAAATTTTTAAATAGTTTTCAGACCCCGCCAAAAAAATTTCTTTTTGCACTACCACATTTCTACATGTATGTTGAACATCCCCAAATTTTATTTTGGATAGGTTCTGAATAACACTGTATAATTTTAGGAAATCAAGCTAGTAGCAAGAAATGGTAAATGGAATCTAGTTGCTTCAATAATTGGATTTTAGTGTATATGGAAAACAAAAGAGTTGTCGTGTCAACTGCCGATTTAAAGAATTGTTCTCAAAATGAAACGCTAGTAAACGTAAATTTAAACGATTTAATTAGCAAATTTGAAAGATCAGGATCTGTAACTGACCTACCGAGATCAGGAACACCAAGAATTAGTGATGTCCAAGTTGCAGAAGGTCTTCGTGAAAATCAAAACATAGCCAACACTAATCCGTTAGCAATCAGTAGTGTGAATTCGTTGTCAAAACGATTGCAAACGCCACATACCACGGTTTGGAAAATTTTACTCAAAATCCTAAAAATGTATCCCTATGAACTGAAACTGCCGTTTGAATTAAATGATGCATATTTTCCTATCGGGTATGATTTCTTGATAAATATCGGCTCAGATGGAAATTGAACCTAAATGGTTATCCCGTATTTTATGGACAGATGAGGCCCATTTCTCTCTAAATGGTGGAGTCAATACTCAAAACTGTCGAATATGGTCAACAGATAATCCACATCAAATCGTTCAGGAAGGTCTTCGGAAAGGAACCAAAACGTTACATTTTAAAGGCATGATAAATTTAAGATCGATTATAACAAATTGTAGTGGAATTGTTTCGAATTCTATAATAGAATATATACATTTTTTAAATACACAGTAAAAAAAGACAAATGGTAAAATTACTAAATTAGTAATATAGTAGTATAATAACTAAACCTTTAGAACTCATATTTCACGAACGATATACCCGCCAAGTTTGTAGAAATACTCATAAATTATAGTAAAATTTACAAAACCCTGTGTTAAAAATGAATCAATCCGCCATAAATACGGAATAATTACACGGTGAGTAATTAACTATTACACATGACCTTGTAAAATCTACTGTGTTAAATTACTTTTATGTAATGTAATAATACACCGATATGTCTAACACTGTCAAGTGTGGACTATATACACACTGATGAGTGTGGATTCAGTGTTAAAATCAGTCGGATTTTTTTACTGTGTAGAACGAAACTTCCACCAGTTCAATTTTACAAATACATATTATTTTTGAATTCTAATAAACTGCTTTTCTGTTACATATTATGTACTAACCTTCAAGTTGATAGTTTAGTGTTTAGTGAAATAAAAATTGTACCTACTGCAGTAACGAGTAATTTACCTGTTGGGGAATTTTTTATAAATGTTACTGATGTCCCCAATTTCTCAACAGTCATTAAGCCCGTGAACATCATCTAACTACTTAGTAAATAAACTACTGATATTTGCATATAATAGAAGACTTAAATTACAACATTATCCGATATTCGACGCGGCATGATTAGGTTTCATACGATGTACTTAAGTGGAAAGTTTAATGACATTCTTTCGTTAGCGGCATTACATTTATTATATAGGGTGGAATTTTTTAAGGGAACCACCCCTGTTTCTTTATTAATATTGGAATTACACTATATTGTTCTCAGAAGAAATTTTTCCAAATGATATTGGGAAAGTTATTGGCTGTTAAATTAAAAATTATTTCTTCAATGAAAAACAAAAAAGAGGATTTTCAGCTAGATACAGGGATAAATATCCTACGTTTCGTCCGAGTTTTCGGCCTTTTTCACGGGATATGTCGAAAACAACTACTTTCCGTGCAATATGCACCCCCGACAATTGAATACAATGCCATATTTTCATGTAACCTCAACTTATTGCCTTTAATACATTTTTCTTTTTAGTAGTGTTATTTGTGTGTTTTGTATTGAATTTTATTGAAAAAAAAATGTCATATTTTTTTACATGTGTCTGAAGACTCCGGAAGCAGAAATACGTATCGTACATTAGGCCAAGGAGAATTGCTATAATTTCTGTTTTGTCAGTAAAAAATAATTTTTTTCTGTAATTCAATGTTGGGGGGTGCATATGGCACGCAAAGTAGTTGTTTTCGACATATCTTAAAAATAATAAGGTAATTCCTTTGCGTACTATGGGATTATAGATAACGAGGAAAATTAAAAACTTTATTGAACCATAATATTTGATAATTTCATTAATAATTTATATCTCAGTTATCTTTTTGGCTTAATTCCTATATAAAGAAAGATATAAAAAGATAATCGATACTGTCACAACTCGTAAGAGAGGTGTTAACGACACAGGTCACGAAACACTGCACAACACCGCGTTCTTAATTAATTTCGTTGTTCATTTTGCTTTTGTGGTGGGACCCGATAATCTATCACATGGTAATGGATTTTGTATGACGTATGTCGTACTCTTATCGCGTCACCAGTTACAAGTACAAGGTTAGGCGTGGAAAAAAAATTGTATGGTTACTAGTTTGCTAAACCCGCCCACTCTTAACGTTTATAATTAACGTAATTCTGCTATTTGGTGAATTACTTGTTCTTAATACACAGGGTCATCTATAAACTATCCTATTTTAACAGTTTCTTAAAAGTGTTTCTTATCTTTATTGCCATTTCTTAAATGGTGCCAGAAATTATCGAAAAAAATGGCATACATCCATCTAAAGTTAAGAGTTTCCTTTAAATGGAACACTTGTCTTTTACATCATCTGAACGCCTGATTTTTGAAAATGCCATTGCGATTGTTGCCATTCACTCAAGAGTGTAAGGAGACTTATGAAGAGGAATTTATGGAGATATTAATTTTTTTACGAAATATGTTAAAACTTCTTTCTAAAAAATAACAATAATAAAAATAATTGTATGATTGAGGTGAAGAAAATCCAACCATAATAATCCAAGAAGTTGAAGTGAAGAGGGGTACCCATAATTATTTTAATTCTCTAGTAATGTCAATTATAATGCATTATTTACTTAGAAATACGTTTTGACACGGTTACATAAAAAAATTAATATCTCCTTAAATTCTTGCCTCAATGGCAACAATGGTTCCAGACTTTTCTATAAAAAGTTCTTGCTTATCAATGCCACTTACGGTACCTTTTGAAATTGCTTCTTTTTTTTTATCTTACATATTTTCTTCATCTTACTTATAGTAATGATTACTCAGAAACTAGAAACAGGAAGCCGTTGGAAGTTGTGAAGACATCTAGTTTTGTAGAACATACGTCACATGCGACCATATATGTACTGTACGTTTCACGAAGTTGTATCCCGGATTGGAATGTTAATATATATCTCCAACGTATGGAGCGTCGTCATGTTATTAGTTAAATTCAATGCATTGGCACATCTCGGTTACGGACCGCTACAAATTGAGGTGGTGTGATTTAAGCGCGCGTGCCAGTCTCGCACAGGATTGGCCAGCGAATCCTGACAATTCGAACATTCCAATCCGGGATACAACTTCGTGAAACGGGCAGTATTCGCCAAATTCTAGACCGTGGGAATGAGCTTGCTGTCCCTCGCCGCGGTCGATGACTATTTCTGTCCATTGCAATATTTCAAAAGAAGACACAGACTTGTGAATGTGAGACAGAGTGATATAGTATTATAGTGGTTCAGCTTTAAATCAGGTACCCCACTAGAAGTCGCCACTTCCAAACTGGGGAATCTACAAGTACAAGAATAACGCGCCGTGGGAAGCCGGCTTAACGCATGCAGAAACGGAATGGGCATATTTATTATATAACAAGCCTACCCTTCTAATTAGCTACAATGTATCCCGAGTTTACGGCCTAGTGATTAATAAAAACTGTTAGCACCAGCCACCGCGCAGCACCAGTTAAACTAAATATAACAACCCATAAAAGTCAATCAATTAACTAATTAGTTGCGTGCGTAATTACCTTATATTTTATGTTCTATTGAATAGCGGCTTCGGCCTAAGATGGGTGTCGTAAAAATACCGATTTTTTCCGACTGATACCGAGAAGGAAGCTGTTCCGCGTCTAATTTTTGGAATAACTGGATGCTTTCCCACGATTACCCGGGCAGAGCTAGGCATTAGAAACGGCGCAGCCGTACAATTTTTCTAATGATAATTTTATTGCAGACGTAGCGGAATCTCGGCATGGCCATAGTTGGTGAGTGTAGCTAGCTGCAGTTTGCATGGTCGCTATTCCGAGTGGTGTATTGTGTGCACAAAAAGTTGAGAAAAATTTAATATGTACGATTCAGTAGATGCAATTAAGTAATGGACTTTATTGTGCGGTAAAGACCTGGTTCTTTGGCATGGCAGGAATATATAGTGTGATTTTATTTGATTTTCCGATTGCAAACATTTTCTTACGAGTTTTATGTTTAATTTTTTTATATCGTAGGCAATGAAGCACATAATTCCATTTCTTGAATCTCCTTGAAGTTAAAAGGACTAATGGCACTTATCTCCTAATTTTTTTTTTAAATACATTAAATTTTTGTATAAACTGTTGTTATATTCACTGATATTTGTATCTGGCTACTTGATTACATATAGACATTTTTTTAATTACATTCGCACACAAGATTTTATAGTCTAAAGCTGTTTACCTCTGATATTATTCAAATACTGTCGAATTTTTTGATAGTCTCAGACTTGCAAAATAAAAAATGCACTTATAAAACTCAGCATAATGAGTACCCATACCAAAAATTTATAAATATAATATTAAATAAATATGTTTTTCCTAATTATGATTTATTAACACTAGTTAACTTTGAGTCAGTCACGTTTTCTGAATTCAAAATCTAAAATTTAAAATATTTAATTAATTCTTTAAGCATACCTAGTATATTTTTATTTTAAATATGCATGCATAAGCAATACTTAGACAACTGTCTTGAGGTTAACAAACTACAAAATATTTTTTCATTTGAGAATAAATCACCTAGAAATCAGGCAAAACCGAACAGCTGCTGAAAATACCAAATTACCTAACAAAAAGTAGCAAACATATTTGGACTGCAAAAACGTAGTAATTAAAATAAATAATATATTATAGTAAAAATAACACATCCCACTATCAAAACACGTATTTACATAAGAACACAATAATATAAATAAATAAATAAGATACTGTTTTTTTCGTAAGTGATATTTTCTAAAATATTAACATAAGTCAAAATTTCATGTTTATGATTAGGCAAAAATCAATTGAACAAATGAACTCCTTAGCTCACACACATAAGAACTATTTTAAACTTTGCGACAATCGGATTTTTAAGAATTATTTATTTTAAACACTGTACCCCGCAGTATTGATACCATTATTTAAACTTTTATGGAAATAGTAAATATTTATTAGGCTAATATAATGATAATAACCATTGGATTCCTGGCAAAACACTTAAAATGTTTTGAATATAATATAAAGTATTAAAATTCCTGAAATGTTTCCGTTGCACTCGGCGGGATGCTTGAGACCGAGGAATTAATAATTTCGAACGCAAACAATGATGTTGTAAATTGTATTCATACAATACTGATTAGAGTGAGAGATTGCAGAAAAATTCGAAAAACTAACGCACTAAGCCATTGTTCGGCAAATCGGAAAAAATAAAGGCTCGGCTCCAAGATTCCTAAGGGTTGGCGAACAGACGATCGAAATTCGCCAATAATGCTGTACTCGTGTCTCTTTCTTTCTAACTACACTGCCTTACGTATAATACAAGCAACCATTTCGTTGGGAAGTACAACGTTGGGCAGTACAACATTTTTGTAACATTAGAAAAAACACAGGTTCATGACAACCACAGCAGTTTAGATGAATAGAACTGTAACAAGTTTCATATCGTATCGATTTACTTGACATACATCAACTTGTAACCTGTATATTAATAAATTTCTTTTTATATTCCGCGTTTATGGGTCCATTCACTGTAGACTTGACAGAGATGAATTCGGGGTCGGGTTGAGAGGTTGGGTAGCCGATGGGTGAAGACTTACATACTCCCACTACCGAATTATTTAGATTTCGGAGGTGCACGTAAAACTGGCACGTAAAAAGGCACATGGAAATAAAGTTAGCCCTTATTGCAACGGTACCGGATTTATCTTATAATTGCAACAAAATTCCTTTTTAATGTTATAAATTATATATCACCGGAAAGATCAAAAGATAAACTAGATCCCTATAGTAGCAAATTTTTGTTTAATACATGTATTTTAGAGAAAATAATTTTTGAAAATGCGCTATTTTAGTACCAGATTGTTTGCCTGGAATTTTACAAATGAAAAGAATTACAAAAAATTACTATTCTAGGGATTTAGATTAAAGTCTTATCTTTCAATACTTTTTTACTAAAAGTCACTATCTTGTATAGTTTTTTTATAATTAGACACGAGACGAACGCCGATTTTGGTCTTATTTCGGACTAGTGAATGGACTCTTAATGTAATTTCAAAAAACATGATATTTTACCTATTTCATTTCATTTTCATTTTACATTATAGTACACAAAATGTTCCATTACGTCAGTTTCCACCAATGGGAGACACCCTGTACTGTTTCTTTATGTATCATTTAGTACCGTTGACCTCAAGCGTCAATTAAGCTTTGGTACTTAGCCGTATTTGGACTGAATAGATTTGTCGCTTGTATTTCGAGTATCCTTTCATGGGAAATTGTGTCAGGGATTTTTCATCAAGTGCATTTTCTAACATATTAAACTGTTATAACACTTACAGGTGAAAGGATTGTGAAATTTTTGAGTACATTATGGTTTAGAAGTTGCACTAATTCAAAGCTTGTACTTACCTACTGACTTATACAGGGTGGATATAGCAGTACGTAGCTCTTGTCTCAATGAAGTACATTACCTGCGATGCGCAAATGAATGACATGATTATACATGTGTTTCACAAAATCTGCACAATTTGATACAGAGCACGTCGGATCTGAACCAATTTCATATATCCATCCTTTATAATAACGGGTTATGCAGAGTGAAGTATCTATTTTCTATGTACTGGTATTCATTAATGGTTAAACTTTAATCAAAAACTGAAACAAAATGTTCTTAAGTAAAGATGGCAATTTATTTTCTGAATATCACATCAGTCAAATGATCTCCGCCTCGCTGCTGGCACTCCTGAAGTCTAGCTCAAAAATTTTGCATCACTCGCTGCAACATTTCAATTGGGATTGCGTTAATCTCGGTTCGAATATTATGCTTCAGTTGTTCCAAAGTTCGAGGTCGATTAGCGAATACTTTTGACTTTAGATAGCCCCATAAGAAAAAATCACAAGCTGACAGATCCGGTGGTCGTGCAGGCCACGCGACGTCCCCAAATTTTGAAATGACACGACCAGGAAACGTTATTCGCAGAATTGCCATAGGCTGCCTAGCACTGTGGCTCCGTCCTGCTGAAACCATAGTCTTCGGAAGTCTACACCTTCGTTATGAAGTTGTTGTTCAAAATTTTGCAGTACAAGTTGATATCATTGCGATGACAACGCTACATTTTTACTATTAAACACGTTTCACGCAAACAGTTTGGCAACTGTCTTCAATTGCCATGTATCGGGAACACATGGCGATTTGATTTGAATTTAGATCTTTTTACATTGAATAAATCCAGTTCAAAAATGGATACGTCATTCTGCCTAACCCTGTATTTGTAGAAGCATATAATAGGGAAATATAATATGAATGTCGTCGCGTGATAGCTCAGTCTGTTTGATGCTGGGTAGTAGCTTGTGACTAACACAATGGTATATTCGATTGGCGAATAGAATCTTAGTGGAGACGAATGTTAAGGGAGAAATGGCACTTCTTCCAGGAAATGGTTGTGTGAACGGTTTTTTTTTTCATGTTTACCCTCCCCTACACAAGCCTAAGGCTTTCAGAAGGGAGGTTGTTCATGTCTGTGGTGCGTTTTATGGTTTATATGAAGGAATTCTAGCATTAATTTTGAGGTTAGTAGTTAGTAGTAGTAGCAGTGGGGCGGCCAAGACCTGGCAAGTAGGCCGCAAGCGGGCCCTTTTTACCTACCCCTGTCATCCCTACCTAGCTTCATCACCTCTTCCCTCATCGAACCTACCCGACCTTCTAATGTAGGTCAGAATGTCGGTTCATTCAAGGGAACTAACCTCTTCCCCTTGCAAGTCCCCGGCCCCCCAGACGTCGTGTCTCAGTCTGCCGAAAGCCGCGCACTCTGCCAAGAAGTGGGACATCAATGATAGATGTCCTCTAAGCCTGCAATGACCCGTTAAAACTCCCACCAACTGGTTTAGAGCCTTCCGGCTACGACTTAACAGCTAGGCCGTCTTGGTATTGCTTGGCTCCACTATAAAGTTGCGAGCCTGTCTACAGCTCCCACTCCTTCTCCACTGTTTACTTAGTGTCTCATGAGCTCATTCGTTAAGAGCTATGTTGACCTGCCTTCGTGTAATGCCTAAAATCGGTTCTGGTCCCTGGCTGGGTCCCTGAGATCCGAGTCGAGCCAATTCATCGGCCCTTTCGTTCCCCGGAATTCCACTATGACCTGGTACCCATACCAATTTGACCTCTTTTCCTCTGGCCAGCTCCTCCAGAGTATCTCCCCACTCTTGGACAAGGGAGGATCTTGTCCTTGGAGATGCTAAAGCCTTTAAGGCTGCCTGACTGTCGGAGCAGAAGTAAATATTTTGCTCCGGACAGTTCCTTACTTCCTCCTTGTTTGCTGCCATTAGGATGGCAAAGACTTCAGCCTGGAAGACTGTGGCATTAATTTTGAGGTAATAGAATTAATTTATTAAAAATGATGCTCATGAAAATGACTATCTATTTGTAACTTATTGGGCCCTGGAATACTAAGTATTTACATGCAGATTATCATGTAGATTCTCTGGTAAGAAGAATAATTACCCCCAGTGGAGAACGCGAAGACAAAACGTGAACAAATCCACCAGTTAAACACAAGAATCGCGATCTATCTGGGACCATTTGGCTTAATATGACAGCGAATTATACACGCAGTTACGACTGAATATAAAGGAAACGTAGGTATGCACACTATTTTCTACGAATGCAACTCTTCCAGATCTTATCCTCCGGTGGTTTATTGCCTCGATAAATTTTAATAAGTCGTTCCGACTAGGCAACGTCATATATTTTAGTGTATTACATTTAGTTCATAACGCGGGACGTTATAGTGTTTGCAGAATCGTTAATTTGTCAGTCATAACAGGCGCTCTAGGTGCAAACGCACGCAATTAAAGATGCCTTAACTTAACGACCGATATGTGTGTGCGAGCGATCGTAAATTAATATACTCATTTCTATGTGGAATAACTTTCTAAGTTATGATTGAGTTTATTACTATTAAGCATCAGAACGGTTCTCGAGAAGATATTTTTCATGCGTTTATTTAAGCCTTTTGTTAAAAGGTACGGTATTTTTATACAAAAAGTTACACTTTGTCTGTAAATAATACTAACAATTTGTATACAGGGTGTTCCTTAATGTCATGTCCATACTGTAGGAGCTAATTCCTTGTCCAATTTTATGACGAAGAGTCCAAATAAACGTGTATATCCTAAATTGCCTCGTTTTCGAGATACAGGGTGTCAAGGTTTGTAGTCATTTATAGTTATTATTGAATCTTGCATTTTTTCTAGTGTTTGTATATATTAAATTCCTGCTATAAAAATGGGGATATCTTAGTTTTATTTTACTTTTAACATAATAAACATTCAAATATGCAAAACAAACAAAAATATGCAAAACTTGTAAAAAACCAGTGGGGTTCAATATTTCTTCCCATAAATTTCAAATAGGTTACCCTCCTGGACGTCACTGGAGCCAATAATTTTAAGCTTTTCACGTTATAATAACCCCCTTATAACTTCAAGCCAACGTACCAAATTTCTTCCAAATTGGCGAAAGAATTTTCAAGATATTAATAAAAAAAAAAACGATTTCTGTAAAAACACAAACAAACGTTTATTTGGACTCTTAGTCATAAAATAGGATAAAGAATTAGTTCCTACAGTATGGACATGATATTAAGGAACACCCTGTATATTTGAAAATTACTTGTAGACAATGAACTTCATACTGGCATTTTGCAATGGCTAATACGAAAAGTGTGTATCAGAAATCAGAAAGATGTATCACACTTTTTAATAGCACAAGTCGTTTCTATTTTCTAAGATAGTACTAAACTTGAACATATTTATATGTTTATTGCATGTGTGATGGATGACCTGACATAGGTGACCTTGACAGGTGAATCTTAGGAGTGCCACACAGACCAAATAAACAAAATTTCTATAGGATTTTCGAGCTTTCAACTACCGCAAATAACGATTTTCAGCAGTTTCTCAATAACTATTATCAAAATTAATAGTCAGAAGTGTCATAATTTCGAGCTAAATCGAAGTTACTTTATTAGTACAAATCTCTTTTTATTCGGAATACTAATTTCACCGGAACTGGAAATACACAGGAGATTTTCTCTAAAAAATGCCTCAAAAAGATTATTTCTTTGGAAATTTAATCTTTTTATTATTGCAAATTACGAATTTCGAGCTGTTTCTACAGTTTCGCAAAATGGAAATGGAAAAAACATGAGGTGAGGCTGTTTTATCTCATTTCTGTACTAATCTTTAGGAACAGTAATATTACAGAAACTACAAATTTTAACCAAAGGGTATTTCATTGAGCAAATCTTATGAAACAAAACGAATAATTAAAAATATTCCTTCACAGGCATTTCGAGCTCTTGAATACACCGTAAATTACAATTTTTGAGCTGTTTTCACAATTTAGTAAAACAGAAAAACTGAATGATGAAATTATGTTTGAATCTTTTAAATACAGGTATTAATAGGGTATTTTATTGAGGTAATTTTGTGAAATAAAGCGAATAATTAAACATATTCCTTCGCGGGCATTTCGAGCTATTGATTACACCGTAAATTACGATTTTTAACCTGGTTTCACAATTTAGTAAAACAAGAAAAAGCAGAATGGTGAATTTATGTTTGAAAATTTTAAAATGCAAGCATTAATAGGGTATTTTATTGAGGAAATCTTGAGAAATAAAGCCAATAATTAAACATATTCCTTCGCGGGCATTGCCAGCTCTTGAATACACCGTAAATTAGGATTTTTGAGCTGTTTTTACAATTTAGTAAAACTGAAAAGACAGAATGGTGAAATTATGTTTGAACATTTTAAAATGCAAGTAAAACTAACTACTATCAAAATGAATTATTAGTTTTTAAAAAGAAATAAATTGCTAAGAATACATTTTTCGCTATTAAATAAACAGAGCTGTAACTTTCAAAATGCACTAAATTTTCAGTTCCACGGATATATTACTTTTTGGAATGAATAGTATAAGTATAATATATAAGAATAATAGTATAAGTATAGTATAATTAAAGAATAGTGAATGAATTTCCAGAATTTGTTCCAAATTTTGTTAATAGTTATTGGTTCTAAACTTAAAAAAAGCTTTAAAAAGCCGCTGGATGACTTACGTGTTAGTACTAGATGGCCATTTAGGGAATCACCATTAAGTATATATTCTTGAAACTTGTTCTGAATGGACTGCTGAGACACCTTAAGCGTGGGGGAATGGCGCAGCTGATTTATTCGCGGATGAATCAAATTTGGTTTGCAGCGAGAAACGACGCAGGGATCGTGTAGGCGCACCCAGGAAGCTACCGTGGCAAAAATGGTCACGCGCGTCACTCTGAGAGAAAGTTTTGTTACTTTTAAAAAACATAAACCACCAAATGACGAGTAATATGTCAATGTATATAACATTGTAGGTATTAATGTTAACTGGGTCAAAACTGTGTTACTTATCTATATCTGTTTCTATAATCCAGCACTATTACAAAAAACTGATTAAATTCTTCCTCAACTTTTTATTGTCAGTATAGTAATGTTTTAAAATATATTTCCTATAAACGCAAACAATGGATAATATACTCATTTTAGAAAACCTCTACGTTCTAGGGATGAACAATATTTTACAATTCACTTAATGTTGGATGTTCAAAAAAACAGATCGAAATGTATCGGCATCGGAATTTTTCAGTCCAAATTGCAATTATACCTTAATGTGAATAGTAGATAATGTGGTTCACATTGAGTGTAGTTTCTAACTAGATCAAAAAAATGTCTTCATTCATAAAAAATGACTAACATTTGCAGAATGATCTAAAGAAGATCAGTTTTGGAGCAGCTATTGCTACTGGAAGTCATGAACAAAATGGAAGCTATTAAAACCAGAGCGATGGTAGACGGACTTAAAGATACAATGTGTAGAATAATACCAAATATTTTCCTAGATAGATGATATGTCAAATTTTAAATCGATATCTTGTGTCTCTTGAAATTCAGAAAAACTGCTGTTTCAACATCCTCCGTCTTGGCGAGCAAAAGCTTTTTAAACCACAAGATTAGTGTCAGAATTTTTTGTATTCTTTCTCTTGTAAAAGTTTATCCATTATTTTGAAACATCTTCTATAGAACCTTATAAGGGTAACACTTTTGTACATAGAGGAATACAAAATTACGTTCCTGTTAGAGAAACCATTACATCTTTATGTAGAAAAATATTTTAAAGAACACAGTATTTCAGTGTAGATGTAGAGAGGGGCAATAATGATACACTAAACACTTGCCTTTACCTTAGTGTTAGTTAATATTGAGCCGTACCCAATAAACGCCTTTAAACAATTTAAAGAAAAAATGAAGTTATTAAACGTATGTATAATAAGAATTTATCCAAATCTCTGAGTTTTTACTCTAAGGTCGCTTCACGTTTTGGTGAAGTCCAATATTTATACAGATCAAAAATTTATTGTGGCTTTCTTATATTAAATCGATAATGATTGTAACAAAAGCTCCAGTCAGGCCTTTTGTAGCCCATTACACCAATTAGTTACTGAAAGTAGACACACATATACCCACATAATCAAACTTCAAATTAATTTTACCCGGACTGTGCAAATGGCGGGCATACTGTTGCATATTAATTTGGCACGCCGCGCCGTGTACAGCATGCAGGCAAAGAAGAATCCTAAGCACAGTAGCTCTTGTCAAGTATGAAAATAATCTGTTGTCCTCTGGAGCATTATTTTATAAATTATGATCCTCATAAAGACGAGGCCACACAATAAAAGTATCCTATCATAATTTTTCAGCAACGACGAACGTATTATATGTTTCTCTTGCACAGATTTTCATTAATTTCGCGATAAGCTTGATTTTAATTTTAAGCACGTAACAGTATAGGTTGAAAATATTTTTCAACAAACATTATTATTTCTTTATTATGCAAATGGCCCAGACAATATACTTTGCATTTATATTTCGTGTTGTTGGCTCGTCCGAATAATAGTCTGCAGATTTAATCTGCCTTTTGGCATCCGAATTACTGATTTGCAGATAGCTTGCTAACATATGAAAGAATGCCATGCACCAAGTTGCCTTGAGTAAGTTTTATTTTCGAGATTGAATGTTTCTGATTTAAAATATTGTTCAAATACTACCAAAACTTCTCTAGAATATTGTGTGTTCTATATAGAAATTTTAAACACATACGATAGCCTACAGCGTATGTCTACATATGTATAGACATATGTAGACCACAACCAAGTTAAAATAAAAATGCTACAATTATTAGTATATCTAAAGGTTCAACTCATTTTATTTGGAAAATAAATATTGCAGAAATGGCAGAGAAGTAATTCAAACAAATTGACATTTATTTAATCATATAATACAGGGTTTTTAATAATCAACCACACTCTAAATAAAGTAAACTCTTTATACAGGGTATCCCAAATAACTTATGGAGATGTCATGGGGCTCTCGCTTACTATAAAAGATACAAATTCGTTTAAATTAGCACACAGTTGCACGATCATGTGTCCGAAAACATGGTACCAAGAAATCACGAATAGCTGTAACAGCTTAAAAAATATTTGAAAAAAAAATGATATTTGGAAAATCTTCTGGCCTTATTTGTCATTGAACGAAATTTCTGAAAACTCTATAGCAGTGACCTCTATTGTCTTTGAGGAAGACAATCCTACTTATTTATTTGAAGGAAATGCCGAAAACAACTACTCCACAGGCAACGTGCCTCGACTGGCATTGCATTACTTCGGTGTCTGCTTTTTGGTTGGTCTTTTTTCATTTTTCATTGGTCTGGATGAAAGATGCCGAAGTAATGCAATGCCTGTCGCGGTACATTTCCCGTGGAGTAGTTGTTTTCGGCATCTCCTTCAAATAAATAAGTAGCATTGTCTTCCTCAAAGACAATTGTGTCTTTCTCGCCACTACTAACATTCACGATGGCCATTAGGCAATCACGTCGCAACATCGTTCATCGAGTCCACTATCTATAGTACTCTGATGATCGCATAGTACTCTGATGATCGCATAATAAGCGCGAAACCGGTCAGTGTCTGGTGGTCGGTCTCGATGAAAGATGTGGCGACTCATATGGAGATGCTGAAGTAATGCAATGCCAGTGGAGGCACATTGTCCGTCGAGTAGTTGTTTTCGGCATCTCCTTCAAATAAATCCAGTATATCATTATATTTTTGGAATCTACGTCATTTTCTGAATCCAATGATATAACATAAGTGACATTTCAGCTGTCAAATTGGACACTTTTTGGACTCTATTTTACTTTTGAATTTAGAGTTTGAATGTTTCAATCCATACAACATTTCACCTTAAAGCATGCAAACCTGGGCCTTTCTATTTATATTTGTTGAAATATGAAAGGTACGCCGTATCTTTTTAGTTTAATACCACAAAATGTATTCACAATGAAGACAGCCAATTGTATATAAAAAATTACAAGGTTGTCTTGGAATAAAGGGCCGCCTACGTGAAGTTTTTTATAAACTAATATCGAGAAATTGAAAGCGCTGACTTTTGCTGATGGCGCAATTTTACCATATGTCGATAGCAGTTCGTGAGAAAAATCGTTATGTAAAAGTTTTATTATTTACTACAAAATTGCCTCACTCAGTTGCGAATGAGATTTTACGCAGCGATAAGCAATATTTGCATTTTTTAAATGTATAAGTTTCTATTTGTAAAGTAACTGATCCTGATCAGGGAATTAAATCACGTACATCCATGATGTTATTGATTTAAAATTTTATTAGACGATGTCATGTATGGAAAAAATATGTTGAGAGATACCTATATTCTGTTTCTGGTGCAAAAATACCGGAAGACCCAAAATCCAACCACCCCAAAGTTTTTTTTAATATTATTCGAATCATGAATCCCCTTTCTGATTTATTGCTAAATATGTTTAAAAGTTGGTAATACACTGCATATTCTATTGAACCGACTACATGCTACAACTTGGTGCGTATTGTTATGTTTATTTTTATAATATTTTCTGCAACATAAGCTGCTGCTAGGTTACAGTATATACAATAACAACAATAATACTAATTTTGTAATTTAATAGTGGAGGGCATATAGCACGAGCAGTAGTTGTTTACGGCATATTATTCTTTTAGACAACGAGATTATTTCTTTACATATTAGGTTATAGACAACTAAGGACTTCATTAGATCATAATAAAGGGTGTTTTTTTAGGTTTGATAGAACTTTACATGACAACTACTATCAGACTGAATTGTTAGTCTGACACTGTTTATAATATTTAGTTTCAGTATACTTTGGCAAATCATCATGAATAGATTCACTCTTGAACAACGCTACCAAATTCCTCAAATTTACTTCGAAATCATTCGTCGGTTCGCCAAACGCATAGAAGACTTTTATGGCTCACATGATCGTCCATCTGAGCTATTTATTCGTCGTACTGTGGATAGATTTCGTACCACATACTCTCTACATGATTTGAAAACACCAATGCGTCGAAGGAATGTGGATAATGAAAAGAATATTACCGCTGTACGTGAAAGTGTGGTTGCAAACAAGGTTTGGTGACAAATTAATTTTGAGAAATGGATCTGTTAACTATCCACCCAGGTCCTGTGATATGACGCCCGCAGATTATTTTCTGTGGGGCTATGTCAAGTCATTATGCTGATAAACCAGCAACAATTGAAGCCTTAGAAGCCAACATTGTTCGTGTTATTCACGACATACGACCAGAAGTGCTCGAAAAAGTCACCCAAAATTGGATCAAAACAGAGACTTGAGATAAGTAGACTGCGCTTAACTCATATAAGGTGTTGTCGGCACAGTATGCAACCCGCGCACCACTGCGGGGCAACTCTGTGTCTGCCAGTTTACATTTTTTTTTTACATTTTGTGCTTAATCATAGCCATAATAAGACTCAAAGCAACTGACAATAAATTTAAAATGTTTCTAGTTGTTTTATTTTATTCGAAGACCACTTAGAAACGGGGTAACTTAAATTTTCGAGCACTTTATTATAAAATTGATTATATCTTGAGCACCTTAAGAGATAGGTGTAGGACAATGCTATATCATTCAATTCAGAATTGAATGGTACTTTCAACTGTAGAATAATATACAGGGTGTGCCATTTGAAAAAAAATAGTTTTGCACGTTTCAAAATTGACTTGTTGCTCAGTAAATATTAAACACTCTGTATGTATTACAGACTTCTGTGAGCTATTTTCAGAAAGGCCAATGCCTAAACTATCTGACACATAAAAATTAATATAAACGCTGTTCAATTGTATAAGATATGTAACTTTGAAATAATTCTAACCACTGTAATTTTTTCTATAAATGCCGAATATCTTCGAAACGGCTAAGTTTTGCTATAGGGAATATAACACAAACTGACACCAAATTTGCATGCAGAATCCAAAAATGCAAAAATATATAGTGTGTTCCATTTAAAAAAATATAACTTTAGAATGGTACATGTTTTTAGAGCATCCTGTATATTTGAAAATATTTTAAAAATGTGCTTCTCTACGAATAGTTTGCAGTCAAATTTGAACGAAATTTATAAAGGCACGAGTTCATGAGCTACAAAAGAAGGGAGCTCTGGTGCAGGACCCTGTATATATATATATATATATATATATATATATATATATATATATATATATATATATATAAAATGTATAAGTGAATCGGTTGCCAGTATATTGGTAAACGTCCTTTACTGGATGGGAAGGAATGCATATGGTACCGGTTAATGCCCGAAAAATTTGATGGAAAATTAGAAAATTACCCTGTAAAATTAGACAAGTTTGCAGTTATTTTCCTTATTTCAATATGATTAGATTTCAAAATCCTTTACAGTCTAGATTAGACTGTAAAGATTAGATTAAGGCAGTTGTATACCAATTTAGTTCAGTTCAAACACCAATAGATTTGTTTAAAACAGTTATACGTTGTTTTTTGCTGCTAAAATCTACTGAATGCATGCGCCAAAGTAACTTTCGAGAGCGTACTTCTGCCCCGCAATGAACCGTCGGTTGCCTATCCTGTCTTGACAACAGGCGCTTATAGCAAAACCTACGTTACGCGCAGTCTAGTTATGTCAAGTCTCTGGATCAAAAGAATACGCTATCTTGCGGACAGCCACGGTGGCCACATGCCGCAAATAATTTTTAATGTTTAATGTAATAGATTGTTTTTCTTAAATACTATTTTTTTAATCACAAAATATTTTCTTTAATATTTTTTTAAAGTTTAAAGTTCTATCATCCTTAAAAAAACACCTTTTATATGGATAATTGCATTAATAATATATCTCTTAGTTTAAAATATTATAAGAAAAATGAACAGAATCAAAGCTACTCACCGTTACTGCGATGAATTCACCTTACGTAACAATTTAAAAGGGGCGTCGTGCTGCACAGTCACGAAAGAATGAGAAAGTCGGAAGCGTACTTTGTATAGATGATACATCACCTGTACTTGACATTTTTGTGTAAGTGGTCTGTGCTTGACATTTCAGCTGTCTGTCGTTGTCTTTGCCTTGACAGGTTCAGTTGTAATGGAATTAAAATGCAGTATCTTTCATCTTTATACAGCATTGAAAGAAATATACAGTGAAAATGAAGAATATCGAATAATAATATGAATAATACCATCCATAAAGACTATGCAACGTTAATCGTGGATAATTTCTGGATTGATGGCCAAACAGAGAAGATTCGTCAAATAAGAAGTTATACAAACCTAGGAGAGGTTTGTGTAGGAAACGTACATTCAGATACGTAAAGCTGTAGGTCCTTGTTATGTTGGACAAGTAAAAGATATACTCCACGACAACGAAAGGGTTCCAGGTTGGAAATTGCTCGTCTCCTGGTGTTGATGATTCGCCTTTCTTGTACGCAGAAATAGGTTGACATCAAATAACAGAGAAACAGAAAAGTACTATGCAGACTTAATATATTACAGATATGAAGATATAGAAAATATTTATGAAGTTTTGTTATTTCGAATTTTTAAAACGACTTTATATACTTAATAAAACTAGGCATACATATTTATTTGAAGCAGATGCCAAAAACAACTACTCCACGGTCAATATGCCCCGACTGGCGTTGCATTACATCGGCATTTCCATAGGAGTCGCCGATGTATTGTAATTGTCAGACAGATAGTAGCACATACCCAAAGAGGGCACTACGGTGTATTTCTCACCATTACTAGGCACACATGTTTATCTTATAAACACATTTAAAGGTACTAAAGGTATTTAAAGGTACGAAAGCACATCCTTTCTATTACAAGTCAGGTTTGAGTTTTAAAAAAAGTTTGCAGTATACTAGGCTTTTTTCAAATTATTTTACTTTTCTTCAGTTTTTTTAAGCTTGAATGTCCATATCAATACAAATTTATTAATAAGAGACTGTAAATAGTTTCTGCAGAGAAGGCATAGACAAAAGTAAAAGAAATCACAAGAATATTTTCGTGTACATTGTTTCTAGAGCGACTAGAATGAAGAGGGGGGACCTTCATTATAAACATCTTGATAAAAAACCGTTAATTATATAGGAAGATGGTTTTTTGTGAAACAAAAAAAGTCTTTCATTAAGAAGACAATTAAAACTAATTTTATTAACGAAAATTATAATAGTATGATCAGATTGGATATAATAGCTTTATATATTTCTTGCTAATAGAATAGTGATAAATTGATTAATATTAGTTTCAAACAGGAACATACTCTTAAATGATGCATTAATTCCTTGTTGAATATTTATCAGACATGTAATAAAACCATGCACGTCAATAACCCTGTTTTTCTTAATAAGTTCTTTTATTTTAGACGCAAATTGTGAATACATTTATTTCCATTTCATTCACTTAACTATTTCTTAGAAACCAGTCGCATCGAAAGCAGCTTCATTACAGGAGTTTATTTATAAATTTTTACGTAAGCCAGACTCCTCACTCGCCGAGTGTGATACAATCTTTATTTCATTTATATTTCTGTTCAAGACAATCTCTCTTCTTGTCTACTTAAGAGTAAAGCCCACATTACACTATAACGTTAATGTTCATCTTTACATCTGCTAGTAAGTATAAACCATGTATAAACATTTAATTATAATAGGAAAACAGTATACTTATATTTAATTTTGTGATAAACCATAATATAGCTATCAAGTAACCTGGGGTAGGATCAAGTTGTAAAGCTGAAAAATCTTATGTCGAGAGACGGTACTTTCCGTTCCTTGACCGTCCCGGAACCTACTTGATCTTCTAACAAATGTCGAGTCCCTATGAAGGAATTTACCCTCTATCTCTGTCTGAAGCTACTCGATACCAAAGATAAACCTTAGCACCTTTAGAGTCGCACATTGCTCCAAAATGTGAAAGGATGTTTCATCTTCCTCCCCACACCCTGGACAAGAAGGTATTTCCTCTACCTCTATCAAAAACAGCTACCTTTTGAACTTGCAGTGACCAATTAGGACTCTCACCAGTTAGTTTACAGTCTAGAAACTACGTCTTCGAGCCAAGACGTCCTAATTTTATTAGGCCCCTTTAAGAACTCATAGATCTGTCTACAATTTGTATTTCACCAGTTCTCCTCTAATATCTTCTCATTGTCTAGGGTTTCGTTGACCTCTAATAATACTTATAAATGATTCTGGCTCCTGAAAAGGTTCTTAAGATCCAAGTACAAAGAGGTAAATTATGTTTGTGTAGCAGGTAACTACGAATATTACGAATCTACTTTATATACGCCATCTGTAAACGCCTTATTTAAATAAAGACTAAAACCAATTAAGCCAAAATAGCTATTCTCCTGGCTATATGTGACGCCGAGCGCTGAATTACAAAGCAAAAATTTTCCGTATTTTCTCTAACACAGTTAGAAACAAAATACAAGGATTCGGAATGCAAGGAAAACTACGAGGAAATACTTGGACCTCACACCGTAGGAGTCACTAACTGCTGATCGGTTTCGATCTTTTTATGATCTCGTCAGTGCAATATAGGTGATCATACCTAAAGTCGAACGGCGGGTGGGTAGATTGTGTGTAAAAGCTGCACTCCAACGAACAAATAGAAATAAATATTTTGTTCTGTTCTATTTCTTATTCTATATATTCCATGCTATCGTCAAATAGACTGCAAGATTATGCTATACGCCCTCTAAGTCTTCCACATATTCCTGTCCCTGAAAGCACTTTTGGGTATGCGTTGACTATAGTAACTTAAATTACGGTAATATTTGGTGTATTGTGTATTTGCTTAAGGGACTAAAATCAGCTCTTAGTAAATTTTAGGTACTCAGTTGAATAATCAGTGTAGATTTACCTTAATTCTTTAAGGAGAATGCAGTTTGGCCCAAGGCGAAGTATTAATCGAAGTCCTTAATGAGAGAAAGTCTCGTTCGAGGGCGGAGTTTATCGGAAATACTTATATGATTGTAAAATGTGTGTTACTTTCGTTGCAGACCAAGCACTTTTCAAAAGTAAAAAAAGTGATGATAACGAGCAGGTTTTTTATATAAAGGCCATCTTATTCAACCCAAGAACTTTCTCGTATTGAATGTTTTGTAATACACGGGGCGTCCCTCACGCTCGGCTTGTTAGTTAATAAATGACCCAAAAAATTCATCTCGTGTGAGTAGACATGCTTTTTGAGATGAGTTGAAGTTCTATGGACGTTAATTTTTCGAGATATATTTTCCTACGTTTAATTTTTTTATAGTGCAGATTTGTACCTATGTTATATGTAGGGTTTTCCAACGAAATAACTCACCCCCTACATCTTTTTTATTTGTGGTGCTAATAAAAAAAGTTGTATACAAAAGTTTTATAATTTTTTACGAGCTTTCCAGATCTGTAGTTGAACAGCCAAAATGAGTGCAGCTTAAAGAAATATAAACCTAGGTTCAATTTTTTTAAATGGAATACCCTGTATATTTTTTGATTACTGCATTCTACGGGTTTTTCTGATTTCAAAAATATATATACAGGGTGTCCACCTAGTGCGCGTAAGTCCAATATCTGGGTTAATAAAAGAGATAACTTAATTTTTTTTTCTACAGGGTTGTCTAATATCCCGAGCTGCACAAAATGAAAATATATTTACATATTCAGGGTGTTCAGTTTTTCCTGGACAGGTACCAACTTCGTTTTTCTAAATGGAAATATATATTTTTTATTGCTTTTTCGAACTAAACCCTTGATTTTAGTAGGACTTTCATCAGCCTTCCCTATACCTAACTTAAACTGTTTTTGAAATATTGACGGGTGAATATTGACATTTTTGCAACTTTGACACCCTGTAAAATCTAAACGGTTTGAGATCAAGCAAAACGGTTTGCACGTTCCTATCTTAACTTTTCATAAGCTATCGTTTGGTACTAATTTCAAATTTATCCAGGAATTAAAAATTTTCTAAATTTTCAGAAAATTTTAAATTTTTGGATAATTCTGAAATTAGTACCAAACGATAGCTTATGAAAAGTTAAGATAGGAATGTGCAAACCGTTTTGCTTGATCTCAAACCGTTTAGATTTTACAGGGTGTCAAATTTGCAAAAATGTCAATATTCACCCGTCAATATTTCAAAAACAGTTTAAGTTAGGTATAGGGAAGGCTGATGAAAGTCCTACTAAAATCAAGGGTTTAGTTCGAAAAAGCAATAAAAAATATATATTTCCATTTAGAAAAACGAAGTTGGTACCTGTCCAGGAAAAACTGAACATCCTGAATATGTAAATATATTTTCATTTTGTGCAGCTCGGGATATTAGACAACCCTGTAGAAAAAAAAATTAAGTTATCTCTTTTATTAACCCAGATATTGGACTTACGCGCACTAGGTGGACACCCTGTATGTGCTTTAATCGCTGCAACGGTTGTCATTTTATGGAGCTTTTTATAACACGTTTTGGAAGCAATTACTCCTATTTGAGGCCTTGTTTCTATCAAAGGCTAATTTGATAAATGAACAATGTCTAAGACAGCTGCAGCTTCTGTGTTATAAAAAAGCTCCATAAAATGACAACTGTTGCATCGATTATAGCACATGTATATATTTTTGAAATCAGAAAAACCCGTAGAATGCAATAATCAAAAAATATACAGGGTATTCCATTTAAAAAAATTGAACCTAGGTTGATATTTCTTTAAGCTGCACTCAATTTGGCTGTTCAACTACATACTCGTATATATCTGGAAAGCTCGTAAAAAATTATAAAATTTTTGTATAAAACTTTTTTTATTAGCACCACAAATAAAAAATATATAGGAGGTGAGTCATTTCGTTGGAAAACCCGGTACATTTTCTATAGTATTTGGTATACATTTTTCAAGGAAGAAGATGAGTACAAATTTAAATAAAAAAAATTAGTCGAGACAAACCACCCTGCACTTTAGAATTGACTAAAAACAACGCAATATCCTGTAGCAAGGCACTCTTACTATTAACTCAGTTGTTCATTACTTGGCTGCTTGTACAGTAAAGTTTCCTAGACACATCTGAAGTTCAACCCAAGAGAAATGAACATTTAAATAGAGCGTAGCAGTCTCAAATTATGGCAATAAATATGTCGGGCGAGGATCGTGTGCGGTCCCTAGAAACTACCTAAGCGTATCTCTGCATTAGATACACATTTGCCAACTTCAGTCGTTTGTCTAATTAAATGAAGAATACATTCTCCTGTAGTCGAGACCGCAGCGTTGAATTTGAAGCAGAAGCAAATCTATTTCACCTATTGGTTTTTCACCTATTGGTTTTTCAAAACGATCTTCAAAAGAAAATGATCTTCAAAAAGTTATTTCATGATTTATAAAGAAGGGATCAGAATGTTTTTTCTGACATCTTTCTCAATAGAGTAAATGCCATGATGTATATAACATTTACATGATAAAAAGTTGATACACAGTAACATGATAAAAATCAAAAGGAGGAAATTAATTCGTCGAGAGTTTTGCAATATTCGGGAAAAAGAAGCCACCTATAGTTCTATTAATTACGTCTCAGGTTATAATGAAAAAAATAGCTCGTAAATTAGAACGAAACGGGTGTAAAACGATTAGTGTCAATAAACGTAATATTTGGAGGATATTGATAAACAACAAATAAAGGGTTAATAAATTGAAACAATCGGTAGTATATCAAATTGACTAATCCTATGTATCTGAGTCAAACCGGTAGCAGTGTTGAAACTAGAGTAAAATAACATAAAAAATCCATACTAAGTAACGTAAAAAATTCAGGATTATCGACGCATTGTATAGAAAATAATCATTTTATAGATCTGAAAAATGTGAAGGTACTGTATCGGTAAAAGAAAGGAAAGCACTTAGATCTGTTAGAGCAATTAGAAATTTAAAAATCTTTAATTATACATCCTTGTACTACGAATGATCAGATTGATTTTACACTTTCGTCCTTTTTAGAAAAGGTACTAAAAACTAGGACTTTCCCAGATCGGATGGGATTTAGTAGTATGACATTTACTCTATTGAGAAAGGCCCAACAAGCCGAAATACTAGTATATAGAGTGTTTTCTATACATTTCTTAAAACATCTAAATGAGAACTGTATTTTTTCCAAAACAATTATATTCATGATGTTTCATAAAGAATCATCCGCTTCCAGTATCCAATTTATTCATATTTTCAGACTTATAAAGAAATGTAGATGAATGTTTCGAACCAGTGAATCCAGGGACATTTAAATTTAATCATTTCTCCTAACCTCATATACGATACATGTTTCCACTTCAAGCGTCTTGTGGCACATATGTAGCAGGAGGTTTTATTATTCAGGAATTACTAAATTATTTAAGAAATATGTAACATTCGAAAAATATTAAATTCAATGTCAAATCTGTCCCTTTGTGGATTATTTAGTTAAAATAAAAGTTAAATAATTCAATACGCGGCTAATTTGAAACTAGGTTTTTTTAACCATAAAACATAACCTAACATTTTTGACATATGAAACAATGTTTGTTAAACGAATAAATCATGGTCTGACAGCTGCTGAAGTTTATTATTATTGCATTATTATCTTGTGCTCCGGATCATGAATAATTTTTCTATTCTTTTCCATCAAGCGTCTTTAAAATATTGTCTATATCTGTACTATATTTGCTTGTAGCATTGTTTATGAATTCTTTATTTTATTCGGTATTTTGTCATAGTTTTGAAATTATAAACACAGTTGTAAATAAATCCCTAAGCCAAGATGAAATCAGGGTTTATTTATGTTTGGGCAAAACCAGGTTTAAAAAACAAAGCCTGACGGTTTTTTATTTATGATTTGATTAGTTATATTTCCAGAAGTATGAGAAAATATCCAATTTATAGGAAGAATGCCTTCTTAATGTCCTGATAATGGAAATTGATAGGTATTTTTTATTTATAGTAAATCTACATGCTCTTCCTGTGTGAGATTTATTTTTGGATAGGCAATGTAAATGTATATTTTTAGTGTGGTGGCATTTTTAAGAAGGGTGAGAATGCTATGAGTAATAGATCGTTTCAGACTCTATGAAACAATGCATTAGTGCATATTTGTACGAAATGCATCACGTGCACGTGCATAATACGAAAATGACCGCGTCCGCCGGAGCTTACGTTAACAATAATTTGCGTTCATCAATCTCATATTACATTAATTTAAATTTCTGCACCTTACCTCACACGATTGCTAGGATTCAATTATTTTCTGTTTTGCATGCAATAAATCATCACAAAGAGGATGCATATCATGCTAATTTAATTTGTTTGTCATTACGGTCGATCGGCGGCAGTGGCGTAACAAATAATTTATACGAAAATAAAATCAATAACAAAGGTTAAAATCAGGAATACTAATATACTACCGTCTTAGGAGTAGTTATCCTAACTGCAAAATGTACGATTTTCAAATATGAGTAGCTCATGGAAAACTCTTGGTGTTCTCTAGCTATTACATCTACATACTTACAAAGTCCTATCTGCAATAATAAAGCCAATAGAATGGTAAAACTGTTGTCCTAAGTGAAAATATGTATCCTTGAAGGGGGTTGGAACCTTTGGTGTGAAGCTAACACTGACGTAGTTTTCCACATAAAACCAAAACACTATACTGCACTCGACGCGCGTTTCGCCAACCAAGTTGACATCATCTGGAGATTATTAACACTAAGCTTATGCTAACATTGTGTCTTATTTATACCTAAACTATTTCTACGGTTCAGTAAACCGTCGCGACCGCTCAGTGAACTATCGTAACGGATCAGTGAACCGTGACATACTCAAAATTCATATCTACCATACGACCCTCGTTTCACCCGTGGTTTTGGTAAGGTTTTTAAAGATATAGGTATGTCAGTGGTTTATTCATCGAGAAATAAACTAAAACAACGTTTAGGAAATCCAAAAGACAAAATATAAACTAAGGAAAAGTCGGAGATTTACGAAATTAGCTGTAAAGAGTGTAATCAAAAGTATGTTGGACAAACGAGAAGATGAATTAAAACTAGATTCAAGAAACATTCGGCTCATCTTCAATATGGTGCACAGATAAGTCTAGTGACGCCCAACATGCGTTTGAGAACAACCATAAAATAGATAGTAGCAATTTGAGACTACTTAGGAATGTGACAAATTCCACACATCTGGATGGTTTTGAGAGTTTGGAAATTATGTGAGAATAGTGACAGAGGGTCAAGCCTAGAGATATAGCCCGCTTTATTGGTTAGTAAGCACGGTTCACTGATCCGTCGCGGCGGTTCATTGGGGGGTCGCGATGGTTCACTGAGCAGTCGCGATGGTTCACTGAGCGGTCGCGATGGTTGACTGAACCGTAGAAATAGTTTAGGTATAAACAGGACACAATGTTAGCACAAGTTTAGTTTTAATGATCTCCAGATGATGCCAAGTTGGGGAAACGCGCGTCGAGTGCAGTATAGTGTTTTGATGTTATGTGGAAAACTACGTCAGTATTTGAAAACATGTATGGTTTTCCAGAGAACATTGTCTATTGACCTAGCTAGTTTGTTCTATCTGTAAATATGGTTGTGTTTCAGACAAATAAATTGCGTTGAGTTCTAATTATTTTTTCACCAGATCTGTGTATCGGTACTGCAAAAAATAGACATCTAACAGTAGATTGGAACATCTGTTGCTACACCACTGGTTTGAGTTTCCTACCATTTAGCTTTTTACTAAGAAAACAATGACTATAGTTTCTTAAGAGCGGTACTGTTATTTACTCTCTTCTTGCTTCGTTCAAGTATAAAGACGACATTAGTCGAGTATCATGAGAAATATCAATAGCCAATTTTACCCTGTGTGTAGAGTTGATTGCATTTAATAACGTGCCTAATGGTGTAACCATTATTACTATAATTAGGTGTGTATGCTATATTCCATCTATGGGTTAATGAATTTAATTCAAGGTAAAGATCTCCGGCCAAGGACGAGTAATGGTAATGATATTCATTCTTGAAACGAATTTAAAAATAAAATCTAGAAAGATAAATTATTAAAATCATGGTATACCATGGAATAATTGATATTTCAATTATTTTTTTGTAAATAATAAAGGAAATAATTTTGATAGTCTTCTTAAAGAATTGCAAATAGATCTGGTCTCTGTATCTACTCAGAAGGATGGAAGAATATGTTCTAAACATACTTATTTTTGATGCGTGACTCATGTTTGTGTTGCTTTTGGTTATTGGGTTGTGTCCATAAGCCAAACATAATCTGGAAACTTCAAAACATCGGGTCAAGTACCTCCTCCGTCTTGCACCTACTGGCCAATTTAAAAATAGCAGTGATGTAAACGGGCACAGGTTACAGTCCAATAAGTTACCGCGTGGACCAAAAAAAGAAGATGCTCTACTTCTTCAGGAGGTACGCAATAAGCGCTGGTTTCGGTCAGTGGGTCAACTTTTCCTGATAAATATCACTTATTTATACTTATAATTATACTTATATTTATCACTTATAATCACACATTTTAGCGAAGGAAACTTATTTGTCTCCTGCAGTCTAGCAGGAACTACTAGGTAATTAATTTATAACAATGCAAAAATGGAGATTTTCTAAAAATAAAATTGAAAATTGTATTACCGAATCCTTAGTCGATTTTGAGATAGATATAGTAAGATTCAAAGAACAATTATTTGATGCAGAGAGAGAGAGAGAGAGAGAGAGAGAGATCTAATATAAAAAAAATCCAATCTTTAACAGATTGTAAGGCAACAGATCTGTGCACATAATCCTTTTCAATTAAGATTGTATGTATGTAATTATAGTTTTTTAAAGCACAATTAACAATTTTGTTAATTTTGAATACACATAAATATTTACTTTGTCCATTCACGACTATTGACTAATCCCTCAAAGTTATTTATTTAAAGAATGTCTTTTTTGCAATATACATATGCTGTTATTCCTTGTTACTCATCATTCAATCACCGTATACCAAGGGTACCAAAATTAAACATGACAAAGTAATTAAGTTATCAGCAACTGCAATTAAAGCCATATCAGAACATGATGTCTCAATTATTATTATGTTAATGTTGGTGGTCCCTGTCCATCCATTGAAACTACATATGCATATGATCGTTATCTAAGAATTTTGCTTATAGAAGATAGAGCTACTGCTATACCAATTAAAAATTAATGATTTGAAGGTTTTGAGGCGAACAAAACACAATCTGCAGCATTCATTTATCGCAGAACAAATACATGTCGGTCAGTCTGCATATATTTACATATCAAATACCTAGTTGTTTCCGATAAAATAATAAACTACCTCCTTTCAAAGTAACTATCTATTTTTCCGTAAAATAGAACACACACTACAGATTTACACACAGAGTTTTAAGAGCTAGTAAAATACAAAAAATATGATTTAGCTTCCTGGATTGCATGGTTGGTCCTGTTTTGATTCTTATTGAATATTTAGCTATTAAAAGATAAAATATCTAATTTTATCGCTTACAGAAATTTTAGAAATACGAGTATACCCACTAAAATTTCTTATATCATGTTCAATATGTTGTTTTTACCAAAATGCGCTATTAAGTATCATACAAACATAGCCTGCACGCTAGCTGAAGATCTGGAGTTGCTGAGATTTTCATTACCCTCATCAGAGCACTTTGAAGAGTAGGTGATATAGTAGCTTCTTACATACGTAGTCTTTTATTCACTCGAACAGGTATTTTCCACGAATCCTTCATTATCACTGCCTCGAATGATATTGTTCTAATTTTTATATCCAGTCTCTACAATACTCTGCCATTCGTGTGACTACAATTCACTTGGTGTCGCAAATCGGCTGCTGTCTATATGGAAACTTATCAGTAATAAGTTTAACTCATTTAGGTCATTTCCATTCGATTTCCTTCAATGATTTTATGTCTTTGTGGACCCAAGTAGCTTTTGTAGGCAATAACCTTATTATAATATAGGCTGTTTGAGACGTTCCGAGTTTCAAAGAATATACAATATACAACTTTAATATATCCTTTTCGAAAGTGCTCTGTCAAATACACCAATATGTGTGGATAAACGCCGAAACTACAGCTACTATGTCAACTTGGACTTCGCCAGGTTGACATAGTAAGTCTTGAAGCCGTGTGTGTGTATAAGGAACTTCTTTATATTTTAAACTTTTATTTTTTAGTATTTCTCTCTATAAGTTTTAATTTAAAGCCTTTGATTAATACCATGTCTCTAATGTTTTTAGTTCTGACATTCTCTTTTAAAAATTATTTTAATTTTGCCTGACTAAAGCTCAGCGGTCAAGCTTAAGATTCCCATATCTGACCACTGACAAAGTGGCTTTTTGTTCTTCGGATGCCATAAATCTTTTTAGGGTAAACTTGATCCTGGCTAAAATTACGTAAGACGAACGTCTGCTGAAACTAATGAGTGTGTTTAAAGGTACCTAGGCCGTTCTTGTTGGGTTTCTGCGTAGAATGCTACGTCATTAATAATGGTAGATTTATTTATGATGCAAAAACTAGTGCCGAACTATGCCAAACCGATTTTGTTTTTGAAGTGTTTAGGTTCATGGCAAATTTGATAACATTCTAGATATGATGAAAACTGCCAAAATAGTAGAAACTTGCAAATATCTTCAAAAGTAATAATCACAACCCTAATAAGGCATACATGGCTTGAATGAGAATTTTAATGTGCACAAGATGGTCTGGAACAATGCAGGGTGTTCCATTTGAGTTTAAAACGTTATGACTGTTTGAAATTTCCAAAATGTAGAAGCGGAAATCGAACACTTGGGATTGTTTTGAACATATGGATACACCATAATTTAGCGTAGCTTAAGTTCTCTAAGAATACAAAAAATCAACTTAATATCACTTTTCTCGAAAAACTTGCGAACACTCTTGCGCACCATAGCATATGTCAATTTTTTTCTTTAAATATTACAATCTCAAAATGCGTAACTTCCAGCTATAAGGAATGTCACATAAATTAACCATAAATTTTCCGTATAATAAAAAAAATGCAATAAGATACAGGGTGTTCCATTTAAAATAACGAAGTTAATGTCGACTTTCAGTAGCCGGAAGTGGTGGAGAGTTCTACATATTTTGGTTGCGTTCGCCCTAGAGACTTTACTAATGTTGGCAAATTTTCAAATATTTCGGATTAGTACTTTCCCAGATATGGATCGACGCAGTTCCTGGTTAGACACCCTGTATATACCTTTTCTCAAATAATACAATTGAATTTACTCGATCGAAATCAAGAAAAATATAATCTACTCTAAAGTTTATTAATGCCATTTGATTCCTCCTTACGTTTCATAATTTAACTATACAGGGTGCCTCAAATTCGATGCAATACATAAGGATCTCAGAAACGGTAAGAGATGCGGAGTTGGTTAAATGGAGGCAAAGTTGCGTATTCAGGGGGGCAACATAATGGTGAAAAGAAATCAAGGCTAACTTGATTAGTTTTCGAAATACCTATTTTGAAATAACCGAAAATTTCGATTTTCGTTTCTATTTTTTTGCGGGCCTATTTGATGAGGTATTCAAAAATAAAGAGCACTTTTGTATAGCAACTTTTTGCCCTTTATCGAATGGTGTTAGGGAATTTTCTGCAAAACGTTTCGCTTCCCGGAAACCAACATCAACTTAATTTTTTAAATACCGACCTGGAATTTTTTTTCTATTTTTTTGAACCATTTTTGTAACTTGCTAGAATGCCACCATAAAAGAAACCAGATTTAAACATTTTGTCTAAGAAAAATCCATCATTAGTATTTTTGTTTCGACTTTTGTTAATTTTAGATATTGAATAATATTTTTGAGGTTTCATTTTTATTTACAAATAAACAAAAGATAATAATAAAACAACGAATTAACAACTATAAACTTTGATGTAATTAAATAAACAATGAAGAAAACAACAAAATATGTTAAAACTGCTCCGTCCTCCTCCGTAATTATTCATAGAGGATTTTTCTTAGAAAAAATAGTAATAATGAATTTTTCTTAGACAAAATGTTTAAATCTGGTTCCTTTTATAGTGCCATTCTATCAAGTCACAAAAATGCTTCCAAAAAATTGAACAAAATTCCAGGTCCGTATTTAAAAAAATTAAGTTGACGTTGGTTTCCGGGAAGCGAAACGTTTTGCGGAAAATTCGCTAACAGCATTCGATAAAGGCCAAAAAGTTGCTATAGAAAATTGCTCTTTATTTTTGAATACCTCATCAAATAGTCCCGCAAAAAAATAAAAACGAAAATCGAAATTTTCGGTTTTTTCAAAATATTTCGAAAACTAATCAAGTCAGCCTTGATTTCATTTCACCATTATGTTGCCCCCTTGAATACGCAACTTTGCCTCCATTTAACCGACTTCGCATCTCTTACCGTTTCCGAGATCCCCATGTATTGCATCGAATTTGAAGCACCCTGTATGTTGTACGATTTTGTAGTTGTATCATGCTTACCCATAAAATTTTACATACCTAATTGGAAGCATAGGATAAAGTAACTCAAATTTTCTGTAATAAGTTAATAATTAGTGAATCCTTCACGTTAGTAAACTAACTCCTGTATTCTACGAAGTGAGCTGTCAATGTGGCGATTGAGAAAATACCCTCTCCTTTCTCCCTAACATAAGAGGCATCAGATCATCAGCCGGTTGACAGAATAATCGACAGCTAACTCGAAATTAGGCCAGTCGCAGGCCAAAGTTTGGATTCAAAATTTATGATCTTTATTATGATGCTATTCCAATTCTGACGTTATTTACAGCAATTTGCGCATTGAAAACGGTGATTGGATTCCAATTGAGAGTACTGTTCGGATTTCAAATGCGAATAGAACAGTCACATAACTCTGAGGATATCCAATACGCAGCCGAGAATAACCTTCAGCCGATTGCAACTTGTGGGTATCTATCATATCACTTAACATTTCTGTATCAGTCCCGATGAAATTAATAATGTTGTTTGGCGTTGTTGGTGGTTTTTGCGTCGGCAGCGCTCCTTTATTTGTCATTACCGATGATTAATATCGGTTTGTCGTGTATGCGCAGCGTGTACTTCTCTATAGCGAAAAAACCTGCGAATTCTGCGTCCGTTTCTCAGAAGTGAGACTGCAAAAAGAGATATATTTACGGCGCGGCATCTCAGATAATCCGATAGGAACGCACCTGGGAGAATAATTAGCACCTGAAAGTTATGATTTTAATTTCTTCTTTCCCGCAATTATTCTAGTCGTGGCTCTGGGGGATAGAATAAACGGTGCCCCCTGGCGGTGGATTTATGGCACGTTTCGGTGACGTGGGCAGAATCTAAGTAGCGAATTGTTGGCTGCCTTTTATAAGTTGTCTACTGAAATTTATCGACTAACACTATGTATTGCTCGAGTTTAGAAGTTTTTTGAAATTAATTTGCTATTTTTTCCTATTTATTCATTCAGCAATAAGTATGTGTTGATAATTAAATTTTATCTATTACATATTGTTTTCCAATTTGGCGAGAAATAAATATCGGGCACCTTTACCAAAAAATTATAAAATTATACAGTGAGGTTCAAAACTCTGGAACGCTCCAAATAACTTCCAAAATATTGTTTTTTTGAAAAATCGCTCGGACCCGTCGATTGTTATTTTTAATTGCACATCTTTTTCCACAAAAACTTTTTATACAGGGTGTGTCATGTAACAGTGGCCAATACTAACTTTCTTATTTTAAATACAACATCCTGTATATTATTACATTTTTGGATTCTACATAAAATTCTAAACACTTTTTATGTAGGATGTCCTATACTTATCTTAAACTGTTTTGGAAATATTGACAGGTGAATATTGACATTTTGCAACTTTAACACCCTGTAAAATCTAAACGGTTTGAGATCAAGCAAAACGGTTTGCACGTTCCTATCTTAACTTTTCAGAAGCTATCGTTTGGTACTAATTTCAGAATTATCCAAAAATTTTAAATTTTCCGAAAATTTAGAAAATTTTGACAAGAAAAGTTAAGACATAAATGTGCAAACCGTTTTGCTTGATCTCAAACCGTTTAGATTTTACAGGGTGTCAAAGTTGCAAAATGTCAATATTCACCTGTCAATATTTCCAAAACAGTTTAAGATAAGTATAGGACATCCTACATAAAAAGTGTTTAGAATTTTATGTAGAATCCAAAAATGTAATAATATACAGGATGTTGTATTTAAAATAAGAAAGTTAGTATTGGCCACTGTTACATGACACACCCTGTATAAAAAGTTTTTGTGGAAAAAGATGTGCAATTAAAAATAACAATCGACGGGTCTGAGCGATTTTTCAAAAAAACAATATTTTGGAAGTTATTTGGGGCGTTCCTGAGTTTTCAACCTCACTGTATACACCACTGCCTGTAATAAAAAAATATTTACATTAATCAACTTATAAAATATTGAATGCTTGAAATATTCTACAAAAACATGCATATTGTTAAATTAAAATATAAATAAAAATAGTTTATGCTTTTAATTCGCATGGGCTGTAGGAGCAACAGAATTTACTATCGAAAATCTTTTCCAGTAGGTACTAATATATAACTAAAACCAGAGATAAGTACACCTAAAACTAACGCTTGTTGCACTATAAATCTATATCTAGTACATTTAGATACCAGCACATATTATACTGTCTAAATCAATCGTATGCAGGTATCAGCGAGTTGTTTCTTACGCATTGGGTTTAATAAAACATTTTTTCTAGTTTTTCAATTAGGTATAGTACCTAACTTTCGTTAATTTTAGTTACCCATTTTGCATTTAAAACCGAATTCCTGAAACAACATGTTAGAAACGAGTTTTGTAAGGTATTTTGTAAGGTATTTAATCAAAAAATATCCCACTAAACATACTTGAGATGTTTGTGAACAATATTCTAAAGCACACCAAAATTTTAATGAATCGGATTTATAGGCTAACAAAAATGTCAATTTTGATTTATTTGACAATTTAAATATGCTCCGCAATGATTTTGTAAGATTTATATCGTTACCTCAAGTTTTTTTTCAATAAACTCAATACGTTAAATTTGCACACCCACCCAAAATTATTTAATAAAACTGTTTGGTAGAATGAAACTATACACTCGACTATACACGGTATCCCACCGAGAAGGGCCGCGATTTACATATGGAAAAGTACGTACAGAGTGATTTTCAGAATTTGATTATTTACAAAGGTCAGTGGGGCCCACATTTTTAAAATATTTTTACGGTTCTGGCACTTCCGGTATAACCGAGAGCGACGCCAACTTGCTTATTTTAAATGGAACACCCTATATATTATATCTTTTCTGGATTCTATATACGTAAAATTCTAAACACATTTCATGTAGGACGTTCTATATCTATCTTCAACTGTTTTGTGTGTTTGACAGGGGGTCAAAGTTGCAAGATGTTAATATTCAACTGTCAATATTTCAAAAACAGTTGAAGATGATATATCCCAATTACACCATCTTTTTTCTGCCAGATTTTGAAGTCGCTATATTCACGCTCGTACCTTGAAGATGATTTTTCTGGCAATAAACTTGAAGCTACGCTGGTGGCTTCCTTAATAATTGTTTCTGGCCCATTCATTTTTACCAAAATAAATAAACAATAAAATACATAACACATACGTCACGATAGCACTTTATTATTATTATGAAAGGACTTTTTGTTTTTTCGTATAAATGTTATACAATGTAAGATCCGATTATTCTTAGGACACATAATGTTATTATTATTACATAGTGAAATGGGCAGAGGACGAACCTGTAAAGCCCATATTACAAAATAACTGTGTAAGTTTTATAATTGTAGAAATATAACAATAGCAGTAAATGCAAATACATACATAATCAATACAAAAACCACATATACCACAAGAAAAATTATTATGAAAACATACAGAAAAATAAACAATTAATGAGAAAATTTGGAAGTTGTAGCGGAATTAACTGTCTCTCAGCCATTGGTCGAGTCTGTTTTTAAAACAAGATACGTTATGTTACCTACATTATAAGTTTTTGTAATTAATATAGTATGTACAATAATTTGGAACAAATAATTAAGTGCGTACTTTCAACCGCGCCCACCTTACACCCGAATCACTGAAATTCGTTACGAAATTAAATTAATACTGTGCTTAATAAAATTAACCCACGGAGCTATCTGGCACGTATTACATATAGGAAGTAATCAACACAGCCTTCGCCAAATTCCTGAACACCACCCGATTTACGGTAATTAACGACATGGCTCGGAATCTGGCCAAAAATAACAAATTTCCAAGCTGCAGTTACCGAAACGAGTTAATCGAATTACCAGCGGTATACAAGCCACTTTTACCGCACAGGTGTAGACGGCATAATTAATAAATTAATGCGGAAATAATAATACACTTAATTCGACCGGTCCGAGTGGTTGCACAACGAGTTCTCTTACAACAGTCACATTTGGAAAGGTTACTTGTTTCATTAATTTTGAGCAGGACGCCGCGCTGCCCTGCAAAAACTGTGCCATCAAGGAGACACCACATAAATGGGCCTTTTCAAGATCTCTCGTGTAAAGCTTTCCATACACTACAGCGCGAGCTGTGAATCTACACAGAAGTCGAGCGAAAATGCATGCAATTCAACGTGAATTTCGTAGATGTTACATAGTTTTCTTGAAGTGTTTACGATAAAAAAATAAATTTTGATAAAGCATAGGAATTAGAGATGTCTGCAAAAAATCATTCAATATTATTGTATTAATGTACTGTACCAATTGAAATAAAAAATATTTCAGTTAGGCAGACGTCCAAAGTATTTAAAACACTTTGGACTTTAGTTAGTGTTGGATTAAGAATATCAAAAAGTAAAACTGAAATATTAGTAAAATTTAAAATTGTTCTTTTGAGGTATAGAAACTATACCTCCAAAAGAAGGAAGGATGTTTTAATATTTATATCTATGTTTTTTCAAAACGAGAATAATATCGATATAAAATTCGGTGCCTGTGAACTAAGTGGCCTGAGTAGTTCTTAAAATTTTAATAATAGTAATTAATAATAATAATTATTATTAAACTTAGTGTCTATGTCTAATGCGGTTTCCAAGATACCTACCAATAACATTGTATCCAATTTGAAACATACTGTATAGAGAAATTGAAATATATTATATTTAATATACAGTGAGGACGTAAAGTCCGTCCCCCCCCTCTAACTTTTGAACCACTGGGTAGATTGTGATGAAATTTGGAACGATAATATATGACTAAATTCTGCATTTTTTGACACATCAATGGCAGCTCTGAATGTCAAAGTGACAGCTGGGTGCGCAATAGGAAAACTTTTTTAAATGGAAATGGGGGTCGAGTGGGTACTCATTTTGAAGCTATTTTTATGCTCAAAACATCCCCCAAATTTGAGAATATTTGGTTCAGTAATTTCCAAATAAAAACCAGTAATATCAGTTTATAACATAATTTTTTTACCACATAATCTTTATAATAGAACTTACCCATGGAAAATTTATTTGTCAGGAGATTCAAGGAGGTCATTTTCAACATCTTTTGAAGTAACACGTGTTTTCTAAATTTGTTTCTGCCTCTTAAATTTTTTTTTTTTTAAGGTTTAATTTGAATTATTTCATAATTTTTTAATTTAGGTTATTTTAGGTTAGGGATGGTTTATTGTTATTTGTTTACTTTTAATTTTTGTTCTGCTTTGAATAATTTACAATAATTTGTAATATGTATGCAAAAAATGATAAACAGAAATCGATATTACTGGTTTTTATTTGCAAATTACTGAACCAAATGTTCTCAAAATTGGGGGATGTTTTGAGCATAAAAATAGCTTCAAAATGAGTCCCCACTCGACCCCCATTTCCATTTAAAAAAATGTTCCTATTGCGCGCCCAGCTGTCACTTTGACATTCAGAGCTGTCATTGATGTGTCAAAAAATACAGAATTTAGTCATATATTATCGTTCCAAATTTCATCACAATCTACCAAGTGGTTCAAAAATTAAAAAGGGGGGGGACGGAGTTTATGTCTTCACTGTATAAATACTTTTATAAGTACTCTACCACATAAGTAGAACAAAAAATATATAGGTATATAGAATTGTCTATGATAAGAATGGCTACCCCTTAGGCCCACCCATGTCGTACCACCGCGCGTCTTCATTACACCGATCGCAGTAGTCGCTGGAAACAAACGAACAAAAGCCTATTTTATGAATGGACAAGGCATCCTTAGGCACGACATCAAGGCGCCGATATGAAACAAATAAAGGACTACCGAAAGACATCCGAGGCAACTAGATAGCTTGTGAAAAAGACCATTACCGATTCAACTTGACCGTGAAGTTAACTAACCATCCTCTATTGACAAAACAACTTCTTTGTTTGGGATATTTACACGGAAAAAAGGAATTGTTCAATCAACAAAATATTTTTTGTTCATTAAACGTGCTTTTATAAGAATAATAAATACAATGTAGTCAATATTTTTCCGATTGATACAAGTCAAGCCATCGTAAACTTGAAAAGGATTAGAATCTTTGGTATGAAGATAACACCGACGTAGTTTTCTACATAACACACTGCACTCGATGCGCGTTTCGCTAACCAAGTTGGCATTATCTGGAGATGATTAAAACTCTATTTTAATTAAATTGAAATTAATTTAGATAATTAGATTAAAACGTTAGTTTTAATCATTTCCAGCTGATGCCAACTTGGTTAGCGAAACGCGCATCGAGTGCAGTATAGTGTTTTAGTCTCGGTTTTGGTGTTATGTGGAAAACCACGTCAGTGTTACAAGTCAAGCCTTAATTTAAGAGAACGTTTATATTAAATGTGCATCATGTTTATGGCAGACTTTTATCTTAAAAACTGATATTTTGTAAAATAATTTATATTAAATTGAAAACTAAATCTAAAACCTTATTTAAAACTCTAAAATATTAGTTATTGTTTCATTCAAGTATTAGAAACAACGTATAATCGTCTTATGTAGTAATACATACACAGTAAAAAAAGATAAATGGTAAAATTACTAAGTGGTAATCGTAATTTGCTGCAGTGTTATTTTTAACACGAACTGAGTGGTATAATAACTAAACCTTTAGAACTCATATTACACGAATGATATACCCGTCAAGTTTGTAGAAGTACTCATAAATTGTAGTAAAATTTACAAAACCCGGTGTTAAAAATGAATCAATCCGCCATAAATACGGAATAATTACACGGTGAATAATTAACTATTACACATTACCTTGTAAAATCTGCTGTGTTAAATTACTTTTATGTAATGTAATAATACACTGATATGTCTAACACTGCCAAGTGTGGACTATATACACACTGATGAGTGTGGATTCAGTGTTAAAATTACTTGGTTTTTTTTACTGTGTAGATGTAGTTAAATAGATCAATAATCGATTGCTTTTATATATGATTTTGTTACGCGTATAAGTACCGACGACAAATTTATTCGGTCGCCAGAATCCAATATTGTTTGACTTAAACCAATTATTTTTCTGCGTGTACATTTAGATGAGTGGACGAATTCCTGAGAGAACTTTTTTGTCGCAGCGTCTGTAGTGGCAATTTTGTGGCGTACCGCCGGTGTCTGGCCAAAGCCGTGTTGCGGTTAAATTACTTGAACGCTATTTGAAATCACTTTTCATAGTCTACTAGGCCTAATGTAAGCTTTTGTGTAAGTAACAGTCAAGTGTGTAGATAAAACCGATTTCCAGCGGCGCTGCTTTCGGATAGAGAAGGCACAGCTACTCTGCAACGTAAACAAATAATAATTTTATAATTGGTGGGCGAGGGGAGCTTAACGACTTATTATAGAAAATTAAGGTATGTTCCTATTGAAAACTGAATCAAGGAAAGATCAGAGGAAGAATGGTTGAACGGGACTGGGATGCGACAACCCAGGCTTTTAATTGAAGGGCCCTGGTCGAACGCAACTTGATCAGTACTTGCGCTAAGTCGTAACAGCATAAGGATTGTCACGGGACTGCCGACAGGTCACACGGATATCTCAACAAACACATTAACACTATGGGCCTTAGTGGCACTAGACGGTGCAGATTTTGCGGACACGATGACGATGACTCCATTTACATCCTCTGTCACTGTGCTTGCCTCGTGGTCAAACATCTGGGTGCAGCATTTCTCCTGCCCCAGGACATTAGTGAGCTTCCCTTAAAACAGGTGTTTGCCTATGCGCATAGCACGGGTCTCGTCCAATAGCTCTCAACTAGCTGCAGACACAATGGGTCGAAAGACCTGAGTGCTGCGGGTAATTGCGCCGCCTTCCAACAACAACAACAGCAAGGTATGTTCGCCGCCGTTAATACTTGGTTGAATGTCCATTAGGCAAAATCCTCAGTGCTTGTCCTTCTTCAAATGGCTTATATGTCAGTGAATTCATATAAATAATTATGCGAATATACAAAAAAGACGTACCATCCCTGGGATAGAATGTTGATCCGGAGGTTCCTTCTTTATATTATGACAAAGTGGGCGTTTCGTAAATTTTCTAGATGGGTTTTACTCGATTCCTGCAGTCGCGTCAATGATTGGCCTTAGTTGCGGAAACATATATTATATGAACTAATTAAATATATTCTTGAATATAATAATATATGTCAAATAACAAAGTAATTGCTAAATGTGTTCTTATATACGGGTCGGTGGCCTAGAGTTTAGTGTGTCGATCGCTTAACCCAGAGGTTGTGGGTTCGAATCCCCGTTCCATCAGACAATTTGTAATTAAATTGTCTACTCGTTTACTAAGGTCTGTTTGCAGGAATGGGTTGATAACCATACTGACGCACGGGCCTCACATGGAAAGAACTTAGTAAGACTGGTGTAGTATAAGGTTGGTTTCCAGGATTTCCTTATTCCAGCACTGACTGATGGTTAGGGATTACCAACGGAAGTCATTCCTGTACCGCAAATGCAACCTACTGGATAATAATAATATGCCGCCTCTTTTTCCACATAAGTGTCAGCCTTTCCTTAACGCCCTCTCCAATTTTAACCTTAAGGCCAATTTCCATGAATACTTGCTTGTATGACAGAACAACTCAGAGGTTGAGTGTTCATTGAAAACACACTTCAGTTATTACGTAGATAAAAAACGTAGTTTTCCATATAACACTAAACACTTATACTGCACTCGACGCGCGTTTCTTCAACCAAGTTGGCATAATCTGGAGATGATTAAAACTGTTTTAATCATCAGTTTTAGATGATGATCCGTTTTAATCGTATCCAGAAGACGCCAACTTGGTTAATAATTTAACTTTTTTTCTAGATCCCCTTCTATTACAAGCAAAAAGATGTCCGTTCATTAAAATGAATTTAAATCATTGGCTAAAACTTGTAGGGGCAATACGTTTGAAATATTGTTTGTATTTACACCTCTGCATTTTTTGCATGGTAATTACACATCTATCAAACAGACAATACAATTTTCCTTAACAAATTGTTTACAATAAGTGATAATAATAATAATAAAATCTACTTGGATGACAGTTGAATATAATTACAAGAATCAAATATGTATTAAACCCGTGAAACTTGTTTTGAAAAACAATTTTAGTACAATATAAATCACAAATGTGAAGTAAATACACAAGAGACTAAAAAGAAAACAAGTACATAAATATAGATAAAAAAGAAATTAAAAACAAAAGGACTTGAGAAGTTTGATATCACGCTCTTTCTACGTGATCGACTAAACGGCTCAGAGTGAACATAACAAGCCGTGTAAAATTATTCAGAATTCAGGCTACTTCTTCGTACTGTGTAGTATGTACTACGCTGCTCATTACTGCTAGCAGTCCTCTAAGCTCGCTCACGGCAGCTTTTGTCTTGCCTGCCTTCTTTATTTCGCTGCCTCGGTGTGTATATCACTTGTCCAGGGATTGTGCATAACGAGGGGCATATGTTGTGGGCTTTTTGCATTCTTGGAAAGTCCACAAAGCGGCTAGCGTAAGGTAGCTGTGGCAGTAGGTTCATCAAATTCCTCACTTATTGTAGATTGAGAGTTACCGTTCTAGAAAGTGGGCTTTTATATAGTCCTACCGATAATAGTACAGATCGTAATAAGGCTATGCATGTCGTGGGTTATGAGTAACCCACGAGTTGGGTTATGAGTAATAAGATTGTGCATTATATTATGCATGATTATGCATGCATGAGTATATAAATGGAGGGACTCCGAACTCTGTATATTTGAAAATGGTCGCAAATAACAGACAAAACAAATAAAATTGGTACAAATTTAGCCCAAATTATTTTAAATCAGCTAGCCAAAATCCAGATGAAGATCTACTATAAGAAGGTACCTACAGACTTTCATAAACCCTTGTATCAGTTAAAGTTGTTGTGTTCATCAAATATATAATTTGAATAAACCCATTTCACTCTAGTTACTCTTCTAGATACCTAGGGCTAACGAGTCACTCACTGATTTACCACTCTTTAGTTGTTCCCACAAGGAATCACAAAAATATTTCCGACAATTTTCACAAGTTAAGAAATATTATGATTTCCTGATTGGTCTTTGACTGATTTCTAATTTTTGTTATAACAGGAAACCATATTTGTAAGTAGTAACATAACCTATATCTTTTGAATTGTATAACCTTCAAAAGGTCTCTAATCATTCATTTTGCTTTTCCTTTGGAATGTGATATTAAATGAAACAGTAAATTTAGTATTATACTAGCTTTATTAAATGATAAAAAGTAAATATAGTATATTTATGTTTATATTGACATTTTAAGTGTAAATCTTTTAGGAATGTTTTGTACCTGATACAGCAGTTCATATAAACTTAATAAATAAGAACAAATATTCATAAAAAGTGAGAAAACATCAAGCAACTGAATTTTTGTATCCTATGATGCACATAGGATACAAAAATCCGACAAATCCATGGAAGATAGTCAATAAACCTTTTCATGTCATCAAACTATTCGATAACTTTATTAAAACGTTCGGCGACTGTCTCTGGGCCATGGGAACAAACCGTTTATACAGTGTGGGTGAGTTTGCATTACACACTCAGTAGCTTCATAAATGTCAAGATATTAAAATTTTTCAAAAAGTACTTCTAAGTGATTTTTTGTGCTTTTTTCAACTCTCTGATTCAAAACGCTCTCGTTAAAAAAACAAAAGAGCAGCGACATGTACCGTGATTTTTTAAAGGAAACACCCTGTATTTTATTTCATAATTTGAAATCCTATCAAATTCTGAATATAACACTGTTTTTATTTTTTCCTAAAAGTGATAAGATAGGAACAATACAAGAAATTATCAGTACTAGCAAAGATTACGGAATATTTATTCTATTAAACTTTGGTACTAGGCCATGGATTGTACAATTGAACAAAATATTTATTGAAATAAAGAAAATAATATCATCAGTTATTTTCATAACTTTTGTCTTTACAAGCATGCTTTGTTTTCAATAATTGTGCAATCCATGGCCTACTACTGATAATTTCTTGTATTGTTCCTAACTTACATATTATCACTTTTAAGAAAAAATAAAAACGGTGTCATATTCAGAATTTGATAGAATTTCAAATTATGAAATAAAACACACGGTGTTCCATTTAAAAAAATCACTGTACATGTCGCTGCTCTTTTGTTTTTAAATGAGAGTGTTTTTAATCAGAGGGTTGAAAAGAGCACAAAAAATCACTTTGAAATACTTTTTGAAAAATTTTAATATCTTGATATTTGCGAAGTTGCGGTGTGTAATGCAAACTCACCCACATTGTAGTACGTCTAGAAAGTATGTGGAAATTAAAAACCATCGATAAAAAATAAATTACTTTATTTGAGTAAAATTCAACCTTACACATAAAAAAAATTATTTTACTTGCTAATACATAGTCCATGTAACGTCAAACATTTTTGTAGTCGATGAGGAATGCCCACAGTTAAATTAGATGCATACGTCGCCGTAACAAGTCGCCATGCTTCTAAAACGGCTCTCACTAACTCAGGACTATTTCGAGGCGCTGTACGTTCTACCTCGATTTTCATGAGCCCCCATATGTTTTCAATGGGCTTAAGTCAGGAGAAGCTGCTGGCCATGGAATGGGTGCGATTCTGCTATCGTCCAACCAACGTCTCAGGATACAGGGTATTAGCTGTTTGGACGAGATATTCATTTAAAATGGTACAGTAGCGTGCACTATCTACTGTACCATCGATAATGCACAGTTCAGTTGCACCACGTAGTGAAATTCCTCCCCAAACCATGATTTTCATAGGAAATTTTGATTTCTGCACCTCGGGCCTATCTCTGCTTAGTATCCTTAAACGATTATCGCCCAGCTGGAAACAAGTTTCATCCGTAATGAAGACATTTTCAAAATTGTCCTCTCGATAATCTACGCAAAATTGAAGTCTTCTCTGAATTTGCTCTTCAGTAACAGCTGGTATCTTCCTAGGTTTTCTTGCTCTGTAATCACTACGTAGAAACGCCTGACGAACGGTTTCACAAGAAACAGCAATTCTCCGTTGTCTTGTAAACCGTTTGAACAACTTTCGAAAACCCAATCGTGAATTTCTGCGGCCCAACTGCCGCAAAGACATCAAATTGCGACCTCGTATTTTGCGTGGTCTTCCAGAAACTTGCCCATGTTCCATACCAATACCATTTCTGATACGCTTTAACACATTATAAACCGCCGATTTACCCATTTCCCGTTAATCTTACAAATGCCGGCACTTCTCGAGCACCATTTTCATATAACTGTTCAACTAGACGCCTTTTTGCTACCTGTGTCATTGTTTTATTAATTATTTTGTGGTGCCTTCAAACGACAATCAAATACTGACATATTTTTATTAAAAAGCCTTATAAATATATTTCAACGTGATAAAATAAAAAAGATGAAAATTCCATATACTTTCTAGACGTAATATTTATCCATTACTGTAACAATGCATTGATTCACTCGTTAAGGGATATCTCTCGAATCGACCTGCTAAGTGAATAGTGGACCTCCTAATAAATTCAGAAAAATTAACCCCCAACGAAAAAATGAACTATTATTGCCGCCGTTTTTGTCGCTCGCGATAAATCACACCACACCACTCGGACTAACTCTCCGGGGTGATATTTATGAAGCGGGTATGCCGGGCATCCGATGGGGACCGGGTATCACGGGCTCCGTCTGCCGACCCGCACCGACCGGGCGACCTTCAGAAGCCTTGAGGCAGTCCGCACGGTTTGCTGGCAGATAAATGCGCTCGTCACTATCTCTTCTAAAGGGATGATACATTTAATTAATCATTAGTGTAAAAATATTTTTCAGTGGGCAGTCAGTATAAAGTGGGAGCGAATGATTGTTAAAGAATTCGTCCGTCGCAACTTTTACAGCGATGGTACGTTTGATTAATCATAATACCTAGTGGTAAAAATCGGCTTCGCATTGTCGTGATGACGAGTTGGTTAATGGAAGATGTTAAAGTCAATCGTTATTGTTGGAAGAAAGGGATTGATATGAATTAATTCACATGAATTAAATTTTCTTCAGATGCATTTCATGCATTATTTAAAACTATTCTGAGTCAATTATCCTAGAAAATTTAAATAGGCATTACATAAGTAGTATAAATGTAACATATTTTTAGGAATACATGATTTTTACATGAAGTTAAGTAAGTAAACAATTTTTTATTTACAAATTTTTTATTATAATAATACAAAGAATAAAACGACGAAGAAAAATTTGAATCCGCCATTTTAATATCTCACTAGCCCTAACCACAGATATAAAAACTCAAGAATGCAGAAAGTATATTACCATTCATAAATTTCTATGACCACAACGTGGTGTCCCGGTCCGGTGAGGAGTTTGCGCATTGAGCAAATAGTATATAAGTTACATATAAAGCAAGCAAGTTACATATAAAGTCAGCTACTTATATATAAATTGCAAGTTCCAAGAAAAATGCCGACTTTGTATTGGTATACCTGAGACCCTAGAATTCTAGAATTCTATCCGATTCAAAATTGGATGCGCAGTTGTCTATAATCGTTCCATAACTGTCATTTTCCTTCTAACCCCACTTTAACTAAAAATTCACTATCTTTCTTTCAAGCAATGGTAACAGTGGTGTTTGTATTTTTGACCTATTTAGTAGGTAATTTATTTTATTATGGTAAAAATCAACGAAAAACTATGGTTGTATAGTTATAAATCGCTATATTAATTTTTAAATATACTTTTTTACTTTTAAATTCAGTTTATTAAGTGTAGTATTCTTTTGTAACAATTCACTCAGAAAATGTATTCTAATATTTCATTATAACAGTGCTATGCATTATAACAAATAGTGTTCAGATAAACTCATGAACAAGGTAAATTATTGAAACATGAATGCCACAAACTTAACAAGAAAGAATTAAGGTCTTATGAGGCATGTAAAATCATAGTTCTTAGCTATGAAATTATGAAAATTGCGTACATAAACAATACTAAAGGCTTTCTAAATTTTAATTCTAAACGGCTATAATGGTATATTTTAAACAAATAATGAGAGGAATAAGACAGGTAGGAAATATCTCGTTTGTACAATCAATTTTACAATAAATTTTGGTTATGATTTATGTTGCTGCTTTTTATATCGCTTTTATGTCGACAATTTATGCCACCAATTGTAATTTCATTATAAAATATTGAACATTTCACAATATCACCAAGATTGTAATAATACACAGAACCAATCCAGTCAGCAAATTAAATTAATTTATTAACAAGAATGCTATTAATTTCAACCTTGCGAAACATGCAACCCAATATCGGACAATTTGACAACCCAAGGACCGAAACCGTTTAAAATCAATGAGAACACTAACCAGAGATGACAGGACAATGCTTCTATTGATATCGATATAATCTTACTTATAACAGGTACTCGTGTTATTTATCATTTTTTTATGTGCATTTCAGATGCATCCGGCATGCTTTTATCGCTGTATTTTAAATCACTTACAAGCAAATCACTTGTTATACTACTTACCTACACTGGTTAAAGCATGAGAATCTTGTTATATGAAGTTGTATTTTTGCGTTCTCTGCTGCATAAGCAGATCTAAATTTCTACCAAATAATTTGCTTTATACTAAAAAATCACAAGATATTTGTCAGATTTTTCAGACAATAATATTTATGAAATAACCATCTAATATAGTTGCATCGTCCGTGTAAGGAGATTGTATTTTTATTGAATGCGTTTCCTGGTATTGTTATGCGTTTCCTGGCGCATCCGCCATAATTTCAAATTGGCTTCGAAACCTTGCAATTTTTCTATTAATGTTTAAAGACTGTTAAAAAATACGAGACATGTTCACTTGTAAAATTTTGTCACTTTAAAGCATAATCTGTGCCTAATTTGAGTAATAACATACCTACGTTTTATAATAGCGATTTTTATTGAAACAATTCCGCTTTCATATTTTGCCGAAATTTTACATCCTTTCATTTTCAATACTAATCAAACATTGAAATACGATTTTAACTGCATGGTTAATTTCGTAATTTGGTAACTTTTTTGACGTTAGCCGTTTTAAACTGTCACTTCCGGTTACTCCGGAAATGAAAATGATTTTACAGACCAACTTTGCCATTTAAAAATCAATATTTTCAAAACCCAAATATTTTCGCTTGTATTCTTTTGTCTTTAGAAACATTTTCCGTAAGTCAAATTCAAAGGGGACTCTCGTAAGGAAATTTAAGCTTTTCCATTAAACAAATAATAGCACATGTACCTATATTGTCTAATTAATTCTACATAAAAAACTGTGAAATTATTTTGTATAGGCTGCATGTATTTAAGAGCCGAGGAACGTGATTTTGCCAAATTTTTTAAACTAATTTGCCTAAATTGTTGCCCAGATATATTACACACAATGTTTACAAATTGTTCAGTCGTTTCTGTTATGTTTTCTCTCACGTGTCAGTCCATTTTCTTGTTTAGTGTTTGCATTCCATTAAGGTTTCTACAAGAAAAGTAAGAAAGAAGACAAGAGTATTCAATTTTATCCCTGGAACACTTCCGGAAACGATAGAACAACAAATAAAGTGTACCTTATATTTTTTAAATATTCATTGATTATTGATTATGATACCCATTATACAGAGTGAGTTTTATGTATGGAACGCCTCAATGATCTCGGAAACGGCTTGCCCGATTTTTATGAATTTTGGTTTATAAGGGTTTTATAATATGGCCGATATTATTGTGGCATTTACATTGTTGTCAGATCTTCCGTTTTTCCGGAAATATACTGAACTTTGTTATTTCAAATGGATCACCCTATATATTTTTTTGTTTTTGAAATCTCTAAGAAATTTAGAATATTTTTCATGTAATGTTCCCTATACCTAATTGCCATAATTTCGGAGTTACAGCTACATTTGCAATATCTCCGCCGAAGTTAAAATATTACATCAGGGCGGCTATGTCTGCGACAAAAACAATTTTGACGTTTTAATAAACTATAGGTTTGGTTTTATAAACAATATTTTTTAAGTGACCCCACAGGAAATAGTCTAAAGAATTCATGTCGGGTGATCGCGGGGGCCATTCGATAAAACCACGCCTTTCAATCCATCTTCTGGGAAACACATCGTTTAGGTATTGCCTCACGTCACGCGCATAGTGAGGTGGAGCTCCATCTTGTTGCACCTAAATATTGTTATTTGGGACATTGTTATTGTCTGAAAGTTTCAAATAATAAAATTTCTAAATTAACAGGCAATTGAGAATACTTACTTAGATTTGGAAATAACCGAGCCAACTCAAGTATAATATTATTCTGTAATAAATTTAAATACGCCGGACCATTTAAGTTTCCTTCAATGAAAAAAGGACCAATTATTTTGTCGCCTATTATTCCAGCCCATACATTAATCTTTTGTGGAAATTGGGTGTGGGATTCTCTCATCCAACGAGGATTGTTACGTGACCAGTATCTGCAATTATGCCGATTTACGTTTCCATCAATACAAAAAGTGGCCTCATCGGAAAACATAACATTATTTAAAAAATTTGGATTATTTTGATCGTAACATTTTTCCATCATTGTGTCGGCAAACTCTTCACGTCTCTCGAAATCATCATCTGACAACTCTTGAACCAATCTTACTTTGTAAGGATGGAATTTATTGGCATGTAAAATTTTCATTATGGATGTTTGAGAAATATCAACTTCCCTGGATATTTGTCTAGTACTCAAGTGTGGATCTTCTTCTAACATAACACAAACATCTAAAGATTTGTCTTCAGTTATTGCAGTTTTTATACGCCCTGATTTCGGTAAATCTTTTATGGCTCCAGTTTGGTTAAACTTTTTTAACAACTTACTCACAGTAGATCTTGTTATGGGATTTCTATTAGGATATAAATTATTAAAGATATTACACGTTTCCTATTGACTTCTACGCACATCACCATATCCTAATATCATTAAAATCTCAATTCGTTCTTTCTCAGATAAACGGTCCATTGTAACTTTCAATAAACACCGACAATAATAGTTTATTAAAACGTCAAAATTGTTTTTGTCGCAGACATAGCCGCCCTGATGTAATATTTTAACTTCGGCGGAGATATTGCAAATGTAGCTGTAACTCCGAAATTATGGCAATTAGGTATAGGGAACATTACATGAAAAATATTCTAAATTTTTTAGAAATTTCAAAAACAAAAAAATATATAGGGTGATCCATTTGAAATAACAAATTTCAGTATATTTCCGGAAAAACGAAAGATCTGACAACAATGTAAATGCCACAATAATATCGGCCATATTACAAAACCCTTATAAACCAAAATTCATAAAAATCGGGCAAGCCGTTTGCGATATAATTGAGGCGTTCCATACATAAAACTCACTCTGTATATATGTACAGCATCTTAATAATATTTTTAACACTTTTTCATGAAAACTTCGGTTTGAAGAAAATGCAGTGTTTAATTACTTAGGCTATTTCTAGGTCATTTATAAGTTGGTTACTTTAATAAAAAACTGATACTTACGCCTTTGTGCGTCATATCTGAAAAGCAATATGTAAAAATATACGGAGTTAGGTATTCCGTTTGATATAATAATTTTATCATATCTGTCATAAATGGACATTGATCTAAAAAACAACGAAACACTCCCGAATGGTATTTCGATATCTCGATGAGATAGAAGTAGATATGTCGTATTCGTATAATAATCAAGAAAGTAAATTTTAACTTCTATCTGTTTAAATAAACATACATAGACATTTCAAATAAAAAAAAGTATTCATAAAGTTTAACTGCTATAACCAAATTCTATGCGTATCCATCAAAATCCATAGTGAAAATATTGGTTGCGGATATTTTAGCAGATGTTTCAGTAAAAGTGACTGGTAGCGTGCAGGCTAACATCAACTTATAAAGACGAATATCCCGAATATTCCGAATAGGGATAAATTCATGTAGATATATTTATCCATTCTCTCCCAAATGTGTAGTACCCCATTCGTACGAGCTACTCTAGGATATGAGTATGGTTGTCACAGAGAATCGCGGCCTCAATGCTTTTCACATTAGTATACTGTTGCCTATGTTGTAGTGCGGATGAGTCTTGAATACATTGTTATAAATTGTACTAGTTTATTGCTTCTGTTGCTACATAATTTATTACGTTTATTATGATGCATGTTCCATGCCACGCCCATATTACGCGACTCAGTTGTAACAGCAATAGATATGTCATATGTATTTATTTGTCGTATAGTAAATAAGTTCCATTTTTTATTAATTTTATTTTTTTGAATTTTATGTTTATTTTTTAATGTATATTTTATATACCTACATTATAAATTAGATATTTTTATTGTGCCATTAGGCAGCTAATAAAACACCGTAAACCCTTTTCGTTATAACCGGGCACTCAACCAAATCTTGTTAATTAATTTTCAGAATCGGCGGTCAATAAATAACAGCGTGGGCCGACGTTTATTCAATTACTTTTCGCCAATTAAGAAGCCCCTACCGTCCACGGCCAGGGAAGATTTATATGGCCACTTCTGATTTGTTCTAACTGTATTCTAGTATATGGTATATTTAATATGTAAATTAAACTTTTAACGTCGTATTCCTTTTATATTGCTTACTTATATTAATGGCCAGACGGGTAGGCTAATAACACAGACGTCTAAAATAAAACTTATTCGTATTACTTTTTCTATTTAAAGATGTTTGGTGGCACAGAGCCGTGTGCTATGGTCTTTAGTGTATTTTTTTTACAGCAAGCAAATTCCCAGACGAAAATTTGTTAAACTGTAGAGCTAAGGTACGAATAAGTTTAGAGACAGAAATATAAAGCAACATATATACACAAATATAATTCAATATTAAAAATAACAAAACCATATATTTTTTACTACTCAACTTATAATATTTGAAGACATTCTATTTTTAGTTTTCATTATTATTATGTTATTTTTCATTATTATAGTCTTTTTATGACAAAATATCTAAACTTCCTTTTGCAACGGGTTGTGTCACAAAATAATCAAAAACCCCATTAAATATGGGTTCGGAAACACTTTGGTTTCGAGATAAGTATGATAATATAATAAATATTACAAAAATATATAAGTTTCTTATAACTTCCAAACCAATGGATATATTTCAACTAAATTTGGTATGAAATATGCCCAGATCGGTTGTCTGTCACAGTATGCAGTGGTATCCAGTATACACTAATAATAATTTTTATAATTTTACATCAGTATTACTCTGTTTTTTCCTAATGTTTACTACACTATTATTTAATTAAAATGTTTTCTACCACACATAATAAATCATTGAAGTTGTAGTGTATAAAACGTTAATAATTTAGTGCTTGCATTTACTTATAGTTTCGTGCTAATAGTAGTGAAAATTAAAAGCAAATGTCTGCCGAAAAATCACCAGTATATGCATAGAAACTGACACAGTGAATATTATGAAAATATTAAATAAAAACCCACTTTCAATTAAGAAACATTATAATTATTCTAAACATTTTAAATGTTTCTCGATGCGTTGAAAAAGACAACGTTGCATGAGAATGGGAAAAATCCGTTTTGAAAGCATTTCAAAATTATCAAAATCTTATTGTGTGTTACACATACCACATAGTAGTGGTGAGAAACACACCGTAGTACCCTCTTCGAGTCATTTTTAAGACAACTTTAGTTGTTTTTGGCATCTCCTTGAAATAAATAAATAGGATTGTCTTCTTATGGTGTGTGTTTGACAAATAATAGTTTTCTGAGATATGACGAGATCCTATTCTTTATGTACCTAATGAAATATTAGATTTTTTTATTTTAAAAAAGGGAACATTTAATTTTTAATCAAAATATACGGAAATCGACAAATCTTCACATTTTCCACTCTCAAAAATTGATACAAACTCGAACGTTTCCTTAACCAAACGCCAAATTTGACAATATCAAAATTTTTAGGGTTTGGTTTTGTAGTATTAATACAAGCTAAATATAATTTGTATATAGATAAACCTTTGTATTTTCATTATATATTTTATTAGAATTAGTAAACATATAAGTACAGCATTTTCTATCTGCCGTTTTCAAGATATGATTATTGACTTCACTTGTACAATTTAAGAACCAATATAGTCTAGATTATATTATTATTATTATTATTATTATTATTATTATTATTATTGTTTTTTTTGCAGAACCACGATTACAGCAACAGAAGAAGGCTTTCGACGCCGAGCCCGAGTCCCACGCGTGACACCCAGCGCAACGGAAAGTCGGAAACCACCCACGGGAGCTGGTTCAAGTCCTTGGACAGGCTCTCCAGAAAGAATAAGGCGAATAAGGTGAGTTGATTGCGATTTATAATGGCGTAAATCACGAGGATCCTGATTCATACAGACGAATTAATTAGTTATAAGCCGATTGTCTTAGTAGAAGGTGTCGGTTTGTAATGAAAAAGTAGTATTTTGTATACATGATATTACGATGTTCTCAGCCAGTCAGAGAAGTCAAAAGGGAAGGTCGCCGGATCTAAACGCAAAGAAAAACAAGAACAGTAAATAATTATAGATGATACTAGACAATGTAAATAATTATTGCTCTTTTGCTGTCTGTTTTTGTTTATCCTAGGAATTAAAAGATAAACTGTCATTACTATACACTCTTTTCAATTATCAAATTTCACAGAAAGGTAGAGGACATCATTTTAAGAAAAAATGTTCCTATACTCTCTATCTGACTTAGAGGGCTAAGGAGTGTTGAAATTAAAATTTTCCAATAAGACTTTTCCAATCTCTTTTGAAAAAAGCGATTTATTGACTATAAATTTTATACACTTCTGAAGTAGTATACAGGGTTTCCATTATCTATCTTTTTACATCATTGTTAATAGTGGAGATAAAGAATTGGTTAAATTAGCAAAGTTGGTCAGAATTACAAGAGGAATTCAGTACCTCCTTTATATTTAATTTTAATTTTCGATTTTTCGAGATAATTTGAAAAAACTGAAAATCGCCAAAATTTTTAAACTCGAAAATATCTAGAAAACTATAAAAGATACAAATTATATAAAAATACTGTGTGATAGTGTTTTCTTACGTGGAAATGAGCGGTGATATTGAAAATTTCACGGGCATCTTAGTTTTTGAGAAAAAATAAAGTAATGTTTTTTAAACGGCAACCATAGTTTGCCTATGGTATCAATAAAAAACTTATTTTTTTCTGATTTAACAAATTTTATATTTAATATACCTCTAATATACCTATAAAAAAAATAAGGTTATCTTTTTTAAAACGGCAACCACAGTTGACTATGGTATCAATAAAAAGCTTATTTTTTTCTGATTTCAAAAATATAATATTTAATATACCTTTCTCTGTTATTTTTTATATTTTGAACAATAATCGTTTCTGTAATGAACAAACAATTTATTAACATAGTATTTGCTATTTTGGATGTTACTTTTTGAGTAATTTCTGTAACTTATTTGTGGTGCAGGTTCATGTTTCATTTTATTTTCTTTTTGGATTACGCACCACCTGTAAAATAATAAAAAACAGGAAACCAGAAGCATTCAAAATAAATACCGAAAGTGTAGTATCAAGACAACCTTCTAAAGTTTATCCTAAAAAAAAACACTGGATAATATGTAATAAAAATAAATATACGACAAATTAACCAAATTTTATTAGGGGTTTTTTAGTTTGATATACCTAATTCTATCATGTTACAAATTATATTTCATATTATCTCTTAGCAGTTACTTTAGCTACTGTATATGTTACGCCCAAACATCAAAAACGCTCAGTGAACGAAAAAAAACGGCCACAACGCGTTGTGGGCGATGCTGAACGACCAAATACCGAAATCAGATCATTTTTCGCGTTGTGGTTGTTCTTGTTGACCATGACGCGTTGTGGACAATCCTCAAACGGCCACGACGCGTTCTGGATGATTTAGAAAGCTCATAAACCGATCTTTCTTGTTTTTCCAAGATTTAGAGAAAATCTTGGATGGGATGGCATTTGAAACAGACCTGGGAGGGGAAGAAAATCTAATGCTGGAAAAACTTTATAGTTGTAATGAATTCATCTTCGCTGATTCTAATTTTATATAAACTCATTATAAACTCATAAATAAAATACTCGTATATAAACTCATTATAAACTCATTAGATGTTCCGAGTTGTTCATTAAATTTGAGAAAAGCTTCAACTCTTTCGTCTGGATCAAAACAAGGATTTATCATGTGCCATTGTAAACGTTATTGTAATAGAAGAAAGTGCAACTGGAGGACCAATGAGGTGACGTGCAATTCTAAATGCCACAATAGTGTCTGCAAGAACAAGTGAATATCCTTAACTACCTGCGGTGGTTATTATTCTATTATTTTCATTTTTAATCATTAAAGTTTCATGCAGAAATAAGCATATAATAAATGTTTTCAAATTTTCAGTTAATATTTCTGATAATCTAGTTAATTATTAAAGCATAATCGGTTTATAAGCTTTCTAAATCATCCAGAACGCGTCGTAGCCGTTTAAGCGTTGTCCACAACGCGTCATAGTCAACAAGAACGACCACAACGCGAAAAATTATCTGATTTCGGTATTTGGTCGTTCAGCACAGCCCACAACACGTTGTGGCCGTTTTTTTCGCTCTTTCGATGTTTGAGCGTAACATATATTATATTGAGCTTTTTATTCTATAGTTAAAAACCAAACCGGATGATTTATTTCAGGACGAAAGGGAAGGCAACTTCACCAGCGGCACAGAGGAAGACAGCCCCTCGAAACCCACGCCCACGAAAAACCTCCGATTCTTCGGCGACACCGATATCGAATCCAACGACAGCATCCGCCACAAGCCCTCCCTCAAAACACGGCCTGGAATCTCCTACAGAGACCGCACCAGAAGTCAGTCAACCAGGGACCTGCACAACATTTCCGAGGAGTTGCGAACGCCGGAATTGAACTCTAGGAAAAGCAGCCACAAATCATTGACGAATATCTCAGAATCGGAGAGAGACATCAAGGGATCTCGTATGAGTCTGAAGCCGCCCATGTCTCCCAATCACAGGAATCCAAGGGATACTCCCAGGCAGAGGGAGGAGAGGGACAGAGGGCGGAGGCGGAAAAACGAAGTGAGCTCGGTGGAGAGCTCGACAGAGGGCGATAGTAGTCAGCAGTCGCAGCGTAGTATCGTGTACCTTCACGCAGCTACTGGTAAGGGAAATTATGTATACAGTATTCCATTTTAATAATCTAACCCCACTCTAGAGTTTATTTGAAAGTATAAAAAAAAATTTCCAAAATATGTTTTTCGAAAATTCGTTATACTGGCGACTTTATAATATTTTAAAAAACTGATAATAAGAACCACAACTTATTTCTCACTTCCCATTCCACTCAGTAAATACAAAATGTTATAATTATTATTTTCTTTTGCAGTTGGAGACATACCAGGCCCTGGTTATCTCAAAAACGGCAGGAGAGCCGCATCTCGAGAAGAACTAGCATCAAACGGCTCCAGCCGGATCCAACCTCAAGTCAAAACCCTAAGCAGATCGTTCTCAGTTTTGGCACCATGGAAACCAAGACTTCCTAGGGAAGGCATGGATATAGACTACACGCAGTACCCAAAACCAACCAAAAATGGCAAATACGAACAGAGAGTTTCGAAAAATACATCTAGTCGAAAAGACAACTCCTCGACGCTCAAGAAGAAGGCACAGGAGACCAGGAAGAACAATAATTCTACACTGAACAGAAGATCGAAGAGTAAAGAAAACGTAACATCATCTCAGACTCTAAGAAGATCCAGAGAAGAATTATCCAGAGGTTCCAACTCCACTCTATACAAGAAAAAGGAGAAATTGCCAAGGGAAAATTCAAGATACAACAGAGACAGAGAAGATAAGAAAATATCATCCAAGAGTCTATCGGTGGAATCACTGGGAAGCAACGGTAGGGCCGGAAGAAAGTCAAGGGAGGAAAGCAGGGATATATCCCGATCAGTTTCCATGCCTAGAGACCCAGAGAAGTCTGCGGGATGGTTCAAGATGTCGAAGAAGAACAAATCGGGTAGCACCCAAAGACTGTGATGAACCGTACTTGTAAATGTAAATACATTATAAGCAGAGTACAAGAACATGTGCCATCTGCTGTTGCAAAACCGTTCTCTCCCATTTAATGTCGATTAAATAGTATCTGAGATGAACCCACTGTCAGTTTGTTTTTAGTTAATATTAAAAATGTGCCTTATAGTTTTAAATCACCTGACGGATTCGGTTTCTTTTTCATTACGCCAGAGAACCTAGTGAAAAGGAAACTGGATCTTCTTTTTATTAAGTTTTACAGCTTTACTTTGCTATTTTTGATCTAACATGTACTCTAAGATTCAGTGTACTGATGCGGAATGAAAATGCATTGAATAATATGGTGCTATATTAGTATGTAATTCTACTTGTAAACTGTGTAAATAACATTCCTTGTTTTTTTTTGTAAATTATGGGTAAGGTATTTAATATAATTCCTAGATTCTATACATTACTTTTAAACATTCCAGTTTGTTACCAAATTACTTAATATGAATTTGGATTGTGTAGAAATGTCTCAAAGTAATCATTATTAGAAGTAATAATACATATTTTTAGTCACTAAACAAAATATTCTGTAATTATGTGCTATATTAAACATGAATAAAACTTTAATACCTATAAAAGTTTTTTTACTAAATCGTGAAATCACATCTTTAGAAAAGTTATTTCTGAAGGATGGTTACCTCTGAATAGCTATTTTAGCACCTACAAAAAATGCTGTTTAGGTATTTCCCTGTGGCAAATTAAAACTATTAAATATATGTAAAAAAAATCCTTTAGGTAATTAGACATTTAACATTAATCAGTTACAAGTGTACAGATATAGAATGGATAGTTCCCAAGAGCATGGTAAAAAATGTTTATTTTGTTAATCCCTTGTTTCATGGCAGGATGGAAACTTAGAAAAATAGTTTGAAAAAAATCTTTAGATTGTCAAAAAGATTGTTAATGTGTCATAATTCGTTCGTTTTTTGATACTGACCTCAGCATAATAAGAAATAAAATTCACTGAGCCGATAAGTTAGAGGAACACAAAATTATATTTATAATTTTCTTTATAGCTTTATGAAAGCTATGAAATTCTGATGGTACCAAGTACCAATTCCACACCTTGTACCCAACAGAAGGGTTGTCTTGCAATATAACATAAGCTGTATCCGTCTTTGATTAATGTCATGGCTTTTGCAACTTAAAGTTCACTTAGATGCTTCATGCATATATACAAGATTTTAGTACCAAATAATCTAATAACAATTATTAATTGGTATACGCACACTCGATTTAAATTTTTTTGTAAATCAAGTTATTTAATTTAAAAAGATTTTCTCCCTAAACTGTTTCCCACATTTGATGATAAGGTTGATTTTTCAAATTTCTATAATCTTACGATAAATAAAGATAAAAAAAACTAGTCCACTATATTTCATAAATATAGTAGGCAGTATCTATTTTTATAAGTGTTCTTCTAATTTATTGGCGCAGTGTATTCTGAGTGACACATATTAATAATAATAATAATATCTCTACCCCTCATTCTAATCACAAGAATTAGCCCGAAAGTCTAAGACTTGTGTGGAAGAAGGAGCAGCATATTATTATTTCGCGGGCCGAATTTGCGCCTCAGGAACGACTTAGGCCTTAATGCCCAGGCCCTATTGTTAGTAGGCCCTAACCACCATCAGTGCTGTAATGAGGAAAACCTCATTAGTTAGGGGGACAAGTCAAACATCAACTGATTTTAATCTCTCACATTAACACCAAGTTGACATTCTTTCCATCCTAGGCCATCGTAAGGATGGCTGCCAACCCATCTCTGCGAACAAGCCTTGATCTACGAGTAAAGAATTTAATTAAAAATTGTTTGGTGGAATGAGGATTCGAACCTACCTCTGGGTTGAGCAATCGAGACACTAAATCCTGAGCCACCGGCTCGATTCGGCTGTTTCATGGTATAACTCTCTTTCCCCTCCTAATTTTTTTAGGTGCAATTTTAAAATTTGGCGTGGCAGAAATATTTATTAAGATCAATTTCCAATTCCAAATTTTACCAATACCAATACCAATTCCCAATTTTACCAATACCAATACCAATTACCAATTTTCATATGAAACACTCTGTACATTATTAAATTTTTGGAATCTACGTAATTTTCTGCATCCAATGATATAACATGACATTCAGCTGCCTAATTACTTTTTGGGCTCTATTTTATTGGTTCCTCAGATAAGGTAAGTGTATGGGTAGATTGCTTATCAATTGGACTTTCTAGTGATACTTCAGTGCCACTATGGTACTATTTAAAGCTCTGTTCCTTAATATTTTTGAAGCCAACTCTATTTTTTTATGGCTGGTCCATGGACTACCCTATGGTCCATTAGAATTCATCGGGGAGAGTCAAGGCACCCTAAATTCATAAGTAAAATAGAGCCCAAAAAGTTATTTAACAGCTGAAATCTCACTTATATTCGCCACTTTTATCGTTGAATTCAGAAAATGGCGTAGATTCCAAGAATATAATAAAATACAGGGTGTTCCACATACAAATCGAGAGTTCATATTACTTTCGGCAAAACCGCAAGTGGCAAAAAAGTAATTTTTATGTCGAAATGTGACCCGTAATAAGTACTTCGCCATACCAAATTTGAAACTTCTATCTGGGGGAAAAATAAGGAGGGAAATAGGGGTATACCATGAATCTGTGTGACACTGTAGGCTTTTATTAGAATTTCAAATTGGTGAATTGGTGAGGCCTAGGCCTAACTACTAATAAATAAAATAACACAAGTTTATTACACACCTTTAAAAAAAAAGATCTTTTCAGAAAACAAAGCTTCACCACTGAATTCTATGGTGACTGAGATACGGGGAGTAATTACTTGAAAATAATAAATTTTCAGTTTTACTTTGTGACTCTCAGAAATCCAGAGAGCCGTGTAAATTCAATTTGTGGCATATTATGCTCTTAAAAAAGTAACACACTTTCACGAAAACTGAAACGAGTATTTTTAGTAATAATACCAGTCAAAGACAATGAAATTGACGACATTTTGAAAACATCTAATGATGATTCGGATTTTTCACCCTGTCAATTTTTGCTATTTGCTTTATCATCTGGATGTAGCGTGCATCAGTGGCGGCTGGTGAAATTTGGGAATGGGGGGCACAAGGGAAAAAATGCGCCGCAGGCGAAAATTTTACATTTTCGCAAGGTCAAACACCTTAAAATTAAAAATTAGAAGTTCGTAGAGCAAAAATATTTGTTTGAAGAAATAGGTTTCGTTAGGCAAATATCCCCTTTTTTGATACGATTGACAGAAATATGGAAAAATTATTTAAAATAATATTTAAATCGGTTCAAAAAAAGTATACATGTCAGAAAAATGGCAGGCGAAACTTCTGTTTTCTGCTAGACCAGAAGAAACACAGATAGATAAAAAAAATAAATAATAAAACCCATTTAAGTACTTAACCCAACCTCTAACAAATCGGTGTGCTTACCTTACAATCTGCAACCACCCGCTCGTCCATCGAAAACTAAACTTAGTAACTTTTAAAACGAAACTCCATTCTTCTTGACTTATCATTTGCAAAATGTTCGATAACTTGTTCGTTAAAATCACTCATAGTGTTTACCAAACTTTTCTCGATGGAAAGCATTGCTAGAGCACATAACCTTTCTTGTGACATCGTGTTTCTTAAAACTGTCTTTATTCGCGTAAGTGTTGAGAAGCAGCGCTCACTTTCGACTGTATTCATAGAAATTGTGCACAATATAGTTAATAGTTCAACCGATTCCGAAAACGTAAATAAATTATTTTTATTTAACATTTGTAATAAAGCAGCCGCACCACTATGTTGTATGAAATCATCTCTAGAATACATTATATACAGCTCATTTTTTAATTTTGTAATGTTTGATCTTTGGAAATAAGGCACACACTGTTTTAATATGTTCCAGAGGAAAAACTATTCTATAGTTGTTAAATTTCTCCTTTTCAAACAAATTGGCTATAGTTAAAAAATCAGTAAATTGAAATCTCTCACGTACGTTCATTAATATGATGGGGTATTCCCATCTCTAGTACTCTGTACCGTCTGGTCGACGGGGCAGCGCCCATTCAATGACGTAACAGAACGCATTAGAAAAGACGCGCTGGAAAAATAGAAGCTGTGTATCCTTTTCTTGCGCATGCAAATAGAAAAGAAAAAAGAACAGGCACACAGCGGCCGTGCCCAGCCCGGTCCACATAGCGTGAAGCGGTCTAGACGCTAGACGGATATGTATGCACCAAATGATTCAATATTCATGATGAAAAATTAATAAAAAAATCCACCAAATTATAATAATTATAAAAGTTTATAAAATATCACAACACTCACAAGTCTTATGTGCTTACGTATAGGGCACGTGCCCTTGTGCCCATTATGACTAGCCGCCACTGGCGTGCATAATATGCAACCAGTAATGCAACCTAACTGTATAAGTGGCTAACCATTCACTAATTAATAAGGTGTTCCAGATTTCTATTTTTCTCACGCTAAATGATAATAGAGTAGGGTTATAACGTCGTAAGTCCTGGGTGCACCTGCGGCCCACAAAATAAATAAAGATATGCCGAAAATTCAATCATTTTGATCATCTCAGACAAGCCGACAAATTCCTCCAATTTTATTCCTCCAGACGAGCTGACAAGTAAAATTAATACATTAATTTTAACACTAGACATCCCAATAAGAACTTGCTAGGATCCTATGAAATTGCAATTGGATTATTTATTAGATTCCAATGAATTCAATAGCATTTCAATAGTATTAGTAGTGACCTCTAAAAGGTGAATGTGTACTTGCATTTATATTAGATTTCCATAATACCCAATTGATAATAATTTTCAATAATTGAATTAATATCCAAAAATATCCAACCATAAAGAGTTGATGTGGATAACGTTACACCCGCCATTATTTGATAACTTTATCATAAAGAAATAAGTTAATATGAACATGGTGGTATATTTTTATAAATATGGATCGAGGGTTTGCGGATGACGAAAATTGAAAAAATCACCAGATGTCAAAAGTGTTCACCTTTATATTACTGTAAAATTTTAACTAAAACTGATGAGAGTATTGATAGAAATATCTGGAAAGTTTTTCTGGAGTAAATTAAAGAATCTTTAAAACTATTGAATGTAATAAATAAACTGTGAATTGGAAAGTGATTGGTATAATATAAACACATAATTTCAGCATAAACCTTCACATAAAGTGAGGGTCCATACATTTCTAAATTTCTATGCGATAGAAGACAATGTAAAATTTCGTATTAATTTGCAACATAAAAAGACTCGTTGTGTACCGACAGTTGACATCGGAGGAGATCGGTTTTATAACATATTTCTTTTACGACAAGTTAAAATGGGTATAAGGTGATATTAAGTCAAAATACCATGAAGTTTGCAATCACCGTCCGCTGGACAATTGTTCAGCAGAAGGTGATTTGCATCTTGTTTTGAAAAAAAAACACAGTTGTCATTTAGATGTTCAAGAAATATATAGAAAACAGACTATATTCTAGTGTTTCGGCCTGTTAGGCCTTTCTCAATAGAGTAAATGTTTATTACTAAATATTTCCAAGCGCATTTTAATTATTTAGATATCTATTTACCTACCCTGGTTGATCCGTCCCATCTGGGCAAGCCCTAGTTTTTAGTACCGTTTCTAAGGAGGACGAAAGTGTAAAATGTATATAATCATTCATAGTACAAGGCTTTCGAATTAAAGATTTTTTAATTTCTAATTGCTCTAACAGATCTAGAAGAGAAACTTTCCTTTCTTTTTATGGCACTGGGTATGGTACTGCAGCGGGAAAAGAAAGGAAAGGGCTTAGATCTGTTAGAGAAATTCTTAGAAAATGTACTAAAAACTAGGGCTTTCCCAGATGGGAAGGATCAATAGGTAAATAGATAAATAACTAAAATGCGCTTGGAAATATTTAGTAATAGGCATTCACTCTATTGAGAAAGACTTAACAGGCCGAAATACTAGTATATAGAGCGTTTTCTATATATTTCTCGAAGTATTTAAGTAAATGAGAACTGTATTTTTTCAAAACAATTATTTTCAGGATGGTTCATGTTTCATAAAGAATCATCCGTTTTCATTATTTACTTTATTAAATCTTGTCTTGCAAACAAATATGTAATGTTTATATATATGTAATGTTTATATATTTCATATAGGTATCCATACTTGTGAAAAAGAAAGTGTTAAAAATAAGTGCATTGATCTATTTTTTAAATTGTTAAAAAATAGGTTATTTAGGCATTAACACATGGTTAATAGTGCTTTAAATATAATCTACCTATAAACGCAACTAGAAAACTATACCATTGCACATTGCTACTGTTCTAAACATATACCTAATGTTATAGATATGTGTAAGATATTCTCTTTATAAAATATGTACAAAAAAACCACCCAAAATAATGACCTGTCTGCATAAGTACCTACCGATCTACTTATTAAGTTATTCGTTTGAAGGATTGTTAATTACCATATTTTATTATAATTTACATACTTTTTCTAGCACAAATTACCTGTATCCATATTTTTAACCACCATATATCGAACCATGATACCACAAAAAAATGTCATAGTATTTTATCTATAGTATAAATCAATAAATCCCTCTAAAAATCCCTTCAAGTATTTCCAAATTTCAACTACCTACTTAGGTATTTACCTACTAGAGAAGGGACTCTAGTGAAAATTTCACATCTCCATTTTTTACCAAGTCAGGTATGTCAAATTTAGGTCGTTGATATGCCAACGAAAAAATTTCACTGGATATTTTTCGACTTTCGGGTGTAAGAGCAAAATCTTTTTCTGTTTTGTGAGCAAAACTATAGCGAATATTTTTTGACGTTTAAAAGATGAGTTTAAAATTGACATTATAATGTAGAACATTATCACGACAATCACATATGTTGAATTTTATCTAGAATTTCTGAATAATTCTCTATTCCGTAACACCGTAATGAAACATTGTAAATTATAATCACAATTTAAACGTGAAAACAGCACGAGTTTTTTATTCGACAAATAAATTATGACATAAGCCTCCTTCGAACTGTTACTTTCATATTTTCATGACAAAAAAAATAATGACAATGAAATGTTTCCCAGGTGTGAAATTTTCTTACCGAATATCCCAAATGAACAAACTAATTGCCGGAAATTTTGAACTTGGGATATTATAAATGAATAAGTATAAACATAAAAATAGGCAAGTAGGTAGCAAGTATCTAATTAAATTAAGAGATATATAATAGGTACTTACATTATATAATAGATTCTTGTTCTTGGTGGTAAATAATAAACATATATAAATAAACCCAAAATCACTATAAACAAATGTTTACGGTAACAAATACGTACTACTTCATATACCGCACGCACTAATAAGTAATAAGTTAGGTTAGGCGGTTAAATTTTCTGGTTTTTTGTTCCCAATATAAAAATCTAGTAGTGATTTTTTTATGTCATTGTTTTCTTTACAATTAGCTTAAGGTCGTACCAGACGATACCTACGTTTCTAGACTGCTCGACTGTATGAGGATTTCACTGATGAATATTAAGAACGATTATTTTTATTGTTGTATTACTTTTTATATCATACACACAGGGTGTTCCACGGTAACGAGACATTAGACATTTTTCAGAGACTACTCCGATTTTAATTTTGAAAATTTGGAGAATAGTGTTTTCGGGCATGCCCTTCCCAACTAAAATAATGGCGTCCACCTAACGCTTCCGGTTTTACCGGAAGTTGTCATCTTCTTTATTTTAAATGGAACACCCTGTATATTATTGCAATTTTGGATTCTACACGAGATTCTAACCACATTTAATGTAAGGATGTCCTATATCTATCTTCAACTGTTTTTGAAATATTGACTGGTGAATATTGACATTTTGCAACTTTGACACCCTGTAAAATCTACACGGTTTGAGATGAAGCAAAACGGTTTGCACATTCCTATCTTAACTTTTCATAAGCTATCGTTTGACACTAATTTCAAAATTTGTACTGTAAGTACAAGTCCATTTCTTGACTTGAAAGGTCTTTTCTGTCGGGCAAATTGTAGAGATGATCAATATAAAACTGGACATGAGACAGGTGTTGTTGTTTCAAGCAAGCCAGACCACAGGTGTGGCTTTACACCGTGCTTTCGTTCATAATCTTAGGGGTATGAGTACCTCTAATAAACTACTATTTAGAAGAGACTACCACATTTTTATCATGTTAGTAGGTTTTTCTTTAAGATTCAAACATAATGTTTTTATACAGATTTAACATAATATTTATATCATGTTTATGCAGTAGACATAAACATAATGTTTATGTCTGCTGCACAGATGCCCTCTCGCTTGTACGTTTGTTAAAAAAAATCTGCCAAATTTCATTATATTTTTATTGAAGGTAACCTAGATGCTAAAAGCAATTATTGATACCGCTAAAAGCTAAAAGGCAAGTCGTCCTTGTGTGATGTTAGTCCTTGTCACGAAACCACGCCTGTATACGGGTGTAGATCGATAAGTATCGCTTTCGAATCTATAATTCGACTCCTTATGATCTTGGGGTAGCCACGGTGAGGCTGCAGGTCGTGGAGTTGAACCATAAGAATTACTTTCAAATCTATAGCTCGATTCTTTATTGTTGTCGGAAATTCGTGTTGATATGAAAGGCATTGCTTTATGAGACCTTTTCGTCTGAATATTAGCACCTTCATCAGAGTAAACCGGTTCAAGATTCACCGTCGTGTTACTCTGAATAGTATTTCGTTTACTAGATCTCGTTTCCTTGGTGAAGTTAGTCGGCAGTGGTATTTTGACGAAGAGGACATCATCTGCATTGTTAGATTCGTTGGATATGTGGTACTGGACATTTTTCAAGTCGTTATTCTTGATGACATTTATCAAGTTCTGGATGGCCGCGTACTTGGGGCTCTCTTTTGTTTCCATTCTCATGAATCTGGGTTCTGTGTCTGTGTCGTTTGGAGGCATCTCTTTGTGCAGGTAAGATACTGGCCAATGCCTGGCTTGGATGAAACCCCCAAAGCCTCCTGAAAGTCGTAATTCAATCATAAAGACTTTTTTGGGGAAAGAAACATTACATAACATTCAGATGCCACATGAGTTAGTCAATACTCTGAGTGGGACTTTGAGTCAACAACAACAAACAATACCTGGTTTAGGAGGGTCCAAAAACTCGTTTTCGAACAATTTCTCATACTCGTCCAGGCTTGGTGTTGGTGGGGGATCGAACGGTGGCGCTGGAGGCCTATCAGGTCGTCCTCCGGGTCTATAAGAAGGCGGTCTCCACGAAGGCTTCTGAGGAAGCGGCAAATACAGTTTGGAAATGTCTACTTTCCCGACAATATTGTGGATGTAAGGGTAGTATCTGTCACTGCATTTGCGCCACTGTGTTTTTGCTGGTCCTACGTAGCACCTGGAAAGGTAAAAATTTATAGGAATGAGTGATCTGGCATTGAGAATTTTGAACATTGACCTAAAGATAAAAATATATAGAAACTAATCGAAAGGATTGTTCTCAAGGCCTGTTACTATACAGTGCGTCAAATACAAATTGGATCAATTTGAAGACACAATATAGTATAGGAGACTTAAATAAAGATAAATAATACTCGAAATAATAAATAATATAAAATAAATAAATAAATAGTATTCGAAAAATAACTCCTAACTCGTTATTTATGGGGTAACGGAGTTGAGAAACCTCTGATACCCCACCACCACTCACTATATCGTAACCATATTTAGGTGTCAGGTGTGACTTCTCCCATCCACCAGCCATAGATATTGATATATCGATTTCCACCCATGCACCGTTTCTTTCTTTGTTTAATACACACACTTTATTTACTATTGACCCAACCTTGTCTCCGAATTGAACAAATTTTTATTTGGGGCTCCGAATAAAGTGTAAAATGGGACATCATGTCAGCAGTGTTTTTTTTTTAATGTGGTCAGACACTTATAGATTAAAATGATCAGTCAAATAATCAGTTTTCTCTGATATTTTTTTTTACACAAATAACAAGAGCTATAGATAAAGAAATGTGATGAGCAGCATTTAGCATTCTTCTAAATTTTATAGAAAATAAAATATTTTGTCCTAAAAATTTTTACGAAAAAAGTATTTTTGTTATTAAGCTAGTATGTCACTATCAACATATATGTATAAAACGACTTGCATTACTTACCACTGATATTTATATCCATCAGATGCCCCACATTGGTGATCAGGTCTGCAACAATAGTCCCATGAATTTTTGTCTCCGCCTTCTAGTTCACAGAACCAAAATCCTGCCTCCCTATTCTCCTGACATAGGCTACCTCGACGGCAGGGCCATCCACTGACACTATACACTCTCCAAGTGTCTAGAGCGTGGAAAATATCTAAAAATTTTGCAATTTTATGACTAATAAATGGATTCGACCAAACTGACTTAGTGAAAAATTATCTACTGAACTGTATCATTAACATTAACGTTATTGCTGTATTCAAAATCTGTTCCTTTAGACCTTAGCAATGGCACATGAACTGAGATTTCTTGGCAAAATGTTCATGTTGCTTCCTCTTTTAGACTCATAGATTCATGTTTCTATGCAGCCCTGCAATGTTCTATTCGAAAACATCTTAATAGAACAGGAATCGAGATCCTTGTGCACTTTATTCCTTCTATAAAATTATAGATACGTTTTTACATTTTAATATCTCTCATGTGGAAAATGTCTAACTATTCCTCCAAGATTCTTGGGTTCTTGAGGATCTTATTAGGTGTTTGTTAAACATACCTTAACTATCTATAAAAACATGCGTTAAAATATGTTTTCAAGTGGGATACTTTTCGATATATATGTTTCTAATGGCAAACAACAATGATGACTTCATCTGTACTGAGCTTATAAGTTATTTGCATGAATTTTCAATAATTAAATGGAAACAGTTCTTATTGACAATATATTTTACAGTTTTTTTTATTATTTTATTATTTTATATTTTTATTATATTCCTTACAGATCAACAAAAGCTGTAAAATGCAATGTTGCTCACAATGGAACGCGATAAAATATGGTTAATAAAATCTGGACTTGTCCTTTGTTTTAAAGATATACAAATATGAGTATCGAGATACTGCTGTTAGATAGACATATATGGTTCCACATTGAAGTTTAGAATTTTTTTCCAGGAATTCTTTAAGAGAAAACTGACTATCTTCAGAAGAAAGGCACTGAAGTACTATAGAAACGTACATCAGAACAGTCAAAAGCACGAATACTTTTAAATAACAAAATTTGAAGTCAGCTAATAATAGTAATAATCTGGATAGTGATTACCTATAATTATGATAATTGACATTGACTTACCCCAGCCGTATCTATCATCTATTCCAGTTTCTTTCCTTATGGTATTACCATGCACTGGCCTATTAGCCAAACGGATGCATTCTGGACTATAATTGTCCCAAGCGAAGAGCCAGAACTCTGGATCATAAACATAATCCACATTGGGTAATAAATCTCTTTGCAATATGTCGGATAACTGACAGTTTGGTATGCCCTTAGGTCCACCGGACCTGAAAAATATTATGTCTTCGTATAAAACGACAAAAATTGCAATTGCAACTATAAGCAAGACACCATAAAATGTATTAAATGATTTAGAATTTGTTTTGAATGAATCCTCCGTTATTCTAATAGAATATTTCCAAGCAAGTAGCCCTAAGTAAGTAGTATTCGTTAATAAGATCGAAGATGTACCTGTAACTGAACGACATACAATGGAACAAAGTGCTCTCCCTTGTCTTTGAACACTCAGCTTTGCATTCCAACTCAGTAGGGACATACAACGACTTTTTTGCAGCTTCAGGCAGAAGTCTCGCTGGGGATCCAAATCCAATATAACACACTAAAAAAATAATAAGAAATTATCATCGTATCAGCTGTTAAACTAAGTGCCATACACTGGTCCACTTTGGTGCCATCATCTTTCTTGGGTTTGTTCCTGATTCCAAAATGGTCTGGTTCACACCCGTGTCCAAAACTCCCTCTTTCGTAGATTTCAAAGCCCGGTTCGGGTACGAAGTGAGACAGGGGGTCTAATTCGTAGTAAGGCCAATCCGTTAGTTGGCAGTTATCTATAACTCCTCCAATAACTGGCGATCCGTACCTAAAAATATACAAACACCGAACTGAACGTAGTTAGATAGTGGTGTTGGAACGTATTATTGTAATTCAGAGTTGAATATGGAACAGGAAGAGTTGAACATTAGTTTCCAAAGGACTATGCTCATGTACCTACAAGTTATAACATTGTAAATATTTTATAGCATTTGAACTTTTTTTTTTTGGACAACTTTAGTCTTGATATTAACATGAAAGATGATGTCTCACTTATTACTTGCTCTACAATAACTAAATTGTCTAAAAACGGGGCTAGACTCATTTGAAATCCTCATTCCATTAATACTTCTTGTCATACTAACACTATATCGAATGCATTTATCATCTATGCATCTACATTTGGAACATTCCAACTCTTTTAAAAACACTGTAAATATTGTCGACCACTTCAGGTTTGACACGAAAACCTCAACTTTAAAACGAAGTGGAAGACCTTGATATACTTGAATAAAGTTTATTCTCACAAATATACACTGATGTACCGTTTTGTTTCCAATAATGTGTTTCTGAATCTAATCTGAAATCTTTTTACTCTTATGGTATTGTACTGCTCAGATTTCCCTCATTATTGTCACACATGGTGAGTAAAAATGTATTAAAGCTATATAGAAAAAAAGTTTCAAGTTTCGTTGTTTATAGCGGATTGCAGTGAGATGTATAATAAAAAAAAATGTTATTACCTAAAGCTAAACGCTCTGCAAGTAAATCTGGCTGACCTCAAACACTCCAGTTGACATTCTACAATAGATTTGGCAGTGAGTGAGTCCCTTACTACCTTGTTGACCAGCCTCTGTCCACTCCTTACCCTCCAGAAGCACTCTATAGAGAACAAACAATGATAGGTTGAATAAACGAACTAAATTTAGGATTTAGTACAATTATCTAATATACAGGGTGTCCACCTAGTGCGCGTAAGTCCAATATCTGGGTTAATAAAAGAGATAACTTAATTTTTTTTTTCTACAGGGTTGTCTAATATCCCGAGCTGCACAAAATGAAAATATATTTACATATTCAGGGTGTTCAGTTTTTCCTGGACAGGTACCAACTTCGTTTTTCTAAATGGAAATATATATTTTTTATTGCTTTTTCGAACTAAACCCTTGATTTTAGTAGGACTTTCATCAGCCTTCCCTATACCTAACTTAAACTGTTTTTGAAATATTGACGGGTGAATATTGACATTTTTGCAACTTTGACACCCTGTAAAATCTAAACGGTTTGAGATCAAGCAAAACGGTTTGCACATTCCTATCTTAACTTTTCATAAGCTATCGTTTGGTACTAATTTCAGAATTATCAAAAAATTAAAAATTTTCTGAAAATTTTGAAAATTTTTTATTCCTGTATAAATTTGAAATTAGTACCAAACGATAGCTTATGAAAAGTTAAGATAGGAATGTGCAAACCGTTTTGCTTGATCTCAAACCGTTTAGATTTTACAGGGTGTCAAAGTTGCAAAAATGTCAATATTCACCCGTCAATATTTCAAAAACAGTTTAAGTTAGGTATAGGGAAGGCTGATGAAAGTCCTACTAAAATCAAGGGTTTAGTTCGAAAAAGCAATAAAAAATATATATTTCCATTTAGAAAAACGAAGTTGGTACCTGTCCAGGAAAAACTGAACACCCTGAATATGTAAATATATTTTCATTTTGTGCAGCTCGGGATATTAGACAACCCTGTAGAAAAAAAAATTAAGTTATCTCTTTTATTAACGCAGATATTGGACTTACGCGCACTAGGTGGACACCCTGTATAATTTGTTAAAACGGTTAAGCCACAAAGTAAAATTATCTTTGTATCTAATACTCTTCGACTCTGCTGGAAGCTCTGCTATCTTTTTGCAGCAGTCATCTCTCAAGTCACCTAGATAAATATTTTATCCGTTTACAAATGTAACAAGTCGATGTGAACAGCTGCTGCTTAATGGATCCTACAACTGTTTACTGAAGCAGAAGCAGAAGAACTTGCGTTGAAACAAGTAGGTAATGCATTTTTACACCGAATTGTTGCCGGTGCTAAGTCTTGGTGGTACCACTAGCAACCAGATTCCAAACGTCAGAGCAGGCATAATCTCCGAAGGCGAAAAATTTTAGTTCCAATCTTCGGTATGAAAAGTAATGGTGACCCTATTTTTGCTGGTGTCAACTTAGGCGTTAGTCTCAAGAATAAATGTTCCGAGGAACTCACAAATAGTGTCAATCTGCATAATAATTATTGACTCTATGCAGCCCAAACGCTTTAACCCCTGCTTAATCGTATGAATTTGGAAGACTTACAACATCCACTTACAGTTCCAGACTTGTCTCCATGCGATTTTTGTTTGTCCCATTAAAGTAATAATCCAATCAATGGCGGCGGTTTAAATCCAATTATAGCAGTAGGGAATCTATAGATTAGTGCAGCAGTAGGACTCATGCTTTAATGTCAATGGAAGTTTCTTTTAAACTTGCTTTACAGCTTCTAAACGTGTTTCTATTGAAAAATCCTCATAACATACCAAATATGATTTATAAATGAACCAATCTAACATAAGCTCGCAAATATACTTAAAAAACAACAAACGCGTTTTTGTGTTTAACATAAAATAATATTTTTTCTTACCACTGTTGTCTTTTCCATGAATAATTGGCGCTTCACACCTATCCTTATTATTCATCGTGTAAATGTCAAAATCCCTATCTGGCTCTAAGTCAGTGTAATGATCCAGTTCTCGATAATTTCTATTACTTAGATAACAGTTATCAGTAGGAGCTGCCAGACTGATGGTATATCTAAAATGTACTTACATTAGCACCTGCTGCTGCTTTTTTTACTAAAATACGATCTTACCTGAAAGCGTATGAAGAACAGTGAAATAGTTTTTCTCTAAAACACAATAGTTCACACTCGTAGATGTTGGGTACGGCATAGAATTTTTTCACTATTCCCTTGTGCAATCGAAATCCAGCTGCGCTTCTTAAAGAGCATTCTGAAAATTTAGAAAAGAGGATATACAGGTTGCACCGGTTTTCAAGTTACTGCTATTTAGAGGAGGTAATTTTTGAAGTCAATAAAAATAGTTTTTCTTTTTTCTCAGGAAACATTTAAAATTAAATTAGAAATAGTTTCAGGTCTTTTCAGGTCTCCTTTCCAAGCATGTAAGGTAAGGCATCTTTTTCAGCGACCGTTAACTTTTTGTGGTAAAAATGTTTTTTTTTGTATTGTTGATGTCAATTTTTATATTATTTATCTAAATATTTCCAAACGAAACGTTTATTCATCGACTTGATACGATAAACAAGGAAAGAATTGATATGCGTTGTCAACCCTGAAAAAAATATGGGATAAATGGGCATTTTTGTATAAATAAACTACTGATCAGCAAACCATGAACCTAGAACTTGATTGTATCCAATGATTGCCATCCGAACACAATTGTAAGTGTTTAGCAAATGTCGAAATGTCTTTGTGAAACCTAGGCTGAAAGAAATTTTACCAATACTGAGAGAGAGAGAGTTTCAAATCCACTTAGCAGCCTCGATGCCTGCATATTCTTTATGTATTTTGTCTGTCTTTTTAATTCCTTATATTAATTATTATAGTAGTTATTAATACGTATAGGAAATTTGAAGAGGAACACATTTTATTATTTTAATTATAGTGAGAAGCACCGTAGCGCCCTCTTCTGATTGATTGATAGTCTAAATAAAAAGTAACCTCAGTTACTATGTTTTTAAAGTATAAATATTTACGCATAGGAAAACGTTCTTATCGAATTTGTCCCTACCAATTCGCTTGACATTTCGCTACAGTACGGTTAAAATTTTTTTTAAATGTCCGGGTGATAAAATAGATAAAGGTTACACTTTTCTAAAACTGAACCCTTACTCCTAATATCAGTAAAATATAAATTCCTTACCATCTCTGATAAAATCATAAGTAGGAGGCCTTCTGGGTTCAGCTGGCAAAATGGAGTTATCAAAATGATCTGCAGGAATTAATCCACTCCCGTAACCAAAATGACCTTCATGAATACTAGGCTTGCCAGGTAGAGGCAAGTAATTTCCTCCAATAGGTTTAGGCAAGTAACTTCCTCCTGGAGGTTTCGGCAAGTAATTGTCTTCGGGGGGTTTAGGCAAATATCCTCCACCAGGAGGTTTAGGAATGGGCAAGTAGTCAATCTGATTTGGTGGCTTGGGCAAAGGCAAGTAACCTCCACCTCTGTTTGGAGGTGGCTCATCATAAAAGTGCTTATGATCATCATACTTGTAGATTCCCCAGTAATCGTAACTCGGTTTATTATTATAGCTATCATAGTGGTAGTCATTTCCACCATTGCCATAGGTACCACCATACAGACCCCATCCTTTTGGTACATCAGCTCTGGGAGGCAAGTAATAGTTCTTTCTGTCAATATCAAACCTATTTCGGTTACTATACTGATATTTGTACCCGTAGCTGGAGTCCTGGTGGCCGAAATTCCCATAACCATACCTATCCAAGCCCCAGTTCCGGTCTCGGTTTCTGTTGTTGTAATATTTCTGGTCGTACCTATCTGGGGGTGAATCATGGAAGCGCTTGGGGGGTAAGTAGGGTTCGTATGGTTTATACTGATCAGGTTCGTATGAGGGTTTGTAGAAATGGGCTGGGAGATAATGGATACCATGGTTGCCCTGGTAATCGTATCTGTCCCTGTCATGATAATACCTTCGACTATTCTCATAGTCGTGGGAATGAGAGTGATGGTATGAGAAGTCTGCAAAAAATAAAACAAATTACTATTCTACGAACTTTTTAATGGCAGTAAAAAATATATAAAATTACAAAGTACAAAGTGCTTTATTGGTATAACGAGTGCTGTGAATCGGTGCTTAGTTTGTTTACGTGTATCGGACGCATAGCACATCCCATATTTTGCTGACTGGGAGATATTTACCTCCGCGACGGTTTCCATTCGGTGGGTTGTCGTAGTCGTCATAGCCGGGTTTTAAAGGTCTCAGAGGTCGGTATTTGTAGCCGTCGTCCTCTGCCCATCTGTCTCCAGGACGTCTTAGGCTGGAATCGTACCCAGGAGGCCCTCTATCACCTAAAACATTGAACAAAATAGTACTGAGTGTAGAAAAAATACGACGATTAAATAAAATAGGTTATTAAGGGAAGCAATAAACGGCGTGGTGCATTATCTGTATAAATCTTCAATAATAATTTTCTCTAGAGAAATCATCTAGATAATATGCTACTATCATCTCTGATATCTAAAACATCAATATTCATTCAGTCAATAATCTTATATTAAATATCTGATTGTTTTATTTTAGAATGTGTTTAGATAAAAGAAAATGCTTTCCTATGGTGCGAGACTTGACGAACCTAGGTCGTGCCTACCAAAGGCACGAATCGTTGCAATGAACAACTTCGCCCTTCGTTTCTCGTTGCCGAGATACAGGGTGCTCGTTCAGTTTTAATAATCAAAATTAATTTGTTGGCTCTAAAGTAGAAGGCATGACTAATATGCCACAAATTCCATGGTCTTAAAGAAAACCAATAGATAAATTTGAACAATAAAAACAAATTAAAGGTTGAATACCATATTCAATATTGGAAGGAGATGCCGAAAACAACTACTCCTTGGCCAATGTGCCCCGATTGGCGTTGGATTACTTCGGCATCTCCATGGAAGTCGCTACATCCTTTTGTGAGGCCAACCACCAACCTATCTGTCTGTCAATTTGACAATAATATCAGATGGATAGTAACATAGACTTAAAGAGGCACTACGGTGTGTATCTCACCACTACTAACACCATATTCTATAATTACCTTTAAGTCCAGGTGGCCCTTTATCATCATATCTTCTATCGATGTAGCCGTGATTATAATTATAACTCCCTCCTCTATCTCCATAACCGCCCCCACTTCCATAACCGCCCCCACCTCCATAGCCGCCCCCACCTCCATAACCGCCCCCACCTCCATAACTGCCTCCACTTCCGTAACCACCTCCTCCATAGCTGCCCCCACTTCCATAAGCGCCCCCACTTCCGGAGCCACCTTGAGAAGGATAGTAGCTGCCGCCTCTGCTCGGCCACTGCTTGCAATTGGCGGAGACGGCGTTGCGGTCTCTCTCATAGTAGTCATAATCTGGGTCCGGGTACAGGTCTCTTCCGATGTCTAGTTGGGACAGAGGCAGATCGAGAAGTTCGCAATCGCCTTTACCGCGACCCGTCGGATCATATCTAGAAATGAAAGAAAAGAAAATTCTTTTAGGTAATCAGTGTTGACATAATTTATCAAGAGTAACTTCCATTGAATTGAAAATATTGTTTCATATCCTATTTCTATAAATCATAAAAAACGTCTTATAGTGACAACCATAACTTGTATTTTTTAAATGGAACCCTCTGTGTACTTTTACAGATTTGGATAGAACTTCCTCTCACGAATAAATTGATATAGGATTTGATGGATATAATGACGATAGCTCTAATAGTAAGGGAGATATACATAAAAGAGTGTACCATAATTTTAATAAGTTAGAAATATAGTTAGAAATATCGATTCGTTGCTAGGCTACAACACTACAAAGTCTTTCTCCCCCATGCCCCTCCCCCTTTCAAATAAAATTCGATTTGTGTGAGAATTTTTCATGGAAATCAATCCTTTTACGGGAGACCATGGAGACCAACCGATAATGAAACTTTCATTGACTTGCCCTGTATAGCCAACCTTTAATTACAGGAAACACGAAGTGTGCTTTCATCAATTCATTAAATTATTTAGATATCCTCCATTGCGTCAAATCATTGCTGAAGCAATTACCGAATCATTCACAAGCTATAAACACATCTAGCAAATACGGCGTAAGAGTTAACACTCACACAAGTTAATTTATAATAATTTTGCCAAGCGCGTAAGTAATAATTGCAGTCTTGCACCTGTCACAATTCCACGAACCTTGGTTGACACCAGATCCTTGCAAGGACGATACGGATTTCGCACGCAATAATGTATCTCACGGAAAGCCATGCGGAACGCTAGCGTGAAATTGCTGCACATCGTGTTATGTAACGTTCTTTATTGTGTTATACATATTATACAACATTAAGTACACATGTTGTACCTAAAATAAGAGTAAGGATTTAATGTTTATCAAAACAAGAAGTATTGTTTAAATTCCTTCTTAGCAGGCACATATGAGTACGTTAGATCCAAAATGGCTATACATGCTCTGTATTTATGCTATAAGTGAAATAAGCAAAACGCAAAAATACCCATGACGTTATTTTATTGTAAATGCTATGAAGCTTTGAATGCAACTAAAGTTAAAATCATCACTGTCAAAGCTAAACATATTTTTTAAAAGTGTTTTGAAAAGTTGTACATTTAGCAACTAATTTGAGTTAGGAAAGGAATTAAACTTGGAAATTTCTTTATGTCAATATTGTTTTCCCTGCGAATGTTGTTCTTATCATTGAGTAAAGACTTTACAGCGTGGAACTCTGGTATTATCTGGATTTTTGTTCAAAATAGACTAGTAGAACTGCCTCAGTGGTAACAGTTACTCCCTTTTGATTACTTCAATCTTCAATAATTATGGGATACGCTTTTTCATATGTTTGGATTTTGTGGGAACTAATGATGGAATCGCGATTTTTGCTGATTCTTCCATATCATCTTCCATATTATCGTTTGAAGCAGAAGAATGGGATATTTTTCAAAAATCACTGACACAATAATATTAACGAAACGAAAATCTAATAAACAAACTCGTTTCTATCTAGGATTTACTGGTCTCTGAATCTAGAGGTCGCTGTGGTCGTTTTTACATGGATCCAACCATTTTTAATTTAACTGTGTCATATATAAAGGCTTGCATAGGGAGATGAGTACTGTACCAGCTCTGCATAAAAGCCAGGAGTGGAAGAATATCTATCCGGCTCAAATGTTCAGACAAAAGATCACCACGATGATGACGCAGTGGATCTAATGACAAATGGATGCATCTGAGTGAACTCAGATCTGAGGATACCGAATGCAAGATGTGGCCTAAAGTATATTTATTCTGTAAACTTGTCTAAAACGTAAATTGTTTTCCAGGGGTTCCAAACTAATAGTGCGGCTTTTCAGACAAGATTTCCGGTAATATTTTTCTTTGACAGAAAAGTTATTTTACATTTCTTTTTACTTTTCTAATACTTTATCTAGTGCGAACTCTTGAACACATGGAATTGTAGGAGAACTCGAGTCTAAAACTTATTTACTCATCTATTTCATAGAGCATTAGGATATGGGAATTTTAATAATAAATAAAAGAACAGCAACTTTTTTTATATTCCTATATGCGTTCGCTTAAGTGTGCATGCCGCAATCATCCAAAAATAAATAAAATTACACTATTGTAGAGGAAACCCAAATGACTTGATGCACAGTGATTATGTATATGCATTTTTTATAGATGTAACTAAAACTCAAGGACGAAAAAGATATACCCAAGCATAATTAAATGCTTTTGAGATAAATTGAGACAGTAAGCTATAATGTGCTTGAAAAATTTATTTGCAGTAATAGAAGCAAGGTCGACGTTAATTAACTTTAATATTAACATAATTATTTCACATAGACTAAGTACTTTGATACGTATACTGTTATTAAGTATCCTTATTGTTTTTTTTTTGTCTACAAGGGAACCAACTCAGTGTACTTATTTGAATTTCAAATTATGTTCCCAAATTTAAGCCACTGGAATACTTGCCTTAGAAAAAGTTAGATATTTTCAAATTAGATATCATAGATCATGTGACTTCCAGAACAGATTTGGACAGCCAGCGAAACTATATTAACAAAAACTTATAAAACATAAATTTGCCGTACATAAAATAAAAAAAGAAAATAGCACGTATACGTATAGTATTCAAATCTTGAAAGGGGTTGGAATCTTTGGTGGGAACATAACACTGACGCAGTTTTACACATAGCACAACACTGTACTGCACTCGATATGCGTTTCGCCAACCAAGTTGGCATCATCTGGAGATGATTAAAACTGACAGTTTTAATCAACTGTTATGTGTAAAACTACGTCAGTATTATGGTATTCGAAGACTATTGAACCGAATATCGGTTTGAAATTTTCAAAGAAAACAACAAGATAATATTAAAAGTTAGTTAGTTTTGTAACAACGGAAATGTTTATATTCGTATCTGGAGGCAAATATAGGGACCAAGTTAGGAGTTTTCGTTCGAGGTCAAAAAGACAGCGGTGTCGCGATCGAATCGCGACAATCGCGCATTAAATGGCCTTAGAGTGCGTTATCTGTCCAATTCGAAAAAATTTATTTCTGAGTACATACGGCGCCATTAAAAAAAACAGTTACACTTACCGCCCTAAAATTTTAACCATTTATGCACAAAACCTAAGCGCTTCGAATGCTATAAACTTTTTTTGGTAGTACCTAAACCTACATATTACCAAAAAAAAAGTCGTAAAGTTAAAACTTCTAAAATCATGCATGACATTCGATATACAGGGTGTCCACCTAGTGCGCGTTAGTCCAATATCTGGGTTAATAAAAGAGATAACTTAATTTTTTTTTCTACAGGGTTGTCTAATATCCCGAGCTGCACAAAATGAAAATATATTTACATATTCAGGGTGTTCAGTTTTTCCTGGGCAGGTACCAACTTCGTTTTTCTAAATGGAAATATATATTTTTTATTGCTTTTTCAAACTAAACCCTTGATTTTAGTAGGACTTTCATCAGCCTTCCCTATACCTAACTTAAACTGTTTTTGAAATATTGACGGGTGAATATTGATATTTTTGCAACTTTGACACCCTGTAAAATCTAAACGGTTTGAGATCAAGCAAAACGGTTTGCACATTCCTATCTTAACTTTTCATAAGCTATCGTTTGATACTAATTTCAAATTTATACAGGAATAAAAAATTTTCAAAATTTTCAGAAAATTTTAAATTTTTGGATAATTCTGAAATTAGTACCAAACGATAGCTTATGAAAAGTTAAGATAGGAATGTGCAAACCGTTTTGCTTGATCTCAAACCGTTTAGATTTTACAGGGTGTCAAAGTTGCAAAAATGTCAATATTCACCCGTCAATATTTCAAAAACAGTTTAAGTTAGGTATAGGGAAGGCTGATGAAAGTCCTACTAAAATCAAGGGTTTAGTTCGAAAAAGCAATAAAAAATATATATTTCCATTTAGAAAAACGAAGTTGGTACCTGTCCAGGAAAAACTGAACACCCTGAATATGTAAATATATTTTCATTTTGTGCAGCTCGGGATATTAGACAACCCTGTAGAAAAAAAAAATTAAGTTATCTCTTTTATTAACCTAGATATTGGACTTACGCGCACTAGGTGGACACCCTGTATAGTTAGGTAAAGCGCTCGCATTTATCAGACTGAAGTATTACGTGCACTCAGGCTTATGGCGCGAATACTGGTGTCTCTATAGATGTGTAGACTTGCAGCATATTAGTCGATACTATCGTACTGATTGAATGATGATTATTTTTGTGAATTTGGATGTTTTTTAAAAAAATTGCGCTTATGCATTGCATTGCGTGTAATTGTTACTGTATTTACTGTGTTTATAGGATAGTTTTGATTAATATAATTGGGTTCTTATGTACATCCCCAGATGATGCAAACTTTGTTGACGAGATGCGCGTCGAGTGCAGTATAGTGTTTTGGTGTTAACTACGTCAGTGTTAAGTTTACACCAAAGGTTCCAACCCCTTTCTAGAGTAATCATCTGTATTATTAATTGTGTTTCTGATATTATATAAAAAAAATTTTAAAAATCTATAAGGTTATTGTTTTTACTTTACTGAATATGTTAAAGTGGTAAATTTGGGGCATACTGAATGAACCAGTACTAGGATCACATTTATGGAAAATATTATTCCTCACAAATGTTTTTTTATTGACAATGTTGAATTTGTCACACAAAGTTACTTAAGGTGGTGCTTTTTACGACATACGTACATATCTACTCCTTTATTTAAGGTAAGACACCTACGCCCCAAGTGGGGAACACTGAATGGGTTTTGCCTGTAATTATAAGATAAGTACCTGTAATTAAATCCTTCGCATATAAAGTATTTCTCATCAGCGCACTCTCGCTGGCACTGTTCAACTGTTTCACAAGTCAAGGCTCGCTTGACGCACCGTCGTGCTGCTCGTTTCCCTGCCAAAACTCGCCGAAAACATGCTGAAAAAAAAAAGAAATAATGGTTTTCGATAAATATTCTACAATAACCTATTGAATAATAGAATAACATGACGATTTTTTTAATTTTCGCGAATATCTAAATCTTAAGGGTCCATTCTCTGTAGATTTGACAGGCATGAATGTAGGGACGGATTGAGAGGATGGGTGGCCGATGGGTGGAGACTTATATATTCCAACTATCGAATTATTAAGATTTCGGAAGTGCACGTAAAGCCGAAGTAAAAAGGCACATGGAAATAAAGTTAGCCCCTCGGTTAGCCCTAATTGCAAGGGTACCGGATTTGTCTTATAATTGCAACAAAATTTCTTTTTAATGTTATAAATTATATATCACCGGAAAGATCAAAAGATAAACTAGGTCCCTATAGTAGCAAATTTTTGTTTAATACATGTATTTTAGAGAAAATAATTTTTGAAAATACGCTATTTTAGTACAAGATTGTTTGCCTGCAATTTTAAAAATAAAAAGAAATATCAAAAATTACTATGTACTATAGGGACTTAGATTAAAGTCTTACCTTTCAATACTTTTTTACTAAAAGTCGCTATCTTTTATAGTTTTTGTTATAATTAGACACGAGACGAACGTCGATTTAGGGCTTATTTCGACCTAGTGAATGAGCTCTTAAGTGATAATCATAAATGGGTCGAAATATAAAAATAACAATTTAAAATTATTGATATTTATGTGTTCATGAAAAAGAGGGTGACAATGGAACATTTTATCAAAAACACATTAATTAAGGTTTTGCTTATTTATTGCTCACAATAACGGACTTCTATTGAAGTGCGAATTAATTTTTAGAAAAATCGATGAATAATAAAAGTAGGTATTAAATTTAAAATTTAAACGTAAAAATACAATCGTAATGTTAAAGAAAAAAATACAAAATACGATAAAAATATGACAAATTATATAAAATAATAAAAAAAAATAACACTTGGAACTAATATAGAAAATGTAGTATAAATAAATATTAACCGAAAACAGAGACATGCAATGCTGAATTTTTTTTATTGGAAGTGACTATCTTTTATTTAACAAAATAACTATTCATATAAATTCTTAAGTATTCGCAAATAGCAGCATAAATTTAGCGAGACAGGAATATTGTTATTTTTCAAGACAATTATGAGAATTTCGACAGCCAATAGTGCAATTAAATTTTACAAGAATAATAGCAAGGTCAAAAGTATATTCTTGGTAATTATAATAATTTGAATTGTGTTTTTACACATAGTGGTAAAACAAAAGAAGTGTCGCTATGATAAAATTATCTTGTGAGAAATATGTATGTCCCTTTACCATATTCATAGAACCTAGAAAAACAATTATTATCAAATTTTTATATGCAGTTTTAGATATTTATTACAATAATTAATATAAAGGTGCTAAACGCTTGATTAAAAACAAAGTAACTATATATTTTTATAGCAGAACATGCCGCCCCCGCTCAAGACAGACTACCCCTGGTTGGTTAGACATGCAGGCCAAGAAAGAAGACAAGACAGGAGATCGCCAGATCCTACCCAGCCTGCAGGGTAGAGCCAGGACAGGAGGAGACCCCACGAATCGCCCACACCTATCACTCTGTGATCGGGGTTGGTAAAGGATGGGGTCCACCTCTACGAGGCAGTCCAGGCCTATAGAGAGCCTGGATATCGAGGGTAAAGAGCAATAATCCCGTTCGGTCAAAGGATATTGGCGCGGATATTGGCGGGCAAATGAAGATTGATTCATAGGTATAAATTTATTATGGACTACATCGCGGCTTAAAGAAAAAGAATCAAATTTAGAATTTTACTGTTGCCACTACCTATACCTAATAATGATCAATAGGTAAATAATACTAATAATATTTGTTTTAACGCCTTGTTTGTTACTGATATAACTGCCATAAGTCATAGAGTTGTGCGTGTTAAGAAGCCGAGGACCTACAGCTTGTAGTGGAGTCCGAGCCAGAAATTTAATTAAAAAACGTTGACCCTCAGCGGGATATAAAATTTCCTATTTATGCTATATTTTAAAAGGATAAAAATATGTATAGGTAACCTGCGTAAACTGACCTTATTTTCAGGTAATTTATGAGGTACATTAAATTACCTAGCTTAAAACACACACATTTCCCTACAATGTAAGAATTATACTAAGCTTTGAAAATATACCAGAAACTGAAGAATGTAAATAAAATTAACAATTGTATTAAATCTCTTCATATGTTTTCCGGTTTGACTGCAGTGGCGTACATAAGCGTGGTGGGCAAATTCGAAGTCTTACGGTCAAAATAAACCATTTCGTACAATTTTGTAGGATAAATAGAAAAATAGGTATGTCGTTTATATCTTCCAGCTAGCTCTACCAGTGATGTTTTACCTGCAATGTTGAATTTCGTCATTTCCCCAGTGTGTACACCACTATTTACAGCGTTGAATATTACAGATGATTTATAGTTTAAACGTAATGTAAAAAGTTCCTTTAATATAAGTGTGTCCAAGATAAAGATGGGATAGCATTGGAATCTTGGAAACGGTAAGAGCTACAAAGTTGGTTAAATTACAAAAAAGTTGAGCAGTTTGAATACCTTTTACATGGACTTTGCAAAAATAAGTTATCTCTTTTTGATTTTGAAATATTTGGAAAAACATTTTTTTTTGCGATATTTGTTTTTATTTATTTCTGGCGTTATTTTAACAGCTATCAAAAAATAAAAAATACCTTTTCATTGTCACTTTTTGAGCTTAACAAGATGGCATTCATCAAGTCTTTGTCCGACGTTTCGTTTCCGAGAAACCATCATCAACTTCTTTTTTTTAAATACGGCCCTGTATTTTTAAATAGAAATTTTGATACCATTTTTTATTCTCAATTCAATGATGCCTAAACCAGGCAAGCCACCAAATGATGTCAAGTCTTACAGACCTATCTCCCTGCTGCCAACCATTTCAAAGTTGTTTGAAAAACTACTTCTCAAGAGATTAAGACCACTAATTGAAAATGGTAATCTTATTCCGGATTACCAATTTGGCTTTAGACAAAAGCACTCAACCATTGATCAGGTACATCGTATTACTAACATAATAGAGCGTACACTTGAAGAAAACGAAGTCTGCTCTGCAGTCTTCTTAGATGTTGCTCAAGCCTTTGACAAGGTATGGCACGAAGGATTGATACACAAATTAAACAAAATACTTCCAAGACAATATGTAGAGATTCTGTCATCATATATCTCAGGCAGGCTTTTCAGAATAAAACAGGAAGATGAATATTCTGACCTGAAAGATATTAGAGCAGGAGTGCCCCAGGGTAGCGTTCTTGGCCCTATCTTTTACCTGCTATATACTAGTGATATGCCAGTGCTAGAAAAGACCACTGTAGCTACATTTGCTGACGACACTGCACTTCTTGCGGTCGGTAAAGATCAAGGAGTATCTACTAGAAGACTGCAAGTAGCTAGCAACGCAATACTTGATTGGACCAAACAATGGAAGATCAAGCTAAACGAGCTAAAATCAACTCATGTTAACTTTACTAACAAAAGACTAGTTAACCCTCCGTCCTTGGATATTAATGGTACTATTGTACCCAATGAGAATAACGCCAAATACCTAGGCATGACCCTGGATGCCAAGCTCCGGTGGAAAGAACATGTGAAGAAAAAAAGAATCGAACTTGGTTTGAAATATAGACAGCATTATTGGATGCTTGGAAGAAATTCTAAGTTGACAATACATAATAAGATACTAATTTACAATCAGATCTTAAAACCAGTTTGGTTATACGGTATTCAACTATGGGGTTGTGCCAGAAATAGTAACATCAAAACCATTCAGACTTTCCAGAAAGTGCTGCGTAATATAGTAGACGCTCCATGGTACATACGCAATTCCGACTTGCATCGAGACCTTAAAATCCCAATGGTGAAAGATGAGATCAAAAGGTTTGCTGGCAGACATGAGGCCAGACTTCGCCTCCACATCAATGCAGAAGCTTTTCAGCTGCTGGACAACCAACATCTTGTTCGAAGACTGAAGAGACCCAAACCATTTGAGCTGGTGTAGTGTGCTGTGTAAAAGCAGGACATAGTGCGCCAGTGAAATTGTTAAAAGAAAACAATCTAAAGGACGTCGTTGGATGAACTTTAGTTAATAAATGTTTAGTCTGTAAGATTATTAGAAGAAAATTAATGGTTTGTCATCAGACCAGTTTTAATAGAAATAAGATTCTCCAACAAAGAATCTTAATATAAAAAAAAAAAAAAAAAATCAATGATGCATCACAAGTAATGGTTTAATTACGTTTTTAGCTTGTTTTTGCCAGCATTAAAAATTAACGAGGAAAAGCCTCGTGAGTTTATAACAAACAAACAAATAAAATAATTTATTCATCTTTATTATTTATTTGCATGTTAATTACAGAAGATGTTCGAACAAAAGACCATTATTTTCTAACATCGTTTAACTGTAGCTTCCAAACAATTGTTAAGTCCATCTGGCGTAATAGTTTGAAATGCTTCTAGTACCAATTCGCGTAATTCTTCCTCTGTTTGAAAATTACGTTGGTACACATAGTTTTTTATGTAGCCCCAAAGATAAAAGAATGCAACTCTGAATGCTCGAAGATATTTTTTTTGGATAAGTTTAGATGCAGGAATATACATGTACAGTAACATCCGTGAAAATGTCATTGTTGACAAAACTATGTGTAGAGTGCACATAGTTGAGGAAGATATGCCTTTGGAGAGTGCATATTGCACTCAAAGTAGCAAAGTAGCTGTTTTCGACATATCTTAAAAATAATAAGGTTATTCCTTTGCGCACCTAGGATTATATGCAACGAAAAAAACTTAAAAACTTTATGGAACCTTAATATTTGATTATTTCATTAATAATTTATCTCTTAATTACCTTTTTGGCTTAATTCCTGTATAAAGAAAGGTATAAAAAATTGTTAATATTAATCTTCAAAAATAACGGAAATATTCAATTGGGAAGTGACATCTGAGACGCACTATATTTCTTTTTGCATTAAGTTTCATGAGCTCAAACATCTACAATTGGCAACTGTCCAATAAGAACAGATCATTTTATTTTATGTTATTTCAATATTGCCCCCTTAATAGAACATTATATATTACAACAATAAATTATTATGCTTATATCTACTTCATTTAACAAGTGTTTACCTTTAGCATCCTCAATAATAATAATAGAACTGTCAACAACCATCAACCCGTGTAAAACCAGGAAAAATATCACAGAAAAACAGAACACTTGCATCTTCAGGACTATATAAACAAATCCTCATGAACACATGAACATTACATAAACCTCACACCGGCAATCCAGCACACGGTTGGCATACTTGCAGCCAATTTTTCGTTTTAAATTAACACAATGAAGTGCGTAACTCGAATTTGACCATGTCTTGTTCCCAAGACGTTGATTAGCATACAAACACCTATGAAATATTTTCGTAACAGCTATGTGTGTAAAAAATAACAAAACCAATAACGATCCCAATTTTGTTCAGTTTTTAAAATATGCTGGTATCGAAATTGTGTATGTTTAGGCAAATGTGCTGAGATCGCGTGAAAAAAAGCAAATACTACTCTCCAGGTGTAAGATGTGAAACTTTTGGTGTCGCTACTGGAACCTAGTGGGAGGATCACTGTGAATATATGCATTCTAACCAAGGATACTATCTACCATTAGAGAAGAGCATTTTAGCATCCCCTCCTTTCTTTGTGGTGTCGAGGTGCGGCGAGTGCTGAAAACTAATAGATTTAAATCTGAATAGCACGTAAAATGAACCTATTAATGCTTTGACAAATTGTGGGAACTAATTCGGAGTTCATCCGGAAATAGGATTCACTTTCTTTCATCGTGTGTGCAATTTTATGGGCTACTGGCTTAATTCTTCTATTTTTATGTGTGTTTACAACGTTTACCGATACTTTTGTACCGGGACAATGGCGCTATAAAATGCTGTGTGTGTGTACTATTGCTACTACGAGATGAGGGAGGTGTGCCGAATTTTTAAATAATTTGGTTACCTTTTTCCAAATTTTTTATGGGGAAGCGATATTTTAATTAACTGCTACTTATATGTATTTAAATGTTTTGTTGAATATAGCGATAATGAAGTTAAAACTGTGGTTTATGAAACGTGTACCAGCAAATTTTTCACTCGATAAATTTTTAAACGAAAAAATATCTGTTAGAACATCGGACACTCTTAGCAATTTTATTAAATATGTGACAATCATGACAGTAATAACTTTATTCATGTAATCCTACATGGATTATAGGCATCTCCCTTGTGGGACTTGAATGTAAAGACAATTTAATTTAGTACATAAAAGTTAAAAGAGTCTTATTGCCAAGTTACAGAAATGTACATGAAGGAGTTACAACTGTTACAAAAGAGTTGAAGAAAGAAGAAAACTGAGCTGAATATACCACCCTCTGTGAAAAGGACAGGAAGAGTAGTCAGCAATGCGTCCATTTCTACATAACTACAACAACTTTTAGGCAATCCAAAAGTCAAAATAGAAACTTGGAAATGTCGGGGATTTACGAAATTAGCTGTAAAGGAAAAGTATGTTGGACAAACTAAAAGGTCAATTCAAATTAGATTCAAGAAACATATGGCTCATCTCATATATGGTAGAACAGATAAATCTACTGTCGTCCAACATGCGTTTGAGAACAACCATAAAATATAGATAGTAGCAATTTAAGATTAATTAGGAACGTAACAAATTTCAGACAGCTGGATGCTTTTGAAAGTTTGGAAATCACTAATTATAAAAATAGTGGCGTAAAATTGTAAAAAATAAAAATGGTGACAGGGGGCCAACCCCATATAGCCGGTTTTATTGGTGAGTCAATCACGGTTCACTGATCTGTCGCGGCGGTTCACTGATCAGTCGCGGTGGTTTACTGATCAGACGCAATGGTTCACTGAGATGTTTTCTTTAGGAAATAGCCTACTTTATTCGCTCCGTATGTATACACTCGGTATATTATCTATGAGAATTTTTACATACATATAAAAATTTCTTTTTCTCGTTTCTATATTTATTTTGATCCTTTTTCTATTCCTTTCTCAACTTTTCCTATTTTTCCAAAGCCTCCTAGATGACGGAACTAAAATAATGTTTTCCTATTTTAGTAAATTCAAAGCGCATCAAGTTTATTGTTAATGAAAACTTCAAGCGAATTGGCATTTTGACGTTTTAGAGAATGTGGGACAAAGGTGATGCCAGATTTTCGATGCAAAATTTATTAATATGATTTTCCGGGAAAATGTTTCGAAAAGAATCATAGCAGGTGGTGGATTGGCAATCTAGTCATCGTAATACGTACACTAAGTACACCTAGGAGGGTCCTATAGTATACAAAATAATTATCACTGAACTCGCGTAACTCAGTCAAATTCCAGGTCAAGTTTGAATATCCTCTATATTTAAGAGGTTGTATCTTTTCACATAACACCAAAACACTATCCTGCACTCTTGAGTGCAGTATAGTGTTTTGGTGTTAAGTGGAAAACTAGGTCAATGTTATCCTATATCTTGCAAAAACAAAAATCTCCTATTTTTCTTAATCCTACGATAAATAACTCTTTGACGTTACCTTCAAAAGTTTTCGAGACAGATCGAGATTCAAAAAAACGTTGTGTTTGTAATCTATATGTAAATATCAGACTTCCCAAATAAATTTTTCAGTATTTTCATTGCAGGCGGCTTGACTCTTTGACATTCAATTCAACTGCACAATTTTGATAGTAAGATTCCAGCAAATATCCTTGTATTTATACGTAAACATTGTAGAAATATAATAGATACTTTTAAATGAAATATAAAAACGAATACCTACTGCAGTTTAACATTTCTGACAAATCATGTTGAGGTGTATAAATTACATTCGTTAAATTCTTTATCGAAAATTGCAGGTAATCAGGAAAATCTTAACATTACCTAAATGACGAATATAATTAGTTTTAGTAAAATGAAGTAAGACTGATTGTATCTCATAATATTGGTAATTAGTTTTTTATGTGGGTATTGTTTTGTTTTCTTGTATACGTGGCTGTGAAATGATTATTTAGCAATATGTGTCCCCACGAGGACACCCTAAGTCATTCATATAAATCCTGAATGAATATCCAGCCTTTAATTACTTTAATTAAGTACTATAAATATAAATTTTTACAATCTACACATTGAATATACGTGTTTTAACTTAAGATCTTTCAGTTGCGCAAGCTAAGTTGCATTTATAATGATGCCGTTTTCGATAAAAGGCACAGTAATACTTTTTTCATGGCCTTTTTGAGATTTATATTGCTAATTAATTTAAATTAAACTTCTACCTGTCCGCCTCATAAAAAATATCTGTACTATTCAGCTTTTAAATATACAGGGTCATTCACGGTGACCTTTGTTAGACGTCCCTTTTTAAAAACTGATAGGGATATAAATTTGAAATTTTGACATGCCATTTTGGCAGACGATCTATTTTCAAAGTTTTTTTCTGTTTCCTCTTTCCGGTTACACCGGAAGTCTATATAAACTTGTTTATTTCAAATGAAACACCCTATATATTTTTGGATTTCCAAAAAGAGCATAAAATTCTGAGTCAAAAACAATGAAACATACCCTATAGCTAAACCCAGCCGTTTCAGAAATATTGACCATTTTATAAAAATCTTGACAGGCGCAACAATTCGCGAAAACATTTATAACTTTTTCCTTGAGTACGGGTTTAATTGGTGAAAAGTGACCTTGTTGTGCTACACTTTAGAGGAAATATAAATTCAATAGTGCTATACCAAATGCTCTTTGTATCTCCCGTGATATTTTGGGAAATTTAAGTAGCGATAGTTTTTAAGTCACAGAACAACCTGTATTTTTTTACATCAGGTCATTTGAAATTAAATCCTCATTCGTCCAGTATAGACGTTAAAAGGGTTAAAACTACTTTTTGAAACTGAAACTGAAGAAACTTTTTGAAATATCTCTAGATTTATTTATATCTATTAACTTTATCTCCCATATCTCTCCATGTGAAGTGTATTGCAATGGAATACTGTCAAAAAATAATTGAAAGAATCTGTAGAACTTTTAACCAGCGTTTTCCTCAGCTACTACCAATGACAAAAAAAATCAGGAGAATCAAATCTAAATCATGCCAAGGAAATAATCAGTCCAGTAACTTCAGATGAAAATAACATAATCAACGTATTACGCATACTTCAATACTTTCCTCATTCATCAATTTCCTGTGCGGTAGCAGCAATGTGCCGGTATCAATTAGATTGAGCTACAGCACACCATATGTATGAGGTTTCCGAATTGTTAAAAATATATTTGAGGAATCGATTGAATAATTGATGAAATCGATTTTAAGGACCATATCTTTGGCCACCACGATCAATGGACTTAGTACCACTTGAATTTTATTTATGCGGTCGCATAAAGTTCCGTAATTCTCGAAAAGAATTAGAGCTACGAGTGAGAAAAGTCTCGACCCAATTGGATCCATACGAGATAAGAGTAGCTTGCTGTACAGTCGTCAGAAAACAGATTTTTTCATTGCCTAAACAGTTTATGACATCATGGGAATTTCCCAAATACCCTCTCCTTTTGCCAAAAACCAAATACACCCATGTTAAACGAAAAAAACTATAAAGCTTTTCGCGATCCCACGCACCTGTAATTTTTTTATAAAATGTCAAATATTTCCGAAACGGCTGGGTTTAGCTGTAGGGCGAGGGGCGAATCACTGGGGTATTTTAGTGTACAAGCCGGGGGGAAAAATTGAGGAAATTTGAGGAATTTCAAGGAATTGCGGGGAATTTCGGGGTATTTTGGGGAATTTCAGGGTATTTCGGGCAATTTTTTGGGTATTTTGGAAAATTTCAATCGTACATGCTTAGTTTTTCTTAAAATTTATACAATCTTTCTTTTGGGTTCAGAACCTTACGAGCTAAAACAGGTTGATTTATTGAATATAAATAAAAAATATAACGATATACGAAACCTGGCAACAAACAATTTATAAATTTGTTATACTATATGGTGTTGTCTTTTAAAATAATATATTTTACGTTCATTTTAGAAACTTATGTAATGCTGTAATATCTTTTAACAGAATATCTTACATTTACTTTATTGTTAAGCTGTACCCTCTACTCTATTTGTCCTAAAAGAAAATACTGTAATATAAGAAAATACTTGTTAAATGTTTTTGTTATTTTATTATTTTGTTTTAAATTTGTAATGTATCCATTAAAATGTTACTTTATTCATACCAATATCTTTTACAAAAAATGTTTTCTTCATTCTCGTATTTTGTTATATCTGAGGCCCGACTTGAGGTTATACCTAATCCTCGACATTTTTTAGTAATATTTTACGTTATATTTTTGCTACATTTCATTATACTTCTTAAATTACGAAAACATTTTTTGTTGACAGGATTATAGGGTATGCTTTAAAAATGTTTTGTAATGGGTTCTATATTTTATATTATATTTTTGAAACAGTTTTTGTATGATTGAATATATTTTAACCTTAGTTTAGTTTTATTTTTTATCAAAGAACGTTTTATGTTTTCTTGTTGGTACATGCATAGTATAAATAAATATATTATGGTATATGTGAGTTTTATTTGTTTTTAATATGGTATAAATAAATGTTACAAAAGCTTAATTTGTGTTTGTCTTTCAGTAGCACATAATAATGGGTACCTATTTTGTTGGGAATTTCAAAACGCTATGGGGAATTGCGGGGTATTTTGTAGAATTTCGGGGAATTGCGGACGATTTTGTATATTCAGGGAACTTCAAACGTTTGGGGGTATTTCAGGGAATTTTTGGGGAATTTCGGGGATTTTTCCCTGCAAGGGGAATTTCAGTGTTCAATTTTTTTTAGTGAATTACCCGTCGCTGTAGGGTATGTTACATACTTCTGACTCAGAGTCTTATACTCTTCGAATATGGAAAAATATACTGGGTGTTTCATTTGAAATAAGCAAGTTAAGACATCCGATATAACTGCAATTAGAAAACAGAAAATATTTTTGAAAAATAGATCATCTACCAAAATGACATTTCTCAAAATTTTAAATTTATATCCCTATTAGTTTTGGAGATACAGGCGGTCACCCTGAATGACCCTGTATATTGTGCGTTGCTCTTATGCAACATTTGACATCTATAGGTGTTCTAGTTCCCATTCTCTGTATGGAAATATCGGGAGCCATATGATACGAAGTTGAAAAATTGAGATTAGCGTTTTCAGATGTTCTATAATAATAACCAATATATTGTCACTAAATAATACATATTAATAAAATATTTTACATTATTTCTATGGGCACTGTATTGTTATATCTATATTATGTATAGTAATTTATTTTATAAGGTATATTGTACACCAATTTCACGACCAATTAAGTACTATAATATATTTTTTCTACATATAGAAACATCCTTCGAAGTAGTTCGAAAATTACACTTAACAACCCTCAATACACACAATAATTAACCATTGAGCAATAATCTAAAACAATAGCCTAACGATGTAATAGCTCAAAGGAGGAATTGCTGAGTAAGTGAAGTGTTTGAAGTAAATTGGTATAAAGAATGTGAATTACACGCAGAAATTTATTTTGATTACAAGTAACATGTTATCAATCAGAATTACACAAAAAGAATAGTCTGACTGGTCCGATCATTTGGTAGAGTAGTTAAATACAAATACTGAAAATATAAACTATAAACTCTAGAAGCAAACGACGAGGAAAATCACGATGCATATACTCCTGAAGAAAAAATATTTATATATATGCACCGTTACTTTGATTTCATTATGGATCTTAGACAGATTCAACTCAAGCTAGGACTCGCTTAAATTTTAGAGCAAATTTTTAGAGAATCATCCTTACAGCTCACCCTGTACAACTTTCCCTGCAAAAGTGTTTTATAAGTACCAAACCCAAAGTGTACCAAAGTGTTTGTATCAGTGTGTGTACAGTGTGTGTAAAGGAGTGTGTACCAAAAGTGTTTTAAAAGTTAAGAAGTTACAAAGAGTTGAAATATTAGTTTGGGACTAAAAACTATTCTTCGAATGCACGGAATCACGTACCTAACATGACACATTTTTTTTTCACTTCGTTTACTTATTGAACTTAAATTTTTCTGCAATCTCACTGTGTTCTGGGTTAGATCTCTTATCTAGTACCGTGCTTACCCCACTATTCGTAATAAAAAACAGGGATACCAGACAATGCAAATAAGTATTTGATTTCAAGGTTGTAGGTTCAACATGATTGGTACTAAAATCGATACCGTTAATGCTATTTAAATATTATTCTTGAGGTTTCTAGTTTTTAATACGGTGGGTAATATTTCCTGCCTGATATTGTCCACCGAGTACCTTTGTAATTTCTAAAATAATAAAATAATAAGGATACATATTGTCTCTATAAGCAAGGACTTATGTGGCTTCTCAGACTCTAATGGTTACCGTAAATGCTGGAATGACATCATTAATGATTGGGAGTACCTGACTTTCATTATTATAATAATAATAATAAAAATAATCATTATTATTATTATTAGTCTTTAAAATTAATTACTAGAAATGGGAAAAAATCGCGATTTTCGTTCACATTTCTATCCCTACCGGGGTTCAAAAAGCATCTAGAATAATATTATTTTTAAGAAGTAAATTATACTAAACTTTCTTAATATTTTGATGAATTGTAAAGGTACTCTATTCTTAATGGTTAAAACGTTATAATTTTTTAAGTGCTGAAAGTAGAAATTATTTTTCAGTAACCATTTTTATTAATTTTATCAATAGGACCAAAAATATATTGCTGTCACAATTGTAGCAGCAAATTAGTATTGTAGATATTTACTTTTATAAGCTAAAATGATGAATTTTACAGACTGCCAAAATGAAGGAATTAATTCCAAACTAATAGTAATAAATAATTGGAATTAAAAAGTGAAAAAAAGTTAGTCTCCAACGTGACTCGAATTCGCGAAATCGGCATTACGATTTTTGGAATCCTACAACTATTGCGCTACCGAGCCTGTTGTCAAAAACTTACCTTGAGATGTTTAAGTATGTACACTGTACGTGTTATCCTAAAAAAATAATTTTTACCAATTTTCTAATTGGAAAATCATTTCGCTTCAGTATTTTGGTAATCAGAAGTGTTTGGCAGTCGGTACTATCGATTCCGTTAGCAATATTTCTCATAGGAAAATAATGAAAATAACCTATCTGAAGTTTAATTAATTTGACAGTTTTCGTGGGAAGTACTTGTCCCGTTAGTGCAATCTCACATCGGGATATAAAATGAGAAAGAAGTTGAGACGAGACGGATGCGACTCGAGATTTTCGAAGACGAAATAGACGTAGATGGAGTCGACGTACGGTCTCGAAAAAAAGGATTAGAGAAAGGACTGAACTTTCGCGTGAAGCCCTTCTCGAAACCGTAAAAATTAGAAGAGGAGCGAGGGGGTCCCGCGAAAAGTCAGGACAAACGCCGGTGCTACCCGCATCTCTCTCGCCGAACGGCGATCGACGAAAATTTTGCAGAAGTTTTTTGAAAAGGTGTTTAAATTGGGAAAACGCGTAAGAAACGGGACGAAAATACCACTACGCATTGGAGAAAGGCCGGGGGCGACTTTCGGTCGGAAATTCGGCGACGGAATTTAGAGCGAGACAGAATCGACGGGTTTTAATATATATGGATTTTTTATTTATAAAACAGTGTTCATACAAAGATATGTATCAATATAAACATATTTATTTGGAAATGCACTGATATTTCACGAAACATTTATTGTAGTAACCAAGCTTCTAACCAAGATTCATAACCTACTTTATACAGAGTAGGTTCTTGAAAACGAAATAGAGCGAATATAATCTCAGGAAAATTATTTTTCCGAAAAACGGCGAGACAGGTCGATTTTTGATCAATGGGGGACATCTTCTTACATACATTTCTTGTACTCTTTACTCCCCTAGGGAGGGGGAGCAACCCCCCAGAAATCTTAATAGGGAATGTTTAAAAAGCATTTTTTATTTACAACCTGTATATCTGAAACTGATCGGTAAAATTCAAAAAAATAAGACACAGTTGTGCATAGAATACCCTGTATAATGTTACTAAAACCACAATAGCAGCTGTTACTTTTCACTAAATTTTCTCTAAAGTCGTTGCTGTTAAAATAACCTATTTTTTATATAATAAAATTATAAAATAAGATCAGCAGTTTCAGTTTTCTATCTAAATTGCACAAACATGACTAAGAAAAATCTATAGGATAAAAAAGGCCACAGAGTAAAAACTACCCCAGAAAGTACATCTAAATACCGTTACTCGCACCAAAATCAACAAAAATTTGTAAAATTTCAATAAATTATATCTATTTAGAAGTTTTTTATAATTACATACAAATAGTTCTTTCAACATGTTCGAATAATTCTAGGAAAATACTCTTAGAACTGTTAAGTCTTATTTTTATGACTCCCTTAATTTTTATGCAGATTCCAAGACACTGTAAATACCAAGAAAAAATAAATCATAGTCCAGATCTTTTTCGCGGAAGGCGCGCATCCTGCTTGAGGATAACAAAGGCAGTTGGTTGGGCAAGCAGCAGGATTCAAGGAAACGCATCGTGGCGACTTAATTGGGCAATTTTCTCGTTGCGATCACCGCGCCGGCCTTCGGGCCGATTTTAAGAAGCGTCTCTTCTTCTCGGATGGCTGCAGCTTGATTGTTACGTCCAGTAATTTGTCAGAAGCATTACGCATTCTTGTATAAATATCGGGGTGATATTATTTCCGGTGATATCAGAGGAGCAAAAAAGTATGATTGTTCCCATTTTTTTCAGAAAACCACAAGCGTATCATTGAAAGGCGGATAGGGGACTAGACAATACATTAATGATAACATAAAGATACATATACAGGATCTTTCAACGAAAACTTGACCCCCTATAATTATAATACTGAAAAAAAAAATTGAATTAGCCGAGACCCGTCGAGTTCTGTCCTTGGGGGGGAGCATTTTTGATAGTCAAGCCAACTTGATATCTAGGGGTTATCTATAAAGTTGGGGATAGCACCCCAACTTTAAAATTTCAAAAAAGGAAATACCCTACTTCTAACACATAATTTTAAATGCCTTTCCATTGCGAATACGTTGGTGCATCATTTTTGGGAATCTGTTTAGATTTGACGAGTTATTGGCTAAATACGAAAAGTTGACAAACCGACATTCGCGTAGATACTAGTTTCTACAGCAATGCCCACCAATAAAAATCTTTTTATCTACTATACAACCATATTACTTCTTTTGATGTGTCGATCAGTTTACAAAAAAAAGTTCCAACTAAAAAAAGCTGAAGCAAAACAAAAACAAGTTTTATTTAATGTATTGCTCAAAATGATCCCCGTTAACTTGCAAACAAAAATACAGTCTGTCTTAAAATTCTGTTGGAACATTACTAAAGACACCCGGTGTTATTAATCGAAATTCTTCCACAATTCTCTGAAGCAACACTTCTAATGTTTCAGCTTGCGTAGGGTACACTCGCAATTTTAAATGTCCCCACAGGAAAAAGTACAAACCGGCTAGATCAGGTGATCTTGGTGGCCATTCGACGGGACATCTTCTACCAATCCAATGCTTTGGGAAATGGTCATCCAAAAATTGCTGCAAAAAATTCTCTTCACTCTCTAAAATTTCTGCTATCATAGGGTTAATCGTGTTTTCCAATAATTATTGTAAATAGGTGTTCACATTGAGATTTCCTTGAATGAAAAACGATCCAACAAGATGGTTGCAAAAAATTCCGGCCCAAACATTCAGTATTTGAGAAATCTAAATATGAAATTCCCTCATTAAATGAGGATTAGTATCACTCCAATAACGACATTGTGTCTATTCACTTCGCCATTCAACATAAATGTCCATTCGTCTGAAAAACACGTATTCTAGAGAAGACTTGGGTTCAGTAGAAGTTGCTCACTAAAATATTTGCAAAATTGGTACGACGATCAAAATCATCTTCATGTAACTCTTGAACTAGCATCATCTTAAATGGTATTTAGACGCCGGGAATGGCCACCTTTCGGCAAAGTTTTAAATTTTGACCTTACGTCGCATTTAAATTCTTTATTTGAACCACTTCTGTTTTCCTGTCTTTTATTATTTTATATATGCCGTATTCCCAAAGAAATTACTTGATGAATCACCCAGCTACGGCACAAACAATTTTAGTAAAACAGTATTTTCTCCATAACTGCTCTTTGCGCTTGCATCATCCGATAGGGATCTTGGCGAAGCGAATAATGGTCGAAGGCTGTCCGTGCAGGCCACAACAATGGTCAGTTATCGTTGTTAACATGCATAACTAATGTACGGACGTTTATCATTTAAGTTTGCACTATTTTATATCCTACGAAATACGCGAACAATGAAAATTAATATTTTGCAATCGTTTATTAATGACCCATATCTTCATTCAGGTAATTTATTAAGTACTGGTTCTCAGGAAAGTATATTTAAATAATAAACCGATTTAGAAATAGTAGTCAGAGCTGTATAATGTCAAATGATTGTCATTAAAACAAATACAACCCTGTAATCCCCAGAGAAAAAAGTACACCATTGGATTCTACGTTAAAACAATTTATAGGATTCAGTCACAAAATTTAATATATTCTTTATATAGAAGAAGAGTTGTACATTTTTTGTTTTAGCAAAATTATTTTTATTCAACCAAAAAGAACCAATATTCGGGAAAAGGACATCTCTCAAAATACCTACATCAAAAATATGACACCCGTACTCCTTTGGCAGAATGATTTATTTTCTTCCTTTGAGGATTTCTTATTCAGCAATTGTTTTTACATTTTACTGCTGCTCTAACTTCTATTCGGAAGTAGATAGTAGTTGGGTACAAAAACAAATTAATTACATCAATGTTTCGACTACGTTTAACGTCCCTCTTCGGGATTAGAACATAACATATGTCTTAATGTATAATGTTAAAAATTAATAATTAATTAACGATCAGATGCATATTTTGAAGACAATAAAACATAAGTAGCCAATACGAAAGTCAGTAATTAAATAACAATGATCAGTCAGCTTTGAGTGAAATAATCATGATTATTTAATTTTACTTACTTTTAGTGTTATTGACCTGATGGTCGAAATAACTAATTGTGATTATTTCATCAAAAACTGACTGTTCATTTGGGACATTCGGGAATTTTCGTATTATTTATTTATCATATTCCGAATCGAAATTCGAGCAACAGTCATTATTTCCTTGTTTGCTTAATTTTTTCCACAGTATTATCCACAATAATAAAGAATATTGATGTAGGTAAAGTAAACTTGATTACAATTTGAGAACTGCACCTTCTACCTCTACGCTGGAGAAGATAACGATTGGCCACTAAATCCAGAAACTTGTGTTATTAAAAGACATCGAAAGAAGACATAAAAGAAATATAAACGATCAGCAATATTCTTTAAAAAAATTTTCTGCTAGCTCGAAAGCACTCAAGAAACACGGATTCTTAATATTTTTCTTTCATATCTTCAAAATATTTTGATACAAATATGGTACAAGATGATTTTTTGGAAAGCTAAATAAGGGTATTCCTACTATTCGTGTGTATATTCGTGTCCTGTTGGACAGTTGTAAAAATAAAATTAAATTGAAAATATTTATACCCAACGACTTTGTAAATAAGATGTGGAAGATTGCTTGTCGAGTTTTAGGTTGAGCTGACTATGGATTCAGGAATCTGGGGTAATTAGGTTTTAGATTAGTAAGTTAGTTGTACTCGTATAAAGCTTCAGGAGTTCTTTGGTACAATTTTACCTGTATTCATTTCTCTCCATAAGAGGAGCTATAAAAAAACTCCATATCAAATTAACCACAATGCCCATCAAAGATCCGATTTTATGGGGTGTTTTATGTATTTGTCGATGTTAGGATATTGTAGGGCCCTTTGCTGCCATTTTCCCCAAGGGATTTATATCTAATAATGGAAGCAATATGTATATAAAGTTTTTCCTAGTTTCTAGTTAATGGCTTCATGATCAGTTAACAAAAGCCATGATATAAGATATTTTTCCTCTACCTTTTAGGTTATAAAAACCTAACACGATAAAGCAATTAAGAAGTCGGCTTAGAGGTATATCAACAGATATACTGACCACTATTCTTTGACGACACTTTATTTGTAGGTCTATGTAATTATAAGCTTCTTATTTTCGTGGAGATTTTGTTGAATGAACAAATTTTACAAGCAATAAACAATAACTACCGGACGAAGATAAGTTAAGATATTAAAGTAATTCTGAAAGTGGTCACAAACACGAGCATAGAGAACTAATAATTTCTGAGATTAGTATAATTTACAATAGATGGATAATTACACCGTAAAGTACTTACTTCCTTTTATTTCTGTGATAATAGAGGTGATCTGCTCTCCATGAGACCCAATGCTCGTTGTAACTATAGACCCCTTCTCACCATATGATGGACTAGGGCCATTCGGCTTATCATACGAGTGACCACCATTTGGGTTATCTGGACTAATGGGTTTGTTTGGTGTACCTGTCACAGGCCCATTTTCATATCCGTTGCCATTAGGAGAAGACCCTGGAGCCCCTGGATATGGTCCTTCATCACCTGGTTTGCCATTTGGACCAGAGATGGGTTTAGAAGGTTTGTCGTAATTATTATCTGGATAAGAAGAGCCTGGTCCACCAGGTTTGTCGTAATGGTAACCTGGATAAGAGAAATCGGTTCCACTAGGTTTGTCGCTACCATTAACTTGAGAATCTGAAGGTGGTTTAAAGGGTTTATTGGGATAATCTGGATAGTCTGGTTTTCTTGGAGGATCGTAGAATGGTCTTTTGATAGGTCTATATACAACATCGTCTTCTGGATAAGCCATACTTGGCCTTTTGTGGTAGTAGTCTGGGTGTGGTATGATAGATCCGTATTTGGGTGGTAGAGGACGGTCGTAGTATACAGAGTTTGGGTTTGAGTCATAAGGTGGTCCTTCTGGTCTAAACGGTCTTCTTGGAGGAATGTCGTATCTAAAATAAAATTAACAAAAATGAATATTTGTCAGATAATTTTTCAGTACAATCATTATTAAATTGATGAAAAGGAATTTTTGCATTTGACTTTTCACGCGTTTGTCAGAGCACACTAGCATAAAATTTATCTATGGTGTGACTTCATGTGAATAGTTTTTGAAACATGTATTTTAAAAAGTAAAACAATACCAAAAGAATGAAATCAAGAATTTTAAAGAACAAGAAACCCAGGCATTAAATTATTTGCCTGTTATGTTTCTGAATGACTCTACAGTGAGACACCCACTATATAGGTTATTCCGTTTAAAATACAAAAATTAGTACGGGCTACTTTCTGAATTCGTACACCTATTTCCGAAATTCTGTTATTATTTACTTACCCTTGATCATATGGTCGATCAGGTTTAAAATAACCATGTCCTCCATTTTCTGGTTTTTGAAATGGTCTGTCATAGTCTGGCTTAGGTCTAGGATCCCAAAATGGTTTATGAAAAGGTCTATCATACTCCGAATCGGGTTTGGAATCCCAACGTCTCGTATCATATGGTAAATCTTGCATACTATGAGGACCATTTGGTTTATCATAAGGAGGATCAGGTCTATCAAACGATGAATCTGGTCTGTCATAGGAATTTGGCCTGTCGTGGGGTCGATTTGGCCCATCGTATGACGAATCCGGCCTATCGTAGGGTCGATTAGGCCCATCCTGAGGTCGACTTGGCTCATCGTAGGGCCGATTTGGTCCATCGTAAGGCTGATTTGGCCCATCGTAGGGTCTATCTGATTCATCATATGGTCGTACTGGTTTCTCGAAAGGCCGATTTGGACCATCGTAGGGTTTACCTGGTTCGTCATACGGCCGAACTGGTCTGTCATAGGGTCTATTTGGTCTATCGTATGCTGGATCTGGTCTATCAAAGTCTGGCTTCGGTCTGTATATAGGCTTTGAATCATAAGGATAGTTGAGGATCGCCGGTCTAAAAGGAGGCAAATCGCTTGGAGCACAACAGTCCTTATTCTTCTCACAACATCCAGTTGGCCTAGATGGTTTATGAGGCATTCCATAACTGTAAGGACGATCACCAACCAGAATATCGTGTACTGGATGTAGATAAGAATTCGGGCCACTTGCTACGCTAACCGTGGTTTGAACGTGTTCAATATTTCCGGAATTTGGGGGGAGGTAGTGGTGGTTAATATAATTAGAAGCTACGGGTGGCTTTGGGTATCCATTTTGTAGAGGGTAGTGCTCATCATCTGGTCTTGAGTCCTCGTAAGCTGGTTTTAAGGCTGAAGTTGGCCTCGAAACAGCATCAGTGGGTTTGAAGTCATTACCAGAATAGGATGGGGGTGGTTTATCATGAGGAGTCTTGTCAACGACTACGCTGCAACCTAACTTTTTTATATAGAGATCATAGTCGGGATCCGCTATGGTACCCATGGGTTTCAAATCGGCTGATTCTTTTACGGGGTCCGAACTTAATAGGCAAGTTCCATTTCCTTGGGTACCAATCCTAAAACAATACGTTTTTGTAAATTAAAAAAAATGCTGGATGAAATTTTGATAAAATTTATGATAGGATTTATCTTGTCCTTGGAAGTCCACCAAGGACAAGAATTCAATTGAATGAGTAGTAGTAGTAATTAAAGAAGTAGTAGTGGTAAGTACTGTAATATTATTTTTTAACTGTATATACACCATTTTAGCTTAATATAGATTGAAGATAAATGAATATTAGATTTTAACAGATTTTTCTAATTAGCGATCTACGCACGTCTGTCTATGAATCTATCGCAGTTTTCAAGCTGATATATGGATTAGTTTAAGTTTATACATATCTTAAGTTCACAAGATTCAGCGACAGATTGATAGCTCAACTACAGTGCTCAGTTTACTATTTAATAATCATGAGCTTTATACTCAGATCTCATAATAAGCCAATTTTAATTGTAATCCGCGAGTTCCAAGACAACAGCAGGAATATGTAGGTATGGAAGCCGGTAATTAATACAGTCCGTTTGTTTATTATTATGTTTCCATTTAGCCAGACATGTATATAAAGTTGCCTATCATTCAAGCACTATATTGTACTACTCGTAGCTAGAGTATAATGAGATCCAATTGAGTCAGTTATGACCATTTTAAGAAATTAATAGAAAATAATCAATCACTTTATTTATAGAAGATGTTAAAATTTGTACATTAACGAAAGATAGTGCCATCGGAGTTTCAGTTTTCATTTATTTGAATAGTTGGGCTATACCCGAAACACTATAGGTCGCAGAAAAACTGAGGATTCTGACTGTAAAAGTTAACGTTGTTGGCGAGTATATAATTATTATTTCTTTCGCAGATTTTTTTGACTTTACTGAGGAAGACCAGAAAGCGTAGCAAAAATTGGTGTGTTAGAACAATTTCCTTCAGGTGGATAATGAGAAAGATTTAGTTGATCAACTAGAATAAAGACCGATGATGAAAAAACAATATCACGCGAGGTTTGGATTTACAGTTAGCCTAAAGGTACCACAAAAATTTACCAAGGCTCTGATACTGGAGTTTATAAAAACATAATGAACAGTTACGTTAGCAAGTGGGAAGGAAAAAACTAAAGGATATATAAATAAAAATATAAAAATCCACATTAATTTGGGACAAAAAAGTTGTTTCTTTGGTGAACAGGAAACCACATACTTATACCTACTCAGTTTCGACCAGGTATGCAGGGTATGTAAGGGTATCTATATTCCATATTTATTTACAAATAAATTATTTTGAAATGTATCTTAGTAGTAGACCCAAATTCCATTTATCTTTAGTATATCAAGAAAATTATACAGCAAAAGGTATAGACCTTACCAACCCCTATATCTTGAAGGGGGTTGGAACCTTTGGTAATATCACTGACGTAGTTTCCCACATAACACCAAAACACTATCTGGAGATGATTAAAACTCAATCATCGTTTAATATAGTTTATATAGATTAATAGTTTTAATCATCTCCAGATGATGGCAACTTGGTTGGGGAAACGCGCGTCCAGTGCAGTATAGTGTTTTGGTGTTATGTGTAAAACTACGTCAGTGATACCAACCCTATAGTTTATAATATTATTAACAGATCAGGTAAGATAAACTGATGGGCAATTATTTGAAGATTTCAATGATAGGTTAGACTAGTAAACTGTACCCATCTGCTACCATTATTCAGTAGTAATCATTATTAAATACACCTAGCTGTTGTGTCATTAATGATCTCATAATTTCATTTATTAACTTTGATTAATTAATACATTACTCTTATTTTTGGAATTAATTGTATTTAACCTTGATTTTTTTTTACATTTTTGTAATAACGGAAATATACCTACTCCGCTTAGAACAGATTAGCTCAGGTGTATTGTTATAAAGATACGTTATAACCAGTTAATTATAAATAAAGTTATGATGCATTAACTAAACATCTATTAGATAATGAACTAAAAAAAAACGATGTCAATTTACAACTTATAGGTAAATTTTAGTATAGAAATTTCAGGTAATGGAGTTTCTTCAACAGTATAAACTCTTATGAAATAGAATTAACTAATCTATTATTGTAGTGGTCAAATTCAGACGTACGTCGAGTACTTGAGGAAGGCAGAAAGACATTTTTGACGAATATTATGAACGTAATTATCGACATGTTTTAGTACAGTTTTCGACATTATATCCAAACATTTTTCGTAAAACAGTATGGGACGTAGACAATAAAAAAATATCGACATTGGGTTAATTAGTGCTTGTGCATACAGTGTCTTAAAAAACACAGTGTTTATTACACTGTATACAGTGTAATAAACACTTTATACAGTGTATCCAGTGTTGTATTTGTTGCAATTTTGAGTAGGTATATATTCTTTTAAATCAAGTAGTTCGTCAAGTTAGCTTTTGAGTTAGTTGTGAGGTTTTTAAATTGTACAGAATATTAGGGTGGCTACACGTAACTATTGACCCAGAGTATTTAGCTTAACTACTATTTTCTATACAGGGTGATATAATATGTATTTTTTTCTAAATAAAATAATAATTATATCTTTATATTTTTCATATTCTAATATCAAAAGAGTAATTAGTTTTATGGGCATTTTATTTTCCCTACATACAAACGTGAACTGTAATACCAGTATGGTAATGATACAGAAACATACAATATTGTCATTAGAGTCAAAAATTGTCAATCAAAATCAAAAAACCTAGTAGTAAAAACTAAATACTATATATGTTAGAAAGTTTATACAATGTATTCCAAAATGATGGAACAAAATTAATATTTTTTTCTAGTTGAGATTAAAAAAAAAAAACGATTAACAGGTTAATTTCCTATTTCTTTGAGCCACGTATGACGAAGCTATAACATTACCCATATTTTTTTGTTAAATATGACGCCTTATATTTCATACTACAAATAGATAGTCCTTTATTTGAAGGAGATGCCGAAAACAACTACTCCACGGGAATATGCCCCGACTGGCGTTGCATTACTCCGACATCTTCATAGGAGTCTCCATATCCTTCATTGAGATCAACCACCAGACACTGATTGGTTTCGCGCTCATTTTGCGTTCATCAGAGTGCCATAGGTAGTGGACTCGATGAACGATGCTGTAACGTGATTGCCTAATGGGCATCGTGAATTTTAGTAGTGCCGAGAAACACACCGTGGTGTCCACGTGACTTTCTAGTAGTGATGTACTAGATAGTCCTTCTACGGACGAATTCAGCGATATAAGGTCCCACTTTTTTTTTGTCTTACCTAGTCGTTAAAAAATGTAAAAAATTGTGTAAGAAGGAATCAAATGAAATCAATAGTTTTTATACTAGTGCTACTGTTTATTTTATTACAACAAATGTTCAAAGTGGCTCCTGCACAATTGCACAATGCCCAATTTGGTGTTCAAATTCATCAACTACATTTTGAGTAATGTCTTGTGCTATGTTCCGAACTTCCTCTCTGATACAATCTTTGGTTTTGATACTTTAACGCCACAAAACAAAATCTAGAGAAGTTAAGTCAGAGGAGCATGGAGGCCACTAAGGCGACCCTCTTCACACCGAATTGGGCATTATGCAATGGGGGCCACTTTGAATATTTGCTGTAATAAAATAAAAAGTAGTTCAATAACGGGGTGCAGAAACTAGTTCTACTACTTGACAAATGGTATGTACGTAGCAAATAACTACGAATAGTAAGGACATCATTAGATCCTCCATCGGCAAAGGCCTTATTTAAAATAAGGACTAAAACAAATCAAGCCAAAACAGATATTCTCCTGGCTATATGCCACGCCGAGCGCTGAACTACAAAGCAAAATTTGCCGTATTTTGACTAATAAAGTTAGAATCAAAATGTGTGTCTTAGTATTTCCTCGTAGTTTTCGTTGCAATCCGAATCCGCAGTTAGAATTTTGATTCTAACTGCGTTAGACAAAATACGGTAAATTTTGCTTTGTAGTTCAGCGCTCGGCGCGGCATATAGCCAGGAGAATAGCTGTTTTGGCTTGATTTGTTTTAGGCCTTATTTAAATAAGGCGTTTGCAGATGGAGGATCTAATGATCTCCTTACTATTCGTAGATATTTGCTATAAAAATTAGTACTAGTAGTAAAACTTTTGTTTTCATTAAATTCCTTCTTATGCAAGTTTTAATATTTTTTAACGGCTATTAAAAAAAAATAAGTATGATGAAGATATACCGCTGAACGCGTCATTCTATTTGAAATATAGAGCGGGTTATTTAAAAAAAAATGTCAAAAATGTTACAGATTCGTCAAAAATGGCTTAAAAAATAGGAAATATTGCAGAAAAGTGACAATTTCTACATACTAATTGACCTGTTCCAGCGTTTTTTTTTAATATCTACTAGAAAAAAAAAAATACGAAATTTGTTCCATCAGTTTTGGACATATTGTATACATATAACAACATAAGAAATTATGATATTTTATTTTTACTTACCCGACACTGAAAGCTCTACAGCCGTTTTGCTCTTGTGTGCAGGCTGCCTGGCACTCGGCCACAGTGTTGTACTCAAAAGTTTTATAAACGCTTTTTTGGTTCAGTCGTTGCCCGATAGCCATTCGCTCATAACAGTCTGTAAAACAACAATTCAGGAGTTACATTCAAATTTAAATCGAAATGTATTTATAAACTAGAATGAGACATACCATCCAAGTAAATAATAATCATTAATATATTGCAGTTAATTTCATAAATTGGCAACTATATTGTATTGTTGTACTTGTTGTACAAATGCTCAAATAAAAAATCTCAAAAGACAAAAGTATGATTAGATTGAAATACTCGTATCGGAAAATAAAGTATGAAAGTATCTGAAACAAACTGAGAATGAACCAACATAAATAGACAATCTCTTTTCTCAAAACATCAAGTATATGTAGAGAGAATAAAGCTCAGGTGTCTACGCAAAAATTATGGAAAACCAATACAAAAGCTTAATTATAAAGGCTGTAAAAAATATTGTGCCGGACTTCGAGGGGCCATATTTAAAAATAAAAATAAATGTTCTTAAACGTACCGGGTGGTTGAAATTGGTCGGTTTTGTCAATATGACGACAACTTGTGTTTTTTTATATGGAACACCCTGTATATTTCAAAAAGTGAAAAGGGGCTAAAAATGCATTCCAGAAATATATACCTTATTATTTGTTTGTGTATATTTGCAGAAAATATGAAATTTTCAAAATACTCGTACCAACGATATTTAAGAGTCCATTCACTAGTCCGAAATAAGTCCAAAATCGTCGTTCGTCTCCTGTCTAATTATAAAAAAAAATTATAGTAAAAAGGTATTGAAAGATAAGACTTTAATTTAAAGCCCTGTAGTAGTAATTTTTTGTAATTCTTTTTATTTTTAAAATTCGAGGCAAACAATCTTGTACTAAAATAGCGTATTTTCAAAAATTATTTTCTCTAAAATACATGTATTAAACAAAAATCTGCTACTATAGGGATCTAGTTTATCTTTTGATCTTTCCGGTGATATATAATTTATAACATTAAAAAGAAATTTTGTTGCAATTATAAGACAAATCCGGTACCCTTGCAATAAGGGCTAACTTTATTTTCATGTGCCTTTTTACTTCGGCTTTACGTGCACCTCCGAAATCTAAATAATTCGGTAGTGGGAATATGTAAGTCTTCACCCATGGGCTACCCAACCTCTCAACCCGACCTCTAATTCATGTCTGTCAAGTCTACAGTGAACGGACCCTTAAGTTTTCTGAGTGAGAAGGCTTTAAAAATAATCAAGTTTGAGGTTTAACATTATTAGAAGCGTGTTAACACAAATCAAAAATAGTTCGTTATTCAAATGAAGTCAAATACAATTTAATAAAATGTTTTGTATACTTTAAGCTTACAAATAAAAATATTTGCTTGCTAACGTACCTTAAAGAACACTGAAAGCGATATTTAAATCAATGACAGTTGCATTAACAAAATGTGGGAAGGGCAACAACAGTCAATGTAATTTGTACAGTTTGTTTTCTAAATGAATTAATGACTTTTTTTATTGAAGAATACCTCAATTAGTAAGGATGCTATGAGAGGTCATAAAAGGTTCATTAACATTCTTCTTCACATTCGAAGACCTGATTTGCAACAGTTGTACAGTTATCCGGATTTTTTTAACTGGTGATTCGTAGATATGAATTAAACGGGCCAGTTTTGGCGAGGAAGTCGCCAATTTTATCCGTTTCTTATTACATATGTGAGGGTCAAGTGTTTCACAAGGACTCGCGAATGTGGAACAAAAGTTACAAAAGGTAATCATCGTGTTTAAACCGAATACCAATAAATCAGTTCAAGTTTTTTCTTTTACGCTTGTCAAGATTACCGAGATAAACAAATATAACCTGGTTATGAACGAGTCATTTGACAAGCTTAAAATTAGTAAAACAACCATACAATCCAAGATAAAAGTGAAGTAAAGATATCCTAGAACCAACATTTTCACAAATTTTATGAAATATCCATTTTATTCCATTTATTAAAAACAGTATTCTATAAAAAATATTATTTATTAAATTATTCTCTTTAAACAACTTCTCGTTCTGTTTTTCTTTAAAAATTAAATAAATTAATTACTGTTGTAGTTAAATTAGCTGAAGCTTTGTTGCTAACCTTCAGAAAATAATATATACAAGCAGTTTCTTAAGTAACCTGAAATACGCTGAAGGAAACGCTTTCTTAAATAATTTCATATTATATTAAAAATCCAGAAGATCAGTGGTAAAAGCCTTCTTCAAAGATGATTAAAAAACTGAAATTTAAAAAGAAAATTTGAAACCAGTTGAGAGATTTTCAAAAAAATAGAAAAATTTACTTTAATGACCTGTATCTCGGAAACTTATTCACTTTCTAAAGAATTTCTTCATGAAGTCACGTGAGAAAACGTCTCTTTCAGTGTTTAAAATATTTGGGAAACACCCTCCGTGTATATTGCCCTAATTTTAGTAAAAAAATACTTATCCCTTATGTAAGAAACTACTAAAATTCACTTTAACGCTTTTGTCAAAAAAAAACAAAAAAATATGCGACATAATGTCTTTTCATCAAAAATAGTTTAAACATGAACATTTATTTTATCACTTCAATAACAAACAATAAAAGTGGACTTTCAGCCAGATACCTACATGGACAAATATCCTATATTAGCTAAAAATAATGATTTTACATAAGTATTAAACTAGATTAGCGACAGAATAAATATCCAAAAAAGTGTTTTCTTACCTAATATAAATTCCCTATTTTAATGGTTTTGTTTTTCATCGTTTTTTATTGCTTAAAAGAATGCAATGTGGGTACGTCTAGTTTGAAAAATTAAACAGAGAATGATCAGTACTTGAATTTGCCCATATATCTGGCTGATAGTCCTCTTTTATTGTTTTTTACTGAAGAAATAAATTTTAACAGCCAACGACTTTTCCAATATCATTTATTTTATCAGTTTTCTTAATTTAATAATAATTTTGGAAAACATTATTGCTATTATTAAGTTTACCAAGAAATCTATTGCTTTTTTTCTTGTTTGCTATCAAAGAGAAACATAGTGAATAATAAAAAATATGTAACAGCAAATATAAATTCTAGAGTAAAAATATATTGAAAATTATACAGGGTATGTCATGACATGTTAAATTGAAAAAAAAAACACTGGTTTTAGAGATATGCATATGGTATGTTATGCAAAAAGTGGTCAGAATTTACCGTACAATTAAAAAAAGGCATAATATACAGGGTGTTCCATTAAAAAAGTCAATGATGACTGCATATGTTCTTCTTGAGACACCCTGTATACAATTTTCTTATGTAAAAAAATCCGCAACTAAAAATACTAATCGACGTGTCCGGCGTTTTTCCACAAAATAATTACCTAAATTTTAAACGAATTTGCTCCTTTCATCATGGATGCTCTGTATAAATGCAATAGATTTATAAATATGGAAAAACCTCCAGTTTTATAAGATTGCATTGTTTGGAAAGACTAATTAATTAAAAATAGAATCCATATTAATACCGCAAAAATTCCGTAGTACTAAATGAGTACCTACTTACCGTTTTTGATCACCGTCAACTGATTGTCTATAGTCAAAGCTGTAACGATGCCCAAATATGCTAGACCTGCCGCCATCCCGAAAAATAAATAGTTGCCACTCATACACATCTTAGTTCAGGCTAAACGTAGAGACGACTCAAAAGCATCACCGTTTCCACACAAACACAATAGATTAGAACACCCAAAGGCGCGTTATCCGCATCAACAATCGCCTCAATTCATTTGTTTAAATTTAATCGCGCTATTCTTGCATCCCATGCCAGCAGCGGGTTTCTCAATCGCAGCATGCCTTGAGGAGCGCTGATGAAGTCTGAGGTGGTGGTGCGCCCGAAGAAGTAAACAAGCTGCGACCTAGAAGGCCGCGGACAACTGCTTAAATGCAGAGGAATCAAGTTATCCGTGGCTCTTTATCGGTCGAAATTAAGAGGCTACGCCGAGAGAAAAGTTCATTTAAACGCATAAAACACCTTAATAAATTACCGCTATGAAAAGCAGACGCTTTAGTATTTTAACACACGACATACATAAAAGAATTTAGAGTTTAAAACCTCAAATATCTCAAAACCATTGCAATTATGTAGAGGGGTATTAATGCTTCATAGAATAGAAAGAGTCGTGAGATACCTAGGCGGTTTCATTTATAAAAATTGAGAAAACTGTGGTTGCGAGTTTTGATTCGCCCTGTATACAAGTAAAGGTATTTTGAAGGAAATTTTATAGAAAGTAAAACTAGACCATATACTTAGCATAATTAATGGGGTCAAAAATTATGTAGTATCTATTTTCTTTAAAAAGATACAGGGTGCCGAATTCATTGTGATTAAGATACAAAATGCTCGTATCTTCAGAACTACTCTATATAAATAATAACCCCTATATTGGTGAATTCGTAAAAGTAATCCGTAGTCATATATGAAATAAAAAATACGTCATTCCATGTAAAAAACATAAGTTTGATATGGCCCCGGTTTATAGAACACCCTATACAATTATAGATATTTTTAAAATGTGCGTTCTCTTAGGCCATATAACGTCCTAAAATATTTTTTTTGTTTATTACCAGCATAGGAGTTATGGAACTTTATAGCTCAGACTATTGAGCCACCCTGTATATACATATAAGCAAGCGTTAAAATTACTTGAGAGTTGTAAGGTGTAAATATTTTACGATACCACCGTCACATTCACTTTGGTGTTTTTAAATGACAATTTTTTATTTGGAGTACCCAGTAAATACCACAAATAATTTATTCTTTAAGTATTTACCTGGTACCATTATACAGGATGGCCATGAGAGCATTCCAACACATGTGGCGCAGTTTTAGGATTCATTATTCTATATTTATACGAGTATACAATATTCCAACAATAATTTAAACCAATGTCAATACATCTTATAAGAGTAGGTTTTGTGCAAAATTTTCAAGTGTTGTTCATTTTTTACTAGATCTGTAACATTTTTACATGTGAACATGTTGACTCGCTTTTTGGAAAATTATTTTTATTCTTGAAAATCATTTGTGTAAGACTTTCAGTTGAAATGGAACATCCTGCATGTTTATACAAATTTAAGTAAATAATTCTCTTAACAATACGAAATATTTATTTCTAATAATAAATTAGATAGAATAAAACATAGTACATATAAGTAAATATAAATATATGATATAGATATGCCGAAAGAACTGTGTCATAAGGGACACATCATAAGGTACCATAAGGAAAATGTTGGACAAAAAATTCGTAGCGTCCGTAATGTAGGTTGCTACGTTAGGAAGAGTATATTAGTAGTTCGTTATTCTCTTCCTATGTTTAAAGCATTGGTCAAATCTCTAGTCTTCAAATCAGTCTCTTTTTTCTTGGCATGGCGGGAGTACTTATTAAAGGTCACTTTTTGACATAAATTACCTTTTTCCGCCAAGTAATACCAACGCTCGATTTTTTTATGGAACATTCAGTATATTATTATATTTTTTAAATCTACGTCATTTTCTGAATCCAACAACAAAGTGATATTCCAGCCGTCAAATTACTTTTTCGACTCTATTTTACTTTTGAATTTAGAGTGCCTTCTTTCAACTGCAATTTTAGTTGTGTTGATCCCACAGATAAAATAAGCAGATGGATAGATTGATTATTAATTGTACTTTCTAATGGTAGCTTAGTACCTACCATTATGGCACTATTTTAAAAAACTAGTTTCAGCTCTATAACCAATTTGAAGAATTTTAACGCCCTGTAAGTAGAGAAAGTCAATGTTTTTCATGCTAACTCTATTTTTTTAGGGTTCTATGTTCCATTATCGGGGATGGTCAAGGCACTCTAAATTCAAAATTAAAATAGAGTTCAAAAAGTAATTTAACAGCTGAAATGTTACTTGTTATATCGTTGTATTCAGAAAACGACGTAGATTCCAAAAAGTAGTATTACTTCCGGTAAAACCGGAAGTAATACTATTTCCACAATGTCGAATTTCAAAATTGTATCTAAAAAAATAAGTGGCAAAGAGGGATATACCATGAATCTGTGTCACACTCTATCTATATCTATATCTCTATCTCTATATCAGATAGGCGCTTTACCCAAACCTGTAAAAAACGTATAGGGCGCTCTATTTAAATTAAGAAAAATTACGTCAATGTCAGTTAAACAGGAATTAGTGTGGGCAGTTTTTTAGGAAATTATACATAGACTGTTTTCTGCGTCTGAGTCAGTAGGAGCTTTGTAGGTATATTAGTTTGAGTAAGGTCGAGTTTCTTGGAAGTCGTCTCTCCGAAGAGACCCGTCGAAGTCTATTTTTAAAAATCAACAAATAGTTCATTGTTATTCATGGCCAGCAGATCCCTTCGCGAGATAGGGTAATTAAAAATCGTAATTAGATGAGTAAGATGAGCGGTGTTTGCCTTTTGTTAATTACGTAGATGGTTTTCTCATTCTTGAAAATGATTTTTATATGTGTGATGTCATAAAGGCGATCACTGAAACGAAGATAAAATCCGATGAATATTCATTGGTTGGAGAAAAAAACAGCGTAATAAAAGATAACCATAAAAATAAGTAAGCTTAACAGTTACTTAAACTATAATGAGAGTTAGAAAACGTTTAAATGTAAATATGAGTTTATGAAAAGTTAAGTTAAGGTAATACTTGATATTTTGAAAGACACATACTGAATATTTTTACAGATACCTAGATACTTCCCGCAAGAATACCCATCGCCATACCCCCATCGGTGTAGGCCTGGATTACCTCGTGGAGGCGGACTCCATCCTTCACCAACCCCGATCACAAAAAGTGATAGGTGTGGGCGATTCGTAGGGTATCCTACTCTGCAGGTTTGATAGGATCTTCTAGCGCTCTCCTGTCTTCTCTTAGCTGACAAAGCCAGGTTATAAGAATTTATCCACATCAGGTAAGTGGATCGATTTGCTGACCATTAACAAACTCACCGCAGGGTTTGGGAAATTCGTAACACAAATTACACGTAGATGACCTCAGAAAATATGTATTTAATTGCGTGTTGTAAATAGAAGAAAAAAGTTAATGTACCCATGACATCACATCTCGATACTGACTGAGCTGTGAGGTTCATTAATAATGATAATGATATGTGGTTCGGTAAATGCGCCCACCATGAAAGTACAATATGTATAATTTTCGACTGCATATCTGCCCCTTCAAAAAACTGTTATAATTAGGTATATATATCGTAAAAATATTAAATATGTATTGCTAACAAAGATATTACGTTAACAATAATTAATAGTAATAATAATAATAATAATAATAATAATAATAATAATAATAATAATAATAATAATAATAATAATAATAATAAAATAGTAATAATCATTTTATTATTATTACGCTCTCCGTGGCAGATATTATAGGACACTGGACAGGACACCGCCTCCGGCATATCTGGTCTTCCGAATTGTCGGGTAAGAATAGGATGAGTGCTACTAATATGCTTGCCGTTCCGATCCTCCTCTACTCCTTCGAAGTAGTGAAATGGATACAAGAAGAACTGCGACAAGTCTGCATAGGAATACGCAAAATGATGCATCTCAGTAGTAGTTTGCATCCTAGGTCGTCCGTTCCACGGTTGTACTTCCCAAGACATCTGGGAGGCCGTGGACTCTTGAGTTTGGAGTGTCTGCACACTAGATTGGTGTTGGATGGAGCCTGCAGGGTAATCAGGAGTTCGGATCCCCTCCTCTGCGTGGTCCAAGACCATGAAAATGTAGGGGTTGGAGCATTTTTATTTAAGACAGTACGAAGAGCAGCTGGTGAACTTGGTCTGATCTTTAACGCTGAACGGAGAAACCCAGACTGTCACCGAGTTCGCCGAGTTGGGACCCGTTCAGTTGAAAGCCCAAGTTTATAGTTGTAGAAGGCCGCAATCTTCTGCAGCTGCATAAGGATTGCACCATTGCACGGTGTCTTCTATAAGAGCAATGAAGACCATGCATCTGCTTTCCGCTTGTTCGGCATATGTAGTCTCAGCCTATATCCATAGACATAATGCGGCTTTACGAGTGCTTTACTACTTCCTACGGCACTCGTACGAGATAAAACACCAGTGCTGCCATACGTTCCGGAGGATATTGAGTCCGTTGTGGGGAATGAGAAGTGCCGAATTTATTGGAACTACTCATTTCCCAAGCTCGGGCTGATTCGAGCCAATAAGGCTGACCTGACCAATAGTCCTCCTTGACCACCACCTCATGACAATGTTTGTTATCGAGTTCCTGCCGAGACCAACATTATCTTAAAAGAGGAGGAGGAAGGGACGAAATATCGAGACCTTCTCTTCGAACTCCGCAGCCTCCATCCAGAACATACAGTGAAGCTTGTGGTACTGATAATAGGAGCCCTTGGTGGAGCAATAGATACACTGCTTTCAGAACTGAAGATCATACCTTCATGCCGAAATTAGCTGACATTCTAGCCGGAAAAATACAGAAGGCGGTCATTCTGCGTTCACTACGACTACTCAGGGCACACGATTCCCAGAATGAGTAGTTATTTACCCCACGGACGTACCGGTCGACTGATTTTCATCTTGTATGATTACATCATAAATAGATACTGTACCACTCCCGTCTTGGTAATACATAGTGATCTCTTGAATAAAGGGAAGTAAGTATTTACCTCATATATTCATAAAATATTTCTCATTTGAGTAGCATAATAAAACATATGGTGATGATGATTTAACAATAGGTAAGCAATCGTGGAGCTGTAAGTTGTATGTATGATTTCTTGGTATAAATGCAGATAACAACTTGAAGATCAACAGAGCGTGCCATGAAGTACCTTTATATTAGCATATCTCTTTTAACATTGAACCTGCTGAGAAAAGGACACCTTTGTTTTAATGTCAAATACCCCAGCAAAATTATTTTGATCTAATTATCTCCAGGAAATGTTAAAATATGTTTCTGTTACATATAAGAAACGAACGACTACGTCTGCTTTTGTTTTTCTCATACTACATGGGTATTAAAATGTGATAACAATCATCCATGCATCTTATTAAACAATCAGCCTGCTGCAATATTTCTTTGTTTATGAATACAGGGTGTTCTTAGAATGCAAATTATTTATCTTCAAGAGTATTCTATATCAAATTTTGTCATTAGTTCATAATCAGGTGACTCTTGAAATTTTAAAATAGAAAAAGTCTTGAAAGAAAATTAAACAAAAAAAATAAACAAAGAGAGATGTGTTGATAGGAAACAAATGTAAATGAATAAATGTGTATAAAAACAAGAAGAGATATACTATTAATAAAATAATAATGTGTACTAATTCCCTACAATAAATTATTTTTATAACGTTTACCCCACAACATACCAAACATTTACTCCATAACGGTTATATAAATACACTTTTTGCTAGGTACTCCAACGCTGGACAGATCAAGATGCCTATGATAGCTATTATCTTATCTGCAAAGTGCGCAGTTTTTAATATATTCTGTTCACGTAAATGCCAACAAAAGACAATTTAATTTTAAATAATTAAATAACTCGTATAAGATCATTTAATCGAAATAATTACCGATTATCTGTGCATTTGGTGTTTATTTCTATCAGTTGCGTGTTTTACAATTAAGATTTTTCCGATTGAATTCCTCCATTAGGTCCACACCAAGAAATCATTTAGTAACATTCTTCTACCGCTTACATGTTAATTTACAATATCTGAAAAAAATGCATTTGCCGAAGATACTTTTCATTCTCAATTTCTCTGTTAGATATAATGAAAGTCTTTTTTTATAAATTTTTAGAGGACACATGTAGCTGTATTTTGTCTTTTGCAGAATCCCATTATGTTATAGCGGGCCTGACAATTTTGATCAAATTCAAAAGGGCACAATTAAATTTTTTCAAATTTTAAATCCAGATACCTAGTAATGCAGAACTTATTTGTGAGACACTTTGGATACCTATAAGTATCTACCTGCCTATAAATATAGGTGGCTCGTCCTGTAGAAATGTGGGGGTTACAACTTTTATCTGTTTGTAAAATCTCATTATTGACATTCCCTTAAAAACTATTGATTTTGTAAATGCTCCTAAAGGAGCATTTACAAAGAGCAATGCACCTATAACAGAGCACTAAAAATTATTATGTTTTATTTTATACACATCAAAATAAGTTCTTGCCATATCCACAAAAATTAATAAGTAATATTTATACCTATAGATATTACCGTATACGTATATACGTATTACCAAAGTCTACATATTATATGTAGACTTTGGTATTACCTATGTGCACCAATGTATTATATACATAAGATATAGAATACGTAGACATGAAATCAGTACCCAACTGTCTACATTTTACTCGACTGCAACCAGAAATACGTATGTTTTACTTATAGATGCTTATAGATAGTTATGTACTGATGAAAAATTATGAGAATATATAAATTTAAAATTGGTAATTGGTATCTATTCTTACTGTATCAAGAATTCTAGCACAAATTATTGAAGTCCAATTATATCACCTAAGTAATAACCGTCTAATATTATAAATGTATAAATAAATATTTAAAATTTTTAAGGATAACTTACCATGTCAATCATTATTTGGATATAAACAGCTGCAATATTTATCTTACCTATGCAACAACAATATGTATGCACAAACCAATCTTCAGTCTTTTCTTATGATTAGGAGTATAAAATTTTGAAACTCAAAGTCATTACATCAAAAGTGATATGAATGATGTTTGGTATAGCCTCATTGATTCAGAGATTGGTTGATACATAATAATATCGCCCCATCCAATTATATACTGATTTTTTATAACTATATATTATTACTGATTGAAGGTAAGTGTACCTGTTTGCTGTATTGGCTTAAGCCTTTCGAAGTAATTTAATATGGAATACCTACTTACTTATTATGTAACTCTTGGTGAACCTCAGATGTAGAGGCTATTAGGTAATATATGCAAACTCAGTTACTTCTCAAAATGTATTTATTTCATTTAAGGTCCTATTCATTTGTAAATAATAAATTCTTCTGTTAGAAAAATTAGATAAAAAACGTATAAACATTCTAATGAAATGCATGATCCTTACAGTGTTTGAATGTAAAAATGAAAATGCAAAAATGATCGAATAAATAAAAAAGGATGAGGAAAAGGATGAAATAAATGCAAAGAAATGAATACAAAAAAATATATATAATTTCTACTGGTGCAAGAAACAATTGATTATATTTGTAAATATTTTTGTTATTTCTCTCGAAAATTGCACTTTTATTACAATAATAAGTCTTACATTACAGTAAACACAAAATATACAACATACAGGGCACAATAAAAATAGTGGACGACACTTTGAGGTAAGAGCACTACCTAACAACAATCAGTATCATAACGAAAATCTGTGATTTGAAAATATGTTGAATCGGTATATGAAAATAAAAGAAGGCAATTGAAAAATTTTGATTTGTATGAAATGCACGTAAAAATTGTATTATTGTATGAAAGTATAATTTATTGTGCCAACACTTTTGTAACTTCCATCAAAAAATCATTCCATATGATTGCCCTTTCTACAAGGTGATATGTGGTCATATAATCTGACTGAAAAAAAGACATGCTCAGAAAGAATGAGCTTAAACATCAAGAATGTGTATATTGCATGACAGCTTCGTGGTCCATACATACTCATTGAGGGAGATAATATAATTATTTTTAAAATAATTCAGAAAAAGCTGTAAATTTCCTTAACCTTCATCAGGGTCATAGTTTTTGCATAAAATGAATCCAATATTTATAAACCTGTAGTACTTTAACGATTTGTAAACACATAGATATGAAACAAAATGGACTATTTGACATAATATATGAGAAGCCACGGATTTATTTTTAATTTCATTTCCAGGTAGTTGTAAAAATTATACTCGGGGCACTGCATTAAAAAGTTTGCATAGAAAAGTGGATCAGGCAATGGATATTGCAGGATATATTTTTATCATTAGGTCCTCTTAGTAAAATTAATTAAAAGCAGTAACTAAAGTATTTCGGTATAGAGTTTGTTATTTCTCTCCTACTCCAAAAGTCGTCACCACATTACACAGTATAGGTACATTTTAAAGACACTGGTAACAAAAATATTAACAAAAAATAACAATTGCAAAATACCAACAGAAATAAAATATATAAACAAAAAATGTTAGATACATCTACACTAAAATTTTCACCAGTAGTAAAGTCTAATAAATTAAGAAAATGTAGTTTTTCTTGTAGCAAAGGTACATTAGAAATATGTTTTAAACACTTTTCCTTTAATCAATTAATATTTAACAATAGCGATACCATTACCCATTGCCAACCCTCAACTTTACAAAATGGCTATTCTACAATGTTGTAACGCTCGTCTTGTTAACTCTTCATTAAACTTGATCGCCACACTTCAAACGCTTTATAATATATAAAATTTATCGAGATGAGAATATTCGCCGCAAGAAATAAGATGATAAAAAAAGGTATTCCTTTATTTAACAAAAAGTTAACACAAAAGGGCACATTACATATCATAAAAGTTAGAAGGTATGTAACACAGCCATGAGTTTAGCTTGTCCAATACTCTCTAAAACAGCATGGTTCGTTATATGACCATCAACTAATAATAGCCTCTCAATGTTAAACCTGATATTAACCATTGTCAAAGGACCATTCTTAACAACTAAAAATATAATATATAAAATCTCTATACAAAAATTAATAATATAATATTTTCTTCATAAAAATATAAAAGATGTGATGTTAATTCCATACTAACAACAAATTATAAATAGTTTTATAACACTGGGTTGAAAACACTATTCTTAACAATTTTTTGGCAGTGGTTAATATCCTCTCAAGCACTGTTAAAACTAACTTAAATTAGAACTATTTTGCCTGGCATTTTGGAGAAGAAATTGCATAAACACCATTATGTACAGAATTCGGCATTTATAAATATTTTTGCTTTGTAAACTCACAATAATTTCATTGCTTCGCAGTGGTTTATTATTATTTACAAATAAATAAAAAAACTGGTTCCCGTATGTGAGAGCACTTTGAAAAATACATCGCTAACTTACTGAGAAAGGTTAATATTGAATACCATCATTTCGATTAAACATATATTCCCTTTTGTAGTAAGACATTGTTGTCACACATTTATATTGTATTTTTAATATGGTGTCTGTGATATTTAAATTCAATCTGAATGAGACTATCAACGTTTCAAACATTTGATGACAAATAATAAGAGTAAAATGACGGTAGTCAAGAAAAGTCCTTACTCGAAATATTCATCGTTAGATACCAACAATATAAATGATATTCAGCAGCAATAAAATGCAGTTTTTCAATGCTGACCCTTGAAAAAACATGTCTATATTGTTATCAGAAATGTTCTGTATTTTTCTAAAATAATTAGGTATATAATTACAGTTATAAGTAAATTATTAATAAGATATGGATATTTATTTGCATGCAAAAACAGTATTATGATTTAATTGAATAAAAAATTGTATTCCTAAGATAAAACTGGACATTATTTAAGTAATATATATTATTATTTTCTTCAGTATTGCACCTCTCACTTTATTGGTTGAAAAAATCCAGTAATTGTCCTAATTCATATATGGGGTGACCATTATTTATCTCCTTATATACATTGGTAACTTTTTTAATTTTGATGTATAAAATCGGTTAAATGGGGAAAATTTTGGTGTGAAGATAACATTGACGTAGTTTTCCACATAACACCAAAACACTATACTGCACTCGATCCTTGTTTCGTCAACCAAGTTGGCATCATCTGGAAATGATTAAAATTAGGAGTTTTAATCATCTATATATGCCAACCTAGTTGGCGAAACGCGAGTCGAGTGCAGTATCGTGGGATCACGAGGAGCACCATCGAATAGAAGTATAAAGAAATCCATCTAAATGGCCGCACTAATATGTTGTAAATGTAGTTGTTTGTAAAGTTCTTTGACTCTTATCTTTTACTAAAATCTTAATGGAAAGCCGACAGGACACTAATGCTGATCCAATTTTAAATCCAATTGGTCAAAGTTGTCTCTTATCTCTTACTAGAATCGTAATGAATGGAAATCCAGTTGGTCACTTCAAATTTCACTGATTCTCGTCTGTTACTAAAATCATATTGGAAACTCATTTGGACACTTCCCTCTGTTCTTCGACTTAGTAGTGTTAAACAATATTTGACAACCGTCAGAAAGATATTTTTGATTTCACAGTCTACTTGCTCCATTTGTAATTTTCTCAAATAAATTTAATAATTAATAAAACTTATCATTTTAGAGGTATCTAGATGAGATAAGCATACATTCACATCGTTAAAATAAAAAAATAAGCTCTAGTATGTAGTTATAATTGTCATTTAAAAAACTGTGAGTTTAAGTGATATCTCTTAAATTAAGTTAGCTATGGCTTTGGTGGAAGTGTTTAGATTCCATGGAAAAGATCTATTAGGAGTAGTTGTTATCTTTTCCTTAACATTGTGCCCATTTAACTGATCTTATATGTTTAAAAATTAAAAAGTTACCCGTATAAAGAGATAGATCAGGACCACCCTGTATAAACTCTTCTATACATCCATGGACTAATTCCACAGCTCATCAATGTTAAAAGTTACCAACCTCAAACTTTGATTTGTTAAAGATTTTCTTTTATTCTGTTCTACAAAATCATAGAGTGTTTTGCAATCTTAATATGTTAATAACAGACTCTTTAATAAAACTCATCTTTTTATTAGGTACCATGTAAAATTTTGTAGAAATGTTCCATACAAGTTTCAACCTTTTATGGGCCATTAGTATTGAAATAGTTTGTAAATTTATTGTCCGCCATCAAAATGGTGCAGCAGAGGCAAACAGCAGCAGCGTAGTTTTTAGAAAAAACCCTTCATTTCATTTAAATTGGATTCCAATTTTTCTATAAATTATGATCATTATTTTTACTACGATTCAGTCTGTAATCACCGTAAAATGTAATTTTCTATTTTTACAATTTTTAACACATTTTAAAAGTATTCGCAAATTTATTGAAAATTTAGTTGTGTTTATGTAACTTCTGTGCAGGTAATGATTTGCATGTCTAGTTGAAGCTGAAAGTAAATTTCTGTTTATCACGATTGTAGTCTGTTTTATTTTGGAGTAAGCCAACGGCTCGAATCCATAACAAAACAAAACGTAAATAAGAATTAGATATAGTTCTATTTCATAAATACTCTATATTCTATCTCATATACTTTATACATATACATCTCTTTATATATATAGTACTTTTATAAAACCATGTGTCACCAAGTAAAACTTAACTAAAACGCACCATGTTAAAAAATAGTAAAAATTTACGAATTTAAGCATACAGTCTTTCTATATTGTATTGTTTTTAGCTAGAATGTCTAAAACTAAAGTGATTTATATTATTTCAGTATACGTTACGTATATATAAACGCAGTCTAAACTAGTATTTTTAAAAACTAAAATAAATCCTTACTATTTTTAAACAAGGTGTTCATATATTATATATCAATAGTGTATAACTTTAATCTTATGTGTAGTAGTGTGTTATGTTAAGTGGCAGATTACGATGCGTATACATTTCATTTAAAAAACCGCAAAATTTATTCCAAACAAAGAAATCAGCACCTAGGATTCAGAACCGTCAACGCACTGCATAGATATAATAACAATCAACAAACAATAAGTTGTACTTTGAAATCAGGGCCTGGCTCGACACCTTTTGCGGTTTTTTAAAAGATACCTCAGAGATCTGCGATTCATTAAATTTCTATGTCACAACAATAAATTTTTATTTCATAATAACGAAATTATACTTTAATATTATTTATGTATTTAAGGCCGATACATTCAGTATGAAGGAATCTGAAACAAAAATATGCATTAGTAAAATCTCTTCCACTACTTACTATAAAACTAATAAAAATTATTTAGATATTTAGCAAAAAAATTGAATAAAAATATATATTTAATGGGAAATAATAAACCGTCATGATATAATGTCTTCCTTGCACTAAAGGTATAAAAATTAAATAACAGTATTATTTAAAATATTTCAGAAATGAACTACTCTGGAGAATATTATTTAGCCCTCTTATTATTAAATTACACCTCCATATCCTGAAATAATTTTAAGTATTTCCTTTGCTATATTTTTCGTTTCTATTACTATGATCATTATCTGTAGCAATAAAATATTATCTTTATTATTTATATTATCCATATAAGTATATCAAAACGGGTCGATCATGTCTAGCTCTAAATTCCGTCGCCAAATCGACGAAGTTTCGAAGTTATCACCTCCGAGCGCCGATCGCGAAGCGATCCCCCCGGGCGACCGACCAAGCCTTTCTCCTATGCCTAGGCGTATTTTCGTCCCGTTTCCTACGCGTTTTCCCAATTTAAATGCTTTTTCAAAAAACCTCTGCTTTTCGTCGATCGCCGTTCGGCGAGGGAGATGAAATCCTGACTTTTCGCGGTACCCCCCCGACCACCTTTCTAATTTTTACGGCATCGAGAACCGCTTCATATGAAACTTCCGTCCTTTCTCTAATCCTGTGTGATTTTTTCAAGACCGTACGGCGAGTCCTTCTACGTCTATTTCGTTTTTGAAAATCTCGAGTCGCGTCCGTCTCACCTTCTTTCTCATTTTATCTGTCGATGTGAGATTGAACTAAAAAGCACCTCCTACGAAAACTGTCAAATTAATTAAAATTTAGATAGGTTATTTTCCTATGAGAAATATTGCTAACGGAATCAATAGTACTGACTGCCAAACACTTCTGATTACCAAAATACTGAAGCGAAATGCTTTTCCAATTAACATTCGGTAAAATCGGTAAAAATTTATTTTTCAGGTTAATACGTACAGTTTACATACTTAACTGTCTGAGCGTCAAACAATGACGAGTGACGTGGTGGCGTAGTGGTACCTATAAGTCGCAGAATTTCAAACATCGAAGTGCAGAATTTCAGAAGTTCGAATCCCGCCAGAACAACTTTTTTAATTTTACTTTTTAATTCCAATTATTTATTAATATTAGTGCTGGAATTAAAGTTTGGAATTAATTCGTTCATTTTGGCAGTCTGTAAAATTCATCATTTTTAGCTTACAAAAGTAAATATCTTCTACAATATTAATTTGTTGCAACAATTATGACAGTAATATATTTTTTAACGCTGCCGTTACACCTTTTCGACGGGCGGGCGGGGCTCCGAACCGTAGCGGAGGGCCCCATTGATAAAATTGATAAAAATGTTTACTAAAAAATGAATTCTACTTTCAGCACTTAAAAAATGATGATATTTTACCATCAAGAATAGAGTACCCTTACAATCCATCAAAATATTATTAAGAAAAATCGTTTAGTATAATTACATCATTCCAGATACAAAATTTCAGCTTTCTGTCTCTAAATTTATTATTTCATATACAAGGGTTATCTCAAATTTTTTTAATATGTATTTTATTAAAAATAATATTCTAGATGCTTTTGTCACCCGAAGGCTGACCCCAGTTCGTAGGCCTGAACCCCCGGTAGAGCTAGAAATGGGAACGAAAATAGCGATAGCCATTTTCTCCCATTTCTAGTTATACTATTATATTAGGTATTTGATTTAACATAATTTGTTTTATGACAGAAATGTAATTCAATAATAGAAGAGACAAAATTAACAATCTCTTTTGTATACCTGAGTTTGAGGTAACAAAAAAAGTGAAAACATAATATATGTACCTATCTTAGGGTAAATTGTTTGGACTATATTCCTAAATAAACATATAAACAGTTAAAAAATATATTAGTAAAATTTAGGTACTGAGAGGTTGATTTGTTAGATTCTTTATTGAAATTTAGAAGATATATTGTAGTTCCTTCTGTTGACAAATAATGGTGATGGAGGGCAAATATTCAATTTATTTATAAAAAGACACCTTGCAACTTAATATTATAGTATCAGCAAAATGTTTATGACTTTCATTAAATTTTGGATAAGATTACAGTATATTGTGTTACATAGGCGGTGATGAGTAATTAAGGAATTTGAAATTCAGTGTAGCCCTTAGGGATACTAAACTTCCGGTTTAGAAACATGAAAAATTCATGAGTGTTTGTATTAAATATTAGCACTTTAACATCAGAAAGACCTTTTAAGATATTGTACAATATTAGCCACCGAATGAATAGTTTCCCTTTATTAAAATTGTAAATTTGTTATAATTAGTTTCACTTGCAATTGAAAGACTACAGAGAAGAAAACTTTGACAGAGGAAAAGAGAGAAAAGAGGGAAAGAGTAAAAAGTAAGAGTATATATGAAATAGATTATTAATGTTATTTTAAATATCTTAGTCTTTATATTTCTTAATTTTAATTTCTCTGGCTGATTTTAAGTGATCTCTACTTTTTACGTGTCTGTGAACGTTTTCAAGTACTTACAGTAGCTACACAAGGCTGCTGCTACAGTTCAGGAGGTGTGTCGGAAGATTTTCAACTATCCACACTAAATAGCTCCTTATGTAACGCTGGAAAGTCCAGATGGGGCGCAGACCTTTTGAGTTTTCCTAAAGCTTCCATGTGAAGCATACTTATTTCCCTAAAATAAAAAAAAATGTATTCAATCAACCATTATATTATACTCGCAGAAAAGAGTTACTAAAAATTGTACTACTTTTTATTGATTTAGGGAAAACAACATACCTTAATGTAGGTATTTTAGTAAGCAAGGCATCACAAACAGTAACATCTCCCTTGATGGGTAGACTGTGGTTTCGGTCCAGTTCAAGTCTTAAAGCTCTTAAAACAGCTTGGCTAAGTCTTCCAATCTCGCCTATACCTTTCAATCCGGGCCGGTCTAAAATACATTTAAACATCAGAATAAAATACTAAATTGTGTCATACATATCGTAAAATACTAATATGTCTTCTTCAACACAAGGATAAGCCACAAAGTTTGAGACTGAGTTGGGAAATGGGGCTGCACATTATTCTAACAAAGCACAACAGCTTCTTGGTAAGGCTTGAACAATATTTTGTGTTGAACATGAAGAGCACATATATCCAATATTACTCAATGAATAAATGAACTCACCTGGAGACAAGAGCACGCAAGCTGAGTACAGCGCTAATTCTGTTTCTGTAAGCTTTAGTTCCGCTATACTTTTAGCCACTTCGAACACGTAAGTGACCAGTTTCATTTCCGTAGTGTCTGAACTGAAGAAGAGATTTTGCGGTAGCATCGTATCTCCGTAAAGAACACTGTTTTGAGATAAATCCAGATATCGAGACATTCGTATTATTGCTAACTCAAAACTACCTGTAACAGAATAACACACTATTTAAAAAAAAAATCAACCAGAAAGATCAAGGTATTGGTGTGCCTCAAGGATAAGTATCTAACCCAGTACAATGAGACACTAAGAATGCAACAGTCAGTAATCAGATTGTGTTTGGAGGAAAATCAATTCATTAAAATTACATGATGACCAAAATACTATGTAATATTACCTGCTCTCTACATTGAAAACAATCCACTATGTTTATTAATCTATTATATCTTCTGTTGTATGTTCTTAAACCCTCTCATTACGCTAATAATAATGTGACTAAGTTAATCAAGAGTGCTTAACATAACCCTAACATGCATTTTATTGGTGGAAGAGTATAAGATCTTGAACCCTAATAGGATATGATTATCAATCAAAGGCCCAAATATTGTTTGCTAAGAAAGTCAAATGATACCGAAATTCGAGTTAATCTAAATAGAAGTATAGACGCCATAGACATGCGGCTTTTTCTTTTCTATGAGGCCTTATGGAATTCATCCCTTTGTTCGTCTTTATCATAAATTCATCAGTAAAATTACATTCGCAATTTTCATTTCCTTGGATATATTATCTTTAACCCTTAAGCTGTGAGGTATCGGTAACATCGGTAACACTATAATATATACAGGAAGAAGATAGAAAGTAACTACTTCTTTGTTCCATTACGAAATACATAATCTTACTAATGTCAGAATCCTCAACTCCAACGCCGTCGGTAACAATATTTTATTTTTCTATTGTATACAATTACTTGTAATATTTATTAACTTATTTGCCTTATTGTCCTGTGTACTATTGCAGCAAAATTTTGTACAGGATCATTATCAGGTTAAATACAAAAGTGGTAGGAAATCAAATGTAGTTTATTCCAGAATGTAAAATATTTATATAGGGTGTTTCAAAAACGCGTGACATGACAAACTTGCATTTTTTTAAATGGAATACCCTGTATATTATTAAGTTTTCCGATCTCACTCAAAATTCTACGACTTTTTCATACAGTATACCCTATGTCTAAATTTAACCGTTTTCTAATAAATCATGGTTAAAGATATAAAATATAGGTACCAAAAGATAAAGGAAATGATAATAAAATAATTCGAAATTGGAAAACCAAAATGTTTGACAATGCATATGACAGATATCGGTTTTTTGTTTTCATGGCTAACTAGGAATAGTAAGCACACATCCCTCAAATCAATTAAATTATTACAAAATTATGGTAGGTTTATCTTTAACCATTATTTATGAAAAAAACGGTTAACTTTATATATAGGGTATGGTATATAAAAAAGTCGTAGAATTTTGCGTGGAATCGAAAAACTTAATAATATACAGTTTGTCATGTCACGCGTTTTTGAAACACCCTATATAAATATTTTACATTCTAATAAACTACACTTGATTTCCTACAACTTTTGTATTTAACTTTTTTTCCTCAGATTAAAGGGATAACCTCTAGGTGGGTGGCTAAAATATAACCAATGACCCTGTACATATCCACTAGAAATAATAGATACCTAGCCCTGGTGCATAATTAATTTTTAATAATAACAATAAACCTGGTTTCCTTACCTGCTTTGAGTAGGACGATTTGATCATCTTGCGATAGCTTCATGAATCCAGGTACCATTTTAGCAAATTCAATGATTTGTTGTATGATTGTTGTGAGTTTCTGGGCGCACTCCAGCCAGAGGTCCTCGTGCACCATGTTCTTGTAGAACAGCAGTCGGGTGAGATCATGCGGTTTCCGAAACATTTCGTGGATGTGCTCGAGCGAGTACAAACAAGTGCGGGTGTGTGCGTCTGATATTGTCTTTGATAAAAGTTCTGATATCTGACTTGGGTCTGGAAACGAAATGTAACAGTGTCAGTTATTGGAAACGGCGTAGTATTGATTAAACACCAATATATGTGACAATAATGATAATTTTTTATTTTTGTTTACGCCGCTTAAGCCGGGACCAAACCACGATGAATATCGAGAGCGAGTGAGTATTCGTGTCTTTTTATTTCATAGTGGAATGTCTCGTTCGAAATGACCTTTACGACGGTACTCACGAGTAGTGTGGAACCACCTTTAGCAGCAAAACTATGATGTGATTAAAAAGCGGAAGCGCAATGTGAAAGTTGTGAGAATGTGCGGAATGAGCTATCAGTAAATCATATTTCATAGTTCTATCTCGAATGAAACGAAAAATGTTGGATTACTCTTTTATTTTTCATCACACAGTATAAATGTAATACATTTATATTTATTATGAATGAACTGAGATATATAATATGTACAAAATAAGAATGAGTAGTTTGAGAAGTCAGGTTTACAAAAATGATTAAATGAGAAATAGTTAGACAATGAAGCTCTTCAATATCTACCCCCCCCCCCCATTTTTATCACATTGATTAGTCCGGAAGTGAGAGACTTGTTAGAGGGAGAGGGCGGCATATTAATATTATGTAGGTTACATCACCACATTTAATTTGGTCAGACTATTCAAGTGTTAATTCTTATCTTAGAGAGCATATGCAGCATAAAAAATTGAAAAATTAAAATATCTAAAAAAATTATTAATTTCTCCTATAGTTTGTCTCACATTAAAAAACGTAGTTTTTAGCGTAGAAATCAAAAGTGTAAAAAATATAGTGCAGGTATTTCATTTAAAATAAGAAAGTTGTTGGCCATTTCTGGTATAACCGGAAGTGCCAGAAAACCGGAAATACTTTCGATGAATAGAACTTTCCGGAAAGCCCCTGTATCCAAATTTTCAACAAAACATTCCAACGGGAAGTCCTTGAACTTTTAATGAACGGGTTAGCTGAATAACCCTGTATATATATATTTCTGATCTAAAAACTAACAGTTGGTTTGCAGAACCCACAATTTTTTTAAAACACTACATAAGCTTGGTTAATATCTTTGATAATGTGAATTTTATTGATGTATTTGATGTACAAATTTCTCAACAAGTTCTTATACAAAACTTTATACAGAACACAAAACGAATTATCTACTTCATTTTTGGTTTTCGTCCTGCATTTTGAAATCAAATGTCCTATAGCCTTTCAGTTAGTTTCTCACATCCGTGAAATGAAGGATTTATACAAAATTTGCAAATACTTTATGGTCTCAGCCTCTATTTTCTACAAAAAACTTGGACCCAAAAGAATTATTTGCATATCTCGTGTTTTAAATCGCGAGTTTCGCGGCTGTGAAAAACCACCTTCAAATTAATCGTGACAATTTTAAATTGAGACCAATTAAAGTTCCCGGGCATTTTGGACTGCGTCGATATTATAGTCCGATATCGATTTTTTGCTGTATCGAACACAGAGCCATCTGCCTAATGCTTTACATTGAGTGCAAGAGAAAAATCGTAGGCTTTCTCTCCCGAGGAGCAAACATTTAGATTAGCTTGCTAATCTGTAGTTATTAGGTTTGTTCTAACAAGAAAACTCTGATCAATCCCCAGCTGATTGTAACCACAATATCTGCGCATGCGTTAGTAGAGACAAATTTGCAACTATTCAGAAGTTTGTGATGGAACAACTGACAAATCTGACAAAGAGTAAAGAGTGGCAGTCCATGGGCTGGATTTATTGTGACTTAACCTAATTTTTTGACACAAAACGAAAACATTGGACGTTTTTTTATCGTTTTGCCATTTGTGGAGTGTTTCATAGATAAGAAAAGAATAAATAATGTCTGTAACTTATTTGTGGTGCATTTTCATGATTCATAGTTTGTTTCTTTTGGGATTACAACACCTGTAAAATAACAAGAAGCAAAAAACCATAATAAAAGAGTGTTTTATGATTTGTAGTTGTTTACAAAACTTCACATAGGCTTCTAACATAAAAATACTTCAGTACCTAATCACAATCAGCATGAATAATAATAATGCAGGTAAGACTTTGCTAGTAGAGATGAATGTCATTTCATTTAATTTACTGCGCATGATTCTGATTCAGAGTTCCTAAAAAATCCGCAAACTTTTCTGATTGTCCACAAACCAATTATAAGCCATGATAGAACAGTGCACTGTCAATCAGGAGCCAATCACCGATTTCCTTTTGGCTTTGATGGAACGGAAAAATTGCAATGCGCATGCTCCCGACAGTCACCGACGATTTGGGATTCTTGTTAGAACAAACCTATGTGCTCTACGAAACATTAGTACCACACACAGACAGTTAAGTGTTAGAGGATGGGACTTACTAGGTAAAGCTACAGACTCACAATCATCTCCGCTCCTCTGTTGCACGCTCTGCGTGCTACTCTGTTGCCGGATCGTGTTAGTTTGCTGCATATTCGGGGAATTAACGAACGTCGTGCTATCTACATAGCTGGGCACCAGGTTCTCCACGGTACCCTCCTGTTTGACAGACACCAAGGTACCACCTGATAACGTGGTGCTAGACGACGTCTGACTGACCCGTTTGAACGTGCGGGAATCAGACAGGGACAGGGTTGTTTGTTTGTTGCCACCACCACCTCCACCGCCGTTATTCGTGTTAGTATTCCCTAAACCATAAACCGGGGTAAACGGTTGATGAAATGAAATGGAATGGTAGCTATAGTGAATTGGGTTTCAGTGTGTCGCGAGGTTTTTGGAAAATGGTCTATTGGGGTCAGATCGGGTGAAGTAGTCGGTCCCGAGTAGTTCAATTGGATATGTATATGTCAGTATTAACATACTTCATTATTCAAAATCATTAAAAGTATGGAATAACTTTGTTGGTATAACTAATTCATATAAAAGAACGCGTCAATTATGAAATAGTATTTTAATATGGAATACCCTCAATTCAGAATAATTGAGAGCAGTAACACGCGGACTACGAGTAGATTTTTTTATAATTTTGTAAAATACGTGAATTACTTGTATTACAATCAATCAGGTAGGTAATGTTTTTTCACAATTTCGTAAATTTCATTCGGTAAATATTTATATGCCCTTAAATTTAATATAATTATAATCTTGGATTTCGGTTTCATGCTAAATTCGAATATATAAAAATATACAGGGTATTTCATTTAAAAGAGTGAACTTTTTACTGGACGCGCTCTTCTAAAAGTTCTGTTTTTTTCATTATCTATTAGTAACACTGACGTAGTATTCCACATAACACCAAAACACTATAGGGCACTTGACGCGCGTTTTGCCAACTAAGTTGGCATCATCTGGATATGATTAAAACTGATGATCAAATGATGATCAGGTTTACATCCCTAAATTGACGAAGCGCGCGGCGGGTGCAGTATAGTGTTTTGGTATTATGTGGAAAACTACGTCAGTGTTATCTTCACACCAAAAGTTATACCAACTCTCTTTCAAGACTATCTATTAGCATTTAAATATATTTTTTAAGCCTACCAAATGGTTACGGTAGATTATTACACTATTATTATTTTGTATACCTATTTCAAGGAAACATATCGATCTGCGGACGAAATAGCTAACTTTTTTTATGGAATTCTACATTTTTATTATTATTTACACACATTTCTTGTAAATTGTGGTTAACCAAAAGACCATTTTCCAATCATGCACATACATATAGCTTATGGTACTGCTGTAGGTTATTAAACATAATTAGAGAACTGAAAACACCTTTTATCGTCGAATCCAATTCGGTATAGGTATAGCCTTAGGCCGATCGTACAGGATAAGACTTTTCACCGGAGGAGTGACCATAAGGTTTAATCTTTCCAAAAACTACACCATTCGTATCTACAAAAATACTCACAGGGAAAATATAAAATTTGTAAATTCCCTTTCCAGTTCTAAATATTACTCGACCTATGGATCTTGTGGTATGTTAGGAATTACTTTGACGTGGAATTTAAAAATCTTAAATTCCAACAAAACGACCAATTTATTTCAATATTTGTTTTATCTTGTGATATTACCTTCAGTAACAAAAAAATCTTTAAAATGTAGCGTTTTGTTTCTATGAAGCGCCGTTTGGGCCAAAATAAAATGGCATGTGTACATTATTGTAATATGCGATATATAGAATTGTGGGTTCCATGAAATGACGCAATATAATGAGGGCGCTTCACTTGTGGACAACAATGGAAGTGATTTGGGTGGAACTTTAGTTTAGTAATATGCCGACCATCTGTTTGTAATCTATGGTATTGTTTTATATGCTGTGGTATTTGGATGTTTTATCGTTTTATTTCTGTTTTATGTTCTGTGGTTTAAAGGTAGATGATGTTTTGTGTTTTGTATTTGTGTTTGTGGGAAGTTGGGCAGGGCACTAAAAATCCATCTAAAAATCTTATAGATATTCGATCGATGCTATAAATCCCTATGCACGGTTAGGAGATAGATATTTTGTGGTTAGAAGGGTAGATAAAGATTGGCTATCTGTAGCTGCTTGCTGCTTACATTTTCTTACCATATTCTATATATCTGCTGCTTACGAACAGACACCTAGTAGCTATTCTGTGCTTCATATATTACTGATAACTGATATACTAATATGCTGTGAAATTTATGGAAATACCAAAAACTGTATAAACCGAAAATACCAACCAAATACCATAGATTACAAATAGATGGTTAGCACATAACTAAACTAAAATCTACCCAAATCACTGTTCCATTGTTACCACAAGTGAAGCGCCCTCATTATATTGCGGCATTTCATGGAACCCACAATTCTATATATCGCATATTACAATAATGTATATATTACACAAAATATATTTTAACGGAAATTTATATATATTGCAACGAATATTCTATATATCGGTGTTATAAAATATATTTTGTAGAATTTTCTATATATTATGCAGTAATGTATACAGGGCGCCCTATTTCTTGACCCGTTGCATGGGTAACTTTTTTATTAGTAGAGATACAAAAACGCTTAAATGAGCAAATTAGTGCAGTTTCGTATTAGTAATTCTACGGTAAGGCGAAAAATTATATACGGGGGAAGGTTACTGACAAAAAACGAAAAATCCAACTTTTCTATTATCCCTCGTAGCTCGTTCATTTGAAGAGTTAGAGAAAAATGCTTCACATGTTTTTTGCAGTATTTTTCATGTAAAATGACATGCACTTGCTACTTTTTATATATCTCTTAAAATGGTTGAGAATCACAGTAAAATATATTTTTTTTAAATGTAATGGATAGGTGGCTGTGACATTAACCGAAAGTCCCCTTTTTTCTCTTTCAGATGATATAACATAGTCCATATTTTATCCTTACAAAAGTAATAATAATCGTTGTTTTTAAAGAAAGTTTATTGTCACATCAAGAATGCTATGGATTATGGAACAAAAGAATGTTTTGAGAACAGAAATTATTCATTAATTAATTATATTGAAGTAAATGTTCGAAATGACCACCATCCTGTTGGATACATAGTAAGCAACGTTTCTGGATACTTCTTAAAACATTATTTATTGTATGTCCATGTATGCTTCTAATTGCATCTTGAATCCTGACTTTTAGATCCTCTATATCTAGAGGAGCTGTCACATAAACTTTATCTTTCAATAACCCCCAAAGAAAGAAATCTAAGGGGGTCAAATCAGGTGTTCGCGCTGGCCAGTCGATATCCATTCTATTTCCTATAACATTATCAAACTGTTCATGTAAATATTGTTTTACCTCGCGGGAATTATGCGCAGGTGCTCCATCGTGTTGGAAGTATTTAAGATTTCTAAAAATATGAAGTGGTAATTCATTTAAATATTCCTCTGTTAGAGTATTCCTTAGAAAATGAAGGTAATTATTCGCATTCAAATTATCTTCGTAAAAATATGGGCCAATAATTTTGCCACAAAAAATTCCACACCACACATTTATCCCAAATTGACGTTGATTTCTTCTTTCAGAAACAAGATGTGGATTTTCTCGGCACCACATTATGTTATTATGGCGGTTAAAAATACCATTGTTGGTAAATCTACTTTCATCACTGAATAAAATCTTTTTCCAGAAGTCTAGATCCTCTTCGCATTTTGAAATGTACCATCGACAAAATGTCATCCTTCTTTGATTATCAGCTGGATATAAAGTATTGCATATGGAATAATGATAAGGCTTTAAATTGTTACCTTTTAAAATAGCTCTTACAGTTTCCTTGGAAGTGTTGCAGTGATGTGCAATTTCTGCAGTTGAAGAATCAGGTTTAAAATTTACATAAGCCAAAACATTTATTTAAGTGTCTTCATTGAAGTTTCTTTCATCCTTAGGCTTTGAAAAAGAACCGTATACCTAATCGTATATTATTTTCCAGCTGTCTAAATATTCTATGATGGGGTTGTCTTCGTTCCATGTAAGTTTCAAAATAAAGATTCGCTGCAGCTTGTGCATCTCGATTTTGGTTATAATAACAAAATAGCATATCATTTTTCTCTTCGTTGGTGTACATATTTGCAACACTATTATTTTGTATGCAGTATTAATAATAAACAATAAACTACTTAACAAACACTAAAAATGTCACTTATGATCTGTCAATAATTAAATGCCAACTAGACGTTTTTAAAAATATCAGGAATCTTATTTTTTGTTTTATTTCCATAGCATTCTTGAGGTGACAATAAACTTTCTTTAAAAACAACGATTATTATTACTTTTGTAAGGATAAAATATGGACTATGTTATATCATCTGAAAGAGAAAAAGGGGACTTTCGGTTAACGTCACAGCCACCTATCCATTACATTTAAAAAAAATATATTTTACTGTGATTCTCAACCATTTTAAGAGATATATAAAAAGTAGCAAGTGCATGTCATTTTACATGAAAAATACTGCAAAAAACATGTGAAGCATTTTTCTCTAACTCTTCAAATGAACGAGCTACGAGGGATAATGGAAAAGTTAGATTTTTCGTTTTTTGTCAATAACTTTTCAACCTTCCCCCGTATATAATTTTTCGCCTTACCGTAGAATTACTAATACGAAACTGCACTAATTTGCTCATTTAAGCGTTTTTGTATCTCTACTAATAAAAAAGTTACCCATGCAACGGGTCAAGAAATAGGGCGCCCTGTATATAACACATGCCATTTTATTTTGGCCCAAACGGCGCTTCATATGTTTCCCCCATATTGTCATAAAATATCCCTGATATATTTTTAAATTTTAGATTTCTCTGAGTAAAGCCATCAAATCCGATAATTTTGGATGATACACCCGGTATATTCTAGATATTAAGAAACAAATTACGTCTCTATAATCCAGTCGCGTGACATCCCCTTCACCCTACCTCTGATCCCACCAGCAATACCACAGCTAGCAACATCCCAGCCACCCAACCACCAAACCACCGCAAAGAGGCTTCAGCATACATACCTGTGGTGACGACGCTGGCCATGAGGCCGCCGTTGTCGGCGAGCGGGTCGAGGCCGCCGCCCGGCCGGGGGTCGTACGCGGTCGTGCTGTCCACGTAGTCCGCGGAGATGTCGTAGCCCATCGAGTTGGGCGGCACTTGCGTCTGCCCACCGGCGTAGTACGGCGTGTAGGTGCCCACCTCGCTGTTGTAGGCGTATCTGGAACAAACGCAAGACGAATAAATAAAAGAGTTATAATAATAATAATAATAATATTTATTTATACTCATACGACATTACAATATAGTTAATAATTACATTAGAAAAACTTATACTACCTTCCTTTGAGAGCACAAATAAAGAACTTTCCGCGTAATTTTATGAAAAAATTGTGTGCGGATTCATTCTCCACCTAAGCCAAAAACAAATTGGTGCAATAACCTACAGTTTTCTTAACATATCAAATATCAAAATATACAAAAATATAATTTTTTTTTCTTCCTTTTTTCCCTCTTTTTTTTATAAAGTTGAGTATAAATATCTACTTTGTGATAAAATCCAAGTCTTGATTTGTTTTTTGTATAGAAAAATATTAGTTTTATCTTTAATATGTTGTGGTAATAAATTATATAACTTGGGCGCTTTATATCCAAAAAAACTCTGCCCTTTTAATTTCTGCATTTTTTTAGTAATAACGTGTTTTTGCAGTTTCAACCTTGTATCATATTCATGTGATACTACTGGACACATGTGAATATTAGTGTACATATATATAAGTAAATGATAAGAGTACATTTGTCTTATATCAAATAATTTTGTTTCTTCAAATAACTGATCCGATGGATATAATATATTTTTATTATAAATTATTTTTATAATTCTTTTTTGTATTATTTCTAAAGGTTTTAGTATAGTACTACAAACGCCTCCCCATCCGGTTATTCCGTATCTAATAATTGATTCTACAAGTGCTTTATATAATGTCAGTTGATGTTCAGTGTTTAACACACCTTTAACCTGCTTAAACATAAATATTAAAGCTCTCAATTTTTGAACTGTAAAATTTATATGGTGTTGCCATTTTAAGTTAGTGTCTATATATACTCCTAAATATTTAATGTTATTGCACGACCCTATTTCAATATTTTCTTGTATCTTCAATGTATCATAGTTAGGTAAGTGGTTATTGTAGCTCGTAATTGGTAAGTAAAACGTTTTATTATAATTTATTGTTAATAATTTTCTATCGAACACATTCTTTATTTTTCCCATTTCCTTTTCAGCGATGTGTTTTACCTGTTCCCAAGTGTCAGCTTTGAAAAAGACAGCTGTGTCATCAGCGTATGCTATGGTCGTTCCTTGAATATCCATGGCAAGTATATCGTTGACATAAATAGTAAATAATATAGGCCCCAAGACTGTACCCTGAGGAACGCCATACTCCATTATTTTTGGATCACTTAACTCATTCCCTATTTTTGTAAACTGTGTTCTGTCCTTCAAGTAACCAGAAAATAATTTCAACACCACCCCTCTAAAACCGATATTTTCAAGTTTTTGTAATAATTGAGCGTGACACACGGTATCGAAAGCCTTCGCTAAGTCTAAAAATATACATAGCGACGGCTTCGATTGGTCTAACGCTTCATACATTAATGACGTCAATTTTTCAATAGCATGATTAGTTGATTTATTCTCCTGAAACCCATATTGTAAATCAGAAATTATTTTATGTTTGTTCAAGTAATTTACCATTCTTATTTTAATTATTTTTTCTAAAATTTTGTTGAAATTTGAGAGGAGAGATATTGGTCTATAATTTTCAACTAAAAATTTTTCTCCATGTTTGAATATTGGCGTAATCAAAGCTTGTTTAAATTGATTGGGATAAATACCAGTCAAAAGAACTGTATTATATATGTGACATAATGGTTTTGTAATATAATTCGCAATATCCTTTATTGTCTCTGATGTTATTCCATCTTTACCGGGTGCCTTTTTGTTTTTTAGAGTTTTAATGATGTTTTTTATTTCAGACTCGTCTGTCGGATTCAAGTAAATGGAATGGGGAATACTTCTTTCATTCAGACTGTTGTCTGAATTAGACCTCTTTATTTTTTTTGCAAGTGTTTTGCCGACATTATTGAAGTAGGACATAAATCTATTGGCAATAATTTTTTTGTCAGTGACTTGTATATTATCAGAGGATTGAATATATTTTATATCTGAATATGTCTTATGTCTATTTGTTAATATTTTTATACCTTCCCACAATTGTTTACTACTGGGTTTTTGTCCATTTGAGTAAATTAAATTTCTCATGTATTGATTTTTAGCCCTCTTAACTAGACAATTTATCCTATTTCACCTATATCCTATTATATCCTATTTCATCCTATATAGAATGTGTATTGAACTTTTAAATCGTTATTATCTGGATCTTTTTCATACAATTGATATAATTTATCTCTTTCTTCCATTGATTTTATTATTCCTGTCGTTATCCATTCCTTCCTCTTTTTTGTTTTACTATTACTTTTTAAATATACATATGACTGCTTAATAAAATATTTTATTTTATTTATAAACAAATCAACGCATTTGTTAGGATCATTATTAGTCAATACCTCTTTCCAATTCTCGCTTTCCACGAATTGTAACAACTTTTCTTTTTTCATAATTCTTACTTTATTTTCTAATGCTATGTTTCTCACTATGTTCGGTAAATTTATAACAAGCAGTGTCACTGAATTATCTGTCACATTAGTCTTTATTATAGCAGGGATTATATTATCCTGCACATAATCACTTTTAAGAAAAATATGGTCTATACAAGTTTTTTGCCTTGTTGGTTTGTTAATTTGCGATATGAAACCATATTCGCTAAGAACAGTTAAATACTCTTGAGTATCCTTATCATTTTCTAAGAGTAAATCAATATTAATATCACCTACAATAATTGCATGATCTATTTTATTTTCCTCCAAATAATTCCTTAAGTCAGTTATGAACTCTGTTGAGTTCAACTTTGGAGATTTATACATTGGTAAAATATGGCAGATTTTATCATTTAATTTTAATTTAATTTCTAGAATATTTAAATTTCCTAAAGTTACTATTTTGTTTTCATATGTGTGACTATTTTTTATATAAATTACGACTCCATCATTTTGATTAAACTTTCCATAATTATATACCATATCATAACCAGTCATTTGAAAAAATCTCAAGTCATGTACTGTCCACGTCTCACTGAAAACAACACAATCGAATGACTGGTTAAACTGCTCCAGGAAAACACTAAACTCATTAAAGTTTTTATTTATACTTCTTATGTTATTATGTATGATTTTAAATTGGTTGTCAAATTTTCTTTCTGTTAATAAGCTTTCAAAGCCTGTAACATTTTCAAATAAATATGTATCAACACTTGGATTTTCAAAATCCAAGTGTTGATATCCAAGTTATGTAACCACATTCCGATTGGAATGTCAGGGAGTAATACCGCTACCACTCATTCTAATCACAAGGACTAGTTTATTATAGAATATTTTGTTATTCGCATTAACGGTATGGAACAACTTAAGTTGGTAAACCCTAATAACCATGTTGGGCAGGAATGAGCGAATCCTGGAAAACTTCATTAGTTACTGGGGCTACTGGCTACGATCGTAGCCAGTAGCCCCATCTATGTTAATCCTAGCCGTAGGCATCATCTATGTTAATCCTATAGTTATCCTAATGTTAATCTTATATTTGCTACCCAGTTCTTTATACAGGGTGTAGAAATTAGTGTACCGGACTTCAAGGGGTGATACTCCATCTAAAAATAAAAGATCCTGTAAACATATAGGTACTCTAAAATGGTTCCAAAGGGAGTTACATCCCTTTAAACGGTGGATAAAAAGAATAGTCTTTATTTACTTTTAGGAACAGTTGCACACCAATTTTTTTGAAATTTGGTGTTCTGGCATAAATTTTTATGCCAAAGCGAATACCAATATCTATTGACCGTGGTCATGACCTGGGATGGTTTGGGGCCGAGCAGATTATCGCTCTTTACCCTCCCCATCGCTGCAAAAGAGTGCCTTTTTAATGTTTCTTTAAGATACATTACCTTTTTCTCCACCGTTAGGTAACTGTAACTCCCTTAGGAACCATATTAGGGCATATGTTCATAGAATTTTTTATTTTTAGAAGTAATATCACCCCTCGTAGTCCAAAACACTATTTTTTACACCCTCAATAAGCCATATATTTAAGCCACAGTTCATTTAAAAATTGATGGATGCGTGAGGAAACGAACCCGTTACCATAGTATTCAAAGGCAAAATGCTTTAAACCACGAGCCACCTACCTAAATTTCTAGAGCCCCTGTAAGGGTTTCCTGTGCCATGGACACACCAAATTATAATAATACTTGACCATAATGAGTTTTTTATGAGTTTTTTAAATATAATAAAGCTAAATCTGAAGTGTGTTTCGGAAAGATAACGCTGAAGTGTGAAAGAGACTAAATTTATTTGCAAGCATTGCAAAATGTAGGGCAGGCCGTTACGGCATCAAAATAGCCTAGTTTTCCCTCTCTAGTCGGCCATTTGTACGTCACTTCGGGTTAAATCGTCATCATTTTTCACGGGTTTACAACTTATCTGTCGATTCGTTTCCAGCAATGTACTTTCTCATGTCGAACGATGTCAAATATTTTAGATTACTTAAACTATTAAATATATTTTAACACCCTGACGTAGTTTTCCACATAACACCAAAACAGTACAATGCACTCGACGCGCGGTTCGTAACTAAGGTGGCATCACCTGGATATGATTCAAACTAAATCTATGCTAACACTGTGTCTGTGTTCCTAATTAGTCTTAAATTGCTATTATCTATCTTATGGTTGTTCTCAAACGCATGTTGGGCGACACTAGACTTATCTGTTCTACTAATTTGAGATGAGCCATATGTTCCTTGAATCTAGTTTGAATTGACCTTCTAGTTTGTCCCACATATTTTTAATTGCAATCTTTACAGCTAATTTCGTAAATCTCCGATTTTACCCCCGTTAAGAAAACTTACCCTCCGTTATAACTATGATGTAATTGGTCACTACTCGAGGGCGTCTGTTGCTCAAAGACGCTATCGGGTGCGGTGTCACTTTGTGCCCTCTGCTGAGCCCTGTGGAACCTGACCTCATCTTCCACCTTCTCCCTCTGCTTCTTCGACATCCGGCCGAACTTGACCGCTGTAAAAAATACAACTAGAATTAGTTAAATTGGGAAAATCAGATTGAACACCAATATTACGTAAGGTACGTCTACGTCCTTGTAGACTATGATGATGTTGATAATGGAGGTGTTGGTTGATGACCTAACAGTTTAAATCTGCTGCTAGATGATTCTGTGATGCTTAGCAAGGTTTTATAATGGTGATTTATAATAAGTAATTGTAATTCAAGGAAATGATACACTGGCGATTTTGGAGGATGAGTCAATTTATTTGATAGAACTGTGGTGTATACATTCACTTTAAATTGATTAGTTAAATGTAAACAATTATTGCGGAAGTTATATCATATTTTGTCATATTTCTATACCGTAGTTTAATTCATAACTAGGCTAGGAGATGTGCGCGGTAAAAATCTCACCTCTCTGCAAGGCTATTTATGTACATTTCAGTACTGTTGTGGTCTTTGCGTGTGAATATATCCTCTCCGTTGTATTGTATGTTGCTGTATTCTGGATAGTTTGTCAATTGTAACAGTTTTTTGCTTTTGTTAATAGTTCATTTCTTTTATTTCGCGTATTATGATACGCACGCCTATGTCCGCCCTCGCATTTCCGCCAAGCCTATTCATAACAGAACTTTCATAGGTAATCATGAATTCACAGTGTATAAGAGTTTTTACTAGGTGCTTTTCTGTAGGTACCTGTTATGTATCTTCAGAGTTCATATGAAGGTTCTTACAAATTTTTGGATTGGTTTTATGGTAATTGTTGAAAATTATATTTTTTAAAAGAATAACGTTGTAGAAGATCTACTGAGAAACGATCTTTGTCTAGTGATTGCGGATGGAACACATAACTTGTCACTAAGTATTCTCAAGCTTCGATGTGATATTCTCTTCCCTCAAGAAAAAAATATTCAAATACCTTCGTTTGACTTTTCCTACATTCTGCAATAAATTGGAAGGGAATTAGGTAGTTGAATGGCCGACTAGACCTCCAGATTGCAATTCATTTGATATGTATCACTTCGTAAAGGACACATTTTACCACAATTAATATCAACAGGACTCTTCGGAATTCGACCAAGAATAATGATAACAAGACGGAATAATAAGCTACTAAAGGTGATTTCCAAGAACATACTCTCCAAAAAAAAAGGTTATAGACATAGGCATTTAGGGTCATTAGAATAAAGTTTTGATAGATAAATAGATAGATAATTTTGTCGACCACAAAAAATACAATAGTATACATATATGGCAAGTCAGTAGGTAGTAACATGAATTTAGGATTAAGTAAGTATTATAAAATATGTATAAAACATTATACATTCAACAAACAACATACATACAAAACAAATTTAAATAGATGCATCTAAAAGATGTACCTATGTAGAAAATAAAAATGTGTAAAGACATTGAGACATATTATCTATAAATTCAGAATATGTTCTGTTTATATCATAATTGTCTATTTGTTCACGAAAAGGCACACAGTCCATTTTTTAAGATTAAATCGGAGTTGACTGATAATAAAATTAGTCATATTTCTGGCCACCATATACATTTTAATATGTTAGGTTCAGTATGTTTAACGTTTAACGGCAATTTAACGGAACAAATATGCACCTGATGATCGGCAACATAAATTTACATTCGTATTATTCTAAAAAGTTCACCTAGCAAAACGATAATAGATATTACAGTAATTTGAGTAGGTAATAACTCTAGTAAAGGTAATAAGTAATAAGAGTATAAATAGTAATAACAGCTATATTCAACCAATTTAGAGTTGTGCTAGCTGCATTAATACTTGCAGGATATTTGAGAAATACCCAATAAATACAGTGAGAACGTTTGTAGGAATGTTTCAACTTCAACAGTGTTCTTCAGGATACCTTCAGCTATAACGCAAATGCAGAATGAACGAAAGTGCCTAGAATTAATTGTACTGCTAGGGAATCCCGAGGAGTCTAATGACCCACATGTGCAGCAGTAACTGTAAGCGATTTTAAAATCAATCTCGAATCCCATCAACAGAATACTCGCATGTGCCAGTTACGTACGTTCCATGCATTTAGTTAGGATAGTAGAGAGGAGCTATCTGATAGTAAAAAATCAAGGATTTTTTTAAATATCCTTGGTAAAAAATAGCATCGGTACCGCCATATTGATACGACACTTTTGTTAAAACTGACAAGCGGCTGTGGCGCATAACTCAATTTAGTTAAATGGGTTTTTTAGTAAATTTGTATGTGGTGGAGATTTACATACCTACAATATTAAAATATAACGGTTTCGTGCACCCATAGTAGCTGTAATAACAGAGACTGTATTGATAAAAAGAAATTATGCAGAATAACATTTCACAGGTTAGCATTACAAATTAGTAAACAATATGCAGAGCTGCATTTGGCATATTACAAGTAGGTAATTATTTAATGTTTTAATTGATAATTGATTGCTTAAATAGTATCTAATAGATAGTACAATTCGTTAGAACATTCGATAACAACTAACAGATCTAACTAATAAGATCTTACATAAAAACATCTCAGAAACCCATGTTTTCGAATTGTGCATAAGACACACTCTAAGTCCATTTAAAAAAAATGCCCCACTAAAATAAGTTGTAGATCACACCACATATGCTCCAAAATATGCTCTACTCATCTGTTCCACTATATGTTCCTAACTCCTAACTTGATCAACTCCTAACTCCAACAATAACTCCTAACTTGATCCCTATATACGTACATAAGTATTTACAATGTTAAAAGTGCTTTTAAAAATCAAGTCAGAAAACGAGTATTTGCCTCCCGAAATATTTGAAGTAGCACACAAAGCAATTGACAAGATAAAATCTTATTACATGCAATGGAAATTGTAACAAAATTTTAATCATTTTGTTCCTTTGTATATGACGAGCAGTATATTTCCGGATAACTAAAAATAATATCAAAAATCCGTATAGTTTTTCCTTGAATACCCGCAACCCAAAATGCTCTCTATATTGTAATGTGTTGTCTACCTCTAAAGTGTTTCTGATTGGTCACTTTTATGAAAAGGTAGGGACGCAAAACAGACAGGAAATTAAGACATTTTTAAAATTCGAGGAGTCTGGTTTTCAACAGAGTACGAGCAAGTTGACAATTTGTACGCTTATTGAAAGCACATGTTCTTAAATTTTACTTTCATTTAAATCTTGAATTATTATCACTATTGTTAGTGATCGGTGTTCTGATATAATAGAGTATTATCTGTAATAAGCTCATTAATTGATATTATCGTATATTTTTGTTGTTGTCACGAGATAAGTGATAATAAATTTAGTTTACACGTGGTGTAAATTTTCTGCCGAATTTTTTTATTTTTTTGCAGAGTTGTTGAGACGCTGGCTTAATCTTCCTACTATCTACTTTATATTCTACTTTACATCTACTTTATATTCTCGTAAACCATCCAATTCCAGGTGGAACGTCTTAGGACATATTTGAGGTGGATGCACGAGATTGGAACTGCACTTTGCATACAGGTGAGTACATTTCATTTTCTTAATAAATTGAATATGATTAAAGAAAATTGTACCCTGTATGCAAAGGTCTGTTCTCTGTGAAGAGCCTGGGTTGGTTAGTGCGTTTGTATATATAACCAAATGGTTATTTTAGATATACTATAAATTTTGTCTGCTAATTACAGACTCTATTATATCCAGAAATTTTATTTTTGATTACTTGCTGGTATTCTTGACCGTCTCACATTAATTTTTTTTCAATTTAATCCTATTTCATTGTACTTGATATTGTTAATTTTGCATTTAAAATCTCATGTATGAATTAGAAATTTTCACCATTATGCTAACCAGTTTTTTTTGTGTAGTTACGAATTTTGTTACTGCAATTTTGGTAATTTTTATTGTAGTATATAGTACTGGTCATAAGTTAAATTTTTTCTATTACAATTTTTATATACTGTCCTTCAGACATAGTTGCTCTACGGTTTGATTGTTTACAAAATTCCAATTCCTGGATCATTTTTTTGTACAACTCTGGGACTGGGCTAATCATACAATCTTTTACATGTGCCTGTTTCCACCTTTGGAGCCTGAAACCTGAAACCTAGCTACGTGGGATTTACTTACCTCCATCCATGCAACCCCAGCAAGTCTAGCTAGACGGGGACCTGTTCAGGAGTTCCTGATTAATCTAGGAGAGGCTAGTGGGTGAGATCAATCCATAAGTAGGCCGAAGACTGGTGAACCCAGCCCAGTAAAATTTTTTTGTAAAATTTTGATAAACGCTTTCAGGCTGTAGAGTTTTTTTCAATTTAACATAAATTGAGTTGTAAATATAATTTGTAATATATACTTTTATCTTAACGTAATTTGTTTGTTCTTACTTTCACGCATTCACAATTTCATGTATTTTTTTCTCATTTAAATTACCTGGTGCCCAATTTTTTTATAAGTAAGCTTAACAGTAAAATCCAATCCCCGCCTTGAGCCCAGAGCTAACCGGAGCTATGTCCCTGAACCTTTAGGGAAGAAGCTAATAATTCCCGAGGTTCAGTGCAAAATAAAATAGAAATTTTTTCAAATTGATTTCCAATTTAAGGTTATAAAATATGTTACAATTCGTTCAAAAATTGCAAAATTCATACACGAATAGGCTATGGAGTTTTCTATTGCAGAAACTAATTTATATTAGTTGAAATTTGTTTATATGTAAGTATTATTAGGTACATATTTATGTAATATTTATTACAGACAACCAAAAATGGTAGAATGCATGATAATAGTGAAAAGTGTAGATGAAATAAGTGACAAGGACTCCATTATTAACACGAAAATACCAGTTTTTTTAAACATATCCTGGTTTCATTCAAACCCGTGTTTTGGCATGTAAGCACTTATTTCTTGATATATTGGACCAAACAAGAAAAACATTTTTATGAACAGTTTTTTCCACACGCCCATTCCAATATTTTTATAGGATGTAGTATAAGGAAAACAGAAGATACTATTAAAATATATTATTCTTTATTTTGGAAAGCAACGAAGTATGCAAACTCCGTAACAACTTGCCACGTAATTTACGTACTATAAGAATATCTTCAGTTGGAATAGGTCTTATATTTCCAAACCAACGACAACGCAACATTTACGCGAATAAATATCTGAAAGATTACGTGCGGAAAATACTCATGTAGCTATAATAAAAACCGATGTTGACGAAGTATTATGATTCAATATTGTCCCCACTGTGCTCCTTTGAGGAAGCTATTGGGTACACCTTCCTCGCTCCTCCGTGAAAATGGCGATTTGACCCATCTCCCATCCCCACAAAGCGGAAGCTTGCTGTCGCGTGACGTGGATTACGTCATAAGGCCGTTGGGCAGAAACAGCTGATATTTTATATCGACTGGTTTAAAGCGCCAGCATTTATTTCCTGCATCCTAGATGCTTTTTTGCCAAACACAGCTGAAGCTGCATAGGGTGGACCAAATTCGCGTATCATTTTTGGTTCCTCGAAAACGTAAGATATAGTATGTCGGTTTAGTTAACTCAAATAAGTTATCTGGGCATAATATAGCACAAATTATTACATTTATGTGGAAAATATAGCTATAAGTATAATAAACAGGGTGTTTAATTAAAAACGAGTAATGCTCGGTAAGTATCGACCTAAAAAAGATATAAAAAAATTTCTTAAAACAGTTTCTAGGGTATGGTATTTATACTTTTTTCGCGTAAAGATAGCTTTGGAAATAGCCATACGGATATTCAGCGAATTATATGACCTGCGCTGATTATATTTTTTACTAAAGTGTCATTAATTTTAGGAAAAACGCGTGGAGATGTTTTTTATGGGGAATTTTATAAGGACTAATTTTGTGTTTTTTGTAAATTATTTGTACCAAAAAGTGTATCGTTCCCGAGACAACAGAAAATCTCAAAATGAGGATGGAAACGACGTTCTATAGGGGACGAAGCACACTACTTAAAGGTGGGAACTTTTCCGTTTAATAATACTTATGCTATCCTCATTATTTCTACCAATTTTTGAAACTTTATTAATTTCGTCCGATATATTACAATTTTAACCGTTATTTTACTGAATTATTTCCATGACATTTTTTAAGGCAAACTTAAGAAGTTTGCCTTGATACTATACCTACACTTTCAATCTATATTTTGAATACTTTTAGTTTTCCTGCTTTTATTATTTTACAGGTGGTGTAATTCCAAAAGAATTCTGAAATGAACTAATCGAATGTGTCATAAATATCATTATTTGTTAGATAATTGAACTTGTGCTGTTTTTTTTATAAATAGTAACATTAAACATTCTACTGCGGTAAATATTTTCGCACTATGGAAAACAGATACAAATTAGTGTCAAAATGATATTTAATGGCTCCAAAATATTGAAAATACCAGCTGATGTCTGTAATTATTTTTATAAAACAAAAAAATTGATTTGTCTTTTTATATTATGGGTATAAAAATGTATATATTTACGGGTGTGGGGCACGGTAAAAAACCCTTATTAAAAAATGTCAAAGTTTCGATTTTTACTTAAGATAATTGTTTAATAACAAGCGTACTATTGGAAGGGTTTTGATAAACAACAAAGAAAGGGTTATTAAATTAAAACAATCGGGAGTATACTAAATTAACTGCGTGGATTGTAATGCCCTGAATGTGGGTCAAACCGGTAGAAGTATTGAACCTAGAGTAAAAGAACATAAAAAATTCATAGGTACTAAATAACGCAAAAAATTCAGGATTTTCGATGCATTGTATAGAAAACAATCATCTTATAGATCAGAAAAATGTAAAGGTGCTGCCGCCTGAAAATAAAGGAAAGTGCTTAGATCTGTTGGAACAATTGAAAATTAAAAAATATTTAATTATAAATATTTGTATTACGAATGATCAGATAGATTTTACATTTTCGCCCTTCTAAAAAAAGGTACTAAAAACTCGGGCTTTACCAGATGGTAGGATCAATCGGGGGTAGGTGCTGGTAAACAAATAAATAACGAAAACGCGCTTGGAAACGTTTAGTAATAGACATTTACTCTATTGAAAAAGGCCTAATAAGCCAAAATACTAGTATATAGAGTGTTTTCTATATACCTATTCCTTGGAACATCTAAATGAGATGAATGTTTTTTTCAAAATAATTATTTTCACGGTGTTTCATAAAGAACCATGCGCTTCAAGTATCCACTTTATTTTATTTAAGAATTTTCAAAGTCCACAGGAATACGTACACATACGGCCTATATTTTATACCAAATATGGCAAATGAACAAATACAAACTTACTATTGTTATTTAATATATTCTATACATTATTAAAAAAATTATAATTTTGCATGGAAAAAAATTATTTTGTTAAATCAAGTTTATATGCAAGTGTATGTAACTCTATGTAAATAATGCAGTACCGAGTAGGAAAGTTGTGCTACTAGGCGTTAGAATTTGAACCTGACGTGGTTACAAATACCTTGTTCCTCATCGAGTTTATTCAAATAACATATGTATGTTCTTCGGTTTACCATATCACCTAGGAATACAAATTATTATGTCGAAATAAAAACTAAACAGTCCGCTTAAAGTTTGTATTTGCACAATTTAAACTTGTTGTAAGGGCACTCAAATGTAGGTCAAGTTTGGGGTTTCATCTATTGACCTACAAATTTTTATTGCATTATTTACATATTTATTCAGATATGTTCTAGAAAAATTAAACTGGGAGGTATATGATCGAAATTATTTAGATATTATTATGATTTAATGAAGTTTCAGTTTCCATGTTATCTATAACATATACCTAGGCCTTCAAAGGAAATAACCTCACTATTCAATAGGATATACTTAGTATTTAAATATACCCAGCATACCGTGACATCTTAACTTGGGTATTTCTTTTCTATATTTTATTTTTTAATATCATTGTAACATCATTATTTTAAATATGGACATATTAAGTAAGTGCCATACCTATGTACGTATTTAAAATTAAAAAATAGGAAGAGTTGCAAGTATTATGTATTTATTTGTATTTCATACTAACCGTTATACCTACTATGTTAAAGTTGCGCGCTAAAAGATAGCTCTTTGATTGGCTGAAATCAAACCGTTTGCACCCAGACAAATTTCAACTTTCCACAAGATCACATATGACATTTGTTATTAATCAAGGTTGCCATCTGTATTCTGTGTGTTAATACATTTCGTTTGATGTTTTTTTCCTATTTATTTGCTTGTTGCTGAGTATTTATTAAAAACAATTGTTTTCAGAACTAACTGGCTTCATTTTTGGTCTGCTTTTTAAGAATTGCGATCTATGGATGCTGGAGCAAGTACGAGTACCGATATAGTAGACGAAATGTCTCAGCAGAAGAAACGTCAACGAAAATTAGGACATATTTAAGTTAGGTATTAATTAGATATGGAGGATCGACTCGTAGAATAGGGATTTTGTCTATATAGAGATCAGTAACTGAAATAATAAATAGCAACTGACGTTTAGTATTTTATAATTTGGTTCGAAATCGAAATTTAAAGAAATCTTAACCTTAACTCTATTCTTTTTAAGACTGTAAGAGCATTAAATTAGGTACCAGCCTTGAAAGTGTTCACCTTTGTAAATTTGACTTATGATGTCACTCTTTTTAATTAAAAAATGAAGCTGTAATAAGTATACATAATAAGTTATAAATAGGTAAGTATATAATATGTAAAACTTTATTTGGTAAGTGGGTAGTGGTACTAAACACTAAAAAATACACTGTTTAATTATCCAATATCAATATACTTCATATGCTGCACCTTTCTGAAGAGTTTTGGTAATACATACGGCGTGTTTGAAAATTGCTTACAGAATTTCAGATGAGGTAAATTATGTATACGAATTAATTTGCTTTGTATCAAAGTAATTAGAACAGCATGCACTTTATAAGATAATTAGTAGCTACATGCATCCCGTAAGTTTTATGCAAGTTGACTTCCAATGTTTTCATATAAAATTTATATACAATCCGTTCTTAAAGTAACTCTTCCACCTTGAGTTTTGAACGAATTGAGATATCGACTAGTTTGCTCAGTGACTATGATGCCAATGGGACAGCGGGACATGTTTTTACAAAAAGAAAGGTGTCCGAAAGACTTTCAAATCGAGTAAGTTTCTTGATTAAAATTCGTATAAACAAAAAGCTTATTGTTTTGGGCGTGGAGAAAATTATTCAATAAATGGCGAAGGATCCGGTTATTGCAGATTGCCGCAGATTTTTACAGTCCGTCCCCCCACCATAACTTTTGAACGAGTTAAGATATCGACCTCAAACAAAATGTGGGATGAATGGTATTAAAAATACTACTTTCTGCCCGCAAACGGAACTTTGATAACTGATAGATGGCGCCAGAGTCGATGTCGGCACCTTTTTTTATACAGCAGAGTAGGCCGTGTTGCACATTGTTTAAAAGGTATTTCAATTCTCTTCACACTAGTTGTTGAAAAATTAAAATCGAGTCGGCCGTTTTCGGGTTACAAGCGTTCACTCTAAATATTTAAATGTTTAAACCGAATGTAGGTAACCTAAGAGGTTTACATTATCAAAAAAAATGTATATGTAGGTGTTAAATCAGGGGAATGTGTTGTCTTTTATTTATTTCCAACAGCAAAAACACGTGCTTTAATAGTATGCATTTTAAATCGAAAACCATGAAATATAAATAAACAAATAAATATAAAATAATCAAAAAATGGTAACAAATAAATGAAAAAACGATAACCAAACAAACGATAAACAACTACTAAATAAACTATAAATAAACTCAAAAACTGTAGCACGTAAAATAACTTAAATGTCAAACTAGCGACTTCTCGATGACAGTTTGTAAATAAAGCAATCAATTGTACATATGTTTGAATAGGAACAACTTGACTTTTATTTAAGTACCAAATACGACTACGTACCTAGAGAATTGACCCACCTCCCTTTCAAATATTATAATGATTAAAAGCCAACACATTCTCCCGATTTAACACCTGTAGATAATTTTTTTTTATAATGCAAACCTTGTAGATTACATTACATTATTACATTATAGTAGCTAGGAGCTAGCCGCGGGGGCAGCTGCCAGGGGCGCAAACCTCAAAAGGGCGCACCCACAGATCCTCAGCCTCATTTAATGTTATTATATTTTTTCCCTTGCTACAAAATAAGTAAGAACTAATTTTATATCTAATGCTTGAATAATATATGACTTAAATTACACTTTAAAATTATTGTATTATTTCTCTTTCTACAAAATAAGTTTTGGGGGCGCAAAATTCAAATCTTGGCCTAGACGCTCATGACTCTAGCTACGGCGTTATACACTAACATTCCTCGGTTAAAACTTTCAATATTTAAAGTGAACGATGGTCTTTTCACTTCCCGAATGAAACAGAAACGCTTGTAACTCAAAACCGGATGAATCGATTTTAATTGTTCAACAATTGGTGCGAAGAAAATTGAAATACCTTTTAAACGATGTGCGACACATGCCCTATATAAAAAAATATGCTGAGAGCAACTCTGGCGCCCTCTATAAATTGTCAAAATTTCTATTGCAGGTACAAAGTATTATTTTTTATACCATTCATCCTAAATTTTGTTTGAGGTTGATATCTCAACTCGTTCAAAAGCTATGGTAGGGTAGAAATCTCCGGTATTATAACCAGATCCTTCGCCATTTATTGAAAAAATTGCCCCCACACTCAAAACAATAACTTTTTGTTTATACGAATTTTTAATTACGAAAGTTACACGATTTTAAAGTCTTACACCTTTCTTTTTGTAAAATCATATCTCGCTGTCCCATTGGCATCACAGTCACCCTGGAAACTGGGGGTATTTGATTGAGATCAAATATATAAAATAACATAGATCATAAAAAAATTAGACTGATGATCTGGTTGATAATTGGCTGATTTCAGATAATTTTCATAAAGTTATACATTAAGATATTTTTACAGCTCCTAAATATAATTTAATACTTGTACAAGGTATGGTATATCTATATTAAAACTGGGATAGCCTGTATATTTTTTCATCCCTTGGGACGGCGAAACGTGTGAAAGTAGGTAGGTATCTAATTTTTCCGTTTCGTAAGAAGGTAACGAATTCCTTAGAAGGGAAAGATAAGAGGCTTGTTACCAATCGTCGTGACGAGATCCAGTCCACTTGATATTAATCCTGCCTTAAATGCCGATTTGGCTTGCAAATACCATCAGAATCGTATCTGGTTATCGGAGTTTCAGCAATCTCGGGGCACGAAATGGTAAGTCGGGTATTACGGACCAAACGGCTGCATAATTTTATTAAAATTCAACTGCAGCTTGCAATTAAATTGAGGTAAGTTCCATTTCGGCCATAATTGTAGATACAAGATGGATTAAAATTGCTTACAATTGACTTCAAAATTTTAATTCCTTGAAAAATATACGGGGGTCTAATAGAAACTAACTTCTTTTGTGGTATACTTATATGTTTTACAAAACAAATCTCCTGTTTTTCTACATTCAACGATATATTACATTTTGAGTTATCTTCAACAGTTTTGGAGATAGAACTACTGCAAAACCTTATTATAGATAATATGAAGCACCTAAATAACTAGAAATTGTCTGAAAAAATAGAATTTGCCCTAATTTTATTAAAAGCTGCAATATTAGTATAGCAAAAAATGCCGCAGTATAATAGAAAATGTATTTCAATATTTTTTTACTTTGTTGTTAATATTAAAATAATGTTTTTTATTATTTTACTTTGTCTGATATGAGTTTTGTAATAATATTTTGTTACTTCAAATACATATTACCACCCTAGACTAATACCTACTATAGTAGGTAGTAATACTTTATTATCAGAGATTAATGCCAACAACGAAACTACAATATAACTGAAAGTGCAAATATCTCGAAAACTATTGAAGATAACCCGAAGGAGTTCAGAAAAGATACAAGATTTTAATTTTTGTAAAATATACAAGGTGTTTCATTAAATGTACCTACATGGATTCACGGAATGTATATTTTTAAAGTAAGTAAAGAATTTAAGTCAAAATTAAATTTTACCGGAAAAATCACATGGGTCTGGTTTAAAACAAAAAAATATGTTGAAAATTAAGACAACACTTAAGGGAAGGATCATTTCTACGTAAAATACACTGTCTGTACAGGGTATTCGCGTATATTTTGACCCCTACCTACAAGGGTTATTAAGAACGTTAGAAAAAAAATTAAATACAAAAGTTGTTTGGTTTTTCATGTATTATCTTTTAGCTAGTCCGAAAAAAAATTTTTTTGTCGTAAACTTAGGAAAACCAATTGAACATAATATTTTTAAATGGGATACCCTGATTTCCTGATTTCAAAAATATTATTTTGTTGACATTTACACTGACAATTTTCGAAATATTCGACAGCGAATACCATAAAAAAATACAAAAAAGTACAAATAACTAAAAATATTTAACAGTAGAAACCAACAGTAATAAAAAAATATTTATCGATTTTCGATGTAACCTCCTTAGTTAATTAAATATTTTCCAATATTTTCATTTTTTAATATTTTTTTTATGATTTACTGCAAACATTAAATAATTAAGATTTCGAAAACTGTCAGTGCAAATGTCGACAAAACATATAGGTATTTTTAAGATCAGAGAAAAAAATTTTCCCCAAGCGTCTAAAATTATACAGGGTGTCCCATTTAAAAATATTATGCTCAATTGGTTTCCTCAAATTTACGACATGCAATTTTTTTTTTCGACCTAGCTAAAAGATAATACGTGAAAAACCAAAAAATATACGCGAATACCCTGTACCTGTATAAATTTACTGAGATTGAATAAAAACAAAATACCTCCTGATGCACGCCACTGATCTCGTACCCATTGCCTATTGCGACATTCGAAATGTATAGGCATTGGTAACCCATAAGCAATGGAACATTATCTTTCCAATTATTGTGCTAAAATGCTTCACGTATGTATCTAATTTCCAAGTAGATATACAGAAAACTTATTACATTACTCGGTCCTCTATCTATTCTGAATACACCGTCTAGTTCTTTGTATAGTTTAGTCAACTTCCCACATTGCTTAATGTTACAGTAAGTAACCTATAAAGCATAACTAATGGCAACAGAGTTATTGTTTGTGCGAATGTGCCCGCTCAAAACAATAGCAGGGGTCCCCTAAGTGATTTCCTTATTGCTACCGTTTTGGTTCCAGTCGTCTCTCGAGAAAGAATTAATTTTTACTGTTCCTTATCCAGTTGGAATACAATTAATAGGCTCAAATATTGAGACAAGCCTCCAGGGAAACTTACTGCTGCTTAAATTGCAAAGCTTTATCAATATATAACTAATTTTGTTGGTTTTGTTAGTTACACAACGGCAATCGAGAGGCTTGGAGAATAGACAGGGAATTTTTAGAGACGGGGAACTAGTTTGAGAACTAGAATATTTTTCGAATAAATAAAATTAATTAAATAAACGAAATAAAAAAAACGGAACGTGGCATTGGCTGTGATAACGTGACCTTAAAGAAAACTTTAAAAGAAATAGAAATTATGCTCATTATAATATAATAATAACTCTACCTACCCCTAATTCCAATAACAGGGATTACACCGGAAGTCTGAGACATGTGTGGCAGAGGGGGCGGTATATTATTAATCAGTAGGCCGTTGCATTTTATGCCCTAACCACCGTTCAGTGCTGGAATGAGGGAAACTTGAAAAATATCGTTCGAAAAATACATTCTTCCCATCATAGGCACGTATGTCAGTATGGTTGCAAACCCAACGCTGCGAACAGATCGAGTATACAATTTAATTAAAAATTGTCCGGCAAAATGGGGATTCGAACCCACCACCTCTGGGTTAGGCACTCTAAACTCTGAGCCATTGACCCGGCGCATTATTATTGTTATGAGAATGTGGCATAATACCCAATAAAAGAACAATATCTCAAGATTGTCTGTCTGCATCAACACCCCCGTATATTTTGATTAATAAGAATACATACTAAATTATACAAGGTGTGTCATTAGTGGGTAATTGTTCGATTACCTACTCACAAACGGTACATTATATAAAAAAACTTTTTACATGAAAGTTTTTTGGTACTAAAAGTGCATATTGTAAAAATATTTTCAATTACACAGGGTGTTCCAAAAAGTCGGGATAAGGTGCAAGTTGGTTATTTCAAATGCAACACCCTATATATTATTATATTTTTGAAATCTAGGGATCACTAACCCAATGGGCACACGTACGTTCAATAAACGTTTTTAAAACGTTGTAGCGGTTGATTAAACGTTTTTCGTTGACATTCTCAACGTTTATTTGAAGTTGAAAATTTAAACGTAGAAATTATAACGTATAATATACGATGCTACTATATGTACTTTAAACCGAAAGTAGAAGTACACTTCGAAATAAAACATTTTTCTGATAACGTTATTTCACTGATATAAATAAACCTCAAATATACGTTTACTTGGTTAGGGCCTTCAGCTACTCGTTAAATTTAACATTTAATAAACGTAAAAGTACAACGTTTATAATTCATAAATATTATTGGTATAACAAACGTGTTATTCAAATGTTTATATTAATCGTTTTTACAACGTTTTAGTAACATTGAAAAATAACATATAAAAAATGTTACTACTACACGCATTCTCCTCCAAAAGTCTACGTGATCACTAGTATAAAACGTTTTTCTTTAACGTTAATTTGCCTGATACATATAACGTATCATGTATGTTTCTTTCGCACCAACAATCAACTAGTCGTTAATTCTAACGTTTGTAAAACGTAAACCTATAACGTTTATTATACATACATATTTTACTGGCATATCAAACGTATTATTTAAATGTTTATAACATGTTTTCTGCATGTTTTTGATTGTTACTTTCTACGTTATTTAAATTTTACATGATAATGTTTAACAAACGTTTCAATTTTAGTTTAAAAAAACGTTTTTTAGTGCGACATAGTTTCGTTAAATCAGCGTACCGTTTTCAACCTTATTTTAACTTTTTTTAAACGTATGTGTGCCCATTGGGAAGAAGCATATGTGTATTAAGGTGCACTATAGCTATCTCTTTTCGTTTTCGAGACATTTAACAGTTAATAGAAAAAAACCTACCTACCTTTCAAATGGTATTAGGATGTCCTATACGAAAAGTTGACCGGTTTCGAGATATTCACGATTTTTTGAAAATTTAGCTTCCATAACTGATAATTACAAATTATAGTCAAGTAAGTTATGAAAACAATTTATTTTGTTGTGCAAATTATTTAACTGTCAATTAAATATTCGATTTTGTGTAATCTGTACATTTTATATGCAAGATGCACTATTCCAAAATGCTCTCAAAAGCACCACGAATTCTGTTCTCTCGTATGTCTCATCATGTTTTCTCGTATGGTTGATGGTGTGCGGTAAACTAAATCTTTTGTGTATCCCCATAAACAAAATCTAATTTGGTAAGGTCCGGGTACCGAGGAGACCATGAGATAGGTCCTCCCTTCCTATCCACCTATTAGTGTAGGTATTCCCTATTTAAAAATCTCCTTACTGAACCGCTGTAATGTGCAGGGCAACTTTCATGCTGCAACCGCATCCCTGCTAAAATGTTCAAAGGAATATCTTCAAGATAATTTAAAAGTTGATTTTCCAAAAAATGTAAATAAATTTCTCCATTGACAGTATTTAGGACGGTAGGGACATGCAGCATAGGTGGAGATTAAATGTATGGGGGGATTCTAGGCGACAAGGTGATTGGACCATAATTTTTTGAAGCGACTGTCAATGTACACACCCTGTATACCTACATTTTAACGCGGCGAGATTAATATCTGTATAGTCAGTTATACTAAGCTCCAAGATATGCTATCTATAAGATCATTTTTCCTACGGCTGACTACATCTCATCATCAGTGTATCATTGATTTGAAACCATGCATTATTAATAATGAAAAAATTCAGAACTTACCATCTCGACTCATCCCCAGCCGAAGACATTTCTGTAATCTGCAATATTGACACCGATTTCTGTTCACTCTGTCCACTACACAATTCTTGTTCCTCGGACACTGATAGTTCACCACCGAACTCTGCGACCTCCTGAAGAACCCCTTGCATCCCTCGCACGTAATCACACCGTAGTGCACACCACTGCTTTTGTCCCCACATACTTTGCACGGGATTATTTCGATTTGTGCTGAAACAAAAAAAAAAAAAAAATTAATATCACAAATCAATCACCATCACAATTTTGGCTTCAAACGATTGGTAAAAATCCTTAATAACTGACAGCCAACTTAACACGTCGGTGTATGTCTGGTTGCAAACACTTGGTTTCGAATGTAAAGACTTTACAACTATAAAATAAATTTATTTTATTTGCTAAATACCGAGTAAAATTCAATTAACACCAACACGGTGGCTGTAAAACATTTGTGAAAACCCGAATCGTGAAAAAAATAATTTGGTACCTTTAAAGATCATTTTGAGCGCCTAATAGCTAAATTGTGTCTGCACGGGATGAGGTACATTTGCAACTAAATGTATTATTGAACAAAATATATCTGGAAGCACTCATAGGTCATCAACCTCGCGTTGTTTCCTACACACTTGAAAAATCCGATGCTATTTACCAAATTTCTCCCATTTTGATAGTAAGCTTGATCTGCATAAGCAACTAGTGCGCGAACTGACAACGATTTGAGGTGGCTGAACTATTATAATACCTATAATATGTTATCATTTTTCCATTAGCAGGGATAAAAGAAACCGTTCCTGCTTTACGAAAATACATGAGAAACTGATTATCCAGAGCTAATAACGTTCACGTATTAGAAGGGTCGATGACCCTATTATATCAATACTTGGTAATATTTTTTAAAAAATTGTTATTTCACCCAGGAATTCATATTTAATTGGCTGCTCACTGTTTTTGTTTCAAGTACCTACCTATAATAAAATAATTATCATCATTTACGTAGATATGTACACTTACAGAATTTCTGAATAGATGAAAGCGATAGCGCTTGTAAATTTATTATATCTATATTTAAAGTACATATAAAAAATACAAGGAAAATAAAGTTTTTAAATAAATCAGAATGTTTGAGTACCCAGGAAGGTCAACGGCCTTGCTTTCTACATCCCAGCCAACAAAAATATAAATAATTTGTTCGTAGTGTTTATCATATCGTCTTCGTAATTCGACGCACGCTTCCTTAACAATTATTTACCTTCATTTTGATAATTCCTACTGAGCATTAAACAATTTTCTGTACGAAGTAGATACCTACTGACTTTGATAAAAATGTTTGCTCGTTATTATGTAGCAGGTACAGAAATATGCTATTTTTAAAGGATTTTATTTAATATCCTACAGGAAACCTGTACTACAAAAGGACCTGAAGGTCGTTGTTCTCCGAATGTTACGAGTATTTGCGACGGCCGTTCACCTTTATTATCAACGTAAATAAAAAGATAAATTGTTTTTGTTATTTGATAACATTTTTGTCTAATAATAAAGTACTACAATAAATGACTCACGTCTTGATTTTTGTACTTTTCGCGATTGTTGCAAGTATAACTGTTAATTTAGTTGATCTCAGCATACTTACAGCCTCTTAAGCAATAGAATATATAGTCTTTAAGCACAGATTAAATTTAAGTATACTTTACCCTAAGGTAAAAGAATATATAGATACATAGTCAGTATTTTTGATATCAACTTTTAGATGGGATTTTTTTTGTAAACTAGGTCTTATATTTTAATAACCAATTCCTACATTCTGGGTGTAAAACAATTAAAATTTATAATTTCAGAATCGCAAATATACCCTAAATATTTTAATAAATAAATAAATAAATAAATAAATAAATAAATAAATAAATAAATAAATAAATAAATAAATAAATAAATAAAACATTCAGTATGGAAATTAAAATCAAATTGTTAGCTGATTTTTTCTATTTACAACTTAACAAGTAGGTACCTAGTTTGAAAAAAAATTAAATAATTCTTAGAAACATTTGCAATTTTTAACAAAATGTCAAATATCTCCGAAATGAAGGGGTTTAGGTGTAGGATATGTTACATGTTTGCTCTCAGTGGGGGTTTTACTGTAGGTGCATTTGTGCAGGACACTTCCTTAAAAATTAGATTAACTATATCAATAATCGAAACTAATAGCAATACTTATTATATAATATATTAAAACTTAACATTAAATTATTGGTATTGAATCTGCAACCCAAAATACATAGCGAGTTCAATTTTCGCATAGCACCCAACAGTGGACCAGTTAATCATGCGTTAAAAAGGGCACGCAAAAGGGACTACTCGGGCACGTGAAACAGAGATACGTGTCCGTGCAATTTTGCCTGCAATGAACTTGCCCAGCTTGTTTGCAATGCACTTGCACATCTCAGCTTTTTTGACAAAGTTAAACTGAAAAGTGAATTAAGGTTATATACAGCAGAAAGTAATATAAGGTTATATACAGCAGGGAGGATTTTCGTGAAGCAGCAATTGCTTAGTAATTTTGCAATTATTATAGATTGCAGGAACCTCACGGACTATTTTAGTGAAACTGTAGGCATTATTATTAAAATTAATTTGTAGGTACCATACCGATGACAAGAAGTGTTGAAAGTGAAGGCTGTTTTTCAACGCTTAAAAGAATTAAAACCTTTTCGAGAAATACAATGGTGCAGGACATACTAAATTCACTTCGCATGATAAGTATGGAAAAAACACTAATTGCTGCGATTCGAGATTTTAATAATCGTGTAATTGACGTTTTTGTGAATCCCAGAAATAGACGAATGGATTTTCTATACAAATAACCTCAAACTTGGATATATCTAGGAATTCTAAGGTAAGTTTACTTTTTATCTTAGAAGTTGAAGATCTGAGATTGTGTACCTATACTTTTTTGATATTTAAATATGTATTAAATACCTATTTAAATATTATTTTAAATAATTTTTGTCGACATTTCTGTCAATCGCATTAAAAAGATAATATTTGTCTAACGAAACCTATTTCTTTAAGGGTCCGCTCACTGTAGACTTGACAGACATGATTTCGGGGTCGGGTTGAGAGGTTGGGTAGTCGATGGGTGAAGACTTACATATTCCCACTACCGAATTATTTAGATGTCTTAGATGTCGGAGGTGCACGTAAAGCCGAAGTAAAAAGGCACATGGAAATAAAGTTAGCCCTTATTGCAAGGGTACCGGATTTGTCTTATAATTGCAACAAAATTTCTTTTTAATGTTATAAATTATATATCACCGGAAAGATCAAAAGATAAACTAGATCCCTATACTAGCAAATTTTTGTTTAATACATGTATTTTAGAGAAAATCATTTTTGAAAATACGCTATTTTAGTACAAGATTGTTTGCCTGGAATTTTAAAAATAAAAAGAATTACAAAAAATTACTACTAAAGGGATTTAGATTAAAGTCTTATCTTTCAATACTTTTTTACTAAAAATCGCTATCTTTTATAGTTTTTTTATAATTAGACACGAGACGAACGCCGATTTTGGGCTTATTTCGGACTAATGAATGGACTCTTCAGCAAATATTTTTACTCTGCGAATTTCCAATTTATTACGGTGGTATTCACGGTGTTTGACTTTGAAAAATGGAAAATTTTCGCCTGCGGCGCATTTTCTCATTTATATGCACTCCCATACCCAAATATCACAAGCCACCACCACCACAGTTGCTGTTTCCGAAATTTCAGAAGTATGTAGGGCGTTCAATAAGAAATAAAAAAGTAATAGGCGGCCACATTTAAAGAACATTTTATTTTTTCTATCAGCGATGCTACAGCGCCCTGTATATTCCTGTACCTTATAAAAATCATGAAAGTGTACACCTATCGTCCCGCCGCCACACGTAGGTACAATCTCTCAGAAAAAAATAAGTCATTCTAGAGCATCCTGTTTGTAACAGTGTTGCCAATGGCAAATTGTTAAATTACCCATAGCTCTAGCCCAAATTACCCCATTTTACCCGTTGGATTATTTAAAATACCCGATTTTTATCCGCACGACACGAAATTGGCTTTTATTCTAAATTTTCTTGTTTATATTTTGTATCACCGTTGAGTGACGAAGTTTTCTTCGTCACTCAACGGTATCACATAATATGTGTGTGAGAAATATAGATTATAAACCAAAACCTAGGCCTTCAGTAGGACAGTACGACATCATTAGATGTGGCTTTTTAAGGCTCCTTTTGAAAAAACTTTTTCTGGTGACGTAAAATTTGAATATAATGTTACCACCAGTAGAAATGCAAATAGTAAAAATTTCTTGTCTAGACTAGATAATTGACTTTACCTAGGTATCCACAAAATACAAATTTGAAACTTACTAGAATCGGATTAGGGTTAGGCGCAGATTAAATAATTATGAATAAGTAACAACAAATTACAGTTAAAATATAAAATTTTAATAACAAAATGCCACACAGATAAAAAATATGTAACTAATACATCAACAATATATTACTTCAATCTACAACATCTACATCTATTACTACATCTATCAAATAGGAGGGAGGGAGGATTACAAATTACCCGAAAATTATCCGCCGAAACGGCGTGTTAGAAAATTACCCCCACAATATCGAAATTACCCGCAAATCGGGTAATTACCCGCTTATTGGTAACACTGGTTTGTAATTCAATCAGAAGCGATCCGTTTACGACGAAGAATCGATAAAAAAAATTGAATGGGCCCAACCCCTAATGGATTAAACGAGGGAACAACCTCTAGTGTCGTTAACCTCGCGTAGATTCGCATCAAAGCACGATAAATGCCGAATATTCACGCGCAATATTGACTGATATCCTGATTTAGCAGCAGATTTTTCATGGCACAGGTGATAAATCAGAAAGGACGTTCACCCTCTGTTAAGTAATCCTCAAAATATAAACAGGCGTCTTTGTCAACATTTGCTCGTATTATCCTAACAGATTTTATTACAAAAGCAACAAAGGAATAAACTGCTGATTGTTGGGAAGGCAAAAGCGTTTTCTCTCCTAGAAATGTCACTAACCATTTCGTAGAATTTAAAAACTATTAAGAAGTTTCTTTAATTAGTTTTAGACTCAAGTTATATTCACGCAGGGTATTTTTAAAAAGTCTCAAATGAGGTTTGAAAATAGAAACGAGTCTAGTATTAGGTATAAAGTCAAGTTTATGTATTGCATAGAGCGATGACCACTCGAACGAATGTCATCGACTTTTGTGATTCATTTTTATCACCACATACAGGGTGTCCACCTAGTGCGCGTAAGTCCAATATCTGGGTTAATAAAAGAGATAACTTAATTTTTTTTTCTACAGGGTTGTCTAATATCCCGAGCTGCACAAAATGAAAATATATTTACATATTCAGGGTGTTCAGTTTTTCCTGGACAGGTACCAACTTCGTTTTTCTAAATGGAAATATATATTTTTTATTGCTTTTTCGAACTAAACCCTTGATTTTAGTAGGACTTTCATCAGCCTTCCCTATACCTAACTTAAACTGTTTTTGAAATATTGACGGGTGAATATTGACATTTTTGCAACTTTGACACCCTGTAAAATCTAAACGGTTTGAGATCAAGCAAAACGGTTTGCACATTCCTATCTTAACTTTTCATAAGCTATCGTTTGGTACTAATTTCAAATTTATCCAGGAATTAAAAATTTTCAAAATTTTCAGAAAATTTTAAATTTTTGGATAATTCTGAAATTAGTACCAAACGATAGCTTATGAAAAGTTAAGATAGGAATGTGCAAACCGTTTTGGTTGATCTCAAACCGTTTAGATTTTACAGGGTGTCAAATTTGTAAAAATGTCAATATTCACCCGTCAATATTTCAAAAACAGTTTAAGTTAGGTATAGGGAAGGCTGATGAAAGTCCTACTAAAATCAAGGGTTTAGTTCGAAAAAGCAATAAAAAATATATATTTCCATTTAGAAAAACGAAGTTGGTACCTGTCCAGGAAAAACTGAACACCCTGAATATGTAAATATATTTTCATTTTGTGCAGCTCGGGATATTAGACAACCCTGTAGAAAAAAAAATTAAGTTATCTCTTTTATTAACCCAGATATTGGACTTACGCGCACTAGGTGGACACCCTGTATATGAAAATACGAAAGAACGTGATTAACGTGAGAACTTAAAGATAAGTATTCGTTACTTTATTCTAACAGAAACGGATTTTAGTCCAAGGATTAACCGACTAAAATGAATACTACTGAATATTTCTTATAATCCATAAAGATTCGAAACATGCATTATCATCTTTAGGACGAACATTTTTTATTTTCTGCTCATGGGAAACCCTGTTTTTATGAGAATAACACAGTCAATTAAGGTCAAGGCCGTTAACATGTCTACATAATCATAAAAACTGGATGAAATTAGGTATACCATCTATGTCATATATGTCTATGTAATATTAATATTTAAGGAATTTCTATTTTTTTCAAAAGGATTTTTTTGTATTTATAGTGCTACAAAAAGCATTATTGTCTCATTTCCATTACCAGGGTCACGCAAAAACTTCTGTATCATAATTAGATTGTCACCTACCAACAGTATATTTTTTAAGACAACGCATAAGGTACCTGAAGGGTGTTTCAGTTTCGGTTCCTATGCACGAGTACTCGGAAATTATAAGAGATGAGAAATGAGACAAATTGAGATAAATTCCCACCTTTATTATTGAAAAATCAATTTGAAAGTTTGAAAAATCCATATTAAATATTTTATTCGCAACGCAATTTAAGCTGTCCATACAATTTGGTTATTTTCATTTTTCGGATAGAAATTTCCTATTTCAAGTTGTCATTTAATTTTTTTAAAATACCCATTGATTTTTGTCGTGGTTTTTAGAAATAAATCTCCATCGTAAATATACGTTTTTTTATTACATAATTTGTATTTTTCCCTACTGATAATAAAATAAATCAAAAGTGATTTTAAAGTCATTTTAATTGGCTGAAGTTTTATTTCTTTGGATTGATCTCCAATATATATTTCTGTAAAATTTCAGGAAATTTACTAAATTACCTAATTCTACCGAAAGGTAATATTTCAGTATAATTCATGAAAAAAGTGTTTTACTTTGTAACCGCTGAATCCCAAGAAATATATTTAATTATATATTCCGATTATACGAGTATATTACTTAATTCTTTAATTTCCTTTTATATTCGTATTTCTTTTTATTTGACTTTATATAGGTCACTTTTCATAATATTTTAAAAACAGGGAAAAAACTCGGAAAAGCAATTAACAGATAAATTAATTAGGCCGATATAATAAGAAGATTAATAACTATAAAAAATAAAAAATACTTAGTACATAATAATATTTTAAGGACCTAATTTAACAAATTTTTCTATTGAGACGTAGCGTAGGTGTATTTTAGCGTTTCAAAATATAAACACACGGTTTTATCTATCTATAATACCGAACGTTGATATTCAGAATTCATAAATGTTTTTGTCCGTGATGTAGCATTTCAGAGATTCGAAACATAAAAAAACGGTATAAGAAAACAAATCCATGTGCCAAGAAAAAAATGTATCTTTCCCTCGGGATTTTATGCATCAATATTATTGTCCTAATTTGATAAACTTTATACCTTATGGTACATAAGGATCACTCCGTGATCCCCATGCACACTCGAAACCCAAACACCCTGTACAACATCAACGTTGTGGAATCTTTTATGCAAAATAGAAGCTAGTTAGAGGGCATTTAATGCAAAAGCGTATCCTTTAAGGTCACGGAGATGGCGGGGTGTTTTTTATAATCTACAATCTACTGAAAATGTATCCACATGTCATGATTCTCGATATAAATATATATATGTAGGTACCTCCAGTGGCAGTAGACACATTTTTGTTAAAAACGACAATCTTTTATACACTCTGTATATCTGTATTTATATTCAGGATATTATATATATTTCTGTTTAGTTTAGTTTTTGTGTCACCTAAAAGGGCAAACAAGCAAACCAGATGTATATGGTTAGGATCTAATATTTGACCTGTAGTTATTTCTCGGAATAGCCTGAGCCCTTAATAAAAGTTGTAAGCAATAACAACTGTTCTGGTTTATTTGAATGCTTTTTAAGGTCTCTAGTACTCTCTAGTTCTCGCCTACTTGTTCAACAGACCAGACGCTCTGTAATTCTATGTATGTTTTGTTTCTAATCTTTCTCTTCAATTAAATTCTGTTTTTACCTTCAAGTGACTGTGCTTAATTTAGACAATCTGTATACTTCCTAAATAATCTCAACAGGTTATGGGCCCAGGTATCTAATATACAGATTGTTTTGTTTTTCGTGAGTTTGCCTAAATTCGTGAATTGTGAGTGCGCCGCGCCGTCGATCACTCCAGCAAGTACAGTATACGTGACCGTAAGACTTTTTTTGAAAAATACGCCTGTGAAGTACGTTTTGTGCGAAACAAACATGGAAACAGTACGAGAGAACTCAGCAGCAGCTGGACACATTGTCAAGTTTAATGGTAAAAATTTCCAATTGTGGAAATTTAGCGTGTCCATTATTTTCAAATCCGAGGAGTTGCAAGATATTGTTAATAATAAAACAACTCAGCCAGCGGACCGAACTACCGAGGAATGGAAAACCTGGGATAAGAAAGATTCTAGAGCACAGGTAATATTTCTGTCCTCAATCTGCCCAGAACAACTGCAATACTTAGTAAATTGTACAACTGCAGCTCAAATGTGGTCGAAACTAGTCTCTATTCATGAGCAAAAGACTGAAGTTTCGAAAGAACTCATATGGCAACGCTTTCATGAGTATCGCATGCCTTCCAATTTAAAAATTGCTACTCATATATCTAATATTGAAGCAATGGTTAAGCAGTTAACTGACGTTGGGGAAAACATAAGTCAAAGTGCAATTTGCTCCAAAGCAATCAGTAGTTTGCCTGAAAAATACAATTCCTTTAGAACTGCCTGGGATTCGGTTTCTCCAGAAATGCAAACCTTTGATAAGTTGGTTGCTAGGCTGCTTAAAGAAGAAACGCGAATGTCTGCTAGCGAAGACGAAAACTCAAGCTTGGCTTTAAAGGTTGAAGCATTGCAGATGAAGCTGGATAATTTAAACAAAAATCAAATGGGACGACAAAGTAAAAATAGAAACATTGCAGATTTGAAGAAGAAGACGAAGTGTAATTTTTGTCATGAGAAAGGACATTGGTCACGCGAATGCAAGAAACGACTTGCAAATCAGAAGCAGAATCAAAGTCGCGGCGGATCTTCAGGAGAATCAGCATATATCTGCGATATTTCAGAACTTTGTCTAGCTAGTTCTACAGAAGACCAGTCCGATTGGATATGTGATTCTGGTGCCACAGTTCACATGACAGCTAGAAAGGACTGGTTTAAGGAACTTAGACCGCTAGAACAGTCGGTATCTGTAAAAGTGGCTGATAATAGAATAATTCAAGCTGCTGGGATAGGCAACATCGACATTCAAACCCTTGTCAATGGTGACTGGAAAAATCGTACTATCAACGACGTATTATATATTCCTGAACTGAAGAGGAGTTTATTTTCAGTGGGAGTAATGACCGACCGTGGTTTCAAGTATAGCTCGAGTCAAGACAGTTGTGAATTTCGCGACAAATACGGAAACTTATCTTGCGTTGGGGTACGTAGCAACAATTTATGGAAAATGCTTTTCCGCATAAGTTCGTCGATTGATTGTAATTTAGTTACAAAGAACTCACTTCAGCTGTGGCATGAACGCCTTGGACATGTAAACATAGATGTTGTAAAATCTGTTAGTAAGACTAATAATATAGAATATACAAATAGTGATAAGTTTTTATGTGAAGCATGCCAGTTTGGGAAGCAAGCTAGGAAACCTTTTCATTCAGTAGCAGAACCGAGGGCTGTAAACCCAGGTGAAATGATTCATTCGGACGTATGCGGACCCATGAGCGTAGAGTCACCGAGGGGCTCTAGATATTTTGTTCTATTTAAGGATGATTGTACAGGTTACAGAGTTGTTTATTTTTTAAGGCACAAGTCTGAAGTACTGGAAAAATTTAAAATTTTTTAAGCTCTTGTGACAAAGCAAACTGGAAACCATATAAAAACTTTGAGAAGTGACAACGGTACTGAATATGTGAATCATGAATTTAATGAATTTTTAGAACAAAAAGGCATAATTCATGAAAAATCTGCTCCATATACACCACAGCAAAACGGCCGCTCCGAGCGCGAAATGAGAACATTGGTTGAATCAGCTCGATCAATGTTACTTGGCAAAAATGTTGCGACAGAATTGTGGACAGAGGCCATTAATACAGCAGCATATATTTTAAACCGAGTTTTACCTATAGAAAATGGTGTTAGTGCGTTTGAAAAATGGTTTGGAAGAAAACCATTACTAACACACACAAAAATTTTTGGCTCAACTGCATATATGTCTGTTCCAGCTCAAAGAAGAAAGAAATGGGATGCAAAAAGTCAAAAATTAGTGTTCGTTGGCTACGAGGGTCATTCCGAAAATTATCGATTATGGGATAAATGCACCCGGAAAGTATATATTAGCAGAAGTGTGATTTTTGATGAAATTAGGATGACTGAAAACGATCCGAATGAATCCATTGCGGTTATACCATTGTTTTCTAAAAATATACCTGAAAATGAAAACCTCGAACCCCAAGCATTAGAAGAGGTTGAAAATAGGGACGTTGAACTGCCGCGGTTACGTAATCGTGAAAACTTAAGAAGACCGGACTACTACGGACCTGCTGTTTATTGCTCTGTAGTTGAACCGGAAACTTATGAAGAGGCAATAAACAAACAAGATGCCGACAGGTGGAAAGAGGCTATGCAGGAAGAAATAGAGGCTCATCGGAAAAATTGTACCTGGAAACTTGTGCCAAAACCGAAAAATGCACAAGTGATCGACACTAAGTGGGTATTTCGTGTGAAAACGGACGGAAACGCGACGCGTTATAAGGCTCGGTTGGTGGCTAGAGGTTTTACACAAAAACAAGGCATCGACTATTACGATACATTTTCCCCGGTAGTGAGATATGACTCTATCCGTCTATTACTTGCTCTAGCTGCAGAAAAAGACTTTGAAATTGCACAGTTCGACGTGAAAACGGCGTTTCTTTACGGCGAACTTGATGAAACAGTGTATATAAAACAACCGCGTGGTTTTGAAGACTCTAGAGAGCCCTACAGTGTCGGAAAATTAAATAAAAGCCTATATGGTTTAAAGCAAGCTCCGCGCTGTTGGAATAAAAAGTTTGTTACTTTTCTGACTAGTTTTAATCTAAACAAATTAAAAAGTGATCCATGTGTATTTGTTGGCAATGTAAATAGTGTTGCAATCTATTTGGCCCTATATGTCGACGACGGTCTCATCTTCTCGACATCAGGGGACTTAGTTTCGGACATGCTGTTAAATTTAAAACAAAGTTTTGATATCACGGTGACTGACGCAAAATTATTTGTGGGACTTGAAATTGAACGTGATCGCGAGAATCATTCTGTCATGATTCATCAAAGACAATATGTGAAAAAGATTTTGCGGAAATTTCACATGGATCAAGCCAAACCCGTGAGTGTTCCCGCTGAACCTGGACTCCACCTGCAGGCCCCAGTTAATCAAGCGACTGCGACATCCCAATCCACAAGAAATGAACCCTATCGTGAAGCAGTAGGTTCATTAATTTTTCTGGCTATGGTAAGCCGACCCGATATATCGTACGCTGTGAGTCAGGTGAGTCGTTTTTTAAATAGTTGGGGAAATGAACATTGGCAAGCTGTTAAGCGAATTCTCAGATATTTAAAAAAGACTGAGAACTACTCAATTGTGTATAGTAAATCCACCAATGCCTGTGTTCATGGTTATACAGATGCCGATTACGCAGGGTGTATTGACACCAGGAAGTCGACTAGTGGCTATATATTTATGTTTGCAAATGGTCCAATCACATGGTCAAGTCAAAGACAAAGTGTGGTTGCATTATCAACTACCGAAGCCGAGTATATGGCTTTGGCACTTGGGACTAAGGAAGCTCTTTGGCTTCATTCTTGGCTATCTGAAGTTGGAATGGACCAGGAGTTAATCACTATCAGCGTGGATAATCAATCTGCGATTAAGCTCGCTCACAATCCGGAATTTCACAAGAGGACGAAGCACATAGACATTCGTTTTCATTTCTTGCGTGAAGTTTGTGAAAGTGGTAAAGTTCAAGTGTTGTATGTAGAAACTAAAAGACAAATGGCTGATTTTTTGACCAAGCCTTTGAGTAAAAATTTGCTTGAAATTTGTGTTTCAAAATGTTTTGGAATATCCTGAATAAGTGGGAGTGTTAAAAACGACAATCTTTTATACACTCTGTATATCTGTATTTATATTCAGGATATTATATATATTTCTGTTTAGTTTAGTTTTTGTGTCACCTAAAAGGGCAAACAAGCAAACCAGATGTATATGGTTAGGATCTAATATTTGACCTGTAGTTATTTCTCGGAATAGCCTGAGCCCTTAATAAAAGTTGTAAGCAATAACAACTGTTCTGGTTTATTTGAATGCTTTTTAAGGTCTCTAGTACTCTCTAGTTCTCGCCTACTTGTTCAACAGACCAGACGCTCTGTAATTCTATGTATGTTTTGTTTCTACTCTTTCTCTTCAATTAAATTCTGTTTTTACCTTCAAGTGACTGTGCTTAATTTAGACAATCTGTATACTTCCTAAATAATCTCAACAATTTTAGGTGGATCACCAGGTAAGTACTAATGCCCCTCAATTAAAAAATAATTACTATAAATAAACATGGATAAAAAATGGGCCTTTTCAGAGATACGGTGCGGAATGAACTTCCTCTGTATACCACATTTGCGTCACGTAATCAATTTTATATGTGTACAGGGCTACAGAAAATAATGTCCCGACCTCCTTAATTCAATATGAGGCTCATAGGTCAATTTATAATTCAATTTTTCCTAAAATTAGTAAATAAATTTATAACTTATACTAGGTAACTATTTATGGTGATTTTGTGATATTACCGAGGATATTACCGAGGACGATAAACTATAGTAAACACGTTGTTTTAACAAAAACAAACAACTACGAGTGTAGAAAGGATACCCCCATATCCTCCATCTGTAAACATGCCTTATAAAATAAGGACTGAAACAAATTAGGCTATTCTCTCTATAAAACAGCTATTCTCCTGGCTAATGCCACGCCGAGCGCTGAATTACAAAGCAAAATTTGACGTATTTTGTCTAACAACGTTAGAATCAAAAATACATTGTTTTGGATTGCAACGAAAACTACGAACGTTGTTTTACGTGATACTTTATTTTTCCAAATTATAAAGTAAACAGTTCCATAATCTTGTTTCAAGATATTGTTGGTAACCAACTCTGTGAGCGAGCTAGGTAAAGGAAAATATCCACTAGATGTCTATACTAAATATGGACGTAATTCATGGTGGCCAGTTGAAAGACTTTAATCTATAATATAATAATTATATAACCGTCAAATTAATTTTGTAAGATTTCTTGGTTTAAAAATAGTGCCGCGATTTACCCTGTATATTTTAATATAGTTCTTAAATTACCACATAAGAACCATAACTTTACTTGAAAGAATATTCTTTGAAATTTACTAAATTGGTGTTCATGCAAAAAACACTCTGTATAATATAATTATTATTCGGTGGTTGCAACATTTAAGTAGGTCCCTTGGCTACGTAATTACAAAATATTTATTCTTAATTGACCCAATTTTCATACAACGGGTTTGTTTGTTCAACCTTGTCGCGACAAAAATTTTCATATTTTTTTGAATAACTCGGCAACTCCGTATCAAAAATCGAAAATGGACACATTGTTGAAAAGAAAATTTACCTGTGATTTCAAAAACATTACAATATTTATTTATAGAAAATCTTTTTAAAAAAATGACCTTGAAGTGCTCCTGTGTAGTGATTCAACCTGTATATTTTAAAATGTGCACCTTTTGATAGATACTATATCTCACTTCTATGAAATTTTTCCCCAGTACCCTTAATAGGGCCAATATTGAATTTTACCGCACTAAGAGCAACCCTGTATATATTCAGTGTTTTCGTAAATTAGTGGATAAATTCCTTATTTACTAATACCCAAAATCACTCGGACCAGTTGATTTTCTTTTATTTTACATACATTTACATTTCATTTTTTACAGAGTGACTCAATGAAGTTCGGTCGACATAAGCTTTTATATGGGACATTTCTTGGGACATATATATTTTTTACATTAGAAATAATTATTTTTTACGAATACGGTCATATAAGATTTTATGAGTCTGTTGTTATCCTTCAAGTGCTAAGGATTCTGTTAAAGCACAATTATTCTTTTGAATATAGGGACAAGCTAACCCCATAGGAAAAGTATAATAGATGAATCTGTGTCCCCCTATCAAGTAAGACTTACCGTTTTGATTGTTAATTATAAATATGAACTAAAACTGAACTAACTGGCAATAAAATTTTCTTTGATTAAAACTGCATTGGTAAGAAATCTCTGCATTAATGGTAGCTAATAAGAAAAATAAATTGCTTGCCTGCCAATAATTGAAAATAAAATTAAACGTTATAACGTATATACCTAACTATACACAATAATTGTTACTTCAACAACACTTACCAACTATCAAGCAAATTATATCATTTACCTCGTAACAACAGTAATATATATTATAAGTATATTTTTAATTATCTAAATTAAAACACAATTATTATTATTACAGTAACCTACCAGCCGATGGCTAATTATTTTGATTAGGTAGAAAAGTAGTCCGAATTCAAATGCATATATGCATTCAATTTTTAATTATTCAAATATTGCCTAAAACCAAGCAATATTCTCCGACCCCGAATACATTAAAATTTGAAAATTGTGTCAGGTTGAGTAATATATAGACCAAATTCCTTCATTAATATTCAACTACTAGCCAAAGGTCACTGACCCGTGTACCAATAAAAACTACTACCAAATATTCAAACACAAAAGTCATACTGGTGCCTCTCTCTACCCTTCTTCAACAATACAATACTCAAAGGCGTTGCATAGGACACATCGTTAGTGCAAGTCAAAACTTGGTTATTTTTTACCGGAGTTCTTTGACCCACCGAATAGTGTTAGTTGCTTGTATTTTTAATGCAAAGTGCAATGTTCAACGTAACCTCGGGTTAAGAATATTAGCAAAACAAATAAATCTCGAGATAGATAAATGTTTAATTTATTTTTGCGCGAGTTCCTGTTATTGGAAAAGTAATTGTTTATATTATGGCATAACTTCTTTATTAACTGATATTTATATACAATTTAACTATATCAAAACCATACGTAAAGGGTTTTCCTTAATGTCCAGTGACATTAAGTTTTATGCTTTTTTAATATACCTAATTAAATTCTGTGGTCTAGCATATTATGAAAAAAAGGATCGAAATAGAAAACAAGACGTTTTCAATTTGATCTCTGCTCGAATCTTCTTGTAGTAATAGAATTGGGTGTTCAAATAAAAGGCGAAATATTTGAACAACAGATATCGGAAATCAAAGGAAACGTTTCATATAATGAGGGCTCCCTCCGTACAGGACATTCTTGAGGACAAGCATAGAGATGTGGATTTATATTATATTCTTGTTCTTTTTAAACCTGGTGATAAATTCAATTTAATAAATATGGCCGAGTGGTTTACTGCTTTAGTTTTTTAATCCAATTTATAGTCAACTTACAAACTGCGCTGGCAGCGAAATAGTCATTAAATTATCCCTAACTAGTCCGGATTCCAGTATAAGCTGTAGGTGTCCGTCCCGTCAATCCATACGAGTCTTTGACTTTACCCTAACTATCTATATCAGTTTTTTTAATCAACGTAAGACTTATTGCATTCCTCTGTATAACTGCAGGGATTAACTTTCACCAAATTAACGCTGTCAAAAACTTAACTACATGAGATACCCTCTAATGAAATGCATTTGTTTAACTAGAATTCTAAGGTGTCAGAATTTATTTTTGATAATTTTGTCACACCCAATAACTGTGTGACTTGGATAGGATATCTATACATAACTAAATACTATTGAATATTACTTTAAATTAAAGGTTTAAACAACTACCTTCTCTGCTGGAAAATGCCCCGACCAGCATTGAATTATTTCGGTATAAGATATAAACACTACTTTATCATTAATAATATAATAGAATAGTCTCTTTTGTACCTCATTATATTTCATTTAACTTTACAAGAATTTTGAAGAGATCAAGATGAAAAATTGGGTTACCTAAGTACTTATATTTTACATTGCGCAATAATGTGAAACAGCTATATGGGGACAAAGTAAGAAATCTTAAAATATGATAATTTTAAAACAAATATCGCAAATGGTTACCAACGAATTTCGAATATTTAATGGTAAAAATTGAAACTGAATTTTCGTACTATGAGTAACTATCCCTAACCACATCTTTCTCATTCATAACGGTGCTTTTAATTGTTCACACGTATCAGTCCACCGAATGTCTTATCCGGACATTTAAAATTCCACAAACAACAAAGAGAAAATTGAGGTCAGTCGGTTGCTACGATATAAACAACAATGGTTCCTGAACTTTTTTCTGAGTAATCATTTTCCATATTGCTTTAACATATTTCAAAAGAATTTATTAGAAACCCTAAGTAAATATTTCAAGAAATATGATATGCGTGATTGGTTGTGTTTTTGGTCCGTTCTTATTTCATACATTTTTCAGAATACCAAAGAAGCCCAATCTTACAGTATAGTTTATACTATTAACATTGCCACGAACAACGAACGAGTCCTAGAGAAGATGTGGTGGATGTTTTTCTAATCAGGCAAATACTGAAAAGCAACTAATACAACGAAAACTATATCTTTAGATGTACTTAATGAAGTAGTACTAAAATCAGTAATAGAGTGTCATCATTAACATACCTAATGTTCAAACCCAGATTTCTGAGAGAAAACATGGTACGGGATAATATAATGTTTTCGGTTGCAGCAGAGAAAGATAAATACCTATGTATCTAGGTTTCCGAACATCGCAAAAAAAATAGATCAGCCGATGATAAATAGATAAATCGCATGTTTATGCGGCTTGGTTTTTAGACCAAGAGAGATCAGGATCAGGAAACAGATAGATTTTACGACTTCGGGGATAATTTTGAAAATATCTGTAACATTGATAAAGTTTGATTCGAATTGGACTAGACGTACTAAGCCAGAAAGAAGCATATGTACAAAAATCAAAATTTCCTACTAAAAATATGGTTTACGAAGGGATTTCTCAATATGATGCGACCAAGTTGTGTATTTTGAAGTACAGTAGATGTATGAAGGCTACTGTACCATTCTTAATGAATATCTTCTTCAAAATAGACAGTGTTTTGTTTCTTGAAGGTTCGCCAGATGCTATACCGGGGCATATAAGAACCTGGTTAGAAAGGAAGGACCTTGGTTAGAAATTAATGGGATCGCCCCCATTTGTAGTCAACAGATTTTCCTGACCTAAACTCCACCGAAATTGCATGGGTGCTCTTGAAAGTCGAGGTAGAACGTGCGACGCCTCGAACCAGATCTCAATTACTGGCAGCAATTTTAAAAGCATGACTATTACTGAATATTACTGAATTATTACTGAAAAATATTAATGTAATTTATTCCTCACTGGACGGACTGTACATGCATTAGGATATAAGATGCATGTTTTTTTTTATATAAAATAAAATTTGTTTAATAAACATGATCATTTTATTCCTAACATGGTCCCTTTATTAAAATTTTCTTAAGGGCGCGTTTGCACCCCCTTGTCGATGAAGTAATCAAAAGAAGAATTAAATGTATTCAGTGTGAACTTAGGCGATCGAAACATAGATGGCGTACTGAAAATACAATTGGCCAAGAAAATTATAACAAAACCGTACTGGTCGACTGCAATTTAGGGGTTTTTATGTTGCCCGTCAAAAATTTAGTAGCCTTATATGAAACAGTCAGTGTTCCCTTATTAAATTTATAATTGACAAACAATAATTAGGACAGTTTTCAATATGTTTTTACTGTCCTTAAAATAGTTAATCCCTGTCCACTTCAGTAACGCACTAAACACAAAATATTCCTGAATAATTTAGTTACTTTTTGACAGCAGTGTCATCTAGCAGTAACTTACTGAAACTATTACCTAATTATTTCAAAGCAAGTCATCTTTTTTTGTTGTTAATTAACTTTCTTGCATTGTTTAGGAAAAATTCACATAAAACTCATTTTCTTGTTAGTTTATTTAGTTTAAGCAATTTTCTCTGAAAGGACATAGTTCTTTTCCTTGAACTTCGTGAAATTGTGTTAAATGTGAAGCGTGTTGAATGAATCGGTCGTAGCACGTCATTTTTGGAAAATATTATTCAACAACTTACGACAAAGAAACATTATCGGCATATTCCGGTATGTGTTTCATTAAGAAGGCCGAAACTGTAATAACAATTTCATAATTTTCTTTTTAAGAACTTCTCAGGTTCTAATTCCTCTTGATCACGTTGTATCTTGCAAATTGCTTTATCTCAGATGAGCACAAATGTTTTCTATTCATTAAACTAAAGACCCTGTATATTACCGTGGGTATAAGAAATTCCTTGCATAAATATAATGGAAGGCTGTCTGTTTATTCCATTATGTGTTCCTAATCCCTCGAGTTAACCCTTGAATGCTAATGAGTCTAAAAAACTCCGGACATAACTTGCGCTTCGGATAACAGGATCTTTTATTGGGATTACATTACTACATACTTTGGCTATTGTTAAATAGATATAGCGGGTAGATACACTGAAGAAACATTATTGGAAATCTGACTGACTGTTTATGTCTACATAAAATTATTTTCCTGATCTAGTTTACAAAAAATGGCCACTAAAATGCTTTCAAAGATAAACTCTACTTAATTTATTTAAATCACTGTAACCTCTGTTTTAAATATGACCTACAAAGGGTGAGATAGGGGTTGAAAAGTGAGTGAAAAGCCCAGAGTTGTGAAATAACTGGATGAAAGATCAAATTGCTTCAGAAGCGATTCAATAGATTTCTTTTACCTCTGATGGAATTCGCACTCTTCCTGTCGTCCTTGTCGTCGATGTTCTGTGGGGGCGGCGTAGTGGAATCGGCGGAGGAGATATTGTCAGGCCTCAGAACTTCTCTGTGATCCCCTGAGGTATTCCAGTTATCCCCACCAGTAAACAGTTCTTGGAACGAGTCCATCTTACAACTCGAAAAAACGTTCGAACACAAGCACCTCCTTGCCGAGCCGATGGGCGCATGGCCGAGGAATTGCAAATATTGAATTAACAAGCCGTTTTTGTGTCTCTCAACTAAGAATAGCGATGGGTGTATTGTCAAATCACATCACAGTAGTTCACGTTACACAGGATCTTTGATGTATGTACGGGTGAGAGCGGTTAGTCACATCCACTTCCATGGCACCTGCAAACAATTCGAAAAACAACCAGAAGCGCCTGCGTGGGAACTGAAATTTTCGAAAAATTTAGAGGCGAATTCCGCCAGATGCGCGACACGCGATATATCACGGGTTCGAGTATTGTGCCGATGAATTTAGGATGGGCCCAGAGCGAGACTACGCTCGATTCTGATAAGAAGTCGGGTCATTGGTAAATTCAACGCAAAGTGAAATATTTCTCGCTGCGCGAGGTCATCGAACCCGCGCGCCTCGTCACGGGAACACGTAGTATATCGCCTTTTCTTAATTTAATTAACACTTCGAAAATAAGCCCATCTATCGATTCAGAGACTGCGAAAAGAGTCAATGCCATCGCGGAAATTCGTCAAAGGAAGATGTTTCGAAAGCGCACCTCCCTACGAGCGTGTACATTGGCCGACGCCGTGACGTACGATGTAAATAAAGGTTCATCAAACCATCCGAAAATTTAGAAAAGGCGTTGACCTCGGTATTTTTCGTACGTACGCGTTTTCAACAATTTCGATTGAAGCTTATCAGGCAGTAAACAAGCTAATACTATCGGTAAAATTATCATAGGAACACTTAAGAATTAAGCACCCTGGATCTAAGACCAAGATAATAAAAATATCACTTGCGCTATAAAATTAAGTAGGTATTAACAACCTTTATTGTCGACAATAGATGAATGGAATACTTTTTTGAGTGATTTTCTCTTATATTTTCTTCCAATGTAAATTCGCCGTGGGCGTGTCAATCAAAGCGGGTATCAGAAAAACTCGCGTTTTAAAAATACCCTGAAATTCGGCGGTGCCGCGAATTTGGCGTGGAGAGGTGGTGCGTGCGTAGCTCAGACCACTATTGAGCGTAGCGGTAGACGTTTGGAGGCGCGGCAGCAAGGCATTGAACTCGAGGTTGTTCACCGCCGAATATGGTTGAGCGATAGATGTGATCGTTAATAATTATTCCGAAGAAGGCTGAAAATTGACCGACTGACGAATTTTGGGTGATCGAACGCGAGCCTGACGCATGGATCGACGCCCGGCGACGGGCCTATTTTTTCTGTCCGGATAAATGCGATGGACCCTTCGCTAGTGCAATAGAACGATGTATCTGGAGTCTATTTTTACACGAAATGTGAATGACCGATTATGAATACGAGATAACGAAACAATAACAAATACCGCTATCTTTGTAAATTTTAGAACGTGTGTGCGCGCGTTGGAAAAATTACAAATACAGTATCAACAAACAGCACCTGCCAATTTTCTACCTATAAACAATTTTGATGCAGCCAATTTAACCAAGAAACGAAATTTAGAAGCCAATCGTTTTGAGTTGGTAATTTCTCTAATTGTTACTTCATAATTACTAAGTGTTGTATGCAATTTGTATAAGGTTTCACTCGGTAGGTATTTTTCGCTGTGTGTGTTAAGATTGCAATTATGAAACACTTCCACTAATAAACCATGAAAATATCCTTCGAGAAATATGCAGTTCGTATTTATAGGCATCAAACTACGTTTTAGAACTTATTAAGTAACATTAACAAACAGTCCGTCGACCACACACACATGTAAACAAGCAATCACCACCTGTTTAGATTATCACAAGTAATTAAAGGCTCGGTTCGGATCTATTAGATAACATTTCTGGAAAAGTAAACACTGTTATTACTGTTAACACTACGTAAACCACTTCCTATCGCGTTGCATGACGTACATCGCGAGAGGAGCCGCGAATCGGAAGAATATACACGAAAATACAGAAATTCCTTCGATAATCACCACGTATTTTGGACATTTTTTAAGAAAGTCTGTCCTAGCAAATTGTCCATGTATCTGTGTAGTAATACGGCAATGTACTTGAGGCGTCGACGGACGGACGCGCTTCCGTCCTTGTCTGGCGCGCGCGAGGGACAGCGACGTACGTCGCAGCGCCGGCCGTCGCTGTAGCGTATCCCCACTCGCGCGCGGAGTTCGTTGACCCACCATATACACTATGATTGTGTGCACTCTTCGGATATCATCGTTCGATACCGAGGTTGGCCGCTGTTTTTAGCGGCTCAAAAATTAAAGTTTTCCCCGAAAAAAACACCGCTAATCATCCCCTAAATAATTCCCCTACGTACGAAAGAGATTTTTCCTCGTCAAGGCTGAAGGAAAGGCTCGCGATGTAGCAGGTGTAAGCGCAGAGATAACGCACACAAGACGTTGACACCAGGCATGTAATTCCTAGTTTACATATTGATTATGTTATTATTATGTGAAATTAATTGTGCGGAAACAACGGAAGGTTTTCTTCTAGATGTTTGTGTGTGAGCGGCGATGCCAGTTATGCGGCAGTAATGACAGGGTTCAAAGACGCTGTTTCTCACGTTATTGCTTCTGAGTTAGGCGAGCGGTGGTGTAATAATAATTAGTACCACCTGTACTTTCTGTTTCTGTTTGAAAAGCCCTTAAAGGAGCGAAATTGATTAGGTATTATGTGGTTGATTTATAAATTACTTATTAGGAAATGTGCCGTATCTACTATGTAGTTACAAAGTCTACATAAGTGCGGTGGTGGCACAGATTTTTTTTTATTTAAACAATAATTTATCTCTTACTTCACAAGAGTCAGCAAATTATAGGAATTTTAATCGATTCACATTTAAAAATGTTTGGACAACAATTTTTTTTTTATAAAATACCTTTTTACCGTAAAAAATAATGAGTACCTAAAATTATACACAAAAATCATGTTTGAAAATCTGAAACATTTTTGTAAACAGTTTATACAACAACAATACGAATGCGTAGATACATGATGTAGTTTGCAACAAGTCCTAATAAAAAACGAAGTAATATGAGTAGGTATGGGGAAGAGTCACAACGTGGGTGTGTGGGTAGACCTAAACAAAAAACACACAAACATTTTTTGTTTTAAAATTGTTTATAGAAGGCGCATTCAGGAAGTCGTATGAAAAAGCGATATAAATGAGTAAACGTAGCTAAGAAATTGTATTTTACTGAAACTTTTATTATACTGTGCGTATACTGCGTATAAATTTAAAGCACGAAGAAGTAAAAATAAAGATTACGCATTCGTAAATCCAATAAATTTTCTCGGCGCCTAAAAGTTCCCATTTCAGACCGTCTTTTTCGCTATACAAAAAATATCCTAAACTTTTGATTTAAGTAAAAGCAATACTAATAATTGGCCGACCAGTTTTAACAAATTCAAAACCCAATAACTCACTTATTATAGATTATTATTATATAAATAGAACACCCTGTGTTTTATAATGCTAACCTATGTACTTTCTAATTCTCTTTCGATTGGTATTAACATTCCCTATACCTAAATTCCGCCGTTTTGAAGGTATTTGGACATTGCAGGAACGTGAATAATCGGTCAGTTAGCTGTCAAGTTGGCTACAACATTTAAACGTCATGAGATTGTGCAATTGTTGCCGACAATAACTGTCTTCGAGGGCAGTCTTGAAGCTTTGTGTACTCAAAATACAAAAGTTTATCATGAGCGACAGAAATAAAGTTAAACATTGGAATGCATTTCATCCTATTTTAAAATTGTGGATCAAATTCCCAATATTTGATTGACGTACATACTTATAACCGTTTTTTAGGATACATAACAAATACCTACATAATTGAAACTGTATACTAAAAAACTACTAAAATTTACGTCAATCAAATATTTAGAATTCGATCCATAATTATAATATAGGATGAAATCCATTCCAAGGTTTAAATAACTAATTTCTATTAACGTCCTTCCGCTCATGATAAACTTTTGTATTTTGAGTTAAAAATCACAAATTTTTTAAAATCTAGAAAGCCGAAAGACATGTGAGTTTCTCTGGAATTTAATGTATTGATGACTATCCTCAAAGAGAATGACTATTGTCCGCAACAATTATTGTACTGTCATGTTTCATTTCATAGCCACCCTGATAGCTTATAACTGACCGATTATACATTTTCCTGCAATGTCCAAATATCTTCAAAACGGTGGAATTTAGGTATAGGGAATGTTAATACAAAATCGAAAGAGAATTAAAAAGGACATAGGTTAGCATTATAAAACACAGTGTGTTCTCTTTACAATAAGTGAGTTATTAAGTTTTGAATTTGTCACAATTGGTCGGCCCAATTTTAACACACTGTATAATTTGTACTAGTTTTCGTATTTTCTATATGTTTCGATACAATTCGGTGTTACTCCCTTAAAATTTCAAGTGTTTAGGTTACAAACTGAAAGAGATGAAATGGGATAAATGTAACCATGTGTTTTGAGAGGTTTTTGTAAAACTATTAAGAATAAGGAAGGGTATGATATGAAATTTACCTTCAAATTTAAAGTGGAATTCAAAAACGAAATAAAAAGTAGCATATTCAATTTGAAATAAGCGAGTTGACATCAACTTCCGGTGGAATTGGAAGGTCGCACCTCAATGCCAATATTTTCAATTATTAGAAAATTGCGAGGAACCCTCGTTCAAAAATGTACCTTTACTATCAATAGTAGGTTCAATCACAATATTTAGTTAACTGTGCTTTGAAACATACTGTATTTGCTTGTGATAAAACCTGGAACGGGATGTTGCGCCACCTCGTTGCTTCTTATTGCCCGAAACGTAAATGAGACAACTCTGCCGGGTCATGCTAAATCTGACTTAACACCTTCCCAACATCATTCTTCCTTGCGGCTAATTACTTTGACAATTATTCGCTGCAGTTTTTGTGCAGTGTAATAAAACATCGTCTAATAATACTCCTCGCCCGTTTAAGAATGCAATACCAACTGTATCCATGTGTAAAACATATGGGCAGTGTTACTTTGTAGCAAAACTTTGAAGTGTGTAGGAAAATGACACATATATTTAACATTATTATTAATCATAATTTCTTTTCAGATACACTACCTGTAAAATACCTGTGGTTAGATGACTAATCGTTCAACAGTTTCAAATAGGGCCATTTTCACACAGTATAGGAACTTCCGAAGCCATAGATATCAATCAACAAGTTGATGTGATTTATACCGAATTTTCAAAGGCCTTTGAACAAATTGATCACAACATCATTTTGCAGACAGTTGCTGCTATCGGATTCAGTGACAAATTAGCTCACCTTATTAGTTCGTATTTGTCCAATCGTTGTCGATATGTTGAGTATATGGGTTTCAGAGCACCCACGTTTACATCAGGAGTTCCACAATGTTACCTTTTCTGTGTAACATCTTTATCAATGATTTAGCCGGGAATTTTAATATCAAGTCACTTTTATAAAACAGGACACCAGAAGTATTCAAAATAAAGATTCAGACACAAGGCAAAGCAACTTTTTACGTTTGTTACAAGAAATAATAAAATAATAGTATCTCTACCCCTCATTCACAAGGATTAGCTAGGAAGTCTAAGACTGGGGTGGGAGAGGGGCGACATATTATTATTAAGGAGGTCGCATTTGTACGTCAGGAACGACTTAAGCTGGAAAGCCTTAACCGCCATTAAGTGCTGGAATGAGGGAAACCTGAAAAACCTTATTAGATAGGGGATAGTCAAACATCGACCGATGAATCTCTCACATTAACACCAATTTGGCGTTTTTTTTATCCTAGGGACGCACGCCAGGATGGTTATCAACCCATCCCTGCAAACAGGCCTTCGATCGACAAACTATAAACTCTGAGCCACTAACTATAGATCGTTCTTTTAAATAATAAGGTTATTCCGTTGTATTCTTGAATTCTATCCTTTAAATAATTTTTTTTACTGAAAGTAGGTAATAAATATGCAAACAGTTGAAGAAAAAATATTCAAATAAAATTATTTTAAAAATATTGATGCAGATAAATATTCAGTGTCATATGCTTTAGCAAAAATTACGGATAATTACAACATTCTGTATTTATTGTGGCAAATGTTTATTTCAAGATACGTTTGTTCTAAAATGTAGATTAATCAGATGAAACCAAGATTCTTATCTTTGGCAAAACATCAGACAGACTGATAACACACTTTAAATATATTTACTTTTCTTTAATTTAAAAATGTTGGTGCTCCATTTATTTTTTTGTTTTGTTTAAGGATTTATGACACGAATAGATGCCTCTTCACTGCAACATGTAAAGTGGCTTTACAGCCTTTTAACTAAGAGATTAGAGTGACAACGGCAACGGTGTCAACCTATTTAAGTAGTTTACAATAAATATCTAGTAGACAGCTGGGTATGTATCTTCCAGCAAAACAAAAACTATGTTTTACTGGGCTTTATAATGTATTTGTAACGCAGTAGAACAAAACATATTTTTGAAAACCATAATTCTTCATATTGCTTCCACTTTTATCATAACAGATATAATCATGTCTAATATTACTATTTTTTCTTGACTGTGATAAAAAAATAGTTAAAATGTTCTTTTGGTATTATCAAAGTTTACAGAATATAGTTATTTCTTTCCAACCATACAAATAAGACACTATAACCTTAAATTATTTTGTATAAAAAGAGAGTCATTTCGGGACTGTTTGAGATCGCCATAGCAACTGTACAAAAAAGAGATTATTGTACAGTTGTACAGTACCGAAAAGTAATTTGACATTGACATTGCATGTCACATAATATATTGAAGTCTAATTAAATAGAAAAATAGAAACAGATAGTGACTCCGATGAATCGGCAAACTGGAAGTGCTAAATAAAAGTGGTTGGAAAAAAAATATTATGTTAAACTCGTACAAAAATACGTTTTCAAGACTCGTAAAATTGCCGGACTCCGCTACGCGTCGTCCGGCAACCCTTTCCCTCGTCCCAAAAACGTGTATTTTTTATACTAGTTAAATAATAGTTATTTGATTAACTAGTAGTAACAATAGTTATTTGTTTAACTAGTACAACAAATACACGTTTTATTTGTTTAACTAGCACAAAAACGTATTTTTTGTATGAGTTTAACATACTTAATATTTTTTTTCCAACTGCTTCTAATTAGCACCTCCAGGTTACCGATTCATCGGAGTCACTATCTGTTTCTATTTTTCTATTTAATTAAACTTCAATATATTATATGACATGCATTGTTAATGTCAAATTACTTTTCGGTACTGTAAAACTGTACAATAATCTCTTTTTGTATAGTTGCTATGGCGATCTCAAACAGTCCTGAAATGGGCTTCTTTTTATACAAAATAATTTAATGTTATAGTGTCTTATTTGTATGGTTGCAAAAAAATATAATTATTCTGTAAACTTTGGTCTTATCTTGACAATTATTATATCGTTTATAAATAGATTTTATATTTTTCTGTATAACATTTAGCCCACTAGATGGTTTATCTCTTAGATAATTAGATAATTAGCTCATTAGATGATTATCATACTAAAACTAGAGTACAGTTCTCAAAATTCCAATTACTCTAGATCACTCATTTTGTCCATATTTTCCCTATAGATTACTTTAAAATGAATTTCCTTGAAGCAGGTATATGTTTGTGCATTGAACCGTTCTTATTGCAATTTTCCAAGTTAAAGGAAATTTAATATATCTACAAGTCTCCCTCCGCTGCTCGCCAAAATTCCTGAACGTCTCTGTGGATGAAAAGCAGCCGGAAGAGCCGCTTGCGGAAAATTTTTAATTGAACGCGAATTCCGGCGCTAGAAGCGAGGCGCAATTAATTTTATCTAGACTGATTTGCAAAAAAAAATGTTCTAACATCTGAAATACATTGGAAATTGTATGGGCATGCAGATACGTGGGACTGTTGTTTTAGTTTCTCATGTGAAGGTCTTGAAGCGCGAGCAAGATCTGCTCCAAAAAGGAACCTTGATGATTTTTTGTTATACTGTAAAAATACATGCTTTTGCATTTTATGAACAATAAGTAAACACTTGTAGATATTCAGAAACCCTCTTACATTCCTCAGAATGAAAATGGGCCACTATTATCCTTAGATAATTAATATACATTCCAAATTTTGTTCGGTGCTACTTTGTCTTGGAATCTAAAATCAAGTTAAAACATCACGATGAACTAATACAATTTTTGCTTTTGAAAGACTTCCTGGAATATGTTTAGACTTCAATGTCGATTTCCCGAGGCATTATCAATCATCATTATTATCATGATTTTAAGAATCATATTCTCTATGCATTGCTTTTCTGTTACATATGTGACACTGGCCAAAAATGAAGGCTTCCTGATTATATCAAAATCACAGCTTCAATCGGTTTCAGGTCAAAGATTTTGTCTCTCTTGTAAGCTTCTGTCCTTGATGTTCCTTGAATGTGAATAACCGACTAAGTTATTACAAAACAAATAACTTAGGTATTTGTGTTATACCTCTTTGATTCATCATATGTTTTTCTGGGAATAAGTCACCTTAAAGTCGAACTGCAGTTTAAAGTTAAAGTCAAACTTCAAGAGTTTACACTTCACTTGTGTCTTTGTCTTTTTCTGTTAAAGTATTGTTGTTCTGTTATAAGTATTTTCCACTAGTCGCACTTTCTTGAGCAGTTTGACCATTATTGTCACACTGCTCAACAATTATCTATCAACAATTATTATCTATCACTTTCAAACAATTGAAAAGTGATAGATAAAAGATAATTTTGCTAGATTACTACACACAATATTATTTTTTAGGATTTATAATCTTGTTATAATTACCGCAAAACAATGTGTCGAAACAAATTGCGATTTGTCAAATTGATTTTGAGCAGATTCACAAAAAGGGTTTTCGAAACCTTAGAAATTATAGTATCTACCTTTATAAATACTGATCAGTTTTAAATGGGGATCAATAGTTCAACTTGTACAAATACTTATTTAAAGGGGTTGCTGGAAACAACTACTCCGCATGGACTATATGCCCCGACTAGCGTCGTACTACTCTGGCATCTCCATGGAAGTTGCCACATCTTTCATCGGGACTAACCACAGACACTGACCAGTTTCGTACTTATTATATGCTCATCAGAGAGCTATAATAGCAGAAGCAGTAGCAGAATCGATGAACGATGTTGCGAATGTGGTGGTGAGAAACACCGTAGTGTCCTCTTTTGGTATTTTGCTTTGACAATTATTGGCAGATGATAAAAAATTACAGACAGATAGTGACTTGTTTTTCGGGGCACATAGTCGGTGGAGTACCTAGTTGTTTTTCGAAAGTAGGTATTTTTCCTATTTCAGAGTAGTACGCACAATGAAATAAGTAAAGTTTATCCTTTATTAATGAAAGACATCCTAGCCTGAACATATCTACCTAATAATAGGACGAAAATAAGAATAATAGAACGCAAATCGTGGACATTTACGGCTACTGTCGATCAGACGTAACTCTAGACTGGCCTCTGAGAACTGTGAATTATACATGCTCTGTCCAAATGGGTCGTATATTTCATATCAGGGTACAGTCACAGAAATAAAGTTTATAGAATGGAAATAGCAAGTATATACCGAATCAACAACAATTTAACCCTCTAACATGTAGTCGATTTTCCGTAATTGAGTTTGCGTAGTTGCCTTCCGACGTCATCTAAATTAAAAGTTCATGTGGCGCTTTTGTTACTTCCAATTTATCGGTTCCTGATTGGTTACCCATAAACTGCTAATTGAGCTAGCCAATAGATGACAAGAGACGTAAAAATACCAATGTCACATATAACTTGTGTACTCGCCTTAATAATATGACAGAAATTTGGGGTAGTCTATGGTTATTCATTGGCGTGCCTCTGGTTATTTCCGTATTCTTTTGTGCAGTTAGATTTCTAGTATGTCTGTCGGTGTTGCTTGAAGCTTGTTGAATTGGTGCTTCGTAATTCTCTGTGAATAAGTCGTAGGTAAATGTCTGAGTTTGTTAACTTTTATCACAAAAATAATTATTAAATTTGGACGCCGCTACTGATTATAATTTAAATGTATCATCTTTCTTGTTCCTATTATTCGTTTTCTAGTTTCACACTGCGCAACTCCGGTCCGGAACTTCTTACCCTCTGTAAGGTACAGACAAAATATAAGAATTTCCATTATCTAACCTTTATTTCTGTGGGTACAGTATAGAGTGCGTTTAGTGCCAATGAAAGTTTACTCTACTATTTTTCTAGTAATATTTATTCGCTGCTTATTTCCAGGTGGTTGTGGTAGGTAACATTTTCTTCGATAAACATTAATTTCTAATAGTTTAATTATTACTTTATCTACAATTGATTTTTTCATAAATATTTTATTAATATTGAATCAGCTGATAAGTTTTTAATTAATTTATTCTTATGTATTATAATTAAAACGTTTATACCGGAACTATACACTAGGTACCTTATAGAAAACTTTATGGAATTGATTTATTTATATAAAACTGGTTTCTCCGATTCCTATGGATTTCACCGAATTTCTGTATTGAACATTCTTAATCACTTCAACTGGAAGTACTAAACCTACGGAATCGACTAATCGAATCATTATTTATTAGTAGGTATCGGCTCGGTCAACCCGGCTAATGAAAAATCGATGGCTCTTAGCCCAATGTATGTCGGCTAATTATGTTAATCAACTTTAACAGGGATGGGGGGAGGCGAACAGAAGGCGATTTCCCGATGCCGCGAGACACGCGAGCACGCGTCAGTAAAACATTCCGTAGCGTGATATTAATGAAACGCTACCGGTTGAGCGCCCATGTTCAGTTCTTATGCAACGGAGGGATACAGTTTATCATCGATTCTATCTGATGATTATATCTCTTCTTGTGATATATGGGCTGCGTAAATATTTAAATCGTGGAAAAAATTTACGAGTATATATAAGTATACAGCGCAAAGCGATATTTCTAACGTGCTCTACAGGCAGACTCAAAAAGTTTTAGAAATATTTAAGGACGCGTTTGAACTCCCTTGTCGATAATAATAATAATAATAATAATAATAGCGTTTATTGCCCAATAGTTACCCATTTACTGAGCAAAATTACAATAAAATAAAGAACATAGTATGCAGTTAAACCAAAATTACTACAAATGTGCGCTAAAATAACTTTTTAATTTAGATATGCACAACAGAATATGTCACAAACATCAGATAATTTATTTGCATTTGTGCAAATGAATATTAAGTATTATATTAGTATTAGCTATTTTACACAAAAAAGTGAAAGTACTTCTAGATGCAAGCCTTGGTACATATATATTAATTTTTGGCAAAAGAACCGAACAGTCAACTCTACCATGTAACAGCTTATATACAAGAACAGCAAGGACGCTTGTTTTCTGCGATATAAAGTTAAAGCTATTCATCAGCTCATTGTCATTACAACCTCTTGGAGGATAGACCCCATGAATCCTGAAATTTGAGAATTTAAGAAAGTTCTTCTGCACCTTTTCTACAGCAAATAAATACTCGACGTATATAGGGTTCCAAATTAAGGAAGCATATTCAAGTTTCGTCCTAACCAAACTAAAATAAAATAATTTGATTGATGTTCCGTCGCTGAAATTCCTGTATTTGCGAATAATGAATCCCTGGGTACGGTAAGCAGACTGAATCAAGTTATGAATATGAAAATTAAATGTAAGTTGGTTATCAAAATGAACCCCTAAATCCCCTAAAAGTATCAATTCGCTCCAAAGTAACATTGCTGATAGTGTAATGATATTTAATTTTTAAACGTCATGCCTTTACATTTAGAAATATTTAGATGGTGATTTTCTACACACCACTTTTCCAAGGCGATAACTTGGTTCTGAAGTCTCAAGTCAGTCATCCAAACAGACGACTGAGGTGTACACTTTTAGGTCATCTGTAAACATTAGTCTCTTACCACTCAGGGAGACACATAAATCATTAATAAATATTAAGAACAAAAATGAACCCAAATTTGACCCTTGAGGGACTCCACTGGTTACAATATATTTCCACTGGTTGACGAAGCAGTCAAAAGATAAATTAAACATTAACATAGTAACGTTTTAATCAAAAACCTTACTAGCGAACTGCAATTTAGCGATTTTTATATTGAACTTCACAAATTGCACGTCGCAACGTGAAACAGTTAGTGTGTTTCATTATTAAATTTATAATTGCCAAAGAATAATTAGCCCAGTTTCCAATACTTTTAACTGTTCTTTCTGTTTTACTTTTTCTGTTCTTAAAATCCTCTACAGTAACGCACTAAACACAAAATATCCTAGATAATTTAGTTACTTTTTGACAGCAGTGTGTCATCTAGCAGTAATTTACTGAAACTGTTACTATGTCCAAAGCAAGACATCTTCTTTGTAGTTAATTGACTTTTTCGCATTGTTTAGGAAAAATTCACATGAAACTCAAGTTCCTTTCTTAGTTTATGGATTTTAAACAATGTTCTCTGAAGAGACATAGTTCTTATGTAAATTTTCATTGAGTTTCATAAAATTGTGTAAAATGTGATGGGTATTGAATGAACCCGTCGTAGCACGTCATTTCTGGAAAATATTATTCGACAACTTACGACAAAAAAAATTACTGGCATATTCAAGCAAATTATTGGCATATTATGTGTTTCATTAAGAACACCGACACTAAATTATTTCATCGTTTTGTTTATCATGTAAAACCGTACATATCATGGCTTTCATCTTCTGTCACCTTCTTGGCTGACATCTCTGAACAACATGGCTTTTATCCAGCTCGATGAACAGTGACAAATCTGTGTTTCTCAATATGTTGCAACTCATTTAGATAACGGTAGGCAGGTTGACGTCGGTCTTACAGACTTTTCTAAAGCTCCCTATCGCCTGGACTTAATATCAATCGACTGGACATAACGATATCACCACTATCTTATATAGTTTTAGAAGGATACCATGTCCTTCTATTAAAACTACTTATATAAGATAGTGGCGATATCGTGATGTCCAGTCGATTGATATTAAGCCGACATCTGGAGGAGTCCCCCAAGGCTCGATCCTTGGACCGTGATTATTTTTAATCTTTATAAATTGCATCTCCTCTATGCAGATGACCTAAGCTGTACCCTCTCTGCATCCAATATTGGTGATTGCCATATACTTCAACATGACATAGACATTGTTAACAACTGGTGCGTAAAAATCTCGCCTAACTAAAGTGTAAGTAAATGACATTTACTGAAATAATCCCCTCAATTTTAATTATCAGTATTGAGGTTAAGATGATTAACACCAGCATTATAGAACTTGGAGTAGCTAACACTTGATAGTAAGTTACGTTTTCTGGGGCACATCAATAACATCTAGCGGGAAGTTTTTAGAAATTTTGGTTTTGTCTTTCGCTGTCCTTACTTTGCTTTGCTAATACTTTGGTCTTCTCAAAATTTGAATATGCCTCTCTTGTATGGGACCCATGATAACAAATTCATGTCAGCAAACAGTAATTAAAATCTGATGATATTTATCCACCCCGAGGAATTTCTTCAAGAAAATTTTCTCTAACGATTTCCACTCAATGATTTGACCACTCGCCGTATCTGTAATTCGTTGGTGGCTCTCCACAAAACTGTAACTAACAAAAATGTTTTGTCCTCATGTTTCTCACGTGGGGTTCATCATTATTTTATCTTCCGACACACAAGACTAACCTATAAGTTCTCTCCACTGTACAGAATGGACCATTATCATTGCAAGATTCAGAATTTGATGATGATTTCCATAACGTTATTCCGTCTATTAAGAACAAAATTGAACTAGAACTTATGGTACATTAATCAAATCAGAAAGACTTCAAAACCAATGGGAAATGAACATTTTGTGCCAGATAAATACCCTAAAATGATCACAAAAGTTTGATGATAGTGGTTTTTGGGGACCCTAATGCAGATCTCATATCTAGGACCAATTTTACAAATATATACAATTAAATCACTTGCAACATTTTCAGTGGCTGAAAAGTCAACATCGTTTACTATTATTGTACCAAAATAATCATGTTAATTAACACCGAAACGCAGAAAATAATCACAATGTCAACACCGAGAAGCGGGGATAAATAAATAAGCTGCTACTGTTGGAAATTGACATTTATTAACCACCTTCGGAAGCGGCAGCAGGAACGAAGATACTGTGGCGAAATAATAAATATCCCAAACATAATAATCAAAGTGTAGATAAGAATTGCCAACTGACAACTTCCGCGTGTCTGCAACACGATCCTCGCACCCAACATGCGATCACTTCGAAAACTGAACAATCAAAACAAACAAAACAGTCGCGAATCCGCGAAATCCTGGCGGGCGGCCGCGTATTCGCTACCGCCGATCGGGATCGAAGTGCGCCGATCGCCGCCGATGGCACATGTGTTCAGTAAGTAGGTCACTGAGACCGACTCGCTAGTTGGGTCATTGCACCAAGTCGTTCATGGCTTTGCTTGATGCCGTGTCGGACTTCCAGTCGCCAGGCAGCGTTGCGACGTTCGGTCGTTTCGTTGGAGCGAGCTCGACGAGAGATTGATTTGCGAGATTTCTACGGGTTTCATTTTCGGCCTGGCACAAATGGCGGTAACATAATAATTACAGCTTCAGTCGCAGCTTCAATATTGTCATCATACTGAAAATTTAACGCTATAACGATATAGAAAATTGAATAAATAAGTGGTAGATTAAATTTACTAGTATAATTAATTCATGTCTATAGCTATATGCATTGGGATTTCATGGGAAAGACTTGGTTGATGTCATATCTTGAACATACATTCTGTTGAAACAACTTCAACAGAGAGTGAAGTCAACCTGGGAGTTCCTCAGGGTTTCGTGTTAGGGCCTTTAATATTTCTAATTTTTATAAATGACCTGCCTTTATCTTTTATTAATGCAAATTGTATTGTACTATACGCTGATGATGCGTCACTGGCAACTAATGAACCAATAGTAATACTACTGATGAACTCTTATATAAGTTGAATCGCCTTTATAGCATATTTAATGAGTGTATTTAACCAATCATTTAATATTAAATAATCAAAAACTGTTCTAATGAAATTTAGTACATATGATGCATTAACTTTGGTTACAACAGGTTACAATATGATGTTTTAAATATCACCTCAATTGACTTCACGAAATTTCTTGGTACTTTTATTTACTCGTCATTGTCATTTAATGATTGTTTTAATTATATTTGTAAACCGGTCAATAGTAGATATTATGCTATTTTACAATTAAAATATATATTTATAGAAACACAATTAATTAACATATATTTCGCAATAGTTTATCCACACAACATATAATATTGCTGTGTGGGGTTGTTCAAATTCGACAATCGACTATTGGCAAAATGGCAAAGAAGCACTAATGAGACATGCCTGCATTTACCACTCTCTTTATTGTTTTTTCACCATAACTAGCACATCAAGTCACCATATTTATTGCAGTTGAATGCTAAATGATGTGATATGAAATGCAAAATTGTTTCTCGTCTTTCTCCATATTTGTTTAGAATTTTTAGCGCCCTCATCGCTCATTTGAATCTCCAGCATGGGCTTCATACCCAGAATATTACTATAATAGCGAACCAATCAGTTTCAATAGCATTATTTGCTATAATGGATTGCCTTAACGGTGTAATTAATCAACTATTTCCTGTTCTTCAGCTCCAAAATCTACAATGTTGCGCCATTTTATCTGTGGAATTTTAAGCAAGCATAAACAACCGGCGTTCTACTGTAAATAGGAATTTCATGTTTCACAACATGGTAAATATGTTTATACAGTTAAAAAACCGGGTATGTACCTACCTAAATATTGGTGGTTTGATTGTTTGTTCTTTGCTCTACGTAAATTATCTATTTGGGTATTTGCAGGTGTATCTGAGACAGGTGTATCGCCCCTTTCATTCAAATTTAAATTCACAACACTAAAAACCTGGAGGTGGTTATACAAGATTATACCTACTTAATACAGATTAGAATGGCCTGATAGCATTATAGAAAACTAGGTCTCTCAACGATTATAGGCACATTTCTCCATGTTTCCTAAGTAGGGTTTTATCTGGGGGATAATCCTGGATTTACACTGTTATCAATGTTATCATATAGATAGTATTTTAAATTGTAGGTATATCATACATATCACAAGTACTTCTCCAGAAGTCCAAAAGATTTGTAACTTTTACACAATAAAAATATCTAGTCAGCTCTTGAGACACAATACAACACTTCTTCAAAGTATCAAATTCATTACACAGCAAAAATAGTTAGAAAATTACAGTATTTTTACCGGGTCTTGCTTCTTTGCTGTACGCTGTGGCCCTTACATAGGCTTCTAGATGTTTCTAGACTTCCACAGAACATTCAAGAATCATGATTGATTCATATACCAGAGCAGTTCAATAAGTAATCTACGTCCAAGTGTACGAGAAGATTTCGATAAGTAGGCATTGGTGGCGACGTCCAGGAAATGGGGACAAAAATACCTATTTCCGTTATTTACAGACCTACAGGGTTGAGACTTTGCCCATGGGGGTTATCCCTGGTACCTCTAGAGACGATGATGCCAAATTGTGGAAAATTTTCTTAGGGTTGGGAAAAAAGTAGATTTAGCTACACCGGACTCGGACACTCCGCCGCAGATTTTGTAATAATACTCATGAAATGAAATTAAAAAATGTGCGATTAGTTGTAGTAAGATAAGTAAGTAGATAACTAATTACTACTACTCTTAGAAAAATAGAAAAAAGGGAAATACATTTTTGTACGAAGGCGTGGAAGGGCCACTAAGATTTATTTTTGAAATGTCGACTTGCAACTCGAAATGTTCGACCTGTCAGTCATTTTTTTAATATTTGTACTTTTACTAAAGGAAATAGCAATATAACTTGAACGAAGTAACCTACTTTTGATAATACCCTCATTTTAATACACTGTACGTTCTAGAAACGCCTTCATTGATGGCTATCCTACATTAAGAGACAAAAATTGACGCAAACTGATGTAAATCAACAGTGCGCAAAGACGGGTCGATGAAATTTGAAACCTCCATAAATATTGTGAATATAAAAATATTCTATACAGTGTGATGTACAATAGACCCAGATCCATCTCACTCTATTTGCTGTGTCTTAGACCTTCCTTCGTAGGTAGTGATCGTATAGGGAACAGAAGCAATAAATTAGTACAATTTATAACAATGTATTCAAAACTCCGCACTACAACATAGGCAACAGTATACTAACGTGAAAAGCATTTCGAGGCCGCGGTTCGCGCATGTCCGTGTTGACCGGCTCCGCACGCCACTGAATCGTGGCTCTCTGTGACAGCCCTAGTTATCACGAATGTATCGATATAGAAATTGATAGCTCTGTCTCTAATGGTAAAGAATGTATGAAATATGTAAAAATATACGGAGCGTTCCAATTAAAAAAACGTATGCATACTTATGGTAGAAATGGTACTTACAAAATGTAACAATTACGTTATATCAGCAGGACTTGAAGTCATATATCCGAAACCAAAATTTAAATTATTTGTTTAAATTATCGATTGTCAATTTATCATTACACACCTTTTATTAGATTGTTGTAAATTTCAGAATATGTTTACATATGATAGAAGTGAAACAATAATCCTTTGTATAACATAAGCACAAATCGTAAATAATGAAATTAAATTATATTAATATACGCTGCTGAGGTGAGAATATTTTTAGTTTCTATTTTAATGAAGGAATTCTATTATAATAAATAATTAATTACAAGAAGAGTAATTAATTGTTTTAGTATAGTAATTATTTTAAAAATATGATGTATTTTAATTACCCGTTATATAATTTTATACTAGAGTAGGCTTATGCATTAACTATTGGTTACCTAATTTTCTTTCCTGATTATTTGCTTGAGATATATGCCTACTTCTAATAAAACCTTTGAATTTTCAAAACTTAATACAGAAAATAAAAAGTGATCATGTGTTGTATTATTAAATCAACATTTAGGCAAACCCACTCTAAATGTTTTGGCAATATTTTTAGTTTAGTAAAAAGTATGTCAATATATTTGTAGAAATTTTACAAAAATATGTCTTAGAATATAAATGACTGAACAGTGTCACAAATAATATACATTATTCAGGTTTAGCGAAAAAAATCAACTCGGGAAGAGTAGGTATAAATCTCACGAATTTCAACAACTCGGGATAGGTATCACTAATTATTTGGGACTGGAAATTGTAAATGAAAAAGTTAGAAAAAGTAATAGTAAATACTTTTACAAACTTTTAAAGCTTTTAAAAATATTTTAAACCATTTATACTTACTCAACAGTTCCAGGAAAGCTCAATTTAAGACGCTTGAAAACTTGAATTACTCACCCTGTATCTATACATTATATACATAAGTGAATATAATTAATTATACATTGACCACCGTATATCCACTTCACGAAATTTTTATTTTCATTTGATGAATGTCTTCGCATCGGAAAGTGATTAATACTACTATTGTGAACAAATGAAGAGATATCCTTTCAGAATTAAAATACTTACTTCCTAGTATCAGAATGACAACATCTATGATTTCACTTCTTGAAACATTTAAGAAAGCGTCTGCGTTTTTTAATATAATTACAAGACTGCTTTTCACAATAGCCGTATATTACAGTCCCTTTCCAATACCTCTTCCATTTTTAATTATTATTGTTTTTCAAGGCGGTTTCAAGACATAATCTAGAATCCCGAAGACATTTTAATAATTTGTGAAAATAAGGAAGCAATTCTAGCTACATAATTATTTGAACCTGCAGCTCTATACTGAGAAGGATTTTAATTAAATAAAATTGAAATTAATCTGAATGGAAAATTTAGATCTATATTTATCCAGAGCTATGCATCGGACTTGTAACAAAATTACCTAAAATTGAACCCTACGGAAATGGTTTAGAATTACAGCTAGAGCTTGTAATCCTTCTCACAATACCAAGAAATCCCCACCTACATAAGAGAGTGAACATTCACGAAGCTGCGTATTTAAATATTTTCAATAATAATATAACTAATTTAATTTTATTTACAAAATACCAAAATACATGTACAAAAAATTAGAAAAGTCAATAAGTGGAAAACATAAAAAGAGATGATAATGTTGGATTTCCAACATATTAAGGATCATCAGTTTTAAGCGGATTTTTTCAGAGACTGACAGTGATATATCTGTTTTGTACCTAATAATATGTGTGTACAAACTCGCATCGTTTGTTTGTTCAGTGTATATGCACTTTTATAAACATAGGAGTGTTGTAGTGTTTTGAGTCTGACTCCACTGACTCCCGAGCACTTTTAACTACTATAATATATTTAACTAGGAAAAGTGAGTGAAAAAGTCACATTTACCCAGAAAAAGTTACTAGAAAAAACATTATATTATTTACTAGAAAATGTATTTGAAGATGGGATGTGTTGATGAAAGATATGGCGACTTTCGTGGAGATGCCGCAGTAATTCAATGCCAGTCGGGGCGCGTAAAATTCAAATCCTAGTAAAAAAATTAAGGGAGATAATTCCATTTCGAAAATACCACAAGTGGATGAAACTTCAAAATGTTTCAAGTTGGTTGACAATGACTGCACTTTGTAAATCAACTTGACACATTTTGCAAGTTCATCCACTTGTAGTATTTTGGGAATAGAATTATCGCGCATTATTAGTGCACAGCAGTTTATTTATTGCGGTTATTCTGTTGAGAAACAAAAAAATAATTTGTTTAAAGTATTCATATGAGCCTGCAGAAAGCCGCAAATTTCACAACAGCACTTGGAGGCAACTTTCTTTAATACCCGCCGTAAAAACCGGTATCTCCGAAATAATAACAGTCGCATATAATTCCGAAACTTAGCATTAAAGGTCGGGGAATAAAATTTTATCACTGGAGTTAAAAATTGTTACTGTACAATGTTGACAGCATTTATTGCTCTGCGATACAATTTACAGTCTATTTCTTCAACGTTTTATCAGCTCCATATTCGGTTTTTATTAATATGCAGTTCGTTTGTGGCATGTAAATTTTTGTTAGTAAATAAGTATCAAATTGCAAGAATGCTGTCAGTATTTAATTATACTTAACCTTAAAGGTCGAGGCGCAGTATAAAGTTACTGCGATTACAACAGAAGGTACATGTAATCCTATTTTCTTTTTTAAATATCAAATTACCGCTCAGCTTTTAACAACTCAAGGCGAATGATTGATAATTCTAAATGAGCGTCACTCGAAAGGAGTTGATTGATTTAACTTTTCCTTCTGATAGAATTATACATTACAGTTGTGATTATTTTTTATGGAGGAGCGGGGTTTGGTTATGCCACCCACGCCAGATGCAATACAACCTCTTTGACTTATTTGGCACATGGTACGGGAAAATTTCTATTACATCTGAGATGCAGCAGCAACTCGATGACTGGATCTAACTTCACGAATTCTAAAGAAATGTTTTTATATCGGTCTAAAAATATAAGTGAAGTGCCAATCCATATATATTAAAACGCGTCGAGTCTGTCTCGCTCGAAATTCCGTCGCCGAATCGACAAAGTCTCTAAGCCATCTCCTCCGAGGGGAGATCGCGGAGCGATCCCCGCGGGTGACCGGAGGTTGCCCCCGGCCTTTCTCCAATGCGTAGGGGTATTTTCGTCCCGTTTCCTATGCGTTTTCCCAATTTAAACGCCCTTTCAAAAAATCTCTGCAAAATTTTTGTCGATCGTCGTTCGGCGAGAGAGATACGGCTAGCACCGGCGTTTGTCCTCGCGCCTAATGGTCCCGTCACGTCTGCCGAAATCCTGACTTTTCGCGGGACTCCCTAGACCCTTTTTCTAATTTTACGGCTTCGAGGACCCTTCACGCGAAAGTTTCGTCCTTTCTCTAATCCTTTGAGATTTTTTTTCGAGACCGTACGTCGACTTCTTCTACGTCTATTTCATCTTCGAAAATCTCGAGTCGCGTCCGTCTCAACTTCTTTCTCATTTTATCTACCGATGTCACATTGCACTAACAAGACAAGCACCTTCCACGAAAACTGTCAAATTAATTAAACTTCAGATAGGTTATTTTCCTACGAGAAATATTGCTAACGGAATCAATAGTACTGAATGCCACAGTTCTGCCTCAGTAACACTTCTGATTACCAAAATACTGAAGCGAAATGCTTTTCCAATTAGAAAATTGGTAAAAATTATTTTTTCAGATGACACGTACAGTTTACATACTTAAACGTCTCAAGGTAAACATTTGACAACAGGCGTGGTAGCGTAACGGGAAAGTCGTAGGATTCAAAACTTCATAATGCTGATTTCGCGAGTTCGAGTCACGCTGAAGGCAAACTTTTTTTTTACTTTTTAATTCCAATTATTTATTAGTATTAATATTTAGTTATTCTGTTTCATTATCCGTAGCTTTTATTCTTTCTGCACGTAAAGTTTGGAATTAATTCGTTCATTTTGGCATAGTCTGTTAAATTCTTGATTTTAGCTTACAAAAGTAAAAAATCTACAATATTTTTGGTCCCATTGATAAAATTGATAATAATGTTTGCTTAAAAATAAGTTCTACTTTCAGTACTTAAAAAATTATGATGTTTTACCAGCAACAATAGAGTACCCTTACAATTCATCAAAATATTAAGAAAAATCGTTTAGTATAATTACATCATCATTCCAGATACCAAATTTCTTTAATATGTATTTTCTTAAAAACAATATTATTGTAGATGCTTGGGAACGAAAATCGTGACAGCGAATTTCTCCCATTTCTAGTCATTCCATTATTGAATGCAGAATATATCTATTATTTACTACCCGAACATGTTTGTTCCTTTTCACCACAATATAATACGTATTTTTGATGCACCAAAATACCACTAGTATTCAAAATTTTAGCGAGATTAAATTATGGACTTCGTATCATTTTAACTCTATAACCAAGTATTTATTACGTTCAAAATACTGCTTTCTAAAGTACAAAATAATGGTGTATAACAGGTTCTCACGGTATTGCCAATGAATGACTATAGACATATACTTGTACTTCGTATAAAACTGTATCTTTTTGAAGGATAACGGATACCGAATATTACAGAAATGTAGTTAATAAAGCTGAATTGGCATATCAAATAAAATTTAATATTAATGCGTACAGACAAAAAATAATTCTATACCAGTTTATGCATTATTAATTAGAGCAAGAAACGAGAAAATATCAGTATAATCTTATCAGTATTAAATTAAATGTTAAGTGCGATAACAAACTATTGTATGATAAAAACATGACATAAAATATTTTTCAGTTGAGAACTCCAAATAAGGTTTTTAGGGAAAGAAAAAATAGAAAAGTTGCCCGGAAAATCGGGAAAACAAAGTGTTTTTTTTTGCTATGGAAAATTTGGACAGGACAACGTCTGTCGGGTCACCTGTTTATAATAATAACCAAATCTGATTGTATTGGTTCTGCTTTATATTATAGGAGCGCTTTATTCTATTCTAACTAGTCAGCTAAGTTGCTCAGTTGCTTTAAATTTGTTGAGACAACTGTACTACTATGTAGGTCTTTACAAGCATTACCCAGATTCTTACTTTTCGTCAGTGTAAAAACTGAAGGAATAGAAGATATTTGTAATTTTACATTAATTTTGCCAGTATATAATTTTTATTTTAGTAAACGGTTTCCTATTTTTGTATATAACTTGTATTAGGTAAATATTGTGAAATCAGGAATGGACCATGTTATACATCCACATCCATTGTTTAAATAATATTAAGAGAAATGTTTCTTAGGTTATTGTAGTAATGTAATAGAAAGTGTATACAAGTCAATGTATACAAAAATGAAATTGTTTACCAAAAATCAATCACCAATTCACGGATTAACGAAGTTTTGGGTTCTCAAACCAATGAAATGAAATAATAAAAATATTTAGTCCTTGACATAATTATTTTTTGAACTAAATTACAAAATTTTAATCTACTGTATTACTACTTAAGTAATCAATAGAATAAATAATGAACTAAAGCGGCCTTAGAACGGAACATTCCATATCTGAGAAGTTTCAAACATCACCACTCGTCCTTCGGTTCATTTTGTTTGTTTTCAAAATACGTGAATGTAAATATTTGTGTACCTACTACGATTTTACAACGATGACAGCCTGTGACGCTATGATGCAATACCTGTCGTAGATTTTTATGGATGTGTTCACCTGCATTTTAACAACAGTTTATAAGAGCAGGTTTTCAGGACCGGGTTTATTTTATTACCGCCCTCAGGCTAAAAAATCCCGCCGCCTTTTTGTTTTAAGTACTGCAGGTTGCAGGCTAGTTATCAAAGAATGAATATATACATAGATAGTTAGCGATATTATTGCTTCGTTTGATAGAAAGAAAACATTTCTAATAAAACAGGTGATTTATTAAGTACGCACCAAATGCTAAAAACAAAAACAATAGGTAAAAAGTTCACAAAACATAAGGTCACTTTAAAATACTACTTCAAAGTTCGAACCAACGTCTTTTTTGTACCTTTTGCTCGGCTAAGTCATTAATAATGTCGGCATAGGTCAAAGACAAGATAGTAGTACATAGTAGTGAATCTTAAATACCTACTGTTAGAAAATCGCCGACACAATATCCGTGTGCGGCGTTGCCTAATATACTTTTCCCCCAACCCTAGGGGAAATGCTCATTGCATAATCTGGCAACACCGCCTCTGGAGTGTCAAATACAACATCCCAAGTCTCAACCCTCTAGTCCTCCAAATAAGAGAGATAGACCCTTTTGTCCACATTTCTTGGACGTCACCACCGGTACTTATCGCTACCTACCCCTCAAATAACTTGGCTGTCGATTATTTATTGAACTGCCCTTTGGTATGTGGATTATTCATGTGTATTCGATGAGCATTTCTACAAGGATCTAGAAGCTTAGTTCATTTATATAAAAGCCGCGGCTTGCCAGCGAAGAAGTCAGTCAGTCTTAATCAGGCAGCGATAGAGAGCGAAGAAGCAATACTTAAGTCAAATAACTGCAATCTTCGAAGTGTTTTCGGCGTGTATTTGTTTAAATATTTTACAAGAAGCGTTGTATTGTGTCTGAAGTGTTAAATAAAGATTTCTTTATTGTTGTTAAAAGTTTCATTTATCTTTAGAACCCCGAAAGCAGTAGGTAACTAATTTAGAGCAATTGGACGCCGGCAAACTAACACAACCATAAAATCATGTCAATATTTGGATATATCTCATTATTAACACCATTCTTCATATTAGTCAAAAAAATAACATCTAAAAAACTTCAAAATCGTTTTCTTTCGGCGACACACTGACAATATACGATGATCGGTTAGAATTGGTAAATAGGTACAAGTAGAGCTGAACGACAACATTTTGGAACTGACTGTTGAATGTTGAATCATTATTTGTTTTAAATATAGATGACATTGTAATAATATTCTTCAGTTTCTAAACTTTCCATAATAGTAATAATATACAAACGTGAGAATCTACAATAACAATTATTTTTATTACTATGACAGCTGCGCTGCAACTTCTCAAATCACAATTTGCGCCTATTTAATTTTGCCTTCCTAAGCGACAACCTACTTGTGAATCCAGCAATGCGGTCTTCCTGCAATTCTAATTCTAGGAATTAGGAAAATGGTGTATTATGTATTATGAAAAATTAGGTGTTCACTACATCACTGCTTTGTAATAAAAGGAGGTATGATGCTTCTGGAACTACAACTTCAGGTCATATAAGCTTTAGCAGAGTGAGATCTCATAGGCTGAATGATGTTAATATACACTGATATCTTCCTCTCTGTAAACTTTTGCACATGTCAAGACAGAGACATCATACAAAAACTGTATCAAGTGGAATTGAACTTTAGGTTCTGACGTAAAATTGGAATATGGGTTTACAATGCTCATGTGCGATTGGTGCAAAGACGTATATGAAGACGTCGAAAATATCGCGCTAAGGACCGCAGTAGGTGCACCCTGGTACCTGGGGACAGCCGATATATACCGGAACCTCGACTACGTCCTGGTCCTAGAAGTCATCAGAAGGCGCGGAGTCAAGTTCTTCACGCGTGCCGACACGCACTGCAACCCACTAATCCGGAGAGCCGTGGACTACGAGCCCGACGCGGCCGCTGTACACAAGCGGCCAAGACTCCAACTGCTGGACCCAGGAAGAGTGTCCAGTAGTGAAGCTAAAGGGTCAGTTGGCTCCTTTACAGGTTCATCCCCGGCTACACAGCCACTCCTGACCTACCCCAAACCACCACCCAGGATGAGAGCGGCACTTGCCGTCCCCGCTCGAGACAGACTACCCCCGGTGGGTTAGATATGCAGGTGAAGAAAGAAGAAAAGACAGAAGAGCGCCACAAGATCCTACCCAGCCTGCAGGGTAGAGCCAGGACAGGAGGAGACCCCACCCCACGGATCGCCCACACCTATCACTTTTGTGATCGGGGTCGGTGAAGGATGGAGTCCACCTCTACGAGGCAGTCCAGGCCTACAGCGATGGGGAGGGTAAAGAACGATAATATAGTTCATGACTACGGTCAATGGATATTGGCGGGTTTACAATGCTTCAGCTGACGAGCACTACCTATCAACTCTGAATTTTTTAATGGCAAACACATCATTTAAAAAATCTCTCTCTCTCGCTGTTTCATCACTGTACCTCAACGTGATTACATTTATAATTCTTTTATTTTATTCCATGGTTAATCACCTTTAGAATTGAGTGTTCGACATTATTTTTGAAACAAGAATTCTAGATTTCATTGTGCTCGAACTGGAATCATTGAGCATCCATACCAAAGGAACGCTTTTATTTTATCTTTACAATACGTACATTAACCACTTTTTCGTTGTTTAAACGTGACTCTCAATACTGTAACTTTCAAATACGATAAGTTGATTATTTGTAATCAACGTAGGCATCAGGTTCGATGTTTTATATTAATTGCAAACTTCCGGCCTTAATTAATATTTTGCTTGGCTTGTGCGAAGCATCCGCATCATCAGCATTCATCATATATTACATTTCTCGGAATCATAGAACACGGCACTAGGAGAAAATGGGTAACCAACATTGATATGGGCGGAGTAATAAAGAATTTCATGAAGGATTATATTATATCCTAACTGTTCATAATATTTTTATAAACGTACTGTTTTTATAAAATTGGGTATATATCCTATACATTTTATACCAACTGTGAGGTATAACTGATTCAAAAAGTTAAAGGAAGCACTCATCGTGCAGCGTTTTATTCTCGACACCATCCATTCGTTTTCTTGTAAAAAAAGCCTATTATTTGCTAATATCATGGTAAAAGAGGGTAGGGTACTATACCATGATAATAATAACACCAATATGTAACAAGAAGATGCTCTTTTTTGAGTTACAGAGGCAAATTACAGATGAATATCAAAACAGACATCTATACTGTGCGTTTCACGAAGTTGTATCCCGGATTGGAATGTTCGGATTGTCAGGATTCGCTGGCAAATCCTGTGCAAGACTGGCACGCGCGCTTAAATCACACTACCTCAATTTGTAGCGGTCCGTAACCGAGATGTGCCAATGCATTGAATTTAACTAATAACATGACGACGCTCCATACGTTGGAGATATATACTAACATTCCAATCCGGGATACAACTTCGTGAAACGCACAGTAATTAGGTACCAATCTAAAACTAAGGTTCATAACTACCTACAGTTTCGGAAACTCTCCAAGGTGGAGAATGATTGCCAACTAATATCAACTAATTATCCTCAATATCAGTATCTTCTAGAATGTCCACGTAACCATCGATAATGGAATCCAGCATGAAGTCTATCTGAACCAAATCCTCTACCAAAAAGGGTCGTTGCCTTTGCTCAGGTCTGAGGTGTTCCAGGATCGTAGTTAGAAGACTAGAATTAAGGTAGAGGTAGAGGGTTCTCCAAAAGGAACACCGAATAATGGGACAGAACTCCTGTAGCCACTCGGATTCTTTTCATGGAGGATTTTGACAACAAACCATATATTTTGTTGTTTGGTGTTAAAATAAATGCTCCTCTTTTGCAGGAAAATGGTCGCGTGACAGCAGGAAAATTTAAAAACGTTTAGTTGGAATAAATTAGAAAAGTGCCTTTGGAAAAATTAGAAGCATCTTTTCATGCGCTCTCTACAAGCAGACTAAGTAGATTTAGACGTTTATTGTCTTATTTAGGATTCTGGTGGCATATCGATGAGATACACCATCATTAAGTCAACAATAAACTCTTTGATAATACTGTAAATATTTTTCTATGTAGGTACCTAAAACTACCTAGGTACAACATTATTATTACAATATTTTGATAAATGTGTATATGAAAAATAAAAAGTTTTATTAATTAGTCCAAAACTCGAATAACTCATTTAAATTGAACTCATTTTATCAAAAACGTTCTTTTGCGATCCTACAACTTTTACTTCACACCCTATACAAAGAAAATAGAATTACGGAGACTGTTAGCAAAGGGAGTTAAAAGAACTATTATATTATGTGAGACACATGTAATATAATAAACATTTTATTTACAAAACTTTATTTTGCGCGTTGTTGTTGTCTTAATGTCACAATAGCAATTACACAACAATCAGCTTTCACCGAACGCGCATTTTTGCGCGAATGTTTATTTAAATTTTAATCATGTATTTGTTTATTCGCCGAGTGCCATTAGGAATGGTACAATGAACGTAAATGTGGCACTTTGCCCACTGCATTACGCTATAGGCATTTCCAATTAATTCCACGAAAGAAAAACAACTATCACTACTGCTGCATTAACCTATAATACTTTAGCTGTTGCATCACTTACCCAAAAAACTTGTAGGTGAATAAAATTGCAAATAAGTTCTACGTATCACATACACAGGGCGTTGCAAAATACCAGAACGGTTAGAAGCGGGTAATAATTTCTGCGGGTTTATGATCCTTGTATTTTATTAGGTAGTGTGAATTTTACATTAAGGTGTTTGATTGTGTATATCAAATATTACTGATAAGCTAAACACCTATAACATTTAAATGATCAAGTGATCTCTCAAACTGTATCTACGCGATTATGGAATGCCCTGCGGATCAGTATTAGGCCCTGTTTTAAATATCCTAGTGCCCTCTCAAACTTCATCTACTCAATTATGGAGTGTCGGGGATCAGTGGCAGGAACCTACTGCTTTAAATAGTCAAGTGTCCTCTCAAACTGTATGTTCTGAATTATGGAGTGCTCTGGGGATCAGTGTTAGGCCCTGTATTATTTTTGGTTTAAGTGAATGATCTATCCAACTATATAAATGCTACTTAACCGAACCTGGCAAAAGCACATGTAAAACTGTTAAGCACATTATAGCCTGACCAGTTTTCGTTTGTTAAGGAATGACGTCTCGTTTGAAACGATTTGTTAGAACGACATTTTGATGTAACCTTATTACATGGAGGTATTTAAAACATGTTTCTGGAGTTTCTGATGAAGGATTCACAGAAACATTATGAGAGTTAATCTGAAGTATCGGGATGGTGTTATGAATAAATTTAAAGTGCAGAGAGAGAAAGATTGCACTTTAAAGAGTGCATTAAGAATAATTCTTAGATTTGTACTAAACGTGATGAAATTCACAATTAATGTAACATGTAATAATCAGAATATGCATGCATATCGATGCATATTTAATCGTTTTGCTATGAAGAATAGAGTTCAGCTTGTAAAGTAATTTAAGATAAAAAATTAAATAAAAATTTCTTAAAGGGACAGTAAATAGTGCATAATATATTTTAAACAACTGTTTTAGTCTGGATAATTTTAGTGTTTGCTATATATTCAATATTCATTGATTTGAGAATATTTATGTTTTTGCTATGCATGTGGCGGCATGTGTGTAGACCTTTAATGATGATTAAGTATCAATAACATTTTTTTTACTCATTTTACTCATTTCACTTCATTTTATTTGAAAATTAAACTGTTATACTCACAGAATCCAATGAGACGCCTCTTTTTATACTACAAATTCTTACCTGAAAAAGAGAATAACAATATATTAATTATATCTAAAAATATTATTTACATTTTTAATATATTTCTTAAAATTTAGATTTTCTAATACGTTTCTGCTCTGGTAAATTTGAAAACCTGCATCAATATATTCCTAAAAAAATGTTCTATCAAAAATTGTGGGAATGTACGTACAGGGTTTTGCATTTAAAATAACAATGCAATGCAATGGTGAGGCATTTTATGCTTCAAGTTAAGGCATAAAGTTAGATATAATAATAATATGTACTAATTTAAATGAAACCAGAAGTCCTGTCTAGATGTAATTATGTCAGATTGTGCAGAACTATGTATATGTGGTGTTGTATTTAAATTTGATATAGGAAAGAAATTATAAGCAGATTATTAATATTTCTATTATTATTATTATTACTATTCTAGCTTTTATCGGGATTTCCCGGATTCTCCCTAGACAGACTGCTGCTTAAGAAATGTTCAGCATATTGCATGTATTCCAAATAACGGCTTTGTGTATGTGTTGGCGTATCTTTATATCCAGATCAAGCTGCTTAAGTAGTTGCGTTAAGGCCTTATGTGTTAGGATGCAGATATTATAAATGTTATTATCTGTACCTTCTCTTGTTTCCATATTCGTTCTATTTCTATTGCCAAGGGCATGTACTTTTCTATTTTGTCTTAATATTTTTTTTAATGTTATTATCTATAGGTACTGCTAAGTCTATTAGATTTGTGGTCTTGTTTATTTTATCTTGCAGCGTGATATCTGGTCTGTTATGAGGTATAGTTTTGTCTGTATGTTATTTTTTTATTTTGTTTGTATGTTGTTTATTGTTATTTTGTTGTATGTATATTATATTTTGGTTATATGTCGCAGTATAGTTTAAATCTATTATTTTCTAATACGTTATACCACTTGCTATTCCAAGTCTAACAAGGAATTATTTTTGGTTTAGAAACAATCTTAATATTGCATGCATGAAGCATGACTGCTTTTTGTGACTGGGTATATACACTTTCTTCCATATTCGTTTCTGTTTCCATATTCTTTCAACTTCTCTTGCTAGTTGTTGATATTTTTCTTTCTTTCCTGTATCTTTTTATATATGTTTTGGTCAGATAGTATTTCCACTAGCTAGGCTTTGGTACTTATCTGGTTTTGATAGAATACTGAAACTTTGCTATTTGACATTTGTGGCTATCAATTAATATCAAATGCTGGAGTACCATTCGTTCTTCGTCTCCCATGTTTATCCCTGGCTAACGGTGAGACTTTCACCACACCTCTTTTGTTGTACGAGTATTCATATGCTTCTTCTTCTTGATAGTGATTTGTTTCTAAGTGCTCGCACCATTCTTCTTTATCCACTTGATGTACCTACGTTCATCTTTCCTATATATTTAATTTCGACACTTTGGACTTTTGATCGATACTTTGATGTTTTTCTGCTGCATTATTTTTCCTGTTCACTAATGTGTTTTCCGAGATTTAAAGGAAAATCCTAAGACTTTCCCCGAACATGTTTAAGTTTCTAGTAATTATCGAATTTTACTGACGATCTACCAAAATAATTGCATGGCTATTATTGATCTAATAGCATTCTTTTGTATTTTAAACCTAGCTTCTATTCCTACATATTCATTTCCACTTTTTGTTATTTGTCATAGTGCTCCCATTTACTATATCGTTATTAGTATTACCAGAAGCCCATTAAATCTAGGTACATCACAGACCAAATAATGACCTCATTCTTAAATACAAGTGATATTAGATCACTGATCAATGTAACTTAATTTCATGTTTTAGAAGATCTTCGATGACCTCGCAAATGCCATACGATTATACAACTGCAAGTGTACGATCGATTCACGTCGTGCAAATGCATGCGAAGTATCCGATCGTGAACCTGATCGGAGAATTATGTTCAGGCGTACTTCGTATTAACATGCGATGACTCTAACGGCGCGAATAACATTATCATTAAGTCCTAATTTTAAATAAATAGCACTGATCCGTGCCCGAGCGATGGCGATGCTATTCTAAACAGACAATAGAAAGGTGCGGCGGTCCACGCGGCCATAGCTCCGTGCTAAGGGCATGCCGTGTGGAGTTGGATTTATGTGGGAGGCGTGCATATCTCAAGAACAACTCTAATCCAGATGTTTGTGAAGGTGATGCTCTACCGGAGGCATGCACTGACAGAGGCAAAACGTACAAGGTGAACACCAGAGATTTCCCTTCAATTACGAAAAAGTATTTGAGACACAAGCTTGATAAGCCATTCGAAGCTTTTGAAGGGGGTACCTGAAAGAGGGTGCTGGGGAAAACTTGTGGTAGACAAAATTTTGTTTTAAATGACACCATGTTGTTTGCTTTATGCCAGGGCGTTCGATCTCAGAATCATTGATACAGAAGTTGATGATCTAATAAAAACTGTATCAAAAGAGCAATGAGATTATACTGCTACGTGGTCACACAACAAAATACTTGGCTGGCTGCCCTAAGGCAAGCCTCCTTTGTGGTTATATCTTTTATTATGAGAGGCAGATGAACCCCTGTATCAATACAATCTACCTAGTGTGATTTTCTAGGTTTCCTTTTCCATAATTCCGGTTCTAAATGATAGTCAGGGTATGCCTACATAATTTTCATACGTGGCCTCCTCTACCACACAAATCTCTGACTTCCGGGCTCACTAATCACTGTGATTATAATAAGGGGTAGAATAGCTGAGGATATTACAATATATCCGGATATTACATTCCTGACAGAACGCACCAACAAAAAAATACACAACACGCAGGATTATCAAAAATTACATGATTATTTTTATTATCAATTAAATTATTATTATATCATATACTTCTAATATTTTATTGTTGACGAGTCGAGGATCGACTTGAAATGTATAGAACAAAGCTAGTGAAGTGTTTAATATGTTTTAAATTTTACTATAGTTTTGTTTGTTTAGACATCATTTCAAATATAAGTTGTAATACTATAGAATTTTATATCAAACTAAAAAATCACTAATGAATTTTAGTTAATTTGTCATATATTTATTTTCCTTGCACATTATACAGTAGGCATTTTTTTCGGGGCAAACTTTAGAAGTTTACTTTATTATTATTATTATTATTATTATTATAATTATTATTATTATTATTATTATTCCAGGAAGGATTTTTCCACGATTACAGCCCTGTTGGCTGTCATAGATGATATCGTTGAGGGACTTGATCTCGGCATCCCGACCTCCTATGCTACCTTATGTGATTTGACGAAAGCTTTTGATTGTGTTAATGTAAGTATTCTTCTTTTAAAGTTGGTACTATACTATGGTATTCGGGGAAAAGTACTACAGCAATTTCGCTCCTATTTAACTGGTAGGCAGCAATATGTTAGTGTAAATGAGTGTGAATCGGCTTTGTTGCCTGTAGTAGGAGGGGTGCCTCAAAGATCAGTTTTGGGACCGATTCTTTTCCTACTATATATCAACGACTTACCTATTAACATAAAAAAGGGTGCGTGTGTCCTCTTTGCAGATGACACGACGGTACTCACGCGTGGTAATGTAGATTTGAGCAGGGATAATCTTAGTTTTGTGGAAACTTGGTTCTCGGCTAATAAACTAAAACTTAATATATCCAAAACACATAACATCACTTTCACCTCGAATAAATTAGCTCCAAAATCAGATAGCGTAAAATTACTTGGTATTACATTAGATCCCAGTTTAAATTGGTCGTCTCATCTAGACAGTCTCTGTACTAAACTATCTTCTCAAATATTTGTTATGAGGCAATTACGGTCTTCTATTGGCAATGAAACTTTGAGAGTAGTGTATTTTTCATCGGTACACAGTCACTTATGTTATGGTGTAGCGTTATGGGGGATATCTAGTACAGCTGACAGGGCTTTTATACTGCAGAAAGCGGCTATTCGCCTTATTTATGATGCTGCACCTAACCGGGCTCATACCAGAGTCATTTTCAAAAAATATAAAATCCTACTTCTGGCATGCTTATATGTACTGTCTTTACTATTAATACATAAAAATATACCCTTTTTACCAACTCATTCAAATAGACACCAGTATAATACGGAGGGCATGCGGAGGATCTCATCCAACCATTTTCTAGGATAAATATAACAAGGAACAATAAATTGGCAATTGACCTCTTCAATAAATTTGATAATTATAGTAAGCATAAGAATTTTAAACGTATGTCATACAAAGTCTTCAGCTTATACACTAGAAATTTTTTATTATTACATTGTTTTTTCTCTGTTAGTGAATTTGTGTTCTTTATTAGTTAGTAAAACCACTATCCACCTAGTTAAATATCAAAATTACATTAATTTTTTCTACCCATAGTTAAGTTATGACAAAAAAAAGTACATCTGTATATATATATATATATATATATATATATATATATATACACAGTATTAATTAATGTAATTAATACATTAGAAAATTATTAATTGCAGAAAAAATTAATGTAATTTTAATATTTATATTATATTTATATGTTTATTATATTATGAGTCAATAAACACTTACTATTATTATTATTATTATTATTATCATCATTAAAGTTAAAGCCTTTAATATGTTATTATTTATGATGTTATTCCTGAGACCATTAAAACATATTTTGATGGTGGCGATTACAAGATAACCAGAATCTGTAGTACAAATTATATTAGTGACGTCTTGTTACTTCATAGACTCTAAGGTGCTGTATTTGTATTTGTATTTGCTCTGTTTATAATTATTGCAGTTGCTAATTGCTAAAGCAAACCCTCGGGTCGGCTTATCTGCAGAAGCTGGAATCGATCCGTCTAACTTAATTAACTTTAACTTCACCCGAGATCTACCTTAACTGTTATATCTGCCGTTCATGTTCATTGTGATGTTAGTACATGTTCCACGCGTGAATTACCAAATGCGTTAACTGTTCATTTAATTGTTTGTATAGCATATAAGCTCATACTGCACAGAACTCCATGTGATGGATAAAATGAGTTCTAGTCTTGCTAAAAGGAAAACCTACACACCCCGAATGTTATGGATTTTTATATCCATATGTTGGATGTTTATAAATATAATAGCTACATGAAATCGATGCTTACCTACACTCTTGATAATCTTAATCTGTGAAAACGAAACTGCGTGCAAAATTCAAGGAACCTGAAATTTTGATCACATTTTGAACCTGTATATTTTCGGTTAGAATTAACCGATTGGGATAAAATTGAAATGGTTTTGACGGAAAATTCATTGGTAATTTATACAGGGGCTATTAATTAGAAAGTAATTTGTAGCCTATGATGATACAGGGCGTTATTCAACTCCCTTACATTTTGGATGTACTACTTATACTTTTTGACGTACCCTGTGTAGGTGTAACTGGCAATTGGAAAGAAAGTTTTTCCTTACTAATAATTGCAGGCACAGAACATGAAAACTGCCAAGTTTCATTCAATTTATGCTGTAATTCTAAAGTCGTGTTGTCTTTTTTCGAAAAAATTCGTATCTCTATAAAAAACGGCGTTAGACCAAAACCGGAAAAAACATCAGGGGATATTTGCCTAGGATAAAATGTAAGTAATAAAAAAAAAATCCGCAGTGGCTGTGAAAGAATTGGGAGCTTGTCAAATTTTTGTAAAAATGTAAGGGGGTTGAATAACGCCCTGTACATCATAGGATACAAATTACTTCATAATTAGTAGCCCCTGTATAAATTTTCAATGAATTTTCCGTCAAAGCCATTTCAATTTTATCCCAATCGGTTAATTCTAACCGAAGATATATGTACAGGGTATTCGCGTATATTTTGACTCCTACCTACAGGGGTTATTAAGAAAGTTAGAAAAAAAATTGAAATACAAAAGTTGTTTGGTTTTTCATGGATTATCTTTTAGTTAGGTAGAAAAAAGAATTGCGTGTCGTAAACTTAGGAAAACCAATTGAAAACAATATTTTTAAATGGGACACCCTGTATAATTTTACATGCTTGGGTAAACATTATTTTCCTGATTTCAAAAATATATATTTTGTTGACATTTGCAATGACAGTTTTCTAAATATTCGACAGCGAGTGCCATAAAAAATACAAAAAATACAAAGAACTAAAAATATTTTACAGTAGAAACCAACAGTAAAAAAAAATATTTCACGATTTTCGATGTAACCTTCTTAGTTATTTAAAATTTTTACTATATTTTCATCTACTCTATTATTATTAGTAGTAATGAGTAGTAAATCGAAATCTGATACCTCGTTAATCAACTCTATAATAATTATAAATTCAGTTCTGCTGCAAATTTACTTATGCATGGAGGAAAACAATAAAGAATTTGTTTAAATAATTGTTAGAGTATATAAACATCTTTACAACTATCACTCTTGTACCGATATATTTAAATTACAGATAAGTAAATAAATTAAAAGGTAATCGAGAACCTTATAAATAATTTAAATCATATCTTTTGTAAACATTACAACTGTATATCATAAACAACATATTAATTTGAGACTGTAACAGCTATGCAGCTTGGCTTACTGATTTTTATCGGACGGCTTTTATAATTTACGATACCGGCTGGATATTTGTTTATATAACAACTGTCCGCACAACTCGTACATATAAATTCAGATTAAAAACTATACTTTAATTTCAATTTAGCATGGAGCTTTCACTTTTTTAATCTGATGTAATTTCTGGTGCCTACAGTAAGGCAGGTGGATTATTCCGCGCTTGAGGTTATGAGGTTGTTAATGGTCTGTCAAGAGTATCAAAAATGTGACAAAACTGCCGGGTAGGTTGACACATGGTTGACACTTGACAGGTACATTGTTTATGTTGTATATAGTGTCCAGTTTTCCTTATCTTTGAGGGGTATCAAAAAAAAAAAATGAGAAAGTAAAAAAAACTGTCACCTAATAAGTGACTGTCAGGAATGTTATAAACCTCTGTTATGTCACCACTGATTTATCATTAGCCTCAACCTGCTAAAAATTAAAAAAATGTTAAATTCAATCTCGATTTATAAATTTTCTGAGTTGTTATTAGAAATATGTGTCAAGAATGATATATTTTTGAAAAGCTTAAAGCAACTGTAGTTGAACTGGCAGAAAATATACAGGGGTTTCATTTAAAAAGTATAAGCTTCCTCTGTATCTGGGAAATCAACCATTTCAGAAAAACTAAGTATGTTACTTGGTTAAACATGAGTGGTGCTTGAAAATGATAAATTTTTCATTTCACCCTGTAGCTGAGAAACTAAGAGGGCTGTGGGCTGTTTATGGCAGACGTTTTTTCTCAAAGAAAAAGTATCATAGTTTCAAGAAAATTCTGTATCTTTACGAATAAAAGAGGAATGAAGAGAGGATAAAACTGTACACAGTACAGAAAGAATACATTTTTTAAATGAAATATTTTATTGTATTTATCAGAGTTCCCCAAAGAAGTGTTTGTTTATATTAAAGTAATTTAATTTAAAAAAACTTTAATAAAGAAACGATTATTATCTCTTACTTAAACCTTTATGTATGTGGTGGTCATATAATGTCCAAAAATAATTTCCTGAAATTTATGACGGTCGCAGGAAGTATACGCCCAACAGTCAGGATATTAATCCACCTGACTCTTTGTGGGGTTTTCTTAGAAAAACGATATACCATAGAAAAACAAAATTGTAGTGCCACTCAGAGCCATCGACATGCAGATGTCCCGTACGTTATTTGAAGATGTATGTCGAATGATTATTACCAACTCAAGGATAAGCCACAAGGATTCAAAAAGTCGTGGAGCAACACCCAGGACCCTCTAGACATTTTACAGGTTTCATTGTTGTATTGTAGAACGTACAACATACATACAATATTTCCTGAGCCACTATGTGTGTAAGGTTGTTAAAAATTTACGTTTTCAGGAGTCCTAAGTCCAACATATTTCCAGACGCTGCTACATCTACCATTTTTTCCTTGCACATTCTTTATTTCTGTTCTTTTTCTGTTTTTTTTTATTCTGTTTTTTATTCTTTTCTGTTTTATTTTTCTGCTTTATTCTGTTTTTTTTTAAATTTCAAAATTAAGGGACAAATTTCGATTATTCCATTAGCAGCTATTACTTTTTTTAGAATTATTTATAAATACGCCTTACATAAAACTACTTTTGTAATTATGGCTGAAATTCTCTATCATATTTTTTCAGTGTATGAATTTTGAAAAAATTGTTACACATACTTTTATCTCTACATACCTCATAAAAGAAACAACTGAAAAATCTATTTATATTTTCGTTAAACCATTAAAGACATCACTTATCTAGACAAAACGACAGTCAAGAGTATATCGTGAAGCACGCTAATTTTTTGCTGCGAGTGATGAAAGCTCTTATAAAACACATATTACACAATAACTTCCTATTGTTTAACATGAGGCGCACACACAACAGATAATATTTGCACAGCTCTTTCATATTAAAACGTTTTAATCGTTGTAGCAGTCGAGGCAGGATCAATGACACAAAAATATATACAAATAAAAATTAATCGCCATCACAAAATTAAATCAAACTGTAAATTAAATAACTGTAATCCCTTCTTGCGATCCGAAACACTGCGGTTAACTTTTTGTTTTTCTATTTATTCAAGAAATATTTGCCATTGGACTAAAAACTATATTGTTATGCAGCATTGTAACATTTTAAAATGAAATACAATAATGAGGCGTTGCACACAGCTTTTAATCATTGTGGTGCTTTTTTGTCCAATGGAACTTGTAAATTATTTCATAAGGACATAATAATAACCGATTTTGACCAATAGTTTGATTTCACCGACCCACTACATGCAAATACATTCAAATTATATTTTCCTGGCATTTTTAAGAGTTTTTTTTTTGTTTTCTCAGTCACAGCAACAAATGTTAATTGTGATGTTCGCATAATTATGTTCATTTTATTGAATATGATGATGAATCCATTTTATAACTACTATAATAATTTCTGTATACACCATTCTTGCAAGGTTAAAAAATTCAGGACTGCATCATCAGTTTTTAGGCACCGTAACATAGTAAATTAATAATATCCAACTGAAGGATTCATAACTGAAGCTTGCAGATCCAGAACACCTGTCATGATAGGGGAAGAGAAGGATCTTTCCTCGGATCTTTCTCATCTAAAATGTGAGGAGAATGAAGACAAACGATTCGCTTCTAGGCAAGCCAAGATAGGATGTCCTTACATAGACTGATATTCTATGATTTATTAGAAGATAAAGTAGTTGGTAAGGAGTATCAAGGAACAGAAATAAAGATAGTGTATTAAGTAGTATTAAGATTTTTTTGATTAGATATAGGTAGTTATCTTATGTTAAGAAATACTATTAATTTTAAAACAATTAACTAAATTAAACGCTGTGCAAAATCATAAAATAATAATTAGAAATGTCCATGTTTTTTTCAACACCTAAAAGTTGCTGAAAGCACTAAGTACCTACTTGCGTTAAACAAAGTTTTAATGTGGATCCCAGAGTTCCTACGGCTGTACTTTATCAAACGGTGTTGATATTAATGCAATCTTCTTCCTCCATCGCTAAATTTAGTCTCACTTGTATAACGCGTCAGATGTAGTGCATGGTAATAGTGTAAATATTTAAGCTTGTAGTATAAGGCTGTGTTACATGCGAAGCGGAAGCTTAATATACTTTATAGTTCAGTCATCATACGGCATTACTGTCCTAAATGTGTCAAAGGTTTATATGCAACATGTGCAATTTGTTCAGAGGACAGTAGGATTATATGTATAAACAGGAAATGACAAAAAATATTATTATAAACATTTCCAGAAATTGGTCGAAGCTGAACCACAAATGTTTGGCATATTTTTCTAAAACAAAATCTTCTTTCACACAACGGTGCTTTCCATGGAAAATGAATGCGGTGGAAATAAAAAAAATTAAACTTATATACTGTAGTAAAAGATATATAATCGGTTTGTTTGGGTTTAGATAATGACATCATTTTGAAAATCCCGTTGAACTATTACAATTCTTATCCTCGTATTATACCGTTCTGGAATGAACTGAACCAAACATGTTGAGGACCGAATGGATTTAGAATAGAACCAATATAGTTACCGAGGTTAAATTTATTAGAACTTAGACAAATTATCTCTCTTCAGGTTTTGCAGTTACTTATTGGTTCTACTAATATTATTTACAAAACAATCAATCTACGTACGCCATATTTTATTCTGAACTATTGTTATAGTTTCTCCGATGTTTAACCAACTTTTTAATTTTATTTTTTGCACTATTTCCAGTCATAAGCAGAGTTTATTTAACGTATTTAATTAAAGCATCTCATGACCTTATGTTGTGCTATAGTCGGTCTCAACTATCTGACAAGAATAGTTCTAAAAATCTAAAATCTTAAACGCGATTTCGAAAGTATACATGCATCTAGTAGTTCTAGGACAGTGACACCGGAACCTGAAGGAATATAATACAATCTAGAAGGCGAACCAGCTAGGGTATCAAGTTTGCCAAATTCAAGCTCTTTTCTACACTTTTTCTTACCACCATAAAGATCTGTCAAGATATTTGACCTACGCGCCTGACATATATCTTTAGTTTTCAACTTAAATACTGTTCATATTACAAAAAAAAAATTGGATATGCGATTATGTAGATAACAAAAAATTCGAGTTTATTATAGCACGTTATTTATTAAGTTTTATTATTCTATCTACAGTTGTTATCTATGTTAGACATAGTTCTTTTTATGGTGGTTGCGGTGAAAAGTACAGTCGTAGTGCTCTTTTGGTCTTTGCAACTATTCGTCTGTCTAATTGACAGATAGATAGTGACCTACTTTTCTACCATTAAAGCTGTGATCGTCTTTAAAAAAGACAAACCTATTTAATTACTTGAAGGAGATGCTGAGATCAACTATTTATTTATATGTTTAGAGCAAAATGTGAAAAATCAGAACTAAAAATAGTAATTTTTGTGTGTAAGTTTAGTTACATTTCACAGTTTGGTTTTTGAGAGATAGGACTGTAGTAAATATTCATTATAAATATCAATGACTACGTTTATTTTACCACTTTCAAGCCGACTTGAAAAAAAGGACTGAAAATGATGACTTTAAATGTTTAGATTTGAGATTCCAAGCGGCTTAGAACGTTGAAGTCAATCCTGAAATATTATAAGATTGCGCTTGACCAAATTTGATTTAGATAATGCATGCAAGATGCAAGCACAGTAATATACGGATTGAGTCAATTTTTATTTCAAGGAGATACCTACTCAGGATTGAGATTTGGTTTCAAGCGGCTTTACTTTCAATCGTGCTTGAAATTGAGCAAATAAACGTAGTCAATAACATTTAGTTTTAGGTAAAACAATTAGATATAAGCGTATAAGCAATTAATTTGAGCACACTGGATTAATTTAATACCTCCAGTAATTATTACTGGAAATTGCACGACTTCCGGCATTAAAACTCATTAAATTTGCCATTTCCATAATCGATCTGTTTTGACAAAATAGAAACTCGTATGCTTCCGATAGATAGATACTAAAATAATTCTATTGGCGATTCCAAAAATTCATGCGCCCCCTGCATGAAACCATCAAACCTATTGAAAAGATGTATGATGAAGAAGATTTCTATTTTCTTCTTCATCATACTTCTTTTAGATCAGAAGTTTTTGGAGGCTGACTTCTGACATAATTTAGTGATACTTGTGCAAAGTTAAAAACGAAATGGCTAGTACATCTTTATTTTTACATATTTTAAAATGGCATCCAAAACAAACCAGCAGAACACAAACTGCTGTATTTAAGGGTGTTTCCGTAAATCTTCCTTCCCTTGCTTTCTAGTTCTTTCATTTAAAGTAATTTTAAACGGAAACGTGTCCTATAGTTATATTTTAGTATATATTTTGAATGTTCCAAAGCAAACTAACTAACAAAATACCTACGATATTTTCCTTTCATTTGAGAATTCTTCGAATGAAGGCGGTAAAGTTGGAACTCTTGGAGGACCCTATACCAAAGACAATAAACTAATAAGACTTTTCACTTAATGTAATTTCCTATCTTCCGGCGATTGCTGATGCACCCGAAGCATGCGTAGATCTACACAATTCATTCATTAAAACGAACATTTGACATTGCCTTTCAGATATGACAAGAGCACAGGACCGGCAACGCCATGTCTAGCACTGGTACAATATTTTTATAAATTTTACAACAAAATGATAACTGTTATAATATAATTAACATAAGCACTAAAACACCGAGGCAGTCGATGCTTCCAAATGATTCAATCAAACAGATAAAACAACAGAAACGAAATAGAAGTAACGAAATATCACGGAAGTAACGGAATATCACAAAAGTCACGAAAGACGAATCCCTGACCTGACAGCCACACGTGCAACACATGTAGATGTTACCTCATTTTTTATTTCACTTATTTGCGTGTCACTGACAAAGATAATTAGATGTGCCATATGACGATGATTAAACCAGTCTCATAAATTTACTAAAATTTACTATAACTTGCGCTGAGTACATTATTTTTCACTCAAATTTGATGCATCTGGCGCATAGTGACAAAGATAGAAATTTGGTCGACGGCATGAATGAATGAACGTAAAAATTCTTATTAATTTATATTCTTTACCTGTACCTACTGTGTAGTAAAGATTGTACTTCAGTAGTAAACTCTTTAAGTTACTCCCCAGCAATTCAAAATATTTCAAACTGCTGATTGGAGTACCTAGGTATTCACCAGGACAGCAGTAATCCTACTTTGAACAGATTTCAAAATTTCGATCTCACCGACCGTGCTATAACGAACCAATAGACTAATGTGAATGTTTGTATGCAAGTAATGCGTTTGGAACCCACCTCTTGCGTATGCAGTTCGCTCGTATCACGGCATATGTGATCTTATGTCACAATAGGCAACGATTACCGCTCACCCGTTGGACCCGAGCGGGCTATAAACAAGACAGTCGACGATCGCGGCGCGCTAGATGTGCCGCTCGGCGCGAATACCGGCAGGCCGCGCTCGAAGTAGGCCATAAGTTGAAAGACTCGAACCAAGGACACCGAGGTCTGCAAACGTACGATTCACCATGGTCTAAGAGTTACAGTTTGGCGTAATTGCACTCCGTTAATTGCTGGTATTCGATTGCCTTCATCGGCAGGTTTCTAAATTGATCGTTTCACGGTTTGGTGCATTTTTCGAAACCCCACGGCGCGTTTAACAGAGAGAGATCCTCCCGGTTGCGTAATTGATATTTAAATTGTGATGTCACGTACCGGCAATTTGCCTAGAGTTGGTCCGTGTTTTGCTTCTGATGGTTTTAGAGGATGCTTCGAATTCGTAGATTTTCAACGATCCCCGGGAATCAGTTAGATATAATTAACTCTTTTGTATTAAAAAAAACCAATGGCACTTTCTGAGTTTCATTTGCTGTGATTTTTTAAATTCGTTGGATATTTACTTAGTTTCGGCAGATAATAGATATATGATCAGTATCTTCTGTTCTTGTATTAATGGGATTAATCTGTTTTTCTCAAAACTGGGAAACGAATTGAAAAACTAGGTCGAAAACTATAAGAGATAGAAGCATGCTGCCATGTTGGCCCGCAATAATTGGTTTCTACTTCTTATTAGAAACCTAAAATTGGTTTAGTTGTTATTGGCAGAAATGTATAAAAAACTCGAGGAATCAATTGACGTGGTTTATTTTGCTATGTCTTCTCAAATGTAGATGAGGCATCTGTGAACTTTTTCTTGTTATGAACATCATTTTTTATGCATACCAACTGTGTAAAAAGTTATAAAAATACATCAGATTTTGTACTCCTTCGACCTGACGTCATCTCTGATTTCAAAATCGCTTGCTAAAGTTACAGGTACCTACTTGAAATAGAGCTTCATGAGCCGTGTTTAACATTTTTTCAGGATAATGGAAGAGGAAAGACCCATAGACAAAATCTTATAGTTTTGGATGTCAATAATAAGTCAATATAAAAAATAAATTGACTGCTATTGAGGAAAACTATAGTCCTCGAAGGTTTTATGGGCCATAAGAATCATTTTGAAAAAAGACAAAGCATTTCGAGTTTTCCAAACCTAAAAACGGACATGAACCAGTTTAACCTCTGAATTACTTTGCAATTTAACAAATCTACTTATCTCTATAATAAATATAAACAATAATCGGCTAATCAAACAGTCAACGTGTAGTTTTGATTGGTCGGCTGCTTTACCTGTTTCTTTTGCGACTGATAAACTTTGGCACATGATCAAAATTGCATGCAAAAAACTTGTTTACTAAACCAACAACTAAGAACGACATTTGTCCACATTTGGATCTGTTTATTCTTGTGGTTAACTGTAATACTCCTAAATTAAAGTGGAGATACAATCTGAGGTATCTCAAACCATGGTGACCATGATTTCTGGTTTATAATGCTACAAGTTGGTACCCGGTTTCACATGGACATGGCACTTTGTTAGTGTTTATGTTGTTAGTATCTTGTTCATTATCCAATGCTGCCAACTTCGCAGTTGACAAATTCAGTACTGTAATCCCAAAATATTCGAATTCTTGGTGTGGTTTTCGTGTGCACTGTATCAGATTTTGTTGAAAGGGAGTGTGGTATAATTTATTATATCTGCGAATAGGCCTAAAATATATTTATCGAAAAATATCAAACTCAATAACTTAAGTAGGTAATCATCTATCAATTACCTATAAGAAATAATCTAGTTCGAACCATACCGTTTGGGTCCATTGTGATTATACTCACAAGAAATTAAATAAAAATTGCACTGTACCTAAATAATGACGAAAGAAATACGAACAGAAAATAACAAAAATATGCAGCCGGTAGATAGACAGTTCGAACAATACAAAAGTCTTTTAATTTCATTGGTTCATTTCCTATTCATAAATAGAAATCTCTTAACTTCTCTGTCCGCATAATTTGGTGAAAAAGTAAAATAGAAATAAAAGATTTCTGGAAAATTAGGCTGTTTGTAAACAGCCTAATTTTTTCATTTTTGTAGCTTGCCTTGTTGTTTCTGTAGAAATTAGCAATAAATGATAGACTGATAGAGTTCCTATATAAGATAAGAAGAATTTTTAAATTTTCATTTTATGTCATGTTTATTATATTATTATATAACTTTGTTAAATTATAAATTACCCCTTTGACTTATGCCTGTCTTTACGTCAAAGGTTTATGTTTTAAATATACTAAGTTGACTAATTCTATCCACATTTTTACTATATTAAAATATCCCTTATATTGACCATTTGATTATTTTAAAAAAATGTGTCGTTAATAAAAATGTCCCAACAAGAAAAAATCGCAATTATTAGGTAAGCCAGCAAGGCAAGCACCATACCATATTCGATTGCAATAAAAAAAACATATGCTCAAGCGTGATTCACCGCTCTTTTGTGTATAATGCTCAGTGGAACAATAATTGCACGATTTGGCAAGATAAAAAATATGAATAAAAGATACAATTGAATTTGATTGCGTGTTTTTTTAAGGTGAATTGCATAAAAATCATTGAAAATGACCTCTCCTGAACTCTGCGCATACCGTAATATATGTAATGTGTTTACCAGACTTTCAAAGCACCATAACAGGTATAAAGATGTCCTTCAAACCTTCAAACGGTGCTACCATCTAGAAAAACGCCGCCAAATTGTTATGCTAACGACAATTTGGGTGACGCAACAAGGATTTTCGTCAAAACACTGGACGAACTCTAAGATATCAAGTTATTGAGATGACGAAGCGATGAAATCACCTTGAGGGTGTATAAATTGATTTATTCATTAATGACATCTCTTTTTTTTCAGTAATAGGTATTGCTTTCAGCCTTGTCTTCCTGATAATCCTCATAATTCATAATGATTTACAATGAAACAGAAAATGTAATTTTACCATTATTGGTCATGTATGTACGGGGTGATTCAAAGATATGTTTTCGAGAGTTACCTAGAATCTGTAATGGATAGAGTAAATCTCATGGATGGGTCCTACGCTCTTTTTCGAAAAATAACAATGGGCAAACCGCACCTACAGGGCGTCTCTCGATTTTGGCAAAACCGACTGACGCCCTTTTCGCGTTTCCTTTACAAGATACCTGAAAATGCTTTGAACATTTTACATGCACTTTTATTAAATTGTGTTTAACTTCATTTCAAAAGCGAGTAATTTTTTATTGGTATAAACTGACTTCAAACAATGTAAACGTGATTTTTTTAGTATAGTGGTGAGAAACATACCGTAGTGTCCTCATTGGGTGTTGGCTACTATTTGTCTGACAATTATTATTGGCAGAATTATTATACAGTGCGAACGTTTAGAATGGAAACCGTAAATGAAATACGCCCTGTAGATTTTTCGCAAAAACGCTCGGAGACGTCAATTCGTAAATTCAATTGCGATTCTTTTGATATCATTGTTTTGGATATGACGTCATTAGGTATCTCTGTGACATCATCATGATATTTTTTTCAAATGGGAATGTCCAGTTCTTTCATTAAATTTAAATAGAGAAAATATTCCTGAAAATGGCAATATACGACATTATGGCCTTAAAGTGGATAGTTCTTGAGATAAAGGGCTTTGAAGTTTGAAAAAAGAAAAAGTAGGCTAGTCAAAAAAACTGTGTATCACGACATAACTAACAAATGGATAATAAACGCAATGAAAACTAGTTAAATAAGGGGCTCGAACTGTAATCCTTGTGCTTCTTGACATTAGCCAAGCCTCTGTTGGAATTCTTGTAATACTTTACTGACTGTGTGTGGCTGTATAGCTCTAATTTCATCTCGAATTTTTGTTTTTAATTCGTTAATATTCAGTGGTTTATTATACACTTTAGACTTAAGATAACCCCACAAAAAGAAATCAAGGGGTGTGAGTTCAGGGGATCGAGCTGGCCAATCAATAAAACCTCTTCTGCCTATCCAACGATTAGGAAATACTTCATTTAAGTAGTTACGAACATTTATGGCATAATGTGGAGGTGCCCCATCTTGTTGATACCATACAAAGTCATTGGGAATGTTCGGATCATTGTCATCTGGAAATAGTGCTGCTAACTCCGGAATAATTTACTGTTAAAGATCGTACCATTTTTAATTATCACAAAAAAATATCAAAGAATAACCGACTGTGATAATTAGTTTTAAATAATTTGCGGAACTGTCACTATCAGAATCAAATAATTGAAATTTTTTTTTGACTAGCCTACTTTTTCTTTTTTCAAACTTCAAAGCCCTTTATCTCAAAAACTATCCACTTTAAGGCCATAGTGTCGTATATTGCCATTTTCAGGAATATTTTCTCTATTTAAATTTAATGAAAGAACTGGACATTCCCATTTGAAAAAATATCATGATGACGTCACAGAGATTACCTAATGACGTCATATCCAAAACAATGGTATCATAAGAAGCGCAATTGAATTTAAGAATTGACGTGTCCGAGCGTTTTTGCGAAAAATCTACAGGGCGCATTTCATTTACGGTTTCCATTCTAAACGTTCGCACTGTATACAAATTCACAGACAGATAACGACCTGCTTTTCAATAGACGTCATTATAGCAATGACCTCTATTGTCTGAAGAAGACAATCCTACTTATTTATTTGAAGGAGATGCCGAAAACAACTACTACACGGACAATGTGTCCGGGCTGGAATTGCATCACTCCGTTACTTATCTCCATAGGAGTCGCCACATCTTCACCGAGACCAACCACAGACACTGACCGGTTTCGGGCTTATTTTGCGATCGATAGAGTGACATAGGTAGTGTAATTATTGTTCAACTGTGTTGCGACATGATTGCTTAATCATCATCGTGAATGTTGGTAGTGGTGTGAACCACATCATAGTGTTTGTCCTCTTTGGAGCTTTGGTACTATCTGTCTGACAATTATTGTCAAATTGACACTGGGTCTTTAATAAAAAATGTCCCACTACACATACTTGTGACGTTTGTGAACAATATTCTAAAGCCAACCAAGATTTAGATTAGTCGGTTTTATTTTGCTATTATATCTACAGCTTACGAAAATGCCAGTTTCGATTTATTTGGCAATTTAAATATGTGTCACAATGATTTTGAAAGCTTTATCATTGCCTGAAGTTTTATTTCAATTAAACTTTAAAAGTATTGTTTTACAAAACAGAGGTATTCAAAGTTAAAAAAACATTTGTAAATACGATTCATAGTTGGTTTCTTTTGGGATTACACCACCTGTAAAATAACAAAAAGCAGAAAACCAGAAGTATACAAATTAATTATTCAAAGTGTAGTAACAAGGCAAACTTCTAAAGTTTGCCCCAAAAAACCACTGTATTAACGTGTGATAAAATAATATTTGATATATTGACTAAATTTTATCAGTGGTTTTTCAGTTTTATACAAAATTTTATAATATTACATGTCATATTCTAAAATATGTCCAGATAAAATAGTTATAATAAAAAATTAAAAGAAATTAAACACTTAACTAGCTTTCGTCTAGACGTTTCGAGTTGATTAAATTAAAATTAAACAGTTAAGTGTTTAATTTCTTTTAATTTTTTATTATAACTATTTTATTTGGACATATTTTAGAATATGACATGTAATATTATAAAATTTTGTATAAAACTGAAAAACCACTGATAAAATTTAGTCAATATATCAAATATTATTTTATCACACGTTAATACAGTGGTTTTTTGGGGCAAACTTTAGAAGTTTGCCTTGTTACTACACTTTGAATAATTAATTTGTATACTTCTGGTTTTCTGCTTTTTGTTATTTTACAGGTGGTGTAATCCCAAAAGAAACCAACTATGAATCGTCAAAATACACCACAAATAAGTTACAGACATTATTTGTAAATACGTTAAATTTGTACACCTATGGAAAAAAATTCCTCAAAATGATTTAATAAAACTGTTTGGTAGTGTGAAATTATCTTGTATACTTAAATGAACAAATAGATAATAATAGAATAACAGATACTTTAGAACGACAAAAAACAAAATACTTATAATATGTTATACTTCTACTTATAAATCTACTTATCTTCTACTTATTTTATAAATATATAAATCCCTAAGTATTTATTTTATTTTTTATAAAAAGTTATGATTATTATGAACATATTTTTTCAAAACAAAACCGTAAAAATATAAATTAATTATTTACCTCTATTGAAAAGCAATAAAATATCCTCTAAAAACGTCTCCCTTTTGGAACCGAGGTCACCAAGCCAACGGTAAAATACATCAAAGGTGCCGCCTACGCGATACCCTTCTGGCTAAACTTTCTTTTTTTTTATAAAACATAATTACTTTAATGAAAGTTATTTGAACTATAATAGTTCAATGAATCCCTTGTGAATAATATGAGTAAGTACTTCATGACTGCTAGCGAATATTAGTCGGAGTGTTAGGATATGTAATAGATATTATATACATGTTTGTAATGGCGAGATACAGTGAAATACAACGTAGTGCCCTCTTTGGGTCTTTGCTACTATCTGTCTGACAATTATTGTCTAATTGACAGACATATAACGATCTGCTTTTAAGCAGATCGTTATCTGTTATTATCAATTAGACAATAATTGTCAGACAGATAGTAGCAAAGACCCAAAGAGGGCACTACGGTGTATTTCACTGTATCTCGCCACTACAAACATTCACATATGACACTTAGGCAATCATGTCGCCAGATCATTCATCGATTCCGATACCTATGACAATCTGATGAGATCATAACAAGATCGAAACCGGTCATTGTCTGGTATTTGGTCTTGATGAAGGATGTGGCGACACCCATGGAGATGTTGATGTAATGCAACGCCAGTCGGGGCATATTGTCCGTGGAGTAGTTGTTTTCGGCATCTCCTACCAATAGATATTATATACAGTCTATTTATATGTACAGTGACATTTTTTAACCGGCTCACTAACTATACAATTTTTCTATTTGCTATTTTGAAAAATCAAAAACTGTTTCCAAATTGAAATTTCCCTATGATTCCAAAGATGGCTTCAAAATATTCCCTAGATGTCATTTTTGACAGATGACGCCATATTGGTTTTTTGTAAATAGCAACCTAGAAATACTTTACCACCATTCGAAAGACTCCTTCGAGCTGACTTCAAAAATATATCATTATGGGCAGTTTGCACCAACGGCTCGCGATTTACAGGGCAACAAACTTACTGAATGTCGATTATTTTTTTAAGTATTGTATATATAAAATATATAAATATAATTATTATTTATATTGCACCGTTAGTGCAAACTGCCCATAATGATATATTTTCGAAGTCAGCTCGAAGGAGTCTTTCGAATGGTGGTAAAATATTACCACGTTGCCATTTAAAAAAATCCAAGATGGCGTCATATATGTCAATAATGACATCTGGGGAAACTTTGAAGCCGTATTTGGAATAATCGGGAAATTTCAATTTGGAAACAGTTTTTGATTTTTTAAAATAGCAAATAGAAAAGTCGTGCAGTTACTGAGCCGGTTTAAAAATGTCACTCACTGTATATGTTCTTTATGATCAGTCATTGTCATTAGCCATACAAAATACGATTGTCTTGAATTAAGCATTGCATAGATTGTACACATTCGGGTAGAGATGTTCCACGGCTATCTGGTTATCTCTAATAACGAGAGAGATATTCCAAATGGGTTATAAATAATTGGATTTGTCATTAGGAATGAAAGTTTTCGTCTAAGATATTGTTAGAAATAATATCTTGACAACATAAACTTTCATTTTGAATATAATTAGTTTTACTGAAAGACTTTATGACGCAAAATGTATGTAAAATGATTTTTAAACTCTGTAGTCAAAGTTAATTTAATTAACATGGAAACAACTTTCTAACTTTATTCGACGCAATTTTAATTAAACTAAAAGCTTGTAAAATTATACCAAAATTGTATAGTGAGGTAATGGTGAGATGTATTTATAATTTTAAAATTTTCTTTCGCCACCAAACGTTCCTTGTAAATAGCCTTCTAGTTGCCATCAATTTTCATATTTATGGCTGTATTTTAGCAAGTCATATTTTATTGGTTATACTATGAATATATTCGAAATATCAAAAATACATTATTTATAGCTATTACAATATCTTTTTTTGTTACATGCCTTTTGCCTGTGAAATACTGGAGTTTACACTGCTTATTAGGGTTTCAACAAAATATACAGAATGAAAAATAACTTATACCTAAGTACCTATGTATGTTCTAGATTTAAATTGAAAAATGTACGAAAATGAGACGGCTTTCCCCGGAAATGCTGATGAGGAAAATGACCTCAATTCAGATAATAATTAAGGTCCTGATATTTTTTCACCAGAGTACTTAGTAAATATAAATATGTTTCAACATGAATTTCATTTACGATTTATTTTTCACCCTAGACAGTGATTTAAATATAGGTAGTTATGGAACAAAGTTAGACGAACCTCATTTTTTATAAATATGCATATATTTTTTAAGAAAATAGGTATAAGCAATGCGATGCTACGTCATTTGTTTGGTAATACGCTACTACAAATACAACAAAACTGTTTTTACATATAGCCTGAAAAAACAAGTGCATACATACATTCCTAAGTGTAATAATGACTATAATTGATTGAAAAAATACGAAATGTAATTTTTAGCGTCACCTATGCCATTATTTTTTATGTAAACAAGCACATAACACCCGTTATATTATATGTTTTTGTAGTATAGTAATTAGTTGCATAAGTCTCACAGCAAAATATTAAACATAACTGCAACCGGTTTAATTTATAGAAAATTTAATAACCAAGCTGAAAAAAATAGAGGTGAGCTACATTATATAATTATAATTATCATCATCATAATCAGAAGAACTATCGTGCTCAGAATGTCTTATACAGGGGCCGGGAAAAAGTGGGGTCTCTTTAAAATTACAAATCATGTTTAATTGTATCCTTTTGTTTTAGGAAATTGAAATTAAAAATAAATAATTAAAAATTAAATTAGTGAATCTCAGTAATGCAGGAAATACAAGTCATAAATCATTATAACAAGACACTGGACAAGATTCAGTTGTAGCACATAAATGATATACAACGGTAAGTGTGGTAGAATACCTAAAAAAAATTAAGAATATTTGCCACAAGTAGACACAATGACAATTTCGTTATCGTTTGCATTCCCAGCACTCAAGAAGCTATATCATTTCAAATACCCTTTTGTCGCTTTTTCGTAACGAAAAAGTAAACAGTTTTTAATTGTTTTTTATGATAGTATTAGTAAATATGATAATTTCATGTAATAGAAGTAAACACACTTATTGTGTGTATATTTTTCTTTAGTAACTCTTATCGCCCATAAGTTTATTGAACCTGGAATATATGGGTCAGTAAGATAATGTAATGGCGAAAAAAATAACATCTTTTCAACATTACTTCATGGCGTATCAACAAGATACACAGTGCATTAAGTGTCTCTTATTTATTGCCTGGTAATAATTTTGTTTTTTCTTGACACTTCTTTGATAGCGCAAGATTAATTATTGCGATATTTATTTCCCAATTTTCTACTTTTTTTTATGTGCGCAGTGTTTCAAAACTATGTGTAGCCACTTGTGCTCCTGTTGTTAGTTTTTCCAATAGTTAGTTTTAGTCTTAAGCTGATTCTAATCAGCTGAAAGAGTCTTCCTAAAATAATATTCATTTCTTCGTCAATACTGAAATATTATTTTATAACAAGGTCTATGATACCTACTTTATTTTTACAGCTAACCTACAAGTATAGAGCTAAATTCATAATACAGTGGGACACGCAGATTCATAGTATGAGGGTATACCATGAATCTGCTTGTTTCTCCCCTTATTTTTTTAATGTCTCATTTTCCAAAAACCATCCACTACAATTTCGAATCAATTCACGTAGAAAATAGTAATACTGAAAGCACTATTACGTACGGTGAACAATATTAAAATCTACAGCATAGGCTAGCTAAACTAAACAACTTCTATATTTTACGAGAACAGAGTACGTTGAACTTTAACGGTCCGAATTTTGGAAGGTAACCAGCAATTTTGAACTGGAATGAATTGTTATTATTACCGTACGGAGCCGTAAAAACTGTTTTAATGCGGTTACGATCAATGAAAATTATACACGCAGAACTAAAATTAATTCTGTAACGCAGTGGAATGTGATTTAGCGGGAGATGGAAACAGATTTGGTGGACTACCGTGCGATATATTTTTTAATGGTTTTGCAGTTACAGTTTGTCTGTAATGTCGTAGGAAAAAGGCTAACAAACTATACATATTTAAATTCTAATTAGTACGTACTTAAGTAGCTAGGATGTCGTCAGTTATTAATTATCTACTTATTAATATATATTATTTCTTTCTCTGACATTTGTTTTTGTTCAACTACAGGTATTGGGAGAACTGTAAGAAGTTGGTAGTCAGAGACAAGATGGCTGAAAATTTACCAACGATGGTTGGAAAATTATGGAAATATATCATTACTTTAAAAAACTATATATGCGATGTAACAGTAGAACTACGTATTTGGAATTCTTGTATAAAATGGTAGATCTTAATAATTCGGGGTGTCGCTTTTTATTACTTACAGATCCGGTCTCCTAAAATTTGGTCACTAACTCCAAAATGTACTTCCTGTGAACATTTTTACCCAAGTGTTGCTGATTAAATATTTCTGCTGTCCTATTAGCACTCCGATTATTTGCATAAAAGAGAGCAATTATTTCCACTCTTTCTGGAATCGAATAAACCATAATGTCGCCAAACTGTACAGGTAACAATAAAGTAATAATTCACTCAATATCCGTTCTGATTGTATTATTTATTATTTCAATTTACTGCGAATAATAAAAGGAAATGTCACTCTGACATAAGAGGTGACACTCATGGACGACTATTGTATGGAGGCTGGAGGTCATCAATTTGAATATTTAATTGGCTGATGTAGAAAAAGTTTGCAAATAAAACCGTAAAAAGTAGTTTTTTATTAACAACCTTTATCTTCAAAACTAACCAGTCAAATTAAAAAACTAATACAGGGTTGTGTACCTTTCAAATGATGTGTCATTTAACCCTCCTTCCCTATTAAGATATTTGGGGGGGTTGCCCCCCTCCCTAGGGGGGTGAGACTGCAGCATCAACAGTATGGGAAAAGATGTCCCCTTTTGATCAAAAATCGACCTGTCTCGGCGTTTTTCGAAAAAATAATTCCTGAGAGTTATTCGCTCTGTTTCGTTTTCAAAAACCCACCCTGTACAGGGTGGGTTTTTGAAAACGAAACAGAGCGAATAACTCTCAGGAAAATTATTTTTTCGAAAAACGCCGAGACAGGTCGATTTTTTATCAAAAGGGGACATCTTTTCCCATACTTTTGATGCTCCAGTCTCACCCCCCTAGGGAGGGGGGGCAACCCCCCAAATATCTTAATGGGGAAGGAGGGTTAAATGACACATCATTTGAAAGGTACTTCAATTCTCTACACAACCCTGTATTAGTTTTTTAATTTGACTGGTTAGTTTTGAAGATAAAGGTTGTTAATAAAAAACTACTTTTTACGGTTTTATTTGCAAACTTTTTCTACATCAGCCAATTAAATATTCAAATTGATGACCTCCAGCCTCCATACAATAGTTGTCCATGAGTGTCACCCCTTATGTTAGAGTGACATTTCCTTTTATTATTCGCAGTAAATTGAAATAATAAATAATACAATCAGAACGGGTATTGATTGAATTATTATTTTATTGTTACCTGTACAGTTTGTGGACATTATGGTTTATTCGATTCCAGAAAGAGTGGAAATAATTGCTCTTTTTTATGCAAATAATCGGAGTGCTAATAGGACAGCAGAAATATTTAATCAGCAACACTTGGGTAAAAATGTTCACAGGAAGTACATTTTGGAGTTAGTGACGAAATTTCAGGAGACCGGATCTGTAAGTAATAAAAAGCGACACCCCGAAAGAAATGAAGCAGAAGATGTAGCTATTCTAGGCCATGTTGCTATAAATCCTAGAACGAGTACGAGGCAAATGGCAGCTGAATCCGGTTTTGGGCGAAACAAAATTCGTAAAACTTTGAAGCATCATAAATTCCATCCCTATAAGATTCACCTTGCACATGAACTTAATGGAGATGACTTTGACCGCCGACTACAATTTTGTGAAGTAATGAGTGAACGAGCTATTAACAATCCAGATTTAATTTTTAATATCTGCTTCTCGGATGAGTGTTCATTCACTGTTAATGGCAATGTCAATCGTCACAATTGTCGTTATTGGTCCGATTCTAATCCCAGGATATTTTATGAGACTCATACACAACATCAGGAAAAATTAAATGTATGTGCTGGAATTTTTGGTGACCACATTGTTGGTCCTTTTTTCTTACCAGGTAATCTCACCGGGGAGATGTACCTGGATTTGTTGGAAAACTCCATTTATCCAGAGCTGATACACATTATAGAGAATAATGAAAATTATCTAGAAGACCAGTTGATATTCCAACAGGATGGAGCCCCTCCTCACTTCGCCTTGCCTGTTCGGCAGTATCTTGATCGTACATTTGCAAATCAGTGGATTGGGAGAAGAGGCGTCATAGAGTGGCCTGCGCGATCGCCGGATTTGTCCCCTTTGGATTTTTTCTTGTGGGGTCATTTAAAGTCCAAAATTTATGCCACTCCACCTACTTCCCTTGAAGATCTACGCCAACGCATTATTAACGAATGCCGCCAAGTTACTCCAGAAATGTTGCAAAACGTACGTGATCGCATTGTGCAAAACTTATACTATTATATGGAGGCTGGAGGTCATCAATTTGAATATTTAATTGGCTGATGTAGAAAAAGTTTGCAAATAAAACCGTAAAAAGTAGTTTTTTATTAACAACCTTTATCTTCAAAACTAACCAGTCAAATTAAAAAACTAATACAGGGTTGTGTACCTTTCAAATGATGTGTCATTTAACCCTCCATTTAACCCTCCTTCCCTATTAAGATATTTAGGGGGGTTGCCCCCCTCCCTAGGGCGGTGAGACTGGAGCATCAAAAGTATGGGAAAAGATGTCCTCTTTTGATCAAAAATCGACCTGTCTCGGCGTTTTTCGAAAAAATAATTTTCCTGAGAGTTATTCGCTCTGTTTCGTTTTCAAAAACCCACCCTGTATAATAATAATATCTCTATCCCTCATTCCCATCTTAATAATAGCCAGAATATTAATGTATCTTATTTATAATATATAGATACCTCTTAGTTTAACCAGCTTTAATTATGTTTATATTACGCAACTTCTAGTATTTCACAGCTTATATTACAAATGACATACACGTATTCTTTTAGTACTTGACAATTTGTTTCTTGATTATTTTTTTGCGTGGTCGGTGCCTGACGTTCAGTAGGTACAGGTGAAGAGAAAGTACCTCTGTTGCCAAATATATATTAATATGCATCTCCATAACACTTCGTTTACAATAAAAACAAAGAGCGATGTTTATTACTAGCGGTTTTTTCTTCATTGCGAAACAGTTGAGGCAATATTTTTAATCCATTATGCAAGTCTCGTAGAAAATAACGTCTTCTCGAGAAAAATCAACATACAGGGAACGTTTCAGGTATGGACCTACACGATTTAGAGTAGGTATGTATGTTAAATTTGTACTTCTCTAAAATAATTGATGATCTTTGACAGATGAATGAATAAAACGTCTCTATTCTACTCCTTGAAAATTCTATCTGCCTCTTACTGGTCTCTGGTTGATCCACTATCTGAGTAGAGTTTAGGTGAGTACCACGGTTTGAGTACTTCGGCGCATTTTTTGAAATAATATAAATATGACGTTGTTAAAGCCTTTAAATTAAACTTAAAGTAATTATAGTATCGTCGGACTGATGTAACAGTTGTTTAAATACATTTAGGTAGATGTAAGAGAGCTAGGTCATAAAAGGATGTGGGCATGGTTGTTTGGTTAGAAAAAGTGCAGCTACATCGCTCGGTCACTTACCGGTTGAGATATGAGAAAATTAACTTATGGCGTTGAACTGCAAGAGTACCCCAGCCCAGAGGTACGAGAAAAAGTGCATAACTTTATTGTACTTATAGCCAAGGAGCTATTGGATCTAGCCTTAGTAGGATCTAGATTTAGTAGCTGCTGGAAGAGCTACTAAAGATGAGCAAAGCTGATATATTCAGACTCAGCCTGAAGAACAAGCGACTACCGAGCATATACCAAGTGAATTTTCAGCAATTGATCGCCACAGAGCTGCAGAATCTGTAACAGATTTTAAACCTCGAGGATGTCAACCCAAGATCTCATAGGAAAGTCTTCAGACTTCTTCATAAACTTAATATTGGAATGAGAATACAAGGAAAAGGAATATAATGACAAAATATCGTTTTCGCAATGACGAGTGGCTTCAAAATCTGTTTGCATACGACCCAAATTAAGTACCATGTACTACTACTGTAAAATTTTAGCAATATTTTATTCTAGAATACTATTATCATTCATTGAACCAAATTTTTCCTAGTATAGGGCATTTATGTTGTGCTTCAGTCACGATAGAGTAATAATAAATATCTACTGAAATGTTTATCAGTCAGTTCCTAATCTAATCTACATTCAAATACACTAATTATTTTGCAATACAACCATGTGAATCGCTGTATATATTCCAGTGGCAAGTTGGAACGATTTTGCAGGAAATTGATTAGAGAATAATTTATGGCTGGAAATCAATCTCATATTACTTATTACTGATCCTGAAATGATAGCATTCAGTACCTGAACAAACCTTTAATGATTAATAGCCTAATTGTTGTTCATCTAACTATGAAGATGGATGTACTTCAGATAAATAGGTGAATGATAACTAGGTAATTTATTCCAGGTGCAATATTGTTGTACCAAAAGCTACTCTTTTATATTTGTACTAGTAGGTAGATATTAAGATTTCAGGTAACTGAAGTAAAGTTACGCTACAAACTACATAAAAAATCTCTTCCTATATGAACTGTTTTTTAACAACTTAATATTATCTAACGATTTTTTCACGTTCACTAATAAAATGCAGTTTTTAATCTAGTAAACAAACATTAATAGATCCAGTTTTATAGCATCCCAGGAAATCATTCTACGAAATGATGATGATGATGATGTTAAAAGTGAATTAATTTTATCTGTAAATTATAGTGCTAATAATTAAGTACAGCTTTCTTAATTTCGCAACAAGAGATAGATTTGTAGTTCTGATCGTGATAGTCAAGTTATGTAATTATGCAGCGATCTTCCTTATAACACAACGAATCTAAATAGTAATAATAATACTATAATAATACCTCTAAACCCTCACTCTAATCGAGTCCAACCATATTGGGAAAAAATAACCCTTTACTTGGAAATAATTTCCCTAGACGGAAAACTTAGCATATACATAGTAGGTCCTAGTGCCCAGCAATCACATACCAAAAATCAAACTGTTCTTTTTTTACTTATCTCATTAATTAGTGGGTGGCAATATCTAAAAAAGTTTCTCGTAACTGCAACGGTTATCAAGTGTGACAGACTAGTAAAATAAAAAATATTTTTATTTGAATTTCAATCTATTGAAATGATACATAGACACTTTTTTTAGTGCATTTTGTATCCTATGTAGTATCTATTTTTTTTAATGAGGGAAAAATTTAAAATCGGCTGTCATTTTGCAAGGTGGCAATAGCACGGGAGATTAATAGTAATATGCATATGCAGAGTCTCCTCTTTAAAATGTTGCTTTAAAATTGCTTTTTATCGTTTCGGGGCTTGAGCTGCAGAGAATGCACTTATTATCTTCCATGTCATCATCTATGTACAGTGTGTTTCACCTCCACTCACCACCTTCTCACCTTCACACCCTGTGAAATTTCACTGAGCAGCGCGATTTGGATGCTTGGAAACACACTGTATTTAAAATTATCTTTTAGCAAAATCTAAAACAATGGTTGAAAACAAGATAATTGGATTTTAAAATAATCTAATACTAAAATAAATAATTTAAACTAAAAAAAAAAAGAAAAAAGGACAAAAAAAAATAAAGCTCGTCAGCAATCATCATTAATCAATCAAAATTTAAATCAATTATCTTACATTATCGTGTGCCTTATAATCTTGGCAACCGTTGGAGATACAAGAAAAATTGTTCAATAAAAATTGTCTGGTGCAATGGGGATTCGAACTCACGACCTCTGGGTTGAGCGATCGAGACAATAAACTCTGACCCATCGACCCTATATCGAATTTACATTTTATTTTAATTTATTTTATGTTCAGCAGTACAATGCTTTTTATGCTACTTATAAAAAGTATTTTTTCATATTCCATATTAAATTTTTATCACATATTCCGATATGCACAGCGCTTGGCATATCGCCAGACAATTTATTGATCTTCTTTCTATAACTTCTTCATGTGTATGTCATATACAATATACATATTAGAACGTAGAGAAATATATACTCACTTTAAAATATCTCTCATGAATGGAATTAATTTTTTTGTGAAATATTTTAAGCTTCTATCCTTTCTCTTTTTATTTTAAACAATCATAGTTATTATACCATGCAGAACTATAGGATCTAGAAAGTACTTAGGATAAACCTTATCCTAGGTCCTTCATATGCAAAAGCCTTATATAGTAGTAGCCATAGACTGAAACAAATTAACCCAAAACAGCTATTCTCCTGGCTTTATGCCACGAAGAGCGCTGAGCGACTTTTTTTTCTCGTTTATGTTACTGGAAAAGGACCACGTGTTAATGTTTTTGTTTAATAATATGACATACTAGTTTACTATTAGCTGTATTCACCATCACCTAAGTTATTTTTAACTAGGCTGTTTAAATGTTTAGCCAATCAGCAATAAGAATTTTTCATAAAGACGATATTTGATTGGATAAGAATTTTAACAGGCCTGTTAAATATAACTTGTGTGATGGTGAATACGGCCCTATAGAATCTGTAGATACTATAGCGCTGCCATCTGTATAATATAATAATAATAATAATAATAATAATAATAATAATAATAATAATAATAATAATGTAGTAGAATGAAAAATGTTTCGACGCAGCCGGGGATCGAACCCGGGACCTTCGGCTTTCCGGGCCAATGCTCTTCCAACTGAGCTACCGCGCATCCACACTTCCACTCTACTAATCAGGATACCGTTCTTAACATAACTTCACATAATTTACTACAATAATAATAATAATAATAATAATAATAATGTCTCTACCTCCTCATTCTAATCGAAAGGATTAGCCCACAAATCTGACACTTGTGAGGAAGAGGGGGCGGCTTATTATTTATTATTCAATAGATTCTAACATTTCATTAAATATATTAGACTGAAATCTAGTTCTGAAGAAGTTACGTGTAATACTCCGCACCAAACACTAACGTAGCGTTAGGTTTTTATACTCTGCCATAAATAAGTGGCAATAATAAAAATAGTAATTAATTGCCATACACTTTGTTCACAGGTTGTATATTGCTATGCAAGAGGTTAACGCACAACTATTGTCGGAATATTTTACGTTATTTAAAGTACATTATTCATAATAAATGATCACTTATTCTGTCACTTGCTGCTTAAAGGTTAGTTTATAATATATTATGGGAATTCTAATTAAATAGTTTAATTATAGCTTAGCTAAATAGCTTAAATAACTTAAAAACAGAGTTAAAAGTTTTCAAATGGTAATAAGCTCGATTCATTTGCCATCTCAACACATCAAGATGACGGTGGCGATTCACTAGCTGTAAAAACCCTTCCAAAGGACTTTAAAATATGTACTTATAAATAATTTCTTCCTACAAAAATTGACTTATAACTTTACATTAATTGGATATTTTATCACTTTCCTAAGAGAGTGTTAGAAACAATCCCCTTTAGCAAGGAGTTGTTTTAAAAAAATTGATTTTATCCACATAAATTAAAAATTTTTACACTGAAAATGCAAAAAATTATCGAACACAAAACGGATCAGTTTAGTGTGATCAAAAAGCAGTACCTGAAACTGAAATTATTTCGAATTTGCGATTCAACGCCGAAATAAATTCCTCGTTCTGCATAGATTTTAATAATGGAAATAAACAATTATGACATAAATCCACTTAGGACAAAACTTTTTGAAATACCCTGTGGGTGGGGTAAACTCTTATACTTTACGTGTATCTACCTTTTATGGATCCACTGGAAGTGTGCGGCTGCTGGGACTGCACTTGAGACTGCTGAACTTCGAGTTTGGTGGTCACATTATTCCACATCTCAAACATTTTGACGGTAACTGTTTTAACACCGTCTCACAAAACACATTCAACTGGGAACTCAATAGCGGAACTACCGGTTCTCATGTTTGGTAACTGTTATCACTTTCAATTCACTTAAAATAAAAGAGTATTTTACGAAATCCACGGAAGCGTTTAGCGGTATCGGCTACAGCACAGTCCAATATTGCTAAAAGGTTCCCTAGCCATATCACCCTTGTTCTTCGTACGTTTCGTACAGTATATCCGCCATCTCTTCATAATACTCGCACGGATGCACTGCCTTTTGTTTTCGCCATTCAACGAACTAGATGTTGCTCCTGTAGAGATAATAATCTGCTCAACTGTGGTAATGGACAATCCCAAAATGCACTCAACTTCAAAGTGTTATTAGTTTGTCGAATGAAATCGGGTCAGATCAGTCTAGTTTGAGGGGAAATAAAATTAAGGTGTTCCATTTAAAAAACACAAGTTGTGGTCATAACAAGAAAACAAATAATAAATCAAATTTATTTTTATCCCATCAAATGCATGTCTAAAAAGAGCCTGTAGAATATTTAAACCATTTTAAGATATCTTGAAAGACACGAGAAAAGGCATCATTCGGTTTTGCCAAAAATCGAGAAATACTCTGTAGCTCGAAAATGGTAGAAAATAGAGATATGCAGTTTGCGCCGTTTTTATTTTTTTCGAAAAAAGAGCACAAATTTGTATCTATCTATTACAGATTCTCAAAAACATATCAATTTGAATCAACCTGTACTTTGAGATACTTCTAGTTGGATTAAGTACTGATAAATCAAAACAGTCTAGATTACTAATTCTTAATATGAGCTTTTTGTGCTCAAGACCTGGACATTTTCCTGGAAATTATTAAAAAAAAACAAGCGTCTGAAAATTTAAGAGTATTAAAAAACAACGTCAAGTAAACTACTTTGACTGAAAACTATTTCAAAACTAAAAATGTTGCTTATTGATAAACCTAGTTTGAATCTTCGCCTGTGTTAAATTTTATGAATTATAAATGAAAATAATAAAATGAATAAGAATAATCAAAATCGAAATAAGTAAATATTATGAGTTTCGACTTTCCTTACAGATTCCTAGAAAAGTATTTAGAATATCTTATTCTTAATAAGCTATGTCTATTAGCGTCGATCTCTGGCATATCTAATCAAGTCGGCAAAGTTAAAGATCCACAGATCTAGACTGAAGAAAATTACATGAAATTATCACTTTTAATGTGTTATCTTTTCCACTATTGCTTCAATTATGCATTTAAAAATAAACGAGGAATAAAAATCTACACTGCCATGTGGAAAACTGTATGACACTTGAATTCAATGAATGAATGAATGAATGAATGATGAGTCTGGATCTTCTAGTTATTAAGTGAACTAGAATTATATTTACCATTTTAAAAAGAAATGTATTTGGGCACTATGTTACATAAAAGATTAGAAAACAGAATCAACACAAATATGGGCTCTCAAATATTTCCAACATTTTTTATCACAGTTTCCTAAATGGATAGAAATCTGTACCTAATAGGCGGTTCTTTTTAAGACTGTTTTAGAGTACTTATACACAATTTCCTTTGAATAGTCTGTAAAGAAATAACGGTATATAGATTTTCGAAAATAATATACAGGGTGTCCACCTAGTGCGCGTAAGTCCAATATCTGGGTTAATAAAAGAGATAACTTAATTTTTTTTTCTACAGGGTTGTCTAATATCCCGAGCTGCACAAAATGAAAATATATTTACATATTCAGGGTGTTCAGTTTTTCCTGGACAGGTACCAACTTCATTTTTTTAAATGGAAACCTATATTTTTTATGGCATTATCGAATTCTACGTAAAAAATTAGTGGGACTTTGTGCATAACACTGCTATTGAAATATTGATAGTTTTCGAGATATTTGACTTTTAATTTTTTTTTCTTATGTTTCGTCACTTCTAATAGTTGACATAATTATGGTTGTATGACAGCTAGAAATTATTTTTTTTCAGAAACTGTAGAGTGAAGATGGCTCTTTCGAAAAACGTATCAAAAGTTGACCTGCGATATACAGGGGGCAACAGAAATCGTGCCAAACCTGATGGTTTAAAATTTAAAAAATCTCGACTTTTTCAAATGGAACACCCTGTGTTTTATGATTTCATTAGATGCCTTTCTGTAGACTCTACAATTTTATAATAGCTTTCCCTATACCTAAGTTGCGTAGTTTTAGCAAAAAACCCACTTTTATGAAAAATACCCGATTTGCGCACTCCTTTGACGGAAAAAATATTGTAAGGCTATTTATTTTTATAAAATGTATTAGTTTACACTTCTTAAAATAAAAATAACTGAAAAATTTAGATAATTTCAGTTTAATAAACAAGTCTTTATGGAAAGTTACCATTTATTTGTAAATAAAAGTAAAAAATCATAAAAGCTCTACATGTAATTAAGACTTAGCAAAACTGGCGTATGCTTTAGAAGAAGTTCATGAGAATTATCAACAGCAGAAACCACAACATTAAACTAAATATTATCGTTGTTACTCCCATGTCTCCTGGTAGTTTTCTCATAATTCCCATTTGCTGTTCTTTCAAATCTTTCTTTCACATTTTCAAAACAGTCAGCACGTGGGAATCTCTATAAATACGTGCTGCTAGCAAATAATTCCCATGAACTTCTTCTAAAGCATACGCCAGTTTTGCTAATTCTTAATTACATGTAGAGCTTTTATGATTTTTTACTTTTATTTACAAATAAATGGTAACTTTCCATAAAGACTTGTTTATTAAACTGAAATTATCAAAATTTTTCAGTTATTTTTATTTTAAGAAGTGTAAACTAATACATTTTATAAAAATAAATAGCCTTACAATATTTTTTCCGTCAAAGGAGTGCGCAAATCGGGTATTTTTCATAAAAGTGGGTTTTTTGCAAAAACTACGCAACTTAGGTATAGGGAAAGCTATTATAAAATTGTAGAGTCTACAGAAAGGCATCTAATGAAATCATAATACACAGGGTGTTCCATTTGAAAAAGTCGAGATTTTTTAAATTTTAAACCATCAGGTTTGGCACGATTTCTGTTGCCCCCTGTATATCGCAGGTCAACTTTTGATACGTTTTTCGAAAGAGCCATCTTCACTCTACAGTTTCTGAAAAAAAATAATTTCTAGCTGTCATACAACCATAATTATGTCAACTATTAGAAGTGACGAAACATAAGAAAAAAAAATTAAAAGTCAAATATCTCGAAAACTATCAATATTTCAATAGCAGTGTTATGCACAAAGTCCCACTAATTTTTTACGTAGAATTCGATAATGCCATAAAAAATATAGGTTTCCATTTAAAAAAATTAAGTTGGTACCTGTCCAGGAAAAACTGAACACCCTGAATATGTAAATATATTTTCATTTTGTGCAGCTCGGGATATTAGACAACCCTGTAGAAAAAAAAATTAAGTTATCTCTTTTATTAACCCAGATATTGGACTTACGTGCACTAGGTGGACACCCTGTATATTATTTTTGTGACACTTCTAAATTGACAGTAAGATATACGGACATCTACAAACACAATAGAACACGTACCCCATAATCTAAATGACCGTCGACTGTCATTCGTCAAACCTACACTGTGATTTTTGGGTAAAAAATTGAGCAGGTCCATCCCAGTTGCAGAGCACCACTGATTAACATTAAATAAAGTTGTTGTTTCAGCAATTTGACGTGACTATATCAGAGTTTCGCGTTGAAAATTGGAGCTGTGGAGATAATTTTGCTACAAAATGGATGATGTTTACTTTCAGATAGACATTTTTATACACAGTTTCGCGGTGCGTACGCTGTTCGACCTATCCCAACCCAGCATAACGTGGCCCCGTGTTAGTATCTGTCGCTTTCAGTGGGTACGAAATCGAGATAAAGAGAGAAGTGTGTTTTGCAAGTCCGTTGCTGAAATACGAGGAACTATCTACTTCATTCTTTTGACCCATATAAGGTAGGTAATGCCCTATATTCTACGGTCTTGATTATAGTCAAGAAATGTTGAAGATTTAAACTGCGTACCAATTACAGGGACACTGTAATTTGGTTTCTTGGAAGATAAATATCCTGCATTTTATTTTAAAAATGTGTCAAGGATGGGAGGAGTGATATGTTAGACATTAATTTATATAATGATCATTTATTTGCTGAATATCTGATTCAACTAGCATTCTAGGTAGATGAATTTTCGGTCAATCCTGTGTTATTTAGGTACGTTAGTATAATATAGGTAGGTACAATATAACATGTCACTAATTCTATAAGAAAAAACTTAAAGAAGACATATACGACACATCAAAAAATTTTAACGGTCCAAATGGTGATTATAAATATTGTTCTACTGCTGATTAGATCAAAATTTGATAAACATGCGGTACGCCCTGACCTTCAGATAAAACAAGGCCTGCAGTAATTAAATAATGAATTTAAGGGAGCGTTGTTGAAAGTTCTAGGGGAAGCTGGGAGAATAGCTTCCCAGAAGCACTCGTACTGAGCTATCTTCTTTAAAGTGCATGGTATTGATTACTTGGCGAAGGCGGCTTGTGCATCTCTACAACTTGAATGTGTGTTTCAGGACGAAGTTTGAGTCGCGATATCAGGAAAAGTAAGGTGAATCATTTGTATGTACGTGAAGGGGGTAACATAGGTGATTCTTTTGTACGAAGAGGATCACTAAAAATTGTTTTTTAATGCCATATTAGATTGACATGGTCTTCATTATCGTTTAATAATTTTGTTAACTAATTATGGCAGTCAAGTCTTCCACCTCATGTATGTATTTAATGGGTTTGATTGACAGTTTGCCAAAGACGTACACTGAGGGAAAAATCTGGCTTAAAACTGCTAATAAGCCATAGATTTTTGAAATTTCCATAGTGTGTATTTGCATATTATATTTATTATAGATAAGTAACTATTTTTCAAAATTTCTTTGTACAGATAATATACCAAGAATTGATATAATTATAAAACCTGTATAGTTGGTTCCAATCATTTTTAAAATATTTATTTTCTTAAATTAAATAATTATTTACCTACAAAATATTTAGTAGTAGATGCACTCTCAGTGCTTTATATAAGTTAAGCAATAAATGTATTTAATTGTTAAAAGTAAATATTTGAAATTAATAATAATTCTAGTATAATTGTCTAAATCCAAAGATTAATTCTAGAACCAAATATTTATATTTTAATAAATTTCTCAGAATTAAAAATTTAATTGAAACCGCGCTTTCGCGTCTAGCTTCTCAGACAGTGGCCATTATAGCAGTCATGGCGCAGCCATTTTTGTATCGTGTTGTGTGTTTCTGTGCAAGTAAAGTAAGTGTAATTAGCCGTTCAGTGAATCATAATATAACGAACTAATTGTGCAGTGTATGTAATAATTGTGTATTGTCAATATTGCCACTGAAATAAATGCCATGTTAATACCAATTAGATCTTTAATTCACCAAATACATATAAATAATTTAATCGGTGGTAATAAACCTTATTTATCTCGAATAAATCCTTTTCCCAGTGTGGTTATGGAAAACGTGGACAAAAGCAAGGCCAAAATATAAGAATTACAAAAATATAGAGTTGTACTTACAACTTTACTGGTTTATTCATTCTGCTGAAACATGAGGATGTTGCCTTTTTAGAAAAAAAGAGTAATTATTTTACGCTTCATTGGCAGATAGCGGATAAAAATTTTATGTACATTTTTTTTTCTTCGATGCTACGAGAAATCGTACATCAAATGTTGATTAATCATTATTCAAGTTCTTTCTCTAACGGTGTAAATTATGAACCGTTTGTATATCTTGATTGGTTAAGAAAGTCTTAAATCGGCGGTGGGAGATAATATACACTGATAAAAATGTAATAAATATTTGTATAAGATCAATTATTTACATTTATTAAACTTGTTAAATTCATAAATAGGTATTTTCGATTTCTTCAATTATGATCGACAGAGAAGTCGTCTACACTAATAAAAAAATAGTAATATACAAGTAGATTGTATTAAATTTACAAGTAAATTTATAAATAATGAATTCAATGACTACTAGGTACATGACTTTTTTAATTTAAATCCAACACAGTTAAGGAATGTATTGCCGAAGATATATGTAGATATAATAAAAACAGTAATTAATGTTAATATTATTTTTAACTGGAAAGTTACTTTTCAAGCAACTCAAGATTACAAATAAGTTTTTATCACTATATACCAACAATTATATTAAATAAATTGAGTGATTTGAGTAAATATTTTTCTTTATGGAATTGGGAATTATTATTGGTAATATTATTCTCAGTGTATATTAGTTTAACATTTTCCGAAATCTCCTAAGGTAATGCATATCTTTTTCTACAATTTTAACTAAGATTTAAGTCCTTTCATAAATGTATGTAACTTATCTACTTAACTGATGATTTAGTGTTTTACAACGTGTGATTCTAACTCTTAATGTTACTTTAATTGATGATGTTGCGAAATAACTAAATAAAAATGACCGGAAATAATTTCCTCGTGAATAATAGTTTGCGTTTATTTTTACATTCGAATATTTATTTTCGTGGGCATAAAACTAATGACAGGTTAATGACCGGATCAAGAAATAATATCGAATAGTGCCAAGAAAATATGTACCGGCTTTCCCTTTCTATTTTATTCTGCCAGGATGTTTCAGAAATTAGTGGAAAAGAACGGTATTATTTTCCAGCAGCTGAAATATTTTTCTGGACCAAAAGTATTTAACAACTGCACAAAGATTAGTTTAATCTTTGCATTGTAGGTCTATAATTCAAAGATATCTTTATCTTTTAAAAAATACATTTTAGCTAGGGTTACAGTGCAAGCGAGTCGCGCGAAGTCGCCCGAATTATTGCGATTTGATACTTTATGTAGGTACTTAAAAAAGATAGAGGTTCATCACGGTTAAGGTACCCTTTACATTTTTGATACCACAATATTCTCCTACCAATCGCCAAAAAGGACAACTTTTCACTACTCATAATCATTATTAAAAACACAAAACGTAACCATCTGCATTTATTTTTGTAGATTTGTTTTCTCGTGCGAATTCGGACGAGTTCGAGCGAAACATAGCGTGAAGTCGTTTGCAGTGTAACCGCCTTAGGTGTATATAAGGCAAAGTGCAATGAACTGTAGTTCAGTGCAAAGAACTGTTTTAATCTTTGCCTTTAGTTTTTCACAGTAAAACGAGATATTTATAATGCCTTTCTATTTAAAATAAAATACCTATTTTAAGGTAAGATAATTTATATGCTGCCAAGAAACCAAATATAATTTATTTTGTATTTTTACCACAGGTGCAAGTTAAAAAATTAGATTTTCATCTGGACATTTTTTTAACTTAAGTAATAGGATCTTAATCTTTAAATTACTTAAAATTTAATCAAGTGATTTTTATTTATCTATATTTATTTCTTCAATTAAATAAAAGATCTGTTTCTTTCAAACAAAGGCACTTCTATATATAGGATATCCTGGCATGGAGGGTTGAAACTTTAGTAGCCTTGCTACCTGAATTTGGCAGGTAATTTTGTTCAGTTTACTTTATTGGGTTATAAAATATGGGGCAATATATAAAATATGGTTACAGTTATATGTGCTTTCACAGATTTTATAACTGTATTATTGACTGGCATTTCTCCTGGTTGAAGCTAAAATTGTAGTGGTTTTCTGTCATGTCACTTACCAGGAATAATAAATACACTTTTTGCCTATCATGCAATGAGGATTTATAATTTTCCAGTTGCTCCTATCGGCTGGTTTTCTACTATTCCTAGAATAGTGTCAAAATGCAGCAAAGTGAAACTTTAGCCTGAACAGTTTTACAACAGATTGGTATATTTTGAAATTGAATAAAATCAGTTAACCTTCTTTTTTATAGAATTTGCGTAAAGAAACCACAATATATTGACCAATTTTGAAAAGACAAAAGTTGAAGAAATCCTGCTGCTATTTAGACTACTCATTTACCGCAAGTACTTGTTCCTGCAATACTGCACCGATTCTGAGTCAAATACCCCTGTTAAAAATTTATGTGACAATAATTATTGTTATATTGAAGTTCAAATTAATTATGTAATGATTATTATACTTAAACAATAATTATGAGAGGGTCTTTAGAACCTCGGTCTCTGCCAACTTTTCAAGTAATTTCGTTAGGCGTCGAACAAAATACAGAGAGGTGAATCATGTAAGCGAAATATATACTTTTTTTTGGACAATTTTTTTGACAATGCAGGAGAGGGATTTTTAGCTGCAATATATTATTCTTTTTTGTACAGTGCGGTTTACATGAAACATACCCCCACCCGATTTCAAGATTTTAATTACTGGAAAAGTATACGAGGTATACCAAAAACTAACTTTTAATGGAACACCGAGTGGAACATCCTATATATTTTGCAAATACAAACATAACACAAAGTTGGATTAAAAAAATATAGGACGTTTTAGTTTTTGCAAAATATATAGGGTGTTTTTTTTAAGAAAAGTTAGTTTTTGATACACCTCGTATATTTTGTAAGTAATTGAGAATTCCAATTCTAATAATTAGATATAATGTATAATGTAGTAATGTGAGAACATTCCAAGAATTTGTTCTTCATTTCCGGTAAGTTTCGGAATTTCGGAATCATTCGTATTTTGTTTGCAGGATTCTAGAAGTAAAATATTATTTTGAGAAGGGCGAGGGATTAGCTTTTTACAAATATGTTTAGATTTATTTTACTAATCTTTACCTTTATTTTTTATTAATCTACATTTGGATTGAAGAAAGGCAGATACAGAATTTGACATTTTAAATGTGTCTGTGATTTTTATGTGTTAGCATTTGAGAATATTTTTTATATATTTTAGCCTTATTCCTTTCAGGAAAGTATATTTCATAATTCTCCCGTCGTTGCATATAATATATTTTAGTCAGAATATATCTGTCAATATCTGATTCAATACAATTGATGTTTACAAGACATTTAGAAGACACCATTTACAAGACAGCAAAAAATCGTATCACCAATTCGATGGAATAACCAAAACAGCTTTTCATTATTACTAAACTTTAAAGATTATCAACTACTTAAGTACTGGTCCCCTACTTTTAAGGATTTGAGTGTTTTAGAATATTTTTCCTCGAATTTTTAACACAATTAAGTAATAGTTCACTATTCTAACAAAAACCTATGTTTCAGTATATTGCGTTGTATTGCACATCCAAATCTAAATTGTCAGGTTAAACTTAAGTTTGCACTCAGATGAGGGTCTCTCACGAGACCTCTGTAAAAATCAGTTTATAGTAGTAATTCACATATTTTTATATCGAATGGTGGAACAATATCCCTACGCCACTGCCTGCAATATCCACTTGTCCCAATGCACGGTCCCAAATGAAACATATTAGCAAAAACAATTGCTGCTGTAGCTGTAAAAAATCGCTTTCCCTTTTTCATGTTGTAATATCACAACGGTTGCAAAACTAAAAATAGTAAACTTGTGGTTAATGAACTTATCAAGGTGACTAGCGATTTTAACTTCGTTCAATAAAAAATATCTCGAATGTGTGTCAACCGTATTCGTTTTAAATTGGAAACCTTGGTCGTTCCGTTATTATTGAGTGGAAAAAATATTTGATTAGGTGATTGTTCTGTATTTTGGGGCTTGTTGTACCTATTGACGACACGATAATAATCGAAAGAAAATTTTCCATGCTCATGAAATGTTCTCTAATATGAATGCAACAGGTTATTCAAAGATAGGTACACATAAAGTGTGTCCCAAAATGGACAGATCAACATTGCTATATTGGTTATTATAAGATATACAAGGATGCTTATAATATATTATCGTTAGGTTTTATTATATTTTTTTTGGAAATTTTTAAAATTAAAGGAAGATGAGCGTAACCACTCAATACATCCACATTCCTTGAAAACTAAAATTTTAAGCAAATTTGTGAAGACTCCATAAATTGCAGTAGGTGATATAAACATAGAAAAACAAAAGATTTATTGGGAGGCGTGAAGAGCCTCCTTCTTCTTAAAAAAGTTTTCCATTGATGTAAAAGTTTAAAACTGGCGGTTCAAGATTTCTATTGTTTTATGGATGAAAAAAGCCATAGAACATTTTACTTTTTCTAATCATACAAATGGTAAGAGATGGAAGAAATTGCAAACAGTATCTAAAATCACTGAACTTTTTTAATTTAAGAACTCTTCTGTATATTTTAATAAACAAACAAGTTGTTATAGTGCCCCTGGGTCCAATTTTGGACACTCTGTATATTTAGATTAAATAAATAAGCCATTATGCGTAATTGTTTTGTCAAAATGTTACTATTATTTGTCTTTTTATCATTTACATTTTCTTTCAATTTAAAAAACCGCAATAAAAAATAATTAATGATCAACCTGTAATAAAAATATTCTGGTGTAAATTATAGCCTACTAATGTTTAGCTTTTTGTAATAATTTTCCAGAAAAAGTTAAAAAGTTCTTAGCAAGCATATCTATGAATTTTTCTATACGATAAACATATACTTCCCTACATAAGGTAAAAATATGAATAATTTAAATATTACATTTATTATACAACATTTAATTTTTTAATATCTCAAAATAAAATAATATTGAAACGAAAAACTTAATAAAAAGTTTTAAAAAAATACTAACACAAAAGCGTGGAACACAAGTTAGCTACACCATACTGTAATTCTTTTGTTTTTGATTATGCAAGTCATACATGAAAAGAAAGGTAAAAACCATTTTTATTTCTAATAAAAGGAATATTGGTAAAAGGATCATCTTCAAATTTTATCAAACGGTATCCTAAAACGTTATTCAATATTTTTTCAGACGACAATGTGTCTGCTTATTGCGGTTTTCTCATTTACTTACAAGCACCAATTATTTATAATACGCGCTAACGATTTTTTCTGACCTAGATAATTTAATAGGCTTTTTCTAATTCGGTAAATTGTTATTATTATTTCTTATAGATATATATTTCATTTTAAACCATTGCCTCCAATTAAGTGCAATGAATTACATATTATCCAATCGATGGTATCTAAATTCACACGTATATTATTATTATTAATTATGTATATTATCATTACTGAGTGCACCATGAACGGTTTTTCGTATACAGGTAGTTTTTTGCATTTAACACCATGACGATCTAATAGGCGGTTGTAAAATTATATAAAATAGTTCATATTGTTTTATGTATTTAGTATTGTTACATTACTGCTGTTTAATGAAGTACTACTAAAAAATTGGATTTTTAAATGTATCCAGAATTATACAGAAGTATATAGTATACATATACAAAGTAGGTATTATAGGTATAGGATTTAGAAAAAATATTTAATAAAAAAATTTCGTCTATACAAGTAACTGATTCAAATCAAATTAACATTTCATCCCTTGCGAATTTCCTGACATGTGCTTTTTGCTTTTCTTACGTTTCATAGAAAAAAACTTTATACCTTTCTCATTATTCTTGATTCTTCTCTTTACAGTACGTATATTTTTAGCCGGTTATCACCTTGTGACATTTTTAATTTCGAAAGTTATAATTCCTAAAAATGCGAGGTAGGTATTTTCTTATTTTTCATAAGCATTTATAAAAACTGTAATCAGTTGCCAACGTAGTAGAAATATCTCGATTAAGCAGAAAAATACACGAATTTATTTAACCAAACTTAATTGTTTATTTTATTATATATGCAAATCTAATAGTTACATAAAAGAGAATTCTAATGGTGGCGAAGATACAAACACCCTGTATAACCAGTTTTATATCCTGGTTCCAAGGACCTCTGCTAATATACTCAGTAAATAGTAAAGAAGAGGAGCAGAAGTTGAATAATTATTATTATCTTTCTGAAGAGTAGCAGGATGCGTTAAATAATGATTATATATCTTTATGTAACGCTGCGCTGTCTCAGCCGACAACAAATCATCCACTTAATTAACGAAAACGTACGCACACAATGCTCGAATCGATTGCATACGCCATTATTTCAATTTCTCCCAGCAGTCACGTTCAAAATTACTGAAACAACAACCGAAGCTTTTACCCAACCATTACATAACATAAACAGGAATCTTAATTACACACCTTCCACACGAGAGTAAATAATTAGTTGATTAATCCAATAATAGAAGAGAGATTCCACCAATCACAGCACTTCATCACACACAATCACGCATCTTATCCAGAATTTGCGGTGGTAATCCATCCCTCAGGGCCGAGCACGTGCTCCTGTCACTGTGACAGTCGGGCGCGACCGGTGAAATCGCCACGCAGGACACGGTCCTTTTCTCCCGCGCGTCGCCAGATAGAGGAGTAGTAGGCGCACAGCCAAGTAGGCCCTGTCGGTGTTATTTCGGTGAGCGGCGCTTGGTGCAGCGATGTCTTGTCGAGCACTAAAACTGAAGCCAGCAACCACCATCGCCTGCTAGAAGTAGAAAGTGGGCAATAGCTTAGTCTCGGCGCATGCCTGCATGCCACTTAACTGAACTTTTTTCCGCGGGACGCGGTTGGGCCGCGATGCACTTTTCAGCTTTTCCGAAATCCTTTCTTATCACCTCTTTCAGCCGCGTCGCGGTGTTTCTGCGATTAGGCACGTAGGTATGTCTCCCCTTGGGTGCTGTTTATCACCGAGACGTGAGGCGAAGTGAGGGCAGGTTGTTTGTAAACAGAATTGGTCCTTGGTTGTGAAAATCGGGACTGGCCTAGAAATTTCCCCGAACAGTGCTGAATATATGTATAAATATTTCGTTATCCCAATTTGCAAGGGTAGATTTTCATTTGTTTACATTCCTTTTCGAATTTTAATGAATACACAAGTTGTAGGCATCTTTTTACATTTTACCATCTTTGATTTTACATAAAAACTTTGTTAATACGGATTTTTTGACTATATTTTGAACAGTCCACAGTACCACCTACTTCTACAGTGTGTTCTATTTAAAAAAGATCAAGTTTGTTTGATAGCATATTATACCTTAAAAAGACAGTTTTTTTTTTGTAAAATCAAAGATCAAGAAGTTAGAGGCTTGTTCAAAATATACGGAAAGACCCTGTCTATACTAAATTAATTGAGGCAATATTACGTCATCAAACATATACTATACAATGATATACAGTGTGTCCAAATAAAAAATATTCATCTCAAAGCCTTGCGTAATGTTTTTTCTGAAAAACATTCCGAAACTGACCTGTTAGTAATTTGAAAGAGACACCTTTTTCTTTCCCACCCCTCAATTAGGTTAGGTATATTTTGGAAGGCAAAATTCATCAAGACACTGTATTTTTTATATATTTCAGAAGACGGTATAGAATTTATTCTATACGTCTATGGTCTATGGTCTACGAGGGTCTATGTCGAAAAGGTGACATCGTTTGCTCTTTTTGTGGGACCTAATTTTTCAATCATGCAAGATATTATAATGTATAAAACTACTTAAATACCGTTAACATTCTATTAGTGGTGTGGCCAGCCAACAATCCCGATTTAAATTCCATAGAGCATTTATAGTAGGCTCTTAAAAGAAAGATCCAATATGGAATACTCGCACCTACCAACTACGATGAACTGGTGGATGCAATCATTTCAGATGGGAGAATTTTCCCTATAGGAAAATATTGAAAATTGAATTGTAAGCATGTCAAAAGGAGTAGAGAAGGCCGTACAATATATAACATCGTCTTGAATCAATTCGCTCTATTACTTTTGGTTTTTGTTCATGTCTTACACGTTTCTAATAAAAAAACATTGGTTAATAAAAAACTGTTTAGAATCATGCCACGTTTCTCTGATTTCTATCACAAATGATTACAAGTGATAGTTTTTAGTTAATTTTAATATTATATATTCGTATATGTAAGCTTAAAAAAGAGCTCTGTTAATTGTTTATTAGAAAATAAACATCTGTATAAATTTCTAATGTTTTTACATTCTCCAAACTGTTTAGGGGGAAGACTTTTTAAATAATGCTACAAATTACTATTTACCCACAAAATCAGATGTTTTACTTTCAAACAATATCACATAATGTGATACACATGTAGCAATACTAATACTGTTTATTAGATAAATAAAATTCTTTTCTCAAAAAGTAATTGTCGGTAAGCGGTGCTTCCACCAAAATGTTGAATCAGAATTGCTTAAAGATTTATATTACGTTGGATGATGTTTGTTTGTAAACAAAATTTATCCTTGATTCACACCGAACGAGGTTGCTATAATCTTTCTGAGAATTCTTATTAGGCATATGTTCTTGGAGCTTAAAAATGTTAAAACACTTTTGTCTAAAAGTGTTTTAGACAGTGAAAAAGGACTAAATTCAGGCAACAAATATTTTAGATGTATTAACTAAAACGATATGTTCGCATAATTGAAAAGAGATTAACCATTACATGTATCAATAACAATTGTGGTTCCTAAATATTAACTTAGTCTTAAAAACATTGATTTTGACCATCCCAAACAGATATCAGTTCGTACATCAAGAGTAGCGAGAGCAATATAAAGCCTATTTATGAAATCTTACCCATTTAAAAATTTAGACACATAAATACAGTTTTTTTAAAACCCAAATATTGTCTCTAACTTATTTGTTGAAGCAATTTCATTATTCAGGCACCAGTAAATTAAGGTTCAATCAGTAATGTAATTAATAATACTTACGTAGTAATGTAAGGCCAATCAGCAATAATTTCTAATTTTGAATGTAAATACAGTGGGGTACGATTGCTCCAAGTCGAGGGGGGAATCACTGAGGTATTTTAGTGTACAAGCAGGTGGAATTTCGAAAAAAATTGAAGAATTTTGGGGAATTTCAAGGAATTGCGGCTAATTTCGGGGTATTTTGGGAAATTTTAGGGTATTTTATATATATTTTGTTATACCTGAGGCCCGACCTGAAGTTATACCTAATCCTCGACATTTTTTAGTAATATTTTGCCTTATATTTTTGCTAGATTTCATTATACTTCTTAAATTTTTGTTGACAGATTATAGGGTATGTCTTAAAAATGTTTTGTGATGGGTTCTATATTCTATATTATATTTTTGAGACAGTTTTTGTATGAATGAATATATTTTACCTTAGTTTAGTTTTATTTTTTACCAAAGAACGTTTTATGTTTTGTTGTTGGCATGTGCATAGTATAAATAAATACACTATGGTGATATACTCGGGGATTTTTCACTGCAGAGGGAATTTCAGTGTACAATTTTTTTAGTGATTTACCCCTCGCTCCAGGTATGGTCTTTTGAAAAAACGTCAAAAAAATACGGTATTTTCTACTTTCTAGTTATTTAATAATTTTCAACTATTGTTTTGTTTTGAAGTATTCTATTTCAGATATGTACTATACAGTGTGTCTCAAACTTATGGAACAAAATTCAAATATTTTTTCTATTTTAGAGATTAAAAAAACCTGAGACACGGTATATACAAATAAATTAGATACTTTTCTGCAATTTTTCTGGTGTTTTTTTAGCTATGTTTGACTGAGTTATAACATTACCGATATTTTTTTTAAATAGGATACATTTTAAATGAATCGTAGTTCATCATTTTAGAACTCACTGTATATCTGACAACCCAGTAAAAAAGGTGATTTTCTCTGTTACATTCATATGTTGCATTAATTCTCTTGCTTTCAGGGATATCAAAAAGCAAGAGCGAATAAAAACTTACGACCAACATTATTTTGGCAATTTTCACAAATTCCAGGACTAACTGTCCGCAGCAAGACTTACCATAACAAGCCTCAGACACATGTTAATGCAGAGCTCAGAAATACGCTGCGGTCAACAGTCCCGCTTTTATTAGGGCAATTCGGGGCTGTGGTTTCATAATTCACTGTGACCGCATTGGGAACTCAAATATCATAACCATAAATAGACAAGACGGTCCCTGTGAAAGTTCACCAAATTTAAGTGGGTCATAAATAATTTTAGCGGGAATTCAGACACTGTTTGCATTGAAAATTGAACAGTACAAGTTAGTTTTGTACGGATTTACGGCAAGGGAAAACCACTTCCGAATTATGTTTGACAAAGTCGTACAGCAGATAAGACTTCAAAATGCTAAATAAAGAGGGCACTACGGTGTGTTTCTCACCACTACTAACATTCAAAATGCATGATGTACATATACAGGGTGTCCACCTAGTGCGCGTAAGTCCAATATCTGGGTTAATAAAAGAGATAACTTAATTTTTTTTTCTACAGGGTTGTCTAATATCCCGAGCTGCACTAAACGAAAATATATTTACATAATCAGGGTGTTCAGTTTTTCCTGGACAGGTACCAACTTGATTTTTTTAAATGGAAACCTATATTTTTTATAGCATTATCGAATTCTACGTAAAAAATTAGTGGGACTTTGTGCATAACACTGCTATTGAAATATTGATAGTTTTCGAGATATTTGACTTTTAATTTTTTTTTCTTATGTTTCGTCACTTCTAATAGTTGACATAATTATGGTTGTATGACAGCTAGAAATTATTTTTTTTCAGAAACTGTAGAGTGAAGATGGCTCTTTCGAAAAACGTATCAAAAGTTGACCTGCGATATACAGGGGGCAACAGAAATCGTGCCAAACCTGATGGTTTAAAATTTAAAAAATCTCGACTTTTTCAAATGGAACACCCTGTGTTTTATGATTTCATTAGATGCCTTTCTGTAGACTCTACAATTTTATAATAGCTTTCCCTATACCTAAGTTGCGTAGTTTTTGCAAAAAACCCACTTTTATGAAAAATACCCGATTTGCGCACTCCTTTGACGGAAAAAATATTGTAAGGCTATTTATTTTTATAAAATGTATTAGTTTACACTTCTTAAAATAAAAATAACTGAAAAATTTAGATAATTTCAGTTTAATAAACAAGTCTTTATGGAAAGTTACCATTTATTTGTAAATAAAAGTAAAAAATCATAAAAGCTCTACATGTAATTAAGAATTAGCAAAACTGGCGTATGCTTTAGAAGAAGTTCATGGGAATTATCAACAGCAGAAACCACAACATTAAACTAAATATTATCGTTGTTACTCCCATGTCTCCTGGTAGTTTTCTCATAATTCCCATTTGCTGTTCTTTCAAATCTTTCTTTCACATTTTCAAAACAGTCAGCACGTGGGAATCTCTATAAATACGTGCTGCTAGCAAATAATTCCCATGAACTTCTTCTAAAGCATACGCCAGTTTTGCTAATTCTTAATTACATGTAGAGCTTTTATGATTTTTTACTTTTATTTACAAATAAATGGTAACTTTCCATAAAGACTTGTTTATTAAACTGAAATTATCTAAATTTTTCAGTTATTTTTATTTTAAGAAGTGTAAACTAATACATTTTATAAAAATAAATAGCCTTACAATATTTTTTCCGTCAAAGGAGTGCGCAAATCGGGTATTTTTCATAAAATTGGGTTTTTTGCAAAAACTACGCAACTTAGGTATAGGGAAAGCTATTATAAAATTGTAGAGTCTACAGAAAGGCATCTAATGAAATCATAAAACACAGAGTGTTCCATTTGAAAAAGTCGAGATTTTTTAAATTTTAAACCATCAGGTTTGGCACGATTTATGTTGCCCCCTGTATATCGCAGGTCAACTTTTGATACGTTTTTCGAAAGAGCCATCTTCACTCTACAGTTTCTGAAAAAAAATTATTTCTAGCTGTCATACAACCATAATTATGTCAACTATTAGAAGTGACGAAACATAAGAAAAAAAAGTTAAAAGTCAAATATCTCGAAAACTATCAATATTTCAATAGCAGTGTTATGCACAAAGTCCCACTAATTTTTTACGTAGAATTCGATAATGCCATAAAAAATATAGGTTTCCATTTAAAAAAATGAAGTTGGTACCTGTCCAGGAAAAACTGAACACCCTGAATATGTAAATATATTTTCATTTTGTGCAGCTCGGGATATTAGACAACCCTGTAGAAAAAAAAATTAAGTTATCTCTTTTATTAACCCAGATATTGGACTTACGCGCACTAGGTGGACACCCTGTATGTAACAATTTTTAATAAAACTTCTCGAAATTGTTTATACATTTTTTAACACAATTGAAATAAAGTGATTGATAGATAGAATAGATAGATAGAACCTGTTATAAACAAAAGAGGAAATTATTACCACCTTAAGTCCAATAGAGGAAAGACAATCAGGTCGATTCTGTTTGAACATAACAATATTGTTTTTGGCTATTTTAAAAAGATATGGTTATTTCTTAACCAGATATGTAAGATACCTATTCTGTTTGATAAATGTTAACAAGATGATTTGTCATTTTACACACATATTGCTATTATTTCTGGTAATCTTAGCAACATCATTTTAGTACTTGGTATGAACATTGCAATATAGTTAGTTATATTTAGAGTTTAAAATCGACATACATACACTTTCAACTGAATTTTCATGAAGAGTTTCAAAATGTTCTAAATCAGTAAGTACCTGCTTATAGTTAAGTACAATTATTTTTATTTGTGTATTTTGATCAGAAATGTGTACCTAAATTAAAATAGAATTTTTAAAATTTTAGAAAACAATTAAGACTTGAGTTCAAAATTATTAGAGATGCAAGCAACACCCGTTTGAGGTTCCGAATGAAAAATTTATCTAGTTATTTCGTTTGAGTAAAGAAGCGGCACTGAAATGAATTCATAGGAACTGGAAATGTTTGTCGATGAAGCTACAATATCATTTATTTACAGGTGATACACAGGGATAATTTAATTAAAATTATCAATTCACATAGAAACCACTTTTGTCCCTAGGTTTTTGCAAGCTTATTTGAGACAATTTACAAATAGTTCCATTTGACGTTTGTTTCTTTTCTTGCTTCGTGACATGGTAATGGCAAAGAGGATCATAAACGTTTTCTCTATTGGATAAACTAATTCCTCTTCATAAATCACATAGGTAACTCTTTGGTAAACGTAAAGGTGAAACGCTCGTGAAACCAAAGAATATATCGTGATTCGTGATGAAACGGTTACACTCAAAACAGGAAAATTGTGGTTATACTCCACTGTCGTCTTCTTGTGTGTGTACGTTGGATGGACGACGAAGATGTCGTACCATAAGGCTCTCCACTTCTTCAGTGCTTGCCTTGGGATGAAATTGGTATGCTTAGCTGTGCATCTAACGTTGATGTAACAATAGTACAGGGTAGGCTGATGATTTGGGGTTTGAGATTGTGGAGTTTTTTATTATTTATGTTAGGAGGTTGTGGTATTGTCGTCTTCTTCTTCTAGAAATATCCAATAAATTTGACCCCGACCCGCACAAATTTATAACAATATACTTAGTTGTTTTTGTAAACTTTAACAATACTTACTATAACTCTCCAAACGGAATACTAATTATGAATAAGATCTTGTTACCATTTAAACTTATAACAACATGGTTTACATAACAAGACTCTTAACAAGATGCAAACAGAATCGACCTGAATATATGTATAGAACATTCACATACCATCCTCAAATCAGTTAAAAATTTGAAAATTTACTAAAGACATTCAATATCATCCCTGCATTTAAAAATACATTTACAATTAAAGCACTATTAGGGGTTCACTTTCCAAAAAGAAGATCCGCTTCAGAAATCCGGGATATACAAAATACACTGTAGTAATTATAACAAACTGTATATCGGCTAAACAAAAAGAAATGAAATAACTAGATTTAAAGAGCATACATATCACACAAGAAACTTTAATGTAAATAAGTCGACTCTGGTCTTACATACGAAACGAGGCTCAAATTTAATATCAACAATACCTTCCTCATGAAAGAAATGAGGATTTTAATTTTAATACCCCGTATATAAAAAAAATAAAATTAAAAATTGTCAAAAATAAGTAATAGTAGTAAATATCCAACCACAATTTAGAGAACAGCAGGCAGGCAGACATCTGTAGTTTACCTAAATAAAATTATTTTACAGCCTCAACCTCTATAATTGGGTGACTTTATTTATGAGCTTGTTAGTGTTTAAGCTACCGACGATGAGTACATAGTACACGAAATGTATACATTTAGCATTGCTAATAGATAGATATGTGAAGAAAGATGTATTGTCATTTAGATGCAATATCATTGGTATCTTGAAAAGCGTTAGAGATAGAGACTAGGTTAAAATGGGTAATTGGGCAAAGTTGCGTAATTTGGTGATTAATAATATGCCTCAAAAAATCAGTGTCAACATGATTAGTTTTTATGATATTTGAAAAATATCGAAATTTTGGAAATTCGTTTTTATAAAATTTCAAGCTTACCTAGTTGAAGAGCTATTGAAAAAATGTAGCATAGTAATGAAGTAAACAATTTATTTAAGTAACGTTTCGTCTTTTCAAAACCATCATCAGCTTTATTTTTTCTAATACACCCATTAATATTTTTACGTCACTTTGCAGCATTTTTCCTTGTGAGTTCAATGATGTAGCCATATACTATAGTTTCATTACGTTTTGAAAGTTTAAAAACCATCATCAAACTCATCTGCCTCTGTCTGTATGTATTAACGAAAGACTAACAAAAAGTAGCAGATCATCCCCATTCCACCAACAGTTTTTCATTAAATTGTTTACTCGTAGATCAAGGCTTATTCGCAGGGATGACTTGGCAACCATCCTGGCGATGGTCTAGGATGGGAAGAATGTTAACTTGGTGTTAATGTGAGAGATTAAAATCAGTTGATGTTTGGCTTGTCCCCCTAACTAATGAGGTTTTCCAGGTTTCCCTCATTCCAGCACTGAATGGTGGTTAGGGCCTACCAACGTAAGTCGTTCCTGAGGCGCAAATGCGGCCCTCGAAATAATAATATGCCGCCCCCTCTCCCACACAAGTCTCAGACTTTCGGGCTAATCCTTGTGATTAGAATGAGGGGTAGAGATATTATTATTATTATATTATTATTAATAATAAATAACAATTAACAAAACAACAATAAATTAAAAAATAATAATAATGAACAAACGATAGTTTATAATAGCTACATCACTGAACTCACAAGGAAAATGGTGTCGAGTGACGGAAACATACTAATGGGACCGTATTAGAAAGATTAACGTTAATGATGTTTCTGAAGAGATGAAACTTTATTTTAAAATACTAAGTAATGAATCCTTTTTGCTTAAATAAAACCGGTGCGCAAAGGAATAACGGCATTTTTTAAAGCGATATGTTATTAAACCACTTTTATCCGTACTATTTGAACCCTGTCTATGTTATAATTACATGTCTTGAAATCACCCTCAGTTACTACTTTTTATATATTTTTGTAAATTTGCGTTGTTTTTTAATAAAAAACTACTTTTGGAAATTTTTTATTTAAATTTTTTACTGGCAAATATGAAATTGTAACAATCCTCCTTGGTATAATATACGACAAGTGTTTCAGCTTCCGGCGTATTCAGGCATCAAATTTTCAGTTTTTGTAGAAGGTTTTCGTCTTAAAATGTATCTGATGAAGTCTATTTCTTTTTTGTTGCCCCACCATAACGTAAGAAACTCGAAATTCTAATCTAATATAAACCAAAATTTGTCCTCTCTGAGTGTATACTGAATGGACTATTATTGTCTTCTTCTAAAAATGTAACAACAGATGTTAAAAGCAGGAATGTTTTCTGATATTTATTTCTTAATAATACATTTTAGACCATATTTATCTGAACAAATAATGTTAAATTTTTATTGTAGCTGTTCACGCTGACTTTATAATTTACTGTGGTCACTAGAAGTTGCAAATGTAAGACTATAAAATGGCAAACGAGATATTTATCGCTTGGACTCTCCAAAGGCAAACAAACTTTAAATGGTTCTAAATTCCATTTGTTATTGTTTACACCGGTATCATCAATTCGATTGATTAAATAATGAATAATTGATTTATTCTGAAACTGTGTTGGTTCTCGTTTACTAATTGGGTATATTACGGAGTTTGCCAAAGGCGGCCATAAAAATGCTTAACTACTGCTAAAACTATCAGATTTATCTCATAAGAGGCACAAAAAAGTGGTGCTGGTAATTTTGTTAACTATTGTTACATGAATAATGGATTTATTATAATAATTTATGTTTTTCGACCAAAGTAGACAAATAAACCACGTGGGAAACATTTTCGAGAATAAAATTTCAGGATTAAAGGAATTCAGGACCCGAAACTAACAGATTATAGTAAAAATTGACAAAAAAATCATGTTTTTTCTTACATACATTCTTCATACATGCACTGTCTTGACAATATTCCTATCGGTGAACCTAATAATAATAAAAAATAAATCCGTTATGTTTCAACTGTAACAAGAAGTGTAAACATGTCAATGAAAAAGCTGGTGCGCTTCTATATTTTCTCGAATTGTGTTCTAAATTTACACTCTTTTCTGGGAAAATAATAATTGGGTCAAGGCAAGATTGCAGCTCTGCATATATTTTCATTAAGATTCTGGAAACAATAGTATATACGTTGTTTTGATTCAGTTTCCTGTTAGCCCTTTAGGAATAGATTCAAGTCATTAAGAGAAGGTAAATATTGGCCTTCGCCAGGGAGAGAGAAATGGAAATCGGGAACTTTGCAGGATTGACCAAAAGATAGACGCTTAGATTTTCCGTTTTTCTTATTATTATCTTCTATCTATTATTATCTGGTATCTTAAAGCACAACAGTCTTCTAAGCTTATTGTGCTATATAGTGCGTCTCAGTGATAGATATGTTAGAAACTATAAGAGATTGGGGAAATATTTAGTTTCAATAAAATAAATTTGATGAAATACATATGTTCATTTGACTAGCTTCTAACAAGACATTATTTTTGGTTTTTACTATATTACATCTATGAAGTGTGGCTACCTTTTGTGACTGGGTATATCCCCTTTCTTCTAAGTCAAGTTGAGTGATGTGGTTTTTCTGGCTTTCCCAACATTCCACGATATCAATTATTGTTTTATATTAGATAATGTTTTCCTTATTCTACATAAACTAAACATATTTTGATATAAGGACTGGACTCTGTAATCTGTTGATACCATATTTAGCCCGTGGTAAGATATCCATTTATTCTGAAACGTGCTACAAATGGATACAGTGTATCAACTCAAGAAAGATTCAAGATTCTATCTTGATCCGTTACCTAACAATTTTAGATGGTAAAAACAAGACTCTTGCGAGACACCTCACAGTTACTTGGGTACTAGGCTAACAGTCATGATACAAACATCTACACACTGTACGATGACTAACAGTATTTTTCTAACAGGCAAAAGAAGCTCGAGTTCTTCAAATTCGACGTTGGAACGGCTTTGTGAACGCTGTTCATCGCCAGCCTCTGCCAAGGGGTCGTTCACCGATGGACGTGAAGATGAGCCATAGGATGAATGGAGAATTTTATAGTCTTGCACGGCCAGCAGACCGACCGTTACAGAGCCTCAACTTTGTGACCTGCATTCTCGGTATCTTGATGCGGTGTTGCCAGTTTGTCGCATTTCGCGTCAGTTTTGCCTTTTATGCAAGCTTGTGCATATATCCATCACTGTGTCACAAAAATTCCTACACCAAATGTTGCATTATCACAGTAAAATTAATATATTATATATATTTTTGCTGACAGAGTATGGACACAGAAACAAGTTGATATGATTCCATTTCTTATATAGGTGATGGGTATCACTTACTAATTTCTAAAACACATCACTCAACTTAGCTAAGAAGAAAGTGTCACAAAAAGCAGTCATACTTCATTCAGTATAACAGCAGTCATATAGTAAGATCGTTTCAAAATCAAAAATAATTTCTTGTTAGACTTGATATTAAACACGTCACAGGAAACAAACCAGTAAAAAACTATCGTGCATAATGCGCAACAACACGAATAAAAATAATAACTTATGCCAATGCACCTTAACTGCTACCAATTTCCTGAAATTATAGAACATATATCATCCGGATATAAACTACTAGCTGGTATGCAATATACCAATAGACGTAAATAAAACAGTGGCAACAATTATTCATCAGACAATAGCCCTGGGGTATAATCTGCAATCAGAGCCTCAATCGTTATCAATATTCACGACCAACTGAAATAGCTAACATAATTATAAATTGTTAGGACCTAACCATACAGACCAATTGGGACAGAACAACCAAGTAAAATAGACTTGGGTACCAAGTCATCACAACATAACAGGAAATAAGGAGGCCGATGCACTGGCTAAAAGAGGCTCAAGTAGGCCCCTACAGTTTACAGGGCCTGAACCAGTACTAGGGCTTCCGCCTAGTTATGTAACAAGGTCTATTGGAAACTGGATAAGGGAAAGATCAGAGGAAGAATGGTCGAATAGGACTGGGCTGCGACAAGCAGGCTCTTAAGCATAAGCATAACAACAGCATAAGGATTGTCACAGGGGACTGGTGACAGGTCACGGACATCTCAACAAGCACCTTAACACTATCCACCCTAGTGACACCAGAAGGTGTAGGTTTTGAGGATACGATGACGAGGACTCCATTCACGTCCTCTGTCGCTGTGCCTGCCTCATGGCCAAGAGCCACAAACATCTAGGTGCAGCATTTCTCCTGCTCCAGGCCATTAGAGAGCTTCCCCTAGAACGGGTGTTGCCCTATGCGCATAGCACGGGTCTCTTCCAATAGCTCTCGACTAGCGGCAGGCACAATGGGTCGAAAGACCTGAGTGGTGCAGGTAACCGCGCCGCCTTCCAACAACAACAACAACAACAACAACAACAACAACAACAACAACAACAACAACAACAACAACAACAACAACAACAACAACAACAACAACAACAACAACAACAACAACAACAACAACAACAACAACAACAACAACAACAACAACAACAACAACAACAACAACAACAACAACAACAACAACAACAACAACAACAACAACAACAACAACAACAACAACAACAACAACAACAACAACAACAACAACAACAACGACCGTACAGACTGATAAAATAATAGACCAGGTATAACACTTCAAGATAAAATAAAAAGATTACCTACCTCGTGCATGTGCCAATTCCATCCCACCAAAACATACAGAAAAGAAAGAAAAGTATCAACTAGCAACACAAGTTGAATTTGGAAACAGTAACAAATTCATATAATACTTCATCCAATATACCGGTGATGGGTATCGCTCCAAACTAATTAATCAATCATCTTACTTAACTTATCCTGAAAGAAAGTGTAGGTATATACCCAGTCACAAAAAGCAGTCATACTTATTATTAATATAATATAGTAAGATTGCTTATAGTAAGACCGTTTCTAAACTAAAAATAATTTAATACAATAACAGGTTGTAGAAACTGGTTCTACTACTTGTCAGATGGCATGCATATAGCAAATAACTACAAATAGTAAGGACATCATTAAGACTATCCTCCATCTGCAAACACCTTATTTAAATAAGGACTAAAACAAATCAAGGCAAAACAGATATTCTTCTGGCTATATGCCGCGCCCAGCTCTGAATTACAAAGCAAGATTTGCCGTATTTTGGTCTAAACACAGTTAGAATCAAAACTACAAGGATTCGGATTGCAACGAAAACTAGGAGGAAACACTAAACCAGAATTATATAATACCAGATATATAATAAATAAAAATAATTTCCTATTAGAATTGGTATTAACCCAAGAAACATAAACCAGCGAAGAAAATACTTGACAAAAACATTAATAATATAATCTTTGTCCCTCATTATCATCATAAGGAAGGCTAATTTTAATTAATTTTAAAAAGCATAATGATTATTAGTACGAAATTCTCAATAAATACGAAAAATATTAGTTGTTTGTAGTAAAAAATATAGTTTCTAGTCGTAAAAATATTGTTTTGTCTAGAATATTTGATGTTTATTATACCTTGGTGTATTATTTATTATTTTTATGGTCTTTTTTTATGTATAATTTGTGTAAAGTTCAACTGTATGAGCCTTTGGTTTTGAATTTCCATAAAAATTGTACATCCACTACCCGACTTGTAGTGTACACCTTGCACTTTAGTATTTTCGCGTAAGATCGAATATTTATTTAACATCGCCTGCGAAATTTGCAAAGCGCAATTGCTGTGAAATAGCGTGTCTGCATTTGAATCTCCATTACGTCTTTCTTGATGTATAATAAGGCAAGATCAAATCAATATCGTTCGCCAAACTGCCGAACACCACTCACGAACAAACGAAAAAGAATAAACAAAAGACTTAATACGGCAGTCTCGGATGACAATGCAATTTCGGAATGGCTCCATTTCCATCCGATCTCGGAAACCCATGAATTATTCATGGGAGGCTTGTACATTGACTTAGTTATAAGCAGGCTATTTTTAAATCCCTGTGATGTAATTGATATAAAATCTCAAATGTCGACGACCTGAACTACACATAAACAAGCTTTTCTAATATAAATAAATCCGTAACTTTTATTACCACTTGCGCGGCCTCATAATATGACGGCATCTTTTTCGAAATATCCGCAGAGTACCCATAAATGGAATAAGAAATGGAGGCTGGCTTACTTGTTTCCATCTGAAATATGCTCTATGCTAATCGCGAATTATTATACCTACAGGTGGTAAGAAATATGATTGTAAATTGCCAATACGTTACGGTGATTTAAAGCAGCAAATGAGGGAATACCACTACTCACTATTAGTTTGTATTGAATTATTTATTATGCGAGTATAGTACCTACTTATGAACACAGATTAAGACTAGTTAATCTGTGTTATTAGTAACAATACTTTATACTTACTAAGTTAATATTGCATTATCTAACTTTTATTGTCAATAATTTGGTACAGAGTAATTGGTGCAGGTTTTAAGTTTTAAAATCTCAGTAATACTCGTTCCTGGAACTAGAGCAATTCTGGATACTGGAAGAATAGCTTAGTCAGAAGAGGATCGATAAAGATCCAGGTCCAGAACCTTGTAGCATTCGTAGTGGCAGCAAAAGAGAAGAAACTGCTAATGAACAGAGCAAATGATTCTCTCCAATGCATTTCCACATGGATGAATAAGAAAAGACTGGAATTGGCTCCTGAAAAAATAGAAGCTGCCCTCTTAACCATCAAGAGAAAAATAGGAGAGATTAAATTCCGGGTTGAAAATGCTATTGTTAGACCATCGAAGGCTGTAAACTATTTGGGAATCTGGTTGGACACCAAATTAACTTTTGCCGAACACGTCAAACGAACTATACAAAAAGTAGATGGAACAGTCATAGCATTAGCAAGCCTCATGCCGAATGTCGGGGGCCCCGGGCATCAAAACGATTGTCTACTGTCGAGCGTAATACACTCACAAGTGCTATACGCTGCTCCTGTATGGCATACTGTGGGGAAAAACAAAAGGTTCATAAAAAACTAGCCAGCTTACAGAGAAAAGTAAACAGAAGAACCTCAGCATATAGGACTGTTTCTACGGAGGGGGTTGGTGTAATAGCGGGAGTACCTCCCACAGAACTCATGATCTTAAAAAGGAGGGAGAAGTACATGGGAGAAACGGCTGCCAACGCAAAACAGAACCTCGTGGGATGTTGGCAAGAGAAGTGGAGGGAGAACAGAAATGGGAGATGGACCCATCACGTGATCATCAACATACAAGTATGGACTGACTGTAAGTACGGCGAGACCGACTATTACCTGACACAAGCCCTATTTGGACATGGATGCTTTAAGAAATACTTGTATGACAGAAAGAGGTCACCCGCAGCAGCTTGCCCATATTGCGGCAATAAAGACATGGTTGAACACACAATGTTCTTCCGCCCGCACTGGAATGATAAAAGAACAGCATATGCGGTAGAGGCACACAAGACATTCACGGCGGCAAAGAAGATGGCAGATCTTACGCTGAGAGAGGAGCATACGTAGAACAGGACATATACAGCGGTGAGAAATGTCATCGAGAGAAAAGAGAAAGATGAAAGTGAACTATAAAGATAAAACTATCTCACCGAAGCAATATGGAAGCGGTTCCAGTGGGATCTGTGGTTCTAAGGAGGAGGGGTTTTAGTTTGTAAGAATCTGACGCTCCTTTTCAAGGGTCTTATGCAAGATTTCCCCTCCTCCTTCATATATAAAAAAAGATTCAGAACCTGATGCGGAGCAACAACAAGTTCAGTGTGATTGACTAAGTGCCTAAAACACAGCATTATCGTTCGAATTCCGAGGTAAGAGCATAGCAAATACCTTGGATTAGAATACTATAGCGAATGCTGACATACGCATACGTTTTGGAGAATCAAAGAAAGCAAAGCCATCAACATTATGGTCCAATAACTCTATACTCAAGTCAACGTTGCTGGTAAATGAAAATTGTGACATTTCAAAGTAAATAATACACCTACGTTTGATGCGTCCGCTCCATGAAATAACGCTTCGTAATGTTTTCAAATACAGCAAACTGATTACATTGCCCAATAAATTAACTGATGGTTACAAATCTAAAAAATTTAAACTTTTGGACCGGATGATGTTATGTGATTTTTAGGAGACGCTTCCGATGACGACTATCTGTTTATGAAGGGGAAATATTTTCTTTAATTATTTTAGTAATGATTTTATTTTACAGGTTGTTCCAATAATGAGTTTGTTTGGGGCGTGCCGGTCCTAAATTATACAAGTTATAAACTCCTGGCGTTGATTATCGAAAATAGGTCATAATAGTATCAGTTACTGACACCAAATCTAAGTAAGATTGACCGTTTTGCATTACCGACAAAGAATTTATAGAGTTATTGTCAGAAAATACGTGGATTTGCGTCCGAAAAACGTGCCTTTCACCATAAGTTCTGTATCAACTATCCACAGAAAAAGTGTACAATCCAACTTGTAGGAATCAATAGCTTGTATAATTCATAAAAAAATGCAAATTTTTTTTGGTTGCCTTATTCAGAAATTTATACCGGCCATTGTTTCCGCCGCTCTACAGCCACAATGCTGGAAAATGCCTGATCCTGATGCTGACCTGATAGCAATCGAGCGTATAGGGAGGGGTATGGAAGTCATTTTCAACATAGAAAACTCAGTAACGAGAAAGGAGAAAGTATTGAAGAAAATACTCAGTGATGGATCAGAAAATTCTTGCAGTTCTACGCCTGTATGCTTGTTACATGAAAAAAATTATGTTCTAAGAATATAAATTTCTAGAAATGTTAATTGTATGATTCAAGTTCATATACTTTATCCTTGCTGTTAAACTATTACTTTATCTACCTTTGGGGTTAAAATTTTACTTGATTTGAGTAGTATAAAGCACACTTTAACATTTGCTATAGATTAGATCACTGACGTAGTTTTCCATACAATACCAAAACACTACACTGCACTCGACGCGCGTTTCGCCAACCAAGTTGACATAATCTGGAGATATCAAACCCCAAACCTGTGCTAACATGTCCTATTTATACCTACACTATTTCTACGGTTCAGTGAACCGTGACTTACTAACCAATAAATCGGGATATATGGGATTTCAAACCTCTCCTTATTTAGGGGGAAGCTTAATAGGCGATGAATTAAAAAATTGAAACTCTCCATTTTGTGTTGAGCACAATGGTGAGTATTTAGGGATATATCTTAAAGTACTGGTATCTTTTCTTACATGTCAAATTCTTATTATTTTCACTATTTCTAATTACTAATACGTCTAAGAATGGTAGTTGTCCAGAGTTTTCAATTTCATATATAAATTGAACAGACGCGAAACGACTATTCAATAGTAGAAACAAAGTTGTCAATATCAGTGACTTTTGTATCAAACACTGCAAAGATATCATCCACATATCTGAACCAAATTCTGGGGAAATAATCGAGTTCTTCTTTTGCCTTCGTTTCGAATTTGTGCATGAAGAGATTGGCAAAGAATGGTGACAAAGAGTTACACATTGCTGTACCCTCATGTTGCTCGAAGAAATTACCATTGAATCGAAAGCAATTTTGTTTTATACTCAGTTTAGTGAGTTGAAGATATTCTTTTACTACATCTTAATTGAGATTGTTTGATTCGTGTAGATCGTCAAGGTAGTCCAAGGTCTGTGGTACAGGAACACTTGAAAACAATGAACAAACGTCAAGGGAGATCAAAACTTCACCTTCTTGCAGCTGGATATTTTTCCCCTTATTAATGAAGGATAGAAGAAGAAGATGACTTCCAAGAATAGATTATTATGATATGGTTAATAAAAAATAGTTGATCATTACATCGATGGTTTGCATAACGGACAATAAAGAGAGTGATATAGCAGAAGGAAAAACTGTGTTTCACAAAGCCTACATTGTTAATGCGCGTGTCTAGTTGATTAGTTTTTTAATAGCTAATTTTATGATGATTAATTATTGAACTAAATCATACATTCGAATTTAAATAGACATTTCGTTAATTGCGACTTTGGTTAGAGAAAAGTTAGTTCACCAGACAGAAACTCCAAAGTGAGAAGTGATTTGTAATACGTCTCTGTTTTAAAAATAATTCTACAATTGCGCGCATATCATAATGCATGTATAATCATAAATTATATTTCCCTAGTTAGATAGAATACTGAACTCTCGCATAAGATACGGTCTTTTCAGGTTATATACAGATCTGCAGGAACACGGTTCGTACATTCGTACACATATCCACAAGGTGATTGCAATGAATCAGACAATTAAAAAAATTAATAGCCTGGAAAGGTTTTCAGCGTGTGATTGCAGACAAATTGGAATGGGAACGCACTTTAATCAAATAAATTGAAACTAACGAATTAGCTCCATATATGAAAACGGTTAGGTTGCGTAACTGTCGGTGCCCCAGTATGTATGTAGCTGTACGTTAAATAGGTGCGTATGTAAGGTCTCTTACGTGTTACTTTCGATACAAACCTGCCGCGTTAGATTTCTATTTTCTTATTTGGGGTTTGATTGGAGTACTGGAAACTCCCACATGTCTACCGGTTTGTAGAAAGTGATCGTGTAATGATAGGAAATTGAGAAAATCTGCCTTTTACTTAAAGAGACACGGTGTTATAAATAAAACAAATGTAAAATCAGCAGTGTTTTTTTTTAACAAAATCTATAACCCCAAGAAGAGCCAAGTAAAAATATAATATTATTAGTTATATTCTTGTAATAATTAGGGTTATCACAGAGAGCCGCCATTCAATGGAGTGTGAAGCGAGTCAACACGGACATGCGCGAGCCGCGACCTCAAAAAGCTTTTCACATTAGTATACTGTTGCCTATGTTGTAGTGCGGATGAGTTTTGAATACATTGTTATAAATTGTACTAGGTAGTTTATTGCTTCTGTTCCTATGTAATTTATTTTATTAAGTTGGTTAAATTGGGAAAAAGTTGGGCAATTTTAAGTCCAAGAAGAATCCTACTTTATATTTGCAAGAATTCCTTTCCTTAAGTAGATACAGGTTGAAAACAAAAAGGTTGCATTTTCTGGAAACGTTCATACTTCGTTTATTATATAAGATAGATTCATAAAATTTTTGGGACAGGGATAGCAGTCAGCAAAGACCTCAAAATTTGGTCTCTAAAAAAGAGACCAGTTTATGTCCACTAGATTTTGCACTAGCGTTTTTTTTCTTTTGGGCACCATATTGCATTTATGCTTTAAAAAATGCTAAAAAGTACTTTACAACAATGTACAAAATGCATTATTTTCAAAAACGAAAACAATATGAAACATGTTTGAGTTATTCTAATTTTGACGTATTTCCTCTGAACTTTCATACGATGTTACACTTCATTTGTGTATAGAGTTATGTGTAACTCCACATAACAAAGTCCAGTGGAGTGAGGTCCGGTTCAATGCTTTGTTTTCGAGATACAGGGCTATAAAGTTTAATTTTGATTTGTTTTTCTTATTTGTCTAAATATGTAATGCATTCAAATTTGATGTATAGACGACACATATAGACGACAGGCCGAATGAAAATTTAGCTTTAGAAAAATTTACTTAAAGTCATATTTTGCCAATTATGAACTAAACAGTAAGTTATGAAAAAAGAGACAAAAAGTTAAAGACTGTAACAGGGAAGTTGTATTTTCTCAATACGGTCTTCAGTTTTGTCGCATTAAAAAATTAGGGTGGGTCAAAGGATGTCGTGCCTAAAGAAAATATATCACACTGTATATTATTTAGAATGGTAATGGCGGTATTCCGTAGATACTCTAAATCATTTTCTATGGATCGAATTTCACAGAATTATCTTTAAAAATTTGTAACATAAATGAGAAAATAAAAAATATAATAACTAGGAATTGATTTTCAGACCAAGGTCCAAAATATTTAGATATTCTTGACTTTGTTCCACCAACACTCTTCAGAAAATGACTTATCTGATTCTGACATAAGTTTATACAAACATGACCTTTCTATCAGACTTATTCCGTTAGATGCGAAGTGTTCAATTTTGTTTTTGCCAAAATCTAGAGGACGCTTTGAACCATGTTAGGGAAACTTGCAGATCTTATACATAATTTCATTACATTTTTTCACTTTACTAGATGTACGTCTTTACAAGTGGTTTATCGATGAGAACCTCAAAAATCATCGAGATATTTCAAAAATAGTCGGAACGAAAAGTTGGAAACAATGCTATGGAAACAAGCCGCCACCAATATTGAATTACACCAACAAATTCTAGAAAGTAGATGTATGCATTCAGCATTCAATCAGATGTCAGATGTCATTCAGATGTCAGCATTCAATCTTAGTAATGTTACTACTTAAAAGGCAAATGATAACTGTTTTTTGCCCAGTATTATATTTTTTATGTGTTATTAAAATTACGAACTCGAATCATATATCGTGTTGATTATATATGTTTAGTTCTAAAATTTTTATATCAAAATGAACTTTCACTGATAATATGTCATTCTTCCTTATTTAAAGAAATATAAACAAATTTACGATTGTTTCCTCAAACGTAATAAACTTTAAACAAAACAGGTAAGATACAACTGAAACTATGTTAGTCTCAGAATGAAGTTATGATTTTTTAATAGAAAGCTCTATATATTTTTGTATGAAATTTCTTCTATGATTTCATTTATACAGAGATTGATTTATTTATCTTTAATATTATTGTTCAATAGAATGTAGCTACGTAACCAAAGAGTAATGTATTAATTCAAAACACTGTAGCCGGCATGCCATCTTCAAATCGTCAATACAATTTCAAGAGCATGCTCTTTACTACGCCTAGACCATATAATTTTTGTTTAGGCATTTATTTTGGAGTAACAGCATTTTAATATGATTTTGAAGTACAATAGGCAATTGAACACTCCCAGCGAGTATCAAACGTAACATAACAGCTGGGAAATAAATAGGTATAATCAAATTAACACTGTCTATCAAGTGTTCTCGGTTGTTTAATTTTCTTCAAGATCTTTTTCTATGCTTTTTTCTCTAATAAATTATCTGAAATTAAACCGTCACTCCACGAAAGGTGTAACTCAGCTGGACTCTTGATTTTTTCCTCTATTAACTGTTCAGTTTTGAATTTAACAACCGTCATAAGGAGCTATCAATCAAATTAACAAGAATGGGCTCTCTCTTAAGCCATCTTAACGGTCTTTCATGTAGGTACGTGTTGTGGAATTGGAATTTCGTTGTGAGACTTTGTGCGTTTGGAATAATTGACTTCGGTATTAGAAATGAACAGACTAGATAATGATTTTCAATTATAGTGGTTGTTTACTAGGCGAGGAATTTCTGTTATGTACAGGAATCCAGGATTCCAGGTACACCTTTCCAGGTGTCCTGGAAAGTATATAATATCTTGATATTTCAGCAAGTACCACAGAAATAAATAAATAAACAGAAGCATATCTACCTATTTCGCACTCTATTCATTCCCGTAACGTCATTCCCGTAACCTCGATGCTCGGTTAACCTGAGATTCTATCCTGACACGGCTAATAACAAGACGTATCTCGTTTTGTTAATTATAGTGCATTAATTATTTCAAGAAGATGCTGAAAACAGCTAATGCAAGGGCAATGTGGCCCGATTGACATTGCCCAAAGCTTATGTAGACCTAGTTATTTACTGCAATGTATTAATTTGAAGTCCTCGAAAAGGACCCCAAACTCGATGTGTGTAAAAGCACGTTGGACGCGAAACTATTGCCGTCCTACAAAAGAGTGAGAGAGTTTAGTTGAGGGCGGAGTTTGCAACGGAATGACAAAACAAAGCTTTCTGTAGTGGGGCGAAACAGATTCTTTTAAATTATTTTTATTATATGAGATTATCAGATATCAGATCAGGTTTTCACAAGTATAGTCTACCAGAAAGTTATTATCATGAGTTATAGAGGAAATAAATGCAATTTTTTTAATTGTGGAAAATCACGTCGAAGAGATCCAGAGATTAAACATTATAAATTTCCATCAGATCCAGAAATATCACGCAAGTGGATTATTAACTCAGGTATAAAATTAATTAATTTTTATTTAAGACAATGGAAAAATTACAGCAGGGTCGTACGCATGGTTTTTCATTGGGGTGTTTTTGTAGAACACAAAAAATACGTGCGTTCGGATATTTCGTCTGAAAAAAATATTAATAAAGTAAAGTATCTTCACTGTTCCATACATTTTAAGATCCCAATAGTGAGCATCAATCAATAGATAAGCCTGTAGAGATTTATCCCTAGTTATAGAATAAAAAAAAATTCACTCGCAGCGTCCGATCGCTGTTTTTTTAGCTTTATATCTGTGATTAATAGATGCTTGTTTAGAATTATTTTTGTCTATTTTGCAAAGAAACGTTTAATTGTTTTGTTTATACCATATAAAGTGGGATAGGTATGGCGCTCTTCGTCTGAAATTGATAAATAAAGAATCATGTAGTACTGGTTATTTCGCCGTATTTGCTATGGCGGTTATACAGACTCTGCATTTATTTCTTATCAAAGAAAATATAATGTACCTATATACTTACCAAAGCTTATATACGTATAGGTATGTAGGTAGGTATATCCTAGATGATGATCGTCTATATTTTACATGACATAGCTTTTGTTTTTTTTAGTTAAAAAGTAAAAGTTGTAAGATTTTTCCCTTGAATCTGATGACCTTTCTTATAGCAGATCAAATAAATGAGTACATACCTAGATAAATATATCTTAAAAGTATGAAAAATGTAGGTACATTTTTCTTTAACTTATATTAAAACTATCAACCCTCATTAAAAAAATTTGCAGGAATATCAGACTATTGTGTGAATTTAAGTACCTATACTTAATAAGAAAAAATATTGATGATTTCATTTCTTTCAACTTGTTAACGGTTAATCTGGTATAGGTACCTATTTAAGGTAGCTTTTATATTAATAGGACATTTTTCAAATGTGAATATTTTAACATCAAAAATTCCAGATAGGCATTTTTTTTCGTTTTCAACTGTAACTTTGGTTTTATTATGACCACCATCTTGGATTTTTAGCTCAATTATTATAAATCTAAAAATTTCTCCTTTAACGATATGTCATATAAATATAATAAGTAAGTATCTATATCCATCTTTATCATTACGAGCCTGGAAGTCAGATACTTGTATGGGAGATTAGACGGCATATTATTATTTTACGGCCCGCGCGCGAGTGCGGCCAGGAACTTACATTTTAACTATCATTTATATAGTATGACAATATTGACAATAATGGAAACTTGGAAAATCTTATTAATTAAAGTGAACAGTATAGATTGCCAGCCACCTATACAGTGAGGTTGCATGTTACTTGCGTATTAAGAACGCTTTTGCGGCACCTATCGACCTATACATATGTACAAAATCTATGCATGGTCTATATAAACTTTGATATGTATATAAGTAGGTAAATATTGTCACTGCTCCTCTTTCTGACATATTTTGATTGTGTAACAAATGTATTTTCTTCTATTTAGGCAATATATCGTTACTGGAATTATCTCCGAATTCTTTGAATAAAAGAAAATTAGTTTGCTCAGACCATTTTGATGAAGATGATTTTATAAATCCTTTTACAAAAAAAAGGCTAAAAAAAGGTGCTATTCCAAAACCCTATCAGCAAAATATGGCATCAGAGAATTTAGATAGGAATGACGATTATCCTCTTTTACTGACTAAACCTACTTCATCGGAGGCTTTTACCAATAGAATAGATGACAGTCCGCCAGTTCTTCATGTTTTAAAACCCACAAAAACGTATAGATCTCATGCCAGGCGTTCTCCACAGCCGTCCACATCATATCAGGCCGAAGATAACACTATTCTATATAGTTCAAGTAATGAATGTTCAACTGAAGTGTCTCCTAAAACTAAGACATGGCTTATGGACATAACAAATATGCCAGACATACCTCCTGCTAAACTTAAACCCCGTCGTCGCTTAGATTTTCTAGAAAATCCAAGCAAGAAAATACAAAATAAAATAATAAAAAACTATAAATCAACTATTTATCGTTTAAAAAAGCAAATTTTAAAACTAAAAAAATGTACTACTATGAAAAATGTCCTCAACTCTATTGATTACCCCTCTAAATCTTCGAAAGTTCTAGCAGAAATGCAAATTTCTCGCCCACGTTCTAGTACAAAAAAGTGGACTAAGGACGAAAAACAGTTTTCTCTAATGACATTTTACAAATCTCCTGCCGCTTACAAGTTTTGGAGAAATAAATTAAAAGTTGTTCTTCCAAGCATTAGCACGATACATAAATGGATCGGGGATTCTAAATTTAAAACTGGCTTCAGTTTAAAGTTTTTCAAACAAATAAAGCACAAAGTACTAGTTATGACAGAGCAAGAAAAATTTTGCACCATAATTTTCGACGAGATAAAGATAAAAAAATGCCTTGAATATTCTAAGCTATTAGACCTTATAGAAGGTTATGAAGACTTAGGGCCAAAATGTGGGAGAAAAAATGCATTTGGAACTCAAATAATGTTTTTTATGGCACGAGGCATATATAGCCATTGGAAAATGCCCCTTGGTTATTTTGTCACTGAAACATCCATGAAGCACAATGTATTAGCTGAACTCATCAAAGAAGCTATTCAGAAGACCAACCAAACTGGCCTTAAAGTAAAGGCTGTGGTTTGTGATCAAGGCTCTAATAATCAGTCAGCACTGAAACACCTAGGAGTAACAATCGAGTCACCTTACTTTTTAATAGACAACAAGAAAATCTGTGCCATCTATGACATACTGCACATAGTCAAGAATCTAAGAACCAATTTTTTGGAACATGATTTTATGTTTAATGGAAAAAAGGTATCTTTCCAAGATGTTATAAAAGTTTACGAAATTGATGTTAATAGTAGTACTGGTAGAAGTTTATTAAAATTAACACCTGCTCACATCAATCCAACTCCATTCCAAAAAATGAGATGTAGTTTGGCTCTTCAAATATTCAGCAAATCTGTTGCTTCTGCTATAAAGACTGCTGTTGGCACGGGACAATTGACTAGTCAGACAGCACTAAATACGGCAGAATTTCTTGAAAATATTAACGATTTATTCGATACCTTGAATAGCAAGCATGTATACACAAAAAATCCATTTAATTGTGCATTATCCAATGAGCGTCCTCTTATAGAACAAACGATGTTAAACGCTATAGAAAATTTCACAACTTTAGTAAAAATAACTTCAAAGGGACATACAAGACCTCCTTGCTTTGATGGTATGATTATATCCATTCGTTCAATTTTAGGTATATATGGTGATCAAAAACAATTGGGTTATGAGTACCTCTTAACGAATAGGTTAAACCAGGATGCCATAGAAAATGCCTTTGCTTTGTTTAGGCAACGAGGAGGGTACAATATTAATCCTACCGTAAAGACATTTCGATGTACGTTTAGAATATGTGCCAAAGTTAATTTGATAAAGCCCTCAGATCACTCAAATTGTGAAAGTGATGAGGATACTAATTTATTATTTAGCAATGAGTGTCAACAAGAAACATTACCAAATAACGAAATATTCGAATCTTCAGATATTGAATCAGAATCATCGTCTGCATCGTCCATATCCGTAAATTCTTCAAATTCTACGAAAATAAAACAAAATAACAACATCACCTTGGAAGACTGTTCAACCACCTATTTTGCTGGTTACTTGTTAAAAAAATGTATCGACAAATTTAAATGCGACAGCTGTGAAAAGTTATTGACTGCACAGGAAAACTTACAAGACAAAAAACAGCTTTTAATAATATACAAAACGTATAAAACCGGAAATTTACCGGTGGGTCTTAGAAAACCTTCTGATTGTTTAATTGAACTGGTTAAAAAAACATTTAATATTTTAAATTACATTCTTAAGTTTAGTCCACAAAAAATGAATTTGTGGAAAGTATTTAATAGAAATGTCTTAAAAAAAGTTGACTTCGAATCATTATATAGAGACGAAAATTGTAAAACTCACATCCAATATATGATCCAACTTTTATTTTTTTGTAAAGTATTTAGGGAATGTAAATGGAAATCTCAATCTGAAAAATATAAGGGCAATATTAAAAATAGAAAATTACAAATTTTAAAAAATTTATAAAATAATTACCTTATGAAAGTTCATCTGCGGTGATTCTCACAGCAGGAGAATTTTTAAATTAATCATTATCTACATTAGTTACCTGTTCATTAAACCACTTGTTTTTTTTTAAATGTTTTAATTTATTTTCGTGTTAATTTAAAAGTTTTTTGTAAAAACATCATTAATACCTTTGACGTTCAAATATACTTTTGTTCTACAAATTTACTTTTTCTAAGTGATTTTTTACTTACAAAATTTAATGTCCTACTCGTATACAGTGTGTCCAAGATAAAGATGGGATAGCATTGGGATCTTAGAAACGGTAAGAGCTACAAAGTTGGTTAAATTATGAAGAAGTTGAGCAGTTTGAATACCTTTTATATGGACTTTGCAAAAATAAGTTATCTTTTTTTGATTTCGAAATATTTGGGAAAACAATTTTTTTGCGATATTTGTTTTTATTTATTTCTGGCGTTATTTTAACAGCTCTTAAAAAATAAACAATACTTTTCCATTGTCACTTTTTGAGCTTAACAAGATGGCATTCACCAAGTTTTTGTCCGACGTTTCGTTTCCGAGAAACCATCATCAACTTCTTTTTTTAAAATACGGCCCTGTATTTTTTCCATTTTTTTATTCTCGATTCAATGATGTATCACAAGTAATGGTTTTTAATTAATTCAGCAGTTTCTTGGCCTCCACGTTCCCCGGATGTGTCGCCCCTTGATTTTATCTTTGGGGCTACATAAAAAACTGTGTACCAACGTAATTTTCAAACAGAGGAAGAATTACGCGAATTGGTACTAGAAACATTTCAAACTATTACGCCAGATGGACGTAACAATGTTTTGGAAGCTATAGTTAAACGATGTTACCTATGCTTAGAAAATAATGGTCTTTTGTTCGAACATCTTTTGTAATTAACATGAAAATAAATAATTAAGATAAATAATTATTTTACTTGTTTGTGCCGCGGCGATAGCTCATTCTGTTAGGTGTTGGGTGATAGCCTGTGACTAACAGAATGGTATATTGCGGCGCGAGTTCGAATCTCGCCAGGGTAGAAATGGCACATCTCCCAGGGAATGGTTGTGTGTCTGCGTTTTTTTCATGTATATCCTCCCTCTACACAAGCCTGAGGCTTTCAGAAGGGAGGTTGTCCATTTCTGTGGTGTGCTGTGGTGTTTATTTGTTATATAAACTCATAGGAGGCTTTTTCTCATTAATTTTTAATGGTGGCAAAAACAAGCTAAAAACGTAATTAAAAACAGAAGCTGATCATGGTTTCTCAGAAACGAAACGTTGGACAAAAAATTGGTGAATGCCATCAAGTTAAGCTCAAAAAGCGACAATGGAAATTTTTTATTTTTCGATAGCTGTTAAAATAACGCCAGAAATAAATAAAAACAAATATCGCAAAAAAATTGTTTTTCCAAGTATTTTGAAATCAAGAAAAGATAATTTATTTTTGCAAAGTCCATGCAAAAGGTAATCAAATTGCTCAACTTTTTCATAATTTAACCAACTTTGTAGCTCTTACCGTTTTCAAGATTCCAATGCTATCCCATCTTTATCTTGCACACACTGTATACCTACCCAAAGTCTATGTATACCTAAACTTTGGAATACCTTACAAAACTAAGTATATCGAAATCGAGAAATGAATACAAATTTCGCGAGTGCAAAGTCTGGTCTATATAAACTTTGGTGAGTGTGAGTGAGTCTGAAATAAATGCTCACTATACAAAGTGTCCCACGGTGACGACACATTAGACAGATTTCAGACACTATACTTCGATTTTAATTTTGAAAATTTGTTCAATAGTGTTTTCGGACATGCCCTTCTCAACTAAAATAATGGCGTCCACCTAACGCCATTTTCGTTATTTCCAAAGGAACACCCTGTATATTATTATTATTGTCATTATTGCAGTTTTGGATTATTAGGAAAATTCTAAACACATTTCATGTAGGATGTTCTTTAGGGTTCTTGGTTCTATATACCTACCTATCTTCAACTGTTTTTGAAATATTGACAAGTGAATAGTGACATTTTGTAATTTTGACACCTTATAAAATCTAAACGGTTTGAGATCAAGCAAGACGGTATGCACATTATATCTTAACTTTTCATAGGCTATCATTTAATAGATACTAATTTCAGATTTACCTAGGTAACCAAGAGATAAAATTGGATCGAAAATGTTTAATTTCTTGTTGCATTAAGTCAGATGACTTAATGAAACGTAAGTAGGTATAGATAATCAAAATATGTTTCAGCATTGTTACCGGAATGTAAAAGATGACAATATAAAAATGCTGTTAGTTTTTCTAAATCTGCACTTCAAATGGCGTTAGAAAAATTGATAACAATTGTAACCCAACAAATATGCCATAAATTTATTCATTATAGGTAGCACATTTTTCATTATTTATTAGGCTAAAATTTAAATTTTATTAATATAAAATTATGCTTCATATTGATATAAAAAGTTACATTGGCTTATAAAACATAAAGTATACAAAGTTTTAAAAATTACGAATTTGCAAGAAGACAGGTACGAGAAGGTAGATAAGTACATAGGTATTAGGTAGGTAGGTAGGTATATTATTAGGTACCTATATTACCTATCTAATGAATTATATTTACGTCTAGTTTTCGGAAATATTTTGTCAAATACATGTAATTAAAACTTATACAAAAAAAGCATTAAATATCAAATGAATAATGAAGCGAAGAAACGATTATTTTGTTTACCGGCCTCAAAGTCTATGTAGGTAGATATACCTCGGTTTCAATAACGTTCACATTAAAACAACCCCAACACCATCTATAATAGAAACATTTATATTTTATAATTTGTATAAATATATATATATACCAAATATTATGCCAATGAATTATGGCAAAAAAGACCTAAATTTAATAATAGGTAGGTATTGCATTGTGCCAAACTTGTCCATGCGGCTGGGTCTGACCAAATTTTATGTAGACCTAAACTTTGGTCTGACAAACGGTACAGCGTAAGTGTATCGTGAGTGTATCGCGGTCTGACAGGTTATGACATAAAGTCTAAATTTGCACGAATTTAATGGGCGGATACGTTGGGAGGGGAATGTAAATCATGAATGAGTTACATTTAAAAGTTCATCGTCGCGCCATCTACGAAATTCATAAAAGGTAGAAGTTCAATGTATTTTATAGAGATGGTACTTGTGTATAGGGTTGTGAGCGCTCCCATAAGGAGTAAATAACTAGGTCTACATAAGCTTTGCATTGCCGTTACTCCGGCATTTCCATAGGAGTCGCCACATCTTTCATCGAGACCAACCACCAGACACTGACCGGTTTCTCACTTATTTTGCGCTCGTCAGAGTGGTAGGTATTGAAATCGATGAACAATGTTGCGACATGATTGCCTAATGGGCATCGTGAATGTTAGTAGTGATGAGAAAACAACGTAGTGCCCTTTTTGAGTATTTAATACTATCTGTCTGACAATTATTGTCAGATTGACAGACAGATGACGACCTGCTTTTCCGCAAGTGTCATTACAGCAGTGACCTCTATTGTCTTTGAGGAAGACAAACCTACTTATTTATTTGAAGGAGATGCCGAAAGCAACTACTCCACGGGCAATGTGCCGCGACTGGCATTGCATTACGTTCCGTTTTAAGCAAAGACCTAAAGAGGGCACTATGGTGTGTTTCTACGACTACTAATATTGCCTTAAGTTTCGTTAATTTCAGTTTCCCAGTAACTTGGTAGTTGAAGCTGTATTGCAGAAACAGCATGTTAGAAACGAATTTTGTAAAGTATTTGCAGGATATTTAGCCAAAAAAATGTCTTGCTAAACAAACTTAGGCACGATGTTTCTGAACAATATTTTAAAGTCCACCAAGATTTGGATGAATCGGCTTATTTTGCCACTATATAAAGTTTACAAAAATTCCAATTTGGATTTATCTGACAATTTATATATTCTTCACACTGTTCTGTCAGTATTGAATTGAGAGTATTGTTTTACAAAATAGGGTCGTTATTAAAAATTATGAAAACGTTTGTAAACACGTTAAATTTGTACTCCAATGGAAATTTTTTCCTCAAAATTGTTAATAAAACTGTTAAAGTAGAGTCACAGATTATGTACCTACTGAATAAACTGTGGTAGAGTGAAACTATATTACTATAGTTTCTATAGAAACTATATTATCTACAAAATTGTGATTGTTATGCTATTAACAAGAGCGTCCATGGAAAAGCAATAAAACATCCTCAAAAATTGTTTCTCTTTTGGAAATCAGGTCATGAATCCATCAACGATTTACAAGTCTTACCAAAAATTTGTCTTGTATTTCTTTGCAATTTCTATCTACAAAAGTTAACCGAAATATCTTCAATTGGAATAATTAAGCTCTGTCAGTTAATAAGTAAAGCGAGGGACGTTGATCGGCTGTCAATAAATTATCTTTTATTATACACATGAATTAAATATCCTGTATACCTACATCATTTATTTTGGTCACATGACTTATGAAATTCCTAGGCTTCGGTAAATATAATCTCTTATCTGACCAACTTGTTCCAACGTTAAATTAAATACGCCATACACCTTGCCGACCCGGGGAATTGGGCTGATTAAGGTCGATGACCCTGTAAATTTTTAACGTACGCATATAGTTACCAAGCCGACCGACGCTTGGGTCACGTTGCCGAAAGGTTATTTACAAATTGATTTTTTTTATCTACCAAGCTGTGTAGGAATAGCTAATTCTGACAGTGGCGGTACCCATCGAAAGTCTTAAAAAAAGGTCGTATTGACCCTTATACTAAATTCAGATATTTAAACTTTATATGACTCTATAAAACCTCTATACTCTCGACTCTATAAACTCTCTTAAACTCTATACAACAATGAGGCAATATTTTAAAGCTATTTGTTTTTTATAACAATTTCTTTTAGTAAATTAACAAAAAAATACGGGACCACACACTGTTTTTTATTCGTTTATCTCATTAATATATAATACATCTTACACTCCTAAAATGTGTACAAATTAGACAGAAGTATTACGACATTGTATAGATGATAATAGTTATTTTATTACTTTTTATGTTTAACCTTTAATGTAACACGAACAGCATGGCTTTTATGATAGGGCGTTCTATCAACACGAATCTTTGCAACTTTACTCAATGGGTTTCCGATGCTCTAAATTTTAAAAAGCAAAGTGACGTAACCTATATATTGAAGGCCTTTGATGAGGTACTTCACCCGTTCTTATGAATAAGCTCTTAAATTTTTTGATCCTGCTAGATTGGTAGGCGGCATTATTCACCTATTGACTGTTTTGTCGCTAAATTACATAGTTATGAACGGTGTTACGCAAGGTAGTAAATTTTGCCCGTTATTTTTTTACTCTTCATTAATGATCTTTCTGTAGTCATTCAATCCTTTAAGTTACTATATGCAGATTACTTAAAAACCTTTAATGTCATAAGTGATTTCATTAGCTGCTAATCGCTGCAAGAAGATACTTTACTTAATAAAGTGGGGTAAATGGTGTCCTGATAACAAGCTGAAAGAAGTGTGAAGTAATGACCTTTACCCGTATCTGATTCTCCATTGAATTTCCCCAATTCATGATCAGCTGGTAAGTATGGTGGCTGCAGTTAGGAATCTAGGTGTTGCATTTGAACAAGGGCTTTCTTTTACTCCTCATATAGAACATGTTTCTTTTCAAGCAATGAAGATGTTAGGTTTTCTAATAAATAGCACCAAGGAGTTTCATAGCATTAAAGCTTTGAAAGCGTAATATAACTCTTATGTGTTATTTGGGCTCCTTATTATAATGTTCATATCCAATCGCTTGCGCGAATTCACCGTAAGTTTTGTAAGTACTAGTATTGTATAAAATTTGGATATTACCCTGGTTTAGATATCTCCTACTGTAAAATGTTGACCCTATTTAACATAGGGTCAACATATTTAACATAGAAGTGAGATGGAGAAATTGTCAATTTTCTGAAACACATTTATTTCACGTAAAATTTTCTGCTAAAAATTGTCTTTTAATTCTTGACACTTATCAACATCTTTTTTCTTCTTTTTTTCATCGTTCATATTTTCAATTGTTCTCTTAAACCACTCATCTAGACTCTAAGAAATATTTCGTAATTTTACATTTATTTTTTTTTTCGTTTATTTATTTTTCTTTGTTTTTCATTTTTTTTATATAATTAATGTAGTTTGATTAATCTTGCATCTTCCATGCTGTACATCTGTATTTTTTATGCATATATTGTAATAGATGTACTTGCATAGACATCTATTGGATCATATATCTGTGGATGAATAAATCTACGATTTTACATAGAAGAAGTGCATAAGTCTTTATCAACCAAATGAATATTATACGGAAATGTAACCAAACAACGGGTAGCTGTTTCGACCTATTAGACCTTATCAGCGCTACTGAATGTCATTCGGATGCAATTTGTGAAAGTTCAAACACCAATACTTATGAATTGGAATATGAATTTTTAGCAAATAAAAAGTCAGTTAGCATAAAAGAGGTAATATAAATTATAGATCAGAACAAAGTAACTAACGCAACAAAAATAGAAAGAAAAATGGAAAAGAGGTACCTATCAACTTTGTGGTGATTTTTCAGTCAATATAAGCTCAGTACGCTCATGAACAGACCACATCCTGTATAAAAAATTTCAATAATTAACAGCCCGCGAATTAGTTCTTAGAAGTATTTAAAAAATATTTTCTAGTAATGATTTTCTGCTTTAAGCCCACACACTTAACAGCCAGTGGCAAAATAGATGAATACCTTGTAGTAGTAAAATATTATCTGTCGTGTTCATTAGTATAATTAACTTTGAAAATCGCACGCATACATTTTTTTATAAACGTCTCTATGTGAAATTAATCGATTCGTAAAATTATTCAGATTACTTATCTTCTTGAAGGCTCAGTTAATAGGTTGTCTAAAAAAATTATTACATTATAACTGTCTTTATAGCAGTACTCAATATATTTGGAGGATATTATATCAACATTTTAAATTTTATATTTCACCGTTACATTCAGGATCGGTGGCAATTATTTTGAAAAATTACTGGGTTCCGAATTACGATTTAATTCCTGCGTTCTTAATTAAGGAATACGTTACTGTTTTTGTCGGAACCAAATATGTACAATTTACAATCTTATATTAAAACTTATACCTTTCCAGGTTTGTGGAAAGTCCTCAGGATTTATCCAGTATTTAAAAAAGGAAATTTAAATAACATTTCTAATTCCCGTGCTATTTCGTTGGTTTTTGAGAATTTAATTCATACATATCTGGCAAAACAAGTAAATAAGGTGATTATTCCTCAGCAGTACCGTTTCATTGTTGGCGCTCTACCTTTACCATCATTATATGTACATCAAAGCCCTAAATAGGTAGGTAGGTGTTATGTATACTGACTTCTCCAAAGCATTTAACAGGCTTAACCATGGTCTACTGTTGGGTAAATTAGACAAAATTGGATTTGGTACTGACTTTATTACAATGTTTAAGTTCTACTAACAAAAAATGTCGCAATTAGCGCAGTTCCATGATCACCAACCAATCTGCAAGGTATTCACAAACATTATGTGCCCCGCAGGGATCCACGATTGATCCATTAATGTTTAGTATTTTCCTTACTGATGTTATTAGTACGTTGGACGTACATATTTATGCTGATGATCTCAAGCTATTCTGTGGGATTATATCTTCCTCCAACTATATTGAGTTGAGTTGTCTCAATCAAATTAACATATTCTTATCTGGCAGATCCACTGTAACGAATCTTGCAAGCATAACCCAAGTTGTTGCTGAATCCCTTGATTGTGGAGGACAAGTAGACGTTATATATACGGATTTTTCCAAAGCATTCGACAGTCTTGACCACAGTATCTTGCTTAATAAGTTGTGCAGTTTTGGACTCACCGATTCTTTCCTTAATTTCTTTTCATCCTACCTCTCCAATAGAAAACTCTATGTACAGTATCGTGGTTTCAAGTCTGTCGAAATAACAGCAACTTCCGGCGTGCCCCAAGGATCTGTGCTTGGGCCTTTATTGTTTGTAATGTTTATAAATGACATAAGCTGTAACCTGCATTGCTCTTCCCTACTATATGCAGATGACTGTAAGTTATTTGCAGTCATCAATAGCCTAGAGGACTGCCTAAATCTACAAATAGATATTGAGAGATTAAATGGTTGGTGTGCTGCTAATCATTTATTTCTTAATGTTGACAAATGCAATTATGTATCTTTTACCAGGAAAATTAATCCTATCCACTTCAAATACAGGTTAAATGGTGTTGATCTGAAAAAACTCAATCAATTTAAAGATCTAGGGGTTATATTTGACAGCAAGTTAACCTTTGTACCACACATCAACGAAGTAGTGGCCAGTGCTTACAGGAACTTAGGTTTCATAATTAGGAATTCCAGAGAATTTGCAGATACTGCCACCTTCAAATTGCTTTTTAATAGTTTTGTTAGAGCAAAATTAGAATATGCATCTATTATTTGGAGTCCAGGTTATCAGCTACATAAATATAAATTAGAGGGAATACAAAGACGTTTTTGTAAATATCTTTGCCATAAAAATGATGGTTTTTATCCAACTAGAGGCACTCCTCAAGTCGACTTGCTGAAGAGGTTCAATATTTCTGACCTAGAATCCCTACGCAATTATTTATCAGTTGTTTTCTTGTACAAATTATTGAACAACCAAATTGATTGTCCTTTTTTGCTCAGTTACCTAAATCTGCACGCGCCATCCTTCCTTTCCCGTTCTAACACCACATTTTACTTACATACTCCACATACTAATTTATATGCTTCGTCCCCCCTACATTCAATGTGTTCAAAGTATGAATCTGTAAATGACAAATTTGATATCTTCTGCTGCAATATTAGTAAAATTAAACACGTTTTACTAAATGATAATTAATTGTTATCAGTACATATTATTGATTTATTGAATTGTCAATTGTTGTGTATTATTTATTTGCATATTACTTGTAACTAGTTAAGTGGTTAGATGCTTAATCTTACATTTTCTATATTATGTATCTTATTATGTTATATGTTAATAATTATATGTAATGTTCCCTACCCTATTATTGGATTATTATCTGTCTGGGTAGCTGTAAAATAAAATAAAAAAAAAAAAATAAAATAAAAAAAATATATTATGGTGTGATAAAAATAAGCTGACATTAAATGTCACTAAGTGCAAGATGTCCTACACACGTAAAATTGTTCCAATAATTTATGATTAACGATTTGGGTGTTACATTTGACCAAAAACTATACTTTGTATTGATGTTACTGTCAGAGCTTCATATAAGAGTCTTAGTTTTGGTATATGAAGTATGAGATATTTCAAAAAATATTGACACACCAAGTCATTATTTACCAAGCTTGTCAAATCCAAGCTTGAGTCATGTCTATGTCGCCTGGAGTCGTATATTATATGCCATACACAATACAGATTATGGCCACTAAGAAAATACAAATGCGTTTCTTTAAATCTGCAACTTTTGTATTAGATAATGTTTATTCACCTAGAGCTAGAGGAACACCTGATTCTTTTAATATAAGCAGCCTTGTCTAGAGAAGAAATATGCTTTCTGTAATTTTTCCTCGCAACATGCACAACATTACAGTTACTAGTAATCAATAAATATAACTAAAAGCGGTGTAGCAATCACAACGGGAACTTATCCTGCAATTTGGTTTTAAAATTAGATACCTACTCTTTGATCATGGTATATACCGTTTTCGGTAAACACGCATATTTTTGAAGAATCAAGATAGCGAAAGAATGGTATTTAAGATATGTTAAAAACATATAATTTACCCAATTATCGAGTATCTTTCTGTCTGTGCCATGTATAAACCGCATTTATAAGATATTTGTATGAAACAGATATTTTACGTGTTAAAATAAATATCAACTACTCAACCCACACTACTATATGCAGAATTATTATATTATTATGGATTACTGAAATTAAAAAAGTTTGTACTGGCAACAGCGTATCTCAAATCATTTTTTTTTCTTCTGATTAGTAGAAAACGCTGCCAAGGAATGTACCAGTATTTTTAAATCTTATTGCTGCATCATCTAATATGTGTAATGTGAATGTGACGTTTAGTCAAAAACTCGTATTTTGGAAACTTCACGAGGTTTCAGCGAAAACCTTTAACTCGTAATTGGATAAATCGAATTTAAAAGAAGTGGAAGAGTCTGTTGTGTATATAAGTTGTTTGTTTCAAGATAGGTAGGTGTGTTTCTACCTGTAGGTATTTACCTCTTCTGATGTATTTTTTTATTACAAATTTTATTTCTCATTCGTGTAGGTACTAAATTTGTCTGTGAAATCACTCTGTAATATGACAATGTAATACACACACAATGTAATACATACAGTAACATTATTTTTTCTTGTTAACTTTACATTAGGTTAAAATTTAAAAACTCAAAGCAGATTAGACACTAAATGGAAGTAAGCCATGAGATTCCTTACAAAAAACGATACCTACACAATCGTCAATTTTTTATTTATCGAGAGTCACGACTTGCTACGATATCAGTATTCTGGTTAGGTTGCAAGATCAAGAGGGCAGATGTTTCCACGTTTACCCAAACTTAAAAATTAAAGAGCAGCACCTATTTTGTGTTATTTTATATTTTTTTGACGACATATTGCTAGGTGGTTAAGATCAGCCATATCTAAGTGACGCTAAGGGCTATTTCTAATTCATAGAGACATGACAATTTTTACTGCGAACTGTTTTTAATTTTTTTATTAATTTATCTGCCATACCCAGTAGTTACTTTAATTTATGATTCATACTTCACATTTGTTCTTAATAAGGAGTTTTAAATTAGCATGTGATTTGAAATAATGCGTGGGTTGAACATTGAATTCAACTGAGCCATAAGTATCGATAAAGCGGATCAATAACTTAATAATCCTTATAGTTTTTGTTCAAATAAATGTACAAACCATCAATTATCTTCACCGTAGATGTTACCTTTAACTTCAATACCACCAGTGACTATTATTTTTATAGTCAGTGATACCACTTAGACAAAATCAATAATATCACGTATACTTACATGTTTTCAGATTAAAAATTCAATGTAAAATTCGAATCTATAGATATATACACTATACAGGGTACCAAATATATTGGCTTTTACGCAACACTTTGTTACTTATCCCATATACCAACCAGTAGATATAGGTACAAATGTGTATTTAATTTTTTGCGATATATTAGTTTTTAACCGATTTTAACTTCAAAATGGTTATAAATTGTAGTCATATAATGTCAAATTTAGTTGAGGAAACTTGGAGTATCATCATTCTGATATTAAAATCCCCACCACCTAACCGCGCGTCTTATTCAGTGGATTTGTTTAGTGTGACAGCGGACACTGTCATTGTCATCGTTGTCATCAGAAACAGGGTATTCGAGTGGTGTCGATTGTCGACTTTATGTGCAATGTGCAAGGTAATTATAGTTCATAAAAATGATTATAAAACATCGTTAAATTATTAAGTAATACTTATGAATACAAATAGGTAAATCGATTCGAAAATCTTCCAGGTTTATTTAAAATAATAAAAAAGACATAACAGCACAGTCAATGTCAATAGCCAAAAATGTAGAAAGCCATTGCTCTTTAGTACGTTTGATTTAGCAGATTTTTTAGCAGTTTAAAATAAAACTTTTGTCACTAGATTTTTCGACTTTTGATTTTTCTTGAAAAAAAAAATAGAAAGAATTCGGCAATTTTTACCCGTGTTTGTAAGTCGTAAGGATACAGCTTATTATATGGAAATCAGAAATTATTCTGATTTCCTTAGTGACCTATAGAAATGTTTAATTGGTAAAAGTTTTTATTTTTTCTTGAAACAAATGAAAACACTTTGTACCTCAGGGTTTTACAGTTTTTCTATCTCGATAATGAATCATAGGAATCATACTTATTTTTGTGTAAGGAACCTCGACCTGAATTTTTCGCAAATAATAATTGATGACTCTGTATACTAATAACTGTGTCTTTCAATAATACAAATCTATTACATTTATTCAACAGTTAATTGGGACAAGTTCTGAATCAATCTGAATTTAGAACCTGTCCCAGTCAAAAATTAATTTTGAACGATAGTTCCACATTGTAAGTTATTAGAAATTAAGTACTTAAAAGTAACTTTGCAGATGCAAATGTAGGTTTTATTACTTTCTTAACAATTAACACCTATACAGGTTGAGTCAACGAAAAGTTTCATACTCCATTATTGGTCAAAGAATTGGTTTCCATGGAAAATGCTCGAGCAGGTCGATTTATATTTGAAGGGGACACATTTTTATATTATTGACATATATATATATATATATGGTTACCATTTATAGTAATATCTACCTTACTATTAGAGCTATATCCATCAAACTCTATATCAATGTCTTCGTGAGAGGACGTTCTTTCCAAATCTGTAAAATTACACGAAGAATTCCATTTAAAAAATACAAGTTGTGATAAACCTCTTTTTTTTGAGGCCTCGGTATGAATGTCAATAATATAAAATGTGTCCCCTTTCAAATAAAAATCGACTTCTTTGATCATTTTCCATGGAAACCAATCCTTTGACAGATAATCGAGAATGACAGTTTTCGATGACTCGCACTGTATATCGAAACAAAACCTACTTATTCTTGGTTCTATCTAGTACTATTCCAATTTATACTAGTTCCAAAACCGTTCAGGAACGCGGATTACTAATCAGTTCCTGGCGTTTCCAGAATTAGTGAGCTGCAACGATGTGGAGGAATATCTATCAAAAGTTCAATCAGTACTAGAACAAACCTATGCCTCCGCTGAATACGTTACATGTTTTTACGGTTACGAACAATATAATGCATTAAAAATTTCACCGGCCAATCTCATAATGAATTATTTATAACTCTGATAATAACCAGTTTCTAAATAATCATTATACAGTTGAAATTATACCTCTCCGGTTTACATAATGTTCACATAATTCACTACTTACCGCTCAAATTAACGCGCCAGTTAAACACATACCTGCAACAAAACATTGTTATTAGTGATATAATAAAAAAATATGTACATTGGCTGCCTTATCCAGCATCAGCTGATATTATTCATTTAAAGCAAACATTCTCTCTCCAAACGTTCTCCTTTTGTGAGTTACGTTGGCATAAATAGATTTTGTTGTTTTAAAATTAAGGTACCCAATATGTTGGCATAAATAGATTTTGTTGTTTTAAAATTAACGTACCTAATTTACTACCTATTGAGTTGAATATAGAAAAAGCACTATTTAATGGAATATATATCTAATTATTGGATCTTCTATCCATCCTTTTCGCCTATGCAGAAAATATTTGCAAGATAAGTATTTTCTAATTTTAGTTTACATTTTTTTCTGACAAATATCTGAATAATCCCGATAGTAGGTATCAACTGGGAACGTATCAATAGGAAAACCCCCGTATATTTTCAATTTATCATCCAATCGCAAAAATATCTGCTAAAAACTGTTACATTTTCTCAAAAAAATCTTGAGAACACTCAACTTTAAATAAGACAATCATACATAATTTATTTGAAGGAGATGCCGAAAACAACTACTCGGACTATATGACTTATGACTACGGACTAAATGCCCGACTATTGTTGGATTACTTCGACATCTCCATAGAAGTCGCTACATCTTTATCGAGACCAATCACTAGATATTGACCGGTTTTGCTCTTATTATGTGCTCATCAGAATGCCATAGGTAATGAAATCGATAAACCATAGAGAAGTATATATTTTCTCTATGTGATGAATGCGATTGCAACATGATTGCCAAAAGAGCATCTGGAATGTTCGTGGTGCTAAGAAACATCTTAGTGTCCTCTTTTTTGGTATTTGACATCCGTCTGACAGTTATTGTTTAATTGACAGGTAGATACCGACCTGTATTTTCCGGAGATATCTTACACCAGTGACCTCTACCTCTCCTCTTGCCTTTGAGGAATACTATCCAACTTATTTATTTTTTCGGCAGCTCTTTCAAATAAATAAGTAGGATTGTCTTGCTCAAAGACAATAAAAGTTCCTGCTGTAATGGCACCTGCAGAAAAGCAGATCCATATCTATTAGACAATAATTGTAAGACAGATAGAGAGACAGATTGCAGAGACTTAAAGAGGGTATTCTCAGCAGCACTACAGTGTTTCTCGCCACCACTAATCATTAAGGTGTTCAATTTGAAATAACAAAATTGGGATTACATCATCTGTAAAATAATAAAAACAGATGCCCACTTTTCGTCAGACATAGAATCAAGCAGAATAACCTCTTTTCTGTAATAAAGTAACGTTTTTGGGCATTTTAAATGCCCAAAACGTTTCCACTTTCTATTTTCTAATTATAGCGTTGTTTCTTCACTATAACATTAATAATTTACAATGTTTCTATACCTAAAATTTAATATCTTTATTTGGAGTACTTCAGCAGTGGGACTAAGTGATTTAAAAGAAATAGAAGAGGAAGAAAGGAAATGTGTGCGTAGTCTCAAGTAGTAGGTACTCCGTATTAATTTTTTCTTCTGGATTCAGATGAAATTGGTAATAGAGAATTGTTTGTTATATTAACCAAGCAGAAAATGTGTTGAATTTATGGATTTTTGTAGTTGTTACCATATTAATGTTGGTTCTTCTGCTGTTCTGGCAGTGTTTACATATACTTACTTTACCGTTGTTAAAACTAAAACTAGTTGGAAAGCAAATTTTAGGTACCTATTTATGAATCCCATATACTGAATTTAATGGTAGATGCTAAAAAAAGAGCAAAGGGTAGTATTGCATTTTGAAAGAAAGGAAAGAAGGAAAACTAATTATCACTAATTTTTAATTGAAGGATTTTAATATACATATTTTTTATTCGGTAGATTACATTTAAATAAGTAGGTACGTGCCTAGATATTTATTAGGTCTAATTTGTTAATCACGTGACACAAGCTTCAGGTTCATTTGACGCGACGTCTGGTATCCTGTTTTTGTCTTTTTACTGTTGGTGCATATAATCCCAAAAGAAATTATGATTAATCAAACATTCGCACCGTGAATAAGTTACATTTATAACAAAGTTGGTATCAAATTATACCGACCATTAGGTTTCCTAACAAGACCCTGTAGGCTAAATATGCACATGAATCTTATGGGACTTTCAGAAGAAGCAACTTGCAGATTCTGTCAAGAAGAAGAGGAAACCTCAGTACATGTTCGTTGCCAGTGCGAGGGCCTGACAAGACTGAGATTTCAAATAGTTGGGGAAGGTAGGCCAAGAGCCAACAGCTACATGGAAGAGCCTCTATCAAGGCTGTGGAGTCTAATGCAAAGGACAAAGCTGGACAGAGTGTTCTAAATAGGTTGGGAGTGGCACAATAGATCTTCTAGGTCGCCGTGGATTAGTCAGGGGGCCGACTCCTATATATCAATCTAATCTAATCTAATCTATACTGACCATATATGGACCAATATAACCAAAAGCGTGTCAATATTTAAGTTATGTAAGGTGATATAAATACATATGTCCACTTCTGCGATAGGGTTTATGTGGTATGTAAGTCTTAACAACTCTTTATCAATCGACAGAAGGAATAAATGTTGGTTAATTTATAAACTATGAGCCTGAATTATTCAGCATATTTAAAAGTTGAAACCAGTTTTAACTAATTCTCGAGTGAAAGACCTAATTGCCAATATAAATGCATCATCAGTAAAATTATTAGTTGTAAAACAAGCAGTTAAAAAAAGTATAGAATATGATTATGCTTGGCTATATGACCATCACCGCGTCAACCAAACTTTCTCGTGCACCTGAAATTTCGGCGACTCATCTACCCGGAAGAGAAACCCGACGGATCCTTTATGATGCGCAGGTACACAACAACATATGTCGGGAAGGAGCCGACAAAAAAAAATGAACGGTTTAATTTCCCTTTATCAGCGAACCTATTCCCACGAATTACGGGTGTACATAATTATTATTATGGGATTTCAAGAAAGTACAGAAATAAATCTGATATTCCACAGATGGTTATATAAAAAGCAGATGGTGTGCCTTTGTGGCTAACTGTAAAGTGTCTGGGTGCCTTTACAGGGCGGCTCAAATTATACACTTTTCTTAACTAGACAATTATAGGCGTGTCTTTAATAATAGGTAGCGTTACTATTTACAAATTTTATTGGTTAATAAATGTTTCTTTCACATTTACCGTTCTTATTGTCATATTAGTTCAGACGGGGGTAAGGTTTTTCAAATACTCGTTATAATTGCCGTAATACTATCATTTAGTATCAAAAAAATTAAAGAACCATAAAATAACATCCGACATTAGTTCAGACTCTGAGTTTGATGTTTGGATGTAAAACCTAAGTTTGCCTAACTGAATCGTTTGCAGCTATTATTTACGACATATTCTAGCTTCCTTTGGCGTAGATGTTTATTTTTTGAATTTTTAGTATTTTCGGAAACATAAAAAAATATCGACGAACAGAGTGTTTGATTGAAGCCCAATGCCCTGAAATTATTTGTAAATACTTCAAAAAGAAGAAAGTCAAAGCTGTGGTAATATTTAAATGAAATACATTATTTCCTTTATAGTTCTAGCAAAAAGTGTTCTATAAATACACAATACTGACGTAGTTTTCCACAACCACACTCGACACGCGTTTCGGCAACCAAGTTGGCATCATCTGGAGATGATTAAAACTGTAAAGTTTTAAAGTGGAGATGTAGAGTTTTTAATCATCTTCAGATGATGCTAACTTGGTTGGTGAAACGCGTGTCGAGTGCAGTATAATGTTTTGGTGTTATGTGGAAAACTACGTCAGTGTTATCTTCACACCAAATATTCCAACCCCTTTCAAGATATAAATACACAATTTTTGAGATACCTACACTCGGGGTGTTGATAATAGGGTAGAAGAAAGTTTGTGGTGTCTTTAAGACTTGTATGCAAAAGATAAGACTTTGTTTTATGTTAGAGTTAAACTTAATATCCGTTTACACACATTTTTAGACCTCGAAAATTGACAATGAAATAAAACAGTAATATATAAAATAAAAAATTTAATTACAGACAGTGGTGTAACAATATTTTATGCAAATAGTTGGATGCACTTTACTGATTTTTTTACTGAACTGCAGTAACAGGACACATACATATCAATTTCACTGCTGAATAAAACTTGTCTCGATTTTCCATAAGTTGATAACTTGGACCATACAAGTTCCCAGAAACAAAAAAATAAAATTAAAAAAACTAAAACTAAACTAAAAATAAAACTATTAAATTGAAATCCGAGGTAGGTATCTAAATATTAATATTCAGTCTTCTTTTCTCTAGACTTAACTTTTCTAATACCTCCTCTGGCTTAACTTCAATATTTTGGTGAATATATAAAAAAGCTAACCCGGTTTTTTAAATTTTGCAAGTGTTTTTTTAGGATATCGGGGGAAGGGTGCATGGCCCCTTGGTCCCCTGTGTGCGCCACTGTAGGAAGATGTGTTTTAAGGTGTCTTATCGGTAGTGCATGTAATTTTTCAGTAATGTTTGAATTTTTAATAATTTTAGTGGTTTTGCTAATTTTGTGTCACGTAAGATTTAGGTCACTTCGTAAATAGACATTTCGCAGGGCCCATTTGTTCAGTTAGCGGTGCAATTCTATGTAATAGTTCAGCATAAATAAAAAAGTATCTACCTACATGTTGGATATTTAGGTATACTGGTGAATGTAAGATAATGTAGTTTTTACCAAAATGGACATATCTGTTTGTTGTTCTAAGAATATTTAATAATTTTTTGAACCCTCCAAAAATGATACGCATATGGAAACGCGTTCACTGCGCCTCTCACCCGTCGCAAAGGGTCCTCTCCTCATATTGAAGATAGATTACTGCCTACTATTTTGTGACTAGAGTATATATAGAATTAATCAAATTATAGAAACTCTTAAGATAGAATGCTCAAAGAATATTGTCAATTCAAGTTATATCCCAGTGTCGTATTGTTTCTATAAAAATACTGTTTTCCACGTTAGGTACATTTTACTGTTAGTGTACAGCGTAATTACGTAATTAATTACAGGTTAATACGAATTACACAACCTCATAAAAATAAAATATACTGACCGCCTATGATTTCTATCTGCCATTTTAAACTTGTATGAGCATACATATCAGCATGCATGACTTTGTATCACGATTTCCTCAGTTTATTTTAAAAGACCGACCGTTTTATGACATGGGCAGTTACTTTTTCTTTTTAATCTTACTTGCTAACAGTTAGTGACGTACAAATATTTAAAGTACAGGCGGAAAGACTGTCACGGTGAAGACTGCGTAAATAAATATTTGCTTATGGTTGCTTTCTTTTCGAGGATCTGATAGAAACTAAACATATCTAAAATAAATTATAAATTCGCAGGGATATTTTACACATATTCAAGCTATTACGAGTTCATGAAATAACCCAATAATCTCTATAATGTTAAGTTTAGTGAAACTACTTTTGTTATCTGCAAGAATTTGTTAATGCAATTTTGGATATTTTCTATTAAGTTTTGAACTGTTCTGGAATGAAGTCTTTATGAAATTGTCGACATTTTACGACGAGTCCCTTTCACATATCTTTTAGATTCGGGAAATGAAGATATAAAGCTTCGTTCTCATTAGTCAAGTTACTTAACTTCAAACCGCTCGAATTCAAGCAACTTAATTTAACTGGATCTTTACATTTGAAGAAGTTGTTTTCTGGAAATAAAAATGGCGTCAACTTAAACAGCGACACAGGAGTATGAGCACACTTTAATATCAAACTTTTTACTTTACAATTTGGAGAAGATGTCGAAAACCTAAGAAAAAATGATCGCTTTGGATAAAACCTTGGATTAGTAGAAGAAAGCAAATATCTTCTCTTTTAAATTAATTGGCATTACAGAATAAACAACCATATAAAAAACATGTACAAATGTCTCCGGAGAAAATTTAATATATACTATACATTTATATAACCGTACAGTTATTCAGAGTATACAAGTTGTTTCAAAAAACATGTACCATAGCTTGTAGGAAGTTCTGAAAATTACTTAATATAGTACATATTTTGGCATTAAATAATGATGGTCACCTTCACCAGGGACGTACGTATGAGCTGGCACTGAAATAATTTTGAAAAATATATGGTCGACCCTGAATTTTTTACCTTTTGGTAGCGAATTTGTGTAGACGGAAAAATGCCTTATAAAAGTCATCTCTTGATATTTTTTAGATTTCGGCTTCTTTCAAGAGATAAACGCAATTTTTTGAGTAGAGTACTAATAACACATTTTTTTTTAAGTTAAGACGACTTCAATTTGTATCTATATTATTTATATTATTATATACTTATATGACATAAGGCGAGCCGGTGGCTCAGGGCTTAGCGTCTCGATCGCTCAACTTAGAGGTTGTGGGTTCTAATTCCCATTCCACCAAACAATTTTTCATTAAATGGTTTACTCGTAGATCAAGGCTTATTCACAGGGATGGTTTGGCAACCATTCTGGCGATGGCCTAGGATGGGAAGAATCTCAACTTGGTGTTAATGTGAGAGACTAAAATCAGTTGATGTTTGACTTGTCCCCCTAACTATATAATGAGGTTGTCTAGGTTTCCCTCATTCCAGCACTGAATGGTGGTTAGGGCCTACCAACGTAAGTCGTTCCTGAGGCGCAAATGTGGCCCGCGAAATAATAATATGCCGCTTCTCTCTCACACAAGTCTTAGACCTTCGGGCTAATCCTTGTGATTAGAATGAGGGGTAGAGAGAGATATTATTATTATTATTATTATTATTATTATTATTATTATTATTATTATTATTATTATTATTATTATTATTATTATTATTATTTATTATTCAAATACACCTGAAGATGATCGCAGAACCGACATTTTATTTAAACTGCTAAAGCCGTTTTATGATACCTTGAAAAAAAAGTAAACTAATTCAAATAACTTTAATACCCTGTATTTAAGAAACGAAGCAAAAGTGAGCTTATGTTAATAGGAACTTTTTGTCTTGTTTTTAGGTGAAGAATATCCCCACAAGCTATGGCACATGTTTTTTGAAACACCCTGTAGATAGGACACAATCTAAACTACCTAGTAATTCTGAATAAATTCTAGAAATCTAAACGGCTACATAACGTTCACAATATGCAGTTAGTGTGCATGTTAGGATATTTGAAATAGTTTCCAATCAAGTAAAAAGTGGAGAGACATTCTACTTTACTTAAAACTAACTTGAAAGGAGATTTCAAGTCAAGTAAATCAAACGTTCACATTTGTATAGTTCTTTCAAGTTACTTGAATTCAAGCAACTTAACTAATGAGAACGAAGCTGTATCTCAAATTTTATATATGTTTATCTTAATAAATAAATAAATAAATTAAAGTATGTGACGTTTGTTATACCTTATATAAATCCATAAATATTTGAAGATGTAAAGGTTAAATAGAACCACCCTATATAAATCAGATAACGCAAAGAGCATCGGCTTTGTGTATAGCAGTCCATATTCATAAATACCCAAACACCCGCTACCTGTTCACGACAACAATAGGGTGTCCCCTAGGGATCGATCCCGTCCTTTTTGCGGCTCTCAACACCCAAAGTACCGTAAGCACGTTTGCCACAGCCACCCCGCTGCTAAACATCCTATTAAGGCGTGGGGTTGTAAATATTTACTACCGTTGCCATTGATGATGAGTTGTGGCCGAACCTTCTGGTAATAGGATTATGCCAAATTTCCCCAAAGTCATCGCCTACTGTCCATTATGATGTGGGTTAATCTTGTAACTTCTTAATTTAAGAAGGTAATGTTTACACCAACAATTCGTTTGTATTAGGAATGAGATTAAGAATCGGTGTTGTGAAGGTGTTGAAAAGGTATTTTATAATAATCTGGCATTGACGGTGAATACATTTTTGTTTATTTATTTATATACATAAAAGGATATAAAACGGGAAACATATGCTCAAAATAGGATCCATAAATTAAAAATATGAAGAATTAACAGTTTGATGCACATTTCAGCACTTAATGGTGAGGTGAGATTAAATATTCCCCTAACTAATGAGGTTTTCCAGTTTTCTCTCGTTCCAGCACTGAATGGTGATAGAAAAAAATAGAAAAGTGAATAGAGGAAATAAGAAAACATTTTACAGGCAAAATACTATTAAAACTTGACTGAAATGGATTAAAAACTGACTTGAGTTCCAAATGTATATATTTTGAATGTGTACTCTTAACCACTTACCTATATAAAACGTTATCAATACGGTCCAGAAACATTCAATGCTCTGTATATAACTTCTGTTTGCATTTTTACGGTTTGTCTTCTTCTTAGGTAGAAGATGAACTATTTTCACACTAACCAGGAGGTTTCTAATATGTCTTACAATTTTTATGGGAACTAGATCATTTTGCTCTGTAAAATTAGTGCGACATTTAAAATTCCATGCAGTTTTATTGGTATTTTTTCTGTAAAATACAATTTTTTAATTAGATGTAATGGGATTATATTTGCAATCATCGTATTTGCTTTTGGGATTACGTCTCCTAAATGATACTAAAATTAGGAGACCAGAAGAATTCAATATAAAGTTCAGTGTAATTCCAAGGCTAACTTCTAAAGTTCGCCAAAAAAAAAGCCCGCTGTGTAATATGTAATAAAAATAAATATATGATAAATTAACAAAACTTTACTACATTTTAGATTGATACAAATTATATAATATTACAAACAATATTTAGAATTATGTTAAAATAAAAATTACAATAAAAAAATGTAAACCTTAACATTAATCTTTAGATTTTTATTCAAAAGTCATCACATGTACCGATCACTATTTTATTATTATTATTATGTATGTGACCCAAAGATATAAAAAATAATTATATAATTCCAAAAAAAAAATGATAAAAATAGGTAGGTACAATTCGTACAACTGCCCTAAAAATGAGTTACACATACTATCCTCTGCATATTTTACGTAAATATTGGAATTAACTAAATTACGTAAATACGTATTGCTTACCTTATTAACTGTAACTGACTAGAAGATGTAAACGTTACTACCTGCTTCAATTTTAAAAGCAATTAAATAGGAGGCAATAGCTTTAATTGTATTATTATACGTCTCGGCAACATTTAGTGAAATTTCTAGTTGAAAAAAGTAATCGAAGAAAATGGACATCTGTAATTATTATTGAAGGAGCTAGTTGAACTTGTAGAAATTCAATTTTAGTCGTCGTTCATGCAGACATTTGAAAGGATTGAGAATAAAATAAAAAAAAATAGTTTTTATAAAAAAACTTTTCCACGCGTAGGTACAAATATTAAAAAATCTTCTTTAGTTTAGAATATTCTTCTTTAGAAAAGTTTACTTCTCTTAAGATAGAAAACACAAGATATCCAAGAAATTGGCGTTTTTATCAAAACACTACCAACGAATGATGGGCAGATAGGTGTACTCTGAGAGTTGTTTGATGTTTGAGAGTGAGGTTGATGAGTAGAAGATTTTTGTGATTTTAAATGTTCAAATTTTATTCAATAGTAATTATTTTTTTATTTTTTAAACATCCTGTATATGTATGTACAAACTGTAAAACCTCCTCACAACGGCTTTCTTGAGCCATGGGAAAAGTCCGAAAATTGGAACGAAACGAAGGATATTTGTCCATGTATCTGGCTGAAAGTCCTCTTTTGTGGTTTCTTGTTGAAGAAATATATTAATAATTACTGATATTTCTACATATAAAATATGATATTAAATGTCTATTACATTGCCCTTAAAATTCCGAACTTGTGTAGTGTAAAAATAGCCTTTATTGATTCAGATAAACTTGAAAGAATATATGTAGACTTTGCTTCAAGTATTACCTAGGGAATAATATCATGTTTTTCTATTTTTATTTATAAATATTTATCTATTTCCTCAAAGTAAGATTTTTTGTTCGTCCGAGGCCGCCCTGGTGTTTTTGGCACGACATTTATCCTAGGTTGTCCTTAAGTGGTGTAAAATATTGTAACATCTCCCAATGTTTTGAATACAATTAATATTTATTTATTGCTACCTCTTAAAATTGATACAAAAGCATTAAAATTAAAATATTGAACACATCATATATATTTTTTATTATAGGATTTGTCCCACTTTTACCCTAGCACGGATACATTTTTGCAAAGTACATATCAGATCATTTTTAGGATTCGACAGCTTGATTAATTAAATTACTAGTATTAATCGTGTTTATGTAACTATATCTACGTAAAATAAACATTAGATAATATATTGATACATATTATTGTGGCCGAAAAATTAGAAGTGAATAGTCAGATCAGGATAAATGCAAAATGTTGTTTGACGTTATGGAACATGGTATTAGTGAAAGGTTCCATGGTTTCAGACAGAAATAAGACCGGATCTTAATACTCAAACCGGACTTATTTCATCTCATAGGCACGTAGTTCTAGAATAGCTACGTTGGCGGAGGTTTCACTTGTTTGTAAGTATTTTCATGTTCTGCTAAGTACTGGTTTGTTTTATTGCTTGTACCAAAACTGATACATGTTATTGAGTAATGAAATTTTAGACGTATACTAAGGCAAAAGGTTTCGAAGGAATATATTAATCCTTACCATGGGCGTCGCCAAGGCCAGAGGCAGAGGAGGACCGCCTCCCCCCGCCAGCTTTCGAGTCGAATACTAAGTACAACGTCACATAATTTAAAAAATAGACTAAATTAATATTCAAAACAAAATTGATTGTAATTTTTTAGACATCTACATATATACGAAACAAAATATCGAGATCCATTAAACTTTTTTAACAAAAGTTGCCACCACCAATAAAAAGTTGCCACTTTATTTATATTATTAGCTGTTATAATCTAGGTTATTTCCTTATTTTTTTAAGAAACTGCTTTTTGGCTAAAAATATTTTTTGTGTTTCGAGCATGTAGATTTTTCGACAGAATACATTTCTTTTATTTGTGATGTGGTATTTTCTATTTAAAAAGTGACCTAAGGAGTCACTCACTCAAAAGAGTCACTAAGGAAAAGTGACCATCTTTTTCATTTTTCTTTTTGAAGATTTCCAAAAAATGCCAAAGTCTTATCTTAAAAGCCAGTATTTTCTACTAAAAATAATTATAACAAATATCAATTGTCATATTGTGATGATGAAGAAGACACTAAAATGAATATTACACAAAGGTCAGTTTCAAATTATTAATGTTTGTTTCATTGGAATTCAATCTAGTTCTATGAAAATGTTTTACAAATGCCAGTGACGGTGAAGGTCAATGTTTCCCAAAAATTCAATTCCTTGTTAGTTTGTTATTTTCGGTCCCAAAGTTACTAAAGAACCAGTTTCTGCATTAACTGCAAGGCAACTAAACGAAAATGTAAGAAAATAGCTACAACTTCATCTCATTAGAATTAAAATGAAGTTCAATAACTGATGTCTTGTAATGATATTACAAGATTCATTAATCCTTATATTTAAACGAAATTCCAGTTCTGTCTTGTTGAAACTGATTGGACCAAATCGGAATTTGTCTGGAAGCTTATATGCCACTTGTTTATAGAGTTATAATTCATCGATTGGTTCACAGTTAGGTTCAATTTTGATCCAGCTCCATTGCCTCGTTATTAAAATAAGTTAGTGATAGTATTAAAATATAATAAATACCATGCGTTTCTAGCATTGAAACCCAATAACTTAGGGGCCATTGAACATTAATATGAAGGTCGTTGAGTCTTGCATAAGATCTATAAATAGATTAGAATATGGTAAATTTGTAATCAAACTGCATTATCGTTTGCAACTATATTTGTGTTGCATCAACCAAAATTCAAAAATAAAATTAATATTAAGGCTTCCCCAAACCAACGCGAATAATTCGCAACGGATTCGTCACGGAAAGTTCGCAGCGAAATTCGTGGCGGAATCCGCAGAGTACCCCACACCAAAGCTAATATAATCGCATCATATGCGTCATATTTTCAGTATCGAAAAGTTTGATTGCTATTGCTGAAAACGAAAAATAAACAATTTGTACTTGTACTTACATACTTACCTATCATACAAAAATATGTATACATCATCTGATGAAGAAGAAGCATTTGTGTTGCGCATTGGAAGAAGACAATTTAAGGTAAAATTATTATTATTCTTTAAAAATAAATGTGTTGATCATATTATGTATCTAACATTAAGAAGAAAAGAAAATGGGTTCACGATATTAATAAAAAAAGACGACAATATAGGGAATTTCATACATTAATGCCGCAATTACAAAAAGACGAGAATCTATGTTATATTTTTGTTACTTTTTTCGAATATTTTTGTAATCGTCACGAGAAAGTTCGTCTAATATAGGATACTTTCGCACTAATTCAATGATTTTTTCCATTTTATTAATTACTTTCTTAGTTAAGAGACTGCGAAACTACTACGGATCCGAGAAAAAACGCAACCGATTGCGAACAAAAACTCCGTACGAAATAAACGCAGACAATTCGCAGTCTAAACGAAAAAAATCGTGTTGGTGTGAACGTAAATATTTAACGCAATGGAAACAATATGATGCGAATCGCAAGCGGTGCGAACTTCCGCAGGTGCTGCGATTATCCGCGTTGGTTTGGGGGACCCTTTAAGTTTTAATTGTTCAGTGATTGAAGTTGGATACCCTCTAACTCATACTTAATCGTTTAATTTTGGCTTTCCTTTTCCTATTGTAATGCATTCAGTTTATTGATATTTTATATCGTGGTTTCTGTATATTGTCCGTATCTTTATTATTCTTCATACATCATCAGGTGTAGACAGTCTTTCCTTTTATTTATTTCAATATATTTTTGTCGTATTTCAAAATCTTCCATATTTCGTACCATGTACCATTACATACATATTTGAATTAAAAAAATGACCTATATTTTCTGCATTAACGCAATATAACTTCCTTCAAGCCTTCTTATCTAATAAAAATCCCTCAGGATCCCAGAACGAACCTCTTCCTCAAATTGCACCACGTTTTGCATAGCAATTCCGGAAGTGTCGGCACCGCCGTCAGCTATCGACGCGCTGCCGCCTACGTCACACGTCAAAACATGGCGTTACCTCGGTAACCGGCTGGCGCCAAGTAGGGCCCATTGAGCGCTGGCGTCCACGCTAGGACCGGACTGAGACCAAGAGGGAAACCGAGCTGGTAAGCAGCAAATGAGTTTTTTGTAGAAATTCTATTGTACGGAAGACGGAATGGACACCCATAGTATAGAGTGGCCGTAGAGTATTTATTAACGCAGGTATTGCGGGAATTTGAAGTTCTCTGTTGTTCTATCTCGGTGTCGGTTTTATGGTCAAAGAGGTTTATCCCATGGTACGTATTTTCAAAGGCTTATTCGCTACTTTACAGGTACACATTATGGAGCATACCACAATGGATACTTATTTCTAGGCATCCTCTATTTATAATGACATTTAGTAATATTAGATGTGATAATTTAATAATGCTTCTATGAAGATTAGCACGATTAGATCAGGAGAATACCATCAGTCATTGAGATTTCTAGAGAAAATTTAAATCATTTTTTATGATGAATAGGATCATGTATAAATACTTTGTCATTAATTAGGTGTTTGTATTTGATGTACCTCAAGGGAATAGCTAGGAAATCAAAAAATGATAGAATAAGTAATATACTAATTTTAGAGATCTCAATGTATACAAACAGGGGTATAGCCACATAAAATCAAAATGGAGTTAGATTAAGGAAACTGATAGATATATAGTAATATAAGAAAAGAAAGACTGACAGACTTGAGCAGGGTTGGGAAACATCATAAATAAAGATGCTGTAACATTTGTGAACATTTCGAAGAATTTGGCAATCCTTCAATCTTAAAAAGCAATGCAATGGAAGAAGAAGAAGAAGGATATAGAAAATCAGACAACAGGGATCAAAAGAAGGTTGTTCAGAGTCAGTCCTACCGATTATATTTTCCAAAGCTGTTCATTTTAAGATGTATTAAAACGGGAATGAAAAATGACTTGGTGCAAGACATATTTTTGGTGTTCTTTGTTTTGATTTATCTAGGCCTAGTCCGGCACTGGCCTCTGCGTGGGCCGAGCATAATGCCCTTTTATACCGCGAGCGGCTATTCACGACAAGAATATTCTGAATAGAGAGAATGGCGGAGACTTCAGTTATCGGCTCCAAGTTATGAATATACTGCGGGCGCTGATGCTGATGCTTTTAATTTGGCGGAAAAATATGCCTCCCTGTGGCTTTTTAATATAGGGCAGCAAGGGCTCCATATTTGCATATAGCGAATTCTACAGCCTGTCTGCTTAGTACGTATATTATATAAGATAATTGTTTTTCTCATACCACAAGGATTAAAATGTAGACATACAAATTTTATACATGTTACTACATTTTACTTGAAGAAAACTACAAAGTTTTGTTACGCCTAATCTATGTTTGTACCATCATTTAGGTAGGTATGCCAAAAAATATAGATTACTGTGTATATTTTTGCCATTCAGGGTTATAACATTTTGTAATTAATTTGATGAAAGCATATATCTTTGTACATATCTTTGAAATTGCATGTTATTGTTATATGTATTTGTTTGTCTGTCAATTAAAAGAACGTTTAAGTAAAGCAGAATATAACTATTCACCGTATACAGGGTGTCCCAGTGTGAGCGTACAAAAATTGACCAGGGGTGGACCAGAGCAAAATAAGAATAAAACTCTTATAAAAAAAAATTCTCTGATGCATGCCTAACGAGTTACAGGGTGTTATTGAAAAAAAGATTCCGCAATAACTTAAAAATCGTTAGGTAATTTTTGGGAGACGTGTCCATCTAAACATCTACATGGTGTTTGTTTAACTCTAACACCTATTATGGTGGTCTAGGCCTACTCTTCTTTATGACTTCCTTTGCATGTATTTTTCTGCATAAAGAATGTAGTCGGTACTTTACACTCAATTTACTGGAAAATGGTTGATTTTAGAGCTATGTAACAAGAGGACCTTTTTTGTTCAGAATTGATAGCCGATTAAGGAAAACTTAGTTAATCCACGAAAAAGTAGGATATGCAAGAGGTATGAAGACAAAATCATAAGGAAGAGTAGGGCTAGGCCACCACAGGTGCCAAAGTTAAACAAACACCATGTAGTTTTAATGACCTTTAATAGATGTACACGTCACCCAAAAATCACCTAAATCTACGAAACGGTTTTAAAGTTATTGCGGAAATTTGTTTTTCTTTCTCCAAAATAACACCCTGTAACTCGTTAGACGTGCATCACGGATTTTTGTTTTTATAAGAGTTTTATTCTTATTTTGGTCTGCTCTAGCCCCTGGTAAATTTTGGTACGCTCACACTGGGACACCCTGTATATAGTCGGTACTTCGATGGAACTCAAGCTTGAGCAATACTCACAATACAATTTCTTATGGCGCAGCATTGCTCAAGGATTGCTGCCGCGAATATTTTATTATCTGGGTTTTCCAAAAGTGCAGAATTAAATTGTATAAAAAATATTCAATGGTTAGGTTACTAGTTGACCATGTTCAAAAATACATCATGCTAATTACTTATATTTAAATTTGGCTCTACGCCTTTGTATTTTTAAATTCATTTTTAAATAAAATCTTATATGACCAGAAAATAGATTTGAAAAAAACAATGTAGCCATCTCGGAAATTTGTCTTACTGAAACACGAGGAACTGCATCTATAAAAATCCTATATTGCAATCTTTATCTAAACCTAAATGGTTACAGCTTTGTTTCTTTGTCCAGAGAGCTTCTGATCGGAGTTTTTTATTTCTTCCATTATCTTGATTTCCATCCATCCATGATATCCATCTGATTTCATTTTTTGTTCAAATTTCTATAGCAGGAAAAAGAAAAATTGTAAATTGGCTTGATATTCATTTTCCTATATCTAAATCCTTTTAACCTACCTGTATGTTTAATTGTTTATATATAAGTGTAGTATAAATTATCATTAAATCTTTATTAAAAACCATGTTATGTGTTTCCTGACGCCACTTTTATTTCAATGCATACTATGTATATGGTAGAGAAATGATCATTAATCTAACCTACGTATGTGCAATTATGTGAATTTTCCATTGAAATTATCGCAAAATTAAAATGTTTATACAGCGGTACAATTAACTGTATCTGGAATATTTAAAAATTATCCATCTTCAATCCTGCCTCATAGCGCAAAAGCCGGCTGGGAGGTAATAAATATGAAAATTAGCAAAAAATTCAATATTGCACAATTCAAACAATAGACAATGGGTTCTACCGTGAATGAATGGATGTATTTTCACGGAATCACCGTTTATTGCCAGATAAAAATCGGAATTGCACACCACAAAGGCATTGAATTTCGTTGTGTAATTGAAGCATTGTGGATGCTACATCTCCTACAATGTGTAACACAGCGTTGATACTTGTTGGGTAAGATTTGAATATTGATGCGGCACCAAACTCGGTTATAACTGAATCGACTAGTATCTGTAATGAGTGTACCAACAGGTGGCAGATTTAATCAATGATGGTCTAGACTATATGGTGAGAAAGGATATAAAGAAAAGTTTAATTGAATTATTTTTAGACCCTCACCGGGAATATTATTTCTGTACCAAAGGTGAAAAGAATATTTTCCTCTTGTTCGAGAAAATTACTTTGAAATTACTCCCTGAGGCGCAGCGGAGGGAAGCAATCAATCAATATTGAGAAGAAGAGAGATAGGTGGAGAGTATATAAATATACTAATTACCTATGACTATAAAAGTAAAAATATAATATGGTGTATTAATAAACAAATCAACGTTCAAATTTTGAGTGTATGGTAGTGTGGGAGATATGTATGGTAGTGTGGGGTTGAAAGTGGTCGACTGCGAATATGTGTGCCGTTATTGATTTCAACTAGCGAAGCGGGTTGTCCGCAGCTATTATTATATAAAATATCTAAACTTCTAAATGATAATCTGCTCTCACACATAAGTAAAATTAAAATCCAAAGAATTCAGTCAGTCGAGTCATCGGAGATTGACCCAGTAAGCACGAAACCAACGGTGCGACCGATATCAGTGGCCTATATAGAACTGCTTCTCCTTAGTGACCTTGGATGTTACGTATTCGTACACAACTATGTAAAATAATGATGCACATGCATAGTAAAACTGACCTTGAATATCTGCTACGTTTTCCCATCAATGTCAAGAACCATTCTCGACCGTTTGCGCCAAATTAACCAGCGATATAATTATGTCTGCTTCATATCGTTTTCTACCGTATTGTGCATTGTGTTTAACTTTGTTTAAAAATAAAATTATAATTGTCAGTGAAGTGCATGATTGATATTTTCATTTTATTTGTTTAATAATTATTTATATACATACTTACAGTGTTTCTTAAGTACATTTGCAAAAGAAAGGAGATAATTATTTTAATAATGGGGTGTTTTCCTATTTTTTTTTTACGTCGGCAATGGAAAGTAGTTGGAAAAAGAAGAGATCCGTATTATTATGCGCGATATCTATGTGACGTCATTAAGCAAAAATTCAAAATTTGCGCCATTTTTTTGGTGATTTATAGGATATTTTCATTTGTGTGGTTGGTGTCACTGCGTGACAACTTTACTTTTGTTTATGTTTGAATTGTTTGGTTAAGGTAAACATCATGGTAAACATGAGACATTGTTTTTAGTTTATATTAATTTTAAATACCTGTGAATTGTTGTCTCTGCCTGTGACTGATTGCAAGTGTATTTATTGGTAATAGAAGTTCTGTTAATTGAAAATACTAACCTTACACTTTTTATCCCTCTTATTTCTGAACTTAAATAACTCATATTTTCCACAAAAAATAAAGATATCATAAAAGGATCTATAACCGGTAAATTGTCGGACTTAGCCTCTACAAAATCTTGCTCCATGTTTATTAATAAAAGTTTACTTCACAAGAAAACAACAATACAACACGTCAATCCAAACACAAACAGGAAATTTCAAATGTCAATTGTCGAAATGTCGGCTGTCGTTTCAAACTGAATCTAACCACATATTATCAGTGTTGCCTCTTTATAGATAGATATTCCCTAGTTTTCGCTTAGTGACGTCACGAATACAGAATAAAATTTCAAATTGAATTAAAAATTTTCTACCGATTCAATCTTATTAATTTTTATCCTAATAAATATAAAAAAATATATTTTATAAAAATACAGGTTTCCACTTTCATTTCGATTGAAGGAAAATACCCTATTATCCCGAAAATTTTATAATCATGCGCTTTGCACGTTGCATCACAACAGGCTGTTATCTGTTTTATATATAAATCTATCGGAAAAGTATAATTTACATAACACATACCAACACTGAATATTTTTGCAAGAGAATCACTATAAAATAATCACTTTTTATTTCAATTTCATTTATTTTGATAACGGTGACTTACACTACAAGTCCTGCGACTGGTAAGAAAATAATGTCGGAAAATCAGGATGAAAAGGCCCTGGCTGAAATAATTGGGCTTTATGGAAACCGGTTTTTGAATATTTAACAATAAAAAATTACCAATGCCCTCAACACCCTGTATTTCAGAGCCATAGTCAGGATATCTCTGTATTTTATTCTCAAAAGTTTCCGAAGAGTTACTTTCATGTTTTATTATACATTGTTATGAAACATTGTGTACATTTCTACAATTTCAAATAAATTATGTGGCAAACAATTTGCCAATTAATGTGAAAGATAAATATGTGTGTTTGACTTTTCCTCCAATTCATAAGGTTTTCCAGATTTTCTTAATTCTTGCACTAAATGGTGGTTAATATTTTATGACCTAAGCCGTTCCTGGACTCTAACGCTACCTACTAATAGTAATACGTCACCCCCTCCCCGCACAAGTCATTCCGCTTTTGTAAAAATATAGCGTTTCATAAGAAAATATCTCATTATTTTAATTTTGTGCACTGTTGCCATTGCTAGAATTTCGTTATTATCTTTACAGGCTACAGAAACTGTAGTAACCAGTGGAGGATGATGCTCAATAATGGTATATATAATCTATTTAGCAGCAACATATATGCAACAAAATTGCAACCCATATAGAGCTCATTTTAAAACCACAATCACATAGGTGCGACTCGCCATGTGTTTTATTAAAGATTACATCAACATGTCGTCTGAAGGTAAACAAATATATTTATTTTCACCATCAATTGCTTATGGTTTAGTACCTAGGTTACAAGTAATCAACAGATTTATGATTGTTGACTACGTAATAATTTAAATTATATATTCATACCTGTTAGTGCTTTCAACACAATATAACCATTAACAATGATTTTGGTATATCATGGGTCAATGTGCCAAACAAACTACAAATGACTCCATATTTGGGGTTGTTTTTGTACATTCATCACACTACATTAAAGGAAGGATTTTAAAACTGAATCCCAAGCAAATAAATGTTATATGTCCAGGCCTGTACTTTAGAATTTTATTGACCATGCTTAATTCAGGGAGTTTCTTTATAGAAAATATCTTAGGAATCAATTAAGATATCCATACGAAATTATGGACTCGTGAAGTGGATTGTGATCTATTTAATGAATATATAATCAAAATTGCACCTTTTCTTTCAATTTTATTATATAAAATGTTTTTGCTAACTCTAGTAGTAAATCTAGAATTCTTTACTATCCCTGAGATTGTAGGTATTTAGGTTCAGAAAGGTTTAATAGTATCTATATTAAAAATCAATTAAAATATTAATGGTTATTAAAGGTATATCTCAAATTATCTCAGTTTTCATTTTATTTTTGAAAATATTTTTATTTTAGATATTGGCTATGGAAATATTTTCTGAATAATTTCCGAACATTTTTCTGGAAATTTTACATTTCTAATGTCTAATTTCAAATAATAATGTTTTCTAGTGTTGACGAGAGATAATTATGAAGGTACAAAGGAGTAGAAGTACGAAGACATATACCTAAAAGTCACACAAAAAATACAAATTAGAAAATTATATTTGCAGGAGATGCCGAAAACAACCACTCCACGGGAAATATGCCCCGACTGGTATTGCATTACATCGGCATTTCCATAGGAGTCCATCTACCATGGTCTCGATGAACGATGTGGCGACTTCTATGGAAATGCCGATGTAATGCAATGTCAGTCGGGGCACATCGCTCGTGGAGTAGTTGCTTTCGGCATCTCTTTCAAATAAATAAGTAGGATTGTCTTTCTTAATGACAATAGAGGTCACTGCTGTAATGACACCTGCGGACAAACAGGTCGTTAGCTGTCTGTCAATTTGACAATAATTATCAGACAGATAGTGGCAAAGACCCAAAGTGGTCACTACGGTGTTTCTCACCACTACTAACATTAGAAAATTTTAGTTTCGACTTATTTCTCAAATTCTGATATATATCTCAGAACTGTGACATATAATTCAGAATCCTGACATAACTTAGAATTCTGATATATAACTCAGAATTTTTACTTTTATCCCAGAATTGTTGGGTGGGCGACGGAATTTGGGAAGAAAGACGGGCAAGCATTAGCTCTCAAAACTTAGAGGTCGTTCATTAGAAATTGATTATTTCCTGGCTTCCACATAGATGTCAAAAGCAATTTCTCATCCATTACTCCCTTTAGAAAAGAACTTGTATTTGATAACCTTAAATTTGATATTGTACAGATGAGATAGAGAGACAAATAGAATGACAAATGGTGACGCTTAAAACTAGCACAATGATGTCAAAAATTACTGCCCAGAAATGTGTGTTAAAATATATTTTTTAATAAAATTCCAGTAAATATTTAATACACAGAACTTCCTTGTGCTTTTTAATCAATATACCTTAAGTGTCCAGTGTTTAGAATGATGAAATTAAATCATTAGTTTGGTCGTGTCATAGATTACATTTCTAATTATTTTTTTTTAAACCAAATTCCACTGTAAAACATAATTTCACATTCGTGTTTATCACTCACGGAAATGGTTCGCCGAGCACCTATTACCGAAGTCGTCAAAATAGGAGTAATCTTAAGTAAATCTCACATAAGGGAGATTTGAGTTTTATCCTAAGAATTCCATAAAAATACGGCCATTAGTTACTGAAAGTGAGATTTATTGTTAAGTAGGTATAAAAATATACAATGTCCAGCACTCCATCACCCAACCGATATAGTTTTATTAGGTATTAAATGCTTGTATCTTATGCTTATGCACTTCCTTTCAAAATCCTGTCACTCATCTAACAATTCTGACATAATATAAGTCACAATTTTGAGTTATTTGTCAGAATTCTGAGGTAGGTCAGAATTCTGAGATATAAGTCGATTATTATAATGTTCTAATTTTTATTTTTTGCGTGGTCCTTCTACGTCTTCGCAGATAATACAAGGCCACACGAGATAATTGAGTCGGACACGTCTACTGTAGCAACACAATGTTTTTCTGCATCGCAAAATTCAAATCTAAGCTACGCACACCCCCGACTTCACTTTCACATACGCAGGAACAACTATCGCTGAAAAGAATAATTAATCTCGAGAAATTACGTCTTGTACGTTCCCTTATCTTTGATAGAATCATAAATAGAAAGCAACTATCTAGTTTACGTCTAATCCACTATATGTAGAGCCTTCAGCTAAGATAAAATGAAAGTCGAAATAATATTAATTCAGCCTTTGTTGGGGCCGATGCGATGGTAGTCAAGGAATCTTGGTTTTCTTTTGTGTGGATCATAAACAGGCTGAGCTTTGGGACTCCTTTGTCAGCAGAATCAGTCTCTCTACAGGTTTTCGGGTTTTCCAACATTTAGATATTTTTCTAGGACCACAAATTCTTTAGGTCATTAAATTTAAATGGTATGAATAGTACTTATACAGGGTGTCCACCTAGTGCGCGTAAGTCCAATATCTGGGTTAATAAAAGAGATAACTTCATTTTTTTTTCTACAGGGTTGTCTAATATCCCGAGCTGCACAAAATGAAAATATATTTACATATTCAGGGTGTTCAGTTTTTCCTGGACAGGTACCAACTTCGTTTTTCTAAATGGAAATATATATTTTTTATTGCTTTTTCGAACTAAACCCTTGATTTTAGTAGGACTTTCATCAGCCTTCCCTATACCTAACTTAAACTGTTTTTGAAATATTGACGGGTGAATATTGACATTTTTGCAACTTTGACACCCTGTAAAATCTAAACGGTTTGAGATCAAGCAAAACGGTTTGCACATTCCTATCTTAACTTTTCATAAGCTATCGTTTGGTACTAATTTCAAATTTATCCAGGATTTAAAAATTTTCAAAATTTTCAGAAAATTTTAAATTTTTGGATAATTCTGAAATTAGTACCAAACGATAGCTTATGAAAAGTTAAGATAGGAATGTGCAAACCGTTTTGCTTGATCTCAAACCGTTTAGATTTTACAGGGTGTCAAAGTTGCAAAAATGTCAATATTCACCCGTCAATATTTCAAAAACAGTTTAAGTTAGGTATAGGGAAGGCTGATGAAAGTCCTACTAAAATCAAGGGTTTAGTTCGAAAAAGCAATAAAAATATATATTTCCATTTAGAAAAACGAAGTTGGTACCTGTCCAGGAAAAACTGAACACCCTGAATATGTAAATATATTTTCATTTTGTGCAGCTCGGGATATTAGACAACCCTGTAGAAAAAAAAATTAAGTTATCTCTTTTATTAACCCAGATATTGGACTTACGCGCACTAGGTGGACACCTTGTATATTAAAACCCGTCTTAATAAGTAGATAACTGCAAGAAGACAATTATGTATGTAATTAGTGGGTGCTTATAGGTTCCTAAAATCGTCTCAACAATAATAAAATATTCTGTAACATTGACATTGCTAAATGCAACTCTTTGAATTAATAATGAAATGATCGAGAATGCTTAAGGGTACGTTTACACTTTTTTGTTGATGAAGCAGTCAAAAGATGAATTAAACGTAAGGTTGTCTTCAGCAATCGAAACATAGATGTCGCACGGCACAAACTTAGTAGCCTTATATGACAGTCAATGTGTTCCATTATTAAATCTATAATTGCCATAGAATACGTTTTTACTGTCCTTAAAATAGTTAAACCTCTGTTCTCTACAGTAACGCACTAAACACAATATCCCTAAAGAATTTAGTTAAGATTTGACAGCAGTGTCATCTAGCATAGCTTACTGAAACTATTACGCAATTATGTAAAAAACAAGTGATCTTCTTTGTTGTTACTTGATTTTTTCGCATTGTTTATGAAAAATTCACATGAAACTCAATTTTTCTTTCTTAGTTTATGTAATTTAAACAATTTGCTCTGAACGGACAAAGTTCTTATGTAAATTCTTATTGAATTTCGACACTTTCGACAAAGAAAAATTATCGGCATATTCAGGTATGTATTTCATTATATTAATAATGCCGAGACTAATAACAATTTCATCCTTTTATTTTTCAGTATAATGCTTTTTTGTAAGTGACAAAATGGAACGTGTCAGTGGCGGGGATAATGTGACCTTAAATTCTTTAACAACAGTTGTAGAAAAAGAGGATTATGATTTGTTAAATTGTAATTCTACTGCTTATAATTAATACTATTCTTCATTCTCATGTTTGGGAATTAATATTTCGAAGTCGGTTCTTTGGATATGGATATTTTTGATATTTGAGAATATTTTGTAACGTACCTTAATAGTTTTTATTTATTTTTACAAACAGTCGCTGGTAATTTTTTTTGAAATTTAGTGTTCTGGCATACTTTTTTATGTTAAAGTGAATGGTGATAGTAAAAAGAGCCGTGTTAGTTTCTAAAGGGTAGTTCTCATATGGGTAGGGTGTTATTTTCACAAATCTTTTTTTATGTAAGCAAAAACAGTAATTTTAATATTAGAGGGAAAAATTATTTGCGATACTTTTCTTCCCTATGTGAGGGAAGAAGACAAATAGTACACTCGGACTGGCGTAAACTAAACTTCTTCCCCTTTTCTTCTTCTCGAGGTGATATGATAACAAGAGGTCAGAGCATATTGTTGTTGTTGTTGGAAGGCGGCGCGGTTACCCGCAGCACTCAGGCCTTTCGACCCTTTGTGGCTGCCGCTAGTCCAGAGTTATTGGAAGAGACCCCTGTTATGCGCATAGGCCAACACCCGTTCTGGTGGAAGTTCTCTAATATCCTGGGGCAGAATAAATGCTGCACCCAGATGTTTGTGTCTCTTGACAATGAGGTAGGTACAGCAATGAGTCCTCGTCATCGTGTCCGCAAAACTTGCACCTTCTAGTGTCTCCAAGGCCGATAGTGTTAAAGCGCTTGTTGAGATGTCCGTGACCTGTCAACACTCCTGTGACAATCCTTATGCTGTTACGACTTAGCGCAAGGGCTGTCGAGTTGCGATCAATCAAGGCCCATCAATTAAGAGGCTGGCTTGTCGCAGATCAGTCCCGTTCTTCCTCTGATCTTTTCTTGATCCAGTTTTCAATAGACAGTGGTACCTAACTAGGCGGAAATCCGAGTACTGGTTCGGGCTAAGAGGTCAGAGTATACTGAGGGTTATTTTGGGGCAGGAGAAATGATTTCTGCGCTTCATAAAAAAAGTTATATCTTATACTGCACCTTTTTCTCACATTTTCGATCTCTTTCAACCGCACACTCACAAACTCTGGTCCCATCAATAGACGTTTCCACCCCCTTGTAGTGGACCTGAGAGTGGGATGTCTTTTGTTCGCTGGAGCGAAGCAACAGGTCCTGCTTTGCTATCACCCCCTTCTGCAAGGTTCCATCCCCCGTCAAGAAAACGTGTGTTTGCTTTTTTGCTTTACTACTCCCCACGTTGTGATCCTAAGACGCAATAAATGGTCGGTGGATTTTTACGCTATACCTCGAACACGAGTTGAGGCCAAGTTCGTTGGTTGAACTGTTCTTGGAGGGAAAGGTGTCGATGGGGACCTTAGCTGCCGTCAAGTGGATCCCCAGACCTCTCCCCAAAAAAGTTTGCAATGCATTTACATTGTTCGTCTCAAAGATGGCGTATCTAGGTTTGACAGTTTCAGTCAATTCTTTTTATGCGAATTCAACTGAGAGTTTTGTATACATTAGATACTTTTGGTGCTCGTAAATTTTCTAGAAAAGACCATACTTTTTATTCGCCGTTTAAAGGACTGTAACTCCCTTAGGAACTTTTTTAAGGCATATGTTCACAGGAACTTCTATTTTTATTTTTAGATGAAGTATCATCCCTCGAACTCCGTTAAACTAATTTTTACACCCTGCTTCACATTTTTATAACATTTTCAATAACCGAGTTATGGCCCGTCCACGTACTAATGAATCACCCTGTATATTTTTTATATTTCCAGAACTAAGATATTTTACGATAATTAAACAAGGGTGTCCAAACAATAACACTAACTTCGGACACTATGAAGGTTTTATCTAAATAATATTACCCGCTTTTAACAGTAGCCGAGTTAAAATTAACCATCAAGCTAGTGCCTCTGAGCGTTGTTTATGTAACAATCTAGATTTTGACCACTCGTTATTTTCATCTTACTTTCACCGTGCGGACTCCGTCCATTTCCTTATGGTGTATAACATTGTCGGCGTGTGTGTCGCTACTTTTATCGACTGCAAAAAATAGAGTGGTATTATGCAACATTATCCTAGTATCACAGAAAATTTAAGATCTATTACCAATAAAATAATGCCTTTATTTAGTTATCTTTAAATTGCATAAGTGTGTGTATTACTACTACTAATACTTACTGTATTATTGTTGGAAGATTATGGTTATGGCCAATGTTCATAAAACACCGTAAAGGTGATAAATGTACTGAAAGTTAATTAGTCCTAAAATATTAAAGAGGTTTCCATAATTTATTTAAATGAATAATGTGTGCAATGTATTATTAGAGCGATGTGTTGGAGAAAGACTGTACCTAGCAACGAATCGATATTCTCTTTCTAGCACATTGCTATTATGGCACACTTTTTGAGCATACCTCTCTTATTATTAGAAAGAGAGACCCAAAAAATCTTATAAGACCGTATTCGTAAAAAAGAGTTCTTTCCAAATATGTAAAAATATACAGAGTGTTCCATTTAAAAAAAATAAATTGGATTTTTTTGGGAAAACCAGTAAACTTGGCAACATTGCCAATACTTTTATTGGATCGGGCGATATTTGTACATTATGTATACCAAATTCTGTTTCCGTACCTCTAGTAGTTTCCGAGTTATTTTACCCGTGCGCTACTTCTGACTAACCCTGTATAATATTGGCATGTTGGTAGCTTAGGATTTAGTGTCTGGATCGCTCAACCCAGAGGTCGTGGGTTCGAATCAAAATTCCGCCAGACAATTTTTAATTTAATTGTCTACTCGTGGTAAGCCTATTCGCAGGGATGGGTTGGCAACCATCGTATACAACAGTATAAGTAAAGAAACAAAATTCAAATCAATGCTCTGAAGTAATTTAAAAATAGAGGTACCTACCTATAGTTGAAACATCTATATTTTATCAAATTGTTCCATTAGTTTCTTGGGAACTGAGACATACTTTATTTACATTTTAGTATACGTACGCCTATTTCTCTTAAATTAAATGAGATAATAGTTAATAACTGCATTCTTCCGAGATAAAATCATTTTTCGGAAAATAGGATAAGCTACCAATACCAAGTTAGAAAAGGAAATATATGTAAACCAAACCGCAACATATTCTAAGTAACGTTGGTTGTTGACCCATTTTGCGGTTTTATTTTTCTCATTATTATTAGTTACTGTTGACGTATACAATTCTGTTGTGTTAATTAAAATTTAGCACTTCCTTATTATACAATCGGTATTGAGAAATGTGCAACGACAGCTAATGGAGCGATATTTTAATATTCCATATGTATAGTGGTAACATATTAAAATATCCAAATAATTGTGCCATTGTCCCCAAAGGGAAAAATCGACGCAGCCACAGACATAAATGTTCCATGGTTATTGCTACTCTTCAGTGTTCTATAGTAAAAAAAGATCTAAACTGAAATTTGCCAGAATTTAATCATTTTTTTTAGCTACAACAGAGAACGGGAACAGAAGCTCCGAAATATTTATGTCTGCGACTATATTTGATTTCTTTTGGGAGATCTATGATACGGTTATTTGGATATTTTTGTACCTTGATGGGTATTCAAAAATTAGAATATCTTTTGAATTATACAGGGCGAGTCAAGGAAAAATTTTATCCTCGGTTATCTGTCAAAGTATTAGTTTTGGAAACATGGAAAATTATGGACATAGTCCATCATAGTCATGGAAAATCCAGAGACACAGAGATTTTTATTTGAAGAAGAGCACATTTTTCGTAGAATTGACATTGGGCATCCCAAAAAGAAGAGATCACAACTTATATTTTTTAAATGGAACACCCTATGTATTATTACAGATTTGGATAGAATGTCGTCTCACAAATACATTGATATAGGTTTCGATGGATAAAGCTCTAATAGTTCAGTAGATATGACCATAAATATTTAACAAGGATAATGCTTTGGAGCAAGACTTTGTAGTGACTGTAACCTAGCAACGAATCCATATCTAACTCATTATTCCTATGGAACACTCTTTTATGTATATCGCCCTCACTATTAGAGGTATATCCATCAAACCCTATATCAGTGTATTCGTGAGAAGATGTTCTATCCAAATCTGTTAAAATACATAGGGTGTTCCATTTAAAAAATGCAAGTTGTAGTGTACCCCTCCTTTTTTGGGACACTCTGTATGAATATCAATGCCATAAAAATATGTTCCCGTCAAATAAAAATCGACCTGTCTCTGAATTTTCCATGGAAATCAATTCTGTGATAGATAATCTAGGAAGAAAGTTTTCGTTGATTCACCCTGTATAGTGTTATCGCCTAATTCGCAAGCTTTGAAAAATGTTTTCAAAAAGTTTCAAATTTAACAAGCCCTCAATTTTAACATAGTTACATAAATTTTAATAACCTCTATAACTTACTTTACCTTAAATTTTTAACTTTATTTAAATTTTAAATATAAAAAAAGTTATATGCCTGTCGTACAAATTGATAATATTTTTATAATTTCCAAACACTGTGACTTGTTAAATCGTACCTATTTAAACTTTTCAATACCTTCAACAACTTGATTTTGAAAACTATTTTAAGCGGTTACTTCTATGAAAATTTGGTTTGTTAAAAAAGTATATTATTTAAGTATATATTTGTTCTTTTACTTTCCGCTGTCTAGAGTATGGCAAATTAGATATACATCAAATCCAACAAATCCATGTTTACTGTTAAGCAATGATTTTCTTAGAAATCTGAAAGAAGCCCATTTATTACAGCGCAAAATGTTATATATCTTTCATTTACTGCATACATTAACATTTAAACGAGTTCAGTTAAGATTGATTATTCAATATCTGCCTGGTTTAAAATGTTTTTGCCTAATATACCAGTCTTTATCGCTTTTAAAAACATCAATAGGTGAATCGAAAGTTTACCGTACTTCTTGGAAATAAGAACTAATTATACAGAGTGTTAAAATATGTCCTACACTTTAAAGCCATTGAGTATGTAATAATATCTTTACCCCTCATTCTGATCACATTAATAAGCACGTAAGTCAGAGACTTATGTGGAAGAGGGGGCGGTATATTATCATTCTGTAAACCATCAGTAAATAAGTGAAAATTTTTGTTAACATGGGTTCGGAAATTAATGTTCTTAAGATACTGACGCGTTTGAATTTGCTTTTTCCGCTAACTGTCACTTTGTCAATTCCATAAAGGTTTTACAGACACAAAGGAATAAATACAAGAAAATTTAAGATCTGTTTTTTCCCTTAAAATATGGAAGATAATTTTCAATATACAGGGTTGCTAAAATCATTATTTGAGACAAATTTATTGGTGGAAGTCCAAATTTGTGCCATCTTTTGTTTTGGAGCTTTCGAGCTTCGAGAGAAGTTCGATTTTTCAGTGCATGTCGATGCCTCAATAGTTTTTAAAATTGGATGAAAGTCATTTTTATGTTCTTAGCATTTTTTTAGTAGCATGAAGTAGGGTTGACAAGGTTTATATAGGGTGAAAAAAATTTGAGTTGATGAAGTATTTGATGACATATTTTTTAAAATAGATTTTTTCCTCTATGATTTTTTTTACGTTCCAATAGTATATCGTACTACATACTTTATTTCTGGACAACCAACTCGGTGATCTGATTTGAGTCCATTGGCAAAATTGTCACCTCTCAAAATTAAAGATATATCGGAGTTCATTTAAACTAAATAGTTTGACGTGGTTTTAATACTCTACATTATTATTATACAATCCCAAGGACAAAAAAGTTCAATGGACTTAGATCAGATAACCGAGTGGGCTATCCTCAAATATAGTATGGAATGTGAGATACCATTGAAATGCCAATTATATGCAGTTTTCACAAATCAATTTCCACATTCCATTTGAAAAAAAACATTATGCCACAACTGGTAATTTTATCAGTAGTTCTATTAGAGTCATCTTCAATAACAATGGAAAAATTCACATGTACCGAAAAACTGAAAAATCGAATTCTTTGTTAACATCGTAAAAACCAAAGACAAAAGTATTGGTTGTCATTAATTAATCTGTCTAAAAACAATTATATCGAGGATGGTCATTCAATTATTTTTGTAACTCTTGTAGTTATTGAATTTCTTTTGCAAACATCCAAATTTGCTCATCCTATGCGTGAATTACAAATATCTAATAGTTCTTAAGAGTCCATTCACTAGGTCGAAATAAGCCCTAAATCGGCGTTCGTCTCGTGTCTAATTATAAAAAAACTATAAAAGATAGCGACTTTTAGTAAAAAAGTAGTGAAAGATAAAACTTTAATTTAAATCCCTATATTAGTAATTTTTGGTATTTCTTTTTATTTTTAAAATTCCAGGCAAACAATCTTGTACTAAAATAGCGTATTTTCAAAAATTATTTTCTCTAAAATACATGTATTAAACAAAAATTTGCTACTATAGGGATTTAGTTTATCTTTTGATCTTTCCGGTGATATATAATTTATAACACTAAAAAGAAATTTTGTGGCAATTATAAGACAAATCCGGTACCCTTGCAATGAGGGCTAACTTTATTTCCATGTGCCTTTTTACTTCGGCTTTACTTGCACCTCCGAAATCTTAATAATTCGATAGTTGAAATATATAAGTCTCCACCCATCGGCTACCCATCCTCTCAATCCGACCCAACATTCATGCCTGTCAAGTCAAATCTACAGAGAATGAACCCTTAAGGACCATTGATTTAATAGAGGGGATGCCTAAACAAATGCAACCTTCGGAATGGAGGAGTTTGATGACTGATGACATTTGAATGGGTCTATGGGTTGCCTTCACCGAAGATATCCATATTTTGGATCCACCACATCCGCAAAATTCGCTTTTAAACACTTAATCATACTCAATTTAATCAAAATTGAGATTTTTACAGCACATATCTTCTTTCAAAATTCATAAAAGTTAATCGGCTAAACTTGATCACCAAAAGTCTGGAAGAATGAGTGGTCATACTCACTATCATTTTTATTCAATCATTTATCAAAATCAGAAGGATTATACAGCCTCCCCTCCCCTACAAACCCCTCACACAAAAGGATTTCCGGAAATATACTACATGTGCATATATTTTAATACGACTAATTCCCTATAAAAAAAAACCAACCACTATAGTACCTTAATTAGCAGCCACGAGGCTCCCGAAATATTGGAATCCCATATTCCCCGTGCACGCCTCTGATCAGTCGAGAAATTCGCAGTTCGCCCGCATATCATTGGGTATAATTAGCGGAGGTAGTTAACCCAGGTAAAAGTGATTTAATTTTAGTCGCCGCTGACCTATATTCGCAGATAAACGTCTGCGCTGTTGCACCATATGTTCACGGGTACGAGAGCGGAGCACTATCCCGTCGTCGTCAGGAGGATAATTCAGAGCCGGTTAACGCACCCGAAATTCGGTGTAAACATTTGCTATGGATTTATAAGCATGCTTTCATTCGATGCATGAAATAATGTATAGCTCGTTTCAGTAGATTTGACCGTAGAATGGTTTTCATGGGTGTTCCTCAAGGAAGCATCTTGGGCCCATTATTATTTATAATTGTCGTAAATGATTTAAAAGACCATTTTTATTCTTGGTTTTTGTCATTTTTTGCTGATGACACCATTGTTGCTATGCAAGTCGAAGATATTATCTAGTTGTCAAGGATGTAAATAAAGCTCGAAATAAAGTGAACTGATATTATTTGATGATAATACACCATTAGAATAGAAGAAATTTTACTTTACTTACTTCTATATGGTATTTTAGAAACTAACATAGGAAATAAAGTGGATACTCGAAGCGGATGGTTCTTTATGAAACATCGTGAAAATAATTGTTTTTAAAAAAACATTGATCTCATTTAGATGTTCCAAGAAATATATAGAAAACACTCTATATACTAGTATTTCGGCTTATTAGGCCTTTTTCAATAGAGTGATGTCCATTACTAAATGTTTTCAAGCACGTTTTCGTTATTTATTTATTTACGAGCACCTATCTACCCGCGATTGATCCCACCATCTGGTAAAGCCCGAGTTTTTAGTACCTTTTCTAAGAAGGGCGAAATTGTAAAATCTATCTGATCATTTGTAGTACAAGGATTTATAATTAAAGATTTTTTAATTTCTAATTGCTCTAACAGATCCAAGCGCTTTCCCTTCTTTTCACGATGCAGTACCTCTACATTCTTATGAACTATAAAATGATTGTTTTCTATACAATGCGTCGAAAATCCTGTATTTTTTGCGTTATTTAATATGGATATTTTATGTTCTTTTACTCTAGTTTCAATACTTCTACCGGTTTGATAACATACACGGCATTACAATCCGCGCAGTTGGCAATCCGCGGAAACATTTAGTAATAGACTCTATTGAAAAAGGCCTAATAAGCCGAAATACTAGTATATAGAGTGTTTTCTATATATTTCTTGGAACATCTAAATGAGATCAATGTTTTTTTCAAAACAATTAATATAGGAAACTTTACATAGGAGTAAACCAAATATGAAAGAAGTATTTACGGATATATTTTCGAGATCAAATCCATACAAAATTTAGAGTATTATTCTGTCATTTTTTCAGAGTATTTAATTTTATATCATGTACACCGGTTACGGTAAAAAATTCCGCGGATACATCAATCGACAATTCAACAACGTTAGCATTACCATTACACTGGTTGGAGTCCCATCAGGAAATGGTTGGCATTCCTTTCAAGGAATAGTTGTGCGACCCACAAATCGTACCACAAAACAAAACTATGTACTAGGTCGGTATACCACGACCAATAATTTGGTCGGAGGGTATTTGGCTAACTCAATGGAGAAGGGAGTGGATCAGGATGTTAAACAGGGCGCCAGACAATTTAATTTAAGCCAATATATATACCCTGATGTAAGTATTCAACCGCTGAAAACTGTCACCAACCGTTGACTATATCAATAAAAGAATACGAGCACTTGTACATAAGATTTATTTCACATAGTCAGGTAAATACAAGATGTAGTTCATGAAAGTTAATTTATTTGAAAAGATTAGACTCACTGAAATTTCAAAATTACCTAAACGCAAAACGTAGATTAGGGCAAAATATATAAAAAAAAAAAACAAAGCGTCAATAAAAGCAAGCACTGTTACTGCTACTGTTACTAAAGCGTATCGGATATGATGGTAAGCGTCGCTTGAGCTCAGGCGCATGCGCATAGACTAAATATCAAATAAAAATAAAAATATTACTACTAGACCTCCGCAAGAAAAATGGTAGTTATATCAAAGCCCTAATTTCCATAAGCGTATACAATCTAAATATAAAGTAGCTAATAAGCCCCTGTAACCTCGTTACTTATATGATATATATAAAAAAAAAAAACAAATGCGCAAAAACTACCTCTCGAATCTACAAATAATGGTAAGGCAAAAATAACTAATAAAAAAAAAATATACATATACAACTAAGCAATTTAAATGGCTAGTAAGCATGTACTATAAAAGTACTGTAAGCAACCATGCAACTACTAACGTTAATGCAAAATATAAATCGCAATTAGCTAATAAAAAAAAAGGACAATGCATGAGAGTAAGCAAAAACTTGCGTGTGTGTGCCCTCCTGGTCTTGATTAACCTCTGCAGTCTGCAACGGGTAGTAGCGCAGTTGTCAGCAGGTACCAAGGTTCTATCTAAAGTAGTAGTGGACCTCCAATAATACCAACAGCAAAATAGGGTGTCCAAAAAAAAAATACCCAGTAGACGAGACCAACAACAGAAGCTGCACCACAAGTCCAAAAGAAATTCAATCCCCAATAAAGTGCCGGACATAAAAACCCTAAGAGAATTAAAAATAGATTTACAATATATCCTTAAGTTAGTTACTATAATCGGTAACGTGAGTATATACCGTTAATATAATTCATTATTATAAGTAATATTTAAATATTCGAAAACAGAAGAATAAAATACAAGTAATTAGTTAAGTTAATCACTGCCAAAATGAATAATTCTCAGGAAAGTATAGTTGAATATGGGCACTAAAACACTTAATTTATAAAAGGAAACGGTTACTGATTTTAATTCTAAGTAAATGCCAAAGTCACACAATGACGTCACGATGACATCACAAATTATCTTAATTCAACATACTACAAGCTAATAATTTTTTACAAGAGAAACTTCAAGGAGTTAATTACACCTAAAGCTTACTAATATCTGCCATTTGTTAACAGAAAATTAACTATTTGTTTATTTCCTTGAAACAATTTTCAACCTGCACAATCGTGCAACGTCGCAAATTTCCAACCACGCGAAAATGTTAATTTTGTACTTAAAACGAAATACTGGACTTATAATATACAATATAAAGATTAAACTAAAATAGGAATAATTGGTACTTACCCATTAAAAGGGGTTGTTTCGCGTTATTATTTAATAACTGACTGTCACCGGTTGCCGTCGGTGATCGCGAATCTGATCCTTATGACACCTATCAATAAGAAAATATTTCTTAAAACCCTTAATATTTTTGTACCCGAATTATCAACAATTCCACAAGAACATAGAGAGATTTGAAGGAAAATAAATAACTAAATCCTACCTCAAATTGGGCTTCAAGTCAACCTTCGAATATTCACAGCAGTGTGGTCACTATATCCTTCATACGAAGTAGGGACTTCGAGATTTCACAAAAATACCATAATCACTTCACCAGCAATCTCGAAATTCTAATTTTCTGGCCGTTAAAAATAAATCCTAATAAAAGATGCTTTAGAAAACAATAGATTTTTAACGAGCCTCGACTACACATTTGCCGTTATCGCTATTCGAAAAAAAAAAGTGGGATTTCAAAGTAGAATAAACAGTCAGGAGGATGTCTAACGAAACACTACTAGACTCTTGATTGGTCAGTGTACTGACCAATCACAGAAATGTATTTAGTAACAAAACTGAAAACATAATATTTCAGACAAGAAGACGAGTGGATAAATACGGTATACAACGTATTACGTATATATCATCACCCTGAGATATAATCGGGTAAGTAGGAAAAACAATTACAGAGTGTGTATAACTAGGAACGCATGAACTGAACTGATCTAGGCCGTGACAGGTGGCAACTTCACTGCCTCTGTTAGACGTCGATTGTCAGTGGGACTGTCAAATAGGGAAATCCAAGAATCGGAACTTCTTAAAAGTAAACAACACATTTATATACAATTAAAGAATATTAATAACCAGGAATCTATTATACACAAGGTAGGTACACTATTAACATTAAGAATGGTTTAAGGTAGATGTAATAATCTCACCAATAACTCTGACAATACAGTATTTATTAATTACTATTTATTTGATGATTTAAATATTTTATTTTCAGCTATCAATTGGAACCATCAAAGTTTAAATAACAAATAGGTTTACTGAGAATATTTCCAATACTATACCACGCGTTGAGTAGACCTATCATATACCAAGTCATATCAAACTGATAGAAATGTACAATAAACTGATGACCAAATGGAATAGTTCATTTTGTCTACAGAGATAACTATATACGAGACGCTCAAAAAGGTAATAAACTAACTAATTATATACTAGATTATCTACTAAACCAAGTGTTCTTATTTTAGGGTGGCCAATGTATCCGAGGGTACTAATATGCCGTATACCAGTGGTGTAACAATTACTGTGCTATTGTAAATATTAAAAATAAACATTACATATAAACATGAATCTAGTGTATTCATTTAAACACAAAATATATATACGTAGTGATTTTCTGAAACGTAACAGTTGTATCTGTGTTTTTCGTATGTAATGTCCCTATACGCTAAATAAATTTTAGGGTTCGTTTCAAGTTTATGCTCTGAGTAAAGAAAAACAACTGCTCGTGTTTCTGGTGACATAGGTAATAGTATATATAGTATAAGTATAGGTAATTCATAAAATCCCGAACGTGATAGAAAATAAAACATTTATAAACCCAGCCGGTGGCTCAGGGCTTAGCGTCTCGATCGCTCAACCCAGAGGTTGAGGGTTCTAATTCCCATTCCACCAACAATTTTTCATTAAATTGTTTACTCGTAGATCAAGGCTTATTCGCAGGGATGGCTTGGCAACTATCCTGGCGATTGCCTAGGATGGGAAGAATGTCAACTTGGTGTTAATGTGAGAGATTAAAATCAGTTGATATTTGACTTGTTCCCCTAACTAATGAGATTTTCCAGGTTTTCCTCATTCCAGCACTGAATGGTGGTTAGGGCCTACCAACGTAAGTCGTCCCTGAGGCGCAAATGCGGCCCGCGAAATAATAATATGCCGCCTCCTCTCCCACACAAATCTCAGACTTTCGGGCTAATCCTTGTGATTAGAATGAGGGGTAGAGATATTATTATTATATACCTTTTAAAGATAAAAATATCTCTATTGATAATGCACATACAAGTTGCATCCGTATTGTCAAGATTTTTTGTTAATGTTCAAGATATGTTCAGGGTTATATAAACCATCTACTGCTCACAACTTACATATTTAAGAAGCTCGCTTTTAAACCATTTATATGTTTTAGTTTTATGTTACGTAATCCGGCAGAAAGCATTAAAACAGCATTGGACAATAAAGTGAGGAAGCGGTAAAGCAAGCGGAAATACAGAGAACAGAACTGTATAGCATTAACAGAAGTTGCCAATACATTCTCCAAAAGCGCTTGACCTCGTATCACAGAGAAATAAATCGTCCTGCAGCTGCAGCTAAAAATTAGTTATATCAGTGTATTCTCCTACGTTACATCTATAATTAAAACAAACATTCGATACGTTATGTAACTCTAGATGTGGAAAATTTAATGAATATTTTAAGATTTACGTCTATAATTTGTCTAGAATTTCCTGAATAAAAAATAGGTACATGATTTCTATTTTATCTGTTCATTAATCAATCTCGTGTTGAAAATATAAATTTAATTACTTTCGTCTATATAAACTGTTAATTTTCTTTTGTCATGTTTGATTATAGACCGTTATTGAATTTAGTCGAAGAATCTGTCAAGGTAATTAATAACACTTTTAAGTCTGAATGTGAATCTGAAGTCAAGTGTACATAGAAATGATGTGTGAATAATTATTATTAATATTTTATTTTATTTCACAGTTATACAGAGTGGCCCAAAAACATACCGACAAACTTTAAGTGGTGGTAGGAGACATGAAAACAAACCTTTCTCCTTTAATAAATATATCGTCCGTAAATGAGCTGCAAAGAGATCTTCCTCAATACGAATAGACTAGATATCGTAGACTAAATATTTCAGATGATCCCAAAAGAAATAATCCAGTGGGTAGAGATCAAGAGAACGCGCGGATCAGACCACGGGACCTCCTCTTACAATCCACCGGCTGGGAAATTGCTAGTCCAAATACTGGCGCACGTTCAAACCAAAATGTGGAGGTGCCCCGGCATGTTTTCAACATGCCACATGTTATTTCTAATGTCTAAAGGGATATCTTCTAATAATAGAGGCAAAATATTTTGCAGAAAACGGAGATAAATATCTGCGTTCAAACCAGCAAGTAGCAAGTGAACTATTAGATTCTTTCCAACAATGCCAGCCCACATGTTTACAGATAATTGTTGCTGGTATCTTCTAGAGACCACAGCGTGAGGATTTTCATCATGTCAAATGTGACTGTTTCTACCATTAAAATAACCATGGCGCGTGAAACATGCTTCATCAGAAAACAATACTATTCTTCCGAAATGAGGTTCTATTAAGTTGTGACCCAAAAACTATTGGCAAAAAGCTAATCGATGTGGATAATCTTCAGGATTTAAAGCTTGTAGGTGTTGTAAATGGTAGAGGTAGAAGAGTTTTTCATGCATGACACGGTCTACCGTCGACTTGGAGGATGTTATTTGGTGTGCAATTGCCCGAACACATGTGGATTGATTTTCCTTCATCCGATATAAAACTTCTTCTTCAAATTCAACCATACAAGCTGTTCTTGGACTACCACTACCACCACCAGGACGCTTTAGGTTCCCACTTTCTCTAAGGCCAAGGTGGATGGAACCAAAGGGTGTATGATGAGGTGGTCGGCGTTCCGGATATCTCTGTCCATATACAATCGGTGCAGCTTTTCTTCCATTACAATTTGCTGCACCATAAGCGAGGTGCTTATCGTTAAGTTCTTGAAATGAGAAATTAGCGTCCATTTTCGATACAAATTTTAAATTAAAAATCAACAAAGTTAATGTTCTGATGCCAACTAAATAAGTCATAAATAATACTACTGTATATATGGGGTGTTTCTCTGCGCATTTCTATGTGTAACTCCTTCGGGATAGCCTTTGGATCTGAGGGTTGTCTAATTTATATGGTTTTTAATTTTCTTTTATGTGACATTTTGCTCGTTTAGAGCAAATAGCCTGGTATTACCTCTAACACCAACGTTCACATTATCTAGTATTATTTTGTTTATGTAAAGTAAATAAGTAAATATCTGTAGCTCCTTTAATCAATTATATTGTTATATATCAATATTACTAAATAGTTAAAAGGTTAAGAGTAAAATAGTATAAAAAAATAATATAAAAGTGTCAAAATTTGTGTAAAGAAGTGTGATTTGTGTAAAATTCACGACATTCGTAATTATTTTTTTAATCTATAGATCAGTGGGTGACATTTATTACTTGTGCGATTCTAAAAATGAATGCGTCCTCTGCATAAACACATTTGAACCAATTAAAATTATAGTTTTCGGACGCTGATTGCTGATATCACACTAGTGTGATATCACCATACACTTTTTCTACCATTCGTTGTACTTCTGAAACATATGACTGCTTTTATCATTATTTTTATTGTTTATTCTGCCCTAACTACTAGTATCATTTTTACTCGTCTTCCTCCATATTTGTTTATAATTTCTGCCTCATAAAAAACAATCTAACAATACAGTATTCAGAAACTATTTCTTTGTACTGATTTGTCCTTATGTAGATATAGATGTAGATTGCAAATTTTGCAAAATCACCTTATGACTTGACCTTCAATTAAATATTCTTTATAGGCTATAAATATCTGCAATTTCACCTTACAAAATATTAGTTAATAGCCAAATGGCTTAACAGCGACAATTTTACACATTAATTTTCGAAAATCGCACACATAATTAATCAATAATATAAGGTTGTTAGCTAAACCACCGCTTACTTTTAAATCAAACTGTTGGTGCTGTTCTGAAACCGGTCTCATAAATTGAAATTGCCAGCTGAGACGTATTCATAATTGATTAATAATTTCATTTATTCTCCTGGCAGGGGGGGTCTAGTAAATTATTATCTCATAGTATGGCCGAGCTGGCTCGTATTACGTAAGCAAGAAAGTAAATAAGAAAAGTGCAAGAAAAAACCGAGCTCACATTGTTGCGCAATGTTTAACATGTCACCCAGCATGCACGTAAGAGCGGATTGTTGGCTTTTATGATCTGTTTATGTTGGTTTTAGTATTTAACGGAAAATAAATCGGCGTTAGCGAGGATATAAATATATAACATTCGCTCCACATGATGAAATATTGCGGTAAATATTTGTTTCGATTTTTCCAAATAAATATAGTGGTTAATCTGAGGCAAAATATTTTTTATTGCACTTGATGGATGAATGATGGTCTATATTCCAAGACTGGCATTGCTTGGTGATTGGCAGTATATTATCCATATAGAAATGTACTATGTTACGTATAAAATATATATTCGTACGTAACTACGGAGGTAAATTACGTAGTTCCCAGTGTCTGAACATGCTGAAGAGCCGTCCAAGGAACCGAGGACGGCTTTCAGACTTCTGTATGTAAATTTGCTTGATTTGACGAACTAATATTACCCAGCCAACTAGGGTAGATGCTCCGGTTGTGACCACTTTAAGAAAATTTGCCTAAGAACTAATAAAATCTAACTATTGCAAATTATATAAATAACATCATTGGTTATTTTTAAGGGGAAAAGTGATAAATGATATTAAAATGTTAAGCCCAATAAAGATATAATATGAATATAATTCAAAGAAAATATGTTTTTGCCAGTTATCACTACCTATTTCTAGTTGTGGTCATGAAGTGTAGGTACTATTTATGGCCAGTATGATAATAATAAAATATGATATTTATGGCCAGTATGAAAATATAACATTCAGCTGTTAAAATTTCTAACACAAAGTACTTTAATTAGGCTTGGAAAAATTTTACTAATAGCTGCACAGTAATATATTTCACTATTTTCAACAAAAATAAATACGAGTCTATAATTAGGGGCCTTAAATTTTGGAAGCACAACATAAATTTCAGGCCGTTTATTACGGTTGAAAAAGTTCAACACTCATTTAACATAGTTTATTTGAATGACTAATGCATGAGTTACAGAAGACAGGCGTTCGTGTGTAGTAAAAATCCAAAAAGAAATGTGCCTAGTTAATTTTACTGCCATTTGCCTGAGACAGGATCCACACCGGTTCATTTAAGGACCCTATGTTCAAAGGATAAACCGAGTCTTTGTCCATACGAACTAAATGCAAAATTTGTACAGTAATGGCGGATTTACATTGGTATAGTAAATGCGTTAGTTACTTGTACTAGTAACTAGCAAGGCAGCTACTAACCTAATGTAAACCACTTAGGAAAGTGCTTGTACTAGTACTGGTACAAGTAATCAGGACAGGAAAGTGAATAGCCACCCAAGCTTACCACTTGCGAAACCACTGTCCTTTCCCCACCACCGTACCAGGCACCAGTTTACCGGCTGTCGTGTCCACTACACCAATGTAAACACTTCCTCCCTTGCTAGTATCTATACGCACAGGTGTTTGTGTGTTGATTGACAATAAACAGTGTGTTAAGAAGAAGTGCTGATGCTCCTTTTGAATCCCTTCTACTTTCTACTGATCCAATCTCTGACCCATCTTCTTTTTGGACGACAATTTTCCTTTTCAATCTCTCTAATAAGTTCTCCAATAACAATTTGCTTAACTCTCAAATATTTTTCTTAATTTTTCCTTGCGCAACATTCTAGAATGGCGAGAAACATGACAACGAAAAGGATTCATCCTGGTTCTGGCTATGTGACCGCACTACTGGTACTACTGCGCATAAAATATGTTTTCAATTGTAAACACCCGCTGTTCCTCATATGTGACAGTAGGCTAGCCAGGCTAGCTACAAGTACAAGTAACTAGGTTTAGTAACTATACCAATGTAAACCCGCCTTAAGTATAGACCAAGAATAAATTTTAAAAGTAGTAGTAGTAAATCGTCTACTGTCTTGTCTACTCATATATTAAAGCATCCTGACATGCGTGCCTAGGATAAAAAGAACGTCAACTTGGTGTTGATGTGAGAGATTGCTATCAGTTGATATTTGACTATCCCCCTAACTAATGAGGTTTTCCAGGTTTGCCTCATTCCAGTAAATGGTGGTTAGGCTTACCAACTTAAGTCTTTCCTGAAGCGCAAATGCGGCATAATGAATAATACTATGCCACCTCTTCTCCCACACAAGTCTTAGACCTCCTGGCTAAGCACTATATTGATGCCTGGTTACACAATTTTGCCTCTATTTAAGCGTATTTGTGTATATCTTGCCGCTCAGAGATTACAATGATGAGAAACGAAATGATTACAATGATGTAACATCCTGTATTTGTGCCTTAAAATGACTGTTCAGTATTTAAAATTATATTGTTTTTTTTTGTATGTACACAACTGAAACAGTTTAAACTTGTAAATTGAAGCACCTACCTACTTGTATTTAAAATATAGGCCTGTTAAATCCGTTTCTTTTGTAAGCTGCAATTTCTTCCAACAAATTACTCTAATTCAGACACAGCCGCGTGCCAAATATGTGTAAAAATAACAGAGAAGTCCGTGATTATTATTCTTTTTATGGGTATGCAATATTACGAAAACTCTAATATACACAGTGACTTATTATTTGAAACAGTGAGCCCACGGATTGAGTTCGATATCTGCGTAAATCGGTAGCCTAATTTAAATTACTGATATTCATTAGAAATCTTCTGATTCTGACAGTTCTACACTGTTTAGATATAATTATTTGTTCCGAAAATCTTTCTTTCTGATTTAGATATACTTATGTAGTTTTCCGAACAAATAAAAGTTAAATCCTGTCTATAAAAAGTTAATGAAGCTAAATTATTCGAAAAAATTCATACATTATATTGTATTATCTATTTTTAAATGAAACCGTCTTCCTTAGATAATGTTACCAGTTGCTTCAGTAATAATTGTAACGCGGCAGATTTCTCCTCCCGCCGTCTCTGTTGTTTTCGCAAATTTTATAAAAAAAAAATGCGGCATATTCTTTTGAAAATACCTCCTTTAATATTTATAGGATCATGAACCCTCGTGCCAAGGTATTTGTGAACACCTTGTATCCATATCTACATCCATGTACCCATAAGTTTGTGTATCACGTTACCATATACCAATACCATTACGTACTCCATATTTACTGAAGATCATCATTTCAATATTTCATCAACTGCGAAGAGAACCAGATTCATTTTTAGCCTTTTCAAAAGCAACCCAAGAAACATAAGACAAGAAAAACGAAACAACCAAAACAGCATCCTGGCATAAAAATTTCATTGAAGCAACATCAACAAACCGATGCTATTTTCGCCTTTCTGACGGCTTAATTATGGCAGCGAATCGAGAAAGACAAACGCGAATGACACGGCCGAATATGAAATACCGCGTGGCGTGAATTATCTGCGATAATTTGCGGGATCCGGTGTGAATTTACACGCGGGACCGCTGTTAAAAGCTGGCGTATTTTTCGACGGAGCGTGATTCACTCAATATTTATAATGCCTTCCAAATGGTACGTGCGATTTATAAATTAACAGATGCTTGGCCAGAGGCGTACTGTAACGAGCTTAATTTTAAATAGAAATATTTCTTGATACAAGCTTCAATTCCTATATACCTATATTTTTATTATATACTTGTTTTAGTATTGAAAATACTTCTGGGCGCGTGTATATGGAAGCTGTCCTTAAAATATGAATGCTTAGCGACATGCAAATGCGAGCGACCTCGACATGGTCACGTATTCATGGAGACGACCTAGCTGTGTTGTTATAATAAGCAGTCTATGTTTATGCTTGGGTTACATGGTTCTTTGACTTACAGAGATCGCTTGGTTGTATCACGGTAGTGGGCCCTTATAATTCGAGCACGTTGAATAAAAATCTTCCCAGTAAATACATGTTACAGTGATTTATGAACTGATGTTAAATGTAACATAAACGTTTGGTATTTACTGATCGTTGTAATAGGATGAACAGTTTTGTTATTTTATTAATTTAAACTAACATATATACAGGGTGGACTAATATATATATATACAGGGTGATTCATTAAAAATAAGTAATCTGTAAACTGGAAGATTTAGTTTTCTAGATACGTCAAATGAAAGGTTTTGGTATCACACTCTGTATAAATTATAAATATAATGGACTATGAAATGTATAAAGTGCGTAACAAAAATAGTTGTGTCTGGTATTTTCAATACGCCTACGATATTTGCGTAAGATGCAAGATCTGTGAAGTTTTATATCGTATTAATGCAGTGTGTGGTTATACTCTGTTTTATACATACTATTTGTAAGTCGGCACCACTATTTTTTCTTATTTTCAATGCTTTCAAATGAAAAACAACCAAAGACAACAACGTAAAATTTCGTATACCTTAAAAATTCCATATCTACTTGGTCTATCTGAAAGATTACGAAGAATTATTGGTAATATGTTCGAAATTAGAACGGTTTTTCAAACGGATAATGATTTACGGACAATTTTATCAAAGACTCGGTCGAAAAATAATTTAGAAAGTGTAAAATACGGCATTTACAGTGTACCATGTAACCCAACGGTATGGGCGTGTGAGATTTCTTGATTAGACAAACATATTTTTGCCTAAAAAGCCAACCTTTGACTGATCCCTCGGCGCAGAGGTTGATTATTAATTTTTTGTATTTTTCAGTGGTGGCATAATACCCAAATAAATAAGAGTAATTAAACAATGCCACAAATAAATACTTACATACATTTTCTTAACCTAAAAAGCCCTAAGAACAGCATAAAGAAGTTCTTATGGGCAGTAATATGACTGATTTTATCACTCTCTTTATTGTTTATTTCAACTTAATTAGCACATGAAGTCATATATTTATGGCAGTTGAATGCTAATTGCTAAATTACGGAGGCGTAGAAGGGCCACAATAAAAATAAAAATTTGAAAACTTAAAATTCTGAGTTTTATCTCAGAATTCTGACTTTTATCTCAGAATTCTGACATATAACTCAGAATTCTGACTTTCATCTCAGAATTCTGACTTTTATCTCAGAATTGTGACTTATAACTCAGAATTCTGGTAACTTAATGTAGTAATGCATTGATTGATTTATTTCAACCTAAAAAAATCTCGCTCTTTTAATTAAAATCTCTCTCGTTTTTGACAGAACCGCTCCTTCGAAAAAATATATGTACAGTGTGTCCAAGTTAAAGACTTACCTTTGTAAATTTTTTAATTCTTGGCGGATTTAGATATTTTTTTTATTTTTGGGCTGTAATCATGACCAGCTACGACTACTTTTATTGGCTCAAATTTCAGAAAGTATTACCTATTAGGGATTATTTTTAGAGAAAAACTGATGACGGATTCCTATTTAAAATAACTTAAAACCTACTTGAACTGATTTTCAGTGTTCTAAGATACAAGGTGTCCAAGAAAAGAAAATGTACTTTTATTGAATTAAAATTTATAAAGTATTATTGGGGATTTTTTAAAGAAAAACGGATGACGGAATCTTATATAGGATAACTTAAAACCTACCTGTACCAATTTTCTGTATTCTAAAGTACAGGGTGTTCAGGAAAAAAAAATATTATTTTTGACACTGATACAAATTATACACTATTACTATATACACTATTACAAACTAACAATAAAAAATCGGTACAGGTACGTTTTAAGTTATCCTAAATAAGAATCCGTCATCCGTTTTTCTCTAAAAAAAATCCCTAATAATACTTTTTGAAATTTGAGCCAATACAAGTGGTCGTATCTGGCCATGATAACTAAAGTTACCCACTAGTTTAATGCACATTTTGAATACCAACGTAACAAAAAAAGTTTAAGATGCCCCTTAGACAATGTTGCAATATTGTTCATCGAGTCCACTACCTCCCAAAGAAACAGCTTGTTTTTGTGGGATGCGCAGAGTGTTTCTTAAATAGTTGCAAAAATATATTTTTTTAATGGAATGTATTGTATATTTGTACATTTTATTAAATAGCGTTAAACTATAGTCGAATGCTATAGCATACCATAAACCGAAACCTAGCCATTTCGGAGATATTTGGCATTTAAAAAAAATGACAGATATAAGAGATTTCTTCTTTATACATTTTTACGCATTAGAAATGAGTATTTGGGTTTTAGCTTAAAGAAATATAAGACATACTCGTAAGGTGTCCTTTCTCTAAGAATTGTAAAAAATTCGAAAAAAGCATATTAATAATTAGTAGTGTTTAGAAACACCGTAGTGCCCTCTTGTGCTACTGTGTCTGTGCTACTATCCGTCTGACAATTGGAGACAGTCACAGATCGAAAACTAACAGCAAAATGCACTTTACCAACCATTTCTATACCATTCGGTGTTTTATCTCACAATTCTGAGTTGATAAGTCAGAATTCTGAGTTATAAGTCAGAATTCTGAGATAAAAGTCAGAATTCTGAGATAAAAGTCAGAATTCTGAGATAAAACTCAGAATTTTTAGTTTTAAAATTTTTATTATTATTGTGGCCCTTCTACGCCTTGGTACTAAATAATGTGATATGAAATGCAAAATTTTTACTCGTCTTACAAGTCAGATGCCTCTAGACTTGTTCACAATTCAAACGCCCTCATCGGCAGCTTGAATCGCCAATAGGCTGACATTAAATAACGAAAATAAAAAACTAATGTTATGAATCTTTTACCACTATTTAACTATGCTCTAATATGCTGTATCTATTTTCATCCAGCCTGCATTTTTAACAGCACATTTTTATGCATTCGGCACTCGTAAACCTGGGTTTCGTTGTGGCCAATGAAGCTCAAACGGCGCACATCACGTTTTGCCGGTACGTTTGCTCTGATTATTCCGCGCCGAGAATCAGGTAATTCTCCATCCATTATTTATTTCTTAAAAACGTGCAAAATTAACTGCAATCTTTTATTTCGTCACAGTTAAGCACTTAATTATAACTAATTGCTCCCGTGAGGTATCTCTCTCGGATCTTAAACGTCTGCTCACCCAGTTGCAGTAATTGAGACCTGATGGAATTGTATGTTTATTATTCCACTTACTCTGTTATTCATTTTGCTCCAATCCCAATTTAAACTAATTATTTAAGCATTTACGACGATCAGAATCTCTAAACGACTGTATCTTGATCGGTTACACAGGCTAATTCTTTATGGCTGTAACATTGTCAAATAAAAAAATTAACAATTGTTACCTTTTTTATTTTATTTGTTGTCTTAATTATTTTTATATTATCATTGGGTATTTTGAAAACCATGAGGATACAGCTTTGCGAACCTTGGCTATTTTTTCTAAAGAAAAGATGGCTCTAATAGATTTTGAGTAGCCTCTTTAGTTTTTGAGTTGTAACCAAAAATTAAGGTCTACTAGTTTTGAGATGTATCCATAATATTTTCAAGATGCACTTTAAACTTTGCAAATATGGAATTAATTCAGTGCTGTACCCTACATATTCTTAGGATTAGGATTAGGTCACTAAATTTAGAAAGTATATTGGATTAACACAGGTACAAATACGTATAGGTACGGTCTAACCAAATCAAATACTCGAAAATACAATATACCTATAAGTAATATAGCATATATTATATTTAATTACATGCAGAAACACATATACATACCCACATATTTATATGTACACAGATAAAACATATATAAACATTCAATACCTATAGACTTAAGTATGAATATATATAGGTACAATAATAAGTTAAAAAATCTAGTGTACTAATAAAAACAAAACTATATAAAACTAAAAATAATAAATAAAACACAAGGTAGATAAAACATAGTTACCTAACTTGAATCAGCTAATATTAATATCAAATTATAATTGCAGTAGATCACAAAATAGATCAAAAAATAGAGCACAACCTGCTTGAACCAAAAAATAATTGACATACATTCTGCAGCAGGGGACGAAGTTATCGTACTAGTTGTAAATATTTTTAAAGCAAATAAGTGACTATGTCTTGAATTTAATAGTGGAACCTTATAATTTGTTTGATTAGTTAAGTCCATACACTTCAATCCATTGTTAACTAACTTGAAAAGAAAGATTGTGATATTCTGGTATAATTGAGACTTGAATGAAGACTGTCATCAATTTATTAAGCGAATTAAGTCAAATTGAACAAATATTCGATACAATAAAGAAACAGTTTCTATAAGTAACTGCGTAAGCTAATATTTTCGATATTATATACAACACAATACATGTATATCAGTCTTCCGCCTTAAAATAAATCATTGCACTTGATTGTAGTAACGGAAAGCCGATTGTTTACGCACCATGAATTAACAAGCTTCATTGTTTGTTCAAGAATTTAGCAGTCCTGAATAATTGAATCAATCAAACGATGTGTCTTTAAATCATCAGCGTACATGAGGAAGTGAACATTATAATCCTCCAAACCATCCAGAATATCATTTACAAACATGATTAAAGAGAGAGGTCCAAGCATAGAACCCAGCGGAATACCAGATTATTGAAAGAAAGCGATATACTGATGACCATGGCATTGAACAAATTAAAGGTATGATTTAATTCATTATTTTAACGGACGGGGACACACAACATATAACATGCATACATAACCTTAATATTTTTATTTATATGACTTGAGTATATTCAGGAATTGAATTTAGAATTCCCGACAATTTTACTTAACCCCGTATTTGAAAGTCATATGGTATTTTTCATAATCAGTTAAGGCAATACACTATACTATAAAAAAACCATCATGTAAGGTCAGTTAAATGCTGTGTGGTACATGAATTTTTCGAAATTTTCATTACACTGATTTTTGGATTACAAAAAGAATAAATAATATCATTAAAGCATTATTTTAAACAGTTTTAAACTTTTGAAGCATTTAATTGAGAAAAAGAGAAATTTTGCAAAGCATTGTCAGTATTCGTCGTAATCTTCGTACCTAGTATATATGGCCACACAAAGCGGCTATTTAATGGTTCAAAAGCACCATTAACGGCATCTAAATTACCATTTAATTAATTTAAAACTAGTAATGAATAGAATTTAAGGCTCGGCCAATTTAAATAATTAAATTTTGCAACCAATTGTCTACCTGGTAAATAATTTACCGCCGACAATTATCTACCTGAGTCTTAGATAGCTGAAACTATTTTTTGAGAAGAAATTATGATCTGTAAAGTATTACTAAAGGTTGTAACAAGTGATACTAAAGGTGTTACTAAGTGTTGCTAAAGGTAACAGGTGACACCATAAAAATACATCCATAACTCCAGGCTTGATAAATTCTACAATGATATCATAAATATATTGGTTTATAAAACCAGTATCCATATTAAAAGTACTGCTTATAAATACACTTTGTTGATCCCAGTTCTCAAGGGAATGGAAGGTTGTTCTGGGCAGGGAAAATATTTTGACAGTTCTGTGACTGTTCGGTTATACCGGAAGTAGATACCAACTTACATGTTGCCAGAATTGCGGATATGTCACCGGTCGCCACATTAAAATAGGCGCCGAATAATCATATTTACTAAAAAAAAAATCACAGATTTCGCAATTCTTGCAACCATCGGAGTGCATTGAAAATCAATTAAGGAAATTTGGAACTATAGAAAGCTTGCAAAAATTACCTTCTAATTTGAGAACTTACCATTTGCGACTTACAGACATTGCCACCTTGTATATCACATTCACATGAGAGCTCAGATTCTCATACTTGCAATTTGCAATATACGAATACGAATGGCAAACTATGCGCCCACGCCGCCCGCTCTACTCGGTCCCCCACTACCTAACCATGTCGGTGTGACATGTTCAACGCGTTACACTTTTTATCGAAACATACCAATATAGGAGAACCTTCGCGATCCTATAAGCATTTTCAGTACTAAAATACACAAATACCGATATAAATACATTCAAATTATTCCTAATAAAAATGATTTTCTTTTCAATAGGTACTTTTGTACTGACAACCAACCAATATGGTTTTTAACTGAATTTTTACAAAAACAATTTGGGAATATCTTATTCTAGTCGGAGCCTGGTCGGAATGTTTTTGCTGCATATTATTTGTCACTTATCATAAACCAGTAGCTAGACTGTAGTTCATGGGGTTACGAACACACCAAACAAAAAAAGAAATATTTTCTTACCCAAGGAATTGCTACAAAATATTGGGACGCCTGATTTTTAGAAACCATACGAACAGTGCTCGCGTCAGCTTTTACCTCTGCTTGGGTAGGTACGTAGTTGCATAATACTCGGCATATCCAGTCGCTTACCTGAAACAAAACAAACACTGTTAGCAACGGATGTGACGCCTCGTCTTATTATACACAAAGCTGTTTGATGGAGATCAATCAGAGAACACAATACACAGAAGAAGACACAATCCAAATCCAACATCTCGCTTCCAGACAGTGGCGTAACTCAATTGTGTGTATTTGAGATATAAAGAGATCCCAAGAAACCAATCCTCAGAGGGCTGTGCATTTGAAAAGTCGTGGTATTACTAGATTCATAAAATATTTATAGTCAATTTCAGGTTATGTCGTATCAGTTGGAATTAAATAATAATAGGACGTACCATTTGAAGGAATAGAAGTCTATTATTAGAAAGAGCCAAATAAATTGGTAGACATGAACCAGTCTGCCTAAGAAAAATATTTTTCAATTCATTATTTCAAAAACATTTGGTAATAATTTAAGGTGTGTTATGCATATCGCATTCTTCTTCACTTTTAAATTCTACTTCGTCTAAATAATTAACCAGAGTGTATAAAAATGAACTTTTTCAAATCGAGCCACATAAAAGAGCACATAACAGTTATATGCATAAGGTCAGGCTATTGCAGTATTTTTACGAGTAATCCTGTTAAGTAAAGAATATTCACGTAAAAAAGAACATTGAAAGAAGTTGGAATTTTGGTGTGAAGATAATACTGACGTAGTTTTCACATAACACCAAGACACTATACTGCGCTCTACAGTGTTTTGGATATAGGTAGTTAAAGTGGACTGCAGTATAGTGTTTTGGTGGTATGTGGAAAACTATGGCAGTGTTATATAGTATCTGCATGTACTAAAAGTAAGGTTATAATAACTCGTTCCTATTTTGCTGCAGTTACTGTTCCTTCAAGTAACTAACTAATAGACGAAGCCTCATCCCAAGCGATAGTTTTATTTTCTATGGATGCGTGGGATCTTTTTGCAACCCCAAATATAGTTTTAATATTGCTCATTGATATAAAACTAGGTTTCATCCGTAAAAAATATTTTTTTAATGCTGGTATTATCTAAAACTAACGAAAAAATGGATCTTTTTTAAGGTTTTTTTATATTAGAATTCAACATCTTGTGGCATTTACCATAACGTGAATCATGTACTTCGTTGCATAAATATTTAAATTCTGTATTTGGAGCCTCATAAATTCGTTGTTTCACCATTTCACAACTGATACGTTGTTCTTCCCGTACCAGTAACTTTTTTCTTTTAACTCTTCCAGCTTCTTTTAAAATTTCATAGAAAATTCTTCATCAATTTATATCACTTGCTATGGTTAACAATCTCTTTGGAATATCTTTCCTCGAATTCCATAAAAGAATAAGGAAAAGTGAGTTTCAGTAATAAATTATTAGAATTTAGAAACATAAATATCATTCAACAGCCTGATGATGATCCATTTTTTATCTCTATATTTTTAATGAATTTCTCCAATATTAACTAAATACATAAATTGACTTAAATCCAAGCTTGATCTGATGATGATTGAAAAACATTGAACATTATTTTTTATCAAAAGATACAATAATGCATATCATATGTCAAAAACTTACTAAAAGTGCCATTTCACTAAATTAGATACCTTATACCGCTTTAAATCATCAGCGTACATGAGGAAGTGAACATTATAATCCTCCAAACCTTCCAGAATATCATTTACAAACATGAGAAAAAAGAGAGGTCCAAGCACAGAACCCAGCGGAATATCAAATCTTGAAAGAAAGCGACAGACTTATTGCTCCTGTATATAAATAGGAGTGTAATATTGGAATTAGTATAAAAAATGTTGAAATTCTTCTCGCTTACATGAATCAGTCTACATGGATCAATCATGGATTTTTACTTGTGATAATATAACTTAAATATATAAATAAGTATCTCCTGACTGTTTTTATTTATAATTTTCCAAGGAGGCACACTTTGTTCTTGCCCCCTGTGCACGGCCCTGCTCGCATCTTTCGATCTTCGTCGCTTATTGTTAATAATAATTCGAGTGGATTTTTTGCGAGCCGGGCAGTTGCGAAATTTTGAAAGTGATTATGTTAATTTCGAGATTGGTGTGTTGATTAAATAACTTTCATTTCGTTTACGTTGTGTGTCGATACTTTGACGCAGTCGGCCGTAATTGACTTATTCATTTCTGCGAAATGAAAAAGAGAGACGGAAGGTGGGTGTGACATACGTGTAATGTTATTATTATTATAAATTATATGAAAGCTTTCGCATTTCATCTTGGTAGTCGCGGTGCAGCGGCGTAGTTGGCAATAATTATATAAATAAGTTTTTACACATTTATTTATAGGAATTAAACAAAAAATATAAACCAAGAGATAAACAACATTTTGCCACTTACCCAGTCAAATCACAGTATCGCTACTGCTCTATTACAAGTTACTGACGATATATATAGCGCTAGGGATAATAGTCTTAATTCTTCTTTGGTGTTATCAGATTACAGTAAAGCATTCGATACTCTTGATCACTCCGTTCTAGTCACTAAATTAAAATATCTATGCTTTAACGATTTAGCTGTTCAGTTCTTTGCTAACTACTTAAATGATAGAACACAGGGGGTGATAATTAATGGTGAAAAGTATGACTCTATTAAAGTGCTAAAAGGTGTACCGCAAGGAAGTGTGTTGGGGCCTCTGTTGTTTTGCATGTACTCATCCGATGTTTCCAAATTTTTACAATATTGTAGTTCACATCAATATGCTGATGACTTTCAGTTATTTTTTAACTTTACCCTATTGAACATAGGTCTTGCAGAACGTAAAATTAATGAAGATTTAACCGCTATCTCTCTCGTATCTAGAGCTCATGGTCTTATTTTGAATGGTTCTAAAACTCAACTCTTAATATTTAGTAAACATAACGAACAATTCATTGGTCCCGATTTTGTAATTGAGTTGAATGGTGTGGTTTTGAAACCTACCGGTGAGTGTAAGAACCTGGGTGTGTATTTTGATGAACACATTAGATTGCAATAAACATTTGATTAATAAGTCGTATGGGAAATTAAGAATACTATATTTGCACAAAGATAGCCTTGGTATTGATATCAAGCTCAAGCTCTGTGACTCATTAATTCTTAGCCATCTTGCCTATTGTGATATAGTATATTGGCCAGCTCTATTACAGAGAGATAAAGCAAGCCTGCAAATACTACAAAACAGCTTTCTTAGATATTGCTTTAATTTAAGAAAATTTGACCATATTTCTAATACGTTTACAAGATCCAAGTAGCTTAACCTTGACGAACGTTTCGGAGTTCATATGGCTTTTCTTGTATATAAAATAGAATTAATAAAATCTCCAAAGTATTTGCTTGAAAAATTAATAAAGGGTTCTTCAATTTACCATCGAGCAACTCGTTATAGTCATTGTTACAATGTTCCAAGACACAATACCTCACTGTTGAAAAACTCGTTCTCTTATAACTCAGCTAAGATATATAATCAACTCCCTCCGGAGGTTAAAGATTCTAGTAGTCTAAACGTTTTTAAAAAACAAGTCAAAACATATATACTAAATTCTAGGATTCGTTAAACAAAAATTACTTGCTTACTTTCCTCTTTTCTTCTTTTTGTTTGCGTGTATACTGTTGCTTTGCAATTACTTTTTTGGGTCGTTAAGTGGAAGAGCGACCTTGTCAAACTTCGCCATCCTGTGTTACTTTTATACTCAACTGTTACTTTTGTTAGTAATAAAGGCACTATTATTATTATTATTATTATTATTATTATTATTATATATTATTAAAGAATTTATTTAAATAATGTGATGCAATGAAGTATACTTACTTACTATAAATAAAAAGTAACTGGAATAAAACTACAGAGTATAACTAAATACGAGGGCCGGCTGATTAGTTTTGCACGCTAGTGCGTAGCATAAGAACGAAAAGCCATATCGGAATGAGACAAAAAATGCATAAAGGTACAATTCTTTCGCTAAATGCCATATTTTATCAATATAATCCACGTTTTTTACACTGATACATTTCTCCCAGTGTATAATAAGTTTTTGCATTCCGTCAATAAAGAATTTCGGTTGTCTTTCTCGGATCCAAGTGGCCACAGCTACCTTCACCTCATCGTCGGTGGTGTAAGGACGGGAGCCTCGGTGAAGGAACTCCTCGTGACGGTGTTTTGGGACATAGACACGTTTGTTATTGAATATCTGGAGGCTGGGAAGTCTGTAAACTCTTAACGGTAACGGTCTGTAACTCGCGTTCGAAGATCACTACACCCATAATCTTTCGCGACCTCACACATCGCGCGCAACCCAAGAAGCTCTTCATCAGCTCAAGTTTAAGCCAATTCTGCATCTGCAATACTTCCCGATTTAGCTTCGTGTGACCTCCACTTCTTTTCTCACTTCAAGAGAGTTCTTATTGAGAGTTCAGGAGATAAGCTGAGTAGCTATAGCTAGACTTCGCCCTTGGCAAATAGTATTGTACTATATAATTACAATACCTACCCTAATAAAGATATTTTATTATTATTATTATTATTATTATTATTATTATTATTATTATTATTATTATTATTATTATTATAAGCAATCCCAAACTTGAAAATTTCACCGAATTCTGACTTTTTATAGCGAGTGTAATCTTTTACTTGCCCATCTTCTCATACAGAAGAGACCTCCGGTTTTACATCCTGTTCGAGAGTTAGTAAGCCTCTTGTACACAAACCTTGTCTAATCTAGTACAGCTTCTTTGAATTCACTGACGTACAAGCCACTAGAAGACGTGCAGGCATCATTGGTCCTCCCTGCATGGTTATCTATCCAAGTACTAACCGCGAGAACATTCCTTAGACTTTAACTTGATGACTTGAAAACTAAGTAGTACCACGACTTGCTATAATTTATAAAAAGATTACTATGAAAATCTGGCATCTAGCTTTTCTTATTTTCTCCTTTTTTCTCCAATTTTATATTTTTGTGATATTGGTTAAGGTTAGTACCTTATCTATCTGGTAACCTCGCTTGAAAAACATGTCAAAACAATAGTTGAAATAGTTGAAATATAATATATTTCTTTATTTAGAAATGTTCAATATAGAAAATATTTGAATCCTTCCGCATATCTACTTATATCGTAAACTTCGTAAGTCTGTATTAATTATTACATGTTTTTCATATTCAGTTACATAACATAACATCAGACTAACAATGATTATGACTTGTAATTTACCAGTGCACGAATATAATAAAAACCAGCAAAACTATGTTCTCTAAAGGGGATATTCTCAAACGAAGGAAAAATAATTTGTAAACCCCTAAGACCTAATCGGTTCTTTGCAATCTAAACTTTATTGGTCAAAACTTTGATTGAATGACTTTTGATCACAGGGGATCACTAAGATATTGTTTCCATTCTGACAAACCATAGACAGCAATAAATCTGCAGGATATCCAGCGTAAGGTTAATAATTCAAAATTGATCTAGTGTCTTCCAGTACTGACGAACCTTCATAAGAGAAGATAAACCTTTCAGTGAGTATCAGGTCACATGACAATATTGTGTAAACATTGAAAGAGTAGATGCCACAGTAAAAAAACTCTACACACGGATTTATAGGCAGAGAACCTGTAATTTGAATACCAAAAAGCCATGGTACAAGCACCGAGGAGTGTACAAGTTTACCTGAATATGGTGAACTAATAGAATCATATTGGGACCACATTCTCAAGCAAGAGTATTGTAAGTCATTGATAAAATATAATTGAGAACTCTTGAGAAACCTGGCAGATAGGCATTAGTTCACTAAGTTTACAACTTTTTTGGGGATAGGGGCCTCAAGGAAGCAAACTCAAACTGGTGAAAAGACACTTGAACATGGTATAAGTTAAGTCACAAACATATTTTAAAACAGAATAGCTCAATCCAATAAGCCTATTCATGTTGCAGTTTTCGGGATTTCTCAGCTGTATTTAGGTAGTAAATCAATCAATTTTATCTACGTCCTTTGTTATTTGTTTTCTCTGAAGACCTAGGTCTCGAAATGTATATTTAATATTGTAAAAGTAAATTATTAATAGTAAATTCTATTAAATATCGTAGTTGTAATGAAAGTCCAATTTGTATTAGTCTTCTTTATAAACTTGAGACAGGTAGGTACCTACATTTAGAGACATCTTACAAACTAGGGACATGTTTTATACATTAATTGAACAATATAAAATACATTTATATTTAATGTGTTTCATTAGTTACACTGATAATATGACACAAGATTTTCTTCATGAAAATCCATTCTGTTTCAGTCCGTGCGTCCTCTAGCTGAAACCTCGACAAGCAAGCGGCGCACTCGAAGCCAAACAAATGCGTGTCAACGTAACTGCAGCGCCGCGCAGCGTCGGGTAGACGAACCACAGACGCAACCGCGCGACCTTTCAAGGCAGTTTATTGACCTGCGTGACGTACACGGAAGCGGTGACGTCACTCGGGCGCAACGACTGCGGATATTGGCAGCCCGAGCGGCACACGCTTGAGTTCCTCTATGCAGCGGCGTTGCCACACTGAGCAATTAATCGCAAATTATAAGACAGTTTTAATTGTGCAAGTAAATTGATACTTTTGACAAGGGAGGAAACATTATTCTAAATTTTGAGAGGTTTCAGGAATATGAAACGGTATGCCCAATAGACGTTATAATCTTCAAGGCTATGTGCAGGGTTTCCAGTGACACTGAATAGTCCTGAAAATGTAAAACAACCATTTAATCTGAGATTATGAAACAACGGGGCCTAAGAACTTAAAGTTTCACTTATTTTTCGTAAAAAAATCAAATAATTTATTTATAAGATGATTGATTTCTACAACTATCTGAATTCTGAATATCCGAGTGCAGTAATCTATGGGGCAGGCGCATTTTATATTATTGTAGAACCTTTTTGAAACAATGCCTCTGATTAACCCCAGCAACCAAAGGTTCTTAATTACTCAAATGAGTTTTGACAAATCGGATGTGTCAGACTAAATAGGATTGTTTCCAAAGGGCTAAATTATTACAAATAGGAACAATTTGTTGCAAGGAACAAATATTAGCTTCTTTAGTTAATAACATAAGCTAATTATTATAAATGTTCTTCTTGATTGTGTTTTAATGAACTTCTTATTAAAATAGGTAATAAGGAAATTCCATAGAACTTTATGAACGTGTATGCTAAATCAGATGAATCAGTTTATATAAAGTTTTAATCAGTTTTTTAAAGATAAACAAATATACATATAATTAAAATGTATATATATTATTATTATTATTATTATTATTATTATTATTATTATTATTATATGGCAGGTATACTTTATTTTAAAAATATATATACTTAATGTAGTGAATTATAGGTATACTTATTATTATTTACTAATTTATCGTATTTTCATCTATATAGTTTTCTGCATATGTTCCGTCAACAAAAAATCTGTTGAAGTAGCTGAGAGAGGCTATCAATTTCATGAGTGAACAAACTAATTTTGAGTTTAAACTCTTCATTAATTGTTTCGCTTACTACTCCCTCCTTCCAACTGGCAACGCCGCAGTAAATGGTATTCAAGCTTGACAAGGACGAACAATACCTACCACGTTCGCAATAGACAAGGAAACTGCTGAATGACTATTGCAAATGTTACAACTATATTTAATTTTAAATCGATATATTCGTCTTCCTGATGTCTGGCTAGAGCGTTATCTCATTATATGTTTACACTGTCTTGTTCTCACTCCTAAGGACATATGCAAACATATCATTAAGTCATTTCTCATGCACTTATTTGGCATGTAATGGCAGGAAATGACATCATACCTATGCTTAGCAGCAATTTTCAGATTTTACTTAAAAATAATGAATGAGGAATTATTTATCAGCATGAATTGATTAATTATGTTATAGTAGTATAAATACGGATGATGTATCCTTAAGTTACTTAAGACAGAGATTCTGTATTTATAATCTCTGCTTAAGATAGGAACCATGATTATTGAAATGAGCAATCTAAGTAGCCACAAAACGATTTCTATCGTTTTTAAATAATCGAGATTGCATCACTTCATGTTCTTTTAATGCTAATAAGGATAAACCTAATTTATTAAAATGAGTATGTATACGCTGTGTCCAGTTTAAGTCGAACTGTATGGATTTTCGGAAACCATTAGAGATAAGTTGGTTAAATTGGGACGAAATATGGGCCCCAAAAGACTCTAATATTATATTTCAAAGAATTCCCTCCCCTACGGAGGTAAAGGGTGAAAACAAAAAATGGAATTTTTTGCAAACATCCATACCTCGTTTATTATTGTAACAGATACATTCATCAAATTTTCAGGATAGGCAGTCAGCAAGGACCTCCTCGAAATTGGTCTCTAAAAAAATTAAGCCTACTGGATTTTGCGCTAGCATACTCAACTTTTGGTTTTCTTTTCAATCATATACATATATATAATTTGTATATATGTTCAAAAACGAAAAAATATTCAACATAGGTTTGGGTAATTCCAATTACTGCGTCCTAATTCCTTTGCAGATCCATACGATCTTGCATAAAATTTGTTTTTTAGATAGCCCCACACAAAAAATCTGGACATAGCAGGCTATGTTCTTGGTCTTCGGTTTTGAACATATGCATGCTTGAAAAGCACTTTTTACGAAGTAAAAATGCGAAAATCCAATATGGCGCCCATAAGAAAAACAAAAGTTGAGTATGCGAACGCAAAATTTAGTACGCCTAAGTCTAAGCTGACTGCCGTCCCTGTCCTGAAAATTTGATAAATGTATCTTTTACAATAAACGAGCTATGGACGTTTGGAGAAAATGCATATTTTTGTTTTTACCCTGTATCTATTTAAGGAAAACAATTCTTGAAATTGTAACGTTGGATTCTTCTTGGGCGCAAAAATTGCCCAATTTTTCCCAATTTAACGAAGTCTGTATCCCTAAGGTTTCTGAGAATAAAAAAATAGAGTGATTTTTTAAGATTTTAAGAAATCGTAGAATTTAATAAAATTTTGTTTAGGTAAAATATTATTGCTGGAATATACAGATAATGCAATTAATGCATTTTAATCTACCCCTGTAAGAAAGTCCTTTCAAAAAAAAGTAAATGTTTTAGATGTCCTCCTTTTGCTATGCATTTTTCTAAACGTCATACGAAATAATTCATTGACCTCTCCAAAGGCTCCACTGGAATTCCCTATTAAACTTAAAGTATTTCTCCTGTAATCCTTCCATATTACCACATACACACGGCTTTTTCCGAAACCACATAAACTAAAATCAGGCATCATTCAATCAGCTGATGTTGTTACCGTTAACAATTATTCCAGTAAAGACTCTGCAGATATAATGGATGATTTTATACAATATTTAGATGAATGCATATTATAATAATGAGGTTATATAAGCTAAAACATTCAGTATTCAAGTAGGAAAATTTCTATAGTTGTAGATTAACGTAATTGTTTTTTCTGTATGTTTGACCAATGAAGAGTTATTTAATTCACTGCAGATGTCATAATGAATTATGCAGACAATCGGCCATCATATTCCTCCTTGGCCGATGTTGTAAATGGCAAATGTTGTGTACGGTAAAATAAAAGGTCTTGGACATATCTTTCATATTCTTAAATGATCATTAACTGAAAATGCATAGTTTATGATTCATCATCATCATCATCATCAGGTATCGTTTACAATTAAAATCATATAAAAGGTTTCATTTGTTTTCTTATTATCGTTAGTGTCTACTAGATGACGATCATTTTACACTTGTTGAAAACTTCATATTATATATATATACCTAATAAGGTAGGTACTAAATGACCTAGTTAAGGTGTTAATTGAACTTTTTAGCCTTAATGTTGTGATACGTGATATTATAAAAAACTGACTGTGCATTTTCTTTAGTAGATTCTGAATCCGAGAATTGTAATTGGACTCATATGAAATATACCAGAATTTGCCTAAAAATTATTTTTCAAAATTAATACAGTCTATATTATTATATTATCCATCATACTTTGACGTTATTCAGTCTTTGTGCACGGTTTCTTAAGACTGTTTTCCACCAAACGGACAAAACAAAAACACAACAAAAACTGATGTCGAAAAGAGCAAAACTGCAACTTTGCACAAACTTTTTGAAGACTCGAGATTTTTGCGACAGTTGCTGTTTTGTTTTTCGAGTTCCGTTCGGGAGCGGTAAGACCAAAGAGTTTGACGTGTTTACGAACTGAAGTCTGTCTAGAGGAAACAGCAAGTTGCGTTTTTAATGCGTACCTAGTTTCTTTTCAGCTCTATTTGTGTAAAGTAAATAATAGTGTGGTAAAAAATATTAAATTTATAAAAATAAACAATAGGTAAGTTAATATGAGACTTTTATCAATAGATATTGCAATGCAGTATAAATATAGGTATACTACCGTGTTAATTCGAAAGGAATTAGCTCTGAAAAGGAATCTAGAAAAGGAAAGCTAGAAAAGGAATCTGCTCCATAGAACGCAGTACAAACCAACCACTAGCCATGATAAAAAAATCATCTTTAAACATTTCCAAAACTCTTGTCTTCAAACCTCAAAATTGAAAGCAACGCACTAGTTCGTTTGGTGGAAAAGAACTGAAAAGTAAAACGAAACTCCGACGAAACTTTGTCTGCTTGGTAGAAACAGAGTTTCAAATTTGTCCGAGTTTTGTTTTTTGTTTTCAAAAAACAAGAACAAAACAGAAACTCGACTAGTCCGTTTAGTGGAAAACCGCCTTTATAAAGAACTTATACTTTCAAAGTAGTTTTTTAGACTGTATATATTTTGGGGTAAAGGCAACATCTAGAAAAATCGATATTGGGCCAATTTACATTTTCAAAGCCTTTTGAAGCGACCACCTCATATTATTTTATAAAAAATTAGAATTTTAATTATGTCATTTCTGTTGATTTAGAATCTGCGGAAAAATGCCTAAAATGAATTTTTAAGCGATTTATCTCTATCAATAATTTGCAAAAATCGAGTGGCACTTCCTTGTCCCTGGCAGAATAAATCTTTCCTTAAGGGTATCGTTTCAAGGTAAAAAAGAAAACGGCATTGTATATCACTTTTTGGGTACAGAAATATCATGAAAAGTAACGCTAATGATTTGAATGTAGACAGTGGAAATTGATTTTTTTATACTGTATTTTCAGTATTATTTATTGGCTTATTTAACTGTTTATATCTTTCTTTATATAGGAATTAAGTCAAAAAGTTTAACTAAGAGATAAATTATTAATCAAATTATCAAATATTATGGTTCAATAAAGTGTTTAATATTCCTCGTTATCCTAGGTAAGCAAAGGAATAACTTTATTATTTTGGTCACATGCCTTTTGTATTGAATTTTAATGAAAAAAATAATTTTTTACTGACAAAACTAAAATTGTAGCACTCCACCGTGTTTTCAACATATACTAAAAATAATAATTTTCCTTTGCTTACGTAGGTTATAATAGGTAACGAGGAAAATTAAAAATTTATCTCTTAGTTAACTTTTTGCCTTAATTCCTATATAAAGAAAGATAAAAAAAAATAAAAATTGATGTACAATAATTGATTTGTTATGATCCTTGAAAAGGATGTTTTGATGTTTAAAATACTTATAACAGTACTTTGTTACATAAAAGGGTTTAGGTTTTTACTAATTACACAGAAAAGTATTTTTAACAGAGGTAAGTTGTAACATAAATCGTCTTTCGTCAATATGATTATTCAAACTTAACTGTGAAAAATACTTGCTTAAATGTCTGTACCTACAGACGCTATTTATGAAAAGGAGTGTAAACTTTTATTGATTTTCTCCGAAGGTGTAAGTTTTTTGTATATGATTTATTTACCAGAAGAGATTGGTGCCTTTAATATCCCAAGGGAGATCAAATACAAGAGGCATCCATTCACTGAATTTATAGTTTCCTCAAACCTTAACACGGTCCTGCTTAAAAAACAAATATGCATATAAATATTTTAACAACTGCACTGGGTTACTTTTTTAATTGACAATCTCCATGGTTCATTTACAAGCGCCTATGGGCATGCCGATGTTAGGGAAGATAAAAGTAATAAAGTGTTTGGCAACATTACCATCTCATTAAAGTTCATGTGCATAAATTTTGTCGAGTTTCAAAACTTGTTTGTCTTATTTACAAGAAATGTCCAGGAGCTACGTAGATGCGGCCAGCCACATGCTTAACTTATCCTTATAAAGGATTGATTGGCAGCTGGATGGCTAACGGTACTTGTTCGAGACAAACACAAGACGTCGACGTTTATGTGCCCTTACGTACCGGGTGTCCGCGCGAAAAAATTTGATTTATTTATGATGTCTTTTGGGATGTGAAGCGCTGCCTATAGGAGTATAATTAGTTACAGCAGCTGTTATAATTTAAGGAAAGATTAAATGGGCGATCTTTAGGTATATTTTGAACTAGCTCTAACACCTTGATCTTTGATTTTACAGAAAAAACTTTGTTAATACGGATTTTAGGATATCTTTTGAAAATTCAGAATATGCGCTATCAGGAACATCTTGTAGACATCTGAGATTGACTTGCTGACCTTGAGAGTTTATTGGTGCAATATTAATTAATCGTATAGATAAATATTTATTTAATATTAAATATCTCGAAAATTATATATTTTTAAAAGCAGAAGAAAAGTTCTTTTCAAATTTAAGAAAATATAGAGTACCCTCTATTTAAATAAATCAAGTTTGTCATGTAATTTTGGTCCCAGTTGCCCAAAATAGTATTTCTGATAGCATATTCAAATATTCAAAAGACACCCAAAAATCCGCATTAACAAAGGTTTTTTGTAAAATCAAAGATCAAGCAGTTAAAGTCTAGTTCACAATATAAGTGAAGATTCTGAACATGTTGGCTAGGCTGCAAACTAACTGAAATTAATGATTGACCTAGACATTACAATATAATATTTTCTAAATAATCAAATTGAAATCTGCGAAGGCGTGGAAGAACCACTAAAATTTATTATTTGAAATGTAGACTTGTAACTCGAAATTTTGGTAATCCTCGACTTGTAAATCGAAGTTTAATTAATCTTCGACCCATAAGCCTAAGATTAATAAAATTTCGAGTTTAGAGACTGTTATCCACACTTTACCAGCTAGAGTTTATGACACATGTTAAATACAAATAGTGATATAGATATGATAGACGATAGTGATAAAAGATAGATAAAAGATATGTAGTTGAATCCAAATCGAGATAAATGTAGGGAAACGGCTAATAGATAAAATTCTATTTCTCGAATTTCCAAGATTTGCCAGTATGAGACGTGATAGGCCCTCTTCAGGAAGGTCTCTGCTAGCACCCTACCGAAGGAAATGCTTGTCACCAACCCCAGATCGACACAACATCCCCTATAACTTGAAATTTGGTTAATCTTCGACTTATAGTGGGGGATTTGTTTAATTTCGAGTTACATGTCGACATTTCAAAAAATATATTTTAGTGGCACCCATGCCTTCGTAGAAGTCAATTTATCTTTGATAAATTTATTTCATGTGAATTACTTCAGAAAATATTTTATATTACAAATTACGAAACCCAATTTCATGGTAAATTAATACAGATTGTTTTTCTTGGGTATATCGGTCACTTAATTACATATAAAAAAGGTTACATTTTTTTATACATATATATATTTCTGACGTTTCGGCTTTATTAGGTCATCTTCAGAGATTCTGTAGAAAATTACATTTTACAATTATTTGTTTAATATTTTTGTGATATATTATACTTACATTTATAGGATGTTTCATGTATTGTAACTAACTAAATTATAATAATTTTAAATTGTTTGAAACGATTATTGCGTTATTTTGCTGCATACATGTTGTTTGAGGGCTTTGGCGCGACTGAGTTTTAAAGTGGTTTGGGTTTAAAACTCAGTCGCGCCAAAGCCCTCAAACAACATGTATGCAGCAAAATAACGCAATAATCGTTTCAAACAATTTAAAATTATTATAATTTAGTTAGTTACAATAGGTACATGAAACATCCTATAAATGTAAGTATAATATATCACAAAAATATTAAACAAATAATTGTAAAATGTAATTTTCTACAGAATCTCTGAAGATGGCCTAATAAAGCGGAAACGGCAGAAATATATATATGTATAAAAAAATGTAACCTTTTTTATATGTAATTAAGTGACCGATATACCCACGAAAAACAATCTGTGTTAAATCTCTAACGGTCAAGAAGAGAAAAGTTAAAATGGTAAATTAATAAAATGTTGAGGTTTCTTTTCCAATTATGTATTGTTATTTTGAATGAATATGAACATATTCATTCTGTCTTGGCAAAACAATTGGCATGTTAAAATAATAAAGTAGATGATAAAACTAGTAGATTCGGCTTTGTATTATATTTTGTATAATATATTCGGCAGTCTTCTCTTCATCAAAAGTTCTGATTACTACCTGTAATTTTTTTGATTATGGAGATTATTATTGGGATTTCCAATTATGAGGAAAATGTTACATAGGACAATTCTTAAGATATATTACTATAAGTTTTAAGAAACACCAACACTGAAAATTTTTGTTTTAACACATGAAAATCTGTAGCGCTTAGCGGTCAATTGTCAGATTGTCAGATTATCAGATTGTCACGTGTTAATTTTGTGCTATTGTCACAGTTAGTGATAACATCGGTAGGGATAGCTAAGGGCGGAAGGGGCTGCGAATGGTGAGATAACAAGTCCACTGAATTAAGTCGCTGCATCTTACGCAATATTGACAGCGTCAGAAATAAACACTTTTCGCGCAAACACGCAGTATAGATATTACGAGTACCGCCATATGAGAACAAGAAGATGAACTGGAGTCGAGGTTAACCGGAAATTTTTTATTAAGATTTTCCTAGCAGGTATTAATTACGATACACTATCAAGAAGTATGTGAATGTATGTTCCTCTTTCCTAATCTAAGCTATGTGGCATGAACGCTGACTGAAATTATTTGTTTATGGCGTAACATTCCTCTTCGTTTAACCGTATGTTACAGGGTGATCTGCAAAATTCGTTTTGTAGCAATGCGAATTCTGCACTTATGAAAAAGGTTGGTAATTATAAATAAAACCATTTGGTTGTGCAGCTAAGTCTGCTTCATATTTAAAACAGCTGTAGCTCTTATAATATGTTTGGCTAAACTTACATTTTGTGTATTATAATTAAATTGTACACAAAATGTATACAGTGCTATCGAAAAGTAACGAATAAATTTATTATTTTAGAAATTGAGAAGTTTTCGAAAAAATCCACTGACACGTCGATTTTGTTTTTAAAAAAGGCACTTTTTGACATACGAATCATATTTGTGACGTCATCGTTGTTCGAGATATGACTTCATCGACAATTTTTTTAAATAGCAATTTTGACCACGCCATTTGAAAGAGCGTATCATTCTACATACGCATAATGAAAAATTATGGTGTTACATAACAAAAATTTCAAGAAAATAATGTTTGAAGATCTTAAAATTTAATTTTCACAATACTGACAATGATAATGATTATGTAAAAAATCGACTAAATTAAATGTTCAAATTGTGCACCATTGGCTGCCTGACAGTAGCCAAGAAGATTAATAAATTCTTTTTGGACATTATCTATAACTTCAGGAGGTATACGATGTATCTCGTGACGAATTCTTGCTTTTAAATCTTCTAAATTAACCGGTCTACTAACGTATAGGTACTTTGCTTTATAAGTATCCCCACAAGAAATAACCTAGGGGTGTCAAATCAGGCGATCTGGCTGGCCACTCAATCGGCCTCCTTCTCCCTACCCAACGATTCGGGAACAGCTCATCTAAATAAACAACGGACAGGTGCTGCATAATGGGGAGGTGCACCATCTTGTTGAAAGAACATGTCATTTCTTGGAAGACCACGTCCCTCTATATCTGGATATAAAGTTATTAGTCCAGGAATGAGGTCGTCCCGAAGAAAATCCAAATATCTTGCACCAGTTAGGTTGACGTCAAAGAAATAGAGACCCAGAATTCTTCCGTCGACTATGCCGCACCACACATTTACTTTCTGGGACGTAATTTTAAACTTAAATTTAAATTCAAACGTTAAATTTTAAGATCTTCAAACATTATTTTCTTGAAATTTTTGTTATGTAACACCATAATTTTTCATGATGCGTATGTAGAATGATACGCTCTTTCAAATGGCGTGGTCAAAATTGGGGGTTGCTATTTAAAAAAATTGTCGACGACGTCATATCTCGAATAACGATGACGTCACAAATATGGGTCGTATGTCAAAAAGTGCCTTTTTTAAAAACAAAATCGACGTGTCAGGGGATTTTTTCGAAAACTTCTCAATTTCTAAAATAATTAATTTATTCGTTACTTTTCGAAAGCACTGTATATACATTTTGTGTATTATAATATTTTTAGCTAAACATTTTTGGTTTAGGTATAAATACATTATTTGAAAGACATTGTTTTCTTTGTATGTAATCAGTCTTTATTTCAATTTTAATTTATTAATTATAAATTAAATGCTTCATAATGAATATTACTAAATCTTGACTAAAAGAATGAATAATGTCAACATTACATTAAGAAAACTGACTCTATCCGCGTAACCTAGTCAGTATTTGTGTTAGATTGGGTAGTAATAACGAACACTTTATTATAATAAAGTATTATAATAAATTTGACACAAGTTCACAAAGTGGTTGGTACAACAAAACATCTGAGTTAGGTGGAGAGGTTTAAACCAATCGGAATCCAATCGTTAAGCATGAAATCGTGAAGAGCGAATTATTTTAGAGCTCTTGAATTGTTGGTTGGCACATAATGTGGTTCGATATCAGTCCCTTAACGCGTTCACATATTACTAATACATATAATACATTTTTATGTAGGTTTACTTATTGAAGCCTGGTATTATAAATCAGTTTATTCTAATAATGAACTGTGTGTAGAAATATTCTGACTGCGAATCTCTATTGAATAGATGAGAACATTAGTTTGTAATTTGTATATCTACATAAATCAAGGAGTTATCAATCAAACTAGTAATAGTTACCAAATAAAAAATGGACTATTACTTCCCAATTAGAACATCATACTTTAAAAAGCATCAAAACAACGTTGTGTTGGTTGATTAATCGTAAAAGATTAGAAAGATGACGTCTTTTTGAAACAAATTTTCAACTAAACGTTGAACTAACGTTAAAGTAACTATTTTAATTAGGTAACTAAAAGTGTATTACTTGAGAATAACATTAAATTTATGTTTCTTTAATGTTTATATTAAACCTCTTAAATACCTGAGAAAATATTATTAAAAATAACTAAACGTGTAAATAGCATTTTGATAAAATGTTTAAGTTTTTGTTTTTTCAGATGTTAGTTTTAAACGTCCTAAAAATATGGAAAAACAGTTAAAAATAACGATTGGTTTAAATATATTTTGGATAAAACGTAAAAATTTCAGATTTCTTAATTGTTTATTTTAAACGTCTTAAAGACCTGGAAATATTGTTTAAATTAACTAAAGGTGTAAATATTATTTTGCTCTAAACTGTTTAAATTTTTTATTTTGAATTTGATTTTATTTGTTATTGTAAATTTTCTCATGACTCATTGACTCAAAGCCGTTGAGAGGATGTTTTGCGTTTCTACATATACAGGATGTTTATGAAACAAATTACTATTGAATAAGATTGCGATATATGCTACTTAGATTTTTTATATGTGTAATAATTTACATTTTTTTTTGTTGTTTTGTATTTCAGCCATTTCCAAAAACATACGTTTTTTGATATTTCTGTCTTTATGCAATATAGTTGTATCCGGAAAATAAACTGCGTGTTTGGTTAATGCTGTGCTGCATGAATTAGAAGTTGCTACCTAATTGATAATTTATGTTGATTTATACGTTTGTTTAGATATTGTTGAGTTTGTCCAATGTAACATCTATACCGCAATCTGAGCATACAGATCATACCAATATCATCTATGAAAATTAATGTTTCCCGCCATTCGACCCGTGACCGTCCGTACCCATCACAAACGCATACCGCGGATGAGTCCATGTGTATGGGAAGCACGTTTGCCGGGAATCCAAACAGATAGCGGTACAACCAGCAGTAGGTTACCAGCACCCCGGTACAGTTATGGGTCCGTTAGGTCCGCGACGGTGCGGTCGTCCGATGCCGAGCCTCTTTTCTCCTCATCTTGGCAATTACCTCTCCTAGATGTGTTGTTGCGGATCTGGGGAAACGGGCAACGGCGCTCTTACCGTTGTTCATTCACATTGACTATGATTTGTATACAATTCTGGGAGACACGGCCATAAGATCTTCTGAGGAATAATTCTATCGCAAAAAATCATATCCTGGTATACAGTTCGAAGCCATTAGCTGACACAGTGAGTCGTCGATAAAGTCTCGCTCAAATTGAATTGTATATTTTTTCTATAAATACTAAATTTTTAACTCAGCATACTTGAATTATCAACGTAATGTTATATGTATAGATGTGCCGGTGGCTCTGGGTTTAGTGTCTCGATCCCTCCACTCAACCCAGACGTCGTGGGTTCGAATCCCCATTCCACCAAATTATTTTTAATTAAATTGTTTACTCGTAGATCAAGGCTTGTTCGCAGGCATGGGTTAGCAACCATCCTGGCGATGGCCTAAGATGGGAAGAATGTCAACTTGGTGTTAATGTGAGAGATAACTAATAAGGTTTTCCAGGTTTCCCTCATTCCAGCACTGAATGGTAGTTAGGGCCTATCAACGTAAGTCGTTTCTGAGGCGCAAATGCGGTCCGCGAAATAATAATATACCGTCCCGTCTCTCACACAAGTCTCGCACTTTCGGGCTAATCCTTGTGATTAGAATGAGGGGTAGAGATATTATTATTATAGAGGTGCGTGTATATAAAGGTAATCACTTTTAACACTATATCGTTAAATATAAACTGACCAGTAGTTACGATCCAATACTAGTAGGTACACTTGAAGCAGTATGTTTATTACTAGTGATGAAGCTGCTCTACAAGATAAAGTATTGTTTGAAATGTAACTTAACTTGTATATCATTGGAGGAATAAATTAGTGTAGTTAAGAGCAATTTTTTAAAAAATTGGAGGAGCAATACTCTGTTTATTTTTTGAAAGAATCTAAATATCCTTTTGCAACAATAGAGCAATTTCATCCTCCATGTTTATTATACGTGGTATTTTAAATAAGATCCTCTATCCCCTTATCTCAGAAAGTATAAGGTGTAGATAAAAAAGTTTTTTTCAAACGTTTCTCGTTTTCACATAAATTCTTAATTTTTATTACTTTCTTGTATATCTATGGTTGATTAGTTTTTCGGATCCAGGCATCAACTTTATCATTTTAAATATAATACCCTGTATTTAATTATATTTTTGGATTCTTTATGAAATTTCAGGTCAAAAATACCCTATCTTTTACCGGTCTGCTCAAAAAATCTCGGCTACACAAATAAAACAACTAAAATAAATTATGTAAATCGAGTTTATTTCCTAGACAATTGGATTCCGAAAACACCTTACCCCATTGATATTACCCTATTGATATACAGGATGTCTTTAAGATTTGGCTCAATCAAGCATACGTTTAAACTACGAAAAATCGAGAATTTCTTGTGGAACACTGTATTTTTAGATTTTCTATTAAATTTTAACTATACCTACTCTATATAATGTTCCCTATTTGTATTTAGTTTAGTTTTTCGAATACCAAATAATATCTGAGACGGTGATAATCTACAAATTGTAGATACTGCATCAAAAAAGAAAGGAAAGCGCTTAGATCTGTTAGAGCCATTAGATGTTAAAAAATCTTTAGATAATTAGAAATCCTTGTACTACGAACGATCAGATAGATTTTACACTTTCGCCCTTCTTAGAAAAGGTACTAAAAACTCGGGCTTGACCAGATGAAGAGGATCAATCAGGGTAGGTAAATAGTAAAATAACTAAAATGCGCTTTCAATTTTTCCAACTAGACTTAGACTTTAATTTGGAATAAAATATACTAACTAGTTCTTCATATTTCCATTATAACTCCAATTAATAATCAAATAATTATTCAGTTAATAGTCCAGTTTCATATTTAACCTAAATACTAAATGCATAGGTAGGCTAAGCAAAGTAAGAACATATTTATGAAGTAAATTCCAAAATAAAATTGTAATAGTAGATATAGTACTAGATTTTAAACATAACTGCAAATATATCAATCTAGCATAGTTCGCGTGATAATTTTTGTCAAAAAAGAAACTACCAAATGTTCAACATGCTATATCACTTTCAAATAACGCCCTTTTCCCTCCCTTTTATTACGTGCGCTGCTTCCAACAGTAATGTCTTATCTGACTGATATAATTAATATTTCATTTTAATAAATTATTTACATCATTGCAAACTCTAAATGCCTACAGTGTTTATATACAAACAAAAAGAAAATATATTACTGGTCGCTGTATCAATTATTACAATGGAATTCTCAATGGTCGTTCAACATCCACACCCACAAAAGATACACCTTTGCTTATATCATTATTTATATGGCATGCATACAAATTTTAACACTGACGTAGACGTAATAGTTGAAATTCACCAGCAGTAAGTTGTAGAACTTGAACTTCGACCTCGTTCCTCGTACATCTTGTAGCTTTTACCGCCCTTATTCTCAAATGAATTTTATATTATAGACCAGGAGTTAAAAAACAGATTTTGGATTTTGATTTTAGTCAGTATGCCTCCCAGAGGGGTATTATATTGCGTATATTCTCATGACGAAAGTTAGTGAATAACAGAGAGGCATCCTGGATTGTTGGCAGATGGAAAAGGAGTTTTCATTTGTGTGTATGGGCCTTGGGCAGACGCAAACGGTATGTTATCTCGTGGGTCACCGTGTACAGTCTATTTGGAAAAGCCTGCAAATTGTTTATTCAAATACAAGTTCACGTAACCGTAACAACATTTCGGACCTACGCTAGCGGTATGCCGGTGGTTTTCCGAGGATTTTTTTATGTTGAGCTTCATTTTAAAATACATAGCAGCTTGACTAAGATCGTACTAAAACATATAATTTGCGAACAAAACATGAAATCTCACTTTTCTAAATCAAAAACCCGGGATTACTCTTTGATTCATTTCTTTTCGTCATGAGAAAATACGCATTATAATATCTTCTGAAAGGTATTCTGTAATATTGGAAGAAAGTTAGCTTGGTGTTAATGTAAGAGAGTAACATCCGTTGATTGGTTGATTAGTTAGGGGGATTTTACTATCCCCCTAACTAATGAGATTTTCCAGTTTTTCCTCATTCCATCACCGAATGGTGATTATGGCTTACCAACGTAAGTCGTAGGCGGAAGTCAATTTTTAGAACTATTTAATAATAATATATCGCCTCCTCTCCCATACAAGTCTCAGACTTCCGAAATAATCGTTGTGATTAGAATGAGTGGTAGAGACTCATATAAGGATTTTCTTTAAATTAGTTAAAAAATCATCAATATTAAGCTTAATAAAATATATGCTTACAATTAAATATACCCTTTTATACGATACTATTTTTACTATTCTAAGAACACGAAAATATTTAAATTATTATGTAGCATTAATTACTACTTACTTCGCTGCTACGAGATATGTACTTAGTTATTTTTAACTGGATATTCATATTCATCAAAAATTAATTCTTTTGCTGACCATCTGATAAATAATAAGAAATAATAAAACATTTTTGAAAACATTTTTGAAAAAAGATTGCAGTTTCCTCAAAAATTAAACTTAATAAACTTAATGAAAAGAATATATTTGATGCAATTCATTAAACTTACTTTATTTATCAAATAATTCAACTTACTTTTTGCAGTGTTTTTTGGTTCATTTTTTAAAGTTTGACTTGATACTACTTATACTATACTCTATAGCTAAAATTTAGAGTGTGACTCAATCGTGAAGGGTTCACCATTCCATAGATGCGTCTGGCAAGACAAGGTCGAATTTTAAAAAAATACAAAAAAAATACTAAAAAGTTTAATAGTTCCCTCACTTGCTAAAATAATAGGAAAAACAATGTAATGAATAATTTCGCAATTCAATTTTTGTGGGTAATTTTTGAAGCCTAGGCGCTATAAATTCAAAATAAAATAGAGCCCAAAATTTTACTCTGAAATATCACAATGTTATTTCGTTGGATTCAGGGATATTATGTTGCACCTTACAAATTTAGTAACCTTATGAAACGTCAATGTGTCTCATTTATAATTGCCAAAGAATAATTTGGTCAGTTTCCAATACGTTTGAACTGTCTTTAAAATAGTTAAGCACTGCCCTCTACAGTAATGCAGTAAACACAAAATATCCGTAAATAATTTAGTTACTTTTTGATAACAGCGAGAAATCTTTATCGTTGTTTATCGCTTTATCGAAATCTTTGATATTAATTAACTATTTTCATTGTTTAGGAAAAATTCAATTCACTTGAAACTCTTTTTTATTTTTAGTAATTTAAACAATTTGCTCTCAAGAGATATAGTTCTTACGTAAATTTTCATTGAATTTCGTAAAATTGTATAAAATGAGGTAGGTGTTGAATGAACTGGTCGTGGTACGTCATTCTTGGAAAATACTACATTTTTGGCCCACATAAACGGCATTACAACCATTACCGGGCCAAACCGGTAGAAGTATCGAAACTAGAGTAAAATAACATAAAAAATCCATACTAAATAATGCAAAAAATTCAGGATTTTCGACGCATTGTATAGAAAACAATCATTTTATACATCTGAAAAATGTAAAGGTACTGCATCGTGAAAAGAAAGGAAAGCGCTTAGATCTGTTAAAGCAATTAGAAATTTAAAAATCTTTAATTATAAATCCTTGTATTACGAATGATCAGATAGATTTTACACTTTCGCCGTTCTCAGAAAAGGTACTAAAAACTCGGGCTTTACCAGATGGTAGGATCGATCTGGGTAGGTACTCGTAAACAGATAAATAACGAAAACGTGCTTGAAAATATTTAGTAATACATTTACTCTATTGAAAAAGGCCTAATAAGAGAAAATACTAGTATATAGAGTGTTCTCTATATTTTTCTTGGAACATCTAAATGAGATCAATGTTTCTTTCAAAACAATTATTAATAAACTTAATGAAAAGAATTGTCCATGGTCCAACGCGGCATTGGCCATGATAATGTAACTTTAAAAAAATTTATATTTCTGTTTGGTGTTGTGTATATGAAGTTTTAGCAACTACATGGGTCTGAATGAGCTGATTGACTCTGTAAACGCCTAATAGGCAGAAACATCTGTCCGTCGTTTGATCGTACATCCACATCCGTAAATAATTTAGTTACTTTTTGATGCTTCATACTGTAACTTACTGAAATTGTATAGTTCAACCTTCATGTGGTTGCTGATCATTTACACAATCCATCTATTAGTTGATTAATTCATATTTTGTAAATATAAATGTTCCGTATTTATTACAAATAAAATTTAAATCTAAAAGCTTATAATTTAATTTGGTCCACAGTGTATTCAATTCCTTTTTGGAACCCGGTGAATTTTAGTAGGTGAGCTAACGGTAAAGCGACATGCGGTTAGCAATGTTTGTCCTGTTTGTTCTGTTAGCTCAGTCTTCTATGGCTTTTTCCACGGGCGGCAAAGTTTTGTAGTAATTAATGCTTCAGTATCTGTTTAAATTGTTCACAGTTAACCTGCGTGTTTTTTGGGCATTAAACATGTGTCAGTCCAAATTGGGACAGTTATGTTAGCATATTTCCAAGTGTATTGCTGCAAGAACCGGATGATGTGTTTAAATGTTTTGTTTTCAAATAGGTCTAGCACTTGATTCAACCTTAGAAGAAAATATGTAATTATAATTTAAAAGCTAATAAAGGTGAAGCAAGACTAGATGCGCCACAGTGTCCAGAGCTTTAGCTAAGTCAAGAATTACATCCATCCATAATTCCGAGTTCTCTAAACTTTTTACAATTTCCTGCATCAGATCTAAAATAGCATGCTCTGTAGAACTATTTTTTCCGGAATTCACAACGAATCTATGTAGAAGCTCACTAGTCTGTTCTTAAAGCAATTCTCAAATATTTTAGCAAAGTTGTTGGTAACTGATATAAGCCTATAATTATTAGTATCCTTGTGATCACCGAACTTATACCTACACAGGAGTGACAATTAACTTTTCCATTATAGAGGTTGAATTCCAGTTTCAAATGTTAAATTTATTATAGAGCATCAGAGGTGTTATGATAAATAAGTGAATATTTTTTACTAATTTAACAAAATACCATCTGGCTTCGAGCATTAATTTTATTTGATTATGAAAATAATTATTTTAAAGACAATCAACTTTGGTGCTTTATTTTCTGCTGTAGAATCAATTCATCGATAAAATTCGAGTAATCATTTCAATTAAATAAATCAAGTTAGTTATTATTAAACAGTATCGCAGCAGTTGCAGTATTAAAAAAAAAATCAAGGAAAATTGTTTTGTTTAAAATAAAGTAACATGTAAACGTACTCCGATTTTTGCTTTGGTACAGGTCCTTTGGTATTTTACAGATCCCTATTATTTAGTTATTGAATTAATGACATTAATTAACTGTATGTTCTTCAGATACACCGTGATATCTTTACGTATTATGGTTTTTTCCTATTGCATACTACATTCTGTATATTGATTAACTTTATTGAATTGGAAGGTACCTATATAAAAAAATACATATTTCCTTGAAATATTCTATAATGTTGGATAATCGAAAACGAAACGTTTTCGAAACGTAAATATTCACTTTATATTGTGTGAACCCGAAACACAGACAGCACAGTGTTTTTTTCAACCCATATTTGGATGCCTTTGGTAGTTATCTCTAAGTGTTTTCACTTAAAGAATTTTACTATTTTCTGAATAAAGCCCTGATTCACATTAATTTATAATAACGTTTTAACATCAGAGAGTTACAACTAGACATTATTTGAACAGAGTCAAAAAAAATTGCATAAGAATAACTTTGATAAGCTAATTATGTTAAAATATATACATCAAATGTAAGTAATCACTGTCAAAACGTAAAAACGCAGTGTTGGAAAGCGTTACAATAAGCGTAGGGAAATATTATTTGAAAATCTATTTAAAATAAGAAATATATAATAAAAATATACAAAAGAAAAACACAGCTATTCAAAAATTAAACCACCACCGAATTCAAATAATTCATTTGATTAAACTTATAATTGTAATTTATAATTTCATTCAATATATCACGAGCTAAATTATTCATATTTTCAAAAGAAGAAGAATTACCACAATTCTCAAATCTTCCAATAAATTATTAGAGTAAATCACGAATTTTTTTTAAATTTTAGTGCGGCAAGTAATTTTTCATGTACCCGAAAAAAATTCGAACACGCACTTGACCGGTTTTTATCTATAGATCTTATTCAGCTTCCCCTAACGTAACATTTACAACTAATAAAAGGTTTAGCAAACATTTAGCAGAGATGTTTATTCATTAGTGTAAAAAAATTGAAATAATAGATAGATACTCGTAATAATACACTACATATACCTAGTCATGCGCCAATACGAATTTCTGGATCAGCTGCATTCAGTACTTATATGTAGGTCATGGAACAACGTGATAATTTAACGGAAATAAAAGCCAAATAAAAACTGCCTGTTTACCTGTCATGGTGTTGGGGGGTGACACCGACGGAGTGGGTCTCTGTGCCGTAGAGGTTGGAGTAGCCTCCACCCTGCTCTCTGGAGGCGGAGGAGGCGTCTCAGCAGCTGCTGCATCCTCCACCTCTTGCAGCTCGATAGTGATTATCTCTTGACCAGCCAGCTTCACTAAGTTACGAGAAACCGTCGAAAAAATGCTCCGAAAATACTCCGGTTATTCCGATATCCCGCCTGGTATAAATTTGTCTACAAAATGCTCGTACAGCGAAAAGGTTGTACAAAAGAAAAATTACGTCTTTTTGTTGATATAAGGCTAGTAAAAATTTACAAAATTTGCGAACTATAAAGTGAATTTATAAAAAACATCAAACACGAGAGAAAAATAACACCGAATATTTTTTTTTTTGAAAATACGAGACTCCAGTAACACCAAAATCGAACAAATCGAGTTAATATTGGTGTAAATTCAGTCAATCCGATGGTTCAGTCAAATTCAGTCTGCGAAACAGTCTTATAAAAATTTATTACGTTTCAAAATAAGTTGTGGCGTATATTGCTTCTAAGAAATTATTGGTTTTGTCTAGAAAAAGAAGAATACCTACTTTTGATAAAGGCCTCTATATGATTTACAAATGTAAACGTTACTGCCTACTGATTTTTTAAAGAACTTTGAATACTTAGACCTCTGTGAGCCTAACAGTTTACTTTATAGATCTGATAACACAACAATATGCATAAACTATTTAAAAGGTAACGATCAAAAGGTACTCGGTAAATAAATTGGACACGGCAAAACACTTTTACATCACAAAATAGAACACATTGGGGTTTAAAATGTTTATTATAAACACTACGTAGACTATCCGGCTCGTGATCAATATTTTTTAAATCGATTGAAATGCAGGTTAGAGGAACACGAATGTGGGTCCATTTTTTCGCGTTTGTTTCGGGTCAGCTTTGCGTTCCTAGGGCTCGGGCACTTGTTCGTTTATCAATTTGGGTCTTGTTGGCGTTCTAACGGGCCTAAATAGTTTTTGTAATCTCTGTCTGTATTTGTAAAACGCTGCTGTCTGCTTCCATACTACGCCACTAGGGGAACTCTATCGAGCACGGTTCACAATGGGGAGAATTTCAGGAAGAAGGATGTGCTACGCGAAAACGCGGAAGCCCGACGCATCGGGACGTCGACGGCAGGAACTGTGCGACGCTACACGGGTAGTTCGAAAATTCTCTGCAGCTGATTTCAGTTGCAGATCAAATTCCTTGTTTTTATCAGCAAAATTCCGTTAATGGAAACCTTTCATATGTCACATGAGTTATTTCAGGACTAGACATTTATTATAAAAAATTATCTCAACGAAATTTAAGTGATCAGAAATTAGGTATTGATTAGAGTACTTTTAATTTAACTTTTGACTTCACATGTATGTGTGGTCAAAATTTGTAGCACTATTTTTACTCATTTCCTGTTGAAAAATTGAGATAAATTTGGTTCACATAATATATCTTGGATGACAATATACTTTGTGCCAAATCCAAAATGGATGATACATTTTTTTCAATTACTGACCCATTCTATTGAAAAACAGTATCTGGGATTTTTAAGGTCACCTTGGTTTGCCGTCATCGATTAATTTTAATGAACCATGGCAACCATAAAAAAAGGAGTTGGCATCAAAAACATTAAATCTTTCAACTTACAGTTTAACATTTTTCAAAGTGGTTATAGAGTGAAACTACTTTTTTAAATAGTACGATAGTGGTAGGCACTAAGGTACCACTAGAAAGTACAATGAATAAGCAATCTACTCATACGCTTACTTTATCTATGGGTCCAACAGAACTGAAATTACAGTTGAGTGAAGGCACTCTAAGTTCAAAAGTAATATATAGTCCAAAGAGTAATTTAACAGGTGAAATGTCACTTATGTAATTTCGTTGCATTCAGAATATAACATAGATTCCAAAAATATTATAATATACAGGGTATTTCATATAAAATCGAGAGTGGATATTACTTCCGGTAAAACCGGGAGTGGCAAAAAGGTAATTTTTATGTCAAAAAGTGGCCCTTAACAAGTACTTCCACCATGCCAAATTTGAAAATTATAACTAAAGAAAATGAGGAGGGAAAAGGGTGTACCATGAATTTGTATCACACTGTATAGTTTTTTGCTTACAGAAGAATTTTAGAAAGCACAGGGGTGGTGAATTCGGCTACAGAAATTGAAAAAAGATTTAATTTGTATGAGTAAAGGAGATGCAAAGAAAACTCAGCACAAAGGAACACATTGTCCAAAAGACACAATTTTCATTAAAAAAACTAACGTAAAAACTTTACTCAAACAGCTTTAGTTCGAAGCTTGCTTGGAATTGCCTCCAATTGCTAATGGAACTGGCAAATACTAATATACATAGTGAGACTGTGTTGGATGCCAGGACATAAAATCATTGAAGGACTGAACGTACAGATGAACTTGCTAGAAAAAGATCTGAAATGGCTTTCATAGGACCGTAGCCGCAGTTTGTGGAGTCGTTTATGGTACTGTCAGAACGGCTCTGGAAAAATGACTGGAACCAGAATATAGGAATTACTGGGTCTTAAAACCATGCAGGACAGGGTCCTACGAGCACTCATGGAAGATATTTCGCAGAAAGGAACTGCAGAAATGCTGAGCATGAGTAAACCTCGGCTCAGGAGCATGACAAGAATCATAATAGGGTACTGCCATCTCAAGATACACAGCAGAAAGCTTTGTATGCAGAGTCTTTGATGATGCAGACGAGACTGCGCTGCACATTGTGGGTGAATATGAGAGCTGCTATCGTATGAGGCTAACGCTCATGGGTGAACCATTCTGGAACCTTGTGGGTTGAGGAAAATTTCTGCGAGTAGATTTTTTGTTCCGAATTAGATATTTTATACAAAGAACAAAGACACTCACTGAATGGGAAATCAGTGGGATGCACAGCTGTGGCCGCAGTGCTTTGGGAATCGTTTAGAGAAAGAGACCCACATGAAGAAGAAGAAGAAGAACACATTGTTTAAAAACACGGTTTTCATTGAAATAATAAAGCAAAATGTATATCCATTTGCATAAAATTAGGAAAATATATTGAGAAAAGGGCTACAATAGGTAATTAGGATCAGATACATTTTTTTTCTCAACGCAGGAAGTGCTTGCGTATATTATCTGGGAATATACTAATTTTAATCTTTTTGTAGAACAACATAACTTAGTATTCATGAATTGAATAGTTATTATTTTTTTTTTCAATATTTGCAAATAATGGTGATCCGAGTTCCCCGCGTCTAGAAACACATGTTTAAAATTAGCCCTTTCGACAAAATAAAAGTTGGTAATGGTTGTCGTTGAAATACATTGTTTGTGGAAGATTGCTTTTTGTAGAAAATTTTCATAATATACTACACTTTAAAAGAAAAATCACCCTCAGGGTTACATCTCGTGACTGTCACCAAACCATTAGAGTTGCAGGAAGTAAATACTCAAAAAAAACTTTTTGAAGAAATATTTATAACAAAGTATTTAGGTATACAATGTCTTATCCCTTGTCACCTACTGCTGCAGTATCTCCAGCTTTGACAGTCTTCTAGGATTCCTACGACTAATAATAAAAGCTTAGGACGCTCTAACGTTTAATGTATTATTTGTAAATAGAAATTCAGAATAAGTAGAAAAATTATTGATCAGAAAAAAACATACAATATTATCTAAAAAAAAGTGCACATTACCTTTTAGAAGGAAGGAAACAAATGAAAATAGAAATACAAGGCTTTCGTAAATATTGGTTCATTGATTATCGTGGCTGCCTAGATGTTTGTAGAATTCATGGAATACGAGTATACTCCAATGGCATGAAAATACTCGTATTTACGATAAATGGTAATACTATAAATAAGATAGCATAAACATTTTCTCACATAAAAAAGTTGGAGACGTGAACAGGAATAGCTGGTGATAAATTTAGTAATTATTATTTTATTTATTCTTTCTTTAGTAAAGAAAACCATTAGTAACCATTTTCTTATTTTTTTTTTAATAAAAATAAATAATATTGTGGGGGTTTTTCACGTTTATTTATTTGTATTTTAATAATAGAGATACAAAAATTAAATATTGATATTTTATTGTTTAAATAGATAAATAGGTTTATGGTATCTACTCATACAATGGTGAACCAATAAATATAATGGGTGACAATCCTTCATGATACAAAAAAAATCTATCTTTCATTTTGTTGTTGAGAAATATAACATTTTATAAACACGCAAACGCCATTAAAGACAACGCAGGAATACACTAAATATTGAACAGCACCATTTACTTTCATGCAGTAATATAGTAATATTGTTTCAGTTGCTACGTACTTGATGTTTACAATAATTTTATAATTTCAGATTTAAATATGATATCTCTCAACATCAGGTGGACAAATGTCTGAAATGTTCATATGATTAAAAAGGTGAAAGATAGTTCTTTCAGACGAGGTGTCATATGACACAGTTCTTTTATATAAACTTTTGAATAGGGGGTGGGCGGAAAGGGATGAAGCAAATGCTGGTTGGATGATTGAAAATAATGTCAACTTAAATTACTCATCGATATGAATCAGAGATTATTTGATACAAAACTATTAATTACATAAATATTTGGGGTGTTGATTATGATTGTATTGTTGAATCTGATAAAATATTTTACATATACCTATATTTGGTTTAGTCACTTTAGAGATAGTGACTGTTTGTCAATATATAATATTTAATAACGAGTTTTTGAAAAACGACATCATGTAGTCTCTTGCAGGTCAGGCGATGAGTGTGTTGCTTTTTCTATACTTGAATGTTTTAGCTGTCACTAGTGGTGATATTGAAGATAGCTGTTTGAATTGTGGACCAAACCAGTTTATAAACTCACGACTGGTGTTTTTCAAAAACACAAATCAGTTATATATCAAATAGTACTCTGAAAAATGAACAAAAAGTGTACTGACGGGAAAGTGTTTTAGATAATGCCAAAATCAATTTTCCGACGCCCTTTTGTGAATTTACAATACACTTCCGTGCACGGTTCAGCTCGGTATCAACCTTTTCATGAAACAGGAAGTGTGGGACGAAAACAGCGAAGGGTTTTCAGAAATTATTTTAATTTATTTGCTTAAATTTGAATACATTTTTTCAACCAAATATAATCAATCAAAATCCATTCTATTTCAAGACCCAAAGTGAAATCATTTTTTATTTACTTCTTTAGCCTGCATAATGAAACCCGAGATTGCATGAAAAGCTGAAGGCAGTTCTTGATTTGCCAGAAATTATTTTAAAATCTGTATTTCACATTGCAGGTAACTTGTCAGTTGATATAAATATATTTAGGAACATCCAAATTTAAGGTAAACTAACCGTGCACTTCCAATACATCTGGGTTAGAAATATGTAATGTGAAAAGATAGAAACAAGTGATAAAAGCATAAGTAAAGAAGTCTAACCTTTTACGTTCAACGACAATAAATGCCTACGACATATATGTACGTCCTTTCTTATACTTGTAAAAATATTTTGATTGTCTGTATAGAGCTCAAAGAGACTAATACAATTGTATTATATATAATAATATTAACTATTTTGTTGAAATCGCGGCCGATTAGTTCTTAAAATACCCGTATTTTAATCTTCGAGAAAAGCTAACGATGAACTGTGTTAGGGGTGCAAGAGTTGTTTATGTTGATAGTAATCTTCACCGTACTATTCACTTCTGTGTGAAAATCATGGTAGTTCACACCAGGCTTCAAGTTAACCGTTAACTGACCAACTTTTGTAACAATTCCGATGCGCGGCGTAAACACGAGTTCACCTCGTTTCAAATTATTATTATATTTATTTATTATATTATAGAAAATGATATTTTATTAATGGTTTTGTTAAAACATGCAATTATCACGTCTTAATAACAAATAATTACAAATAATTCAGAAAAACGGATTCTCTAAATGATCGTCAGTCACGAGATCCACTTCTGCAAAATAGTTGAGTTATATAAGGAGTTAACTAAGTTGACTGCACTTACTGGGTGATCCAAATAATTGTAGTTTTTCTCACGCTACTGAAGTAGGTAATAATATAAATGTTATAATAGAACAAAGGAACAGAACAAGCCAATTTCTATAAATTTATAGGGAAATAGACATTATTAAATATAAGAGAAAGGATGATATTAACATGGATCAATAAAATCTTCAGGATCAAGGTGATAACATTTGTTTTTTAAAGAAATTGTTATGAATTAAATAGAATAAATATGTAATGTTTACAGTTATCACTCGAAAATGTGAGATTCGATTGTGATTTTGTTGCCTCTGAAACTTTGAATATATCAGAAAAGTAAAATATACTTTATTAATTTGACAAGGAATTAGTTTTTCTTTATCCAAAAAACAATAGTGCCATATTACATTGAATGATAATGTAAAAGGATACATTTTTAGGCATATTATACGTACTTAGTTTCTTTAAAATTGTTTAAAAAGAAAATACAGAGTGTTGCAATGCAGTGATGCTAACTATAATGATATATTTTTAAATAGATCATTCTATGTATTATTTAGTTTTTTGTAGAGCATTCCCTTATAAACACAGTGATACGAGTATATGTATTGATGGTACTATCTCTAATAATAAGGAAGATGTGATTGTAAGGTCCACTCTCTCATTAAAATATATTCTAAAAAGAAATACATTATTTATTTATTTACTATTATTAAGTATGGTATATAAATCACTCGGATTTTTTATGGATAGGTATTTGTACAGAGATGGAGATGGGACGAAACGATACAAAACCTAGTCTCGTCTCGACTTTATGTCGTTTGTCTCTCATCTCCATAAATTTTTGATAATCTACTCTTTATTTTTCTCTCAATTATTCTAGACAAGATCAGAAAGGAGGTCGTCTGCTTTTCATGATTTTGTTTTATTTTATTAACACATTTTTTAAAATGCCATTTGCATATTTAAGTTTTGATTATGCGTTTCCGATTCCCAAAAATAACGGGTGATCAAATAGTCTTTTTTTGTTAAACGAGAAACCTTATATCACCTATTTCAGATTAGAGAGTTTTTGAACCCCTTAAATTTTAGCACGTCGTTATCGTTATCGTTATTCTGCGCATGCGCAGTGTCTAAAAGAGTATGATTTTTGGCACTGCGCATGCGCATAATAACGATAACCATAACGATAACGTAAATTTTAAGGGGATCAAAAACTCTCTAATAATGCAGTATTTGACATTTAATTTGACGTTTAGTGATCATTACGAAAATAAAATTTCAACATAAATAAATATCTTTGAGTTCTTACTCACACATCGTAAAAATATTATTGTTATAGTTTCAATGAACATAAACAATGAGAAATGAGCACTGCTAAATAAATATAAAAGTTAATAATTTTTCACGTTAGTAGTGGTGAAAAACACACCGTAGTGCCCTCTTTGGGTCTTTGCTACTACCTATCTGACAATTATTGTCAAATTGACAGACAGATAACGACCTACTTTTTCGCAGGTGCCATTACAGCGCTGACCTCTATTGTCTTTAAGGAAGACAAGAAGACATCTTACTTATTTATTTGAAGGAGATGCCGGAAACAACTACTCCACGGACAATGTGCCCATGTAATGAAATGTAATATATAGTCTTTATAATCTCAATTGAAACTGCATAAAAAATTCCGACAAACGACACATTATAGTATGACATTATATTGACTATAATGTATGCAAAGCCAGTCGGTGCACATTTCCCGTGCAGTAGTGGTTTTCAGCATCTCCTTCAAATACATTTTTCATGTTGTCACTTCTCTCGGAATTTTCAAATATCTTAAATATTCACGTCTTTTTTAGAAGCCGTCTCGTCAGCCTTAGTAAAAATATATACCACATCACTTTCTTGTATAAATAGGAAATCCAAGAAAATTTATTTTCCGCCTTTACCAACCCACCCAGTACATTTCAGTAAACAAAACGAGAGGAGATTTGCCCATTGTGAACGGTTCTTCCACGTGCGCTTGCGCTTCTGGGGATACTAACAAATCTTTATTTCGATCGGGGTGAGTTTGGTTATCCACTGTAACTGATATAGCTAAAATGGTAAAATCGCTAGCCTAGCTTTTCCATTACTTTTTAATAGCCGTGATAAGTTGCTTTCTAGCTCCTTTAATGGGTTTTCTGAAGGGGGAATGTTTTTCAATAAACTTTGATGCAGAATGAAGCGAACCCTATTGGACGTAGACATAAACTAAGTGAACATGTGGGGTGAATTGTTGTTGATTTATTTGCAACACATATTGTTATACAAAACATAATTTCAAACAGATCAGGGTGTTAACATTAAACGTTAAGTTTATGTCACAGATTATTATACAGATGGGACAGTGAGACAGAGAAATTAAATTTAAAGAGAGATGTCAAGCACTTCCCATTTAAATGTCCACTGAAGACTAATGCGCGTATAATACCACAGAGTATCCATTATACTATATGATAAATACTACATTCTGGAAGATTCAGATTTAAACCTAACATTTCGGGGTGTCGCATCATAATTATTCAAGTGGTTTTGTATTTTGATTTATTTGGTATTTGTCAGTATTGTTTAGTGCTTTATATTTCTATTTTGAAATTTAAATAATGGAAAGTGGAAGTGTATCAAAGTTACCATCTTTATATAATGTAGTTATTTTTTATCTAAGAAGGTAATATTATAAGTTTTGGCATAATAACCACAAAAATAATAATAATTTGACGAACTTACCTATCAATTGTTGTTTTTATTAGAGTAATTGTTGGTTATTTTGTGTATACTGGTTTTTATGGTTCTTAATAATTACACCAGTGTTTAAGTTGTTTAATTTTATTTCTCTTTGGGTTCTATTCGATTTTTATAAAAGAATAGGTTCACCGACAAAGGCAAACGCTGGTGATGCCGATATTATCATAACTTTTTTAGGAACAAACTTTTTTTCACAAAAATAGGTAGGTACAAATGCATTCGAGGGAATCTTAAATCCAGTGGTGTAGTCAGACTTGTTATAAAAAAATTGCTAACAAAATGTTGCTATTTTTCACTTAAAAAAAAATCGTAGTAGGCCTTGAAAATCAAAATTTCGTCTTCAAATTTTGCATCAACATGGACCTTTCGGAGATCTATCTTTTGAAAAAAATCTGGTTCAAAGCGGTCCATAAACAAACTTTTTACGCGAGTGTTTCCATTCTTAATGGGTCACACTGTATATACTCTTTTTTGTGTTTAGTAATCCTAGTTATATGTTTTAACCAGTATGTTATTTAATATATACCTATGTCGATAAAAGTATAAAAGTTTTTATCACTGTTCATAAGTTATGAAATATCATGGTTCAATGTTTTCATGTTTCTAAGGGCCAATTTTTCAATGCTTGGTTAACGTAATTTAACCTAGAGTTAACTAACTACAAGTTTAGAATGTGAATAGTTATTCATAAAATGTTCGAAGTAAATTACATTTTCAACTTATAGCTAGCTTAATTATACTGGTTAAACCGTGTTAACCAAGCATTGAAAAACCGTCCCTTAAGAAAAAAAAAAACTAAGAGATTAATTATTAATGAAGTTGATTAAACATTTAAAACTGTATTGAATCATGACTTCATAACTTCATTAATAATTTATCTCTTAGTTTTTTTTTCTTAATTCCTAATTAAAAAAGATAGCAACAGTTAAATAAGGCAATAAATAATATTGAAATATACTATAGAAATAAAATATTCTACACATTTCCACTGCATTTTTAATTTGAACGAATATTGTATGTAAAAGCTCTGTAATTGTTACTTAAATAAGTTCATTTTACATGTGTTTATAAATAAAAAATATTAAAACCGGTTCACGACACAATTTATGTTTCATTATCTTATGTACTGTATAATTAGCCACTAACTTAATTAAAAAATATATAAAATAAATGTTGGGTAAAATGCAACAGGGCTTCTCAAGAAAAAATTGTAAGTTTGGCAACGTTGTACACTTCCCGTTTAAAGGGACGAGGTCATAGCTATGAACTGTCAAACATCAAAGACATTCCGCCGGCTGTCCCCTCTGTATATACTCCTCTGTGTTTATGTATTGCCTTTGAATTTCTTAGTTATTTTTGTGTAATCGCTTTATCTATAGACACATACGAGTTAAACTGTATCACTTTGGTGTACCTACAGAGTGTACTACTAATATGGTTAAATATTCTATAGGTACATTGTAGTTTTATGAAATAACGAAATTTTATGGGTAAAACTTGAACTCTTTTCATTGAAGCAATTATTATTATACAAGGTGAATCTTAAGTAATCGAAAATACTGGAAGGAGACGCTTCCTCAAGTCATTTTATGATGAAAGGATCATCATAAAATGGCTTAGTTTCTGAAATACAGGGCATTAAAATAATTTTTTTTGTTAGGAAAATTTATATAGGTACTGGGTTAAAATTATATCGCAGTCATTTACACACCCTAGTTGAAATGTATTACTTTAGTACTATCAGTGAAGCGCGTACGGGCAGTAACTTTAAAATTTCAATGCAAAAAGTATATTGCAGCAACTCCCTGCTTAATATTTAACATGATCTGAAATAGCTTGAGGAAGCGTCTCCTTCAGTATTTTCAGCTCAAACAAGACTAGGAATACGTACTGAACTGAAGACGCTTCATATGAAAAAACGTTTGCACCTCCATACCAGTGGCGTAGTTATATTTAATTGTTAAACCATTTAATTACAATGTTCTAGAAACAGCTCTGACTTCAAGTACATAAATATTTAAAAAAGAGTGTTCATAATCATAACATTATGTAATAATATTATAATATGATATTAATAATAATAGTAATAATAATAATAATAATAATAATAATAATAATAATAATAGCTACTGATAACCACCAGTTTCATAGAACATACTGTGAAACTTGTGGTACTGATTATAGGAGCCCTCGGTGGAGCAAGAGACACACTGCTTTCAGAACTGAAGATCATACCGGCATTCCGCAATTCAGCGGATCTTCTAGCCGGAAGAATGCAGAAGGCGGTCATTCTCGGCTCATTACATGAATCATGGCTCATGAATTGTACAGTATTTTGGATGCCCATGTTCCGGTTTATCGAAATTTTAAGCATAAATATCCTGCCTGGTATACCAGTAACATTATAAAAATTATTAAACAAAAAGCTAAACTGCATAAAAAGTGGAAGTCTGGGGGCAATATTGCTTGCTACCGGGAATTTAGCCGGCTCAGGGTCCAGGTTAAGGAGGAAATTAAGCAAGCATATTCATTATATTTGCAAAAGGTTCAATCTCAGCTAAAGAATGACCCGAAATATTTGGGCGAATGGGCATTTGTTAATAATAAAAACAGAACATCTAGAATTGCTGGTACAATGACTTATGGAGAAAGAACTCTTACTGCTCCTAATTCGATAGTGGATGCCTTTAGTGATTACTTTGAGAGTGTTTATTCTGGGCCGGAGTTGAATGAACAACAATTAAACTCTGAATTTGACCCAAATGTCTTTCTTGACATTAGCACTGAACCTATAACTGTAGAAGAGATTTTAGCTGCGGGAAAAAAACTGAAAAATAAATTCACCTCTGGCTCAGATAAAATCCCTTCATTTATCGTGAAAGATTGTCTAATAGTATTAGCTTCGCCATTGCAAACTATTTTCAATTTGATTCTAAAGGCATCTGTTTTTCCTGAGATCTGGAAGGTTGCTAAAGTCTGCCCACTACATAAGTCTCAAGATCGCGCTTCTATAATTAATTACAGACCTATTTCCATTTTAAACAACTTTGCAAAGTTATTGGAGACTATCTTATGCGTATCTATGCGGCCGCGAATAATTTTATTTCTACCGAGCAATATGGCTTCATGAATTCTCGTTCAACTGTCAGTAACTTGGCAGTATTTAGTCAATATATATGTGAGAATCTTGATAACCATGGCCAGGTTGACGTAGTCTACACTGACTTTTCTAAGGCCTTCGATAAAATCAGCCATAAAATACTTCTCGGGAAGCTTTCGCATTTAAACGTTAGTAAGGTGTATTTGACGCTAATCGATTCCTATCTGTGTCAAAGGAAACAGTATGTGTATTACAATGGATTTTCTTCAAAGACATATATTTCAACCAGTGGAGTCCCTCAAGGGTAAAATTTGGGTCCATTGTTGTTCTTAATATATATTAATGATTTATGTGTTTCCCTGAGTGGTAACAGGCTGATGTTTGCAGATGACCTAAAACTGTATACCTCAGTCGTCTGTTTAGATGACTGTTTGAGACTTCAGAACCAAGTTATCGCCTTGGAAAAGTGGTGTGTAGAAAATCATCTTCATCTAAATATTTCTAAATGTAAAGTCATGACGTTTACTCGTAAGTTAAATACAATAAAATATCATTATACTATCAGCAATGTTACTTCGGAGCGAATTGATACTTTTCGGGATTTAGGGGTTCATTTTGATAACCAACTTACATTTAATTTTCATATCCATAATTTGATTCAATCTGCTTACCGTACCCAGGGATTCATTATTCGCAACTGCAGGAATTTCAGCGACGCTTCATCAATCAAATTACTTTATTTTAGTTTGGTTAGGACGAAACTTGAATATGCTTCCTTAATTTGGAGCCCTATATACGCCGAGTATTCATCTACTTTAGAAAAGGTGCAGAAGAACTTTCTTAAATTCTTAAATTTCAGGGTTCATGGGGTCTATCCTCCAAGAGGTTGTAATTACAATGAGCTGATGAATAGCTTTAACTTTATATCGCTGGATAAACGTAGAAAACAAGTGTCCTTGCTGTTCTTGTATAAGCTGTTACATGGTAGAGTTGACTGTTCGGTTCTTTTGTCAAAAATTGATATATATGTACCAAGGCTTGCATCTAGAAGTACTTCCACTTTTTTGTGTAAAAGAGCTAATACTAGTATAATGTTTAAGGCACCTGTGCACTTCATGTGCACAAATGCAAATATATTATCTGATGTTTGTGACATATTCTGTTGTAGCATATCTAAATTAAAAAGTTATTTTAACGCACATTTGTAATAATTTTGGTTTAACAACTGTATACTATATTCTTTATTTTATTGTAATTTTGCTCAGTAAATGGGTAACTGTTGGGCAATAAACGCTATTATTATTATTATTATTATTATTATTATTATTATTACGTCTACTCTAGGCACACGATTCCCGGACTCAGTAGTTACTCACCCCACGGACGTGGGGAGTATCTACTGATAACCACCAGCGGTTGCTGGTGGAACTCACTATAATCATAAGGGTTAGCCTGAAAGCCGAATACTTGTGTGTGGGAGTGGCAGCGGCTTGTTATTATTCAGTAGGTCGCAATTGCACATCAGAAACTACTTACGTTGGTAAGCTCTAACCACCATTTAGTGCTGGAATGACGGAAACCTAAAAAACCTAATTAGGGGGGAGAGTCAAACACCAATCCATATTAATCTCTCAGATTAACACAAAAAGCTGGCATTCTTCTCATCCGGGCCTTGATATACAAGTAGAAAATTTAATTAGAAATTATCCGGGGAATGGGGATTTGCTTAGGAAAAACTTACTAATTTAAGGCGGACTACTAAAAATATTCCTTTTTGCGTAATTAGTGAAGATAAATTACAAAAAGTCCGTATTCTTTAGCTGAAATAAGCACAAAATTATAACCTCTTTTATATAATAAGGAATACTAATCATTTTAAATATTTAAAAAATCCAATTTCGTGGCGTGGCATGAAGTTTTTGTATAATTTCTTGGAATCCTCTCATTTCTTTTAGGCGCCCACTGGGATAACAATTTTTTCGCTGGCAGCCAACCAGCTCCAATAATAAGTCACTCCCTACTTCTTTAATGGATTTTCCGAAGGGGAAACTTGCATCGATAAAATTTGATGGAATGTAAAACAGACGGAACAGTGAGTCAATTTAGTAGAAATATATATAAATTGAATAAAAATGTGGTCGTAGTACTGTTCAGGGAATTTATTTATCAATTTATTTTATTTAGGTATTAAGATACAACCACCCAACAGCCGAAGCCAAATACAGGGTAGCAAAAAGATATGCAAAAACACAATACATATATAGGAACAATAATAAGTTAACCTGCTGTGTACATATTCTTATTTTAGAAATATTTTTTAATATCTGTTATGTTACAGTAAAATATATCAAGCTGATTGTGAAATATAGAAATAGAGGGAATAATAATCTAATAGAGGGAATTTGTTCGCGGGGTAGGTACTAAAGTAAAAGGCTGTGTTACTGCGGCCACCAATACTTGGAACACGGAAATTTATCTTTTTCAAAAAAAGGCGACAATCCGTTTTATTACACATAATTTTATACAAAAACATAAAAGCATAATATATAACGCGCCTTTCTTCCAAGCTAGTAAAATTAAATTTCTTAAGTAACATTTCTTGCGGAAATCCAATTTCTGCATATATGCCATGTTCAAGGAAATTCAAACATTTCAAAAATTACTCTGGACACTTTCCAGGGTACCTACAGATATAGGAAGTGTAATTCGGTGACCATATAACAGAGCAGTTGCTATTCTAACTTGGATCTTACAAAAGCATTATAGAGAGTTAATATAACATTTTTATCATTGAAACCTTTATTGTTACGAATAACAAAGCCTAGGCTTGTATAAGCAGCTACAATTATGATACCTATGTGATTATTAAACGTTAAACTCTTATCAAATGTCACACCCAGGTCTTTTATTGAAGAGACGCGCTGCAAAGTAATGCCGCCAATTTTGTAATCACATTTTATGAGATTTTTTCCCTTGTAATCTAATGCAATCGTTATTGCCTTTTATTGCCATAATCTACATAAAGCAAATACTCAACATCAAGGTTAGTAAATGTATTATTAATAAAAATTACAAATATAAGTGGACGTAGTACTGACCCCTGTGGTACACCCGACATTGCTAAGACTTGAGCTGACTGAAAACCACGGTACTCTACATGTTGACATCTATTACATAAATAGGATTTAAAAAATTCTAGCAAATACTTAGAAGTACTAATTTGACTCAACTCTCAACTTGGTTAGGAGAGTTTGGTGGTCAAATCCTGGAATGGAATACTGTATTTACCTTGTCTTTGCATGGAATATCAGGAATATTAAAATTGTGAGTATTGGTAAATGTAATAGCAAATGAAATACTAACGGAACAGGTCTGTACTGATTGTTGAGTTGCAATTTCAGTGGGCTTCTAGAATTATTTATGTTATACTTATTTAGGAAAACACCCAACAGTAATAGTCCCTAAACATATTTTTTGTTAACAGTTTTGTGGGTTTGATATTTATATAGGTGTCAAAAAATTTTATAAACCATATCGTAAAGAGTTTTGATGAATATCAACGTTATTATCAAAATTATTTATATTAATTATATGGATAAATTTCGATCGTAAATTTCAACAAACACTTTAATTGAATAATAATAAAAATAAACAATATTTACATAATATATTTAATAACATTGACAATAAAGTTCTAACTTTTATTTTTTACAACTGTGTTTTAAATTTCCTGAAAATTGTAACTGAAACAATTTTATTAAACTACTTGAAAATAAATAACAATCTTATAATAATAAACTTGAGCATAGCAGTAACATGAAGTATCATAACTCAAATAGCTTACTGAGATATAAAATTTAAAATGTGGCGGTTGGGAAGGTGAATTTTTTTTGTAGGAAAAATCCAAATTGATATTTTCACTTTAAATTTTTCGAAAATAATTCACAAGTAAATTAATGTATTCCGGATTTTTTGCAATTATTGTTAGACATAAAATCGTGCAATTTTGCCCCAAATTTGTATTTATTTCTCTTACTGTTTCCAAGACTATAAAAATAGAGATCCAATTTATACCCATGAGTTAAGTTTCAGGATCACCTAACCAAGAGGGTTAAGAGTCCCCCTCATGGGTTCGAATCCCCATTCCGTCGGACAATTTTTAATAATATTGTCTATTCGTATATTAAGGCCTGTTCGCAGGGATGAATTTGCAACAATCCTGGCATGCGTGCCTAGGATGGAAAGAATATCAGCTTAGTGTTAATGTAGAGATTAAAATTAGTTGTTTGACTGCCCCCCTAACTAACCTGGAGGTCTTCCAGGTTTCCCTCATTCCAACATTTAATAGCGGTTAAGGCTTACCAGCGTAAGTCGTCCTGGGCCTACTGAATAATAATATATCGCTTCTTCTCGCACACAACTCTCAGACTTTCTGGCCAATCCTTAAGATTAGAATAAAGAGTAATATTATTAACATTACTATTATAACCCAAATAAATTTATACGTTTTTTTATGCAATATAGAAGCTGTGTTATCATTGAATTTAGATAGATGAATAATTCGAACATAAACATTCAAATAATTTGGTTGAAGCGGATTTAGAAGGTTGCGCTTAGCCTCTGTTTTTATATATTTCAGCGACTGGCGAATGTTACTTGACAGACCAATCTATCAAGGAAATAGCTGTGGGATTTTATTGATCAGCGTTGGAACATCGACAATCAGGAAAGAGTATCTTAAGTAAATTACCGACAGACGCCTACGGTAAATAAGTTTCTTGTATAACCCAAATGTATTTCAGTGACGTAAGCCCAGAGACGACAGTCAAAAGTTATAAAGCATATAAAGCTACACAATCTCCACTGTGCTGTATTTTGGCGAGTGTTGATAAAAAATATAACTTTATATTAGGTATATCAGAATGTAAAATAATAATTACTTGCTACTCAAATATGATGTTAACACAACTCGTTTTTGGATATATTTATATTAACTAACTATTTTCTTTATTTTGATGATTACAGTAAGCTTTTTTTCACTCTGCCTACAACACGTAATAATAATAATAATAATAATAATAATAAGAAAATTACATTTCTCTACAGGAAAGTTTGATATATTACCTAATACTACATTAAATATATTCTGAGGGTGAAATTAGAAAATATACGAACGTAAACAAAAAACACAAAACGAAACAGAAAAAGAATACAAAAAGGATTTTGTGATTTAGCAGAACATGAGTTAACATATACAAAAAATATAAATATAAAGGCACAAAGTAGTATTTTAGCAGTATTCCAAAGTAGTATAGCAGTAGCCTACTCATAGTATATATTATTGGATGCAATGGTCTGCTATATGACTTTTAGAGCTATGGATTTTTTGCTGTATATGTAAATATCAACGTTTACAATAATACAATTTTTAAACAAGAACAAAATGTTTTCTTACACCTTGAAGCAGTTTTAGGTTTACCATCAGAATAACCCTTAAGGTCACGTTATCACTGCCAATGCGTTCCATTTTGTCACTTACAAAAAAGCATTATTCTTAAAAACAAAACGATAAAATTGTTATTAGTTTAATTATTATTATATTCATTTTTAGGGTGGATTTTTTAATTAATTTTTCATCATGAATATTGAATCATTTAGTGAATACATATCCGTCTAGCGTCTAGACCGCTTCATGCTTCACCGTCTGTCCACTGGGCTGGGCACGGCCGCTGTGTGCCTGTTCTTTTTTCTTTTCTATTTGCATGCGCAAGAAAAGGATACACAGCTTCTATTTTTCCAGCGCGTCTTTTCTAATGTGTTTTGTTACGTCATTGAATGGGCGCTGCCCCGTCGACCAGACGGTACAGAGTACAGATACTTTTCAATCAGTTACAAGGGAGGCAGTTAGACTCTAACAGTATTATCTAGGTGATAATACTGTTAGAAATAATTTAGACTCGTTTACAACTGCTATACAATGTCTAAGAAATAGTACAGAAGAATTAATAAATAATGCTGACATTTTAACAGAACATTCCGAGGAACATTCTGTGGATAATTTAAGAAAAAAGAGAAAAGTTACTGTAGGAGACTCAAAGGTAATGCAGTGCAAAGAAATATGTGACATCATATTAATGAACGTACGTGAGAGATTTCAATTTACTGATTTTTTAACTATCTATAGCCAATTTGTTTTAAAAGGAGAAATTTAACAACTAACTATAGAATAGTTTTTCCTCTGGAACATATTAAAACAGTGTGTGCCTTATTTCCAAAGATCAACATTACAAAATTAAAAAATGAGCTGTATATAATGTATTCTAGAGATGATTTCATACAACATAGTGGTGCGGTTGCTTTATTACAAATGTTAAATAAAAATAATTTACTTACGACGTTTTCGGAATCGGTTGAACTATTAACTATATTGTGCACAATTCCTATGACTACAGTCGAAAGTGAACGTGTGAAGTGAAATATGGAAAATAATTTTTCCATATTTCTGTCAATCGCTTCAAAAAAGGGGATATTTGCCTAACGAAACCTATTTCATCAAGCAAATATTTTTGCTCTACGAATTTCTAATTTTTAATTTTAAGGTGTTTGACCTTGAAAAATTCAAAATTTTCGCCTGCGGCGCATTTTTTTCCCCTATGCCCCCCATTCCCAAATTTTACCAGCCGCCACTGGCCAATTATTCTTTGGCAATTATAAATTTAATAATAGACACACTGACTGTTTCACATAAAACTACCGAATTTGTGACGTGCAACATAAAAATCCCTAAATTGAAGTCGACCAATACGGTTTACTATTACAATTTGTTTAGCCAATTGTATTTTCAGTGCGCCATCTATGTTTCGGTTGTCGAAGTTCCCACTGAATACGTTTAATTCATATTTTGACTGCTTCATCGGACAAGGGGTGCAAACGCGTCCTTAAATTGTTTATTTCGAGTCATCGAGGACATACGAAATGGTCAAAGTTGAGATGGCGCCACCTACATTTCATTTGCATGGGCCCCCTATTAATGAATTCTTTATGATGCCACATATAAAGACTTTGTGACTCAGATTATGGTTCATTGGAATGCGTAGTTGTACCTACTGTAATAAAAACATCCGAACGACTACTGTTGTAAATTTTATGCATGGAAGCACCAGCTGAATTTAAATTGGTTATAAGGTAAATATAACGTGATTCTATAAATAGCACGATTCATGACGATTCTATAGGGACAGTAAACCATGCATATGTGCCATAACGAACATGATGCAACGCCGCCAGATTGAATATTTTTTTAAGCAATGTTTTCGTGCACTTTTTAATAGATGTTTACATATCTGCTTCTTCAGTTAACTTAAACCCAGTAATATAATAATTAATTTTTCTGTATTACTAGTTATTATTAATATGTTTAGAATATAAACAATATATTCACTTTACAGAATAATTAAGAACCTTTTTAATATCACTCAGTATATCGTGAAACACGTTGATTTAAACTTACAAGTAGATGTCGATTGTCGACAGCTTTTGATAGGCTTGAGTACATTAAACTTTTAAATAAGCTTAACTTTGTTGGAGTGTCACCCACACTTGTTGAATTATTTAAATCATATCTTAGTGAAAGATTTCAGTACGTTGAATATCCAGGTGTCAAATCATTTGAAATATGTGCAACGTATTCCTCAAGGATCAGTGCTTGGACCTCTTCTTTTTGTGTTAAACAAGGTGTCTAAGTTTTATGATGAAAACGTTTGAAAACATATAGAACCAGTAAAAATAATGGGACTTTACTATATAAACTTATTTCCAAATCTATACCGTTTCCGGGATACAGGGTGTTGAAGTTGAAAAAAAAATTTTATTTATATCTCTGACGGTAATAAAGCGAATTTTATTTGGTAGATGCTACTATGAATCCCTACTTCCACAAACAATTTAAGCTTGATAGGAATAGCCATGCAGTGGCGTGCAATTTGCACTCTTGGGACTTCTTTTGTAAAAAATATATGTTACGCTACTAACTATCGTTAAAAATAATTCCAAATCCCTTCAAGATGTTAAAATACAATTTATTTATTCAATAAAAAATATCAAAAGAAAACTTTCAGCCAGATACATGGACAAATATCCTACTTTTCGTACGATTTCGTACGACTAATACCAATTTTCTGTTTTAATTTTATTCTATGGGTTGATTTGACTTTGTTTCTCATCTTTTTTTTTTTTTTTGTTGTTTAAGAATGCAATGTAGTTACGTATAGTTTGAAAAGTTAAGCAGGTAGTAGATTCTCTGCTATGGAGTTTATGGAGTTTATGGAGCTTATGGAGCTTATGGAGCCCTGGTACTGTGTTAGTTTTGTTTTTCTATCCAGTAGGCTTTGCTGTTTAATAAATAAATAAATAAATAAATAAATGAATGAAATAAACAATTTTGCTCGTACTATATGATAAAATCTCACATAATGTGTGCGTATATGTAGGTATTACAAATTTTTAATGATATTAAAACATGAGATTACCAAGAACCTTATCCTGGGTATCACTAACTATGCATGAGAAGCTATTTGTTGTATAAGATCCCTATCTAATTCAAATAAATTTACTAGGGAAGGTTCAAATAATCGTACGCTGTCATCGGCGATAGCCAATTACGTGGCTTTATCCGATGAAAAAGGACATCACGTGAAAAGCCGCGCCACGGTCTCTTCCTCTTATTACGGAATTTTATCTGTACGGTTTATTACAATATATCTATCGCATTTTAACATCTGAGAGACAGTTAGAATTCGACCCGCGGGTCATCTCGCATTTCTTTACACGGTAACGGTACCCAAAAGCTTAAATTGTTGCATTGCCCACTGATAGACGTACGGTAAGTGATTTGTATACGCCGCAGATTTAAGCAGTTATGTTTTGTAATAGAAAATAATGGTTAACTAGACAAGTTAAATAAAAAAAAGTTGACTCGGAATTCTGAACGCAAAAATTTGCCAAATTACGTAAACAAAGTTCAGGTCCCATGAATTACAGTAAATAAACGCACCACTTACTACTCATATAAACAATTTACGCAAGCAGAAAACTCAGGCGGCCATAGACGGAACCATTTAAATATAATGTACAAAAAATGTATTCCTTTTAAAGTGCATTTAAATTAGAGCGAACAGAAGCGAGCGAGCGAATTCGTTCGTTCGTTTCTGTTCGCTCTAATATGCAGAAACACGGACAAGTTCGTTCGCTCCCGTTTTGTTCTCCATATAAATTACGCAAGATTAAGCAAACGAATTCGTTCGTTCGCTTCTGTTCGCTCTAATTTAAATGCACCTTAAAATTAACCGTGAGTGTAAAAATATTTTTTGAATAGAAATAATTAACTTTGTAAAAGTGTATCTTGTAGTTTTCTGGAGATGGATGAATGGACTGAAACGTCAGATACACAAAAAAGCTTTTAGTCAGGAGAAAAAAACACTTACATTTTAAAATGTGTTTTAGGTAGAGATTAAGAAAGTTCCAAGAGTTTCTTTCTTATGATTTATGTACTTCCTCAACATGTATTATTTTATTAGTTATTTAATTTAATTGTTCTATACAAGGTGCCCTTATTACAAGCATAAACATGCGGATCTCGGTTATTATAAAGGTTACAAACTCGGTTAATTGGGGCGAAGTTGCGGTATTTCGTGCACATTTATATTCTAAAATAGAATCCGCGGTACCCTGTTTCACCTCTTATTTTTTCAGACCCAGTTTTCAACTTTGGCATGGCGGAAATACTTATTAAAGTTCACTTTTTAACATAAAAATTACCTTTAAGTAGAACGACCTCTGGATTTTTATATGGAACACCCTGTATATTAATATATTTTAAATCTGCGTCATTTTCTCAATACAACGATATAACATATCGTTATAAACAAGTGATATTTTAGCTGTAAATTTTTTTTTTGAGTTTGCAGTTGTTAGCTACAGCACTATAATCACTTTGAATAACTTTAACGCCCTGTAAGTAAACAAACTGAATGTTTTTGACGTCAGCTCTATTTTTTAATGCTTACTATGGTCCACTAGAATTAATCGGGGATAGTCAAGTCACTTAAGATCAATTGTAAATAAATAGTTTGCAACTGCTTCACAACAAATGCATAAGGATTATCACAAATTGTAGTATTTACACACCCGTTAGTGCAATGCTGCGGTTCTTAGATTGGTTAAATATTGAGCAAAGTATTAAAAAATCCAATGTGTGTTTAATCTATAAAATATGTAAAGTGCGACAACCGCATTATTTGTATACTCCTCTACTGAGAAGGGCAGAATTGCATTTTTACAATATTAGATCTAAAGAAAATTTACATAGTCAGTTTTTCAAAACTGTTTCTTTACAAAAATCTTTATTTAATGAGGGTATAAGATTGTATAATGCTTTGCCTGATCAGATAAAAAATTCAGCAAATATTCATGTATTTTCCTCAACTCTGCAGAGACTATATATGGATGGCAATCTCATGATGTGACCAATTGATTATGTTACTATTATAGTTTTGTTAGCAATTATTACTAAGTTTCTGTATGTATCTTTTGCTCTGTTTGTATGTAGTTATGCATGTATACTTCTGTTTTAAATTGTGTTAACTTATTTTTGTAAAAACTAGCTTGTGCTAAATAAAAACTACTACTACTACTAAATTTAAAAGTAAAATAGTGTCCAAAAAGTAATTTGACATCTGAAATGTTACTTATGTTATATCGTTGGATTCAGAAGATGTCGTAGATTTCAAAAATATAATAATATAGAGGGTGTTCCATATAAAAATGCGGAGTTAGTATTACTTCCGGCAAAACTGGAAGTGTTAAAAGTTAACTTTTTATGTCAAAGGGGTGACCTTTAATAAGTACTTTCGCTATGCTAAATTTGAAATTTGTATCTAAAACAATAAGGGGGGAAACAACGGTATACCATGAAACTATGTCATACTGTAGGTTTTCAAGATATTGAAAAAACACAAATTTTGTATTTTCTTTTTCTCAATTATTTCATTTATTATTACAGCCACCAGCCACTGTTCTAAGTTTTTTCATACAAGCCGTCATTTTGAAAACTCGACTGTCAACTTATTTTTTTTATGGACGCCATATAGGATTTTCATATGGTTGGATAGAACTTTCAAGTCTGACAACAGCGATAAGACGCATTTGAAATAATAGAAAAATAGCATAGAAAAAACTGTACAAAATATACCTACCTAGTAGTACATAGTTAAAAATTGAGTTTAGATAATTAGCATCTAAATCAGAAACAGAAGGAAATTTATTTTTCGTATTATAACACGATTTAAAAAGATAATAATAACAACTAAACAAATAATTTACAACTCTTCTTATTTTTGTTCTCAAGGTCATAATATTATTTCTTCAGAGATCATCAACATCAGCTCATCATTGCATCACATCATTTGAGGAAGCGAGCAGGATTGTGTCTAGAAGTAGATAATGAATCGAGTGATGAACACTTCCAACACTTGTAAATTATTTATTAAGTTATTAGAATATAAATGTGCACTAAATTCCGCAACGCATAAATTTAACTAAGTTCGTATGTTATAATATAATAACCGAGATCGCCATGCTTAAGCTTGAAATACAGGTAACCTGAGGTCCTAAACATTTAGTCACTAGGAAAATTGGTAGAATTTCAATATTTTTTAACATTACTAATTTCATTAACTCATCTTAGTAAATTTATCGATCGACCAATTAATAGAGATAATCATAGTAGTGACTTTTAATTCCAATTTCAAGAAGAATATGAACAGTATATTTGAACAGTATCATTGTGATATGTTTTGTTTTAGGTATATTTATGTATCAGGCGAAATTTCTTGACATATTAGTGGCCTCATATATCATATACCATACAAATACGTGATGGTATATCAATAATTGATCTTTCTCTACCTACATCAGGTAGTTTTTTATCAATAATACAACCATCTATCTTAAGTGTAGATTGGGTTACACCGGCATTTTTAGCATTTCACTCCTATTTCCTTTAACAATCGATCTAAGGTATAAACAATTTCTACCTGATCATGACGGGACCTTAGGTCGCGACCTAACTGTATGCAGGGGATATACGATGCCCGCCATCTGCTTACATTACATCCCATCTTCTACCTGAAATATGGCGTGGGAGAGATTCTCTATACGAATGCATTGTCTCATACACAAATATTTAAATTATAGGTCTTTGAACTTTTTATGGGAACTGTACAATTCAGTGGAAGGTACAGGACGAATAAAAAAATACAGGAGTTGATGAAAAGATATGGGTTTGTCAGAATCCCAATCGAAATAAGCGAAATAGTACTTAAGAAAAAAATGTGATGAATAACATTATACTAAAAATCCTTTTTGGGGTCTCATGGGCAGAACATATAAAACAGTGTTTATTTTGAATATCCGAGTTTAAGTTATTGAAATCGAGAAATGTTATTCTCGGTTTCATAATAAAATTATATGATGCTCTCTAGCTATATAGAGTGTTCTTTAATGCCACCTCCATACAGCTAATTCCTTATCTAATTTTATGACTTCGAGACCAAATAAACGTTTATATAAAACGTTATTAAAAAAATCGTTTTTTGTCTCTTTTCTTAATATCTATGAAACTCTTTCGCCGATGTGGATGAAACTTTGTATGTTGGTTTGAAGTAGTAAGGGGCTTATTTTAACGTGAAAAGATTGAAATTGTTGACTCCAGTGGCATCCAAAAGGGTAACCTTCGATTTGTCAACCAGCCAAATTTATGACTAAATATTTCAAGGAACTGTTCTTTAAATGTTTAGGGTTAAATGTGACTGATTTGCATAATAGGTCCCATTGCTGGCACATACAGTGAGGACATAAAGACCGTCCCCCCCTTCTAATTTTTGAACCACTGGGTAGATTATGATGAAATTTGGAAGGATAATGTATGACTAAATTCTGCATTTTTTGACACATCAATGACAGCTCTAAATGTCAAAGTGACAGCTGGACGCGCAATAGGAACTTTTTCTTAAATAACAATGGGGGTCGAGTAATAACTCATTTTGAACCTATTTTTATGCTCAATACATCTCCCAATTTTGAGAACATTTGGTTCAGTAATTTCCAAATAAGAACCAGTAATATCGATTTCTGTTATAACATTTTTTTGCATACATATTATAAATTATTGTAAATTATTCAAAACAAAACAAAAATTAAAAGTAAACAAATAACAATAAACCATCCCTAACCTAAAATAACCTAAATTAAAAAATTATGAAATAATTTAAATTAAACGTAGAGGCAGAAACAAATTTAGAAAACACGTGTTACTTCAAAAGATGTTGAAAATGACCTCCATGAACCTCCTGACAAATAAATGTTCCATGGGTAAGTTATATTATAAAGATTATGTGGTAAAAAGATTATGTTATAAACTGATATTACCTACTGGTTTTTATTTGGAAATTACTGAACCAAATGTTCTCAAATTTGGGGGATGTTTTCAGCATAAAAATAGCTTCAAAATGACTCCCCACTCGACCCCCATTTAAATTTAAAAAAAATTTCCTATTGCGCGCCCAGCTGTCACTTTGACATTCAGAGCTGTCATTGATGTGTCAAAAAATTCAGAATTTAGTCATATATTATCGTTCCAAATTTCATCACAATCTACTCAGTGGTATAAGCAGTAATAAAAAAAGTTCAATAAAAAATTTAAACCAGTTTCATTAATAAAGTAAAACTGTATCTATAAGCGTATAAATATCACATTCCAATAATAAATATAAAAATGAATGAAACGTGTACATTCTCAGTGAATGCAAATACTGTACCTACAAGGTGCCCAGAGACAAGGGCCTACGACGGTCCTGCACAAAAGCACTCCGGACTCCGGTTATTCAACTACAGCGTTACAGTTAACAAGTTTTTGGTAGCTATAGTGATTCATGGAGTGTTACGAAAAAAATGCTACCAGAATACCTAAACGGTGCAATGTTACACAGAATTGCGCAATTACAATGTACCATTCTTTAAGGAATCTTTTTAGATGTTTTTGAATCGGACTTCCCTAGTACTTGCGGTTGTCGGATTGATTGTATTATAAAAAAGCATTTATTTATTTTGAATTTTGGATCTTTTAGTGGGAAAGAAATTAGAAATGGTCTTCAATTACTTGTGTGGAATTTGATTTGCGCATTAGCAACAACATTCAGAGCAACTCATCAGTGAAAGATTAATCGTCCATTGACCAATAACCTAAAAGAGCAATTTATATTTCTACAATTATTGAAAAATATTTTACTATAATACTTTGATACTGAAATTGTCCATATTATTTATGTAATTTATAAATAATATGGGAAATTTATTTACCTTTAGTTATTAGTTATTTAGTTTTTTATGTTTAATTTTTTTGGGACAAACTTTAAAAGTTTGCTTTGATATTTCACATTGAATCTTTATTTTGAATAATTCTGGGTTCTTGAAAATATTAACAATACACAATTTTCGAATTTTGATACAATTTTTGAAATATTAAAACAAGTAATATAAGTATAAGTGATAATATATTAAAATATTCTTTAATGTACTATAGAATTACTGATTTCAATGTAGCTGTTTTTACGTTTGTCCCTATTCAATGATTCCATTTCAGTAGTTATATTTATGTAATTTATTGGAAGGAATATATATAGAAATAATATAGATAAAAAGGGCTTAAAAACAAATATAACCGAAAACCGTATACCAATATCTCCAATAGTTTAAAATTTCTGAAATTTCTCGATTTGAGAGGGATCATACTAAACAAATTCCAATGATACTGTTCCAAGATGCTATTTTTTTGCTAAAACGAAAATAAATAATACAATGGGTTGTAAATCTCAAGTGGTTTAGCCTTGATAGCCTCAATAGTTTAAAATTTCTGAAATTTCTCGATTTGGGAGGGATCATACTAGAAAAATACCAATGATAATGTTCCAAGATGCTCTTTTTTTGTTAAATGGAAAATAAATAACATAATCATCTCAAGGGCGGTTAGCTTGTATATTTTTCTAGGCCGCTGACCCTTTTGGTGAGAGAGAGCGAAAACTATTATGTGGCCTTGTTTTCGCGTGTGCCTGAGTTTTCCTTTTCAGTTTTCTCGCATTCACTTTTCCTTTCGGGTGTTAACCCAAATAGGGAGAAATGACCAGACGCCGACGCTGATGTAATCTTTCGTGCATTTTAATTGGACACGTAAGGGAAAAAGTAAAAATATACCTACGTCTACACAAATAGATTTAACGGGTTTTCTTGTTTTTTTTTTATAATCTATTATCAAGCTTTTGGCGTGCTGAATAGATGTACAAAATATATTTTACTACAATTCTTGTCATTTCAGAGAAAAGAGAACTATACCAGACTCTTGAAATTGTATATACAGTGTCCTGGAAACCTGTCCTGTATTGGTGTCCTGGAAACTATTAGAGATAGAAACTAGGTTAAATTCTGGCAAAGTTGCGTAATTTGATGACCAATAATATACCTCAAAAAAATCAAGGCGAACACAATTAGTTTTAGAAATATTTAAAAAAAATTGAAATTTTGAAAATTAGTTGAAATTTGGAAAAAATGTCGAGTGACATAAAAAATTAAATCGTCAATATTCAGTATTTTTTCAACTTTATTATAAATGGAATATTGCAAATCTTATTGTAAAATTTTTTTATCCGGAAAATATCGAACGAAACCAGAGAAGAACTTGAAATTTTGACGGTTTTATATAAGTTATTTATTATCAATAATTATTTATAGTTGGCAACCATTGTGGCGATGGCCTAGGACGGGAAGAATGTCAACTAAGTGTTAATGTAAGAGAGTTAATGTTTGACTGTCCCCCTAACTAATGAGGTTTTCCAGATTTCCCTTATTCCAGCACTGAATGGTGGTTAAGGCCTACCAACGTAAATCGTTTTTATTCGCGAAATAATAATATGCCGCTCCCTCTCCCACACAAGTCTCAGACTTTTGGGCTAATGCTTGTGATTAGAATGAGGGGTAGAGATATTATTATTATTATTATTATTATTATTATTATTGATATTATTAAATTAATTTATTACTAAAATTGCTGGTTGGTTGTACAGTAATATTAGTAGTATAATTTCCTGCGGCGATATCTCAGTTGGTTAGGTGCTGAGCTAATATCAACCTATACCAGACACTTTCAGAAGGGAGGTTGTCCATTTCTGTGGTGTGTTTTATGCTTTTTTACATACAGAGTGGCCCACGAATAACGAAACAAGCGAATTTTCTGATACTTACAAACTTTTTTTTGCAAATCGCTCGGACACGTCAATTAAGTTTTCGAGGGGGAAATATTTTGTGCATATCTTCAATGTCGTAGTTTTACCCCCTAAGTGAGGGTGAGGTTCACCCTTAAAATTTTAAGTGGGAAGGGGGGTCGAGACAAACCTCATTTTAAAGCTTGAAAAAAGACCTTTACAATGCTGCATGCTTTTTGAATTTGAGTCACTAGTTTAATTTTTTTTTTTCATTTTTGCAAAATAATTGGAAACATTTCGAATTTCTTTTTCTTTAGATTGTAATATTGTTTATTAAGTATTCTTTTTTAAAAATAATAATAGTCCTGGTCAGTAAAAAATAAATTAATTGCAATTCTTATACTACATAGGCCGTACGAACATCTAGAAACGAGAATTTACTTATTAATATTTTTAGTACGAGTATTAATTTAACAAATGCTAAAAATGACCACCTCTTGCTTCCATACAGTGATAAAGGTTTTGCTCGAAGCGTTCCCCAACATTACTTAGCATTTCTGGTGTGATTTGATATCAGCCTTTTTAGTCAGTATAGATAATTGTTATTTTACGATATTAAACGGAAATTTATATATCGGATTTCTTGACGATCAAGGTTATTACTACATTAATGTTTAAAAACTAATACTTAGTAAACAATATTACAATCTAAAGAAAAAGAAATTCGAAATGTTTCCAATTATTTTGCAAAAAGGAAAAAAAATGAAATAAAAAATTAAATTTCTCAAGAACTAGTGACTCAAATTCAAAAAAGTATGCAGCATTGTAAAGCTCTTTTTTCAAGTTTTAAAATGAAGTTTGACTTGGCCCCCTTCCCATTTAAAATTTTAAGGGTAAACCTCACCCTCGCTTAAGGGGGAAAACTACGACATTGAAAATATGCGCAAAATATTTCCCCCTCGCAAACTTAATTAACGTGTCCGAGCGATTTGCAAGAAAAAGTTGGTAAATATCCGAAAATTTGCTTGTTTCATTATTGGTGGACCACCCTGTATACCTATGTTCTTACAATAATTTTATTTTGAAAGTACACTGTTCTACAGGCAAAGCCCAACTACAGAACAGGAGGGTAAGAAAAAAAAGAAAAAATATATATACAATATAAGCAACACAATACACAAAGAAAACAAATATGAACAAAAAATGAAAAGCAGCCAATACACCAACAATTATTTTAAATAAACAGACTTAAGGTCACTAATGCTGCACGAGAAAATTTCGACCTGATTTTTTACCTTATTATAGTTATTACACATTGCATGCACAGGTGAAAATTTTAGGACATTCGTACGAGGAGTGTTTAAGTAAAATGTCGCATTATCGCGGGAAGAAGTTCTAGGACAATGTAGACATAATTCCTCAAGTATCTGTATGCAGTCAATTTTATTATGTAATACGTTAAAAAGAAATAATACAGAGTGATAAGTGCGTCGGTCCAACAGACTAGTTACAGAATGTGCCTTCAGAAGTTCACTCTGCGGATAACCTATCGGAGGGTAAACCCCATCCGATTTGAAAGTCAGTAACTTTAAAAATTTACGTTGTACAGACTCGATGCTGTTAATATGTACGTCGTAATGAGGACACCAAACAGTGGAAGCATATTCCAGCTTCGATCTTACGAAACTGTTAAAGAGCATTTTGATGGTTTTGGTCTCTGTAAAATATCGACTACAGCGGGCAATAAAACCATATGTTTTAAATGCATCTGAAACAATAGACTCAACATGACTGGTAAATGAAAGCTTTTGATCAAAAATTACTCCAAGGTCACGAAAAGTACCAGGCCTCTCTAGCGGAATGCCATCAATATTATAATTAAATGATGTTCTGGAAGTCTTCAGCGTAAAAGACATGATATTACATTTTTTAACATTTAAATGGAGATTGTTCACTTGACACCAACTAACTATTTTATTAAGGTTGTGTTGTAAACGTTCGCAATCGCTGGCACTTTTAACTGCAGCAAATAACTTTAGATCATCCGCATATAAGAGGTAGTTGACATCCAGATCGTCACCAATGTCGTTTATAAATATGTTAAATAATAGAGGGCCAAGAATAGAGCCTTGCGGAACCCCTGAGGTAGCCAGATATTCGACGGACTTGAAACCATTGAAAACAACATATTGTTTTCTATGCCGAAGATAAGAATTTAGAAGAACTAGAAGTGGCTCTGACAAGCCAAAACCTTTAAGTTTACTTAGTAAAATGCTATGATCAAGTCATAATAATGCATTATGTAAAAGATTTATTTAAAACAAAAGTAATAAGAACTTGGTATTTATTTGTCGACTTGACAACACTGCACATAGCGGAAATATATCCATATACGCTCCTCTCCAGCCTACAATAATTGTATATTGTTTTTATTGCTTTTTCAGAGACTGGTATCACTGCAGTATCAATTAATAACAGCCTAGCGTTTAGCCCTAAGATGCCGGAAAATGAAGGGGATGATGAAAAAAGTAGGAAGTGTGTGGCAGTGCGTCGAACCCATCAACAGCCACAATATCGCATGCGAAAGGTCGGCGACCGGCCAACGGACCGCCGAAATCACAGCCCTGGCCTGGGCTCCTGTGTTCTTGGGCCATGGGCGCTCCTGCGGCTGTACGGATAGTTTTTACGGACAGTCTAAACAAAGAACAGGCGGTAACCGCTGGATTTAATGGAAGAAGGTCCATTTATAATAATCGCGGAGATGTAGGTGCATTTTTCATGATTAAAAACTGCTGAAACAATTAGGAAGGCCATTTTTCATTAAATTAGGAAGCGATAGTCGCCCACGTAAAAAAATGTTCACAAATAATCCTGATTACAAACAAATAGCGTTGATGATTGGTAAGATTGTCAAAATATTTATAACTTTGTAAATGTATATAAAAAATTTATAAAATATGGTTTGCAGTTTGTTATAATTTACTGTAGATAATGTTTTGTTAAATTGACAACTGTTACACATATACATAAAACCACATAATAAAATGGTAATAACAAATGTATAAAACTGCAAAAACATTTATTTAATTTACTTAATTTTAGTTTTGATACCTTGTGAATTACTGCGCAACACTTCAAATTTGTTTGATTGCAAATCGAAACTCATTCGGATAATCGATATAAAGGTGGAGGATCCGGTTTCAGTGATATATTTATATTATTATACCGAAACTGTAAAACTTAAACTGTAAAAATAATCAATAACATAAAATAATACAAATAACGGGGAGTAGAAACAAGTTCTGCTATTTGACAGATGGTATGTACAGGGGAATTATTTTAACCTGCTCACTAATCCCATAACTTTTTTATTTGCTATTTAAAAAAAATGAAAACTGTTTCCAAACTGAAATTTTCCGATGATTCCAAATATAGCTTCAAAAGTTTTCCCAGATGTCATTTTTGACACATATGACGCCATCTTGGATTTTTGTAAATGCAACTTTAGCACCATTCGAAAGACCCCTTCGAGCTGACTTCAAAAATATATCATTACCCATAGGCAGTTTGCACCAATAGTGCAAACTATAATTATACTTATATATACAATATTTAAAAAAATAATCGACATTCAGTAAGTTTGTCGCACTGTAAATCGCGAACCGTTGGTGCAAACTGCCCTTAATGACACATTTTTAAAGTCAGCTCGAAGGGATCATTCGAATGGTGGTACAAAAATCCAAGATGGCGTTATTTCTATCAAAAATGACATCTGGGGAAATTTTTGAAGCTATATTTGGAATCAGGAAATTTCAGTTTGGAAACAGATTTTGATTTTTCAAAATAGTAAACAGAAAAGTTGTGCAATTAGTGAGACAGTCAAAAAATGTCAATGTACATAAAAAATAACGAGGAATAGTAAGGATACTTTATATCCTCCAGCTGAAAACGCCTTATTAACTAAGGACTAAAATAAATTAAGCCAAAAGAGCTGTTCTCCTGGCTATATGCCACGCCGAACGCTGAATTACAAAGCAAACAAACATTTGCTAATATAGGTCATATGTCACATAAAAATTGGTTAGAATCAAAATACAAGGATTTGAATTACAACTAATACTACGAGGAAATACTTCAGACCTCACATCGTATGAAACCGGTCTCCAATTAATAGCATCCTACAATATGAGGTCCTAAGTATTTCCTCGTAGTTTTCGTTGCAATCCAAATCCTTGTATTTCAATTCTGTGTTAGACCAGATACAGCAAATTTTTGCTTTGTAACTCGACGCTCGGCGAGGCATATAGCCAAGAGAATAGCTGTTTTGACTTAATTCGTTTTAGTCCTTATTTAAATAAGGCGTTTGCAGATGGAGGATGTAAAGTATCACTACTATTCCTAGCTATTTATTGTAAACATAATATATTCATGTCATAACTTCCTTATTTATGTTAACTCATATAAGAGCATCCATTATTATATGAAGCAACAAGTAATGGTATTATATTTTTACTTTTTATGGAAATTCTTGACGCATTTTCCGACTAGTATATTGCCAAGAAAACAAGTTTACATTGTCTTACTATTCTTAAGTTGAAACATTGCATTTTAAGATACTTAACTTTTTTCGCAAAAGGCAATTTGTTTTGGAGAAGCTTCTTACTTGAACTTACGTATTATTTTCGACAGTGAAGCATTGCTGGCGGGAAATTTCATATATTTTTCAATGTAATAGTCTATCAGCTCTTTGTTCTGGAAGTAATTTTAAAGGAAATAGTTTTATACACTGTAGTAAGGGTAACTTTTCAACCATATTTAAGTTACTGTGCTGTAAAATTACATAATTATTCTTATACTCTCAATATTATTAATTTTCTTACTTTATTTAATTACTTTTTTATTATTATATGTTTCATTCATTAATGTTATTTATATTATATGTATTATTATCTACAACAGGAAGAAAAATAAGGGCACATTACTATAATTAATGTTATTATTGTTATGAAGTTTTATTTTTGTTTCGTAATTATAATTAGAATCAATAAGATGTATCATTAATTTTTGGATAAGATCTAAAGTCATGAACTGAAAATTAATTGTTGGATTTCATAACATGGAGCACACCTGGTTTAGTTTGGAACACATATGGGAGATAATACAGTTCTGATTAGAGTACGATCCACTTTGTGGTTAATCTGTTTCAAAGCATTACACTTCCTGTATCAAAATAATACAGTCCCTCTATTAAGGTATCAGCTTGTCGATAATTAACGTTGATAAATTTTGTTCCCACACACTGCTACTGCTTTGGTAAAAAAATACTTTATTATAAAATCTCATAAATCAGATATGAATATACGGTTATAATAATCTTAGCTGTGAGTAGCCGAAAATTATTATCCGATAATTCCTCTACCTATATTTCCTGCTATTAGCAGGATTGGTTTTGAGCTTTAATTAGGGGAATTTGTAGATTTGAAATGGCGCGTCCGGTTCTCATGGTTCGATTGATTTAATATTCTGTAAAATATTATAAGATAAGATGAGGATAAGAAAATTAGTAAGATTTCTTAGTGCCTTAACAACAAATAAAACGATAAAAAGTGAAAAAAAAACTATTAGCGGTACCATCAACACTGTTCTTCCATTAACAGCAAAACATATTTTTTTAAACTCTTTAGGTAATATCTACAATTCCATCATATTAACATGATACTTTTGCATATATCTATTTATTTTTGATTATAAAAACAAATATTGTCTGTAATATATTACATCTAAAACACTTTTTATTGCTTTTGTGACTTTTCGCATTAGTTTTTGCAATATATAAAGCTGCTAAACATAATATGTTACAAAAAATAAATGACATTACTACAACAAAATTAATTAACAAGGAAATGATGTTGAAACGCTTGAGTCTTATTACTCATGTCCTAACTGGATATTAGTGCCTATTGCAGGTAGCCTTAATACAGAGTGTTGGGTATCACAGTGGAGAAGACATTTGTACAATTTTCTTATTGAGCAGAATTTTATACACTTGCATTTCTACTGAGGGCACAATTTTCCCAAATTCTTCATGAGAGATATGGCATTTTATAAATTATTGACATATATAATAGACATAGTCTTGGTATACACACAGGATACAGTAATGTATACACACAGGATACAGACACATGTGGAAAAAATTATAGTTCTATTATACTATTTATTGAAAAATTAAATTTCCAAGTCAAAAACCAAACGGTGCCGTTTTATACAGCCTTATTCAGAACTTATCTCTAAAACTTTGAGGATATGTGCATCCTTAAATAAGAAATCGATATCACCAAAAAAATTTATAATAAAAGGCTTAGGATTTCCCGTAAACAATGTTTAAAGTTATACCATTATAAAGGACTACGTAGCTGGGCAACTGTACTTCAACACATCTGATACTTTTCTACCACATTCCTAAGAATGTGATAAAAAAAGTAAACACGTTTTTGTCTGGAACGCCTTGTTAAAACCTCTATTGTCTATGAGTCGTCAGTCTATGTGTGTCGCTCTCGCGGGTGTTTTATTTATCTTAGGAGTGTTAAACTGTAAAATTTTCAAAATGGCTCATGTGTACAGTAATGCTGAGTTAATGGACTTACCAGTGGATTATTAATTACGAGTTAGATTTTGTGAGTGGTTGTTGCAGCAAAATGCTGAAAATCCCCAATTTACTGCTGATGTACTAGTTACAGATGAAGCTTTGTTTACTCGAAATGGAATACACAACATTCACAATACACACGTTTAGCACTCGAACATCCGCACGCAATTCAACGAAATCACTTCCAACACCGTTTTTCGAACAGCTTTTGTAACAAGGTATGTGCAAATTTTTCATGTTTCTAATACCTAGTAATCAAGTAGCGCAATTCTTCTAAATTAGTGTAACAAAATTTTATTCATTTTAAAGGCACGTCACTTTGGTCACATCTATCTATCTTTCAGTTTATTTTAAAGTAAAAACGCTGCAAATCTTTTTTGCGTCGGGTGTCGGTATACTCTCACAACTTCCAAAGTTTTTTCGTGCTATATGTGACATCGCCAGTTTGCATTGTCAGTCCCAAGGTCATTCCATTACAGTGGACCAGTATCCAGCGGCGTGCAATGAAAAATGTTTAAATAGTTTTAAGACCCCGCAAAAATTTTTTTTTTTGCACTACCACATTTGTACATGTATGTTGAACATCCCCAAATTTTATTATAGATAAGTTCTGAATAACCCTGTATATATAGGGTGAGTGATTTTTTTCGTTCATTATCTTGGAAGTAATAAAAAAGATAAAAATAATGCGATTTTGCTATATAATTATATTTATTTTTTGAAAAAAACTCACCGTTTTTGAGATATGGTTCAATATGATTGAAAAATATCTATTTTGCTTTATCTTTTAAATCAATAAATCGATTGTTTTCAAACTTGATACTAATACAAGTTCAACACAAATCACCAGTGCGTGAAATATTTTTTTTATGTTAAATCAAGTGTAATTTCAAAACTCTTATTAAATATTATTTGTCATTCTTATTCATAGGTATTCAACAACAAAAAATTAAGCTAAGATATATATTATTAATGAATTTATCAAAAATATTATGATCAATAAAGTTTAAATTTATATTGTTACCTGTAATCTAGATTATACGCAAACTAATAATCTCATTATTTAAAATAGTATGTCGTAAACAACTACTGTCAGTGCAATAAAATTAAATATTAAATATAAAGTATCTTTATCAGACGCAACGTAGCACGCCACTGGCAAGTTACCTACACTGAACTTAACATTTGTTTTACTAGTTGGTTTTGCGAAAGTTTATATAGCAAAATCATATTATTTTCATCTGTTTAATTGTTTGACAAATTTATGAACGTAACAACTGATTCACCCTGTATAGGCAAGCGGGGTTCTATCGTGACATTTTAACTAAAAGAACTCATAAACTGAAACCATAAAACTAGCACATTTGTTTTTGACGGCTGTACCAATAAAATACGTTCTGCTTTTGACTATCAAATTCACTTGTAAGGTAATATTTTGACAAATAAAAACTTTCTAGAATTTTTTCTCCAGCTGTATCTACATAAAAATTAAATATGTCAGTCCAGATGTCTTCTTTTCCCAATAAAGACATTTAATATCTAGAAATAATATACAAAAAGTAAATTTTGAAGTGAATTGGCGGTAAAAGTTTATTTGGAAACCATAAATGAAAGAGCATCTATAGTGCATTACCCTAGTTCCACAAAACTTGTGTAGCATATACGTGTCCATAAAAAATTAACAACGATCCATAAACAGAACCATTGTTTCAGCAGTGAACATCGAAGCTAATGCACTTATGGTCAAAATAAAATAAAATAAAATAAAATAAAGGTAGATACATAATGATCTTAACATTCCTATCTTGACCTGTTCTTTTGTATAGTACCGATCACACTCGGGCTCTATATGCTTTAAGATTTTATTCTTCAACTCTCCTAGGTAAATCGACTATGAACTTTAGTTGTATGTTTGGATTAAGAGGCCTATATTACTTTGTCGGCACGGCGAGTAAGTAAGTAATGTAAACCGTAAGTAGCAAACCCCTAATGTGGGGTACTATTGTAGTGGGCAAAAGTAGGGATTCAATTTCTCTTTAAAATACAGGGTGTTGCAATTTAAAAAATGTATGATGACATCACAACTCTAAAACAAAAGCAGATAAAACAAAATTTTTCATATCAGCACATGTCTTTTTAAAAAACAAAATCGACCTTTGAAAAATCGTTTTTTGAAAAATCACTGTGTATAAAAGTTATGAATTTTCTGCGGTACTTTATCACCACACCGTATATACACACTATATACTTGCAATAAAATTCAAGATTGAATTTGTTAATGAATATCTAAATATGTACTTAATACTATATGCTCGGTAAATTGTCAGTAGAGAATAGAATTTCATTTATTTTATTAAACATTTTAGGAAATTTACTTAGTAAATTATTTGGACACCAGGACATGGGGTACCAAACTGTGGAAGCATATTACGGATGAAAACGGAAAAATTAGTAAAAATCATTCAGTAACGAATTCTTGTAAGCGGAACTATAAATAATAAATTTCACATTCTTAACTACAAACTTAGCTGAAGATTAAGAAAGAATGCATTTTTTTTTTAATATTGGGGTCTTTTAGATAAGCCTTGTTGAAGTTACTAGAAAAGTAACTTAGAGGTAAGTTGTTTAGAACTCGTCAATTGTTTATCTGTTCTCTATTCCATTGTATTTTATGAATATCTGATACATATTTCTATGTCTTCTGTATATAATAACTATTATATGTTTATATTATATCATCGTGATTAGTGACTTTTGATGAATTTGATCTTACTTTATAATTTTATATTTCTTCTATTTTACTTTGAGACATTTCAAGTTGTTTCGCCTTTTCTTGGCATCTTCAGACTGTATAATAACTGAAACTATTAATAGTATTATATTATTGTAACACCAAGGTTAGTTGTAATTACATTTAACTAAATATAGACCGCAGTGGTCCTAGGATCGACCCTTGAAAAGTAGGATATAAACAGTATGGGTCCAGAAATCACCAATTCTTATATAGAAGTGAGAGTAAACGGTGGCAAATAAATGCATAACATTTAGGAAAGGGGAATTCAAAATTGTATAATTATTGTAAGGCTTATAAAAGAAAATTGCATAAAAAGTTTTGAAGGTTTTTTCTATTTGCGAGTCATATGCATTATAGTAAAATTAGTTTTTTTAGACCCTACCTTGTATATATGATTGCTTTAAAGCAAAATCAAGTATGGCCTGTTCATCAGAATACCGAGAATTTTTTGATATTATTAAATATTATTAATAATTAACATTTTATAAAAGTATCACTTCAACACTTACTTTTTCAAAAGCGGAAACAAATAATATCAAACTTATAAACACCTTAAAAATATTTATACCTCTACCGTCAACCAAATTGGTCTGATAGTCATAAATTTGACTTTTATATATCGGTTGAGCAGACTAAGTTCACATTTAGAATGAAAAAATCTCCTAAATTTTCATTACATAGACTATTTTTCCCATTTATCCAGTGCCGCTTTTCCGATTTTTGGTGCATGCCTTTAAACATAGGTCTCTTAAATTATCATTTAAGATGCTTATGCCCACATAATATAGTTAAATATAGTTTTCATAGTTCTTAGGGCTGCCTTTGAATCACATTTCTTGTACAAAAGGTTGATGAACCTACAACTATGTTGTTGTCTTTCGAGTGTGGTGTGGTGGCCTTTCGAGTAAATATACAGGGACGCCAAAAGCCTTTTTTTCGGAGGAGTAAATGGAGATGATAAAATAAATAAGATATTACAACTGTTTTAAATAGCAGATATATGTAATCATAACTTTTTTGTTATAAAATGTTGTTTTGTATTATTTACTTTCTATTGCCTAAGAAGGCTTTAACCTAAAAATAATTCAGTCACCATTGTTGTGGAAAAAAAAACATTTTGGAATTATTTGATCTTACGTGAACGACCTACGAAAAGAATGAAAGGTGATCTCATTCACGCTAAATTCAAACAAAGTTAATTCGCCAACAGAAACTAAACATCGCTTAGATGGAGTGTATGGTGAGACCTCACCATCATACTTAACTGTAAAGGATTTCAGCTGTACTATAATTTTCATATTCAAGACACTGACTCTGCTGTTCGTTCTATAAATTATGATCCAGCCAGAATTTCTTTGCTCATGGTCTTATTCTAAATGAGTCTAAGGCAGATTTGCTTGTTTTTGGTAGGCTCAGACGATTCACATTGGATAACATTGCATTTTCGGTGACACGTGGAAAATGTAATCTCCCACAGACATCTGCAGGAATTTAGGGATTTAATAAGATAGCTTCAGATTTCACAAATACGTGAACCATATTGCTCCCAGGTCATTTTGTAAATTGAAATATCTATACCTTATACCATGTTCCTACCACAAGAATATACAAATAACCAGAAGAATATTTCTCAGGCGAGACGTTTGATGTGGGTACCGATGGATTTGTGACCTAGGTTCCAAAAGGAGGACAATTTTCAAGGATATTTTATTGCTTTTCCGTAGACGTATCTAATGAATTTCTATTTTTACGGTTTTGTTTTGAAATAATATTTTGTTATAACTATAACAATATTTTTTATACTAAAATTAATTGATTCTCTTATCTTAAGCTGTATTTCTTATGGTAATACAGTATACTGGCCTCCTATTTTAAATAAAGGCAAAGAAAGTTTCCAAATATTCCAAGTGCTTGCTCTAGGTTCAGTTACAACTTATACAATTATTTGATCACATTTCACAAACTTTTGCTCAATCTAAGTGGCTGAACCTCAATTAGCGCTATAAATTAAATTTAGCTATTCTCGTTTACAAAGTTGACCAGTTAGGAACTTCTAAGTAACTATGTAGTAATGTAGTAAGTTAATAAGAGTAAGCCAGGTATATTGTCAGCCTACTAGACACCGTACATGCTTTCAAAGTTTGTTCAGTTATACCGCTGCTAAAATTTAATGCATTACCTGCCAATTTAAAACCCTCATGTGTAGGGCTGTCACAGAGAGCCGCGATTCAATGGCCTGTGAAGCGGATCAACACGGATATGCGCTAGTCGCTGCCTCAAAATACTTTTCACGTTAGTATACTGTTGCCTATGTTGTAGTGCGGATGAGTTTTGAATACATTGTTATAAATTGTACTATCTTATCGCTTCTGTTCCTACGTAATTTATTTTATTACACTTATTATAATGCGTACGCACATGCCCCGTGGCACAATTGTAACAGCCCTACTCATGTGGTAGGTATAGCTTCAATTAGAAAAGAAATGAAATCATATTGAATGCTTGCCATTTATGTTAAATTATTTCTTTTTGATATTTATTTGTATGGAAAACCAAAACCTTACTATTATTATTATTATTATTATTATTATTATTATTATTATTATTATTATTATTATTATTATTATTATTATTATATTTGGGTGAAATATACTTGACCATACAGAGATTGTTTATTCCAGATATAATAAAAAAGAGAACGATTCCAAGAAAATATCTTTAACTGAAAAGTAATATAAATATAGTAAATTACAGTAGACTGAACGAATTATAAATTGGAGATACACATTCTTATCCTAATGGATTAATCAATCAATTAAATTACTAATCAATTATAGGTCAATACCTTAAAAACACTATATGTAGAAGGTGTAGCATGTTAGATAGAGAGAGAGAACGTCGGTTCCTTGTTACCCTAAATAGATTATCTATCTTTCGCCTTACTATTACAGAACAGAAGCAGTCTCATAAACCAGAAGTAATTCTGCCGGAAGTAACAAACTATAAGCACTACGTACTGGTTAGAAGTTAGGTTCAGTATTTACTTTTAATGACAAATCATCATTATACACCGTGTATATTTACTTGTAACTACTAAGTAGTGCTGAACTACATATTTCATATAATACTTAAAGTAAAGTGGTAAGTAATTGTTAAGAAAGTACACCAATTAGTACTTCAAAATTTCATCTCTAAATAGAGTTTACTCATTTTTTTTAAACATTCTCAAAATTATTGCAAGATTAGAATTGTCTTATTAATTACCGGTATCAACTATAGAATATTATAAAGCGAGGGCCATTCACCTGCTACTGTATACGAAACCGTTGCCAGTCGAAAAGCACGATCACTAATAAGATAACAACGTCTAAAAGTCGTTTCTTGCAAGAAAATGGATAAAAACAGCATATTCTTTTAACAGAACGACCAAACGCCACGGAACTTCGGTTTAATATGTAAAAATCAGAAACAGCGTGTCACGCAAGTTTGTTTTATATTACTGAAAGCTAAAAGAAGAAATAATTTGGAATGTCTTCATCTTCATTCAAGGTTAAATAATCTTTTTTTAGGAATAATTTCAAAAGAGCCTTTACTGCTGCAGAAATTGGGGTAAGGAACTCATCTTTTAAAATATTAACACATGGATTTATTATAGGCGTAATGATTGTTCAATTTTGACTAAATCACAGATTTTCCATACTAACTAACGCGTTCGAAAACCTTAGCAAGTTCAATCATTGACTTCGATTTTTTCCTGTCTAAAAATTACAGTATGCGTTGCGTATGAAGTTAATGTAGAGTCCTCTATATACGCAGACGACATGAAAATACTTTTTCAAATTAACTACATATAATGAAGACTGAAAGTAGTTACATACTGGACGGTTTAAATTTGTTGAACAGTCGGTGTTTGTGACCACTTATTTTTATATATAAGTATAAGTACAACGTATCTTTGCTCCAAAAAGTTAAACATTTGTCTATTTGACTATAAAATTTCTAATACGACTAATAGAACTAGACTAATAGAGCTGACAATATTAAAGACCTTAGCGTTGTTTTTTTTTTATTCGAGACCAACTTGTGCATATCATATTTGTTCTGCTGGTACTACAGCATCATTAAAAACTCTGCGTTTTGTTTCAAGATCGAAACTGGAATACGCGTCAGTTTGAAGCAGTTTGTCAGATAGAAGTGAGTTAGTATGAGTCGTCTGACCCTCATAGTTTGTTGTTTGTTAGATTTCTCTGCTACACGTATATACATATACAGGGTGGGTTTTTGAAAACGAAACAGAGCGAATAACTCTCAGGAATTATTTTTTCGAAAAACGCCTAGACAGGTCGATTTTTGATCAAAAGGGGACATCTTTTCCCATACTTTTGATGCTGCAGTCTCACCCCCCTAGGGAGGGGGGCAACCCCCCCAAATATCTTAATAGGGAAGGAGGGTTAAATGACACATCATTTGAAAGGTACTTCAATTCTCTACACAACCCTGTATTAGTTTTTTAATTTGACTGGTTAGTTTTGAAGATAAAGGTTGTTAATAAAAAACTACTTTTTACGGTTTTATTTGCAAACTTTTTCTACATCAGCCAATTAAATATTCAAATTGATGACCTCCAGCCTCCATACAATAGTCGTCCATGAGTGTCACCTCTTATGTCAGAGTGACATTTCCTTTTATTATTCGCAGTAAATTGAAATAATAAATAATACAATCAGAACGGGTATTGAGTGAATTATTATTTTATTGTTACCTGTACAGTTTGTCGACATTATGGTTTATTCGATTCCAGAAAGAGTGGAAATAATTGCTCTTTTTTATGCAAATAATGGGAGTGCTAATAGGACAGCAGAAATATTTAATCAGCAACACTTGGGTAAAAATGTTCACAGGAAGTACATTTTGGAGTTAGTGACCAAATTTTAGGAGACCGGATCTGTAACTAATAAAAAGCGACACCCCGAAAGAATTGAAGCAGAAGATGTAGCTATTCTAGGCCATGTTGCTATAAATCCTAGAACGAGTACGAGGCAAATGGCAGCTGAATCCGGTTTTGGGAGAAACAAAATTCGTAAAACTTTGAAGCATCATAAATTCCATCCCTATAAGATTCACCTTGCACATGAACTTAATGGAGATGACTTTGACCGCCGACTACAATTTTGTGAAGTAATGAGTGAACGAGCTATTAACAATCCAGATTTAATTTTTAATATCTGCTTCTCGGATGAGTGTTCATTTACTGTTAATGGCAATGTCAATCGTCACAATTGTCGTTATTGGTCCGATTCTAATCCCAGGATATTTTATGAGACTCATACACAACATCAGGAAAAATTAAATGTATGGGCTGGAATTTTTGGTGACCACATTGTTGGTCCTTTTTTCTTACCAGGTAATCTCACCGGGGAGATGTACCTGGATTTGTTGGAAAACTCCATTTATCCAGAGCTGATACACATTATAGAGAATAATGAAAATTATCTAGAAGACCAGTTGATATTCCAACAGGATGGAGCCCCTCCTCACTACGCCTTGCCTGTTCGGCAGTATCTCGATCGTACGCTTGCAAATCAGTGGATTGGGAGAAGAGGCGTCATAGAGTGGCCTGCGCGATCGCCGGATTTGTCCCCTTTGGAATTTTTCTTGTGGGGTCATTTAAAGTCCAAAATTTATGCCACTCCACCTACTTCCCTTGAAGATCTACGCCAACGCATTATTAACGAATGCCGCCAAGTTACTCCAGAAATGTTGCAAAACGTACGTGATCGCATTGTGCAAAACTTATACTATTGCATAGAGGCTGGAGGTCATCAATTTGAATATTTAATTGGCTGATGTAGAAAAAGTTTGCAAATAAAACCGTAAAAAGTAGTTTTTTATTAACAACCTTTATCTTCAAAACTAACCAGTCAAATTAAAAAACTAATACAGGGTTGTGTAGAGAATTGAAGTACCTTTCAAATGATGTGTCATTTAACCCTCCTTCCCTATTAAGATATTTGGGGGGGTTGCCCCCCTCCCTAGGGGGGTGAGACTGGAGCATCAAAAGTATGGTAAAAGATGTCCCCTTTTGATCAAAAATCGAGCTGTCTCGGCGTTTTTCGAAAAAATAATTTTCAGGAGAGTTATTCGCTCTGTTTCGTTTTCAAAAACCCACCCTGTATAATACGTTACACATGTAATATTGCATATTGGTATCTTTTATTACTTTTAAGTTTATACTATACATTCAATGTATCTCCTTATCCTGTAACTCGACCTCGGTATGTAGGATATTATTGTAGGAAACTAGATTTATTGTACTTGAAAAATATAAGATAGAAATTTGGTTATTATACCCAACAAATTTTGAATTGTTACTCAATGATGAAGCTTGTATAAATATAATAGCTTGGTATGACCTCAACGGTTTGCATAAGAATCAACCGTTACGGCTAATCATACATAAAATGGCCGAAACAAGTAACTTGAAATAAATGTACCTCGTCCTGCGGTCTCTCATTAAATACCGCTATGAAGAAAAAAATATATTGGTAATGATCCAACCTGTTCTGTGCTTCAAAATTTTGTTTGCATAAAAAACCAGTTAATGACGAGTGGTATCAATACAGTGATATTGCTAGAGGGATATCAAGTCATTGCAAGATGAAGTAATACTAAAATTTCTGTCCCGCATAAATTCCTTATTTTGAAAATGGTAAAGTTTTTGATAAATCGCTCGGGCCCGTCGATTTTGTTTTCTTTTTACACTTGTTTTACATATATTAAATTTTTTACAGGGCGAGTTAATGAAGATAGGTGGATATAAACTTTAATATTTTAAATGGAACACCCAGTACTGTTTTACATATTCCGAAAGAACTCTTATTTTACGAACATTGTCATATAAGGTTTTATGGATCTATCTCTAATAATAAGGGAGGTATGACTCCCTTAGGGATATGATAGGGACAAAAAAGTGCGTCATAAGAGCAATGTGTTAGAAAGAGAATATCAATTCGTTTCTAGGCACAGTCTTTCTCTAACACATTGGTTTTATGACACACTTTTTTGGGCATATCTCCCTTATTATTAGAGATAGACCCATAAAACGTTATATGACCTAATTCGTAAAAAAGAGTTTTTTCCAAATATGTAAAACAGTACAATATATGTAAAACAAGTGTAAAAAGAGAAAACGATTTTTCAAAATCTTTATCTTTTTCAAAATAATGAATTCATGCGTGACTTGATTTGTTATGGGACATGTGTCATGAATTTTAAACAAAATGAATTAACAGATATGACTTTAAGAGAGATTTTAGGAGAGTGTCACAGAAACTCTCTTTTAGCAAGTCGTGTTTATAAGGAAAAACATCCGGGCAGTTGTCTCCCCCATCCTGAGTCATTTGGCGTTCTTAAAGGAAGAGAAATCCATTTTTGCTTCAACTATTGTTAAGATACAAGGTTATCATAAAGTAAGGGATATATTTCAGCTTATTATGTATTTTTAACAAATTAAGTTAATAACAGGATGTGAAAGAAATTCAATTGCTTAAACAATGGGATCTTATGTCCAACAGTGGTTAACGCAAATTTTCCATATGTCGTCCATTTTGCTGCTGTAAAACCAACAACCCTTCCTCCAAATTGTACACAGCATTATTCAGTATTTCTGGTTAAATTGCAGCAATTTGCTCCCTAATAGAGTCTTTTAAATCTTGCAGCATTATTGGTCGTGTTCCAAATACCAAATTTTTTAAATAAACCCACAGCTAGTAATCCTCTGGATTAAGATAAAGCGATCTTGGAGGCCTTGAGTTTACAAAATGCCTGCTTATAACACAATTTTGAAAAACATCAGTTAAAAATTCCTTAACTGGTCGGTAAATTCGCGGGAGTGTTCCATCCTGCATAAAAATCAAGTTTTCAATTTCTTTGTGCTCTTTTGAATCCGTGGAATGGCATAATCTCTTAACATATGCAGGTATCGATCACTAGTAACAGTTACAGATACGGCCTCTCCATTCTGTATCTACTCAAGAAAGCATGGTCCAATGATAAAATTGGATGTGAAACCGCACCAAACGGTGACGTTCTTGTCGTAAACACCTTCCTGAATGATTTCAAGTGGATTATCTGTTGACCATATTCGACAGATGTGAGTATCCACCATGTGTGCATCCATGCAGTATGTGTAACTCCACCATTCATAGAGAAATACGGTCTTGCCATTCGGGTTCAATTTCTATCTGAGCCAATATTTGTAAAGAAAAATCATACCTGATAGGAAAATCTGCACATTTAATTCAAACAGCATTTAATTTCATAGGTATATATTTTTAGGATTTTGCGTAAAAATTTCCAAACCGTGGTGTATGGGATTTGCAATCGTTTTGATATCGAATTCACCCATTTATGTTTTGAGTTTCCCGAAGAACTTCTGCAACTTGGACATCACTAATTCTTGTCCTCCTGATCTCGGTAGGTCAGTTATAGACCCTGATCTTTCAAATTTGCTAATCAAATTACGGTACGCTTTCATTTGACAGGGTCCTGCTCTCAAACCCATTTTCGCACGAAATCTTTATAATCCAGCAGTGCAATTTCTACCGCATTCGTAATATCACTGTACTAAACCAATTGTTGTTTGTAGATCCATGTTATTAAAGTTTAAATCGTTTCAATTTACGTTTACGTGAGTTTTATTTTGAGAACAATTCTCTAAATAGCAATTATTACGATTGACACTTCTATCAGCTGTTGACACGACAACTCTTTTGTTTTCCATAGATACAGTAAAATCCAATTATTGAAGCAACTAGATTCCATTTACTTTTTGCTAATAGCTTGATTTTTAAAAATTAGATAAGACTTTAAAGTATACCCCTCACTTTATGATGACCCCATATTTAAAATATTTGTTTTTATTGTATAAAAGAAATCACAGGATAACTTACCTCTTATAGTGCTGGGCATCGTAGCATATCCTTGTCCAAAGTATGAAGAATTATTATAATGTCTTAAAAACTCGCACTTTACTTTAATAAGTACTTAAAATCTAGAATGTACTCGACCACATTGGTTCGAACGAATGGACGGGATGTTTTACGAATAAATAAAAAAATACTGTTAAAGCACAGGTACTTAATTTAAATTTAAATACTATAAAATCAACTCCGAACTATTTAGAATGAGTAACATATAAAAGATTAATATAAATATATATATAGTCTACTGCTAGTCCTTTTTCTTCTTAGAAGTTCCGAATATTTCACAATACATGTTTAGGATTATTCGTCTTCTTCTTCTTCTCTTTCGAGTCGTCACCATCCGTATTTCATGTCCAAGTCTTCCTGTAACCAAAAAAGAAAAAATGTAAACATAATTGACTCTTATTTTTGTATCTGTGACGGCATTGGTAACATTTACATAATTCATTAATTTATTAGTGGTGAGAAACACACCGTAGTGTCCTCCTTGGGTCTTTGCTACCATCTGTCTGACAATGTGGCGACTCCTATCGGTGAATGTGGAGGGTGAACAAAATCAAATAAACAATTAGATCATAGTTTAAGAATAAAGATAAATTTGTCAGCAGTTTTGCTTGGATATGTGAACATTTTTAAAATGTCAAATATTTTCGAAACCGCTGGGTGTGGCTATAGGGTATCCACATGTTTTCAACTTAAAATGCTGAGATCTTTCAAAACAATTTGTAAATATATATGGTGTTCCATTTAACATAAGAAAGTTAATTCCGGTACAGAATTAACTGAGCACCCTGTATACTTGGCAATATTTTTGCAAAATGCAAGAAAGGCACAAAGCTCCCTGAGGATTTTTTTTATCTCTACTAACAACGCAGTTATCGAAGAAACACGCACTAAAAACTCACCCTGTATATATACACGATGTCCCATCAGGAAGGCCCGCGATCGATATATGGAAAAGTACGTACAGGGTGATTTTGAAAATTTCTGGGTTCTACGTTCTATCATTTCTGAGTTCTACGTAAAATCCTAAATTGCCACATCCTGTACACGATAATGACCCTCTCTAGACTTTCGGAAATATACAGGTGTTTCCTTTAAAAAGACACGTTAACAGTCGTTCGTTAAGTTTTCTACTATGATTTGTTTCTATTTAACTTGTTCAACTAAAATTCTTAAAAAGGAATATTACTTATTGATTTCATTGACATGAGTCCATTGAACATTTGCAATTCAACAAACCAAAATGATTTTTTTTGTTGATTTATAATTTGGTTACTGTAAAGTACTAAAGTAGTAAGTAGGTACTGTGGTCATTTTGGCTAAACAAAAGTTTGACCATCGCAGGCTTGAATATAAAACGCAATTAAAAATCGTTAATCATGTAGAAAATAATGTAATTTATTTTTAATGTTGCCACAATATAATATATCTCTACAGTTCCTGTTATTAAATTTGTAATAATAAGTAATAAAATGCAAGCATGACAAATTTTCAGCTATTTATACTAGTGCTTTTGCCATATTTGGTCAAAGTGCAATGACTTACGAAGTGGATGACATCTGTAGTACTGTATTCCAAACAATCCCAAGACATGAACTAATTATTAAAAAATGAGCTAATCTTTGTATTTATAAAATAAAATTATATTGTATCTTTCTAGTGTATAGAAAAAACTAAAAATAGTTATAGTCTATATCATAAGGAGGTTGTGGCAATTTTTTTCATAATATGTACGTAATAAATGTAATATGTGCGTACATATAAGTATACAGGGTGGCCCAAAGATGTGGCAAAGTTCCATAACTCCTATGCCGTAATAAACAAGAAAAAAATATATTTTATGATCTCACACAACACACAACCTAAGAGAACGGACATTTTAAAAATATGTAGTTATATATTACACCTTAAACCGGGACCATATCGAACTCATGTTTTTTTTAATGGAATTATATATTTTTTATTTCATATTTGAATTCTGATCACTTTTCCGAATTCGCCAATGTAGGGTTTACCAGTATTAGACAAGGTGGTTCAGGAGATATGAGTATTTTTGTGTCTTAATCGCAATAAACTGAGCACCCTGTATATCTTAAAGAAAATAAATAGTAGATACCTTTTAGCTCCGTTAATTCTGGTATATGGTCTAGTTTTATTTTCTATAGAATTTCCTTCAAAATAGCTTTACTTGTATACAGGTCGATTCAAAACTCGCAACGGCAGTTTTCTCAATTTTCTAAATGAAACAACATGATATTTATCAAAATATCGCAATATTACAATGCATGGAAATTTATCAAAATAACTGGGATTATTTTTCAAAGTTCTGCTGATCCTCAGATTTTATTCATGCACAATTGATTGACCTTGTGTATTTCAGTATAATTCTCAGTAAACCAAAATACCCATATGTAGGTATGCACAATGAATGTATGTATGTAATTGTATGTAATTGATGTAATTTTATGTAATTGTATGTAATTGTAATGTATGTATTATTGTACAATGTTCAGTGTACATAAACGTCAGGTGATGATTTGATATTTATCAAAATAACATGGCATTATTTTTCAAATCTCTACTGATCCTCATAGTTTATTCATGTTAAAATATATTCACCTTGCATATTTCAATATAATTCGCAGTAAACCCATATAATAAAGTACCCATATGTAACTTTTATTATCAGAAATAGTGTATAGAAATATCAGGTGATGTATGTACTAGTAAGTGTACAATGTATGTATATATGTAATTGTATGTAATTGTGTGTAATTTTATGTAATTGTATGTAATCGTATGTAATTGTAATATATGTATTATTGTACAATGTAATATTATACAGTACATAAGCGTCAGATGATGGTTTGATGTTTATAAAATATCGAAATATTGCAATGTATGGATATTTATCAAAATAACTGGCATTATTTTTCAAATAATCTCTACTGATCCTCACAGTTTATTCATGTAAAATAGATTCACCTTGTATATTTCAATATAATTCTCAGTAAACCAAAATAAAGTACCCATACCTAACATTTATTATCACAAATAGTGTACATAAACGTCAGGTGATAACAATAAAAATTCAAATAAGGATCGACAGGTGCCATTGAACTATGTATTTTTTTCTGACAAATAATTCCCAGAAAGAGACAGTTTATAAAAATGTATTTAAGGTTCTATGAATCCGATGTGGAATTGGACACATTTTACTTTTATTGCGGTCAGAAAATGTTCTGCTCAGTTTCTCCGTGTGTTACTGTTATACAACAACATAATAAATAGTCTTACCATCGCATCGCTGAAGATCGCTTAGCCATAACCAATGGCGGAACTCGGAACAAATTTGTAATTTTTTTAGAACGGATAAATAAACAATGATATGCTTCTTATACTGTACACATATTCTATTTTTTATGAGAAAATAGTATACTTTGTATGACATAATGTATGACTTCACTACACGATTAACTATTATGGCATTATAACTTACAAAAACTATAAATAACAATGCTTTATTTTTATTTAAACAAATATGCATCCCAACATTTAGATTTCAGTTAGTTATATCAATTCAGAAAGTTAATAAACTTTTGTTAAATTATTCAACAGTTGCATTCATCATAATATATATATATAGCAGAGGTACTTGACTCTGGCGGGCAAGTTGACGTTATCTATACGGACTTCTCCAAGGCCTTCGATCGTCTTAACCACCATAATCTGTTGCTAAAACTTTCTAATATTGGTTTTGTACCATCTGCTATACAGTTTTTAAAGTCGTATTTGTGTGATAGATGCAAATTTGTATCTTATCGTGGGTTTTCATCTAACAGTATAGGAGCAACATCTGGTGTACCTCAGGGTTCTGTTTTGGGCCCGCTTCTGTTTAATATCTATATTAATGATATCACTTCTAAGCTGAGCTGCGAGTCGTTACTATATGCAGATGACTTAAAAATTTTCACTCATATTCATAACAGAGATGACATTATTAATCTACAGAATGATTTAGTTTCTTTGTTCTCATGGTGTGAAATTAATGAACTTCCGCTCAATATTAGCAAATGCAATACTATGACTTTTACCCGACAACACTGCCCTATAATAACAGACTATGTACTTAATGGCCAGATATTACAAAGATTTGACAAACTTAAGGATCTAGGTGTAACTTTTGACTCCAAACTTTCTTTCGTTGACCACATATCTGAAATTGCGGCAACTTGTTATAGGCAGCTGGGTTTCATTTTAAGAAACTCTAAAGGCTTTGTGAATGCAAATACTTTGATTTTATTATTAAATGCATTTGTAAGATCTAAATTAGAATATGCTTCCATTATATGGAACCCAAGTTATGATGTACATAAAGGTGAAATTAAAGGTATTCAAAGGAGATTTTTAAAATTTTTATATTTTAAAGACTTAGGGGTTTATCCTCCCAGAGGTTTTCCTCAAGAGAAATTACTTAATATGTTTGGTGTTACTGACCTGGACTGCAGAAGAAAATATAACTCATGTGTGTTTTTATACAAATTACTGCATAATACCATTGACTGTCCTAAAATATTAAAATGGTACAATTTCATGTACCCTCTTTACATACAAGGTCTTTAAATTCAAATCTATTTTACTTAAATACTCTACGAACTAACTTACTTAAATACTCTCCTTTGTATGAAATGTATAGTAATTGTAATTTATTGCTCAGTGATGTTGATTTATTTAATTGTAAAATTAGTGATATTAAATCCAAGTTAATTAAGTGACTAAAGTAGTATATTAGTTTGAATTTGATCTTAAATTTTGTCCTTATTTCTTAACTTAATTTTATTTTTTTTTGTATTGTATTATTAACTGTTTTTTTTATTGTACTCTAATATATGTTCATGTATGTGTACTCTCCTACCCTGTAATTGGGTTTCAACCTGTTGGGTAGTGTAACCATAAATAAATAAATAAATAAATAAATAAAATATAAACAGTGATTATTTAGGGCAAACTTTAAAAGTTGATCTTGATACTGAATTTGGTTTTTAAATATTTATCTGTTTTTCTGTATTGTTATTTTACTTGTAGCGTATTCCGAAAAAATATTGATGAACTAAAAAGTGTTCACTTTGATGTGTTAGTGGTGGTGAGAAACACCGTATTTCCTTCTTTTGGATGCCCTCTTTGGGTCTTTGCTCCTATCCCTCTGACAATTATTGTCTAATTGACCGACAGATAGCGACCTGCTTTTCAGCAGGTGCCACTACAGCAGTGCCCTCTGTTGTCTTTGAAGAAGACAATCCTACTTATTTATTTGAAGGAGATGCCAAAAACAACCACTCCATGAAAGTCGCCACATCTTTCATCTAGACCAACCCCCAGATATTGACTGTTTCGCACTTATTATGTGCTCGTGAGAGTGCCATAGGCAGTGGAATAAAAAAACTTAAAAGCGGTGGTCGGGTCAAAAGAAGCAGTTGTTAATGTCGTTTGGCACAAAAAAAGTGCAGCCGATTATCTTGAAAAATGAAGGTTTTATGGATTTGTACATAAATAAAAGTAGACACAATTGCAGTAGATGCAATTTGGTCTCCAAGTTGGTTATGGTATCTTGGTTCTGAAGCGACGAAAAGTTACTTTAAAAAACTGCTTACACCATTTGATAGAACGTAAAAAGTTGCTATGAGAAAGTGTTCTTTTTATTTCAGTAGTTCTTTAAACAAATTTAGAATTAAAAAAAAAATTTTCAAAATTTCGATTTTTTTCAACGAAAACTAATCATATTAAACTTGATTTGTTTGAGGTATTATGTTGGTCCCCTGATATACAACCTTGCCCCCATTTAGGCTTCCTCGTATCTCTTACATTTTCTGAGATCCCAATGGTGAGGAGCGTAGTTGTAACAGTCTGTATCAACATATAAATTCGAATAAAGTGTCCAATTGGAATAAAGAACCATCCGCTTCCAGAATCAAAACGCAGATGGTTCTTTATGAAACATAGTGAAAATAATTTTTTTGAAAAAAACATTGGTCTGATTTAGATGTTCCAAGAAATATATAGAAAACACTCTATATACTAGTATTTCGGCTTCTTAGGCCCTTCTCAATAGAGTAAATGGTTCTTTCGCTTTCTCAATAGAGCAATTTTCGCAATAGAGTAAATAGAGCGAAGTTACTCTATTTACTCTATTGAGAAAGGTCTTACAAGCCGAAATACTAGTATATAGAGTGTTTTCTATATATTTCTTAAAACAAATGAGAACTGTGTATCTTTTTCAAAACAATAATTATATAAATTGGATTTAAATAAGTTACATTGTGAACAACTGATTTTGAAACTTCACTCACTCTCATATTTATTTAAACATTTTCGTACAGTTGTTTCCATGAAACAATTACGCATGGTACACCTCTCACAAGTAGAGTCACGTCTTAGATAGGGGATATGTTTCTGGTGTTGGTCTATCCTTGCATGGAATGTATTTGTAGCTCCTCAAAAAACAAGTTTTGAGGTGAATTATGGGTGTTACTCAGTATCTATGGTTGTAAAGATATTTTTAGAGATTTTGGAATTGTAACGTAACCTACATTGTATACATGAGGTAGGTATATGAGTTGTGTGTGTAAGTTTATTTAAATAAGGTAAATTTCTACTGAACAAAAATATTCATAGCAGAAATAGGTACTAAGAATGTTTATATTTTATATTATATATTTTATATTTTTTTAGATTATCTGAAAAATTTCTGATATTTTAGGATTAGGATAGGAGAAAAGATTTTAGAGAAGTAACAATGAAAAATGTAACAAAGCAGGAGCATACAGGTTTAATGAATCTTCCAATAAAAACTGATAGGAATCTGTAAAAGAATAAGCTAATGTCTTTTTTAATTTTTGAATAAAAGTTGACCCTTAAATCATTGGATGAGGGCAGACTCGCCGATCTGAAACAGCCTATAGGTACTAATCACCGGAAGTGACTTTTAACAGTAATGTCCCTCCACTAAATACGAGAAACTTAATCGAAATTTATCCCCCTTCTGCATTTCCAAACAGAACTAATTTAACGTCTTATCCGAATCGCAGATTAGCAAACTCCGAGTTGTACGAGGAGAATTTTCATTTTTGAGCTCAAGGTTCATCCACCCCGGAGGCGGGGAAAGCAAAACAAACGCCGGCGATTTCAGGGCCTCCTTGGATATAAGGTTCAGGCGGGAGGCGTTGAACTTGCGTGTAGGCTGGTGGCGGAGATATACGCACTTTTGTCTTTGTTTTTATTCACTTTGAAGGCAAAAGGTCTTTTGGTAAATTATTGTTTTTTAATTTAAAGGTTGCTTCAGGATCTGTGGTTGTCAGTATTTAGATAATTAGTGTTATTTTTTACAGGAAATAACTTAATTTTTGATCGTGCACAAAGATATACAAACCAAATTGGAATTTCTCAACTGATACAGACTTTTTGGTTATGACTAATTCGTTGTGTTTATAATTTAGTCTTACTCTTTATGCTTTTCCAATACTATCAGGTTAAATCGTCAATTATATAATACGATGTGAATAAGTCTTGAACAGGATGTTTCAGCTGGATGTCTGTATTTTACCTCCAGCTGTAACCAATTTTCACAAGTGTTGGTTTTTCAAAATCTCTTTATTAATATAACATATAGTATACCTACAATAAAGAAAAAGTAAAACACTATATATATATGAAATAAAGCATTTCAATTACTTGACAGCTTAGTTGACCTTTACATCTAATGTTGATGGGTTTGATTTCACGAGGACCCAAGAATTTTGTAATAAATTATGACTTGCATATATATTCGGTGTTTTTGAAAACTTTTTCTAGTTACTATTCAAAATCTAGTTATGTTGGTCATTATACTAATTTGGCACACACTGATTTGCGAATTTTCCTGGATGCACTCCAGTACCAAAAATTGATTTTCATCCATAAGTACAATATTATTACGAGCCCTGATCTGAAATCGACAGATCCAGTATTTGCAATTCTTTGGAGTACTGACTTAAACACTCTCTTATCTGGACGTTTCCGATTAGAATAATACTGTGCATGAACCCTTAATGCCAATAATGGATTTTTATCACAGTCTGGAACCAAAACCATATTCACTAATTTCTCTCGTGTAAGTGGTATTTTTGTATTTATTTTAACACTAAATTATATTATAAATGTAAACACCAACTTTAAAACGGGATCTCACATTTAGATAGTTTGTAACGGAAACTATAAATAATAATATAAACGATGCTAAAATGTTTAAACTTTCTTGTTATATTCTTGAAAATTGGAGAAAATCTCGAATATCGCAAAAAATGTAATACCCCTACAATGCATATATCAGGCAAAAGATAATTTAATTTTACACCTGGTGTAAAAAAGTACAGGGTGTTCCATTTAAATTAAAAAAGTTTTTGCCGTTTAAAATTGTCAGAATGTAATATGAAAAATAAACACTTGGTATAATATCTTTGAATTTAGTATAAATGTAGAAGGTAGCAGATTTTGTGTTTTTTGTACATTGTCAAAGGCAAATAATCACGAGCAAAGGATCTCCTATTCGAAATAAGTTATGAAGATTCCTACAAACTCTTGAAACTGTAAACTTTTTTATAGAATGTCAAATATTTTCGGAACAGCTGGGTTTAGGTTATGGTATGCTACATGTTTTTGAATTCAGAATTGTATGCTGTTCCCGAAAATGTAAAAAAATACAGGCTGTTTCATTTAAAAAACCTACACATAGCGCCCAGGCTAAACACCCGGTATAATGAGAAATATTTTCTGAAGACGGCCTAAATAATTCGATGAAACCTTTATATTTAACATGGTTTTCTAAAATGTTATAAAAGATAGCTATGAAAGAAGATGAGACACCTTGTAGAATGGAATAGATTACATCCGATAGGATTAAATGAAGAATAAGTAGTTGCTCTTTTCGTATTTTTTATCGGCTACAATGAGAACAAGTAGTTTTGCACTGAAACTGAAAACAGAAGTATTATGCTGCCTTTATAAAACATAGTATAAAAATAAACATATTGTAAATTAATTGTTTTGAAGAAAACACAGATCTCATTTAGATATTTCAAGAAAAATATAGAGAACACTTTATATATTAGTATTTCGCTTGTTAGGCCTTTCTCAATAGAGTAAATATGTCTATTACTAAATATTTCCTAGGTCATTTTAGTTATTTATATATTTACCTACCTCGAATGATCCTTCCTATCTGGTCAAGCCCGAGTTTTTAGTACATTTTCTAAGAAGGGCGAAAATGTAAAATCTATCTGATAAATAATCAGATAGATTTTACACACAGTAGTACAAAGATTTCTAATTAAAGATTTTTTAATTTCTAATCGCTCTAACAGATTTAAGCGCATAGTGTATGACACACTTTTTTGGGCAGATCTCCCTTATTATTATAGATAGACCCATAAAACCTTATATGATCGAATTCGTAAAAGATAGTTCTTTCCAAATATGCAAAACAGTACTGCGTGTTTCATTTAAAATATTAAGTTTATATTGACGTAGCTTCATTTAGTCGCCCTGTAAAAAAATAATATATGTAAAACAAGTAGGTATAAAAAGAAAAGAAAATCTACGGGTCCGAGCGACTTTTCAAAAACTTTACCATTTTCAAAATAATGAATTTATGTGGGATGACAGGCTCACTGCACATTCACATAATAAACGTTTGAATTAGCAGGAACTGGTTAAAATTGTTTAGAGCACAAGTTTGGTTAGATACTATGGTTCAAAAAAGGTATTGATTAATATTATTTGGGCAGATTAAAAATTCGAATTTAGATTTATAATAATTATTTATGGATAGTAGTGAGTGGGTCGGTAGCAACTTTCTATCTACTGAATAAATGATCATCCTAATTATAAGCAAATCAATCAATGAGCTTTTGAAGACATTATTATTAATGCGAAGCGTGTAGCTTGTGCTGAAGTAAACCTAAACGAGAAATAACCATGCACGCATTTCGTATACAGTGCGCGTCTAACGTCCGCCCCCTCCCCTACTAAATTTTGAAGTAATTGGGTTAGGGACTCCGGACAAAATACAGGGCGAATCGTGCAAAATATATTATTTTTTGACGATAATTTCATTTTTCTAAAATGGAAGATGGCGCCACAGGCGCTGTCAAATATTCTTTTTAATGATAAGGTGGGACGTGTTGCATATCATTTAAAAGGTCTTTTAATACTCTCCATAGCAGCTTTTGAGAAATTTAAATCGGTTCATCCGTTCTCAAGTTATAACCGTTTCTGTAAGATTATAAGTGAATAGAAAGCAGTAAAATGGAACAGTTTAATAAAGAAAACAATATTTTAATAGGGCTAACTAAAGAATTTATTAAAAATGAGCATCTAGAACCTCCCGGCAGTAGAAGAACCTTTAGGACATTTCCTGGTACACGTTGTGAAATCTGCCTTGCCTGAAGATAGATGCACACTCGTTGGGTGATTGTCTGCCGTAAATCCAAGTTTGTCTGGTTGGGTAATGCACATGTTAGAGTTAACGTAACACCATAAAAAAATCCAATGGATTCAAATCCGCTGAACGAACAGACCGCTCAAGAGGTCCCCTACGTCCAATCCACCTGTTAGGATAAAATTATCATGGACATTCCAGATTTCCCTAAAATAAGGTGGTGGCGCACCGTCCTCTTGATACTTTATGTTAAGCTTTTAAAACTCATGATTCTGATCGCAGAATATCTATACAAATCTCTTTAGGAATTCAATTTTCTGCTGATTTTTTTTTTATTTCATAGGTGTTTCATATTTCATAAGGTGTTTATCTATCTCACTTGTCCCCTCCATCATTTTTTTTTTATTTTGCCAGCTCTTAAAACTCTCAACGGATTATTATTATGCAGGGTTAGGCAGAATGACGTATCCATTTTTGTACTGGATTAATTCAATAATGTAAAAAGATCTAAATTTAAATCAAATCGCCATGTGTTCCCGATACATAGTAATTTATGACAGTTGCCAAACAATTTGCCAGAAACGTCAGTTTAATAGTAAATATGGAGCGTTATCATCGCAACGATATCAACTTGTATCGCAAAATTTTGAACAACAACTTCATAACGAAGGTGTACACTTCCGAAGACTATGGTTTCAGCAGGATGGAGCCACTTCCCACACTGCCAGGCAGCCTATGGCAATTCTACGAAGAATGTCTCCTGGTAGTGTTATTTCAAAATTTGGGGATCTCGCGTAGCCTGCACTGTCACCGGATCTGTCAGCTTGTGATTTTTTTCTTATGGGGCTATCCATAGTCCAAAGTATTCGCTAATCGACCTCGAACTTTGGAACAACTGAAGTATAATATTCGAACCGATATTAACGCAATCCCAATTGAAGTGTTGCAGCGAGTGATGCAAAATTTTTGTGCTAGACTTCAGAAGTGCTATCAGCGAGGCCGAGATCATTTGACTGATGTGATATTCAGAAAATAAATTGCCATGTTTACTTAAGAACATTTTGTTTCAGTTTTTGATTAAAGTTTAACCATTAATGAATACCAGTACATAGAAAATAGATACTTCATTCTGTCTAACCCGTTATAACGGATTATAGGCGAAAAACATATATCTTTTCATCAACCTTATTTCATACGGTGCTAAACAAGCCCGATACAATATAAAAATTTCATGTACTAAATAATTAAATTCAATTAAACAATCATTAAGTGCGATTAGAGTGTAAAATAATGCAACCGTAACATAAAACACCATAGGAATAAGTTGCGCAAAGCATAAACAAATTTCGATTCGAGTAAGCTTATTTCAATGTCAATGACACTGTAGAGCAGTGAACAAAAGAAGAGCGAAGTAGAAAAGTTAACAAAAACAAGAGTGGAGCTTAGATTTGTCAAATCCATTCTTCCCAGCTTGCTTCCTTATTGCAGAAAGAACGACGACGAAGAGATTGTTGAAACGTGACTTTTACTTGTTTTACAGTAAACTGCGTTTGGAATAATACAAAAAGAGAAATATTTGGAGAGTATAATTATTAATAAGCCTGTTATAAGATTCGTTTCAGTGACCACGAACTTGGAACAAAATTTTGTCATTTACAGATTAGAACGAAGTCGTAAATCAACACCACAAAGTACTTAGTTGTGGTAGCATTGAATTACAAAAAATTATTGTAATACCATTTGCGCCATAGTTATTATACTTTTGAGACCTACCAACTTTTTAAGGTTAATTTGTAAAGACACCGTTTCAAAAGTCCACATTTTTAGATATGTTTTCATTTGTTAGATAATTTTGTCACTTGTGTAGTTAATTTTAATAATTATTCATATCTCTCTTGCCTTCTCTACCAATTAGTAACCAATAATATTTATTATAGTCCCGAAAATAATTTTTCTATAGTGATATCACTATAATTTTTTAAGTATATTTTTTAGGTTATGATGAATTTTATTTATTTGTTTTTATTTATTTAATGTAGTACTATTCAACAGGCCTAAAGGTGCAGTGCTAGAACAGGATCAAAAAAATGTACAAAAAATCAACATTAATCAAAAAACAACAAGAAAAATTAACAATATAAAATAAAATTACAGATTATACGTGTATATCTAGTAAACTGATATACACGTAGATACGTTAATTCTATAAATAATAGAATTAACAAGAATAAGAAAAAGAAATTAAGGGCAATATTAAAATAAAAGAAAAACTACAAATTGTTTATAAAAGAAAACGTACAAGAAATAATAGGAAGGAACAATTATTATAAATAGAACAAATATTGGTTAAAGGAGAAAATTGCCTTACTTATGTTTTTCCGAGGAGTTGGCATATAAAATAAATTTGAATGACGTGACGTGAGGCGTAAGAAGCTGTGACCTAAGTTAGGCATGCTTAGAATTTCAGTATGGTTAATATAATTCTCAAATAATTTAAATAAAAAGATTAGGCAAACACTATTACGTCATTCTATTAATGAAACATGTGAAAATTTTAATTTTTTTCCTACATCGAAGTCGCAAACTCCCTTTTTGATTAAGAACTCTCAAAAAATATTACGCTGTTATCCTTTATCTGCCAAGGAGTTTCGATTGAGGAAAACCAATAGGTGGATATTAAACTCCATCTGCACGAAAGATAGGAATTTTGAGAAAACTGCGCTAGGCTCTCTCAAGGCTGCGAATGTAAATGGAATAAATGGAAATCCATATGATTTGGGCATATTCAGATTTAGAACAAGCCAGATAAACTATAGAGTGTTTTAAGGTAATTTTCATTTGTAAAAATGGTCGTGCTCGTTCATGTTAAGAGTGTTAAAAAATACTACGAAGAAAATTATAGTTAAAACTGTTTGCGGTGAAATATTCCTACATGCTAGCAAAAAAAATTAAAGATTAATATTTAATTAATGATTTATTATAATTAACAATGATTTAATAATGATTAATAATTATCATTCAACTCTTTTCGTAATCAATGTAGTATTTTGTGGGTAAAGTAGTAAACATAAATTTATTGTAATACAGTGTAAAACATATCATCAAAAAATAGTAGAATATCTCATACACGCGAAAATTTCGAAAAAATTCACATGAAACTCAATCGTTTTTCTTAGTTTATGTAATGGGGTGTTTTCCTATTTTTTTTTACATCGGCAATGGAAAGTAGTTGGAAAAAGAAGAGATACGTATATCTGGAATTTTAATATTGAGTTTATTTAAGTCCATAAATTATTTTTTTATTGTGCGCGATATCTATGTGACGTCACTAAGCGAAAATTCAAAATTTGCGCCATTTTTTAGTTATTTTTAGGATATTTTCATTTGTGTGGTTGGTGTCACTGCGTGACAACTTTACTTTTGTTTATGTTTGAATTGTTTGGTTAGGGTAAACATCCTCGTAAACATGAGACATTGTTTTTAGTTTATATTTTTACCTGTGAATTGTTGTCTCTGCCTGTGACTGATTACAAGTGTATTTATTAGTAATAGAAGAACATCGTAATTTGTAAAGGTAATTTTTGAATATATTTAATCGACTTTGTAGTAATACTGTTAAGTTAAATACTAACCTTACATTTTTCATCCCTTTTATTTCTGAAAGATCTATAGGGTCTTTATCATAAAAGGATGCATAACCGGTAAATTGTAGGACTTAGCCTCTACAAAACCTTGCTCCATGTTTAATAAAAGTTTACTTTACAATAAAACAACAATACAACACGTCAAGTTGTCAAGCCAAACACAAACAGGAAATTTCAAATGTCAATTATCAAAATGGCGTTTGTCGTCGTTACAAACTGAAACTAGTCACATATTATCAGTGTGGCCTCTATACATATTCCCTAGTTTTCGTGACGTGGCTTAGTGACGTCACGAATATAGAATAAAATTTCAAAATTGAATTAAAAATTTTCTACCGATTCAATCTTAATAATTTTTATCCTAATAAATATAAAAAAAAAATATATTTTATAAAAATACAGGTTTCCACTTTCATTTCGATTGATCGAAAATACCCCATTTAATCTATTTGCTCTGAAGGGGCTTAGTTTTTATGTAAATTTTCATTTAATTTCGTAAAAAATTGTATAAAATGTGGTGCATCTGGTGGTCGTAGCACATTATTTTTGGAAAATATTATTGGACAACTTACCATAAAGAAAAACTATCGGCATATTCTGGTATGTGTTTTATTAAGAACGACGAGACTAATAACAGTTTCGTTTTGTTTTTAACAACGCTTTTTTGCAAGTGAATTGGCGGTGTTAACTTAACCTTAATAAAAATTCATAATAGTTTATTCGTAGGCATTTATAAATTCTTACTTCATCCTATTATGTTCATATACCAAAACTCAACAGATTTTATGTAGGATCCACGAATTACTAATTCTAAAGCCAAACCGTAAATCAATACGACCAATCGCCTTGTTCCAAAGAGCATTCTCTCATTTTTAATAAAAGAAAAAGTGTGGATGTTGGCAACCGGCCTTGTACCTCAGAGGTCTACGAACTTTTCAGTTGGAATGTCTCTGATGCCTTTTGGTCGAATACCGGTTCACACAGATGATAGCTGGTGTCTTTCATGAAATTGATGGTTATTCCGTGCCATTAAATATTTCCGAAATTTCTCCCGCCACTCTTCCTAAAAATGGTAGTATCTACGTGAGTTTCGAGGCGTATCTCACAGGATAAAGACAACGTATGTGCTTTACGATTCTTTATACTGTTACCCAGTACTATTGAAGAATAGCAAACGTCAGTTTATATCTCTTTTTGCTCCGCTAATTTTTGGAAAAGTATGGAAATGCGAATAAACGGAAATTCGATCGAGTAAAGATGCTATTACGATAAATATACAAATTCAAAATTCTTCCTCGGAATTCCTCTTTCACTTATATAGACTATATACAAAGTATATGAGTGTCAGTTACTCCTAACACAAAACAACGGGGAGACTGAATGTGGTGATGGAGCACACACGAAGTCTGAGACTTGTGTGGGAAAGGGGGTGACATATTATTATTCAGTGGACTACCTTTGTGCTTCAGGACGACTTTATAATGACTTATAAGCCCTAAACACCATTCGGTACTGGAATGAGGAAAACCTGAAAAACCTCATTAGTTAGGGGGGGCAGTCAAACATCGACCGATGTTAATGTCTCACATAAACACTAAGCTGATATTCTTCTCTCTCGTTAGGCACTAACGCCAGTATGGTTGCCAAACAATTAAAAATGGTTCGACGGAATGAGGATTCGAACCCACCACCTCTGGGTTGAGCGATAGAGTCACTAAACTTTGGGCTACCGACTCGATAAATATATGAGTGATGTCCTCAGGAGCTTGTATCTATTTGTTAGATGCATACAAAAGTAACAAGTATGAACAAAAATTATAAAAATATATGTACACACATACTTAATGCTATATGGAGTAGCATTTTTAATTTGATGGATGTTGCAACAAAGTATATCAACTGACTCAATTTCAAGATAGTTAGTAACCATTTGATAGATGGGTAAACCTTGGTATAAATTTGTGTGATAATAATTTAATGGCATGTTCAATGAGAACATGCTGAAATTGAAATAAGTAATGATTTAAGACCCAGCGTCAAATTTTATACAGAGAAATTGTCAAAATTAACGACAGTTTGTAAATTCCTCTCATGAGGGTAAGAATAAAAATTCAATTAGGTAAGCTGGTACCTACAAAAACTCCTTCTCAAGACATGAGGGGTTTTTATAAGTTATTCGATGAGGAATTGTCATTATGAGCGATAGGATATACTCAAGAGATTTTTTTTTAGTAAATTTTAAAAATCTATCCGAAAAGCAACAAAAAAGATAGTTAAATTTGAATTAACTCAATATTTTTATTATTTTTTTTTTGTTTTAAAATATTTCTGTACATAATTGTTAATATGTTGTTTCTTTTGGGATTACACTAACTGTGAAATTAAAAAAAAAAAAGAAAACAGAAGTTTTCCCTAAAAAACTATTGTCATATGCAATAGAAATACTAACACACTGACACAAATTACATAATACAACAACTAATATTTAAAATTATATTAAAACGATCAAATAAAATAAATAGTACTTACTAGTTTATATCTAATATATGTTTTTACATATATTATAATTCAGTTACAAATAAATAGCTTAAATGCCTACATTTGTTTAGAGTCCAACAGACCGCAAGCAAGGTCAGTGTTGATATTGAAACTATTTTTGTTTGTATCTCTTTAATCACTTAGGATTAAACCGACATAATATTTTCAAAGATTGAATCATGTAGAAGTTAATCTTGAACATATTACCAAAACAAAATATGAACGAGGATTATTCTTGTAACAATTTCCTTCTTGACGACTATTTATTTATTATAATTATTCATATATGAAACGAACAATCAAGAAATAAAAACATCCTTAAACGTTTATTTTCTAAATAATTCTTTTATTTTTCCAGTTTGTGTTTGCCATTTTGTACATATACCTTTATATAGGATAAGGTAGGTGAATATCTGGAAATAAGGGAATATGCTCAAAACAGTCCCACCACGACAATGTATCAGGAATAGTTGGTTGCTCACCCACCCAGTAATGTCTCAATCGCATTACTCTTTTGGAACACTCCTTTGGTATACCGCTGGACAACGGCAGGAATTTATTCAAAAAGAAATCGAGAAAACTCGAATTAATGACTGCATTGCAGTTTTATTAATTGTGACTCAGGGCAATGAAAAGTTGGCAGTTAATACATGTAATTACTAAAGTGAAACTGCTTATTCAATAACTTAGTTGTCAGACTTGTCATATATTTATTTTGTCCCGCGATGGATAAGTTGGTTCCGTGAATACTTTTTCGCCTCGATGTCCTGTGTCACTAACCAATCATTTTGTATTATTGTAATTTAAAATAATATTGTAGGTTAGCTAAAAGTTCAGTAATATTTCTATTGGTTTTATTTTTTCAACTATTGCCACAAATATTTCTAGCGGTTTATAATACAATAACATATTGTAGTACATTCGGTGATATATAGTATTCAAATACAAAGAGGCAGTGTCTTCACAAATCAATGGATGTATATATATAATCCAAAAATATCTTAAAATAACACTTTTAAAATGTGCTCTATTTTTTCAAGCATTGAATATGCTTGTCAAATTTGATTTGAAGGTATATGGATGTAATATTTTCATTAATAGATATATTAAAGTTAAAGTTTGATGTAAAATAAATACAGGGTGCGCAATTTTCAACTCTTTCTAGGCGCTATTTTATGAATACCTAACTAAACAAATGAAATTGAAATATTATGGACTACAGCCTGCAATTATCCATCAATAAACATATAAGAGCTGCTTCAGAGCATTTATCACTGGAAATCTTTTTTTGCTATCACTAATGTGAACCAAATTCGATCCTCCACAACTGGGATGTCGAAAACTGTAAAAATTGTACGAATATATCTAAATAAACTAGATTTCTTTTCAGATTTTTTCTTCTACTATTTCTATCTACACTCAACAAGGTGCATATAAGTATCATTAGAACGAACATAATTTTTTTAAAGAATTGGATTCTTAAAAAAAATATCAGGCCGGTATTTGAAAAATGAAGTTAAAGAAGACCATGACTTAGCGAACAATTGTAATCAAAATATTTTACTGTCTCGCTATGCAGTCAAAAAATGGAAAAGCCTTCCGAGTTTTTTAGAGCTCCTCAAAAACACGTTGCAGCCGTAAAAATTACGGTCAAAACCGTAAAAATTTTTATTTTTCACTCAAAAACGAAATAATTGAAAGACAACAACTTACTTTGGATTTTCTGCAGATTATGCAACTTCGTATCTTTTACCGATTCCGTGATTTCAGTGATGAGGATATAATTTCACTCGCCCTGTATATTTATTAAGAAAACTAAAATGACTTGAAATCATGATATTGATATTGCGAAATATTTTACCTACTTATTTGTTCTTTTAATATTTGATACACATAATTTTGAGCTTCTAAAAAGAAAATCTGCAAAATCAGTATACGTATTTTTCATGGGTAGTTGATGAGCTTATTGTAGCCTATATAAGTACTTTAATGGTAAATCTAGTTCAGAAATAAAATATACATACAGTAAAACTAATTTTCAAAAACCAACAAACACCGATTTTGAATACCGTTTTTCGTCTTATTGAAACGTGTCAACAAACGCAGACTATGATTAACAATAACAATATATAGTACCTTCACTGATAGGCAGTATCCAAATCCAGATAGATAGCGTCTATACAGAAACAACAAAAACAAAGCCCAGATATACACCGGGGTATTGCAACAAAGTCACCGCACACCGAGTCCACGTGGGACCGCGCGAAAGCCACCGCTTGATAAATCGCGCCCAGCCGCGACACCGTCTGATAAGGGGGTGTGTTGGTCGAGGGTGGCGATAGTCGGAAAACACACACGCACGGAGGAGCGGGTTGAGAGCACCTGTTGTCGCACGGTGCGCCGGGAACTGAGCCGTTGCGGGCCAGGTGAGGAGCCGCGGAGGTCACTGACACGGGCCGCCGAGTAACGGGACGCCCGGCTAGCGGTACAAGAGCAGTTAGCTTACAGGACCGTGTGTATGAGGCAACACGCAGCAACGTCACACCGTCTCACCGGAGCAGCAGAGATCCGGAGCCGCGAAGATGCTGATGGGAAGCTGCGAGACTACCCGCGAAACCGGTCTCGCAGCCGTTGGTTATTGGTGTTTGGTGGATGGAGTGATTTTAGGAACGGCGGTGTGGTGTGCGACAGGGATAGTAGCTGAAACGTAATGGGGATATGCAATATTAAAAAAACAGTAGGGAACAGAATGTTTCTTTCGAAATGGTCGAAATAGTCGATAGGGTCGAAATATTAGTTACTAGATTTCTTTTCTTCCCTCACTTCAACTTCAATTTTTGATAATTTAGTAGAATACCCAATATGTTTTTACAGATCAAGTCGCTAGGAGTTATCTGGGGAAGCTCTTCCGGTTTCCCTTATTTCTGGATTAAATGATGTTTGAGATTTACCAAGTGAAGTGCTTCCTGGATTCTAATGTGGCGTACAATTGTTATTATTCTCTTCGATAGAAGGGAGTGTTAAATACACCATCTGGACAATCCATTATGAATCTCCCGTCTCAAACTTAAACCCCGCTGACCTTGAGAAGGCAAAGGTCTGTCTTTCGGATAAGCCATGGCCTTCAAGGTTCTTATACTCTGAAAAGGGGTTGGAACCTTTGGTGTGAAGATAACACTGATGTAGTTTTCCACATAACACCAAAACATTATAATCCACTCGAAGCCCGTTTCGTCAACCAAGTTGGCATCATCTGGAGCAAGTTGGCATCTGGCATGATTAAAACTCATGAGTTTTAATCATCTCCAGATGATGCCATCTTGGTTGGCAAAACGCGCGTTGATTGCAGTATAGTGTTTTGTTGTTATGCAAAAAACTACGTCAGTGTTAAGGTTCTTATAAAAAATAAAGTGCATTGGTTTATCCTCATACAGCTGCAGATGTTGCGGCCTTATGCAGCTGCAGAACTGCTGAAGATTGCGGCCTTCTGCAGCTTCAAGTTTGGCTTTCAACTGAACGGGCCCCAACCCGGTGATAATGTTTGAGTTTCTCCGTTCAACATCGAGGATTATCTCTTTCTTACTATTAGAGATAGACAGATCTACTAATTATACTTAATTAACATTAATTAATTTTGGAAAAAACGCTTTATTCATATATGTGTAAAAATATACAGGAGATCCCATTTTATTAAATAAAGTTTGTGAACTTTTAAGCTATTTCAAAATATAATCGACATATTGTGGAAAATAATCATATGTGGGGGGAGGACAATATTCCCGTGCCATCTGATATTTTTTTTAAACATAAGAAACTTAATAAACTGTAAAATTTTGTTAAAAAATCAAAGTTTTTTGTTTTTCCCTGCATTATTTCTAACAATTTGGAGAAAAGGTGAAATAGGCCTTCGGCTCAAGGTAAGATCTGCTGCTGAAATTAACATTGTTATATTTTGATAATCTGGTCATCAAAAAAAAACTCTTTCGTCGAAGAGAACTGTTTAATAATAAACGTCAAGTTTTTTATACATCCGATTCGAAAATTAATAACTCAGGACTAATTGTTTGACCAATTTTAACGGTACTGTTGGTTTTTTATTCGTAAAAAACGTATGGCCAATTAAAGATACGGTTTTTTATAGACACATCATCGAATATTGTTAACTAGATAAATATTTCATTGACTTAGGTATTAACTATGGTATTAATTACCATGCCTAGCACTCTAAGAGTCCGTTATGGGACAGTTCAAGCAGCGCAGTCAAGCCAGGAAAGGTGAAATGCATAAATATTTAGTTATGCATTAAAAATAAACTTACCATGTTTACGCATGCGGTCTGTTACAGTTTTATCATGCATCCGATCGTAGATAAGTGATATGAGGGCCATTGGATAACTACAAGATTTCTGAAAAAAAGAAAAACCAAATAAATAGAATACTTCAGGATTTTATTTCTGAAATATATTTCATAGCAACGTCAGCTGAAAGGCATGCCATTGTACAGGGTGTCTACTTGTATTTGTGCACAAATCCATAAAACCTTTCAATTTTAGAAAATTGATATTTTAGCTGTTTCTCTTAACAATACTGCCGCTTTTAAAATGGACATCCCGGGCCTGCTTCGATTTATTTTATATCCGTAAGTTCGTTTAATGGATTTGTACACAAATAAAGTTATTTCGTTATTTCTCAATGGTAGAGTGAATGTCTACATTACATTAAATACCCAATTAATTAAAGGTCAACGTTTTGGTGGTACAATTTTACCATCTTCAAGACTACATTGTAAATGGTACAGATAAACAAACATAATATTATATAAAAATTGTTGGTAAAGTTGAATACAATGAAATACACACACACAAATAAGTAATGTGAGTTAAGTTAACCCAAATTGTCGAGTTGTTAGGTAAAAAATAGCGTAACTTTTGACTACTGCTGGTATCAATCGTAAATGTTATTGCCAATGTATTTGTATACATGAAAATGTTGATCTAATCTTATTGGTCTTCCCAAAACTACTTATAATCATTTTTTATCTCAATATACGTATATTGTTTTTAAACATTTCATGTGTAATGTAATGTTTATTACAGTTATCAACTATTTCAAACAGTTTTTTCAATTTTCTTGGGAACTCAGTCAAAGTATTAAATTATTGTAAGCCTTTTTCTAACATTCCGATTTATTTCTAATCACCTTCACAGGAATTTCAACAGTACCAACATAGACCAATCAAAACAATACATCCATAGAAGAACGTGCGCCTTTAAATAATATGGTATTAAAAACAATAATTCAAATGTGACCACTCTTTCAAAACAATCACTAGAATAACATCACACATTTGACTTGAAGAACATACAAATAGTCAAAAAATAATTAAACTGTCACCTACGAATGGCTTAAGGAATGCTCTAAATAAAAAGACATCAAAATACAATAAACAATAGAACTGATATTGAACATTTAAACGAGATCTATTTTAGGTTATTAAATTAAATTAAACAGAGATTAAAATATTTTCGCAACTTGCTGAAAACACAGCCATAATTTTACGCAACCCTTAGACCTGTCACACCGTAAAACAAATGTTCAGAAACTTCTTGTCCTCGACCATTCCTAGACGAATTACGTACTTATACATCTTTAAGGCCTGAAGAAGATCGTTCACTAACAAATATGTAGCCCGACATTTGAAATACCTATAATAACTGCAAAATGTTTATCTGAAGATGGTTAGAAGTAAGCCGAAACGTTAGAAAAAAAGCTTAAAATAATTTAATAATTTGACTGAATTCCCAAGAATGTTAATTGGGAAAAGTGTATAAGAATAGTTAAATACCCAAAATGTTTCAAATAAAACCTAGTGTCATTAATTTATAAAAAAATACTGGAAAGTACTGTTTAATGAAATTTACTTATTTTTTCAAAGAAACAATTCCTTAAGAGCGCGGTACCAAAATAAATCTAAATCGCTTATTCTTGTTGAAAAGTAATTGAAATATGAATTTTTCTATTGTTAATAAAAAGTGAACATACGTTGTAAACATACTTTCTACAAAGAAAATGTACAGTCGCAGAAAAATCTATAAAATGACTTTCTTTTAAGAAATCAAATATTTTAAACGAAAAAATATTTCATTACTACTAATTTTCTATAATCGTACTCTTGAAAAGTCTATTTAGTTCAAACTGACCATTTTACAATTACCATTTAAAATGTCTTACTAATGGATAAATATACATTGAGGACATAAAGACCCCCCCCCCCTCTAATTTTTGAACCACTAGGTAGATTGTGATGAAATATGGAACGATAATATATGACTAAATTCTGCATTTTTTGATACATCAATGACAGCTCTGAATGTCAAAGTGACAGCTGGGAGCGCAATAGGAACAATTTTTTAAATGGAAATGGGGGTCGAGTAATAACTCGTTTTGAAGCTATTTTTATGCTCACTTCATCCCTCAATTTTGAGAACATTTGGTTCAGTAATTTCCAAATAAAAACCAGTAATATCGATTTCTGTTATATCATCATGTTTTTGCATACATATTCCAAATTATTGTAAATTTATTCAAAGAAAAACAAAAATTAAAAGTAAACAAATAAGAATAAACCATCCCTAACCTAAAATAACCTAAATTAAAAAAATATGAAATAATTTAAATTAAACGTAGAGGCAGAAACAAATTTAGAAAACACATGTTACTTCAAAAGATGTTGAAAATAACCTCCATGAACCTCCTGACAAGTAAATGTTCCATGGGTAAGTTCTATTATAAAGATTATGTGGTAAAAAGATATGTTATAAACTGATATTACTGGTTTTTATTTGGAAATTACTGAACCAAATCTTCTCAAATTTGGGGGATGTTTTGAGCATAAAAATAGCTTCAAAATGAGTCCCTACTCGACCCCCATTTCTATTTAAAAAAATTTTCCTCTTGCGCGCCCAGCTGTCATTTTGACATTCAAAGCTGTCATTGATGTGTCAAAAAATGCAGAATTTAGTCATATATTATCGTTCCAAATTTCATCACAATCTACCCAGTGGTTCAAAAGTTAAAGGGGGGGACGGACTTTATGTCCTCACTGTATAAAATAAATATAAAAATAAAATGTCACAAAATCTCACCTTTGATTAATATCACATTTCAGGGGAATTTAAGTATTCAAAACGTCTAACTCCAACTTTAGACTTTTGAGTGCCGAAAAAATTATCTGAAATGGGAACTTTTAGGCGACGAGAACGGCCATCTTAAAAATTCCGTAACCATTCCACCATAAAGTAAAAATTATATTGTTTGAGGGTTTAGAAAATTAGAAAATTTACTTTAAAGGACAGAGTTATCCTTGACCCTATTGAAATAATAAATTTTTTATATAAAGCGATTTTTGCTTGATTCAAAGGAACTTATTTCTCCGTGTAATAAAAAAAAAATAAAACCATAAATTCAGCGAATAAAGAGCACAAGCAGCCACGCTTTCCCATAACACTCGCCCGCCTTGTTATTTAGGGAAATTTATATTCGGGCTGGGAATTGTTAATAACATATGTACCTACCTAGTACCTACGTGTTTACCGTTGGGTTACAAAACATCGAAATAAAAATTTACATAATCCGCTTCCCATAACATTTTATAACGTACCAACCTAATTTTCTTGGGCAGCAGGTATTACTCATAAACGAGTTTTTCATTAATTAAGGTGTCACAGTGGCGTAATTGAATTGGAAATTCGAGTTGCAAATGTGATTTGTAGGTACTTTTCAATTAATTTGACGAGCCAATTTGTGGATTTTTAAAACAGAATTATAAAATGTAAATATTTATTTCAATTTCGACGAATTCCACTTGATAAAACACTAGTTATATTAGCGATTACATAGTAATTTTATTATTTTCAATTTTCCTAACCAAGCTATACCGGGTATTCCACATAAAAGTCCTCAGCCTCATGTCTCGGGAACGGAAAGTTTTATTTTGATTTTCAAAAAAACAGATGATAGAGCTCATTATGTCTTCGTCACGGAGTTCAACTTGATTTTTTTCAGAGCAAATTGGAGATGGCGCTGAAGTCAAAATAAATTTTTCGTTGGTAGAGCTTTGTAACAAGGTTTATCCGATACCTTATTCGATTCTAAACAATTTTTGTCAAATGACTATTTTTCAAAAACTTAATAGTTTGAGAGGTATCGGGCTCTTCACTTGGTGAGGCCCAAACTCAAGCACATTTTATAGTTTTGAATTATTACCTTATACAATGAAATTATCCACGTCAATTTAATAGCTCTTTTTAAGGAAAAATGAAATAATATGTATTTCTGTAAAATATAGCAAGAGTTTTTTAATTACCCAATTCATTTTGTATAATAATTCATAATTATTTGTACGTTTGACCTAAAATAAATCCTGAATGAGTAACGAAACTTCATCACAGTAGACTTTGATTAGAAGGAAACAAAATTAAATAGGTATTTTTTCACTATTCCTTAAAAAGAGTTATAAATTGACTTGGATACGCTAAAATACGCTTGGACTCTAAAATACGCTTGAGTTTGGGCCTCACCCAATGAAGAACCCGAAATCTCTGAAACTATTAAGTTTTTGAAAAATAGTCTTTTGACAAAAATTGTTTAGAATTGAACATAGTATCGAATAAACCTTGTTACAAAGCTCCTGCAAACGAAAAATTTCTTTCGACTTCAGCGCCATCTCCAATTTGCACTGAAAAAAATTAAGTTGAACTCCGTGACGAAGCCATACATGAGCTCTATCATCTGTTTTTTTTTTTCAAAATTAAAATATATCTTTCCGTTGCCGAGATACGAGACTGAGGACTTTTATGTGGAACACCCTGTATACAGAGTGAGTCATTAAAAAGTGGACGGGCTATAACTCGGTTACTTATAACATTAAAAAAATTGTTAGATACAAAAAGTGTGGTGCAAGTGCAATTTCAAAATTATTTTCAATTGGACAACGATTTCATCTCTATATGATTTGTTATTTTTTTAGAACTCAAATTTTTAAATCCAAAATTAGATTATAAGATTTTTCATGTAATTTTAGAGAAAAATTATTATAGAGCCATAGTAGGACCCAACGATATAGAATTTTATTTCTTTTCAAGAAAAAAAGCAAAGCCAGATACTTTTTGCTAAAAAACTGGCGTCGGAAAAATTAAGCTTATGCACTGATTTGCGGCCGGTAAATAGAATATTACAGTACCTGATACTGTACTGTTGTTGCCTAGCAACACTTTACCGGATTCTTATTAGGTACCTATGTTTTTTAGTTTGAATCAATTCTTGGCATTTATGCGCTATAATTTAGTACAACTAAGAGTCTAGCAAATATAAATAAGGCTTTTCTACTCATTTTAGTGAAGCTACGATGTTAGGGCATTTATTTAGAATTTCCTCTGAGCACCAGATTATTATACAACCGAAGAATTATGATACTTCAAAAGAAGGCTAATGTCATTTTAATGTCACCTTCCATGTCAAGGCTGTTAAGATAGTGATGCAATTTGAATATTGTCAGATTTTATTTTAATAATAATTGATTTAAAATTTACAATAATTCATTTTTACTTTAAAACAACAATATGAAATAAAATATCATACGATACACGTCCATTATATGTTTACTGTACTCGTTTCCACTTTTCTCGTAAAAAAACTTGCACTGTAATACCTCACCTACTGGACTTGTAACCAAATACTATTTAGGTTATAGATACTTGCAGTAATTTGTAATTCTTAATTATTGGAAAATAGTACCATATATGGATCCTCCCACCAATAAAAATATGTTCAATTTGGAGACGAGGACGGGTCGATCGTAAGTAAAGTGTGCATTAAACAGAGAAAAGAGACCGTGCATGTGTATGTCGACGTATTAATACCTTTCCCGAAGTGACAGAGACAAGAGGTGTGGCCACAGAGGTAGTATGTGGGTGTGGCTCTCAGCTGCGTTCCCCCTCTAAATAACGAATTAGAAGTATTTTTCCAGGTTTATGTTATTTATCTTAAAAGGTGCAAGTTTTGCGGACACGATGACGAGGACTCCATTCACATCCTCTATCGCTGTGCCTGCCTCATCGTCAAGAGACACAAACGTCTGGGTGCAGCATTTCTCCTGCCCCAAGACATTAGAGAGCTTCCTCTAGAACGGATGTTGGCATATGGCATATGGTTTCTTCCAATAGCTCTCAATTAGCGGCAGGCACAATGGGTCGAAAGGCCTGAGTGCTGCGGGTAACCGCGCCGTCTTCCAACAACAACAACAACATGTTATTTATCTTTATAGTCGACTGCCATCATAATGCTATCATTATGAACGTCAAAATCGTCAATAATCTGCCACTTTCTAGCACCCATGCCGTAATGTGACATAACCGTGCCATAATTTTCTCTTACGGCACGATAATAAATAGTAGGTTTTTATTAAACTTGAAATACTATTTATTTATATTAATGGTAATACTACAGTTTGAATTTCCAGATATAGAAAGTCCTGAACTAGTTTCAAGAACACTTGAGCATGTACTCGTAGATGATGAAATACAAATTTGATTCACGTTTTCTAGGTCGCTTGAAGATCCCAGTGTCTTGGCAATTTTGTTTTTATTTTCTAGTGAATCTGCTACATATCCTTCGGCATCACTCTTCCAATCGCCATGCCTCTTAAGAGTTCTAATGTCAGCACCACTATTTGCTAAAATTGTAGCGGATGTTCGCCGGAATGAATGACCCGTATACTGATCAGCATTGGGAATGTTTAGATGCTTTGCAATATTGCGGGGAATCTGACCGAATGTATTAATGCCAACAGGGTTACAGGTACATTTACCCGCATTATAAAATAAAAAGAACTTCTGAATTTTGACGTGCTTAGGTCTTAAATGCATATACTTCTTAATGATGTCAGTATAGTTCACTGCACTGTCGTCAGTATTTAAAATTGTAAATGTTCTGGATCGATGTGTTTTAGTATCTCTCACATAAACCACAAAAACGGTGCCTTCTTCATTAACATCAGCAACACATAAATTATAAAATTCCATACGTCGACAAGCACCAAATAAACCAAAAATGGCAACTACCTAAAATTTTAATTTTGTTAACTTCTAATAAAGAAAAGGAAATGAAAGCATAACAAACCTTCATAACCAGATATTTGCCATCTGGTGCATGAAGTAGAAAAGCCATTAACTGTTCCTTTGAAAATACTGGGGATTTATCTGGTAAATAACCAACTGAGCGATTCTTCAAAAATGCAGTAAGTTTAGAAAATCTGCTAATGTCGATGTCATTTTTGATTCGTAACATACATTTCCATTTTGAATACATACACCATAACGACGATGACTTGTACTTCTTTGACTAATAAAATAAGGTATAATTAATATATTTATTAATTTAAGTAGAGTTTATAGACATCATTGTATTAATTTAGGTACCTACCTGGTCAAAGAAATATGCAAGTAAAGCCTTCTCAGTATCCATTTCTCCAATTTCCATATTACTAACTCGCATCCATTTACAAAACCTCTCCCATTCTTTTTTATAAAGATCTTCTGATTTTTTTGGAATAAGGCTTGATTCAGCTTCTTCGGCTTTTTTTAGAATATCTTCACGTGAACACATATTTTTAAAAAAATATTTGCTTGTATACACAACACCATAGCAACCACAACATGCCAACATTCAACGATTGCTCGAATAATAATTTCATAGTTTGAACAAATTTAATATTTTCAAAACTTAAATAATTGTACGTTAAAACCGCAGTTCGACTATAAAATAGCGTATGAAATTCGTTTATAATGCTCGATTATGGCATTCGTGAAGTGTTAGCGCATTCGCTTCGCTCATGCGCCAAAATTCACTCATGCCATAATCTGCTGCATTATAAACTAATTTCATAATATACTATTATTTAACGATCATGCACAAATATCTAGTGTCTTTGTTTCCAAATATTTTTATTTGGAGACCTGTATAAGAGAAAACTAAAATCTCTCGGGTCATTCCAAGAAATTTTATAATCCAGTAAGTAAAATATTGTGCACTATTACTCAATACAACCTATTTTAGTGCTGCAAATTATGTTTTTGGAAAAAAAGTTTTTAATTTATTAAACGGGATGGAGACATATCCTAGAATCGTTGTTTCATTTCTAGTAAGTATTGGTTTTTCAAGGACTAATAATATATTAATATGGAAAAGAGGGAATGTGGTAATATCTAGATGATGAAATCGTAAACGCCAAAAATAGTTGTTAAATCATGGTTGTTAATAATATCAATAACGATTAAGAAAAGGCTTTCTTTATCATGAAATTTTAGCAGTGCTGAAAAAACCTGCCTCATCGTGTTAGTTCACTGTTAAAATTTGTATGCTATAATTATGTTAATAATGACAAAGCATAATAAAGATTATCTCCTTAGAGAAATTTATGTTATATAAATCAATACCCGATTTTGGTACCTCTCCTTATGAAGTTTAAAGTTAACTTAATTTAAGTATCAGATTAAGCTGTGAGGTCTTTGGCGTTATGTCCTAAATATAATCACGGTCTGATCCATCATTTAAATTAAGCTATACTTAAACTCGTTATGTAGATGTGGTGCAAATGGGCATAATTAATTTAAAATCCGTAATTGATTTACGTTAATTCATTCCCGATTAGTGAACATAACATACAGATATTTTTATATGAAGACTACAAATCTATGTATAAGTGATTATCACAATAAATTAAATGTATAGAAGTTACTGTTAGAACAACATTAACAAGTACGGCTACAATGTAAGCGATGTCTTTTTTTTTCTTTAAAAGTAATGTAATATTATATCACTAAATACAAATTCATAAGTCCTAAGCGCATTAATTTTCAGCTAACTAACTGAAAATCCAATATATAACACCGATACGCCAATGCCCGGTTGCAGAATCAGAATTATTGATTCCATAAATTTATATAACTAGAAATAACGGGCACCTCCAAAATTGTTTGATGAGTTACTTATTGGTAGATTACTGAACACAGATTTATTGAATCAATAATTTTGTTTGCAGAAATCAGAACTAGGAGATTTATTTAATAGTGCAGGCTTCGTAAATTAAATTTGGCTTTCCCGTTGATAGGACCAGTGGGGAAAGCCATAGAGAGGGCTGCCAGATTATAGTTAATTGACGATCGGTTAAGAAGGCTATCCTTTAATTTTTTTCTTGTAATTAATACAGCAATCCTATGATAGGAGTCATTAAATGTTTCAGCAGGAATTTATTAACATGGCGCATTCGCCAGAAATGTAAATATTGTTGGTAAAATAAGTTTAAGGGTTGTATGTAACTGGATTTTAATTTAATTATAAAATAACAGTTTTAACTTTATTTATATTGTTAAATACTCCATCCACAAACATGAAAACGGTTGAAATTCTATCAGAAGAATTACAGGTTTTTTACTTCCAGAGTTTTAGAAAATACTATATAATGTGAAAAAGGCATACCTTGCGATGGCGCAATAATTACAGCAAAACCAGACATTGTAAAAATGCAAATAGTGGATGTAAATTTTTCTTTGGGCAAAGATATTCCTTATAATGACATTTTTGTGATGCTCCATTCGTTTTCTAATGATTTGAATGTTTGGATATTACACCATCTCGCAGGAGGAAGCATATAGATAGATAGATAGATAAGTTTATTGGCCAAAAATAATACAATAGTAAATGTGGGTAGCCTAAAAATGTGGAATATGATTGAGAATTATATTATAAAATAGAATTAATACATTACATATTCAACAAATAAATATAATATACAAAAAATAGTTCATTATATAATAAAATACTTAATTTCTAAAATTTGAAGAAATAATAGAAAAGTATGGTATGCCATATTATTTGATGCCGAGACAAATATGTAAAGTGTAAGTGTTATTAACCTGAAATAATTTTTTACCGATATTCTAATTGGAAAAGCATTTCGCTTCAGTATTTTGGTAATCACAAGTCAGTAATGGCAGTCAATATACTATCAATCCCCGTTAGCAATATTTATCATAGGAAAATAATAACCTCTCTGAAGTTAATTAATTTGATAGTTTTCGTAGAAGGTGCTTGTCGTTAGTACAATTTCACATCGGCCGATAAAATGAGAAAAAAATTGAGACGGACGCAACTCGAGATTTTCGAAGGCGAAATAGACGTAGAAGGAGTGGTCATACGGTTTCGAAAAAAAAATCTCAAGTGGTTAGAGAAAGGACGGAACTTTTGTGTGAAACGTTTCCGAAACCTTAAAAATTAGAAAAAGGGTCGAGGGAGTTCCGCGAAAAGTTAGGATTTCGAAAAGCGTAACGGCATTACACGCGAAAACAAACAAAACGAGAACAAAATTGCAGAGGTTTTTTGAAAAGGCGTTTAAATTGGGAAAACGCGTAGAAAACGGGACAAAAATGAATAAATTATTTGTAGGCAGGCAGGCAGCATTATTTCTACAAATAGTAAATAAAAACCATGTCTCTATCACTGTATCACTTTATAAATACTAACATTTTTCATTTTGTTTTTGAACATGTTTGGCCAAAATTGTTGCAAATGATTTTAAAAAAAGAAAATAGTAATATTGATACAAATTATTAATGCTTTGCATAGCAACTATTATATTACCAGACATAAGTATTTTTTTGAATTTACTGGAACTGAGTTTAAGACGGTCTTTGCGTTAACATTTTGAAACGTTCATTGAGTCCTATGAATATTTGAATATTAATTTAGCTATTACGTGTTTGGTTAGTTTAGTATATACTAATAGGTACTAAATTCTTCAACGTTGATATCAGCACGGTTTGCTTTACCTTAAAATCAATATAAAGGCTAAAATTATGTTGCAAATATTTTTATAGCGACAGAATTATGCTAAAAATGAGATACCAATGATGATAAAATTACATTCATAAAAAATAAACAAGGTGTGAGAAAAGGGTGAATTTTAAAATGGCCAGAAATACAAATAGATACATTTTATATATAAAGATATAAATAGATACATTTATATGTAGAAGAAAATAATAGCATATTATATAACCAGAGAGTCAAGCTCGTCATTTAAACTTGAATGGGAAAATTTATTGCGCGAGTTTGCGAGGGTAATGACACAAGGGACTAGATGACGCTTCAATCCCGTGGTACATACTCTAGTTTATGGACTTCTAGGATCTGATTTTTAATACAAAGACTTATTCCGAGAAAATTAAATTACTAAACAAAAGCGTGATTGAAAATGAAAGACTTTGCACGTACATTGTGGTGCAATTTAAGTAACGTATGTGTATACGTATATGTTCTCAAATAAAACAATAGCGTCTATGTAGATCTTCCGGTTATACAGGAAGTTGACGTTGAGGAAATTTTACATGAAAAAGCCGATATATTATAGAGAAAGTTAAATCCATAAGGTTTGTAACCATGTCTTCAAGGTTGCTGAATCTCATACAACGGAGCAAAAATTTATAACCAGGGTAGGCCGACTGCAATCCATGAAAACTTGATTTTTTTAAATGGGACCCGTATATTTTTCCAAATTTAGATATGAGAATTGTGTTCTGTGTCGATAACTAGTATGGTTCTATATACCTATCTCATTTACTTTCCCAGCTACCCTCAGTTTTTACTAATATAATCAATTAAAATCACTTAATTTTTTAAACCAGTTGGGTATTTGTTGTCACGAAAATTTAAAAACGCATTATAATTCCATTTATAAATTGTTGCTTTAAAAGATTAAAAAGGAAATCGTAAAAAATTGTGAACTTTTAATTTAGTGTTAAATATTCATCACCTTGTATGAGATTCGGGAACCTTGAATTTTTTTCTGAAGAAACTTAAATAGGTTTCTCGAAAACTTAAATAGGGAAATTCGATGAAAATGACCCTAAAATTTAATGTAGAATCCAAAAATTGTATACTGTACAGGGTGTTCCATTTAAAATAACAAAGTTGGCGTGAACTTTTGGTGTAACCGGAAGAGCATACGCAAAAATCCTAAGGTCCCAAATTTTAAAATTTATATCAAAGTTGTCTCTGAGTTAATCTAATAGGCCACTATCGGCCATCGCGAGCCGCGAAATAATAATATTCCGCGCCCTCTCCCATCCAAGTCTCAGACTTTCGGGGTAGAGATATTTTGATTGTGTTAACCATGACTTGCTACTAATGAAGCTTCAGGCTTATGGGATGAGGGGTTCAGCATTTGCTTGGTTTTCATCATATATAAAGGGCAGAAAGCAAATGTTCAAGATACATAATTATAAAAGTAATAAAAAATCCATTCATACATCTTCGACTTTGAGTAATGATATTGGTGTGCCCCAGGGATCTCTTCTGGGGCCCGTACTGTTTATTATCTATATTAATGAATTGCCAAAAGTGGTTCCTGGGGCATCTGTTTCCCAATATGCTGACGATACTTCGCTCCTGTTTTCAGATGGATGTGAAATTTGCCTTCAAAATAATGTAAATGCAGGTATTTCCGATTTATGCAGATGGTTTAGTGAAAATTCTTTATTTTTTAATAGTCCTAAAACAAATTGTGTAATGTTTCGTACACCTCAAAGTCGGATACCATCTTCGCTAAATATAAAGTTTAATAATACCTATATTGAGAAATGTAATACTGTTTCGTTTTTAGGCATCACTTTAGATGAAACTTTGACTTTTGGGGGTCACTGTGACAGACTTACCAATATATTAAATTCAAAGTGTTATCAAACAAGAATTTTGAAGGATGTATTAGACATACCTCAGTTATGTTCCTTTTATTTTTCACAAGTTCAATCAAGGTTAACATATGGAATTATTATTTGGGGAGGTTCAAGTAGGGCAGACAGCGTTTTCATTGCTCAGAAGCGTATATTGTCAGATGTATAGCTGGAGTACCCCCAACCCAATCATGCCGCCCTTTTTTTGCAAAATTTGGTATTCTTCCACTGAAAAGTTTATATATCCGCGAAATATTACTATACATTTATAGAAATAAGGAACGTTTTGTTACCAAAGTATCTATCCACTGTCATGACATTCGTGACAAACATAATTTTTGTGTCCCTTTCAGACGCCTTGGTATGACTCAGAAAGCTCACAATGTTTTGGGACTGAGGTTGTTTAACCATTTACCTCAATATTTAAAAAACATAAATAACATTCATCTATTTAAAAAGAATGTTAAAATATATTTATTAAAGATTTGTGCATACTCCGTCCAGGAATTTTTTGACAATAGCTGATAACTTATTTTAATTTGTTGTGGGTTGTATTTTATTATATTTTATCGTATGTTTATATTGTGTTTGCTGCTTTGCTTATACTTGTATGTTTATGTTATATTTGTTGTTTTACGTATTTCATTGCTCGTACTTGAGTAGATTTGACTTATCCCATAGCAAAGCTGTATTGCTCTAGTTGGACTAATAAATATATCTATCTATCTACATCTATTATTATTATTATTATTACTATTAGTATTATTATTATTATCTACTTTTAGTCACTCGGTATATAAGGACAAACAGCATCGCTGATATGTATAGAAACTGTCGATTATTTAATGACATAAGATAGCGAAAAATGTTAAATACAAAAGTTTTAGGATGTTTTAAAATTTATTACTATAAAGAAAATATTCATTATACAGAATCACTCAACAATTCATGGAAAAGAGAAACCTGTTTTTTTAATAGAACACCCTGTGTATTTTTAAAATTTTTGTTAGGGCGATCTCTAACAAATAATACACTGACAGAAGAATTGATGGGTCTATCTATAATAATAATAATAATAATAATAATAATAATAATAATAATAATAATAATAATAATAATAATAATAGTAATAATAATAATAATATGGGAGATATGACCAAAAGAGTGTGTCATAAGAGTAATTTATTGTATGTATATAGCAATAAAAACTTTGTAACGCTTGTAGCCTAGCCACGAATTTTTATCTCTCTTTTGGTTATATCTTCCTTATTATTATAGAAAAATCAATGATCTCCAATATCACCGTATTCGTGAGAAAACGCCAAAAATGAAAAACAAAAATGTTCTATATTAACTCCATTAATATAAAAAAACTTTCTTTTTCCATGACTTTTTGACTAATTCTGAATACTTTGTCTCATGATCGCTGAATTAATTTGTCTTTATTATAATATGTTTAAAAAAAAACCCTACTGTTGTGTTTAATATTGTTCCCTAGCTAATAGGAAATCATCGACCATTCCCACACAGATCAGTGACCCTGTATCATATATAATTATGAAGACATTATTTCTTAAAAAATAGAAAAATATTTTTTATCAAGATATAAATATTGGTAAATATTTACTTGACTCATAATTTAAATACCAAATATAAATATACAATGATTAATAACTTTATATGTTTATGTTCTAATAAATCCGCCATGAGTAATTTTTGTTTAACTATAGGTAAGCAACCGTTTGTTAATTCTTATGAAAAAATATTGCTTATAAAGTTACAAATTGTGATAGATAATAACAAGCTTTTTTTCAGTGTATATTCAAAAATGAAATAAATTGAATAAATCCCTCCGCATCTGTCATGGTTTTTTATGCTTCTTATGGCATCGGACCCTTGTTACACTCATAAATATTTGTCATTGATTATATAATTCATATTATATTTAGATTATCTTGCTATACAACATTCACTTCATAAAAAATACATACACTGACAACTTCGCCAGGCATCAATTAATAAAAATACAGTTACTAAACGTTAACTCGCTATTTTATCTGATGGAGTACCGGTCCCTTCTCTGTAAATTATCTGTCAAATTATAATATATTTATGGTTAATAGCAATTTTAACGGAAAGCCTTTTATGCTCGTTAATTGACAGCGCCAAGCCCAAAAATAGTGAATAATTTGAGTGTGTGTATGCCTATACCATTACTGCTTGGTCACAGAGATGATAATTCAATGGGATTATTAGAAGGGTCACCGTTTAGAATAGAAAGAGGCGTATACAAATGGAAATTTCTCGGATTTGATGAGAGTTTACTTACTTCTTGTGGATTAAAATTGATGTTAGATTGAGTATTTGCCCAAACATATTTTCTTTTAAATTATTTTATTATTTACTTATTTTACTTATTTAATTAATTTACTTATTTAATTAATTTACATTTATTTAGTTATTAAGCTATAATTAACAATTTTTTATTTTTTATTTCTTTTATCTTTTATTTCTTTTATTTACAAGGTAAATATGCAATAAACTACAGAATATGTTAAAATCAATAGTAATAAACAAATTTTCACTGAAACTTTAAGGAATAAACTATTAATTACCTATCAAAAGCCAACTCTACTGTAGCTATATACTATAGCTATATATACAGGGTGAGTCAACTAGAGGTACGTTCAGTACGGAGCTTGGATGATAGATCATAGACTGGATGGTAGTGTAACTTTTACAAACACTGATACAATGTACAATGTATTTCAATGCAGCCGTTCAGTACGGAGATGTGATACTAGCAGGGAATATATGATACACGAGTAGTTTATACTCGATTATATTTTGCGCAATAGTCAGTTCTATTCTTCTGCGAGCTGCAGTAGGAGTATGGATGTCGAAAAATTAATTAGAAAAGTGTTTATTAGAGAATCGTTGTAGAATCAGACCCACTCTGATCACCACAATAGATTTATTTTGGAGACAGTATGGGAAGAAATAGGAAAAAATATGAATGCTACAAGTAAAAGTAATATTTTATTTTTAAATGAAAATACAATTTATTATATATTGTGAAAGAGATGTGTGTAGGTCTCGAATAACAAACGAATTAATCCAATATTGAGTATATTAACGCAAAACACATTAGAGACTTTAGCAAAAGTAAAATACTTAGTATTAGGAAAACCGGGCGTTCACTTCAACTAGTGCTTCCCGTTCATCGGATCTATGATGAGTTGCAATAGTTAGTATTCATTTTAATTTATTTTTATCATTTTAACAATATTGTAAGCGATTTCTACAAACATAACTTTTAAATGTATGTAACAAATTTTGCTGTATCTGAAATATGCGTAAAACCCCTGGGAATATTTCCATAGTTGAGGATATAAATGGTGAAATTCTCCCAGTCGGTGACTTTCCCGCCCTGTTTATGGGATGCACATGATACTTTCTTAAATTTTGTTTCCTTTTGGTGCAAATGTAATATTTCGTTCTTGCTCGAACAAAAATAACCTTCTTTGCTAGACATTTTGAAGTAGGTATACTAGCTGTTAAAAGCGTTTATGCACATCTCCGTTGTGAACGCCTATCAGCGCTTATATTTTACACTATTATTCTATCATCATTCATCTATCATCTATCATCCAAGCTCCGGACTGAACGTACCTTAAGAAGCATCGGTCCATTGCTCGGTTGTTATATAGACATTTTTTTTCTTTTCAGGAAACTATGTACACCACTCAAAACCATAATTTAAAATTATTTTCCAACATACAAGTACAGTAACAATTATTACAGAATCACTTATACACGCAATTTTCTCAAAAAACAATCAAATTCACTGAAATAATCGTAATTTATTCATTACAATAATATCGACTAATGTACTAGAAGTCTATGCATATCTATAGAGGCACCAGTATTCGCGCTATAGGCCTGAGCTCACCGTAATGCGTCACTCTGATAAAAGCGAGCGTTTTTTAAAAATTCTAAAAAGGTTACAAATATCAACCCAAACTTACTGCATATATATACATATACATATACTTACTTCATTCACTGCATACATACAAATTTTGAATATTTCACATAACTAACCGCATATCAAAGTTTGACATGCATAATTTTAGACGTTTTAACTTTATATTTTTTTGATAATATATTGGTGAACTGAAAAAAAGGTTTATACCATTCGAAGCGCTTAGGTTTTGTGCATAAGTGGTTAAAATTTCAGGGCGATAGGTATAGCCGTTTTTTTTTTAATGGCTATGAATGTACTCAGAAGCTCATGTTTTCGAATAGTGCAGATAACTCGCTCTAAGGCCATTTAAAAAATTATCTACTAAAGAAAGCTGTAGATCACACCACGTATGCCCCAACACATGCTCTATACAAGATGGTATAGGTTTCATCTGCCCCACTATTTGTATTGCATTAGGTACTCAATCGCGACACCACTGTCTTTCGGCCTTGAACGAAAACTCCTGACTTGATCCCCATATACGAATATAAACAATTCCAATGTTAAAAGTAGGTAGGGTCGGAATGTTCACGTGAAGAAACTATGTGAACGTGAACAGAAAAAGTCCCTACGTTTTATATGTAGGCAAAATTCAAAATTCTAGTATCTAATTAATACGTCTATCATACCGGGTTTCCCATTTCATTTGACTAATAGCAATTAACATGGGCTATTACATTTCATTGAATTTTATGTTCCCAGGGCACACTATGAGAAATATTGCTAACGGAATCGATAGTACTGACTGTCAAACACTTCTGATTACCAAAATACTAAAGCGAAATGCTTTTTTAATTAAAATATCAATTCGTTTTACGTTAATAGATGTAGTTTACATAAGCATTTTAGGGATATCATCTCATGTCATCTGGTGGACTAGTTGGTTGAGCGGCAGTCTTTCAAACTGAGCCGCAAAATTTTCCAGGTTCAAATCCCGCCAGAGACAACTTTTTTTTATTTTACTTTTTCATTAATTACAAATCATTAGTGTTTACTTATTCGAATAAATATGGTTCATTGTCAGTACCTAGTTATTATTTTTGAAAGTCACAATATTTACTTATCAAAAAAAAAAATAAAACATATTTTAATTGGTTCGTTTCCTTTATCTTTAGCTAAAGCTACTATCTTATAAAGTAGGTAATCAACAAGCAACATATTTTTTATTTATTACATGCACTGTGCTTTTACTAATAGTGTACTTATATCTGCTAATGGTTACTATACATATTATACCTCAATCTGGATATTGAGTTAAACAGTTACAGAGGAACTGTCGTGAATGAGTAATAGGTTGTTTTTTTTGATTATGAGTTGTTTTAAAATATAAATATACATATTTTAAAAAACTCAACATATTTTAAAAAACTCATAATTTTAGAATAATAGTTTTTCATTAAAAAAAACCTATTACTCATTCACGACAGTTCCTCTGTAACTGTTTAACTCAATATCCAGATTAAGGTATAATATGTATAGTAACCATTAGCAGAGATAAGTACACTATTAGTAAAAGCACAGTGCATGTAATAAATAAAAAATATGTTTCTTGTTGATTACCTACTTTATAAGATAGTAGCTTTAGCTAAAGATAAAGGAAACGAACCAATTAAAACATGTTTTATTATTTTTTTTTTTTTGATACGTAAATATTGTGACATTCAAAAATAATAACTAGGTACTGACAATTAACCATATTTATTCGAATAAGTAAATACTAATAATTTGTAATTAATGAAAAAGTAAAATAAAAAAATTTTGTCTCTGGCGGGATTTGAACATGAAAAATTTTGCGGCTCAGTTTGAAAGACTGCCGCTCAACCAACTAATCCACCAGATGACATGAGATGATATCGCTAAAATGCGTATGTAAACTACATCTGTTAACTTAAAACGAATTTTTATTAATATTTTAATTAAAAAAGCATTTCACTTTAGTATTTTGGTAATCAGAAGTGTTTGACGGTCAGTACTATCGGTTCCGTTAGCAATATTGTGTGGCCTGGAAATATAAAATTCAATGAAATGTAATAGCCCATGTTAATTGCCATTAGTCAAATGAAATGGGAAACCCGGTATATAAATGTGCTGTTTGGGACCGTCTTAATTGATATTATTGATAGATATTTCACCCTTACAATAATTTTAGAAGTGGATACTATTTTCAATTAATTATTATCTTCACAAATAAGCAAATACAAGACATTATCTTCATCAATGTATGCGGCACAGTTATGCCGTATATTTATTAAAAACGGCGTATATGGTCATTTGAAACTACTGGCTTATAAATCACCGTAAGTTCAATGACACAGTGACTGGATTCAACAAAAGACAACACGCTGCGAAGAGATAACCGCTTAATTACCAGTTTTTAATTGCGCTGCGGCCGTGATTTGTTGTATTCTAATGCACTTCTACGGAGATAGTTCCAACAACCGTTGTAGCAGCGAATCGGCTGGTGACAATTATTGCTTTTCAGTGCAGTGAGTAGAACCAAGCATTTAACTTTTTACATATTTAGGGTAAATGCCATATTTCATAAAATAAAAAACTAAGAGTTCTTTAAAATTTAATGATAAGCAAATCATATTCATTGAAATTTGCAAATTCTAAGAAACTTCACTGTTAGTTATTTTTTATTTTATTTTATTAATTTTTTTTTTTGAGATATTAAATAAATCATCTCCTTCAAATTAATAAGTAGTCTTCCTCAAAGGCGATATAGGTCACTGCTATAATGGCACTTGTGGAAAAGCAGGTCACTATCTGTCTGTCAGTTTGACAATAAATGTCAGACGGAAAGAGGGCACCACTGTGTGTTTCTCACCACTACTAACATTTCACTGTTAGTTATTACAAAAATATTACTAGTAATATAACAGATTAATCAACCCTTACAGATGAACCGATAGATATACGTACACCAAAAATTCTGCGTTACATCGCTCTCATTTTCACAGTCAGAGAATTAAAATAACTAATTTTTTCAAAAACTTTTTATCATTGGGCGCTAGCTCAGACTATATAGAAACAATGCCTGCTGCCTCTGCCCCTCTCTCGTTCACCTTCAGAGTCAAGAAATAAAATAATTTTAGAAATAACGATTTTAGTTGGCGTTGTAAAAAATTTTGTTGTTTGTAAAAATGTTTTTACCTATTATTTTTATTTTTGTTTCTGTCTTGTGTACAGGTTGCTCAGAATTTCTGATCCAGGCACCAACTTTCCTACTTTAAATAAATGCCACCCTATGTACCTAATTACATATTGTAAATTCGCTTAAAATTCCAGGTCGACATGTTAAGGTCTATATCTATCTATATATTCTGTCTTTTACCGTTATGAATATATCTACGAAAGCGTTAAGCGGATCACTTTTTCTTTGTATATTTCCTAGTTTAAACTGTAAATTTAGTTAAATTCCCAATTTAAACTGTAAATTTAATAAAATTCCCAATTTAAACTGTAATTTTTATCAAATTTCCAGTTGAAACTGTAAAATTTGTTAAATTATCAGTTTAACTGTAATTTTTGTCAAATTTTCAAACTGTAAAATTTGTTAAATTCCCAGTTTAAACTGTAAATTTAATAAAATTCCCAATTTAAACTGTAATTTTTATCAAATTTCCAGTTGAAACTGTAAAATTTGTTAAATTATCAGTTTAACTGTAATTTTTGTCAAATTTTCAAACTGTAAATTTAGTTAAATCCCAGTTTAAACAGTTATTTTTATTTTAGTTTAAAATTCTTAGTTTAAAATGTAAACCTTATTAAATCTCAGTTTAACCATAAACTTTGTTAAATTCCTAGTTTAAACTGGGAATTTAAGAAAATGTACTATTCAAACTGGAAATTTAAGTAAATTTACATGTCAAACAGGGAATTTAACAAAGTTTACACTTCAAACTGAGAATTTAACAAAGTTTACACTTTAAACTGAGAATTTAACAAGGTTTCCAGTTTAAACTGAGAATTTAACGAAATTTACACTTTGAACTGGGAATTTAACAAAGTTTACAGTTTAAACTGAAAACTTAAGAAAATTTACACTTTAAATTGGGAATTTAACTAAATTTAACGAAAAAATGTTTTAAAGAATGCTTGCTCAAACATTCTTTAAAAGCATTATTTTCAAAAATATCGGCAAAACAAATAAGAACTAAAAAAATATATATCGGATTTATTTTGTAGACAATGTTTTTAATGCAGACAACTTCTTAAAGTATAGTAGAGGATAAACAATGTCGACCTAGAATTTTAAGGGGATTTCAAATAAGTAATTAGATACAAGCTTTCCTATTTAATAGACGAGAGTATCCAGTATCCAGAATGTATCATCTTGGATCAGAAAAACTGAGCAATGTATATACAAGAAAGTAATAAAAATGAGAAGTATAAGTAAAAACAAACTTTTGTATTTCATTTTTGTCTCTACCTCATGTGGTTGTTGAGATAAAGGGATCCAGGGTCTTATTTTGGACATTCTGTACAACTGGACATAAAATGGCTCGTTTCGGTAAATCAGCACGAGATGCTGTAAAGTAACACTTTATGATCCTACAGTAATAAAGTAGATTTTACATGGTAAATAACGGCAAACCTATAAGTATTCTTAAATATTAATATTAATACGACAATAGTAATACCGTTACAGTTATTTACAAAACCCATGGAAAATAATTCTGCATTTGGATTGTTCTCCAGTTTTCTCAAATACTTGCATTTCTTCTGAAAGGTTCCCACCAAACTATGAAATTCAACTTTTCCAGGTTTTTCAAGTTGAAAATAAAAAAATTTCTTGACTTCTTAAGTAGATATTTTTATGGTTTTGATTAAGGCTTGGTTAACTATCACCACAATAATACTCTAAATCCTTTACCGCATGCCTTAATCGGAATTCTAATTATTGCCCTTTAATGGGAATACACTTTTTGTTATACAGGTAATGGTTATTCTTCATAAAACACTGTACTTATTGCTTTGGAAAACAATCTGAGAGGTATACAGTAGTAGCAGTAAGTAAGTAACACATACAGTCTGTCCATAAAGTAACCCCCCTGCTAACTTTTGCACGAATCGAGTTAGAGAGCTTTAACAAAATACAGGGTAATTCACGTAAAATGAAGCTGATTCTGACGATAAATTCTATTCTTCAAATTCAAAGATGACGCCACAGACGCTGTCAACTCAATTTTTTTAAATGGGAAAGTGTGCCGTGTTGTACCTCATTTAAAAGGTTATTCAATTCTCTACATTCTTGTTTTTGAAAAATGACAATCTAGTTATCTGTTCTCTAGTTACAAGCGTTTCTGTTCTAATCTGATCCATGAATAAAATATTAATTAATATTTTAACACAACAAATTTTGAACAAATATTTATTAAAACAAAAAATAAAAGAATTAAATAAGTTCAAAAGTTGTCCATTGACTTCTTGGCACATAAAAAGTCTATTTTAAAATTCTTGCCTGACATTTCCTAAAATTTCTGCAGGGATATTTCTACACATATGTGTTAGACGTTGCTGTAGTTCGTTCATATTTACTGGAGGAGTTCTGCAGACTTTTAATTTCAAATATTCCCATAAGAAAAGATCAAGAAGGGTTAAGTCCGGGGAACGAACCGGCCATTCTACAGCGCCCCTCCTGCCAATCCATCTGGCCGGGAAATGGTTATTTAAAGGATCGGTAACAGGTCCATAGAAATGAGACGGGGCCCCATCTTGTTGAAATACAATATTTTGAATGTTATTGCCAACTATTCTTTCTATCTCTGGAAAAATTTCCTCCCGCGGCATTCTTAAGTACCGCTCTCCTCTTAGTTTTCTTCCTTCTTAAGTTTTCTCTTAAAAATATCGGTCCAATAACGTCGTTGCCCAAAATGCCAACCCAAACATTAACTTCTTCGATGTGCTGTGTATGGGTTTCCCGGAACTGATGAGGATTTTCAGTACTCCAGTAACGGTGATTATGCCTATTCACATGGCCATTAACGATGATTATGCCTTATGATGCATGATTATGACATGGCCGTTTAAGAAAAACGTACATTCATCACCGCAAGTGTTAGTTAATAAGATTTGATTCTGCTGCAATCTTTCTATCATTAGTTCACAGAATTCAGCTGTTGACTGCGGATTGTCACGTTGAAGATCGACCAGAAAATCAATTTGTTTATCCTCTGAAATGGAAGGCCTTCTACTTCTTCTAATATTGCCTAGGTTTCTAGTTCCTTCAAATTGTCACCAGAGCTATTGCCTGGTGAATAATTTTTGCTCCTGCATTATATCTATTGGTATATTACCCCTGCTAATAGTTTACATAGTTTACTGCTAGTAGTTTACACCTGCTAGTAGTAATGGAAGGTCTTTGTTGTGGAAGTATGTTTTTAATGAATTTATCTCTTTAAGGTATAACTGTTTTATGTCTATCACTCCCCTTCTTCCTTTATTTCTACTTATATTTTATTCTTTTACATGAACTTGGGTGCAACATTCTATTCGTGATAATTGTGTTCTTGTTAATATGTTTATGTTTTTTATACCTATTACTGAGCATTTTATCACACCAAATGAATATGCTACCGTGGGAACTGCAAATGTATTAACGGCTTTAAAAAGGTTTTTAGAGTGAAGTTGTGATTTAAGTGGATACTTTCAATCGCTCTTTGTTTAGTTCCTGTAGGTCTCGTTTAATTTTTGAATGGTCTATTTTTTGATTTTGATAAAATCCAAAGTATTTATATTGCTCATGTTTTTCCATTGGTTGTAATTTTTCATTATTCAGCTTATTAATATTATTATTATTATTATTATTATTATTATTATTATTATTATTATTATTATTATTATTATTATTATTATTATTAGTGTGTAGCACTTTGAGACTTATTTTAAGGGCGCCTTTTGTGAAATTCACGACAGATATTCTTCATTAAACGTAAAACCGTCAATTTGGAACACCTATTGCCATCTACTGGGTACATCGCAAAGTAATACATCTACGCTCTCCTGCAACAAGCAGGATGAATCCTGCTACGCGCCACCACAACGCCGTCTGTACGCGACCTCTGAAAGCAGCCCTACCTGCGTCGCGGCACGAAGAGTATTCTGATTCCGGGCAACCTTGAATTCCGCGAGCTCACCTGTCCGTTAGGGGGCGCCAGCCGCGGCCACGGCGCCAATCCATACTTCCACACATGGCACTCTCCGCGGATTGCGCTATACGCGTGGTGCGCAGTGTACGTACAGGTCGTCTTTTGTTTCCGCGGCCTACTGTTTTTCGCGTTCCGTCACGAAATCTGATAAGATAAGGAAAAAAGTGAAGGTGCCAGATGTTTGCGGGTGAATCGGTCGTGCATCGATCTTAAATGATACATTGCAGGAACGTGAGTGAGTGTAACGTGTGTGCAAAAGGCATTTATGTTTGAAAAAAGTGGCGATAGGTTTTTGTGAGCAGAATGACGACGCTGGAGCTGTACACGAAGGTAAAAAATACGTAACGGAATTGGATCAATTGGTTGTAGTTTAGTGCTACAAGTAACAGATTGACTAGTGCTGGGAGAGTTGCTCAAAAAATTGAACGTGCTGTGGTTTTGTATTTGAAGTCCGGTACGAAACCGGTCTGCATTTTTGCAAAATCCTTGTTTATGTTTGAAATAGCCTATAGGTTAAGGTTATAAATGTTGAGGCGCTCGTTTTACTGCACTGGTTAAGTGAACATTACAATTGCTATATGTAAAGTTCTTATAGATTTAATTCTGCAATATATCTTGCCTTTAAACTCAATTGTTTATTTACATAAATAACTGTACCATTCTTTCGTTGAAAGTAGACTCTATTTAAGAAAAATATATATGTTCACCATGTCCTAGTTTGATTGGTTCAGTAGCAGCCCACTATTGGGTTATAATATTCAGAAAAAAATTGTAGACAGAATTCCAACATAGTATTATTAGTTCGACCACATATTTAGGTATTTATTCTATCACATGAACGTATTACATTCTTATAATTAACCTATTACCTATACAATACAATTTTTTTTCTGTACTTACGGGATAGTTTAATTGAAAGCCTGACCTACCTTACAACTTCTTATACAAGGCATTATATCTTTCCTCAGCGATATATGTGAAATAAGTATACCTAATATCAACATAATTAAAAGGCAAAATCTTGATGCAGTGTGTAGCTACAAGCTGTAGTTATTGATTATTGTGAGGTTAAAGACTACGCATTATGTAGGCCATACATTGCGTTTTCGTTTTTGTTTAAAATAGAATCTAAGGGCATTTATTTTTTAAATCAATAATTACCAAATTATATATGTGTGGCTTAGAGATGAAAGGAATATAATAAATTCTAAAACTATATTTCATTCGGCCTGTTATTATTTTTCTAAAAATTCTAATTCTGATTACAAACCCAATTTTCAACAAATTTTAAAGGTTACAGACTACGCATTATGTAGGCCATACATTGCGTTTTCGTTTTGTCTAAAATAAGATCTAAGGGCATTTATTTTTTAAATCAATAATTATTAAATTATATACATGTGGCTTAGAGATGAAAGGAATATAAGAAATTCTAAAACTATATTTCCTTCGGCCTGCTATTATTTCTCTAAAAATGCTAATTCAGATTACAAACCCAATTTTCAACAAAAGATAGTTTCCTCATTATTTTTATTTTGTAAAATATCTTTGGAAGTAAAACCTCAAACACAAAATTAAAGAAATAATAATGAAAAGGCAAAGTTATATTAAACAAGGGCTCAATATTTGATTACACTTAATACATTTATTATTTGCAATAGTGGTTTTATAAATTTTAAGTTTTAGAAAATGCTGATTTTTTTTAAATAATGAACTCTCTGCCTCGGCTTTTCATATTAAATATCGAGTCACCGGCGTTCCGGATATCCGGAGTACACAAAACGTTTCAGTGATCCCATTTTTAAAGGACCCTAACTTATTTAGAAAATGTCTGAATGTTCGTACATGTTTTAATCTCGCCCTTTAAAGATTTTATATAATGTAAAACCAATCACCAAATTGAGACTTTTAGAACTCACAACTCACACTCACCATTTTGTCATTTAGTGTGAGTTTGGTAGTTTGGTTATGTATTGGTTCTATAACATGCAATATAATTAGCAATAGCAGAGATTGTTAGCAGAACTTCTTTCCTTAGGTCTTTGGGCAAAATCACCCCAAGTATTTATTAAGTAATATAAAAAATAATAAGAAATATAAACTATCTGACAGGACTCTCTACGATTCAGGACAGAAACCTCTGGTAACACTGTAAAAAAATTAATTTCTCATTATAAAGTATAAAGTAACAGTCACCTATTCATGCATAGTTTGTTGGAATTTAAAAAAATAACGGCGCATTCGCCAAAAATTTAAATACTGAATTCTCCACGTGTATAACCATTACCTATTGTGTTATTTGCAGAATAAATTTAAATGTATTACAATCAATTAAACGAACACCATGTATATTGCGTTTTCTACAACACCATGAAATCCTGAGTCTAAAACATAAACCATAAGTAGGTACCGCTTATTAAATCTCGATTTTTGGAGATACCTGTCATTATATAAAAAGTTTAACAGATTAACGGTTTGAGAAAATATAACTTTTTCCATAAAGTTATGAAAGAATATAACGTGCTACATTGTATAACTCATAAGAACTTATATAATAATATACTAATTGTTCCATTTTTCGCATTATATTTTACCAATTTCAAACTGCGAAAACTTTTTTCTCTGTATTTTTTAGCACCAAGTTATGTCAAATTTTATTTTGTCTTTCCTGGCATAATATATATAGGTACATGATAAATTTCATATTGTTCATCAGTTAAAAGAGCAGCTTACTTACTTTTGTCATTTTGAACAAACTTATCGTGATTTTGTTAAGGTGACTAGAAATGCTATCACAGGATGTGTCAAAAGGTTATTGGGAGGTGCTACAAACTTTGATAAGTAGAACGGATGTGAAATTATTTAAATATTTTGAGCTATGAAGGAAGAATTGGCATATTTATAACTTCAGTGGGTGCGGGAGACTACGATTTACTCACTCTATTCTATATATACCTCGATATGTACTAAAATCGATACTAAAATTGGGTAGATATAAAAACTACTGTTATACGTAGATATTGTGTTACTTATCAGATTGATACATTACATTTTTTTAATACCTACTGGTGAATTTATACACACAAATTTAACATCTAACACTTAAGATCTGTTAGTTTTCTACCATTTCTGATAGATATGTTAACTTAAGAGTTAGGCATCTTGAAAGGGGTTGGAACCTTTGGTGTGAAGATAACACTAACCTAGTTTTCCACATAACATCAATACACTATCCTGCCAACGCGCGTTTCGTCAACCAAGCTGGCATCATCTGGAGATGGTTAAAACTGAGAGTGTTAATCATCTCCATATGATGCCAACTTGATTGACGAAACGCGCGTCGAGTGCAGTATAGTGTTTTGGTGTTATGTGGAAAACTACGTCAGTGTTAAGAGTTAGGCAATCTTTAATCTTCTTAGCTTAAATCATATTTCAAAATCGAACTGGGCATGAGCTAATAAAAGCTGTTTTAACAGCATTTTTATTTTTTTAAATTTGAAGTGTTTGTTAATCATTATGAATGTATGATAAACATAGCCAAACTAAAATCTTATAGAATGATATTCAATCCACTCAATATGTGCCAGGAGTTGATACCTCAATTTCACTGGTTTATTTTTGAAACCTTAAATAATATAAATATGTATAAAATGTAGATTTTAAGCAATAGATGTTAAAATTGTGTCCGTACATCATGTAATTGTGTCATTAAAAAATTATCCTTTATACTGAGTGTCGCCCCTGCACTAGTGTATATCAGAAATCAAAATATGTTATGATTCATGAGATAATGAACTGTCATAAACTCGTGAAACATTGTGATCTATATTTTACGTACATTTTTTATCCACTTAACTGGGAAAGTATCCACCATGTTATCTAAATCAGGTGTGTAAATAAATATTTTATTTTATCTGTAAACATTGTTCGGAGGTTTATTTAATTTTCCTAAAATAATAGATGAATCATTAATCATTATTTGGAGATATCAGTTGAAAAGGGTGCAATGATTTTAAAGTAGACTGATTTAAACTAGTTGTAATGAAATACGTATAGGTACAATACAAGATCAACTAAGTATGTTGTACAAAATATTTTGTTGATATGATTATTGCGTAACATATTGACCTTCTTTTCAATGTTTGGGCACAATATTGATTGTAACACCTGTTTGATGCGATGTATTTGTGTGTACAAGATATGTAAGCAAAATTACATGCAAAAATAGTTCGTGCTCATAAATTGATAACAAGCTTTGTATATAATTTTAAAGATATGTAGAAATGTGTCTGAACTTTCACCACTCTGCGTATCTTTCTGAGGGCTATAAGACGAGCTTGAGGCCAAGGTCAATGCGTTTTGAATGATATTTGTAACGGTAACTAAAATGTAGGTCTGTATGTATAACATTAAAGGCTATATCGAAATACCTCTTAAGTTTTGTCACAAATTGTGTTTGTGTAGAGTAAGTAATAGTTGACGTAATAGTTAAAATAATAATACCAATTCATAGTTTCTTTGAATGAATTTTTGCTTAATTTAAATATAAATATAGTTACTAAAAACATAAGAGAATATTCTGCTAATAACATTTGTTTAGAAAGTCTTCATTGTTAGTTGTTAAACTAAATTAACCAAAACTGTCCGAATCTGTCCCACTTTACCCTACTTAAATAATTAATTAATTTGGACATTTTAATAGAAAATAGTTATTTATGCAACAAGTGCAAAAAGTAAGTGTTTAGTGCACGTGACGTGAATTGTCCAACGAGGCCGTCAGGCCGAGTTGGACAACACGTCAAGTTCAATAAACACTTTTTGTACGAGTTGCATACAATATTTTTTCTGCGTTCATTCAAAAACCAAAAAATGTTTTATTTAGGTGGCACCAAGTGCCACGTTGATTTGACGTTTATGTTTGTCATGATCACAAAACGCTGTAGTAGAATGACAGATGAGTGGAATAAATTTTTTATTGCACTAGTGCAATAAAGAACCAGTTTTTTCACTAAATATAGTTCAATAAAGTTTGGTTTTTTGCATGAACGTAGAAAAAAAAATGTATTACAGTAAGTGTATAATGAGTATATTATGTGTTTATTTTTTATTTTTACATCGTATAGAATCGGTTGCAGTTACTTTATATAGGCATCACGTTTGAAGCATTTATATCAAGCAGATAAATTCCCTACTTTATATATCCCTAGAGGTATGAGCATATTGTATTCAATTGGAAACCTATTATTTTCAACTAACAACAAAAACTTGACTGTTGTATTTTATTGCTTTTATACTCTGAAGGTTACATAAACCATTCGGATAATAAAATGCATTAAACATTGATCGTCAAAAAGAATTTAATCATATGCTGAGGTATTGTACTATAAATTCCTTTATTAATTTTAATTCCTATTATGAATATACCCACTAGGTACCTAGCTTATCTAGGCAGTGGCTGGTGGCTTCAACTTTTCACTGAGTTTGGCGATAAATTTTAAATAAATTAGGGAATGTAAAAAGTGCGACGCTTGCTAATAATAGGTGATAACATAAAATTATGTGGGTTCTATTAAAATAAATTTTATTCGCCGCTGTTGGTGCGATTACAGATAGTTTGTGGTATGAATAAAAATGAAGCACCTGCTAATACTACAAGTATTAGTATATTCTACGTAGTATTACTTTAAAACGAAGGGTTTACTAAGTTCCAGTAGTATCTACTTTACTTGACATAGAACATGCTTTACCACAAAGTATGTACTCTATATTATGAAGTATCTACTTAACAAGTGTAGTACATCCTTTGAAATGTGTAGTACTTACTTCCGTAACACATACGTCGCGTGCCCAGCCCTGGCTAACGAGATAAGACATGTTTTAAAGTTTTTGGGAAACGGTTTCAATTTTGTATGTATTTATAACATCAATGGTCCTTTAAGATGTTTTCAGATGAAGGAAGTGTGATAGAAGAGTAACGAGTAACCAGAAAGTAACGTTTTGCCTACTAGACCTAGATGAAAAATATAAAATATAAACATAAAACATTCTAAATTGATGGTACTTAATTAATTGTTTACCTAAATATTTGACAGTATAGGGTATCATCGTCGTAGTGTCATCTTGCAGTATAAATTTTATTTCTACGTATTTGAGCCACTTTTAAAATAATCACCTTGTAGCATGCACGGTGAAGCTGCTATAATACCAACTTCGTTAATGACGGAGCAAATACTTCAGTTGTTGTTAAAATCGAAGTATCTACCAGTATAAAGTAGAAACTTTAAGTCGTAGTACATGCTCCTATAATGCCAAAGTCTACATTATATTCTAATTCTAATAATACTTGCAGTAGCAGCAGGTACTTCGTTTTTATTCATACCACCCAATACCTCCTTCGGAGAAACATATAAGTGAAGCTTTTATATAACATGTTAGTTCTAGGCATTAGCTAATAAGAATTCCCATACCTTAGCCATAACATAAACATGTTATAAGTATAACAATTTCGTGTTAAATTTCTGAACAGGATTATCCAACGAAAATGTCAACCCCTGTATTTTCTTTGTATTTTTTCAAGGTAGAAGAAAATATTTCAAATACAAGTTGTAAGAAATTAAATAAGCTCTTTTATTACGCTAGAAAATAATATACTGGGTAGTGCATAAAAGCGAAACAAACAAATTTTAACTTTTCTTAAATAGAACACCCTATATATTTTAACATTTTTGAAATCTGCTTCTTTTTGTGATTTCAAAATGGTTTATATATCGTATTTTATCTTCTATTGTTTTTTATTTCTTGCAATTTTTGTTACTATTATTTATTTATTACCACTACCTACTTAACATCTGCATGATTATCTAGTTAGCTATGGACAAAAAACAAAAAATGAATTTGGCTCAAATAAAAGTTATCAGAAGCACATGGATCTATTATTTATATACTGGGTGAGTTTTTAACCTGAGACTTTCAAATATCTCGAGAAATAAGCGCTACGAAAAAATACCTATAATAAAAATTTAATCATTTAGTGGATGAAATGCAATAGTACTAAAATTAGTCCACTTCCCCCCTCCCTGTAGGTGCAGCGGTGGTAACTTTGAAATGTTAAATAGGGACCTATATTTTTATTGCAAATTCGGATTCCACGGCTAATCCTACGTATTTTAGGCCGCCGTATTTTTTAAATCTTTTTAACAGCCTCGGTAGGGACATTCAGGATACATTGATGTTTCAGCCTTTCCTAGAGATAATATCAGACAAAATGATTGCAAATAATATTGAATATTATTCCCAGCCCCTTGAAATTGCATGTGTTGTACTTCCATGTACAAAGAACCCAATGGGACTAGTATCTTTCCAATTTTAAGTCCAGGGGCAACTTCAGATTTTAATTGTTTTACTATTTATTTCTTTTTTGCCACTATTTTTTAATTCAAGATTATGTTACTGGAAATAAAGCTTTGTAATATATATGTGAAAAAAATACCACGCAAGATACCCCTGAAAAGACGTATTTAGCCGTCACTGCACCGCTTTGAGAATTAATACCTGTTTGTGGACGACAGAACATGTAATTTAAACTGAAAACATACTCCATTAAGAAAAATGTACAGTACAAAACACTGTTAATGACTCAATTAGACATGTTATGTGTGAATGTCCTGTGGTTCTGAGAAAGAAACATAAAAACGACCAAAACGTGAGTAATTACCAACGCACGGATATGGAAGTGCTGTAGTTTTACAAAAATATAATAATAGTTATGCACGATTTGATGCAGCTCAAACAATACCAACGCCAATCAACGACTCTGGCCAATATAAAGTACCGTTACACAAATTGTTTGCTCATGGCATTAAACTTGAAATTTTCACACATAAATGTTAAAATACAATATTGCTGCTATTAGTCTACTTCAACTTGGTTTATTGTTGAAAGTATAAGAACAAAATAAATTGTTTCCATTTGCAAAATCAGTTTCATACTGATTGGAGTGGTATTGTCCATTTTTAACCAGGAATTTATATTTTTAGAATAAGAATTAAAGAAAATTAAAGAAAAAAATTAATTCACAATCTGATTGAAAACTTTATAAAGTACGTTATAAAGTTTAATTGAATTATTATAGTCAATTTTATGCATGTTGTGCAATATTTTTTAAAAAACGATGGTCCAATAATGATGGTTGCGCATTACGTGCCATTCGTATTTAATTGAAATTTTCGTAAGAGAGGTCTTGTTCCAATAATACACATAATAATAAGTTGGTGTTGATTCACTGGTGTCCAAAATACGTAATGCCAAAAAAATGTATTTACTAAATTATTTTCAATGCTGTTTGGAGACGTATTATTCTTGAATACTAATTTTAGCTGGCAAAAGTAGAAACTTTTGCAAACAATTGCAATAAATATAGGGAAAAAATAATAAAATAACCATTTAATAATACTGTTTATATTGTTTTTATCACAGTTATAAATAGTGTAACTTTTTCACAATTTATAAATAAAATCCCAGAACAGGTATTGTCTATAATTTGTTTATACAACCTTCTGTGATTCATGAAATATTCATCTGGGAAATAAAAATCTGGTAAAATGAAAACAAGAAATCAAGAGTAATTTAAAAGTTACAAGGTATGAAGTATGAAGGCAAACTTTTGGAGTTTGTCCCAAAAAAATTACTCTATGAAATTTATTGGTTAACTAAATTTTGTTGTCATGGTTTTTCGGTTTAACATAAATAGTTGTTTTTAGATTACAAGTGGCATATTCTTAGATCAATATTTCGTGTAACCAGAAGAGGTTATTGAAGAGCTAGAAGCAGAGCTAGTGTTTATGTTAATTGATCCTTTTTGACCCAATATTTATACTTATTTAGCAGAATTTAGCAATCATCGCTACAGATATTCTCCGAAAACAATGCGTGGAGTAGCTTGAAGGATTTTGCTACTAGTCTAATTTGCTGGGAGGTATGCCTTCCATGGTTCTTGCCAACATATTCTCCCGTGCACGTTCCGCTTGCACATATCTGAGGAAGAACGAACCTTAGGCTCCCCAAACCAACGCGAATTATTCGCAACGGATTCGTGACGAAAAGTTCGCAGCGAAATTCGTGGCGGAATCCGTAGAGAACCCCACACCAAAGCGAATGTAATCGCATGATATGCGTCATATTTTCAGTATCGAAAAGGTTGATTGCTATTCCGGAAAACGAAAATAAACAATTTGTATTTACATACTTACATATCATACAAAAAATATGTATACATCATCGGATGAAGAAGAAGCATTTGTGTTGCTTGCATTGGAAGAAGACAATTTAAGGTAAAATTATTATTATTATTTAAAAATAAATGTGTAGATCATACTATGTATCTAACCTTAGGAAGAAAAGAAAATGGCTTCACGATATTAATCAAGAAAGACGACAATATGGGGAATTTCATACATTAATGCCGCAATTACGAAAAGACGAGAATCGATGTTATATTTTTGTTACTTTTTTCGAACATTTTTGTAATCGTCATGAGAAAGGTCGTATAATATAGGATTCTTTCGCACTAATTCAATGATTTTTTTCCATTTTATTAATTATTTTCTTAGTTAAGAAACTGCGAAACTAGTACGGCTCCGAGAAAAAACGCAGCCAATTGCGAACTAAAATTCCGTGCGAATACATACGCAGACAATCCGCAGTCTAAACGAAAAAAATCGTGTGGGTCTGAACTTGTATACGAGTATTTACCGCAGTCAATATGATGCGAATTGCAAACGGTGCGAACTTCCGCAGGTACTGCGAATTATACGCGTTGGTTTGGGGGGATTCTTTAATTTTCAACGGAGGACGAACGAAAAGACGAATATTTTCAAAATATTTCAACAGGAGTCGGACCTCCAATTAGCCCACTAGAAGATACAAATTATCTTAGCTTGTTCGTCTTTGTGTTAGGCATCTCTATCATGAATAATTCCGTATCTTATAATTTTTAAAAAAGTTAATCATTCTCGTAAACATGCTCCCGAAAAATCACACCTAGGTATTTATTTAATTAACCTCCATCTTAATATTTTAATTATGTCCAACTTTTTAATTAATAAATGTCAAAACAATCTATAAACAAGTACCTACGCAATATTTATTATATTTAAGATATTTCCTTTCCAACATTAATTAAGTAGTTGAAAAATCATTTATGCAACACGTAGGAAATGTTCTTTCCTTTGTGTATATTTTGCTTTTGCATAAATAACGTATTGGACATATATGTTAATAATAATTTATTAGCATTTAATTTAAAAATGTTCCTGTTTTACTAAGATTTTATAGGTTATATATATTTTCCTAAGATTTTGCCGCATAACGCCAATTTTACGCAAATTGTTCAACAGAATTTGGTTCGACATCTTAAAAATAATAATGTTATTCCTTTGCTTATCTAGGATTATGAGAAGTAACGATTAAAATTAAAAACTTTATTGAACCATAATATTTGATAATTTCATTGATAATTTATCCCTTAGTTTTAACTTTTTGGCTTAATTCCTATACCTATAAAGAAAGATGTAAACAGTTAAATAAGCCAATAAATAATAATAAAAATATACTATAATAAAGTACACCTTAATGTTTTGATATATAATAAAAATTCAAGATGGTGCTCTAATATTCCGGATGAATTTTACAATTTATACTTCATTCCACTGAAAATTGGTATCTTGAGGTTTTCAGGGTCGCAAATTAAGAATTTTGGCTCTAAAAATTACAATTAAATGTAGCGTTATGAATGATGCGCAATATTTCTGTGAATCTCTACTTCCATTAAAAGTTACACCTATATACAAGTTTTTAGGACAAAAAAGAATCCGAATCGGAAGAATCCGAAAATAAAAAATATATTTTTAAAAAACAAGCTTCACTTGAGGAATTATTTTAAGTGAAAATATTTGTATTAAAATACCATTTTTCCAGATATTAAAGAAGGCTTGCCCGGCTACCAAAAATATGTTATTACATATAATTTAATTACTGAATTTTCTTGAAGAAACAGCAGGAAAATTATCTGATAATATTTTGTTCCATGATTTTTTATCTGATTAGTTGCAACTTTTAATGTTCAATTAAAAATCTTCCGCAAATACTACAAATAATATATATTACATTACAGTACACTGACATATCTTTTACCAATTTTATTATTATTAAAAGAATAGGAACTCCATTGTCTGCCTTCCGTGGGATATCCAATTTCTACCTGCTATACTTGCGATCTCTATAGTATAATCAGCAGTGCACCTATAAAACTACGAAAGAAGAAAGCGTTCCCACGAAGTGACGAGATGGTTTTTTTTCTTACTGTGGGTATCTCGTTCTTGATCTAACCACAACCTGAAGATAAATAAATTAAATTATTATGTTCATTATATTTGCAACAAATTTGGTGTAAAACTAAAAAACACTGATAAACTTTAACATTAGTATCTTTATAATAGGTATAATTAAATTCATTATATTTTCTTATAAAAATATATCGAAAAAAAAATAATAAAACGAACAGAGGGTGTACCGAAATTTGTGTTCAATATTTTACCAGTGGTTAAAAAGGTAACTTTTTCTTTATACAGGGTTCCCCATAATAGTCTACCCATTTTAGTAGCTCAATAAAATTGTTGATACTTAAAAAAACAAATATTTTATTACACTTCATTACAATTTATTCTTTGGGATTTAATGTAACATACGACTTATTCTAACTTTTAAAAATTACGTCTTTTAAGTGACCGCCATCAACTTCAATGCACTTTTCAAGATTGGACAGGAAATGATTCATGACACGATGAAGCAAAACCTGATCTATTCGCCGGACTTCTTCAGCAATTCGAACTTTGAGCTCTTGGATGTTTTGTGGACGAGTTGCAAAAACCTTTGCCTTTAAATAGCCTTGCAGAAAAAAGTCTAGTGCAGTTAAGTCCGGGGACCTCGCAGGTCAATTTCAATCCACAAATCGTGAAATGAGTCGCCCATTAAACACTTCTCGTAGAACTCTCATAGAGTTTCTAGAGGTATGTGGTGTTACTCCATCTTGCTGGATTATTTAGTAATCCCATTCTTTCTAATTCAGGAATAAAAAACGTCTCTAGCATATTTGCTAATTTAATAATTTATTAGAAAAATGACATTTTACGAAAAACAACTGTATCTTAGTTTTGCGACAGGCGCATACTTAATTAATAACATGTTGATTAAAATCCCAAAGCCCATAGAAGATAACGGTATAAAGAAAAACGTACTGACTTATCTTATATAGAATTTATTTCAATATCAAAATAGGTAGTCTATTATGTATAAACGTGGGTAAAAAAAATGCTTCCTAAGTACTAGTACATGGTAATTCCAGGTTTCCCTTATTCTCGCACTAAATTGTATTTAGAGCCAAGTCATTCCTGGGTGCACTGATAACGATAATATACCGATTCCTCTCCTACACAAATCTCTGACTTCCGGGATCATTGTTAACTATAAAGAGTAAGGGATAGAGTTATTATTATATTAATAGATTCATGTTGTAGAAAAAAATTTGTATACTTAAATAGAACGCCCTGTGTATTATTTTATTTTTGGATAGAATGTTTTTGATAGAATAGATTAGAATAGCTGTGTCTAAAAGATTGTGGCAAAAGAGTAAAGTACTGGACAAAGAATTGGTAGCCTCCAATGCGTGGCAGCGCACAGAGTCCAGAGAGAATATTTTATTGAAAATGAAATAGACCTAGTAATAATAAATAGTTTTACTTAAAAATTTTTACCCTAAACCGTTTACGCATAAAGGTAATTTTTAATATACTTTTCAACTTTAAAATATCTGCACAAATAACAAAACAAAGGAAGTGGATCAAAATTAAAGTTGATACAAGTACATTGAACTTTTCCTTACGATACTGTACAAAATAGCTGTCATGGCTTATGTGGGCAGGACAAAGGGCAGTCTATTTGACATAAATTTCCAGCAGATTGATTCTACTGATTGGTATCTCCATAACTACGAAGAGGCTTTCAGTATGTGTCTTTGTATCGGTAATTTTTACAGCCAGCATATATTCTTTTTATTTTTTTCAATATATTCACTTTTGGTATTACGAATTTTCTCTCTGTGCAAGCATTAATATTGTTCAAAAGCAGTATTAGTGCTTTTAAATAAAAACCTGTATGTCAGTGAATTCACAAAAGCTATATAAGGTTAGGCTAGATTTGTGTAGAAGACATACCATCTCTCGGTTAGGGTTTAAAGCCAGAGGTCCCTTATCTATGAAATGATAGGCAAGTAAAAGATTCCTACTTTTTTGGCAAAATTCAGGTTGACTAGCGATCAGTGACCATCATTTGGTGCTCGTTCTATGATATGATCGATATTTGACCTAACAAAAACTTTCATTTCTTAAATCTGTATCTAATCCTACGTCTTTAAACAAAACGTTTGTTAAGAATTTGCTCACATCAACTTTTTTTGGCACAGGACGACTTTCAACGTAGAAAACTAATTACAAGCTTCAGTTTTTGGATTTTTTAGAGGCAGTCCATCCAAATAGGCTAATAGTAGATTCAGCAAGTGTATTGCAAATAAAATAATAAATAATAGGTGTCTATAGGTATCCCTAATTTAATGAATTTCTAAATAATGAAGATATTATTAAATTTCGAAGGGGGTTGGAACTTTTGCTGTGAAGATCACAATGACGTAGTTTTCTACATAACACCAAAACACTATAATGCACTCGACGCGCGTTTCTAAACTGATCTGACTGAGGTTAAATCATCTCCAGATGATGCCAACTTGGTTAACGAAACGCGCGTCGAGTGCAGTATAGTGGTTTTGGTGTTATGTGGAAAACTACGTCAGTGTTACATTATTAAAGATTTTACATCATCACTAAATTGAATAAATATACCATCATTAAACATTTGCATTTATTGTTTAGTAATGTCATTGATAGGTTATTTGGTATTGTGATAAAATCACTCGTTGCTTTGTAGATAAAACTACAAATAATATGACAATGTAAATACTTATTCTATATACTTAATTCAAAACATTATTATCATTTATTGTTCTACAATTCATAGATTAAAAACATACCAACCAACTATGTATATAAATTTTAACTTAATGAAAGTGATTGTACTTCGCTCCAAATTGATATTCTGAATACATCTGTAGGGTTATTATTTTTATATTTTTGTTTGTTATTTTCAGACAAAAAATATTCAAATTGATAATGGTAGATAAATATTTGTAAACTAGCAATTATCTGAAATCTGATCTGTAACATGAGAATTTTGAACTGAAATCACCACTATAGTATAACATTAAATATAATTTAAATTTAATCCATTTCATAACACAACTGACTTCAGTCTGTCTTGCAAGCAGAAATTCCTCTACAGTCGAGTATCAGCGAGTAAAAGTGAAACTTGACCTTTGATAGACTTACCTTTTCCTGGTTGGTAAATGGTTCATATTTAGGATGTTAACCTCTAAAAGAGGTAGGAGACTGGTCGCTGCTTAAATGTTTATAAATTATGTTCCGTAACAGATTCTTAACAAACTATTAACAAATATGGAATGTAAAGTAGTAAATTTATCAATATTCGTTAGTAATAATAGTAATAATAATATCTCTACCCCTCATTGTAATCACAAGGTCTGAGACTTGTGTGGGAGATGGGCGGTATATTATTAATTCCCGGGCCGCATTTGTACCTCAGGAACGACTTCCGTTGGTAGGCCCTAACCACCATTCAGTGCTGAAATGAGGGAAATCTGGAAACCTCATTAGTTGGGGGAGAGTCAAACATCAACTGATTTTATTCTTTCACATTAACACCAAGCTGACATTCTCCCCATCCTTGCGAAGAAACCTTAATTTACGAGTAGACCATTTAATTAAAAATTGTTTGGCGGAATGGGGATTAGAACCCACGACCTCTGATAGATAAAGTTCAAAATATAATAAGTAAAACAGCAAGAATCTCATAACTCTTAAATTTTACAGACAAGCATTGTGTCGCTTATTGTTAACTAATTTTAGACCCTCTACATAACTTCAAAATATGTCAGGCTGTGCTTTTCTTAAACTTTTGTTTCCAAAACACAACTAAAATAAAGAAAAAATACAAAAAACAAATGTAAATGTTCATCAGGCATTCACCAGGGACCAACTATGGGGCCATGACCGTTGTTTGATAGTTTTACTGGCGATATATATCTAGTGTACACACGGAAAAATATATAAATCCTTTCCTGTTATGTAAATTATACAACGTGTCCTTTATATATCTAGACAAATCTTTATCAATGTTATGAATCATTCCCAATCTTGGCAAACTATATTAACCTTTCCCTACTTTGTATTTATTGTTTTTATGTGGTGTCTGAATAATAATTATGAGGGTATTTTATTCGTAACACACTTAAACTTACAATAATGAGATATATATTAACTTCCTGTATTAGCATGAATACTCGCAATGTTAAAACAATGAACGAATAAATGATTTCACAAAGATAAAAGCAATAGTTACCTACTTAATTGTTATACGACCATATGAGAACCGATAGAGTTGAAAACACATAAATTGTATTGCATATATATTGAAAAACGTAATGTTGATGTTACCTAGTAGCTAATAAGCACTTATTGCTTAATTTTCGAATTGGACATGTACAGTCGCCAACTAATAGATAATAAAATAGTTGATAACAGAATGCAAACCGATTAATCGGTTAATCGGGAGTGCAAATAGGTGTAGATGTCTGTGGAAGTACTGTGAAAGCACGTGGAAGTAGCTCGAAGTACAGTGGAAGTAGGTGGAAGTAGATGGAATTGTACTGGAAGCAGCCGGAAATAAATTATTGATGCACGCAATTATTGACCAGAACCAAAAATACAAGGAAATTGATAGAAGTTATGCGGAAGTAGGTAGAACTAAAATGGAAACAGGTAGAAGTACACTTGAAGTAAGGTGGACGTCATGGAAATATGCGGAATTTTCTTAAATGGAAGTAGATTTACATTAAACATTGTTGTGTTTAGCCCTCGGGGTTAGTAGCAAGTGGAAGTAGGTGTACAGGCCGGTGGAAGTACTTTGGATGTAGGTGGAAGTATATGGAAGCATGTGGAAGTACGGCAGAAGTAGATTATTAACTCAACAACGCCTGAGAAAAGTTCTACCTTGATGAGCATACGCGCAGCAGATTCTAGAATAGTCATCATGAAGGAATTACATAAAAATACGAGAATAATGATGGAAGCATAAGGGAAGTAGTTAGAAGTAGAACGGAAGTAGGTGGAAATATACTGGAAGAAGGTGAAAATACATTGGAAGTAGGTGGAAATACAATGGAAGTAAGAGGAAGTATCATATAAATGGAAAAAATATCGGTTAAGGAGCATATGCGCAGCAGATTCTAGAGTATAGGTCATCATGAAGGAATTACATGAAAATACGAGAAAATTGATGGAAGTATAACAGAACTAGGTGAAATAGCAATGGAAGCAGGTGGAAACATACTGGAAGTAGGTAGAAATACACTGGAAGTAGGTGGAAATACAATGGAAGTACATAGTAGGAAGCATCATACAAATGGAAAAACTAGCGTTTAAAGAGCATACGCGCAGCAGATTCTAGCGTCATCGTGAAAGAATTACATGAAAATACGAAAAAAATGATGAAAGTATAAGGGAAATAGGTGGAAGTTACCATGGAAGGGGATGGAATCTTAATTTTTCTTTACAATTTAAGGAATGTTCAATAAAATTAATTGTCAGAGTGAGGTGGTATTATAATATAAAAATGTTATTAAAGAGTTTACGCGCAGCAGATTCTAGAGTAGTCTTGAAGGAATTAAATAAAAATACGAGAAAATTGATGGAAGTATAACGAAAGTAGTTGGTAGTACAACGGAAACAGGTGGAAATATTCTGCAAGTAGGTGGAAATACATTGGAAGTAGGCGGAAATACAATGGAAGAAGGAGGAAGCATCATACAAATGGAAAAAATACCGTTTAAAGAGCATATGCGCAGCAAATTCTAGAGTATGGTCATCATGAAGGAATTACATGAAAATATGAGAGAATTGATTAAAATATAACGGAAGTAATAAGTAGGTGGAAGTACAATGGAAGCAGGTGAAAACATACTGGAAGTAGGTGGAAAAACAATGGAAGTAGGAAAGGAAGGTGGGAATGGAACAAGGAAGCATCATACAAATGGAAAAAGTATCGTAGAAGTAGGTAGAAGTTATGGAAATACGTGGAAGTGGCAATACGTGGAAGTTAAACAACTATATGAAAGCATTTATATAAACGGAAGTAGGTATACATTAAATATTGTCGCGGTTAACTCCTCGAAACTAGTTTAACTATTGGCTTATGGCCTTTTAGCTCTTATTAGAAGCAAAGAATTGCAATAAACTATGTTTAGAATTTATTGATGTTTCGCTGGTTACTTAACTAAGATATCAACATCAAATGAAACTTAATTTTGAGCTTTCACATTAATTACTTTTTACCATAAATACTAACAGTTTTACATGTGACTGTAATCATCCTATTTGTTTCCTTTTACTTGTACATTGTGGAAATCATCGTTATAAAATTTTAACGGTAATAATTGTTTATATATAAATTGTTTATATATGAATATTATTTTGTTAATATTCATTAAATCAATTCAGTCCAGCACTAGTAGATACCTAGTTAACAAAACCTATTTTTTTTACTACGAAGTAAGTAGCTACTTTACTTATATCATCATCCAAGATTATTTTTTATGATTATATTATTATTTATTTCCTCCGTGTACTCATCTGAGTGGAAAATAATGATAATGATACAGTTCGTGTTTTTATAGCCATATAGTTGCCTTAGCAGATACACATACGGATACATGACACCCACATTACCTTGATATATATCAGTTTTAGCTTGGAGATAATAAATTATTAACATCTTACTCATTTATAGTTGAATTTTATCAGTGCGTATATCTATGTTTTATTTATCTATTTAACATAAAAGTAACACAAATAATTAATAATTAATAAACCTTATAACAAATTAGATCTTAGATTACATTAGATGTAGAATTATATTATATTTTCTTATTTATATGTAGAAATAAAAGACATATCTTCATACAAACAATTTTTCAGTTTTAATAAAATTGGGCTCAACAAGATTGCTTTGGAATTGATATTTTAAAAAAGACATTTGTATGTAACAATATTTTTATAAATTTTACAACATTATGATGACTGTTATAATATAACTAACACAAGCACTAAAACACCGAGGCACTTGAAGCTTCCAAATGATTCAATCAAACAGATAAAACAACAAAAACGAAGTGGAAGTAACGAAATATCACGAAAGTCACAAAAGACGAATTCCTAACCTGGCAGCTACACGTGTAACAAACGTAGATGTTCTCTCATTTTCTATTTCACTTATTTCATTTATTTTTTATTCCAACACGAATAAAATATATGAAAATTACAGCATAGAAATTAGAAGTGGAAATACAAGACAGAGATATAAAAAAATAATTCCCTCGCAAGCATAGCCGATTCAGATTGCATTCTTTCAAGATCACTTATCTGACATCAGCAATTTGTTATTCTGGTGCTTTTAATCTGTATTCCAAACCAACAGCTAGCCCAGGTAAGAACGACGTAATCTGGACTTTATATAACACCTGATATAAATAATTTACAAATGGTAAAACCAAAAATATTTTCAGAACTTCGTCATAGCTGTTATTCCGCGAAGGTATTTGTATGTAAAGCTAGGCAGTTTTTTGCGATTGAAGTTCTGCAAGAAATAAAAGTTTTAATTAAATTCTAAATTATTTACACCATTATTATAAGCTGACTCCTCAAAAAAAATTTAAACGTACTTTACTCTATATGTTTCAAATCGACCCTCGACTCATCGTCAACAGAAGAGTATTATGAATTATAAAAATTTGTCAGATTGACATTTTTAGGGTGAACTGTACAAGTTCCCTTGGGACACTACACATTGAATATTTATTTTGTATTCAAAAATTTTGAATACTTCTGTGTTTTGAAGTGTTTATTTTGGGTATAATCCCAAAATAAGCAACAATGCATCATACAGCCGTACCATAAATAAGTTACAGACATTACCATAAGGTGGCATTTAACGCTGGATTATCACCGATACTGTGTGAGTTAATAGAAAAAAATAATCTCAAGCTAACTTCTTATAAAATAACGTATACGCTATACACTTCCCTATTACTTTATTTACTACGAAGTTATTTCTTGGTACTTCTTCTTTCTTCTACTGAATCACTGAAAGTTGTTACTCTTTTGCTGAGAAACTTAGTGCAATCCAATTTTTCAATTTTTAAAACTCGGTATATATTTTTACTGAGTTAGGATGTCTCGAGGGTCCAAATTGAGCCTACTTTTTTCAGCTCTCTATTTTCAATGCATCATATTTTTTATAAATTACACATTTCTATCAAATTTAATTTTTAATGACTTATAGAAACAATTAAATGATCGTGGAAACTAAATTTTAATATATTATGGCAAACTGGCTGTGGGGTATAACCGTCAAATGTGAATGGAATATTCAAGGACAATCAAGAGGTTCAAATTTCCTTTACCTATTCACAAGCTATACTCTCCATCTAGGTACCTCGAGTTCGAGTCAACATTTTATTTTATTTAGTTGTCTGCAGGCGATTATAATACAATAGTGAATGTAAAATATTTCAGAGAGGAAACATTTCTATGCCGCTTACTTTCACTTCCACAAATATATGATATAAAAAATATCGTGCTCTATTCGTTTTGTCAAACAACTTTTTATGCAAATTATAATCAATTCTAATTATTAGTCTGAAATAAAATAGTAGTAGGAGATAAATAAGTTTTATTTCCTGGTACGTAGGTGCCTAAAACAGAACACACCTAATTTATTTTTAAAATGTAATATTTAGTACAGGACAGTCATCGAACCAATTTTGGGGATAAGAGATCAGTCCATGATAACTTTCTGTTCCTTAAAATCAAAATTATATTTTGGAGTTTCTCTATAATACAACTGAATTTTAAATAATTCAAATATTATCAATATTTGAACAAAAAATGAACAAAATCCAATGGATTCTACATAAGATACGTTTACTTGTTTAGATTATCTTAAGTTTGATCTACTGTATCTATCTACCGGCCCGATCTATTGATCGGGCCAGATCGGGCCGGTGGCTCAGGGCTTAGCGTCTCGATCGCTCAAGCCAGAGGTCGTGGGTTCTAATTCCCACTCCACCAACAATTTTTAATTAAATTGTTTGCCCGTAGATCAAGGCTTATTCGCAGGGATGGCTTGGCAACTATCCTGGCGATGGCCTAGGATGGGAAGAATGTCAACTTGGTGTTAATGTGAGAGATTAAAATCAGTTGCTGTTTGACTTGTCCCCCTAACTAATGAGGTTTTCCAGGTTTCCCTCATTCCAGCACTGAATGGCGGTTAGGGCCTACCAACGTAAGTCGTTCCTGAGGCGCAAATGCGGCCCGCGAAATAATAATATACCGCCCCCTCTCCCACACAAGTCTCAGACTTTCGGGCTAATCCTTGTGATTAGAATGAGGGGTAGAGATATTATTATTATTTTTATTATTATTATTATTATTATTATTATTATTATTATTATTAATATCTAACAAAACAAAATAAGATTTTTTATTCAGTGAGGAATTTACATCAAGCTGAGAGGATATTTCATGAAAGATTTTCTGGTAAGTAATTCTATTTCCAGAAAACATTGACGAAATTTAAATGAAACCACCGTTGGATCTATCTCGTGGGATGATTTTCTCGGTAACATTTTTTACCATTTCCTTAAAGACTGCCCATAATCTTATTAGAAGCTGAGCTTTAAGCGCACATGTACCTAATCCAGAAGTTATGCGAAAAACTATAGGAATAACTAAAACTTCCAAATGCGAAGTTATCTGCAAATACGATCCAGCCTTCCAATACAGGAACCCAGACTTCCTGTCTATATAATTCTAATAAAATGTGAATTAAGTAAATCGACCGATGATAACGCTAGATGCACGTTAAAAATTACAGAAATGAGCAGTACTTTGCTTTTTATATCAAACTGTAAGCGACCAAATGACGAAAAATCTATTATCTATGGAGGAACAATTTTAAAAGTCAAAAATTAACATCACATAAACATTTAAAATTCGTTAAAATTATAATTGGGTAGCGTTACCTTCACTTTCATTATAAACCAGTGAGCATCTGTCCATTTTGTCGAACAGCTGATAATGATTACTGTAAACTGAAGGTAAATCTATTAAACGGTTTTATTTTATGCTTTACGTTCACTTTTATTGGCTTTATATGCAGATAATCTGTCTCTGGCAATACAGTTCTAAAATTATACAACCAGATGATGTATCGTGTTTCTCTAGAATCACAAAAAAGTATCATAAGATATTCTCAGTTATATTTTCTATTAAGTTTTTGCTAGATCGACTTTTATATTACAAAAATAAGCACGTAAGATACGGGTAAGTTCGTGATGGAAATTTTTTGCAGACCCTATTCAGGTAATTTGTATGAACTCTTGAAGTCCACTTAACGGTAAAGTGACGAATACAATGTAAACGCTAACCGTGTTTTTAACGTTTCTAGTCTACTCACACGTTGATAGTCACTGAATTCGGCATTACTGAAAGCTGCATCTTAAGGCTTAATTCCAGTGGCGTTCGCGTTACCATAGAGACATGAAATAATTAACAGGTTTAAATTATTATGTTTTATATGCAAAAATAGTTGTTTGGTGAAGATGGTCTGCGGATGACAGTTTGTCATCAAATAAAACACCAAATCGAACATTAAGTCAGTAATCATAAATCAGAGGTAGTTATTTGAGTGTATATTGCTAGACCGCGTTGGTAGCTCAGTCTGTTAGGTGGTGGGTGGTAGCTTGTGAGTAACAGAATGGTATATTGCAACGCGACTTGGAATCTCGCCAGGGGAGATATGGCACCTCTCCGAGGAAATGGTTATGTGTCTGCATTTTTCATGTGTACCCTCCCTCTACACAAGTCTGAGACTTCCAGTAGGGAGGTTGTCCATATATGTGGTGTTAGATGATGAGACTCTAGATCTAGAAGAAAAGTATTTATAAATATAATCAAAAACCGGTCCAAGGTTTGAGCCCTGAGGTTGCAAATTTATTATTTGACTTAAATACATTATATGACCCATAGAACTTACGCCTGTACAGATATGACTGATTTAAGGGAATTAAGGGAAGTGACCGTTGAATCTAAACGATTCTTATTTGGAAAGCAGAATGCCATGATTCGCCTTGTCGAATGCTTTCGAAAAGTCAGTATATACCCTGTCAATTTGACATTTATTGTCAATGTGTCAATCCATGTTGGTTGAAAATAAAATATGTTCGACGCAATTATAGATGTAGGTACATAAAGATTTTTGAAAGACCTTCGAAAAACTAGACAAAATGGAAATGGGACGATAATTTTTTATGTCCGATGAGTTACCGCTTTTTAGTATAGGACAAATTCTAGCAATTTTCCAGATAGTAGGGAAGGTATGAGTAGATAGTATTAAGTTAAATAGCAAAATAAGTGGCTATAATAAGGTTCCAGAGCAGTCCTTTACAATAAAAATGAGGAATTGATCTTCCCCAGAAGCCATTTTATTTTTAAATTTAGAAATAAATGGACGAATGGCATTTTCTGTCAAGTGTTTTAATCAATTAATTCAAAATAGCCATTGACTAAACACCTTTATCGATGACGTATCCTAAACTCCTAATAACGCTAATAGTCCTAAATAACAGGTTCTTTAATTATTGTTGTTTTTCATAAGTTTTGCGATATATGTTCACACTGTCACCTTTTTATAACTAAGAACTTGTTTACTAATTAACTTTTGTCTTTTTTTATTACTTTTAAGATCCAACTACACATGTTTATTATGTAATCGTAATCGCTGACTAACTTGGGCAAAGTCCACATGTAGTCTTTGACATGGGAATTCATAAGTTTTACCAAAAACCGGAACTATTTTTAATTTTCATTGTATGCCTTTGAATTTGTATCAGGCGTAGATTTTCATTTGAATAGGATAAAATATGGCTTAAAATTAAATAATTTGTTTTGGTATACCTACTTGATAAAATTGGTGGATATCAACAACAGATAAGCATATTTTTTGGGTTAAATGCATTTGACTTTAAGCAAGAAACCATACAAAAAAACTCTAATTCTAAAAATGCACTTAGTTTCGAGAATCTCTCTTTTTCTCTTTTTCTTTATAGATAAATACAATAGCTTTGCTTCGTAAAAATCAATGTACATATCTCTTATCCAACGCTTCGTCTACTGTATTAATTTTTGTACCCTACGTAAAATTTAATTTCATTTAATTTAATTTATTTATTGGTGTTAGTATACAAAGTATTTACAGTCTAAAAACAAACGCACAGTCATTACTAAAAAATATAAATATACAGTGAATAGTGTAAAAGTACCTAGATACAAAATACAACGTAATATAAAACAGTACATACAAAACGTCACGCTAAAAACGTGTGGCAAAAATAGGTATACATAATATAATACAAAATGAAACAAACAAGTAATATCAATTAAAACATAAACAAAAATCACAATTTAGAAATTCCTTAATGCTATAGAATGCTTAATTTAAAAGAAACTCCTTAATTCTATACAGGGTGGGAAAAATTTTAATGTGCAGCATTGGTATCTCGGAAACGGTAAAAGATACAACGTGGCTCAAATTAGGAAAAAGTTGCTCAATTTTATGCTGATTCAAAATATGTGAACAAGTTTAATATATTTCGGGCCGTTCGGGAATTATGCCGGAAAAATCAAAATTTGCCAATTTCTTTTAAGTCAAATAACTTCTCTTGAAATAAATGTAGACTTTTGAAATTTGGTACGTTTACATAGTTTCATAAGAGCTTTCGATTGCCATACTAAAACATGTTCTAGGCCTACTAGTTTTTCCGCAACAATATTCAACTTTTGAATTTCTTATGGGCGTTATATTGGATTTTTACTTCACTAAATACAGAAAGAAATTACAAGCACGGTGATATATCACACTTGATACTTTCTTCAATAAATATGGATAATACACGCGAATAACTATAAATATTATTTATTTACAAATAATAAACAACCATTCATTTATAGTTAATTGTTACAAAGTGTGTTTTTAGCTTTTTAGAGGAACTAATTATTATAATAAGAAAAACAACTTATTTATACTGCTGCCGTTACGCTGAATACAAAGTTGAGTCCTTACAGACATGTCATCTACTGCACGTCTTACTGTTCTTACTTATCGTATTATTGCTAAATTAACTTCTCGAAATTATTTACACTTCTTACAAAATGATTTGGAGGAAATGCTGGATGACCTTCCTTTGCAAAATATACAAAATTTACAGTTGTTTCAACAAAATGGATGCCCTTCACACAATGCTAGGATTGTAAACCAGTACCTAGATCAACGTTTTCCGAATTCGTGGATGGGTACAAATGGTCCCATTCTATGGCCACCGCGATCACCGTGTCTAAACCCCTTAGATTATTATTTCTGGGGAGCTGTTAAAAATTATATCTACAATAATCCAATGCCATCGACAGAGGATGACATGTTGGAAATAATTAATGAATACATAAATTCAATAGATGGTGGAACAGTAAGACGTGCAGTGGATGACATGCCTGTAAGGACCCAACTTTGTATTCAGCGTAACGGCAGCCAATTCGAGCAGTATAAATAAGTTGTTTTTCTTATTATAATAATTAGTTCCTCTAAAAACACATTTTGTAACAATTAACTATAAATGAATGATTGTTTATTATTTGTAAATAAATAATATTTATCGTTATTCGCGTGTATTATCCATATTTATTGAAGAAAGTATCAAGTGTCATATATCACCGTGCTTGTAATTTCTTTCTGTATTTAGTGAAGTAAAAATCCAATATGGCGCCCATAAGAAATTCAAAAGTTGAATATGGTTGCGGAAAAACTAGCAGGCCTACAACATGTGTCAGTATGGCAATCGAAAGCTCTCATCAAACTATGTAAACGTACCAAATTTCAAAAGTCTACATTTATTTCAAGAGAAGTTATTTGACTCAAAAGAAATTGGCAAATTTTGATTTTTCCGGCATAACTCCCGAACGGCCCGGAATATATTAAACTTGTTCACATATTTTGAATCAGCCTAAAATTGAGCAACTTTTTCCTAATTTGAGCCACGTTGTATCTTTTACCGTTTCCGAGATACCAATGCTGCACATTAAAATTTTTCCCACCCTGTATGTATTTAGAGGAACTAATATTTAATTGCCTAATTTCTTGAGGCAATTCATTATAAAATACAGTTAGTCCATAAAGTCCGCATAAATTCATTATTTTGAAAATGATAGTTTGATGAAAGTTTTTAAAATATCGTTCGAACCCGTCGATTTTGTTTTATTTTTGCACTTGTTTTATATATAGGTACAACATTTTTTACAGGGCGATTTAATGAAGCTAGGTCGATATAAACTTTAATGTTAGTAGTGGTGAGAAACACACCGTAGTGCCCTCTTTGGGTGTTTGCTACTATCTGTCTGACAATGATGGTCAAATTGACAAACAGATAACGACCTGTTTTTCCGCAGACGCCATTACACCAGTGACCTCTATTGTCTTTAAGGGAGACAATTCTATCTGTCAATTTGACAATCATTGTCAGACAGATAGTAGCAAAGACCCAAAGAGGGCACTACGGTGTGTTTCTCACCACTATTAACATTCACTATGCTCATTAGGCAATCACGTCACAGCAACATTCATCGATTCCACCACCTATGGCACTCTGATGAGCGCATAATAAGCGCGAAACCGGTCAGTGTCTGGTTTGTTGGTCTCAACGAATGATATAGCGACTCCTATGGAGATCGCAATAAAAGCAACATTCGATGGCCAGAATTCTTTCCATATATACTCTATTCATAAGGTCGTATCTTACACCAACTTGAAAACATTTGCTATTTGCACTCTACTTTTTGGATCAGTAGGTCTACGCTGAACGATAAGGTCATCATCATTTTGTGTTCTGGCTTTATTATATTTCGTTATATTATCCTTTGAAACTTTATCCGAGATTCTTGAAACAAAAATCCAGACTTTTTTGTTCTGTCACCTCTTCCTATGAATGTATCCTCCTCGTTTTTATTAGCACTGCCAATAAAAATTTTGTCATAGGTTTGGTGGATTTAGAGTCATCTCCATGTTCTGTCACTTGAGCGTATGAAAGAGCAGGTATGGATATATCTATCTGTTTTGTTGGTTGTCTCTAGTTTGAACCGCCAGAATTGCCCAGGTCTGATTTCGAAATTAAATTTATTCGTTTCGCCTACTAAAGGAGCAGTACGTGGCTCATCCTTATGGCCAGTAGTAGAATTGCCTTGTAGTACATCGTTTTTATTATTCGAACTAGCCTGGGTACGACCACAGACAAATAAGTTCTTGTCTGTGATACGACTGTTAGGGTGTTTTTTGTACATACCAAGTTTTTCTTCAAGAAGTTGTTTATTTTGTTTTAATAACATAATATTAGATTCTCCAAGTTCCTGCATCATTTCTTTAAGATATTTGTTCTCTTGTGCTAGCGATTCTATTGTATGTGGGTTGACTTACGTTAGGTGAACACAGAACTGTTCGAATCATTTTTTTAACTGGAGTTTTGGCGGGCATGTCACAAGTAAGAAAACACTAACGTTTGTCTTTTAATTTATTATATTCCTGCAGCTGATATATTGAAAGATTAGTAAGTACAATCTCGATTTAACCAGTTTTTACACTTAGAAAACTATACTTTGTATGAATTTGTTTTATTTGTTGTAAACATTTCCAACCGTGAGGTAAAACGATATTGAAATGAAATGGTAAATTATATTGATACTGATGTGATCTAAAAATGATATTTATTTGATATTGAGACACTCAAATATCCTACGCTCTACATATTTTATTTCATAATTAAAGATTTTATGCTCTCTGTAAATCTAATATTACAAGTAACAAATAAGTTTGTCATTCTTCTCTTCTGTTTATCAGTTCTTAGGCCAGGCGCGCATGGACGATTTTACGATCGACCGATTAATCAATCGGGTAGTTAGACCTGCACTTTATATATGGAGAGCGCACATGAACGATCGCAAAATCGCCCGATTTGAAAATCTGTGTCTGGACACAGATTTCTGTCTCCATCGCGATCGCCCGATTGCATTAGCCCAATGTATTTCAATCTGCGCGCGCGAACGCATATGTTTTCAGTCGACCGATTCACGATATACTAGGTGCATGTCTGTTGTTTCTTCACTTGGAATACATTTACGAACTATGTCTTGATATGTTATGAGAGGTGAGATAATTATAAGTAGTTTATCAAAACTATCTTTGCTCATTCGCGTATAATTGAAAAATTTTTCAGGATGGAATCTTAAATCTTCATATATTTTATAAAACTGTCCTTTCGCTAGACGAGCACTTATGAGAGTATGTACCCAATATCGCTTTTTTCGTTTCTTTTCGAGAAATCTAATAATAACAAGGGCAGAAATACAGGCAGCCTTTATCAAACCCATTTTACAACTGAGCAGAAAATACGAAATCCATTTTGATCAGCTGACTGCCAATCGTTCGTCCGCGCTGGGACTAATCGGCCGACTGCAAAATCGCCTCATGCGCTCGTAAACCCGTGATCTGGCGATTGTGATCGGTCGATTCCACAATCGTCCATGCGCGCCTGGCCTTACCTTAAAAATCTTTTGGAAGCAATGATTCTAGGACAATAGATCTTTCGCTCTTGACTGCAGTAACCACTAACCACTGTGTGTATCGTATCATATTGAGCAAATCAAAGAATAGTAATAAACTATAAGTTCCTTTACGGACTAAGTACAATAATTTTTATTGAAATGGTAAAGTAAATGTACTTTTTACGTAAAAGTTAAGCTGTCTTATTTTTTGATATGCGAGTATTTTGATCTGTTTTTTACTTTTTTTAATAAAAAGGGTTTTTTATTAAAGGGCACTGAACTTTATTAAAGGGCATTGTTTAAAGGGCACTGAATAATTTGTCATTTAGACAACAAAATTTGTACAAAATAGGTTTAATTTCCAACCACAAATAATGATATTATTTTACATACAGAGTGTCATACTTGAATCATTATCCATTACGGAAATTTTAAAACCTGTGTGGTAAAGGGGACAGCGTATTATTATTACATGTAGGTACATGAATAAGAGAAACGGGAAATTTACGTGTATTGAAACTACAGCGTATCTTACAATAACCAACCATTAGAATATATCAGAAACCACTTTGATGTAAATATTGAAATTTGCCACATAAAGCACAACACTTCTTCTTCCGAAACTTTACGTTAACTTTCATATTTTAAATGGAACACACTGTGTATTATTGCATATTTAGATTAAGATTTCTCCATTTATATATATATATATATATATATATATATATATTGATAGGTATATAAGTTGATGGGTTTATCTCTAATAATAAGAGAAATATACCCTATTGCCTATTATGAATTAATTCATGAGAATATCAACACTATATCGAAACGTGTAAAAATATATAGGGTGTTTGATTTAAAATAACAAAGTTGAAGTCTAACTGTAGTATTACCAGAAGCTTTTCAAACACGACGGTATTTTATTCAAGAGGAATAATAAAGTGTGAGTGAGTTTGCATTACACACTCAGTAACTTCGTAAATGTCAAGATATTAAAATTTTTTAAAAAGTACTTCTAAATGATTTTTCGTGCTCTGATTAAAAACGCTCTCATTAAAAAACAAAAGAGCAGCCAGTTATTTTTTTTAAAGGGAACACCCTGTGTTTTATTTCATAATTTGAAATCCTATAAAATTCTGAATATGACAGCATTTTTATTTTTTATTAAAAGTGATAATATGTATGTTAGGAACAACACAAGAAATTATCGGTACTAGCGAAGTTTACAGAATATTTATTCTGTAAACTTTGGTACTAGGCCATGGATTGTACAAAATATTTATTGAAATAAATGAAAATAATATCATTAACAAAGTTATGAGTTATTTGCATAACTTTTGTCTTCACAAGCATGCTTTGTTTCCTAACTTACATATTATCACTTTTAAGAAAAAATAAAAACGGTGCCATATTCCGAATTTGATAGAATTTCAAATTATGAAATAAAATACAGGGTGTTCCCTTTAAAAAAGCACTGTACATGTCGCTGCTTTTTTGTTTTTTTTAATGAGAGCGTTTTTAATCAAAGGGTTGAAAACAGCACAAAGATCACCTGGAAGTACTTTTTGAAAAATTTTAATATCTTGCGATTTGCGAAGTTACTGAGTGTGTAATGTAAACTCACCCACACTGTATAGAGAAAAATCCTGATATGTCAAATCTTTAGTGGTTTTTAAATAGGTGGTCACCATGTTGTTCTGTTTTTCCTTATTAATTGAGTGTATGTTTGAAATAAAAAACTTAATGTGAATACACTCAACTAATAAGAAAAACAGAACAACATACTGACCACCTATATATAATTTGTTACCTTTATATAATTGATACTTTCCAATTACTGTGCACGTTTGTGCATATTCCTTTATTTATTCGGATGGATTCCTAACAATCCTAACTTTTTCAATACAGTGTATTGTACAAGTTCATTCATTTAATTTACTCTGCTATGTTACACTTGATGCTTGCGATAACGAGCTGGAAAATTTCACGGTTCGTGGAGTAACAAATTTTTACGTTTAGGTATAATTACATTAACGAAGAACAAATTAGTGTTCATGCATATACATCGAGTAAAAAACTACCTGCAAATAGATTGATGTAATTGACAAACGTTTTTTACTTAATATACTTAATTATTTTCAAAAAAATGTCCATCATTCAAAGATTTTTTTATTACTATATCGACATATAATGCAATCAATGATATCCGCACTACTATTTGAGTGCATGAGTAAGTAATTTTTTATGTCAGAAAAGAAAAACAATTTTCGAAAATACCACAAAATTGGTCTTTAAAGATTTTATTTTAAAAAACCACTTATTAATATTGTAAACATTTTGTATGGTCCTTTTCCAGATTTTCTATGAATAATGTAAATGTCAAGAATACCATAAACAACAATATTAAAAATCAAAATGTAAGATGGTATTTTTCTAGATATACAGTGTGTCCAAGAAAAAGATGGGATAGCATTGGGATCTTGGAAACGGTAAGAGCTACAAAGTTGGTTAAATTATGAAAAAGTTGACCAGTTTGAATACCTTGATGCATCACAAGTAATTAAACCATTACTTGTGATGCATCATTGAATTGAGAATAAAATATGGTATCAAAATTTCTATTTAAAAATACAGGGCCGTATTTAAAAAAAAGAAGTTGATGATGGTTTCTCGGAAACGAAACGTCGGACAAAAGCTTGATGAATGCCATATTGTTAAGCTCAAAAAGTAACAATGGAAAAGTATTTTTTATTTTTTAATAGCTGTTAAAATAACGCCAGAAATAAATAAAAACAAATATCGTAAAAAAAATGTTTTTCCAAATATTTCGAAATCAAAAAAGATAACTTATTTTTGCAAATTCCATGTAAAAGGTATTCAAACTGCTCAACTTTTTCATAATTTAACCAACTTTGTATCTGTTACCGTTTCCAATATCCCAATGCTATCCCATCTTTATCTTGGACACACTGTATTTGCTAGTAAAATACGCCATGAATCAAGAAAATTCAGCTTGAGGGCTCGCCCCCATAAAATACTGATATTTACACAGCTTTTATGGCAAGTCAGTTATTGGTGATATTAAATCTATTAAATTAAAAAGTTGTCTTTTGTCTTGTACTGATGGTACTGATCAAAATAAAGAAACAATTGAACAATTATTCACTGGGGTACTACGTTCTATCCTTACTCCAGTGAATTTTGTTAAGTTACAATGAGTGTATCTCCAGCTCCATTACAACCTTCTCTTTAAAAAATAAGCAGGTACGTTCTACGTTCGTGTCTACCTCCAGAATGGAAAATTCAAATGATTTTCTGCATGTATGTATGCAGAATACATACTTACAATACTTTAATAATGACTACAGGTAAACACGGTATTTGTTACAGCCCGTATACATGATGTATAACAGGTTAACTGTAGTCATAAATCTTAAATTAACTTTTTAGCCTTCTTGAAATTTTTTTTTTCGACCACATAAATACGACGTTTTGTCGTTTATAATATTCTATCTGTAAAAGGAACGCCCGGTATATTTCGATAAAATGTTTTCCCACGAATATATTTATGAGTCTATCTCTAATAGTAAGGGACTTATCTATAGCCAAAAGAGTGTACCCTACGCACGATATGTTTAGCTTGCCATGTTTTGTCTTCGTGTTCTTCTAGACCTAGATGGTTTCCACTTTCTTCGATGTAGAGAACAATACTTTATTGCCTATCTCTCATTTTTAATTATCACAGATGCGCATATATATATTGATGTTGTTTTTTGTATTTGAAGATGATAGTCCTTTTTACAAAAGAAGGTAATAATAGTTTGGAAAATATACACCTTTCAATATTGCACAGTTTCAAATACTTTCCACGATTTATAATCTCCTGTATAAACATTTACATTTAAGATGTGTCCACAATTTGGATAGGTGTATTGGAAATTGTTGGCTTCATTACAGAATCTAAATCTAGTAAATTTACTCATATTTATCGAGAGTTACGAAGCATTTGCCTCTGTGTACGAATATTTATACAAAGCCTCAGGTACAATAGACTATTCATTTTAAACAAACTTACTTTGATTTACTTTATGATTAATTAAAGATAATCATTTATTCTCCTATATATCTACATTTATTTTATACAAAGACAATGGACCAGGTGTACCTCATGGGTCTAATTTGAGACGCATATATGTATTTATCTTTATTTGTATCACAGAATCCTTGAACTATGAAAAATGCACTACCATTGCAGATAAACTAACGATTAACATATCAAAATTGCTACCCCTGTTTTTATAGTACAAAATTGTAATTGATTTTTGTATGAACTCAAAAAAATTAGTAACTATTAATATTTTCTTGCAGGGAGCGAAGGTATGGATCCCCCACTCGGACAAAGTATGGGAAGGTGCGGAACTACTTGAGGATTATAGGCTAAACAAGACGACCTTGAGTGTAGCAACTGACGAGAAAGAGAATAAAGTCTTGAATATTAAGACGGAGAAAGACCTGCCGTTTCTGAAAAACCCACCGATCCTTATTGGAGAAAATGATCTTACCTCTCTGTCGTACTTGCACGAACCAGCTGTGCTGTACAACCTGCAAGTCAGATTCTGCCAGCACAGGGACATTTATACGTACTGTGGGATCGTCCTTGTGGCTATCAATCCTTATGATGATCTTCCTATATACGGTAAGTTTTTCAAAAGTGTCTACTTATTATGTTGAATGTTGGGTTGGGATGTCCAACCTACGTTTACTTCAAGAAAAGTGAAAAATCCGCGATACTTATTCCATGATCATTTCCGATAAACATGGTGGTAACTTTGGTCTGTCGTGGTAACCTACAGAATTTAAATTAGTATAAATCTGTACCTACCTATATAGATAGAGAAGATAAAAAATACCAAACCCCAAGAAACGTGATCTTTAATATCAAATGCCGAGATGGTTATGTAATATTTTGTAGTCATATCTATATTATTTATATTTGGCCAAAATGAGTACCTATTACAAGGGAATCTTGTTTAACTAACTTCTGATATAACTCGAAAGAAATTATTTATTATGTATAGAAATAAATATTTCTTCAGAATATTCTTTTTTATAGTAGTATAGACTAATCTTGAGGGGTTGGAACCTTTGTTGTAAAGATATCACTGTCGTAGTTTTCCACATAATACCAAAACAATATACTGCACTCGACGCGCGTTTCGCTAACTAAGTTGGCATTATCTAGAGATGATTAAAACTGTTTTAATCATCTCTCAATTATAATCAGCAGATGATACCAACTTGGTTGTAGTATAGTGTTTTGGTGTTATGTAGAAAACTACGTCAGTAATAGTACAGACTAACTGTTAATAGTAGGTATTTAATAATCGTCTATATTCAATTAAAATTTTAAAATGTAAGAGGAAAGACTGGTCGAAAATAATACATCTAATTTATGTAGTTATTGCGGGTTATTACGGGTTATACGGGTATTTATTATTATTATTTACATTATTTATTAATAATTAATACCATACACGATTTACCTTTTAAACTTTTTACATATACTCGCTATTTGTATACATTGAGTCATTATATTTACTCATAAATGATAGTAACTATTTATAGTTTGCTCATTATCAGTAGGTACTTTTATTATCAGCATCAAATCTATACGTACCACGAATCCAATACATATTTTTGGAGTTTTTATTTTTGGATAAATATTTTTCACGTTTTAAAAAATTGTTGCACGGTGCACATTAGCACAAAAATCTTAAATTATAGAAGATTTAACATCTGTGGTAAAATCCATAATATTATGCGTTATGCATTATAGGTAAATATTGAGTGGTATGATTAAAAACTAATAATTCTAAAAGTATTAGCATTTTCTACATAGTTTCGCTTTGAAGTATATGCTAATTTTCGGTAGTATATGCCTTACTTTATACACGGTGTATTTAAATCAAGGAGCACTAATGGCACCAGACAATCTTAAGACCAAAACATGACGATGGAGCCAAACATACTTTAGTTGAGTTTAGTAAAGTTTCTTTGTTTCCAAGTTAAAGGGAGTTCAAGTTGAAATTGTATATTATGAATACTATATTAGAAGTAGAAGGCGAGCATTATCTTTGAACCCAGAAACTTACACAGTCGAGGCTTTGTAAAGTGGGCGAAACACATAAAGAATTTTGTACTCCGAGTGACATATATTATTTTTTCTTCAAGCGTCAGAATTGAAACTGTATGTTAAATATCAAACTGACAGTTCTGAGAAATCATGAGTACATGACACTTTTTTTAATCAGTTGTTATCATAGACTTAATAAGAGGAGACCTCACGGTTCATTCATAAATAACCTTTTGTTTTGTATCAATCATTGGCAATGTGTATGACAAAGAATACCGAGAGAAAGAACGGCAAAATTCCGACTCCGTGCAACGTTGCAAAAGTTTTGGGAGAACTTGCTTCCGACGCCAAAGGCGAACTGTTTTTGGAAGGGTTGGGTATGATAATAAAACATCAAAAAAGGAATTTTAAGAAAATCAGTACATACTATACATTGCAACAGCAAAAGCTTGTGAGATTAGAAATTAAATTAGTATCGGAGTTTTAATGTAGGGAATATGAATTGAAACTTGAACACTTAAAATTCTGAATTAAGTAAAGGTGGTACACCCACTACATTACAAAAACTTATATATACAGTAGTGTAAAAAAGTATTTTTCAGTTTTTCAAAGATACCCAAACTCTGTATACAGGGTTCAATTACATTTAAAAGTGAAATATAATTTAAAATAAGAAAGATGTACATGGTGTTAGTTTTTAATTCAACTTTTTGTTTCAAGTTATTTGACTTACTGTTTTCAAAATAACTCTTTAAAAGCCTGATAATGGTGATTTTCTCTTAGATTAGTATAAAGGATACCTTTAAAAATTACCTTGGTTACGCAACTGATTTTAATTTTTGTGTGCAAACGTTGCATGTTGGCTTCACACTTACCAAACATTATAGGTTTTTTAATTTGTTATGCAGCAAAGTGCTGAATGATGCCTTAGCTTCTTGCTTGGATTCTTGTTTTGATCGTATTTAAGTATGTGTGTAGGTAACTCCAAAAACTAACACATCAGCCATATTTTAAAAAATAACAAAAGCAATTCCATAATATAATATATACATACTATATTCCGTAAAATGATAAGGAAGCCAGCCAGCACGCCCCTGGAAATCCGTAAATATGGCGTGATAAATATAGCGACCGAATAACCAAACAAAACTTGGCAAAATTTACCTGTGGAAAGACAGTTTTGAATATAAAGAATTCATTTTTCCATACACTTGACACTGACGCACCATTTTCTGAAGAATAGTAATAAAATCCTTACGAAAAACACTGAAAAATTCACAAAAGCAAAATTCCGACTGCCAGCAACACCGCACAAAAGAAATACTATAAAACACTACGATTCACGTGGTTGTTACCGGCATCAATGAACGTGCGGATTGGAGTAGGGAGCAATGATGCCTGTTCATTCCATTTTTGCGTTATGAAGTTAGTTTTTACTGCAACGTTTTTAACAAAATATGATTTATCAACTTAACTAGGAAACGGAAGAATATTTATGTAATATTTTAACTTTAACCTATAATCATTGTACTTTGTAGCAATTGAAATTGCTTACTGCTGATATTAGATATTTATTAAATTAATTTATGTTGGAAGTCCCCCTAGATATTATAAAAATACAACCAGAAAGACTCAAATACTGTATTGTTGGTTGCATGGTTCAACTAAACAAATAAGGGTTGGTAAACAAAACGTTTCAAATATAAATTTTTTATTTTTAACTATTAACAAGCAATCATGCATAAAAAAAAAACTACTTAACATGCATTAGACATATTGGCATTACATTTCACAGAGACTAAATCACAATTTTCACTTAAAATTGTCCTTTTTGCAACACTTTCACTTCACTAAAACTTCAGTTTTCACCAGATCTCCCTGTTTGTGGTAAGTCACCTTACTCTCTCCATGTCTCCATGTAGTAGTTATTTTCTACAGTTTCCACATTTTTTAAACAATTAGTTGTCTAGTTATAATAAATTTTATTTAAGATCACCATAAACCATAGATAAACTTTTGCAAGGTTTATAATCTGAAATGTCAAAAGGCAGTGCGAATAGGAAAATTCTTCTTCTTCCACAAGATTTATATTTTTGCCATTACCATGACCCATAGGCCTCGAACTCGTAAACAGACATGCGCTTCAGAATAGTTTTTTCAAAAATTGCTTTCTGGAAACGTTGGGTTCCGTTTAACTTTCTTTTACGTTGCAAGCATCGAGGAAGGCACACGTGTTGTACGTTTCAGCCTCCATTTTAAATCTTCTTCGTTAAAAGCACATGGCAAACCCTTTTTGAATTAAAGGGTAAGTTTCATCTAATTCAACTTTATTTGATAATTTTTTAACAATTTCACGTAATTGTAGGTTTGTGATGATATATATTCTTTATGGAATTTATCCATTTGAAGATAAAACCATACTTGTGATAGCATTTATTGGTTGTATCTATCCATTTGATGGTATATAATTTTTGTTGGAGTTAATCTGATTGGGTTGATCATCCATGGTTTATTTGAAGCATGATTTTGAATTGCGACTGCAGTATGCTGAAATTGCTGGATGACCCTACAACATTTTTTATTGGTTTTAATTGGATGCAGTAGACCTGAATTGCATTTCCCTTTCCCTTCCTATTTTGGAGGATTGAGCCTTTAGTTTTTGAAGTGGACCAGAACCGCAGTACCTATAGCAGTTATAAGTAGACAGCAAGTGGTATAATCCAGGTTGTATTTTTGGATGTTGTATCTTGTATGCTTGAAAGTTGTATATTGTATATTTACATCATTTTAATCACCAATCCTTAAAGGACAGGTATAAATTTTTTTACCTGTTTTTTTTTTTTTTTTTTTTTTTTTTTTTTTTTTTTTTTTTTTTTTTTTTTTTTTTTTTTTTTTTTTTTTTTTTTTTTTTTTCAACTCTAGGAATGTATGTATGTATGTGTAGCAATTGAAATTGCTTACTGCTGATATTAGATATTTATTAAATTAATTTATGTTGGAAGTCCCCCTAGATATTATAAAAATACAACCAGAAAGACTCAAATACTGTATTGTTGGTTGCATGGTTCAACTAAACAAATAAGGGTTGGTAAACAAAACGTTTCAAATATAAATTTTTTATTTTTAACTATTAACAAGCAATCATGCATAAAAAAAAAACTACTTAACATGCATTAGACATATTGGCATTACATTTCACAGAGACTAAATCACAATTTTCACTTAAAATTGTCCTTTTTGCAACACTTTCACTTCACTAAAACTTCAGTTTTCACCAGATCTCCCTGTTTGTGGTAAGTCACCTTACTCTCTCCATGTCTCCATGTAGTAGTTATTTTCTACAGTTTCCACATTTTTTAAACAATTAGTTGTCTAGTTAAAATAAATTTTATTTAAGATCACCATAAACCATAGATAAACTTTTGCAAGGTTTATAATCTGAAATGTCAAAAGGCAGTGCGAATAGGAAAATTCTTCTTCTTCCACAAGATTTATATTTTTGCCATTACCATGACCCATAGGCCTCGAACTCGTAAACAGACATGCGCTTCAGAATAGTTTTTTCAAAAATTGCTTTCTGGAAACGTTGGGTTCCGTTTAACTTTCTTTTACGTTGCAAGCATCGAGGAAGGCACACGTGTTGTACGTTTCAGCCTCCATTTTAAATCTTCTTCGTTAAAAGCACATGGCAAACCCTTTTTGAATTAAAGGGTAAGTTTCATCTAATTCAACTTTATTTGATAATTTTTTAACAATTTCACGTAATTGTAGGTTTGTGATGATATATATTCTTTATGGAATTTATCCATTTGAAGATAAAACCATACTTGTGATAGCATTTATTGGTTGTATCTATCCATTTGATGGTATATAATTTTTGTTGGAGTTAATCTGATTGGGTTGATCATCCATGGTTTATTTGAAGCATGATTTTGAATTGCGACTGCAGTATGCTGAAATTGCTGGATGACCCTACAACATTTTTTATTGGTTTTAATTGGATGCAGTAGACCTGAATTGCATTTCCCTTTCCCTTCCTATTTTGGAGGATTGAGCCTTTAGTTTTTGAAGTGGACCAGAACCGCAGTACCGATAGCAGTTATAAGTAGACAGCAAGTGGTATAATCCAGGTTGTATTTTTGGATGTTGTATCTTGTATGCTTGAAAGTTGTATATTGTATATTTACATCATTTTAATCACCAATCCTTAAAGGACAGGTATAAATTACTACAAAAAGATAAATTTTCAGGAATAAGGATTCCGAAATTCAATGTAAAATTTGGTGTAGCTTTTAAATTAATACTAAGTACTTTTCTATGTACACCAATGGTACCAGAGGTAATTATCTAACAATTGATTTTTGTTACATGTGAATCAAGTTATTAGAAACTTTTTTTATTATAATACATACTCAATTCAACCAATTGCTATCTTGTTGTAATTAACATAATGATAAAAAATTAATCAACATCTTTATGAGATAAAAATCATTTACTCAAGTAACTGTTTGATTTTCCTCTCCGACAGATTTTTCAGGTGCATTTTTGGTGAGCTAATGTTACGTATTGTTTTCTGTATCTTTCACAATACACCTTAAATTTTCTTTACGATTAAAGTACAGTGGTGCCCCCGGTAAAGTCTTTTAGACAAATAAATAATGTGAATTTTAACAACTATAAACTTTTCAAATTTTACATATAAAAAAAAAAAAAAAAAAAACAGGTAAATAAGAATATTGCAAATCAAGAATTCCGACCCAGCCAGACAACTGCTAGCCGGCAGAAAATTGTAAGTGTCCTTGGGTTAACTAAACTAAAACAATCTGGCAGATTACAACTATATAAAAATTTGACCAAGCACGCTATACAAAAGTGGCATAGCATGGCTTAGATTAGGAAATTACTAACATTAGATTTAATATAGAAATTCTATAAAAGGAGTAATGATTTTTAAACTTTTCTCAAATTTAAATTTATCAAAAATATAACCTGAGGTCATATTTTTTTGGTTGGTGAAGGGTGTGTAGCAATTGAAATTGCTTACTGCTGATATTAGATATTTATTAAATTAATTTATGTTGGAAGTCCCCCTAGATATTATAAAAATACAACCAGAAAGACTCAAATACTGTATTGTTGGTTGCATGGTTCAACTAAACAAATAAGGGTTGGTAAACAAAACGTTTCAAATATAAATTTTTTATTTTTAACTATTAACAAGCAATCATGCATAAAAAAAAAACTACTTAACATGCATTAGACATATTGGCATTACATTTCACAGAGACTAAATCACAATTTTCACTTAAAATTGTCCTTTTTGCAACACTTTCACTTCACTAAAACTTCAGTTTTCACCAGATCTCCCTGTTTGTGGTAAGTCACCTTACTCTCTCCATGTCTCCATGTAGTAGTTATTTTCTACAGTTTCCACATTTTTTAAACAATTAGTTGTCTAGTTAAAATAAATTTTATTTAAGATCACCATAAACCATAGATAAACTTTTGCAAGGTTTATAATCTGAAATGTCAAAAGGCAGTGCGAATAGGAAAATTCTTCTTCTTCCACAAGATTTATATTTTTGCCATTACCATGACCCATAGGCCTCGAACTCGTAAACAGACATGCGTAAACAACTCTAAATGTGAAAATATAAATCTCATAATTGATAGTTTGGCAACAGTTTTTCGTACAATCATAAAGTAGACCACGCAGTTGACCAGATAAAGAGTAAACAAGGGGATGTCTGATTGCTTTAAAATGTAAACAATTACATCTCCCTTGTCTTATAAATCTATGGTTGTTATGGTTACACTATTATTTTTTTGTACTAGTAAGAAATAGGCTTTTTCTATAAAAAGTCCAACATAATATAGTGTAAGTATTATTATGTCTTGAAGAAAAATATGTTTTTCTGAGTTTCTAAAAGTAATGAATATATTATTTTTTCTTCAAGCGTATAATAAAACTTGCATTATATTATGTAGGACGTATTATAGAAAAAGCCTATTGTTTTACTATACTATACTTTACTAAAGAAATATTCTCATTTTTTACCAGTACAAAAAAAAGTGTAACCATAGTAACTGATTAAAAAAGAGAGTCATGTAGCCATGATTTCTCAGAACTGTCAGTTTGAAATTTAACGTCACGTCAGATCGCTTTTTATATAAGCATAAATGACTGAAGAAAGACAGTTTTAATTTTGACATTTGATGAAAAAATTGTATGTCACTCGGCGTATAAATCTCTTTGTTTTTCGCCCAGTTTACACAGCCTTGGCTACCCCTCGGCTGTATAAGCTTCTGGGCTCAACAAATAATGTTCGCCTTCTACTCCTGGCAACATAATATATTATTTATATTTGACAGATGATACTAGAGCATAGTGCTTTAAGATATAAAAAAAAATAGTTTAATTAGTAGTTCCAGTGGCGTGTAACCAGCATTACGGGACACCTTTTCAGAATAGAAAATTAACAATCGCCACTGGCTAAATTAAAAACTATAGTTTTATTGAATCCCACAGTGAATTTACAGAAAACAAGAATACTCTTGACTTTTTTCGAAAAATGCATAGTTTTGCCATAAATTCGACGTTTTTAAAATCTTGTCTCGATTAAAGGAAAACTTTCTGATTTATACTTTCTCTATGATTTTGGCCAAAGATTATGAATATGTTACAAAATCATGAATTTCCCAAAGATGTGGTGGACTAGGCTTTGTTGCGTTCGAATATACGCCCAATCTAAAAAATCCCACTTCTGATCTATCATATTTTCAGATACTGACACCATACAGACCTACCGAGGCCAGGCTATGGGCGACCTGGATCCTCATATCTTTGCCGTTGCCGAGGAAGCTTACACCAAGCTGGAGAGGGAGCAGCGAGACCAGAGCATCATCGTATCAGGGGAGAGTGGGGCGGGTAAGACCGTCTCGGCGAAGTACGCCATGAGATACTTCGCCACAGTAGGAGGCAGTGCCACAGAGACACAGATTGAAAAGAAAGTGCTAGCAAGCAGTCCAATCATGGAAGTAGGTATAAATCTGCCAGCATTGTTATTGTCCTCAAGAAATTCACAAATGTACCAACATTAATAGTGTTGGTATCATAAATTCAGGTCAAGCTTATGAGAAAATGGAAAAAGAGATAGAAAATGACTTAAAATACGTTTTGTTTTATAACATGTCTTATTTTTTATTAAATTACACGTCATTCAGTCGTTATTTAAAAAATTCGACATCAAACATTATAAACAAAACATATTAGTAAGAGAATCCTTTTTTAACAGAAATTTGTCAGTTTGTCATCTTTAAAGTTATTTCAGAAATTGTAACATTTATTTTGCGGTATAATAATGTCTCTTCTATTAACTTCAGCTGCATAAATAATTACTTTTAGAGCTTCTCAAATATATGTAGGTACTTTTCTAGTTGCTATCCCTGTATACCTAGACAAAGGTGTTGGAACCTTTTACCAAATTGTGTTAAAGAATGAATTCATTGTTTTATTTTGGCAAACAACTTCTAAAACAGAAAGGGATGGGAAATATGTAACTATTTCTACAACATTATTATTGTATTAGGTATATAAAGTCCTAATACACGTAATTCATGGCCATCATGAGATATAATATGAAAAATGACAATTGAAGTATGGCTTTTTTTGATTAATTTTCTTCTTACTTCTTGTTGCATTATTTTCTTTACTCTTTTTTTTATATTTATTTTCCTTATTTTAGATAATTAATGTAGAAACAATTCTATATTTCTCCTTCGACCTATACTTCTCCTTTCATTTTTCATAAAAAATACTAATACCTACATGTTAATAACAAAACGCTTTATAATAACAAAACAGTTATTTTGTAAAATAGGTATGTCGTAGGTATCTAACAATTTGAGAGTAGAGGTTTTCTGATCAAAAGTTTTATACGCAACCAACAATACACATCTGCATTTAGTGTATTACAGATAATAATAATAATTGTTAATAGAATACCCAGGTACTTTGGTTAAACGAAAGTAGAACAACTAAAAATGAAAAAATAATTCTTAAATATGCAGTAATACTAAACAAACTCATTCTCTTTTACAAAAATGTTCTGATAGACTGGCCCACAAGTAATGTCGCCCTTTACATCCTTGCCCGATATAATATTCTGTAATGGTATTCAATATGGGCAACTATATTAGTTTTTTGTTTAACATTTTCTTGTGACGATAATTTTTTTACAGTTTTAATTAGCCTTGTTATACGAGTTCAGTTTTTATATTTATCAGATTAGTAGGTTACTTACCCAAGTACCTACTTACCATTATTATTTGCAATTTCTCGTCAATTATTGGCTTTACTTTTGACGTAGGTAGTCTTTTTTATATTTTATATTATATTTTTTATATATAAGGTATATTTTTTGTACTGAGTTAATTTTTATGAGACCTCCTGAAAGTTGACTATAAAAAGAACTTTGTAATTAATAACTTAAAACTTATGGAGCCCAATCTTAGTCAAATTCACCATTAAGGACCCGGTAGCTCCTTAAAGGTTCTACCGGGACCTAAAGGTCCTAAGATCCTTCAAACCTAAAAGTCATACTAAATATGTTGCTTTTGCTTAATTTGTTACATACCTACCCAATATTCACATCATTATAATAGGTATATACCTACACTCCATGGTACCAAACTAAATAAATTTACTTTTTAGTAACTTTTTTGGTTATTACAGATATAGCTACATACCTACCTATTTAATTTATTCTCATTTATCTATTTCAGGCTATCGGAAATGCTAAGACAACAAGAAACGATAACAGTTCTAGGTTTGGAAAATTTATAGAGTTACAGTTTAATAAACAGTTTCATATTAATGGTGCCTCTATGCGGACATATTTATTAGAAAAATCAAGAGTGGTGTTTCAAGCGCCAGAGGAACGGAATTATCACATATTCTATCAGATCTGTTCGGCTCGGCAGCAGTTACCTCATTTACAATTAGGTAAGTGGGATTTTCAAAATTTGATTAGGAATTTAGAATTTAAGAACAAGGTTGAAGTCTTCGAGAAAAATCACCTTCAGATAAATCTACAATAATAATTCTCTTTTATGCTCCCATGTTTCACGCATAAACTGATATTTTGTAAGAGGCTGTGGTTGAAATAATACTACGCAAATAAAAATAAAATATTTTATATAACACACATAACTACGAATAGTACGAATCTACTTTATATCCACCATCTGTAAACGCCTTATATAAATAAGCACTAAAACAAATTAAGCCAAAACAGGCTATTCTCCTGGCTATATGCCACGCCGAGCGCTGAATTACAAAGCAAAAATTTGTCGTATTTTGTCTAACACAAAATTGTGCCGTATTTTGTTAGACAAAATGCGGTAAATTTTTCCTTTGTAATTCGGCGCTCGGCGTGGCGTATAGCCAGGAGAGTAGTTGTTTTGACTTAATTTGTTTTAGTCCTTATTTAAATAAGGCGTTTACAGATGGTGGATATAAAGTAGATTCGTACTATTCATAGTTATGTGTTATGTACAACCCATCTGTCAAGTAATAGAACTTGTTTCTACATCCTACATTATTTCTTGTTTCTACATTATTGTATTAAATTATTTTATATTTCCAAATTGGACCATTTGATTCTTGTGAGTCATAAACAGTAAGTCAGATCTTGTATTTTTTTGTTTACTTTGAAAGATCCATAACTGAAAATCATCACAGTTAATTTGTTTTTTTTTAACTTATAATAATTGATAACACACGCTTTAAAATTAACTCTGATATAAATATCAATTAAATTATAAAAACAAAAAATTTTGCAAAAAAAAAATATGAAACAATAATTTAAAAAAAATACTCTTTGAAAGATTTGATTTGGAACCAATAATCGAAAACCAATAATTTTATTTGGATAAAATTGTAAAATGAAGTTTTCATTAGAATATAGTTAATTTAGTGTGTGTAGGTATAGTATATTCTAAACACTAATGAAACTTTAACACAAAATAATAGGTATACATATAGATTTTGGTTATTAAAATAAAATAAATTTTAAGCCTAAAAAAGCACTAAAAATTATAATTTTTAGTGATTTTTAAGAGTAAAGATGTCAAAGAAAATATACCATAAGCATAAGTGAATTAAGATCCTACCTAGTAACAAATAATTAATAACTTATCTGTTAGAGATAGACTCATGAAGTATTATATCAATATATCGGTGAAAGATAAATATATCCAAATATTAAAAAATAGGTATAGGATGTAAGAAACTACGAAAGCTTTATTCCAGAAAATATCACAGTATACATTATATTGACATCTAATGCCAAATTTAAGACATAACTACCGAGTTAATACATTCAGTGCAGGTCTTTCTTTTTATAAAATATAAAGATTAGTGAAATAAATGGGGTTCAGTTTCAGTTAATCACTCACACAGACTAACAATGTTGTTAGTCTGTGATCACTCAGAACCTAAACTCAAGAGCACCATTCTAGATATGTTTGTTTTGAACTAATAAATAGTCGATACTTTTTTTGCAAATACTTTAGTAAAACACGTCGCAAAGAATGAAAAAAATAGAATTTATTAAAAGATTTATTATACCTACTAACAATACTAGGTATAAATAATAGTACCTAAAGTAGAGATTGTATTATTTATTATTATAATCTAATAATTAATTACACAAGATAACTATTGCTGTCCTAATATATCCTATTATATATTCTATTATATCAATAATTTATTTGATATTTTAAAATGTAATTAGGTGGTAGGCATGCTTTGTTCTATTTTTAATTGAAATTCTCTAGATTAATTCTTGTATTTATGAGAACTAAATTCGATCATTTGTTTTTCATTTCTTCAAGATATAACAGTGTGGGTAAATATTGATATGAAATCCATCTATAATTTTTATATTAACTCCACTTCTTCCTTCTTTTGTAAATTATATTTGCTAGCACGAAAAGCTTGAAGATAAACAAAGATCGCAACGACACAAAGAATCAATAATAATAGGATTAAAATGACATATAACAGACCAGTATAATTTGGATATTCGGCCATGTTTTCGCTAATTAGTTTGTCTGCTTTGCTATTATTAATATTTTCTGAATGTTTTTCGGAGCTCGGCATTGCATTTAAATGTTCAAAATTAGTAGACTTTGAAATGTGTTCTAATTCTTTTGCTATACTCTTAAACGAATTTGCTATATCATCCAATTTATAGCCTTCTATTTTGTTCAGTTTAGTTGCATTCAATGCTTCATTTCTGAAGTTTTCCATGTATTGGAAAAAGCTAATATTTTTAAAATTTCCATAATATTCCTTTGTATTTGACTTGATTTCGTGCAGTAAATGTTTAACTTCACTGTCTTCTAAATAACTAGAATTTCTTGATTTCCTTAAACTCTCTAAATATTTGAAAAACTGGCTGTCTTTAAAATCTCGATTGAAGTATTCGTACAAAAGCGATTTCATCTTCGGGTCCTCTAAATTATGTCCTGTCTTCGAAATATTATTAACGGTATCTGTGTCTTTAAAAAATTCGTAACATTTGATGCCATGGATATTGCCCTCTTCCCAAAAGTTTCCATCGGGAAAAGAAATTTTCCGACTTTTCAACTTATGGATAATGTTAGCAAGTTTCTGGCAAGACCATACATTATTATCCAAACTAATTCTAGCTAGGCGCTGTAAATGTTCAAATAAATCATCTGTATTAATGTTACTCACTTCATTATTTCGGAAATACAAATGTGTCAGTTCAGTCAAGGAATGAAGAGTATGCTCTGGCAGCTCTTTAAACTGATTGCTTGAAATATCCAGAACTTTCAACTGCAATAAACTGTCGAAAGTTCCAAACTTACAATAAGCTAGTTTATTTCCAGATAAATTTAAGTGTGTCAATGAACTTAAATCTTTGAAACAGGAGTTGGGTATAGTAGAGATATTATTATTATCCAGATAGAGATGTGTTAAATTATACAAGCCAAAAAATGTGCCAACACTTAAAGACGATATAGAATTAAAACTGACATACAGTTTCAGTAATGTAGAGCTAAGTAAGTTATCACCTAGGGTCTCTAAATTATTATAACTAATATCTAAAACTTTTACATTTACATTTTTCTCGAAATTTGTTATTTTGTTGTTACTTAATATAACTTGAGATGCTTTAGATACATTGAAATTAATTATGTCCGTTATTTTATTAAATGAAATGTCAGTAAACGTGGACACCCTTCGAAACAACATAAAATCTACAACTTCAATGGAATTATGACTTAAATTTAAACTATGTGTTAAACTATTGTTAGATAAAACATGAAAACTATTAATATTCCGTAAATTATTATAGGACATGTCCAAAGCAGACAAATGAGTAAGGGATTTGAGTAATACTTCGCTAAGGCTGGAAATGTTGTTGTTGTTCATATTTAAAATTTTCAAATGGCTGATGGCGGCAAATGCGTGGTCGGTAATAGTTTCTATTCGATTTCTGGATAAATCCACCGTTTCTAAAACCGTTAATGAATTGAATATTCCATCTGATACGGTGGTTAATTCATTTTGTCCCAAATAAACCTCTTTCAGTCGGTCCAGGAAATTGAAGGCTCCGGGAAAAATTATCTTCAGTTTATTATTCTCCAGAATAAGTGTAGTTATGTTCTTTAAATTCATGAAAGCAGATGTTGGTAATACTGAGATCTCTAAATTGGTGACTTTGAGAGTCAAAGGATAAGGATTAGGATCACTTTCCAATGACTCTTTATATGATTTTAAGTCGATTAATGATATATTTTTGCAGCTGATAGTTTTGTTAATAACAGGAGCATAATTTAGACAGTAAGATGTGCATCTTGAGCCTGTTTTAGTTTGTTCAGTACAACCAGTCCCGCTATCTGTGACAGTCCATTGTTGATGAGAAATTTTAATAACACTATCTAAAATACAGAACACCAGTAATGTTTTCTGCATCGCTCTGAAACAAGGACGTATTATCAGATTCTGTAATATCCAGTAGTTGCACGATTTTCATTTAATTTAAAGGTCTCATATGCGGCCGTGAAAAACATAAAATCAATCATTTTAATTTATTTAATTGACGATGGGTATGTGAGAGACAGAATGGTCAGTCCCAAAATCAGGTTTTATCAATTATTTGATTAAATATGTGAGACAAATTAATGTTTTTTAAGTATGAAAGTCTATACAATTTTTGACAAGATATAACTATAACAGTTTTACACGTCACATTTTCAATATGATATACTAAAAAAAATCGTGTTTAACTATTAGATTTTTATTTAGAAAGAAATAAGGAATAGGACTATCAAATAATAAAATTAGGTATGAATCGTTGTGAAATGAATATCAATATCTAAAGTTATTTAAGTTGCCAAGTCAAAATTAATTGTAATTTAAAATACACGGTTCTTCAGCACAATTAATTGCTAAACAAGGTAAAGGTCGAATTGCTCTAATGGTTGATCTACACCAAGTAATATCCATTTAATAGTATATTGGGACTAAAGTGCATTATTTAATCCCGCGAGTAGGATTTGTTGCCCGAGGACAACAACTACTCAAGGGATTAATTAAATCACTTTAGTCCCATGGTATATACTTTTGCACTTCGTAGAGTAAAAGTTAAAAAAAATATTTCAAATATCTAAGTCCATTAAAAAAATATGTAGGTACTTTAGAAAAAAATGCATGTAAATAAAAGTTTTTCATAGAATCATTTCTTTCGTATTTTTTCATTGAAGTGGTATCTGGGGGATTAAATTTGTCGGGAAATTAAAAGTGACACTTCAGTCCCTAAAATAAGGGATCAATGATGAAATAGCACTTTTAGTTCACGAAGTGCAAAAATTATATTTCTTCTGGTATTTGGTTTATTATATTACGTTTTTAATCGTTGGGTCTACCTTAGTTAATATTTATCATTTTTATAATATTTTCCATAAGACAAGTTGGTATATATTATTCTTATCCCAGTGGATCTTACGCATTCTTTATTTTAAAATGATATAAAATGCGAAATTTTGTTAATTTGCTGTAATTGTGTACAACACAACAAAACACTGTGAAGGCGCTAGAGGGGTGTTAAAATTTTAGTGCGTTTTTTATTAATCAACTCAATGTGAATGGGTCGGTAGATTTATATACCTATGCTTGTTAACGACGGTTTTTTGCCGGGTCTTCTCCGGTTTTCTATCGGCACTCCAAGTACGGCATATGGAGTGCCGATAGAAAACCGGGCGTAGACCCGGTGAAAAACCGTCGTTAAACAAGCGCGCTAACAGTATTGTATTTGTATGGTTTGTGAATACAAATTTGTGGCACATTTTTTCAGGTCAGAGTTTGGAATACGTCAGTTAAAGAAACATTGACGTATTTTTTCCTGTAAAAGATAAGTTTTCTAAAAAATGCTCTCTTATGAATTTTAATGTTTTAAATTGTATATAACTAAAAAACTTGAGATGTAAGAAATATTTTGTATATTGGAAAACGTAAACATACGAACAAGGTTATTATTTACAAATTTATTTATATAGGAATTAAGCCAAAAAGTTAACTAAGAGATAAATTATGAATGAAATTATCAAATATTATGGTTTAATAAAGTTTTATATTTCCTCACCTATTTTTCTGGGTAGGGAAAGGAATAACCTTATTATTTTTAAGATATTCCGTAAACAACTACTTTGCGTGAAATATACCACCCAACATTGAATAGGTATGTACATCGACTTATCTTGACATAACCTCAACTTATTGTCTTTAATACATTTCCTTTTTAATAGTGTTATCTACATTTTTTAAATAATGAAATATTAAATAAGCATCTACATTACATTAAAGATTATTTTTGGTTACGTACTTCTTGTTAGTTGGTATTGAATTTTAATGAAAAAAAAAAATATATTTTTTACTGAAAAAACTGATATTTTAGTCATCCTCCTTAGCCTAATGTACGATACGTAGTTTTGCTTCCGGCGTCTTCAGGCGCATGTGTGACAAGAGGTTTAACATCTACGAATTGTTTAAAAATTACAATATGTGACGATTGAACTGATTAAACAAAAATAATTGCAATGTCAAAATTGTCAGTTTGTAGATAACTTAATGTTTTTTAATAGAATTTTCCTAATTTCCTATATACCTACTATTCACTAAATGTTGGGTGGTGAATATTCCACGGAAAGTAGTTGTTTGCGACATATCTTAAAAATAATAAGGTTGTTCCTTTGGTATTATCTTATAGAATAATAGGTAACGAGAAAATACAAAACTTTATTGAACCATAACATTTGATAATTTCATAAATAATGTATCTCTTAGTTAACTTTTTGGCTTAATTTCTACACAAAGAAAGATGTAAACAGTTAAATAAGCTAATAAATAATATTAAAAATATACTGTAAAGGTTACTATTAGTTACTTAAAACAAAAACTTGTATTACTTAAAGTCTCAATTCAAGTCAAATAGCGGATCAACTTATCTAGCATAAAACACCAATAGATTCTATAAATTATTATTAGGTACTTACTTCTTTCTTTTACACTGTATTTTGTTAATTATAACTTCTTGCTATCGTGTTTAGCTGACAATTAAATCAATTGTATTCTACAATGTTAGCATTTTATATATTGTCTTATCTGTACGCACACACACATTAGTTCCCTTTCCGTTTGTTTATATATATTTATATATACTCATGTACCTTAGCTAAAGCTCTTCTGAGTAGGTATGCCTACAAAAAATATATCAGTCTACACAAATTTGCACTCAGATTGGAAAAGCACAAAATAAACACCGTTTAGAATATAAACTTTAGTATAAATATTTTTTTCCGACTACAATTTAGGGTCTGATATCAACTTAGTGGTCGGTATATTTTCTGTGATTAGATTAAAAACCTCAAGTTTTAGGTGACCAAAATCTCTATGAACAAGGCCAAATTTAGCTTTACTTTAATACTTCAATAAATTAAACTAACGTAATTAATACCTAAAACTAGTTGTTAATAGGAATTAATAGTATTAATTAGTAATAAATACTTAAAGTAACGTGAAAATTAAAAAAAAAAACAGTATTTACTGTTTATTTTTTACTGTATTTACTGAAGTGTCACTCAACGCTCGAAGTGACACTTCACAAAATGACAAGTAAAGGTAGACACTTCAAAGGTTGCAAATTTTATATTATTCGTATGTTCCCCTCTAGCACAATCAGAAACTCCATGATGAAATGATACTGATCAATATTTCCATGATCCTTCAATTGAGAGAGATTTCACTATAGACTTATGATTTCACTTTGGGATCACATGTCTAATTTCGCACTAGAAATCGTAAAAATATACAGAAAAAAATATACAGCACAAGGAATTTAATAATAGGATTATTATTATTATTAATATATTTAAATAGCACAAAACGTTTGTTTTATAAATATCTAAAAATGTAAATTTTTAGATATTTCTAAAACACAAAATCTACTTGAAATTACCGTTAGATACCGTGTACATCGAATTTCGTATACGCTGATTAGCCTATTAGACATTGGTACAGGGCAAATAATGGAGCATAACATAGAACACCCTGTATATGTTACGAGAACACCCTGAAAACATGCAGTACGCCACCATATTCCTAACTTGGTCGTCTCAACACTCAAAAAAATATGTGTTGCACCATCTTTACACCCACACAGTAATTTACACGGTAATATATTTTAGAAAATAGAGTTCTGAAGTTGAGCTGAATATTTTACATTATTTTATGGACACCCTGAACTAGCTACTTAGTTTTACAAGTCTGTAGCTATTGAGATATTGAATATAAGGTTATTGATGTGATATTGAGCACCTACCGGGATATCAAAAATTATCTTGGTCAAGGGTGGTTGTGGAATGTAAAACGTGTGTCTTACTTTAAATTTGAAATAATTATGTCACTGTCACACTGACATCATCAATAACCTACAAATTTCATACCTATTTATTTCAGTTGTAAAACAATAATGAACTACAAATTATGAAATAACGGTTTTAGTAACAAGAAAAACTAAATTACAGTAATTGTTGGAAATATCCCCCGTTTTGTTCGATGCACAAGTTGACGCGCCTCCTCATGCTGTAAAAAGCGTTTTGCAGCATTTCTGGCGTTATGGTTGCACATTGCAGAACAATTCTTTGTTGCAGTTCTTGCAAATTATTTACCGGAGTTGCGAAAATCTTGTTTTTTAAGTAAAGAAATATAAAATAGTCCATAATTGTCAAACAAGGTGATCTCGGAGGAAACTCAACTTCTGTATGCAAACTTATCATCCGGTCATCAAAGAACTCGCGGAGGAAAGCAATATCTTCTCGTGTAGTATGTGCTGTTGCACCGTCATGCTGGAAATAACCGTACCGAAGTTCATCACCGTTTAACTGTTGCACAAATTCAGCCAAAAAGTTTTGTCTGTACCTTTCTGCGTTGACGGTGAAATCGAAAAAAATTGGCCCAATTATTCTTCTGCGAGAAACTGCCATCCAAACACCAATTTTTTGAGCATGTAGTGGCGATGGTGAAACCACGCTTCGTCAGAAAAAAAAGTTAGGTCCAGAAGATCTCATTCATTAAATTATTGACAAACCAATGGCAGTAAGCAAGGCGTCTGGGGTGGTCTGCGGGCAGAAGAGCTTGATGTGCTTGTTGCATCTTATATGGATGCATGTTCAAGTCTTTCTTTAAAATCTTATGACATGTTCCATAAGAAAGTTCAATTTCCTGAGAAAGACGTTTCAAAGGTTTTGCAGGCTCCTCTTCCATACTTTGACGAACGTCATTGACAACTTCTTCTGTACGATCTCTTGGTCTACCAGCACCTTTTTTATGAGTCACACAACCAGTTTCGCGAAACACTTCAACACAATTTGTAAGACACGCATAAAAATTGTCCGGTAATATTGCCACGTTTGGGAAGTGCTCTCGAAAATTGTCCAAACACAAACGTTGACTGTATAGCCAATTTCCATTAACTAGCGCACCTGTTCGAAAATAGGCTTCAATCATGAAAATTTTGTGCTGTGTGGTAAGAGACGTGATTCAAAAACTGGATTAGAAAATTTCAGCACAATGACTTGACAGATTCTGACACAACAAAACATATTCAAAAATTTAAAGTAAGACACACGTTTTACATTCCACAACCACCCTTGACCAAGATCATTTTTGAAATCCCGGTACTATATTTGTAGCAAATTTTAAATCCAAATATGAGGGAAAAATGAAATGAAATGAAATACTATGAAAAATTTTAAATATTTGAAAATATAGGGTGTTCTAATAGAATCCTCTAATATTATGACTGTTCTGGGAACCTGATGAAATAAAACGAACGTACTCAAGGAGGTAGAAAATTATATTTCTATATGGGATGGTGCCTCAGGGTTTAGTGTCTAGATCGCTTAACTCAGAGGTCCTGGGTTCGAATCCTTATTGCACTAGACAATTTTTAATTAGATTGTCTACTCGTAGATTAAGGCTTGTTCGCAGGGATGAGTTGGTAACCGTACAAGCGATGGCCTAGGATGCGAAGAGTATCAGCTTGGTCCTAATGTGAGAGATTAAAATAAGTGAATGTTTCACTGTCCCTCTGGTTCAAGAGGTTTTCCATATTTCCCCAATTCCAGCACCGAATGGTGGTTGGGACTTACCAACTTATACCTTCCTGAAGCGCAAATGCAAGGAAATAATAATATGCCGCCCTCTTTCCCATACAAATCTCAGACTTTCGGGCTAATCCATGTCATTAGAATGAGGGACCGAGATATTATTATATTATTTATTTCATTTCTTATATTTTAAAAGGTTACACAAATATTGAAGAATATCGCATTAATATTTCAACGTATACAGAGTGAGTTTTATGTATGGAACGCCTCAATTATCTCGGAAACGGCTTGCCCGATTTTTATGAATTTTGGTTTATAAGGGTTTTGTAATATGGCCGATATTATTGTGGCATTTACATTGTTGTCAGATCTTTCGTTTTTCCGGAAATATACTGAAATTTGTTATTTCAAATGGATCACCCTATATATTTTTTTGTTTTTGAAATCTCTAAGAAATTTAGAATATTTTTCATGTAATGTTCCCTATACCTAATTGCCATAATTTCGGAGTTACAGCTACATTTGCAATATCTCCGCCGAAGTTAAAATATTACATCAGGGCGGCTATGTCTGCGACAAAAACAATTTTGACGTTTTAATAAACTATTATTGTTGGTGTTTATTGAAAGTTACAATGGACCGTTTATCTGAAAAAGAACGAATTGAGATTTTAATGATATTAGGATATGGTGATGTGCGTAGAAGTCAACAGGAAACGTGTAATATCTTTAATAATTTATATCCTAATAGAAATCCCATAACAAGATCTACTGTGAGTAAGTTGTTAAAAAAGTTTAACCAAACTGGAGCCATAAAAGATTTACCGAAATCAGTGCGTATAAAAACTGCAACAACTGAAGACAAATCTTTAGATGTTTGTGTTATGTTAGAAGAAGATCCACACTTGAGTACTAGACAAATATCCAGGGAAGTTGATATTTCTCAAACATCCATAATGAAAATTTTACATGCCAATAAATTCCATCCTTACAAAGTAAGATTGGTTCAAGAGTTGTCAGATGATAATTTCGATAGACGTGAAGAGTTTGCCGACACAATGATGGAAAAATGTTACGATCAAAATAATCCAAATTTTTTAAATAATGTTATGTTTTCCGATGAGGCCACTTTTATTTTGTATTAATGGATTTGTATTAATGGAAACGTAAATCGGCATAATTGCAGATACTGGTCACGTAACAATCCTCGTTGGATGAGAGAATCCCACACCCAATTTCCACAAAAGATTAATGTATGGGCTGGAATAATAGGCGACAAAATAATTGGTCCTTTTTTCATTGAAGGAAACTTAAATGGTCCGGCGTATTTAAATTTATTACAGAATAATATTATACCTGAGTTGGCTCGGTTATTTCCAAATCTAAGTAAGTATTCTCAATTGCCTGTTAATTTAGAAATTTTATTATTTGAAACTTTCAGACAATAACAATGTCCCAAATAACAATATTTGGGTGCAACAAGATGGAGCTCCACCTCACTATGCGCGTGACGTGAGGCAATACCTAAACGATGTGTTTCCCAGAAGATGGATTGGAAGGCGTGGTTTTATCGAATGGCCCCCGCGATCACCCGACATGAATCCTTTAGACTATTTCCTGTGGGGTCACTTAAAAAATATTATTTATAAAACCAAACCTGCCAATATTCAGGAATTAAAAGATAGGATTACCACAGAGATAAGAAGAATTGAGCAGTCAGGAATGTTACAAAATGTACTGCAAAGTTTTAAACATCGCATGGCTTCTTGTATGGAAGTAAACGGACAACATTTTGAGCATCAGCTGTAACCGCCTTTACTTTATGTTTTCAAAAGATCCTATGGGATTTCTATTAGGATATAAATTATTAAAGATATTACACGTTTCCTGTTGACTTCTACGCACATCACCATATCCTAATATCATTAAAATCTCAATTCGTTCTTTTTCAGATAAACGGTCCATTGTAACTTTCAATAAACACCAACAATAATAGTTTATTAAAACGTCAAAATTGTTTTTGTCGCAGACATAGCCGCCCTGATGTAATATTTTAACTTCGGCGGAGATATTGCAAATGTAGCTGTAACTCCGAAATTATGGCAATTAGGTATAGGAAGCATTACATGAAAAATATTCTAAATTTCTTAGAGATTTCAAAAACAAAAAAATATATAGGGTGATCCATTTGAAATAACAAATTTCAGTATATTTCCGGAAAAACGAAAGATCTGACAACAATGTAAATGCCACAATAATATCGGCCATATTACAAAACCCTTATAAACCAAAATTCATAAAAATCGGGCAAGCCGTTTCCGAGATAATTGAGGCGTTCCATACATAAAACTCACTCTGTATAATTCATTTTCCATAAGTTTTCAAAATAATTGCGGCAATATTAAACGCTGATGGTTATGAACATGACCTCTCGTGTAAATGTAATGTAATTTTTTATTAGATTATCATAATAAAGTAGTTTCTCATAACGATTTTCTGTGTTCAATTTCACTCATCAAATTTCGCTGTATTATCTGTATAAGTTTAGTGTGTTAATGTAGAATGTAGGTATTTATTTTTGGCACTAAGTGAAATACCATAATGAATATAGAACGCAATTCTCTACTTTTAAACACTGCTGATAGCCACAAAAACTGCAAAAGTGATAAGTTCTATTATCTGTGAATCCCAGGCGAAGCTATCATAACAATTGTTTACCACACAATTTATTAAGATATTAAGTAATATTAAACTCCACGCATGATAATATTAAAATAAACTAATAATACGCTAGAGAGGTTATTGTATTATGTTCTATTTTAAAAACTTTGAACAGATAGACATGATATCGTTGGGTTGAGGGGTTCTTTTTTCGGTAAGTAAGTAAGTTCGGTAAGTTCGGTAAGTACATGGACGGATCCGGTCATATATCGATTTTTCGAAACGTTTTTAAATTATTTTCGATTGTACTCGCATGAGCGTGACAGTACAAATTTGTTTTTTTAAACACCCTATGTATTTTTACATTCTTACATTTTTTAAAACTCGAAAAGTTTTAATCATCTCCAGATAATGAAAACTTGGTTGGCGAAACGTGCGGCCAGTGCAGTATAGTGTTTTGGTGTTCTTGCAGGTGGTCATGGATTCTATAATAATTACCGAAGCTACTATTCTGTCTTTATGTTAATAACTTTTTGATTGTTAAAATTTCTTACTATACAAATTATTATTCATTACTCTGTAAACTCGTTGTATATACCATTTTATGTCTAGAGTTAACATATCTGTCATATCAGTATAATCAATAACATATCAGTATAAGAGAAACTGGGGATAGATGCCTGTACTAACATTTTTTTTGCTATTGATGGGATAGTTGGTTGCACTCAAGGAGCAGATGTCCGTACAGTGGTATATATGAATGATTAGATTTTACTTTATTTATTACTTACTACTACTACTTACTATAAAACAAAGAAAAACTATTTTAACAACATTAAGCAAACATTGACTCAATTTTGTAAGCATTGCATAACGTCCCTTTTTATTATTATAGGAAACACAAAATCTAGTATCTAAAACTCAATTTTTCATTCATTCACTTTTAGCATTCATCACTTCTTGACGTTTTTTTTCTCTATCGCAAACATTGCATCTATCTCCATACACTGAAAGAACAGTTTATTAATAATTAATGATATTGATTAACACCTAACAAAGGCTTTATTGGATAATGGCGTAATAAATTTTTGTTTATGAGAAAAAAACAATATATTAAATATTTTCAAATATACCTTATTACCGTCAAGTAAGGGTTTATTGATAATCAATATATCTTTTATTTTCTATTAATAACGATCGTTTTTAATAAATATTATTATGAGTAAATGTAGCATTACTTATTTATTATGAATATTTCAGTTATTTATTATAAATAAAGCATACTAATTAAAATTTCGACTTTATTAGAATTTAAAGAACAATGTTTATAATAAATATTTGTCTTAATTTTAAAAAATAAAGATTATTTATAATGAATAGTGTCTTATTTATCACATCCAGTAATTATTTTACGTTTATTTAGTATAGTTATAATCCAGATCTATTTTTTATGTCACAGCAATCACCACTGAACAGGTAATAATTCTAAACATTTTTAATAAATCACACAATCGGCAGTTTTCCAAAGTTACGTTTTCAAAGGTATATACCTAAGTTTTGACGTCCCTACCTTGTGCACTATACACATATGGGTCATATAGGTATACCGTACAGCACAGTGCAGCGTCTATCGTCTCATCTCAAGTATTAAGTAAAGTAACGTACACTCACATTAACGAAAACGAAGCACTCGCGCCGCACCCAAATAATAGGTAAATGAAATGAAAATAATAAAATGAAATAAAGTCACCCAATCCAAGGTAAATAGAAAAACATGTCTGCTACTAACTGTCAACAATGCCAATCTAGCCTACACTGCGAACTGCACAATTTTATAATGCCACAATAAAATATCTATTAATTAAAAAACTACTTCAGGATTTTTAACAAAAAAATGGATTACTTCATAATAAATAAAATAGAGTAAATTAGAAACAAACATATATTAATTTTTAGTCTGGATTATTCAATATTAATAAAATCCAAATTAATAGTAAATATATTTTTTGAGAATACCACCAAATAAAGAATTTATTAAGATGAAACATTTCTCATTAACTACTAACATTTTTACACCAAACAAAGTATTTGTTTTTAATAAGTAAAATATATTTAGAAGAATATTTATAGTAAAAATATTGTTTAACCTAAAATATGTATTATTTATTTTAAATAAATGACATCCAAATAAACAATTGTTAACTATAAGCCGCGTCTTTTCTTTCAGTGTATAAAGTGCATATTTCATGTAACCAATTTTCGCAATCTATACAGCGTATACAATCTACAGTCTCCTTGATTTTATAGAAGTTATCTAAGCATTCTAGGTAATTGCAGTCTTCTTCATTTTGTTTATTTTGTCATCTTTCTTAGAACTAATAATATGCGCAACTAATATTCTTTCATTATCAAATCCGAGTGCTCGATGCTTTCCCATAATTATTTTAGAGGCATTTCTGTTTTCGAATTTCGGAATTTCATATGTTTTACTAGCTTTGTTGACGCTTAAGGATTTATCGTCAATTTGTCTTATAGCTGCTTTTAAGTTATCCTCAGTCCAAGATCCACGGTTGGATTTGCGGGTGTATATCTTCGGCATGGTTCTCCTGTAAAAATATTATTTAATCTAAAAATTAACTTTTCGTACTATGACTTATATTTTAAAATGCCGGATTTATGCTCTATTCCCATTGGTTACAAAACTGGCATCTATCCTCCATTGCATATGTGCATCTACCCCCTAATGTAATTACTGCGTGGAATAGATGCCTACCTACGAATTTATTAATTATAAACATTTTGGAGGGAAATTCTTGGTTATAACATAACCCTACAATATTGACAATGGAAATTCAAATTTATACGTGTAAACAGTCATTATCACATAAAACTCTTATTTCTTCGGGTGGTTGCATACATTAAAGTTATTTAGGGTACGTCCTAAGCACGTACCCTAGATTTTTTAGAAATAAACTATTATTATGTAGAATTATTGTGTACACACATTGGTTAACTATAGACTACAGACTGATTTAGGCGCATGAGTACTATTGAATCTAATTACTGTTTCAGGGGCATATTGCCTTCTATCTCCAATAGGCGTCTATACCCAGTTTACCTGAGGGGCGAATCACTGGGGTATTTTAGCGTACAAGCAAGGGGAATTTCGAGAAAAATTGAGGAATATTTGGGAATTTCAAGGAATTGCGGGGAATTTCGGGGTATTTTGGGAAATTTCAGGGTATTTCGTGCAATTTTTTGGGTATTTTGGGAAATTTCAGTCGTACATGCTTAATTTTTCTTAAAATCTGTACAATCTTTCTTTTGGGTTCAGAACTTTTTGAGCTAAAACGGGTTGATGTATTGAATGTAAATAAAAAATAAAACGATATACGAAACCTCGCAACAAACAATTTATAAATTTGTTATACTATATGGTGTTGTCTTGTAAAAGAATATATCTAACGTTTATTTTATTCTTACTCAAACTGTACCTATCTAACTTAACTGAAATAGAAGAAAATACTTTTTAAATACTTTTGTTTATTTTTGAAACTTATGTAATGCTGTAATATATTTTAAAGGAATATCTTACGTTTACTTTATTGTTAAGCTGTGTCCTCAATTCCTAAAAGAAAAGACTGACTGTAATACAAGAAAATACTTGTTAAATATTTTTGTTATTTTATTATTTTGTTTTAAATTTGTATTTTATTCTTTATATTTGTATTTTCATTCTCGTATTTTGTTATATCTGAGGCCCGACCTGAGGTTATACCTAATCCTCGACATTTTTTAGTAATGTTTTACATTATATTTTTGCTAGATTTCATTATACTTCTTAAATTACGAAAACATTTTTTCTTGATAGAATTATAGGGTACGTCTTAAAAATGTTTTGTGAGGGGTTCTATATTTTATATTATATTTTTGAGACAGTTTTTGTTTGAATGAATATAACTTAGTTTACTTTTATTTTTTACCAAAGAACGTTTTGTTTTGTTGTTGGTATATGCATAATAAATAAATATACTATGCTATATGTGAGTTTTGTTGTTTTTCATATCGCATAAATAAATGTTACAAAAACATAATTTGTGTCTCTTTCAGTAGCACATAATAGGTAATACCCATTATTATGTGCTACATACCTATTTTGTTGGGAATTTCAAAACGATATGGAGAATGCGGGATATTTTGGAGAATTTCGGGAATTTCGGACGATTTTGGGGATTTGCTGACAATTTAGTATATCCAGGGAATTTCAAACGTTTGGGGGTATTTCAGGAAATTTTTGGGGAATTCCTGGGGGTTTTTCCTTGCAAGGGGAATTTCAGTGTACAAATTTTTTTAGTGAATTACCTTTCGAGTTTACCCTAATGTCTGTAACTTATTTGTTGTGCGTTTTCATGATACATAGGGGTTTTTATTCATATTTTGGGGCAAACTTTAGAAGTATGCCTTGATACTGCACTTTGAATATTTAATTTGTATACCTAATTCTGGTTTAGTTTTTTTGTTATTTTACAGGTGGTGTAATCCCAAAAGAATTAAACTACAATAAAACAGATTGGTCTATTATAGATAATGTATGATATATGTTATGTCTGTAAGGCACGTGGCTCCATGACTACCTTTGACTATCTTGAAGGGGTTTGCAACCTTTGGTGTGAACCCTGACGTAGTTACACAGCAAAACACTATAAAGCAGTCGTGCACTCACTATTGGCATCATCTGGAGATGATTAAAGTTTTAATCACGATAATTTTTAGTATCTCTGAACAATAAAACACTTTTCAACAAATACATTTTATTATTTGTAAAATTCGAAAATACAAAAAAATTATATAAATAAAACAAATTATTGAATTATTGAAATATTTGGAAGTATTTCACATATTTCATATGTGAATATGAAACATAGTACAAATAAAAATTATATCAAAAAGACAGGAACAATTGAATACATATTTTCCGACAATCTTTCTAATACCAGTCCAAGTTTTACTATTATAGAATAAAGGGTAACAAAAAAATTATTAAGTAGAACACATGCTTTCTGTGTGATATTGGAAGAGACGTAATGCAAAATAGGGATTGATGTACTTAAACGTTTAACTACGTTTTTTATTATTAGTAAAGAACAAAAACATAATCGTCACGTGCTTGAGAGCCTCCAATAGCATACTTATTTAGTAAACGTAACATCAAAATCACTCTGTTAAACAAAATTAGGTTTGTTAAACTGTATTCAAATCAATTCAACCTGATCTTTTATTGATGCGTATTTGTTTACACGAAAAACTTGACGATATAGAGTGGCCACCATGATACAAACAATTATTAGCAACAATACTGCTATGACGTATAATATTCCGGCGTAATTCGTATACTCGGTTACTTTTTCATACGGACTAATTAATTTTTTGAACTTACCGTCACTGATATTTTCCAAATTTCCTTCCATGGGATCTATAGAATGCAAGTTTGCCTTTGAAATATTTTTTAATTCGTTTGTGATATTCTTAAATGACCTCACTATTATTTCTTCCAGTTTACTAGGATCTAATTGCACTGGTTTATTTATACTTATCGCTTGATTTCTAAAATTTTCCAAATATTTGAAGAACTCGCTCTTGCTGAAATTTTCGTTAAAGTATTTATAGAGCATCGTTTTCCTAAAATTCTCGTTAAAAAATGTGCTCAAGTTGGAGCCGCCCAAACTCATATCTGACTCTGAAATGTTGCTATATGTGTTTGAAAAGGTTTCATAGCACTTGATACCGTGAATATTACTATCTTCCCAAGAATTTCCATGGGGAAAATAAATGCCGTGACTTTTCAACGCACGAACGATATCAATCAATTTCTGGCAGATCCACTCGTTATCATTTAAATGTACTTCCAATAGATTTGGGAATTGTTGGAATAAATCATCTGTGTTAATGTTGCTTATCTTGTTATTTTGAAAAAATAAATTTGTCAGGCTAGTCAAGGGATGGAGCGCATACTGTGGCAGTTCCCTGAAATTATTTCTGGAAATATCCAGTACACCTAACGTTACTAAATTGTCAAACGTTCCGTATTTGAAATGGGCCAGTTTATTTCCAGACATATTTAGATGAATTAAAGAGTGTAAGTCTTTGAAGCAAGAGTTTGGTATTGAAAGAAGGTTATTATTATCCAAATATAGATTTGTTAAACTGTACAGGCCAAAAAATGCGTCAACACTTATAAAAGATATATTATTGAAACTGAGGTAAATCTTAAGGGACTCATTGTTGAATAAGTTGCTACCTAGGGTTTGCAAATTATTGTAACTTAAATCTAAAACATACACAAAGTCATTTCTGTCAAAAACGTTTATCTTATTGTGGCTTAAAATTATATCGGGGGCCTTAGTTAGATTGAAATTCAGTACCTCAGTTATGATGTTAAATGAAATGTCAATGAATCTGGTAACGTTCTGTAAAATTTCAAAGTCCACAATTTCGATGATATTGTGACTTAAATTGACTGAACGTACAGATGAACTCTGAAAACTACTAAAGTCTGTCAAATTATTGTTAGACATGTCCAAAGTGGACAAATGAGTAAGGGAGTCGAATAAAGCTTCTCCAAGATGGGAAATTAGGTTGTCGTTCATATTTAAATTTTTCAGACTGGTACCGGGAAATGCGTGATCTGTAACAGTTTCTATTCGATTTCTAGACAAGTCCAGCGTTTGTAGAACTGTTAATTTGTTAAATATTCCATCTGATATGATGGTCAGTTCATTTTGTCCCAAGTAAACCTCGTCCAGTCGGTCCAGGAAATTGAAGGCCCCGGGCATTATTTTCTTCAGCTTAACTTTTACCAAGATAAGCACAGTTACATTTTTTAAATATTTGAACGTCGACGTAGGCAGAAGAGGTATGTCAGAGTCGATCACTTTTAGTGTCAAAGGATATGCTGGTCCTTCTTCCTTTGATTCTTTATATGATTCTAAGTAGTCTATGGATATGTTAGTGCAGCTTATAATTTTGTCAATAACATACATCGATGGGCCAGGTTCGCAAGGTACAAAAGGGTTGCAATTGTGTGTTTCAGAATGTTCCCTTTCAACGTTTTCAATACATTCTTTTTCTTTGGTGGGTACCCAGGGATACGACTGATGAACGAGCATTCCTCGGTCCAAGGGGCCGGAAGCATAGAGATGCTGGAGGGCAATGGCTTGGCGCAAACTTTTAAAGTTATCGTTATTATGGTAGGGTTGAGGGGGAAAAGAAGTAAGGACAGAAGAAATTGGCGTAATTGAAAGGATTGTGTAAAGAGAAATAATTAGTCTTGACTCCATCGCCCTGTAACAAAAATATCGTGTTGAATTGTAATAAAACTTGCACTGAGGCAACCATTGGCCAATATAAAATGTAGTATTTTAAAAAAATTTAAGAAACTTACGACAAAGTATAAATTAAATTTATAATTTGAGGAATCGTTGTTCAAAGCTGGGTCTGGATTTTAGAAAAATCAAAACGCGCTTATGCGATTCTAACGTACTCTGAATATATCGATATATTTTTGAGGGTTACTTTGCAGTGAATTGCAAACTTCTTACGTCAAAAATGAAGATTTTTTTAAAAATACAATTAATTTGTTAACTGTCAAAGACTTTAAAGGGCCCTTTGTAGGTTGTTCTTGTTGATAAACGGCGCGGTTACCCGCAGTACTCAGGGCTTCCGACCCATTGTGCCTGCCGCTAGTCGACAGTTATTGGAAGAGACCCGTATTATGCGCATAGGCCAACACCAGTTCTATTGGAAGCTCTCTAATGTCCTGGGGCAGGAGAAACGCTGCACCCAGATGTTTGTGTCTCTTGACCATGAGGCAGGCACAGCGAAAGAGGATGTGTATCGAGTCCCCGCCATCGTGTCCGCAAGACACGTGTGCCACTAAGGCAAATGCCAATAATATTAAGGTGCTTGTTGAGATATCCATGACTTGCTAATAGTGACAATCCGTATGCTGTTACGGATCAGGGTAAGTATTGATCGAGTTGCGTTCGACCGACCAAGGTACTTTAATTAAGAATCTGGCTTGTCACAGCTCAGTTCCGTTTGACCATTCTTTCTCAAATCTCTTTCTGATCCAGCTTTCAGTGGACCTCGCTACATAATTGGGCGGAAGCCCAAGCATTGGTTCAACTGAATACTTGAGCCTCTTTAGCAAGTGCATCGACCTCCTCATTTCCAGTTATGTTGTGATGGCCCGGTACCCCGGTCAATTTTATCTGATTTCTGTGTATCTGAATTTATGTATAGTATTTGTAATGTAAAATCACCGCTAGATTATTTTTGGGTTATGTACTTATATGATGTAAATCATGGTTATTTATTAGAAATGTTACATCACTTAAAATACTATTTGCATTACCTACTGATTTAGGATAATAAGTTAACTATGCTTTTATCTATATCATATATTTTAAGTATTATCTATCTAATTGTATTCTACACTTTATTTAATTAGTACATACACTAGCTTTTTTAGTTTATTATTTTACATCTATAGGCTCGAAAATCTACTCACACTTCAATCTGTATTACATGTTATTATACGTGTTACATTTATGTATATATAGAGGTGTATCTTTGAGTTGTAGCCAAAAATAAAATTTGAATTAAGGGCCCCAAAATAAGAAAAAAGTTCATTTGGGACAGCGTCCGGAAATGAATTCCGAAGGAGGTACTAGCCTCCAAAGTCTGCTGCAATTGAAGTGAGAAAAAAGGATTTTGAATCCTGTAGCACAGCTGAAGAATTGACTTGTCGTCAGTCTACTAAGCATTTAAGTAGGGCATCTTTGGGGGCTCGTAGCTTCTTGAGAAAGCATTTCCAAACATTCCCCCAAATATATATTTTTTAAATTTTCGTTTGATAGATATGCTGCGAGTATTTGATTTAATTAGTCAGTACTGTATTATATTTGTACTACGATATATTTTCTATATTCGGTAACCTATTGTATTCCTGTAACTGGACTTGGCATTAACCTGTTCGATTTTGAATTGAAATAAATAAATAACATGGATCGTTTATAATTAATATAAACTCAAGAAAGCATATCTACCATTTTCAGAAAATGGTTTAGTTCGAAAGGAATGCCATGTATTTTTTACACAAAGTTTTATCTTTCTAGTAGGTGCACTTTAGCACTGATCTTTTTCGAAAACTAGTACTTACTGGTTGGTCTTTTGTCACACTTTTCATTTACATAGAATGTTTGCAGCCCCCTCTTCTCCAAATAAAGAAGTCAATAAAATAATTTATTCATTCAGCAATACAGTGATGAAGATAACAGTACCTACAGTATTTATTTGAAGGAAATGCCGAAAACATCTACTCCACGGCTAATGTTCGCCGACTGGCATTGCATTACTCCTGTATCTCCTTGAAAGTCTCCACATGCTTCATCGGGACCAACCACAGACACTGACCGGTTTCGCACTTATTCTGTGCTTAGCAGAGTGCTGTAGGTAGTGGACTCGATGAGCGATGCTGCGACATGATTGCCTAATCTCTGGCATGTTAGTAGTGCTGAAAAAACACACAATAGTGCCATCTTTTGGTCTTTGCTACTGTCCGTCTGATAAATATTGTCTAATTGACAGACAGATAGCGACCTGCTGTTCAGTAAGTGCCATTATTGACACCTAGGTATTGGCTTTAAGAGTCCATTCACTAGGTCGAAATAAGCCCTAAATCGGCGTTCGTCTCGTGTCTAATTATAAAAAAACTATAAAAGATAGCGACTTTTAGTAAAAAAAGTATTGAAAGATAAGACTTTAATCTAAGTCCCTATAGTAGTAATTTTTGGTATTTCTTTTTATTTTTAAAATTCCAGGCAAACAATCTTGTACTAAAATAGCGTATTTTTAAAAATTATTTTCTCTAAAATACATGTAATAAACAAAAATTTGCTACTATAGGGATCTAGTTTATCTTTTGATCTTTCCGCTAATTTATAACACTAAAAAGAAATTTTGTTGCAATTATAAGACAAATCCGGTACCCTTGCAATGAGGGCTAACTTTATTTCCATGTGCCTTTTTACTTCGGCTTTACGTGCACCTCCGAAATTTTAATAATTCGATAGTTGGAATATATAAGTCTCCACCCATCGGCCACCCATCCTCTCAATCCGACCAAAACATTCATGCCTGTCAAATCTACAGAGAATGGACCCTTAAACCTCTGTTATCTTTGAGGAAGACAATCCTACTTATTTATTTGAAGGAGATGCGAAAAACAACTGCTAATACATACATTATTTATCATAAATTAATTTTCTTTTCTGCAATGCATTTTAACCAAATATAATTAATTTAATTGGTTCAGGTAAAGGGCGAAGGTTATACAAATATTTATTTGGAAAGCCTAGGAAATATTTCCATTTACAATAATATTGATAATAATAATAATGACCGAGAGTAGGATTTAAAATGTTTTCAACACGTGATACAATTTTTTATTGCTCTCAAATTTTGCTGGACATAGCCTATATACTAGATCGTAGGTTACATATGACATGTGAATAAAAAATCTGTTCATCGCGAGCGGATACTAAATAATATGAGCATTTCATTTATAGATTTAGAATTAATTTAATATTTATGTCCGTTTGAACCGTTTTCTCCTTAAACACTGATTAGCTAACCGTTAATTATCTTTTAATTGCTGTTTAAACATTTTTCAATTGCAGCGTTACAAATTAATTGTTTGTTAGTTAATCAGAAAAACAATGTAGCAACACTGGAAATTTTACTTGAGTTGCTATCTTCACGACAGTTAATATAACCCCACTTTTCTGGATCTTGTCATTCATGTGTGTTTGACAGAAAGTTAAAATCCTACAATATGAGTTCTACAATATGAGTTCTACTACGGGGAAAACCAGGCAAAGATGTGTAAGTCTTGAGGAAAAATTGCTAATCGCTAGAATTTGCGCAAAGTATAAGCACATTCTTGAAAACAATAAAACAGACCGTATATCCAGTGAGGAAAAAACTAACTTGTGGAAAAACAGCCACTGAAGTTAATGCTACAGAGGAAAATGGAACCTATAGAACTTCAGAGGTATTTAAAGAGATTTTATGAAAGTTATATTTTTTTGATCATCTAAAAATATATCGTCGAACTCCGCGAAATCCATTTTCTTAAAAAATTATTAAATAAACTGAAATTCTGTGAAAACCTGAGACGGAGAATGCTACAAAACACAAAAAAATAACTAAAAAGTGAGATTAGGAAATCTAATCGGTCGTTAATCATCTGAAAAGAACCGGTTAAAATAATCAGCGTTTACCATACGTAAAACCAAATTAATGAAAGGTACAACACAATTTTCAGATTAATCAGCGATAAATTTTTTAATCACTGGTTGATCAAACGGTGCAAACGGCCATAAAAATTTTAAATTGACATTTTAATTAATCATTACCTAATACATATGAACCATAATTAATAAAGTGTAATATTAAATTAAGTACAAAAAGTGTGCACTTCATTCTGATACTTTTAGGACAGATTTGAAGAATAATAGTGAATCTTTGTTGAAACAAACAGGCACAGTTTACCTGCATTAATGCATAATTGCTAATGTCTCTTATGATAGTACTCACAAGAAGAAAAATACGAGCGTGCATCGTTAAGGTACGATTCCGTTGGCGACGGCAGACGGCGACGGTATGTGCCGCGACGGCAGACGGCATTACTTGTATCGGTCTCATACAAATTAATGCTGTAAAGTAATGCCGTCTGCCGTCGCGGCACATGCCGTCGCCGTCTGCCGCTGCCGTCTGCGGTCTGCCGTCGCCAACGGAATCGTACCTTTAAAAAAATGAAAGAGCTTTTAAAATTGTGTATTGTACAATATGAGACAAAACATGAGTTACTGTTATTATCTTTTTTATGTAGTAATTAATTATCCTCATTTTTATTTTAAGTTTTAGTAGGTCTATAATTCGTAGATGCTTGAAATTAAATCTTACTATGATCTAAATATACTTTGTCCTAATGTCATTTGCGCATTTATTTTTTAGCATTTTTGTATTTTAACTATACACAACAATAATAATTTTATTATATATAAAAGGTACTTACTTGAGTTGTTAACTATATTAGTCCTAGCTCACTATGGAATTAATAGTATTTTAGATTGTTGTTATTCTGCATAGAGGTTATCTGTACCCAGATACCACAGCATATATTTCTTAGCCATATGTTTTTTATGAACTTGAGCAGTATGCATTTATTTTGTGTTTATACAGGGTGTCCACCTAGTGCGCGTAAGTCCAATATCTGGGTTGTTAATAAAAGAGATAACTTAATTTTTTTTTCTACAGGGTTGTCTAATATCCCGAGCTGCACAAAATGAAAATATATTTACATATTCAGGGTGTTCAGTTTTTCCTGGACAGGTACCAACTTCGTTTTTCTAAATGGAAATATATATTTTTTATTGCTTTTTCGAACTTAACTCTTGATTTTAGTAGGACTTTCATCAGCCTTCCCTATACCTAACTTAAACTGTTTTTGAAATATTGACGGGTGAATATTGACATTTTTGCAACTTTGACACCCTGTAAAATCTAAACGGTTTGAGATAAAGCAAAACGGTTTGCACATTCCTATCTTAACTTTTCATAAGCTATCGTTTGGTACTAATTTCAAATTTATACAGAAATAAAAAATTTTCAAAATTTTCAGAAAATTTTAAATTTTTGGATAATCCTGAAATTAGTACCAAACGATAGCTTATGAAAAGTTAAGATAGGAATGTGCAAACCGTTTTGCTTTATCTCAAACCGTTTAGATTTTACAGGGTGTCAAAGTTGCAAAAATGTCAATATTCACCCGTCAATATTTCAAAAACAGTTTAAGTTAGGTATAGGGAAGGCTGATGAAAGTCCTACTAAAATCAAGGGTTTAGTTCGAAAAAGCAATAAAAAATATATATTTCCATTTAGAAAAACGAAGTTGGTACCTGTCCAGGAAAAACTGAACACCCTGAATATGTAAATATATTTTCATTTTGTGCAGCTCGGGATATTAGACAACCCTGTAGAAAAAAAAATTAAGTTATCTCTTTTATTAACCCAGATATTGGACTTACGCGCACTAGGTGGACACCCTGTATACTGGAGATAAGAAAATTGGTAATATCACAGACAAACCTATTGATAGCGATGAAGATAGGCAGAAGCTTAAATCAACTGCAATATTGAATATCTCTTGATAATCTCTGTCTCTAGGAACCAGTATATTTTTAAAATTTAGGAACCAAACTGTTTCTGTAGGTTTTCTATGATAAGAGAGAGCTAATATGTGTGGCCTTTATAAAATAATGTGCGAAAAATAAACAGAAAAATTATATACAGTGAGGTTCAAAACCTGGAAAGCCCCAAATAACTTTCAAAATATTGTTTTTTTGCAAAAACGCTCAGACACGTCAATTTTTGATTCTACTTTTATATATTTTTGAGGTATTGATTTATTTGTACAGTGACGTATCACTGAGGTGCAAAAAAAAATTTTTTTTAAATGGCAATCCCAATTTTTTATTCGGAAATCATGAAAAACACATTTTTTTACGTATCTTTGACTAAAACTTTACAGAAAAAAACCTTTATAGGGTTACAGAAGAAATTTTTCCATATAAATGCAATTTACAGTCAAATTTACAGTTTACTTTTTTGATGGAAATTTAAATGGGGAAGGATATTTGGAATTCCTAAGAATGGAGTTATTCCCGACTTTAATTGGTTTATTTCCAAATGCGAATGATCCAAATTCAATTGATGACCAGATATGGTTTCAGCAAGATGATGATCCACCTCACTATGCTCTTCCTGTTCGTACTTAACTAAATGAAGTTTTTCCTAATAGGTGGATAAGTCGACGTGGTGCAATAGAGTGGCCTGCTCGCTCCCCAGACCTGACCCCACTCGATTATTTTTTATGGGGCTACGTTAAAAGTCTAGTGTGTGAGAGTAGGCCAGAAAATATTGATGAATTAAAAAACAGAATTCAGCAAGTAATAGAAGACATTCCGCCTGACATTTTATCAATAATGTTCAAAATGAATTCGTCTCTCGTTTAGCTCATTGTCAGGCAGTCAATGGACAACAATTTGAGCATTTGATTTAATTGTAATATTATTGTAAGTAACCTAATTTTTGATATTTTGTTTCAATAAATTGCATTACATTTATATCGAAAAATTTCTTCTGTAACCCTATAAAGGTTTTTTTTTTGTGTAAAGTTTTAGTCAAAGATACGTAAAAAAATGTGTTTTTCATGAATTCCGAATAAAAAATTGGGGTTGCCATTTAAAAAAATATATTTTTTTTTTGCACTTCAGTGATACGTCACTGTACAAATAAATCAATACCTCAAAAATACAGAAAAGTAGAATAAAAAATTGACGTGTCTGAGCGTTTTTGCAAAAAAACAATATTTTGAAAGTTATTTGGGGCGTTTTGAACCTCACTGTATGTATTAGATTAAACCTTTATATTCATATGTATAGGTATGTATAAACAAAATTATTCTTTTTCTTCTTACTTAACTGTTGTTATCTTCTGTTTCTTTTGTTTTTGTTTAATTTTATAATTGTATTTTGTGATTTATGTGGTATCTTCGGGTAGGTATGTGCATTGTAAATACCTGGTTTTTCTACCTGCTCTGTAAATGGGATTTTCTATATGGTAGTTGTAAAAATAAATAAGTAGGGTTGTTGATTACCAATTCCCAGGATATATTTTTTGCTCAGAAAATAATATATTTATTGCTCTTGAACACCACGTAACTTTGTAATCATTGTTTTGTTGATATTTGTTTTATTAAAATTGATAACCCACTGTGAGATTTCACCGCGTTATTAACAAAAAGCGAGACACGGTAGCATCGCTGATGAGTGATTGAATTAAAACCTTTGCATTGAATTAGTATATTTGAATAAAGTGGACTGTATAATATTTTTATGATAGCGAAAAAGCTAGTCTACTTGCTTGAGAAACAACATCCTGCAATAAATTCTTATATTCTTTGAATAAACACTGTATTATAATCATTACAATTCGGTTTATTATTACGAACCTTCGTCAAATTCGTAATATTTTACATTAAAAACGATGATTATTACGAATGCGTAAAAGAACCACATCCTACTTTTTTACAAAATTGCCTAGGAAATTTCATAACAAAATTGTGAATTCACAATCTTTTTACGAAATACACACTTTTTTACGAAAAAGATAAAGGTTACGCTTCTTACTAAATTTCATTAAAAAGTGTGAATTCACAATCTTTTTACGAAATTCACACTTTTTTACGAAAAAGATAAAAGTTAAGTACACTTTTTTACGAAATTCCATAAAAAAAGTGCGAGTGAAGTGACAATCTTTTTACGAAATTCACGCTTTTTTATGAAATTTAGAAAAGTTAAATTCACAAACTTTTTACGAAATTTACACTTTTAAGATATTTACACTTTTTTTACGAAAAACCTGAAATTTACACTTTTGTTACGAAATTTCGTAGGAAACGTGTGAACTCACAAACTATTTACGAAATTTTGTAAAAAAGTAGGATGTGGCCCTTTTACGCTTTCGTAGATTATCAAGTTCATATTGATACTTTAAAAGTAAAATATTTATGATCTGAAGAAGGTTTAGTGTAAATAATAAACCGAAACGTAATGATATAATAGTGATTATTTGATTTGATGGATGACCGATACTCAAGATAATGAACTAATAATTTGCAGTCTACTTTAGATACAAAGTAATCTCAACAGTTTCAACATCCGATATTAAATAAGTTTAAAAATAAAAAATGTATATAGGTAGTAATTTTTATTTATTCTGTTATAGTCATATACAGTTTTATGTAAATTAACAAAATATAGGCAATTTTAATACCATTTAAACGTAGATTTTTTCTTACAGAGCTTAAATTTTTAATTATAATCATTGTGATAATGTTTCCTTCATCTTCCATTATGGTTAGAAGTATAAAATAATTTGTAAATGACAATATTGTAAATTTTTACATTTCAATTATTACATTTTATAACTATTTATAATTTAATATAGCAACACTGATAATGTCTAAGTATGTGAAATGGTTAGAATAGGAGCCATATAAGCTATTAATGGGTGCAACAACTGAAAAATCTAAATCGTATAAAGCTATGTAGTTACAGAAAAGTGTTGCCAATAAAATACATGTAATTCGGCATAAGTTTCTTGTATTGTCACGGAGAAAGTATGCACATAATATTTATAGGCAAAATATGTGAAGGTAGTACCTGCGCGTTAGACATTTCCAAATCAAATCAACTTTTTTTTTATATTTTTGATTAGATATTCCACCTCAACATTACAAATATCTACATTTTATTGTTGACTGCTTCATTGCAATACCTTTATGGATAACTTTACCCTATACTTCAATATTTAACATTATATCAACTCCACTTCCTCCCTTTTCGGTAAAGTATATTTATGTACACGAAATGTTTGACGGTAGGCAGTGATTACAATAACACAAAGAATTAGTATTAACACGGTTAAATTGGCATATGCAAAGAAATTCTTATTTTCATTTACTTTTTCGTATCGGCCGATTAATTGCTGTGTATTATTAACATTGTACATATCATTTTTGCCAAAATCATGTGCTCGCGAACTATATTTATTTGAAATATTTTCTAATTCCTTTTCTATACTCTTAAATGAGCCCACTAGTTTTTCCAAGTTACCAGCAAATGTTTCGGATTTATTATTCGGTGCTTGATATCGGAAATTATCCAAGTATTTGAAAAAACTACTATTTCTAAATTCCTTATTGAAATAATTGTACATTTCACTTTGTTTGAAGTCCCCATAAATATCTTTAGAGTTCACCACATTCACTTTTCCGGAATCATTGGGAGGCGAATTAATTACTTTGGTAATGTTTTCCAATCCTTTTGCTATTATCTTAAATGAGCTCAATAGTTCTTCCAACTTACTGGCATCTATTTTTTCTGATTTGTTACTCAGTGCTTGATCTCTGAAATTCTCCAAATATTTAAAAAAACTACTGTTTCGAAAATCCTTATTAAAATAATTGTACATTTCACTTTTCCTAAAGTCATCCTGATTTTCTTTTGAATTTAACTTAACCTCGTTCAGTAGTTTCTGAATAACGCTGTAATCAATGCTTCGCATAGAACTAGAGTTACTAGATTGTTTAAGGCTTTCTAAATATTTAATAAACTCACTGTCCTTGAACTCTTCGTTAAAATATTTGTATAGAATGGTTTTCGTAAAGTCTTCATTGAAAAACTTGCTCAACTTAGATTCCCCAAAATTAATTTCTGATTTTGAATTATTATCACCGATATCTGTGTTTTGATAAGTTTCATGACATTTGATGCCATGAATATTACTCTCCTCCCAGGAACTTCCATCAGGAAAAGCAATGTTCCTACTTTTCAACTTGTGTACAATATCTACTAATCTCTGACAAGACCATATATTGTGATTCAAATCAACTTTATGCAGGTTCCTCATATGTTTACTCAAATCATCTATGTTGATGTCACTTATTTCGTTGTTTCGAAACAACAATTGGGTTAAATCACTCAAGGAATGAAATGTGTACTGTGGCAGATCTTTAAAATTATTGTCAGAAATATCCAGTACTTGTAAACTTATTAAATCGTCGAAAGTTCCAAACTTAAAGGTCGATAATCTGTTTCCAGATAAATTTAAATATAGTAGTGAACTTAAATCTTTGAAGCAAGCGTTTGGTATTGAGGAAATATTATTGTTATCCAGGTATAGATGTGTCAGCTCGGACGTACCTACAAATGCGTCAGAGCTTAAAGAAGATATATTGTTGAAGCTGGCATAGAATTTCGTTAGATTAGCACTGAGTAAATCGCTGCCTATAGTTCTTAGATAATTGTAACTTAAGTCCAAAACACTTATATTGTCATTTTTCTCGAAACTACTCATCTTGTTATGACTTAAAAATATTTCAGAGGATTCAGATAAATTAAAATTAGTTATCATGTATATCTCATTAAATGAAACATCAATAAATCTCAAAACTTTCTCGAAATCCCCAAAATCCATAGTTTCGATGCTATTACGACTTAAGTTCAATGTAACCAGTGATAAATTATGAAAAATACTAACATTTTTCAAATTATTTTGAGACATGTCCAAACGAGATAAATCAGTTAACGAGTTGATTAATTCTTCTCCTAAATCTGAAATGTTATTGTTGCTCAAGTTCAAGTTAAACAGATTGATTCCGATAAATGCGTGATCTTCGATGGTTTGTATTTTATTCCTAGACAGATCTAGTGTTCTTAATCCCATTAAAGTGTTGAATATTCCACCTGGTATTGTGGTTAATTCGTTTTGACTTATGTAAACCTCGACCAATCTGTCCAAAAAGTTGAAAGCTGCAGGCATTATCGTTTTCAATTTAATATTGTTCAAAACAAGTTTAGTTATATTCTTTAAATTTTTGAAAACGGACGTAGGCAGCACTGGTATTTTGGAATCAGTCACTATTAGTTCTAGAGGATAAGAATGGGGATATGGATTTATTTGATCATATCGATCATAAAAATATTCTGTTGATTCTCTGTATAATCTTAAGTTCTCTATTGATATACTACTGCATGTTATAGTTTTATGTTTAATAAGTTTAAACCTGGGGTAATCATAATGATCTTGAGAATAGAGGTTGCCGTACTGGTTTTCTTTAATAACTTCTTCAGTACATATATACAAGAAACACTAATAATGGACGCCAACATATACAACAGCCTGACTGACGTTTTATGCATCGCTCTGAAACAAAAAATATATTATATAACTTTTGCGTATGCGAAATGGACAATAACGTTAAATAATTGTTTTTGTTTAAGGAACCAGGATTCACTATTCTATTATAATAACTAAATAATACTGTCATGAGATTGCCCCAATATGACGGCACTTGGAAATATGTAGAATTTATGAAAACGTCATAGAAGATTGAAAATTAGCCCAAACAAATCCAAATTATTCCAAATTATTTCATAGACATCGATATTTGGGTCCGAATTCAGTGGCGTCGCAAGAAATTAGAAATCAATTTAAAGTAATAAAAAATACATTGTGTCCATCTATAAAGTATCACATATAAACAGTTTATAGCGAAAAAAGCTATGCATGTGATCTTCACCTGAACTGCTTATATTTTCTTATAGTTTTTCCTCCCATTGAGAAAAATGGCTTATTTCAAAATTATGATTATTATGATTATGTAATTATGCCTTACATCAATCTGCAGCCTGTTTTTCTTTTTAAAAAATGTTTAATTTCATCATGACATAATAATAATAATAATAATAATAATAATAATAATAATAATAATAATAATAATAATAGCGTTTATTGCCCAACAGTTACCCATTTACTGAGCAAAATTATAATAAAATAAAGAATACATACAAATGTGCGCAAAAATAAATTTTTAGTTTAGATATGCTACAACAGAATATGTCACAAACATCAGATAACTTATTTGCATTTGTGTACATGAAGTGCACAGGTCCCTTAAGCATTATATTAGTATTAGCTCTTTTACACAAAAAAGTGGAAGTACTTCTAGATGCAATCCTTGTTACATATATATCAATTTTTGACAAAAGAACTGAACAATCAACTCTACCATGTAACAACTTATACAAGAACAGCAAGGACGCTTGTTTTCTACGTTTTTCTAACGATATAAAGTTAAAGCTATTCATCAGCTCATTGTAATTACAACCTCTTGGAGGATAGACCCCATGAATTTAAGAAAGTTCTTCTCACCTTTTCTATAGCAGATGAATACTCGGCGTATATAGGCGCTCCAAATTAAGGAAGCATATTCAAGTTTCGTCCTAACCAAACTAAAATAAAGTAATTTGATTGATGACGCGTCGCTGAAATTCCTGCAGTTGCGAATAATGAATGCCTGGGTACGGTAAGCAGACTGAATCAAGTTATGAATATGAAAATTAAACGTAAGTTGGTTATCAAAATGAACCCCTAAATCCCGAAAAGTATCAATTCGCTCCAAAGTAACATTGCTGATAGTGTACTGATAATTTAATGTGTGTCTCTTACGAGTAAACGTCATAACTTTACATTTAGAAATATTTAGATGAAGGTGATTTTCTACACACCACTTTTCCAAGGCGATAACTTGGTTCTGCAGTCTCAATCAGTCATCCAAACATGATACTGAGGTGTACAGTTTTAGGTCATCTGCAAACATTAATCTGTTATCACTCAGGGAAACGCATTAATCATTAATACATATTAAGAACAGCAATGGCCCCAAATTTGACCCTTGAGTGACTCCACTGGTTGAAATATATGTTTTTGAAGAAAATCCATTATAATACACATACTGTTTCCTTTGACACAGATAAGAATCAATTAGCGCCAAATACACCTTAGTAACGTTTAAATGCGAAAGCTTCCCGAGAAGTATTTTATGGCTGATTTTATCGAAGGCCTTAGAAAAGTCAGTGTAGACTACGTCAACCTGGCCATAGTTATCAAGATTCTCACATATATACTGACTAAATACTGCCAAGTTACTTACAGTTGAACGATAACTTCTGAAGCCATATTTTTCGGTAGAAATAAAATCATTCGCGGCCGCATAGATGCGGTTATATAAGATGGTCTCCAATAACTTTGCAAAGTTGTTTAAAATGGAAATAGGTGTGTAATTAATTATAGAAGCATGATCTTGAGACTTATTTACTGGGCAGACTTTAGCAACCTTCCAGACCTCAGGAAAAACAGATGCCTTTAGATTCAAATTTAAATTAGTTTGCAATGGCGAAACTAACACTATTAGACAATCTTTGACATACAATAATTGACATTATTGACATACAATAATGTCAGTGGTATATGATTTTTTTTTACGAAACCATGTAAAAACGTCTTTCCACAAAAATAACATTATAATGGCTTTTTTATAACTAGAAAACTTAAAAAATTATGAGTATCTCTTCACTAAACTTCTCAGATTATTATGATTAGATTTTCTTCTTCTCAAATCATAAAATTATTTTTATTATTGTTATATTTTTTAAAAAAAATGTTTTTAAATGGTTTCGTAACAAAAATAGTATCACCTTAAAGTCGTGTCTGAATGCCAACAATGTATATATTTCTTAAAGCAAAAAATCAGGCTTTCAAATGAATACAATATATTAGGTCTTGTTCCATTTAAAGAAAGCTCATAATTTTGGATTGAAATAGGCAATTTTTTTGGATATATTCTGACAACATTTAAGAATTGACCATAATAGGAGAAAAAACTTTAAGGAAATAGTAGTCGAGCTATAAACTATTAAAATGCGATACTTTATGGTTGAATGCCCTATATATTAAAATAAAATTACTTAAAAAACGAATATTTCAAAAGCATTATAATAATAAACTAATAATATCCTAAATAAAGCATCTGATTACAGAAATAATAATAATACAATCCTTAATACACAAATAATATTTTTTTATAGGAGCTTGTCTTGCTTTCATTGTTGGAAAACCTTTAATAATTTGGTTCATATTAAGTTTTTTCACATATTTCAGATTGAACTGAAACGAATGCCAAATTATTAAGAAGCCCATCCTGGCTCATCGCAAATCTGGTTTGATTTTTAGTAAGACAATTTTGAAAATAATCTTTCATCACTTGCAACTGATATCGGAAAAGTTAGAATAATTCTAAGGGCAAAATATTGAGTACCTAAGGTATGAAGTAAATAATTTTTAAAAACTTATTCTGGAACTTCCGCAGTATTTTTTATTTTCTAAAAAAGGAAAAATTTTCACTTATAATATCCCTAGTGCTTAAATTATTTCCGGAAATTTTTTCGAGGTCATGAATATTTTGATAATTTTCTTAAAATATTCATGAACGAGGAAAAATTTCCAGTTTTTAATTTAAGCACGTGGGATATTCGGTAAGAAAATTTCACACCATTACTTTATAAATATTATGCCAAAATTGAACATTTTAATTACGAATGACAAACATTCATTCCTCATAGTGATCCATGAGCAATAACAAACATTTTTTACGACTGTCATGTACGGTACCTTGGTCAAGTTCCACCAGTTGTCATCGTGTCATTGTGTTTGTGTAATTTGCTGATTTTTCTATACCAAAATGTTGGTTATATAAAAAACAAAATGTTGTATGGTCTTTTAATAAAGTAAATCTTTCACCAATCGATGTTATAGTTGTATCAAGAATGGTATAGCAAAAATTGTCTCTAAAATTCGTTTTCGAATCTACAATGAGCTGATCTTCGGCTTCAAGCAGTCTTATTTATAAGGCTGTCTATATACTGGGTGTTACAACATCGTATGTCACAAATACGTAGGCATGTTCTACGAACAAAAACAAGAAAAAAAGTTGTTTACATTTTTGTCCTGGCTTGATTGGTTTTCAAGTTGTAGGAGCTTCAAATTTTTCGAGGATGAAAGATTTTATTTTAGAACTTTTTAATAAATAAAAATATCGCTGTACAATTTGGGGGTACTGTATGAACTACGGTGGTAAGTCTGTGATCTTAGGCGAAAATATGTGATGCCACTGATTACAGTTTAAAAAACATTATTTTTAAATATTACATTTCATTCTTAACAAATATGGTATCTTTCATCTTTTTCATATCTCTAATATTTTAGACACAAATTACATATTCAGGGTATTCAAGTGCAAGGACGACCTTTGAACAATTATTATGAATTTTAGATTCGTATATCTAAGTAGTGTTTATAGTGGTTGAAATTGAATTGCATGATTTCTGTTGATATCAACATTTTAATTCATACCTCAATATGCTTTGCACTAAAGTGTAAAGAACTTTTTTCTTGTTTTTGTTCTTAGAGCACGCCCACGTGTTTGCGACATTCGATATTGTAACACCCTGTATATTTCAAATTCAATATCAATATTTATCAATTCAATATACCTAGTTGTATTTTCTTTACTAACAGAACTAACTTCCCTAATATGCTGCCCGTTTCGCTTGCCGCCCAGATGAGGTGCCCTTCTATTGTTTATTAAGCTGTGCTTCTATCTTTTAATAAAGAAGTTTTAATTTTATCGCAAAAGTAAATTTAGCACGACACCGTGTAACGCGACACGCGAAGAACGCTGAGACAGACTTTATGTGCCTAGATATATTTTTACCATTTCAATATAAAACTTACTCGTAACCTTACTAGTTATAGATATAAAATCAGGTTTAAAAAATCCATATATATCAAGATTATTACACAATGCGTAAGGCGTTTTTCACAAAGATTTTAGAGAAAGATCAAAATGTAATTTATTATCCTTTGTTAAAATTAATATATGGTTTAAATTGCAGATACTGCAATTTAAACCTTGTAACTTTCCTGTAACATTGATTAAATCCCTGTAACTTTCATTGCAATCCTAATTTTTATTTTTAAAATTTTTAAAGTTTGACAGCTATAAATGAAAAGCAAAAATAGCAAATTTGTGGTAAATGATTAATTTAATTATTAACTAAAGTAAAAAATAGAATATTTACTTACATCATTTATTTTAACAAGTCAATTAACAAATCGTTCCAACACTAATCTATCAACTGGCAATGGAATTATATTTAACAATACCAACTAAGCATTTTATATGTTTACACCTTATCTACATATACCTACACAGTATGTGTAGTTCCGGAATCTATGATAGGGTGAGCAAATAAAAAAAATACGCGTTTTAGGTACGAGTGAAAGGGTTGCCAGACACGTAACGGAGTCCAGCAATTTTATTAGTCTCGAAAATGTATTTTTTGTACGAGTTTATCATATTTTTTTCCAATCGCTTCTAATTAACACCTCCAGTTTCCATATTGTAACATAATTTTGCCATAATACCTGTCACTATGACAGATGACATAATTCTATTAGTAACTTCAACAGACGACTTAATACTTCGAATAATAATGAACATTATACTACTGTTTTCTATACTAACTATTTTCGTACAGTACTCACTCTTAATTTTTTGAGTCTAATAATTCCAAAGCGGCATTTTCTGCCGACTTCTTTTAGGTATATTGAATGTCGCGGTTTTGTATCTGATCAATTTTTAGTAACATCTGGAGTGCCCCAGGGTTCGATTCTTGGCCCACTCTTTTTTGTGGTGTTTTTGAATGACATAATCAGGGATATCAATGTATCTTATATGTTGTATGCTGATGATGTCAAAATTTACAGTGCTATACACACTAGTTCAGATTGCGTTACACTTCAAAAATGTCTTGATAAAATTAATATCTGGTGCACTAGAAACAATCTTCCCTTGAATATTGCTAAATGCAATGTTAAGACATTTACGAAAAAAGTCTATCCGATTCTTTACAATTACACTATTGACAGCACACCATTGAATCCCCCGACTTCATTAAAGATTTGGGAGTAATATTTAACAGTAAATTGACTTTTAATTTCCACGTGAATGAAGTTGTCAAAACTTCTTATAAGAGTTTGGGCTTTGTTATTCGCAATGCTAAGGGGTTCAGTGATATATCTACTTTGATGTTGTTATTTAATGCACTTGTTAAATCCAAACTTGAATATTCCGCTTTAGTATGGCAACCTGGATACGACACGTATATAGTAAGTCTGGAAAATATTCAGAGGCGTTTTCTAAAGTTTGTTTCTTTTAAAGTGGATGGTCAGTACCCTCCAATTGGAACACCTCAAAATGATCTGCTGAATAGATTTTCTGTTCTGAGTCTTGAAAATCGTAGGAAATCTCAATCATTAATTTTTTTGAATAAAATCTTAAATAACAAAATTGATTGTCCTCAGATACTTGCAAACCTGAGATTTCACGTTCCTACGCTAGCAACGCGCTCCTATGATACTTTTTACCTTCCTACGCCACGCACTAATATTCTTAAATATTCGCCGTTATATTTTATGTGTAACAATTGCAACAGCTTGCAGAACAGCGTTGATATTTCCAACTGTTCCTACAATTCTCTGAAAAAAGTATTTCCTTAGTCCGTTTTATATTTGTGATTTTGTAAATTCAGTTATTTTCTTTTATATATAATTTTAATGGTAATTTTATTGATAAATGATGTATTTTGTATTTTGTGATATTTTTCCCATTCTATAATTGGTTTAAGTACTGTTGGATGGAGTATACTAAAATAAAAAATAAATAAAAATAAAATAAAATATTTTTATACTAGAAATGGGAGAAAATCGCTATTGCGATTTTCGTTCCCATTTCTAGCCTTACCGGGGGTCCAACAAAAGCATCTAGAATAATATTATTTTCAAAAAAATACGTATTAAAGAAATTTTGTATCTGGAATGATGATGTAATTATACTAAACGGTTGGTGCAAAGATACAATGCAAAATTGTTAAATTTTACCTCTCGGCACCTGTTGCTATTGTAGTAATTTCAGAACTTTCATCATAATGACATCTAGTACCTTTGGTTGATATCCCGGAGCGTATTTGATGGTTTTATTTTTTGTTAAAAAAAAAAATGGTTGCAGTTACAATGATGAGGTTCCAATAAGGTACAAGGTCTGAAATTACTCAGCAACAGGTACAATTAGAGAATTTTGCATTGCACTTTTCTACATTCTGCATAACATAAAAAATATTTTTTTACCAAAAATCATTCTCCGCCACTGATACTACAAGATGCGAACTTTTAGATATTTTTTTCATATGAAAATCCGCAGACACTTCCGAGATGCAATCTCTTACATATGTAAGTGTACCTACATAACAAACTTTTGGATTTTATTTTATTAATAAGTATATTTTAAGAATAATTTTAACCGTTATGTACAAATATTTATTGAAATAAATAATATACAAAGTAGTTCTCTAATTTTAATAACTGCTGATACCAGGAGAAACTAAGTGATAAATAAATTCTATTATCTGTGAATCCCAAAAGAAACTGAGATAAATATAATTATAGAACATATCTATATTGTAGTGCAATTACATGTGCAAACAAAAGATTTATAGCGTTCTCTTATTATATATACGTATGTACGTTTTTTTTTTAATTTCCGTACCATCGTTAATGCAAATTCTCCTCTAATTCTTGTATGCAGCTTGCTGTGACATCAAGCTGTGTTATTTGTAGTCATAATACAACTATTTACAGTAAAAGTGCGTAGCGATACTGATTTGTAGTAATTTTTTTGTTTTTTAGATAGGCGCATGTATAAAAAAATTAGAGGAATTTAAAAACTCTTTCAAAAACACTGATAAATTATAATCTAAATAGTTTATCGTCATAGTCATCAACGTCACACTGTCGATATTATTAATAATTGTTGCCATTTGATCGTCATGCATATGAATTACTTTGTGTCATAATATTCTTTGTGATACCTCTTTCGTCAAGAGTGAAACAGAAGCTATGAAGAAGATTTTGTTAAACCTCAGAGTGATAATTTTCAAAAGTCGATAAAGTTTTGATACATTTAGGTATGCTTTTGGAGTACATAAGCACAAATTATGCTTTAAGTGCCGGTTGTTCCACCTGTTATTATGGTATTCTTAACTAACTAGAAGTTTGGAGATAGCTTTCTTAAACCATTTGATCTATGACTATTCACATTCTAAACTTCTAGTTAGCTAACAGAAACTTACCTCGAGGTGGACATTCCAGCCCTAATCCCACTAAAATCATGTAGAGGTGCATTACTCTTCTCCCACACTTCCTTTATCCGAAGACATCTTAAAGGACTGTTGATGTTATAAATACATAAAAACTGAAACCGTTTCCCAAAAACTTTTAAATATGTCCTTATCTCGTTAGCCAGGGCCCGGCGGGTGGCGTTTGTGTGACGGAAGTAAGTACTACACCTTTCAAAGAATGTACTACACTTGTTAAGTAGATACTTCATAATATGGAGTATATACTTTGTCGTGAAGCATGTTCTATATCCAGTAAAGTAGATACTACCGGAAATTAGAAAATTCTTCGTTTTGAAGTAAATACTACGTAGAATATACTAATACTTGTAGTAGTAGCAGGGACTTCGTTTTTATTCATACCACCCATAAGATACAAGTAACCAAGCTCCAACATCTACTATTAAATATGTTTAAAAATAGAAAAATGTATATAGGTAGTAATTTTTATTTATTTTGTTATAGTCATACAGTTTTATATAAATTAACAAAATATAGGTAAACTTAAAGTAGGGTTTTTTTAATACCATGTATTCATCGATTTTATCTTATTGTGCTTACATTTTTCAATCATAAATCATTGTGACAATATTTCCTTCAACTTCCATCATGGTTAGAAGTATCAAATACTTAGTAAATAGCAATACTGGAAAATTTCACTGACCCCCACCGGATCATGTTGTTATAATTGTTTCAACATTTCAATTATTGCATTTTATAACTATTTATATTTTAATATAGTAATGATGATATCATAACTATGTGAAATGGTTAGAAGAGGAGCGATATAAGTTATTAATGAGTACAACTGAAAAATCTGAATCGTGAAGAACTATGCAGTTACAGAAAAGTGTCGCCAATAAAATGCATATAATTTGGAAGTATACACGTAATATTTTATAGGAAGAAATATATGAAAGTGTGTCCATGTTCAGTAATTTCTAAATCAAATCATCTTATTATTTTAATTTTTGATTAGATAATCCACCTCAACATTACAAACATCTACATTTTATTGTTGACTGCTTCATTGCAATACCTTTATGGATAACTTTACCTTATACTTCAATATTTAACATTATATCAACTCCACTTCATCCCTTTTCGGTGAAGTATATTTATGTACACGAAATGTTTGACGGTAGGCAGTGATTACAATAACACAAAGAATTAGTATTAACACGGTTACATTGACATACGCAAGGAAATTCTTATTTTCATTTACTTTTTCGTATCGGCCGATTAATTGCTGTGTATTATTAACATTGTACATATCATTTTTGCCAAAATCATGTGCTCGCGAACTATATTTATTTGAAATATTTTCTAATTCCTTTTCTATACTCTTAAATGAGCCCACTAGTTTTTCCAAGTTACCAGCAAATGTTTCGGATTTATTATTCAGTGCTTGATATCGGAAATTATCCAAGTATTTGAAAAAACTACTATTTCTAAATTCCTTATTGAAATAATTGTACATTTCACTTTGTCTGAAGTCCCCATAAATATAAATATCTTTAGAGTTCATCACATTCACTTTTCCGGAATCATTGGGAGGCGAATTATTTACCTTGGAAATATTTTCCAATCCTTTTGCGATTATCTTAAATGAGCTCAATAGCTCTTCCAACTTACTGGCATCTATTTTTTCTGATTTGTTACTAAGTGCTTGATCTCTGAAATTCTCCAAATATTTAAAAAAACTACTGTTTCGAAAATCCTTATTAAAATAATTGTACATTTCACTTTTCCTAAAGTCCTCGTGACTTTCTTTTGAATTTAACTTAACCTCGTTCAGTAGTTTCTGAATAACGCTGTAATCAACGCTTCGCATAGAAGTAGAGTTATTCGATTGTTTAAAGCTTTCTAAATATTTGATAAACTCACTCTCCTTAAAATCTTCGTTAAAATATTTGTATAGAATAGTTTTCGTAAAGTCCTCATTGAAAAACTTACTCAACTTAGATTCCCCAAAATTAATTTCTGACTTTGAATTATTATCACCGGCATCTGTGTTTTGATAAGTTTCATGGCATTTGATGCCATGAATATTACTCTCCTCCCAGAAACTTCCATAGGGAATAACAATGTTCCTACTGTTCAACTTGTGTATAATATCCACTAATCGCTGACAAGACCAAATATTGTTATTCAAATCAACTTTATGTAGGTTCCCCATATGTTTACTCAAATCGTCTGTGTTGATGTCACTTATTTCGTTGTTTCCAAACAACAATTGGGTCAAATCACTCAAGGAATGAAATGTGTACTGTGGCAGATCTTTGAAATTATTGTCAGAAATATCCAGTACTTGTAAATTTATTAAACCGTCGAAAGTTCCAAACCTAAAGGTCGATAATCTGTTTCCAGACAAATTTAAATATAATAGTGAACTTAAATCTTTGAAGCAAGTGTTTGGTATTGAGGAAATATTATTGTTGTCCAGGTATAGATGTGTCAGCTCGGACATACCTAAAAATGCGTCAGAGCTCAAAGAAGATATATTGTTAAAACTTGCGTAGAATTGCACTAATTGAACACTAAGTAAATCGCTTCCTATGGTTTCTAGATAATTGTAACTTATATCCAAAACAATTATATGGTCATTTTTCTCGAAACTAGTAATTTTGTTATGACTTAAAAATATTTTGGAGGATTCAGATAAATTGAAATTGGTTATCATGTATATGTCATTAAACGAAACATCTATAAATGTGGAAGCTTTCTCGAAATCCCCAAAATCCATAATTTCGATGCTATTATGACTTATATTCAATCTATCCACATTTAAACGATGAAAATTACTAACATTTTTCAAATTATTTTGAGACATGTCCAAAATAGACAAATCAGTTAACGACTTGATTAATTCTTCTCCTAAATCTGAAATATTGTTATTGCTCATGTTTAAGTCATACAGATTAATTCCGATAAATGCCTGATCTTCGATAGTTTGTATTTTATTCCTAGACAGGTCTAGTGTTTTTAATATCATTAAATTGTTGAACACTCCATCTGGTATTATGGTTAATTCATTTTGACTGAGATAAATCTCTTTCAATCTATCCAAAAAGTTGAAAGCTGCGGGCATTATCGTTTTCAATTTAATATTTTTCAAAACAAGCTTAGTTATATTCTTTAAATTTTGGAAGACGGATGTAGGCAACACCGGTATTTGGGTATCGGTCACTATTAATTCTAGAGGATAAGAACGAGGATATAGTTCAGGACGTCTGTCAGCAGAAACATATTCTGTCGATTCTTCGTATAATTTTAAGTTCTCTATTGATTCATATCTGCACGTTATAGTTTTATGACTAATAAGTTTAACTCTGCGACAATCGTAGTAATTCCGATTTCTGCAAATGTTTTCTTCTCTGTTTTCTCTAACAACATCTTCATTACAAAAACAAGAAGCACTAATAATAGAAGCTAACATAAACAGCAAGATCGACGTTTTCTGCATCGCTCTGAAACAAAAAATAGTATGTAAGGAACCACGATTCACTATTGTAATAATGAAATATTATCAAGCGGTTGCCTCAATCAAGTGGAAATATACATCATTTGCGAGAACGTACCTAATGAATTATTCTAGAACATTGTAAAATTAGTTCAGACAATCTAGATTAGTAAATCTTTAATTTGCGGAAGACTGGTGATCTTTCCTAAAAGATAATTTGCCTAATAAATGGATCGGAATAGGTGGACCGATATTATGACCTCCTAGGTCCCCGGATCTTAATCCGTCAGGGATTTAAAGAAATGTTTACAACGTATCTGTTGTGGGTCCTGAATATGTTGTACCTCGTACTCACGCTACAGTAATATTCATAGATGCATAGGTACATGCTACAGAGGGTCCGTGCTTCTATGATAAATCGTTAGATTGTTTTTCTTGAGGCAGGAGGCGGTTTATTTGAACACCTTTTGTGACAACATATCACACATTTACCTTGTACTCTTATTAATCTCTTTTAATAATAAAGATTTGAGAGTAAACGTTAAAATTAATTTTTCATGAATAACTCAAAAATAAAGGACAATCGGCAATTTTTCCACGCTTAATTTTCGATTTGATTAAACTGTATAAGGTCCTAGAGGCACGGCCGTAAATTTTGAGACACCCTGTATTTTGTCTCTGGGTACCACTAAGCACTAGGTTGAGTTGACAAGAGACAGGAATACAATGATATATAGAATAATGGTTACTGGGTATAATCAAAGTTTACAGAATTATGTATTCTGTACAGACGTCGACCTCTAACTTCACTAAAAAAATCTACACCATGTACAGCTTTTTTTTTTTTTTTTCGTTTATTTAACGTCGGCCTATTTCCGCGACTAAGGCCAATCACCGACGTCAGGAGACGAGCAACCCCCAACCTGGAAATTTTGCCGAACCCCCACTTTTTATAGCAGGGTAGGGATCTTTTACTTGCCTATCATTTCATAGACAAGGGATCTCCCGCTTTACATCCTATCCAAGGGATAGTACGTCTTCTACGCAAACCTCGCCTAAATTTGCATAGCTTCTATGAATTCACCGACGTACAGGCCACTAGAAGATGCGGGCAAGCGCCGATATTTCGCAGTGTTTACGTGAAGGAAATGCTGGAAATGATCTACATCAGTACTTTAAAGAAGCCAATGTCACCTCTAGATGTGGAACGTTTTCTTTTCAAAAGATCACTTTTCACTGATCAATATGTTACGCGGTTGAATGTCTATAGGTGATATTGGTTTGAAAGAGACCACTACAGAAGCCGTTTTATTGGTGCAGATATATCATCATCTTCTTAAAGCATCACACAATAAAAAAATCCGACTGATTTTAACACTGAATCAACACTCATCAGTGTGTATATAGTCCACACTTGGCAGTGTTAGACATATCGGTGTATTATTACATTACATAAAAGTAATTTAACACAGTAGATTTTACAAGGTAATGTGTAATAGTTAATTATTTACTGTGTAATTATTCCGTATTTATAGCGGATTGATTCATTTTTTACACACGGTTTTGTAAATTTTACTACAATTTATGGGTACTTCTACAAACTTGGCGGGTATATCGTTCGTGTAATATGAGTTCTAAAGGTTTAGTTATTATACCACCCAGTTCGTGTTAAAAATGACACTGCAGCAAATTACGATTACCATTTAGTAATTTTACCATTTGTCTTTTTTTACTGTGGCATGTTAAATGAATGAAACTTGTATTTTTCAAAACTCGATGAATACTTATACTGGAAACGCCAGAAGCTTGAGACATCCATTTAATCAACTAATTATTGTCCATCTGAAATTGCCACTTCAATGCTTCATTTCGAACAAGGTGATTTACTTCGCGTTTCTTGTTTAGAAGCGAACTCGTTGCAACAAACTTATCCATCAGTTGTTTAACGTACTGATGGCTTACATTTTTTCTGGATGATTAGCATTAAAAATCCGCGCTGTAGCTCTAGCGCAATCGTGATTTCGATACCAAATTCCAACAATTTCTACTCTTTCTACAATATACCATTTCGAAAACACGTTTACACTTTCAACAACAAACTGATGATTTGGTGATCACAACCAAAAAACAGCAGTGATTTTTTTGTTATTTAAGAAGAGATAAGGTATGATTTGTCTAAGAAATGGATGAATGCCTGGAAAACTACATATATAGGATAATAGTCTTTAGGATACGCATCAAAAAAAGTAATGTGGTTGTTTGTGTAATAGATAGAAAGCTTATTATTGGTGGGCATTTCTGTTGAAATTTGTACGCGAATGTCGGTTTGTCAACTTTTCGTGTTTAGCCAACAACTCTATCAAATCTCAGCCGATTCCCAAAAACGATGCACCAGTGTATTCGCAATGGAAAGGGCTTTAAAATGATGTGTTAAAAGTAGGGTAGTTCCGTTTGAAAGTTTAAAGTTGGGGTTGCTAGGGAATAGGGAGATGAACATATCAAGTTGGCTTAGTGATCTCGGCGAATTCTAATTTTTTTTTTGACACATTTCTACCTACTTATTTTTAAATTCGACGCCGCAGGAATACATTATCCAAGCTGACTAGTCTTGATATAGATAGAGACAAGAAAAAGTTAGAAAGTAGCCAAGTGCCAGTACTGATAAAGAATAGAGGAAGATATTAGTTTTTATAGGACATTTGTCTGAGTTAAATAAAGACATTAGCAATACTCTGCCTTTTACTCTTATAAACGTTATTATACTCAGCACAAAAATAGAGCATAGGTATTATCCCAAATGATTTCTGAAATGAAAAGGTCAAAGTGCACCATATAGGTGTATTCTTCGTAACTTTTATCAACCAAGAGCGGTAGAAAGCGATAGCCTCAGGGCCTTTGACCTCACAAGGTAAAAATCTCTCCCGATGGGCATTAATGCTGGTGATGCATACCGTATTTAATTTCTTAAAAATATATACCGGGTGTCAACGGATCTATTAGACAAGCCATAACTTCTAGAGTATTGGATGTATCAAAATGAGATTTAGTATAGGTAAATGGTAGAGGAAGAGGAAAGTTTTTGCATATTTTTCACGTTTAGGTTACTTCCGGTTTCACCGGAAATGGCTTCAATTTTGAATTTTTAAATGGAACACCCTGTATATTTTTACATATTTGAATTTCTGAGACAATTTTGGACTAGAAAATGACATTTTAAAAAGTTTTTTCGCCTACTTGATTTTTTTAGAGCCATTTTTAATATTGCATCTAGGTGGCCATGATTGAGCGCAAACTAATCTGAAGGCCTTAGATGATGTCAGAAAAATGTAATCGCAAAGTTTTAGTGATTAGTATGATAGATAGGAATGAGACAAGTTGGCAAAATTACTTTTTTATATCTAACTATTTTTTTTCAAATGGCAACACTTTTTAGACAAGCACTTTTCAAAAAGGGATTTTTTTTGCGAATCCAACGATACTAAATTCATTGTGATTGGATTAAAAATAAGCTCATAAAATACATTTACTTCAGTGAAGTTTTTAATAAATTCGTATACGAGGATTACACTTTAAAAGTTTTAATGTCATTTTCTAGTCCAAAATTGTCTCAGAAATTCAAATATGTAAAAATATACAGGGTGTTCCATTTAAAAATTCAAAATTGAAGCCATTTCCGGTGAAACCGGAAGTAACCTAAACGTGAAAAATATTCAAAAACTTTCCTCTTCCTCTACCATTTACCTATACCAAATCTCATTTTGATACCTCCAATACTCTAGAAGTTATGGCTTGTCTAATAGATTCGTTGACACCCGGTATAGAACTTATTTATCATAGTTATGATTACCTTCTAGTAGATATGTCTTGAAAATTAAATAAGGACTTGCCAATAGTATAAAGTAAACAGTAATTAATCAACTGTTAGTGAAAAATTAGCAATCCTAAAATAAAGAAGCTCCTCCTAATTTCTTTTGGGATTACACCAACTGCCACATAATAAAAGAGGAAACCGAAGGTATCCAAATAAAATATTCCAAGTATAGGTATTATCAAGGCAAACTCTTACCAGTTTTACCCAAGAAAATTACTGTTAAATATGCAAAAAACATTTAAACTTTGTGTGTCCTTTATTTTATTACATTACAGATAGAGAATCTGGAAAGAAATTACAATGAATTGTTCGCATTACAATGCCCGCGAGTTGCGGGCATTATAAATAATGAGGTGTTTATTTGAAAAAAATATACTACTATTTTAGTCCCTAAATATTACTGACAATAAAAAAATGCATAAGGAACAAATCAGAAAATGCCCCATTTGAAATCTAAAGTAGATATCAGATATTGTCGATTGTTGTATATGTGTTAGCCATAGAACATACAAAATTTTCACTCTGGCAATTTTAAAGAATATTTTATTCTTGTGTAGTTAATTTATAGCGTAGGAAATAAAAAATATTTACTGTGAAAATGCCTGGTTACATAATTAATAAGCAAGAGGTATATGCAATTGCCGAGAATTTATCTTTTGTAGCGCTTTAAAAGGGAAAAAGAAAATAGTAAATTCATTAAATATCCATATACATTTATACCTACATTAAATTATATAACTATAAATTTTATTTATAATGTTATTGTAATTCTGTCACTATAATAAGTTTCGCAGAAAGGTAAGGACGATTTTTTCGATGACTATACTTAGTATTGATGTAAGTTGTTGTTTAATTTTTATTAAATAATTTGTTAAAAAGTTTACCTTACCTTACCGCAAAAGCTAGATATAAGCAAAGGTTACAAAATAAATATTTATTCTGTAAACTTTGATATAGGTATGTACAAGGTATTCGCGTATATTTTGACCCCTACCTACAGGGGTTATTAAAAAAGTTAGAAAAAAAATTTAAATACAAAAGTTGTTTGGTTTTTCATGTATTATCTTTTAGCTAGGTGGAAAAAAAATGTATGTCGTAAACTTGGGAAAACCAATTGAACATAATATTTTTAAATGGGACACCCTATATAATGTTACACGCTCGGGGAAACATTTTTTTCCTGATTTCAAAAATATATATTTTGTTGACATTTGCACTGACAGTTTTCGAAATATTCGACAGCGAGTACCATAAAAAATACAAAAAATACACTAGAACTAAACTAAAGAACTAAAAATATTTAACACTAGAAACCAATAGTAATAAAAAATATTTAACGCCTTTCGATGTAACCTCCTTAGTTATTTAAACATTTTCTAATATTTTCATTTTTTAATTTTTTTAAAAATTTATTATAAACATTAAATATTAAATATTTCGAAAACTCTCAGTGCAAATGTCAACAAAATTAAATTTTTGAAATCAAAGAAAAACTTTTTTCCCAAGCGTCTAAAATTATTTCCTCAAATTTACAACGTGTAATTTTTTTTTCGACCTAGCCAAAAGATAATTCGTGAAAAACCAAACAACTTTTGTACCTATTTAAACTTTTTTCTAAATTTCTTAATAACCCCTGTAGAAAGGGGTCAAAATATACGCGAATACCCTGTACATACATATAGATATAAAATCAATTATAAAAAAAATCATGCTTACACATTTTCTTATTTATAAAATAATACCAGATCTCGTAAAAGTAAAGAGATTAGATTATTATACATTGAGTAAGACATTTTTAACTAAGATTTTATAGACTGGTGTAAGTGTAATTAATTATCCTTTGTTAGAACATACTTCTTGGTGTAAATTGCAGATATTTTACTCCTTGCATCTTTCGTTGCAATACTTATTTCTATTATTATTATTATTATTATTATTATTATTATATATATATATATACACTATTTATTATATATATACTATTATTATTTATTTTATTTATTAGCATTTTCAAATTTTAGAAGTTTCAAAATTGCAGATATGCTAATAGTTCTTTAACTCAACGAAAATATATTTTGGCTACCTTTTTAATATAAAATACAAAATACATTGTTAGAAAGCAATTGTTTTTGAGCTATAAATGAAATAAAAAATAAATAACAAACTTAAAACATCGACATCTGAACCAACAGACAAGCATACACAACATGCAGATTTGTTAAAATGAATAATTAAGGTATTAACTAAAGTTAAAAACAGGAATATATATATATATCTACTTACATTATTTATTTTTACAAGTCAATTAACAAATCCTTCAAATAACATAATAGCATAGATCATAACTGACAATGAAATGATATTTAACAATGTTAAACATTTTATATACGTTCATCTTATCTACAGAGACACTTCATGTTTGTTTCCTGTATCTATGATAGGATGAGCAAAACGTAAACTTGTTATTATTAGGTATTTACACGGATATTGTGATTATGATTATCATAAATAAATAAACAAAACTGTATTCAAAAAAATAAAAATATACAGTGCGGTCGTAAATAGTCCCCCCCCCCCAGATAAGTTTCGAACCAGATAAGATAGAGACACCGGACTAAAACTGAATTAAATGGCATGAAGTATACTACTTTTTAGTTCAAAATTAAAACTGCAGTTTTCAAAGATGGCGCTAGTGGCGCCATCAACTTGAAAACTTTAAATAGCAAGGGTGGTCATGTGATACCTCATTTGAAAGGTTTTTAATTCTCTATAAAACGGTGGCTTGATTTTTAAATTTCATTGACTAGTTCCGGAGTTTTTAGCGTTTGAAAGTTACATGATAAATATGGCGAATAAATTATTTTATCTCATTTTCATTTAATTTTCGCACAAGAATGTCATTAGTAAAGATTTTTAAATGGATAAATATTTTATTACTAAGCCAACCACAAATAATACGTGAAAAAATAAAAGAAATAATCAAACAAGGATTATTCGCCATATTTATCAAATAACTTTCAAACGCTAATAACTCCGGAACTAGTCAATGAAATTTAAAAATGAAGCCACCGTTTTATAGAGAATTAAAAAACCTTTCAAATGAGGTATCACATGACCACCCTTGCTATTTAAAGTTTTAAAGTTGATGGCGCCACTAGCGCCATCTTTGAAAACTGCAGTTTTAATTTTGAACTAAAAAGTAGTATACTTCATGCCATTTAATTCAGTTTTAGTCCGGTGTCTCTATCTTATCTGGTTCGAAACTTAGCTGGGGGGGGGACTATTTACGACCGCACTGTATATTTAATACAAACGTACAAACCCGGAAAAGTAATGCCTCTATAGTTTAAAAAAAGGTTGAAAAAATATTAAGGTGCATTTAAATTAGAGCGAACAGAAGCGAACGAACGAATTCGTTGCTTAAGCTTGCGTAATTTATATGGAGAACAAAATGGGAGCGAACGAACTCGTCCGTGTTTCTGCATATATTAAAGCGAACAGAGACGAACGAACGAATTCGTTCGTTGGTGCGCTCTAATTTAAATGCACCTTTATATTTACTAGTGTGGGTAAAGGCAGTCTGTACTTGACATTTATTATTTTGACAATTATTGTCATTAGTTCGTAGGTACCTAAATGAAGTGGCAAGTGTCCCAATTATAACAAATAAGTTGTTCTCGACTCCTAAATATAAGTATTAATTAAATATGGCAAACTAATATTTTTTATTAACTGCCCTTGGTTGATATCTCGGAACGTATTTGATCGTTTTGCGGTTTTTTGTTCTACAAAAAAGATACAATTACGATGAAAGTCCTTAGATTACTATAGCAGCATCTGCTGACAGTTAAGATTTAAAAATTTGCATTGCACTTTTCTACACTTTGATATAATATAAAAAAATATATTGTTTACCAAAAATCATTTTCCGCCACTGATTCTTTGAAGATAGGCACGAACTTTTGTATATATTTTTTTAAATTAAAATCATCAGATGTTTCCGAGATGCAAAAGATGACGAGAAAGTTAGCTGTGCCTAATTCCATAAGCAGTTTATTTAAGGTATACCACCTTCCTATAAAAGTTTTGTAAAACTTATATTTTGACTACTAATATATTTATTTTAAGAAATATGTATTTAACCGCTTTGTGCAACTAAGTATGAAAATAAATAACAAAGCAGTTCTCCTATTTTAATTACTGCTGATAGCAGAAGTGATAAATTCTATTATCTGTGAATCCCAGAAAAAACTGAGATAAATATAATTATAGAACATACATCAAGCTGTGTTATCTGCAGTAGTCGAAATTTTATATTATAAATGTACGTATAAAAGAATTAGAGCAACGTAAATTCTCTTTCAAAACCCCTGATAAATGATTACCAATCTATATACTTGATATTCGTAGTCATTGACGTCACACTATTGATATTTAATTAATAATTGTTGTCATTTGTTATTTGGTCGTCATTTATTATGAATATGAATTATTTTTTGACAAAATATTCTTTTTTGGTACCCCTTCCCCAAGGATAAACGTATAAAGAAGGTTTTGAGAAGTCCAGAGTGATAATTTTCAAATTGCTGATGCTTTTGTGCTTATGGCACAAGGATAAATAAATATCCAGAAGCATATCTCCTTAATACCCGCTCTATTCGATGCCGTACGCATATTTACACATCCTCACATAAGACGGCACCAGGGTGCTGAAAACTGTGAGCCTTTGTGGCCAATAATTACGCTACAAAAGCTCACTGATTTCGGCACCTACGCGGATTTTTTTAAGTTTTTAACCCTTCGAGATGGAATAAACAGCTACAGAGCAAAATAATGAAACCACAATCATGTTGAAATAATTATTTATTTATTTATTTATTAAAAAATATATATATATTACTGAGGTGATATAATATATATTATTATGTACTCGTGTACATACATAAGTGCTTATGTATGTACGTATTCACACATACGAAGTTCAACTAATGGCTTGCACCATGGGCTTTAGCATTACGCTGATTAAGGTTTATGTTTTGGGAAAGATTGCGAGATCCTTTTATTGTTTGGTTTTTTGTTTCCTCTGTTGAGGGTCTTCCAGACTGGATTCTGCGCGATCCGCAGGTTAATGTTCTCTGGCTATTTCTTCGATTAATGGAAGCTGGCTGTACAAATATTTTTCTTCCACTTGAAATTTTTTATTTTGACAACAATAAACAAAAGTCGAAAAAATGCTGAAGGGGTCACTGATGGATCTATCTTTTTATTGAATATGTTTACCATTTTTCTCATATGTTTGCTGGGATTATTTTTAACCATATTAATAAAGGAGTTTGTAGTATTCTCTTATTTCACAATTTCTTCAACACAATTGTCATCCACAGAAAAGGGCTGAGTTTCCATACAAACCATTCCTTCTTTAAGAAACTGTTCATCTGTCTGTTGATGTAATGTCTTTGAAACACTTGGGGCTTCACTTGTAAAACCACTGGATTCAGTCATTTTCTGAAAAAATGATTCATCGATTTCTTTATCCTCACTTAGTTTTGCTAAACATATTCGATCTTCAAAAGAGAGCATAGGTGAGGTTTTTAAATATTTTTTTTAATTTAGCTCCACGGCACACATGTGTTTACAGAACGCACCTCCGTGACCTGCTAGACAGTCACATATCTCGATATCGGAGTGCACTACGTATACAAATGTATTATCAGACGAAGTTACGTGAAATGTGCAATTACCTAATTTTTTGACCTGTAGTCTTTGCTTTTATACAAAATTGTTTATGTAGTAAATCTAGATTAGTTTTGCGACTTAGTGTATATGTTCTTAAGCGTGTAATATAGTGTTGTTCAAGTTGGTTTGATACAAAATCGATAGTAACTACAGTGTTAAATGATTTGCTGCGCTGAAAGACGTTCTCTTTGAAAATTCTTATAGACACTTCCACTTCCACAGTAAAATTTTGTTTTTACTTCCGCAATATATTATTTATCATCATTGATAACTGTACTTAACATGATCTTACACGCTGGATTAACACGCTTTAAAAGAGACGTTATATTTTTTGCAAATGCCTCTTTCATTACGACGTGCTTCACTCTAACAGTAATACATAAACACTGGTAAGGAAAAAACGTGCGGAAATCCCGAACACCAAGAAATTCCGGTTACTATTTTTCTAAAAACATAAACGCTGCGATAAATTCAATAATTCGCGTAGGTGCCGAAATCAGTGAGCTTTTGTAGCGTAATTATTGGCCACAAAGGCTCACAGTTTCCAGCACCCTGGTGCCGTCGTATGTGAGGATGTGTAAATATGCATCCCGCACCTCAATGATCTACTAACCTGAGATTTTATCTTTAAAGGACGAAAGGGCTAGTGCTGTAGCGTCTCGAGTGTTAGTATGTTCGCAGCGAATTATTTCTTACACATTGGAACCTTGTTTCCTCGGTTCTTTGTATATCTTTCTTGCTTGCGCTGGTTTATAGTAACAGAAGCACCCAGTTCTATGAGAAAAAGAGTTGATTAAACATTGCAGAAACATTGATTAAAATCTATCGGTTTAATACAATTTTTTTTTCTAAATAAATTTTGAAATATCCTCTATTCATTACAGAGCATCAAAACAACTTCCACTACCTGAACCAAGGGGAGAGTCCAGATGTGACTGGAGTTGACGACTTGGACAGCTTTGAGGAAACAGTGAATGCTCTCAATTTATTGGGGTTTTCGGAAGCTGAGCAGAATGATATGTTTAAAATTCTGGCGGCCGTACTGCATCTGGGTAACATCAAGTTTTCCGAGTGTATCATCGAAACGGAAAACGAGCAAGACCAGGAAGGGTGTGCAATAAAACCTGGAGACAAACATATGAAGGTTAGTGAGAAAATCTCTTATAGCAATTCAACATTAATTCTATACTTACTTGCTTTAGAGGTATTTTGAATATATGTACCTATATGTAATTGAAAAATAGTTTTATTACAATATTTGAAGTACAGTGAGCTACGGTAGGTACTTATTGGAGGTAGAAATGTTAGTAATGGTATACAGTGTGGCTGTAGGTATATGTATTTAGAGTTAAAATAGCTAGGTGTTAATATATTGTATTAATTTGTATCCTAAAGCACGCTTCGTTTTTTAAACAGCCTTGAATGTAATTTTGATTTACCATCATCTTCAGCACTCTGGTTGTCAATAATGATCAACAAATTCCATATTTTTCCAGTTTCTTTTTCCTTTATTTATACAGAAACGCTGATTTAATTAGAGAGTGTAACACGATAATCAGGAGTATAGAAATTTAACATTAAAGATATAAACCAGAAAATAAGAAAAATAAAGTTAACTATTGTAAAGTCCATTATATGACTATTTTGAGAAAACTGTTGTTCTACAAACTTTGGTGTTAAAAGTTTCAACAGTGCTTTACGACACTTACACTTCTTTATCGGTTTTCATCATGTTTCCAGTTTACTCAATTTTGAATTCTACATATTGCCATATATCTTTTATAGCTTTTGTGAAGCTTTCATCTTATTTTATTGAACTAGGTACTCTCTGAATTGCTTGGCATAGATGAAGAAGAAATGCGTCTGTGGCTTTGCACCAGAAAACTAGTATCGATGAGGGAGATCTTCATGAAACCCATGAGCATAGACGAAGCCACCGTTTCTAGGGACGCACTAGCTAAACACATCTACGCAGAGCTCTTCAACTGGATAGTGCTAGTGATTAACAAAGCATTGGAAACTGGGACTCCCCGTCATAAGTTCATCGGGGTGCTTGATATTTACGGGTTTGAAACTTTTGAAACCAATTCTTTTGAGCAGTTCTGCATCAATTATGCCAATGAGAAGTTGCAGCAACAGTTCAACTTGCATGTTTTTAAGCTAGAGCAGGAGGAATATATCAGGGAAGGTATCGAATGGAAGATGATAGATTTTTATGACAACCAGCCTTGCATAGATCTGATTGAGACGAAACTAGGAATTTTAGATCTACTGGATGAAGAGTGTAGGGTGAGTAAGCATAAAGATTGTTCTATATCCTTCCCAATTTTTGGTTTTGTATGTAATATAGATTGTAAGGTTAATATTGTGATTTTTATATTCCTCAACAATTTTATTAGTATTCAAATTTATAATCGATATTTCTTATATTATCCATTAATCTATTTTCAGATGCCAAAAGGCTCAGATGCATCTTGGACAGAAAAACTATATTCAAAATGCATGAAGTACTCCCATTTCGCTAAAGGCCGTTTTGGTGCATCATCTTTTGTAATCAATCATTTTGCTGATAAAGTTCAATATGAGAGCAATGGATTTTTAGAAAAAAATCGAGACACTGTGATAGAAGAACAAATAAATGTCATAAAAGCTAGTAAGAATCATTTAGTAAAAAGGTTGTTTGCTTCTGAATCACAAAAGCTCGCACCGCCTGGTACGAAAGTCAAAATAACAGCTGCCAAACCTGCACAAACTTCTCAAAAAACTCATAAGAGATCAGTGGGGTCTCAATTTAGGGACTCTCTTAATTTGTTAATGTCCACACTCAATGCTACCACTCCACATTATGTACGGTGTATCAAACCTAACGATTCTAAGGCACCATTTGAGTATAATCCTAAAAGAGCCGTTCAACAACTGAGGGCATGTGGTGTATTGGAAACCATCAGAATATCTTCGGCTGGCTTCCCAAGTAGATGGACCTACATAGACTTCTTTTATAGATATAGAGTTTTATGCAAGTTTAAGGACATTAATAGAAACAACATGCAGAAAACATGTGAAAATATATTGAAACAATATATAAAGAATCCCGAGGTGTACCAGTTTGGTAAGACGAAAATATTTTTCCGCGCCGGCCAAGTGGCTTACTTAGAAAAATTGAGAGCTGAGAAGTTGAAGCGATGCTGTATAATGATGCAGAAGACAGTCAGATCATTTATATGTCGGAAGAAATATTTGAGGATAAAAAAATCTGCTCTTCTTATTCAACGCAATGCCAGAGGGGTTCTGGCGAGAAGGTATGTAATCAGGTTTCAGTTAGTATTCTTTACTTGTTCCTTTAATTTTTGGAGCTTTCATCCTTTTATATTCTCTACTTGATAGGTTTTATAACTATACATGTAGAAACCCACTGATTTTAATTGCTCAATATAAAATGTATATATGAACCACATTTTGGTTGTAACATGTAATTATGCAACTCATGAAACTGGGCCGTGCTCTACTGGTTGCCTATTATATAACACCAGTACTTGTGTCTTAACGATTATAGTGCAAAATTCCCATATTACAAAGGAGGTAACCAGTATTTGGAGACTTTGTTAAGTGGGTTGCCTAAGTAATGTGAAGTCATTAATGTATTCATTTGATTTTTCCATCATGCAAGACAAAATAGAATATAAAAATATGATATATATCCCACATGCAGTTTTCCTAATGTGTTAACCTTTTAAAACTTACAACGTTCAATTTGCTCTTTAATGTAAAATATTTTTTTAGGCTTGCATACAATTTACGAAAAGAGAGAGCTGCGAAGACCATTCAACGATATGTACGAGGTTGGGTTAAGAGGGTACAATACGAAAGGCTAAAACACTGTGTTACTGGTATTCAAAGATATGCAAGAGGCTATTTGGCAAGGTTACAGTTCCTACACCTGAAATATAATGCAAAGGTAACATATATTAATATAACACTGAATACCTGCGTACTATGTCAAAATATTGTATGTAATAATGTAAGTTATACAGGGTGTCCACCTAGTGCGCGTAAGTCCAATATCTGGGTTAATAAAAGAGATAACTTAATTTTTTTTTCAACAGGGTTGTCTAATATCCCGAGCTGCACAAAATGAAAATATATTTACATATTCAGGGTGTTCAGTTTTTCCTGGACAGGTACTAACTTCATTTTTTTAAATGGAAACCTATATTTTTTATGGCATTATCGAATTCTACGTAAAAAATTAGTGGGACTTTGTGCATAACACTGCTATTGAAATATTGATAGTTTTCGAGATATTTGACTTTTAATTTTTTTTTCTTATGTTTCGTCACTTCTAATAGTTGACATAATTATGGTTGTATGACAGCTAGAAATTATTTTTTTTCAGAAACAGTAGAGTGAAGATGGCTCTTTCGAAAAACGTATCAAAAGTTGACCTGCGATATACAGGGGGCAACAGAAATCGTGCCAAACCTGATGGTTTAAAATTTAAAAAATCTCGACTTTTTCAAATGGAACACACTGTGTTTTATGATTTCATTAGATGCCTTTCTGTAGACTCTACAATTTTATAATAGCTTTCCCTATACCTAAGTTGCGTAGTTTTTGCAAAAAAACCCACTTTTATGAAAAATACCCGATTTGCGCACTCCTTTGACGGAAAAAATATTGTAAGGCTATTTATTTTTATAAAATGTATTAGTATTACACTTCTTAAAATAAAAATAACTGAAAAATTTAGATAATTTCAGTTTAATAAACAAGTCTTTATGGAAAGTTACCATTTATTTATAAATAAAAGTAAAAAATCATAAAAGCTCTACATGTAATTAAGAATTAGCAAAACTGGCGTATGCTTTAGAAGAAGTTCATGGGAATTACTTGCTAGCAGCACGTATTTATAGAGATTCCCACGTGCTGACTGTTTTGAAAATGTGAAAGAAAGATTTGAAAGAACAGCAAATGGGAATTATGAGAAAACTACCAGGAGACATGGGAGTAACAACGATAATATTTAGTTTAATGTTGTGGTTTCTGCTGTTGAAAATCCAAAAATATTAGTATCAGAAAATCAGTAGAAATCTTGGAGTTTTCAAAAGCTCGACAAATAAGATATTGAAGAAGAAGTTTCATACGTATCATATTGAAAACCAAACGGTGTTACCGTAGTTAGAAAAATTATTAGTGAAATGGATGAATATACATAGAGTATTGAAAAAAGAATACGCAATACTCATACAAGCAAGCTAACCTAAAGTAAATGCTCAAAATGTCCACCGTTGTTTTCAACACAAAGCATTAATCTACGACGAAAATGAATGTGAACATTTCTTAACATTTCGGGCGTTATGGTTAGAAACTCATTTTGGATCTTTTCTTTCAAGTCTTGCATATCCGTTGGTGGTACTTCGTATACTCGCTCCTTGATATAACCCCACAAGAAAACGTCCAGAATATTTAAATCAGGCGAACGTGCAGGCCAAGGAACTGGACCACCACGACCTAACCACTTATTTGGATATACGTGGTTTAGGTGTTCTCTAATCTGAAATATGAATAGATAATAGGAAAAGTACTACAACAATAAAATAATCACAGTACCGCCAAAGTGGAATGTGGAGGGGCACCATCATGCTGAAACCATTGTTGAACCAAATAATCAGCGGGCATATTCTGTAGCTGTAGAAGGGGAAGTTCGTTTTGCAAAAAATGCAAATACACATTGGCATTTAAATTGCCTTCAAAAAAGTATGGTCCAACAATATGTTCTCCACAAATTCCAGCCCACACGTTCACTTTGAAACGATGCTGATTATCTAGTACCCTCAATAATCTTGGATTATTGTCAGCGTAGTGATGAAAGTTGCGACGATTGGGTAAGCATGTGTTTGAAAATGTTGATTCGTCAGTAAACAAGACATTCATAAAAAAGTTTGGACTTTCCTGAATTTTATCCAATGCCCAGTGGCAAAATTGCAGGCGGTTTAGGTGATCTTGAGGTAACAGTGCTTGATGGTTTTTAATATGATACGGATGAAAATTATTCTTCTTCAGTATCTTGTTTGTCAAGCTTTTGGAAACTCCAAGATTATTACTGATTTTCCTGACACTAATATTTGGATTTTCAACAGCAGACGCCACAACATTAAACTGAATATCGTCATTGTTACCGTCATGTCTCCTGGTAGTTTTCTCATAATTCGCATTTGCTGTTCTTTCAAATCTTTCTTTCACATTTTCAAAACAGTCAGCACGTGGAAATCTCTGTAAATCTGGATTGTTTGCTTTGTAAATACGTGCTGCTAGCAAACAATTTCCATGAGCTTCTCCTAAGGCATAAACCATTTTCACTAATTCTTCTTTTGAATAGTTCATTGTATGCACGCTTACTACTTACTTTAAACTCGTACGTGAATATTCAGTAAAAGAAGAAATGACATGTAAACTGATTGCCACAAATTTTATTGCGTGACAGACGCTCACTGCGTTTTTCCCGAGAAAGGAACGTGCGCAAATCGGGTATTTTTCATAAAAGTGGGTTTTTTGCAAAAACTACGCAACTTAGGTATAGGGAAAGCTATTATAAAATTGTAGAGTCTACAGAAAGGCATGTAAGGAAATCATAAAACACAGGGTGTTCCATTTGAAAAAGTCGAGATTTTTTAAATTTTAAACCATCAGGTTTGGCACGATTTCTGTTGCCCCCTGTATATCGCAGGTCAACTTTTGATACGTTTTTCGAAAGAGCCATCTTCACTCTACTGCTTCTGAAAAAAAATAATTTCTAGCTGTCATACAACCATAATTATGTCAACTATTAGAAGTGACGAAACATAAGAAAAAAAAATTAAAAGTCAAATATCTCGAAAACTATCAATATTTCAATAGCAGTGTTAAGCACAAAGTCCCACTAATTTTTTACGTAGAATTCGATAATGCCATAAAAAATATATGTTTCCATTTAAAAAAATGAAGTTGGTACCTGTCCAGGAAAAACTGAACACCCTGAATATGTAAATATATTTTCATTTTGTGCAGCTCGGGATATTAGACAACCCTGTAGAAAAAAAAATTAAGTTATCTCTTTTATTAACCCAGATATTGGACTTACGGGCACTAGGTGGACACCCTGTATATATATCAATGTGTTTTATGTTTCCACCAACTGATCTTTCTTATTATAAGAGTATGTAGTATACAGTGTACATTTAAATATGCCTAATACGAAGATAAATAACTCGATTTACATTTCTCAAAGCCGAATATATAGAGAATTGAAATTTCTGTCAAATGATATACAACACTACATTAAACAAAAGACAAAAAAGGAAATCATTCTTCAGCAGTTCACCCTATGTTTGTATTTTTATCTGCATTAAGTTTGGGTACATTGTATACTAGCCACAATAGATATCAGTCTACTTGGTTCTAATTAACAAATATCGCTGATACTCGTAGTATAATGTAACCATAACGGTATATAAGCTCTATTATAAGCCCAAAATTAATTTGGGCTTATGGACCTTACTGAGAGATCTGAGTGGAATAAAAAATTTGTTTTAGGCAATAATAATACAGAAACATGTTCGTGGATGGTTGGCACGAAGAGAGTACCGCAGGAAACGGAGGCAGATTATCGTTTGCCAAGCAGCAGTCCGCAGATTTTTGGCAAGAAGACGATACAAGAAACTTAGGATCGAGGCCAGATCCATTGAACACGTTAAGAAACTTAATAAAGGATTGGAGAACAAAATTATTAGTTTACAACAGAGGATTGATGAAGTCAGCAAAGTTAACAATGAACTAAAAGTTTATCAAAATGAAGTGCATGAGTTAAAGTAAATTGACTATTAAGATTTTTTCTTTTTTCTTTTATTTTTAATTTTAGGAATAAGGTGTCAGCATTTAAGGCAATGGAAATCGAAATAAAGAATCTAAACAACTTGTTAATTGAAAAAAATAAGACAATAACCAAATTAGAGGAGGAAATAAAGACAGAGAGGGATGAGAAAATGGATTTAATTCATGAGCAAGAGAAATACAGGCAAGAAACTGAAAAACACAGGGAACTCTGGGTCTTAGAAACGGCTAAGTTGCGAAAAGAGCTCGAAAATATAAACGAAATAGTCAAGACGAATGAGAAAGGAGCTGAAGAAAATCTAAAAGTTCGACTTGAAGAAGAGAAACTGATGATACTGAATGATGCCGACAGTGATAGGGAAGCCTACCAAAAATTATTGCAACAGTATAACTGCCTTGAACAACACTGTGAAGAATTAAAACAACAATTATATAGCCAAAACCAGCAAGGCTTCCACAGAAGAAATGTCAGCGATATAAGCAGTATTTCGACAGTCGACGAAAATCTTCTCAACAGTGATTTGCCAGAGGATCACGGGTATGGGTCTGTTAGATCTACTACTAGTAACAGTTCACATACGAGGGAGAAACTAGAAAATATTGACTGGAAAGTAACTGATGGTAAGTTTTAGTGTTAAAATTAAGTACAAATTAATCTAGATCACTTTGGGCTTCCGAAAATGAAATAATTTCATAAAATTATTTCAGAATGCACAGAGTGAACCAAACTCATCAAATTTTAATTAGGCTGCCTGTATATATAATTTAGCAATAAATACATATTATATTTGTCCCTATTTCACCTTCATAAATATACTTATTTACTTTTAAAATTTAAACACAGAGCTGCTTAGAGCTGTATTTTTTAAAAAACAAGTGTGGTGGAGTTTTAGAAATATTTGGCATTGTTATTTTGAGAAAATGAAGGAAAAATCATGAGTAGCATTTAGACATTGAGACATTGATAGAAAAATATTTAATATCCATAAAATTGTGGCCATAGTCATTTATAAGTATTCTTTTTTAAATTTATAGGTCACAAGTATTACTTTCAATGAAAAATTCACAGTTTTCGCAAGACTTGTAACCATCGGAGACATTGGAAATGATAACACTATATATGAAACATAATTATAAGCGTGCCGATCATCCTATCAAAGGAGATGCTACTCCATTAAGCGAGTACGGTATTTTAAACTGAACATTCCCCGTTACGCTTTACGTCGCTCGCCGGTCGAGCACTAGGCTATCTTTCTAAAATTCATTATACAGAGAAATCTGTCAGATAATAAATTTCTTATTTTCCAACATAATATTGTAGTAGAATGAAAAATGTTTCGACGCAGCCGGGGATCGAACCCGGGACCTTTGGCTTTCCGGGCCAATGCTCTTCCAACTGAGCTACCGCGCATCCACACTTCCACTCCACTAATCAGGATACCGTTCGTCACATAATTTACTACAGTTCGGCCATACCTGACAACACAGCCGTCCTCGGCTGCCGGCCATAATCCGACACCTCGGTAAACATAATTCATAAACATAAAGTGGACTGTGCTGTCAGGCGGATTCCCTATCCCACTTCTGAAGCTGTAGTAGAATAAAAAATGTTTCGACGCTGCCGGGGATCGAACCCGGGATCTTTGGCTTTCCGGGCCAATGCTCTTCCAACTGAGCTACCGCGCATCCACACTTCCACTCCACTAATCAGGATACCGTTCTTCACATAATTTACTACAGTTCGGCCATACCTGACAACACAGCCGTCCTCGGCTGCCGGCCATAATCCGACACCTCTGTAAACATAATTCATAAACATAAAGTGGACTGTGCTGTCAGGCGGATTCCCTATCCCACTTCTGAAGCTGTAGTAGAATGAAAAATGTTTCGACGCAGCCGGGGATCGAACCCGGGACCTTTGGCTTTCCGGGCCAATGCTCTTCCAACTGAGCTACCGCGCATCCACACTTCCACTCGACTAATCAGGATACCGTTCGTCACATAATTTACTACAGTTCGGCCATACCTGACAACACAGCCGTCCTCGGCTGCCGGCCATAATCCGACACCTCGGTAAACATAATTCATAAACATAAAGTGGACTGTGCTGTCAGGCGGATTCCCTATCCCACTTCTGAAGCTGTAGTAGAATAAAAAATGTTTCGACGCTGCCGAAGATCGAACCCGGGATCTTTGGCTTTCCGGGACAATGCTCTTCCAACTGAGCTACCGCGCATCCACACTTCCACTCCACTAATCAGGATACCGTTCGTCACATAATTTACTACAGTTAGGCCATACCTGACAACACAGCCGTCCTCGGCTGCCGGCCATAATCCGACACCTCGGTAAACATAATTCATAAACATAAAGTGGACTGTGCTGTCAGGCGGATTCCCTATCCCACTTCTGAAGCTGTAGTAGAATAAAAAATGTTTCGACGCTGCCGAAGATCGAACCCGGGATCTTTGGCTTTCCGGGCCAATGCTCTTCCAACTGAGCTACCGCGCATCCACACTTCCACTCCACTGATCAGGATACCGTTCTTCACATAATTTACTACAGTTCGGCCATACCTGACAACACAGCCGTCCTCGGCTGCCGGCCATAATCCGACACCTCTGTAAACATAATTCATAAACATAAAGTGGACTGTGCTGTCAGGCGGATTCCCTATCCCACTTCTGAAGCTGTAGTAGAATGAAAAATGTTTCGACGCAGCCGGGGATCGAACCTGGGACCTTTGGCTTTCCGGGCCAATGCTCTTCCAACTGAGCTACCGCGCATCCACACTTCCACTCCACTAATCAGGATACCGTTCTTCACATAATTTACTACAATATAAATATCTTATCAGGCATATGTGTTATCAATAGTTTATAATCTTAACTTTTCTAGGAACCAACGACAGTCAAACTCCAAGTACAAACAGCAGTAGTGAAGCTCATACGAAACATGACACTGAAAGTAAAGTGGATGTTGGCCTTGTACTTAAGCTGCAACACAAACTCGCAGAAGTGGAAAGAGAAAAAATGAGGATGCAGAAGAGACTAGATGAGATAGATATGTCTCCAAGAACGGAAAAGGCCAGGAACGATGCGGAAAATGCAGTTAGGCTATCCGAACTTGAACTTGGCAACTCTCAGTTGAAGTCGCAACTGTTTGAATTGCAAAACAGTATTAATGAGGGCACCGGATTGTCCAAGTTGCACGAACAGTTACAGGCATTGCAACACGAACTGGAGAGGAAGACGGAGGAGGTGATCCAACTTAAGAGTGTCCTAGCTAATCAGACGAATAATATGAAGACAATACTCAACTCAAAAACTAGGACAGGTATAGTTAACCTTTTAAACGGGGCAGTTATCAAAAGTTTATCACTTATGTGGGACCAAATTAGGTTAATAAGTTGTGTCGGTTTTTCAAATTATGTTTTGTAATGTTTTTTTTTTCAAGTATTGGCAATATATTTAGAAATAATAGAATTATGGACTTTTTTCAACTGTCTTTTGAGAGTGGTTTCAAGTCATTTGTCAGCTATAATAAATATGTATAATATATAAATTTCAATTGAAATATTTAGTCAACGTTAACAGCCACTTTATAATGCAACAAACCCATAAATGGAATCGATTATTAGCTCAAATTATTCATTAACAAAAATATTTATATTTGACTGCCTCAATCTCTATATTTTTTTTTTATTTTGCACGAGTTACATTTTTATTTATATTTTTAATCGTCGAACGTTAATTCGACATTTATAGGTGAATACATAAACGAAGATGGAGAACTGGCACAAGCATATGAAACTCAAAAAACAATTAATAAACAACTGGAGCTCGAACTTCAAGATGAGAAATCAAAGTACAAGGCTCATGAAAGAGAGTATAAACTAGAAATAGAGAAACTCAGGGAAGACAATGAAAGACAACAACGAATTCTGTCTGCCAATTTGACTAACATGCCGCAGTCGCAAGGAGAGGCATTTATGCAACATGAAATAACAAGGTTGACGACGGAAAACCTCGACTTATTAGATAAGAATGACACCCTTACCGAATCTGTGCGCAAACTAAAGAAGCAAGTGAAAGTATTTGCAAAGAAATTGAAGGAAGCTGGCCTAGATCTAGATGATGTGGTAATAGAAAATGAGTCAAGTGTTAACACAAAGGCGCCTGTTGCTCCAAGTAGAGTTGGCCCAATAATAAGGAAAAAAGAGAGGGAATATTTAGGCATGTTTTCATTCCGTTCTGGGGATGAAAACCTCATTATGAAACAGCTGGTCATAGGTAAATATTTTTATAGCAATCTTTGTCTCACATGCACATTTTGATCTAGAATTTATAAACATATTAAATTAATTATTTGGAAACATTATAAAGATAATTCTGTTATCGCATCAAATAAAATATAGAACATAATAATAAGATACAAACAAGTATGGTATAAATGAACCGTTAATATTATGTATTTTAGAGCTCAAACCCCGAACAGCTGTTGCGCTTCTTCCTGGTCTTCCAGCTTATATTATTTTTATGTGTATAAGACATACAGATTACATAAACGATGAAGATAAAGTGAAAACTCTTCTTTCGGCATTCACCAATTCCGTGAAAAAGGTCATCAGGAAGCGGCATGATGACTTTGAAACAACGACACTTTGGCTTGCAAATACTTTAAGGTCAGTATTAAATATATGTTAATCAATTAAAAAAAAATATTTTAATAAACAGCTTTTATTTATTTTTAATATTGCTAAATATAAAATTAGTTAACTAACTAGTTATTATTATATTTACAGATTGCTGCATAATATGAAGCAGTATAGTGGAGACAAAGCATTCCAAAAGAAAAATACTCCAAAACAAAACGAACAGTGCTTACGGAATTTCGATCTTTCAGAATACAGACAAGTGTTATCAGATATTGCTGTATGGATATATCAAGGTAAAATAATGAAAAAAACTTGGTATTTTTTTATTTGAAATATTATAATACCTGCCCATTTCAACACTATTAATTTATCACACATATTTTAGGTTTAATAAAGAATTTTGAGGAAAAAATCCAACCGCTTATAGTGCCTGCAATTCTGGAACATGAAGAAATTCCAGGTATCAGTGGTAACAAACCAAGTGGTTTTAGAGGAAGAACGAGCAGCTTAGCTAGGGAACTCGACAGCCCTGTTACTAATCAAAAACCAACAACTGCTTTGCTGCAAGAACTTACAAATCATCACAAGGTAAGTAATTCTATGTAAAAACCATTCCAAAGTCAACGACCACTTTGATTGATTTGACGTAATTCTTTAGTAGTGCATGACAAGTCATTCAAGGTCATATATGTATATATAAATGTTTGATGTTTAAAAATTTGTAGGTAAATAAAAGTAATTTTGGCAAAAAGAATACACAGAAGTTGATTACACCATGTTGATTTATTTCCATGGTTTCAGATTACTTGCTTTTAATTATTTGTTTGCCTACGCTAATGCCTAACATTTTCAATTTTCTTTACCGTTTTTATTTTATTTTTTTTTTTTTTTAGATATTAACGTTTTATGGTGTGGATCCTGAAGTGATCTCTCAAGTCTTCAAACAAGTTTTCTATTTCTTGTGTTCCTCAAGCTTAAATAATTTACTGCTGAGGAAAGAATTATGTCATTGGTCCAAAGGCTTCCAAATCAGACATAACCTTTCTCACTTCGAAATGTGGACGAGAGAGAAAAATTTGGATGTAAGTAAATCATCAGCAAAGATATTTCTTTTATAAAGTTTTTATAATATTATTTTGCCATATAAACAAACGAAGATTTTGAACCCCTTAAATTTTACCTTATCGTTATCGTCATCGTTATATACTGAGCATGTGCAGTGGTAAAAGTTATACTCTTCTTGGCATTGCGCATACTCAGAATAACGATAACAGTAATGATGTGCTATAATTTAAGGGGTTCAAAAACTCCCATAATATCAATAGACATTTAAGACGTGTATAAGTGACATTTTAGCTGTCAAATTACTTTTTGAACTCTATTTAACTTCTGAATTTAGAGTTCCTTGACCATCCCTGATTAATTCTAATGGACCTTTTTATTTAATGCGACACATATTGATGGACTCTCTCCCTCACACTGTATAAAAAATTACATAGTACCATAGCTAATCTCGGTTATTCCTAACTTTGAAGGACGGTTTACATTGTTTTAAACAGGATTTACTGCAATCAAAATTATCATAGGCAACTCCGATTAGTAAGTGTTGCAGTAAGGATAATTTACCTTGTGGTTTAACTGAATTATTTGTTACATTTGAGGTAAATAGTGCTGAAAGTGTCACGTGACCATTACTTTTAGTTAATCATAATTAGCATCTGTGGTAATAAAAGATTGTTTACTAAAACTATTCTTAATGAGTTCTTAACGTATGATATAAATCACAAGAGAAATAATTCTTATGACTTATAACCATTGCACGTAATTTTCGTTAGCAACGATCGAACTGTTTACATCATCCTTGAAATAGAATACATTGTTGACAAACATTGCTACCCACTTTATTTATTGTGGTATATAACTGTACTTAATACTTTATATTGCTATTTTTTTATTACAGGAAGCAGCGATTCAATCAACCCTTCAACCCATTATACAAGCTGCTCATTTGCTACAAGCCAGAAAAACTGAGGAAGATGTAGCTAGCGTTTGTGAGATGTGCAGTGCCCTGACGCCACTACAGATCTGCAAAATACTCAATCTATATACTCCAGTGGATGAGTTTGAGCAGAGGGTGCCTGTTTCATTCATTAGGAAAGTTCAGGCCAAGTTACAGGAACGTCCACAGAATCAAGAGCAGCAGGTATGTTTTTAGTTGAGCAATTATTTATGGGAATGAAACAAAAAGGTGAAATAGAAGTTTTATAGTTTTGTATTAAGTTATTTCATGTATAATGTGTTATTTATCGTGGAAACGGATAAATTGATTGCATATATAGTGAAAGAATAAGGCTAAAATTGTCGGAAATGGATGCATTCCTTTAGTGTGGGCAAGTACATAAAAAATAAAGACACAAGCATACAGTTCTTATATAAATAAGGCTTGCTTGTTTGAAGTACACCGTGCAATTTAATATGTTTTTTTAGTTCTTTAAGATAGTTCTTATGTTCTGTAAGATAGTTTGGTTTTGATTGTTATTTAACAAAAGATGTGGTAGCATGGGCGGTTCTATAATGTGGGGGCTTGGGGGGACTAATTCAAGATTTGGGAGCTTAGCCCCAAATTTACCCAGTTCGTCCCTGAATAAAAAAATTCTAACTACATAATTTCACTAATTTCACTAATTTATTAGTTTTATTTAATTATTTCATAAAAAGCTTTCTTTTCTTCGCTACCAAACCGCTACTAACAGAACTAAGAACGATTATTATTTTTAATTTAGCACCCAATGTGATTTACGCATAATTTGCAATTTTCTAAGCTGTATATAGTTGAACCAGCGCAGCGTCCAGCATGGCGACTGGCGAGACTGACTGATTTCCAACTGTTTAATCACAAATTCATTAATATTCACTATTCAGTACACTATATATAGCGGGGAGCATCTGTCATATGAGTCTATATGCTATATTTGCCAAGGGCTTAAGCCTCCCCAAAACAACAGGTCTAGAACCGCCTATGTGTGGTAGTAATACCAGCGACATAATACAGAGATCTAGAATCTTATAAATTTATACAGGGAAAATGAGCCTTCTGGACATGTAAATCTTATATTTTGAAGTGTCTGGAAAACTTCTTATGCATGCAATTTTTTAAATGTAGCGTTGGGAAGAGACCAAACCTTTTCTTTTTAAGGGTGTAAGCACATTTAAAAAGACCAGTTTTAAACCCAAACCTTCTTTTGGACTGTTTTGCTTAAAAATCGCTTAATTAGTAATTTTGACATTAAATTTGATACCAAACACTTTGTAGGTACCTAGTTTTTCTCAAAAACTCGCCAAAATTTGAAAGATGCATTCAATTTGTTAGAAAATTCAGATATTTAGCACATTTTCACTTTTACTTAGGTTAGGTTAGGTTCAAAAGTGAGTGGGCCGAAAACCAGACCCTCCACGGCGACCATGTGGTCTATTGTGGCTCACACCTACTTATATTTCACCCAACAGGTCCAGCTTCTTAATGTAGCTGATCACCTTATTGGGTGAGAGTTTGTTCAGATCCTCTGGCAGAAATTGTCCTTTGCCAAATAATGAGTATCTGATCCTTTCCCCAGCGGGGCAGGTGCATAATATATGTTCTGCCGTTTCGTCATCTTCTAAGCATAGGCGGCACTCAGCATCTTCTGCTAGGCCGAATTTGCACAGATATTTTAAACGACAGTGGCCCGTATATAGGCCAATTAGAGTTCGTAGGTGAAACCTGCTTAACTCTAGAAGTTTTTTAGTTCTTGTTTTTGAAGGGTTTATTATAAACGCCTTTGAATGAACTAATCATGGTAGTTCCTGCCAGTACTGGAGCATTTGCGCCTGAGCCCAGGTCAAGAGCGTTGCTTTGGCAGTACTCGAGGATATGCCAAGCCACAGCCTTCTCTAGTACTAGCCATGAAATGAAATTGGCAACACCGCTCCACGCCGATGTTCTAGTCCGATTGCCGACCCACAGCCTCTTTAGCAGAGAAGGCTGTGGCCGCTCGTATTTGACGTGCATTCCCAATTTTGTTTGTAATAAGCTACTTTTGACATAGTTATTTAAGAGAACGTTTGCAAATATTGAACAAATTATTCCTAAAATATAATTTACATTATTTCCACAGACACAGGTGTCTAAGAAGTCTAAGTAAAAGTTATCCGAAGCTATACTTTCTAAAGTTAAACTTGCAGCAAATCTTTTTGGTTTTCAGTTTTAAGGAAGTCAATTTCTAAAGAGTCGTAAGTAAAAAAGTCTAAAGGTAAAATAAAAAAAGTCTGTAACATATTGTATGTAGTAGGAGACTGAATATAAATCATAAATGCCATTATTATCGTGGAGGCAGAGTATTTCCTTTTTAACTTTGTCATTTGGTTAATTTGATCTACGATAATGTTTAATTGTTTAGAATATAAAAAAGTCTCGTTATCGCAAAAATCTAAAGCTTGTTTTAAATACAGCAACGCCTGTTGCAATGCATTTTGAGTATTGCTTGTTTCTGAGTTACTTGAATAATAGGTATATTTAAATCTATCTAATAAATTTTGAAGTTGAGACCATCTCTTAATTTTCATATCAAAATCTAAAATCCACTTTAATTCATTAAAATACAGTTCACTGCGATTTACAAATATTTTAACTGTTAGGTCGTTATTTATTGACATCTGATTTTCAATTTTAACTATTTCACCATCGAAATTTATTGTATAAAAAATTATTTTAGATGTCAAGACTTTTTTATTCCAACTTTCACCAAGATTAACTTATTCCGAAAAATTATTTATAAAATCATTGTAATTTGCAATAAGATCTGACTTTTCAAAATTTTGTATCAAGATTTCATGTTGCTGAACTTGCTGTTGGCGCCTACATTCAGGATCTTTTCGAACAATCGACTTTTCCTTTGACATATATTTAGGCAAATTTGGGAAAATAGATGGGATAGCATCCGCTTTTAATTTTGCTTTACAAGCAATCATTGTTAATGTACCGTCTGGTAAAAGATGTCTGTCAAGTTTAACGACATTATTAGGATCAAAATGTAACTCACAAACAACGGAATATTTTGTAGGTGACCATTCTTTCCTAGGGATACGTTTGAGCCATTTTTGTTTAAATGTGTCGTCCTTAGGGAATCCAAAAACATTTTTTACCCCCTTTACTTTTTACAGAGGAATCGTAATTAGATTTACACCCTGGTACACAGCACCGTGCCGGCATTTTCACTATTCAAGGTTAATTTCACTTCACCCCCAACTAATAAATAGAACATGTAAAAACTCGGGAAAATGATATTACATATCAAATTGGTAATACACGGCACTATCTACATTGATTATACTTTAATATACAACGGTCTGAAATAATTATCTCTTATAATTAAACGCTATTTAACACAAATATATAGGATGATTTAATACCACAAGTACAGACGCACCATTTACCAAAACCGTATCGCTCGGTCTGAAATTAGGACGGGATGCAGTGTTGCAATTTTCTCAGTTCATGGCTAGTACTAGAGAAGGCTGTGGCCAAGCACCGGTTCTTCACTTTTACTTAAAAAAATCGTTCCCTATACAGGGTGTCCCACCGGGAAGGGCCGCGATCGATATATGGAAAAGTACGTACAGGGTGATTTTGAAAATTTGGTTATTTACAAAAGTCAGTGGGGCCTACTTTTTTAAAAATTTTCTCGTTTCTGGCATTTCCGGTATAACCGGACACCAACTTGCTTATTTTATATGAAACACCCTGTATATTTTTGCAGTTTTGGATTCTACATTCAATTTCAAGTCAACTTTGTATAAAGTTGTTTATACCTAAATTCAGTTATTTTCGAAATATCTCCAGTTTTAAGAAAAAAGTGACAGTTGCAGCACCATATTAAAAAAGTTGAATCTTGAAAAGTGGAAATTAATTACAATATTTGCAACAGTAATGGTTTAGGCATCGCTACATCTGAAAATGATTGCATAATGTCTGAGGAATATACAGGGTTCTCAAAATTTATAAGCCAATTTACCAATTTAAGAAGTTACAAAACTTGATTTTTTCAAATAGAACACCCAGTATATTATTCTCGCTCGAAATAAGAATTAAATTCTGATTTGAATGATATAAATTTGTATGTACCTATCTTTTAAGGTTTCTAGCGAATTTTGTTTTATAAACGTGTAAAACCTGAAATATTTCATTTTGCCAAGGAGACTGTGAAAAAATAAAACAATTTAGTTTGTCTCGAGTGTCAAATTTGTTGCCAGAAGCTTTGTCGGTATTGTTTGTGTCCACAAAAGTGTTAATAAGATGCCATCACTATTAAATTATACTTACGAAGATTATTTAAATTTATAATTATGGACAATGGACAATGTACCAAAGTTATAACAAGAACTTGTGATACATTTGCTGATTGATATCCCCATAAACAGAAACCATCACGACATGCGGTAAGACGCATCATGGAGAATTTCAAAAATGTTGGTATTACGACATTTCTTCTTTGGATACCTCCTTTCATAATGCCGATTTGGATACCTCCATATCGATTTTTAAGTTCCCCTCTGATACGTTTTACCCAACTTTTACTATATCTCATAAAAAAATATCTTATTAAGTATTTTTGTTTTAATTCTACATTTAATGTTGTTCACTTATTTTCAGGCGTTGCTCATGGACGTAAAGTATAACTTCCCAGTAAGATTCCCATTCAATCCTTCAGTGATCTGCGTGGAAGATATAGAAATTCCAGAATCCCTAAAATTGCCTATGCTGGAAAAGCTTTAAGTAGTTCAATTTTGAATTTAGTAGCCAAGGGGCTCATATTTTATTAGATTCTCCTTATTGTAAATAGATGTATATTTGAGATAAGTATTCCTAAAAGTCACATAATATTTCAAGATGTATGTCTTCCGAAATATCAAGAATATTACAAAATAATTAAATCAAGACAATAGAGTTTTCTCCAATGGAAAATATGTGTTTGGTAATTAATTATATAATTTCAAATTTTTAGGTATAGTAAAAAAATTGTTTTAAAAAATTTTTAAATTATGAATTTTATTTTAAGTAAAGTATTAAATAACACTGGATTGGATTTTCTTCGTGAATATTTATATATATTAAAACTGTTGGATTTTCTGAAAATTAAGAATATTATTAAGATGCGATTTTCACTGATGTTCGATATTTTACACTGGAAGTATATTCAGATTCAAAAGTTAGAAGTAGCAAAAATCAATTGTGGTGTTCTTTAGAAATTAAGTCTTCGCCTTTTTTTTTTATTTAAAAAATATAGTTCTATTAAATAGGATGTGTCCAAATTAAGTGTATAGATAAATAGTTTATAACTATATACGAATATGTTTTTTTACAAGTACCTACATCTTGAAATATATATCATCTAATATATGTATAAAATGTATTGTATCACAGAGAAATGCAATTAAATTAATATATATCAATTCCATTTTATAGTGTGATTAACTCTTTTGATATATAATTTAGGATACATTAATTTATTTATTTTTATTTACTATAAGCTGTAAGTATAATTTTTTGTACATTTGAATGTTTTAAATATTGAAATTTGAGTGCCATGAGCTTAAAACTTATTTTGTAGGTGTATTTCTTATATTATGTACAATTGTGTATATAAAATAAATATAAATTGTGTTGTTAACAGCTTAACAGATGAAACATAATACTGAAAAATGGCTTAATTTAAAGATATTGAATGTCCAGATACTGTCATCATTGAATATAATTTTAAATCAAAGTAAAATTATCCCCTATTATTATTTTAATCATAATTATTAATAATAATCTTGTTTGCAACAACAAAACTAGTTATATGGTACAGAAGAAGTATGAATGGCAAATCATTCAACATATTAAATCAGGTTTTGATACTGTTTTAGTACTATATCTACTTTTGACAGTTATTGCTATAGAAAGACAGAATAATTTAGATATTGAAACCTCAGTCCTGCTGTATGTTTGATCTACCCCAGTATTCAAATAAACAAGAATTTTAGAACAAATTTATTGAATAATATTCCTTAATAAGAAGTGTATTGCTTTTACATGTTTGTATATTTTTGTGTATAGATATCTAAATAAAAGACACTGGAGAAGTTCGTCATTTACAGTTATCTGACTAGCATAGGTACTCTAAGGACACATACTCTTACTACTGATTGTAATTATCATAAAAAAAACTTGAAAATTACCTTTTCTCAAATTGCAAGCCTTGGCATTTTATCTTGGAAAGTATAATGAATTATAGAAGTGTTTGGTATCCTTAAAATTAAACCAAACTGTTTTCAGTTTTATATTCTTCAACTGTGAAGCCGTTTAAGTAATAATAATTAAATAATTTATAAATTGTTATACATTAAATTATATATTATTGTTGAAATTGATCCAATTTAATTGGATTTCCTCCTCTTAGCTGTGAGTCTAGACAAAATGCAAGCAATAGTTTTTAGATAATATTTGATTACTAAAATATCTTTTACAGTTTACACCGAGTCGATATTTTGAGGTGATGGTGAAGTACATATCTTTCTGTACAGTCTGGTATGTATATAAGTGCTTTCAAATGTGTTTCTAAATATTTAAAAAATATATTTATACAATAAATTGTTGCTTCTATATCTATAAAAATCAATACCTATACGAGAATATGTGAATATTGTGTTAGGTATGTGTTAGGTAGATATTTCGCTACATCAGTAATTTTTTTCTTCCACAATATGAGTATAACATATATTTTGTACATCACATCTGGTTCTGATTTCCTCATTATAATATAATTACTTATTCCTAATATCTAACAGTGGCGGCTCGCTATGAGGAGTCAAGGAGCCATGGCACTACCAAAAGAAACACTAAATTAAATTTTTTACTATTTACAAATAATATTTATTTTGATTATCTTTTATTTACTCATTAAAAAACGTATACAGTTCTTGTACAGCTAAGTATCCATATCGCAGATTTTGTTTTAATCTACGTCAGTACTATCTGTACGATATATGTATGATAATCCGGACCACAGAGCCAGTTTCAAGTTGGCTCATGTTTTGAACAGAACTAAGGCTCCTAGGGTGCAAAGGCAGGTGAAAGGGAAAGGTGGGAGTACGGGTTTTAAACGGAGAATCGGAGCTAAGCAACAAGTGGCACGGAAATGTGGATGCAACAGTAATGCTACTTGTGTGTAGTTAGTATGTGCTAGGTGCTGCGCTGTGAAAATTAATTTAAATCTGTGAAATCAATTTGTTAAAATACGATAACAATTAACAAAATAGACTATCTGTTATTTAGACCTTTTCCTCACATTCCGTGTAGGAACAAATCACGATTCCTGGGCTTCCAATAATTGTAAAGGGCGCCAGAAAAAATTTAATCGAAATATTTATATCTAGAAACAAATAACTATTTTGGCTTTGTGGATGTGACAAAAAGAACGTAGAATGCATTTTAGATACAGTGCAATTTAAATTTAATAAGGACTTATATGAAGTGTTTTTGTATAATTTTACTGCGTTCAGCAGGAAAGCAAGACTTCTTTAACTTTAAAATTAATACTATCAGTCATTTTCGTTAAAAAAATTAAAATGTTTGCGTAATTTAGAGCTATAGATAGATAGATAGATAGATTTATTCATGATTAATGTATATAGTACTTACACATGTCTACTATTGTCTAGCATAATAAAGTATGAATAAAAAGCAAAAAATACAGATAAAAAACAACGCAGCATAAATAATGGTATGTGCTCACATATGACGGCACAAAGAAAGAGAAGGAGAAAAACACATCTACAATATATAAACTAATCAATTATATGTTTGGGTTTGGCACTACCACTGTACAATTCCACGAGCCGCCACTGGTAGCTAATCATAGTTTTGAAAAAATTTAAACTGTTGTGTAAATAAATGTCCGTTTTCAAACATTGATTTTTAAAATAAAAATGAACTGATTTTAGTAGCACTGAGATCGTATTTAAGTTTAATTTTTCAAAAACATTTGAAAACCGCTGTAAAGTAGCTGTGGGTGAACACAGCTGTCCTGAAATTGAAGTTTAATACTATTACTTCACACAAAAATATATTATGGAGAGTAGGAAGCTACAAGAAATATAAATATTACTACCTATATGTTCCGATATTTTTTGTTTCTATTAATTGCTTCTATTTTTAATTTTTAAAACATTCTCATCAGAATCACTTTCGTTAAAATAAAATTCATGTAGGTATGCATTTAAAGTATCTTTTATAAAATAGTAGGTGATGATGAATCAACACAGTTATATATTATGAAAATATGAACTTGAGCCTTGTAGTATTAATGGTCCAAAAAATAAACTATTGCGTGGAACACATATTCACATTTTTAGAAAGTTTAAAACACAATCAACTTTGCGATATTTTCCCCACTTAGGTATTCATAATTTCTACATTTTTATGATTGTAAATTTGACCCTTGACAATATATTTCCAAAAAAAGAATATGTATTATTTTGCTATAATATTATATAATGTTTGTATGAAATATTCGACATTTTTTTTATATTTAGGTATATAGATTATTTCTTTATAGGTACTGTAGTGCAAGAACATATTTTGTAAGAGATTTATTAGCAGTTACCAAATTTCTGAGATATGGTGAAAATTATGTCAATATAATGTTGATATTAATTATGTAGCATAAAAATGATTGTTGATTGTTTCAAATTTTATATTAAGTTGTGGTTAACTATAAATATATATATAACCAACACGTGTAGACAACAACACAGTGCAAAATGTGTAAAATTCAAATCATACATATTAAATGAATATGTACAATTAATTTAGTTTTATTTTCCATATACTTACATTTCCCATTCCTTATTCTGATGTAAATTGAATTATTGTATTATAACAGTGAATTCTTGTATTATAACAGAATAATTAGTAAGAATGTCTCACATTTGTGATTCGGCTGTACGATTCTATGTAATTTTGTTGCACCACCTGTAAAATAATGAATGAAACCAGAAGATTTCACGTTACTAATTCATCAGTAGTGTTATGTTACAGTTGGAGTCTATTTTCAACACTTTTGGTTTTCCATTTTTATTATCTATTAGCTAGGTAGGTATTCCAAAACAAATTATAATGAAATTAATAAATATGTGTTACTGATCATTATCAATACCATTTTTTACTGTTTCTCAGTGACAACAAATACATTTATTTATGTACAGATTGAGGTCTACCTCAAACAACAGCTACATAACGATGCAGCTACAGATAAATCTTGATAAAAAGCTTTATATATTTTTTGTGGTCTTGATGTTCTTATGGTCCAGATTATGATTATATCTAAATGTAGAATTTACATTAGACAATTTTTTTGACAAGCACTACTTTTATCAAAGTTATTGTGCAATTTGTTTAAAAGCATGAACATGAATGTAAAACTGGTAAAAAACTCCATCACTCGAAAACTTTGACAAATTTAAAGCATTAAAATATTTGAACATAATCTTTTGGTTCTCATTGGACGTTTTAATTATTTTATTTTTACCGTAATGGTGTAATATCTATAGTCTGTTGTTTCTGTTATAATTTCGTGTTTCTGCAGCTCAGCAGCGCTTACAGGAGCTGCCACTTCTGTGCCTGACGGACTAATAGTTCTTTGTTTTAGAAATAAATATACTTCAGTGGCGCATCCAGAGGGGCCAAGGGACCATGCCCTCTCATATGATCTTAAAAAAACACTTGCAACCGTGTATAGTTTTATTTATCCCAATAACTTTGTATATATACCTACCTACTGATACTGAATTAATATTTAATTTAAAGTTAAAATGTATAGTCTTAAAATATTATAATGCGATTCAGCCTCCTTTGAAAAATGCTTTTTTATATTATAAGAATTATATACTTTGTTGTACCTATACTATACAATATGGCAAAGAGTACAAAACCATAATACTGTATCCAATAGTAATTTATTAATCGAGTTAAGCAATTAATTTGCTGCTCCCAAGCCAAACTCCTATAATACAGGCACAGCGAAAAAACACTACGAACGATGCATTTTCTATCTCCTCACACGTTGGTGTCTATGACGAGGGACGGCTGATCTGATTTGCTGTTTGGTATGAATCGCCAATTATCTGAAGCATTGCCCCCCCCCCAAGATTTTCTCTGGATACGCCACTGCTTCCTATAACCATCTATTTCTAAAAGTGAGTAGGTAACCCAAAATTGACAGAACCAAAGAGAATTGGTGATTCAAATTACCGATGAGGGCGCTGCAAATTGTAAACAAATATGGAGGAAGACGAGTAAAAATTTTACATTTCATATCACATCATCTAGCAATGTAGCATTCAACTGCCATAAATATAGTGACTTCATGTGCTAGTTAGGGTGTTATGGTGAAATAAGGGATAAAAAGAGTGGTAAAAGCAGTCAAACGTCCCATAAGTGCTTCATTGCTAATTATATGAATTTTTTGGGTTGAAACAGTACCCTAGTTTTTGTTTATTTATATTTTGGACTAAAATAAGTGTAATAAACTGTATGGTGATACCATATTAGTGCTTGTTTTTTGTTAAATAATGTTTAAATTAAAATATATTCTGCTTTTATAAGACTAATAATAGAAAATTATAGACAAACTGCAACGAAGTGGTTATGTTGTGTAAATAAACGTGTTCCCTGTTATTAAATTGTTACATGCCTTTTGCAGAAATGAATGAGAAACAGTTTCTTATACTAGGGCCAAACTTCTACCTATCTTCAATCTTAAATACTTCTATTGATATATACATTTTGAGGAATAGCACCTATAAACACGGCAGTTTGCGTTGTGCTGATTTCTTTTGAATGTCATTTTAAAATGTAAAAATAAAGATGTACAAATACTAACCGCACGTCGTTTTTAACTTTGTAATACTAAAAAATCACAAGCACCACTAAATTATTACATTACCTAAACAAACCCAAATACGTGTTATTATTCATTATATCAGCAATAAACCTTCAAAAATCAACTTTTAAGTAGGTTCAAATATTTTCATACAGAGGGTGCATTCATTTTTTGAATCGCCAATGAACTAATTTATTATCTTTGACTTTTTTATACTGGTATGTCCATATACACATAATTATTTGTCTATGGGTATGTCTCCTTTTGATACACCCACATATAGTAAAGAGCATATTAATTTCTTTTTCATCTATAACTTTGACTTTTGTATACTGGTATGTCCATACACATAATTATATGTCTATGGGTATGTCACCTTTTGATACACCCACATATAGTAAAGAGCATATTAATTTCTTACTAACCTTTTATTTCTAAAACACATTTGTAATAATATGCGTAGCCCACGAACGTGGGCTACTTTCGCAATGGCTATAAATAAATATTTATCGGAACCTGATATAATTTTGTTATAATTTATTTTCCAACTCCACTATAAAAAGATTCCGGAAGCGCACTATATCTGGCGCCATATGTAGGAACTATATAGGATTATGCCATCTTTCAAGTGAATTATGAGATAATGTGCCCTCAAACTTTAACCTCGTTTAATTATGATGATGAACCGTCGCTGCACAGAGAGCTTGATTTATTATCGGTATTAGGAATTGCATGAGTTCAGTCGAACATTACACAAAAAACCCTATTTTAGTAGACATGCAAGTTATACCAATTCTAAATATTTTACTGGCTTGTATTTCAACCAGTCTTTGTTGGAAAAACGAACCTTCAATTATTGTTGTTGGTGCTGGACCCGCAGGCATTGCTGCCACAACTAGACTGCTAGAAAAAGGTTTCAATAACGTGAAAATTTTGGAGGCAGAATCGAGGATCGGCGGAAGGATAAACAGTGTGAAATTTGGGGATGCTTTTGTAGATCTGGGAGCCCAATGGTGTCATGGGGAAGAAGATAACGTCGTATTTGATCTCGTGAAAAATTTTAACGTTTTGAGGCATACTGAAACTTCGAAAAAGTTTTACCATTCATCGGGAAAATCGGTAGATGATGAAGTTTCTCGGGAAATTTTTGATATCATGGATTCGGTGTACTCAGCTGATGGGAACCGTCTAGTGCCTGACGATTTAACTGTGGGAGAATACTGTGCTCAAAAGTAAGTCTATATTCTAAGTAGATACTACAATTGGATTAGGTACACATGCGTTTCTCAAATAAACATATTCACAAGAAAATGAAGAAAATATTCATAGGTATTGGAGATTTCCAATGAACAGTAGGCACTTTTTTCGTATGAAGATGAATTTAGGAGAAACCTTATTATTACCTGATAGATTTTATAATATAATCTCGATAAGCTAAAAATTAATTTAGAGGTTTTACTAAAAAAAAAACAGCGGACCAAGTTTTGAGAACAGTCCACGTAAATTTGTATTTCACTATATAAAACATAATTATTATCTAAGTTGGCTAATTATAAATTTAGTGGACCAAGTACATTTTGTGACCCTATAGTATTAGTTGATAACACTGATGAACTGTAATCACTTTTATTACCCTATCAGACGAACCGCAGCTGTGGCTGTATAGTCTATATAATGTCAATTGAAACTGTAAAAAAAATTCCGGCAAACGACACACGTGCGTAAACAAAGAGGCCAACGCCGACGTCGAGGTGCAGGTGTTTCTTTTGTCGGATTTTTTTTTAGTTTCAATTGACATTATATAGACTATATATGTACAGTTGTTATATGTGAGCTTTATTTAGCCAAAAATAAATATTCTGACTTTCAGGAACTATTATGTGGAGGGTATGCCTGAAATCTATGTACAGTATAGTAATAAAATGAGTTTTCAGAAATACGACGAAATCATTTTATCTCATAGAAAGACGCACTATTATGTTGATATATAAAATATTTTCTTGTTGAATATTGTATTTAAACCACGAATTTTTTTCTTGTAAAAAATTAGTGGTTTAATTTAATTTAATGTGATACTTGGATTGACTGACCATTGTGAAAATAATATTCTATAAGATATATCTTTTAGTTCTTGCGAAGCCACCAATGTTATTGTGATAGTTTCAATTAAATATAATATTAAAACAAAAACAAACATACACAGCTTCTGTCTGACACTTCTACGAATAATTTCAAAATAACAGTAGATAAACGTTTGTTTCAAGTAAATAAAATAGATTTTCTAATTTAAATACGTGTCGTACGAAGACATTTTTTTCGTTCTTTATAAACTACATTTTACTGTAACCGATTGGAGAGTTTACGTTCAATAATTAAATATTTTTGACAGAACCTTATTGCCCTCTAATGTCTTAATCATATGTCTTTGTATTTATACAGGACAGAAATACAATTTTTTGTAAAAAATACTTAAATTAAATTTAAATATTTTCAATTACTATTAAAAAATACTACTATTTTTTTGTGTAATATCTTTTCCTGCAAATATGACTTTTAGAAAAGTAATTGGTCTCTAGGGTACAACTTCGATGCCTTGGCTTCGACCTATTTCGGTTTCAAAAATAGTTGATTCAAGTGTATACTGAAAACGATCAACTAACTAATCTTGTTTTCAGCGGTGTTTTCGAAATATTATACGCATAAAATTGCACGTACATTTTATGCGTACATTGTTACTTCTTGGATGTAGCCACGGTACAGTACCTCTAAAAACCCCTCCTTTTCTCAGGATATAATATCAGGAATAATAATAACTATTCCCTGATTCTTCCTATATAATCATAGGATAGTCAACGCAGTAGTAAAGACTGATAGCTGTGGCATCTCGCAAATCATGCGGTAGGGGCCATAGTAGGAAAACTTGTACACGGTGTCCCATTTTCAATGATTTTATGGGGTACCTATTATTACATTACTAAAGATAGAGAGATGGAATTTTCATAAACTTTTGTAATTTTTTGAGAAAAATAAGATTGTCATAAAAATTTCGATACCTTTTTTGTTTCCGAGTTATAGTCAAAAACTGAGTATCAGCTGTTTCTAAGACATTCCTATAATTTCAAGAAAATATTCAACTTTTTATGAACGTACTCTATAGATTCTTAGTAACACCTACGGTTTCAGAGTTGATAGAATAAAAAGTTACCTATAGCGTTTGGTCAAAATTAGGTATAGAGTTACTTGTAAGTAGTATCAGAGCGTGATTACTATTCACTTCACAAAATATTCTTTAACAGATAAAATATTCCGTATACAAATTTAATGTGATGTTTTCTATCCCTGTGGACAGTGATCTCGACTGGACTTTGATGGACTCTATACGAGGTGCAATGTGATTGGTGTATTTTAAAAAATAAGCAACTTGATTGGCTAACATCGAAATATCAAGGTTGAAAACTGGAGTATGCACACTTACACGCTTTGACGATTAATTGCTAGATCATTTCTTACATTATTTTTATTGTTGTTTTTCCAAGTGCTAGAGCTATTGGACTTTCTAGTACTCGTAAAAGACCTAGTAAAACCTATTTAAAGAAATATTTTAATTATTTATGTAAGGTATATTTTTTTAATATTTGCCTCTATCTTACTAGACGCGGCTATGGAATTCCGATCCTGTGCCACTTCACCCCTCGCACAGCTCCATATGCTGTGAATGATTAATTCTCTATCATTTTGGCCAAACACTATAACGATTACAACGAGAATCGGCATGTACAGACTTTATTATGGTTGTATATTAATATGTATCTCTTATTTCATATTTTAGTTATAACAAAACAATATATGAGAAATATGGACGTGATAAGAGAAAACTGGAACTAGCCCTGTCAGCAATGGACTATTTTCATCACAGAGTTTTGGGCTATGAAGGTTCCTTTTCATGGTTCGAACCTGCTGCCAAAAACGACTATAGAGATTGCGGAGGGGACCTCCAATTAAACTGGAATGGTTTGGGCTACAAAACTGTTTTGGAAGTTTTGATGAAAAAATTTCCGGAACAGGAAAAACAACTACCGATCGACAACAAAATTCTTCTCAACAAAGAAGTAGCGCAGATTATATGGAACGAAAATCTGTTGAGGAAAGCTGTGACAGTTAAATGCACTGATGAGTCAACTTACTCTGCTGATCATGTCATATTCACTCCATCCGTTGGTGTATTGAAGGAAAGGGCCTTCTCCATGTTTCAACCTAGACTGTCAGACGCCAAGTATCAAGCTATTAGAGATATCGGTTTTGGAGCTGTTATGAAAGTTGCAATGATTTTTCCAAACCATTGGTGGGAAAATGCAACTGGGTTCAATTTTATATGGAGTCAAAGAGACAAGTGGCTTGCAGTAAGAGATCTTCCTGGTGATCCTAGTTGGGTAAATATCTATAATGACTTGTGGGTATCATCCATATTTTGGACTACGTACCTATATATGATAAAAGTAAATCCAAATACAACTGCTCTCCTTAAGGCAGAGTTATATATCTGCAAACTAAGTGTTCTTCATTGCTAACTTAAAAATTTTGGCAACGGGTATGCTGATGTAGGATGTAATGGCGATCTTTCTCTAATAATAATAAGAGAGATATGTTCAAAAGCATGTCATTAACATTTAGCAGCGTACTAGAACGTTTATTAGTCATGTTAACTTTGAAGATAAATTCATTGAATTTATCATCAGAATGAATCAGACCTCGTCATCAGTATTTCGTGGGATATCAACTCATTCAAACATCTAAAAATATATAGGAAATGTTTTACATATATTTTAGATCTTTAACAATCGTGTGAATCAGATAATCTATCATTTATTGCTATTAAAAATAATACTGAAAATAATATATCAATTTGCTCGATTTCAGCAACAATAAAAAAAGATACCCTTCAACTTTATTTTGTAAAAAATCCAAATTATATTTACTTACTCTTATTTCTGTTACATTAGCAAAAATAATATCTATCAATTTAGTTATAAAATAACTAAATTCATCTTAGAATTGATTAGCAATAACTTAGTATTAGTGGTTACTATAAGCTAAGGTGGATAAGCTAAGTTAGTTGGTGGTTAGTAAATTTTCCCTTAAAAAATGTTCTCTATGAAACTTTTCCAAACTGGAAAAATATCCACGATTTTAATTTATCGCCGTTTTATTCAGTATGGTCAGTTTAATAGTTATGTTTATGTTTAACATAAACAAAATAACCTAAAAACCAAAATCTAATATACCAGTTGAAGTAAGACACATTAAATTGTGTAAAGTGCCCCACAGAATAAAGACAAAAATTGAGAAATTATTTAAGAAGGGTAAAAATCATCGATCTTGTAGTACTAGATACGGCTTTGGGGCGATTTCTTTTGTTCAAGGGGGGGGGGGTAGGTCCTCTATTTTTGATACTTTTGATTGGCTCTTTATCCGAGCATACTACGGGATTGGCTCTTTGCAGAGTACCTTACTCCCCGCTCATACCGCAGAGCTCCAAGTCCGTGACTTTACGTTAACCAAACAATCTCAATGCTGTTAAATACCCTATGCCGTATCTAGTACTATAAGATCGATGGTAAAAATATACTTACCTTAAATTTTTTAAGACCTTGAAAGAGGGTTGGGAAAATTTTCTCAATTATATTTTTCCAGAAAGCTAATAATTCTAGAAATAACTAAAACCGACTACATGGTAACGCTGCAATGTATTTGTATCTGTGCTATTCAAAGGTTAATTATTTTTTTACTCTAGTGAAATTCATCTGTCATTTTTATATACTTACCTAATAGATAGCAGAATTTGACTAAATAGTCTCAAGCCTCAATCCGCTGCTTCATTCTTTTGTTAAAAACATCTTAGTGAGGGCTTTAATAATAATGTCTATCATCCATTTGTCAATACCAATATATACTACTTATATTGTGATTTTTAACACGTTTTTACAGTTTTAAAAGAACTGATCTGTTGGCAGATTGGAAGATCTTGGGTTACGTACTTGCTTGGTGTAGAAACAACAGAAAATAATCCTAATGTTCTCGTGGCGTGGTTCACGGGAAATTTTGTCCCAGTTATTGAGCAACTATCGAAAGAAGTCTTGATAAATGGAATACACTACGCAATGAAGAAATTCCTTAGTCACCAGTATCAAATAACCAGACCGGATAAGATAATTTGGTATGAAAACAACCACCACATAGTTAATACCACCCACGATGTATTTATCATTTAAATGCTGTCTATAACCTATAAATTATTATTTATTGTCTACAACTTATTTGTGGCTCAGCTTTATGATTCATCTAATATTCTTCTGTGAATTTGCCTGCTGTAAAATGAAAACAATAAAACAAATTTTAAGGCTATTTTGTGAAGTTTGCTCTTATTCTGCAATCAGGGTCATTAGAGAACTATCTAATTTTCTTGGTTTTATTTTACTTTACAGGTAGCATTTTTTCCAGAAGAATTTTTGATTAGTTCTTGAACTCATGTGGGGCTTTCGATACTGCACTGTTTTAGAGCATCTCCAAAAGTTGCGTATTTGGTGACGAATAATATGGCTCAAAATTCAAAATCAAGGATAATATAAAATCAAAATTTCGGAAATTCGTTTCTGTAAAATATCAAGCTTGTTTGAAAAGCTATTGCAAAGCAACTTTTTACGCTCTATCGAATGGCGTAAACAGTTTTTTTAGGTAACGTTTCGTTTCTGCAGAACCATCATCAATTTTTAAATACGGTCCCATTAATATTTTTACGTCACTTAATAGCATTTTTCAATGATGTATCACGTGATATAGTTTTGTTTATCGTTCCATTAACTGTTAATTTTATTTCTTAATTTATTGCTGTACTGTTAATTGTTCTCTATTTTTGTTAATTAATTGTTATTTAATGTTATTCACTCTTTCTTTTTCGTTATTCAGTCAGACGCAAATAATGAGTTTGATAAAGGCTTTTCACGTTCAATACGTGATCAAACTCTAGCATAGATACATCATTGAACTCACAAGGAAATATTCTGTTAAGTAATGTAAAAATATTACTGGGGCCGTATTACAAAAAATGAACTCGATGATGGTTCTGAAGAGATGAAAAAAAATGTTTACGCCATTCGATAAAGCATAAAAAAAGTTTCAACGAGAAAATATTCTTTTTTAAATAGCTCTTCAAGCAAGCCTAAAATTTTACAAAAACGAATTTTAAAAATTTCGATTTTTTTAAAGTATATCAAAAACCAATCACGTTAGCCTTGATTTATAATTTTTTTTTTTTTGAGGTATGTTAATGGTCAACAAATTATGTAACTTTGCTCCAAATACGAGGTGTAGCAAAACTAACTGTTATTTAATGAAACAACCAATATATTTTGCAAAAACTAAAATATGTGTTCCCTGAATCCTATGATACAACTCATTCGGGTTATCCACAACCATTTTCGACATAATCACCTAAAATTGACGAAATTGTTTTTGAAAGAGTATTTTGTTAATCTCTTAAATTTGTAAAATTTTATAAATTACATTTCCACCTTTAATTTGCAGTTGTGTGATATATTTTTTAATATATTTTACCAACTTAACCTAATACTAATAACAAAATGTTGTATTATCAAAAATTAGTGCCAATATCTCTAAAACATATCTAGTTTTATATCGTTGTATTCATAAAAATATAAGAGTTTGGTTTTTGCAAAATATATAGGGTAATTCCATTTAAAAATTTTTTTATACACCCCTTATATGTTTTGAATAATTAAAGTTTTAAAACATGAACAAAATTTTATAAGAAAAATCATATGTGATTACTTAATATATACCTACATTGAGACACATAAAAAATATTTTTTGAATTAAATATACCGGGTGTCCACATAAAAGTCCTCAGCCTCGTATCTCGGCAACCGAAAGATATATTTTGATTTTGAAAAAAATGGTTGATAGACCTCATCTATGGCTTCGTCACGTAGTTCAACTTGATTTTTTTCAGAGCAAATTGGAGATGGCGCTGAAGGTTTCTCCTATACGTTGTTCAATTCTAAACAATTTTTGTCAAATGACTATTTTTCAAACACTTAATAGTTTCAGAGATATCGGGCTCTTCGAATTATTACCTTATACAATGAAACAATAATTATTCAAGTCAATTTAATAGCCCTTTTTAAGGAATAGTGAAATAATATGTAGGTATTTTTGTAAAATATGGCAAGAGTTTTTTAAATATTTAACTCATTTTGTACATACAAATATTCAAGAATTATTTTGGGACCAGCGTACAAATAATTATGAATTATTATACAAAATGAATACATATTATTTCACTATTCCTTAAAAAGAGCTATTAAATTGACTTTTGGATAATTGTTGTTTCATTGTATACGGTAATAATTCGAAACTAAAATACGCTTGAATTTGGACCTCACCAAATGAAGAGCCGATATCTCTGAAACTATTAAGTTTTTGAAAAATAATCATTTGACAAAAATTGTTTAAAATTAAACAAAGTATCAGATAAACCTTGTTATTAAGTTCCTGCCAACATAAAATTTCTTTCGACTTCAGCGCCATCTCCAATTTGCTCTGAAAATAATCAAGTTGAACTGCGTGACGAAGCCATAAATGAGCTCTATCATCTGTTCTTTTCACAATCAAAATCGGTATACTCACAAATTCTTCCGAATAACATCCAATGTCCTTAAGTTACATTTCATGTATTCTAAGTAATTTTTGTATTCGTAGGTCCCAGTGGTACTCTAATCCCCATTTTAGAGGGGTGTATTCATTCCAAACGGTGAAATGCAAGAGAGGCAATGGCACTACCTCCGAAAATATCCTGGCTACGCCGCTGACCAATGTGGAAAACAGGCCTATTGTCCAATTCGCTGGAGAAGCAACGCACCCTTATTATTTCTCAACTGTCCATGGCGCTATAGAAACTGGTTACAGGGAGGCAGATGTACTTATTAAATTGTATTCAAAAAATGCTTGATAACTTTTAAAATGCCCTAGAAAATATTTTAATTTGACATTTGTAACGTAACTGTTCCATTATCATCTACATTTAGGTTGCTTCTACTTGAAAGGATTTTTTGTATTCCTTCTATGGTTAAGTTAGCCACGGCATGCCTTAAATAAATTTAATTTATTTTTTATAGTAAAGAGAAATAATTGTGAAATTCTTACAAATATACGGATTGTACTGATAAATATTATAAATATTACGCGTGTTTATTTATGGCCCGCGTTTTATTGAGTTTTATCCCAGATATTTCTCATCATATTATAAGGAGCAAAGCCCAGAGTAGCTTGCCAAAGTTCTGAAATATTGATCCCTGCGCCGTCGTTTTTGGAGGCTATGGCGCACATCCTTTTATTGTTTTAATCTTATTTGCCCACAAATCTCATTCTTTGTATTAATTTTTTTAATATTCCTTTCCTTGTTTCTTTCTCTTGAAAGTTTGACGTCATTTAAATTAGGTAGGATATCTACTTATTTCTTCTTTTATATCTAAATTCAAAGATATACATTTCATTGGACCCAAATGAGGTACATAACCGGGATGGCTGACCTGAAATTAAATATATAAATATATGTATGCAATATCCTTCGAATTCAAATTTTGAGCAGTTTTGATCTCCTGTTTCATATGAAAACAATACCTACTTAACCTAGAGCCATAAAATTAATAAATATTGAAAAATTGTAAAGGCTAATTTACTTAAACCAGAGTTAAACCAGAGACTTTAAGTCTCTGGTTAAATTTAATTCTTAAAAAAAATATATTCCAAGAACTTGTAAATAATATTTCTCTACTTTAAAAAAGAAGTCATATTGACGTGTCAAACGTAAAGTATGAAAAAGTGAAAATTTATCTATATATCTATTATTCTACAGTGTGTACCGAAATTAGTGTGCAATATTTTACCATTGTGTTTTGTCGTTAAAAAGGTGACTTTTTCTTTATATAATCGTGGATCGAGTAGGTACATTTTTTAACGACATTTAATGACAAAACTAGGGAAAAGCTACATACAAAAAAGATATACATATACATCTCGTGTTGTGGCATGTAAATAATTAAAGCGATTTTGCTAGAAAACGATGCCTCCTATCGATCCAAGTGTACCTTTTTTAGTAAAAAATATTAAAATTTCATATTTCCTAATCAAACGTTGAAAAAAAGTACAAAAAAGTTGGGGGTTGGGGAAATATTTACCCACTCAGTTATATGTGATGCAAATTTTGAAATTTTATTTACAGTAGCGGTTGCAGCATATACGACTTACACAGGATACCAAATTTGATAAATTTATCTAATCTGGTTAGAAAAAAATCGGCACTAGGATGACCCGTTCAAGGGGCTGTATCGCACCACTTTGGAGGCATTTTTTTTCCATGTTTATATGAAGAAAAAGTACCCTTTTTCCCCTAGACACAGTAATTTCGGAACACCCTGTACATATCTACTCCTCATTCTAACCACAAGGATTAGCCCAAAAAATCTGTGACATGTGTGGGAGAGGGGGCGGTATATTATTAAATGTTTAGAACATTTAAAATGCTCTAAAAATGAAAAGTGAAAAAACATTTTTACTGTAAATAAAATAAAAGTCTTTCGAGAATACGGTTATACAAAAATCATTTTGAACTATTCCTTTAATTAAAATATGGCAGAGCTGTTTATAATTTTTTATCGATTTTGTCGTTGTGTTACTTCGGAGATATGTTTCACGTCAACTGCAACTGAGATGTGGATATTTTCCAAACACCCTTTACTATAACAAAAATACAACAGCAACAATACATCGGGGCAATTTAATAATCGGGTTTGTATTCTTCCCAGAACAACGATGACATTTCAACATACTTCAGGCGTAACTGCTGTGTTCTATAGACCATCAGAGAAAAATGTAGGCTGTTGGAAACCACATCTGATGTAACGAATTTTTTATTCTTGTACCAGCGCCACATTTAGTTTGTTGTGTAAAAAATGAGGCAGATGTAAATGCAAATGGGTGTTTCCCACAACCCATATCTATTATTATACACGCGACATGGGTGCGTCAGCAGTGTTCTCGCAAGGGGTGCCCAGTTTATTTTGTATGCAATCCAGCGGGCAGCGGTACAAAATGCTTTGAGTAGGTAGTTTAATACTTTCACATCTGTCTGTCAAAATAGAAACATGTCAGTAATACCGCATGGGGAGATGCATTTTACTCGTGAAACGCATTTTATTCATGAAAATTTGTATACTTACCTGGAGACGTAGGTACTTATTTTTTTTAAATAATATTTGGAGTAAAAGTGTGAGTAGGTATATTTCCTACAAATTGTAGGTATTATTGGAATATATAGATTTATATAAAATGATAATTAATTTTTACCAAAAATTATCAATGTTTTCATTTTAATTATAAAAGAACTATTAATTATTGTGTATGTTTCTTACACATTTTAATCAATTGTTGCGTAAAATACAAAAATACTTAGTGTATTTATTCTAATTTACCTAATTTACGACAAAATCATCTAGAAATTAGTAGGTATGCTCTAACTATATAAGATTTATTTGAAGGAGACGCCGAAAACAACTACTCCACGGGCAATGTGCCTGTGGAAAAGCAGGTCGTTATCTGTCTGTCAATTTGACAATAATTTTCAGGCAGATAGTAGCAAAGACTCAAAGAGGGCACTACGGTGTGTTTCTCACCACTATTAATATATGAGATTTTCCTTATACCTTTTGAAACCATGGAAATTAACTTACAAACTGCGATTAAATATTTGTTTAGTAGGTATTTTTGGATAAAGTTTTGAAGTTATAAAGAATATGGTGAATTCCCAACTCGCAGTATAGAGTGTAGAAAAATATACACAACGAACTATTTTGTACCTGGACTAATGTTCTTTTTAACAATTTCACAATTAGAAAAGACCACAATTCCAAAAATGATTATTTCTGGTCTTTCTTGAAGACCATCGCTAGTTAGTTAGGAAATGAAGAAATATATAGAAATATATACTATTTTAGTAATAAAAATTAACTATTTATAGTGCTCAAAAAATACAAAAAATATAAACTCAAACTTTAATCTGTAAATAATTGCAATGGGCAAAGCCAAAAACTTAAATAAGTTACACAATAAAATACACAAAAAACATTTAATAAGATATAAGAAAACTTATGTCCAATTAGGGACATTTTCAAAACAATCAAATGAGAAGATTCATTCATTTATCAAGAAATTTGTCTGCTTTCTTTTGATGATTTACAGATTTCTATAAATTTTACATTCCATTATTGCACAATTAATTTCACAAATATTTATTTATTTCTTTATTTATTTATTTGTTTACAGCTGCCAAGACAGGCGATTACCCAATTATATGGCAGGAAAGATACAAAAGTAATGAGCTACCTTAGTTAACAGCTAAGGAAACGAAATAGATATAAAATTTATTAGAACACATTACATTTAAAGGTGAAAACTGAAGAACATTTGTTCTTGGTGTTTTTAAGTAGAATAAGTGATTATGACGAGTTCTGCCGTGTAAAATGTTAAAATTTAAGAGATGCAATAAATCCTTACATTCAATATTACCATTAATAATTTTATATAAAAATAAAACCAAGAAGTAAACTCTTCTCTGGGCTAGATCATTGAAATGAAACCTGGTAAGTAGTTCCAAATACGAAATACCCCGAGGTGGATAAGCGTTATCAGATCTAAAACTTAAATATTTCAGGAATTTTCTTTGAATTTTTTCAATATTGTTTACGTGAACATCATACCCCGGATTCCACACAATATTCGCGTACTCTAACTTAGAACGAATAAACATGTAATACAAAAGTTTAATAGTGTCCACCGAGAAGTGAGTGGAATTACGTATAACAAATCCGAGCAATCTGTAAGCATCATTGATGATATTATTAATGTGATCAGTAAATGTCAATTTAGAATCAAAGGTAACGCCGAAGTCTCTGAATTGATCACTCTTCATTAAAAACGTGTCACCTAATTTATATGAGAAGTTAATTATAGTAGGGACGGTCTTTTTGGTGAATGACATAAAACAACATTTCTCGATGTTAAGTGGCAGTAAGTTTGTTTCACACCATAAATTAATCTTCGATAGATCAGATTGTAACTCCGAACTGTCAGACACATCTTTAATGGATCTGTACAATTTCAAATCATCAGCGTATATCAATGAATTGCTGCTAATATTTATATTAATATCGTTTATAAATAAATTAAACAATAGAGGTCCTAGGACTGAACCCTGAGGAACGCCTGATGTTGAAAGTATTTCAACAGATCTGAACCCACAATATTGAACACGTAATTTTCTATCGGATAAATAAGATTCAAAGAAGTTGAAATTGAAATATTGTATGTTTAGCTCCGCTTTACCTTCATATTCTGTGTCAACTGAAGTAGGTAGTTATTCTTCGTACCGGACGAACTGATTACATTTACCACAACTGATTTTTAGTTTTATCAGTTGGTTCAAATATAACCTAAAACTAATGTAATATTACATTATTTAAGCAAACAGTCTTTGTTGAATGATTTAAAAAAGTTTTTAATTGCATGAACTCCAAGTTGTCGAAAGATGGTGCAAAATGCCACATTTTATTGATGTTGAAATAAATAATTTCATAGCCAGTTTTGTTGAACAAAAATATACAACTATATCACCAAAATGTTATAAGATCACTGTTCATTGGGACTAGGCATTTTCCCAACCTATTAGCCATACAAGTACATACTCATACTGTCGTTAAGAAAATACCTAGGTACCAGTTCTACAGAGAAAAAAATGTTATTTCATGATTCATAAATTCATGAGAAATGTTATTTCTCATGAAAAATTATTATTTGCTCCAGTAGAATAATCTCGAAAGTACCGACTGAATACAAATGCAGAGTAGCAGAATCAGAGTGGGAAGACCTTTCAATATGAAAATGGATGATAATTTAATTTACACTTAGGTACACGTTGAGCATTTTAAATGTGGGTTATGAAACTTTTGTTAAGGCCTCTAATAAATATAATTTAAACAAACAGGTGACTCAAATGGTTCCAGACACAAGGTCAGTGCCTTACTGAACAACCTCATTAACACCTAGCAGGTGACACGATAATGTATATTCATTCTGAAGCTACGACAGTGCACGATTTAATTTCTACTTGGTAATACTGATTCATCATGTATCATTTCAAGAATTACTACTATGAAAATGGTTATAATTACATAAATTTCTATAAAAGGTATCAGTAGGTATAATAATAATTATGACTCAAATTTTTATGAGAATAAAAATGAGGCAATCAAATACAGCAAATAATAGGATTACAGAACGAACAACTAAATATAGTGGTGACCCTGTGCGAGTCATCGTAAATAATATTATAGTAGAACCAGAACCTATAAATTTATGAAAGTGTTCTTCTATTTTTGTGATATATTTCAGCTGAGATAGTTGGTATTTTACTCTATATAATGTTAAGCAGGTTCTAATATCGCACAATAATAAGACAAATATAGTTTTTTAAACTCAGAACCTACTTCAGGACTTCTCAGAAAGGAGGAGGTTCCTTCTAAGGAAGGAGGAGGTTCCTTCTCAAGAGGTTCCTTCTTCAAGAACCCTCAGGACTTACTAAAATAAAAACAGTTTTCTAGCTGTTGGTTCCTATTGGTAACAAGTTTAAGGTAAAATAGTTGAGACTTCAAGTACATATAGATTTAAAAACAGCATTTAAGAGAAGTATAAAATAAAAATAATAAATCCTAGGTGGCCAAGACCTACCTAGTGCTCAATTCTTGAAATCAGTGGAAAATCTTCTCATGAAAGCTTTTCCCATGGTCGACTTCCAACGGGATGGACATTCGGTATTCTCGAAACTGTTGGGAATATTTTTCTCACGGGAATTAGAATCAACGTATATCGTAACTACATACTTGGTGTTTTGACAACAAAGTTGCCAATGTAGAACATCTACAAGTCAGGAATTATTCCAAGTACTATTAAAAATTGTTAAAAGGTATGCATTACTTGATACTCAAAGTATCATAACATTTATATTCTACTACATTTAACTATATTGAAATAATCATCAATAAGTTTAAAGTTATGGCTTAGAAAAACACTTTCTATGTTATTTTCATTTGTAGGAAATATTTATGCTTGGGTGTTTGTATATTGAATTGGCAGTACAGATTTATTGATTTGCGGATTTATTAGTGAATATACGAGAAAACAAATTTAAAATGTGTTGGTTATATTTATTATTAAAACTTTTTATAAACTGTGGGGAGTAAAAACATATAATGAATAATATAATATTTAGATATTTATTAGGTATGTAGGGATAAAAGTGAAAACCAATAAAAAATGCTCTGATCCTTGTTGGCGTTTATCCAATGCTGAATTTCTGGTCGGAGGTCCAACTCTTTGGATAATCTGAATGTCTTTGGAAACATGTTTTCACTTGCTGGTTGCCGGTGCTGTTCTGGGCGATGCTTAAGGCCGGTTTACATTAAGCTAGTAGGCAAGCAAGGCAAATAAGCAACTGATTCAGTACAAATTACTTGCATCGTGTAAACGTGTGTTTGCTTTAAAAATCATGTAGGGCAAGTGCGATACAAGTTCTCTGGCAAGCAAATCGGACAGTCAACGTGGTTCTATTTTGTCAGCCTACTTGCTTTCCCCTTCCTAAAATTCTTTTACTTATTGAACCTTGGACTTAGACTTGCTGGAACGCGAATTATTTTTAATTTGTTGTCACGAGATCAAGTAAGTAAATATTTTGTACATTTGTCTGTATATTTTAATAAATTTCTTCATTATGCCACCACCCAAATGGAACAATAAAACACTGCAAATATTTTGAACTATATAAAGACTATGAGTATCCAATAAAAGTATCCAATCTTTCCAATTTTCGAATTTCAGGACTTTTCAAAGCAATTTATCAAAGCTTTCTAGTGACATTCTCAAACATGATCTATATTCTGTTATGGATCTTCAAAGTAAAGTTCTTTCAACAATGGCGGTGAGCCAGCTCTCGAATTTCTTTTTACTATCCACTTAGCAGTCTCTTTTTTTGACTGCAGACTTCTTGCAGAATTTCCAAAAGATGAGTTACAAGTAATTTTGACACTCCTTTATTAATTTTTTTTAGTTTCGTATGTTTAAGTTTCATGTTTGCCACTTTCAATAATTAATACCAATACTAATCTTGCCCAAATTTTTACTTGCATAAATTGGAAGATCACTTGCTAGAGCACTGGCCTTAATCGATTAAATGAAATTTAACTTTCTTATTTGACTTGCTGACCTATAAACCAGCCTTTACGGTACGAGATTAGGAATATGTTTGCGGTGAGTGCGTTTGGTTCACATACGCAGAAGAGCGATAGCAGCGTACAATCCCGTAACCTAGTCGATATTTTTACTTTCCTTTGCTTTCATAAAACAGAATACTTACATTAGAAAATATAGAAGTTTTTGCTTATTTTATTTCTTCTTCTTTTTTTGGTGAAGAGTCTCTTCACCTACTTCACCTGAAAAGTAGCTACTATATAAAGGGTTTTTCACGTAACCCGTTCGTTAGAATATTTCAGAGACTACTACGATCTAGATTTTGAAACTTGGGGCACTGGGGTTTTTGAGTATTCTCGTTTCAAAAAAAGTTATAGCTTCACTGTAGCACTTCCGGTTGTACCGGAAGTTAGTAGTAACTTCGTTATTTTAAATAGAAAGGTGTAGATTTTGTTGCATTTTTGAAATCTACGGATTTTTTTAGGATGTTTTTGTTAACATATCCCTATACCAAAAATGAACAGTTCTGGAGATATTTCGATTTTTAAAAAAAAATTGGCGATACTAAGCCTATATTGTGAGTGTAATATCTAGAACTTCTAAAAAGCTATAACTTTCAAAATTTAAGCAGTAGTAGAGCAGACAAAGGGCTTTCCAAGAATGTACTACTTCTGTCGATAGTCCATACGGGATGTTCAAAACTCAAGGGCCAATGTTAAAAACTTCAAACACAAAAAAGTTGTTTTTTTTTTCAAATGGAACACCCTGTGTTTTATCTCATCAGTAGATGCAGAATTAAATTCTACATCGATTGGTGTACGCATTCCCTATACCTATCTCCAATAGTTTTTGCTTAAATTCTGAATAATATGCAATTATTTATGTGAAAGAAACTTTAGCATCCATAAAATGTATCTCTAAATTTTAAAGAAGGCTGGGATACCAAAAAATTGAACTGTGTTTGTCAAATTACTTTTAGTTGTTGAATTATAGCAGCAATTATACAGCTGAAAATTAAATAATTACAAATTAGTGAAAATACGACAATAATTTGTAGCTGTTTTATTAAATTCCCCACGAATACAAAATAAATTTAAAAGACCACTCATTTGTAATTATTTAATTTTCTGCTGTATAATTGCTGCTATAATTCAACAACTAAAAGTAATTTGACAAACACAGTTCAATTTTTTGGCATCCCAGCCTTCTTTAAAATTTAGAGATACATATTATCGATGCTAAAGTTTCTTTCACATAAATAATTGCATATAACTCAAAAACTGTTGGAGATAGGTATAGGGAATGCATATACCAATCGGTGTAGAATTTAATTCTGCATCTACTGATGAGATAAAACGCAGGGTGTTCCATTGGAAAAAAACAACTGTTTTGTGTTTGAAGTTTTTAACATTTGCCCTTGAGTTTTGAACATCCCGTATGGACTATCGACAGAAGCAGTACATTCTTGGAAAGCCCTTTGTCTGCTCTACTACTGCTTAAATTTTGAAAGTTATAGCTTTTTAGAAGTTCTAGATATTACACTCACAATATAGGCTTAGTATCGTCAATTTTTTTTTAAATCGAAATATCTCCAGAACTGTTCATTTTTGGTATAGGGATATGTTAACAAAAACATCCTAAAAAAATCCGTAAATTTCAAAAATGCAACTAAATCTATACCTTTTCATTTAAAATAACGAAGTTACTACTAACATCCGGTACAACCGGAAGTGCTACAGTGACGTCATAACTTTTTTTGAAACGAGAATACTCAAAAACCCCAGTGCCCCAAGTTTCAAAATATAGATCGTAGTAGTCTCTGAAATATTCTAATGAACGGGTTACGTGAAAAACCCTGTATATCTGATCATATTAAATAGGTATTTTAGTCAATAATATAAATAAATTTTTTGGTGCTACATTCAACATTAAAATTTATTCGAATAATTGCATTTAGAATATATGTTAAATATTGTATAACCAAGAATACGTGCCAAGCCACGCTAAAAAAAAATAAAGAAAATAACAGGAAAGCGCCATGCTTTGCTTGCCAACATTTTTAATGAAAATTACTTTTTTTAATGTTTTGGAAAAGTACCTATTTACATAACAACAATTTATCTATTTTTTGGCAAACCCATTTGAAAAATCTTCCAATAACCCAAAAATATCAACAGTAGGTATATGTTTCTAAATATTATTTCAATTGTATAGTAAGACGGGATCACAAAAAACAAACGCTGTAGTGGAAAAAATGAGTTTATCTAAACCAGCTATGATGATGAAATATAAGAAATAATTATCATTTTTTTTAAGTTACAGCAGTAGTTCATTTGTTTTTGCTGTTGTCTAGCTCACTTTAACTACACAGTGTCTACCACCATTATGTAATTTTTTAATAGTTAATGATAATGATATTGTTTTGAGGAATGAACCCAGTAAGAACTGTTAAATAGAAAAAACATTTAATGTCAACATAATGAATAGTTAGTTTAGTTAACCTTAATATTCTAATATTTTTTAGACGTACAAATGTCCCGCAAAACTACGTCAATTGTAACGCAATTATTAACCTAAAGAACCTGTCAATGGTAACACTCGTTGAAGAAACATAAAAGATATGCATTTAAACGTCACATTTCTAATTAATAATCACACTATATACAATGTATGTGATTATGTTTAAAGTTAGTTTTAAACTGTAACATTTTTTTGTTTTATATATATATCCCAAACTTCCATCTCTTTATGATTCCCACCAACAATCTCCTCTCGGTAGGAAATATGGGTCCCCATCTAGCGGTAGAATCACAAACTATGAAAATGACATGTTTTTAACACGATTAATACCAACGTTTAAAACACCAAAAACTTAAACGTTTTATTAAAGTATTGTTCATACTTTTAGTTATTTTAAATTATATTTTTAGACCCTTCAGACGTTTAAGACGTTTTCTCTAAGTACCTAATATTTAAATTAATCGTAATTTTTAATATTTCTCCATGTTTTTAGAACGTTTGAAAAACCAAAAACTTAAACATTTTACCAAATTATTATTTACACTTTTAGTTATTTCAAATAATATTTTCAGATTTCTAAGATGTTTAATATAAGAATTGAAGAAACCTGTACTTAAATTTAGCGTTTTCTCCATGAACAATTTAAGCAAATATTAAAACAAAGTATTATTTACACTTTTAGTAATTTTATAATATTTTATAATAATATTTTCAGGTCTTTCATTTAAAATAAACATTGAAGAAACCTGAAATTTTTATGTTTTATCCAACAAACCTTTTATTCATAATATCGTTATTTTTAACTGTTTTTCATGTTTTTGGGATGTTTAAAACTAACATCTGAACAAACAAATTCTTAAACATTCCACCAAAGTGCTATTTACACATTTAGTTATTTTAAAAAATATTTTCATATACTTATTTAAGACGTTTAATGTAAACATTGAAGAAACATAAATTTAACGTTATTTTTAGGTAATATTTACACTTCTAATTAAACGTCAGTTCAATGTTTAGTTGAAAATTCGTTGCAAAAGAGACGTCATCTTTCTAACCTATTACGTTTAATCAACCAAAACAACGTTGTTTTGACGTTTTTTAAACTATGATGTTCTCATTGGGAAGGTGGATTTCTGTTATTTAAGTTTCGGAACTATTTTCTCATTTTAAGCCCCCCCTAGCACTTTAGGCAAAAGTGAATGTCATCTTTCCTCTGTTTTAAATGAAATAACCTGGAGTATATTTTTAAAAAACTCCTAAAAGATGCCCTTCAGTAGGTACATATACCAATGTCTACATAATTAGACTATATGTAGACTTTGCCTATACTAATATTTGATAGACTTGCTTTTAAGCAATAGATGTGTGATGAAAAGAATTTGTAAGGAAGAAGTAATAATTCATTAGTGACTGTTTGGTATTTTACTGACCCTTTTAAGAAACTGTAAAATGATTCCTTCCCCTGTATATTACAATCACAGATAAAAAGGAAACAACCTTCCTGGACTCAGGTATCGAAAACTTAGGTATACCTATTGTAGTCCTCATTTAGGTACAGAGATAAAGCTAAATTGTTTTGTTCTCTTTCCTAGAATTAAATTAAGATTAACAAATGTTTATGACTCTTCTTGTTTGGAAAAGGTACACACTTTTTCAAATACAGGTAAAACTAGGTAAATACGAGAATTAAAATGAATGAATACTCCACTATAATCCTGGTATATTTACCTGATATCATTCAGTACGGACGTCCCTATTGTAAAACATGATTGTCTAGGTAGCAAGCAAGCAACGGTCATTTGGTTATTAACATTAATTTTTGAAATTATGTTAGAAATTAATGATATTTTAGTTTATATTTTTTCTACATCGACATTATTGCTTTACAGCTACGAAAAACATAAAACAATCACATTTTCCTGTTGCTTTAAATATACTCCTACGTTTGTTTCGTAACGCAAAGTTTACAATTATTTATCATCAGTTGAAACCTCACAAAAAGCTATAGTAAAATCGAATTTATAATCGGATTCAGTAAACCTTTTGCATGCATGATGAATACTTATTTTTAACATACCTACAGCCAAAGTCTACATAATATTAGAATATATGTAGACTTTACTACAGCTTACCTTTCCATGGTTGGTTCAGCTCCACGCAATATTACTCATTATACACATATTTATTTATTAATAAATATTATTTGCTATGCCAAATAGAACTTGGCTCTTTTATTTTTATTGGCATTCGGAAGTTGGCTATGTATTCTCTTTTTTTTTTTTCTCTAAATAATATACCTAATTTAATCCGTGTACAGTTTGCCAAATTCTCAAAATGCATCAATTAAGTACCTATATATATATCCTTGGCAAAATAAAATCTGCCTTGCCTTTATGTGATGCCATTTAAAAATGTACTTGCACTTGAGGTGAAAATTCATAGAAGGTAGAAAATTTGGATGTCTAGATTGTCAATTAAAAACTTTTTAAACAAAATAATTTCAAAGTCGTGGTACTTCTGATTATAGGAAGTAGCTGTCAACTCATTTAACTTGATTTTTAATGAAGTTTTCGAAATTGAATACTAGCTGAGAGTTCACCTCACTTTTAATATGTCACCTAACGAATAAATCAAGTGAAGACAGATCCGGTGATTTTGGAGGCCACCATTTATTAGTTTTTATTGTGCGTAGAAAATAAAAACGGTCGAGCAGTTTGTGTAATTCGTATTTTTGTGTCTTTATTCAACACTGTTTTGGTTATTTTCTTTTTTTAATAAAATTGTTAGTTATTATTATGTTATTATTAATTTTCCACTGGCAACATATTTCTGCAATAGAGAAAGCTACGTTTGATCCAAGAATATTGATTCTGGCAAGATACAGTTATCACCATGATAACTGTAAAAGAACTTTATTTAAATTTTCTTTTAACTGATTTTTCTTCTTTTTGTAAAATTTTAGCCTGCGTCAAATCAACCCGGTGACCGTTGAACGTTGAACCCATACATGTGTAGACCTATCAATTTGGTAATCCTTAACATAATTTTTATGTTTACGGACCCTTATATATCTCACCAATATAATACTTACCACACACAAGGAATTTGGTAAAGACAATTTTTTGAATTTTGATCATTATTAATTGGTTTTGTTTTTCTTAATGTGTTTTTCGTTTTAAATGTCGTTCTTATATTAAAATTATTACCTATTTTTTAAATCTTCCAGATATCTCTGTAATATAAGGTATGGTAATGGTTGTTATTGGATTTTCCTTATTTATTCTAGGAATATTAATATTTTGCCCATTTTCAATTTTTATAAAAAATTTGCTCTATTATCTTAAATATTTAACTAAACTACCTATATAACTATAACTATTTGTGTTGGTCTTTTTTCTATATAAATTAGTTTCAAAATTTGATGTTAACACCTCTAAAAATAGTAGTTTATCATTTTCAATTTCTACTGTAAAATTTATAAGTTTCTTTGTTATTAATAAAATATATAAAATCACTTAAATTATCATAGCTATGGGGCCATATTGAAAATATGTCATCTACGTATTATCTCCACCATATTTTTGGTTAATTAACATAAATTTTGACATAAGTCTCTTCAAAATGTTCCATAAAAATATTGCTCATTAATGAAGATAATGACCATCCCATAGCCATTCCAAAATGTTGTTGAAAAAATGAAATTTTCATAACTATTCTTTAGAATTTATTATAACTAATTCACTACTTGTACTTACCAATCATAACAAAAATGATTAATAAAAAAAAGTAAAAGAGTTAGGTAGAGAACCTCAATATCAATTGGTAGAGGATACCTCTGAAAAAATTAGATCTCAGCACGTATTAGATAAAGAGCTAAGAATTGTTACAGAAAAATACAATCAAAAAGTACGAAACAATCGTGAAACATTTAAAGGTATTAGAAGGTAGAGAATAAGATTGTGATATCTTCAAAGAAGCGGAATTACGTAGGGTTAGTAAAATTTATTTTCAAGGTAAGACGTAATACTGCAATTTCATTTGGATAAAACTACAAGATTTAACGGAACTTCTGATTTGATAAATGACCTTATTTTGTGCATAGTGGAAGTAATATTGAAAAAATATTAAACTGAAAATAGAACAGCTTATTTTGTTGCTAATTATGATTATAGCGATACTCTGTACCACATAGATATTAGATTTAATTGCTTAGTTAATTTTAGTGATAATAATATCGTTTTTGAAGAGGCCTTTGAGTCTCTTAAGAAAAATTATACTATTTTGAATTTCCTGCATTCCGTTTTGGACTCTCAATTATTTACACCTCGGAGGAAAAAAGTACTAGTGACCTATGGAATTGGTCTAAATCGTGCTTGCCCTGAGTCACAAGTGCTTGAATTAGCTCCTACATAACATACTTTTTTCTCATGTAAACTAATCAAAAATTTTATCAAAAACTGTTTAGGACAAGAGAAACTTTCTTCTTTGGGATTTATATCCAATAACCAGGAATTGGTGCAAGGACATTCTCGTGAAGAAAGTGTTTATGTTGACGTTACAGATAAATTTGCAAAACGAAGAAACAAAATTATAATTAATTTTAAAAATATAGTTAATAATAAAAAAAGTAAGATAAGATGATTTAATGATAACATATAGGAATCAATTTATCTACAGATAGGTAGGTATGGGTACATCTACTAATACTTAGATAATTTTATTTATTAATTAGGTAGGTAACTATAATCATTATTGGATCTAGAACACAATCGTTAGCACATTTCTTAGGTACCTATTTGTTGTGGAAAATAATGGAATATATCAAGGTAAGTATGACAATAAACATTAAATGAAATATTTTGAAGGTAAATGATGGGATTTCATCTATAAATATTCTAGAATGATTCATTATGACTAGATAAATGACATTGCGCCACATTAGGTAGAAAAACCATTATCGATGGCCGAGTTTAGTAGATTTGATGCATAAACAAAATTCTTATTACGTTTACATTTTGTATAACAATTATAATTTTCCTAATGTCCATAAAACGAGAAATAAATGAAACGTATTTAATCCAAACATGGAATTTTCCAGAAACTACGCAGTACGGAACAAAAACGAACAATCTAGACTCGAGTCACCCCAGCAAAAGAGAAGGAAATACATCGAACTTCTATGTCAGAAGGGGACAGAGAATAGGCAGATGTGTGTTCTCGAAATGAGTAACGGATCAATACTTGGGTAGGGACAGCGGTTAATCACGTAGACCTACTAGAAAATTCGATGGTGGGGAGGAAAGCATAAATACGTCGAACGTCGGCTTCGGCAGCATAGTTGGTTTTTGGTGTTGGTAAGTTGTGTGGTGATGGAGTTGGAGCTCTGCAGAGGAAAGGGGAGACAAGATGGGTGCCAGAGCCTGAGCTGGCAAGAAGAGGACTTCAGAAACAGGACTGGATTTGTATAAGAGTATCTTTTTTTGTATTTATACGTATTTTCAATACGTAGTGTAATTCTAAATCAGCTTGCTATAATTTTGTTGGACGCCGTTCCCTATTTGCACCTGGCCAGTGCACATAGGGTGGCATTTTTCTAAAATGAAAAGTTTTAAAATTTTTATAAAATAGGTAAGCAATTGAAACTTACATTTACAAAATTAGCCAGTAAGCTATATATTTGTATAAAATGCCCCCAGATTTGGTATCAAATATGTTCGTTACTTTCAGAGTTATTCAACAAACGCTGTTAATACGTGGTTTTCCAATATGGCGTCGAATTGAGGCGCGGTCGCCGCCATGATAGTCTCTAGTCACGTAGACAAAAATCAATAGAAACCGAATTGAATATTCAACAATGACGCAAAGAGGCAGATAGAGTAAATTGTAACAAAGGGTATGATGCATTAATATAATAGTTTAGAGGCTTTGGCTTCCATTTGCAATACCACGTCAGCCAATATGGTTGGCAAAACTTATAAGAATTTTCTAGATCATTGTCGCAATGGTACGAGGATTAAGGCGTAATAATTTTGTCAGGATCAACCCCTTGGTCTTAACTACATTCGGGCCCATCACTATTTGGGTACGATTTTAAAATACCTAACTTGGATATTTTTGGTGACCGCTAGCATTTTTCGAGAAATTAGGACTATATGTGATCGTGAACTGTTTGAACTGTTTTCATCAACTTGTTTTATACCTATATTTTATTATTATTACTGATATATTTTATTGAACTATATTGATATTTATTTTTTATAAACTAACTACAATTTTATATACCTAGTGACTGCTATAAAACATTGCAATATTCCCCTAACTTATTATTTTTAGGAAAATAACCTTCATAACTATTTCAGCAAATAAAAAATTAAATGGCGTTTGTACAAACAACATAAACATATATATTGAATAAATATATTATTGAATTCACAAACCTGCGTTATGGGTTATTATTATTAATTAATTTCTTTACCTATTTTATTGCCAGTAAACATATGTGATATATTACTATAAATGAAAAACAAATATAAATAGGACTATACCTACAAACGTTGAGAATTTGAATAGCAATACCAAAGACAATATTAGTCCATATTCTTTGGCAATACCTATGAAAAATGAAAATCATTTCAGAACTCCTGTAGTTATCTTTATTTGGACATGGTAAACCATGTAAACTGATACTTACTTATATAATTATTATTGTAAAATATCACATAGGCAAATGAGAAACCCTCAGTGTCTGAAAAAAAATATAAAACCATCTGAATGGTTAAAACAGTATAACTTACCCTATATGGTGTAAAAACAGTCATCATTTCAATTTAGTCATCTATGAACACGAAACAAGTCTCTCTGTTCAAAAAATTCTTCGAAGATTATCCACAAAAAAGGGGCCTAAGTAAAAATAAGTAAGTACAATGTTTAGAATTAATATAATTTTATTGTTTTGACCTACACTTTTTGTTTTCGACATGTTAGATGCCTTTTTTACTAACATCTATAGGCGCTATTTTAGACTGATGTTTAAACAAATTTAATTGAACGATATAAAAATACGTTTTACGATTTTTACGAATACATTTGCATGGAATTTTTGTTTATTCGATTGTTATAATTTGGTAATATATAAGGTTATTGTGATAAAACGTTATAGGTAACAAATACAAGTAACTTAAGGTAATATATATAATAAATGAGAAATAACAGAAAAATTGAAAATCCACGAAAATGAAACAAATACGAAAACTATTACAACTGCTTTAGAATGTTTTTTATACCGAAAACTGTCGTTGCGCTGGTAGAAAATATGAAAATTGAAGGTTCCTGCGTTTGAAAAACAAAATATAGAAAAATTTAAAGGTAAAGTTTCTGTTCATGTCGTAAAAAATTATATTTAACAACACAAAACATTTGTGAAGACAAAATTCTTACAAATACAGTACTGTGTACATATATAGAGAAAAATATCAAACTGAAGTGCCCAGCATGGTTGTAAATAGAACCATAGGTTGTATTGCAAGTACCTAACCCTAATGTATGGAAAATAATACCAGAAACGAAATGAATACGAAATGAATACGATTTTACAAATATTAAGTATCTATCCACATAAATACAAAATTTTACTTAAAATTGCGCAATAAATGTTAATACTACTTATTTAAAAGATAATATGAAAAAACAGTAAAATATAAAATAATATTTCGTACAACACAATTACTTTACAACTATTTTGAAGAAAATATACGAAACACGAAATTTGAAGAAAAAGGAAAAAAGAAACAAAAGATTATAATTTATATATAGGTAACGGATAAAATATATAATAGGTATATAAAAAGTAGATACCATAAAAACTTACACTGGAATAAATGTTAAATTTCGTTACGCCGAAAGAAATATAAAATATTTTATTTTCTTTTCTATGTTTTATCATGTCTTGTGCTTATTTTTTTATGATAATAGTTACTCGACAATAATAATAATAATTGGTGTACATCTATTGGAACTCCATTAGAACATTAGAACTTTATAATGTATTTGTATAGCAATAACTATTGCTATAACTGCAATAAAGCAAGTTTTTATTATTCCCTCCTGGGCAGTTTCCAATTTAGTGGCACACCAGAATTGTCTTTTAGTCGAGTAACAGATTGTAATTTTTCCTACACAGACATGGCTTAGCAAAATATGCTTATAAAATTTGTTTATTTTCACATCGATAATATTTGTAAATATTGAACAGTGGGTCATTAAGAAATCCTTACTTGTTTTTTTGAAATATGTATATATAATGCAGAAGTAAAAAACGACTGTAAAGTTAGCACAAAAATTATTTATTTCCCTTAATTAATCAATAAATAATATTTTTCAAAAATATACGAAACGCATTCGATTACCTCTTTTTGAGAATAGAAATATTTGTCGTCAACTTATACATGATTTATTTTTTAAGGTATGTTTTAAGTAACAACTTGTAATAGCACAAAAATTCACCCCATGGCAATAATATTGCACTTCAATGTTCACACTTTTGTGTAATATTTGGTATTATTTTTAGTGATGATCAGTTCAAAACTCGAAAGATCACAATGCACCATTAACAACTTGAAATCTTCTATATCACACCTTATCTTCACTTGCCTTAAAATGCACACCTTTGGTATATTTCAACTAGGTATATATTTCATATATTTTATTTATTTATTTTATTTAAATTACTAATACTACTAGATACAATAAGTATAATAAAACATAAAAGTCATAAAACATGACAAACGTTTGGAAAATGATTTGGTTGCGATCGAAAAAGTACGAAAAATAAACACCCAAAATTTAACTGGCAAAAATATGGTCAAAATCAAAAGAAAATAATCATTAGTAGTAGAATGACAAAAATATCACACTGCGAAATTACGATCCTTTAGCAAGCTAAATGGTAGATACTTTATGTATGTGGTAGAATACCTAAATCCTAAAAAAATACTAAGTAAATAATTTTAATATTTACTAAAAATTCCTTAAATTTAATCAAACAGTATAACAGTTTATGGAGTAAATAAAAATTTACTAATATTCAGGTCTTTATAAGTATTTAAAGCGAATTGAGACTAGTAACAGCAAGTACACAAATAACGTGAAAATATATCTATAGATAGGTATGTAAGTTTTCCCCAACATAAATACGTACAAAAATGTTTTCTTATAAGCGATGTAAAACACAGAGTATGTCTTCTTTTGCTACTAACATTTCTATCTAATATCTACATAAGAAGTTACTTTCTGAGAAACTGGTAAATTGTAAATGTAAAATTGGTACAAGGATTTTTCCTGAAATAATGATTAAATACCTTTAAAATAATTTAAAGTGAACTAAAATATTATTAACCCATTATTATAGCTGTTCAGAATTACAACGAAACAGTAATCTGATAGTAAAGAATACATTTATAAACAAATATGGATAGATATGGCACTATAAAGAATGATTTTTACATAAAAGGATACAAATATGCAAAGTTTATAATACAAACGGGGCTTGCAACATTAAAACTAAATAGTTTCCTCGAATTTTAGCACAGAAAATGTTTCTACAGACGTGACACATTTAATATTACACATATCTACGGGCTTAAGGTTTTATTATGATTAAATGTTGAGTGAAATTATTATTAAACTTAATTGTATAAAAATTAGAGAAAATCTTGGGTTAACGATTAGTAAACTGTTTAAACTACAAATTATTTTGCGGAAATATAAATTTTTCTTCTTTTTTTTTCTTAAATGGTATAAAATATTTCAAAGATTTATTGCGCAGGGTTTATTAATATTATTACGAGATGTTGAAAAATAAAATTATATATTTACTCCCTCCAGTATTTCTTAAATATGAAAATCTAAATATTTTTATTAATGTTAATAAGTATTTTATTATTTGAATTGCCTGTATTCCCTATGCCTATATATATATATATATATATATTTTTGAATACTTGAAATGAAAAACATTATATGCATATTTTGCATACACTTTTGATTAAACAATAAAGATAACGATTTCCATTAAATATTCAAATATATAAAAATAAGTTATCCATATTTTGTATAAACTTAGATATATTGTATATCAAATGTAATTTTTTGATAGGATTGCAGATACTACAACTAGAGTCTACTATTTTTATATAGAAAATGATGTAGGTATCGATATTCCAAAACAACATTCAGTGTTTCATAATTATTTTAAAAATGCAATCGAAACCATATGGAAAATAATTGCCTCTCACTGTATCCGTATTTTTTTTAAATTTATAGCTATAGTTTAGAGATAATACATAAAGACGTAAAAGCTTTCATTAGTACGGCATCTAAATATTTCTCTTTTTGTATATAACAATGTAAATGTATTATTATTACATATATAATAGTGAAATATAGTTAATTGCATTGTCAGGAATTACATTCAAATTACATTCTCAATGAAAATATATAACAAAAATAGCTGCAATTGCCATTTTACCTTACTTTTTGCTCACTTTCGATGTAATAGAAGACCAGACATCTTTTTTACATCATCTTAGATGTTTTTATAGACAATAGTACCTATCTACATAACTTTTAACTATGAGTATTAGTTTGACAACGTGACAATAAAGCATTTTTGTTGAAATCATTATTTTTTATTGTCCTTAAAATTGTCTGGCCACCGAGACCTGCATAACTGCGCCCAATTCTTCAAGAAATGCGCACAACAAATTATATGATAAGTGATGGTAGACCGAAATTTTCGCGATTAGTTCTTTTCAGCAACACCAGCGAGCAACAAAAAAGCGCACACAAAGGATTTCCTGTCGAGGTGGTTGACAATTTTAAAGACTTAGAATTTTAGAACTTTTAATTTCCATTTCCACCAATTAATACTCATTTTTATTATTTTATTTTATTCTTAAACAATGCAGATACTATAACAAAGTTATACTTATAAGATTTTTAAGTTTATAATCACCATTTTGTTTAAAATATATGAATATGACTGAAGATTAAGATATTAAGGCAATTGCAACTGTTTCCAATATATTTAAATATGTTTTATCTAAACTGCAAAAAGATAAAAAACAAAAAAGTCGGTAAATTCAAATACCAATACCAATTTCAACTTCAAAATTATTTTTGTTTTCTCTACATAGAGTAAGTAAATATTCATTTGGTTTGGTAAATAATTAGTACACATGTTCCAATTAAGTACAACTTTTATGACAAAGGATGATATTTTAATAGGATTTTATGACATGTACTTAGGTATATTTCCTCAGTTGATAAAAATATTTTTTTAATCCAAAGGGATATATTACATATTGAACCTAATTGCAACTAGGTAAATAATGTTTTATGTAAAAAGCCTCATTATTTTTCCAATATATTTTTAAAATATTTATTCAAAATACGTTGTTCTTCCAACATTTATAATATTTTCCATCCTTAAGTGGCGACATATATCACAATAATGATTCGAACAGATTCTACAACTAAATCGGTATTTGTTTTATGGAAGTGGATGCATTGTTCCAATATTTTCCAAAATTTATAAAATATTTGATCATAGTATTACGAAAAATTTAAACAAAGGCAGGTTTAGGTACGATAACACATTCCTAGGTATAATTTTCCTTGACGTCAAAGTTATCTTACCAGATATAATACAATAATTATTTAATTTAAATGCATAAACACTGTACAGATGCCATTATAGTGCAACTAAATTAATCGTTATTTTAATTGAAAATGAGTATCAAATTTGTCCAATACATTTTTAAAATGTTTCGTCACAGTTTTGCTCAAAATAAGCAGTTCAAATACCAACAAAACTCCTGTATATTTTTCTCGATATCTAAAATATTTTCTGTCGTTAGTCGACATACCTACTACAGAAATTATTAGCTACTTGATTTATTCGGTTAAATAGTGCAGGTACTACAAACTTAGTAAATTTTAATTTTATTGGATATGTTGAAAATGTTTTTAAACTTATTTATCTTAATAAGTATAGAGAAAATATAAATAAAAATACACACATTCAGATCCGACACAGCTACGTGGTTTTCATTTACATCGAAAATATATTTTAACTTTTATCAATATAATACTGCAACCGCATAAAAGATGCTACTACTAATGATATTTTGAGAATAGTTGATTATAAAATTGCGAAAAATATAAATAAAAAAAGTAGGTTTAGTTACTACTCCACAACCATAGGTATACCTTTCTGCGAATACAAAATATATCGACAGATAGTACAACATATACTATTTGATATATATTTTTTAGAAAGGGACGTATCCTTGTTCCATTATATTTTTAAAATTATTAATTGTATAGTGTCCGAACATATAGACTCGTAAATAAAAAAGAAATAAATTCAGATGCAAACAAGCAGTTTTCTTCCGTCGAAAAAATATTTTATCATTAATATACTGCAACACTTATTAGATTTGATTGCATAAACAGATGCTACGACCTAATAATATCTTTGAGTTTATATAGAAAATAATGTATAGTTCCTATATATATTTTTAGAATACTTGAAAATATTGGGAAAAATGTAAACAAAAACGAGTAGGTTGAAATATTACAACACAACCTTACATATAATTTCATTCAATTTGAAAAAAAATACTTATTAATAACTAAATAAATATATTTTTTTTTCTAAAAACGCATATATTTATATTTTTAAAATTAACATAGTTTTCTTCTGTGAAAAAATATTTTAACAATTATTTGTTAAATTGCATAAACAGATGCTACACCTTTTGATATATATTTAGATTTATGGAAAATAATGTAGGGGTCATATACTTATATTTTTAGAACATTTAATCATAACATCGCGAAAAATTTAAACAAATACAAGTAGATTCATATACTACATCATAATCGTATAGGTATACATTTCGCCCATTAAAATATATCTTAGGTTGGTTTTACTACAACTATTATTTGATTTAATTGCATATACATCTTTGGAGATGTTATAACTAAATAAATATATTTTTTATAGAAAAACTTATCGTTCTTTCAATATCTACATTTTTAGAATTATTAATCGTACCAGAATATATGAATAAAAATATAGCGGCACAGCTATATTTTTGTACTATGTGGAAAAAAATATTTGCTCTTTTGTTATAAGAAAAACTAGCTGTTATGCGCTCCACAACAATATTTGTAGGTGCCTATGTTTCTCTTGTATTTAAAAAATAGCTTCTAAGTAACCATTGGGCACCAATAAAATATTGTACCTTTATTGGATATCGAAAATATTTTTTATAAATAAAAACACATACACTTCTAGATTTCTACATTTCTAATTTGTATGGCAAAGCGGACATTACATGAAATTTATAACATTTAGGTATACTTATTGACATAAAAGTCAGGTATTCTTATTTTTATGCTAATATTTTTACAAACAACTAAATCATATATTGATATACTACTAGTTTCAATTCGCAAGTAATATTTTTAATACCATAGTCAATACTTACGCAAATACCTAGGTCTTATAATTGTTAAAGAGAATATCAGAATTCTGATTTATTTACAAATGTTTTAAAACAAATACTCATTGTTATATCTGCGAGTATATATCTATACAAGAAAACAACGACATTTTATTATTTCAGAAAATAAAGAATGATTTATTTGGTAGACCACATACAACATTATTTATAAATATTTTAAGCCGATGTATTATTCTGATTATTACAATACTTTCCTGTGATTATATATTATTATTTCAGATAAATTCTTATCTTGTTTATATTAACTAAACCATTGTTTTCTAAACAACATATGTCATACTTTTTTGCACATAGGAAATGGCACTGTATTTAGCTTGTATACTTGATTTAAATAACTTGTAACTACTACTGCACCTTATATAAAAAATAATAATTACTGAAACAGATTACCTTCACCTGTATAAGTAGAAAATAATAGATAATGTTACTTATTCCCGACGCATAATATTAATTTTATTATACTGAGTGGATAGTTGTGACCTTAGAATTGAAAACGAAAAAATGCGATTCATTTCTCGTCGTTTCTATTAAAATGGTATTTATGAAATTTTCGATTCTAAAGTGACCAAAAATGTATAGTGTTTATTATATACCTAATGGATGCCTTTTTGTATTGTGTATATATTATTAGATATACTACATTATTTGTTTATATTTAATTAAAATATATAAATATTTTGTTTTAAAAAGAAAGGGACATACAAAGATACGAATACGTTTCTTCCTTTTTTTATGATGATGTAATGAGAACAACTATAACTTGATAGCCGTCAACGAACATGTAAATATTTTGCTAATAATATTATAAATATCAATGAAATACTCCATATAATGTTTTTTTTAAGAGCATATACCTATATGCTCTTAGATAATAATTCTTGCATATAAATTGACTATAAATTTACATAACTTTACAAGAGACTGGCTTTTATCAACACTTTAAAGATATAAATTCAGAGTGGTAAATAATTACAATCCACTGAAGTTTTAAAAGAGAAAAAATGTTTATAAATTTTGTTTCACACATTAAGTCTAAGTTATGATCAATTTACTTCAATTTTATTGTGAATAATACACTAATTATTATTTTGGATTGTTACTAGTAAGTCTGAGCTGAATCTTACTTTTTAATGTTTATATATGTAATAACATGTTATCAGATATTTATAACTGATTAACAATAATTAAACCTTGGTTTTTGAATATTCACAAAATTTGAGAAATTATTCCCAATTATCTACACAGATTTAATACTTAAAAATATTTCATATTTGAATTACTTAATTAACAATTTATTGAATTACTTAATTAACAATTCCATACAGCTTTTATAAATCATGTTAATAGTTATTCACATACAGTTGTTGCATTTTTATTTCATGTAATTATTTGACAGAATATAAGTTTTAATAAAGTAAAATAATTAAAAAAAAATAATATAAAAAAGTTATAGTAACATTAGTTTGGCAGTGTAGGTACAGTTGTCATATAATAATAATAATAGATCTATAAAGTTATTATTCAATTTTTGTTTTTAGTCCTTAAGATTGTATAGCCACTTAGATCAGCATAACTGCGCCCACTTCATCAAGAAATGCGCTTAAAAAATTATATGATAAGATATGGTAGACCGAAATTTCGCGATTAGCTTCTGCAGCAACAGCAACGATCAACGATAAAGCGCACACAAAGGATTTTCAGTCGAGGTGGTTTGCAATTTTAAGGATTTTCGAATTTTATAATCAAGTAAATATATATTCCATTTCCAACAGTTACTTTAAAAATATTATTTTTACATAATTACTCTTTTTGCTTTTCTATTTTTATTAATTTTAATTATTTACATTAATTTCAATAAAGATGGTAGGTAAAACTTTTCTCAATTTCACAAAAATCAAATTAAAATTTGATATTTTTAAAATAAAATACTCAACTCAAAGTTATAAGATTTAAATTCATTTAATTCAAATAAAACCATCCAGTTCAGTATCAATTTCTCTTTTATGGCAATTTGTATATAAGAATGTGAGTATCATAAAATACAGTATTAATTTAAAACTATGCCCAACTAATGTTGTCATAAATCAGTAAGCAGACAAAAATTATTAATATAAAAACTTCATATCTATAGATTTTGTCTCTAAATTGCATAACTAAATGTTTTGAATATTTTCTTTAATTGTAAAAATATATTTTAATGTTCAATCTATGATGTTAAACACTTCATAAACTAGTTTTATATATTTATTTCCATATACTTACATGCATACAATTTTTAAATTATTGGAATATTAAATAATGTACAGACAATATTAAATTTGACTAATGGAAAAAATAGTGTCAAAAAAATACTAATATAAAATAAGATTGTATTTACTCTAAAAATCATGCAAATATATAGAAAATAACGTTCTTGATTATTAATATTAAAATCAGATCAGATTAATATCTCATATAAGAATAATATATTTCTTCTATGTAGATAACAACAGATGTAATTTCTTTGAAATTCAGCTTAGAACGAAAGTATCCAATTATATATTGTAAATTTAATATGTTAATATTAGATAAAAATTGTTCTTCCATTATTTTCAAGACTACTTCAGCAATGAATTGGTAGCGTCGCATATTTAAGTATTTCAAAACGATGAACGTTCATAAAATAATTGAGAATAAACATCAATACATAAATAATATTAAATATTTCAACTGAAACTAAAGTTTTGTGACAGTAAACGTATTGAATTAACTTTTTGAATATATGGTGAAGTCGCCAGTTTCAAGAATTTCAAGATTTAATTAAAGGGAGGAAATTCATATCATCGCACTTCATAATAACAACAGTTGAAGAGTTAATATTTTTCATATTCAAGGCTTTTGATCATAATGTTATAAAATGTCAAATATGCAAGAAATCCATTTGTTCATTTATATTAATATTGTCCTCATTGATTCTATGTTTGGTTATTATTTTATAAATATTTAAATATTTTTTAATTAACAGTCATTTTAATATTACCCTTATTCAGATTTACGCAATATTATTTTTTACGACATTTATATATATCACGAACAGTTTTTACTAAAATAGCGCCAAATACAAATAATTTGTTAGCGAAAAATGTGAATAAATTTGTATATTCCAGTTATTTCCCCTTAAGTCAACATTATTATATATTTAAAATGGTTCAACGAGAAATTAATCGACAAATTATTATTTCATATTCATTTATATACATACTTATAGCGCTATATTTGATTGTTTTAGTGTATAAGTGAGCGACTTCGACAAAATTATTAATTATACTGATTTATAAGAGTGTCAAATATTACATTATAATATATAACAGGTAACAGCCGATTTTATTAATAAAAGCAGAAAAAGTACAACCTTATTGAGTTCAAAAAGGTATATTTTTACGTATTTTATATATTTAACTACTTATAAGGTATATGCAAAAATGCATCGATATATGAGAAAAATTATGGTAAAATAAAAATCAGTGAAAATTAACAACTATACAAGAATAGTTAGTAAAGGTATAATAGAATCGAGGTATTATAATAATAAATAATAACGTATTAAGAAATCAAATAGTGCAGAGAAGCGGATTAAAAATGAAACACAGACCACAAGCCCACAGAAGTCTGAAGGTATTTATTAACAAAAAGCAATGAAAGCGAAAAAATATATTAAGGAAAAAGTAATAACTAATAACAACTATGAATACAAGAAATGTCTGATAGATATTGAAAAGAAATATAATAAAAAAGATAAAAAAGATGGAATATAAAAAGGTGTAAGATATTCAAAGTAATATTAGGTATGGTAAAAACCAAAAAGGTATATATAAACGCTGACCCAAAGTGTGTAAAATATTTATAAAGTCCTACGAACCTATATACTCGTACAATTTAGGTAAAATTTATTAAGGTGGTACACAAGAATAATTTACAAAATCAAAAATGGTAAAATTGGGTAAAATATAAAGAAGTAAAAGTACAAGGCATAATCTGACATAAAAAATTAGAATAAAAAATATAATATAGTATATAATTTTCAACGTATACACGGATTAGACAACGAACAGAAATACGTAATATGGAATATAGCTGCAAAAATTACTCCTACAAGAAAATAAGATTGAAAATGAATACGGCAACTAAGGGAAATATAGTGAAATATAATAAAAGTAAATGCAACATTGCATTATAAAAAAGGAGATATAAGAAACACAATAAAGAAATAGCAAACAAAAGATGTAGTCAATTATAGGCACACAAATTGAACTATTTTATATATAAATATATGTACAGGGTGGTAATTCAAATAAGTATAAATAAAAGTCGAGATAAAACAATTAAAACATAATAATTAAAAGATATATATATATGAACATAATTTTTTAAAAGGTATGTGTAGTACGGAACAATGCAAAAAGGTAGTAATATACAAATTATACAGTCCAGACTCCGCAATTTCAATATATGATATGACAAGAAAGTTTCTGATACGAATTTTTTAACTTCTTGTATCTACTGAGAAAGGTTATAAATAAGTAAAAATAAAAATAGAAGAAAATAGCAAAAGCAAGACTCAATTAGCTGTACAAGTAATAGTAAATAAAGTAAGGTGATAGTAAGTTATGTTGTTGTCGATTACTAACTAAGGTGTAAGAAAAAATGTAATAAAAGGTAAAACGATTTTATATTATGATATTATTGTCCATGGTACAAATAAATATAAATGTCTAAGTAAATGTACAATGTAGTAAAAGGTACACACGTATATGAAATGGTATGTAACTAATATAAAGCGTGATAAAATAATAATATTTTCATTCACCGTTAAACCAGTAGAAAAAGATTGGTTTTTGGTTTCGTCGTGCAACATGGATCTTCTATTAAAGTAATAAAACCTATTTGAAATACCTAATAAAATATATGAGGTTATTATAAAATAAAACAAACATATACACAGAAAAATAAATTCTATTGACTAAAACTCGGCGATTGTATAAAAACATTTTTCCAATAAATGTTGTGAAACATCTTTCTTAAAAAGCTTAAAGCTACTTATATCTTTTAGAGATAGATACAACTTGTTATAAATTTTTATACCTATAAAACATGGACTTTTTCATAGTAAATTGCTAATAGTAAACATCAATACAATATCTCTCAATAATTTTTTGACTCCCGATAATTAAATACTGACAATTAGATAGTGTCAAATGAACTTAAATTTAAAATTTCGAGAAATTATATGTTTACGACTTCACTTTTTATCTAGTTTATAACATTTTCTATCTAAAATAGGACGCAGATTACGTATATAGGCATTGAGGTGTGATATAAATATATAGTAAAAACCAGGGTAAATACCAGAGACACTAGGTGATAGCAACTAACATTGAATTGATTGAAGTAACGAAAATCAAAGAAATTGAAATATTAGAATGTGTATATCGTAAAAGTACACGATAGAAATACAGAAAATAAATTAAATAATAAAAGGTATATAAGTAAGTCGTTATTATAATAAGGTACAATCGAATAAAATTCCAAGTAAATATCAAAGTAGAAGTTGATGTGAATACATTAATTATTTTTTCAATAAATTTTATTTCATTTTGACTTTATAAAATTTTTATTTAGGTATTCTTCAATAAATAAGGCGAAAATAATAATTATTAATATATTTTAAGAAGATTGTACAAGATACAAATTAATTAAGCATAAACGTATAAGCAATAATAAGTATATAGCAATAATAAGTATAAATAATAAGTACTGAAATAACAAAGGTAAATTAAATGTGAGTATGAATAGATAAAATGAGTATGAGTAATCAAAGGTGAACAGGTATTTTTTATGTGGGAAGGTATACGAAGGATATATATATAGATACCTAAACGATAACGCAATTGCAATAATTTCTAAATTGTGATAATATTTTAGATGCAATCCAACAAAGATAAACTTAAAATTATGGCGAAGTTGCCAGTCTCAAAACATGGAGGAATCACACCTCGATCTGAATTTATTAAAACTATATTTTTTATAATATAAACCCTATTTAACTTGCGATATTTTTATTAAGGATGAGCAAAACTGTCTTAAATACGAAGGATATATTAGGTAAACGATAACACAATTACAATCATTTCTAAACTCTGATAATATTTTTTAGATGCAAGTTAAATTTAAAGTTATGGCGGAGTTGCCAGTTTCAAAACATGGAGGAATCACACCTCGATCTAAATTTATTAAAACTATATTTTTTATAAGTAATATAAACCCTATTTCTTGTGATATTTTTATTAAGAATGGACAAAAATGTCTTAAATATGAAGGATATATTAGGTAAACGATAACATAATTACAATTATTTCTAAATTGTGATAATATTTTATATGCAATCCAACAGTTAAATTTAAAATTATGGCCAAGTTGCCAGTTACAAAACATGAAGGAGCCACACCCCGACCTGAATTTTATAATATAAACCCTATTTAACTTGTGATATTTTTATTAAGGGTGAGCAAAAATTTCTTAACAAGAATTAAATACACTGTTAATATTTTCTTCGTTAAATAATCTAAATTACTATACAATTTTCTAGTTGGTTTCCATTATATGAACTTTACTTTTAATTTAACCATACATCGCATTCTATTTAAGCAAAATTAGTGAGCAATCGTCAGCAAAAGCAGTAATTAAATTGACTGTGTTTCTTAAATAAGTAATCTAAATTATTATACCTGCAATTTTGTAATTGGTTTCCATTATATGAACTTTACTTTTAATTTAACCAAACATCGAGCCGAACATCGCATTTTATTTACGCAAAATTATACATACTTATATATGACATTTACAATCAACCTTTAAAGTATTTCGCCTTAGTACGCGTAGTTTTTCATATAAAAATAGGTACCATTTGAAAGTAAACTAATTAGAATATGTATATTCTTCACATATCTTCTCTACAGAAAAAGTTTCGCTGAAATATAAAAAATAACAATGTAATTAATTTCTCAAGGTCATATTACGAATTAACCTAAATGCGAAGATATATATCTAGGTATATTGTAGAAAAGTGGTAAAAATAAATACAAATAATAAATGTGAGAAATATACCAGGTGGTATGAGGTATCGTCAATAAGGGTAGCTATAAATAAAGTATATTAGGTATTTCTCTCAGGTAATATAAAACTTAATGTGGAAACATGTGCATGGTGGTATAAGGTAACATCTAAAGTAGATGTAGATATAAATTTAATAAAATAAATATGTACTTACAAATATATATGTATATATAAACTAACTTACAAAAACATATTCAGAAAACATGAAGAAAGATTTTACGCAAAAAAAAAGGTGATATATTTCTGTTCTACCATGGAGAGTAACTTATACGTAAATGTATTAATTATCACGGTGTGATAACATGAAAAATAAGTATAAGAAAACCATTTGAGATAACTATCCAAAAATTAAGGTACAACAAATCTATAAAATAATAAATATATTACAATAATAGTGCAGGTGCATATAATATAATTATAACATACATGTAACATAACATTATAATTGCATAAAGAGTACGTAGTAATACGAGTAAAAGATATAGATAGTTAAAGGTAATAATCATATGGTATATGGTTTAATAATATGGTATCGTTGAAATAAGAATAAAAATAACCAAAACATAATAAAAGGTGTGTAATCGTCGTAGGGAAGAAGATATAAAATACAGTACACAGTTCCATTAGAAAAAATAAGGGCTGTTGTAACATCGAAGTAAATATAAATGTTGTAAAACACAGGTTATAGTAGCTAGGTACACATGGATGCCTTGGAAGCAAAGATAAAGAAATATAACATCTTCAGACAAAATCTATATACAAATGTAAAACTGGAATCAAATATAATAATAATAATAATAATAATAATAATAATAATAATAATAATAATAATAATAATAATAATGTATCAAAAAAAATCATGCTAGTATGTAATAGTTAATATTCAGGTATCATAAAGAAAATAATGAGTCGGTGGTTATAATTGAGGTAAATTTTAAGGTAACACTAATGAAAAGTGACAAATAAGACAACAGGTGTAACAGTAATAAATAACTATATATGCAAAAATATTGATGATAGTACGCATTAGTACAGGTTATTAAAAATTATAAAGAATTTATCAAAAGAAATGTGTAAAAAGTATCTACAAAATATAGTAGCATTCAATCAAGCAAAAGATAATGGTAGGTGTAGTATTAAAAATGAATACAGAAAAATTAATAAGTAGGTAAGGAAACTGATATATAATGGTAATATTTATATACAAAAACGTATAAGATAGAATACACTAATTCAGGTTGAATGAAATAATAGGAAAAATTTTATAGAAGAAAAGTGTAAAAGGTATAAAATTTTCTAGATAATATCGAAAATGAATATAAATGATTATCAAGCAAAGACAATGAAATCTAACCATAACTTCATAGCAAAGCTATAAAAAAATATAGTAAAAATAGAGTAAAAAGAAAATAATTTAAATAGATACATTTATACAAGAATAAAGGTATATTGGATAAAATAATGAAAGCAGACATAATAATAATAGGATACATAGAAGTGGTGTGGTAATATACAGTATATAAAGGAAACAACTAAAAATTTGTAATGCTAAAGGTAAATTTGAAGGTGATAGTAGGTACATCGAAAATGAATACAGATAAATAAATAAGGTAAATAAACAGGTGGTAATAAATGTTGTAACTATATGAAAAAATGTATGATAGTATGCAGTAATACAGGTTGAAAGAAAAAGTAGTAAAAATTTGATAAAAGAAATATGTAAATGGTACAAATATAGTAGGTTATGATATCACAAAAACAATGTGAATGGTCATCAAGCAAAGGTAAAGAAATATAACAACTTCCATAAAGACAATTGGTATTGGGTATAATTCTACAACAAAATAAAATTTATATACTAATGTAGAAATAGAATCAAATAATAAGGTACATAAAAAAGTGTTTATGCTAATATTTAATATACATTAAAGAAAGTGGCGACAAATTGGTTATGAGGTATGTAATTTTAAGGTGTACAAGTAGAGATAAATAAAGATAACAGGTGTAATAGTAATAACTATATGCAAAAATGTTTAGGATAGTATGCACTAAGGTTACCTGATACAGGTTAAATTAAAAGGTAGTAAAAATTTGATTAACGCAATATATAAAAGGTACAAAAATATGGTAGACAATATCGAAAATGAAAGTAAATGTAACAGCTGGTAGGTGTAATATCAAAAATGAATATAGGAAGATAAATATGCAAAAAATAGGTATAATAGTAATAACTATAGGCAAAAATATTTAGGATAGTATGCACTAAAGTTACCTGATATAGGTTAAATTAAAAGGTAGTAAAAATTTTGTTAACGCAATGTGTAAAAAGTACAAAAATATAGTAGATAATATTGAAAATGAAAGTAAATGTAACAGCTGGTAGGTGTAATATCGAAAATGAATATAGGAAGATAAATACGCAAAGAAATAGGTATAATAACAGTAATGACTGTATGCGAAAATGTTTAGGATAGTATGCACTAAAGTTACCTGATACAGGTTAAATTAAAAGGTAGTAAAAATTTTGTTAACGCAATGTGTAAAAAGTACAAAAATATAGTAGATAATATTGAAAATGAAAGTAAATGTAACAGCTGGTAGGTGTAATATCGAAAATGAATATAGGAAGATAAATACGCAAAGAAATAGGTATAATAACAGTAATGACTGTATGCGAAAATGTTTAGGATAGTATGCACTAAAGTTACCTGATACAGGTTAAACTAAAAGGTAGTAAAAATTTTGTTAACGCAATGTGTAAAAAGTACAAAAATATGTAATAATATTCACATGCTCATAATATTGAAAATGAAAGTAAATGTAACAACTGATAGGTGTAATATCGAAAATGAATATAGAAAGATAAATACGCAAAGAAATAGGTACCTATAATAGTAATAAGTATATGCAAAAATGTTTAGGATAGTATGCACTAAAGTTACCTGATACGCAGGTTAAAAAATTAAAAGGTAGTAAAAATTTGATTAACGCAATGTGTAAACGGTACAAAAATATAGTAGACAATATCGAAAATGAAAGTAAATGTAACAGCTGGTAGGTGTAATATCGAAAATGAATACAGGAAAATAAATACGTAATGAAATAGGTAGAATGGTCATAAATGTATATGCAAAAATGTATAGGATAGGTACTAAGGTTACCTGATACAAGTTAAATAATTAAAAGGTAGTAAAAATTATATTAACGCAATATATAAAAGGTACAAAAATATAGTAGACAATATCCAAAATAAAAGTAAATGTAACAGCTGGTTGGTGTAATATCGAAAATGAATACACGAAAATAAATACGTAAATAAATAGGTATAATGGTAATAATTATATGCAAAAATATATGGGATAGTATGGACTAAGGTTACCTGACACAGGTTAAATTAAAAGGTAGTAAAAATTTTATTAACGCAATGTGTAAAAGGTAAAAAAAAATAGTAGACAATATCGAAAATGAAAGTAAATGTAACAGCTGGTAGGTGTAATATCGAAAACGAATACAGGAAAATAAATACGTAAAGAAATAGGTATAATGGTAATAACTATATGCAAAAATATATGGGATAGTATGCACTAAGGTTACCTGATACAGGTTAAATTAAAGGATAGTAAAAATTTTATTAACGCAATGTGTAAAAGGTACAAAAATATAGTAGACAATCTCGAAGATGAAAGTAAATGTAACAGCTGGTAGGTGTAATATCAAAAATTAATACAAAAAAATAAATACGTAAAAAAATAGGTATAATGGTAATAAGTATATGCAAAAATGTATAGGATAGTAGGCACTACGGTTAATTGATACAGGCTAAATTAAAAGGTAGTAAAAATTTGATTAATGCAATAAATAAAAGGTACAAAATATAGTAGACAATATCCAAAATAAAAGTAAATATAACAGCAGGTTGGTGTAATATCGAAAATGAATACAGGAAAATAAATACGTAAATAAATAGGTATAATGGTAATAATTATATGCAAAAATATATGGGATAGTATGGACTAAGGTTACCTGACACAGGTTAAATTAAAAGGTAGTAAAAATTTTATTAACGCAATGTGTAAAAGGTACAAAAAAATAGTAGACAATATCGAAAATGAAAGTAAATGTAACAGCTGGTAGGTGTAATATCGAAAACGAATACAGGAAAATAAATACGTAAAGAAATAGGTATAATGGTAATAACTATATGCAAAAATATATGGGATAGTATGCACTAAGGTTACCTGATACAGGTTAAATTAAAGGATAGTAAACATTTTATTAACGCAATGTGTAAAAGGTACAAAAATATAGCAGACAATATCGAAAATGAAAGTAAATGTAACAGCTGGTAGGTGTAATATCGAAAATTAATACAGAAAAATAAATGTTAAGATAGTAAAGACTAATTCAAGTTTAATGAAAAAGTATTAAAAATTTGATAAAAGAAAAGGATAAACGGTACAAAGATATAGAAGGTGTAATATCGAAAATGAATATAAATGATTGAAATCTAACAATGTAAAAACCATAAGAAGTAGAATAATTTAAGTAGATTCACTAATTGTACAAGGAAAACGGTACAAGGATAATAGGTGCAACATCGAAAATGAATACAGATAAATAATATGGTGAATATAACTGTATGTAAAAATGTATGATAGTATGCAATAATACGAATTGAATGAAAAAGTAATAAAAATATGATAAAAGAAATATGTAAATGATGATAAAAAAGAATGTAAATGGTAACAAAGCAAAGATAAAGAAATACAACAACTTAAGACAAAACCTATGTACAAATGTAGAAATAAAATTAAATATAATAATCAGATAAGAATACGTATCATTTCAGATGATAAATCGGAATCACAATCAGAAACAGGTATTAAAAGAAAATAATGAAACATTGCTATAAATGAGATAGGTATGTAAATATTAAGGTGACATTACATAACATTAAAATGAAGAGATAAATAAGGCAAAGATAACAGGTGAAATAGTGATAACTATATGCAAAAATGCTTATAATAGTATGCAGTGTAGTAGAGATTTAAAAAAGTAGTCAAAATTTCTTACAAGAAAAGTGTATAAGTTAAAAAATATAGTCGAGTTTATCGAAAATGAAAGTAAATGCGACAAGTAGTAGGTGAAAATGAATACAGAAAAATTAATAAGCTAATAAAGAGGTATAATGGTAATAATAATATCCAAAAATGTATAAGATGGTATGCAATAATACAGGTTAAATGAAAAAGTAGTAACAATTTAATAAACGCAGTGTGTATAAATGGTACAAACTATAGTAGACAACATCGCAAATGAAAGTAAATGTGACAACTGGTAGGTGTAACATCGAAAATGAATACAGAAAAATAAATAACCAAACAAAGAATAGTATACACTAATACAGGTTAAACGAAAAAGTCGTAAGGAATATAGTAGACAACATCGAAAATGAAATTGAATGTAATAGCTGATAGGTGTAATATCGAAAATGAATACAGAAAAATAAATACAGTAAAATAAATAAGTATGGAAACAGGTATTAAGGTAATAACTATACGCAAAAACGTATAAGATAGATTAAATGGTTAATACAGGTTAAACGAAAAAGTAATAAAAATTTGATAAACGGAATGCGTAAAAGGTACAAAAATATAGTAGACAATATCGTAAATTAAAGCACTCTGACTCTAACAACTGGTAGGTGTAATATCGAAAATGAATAGAGAAAAAAAGATAATTAAAGAAATAGGTATAGTAATAATAACTATATGCAAAAATGTATGAGGTAGTATACACTAATACAGGTTGAACGAAATAGTAGTAAAAATTTGATAAATGCAATGTGTGAAAGGTACAAAGATATAGTAGACGATATCGAAAACTAAATTTTATGTAACAACTGGTAGGTGTAAAATACAAAATTAATACAGAAGAATAAATATATAAAGAAACAGGTATAAATGGGTAATCGTATATAATCGTATATAATCGGGTAATAAGTATATGCAAAAACATATAAGATAGGACACTAATACAGGTTAAACGAAAAAGTAGTAAAAATTTGATAAACGCAATGTGTAAAAGGCACAAAAATATAGTAGAAACTATCGAAAATTAAAGTAAATGCGGCAACTGGTAGATGTAAAATACAAAATTAATACAGAAGAATAAATATATAAAGAAAGAGGCAAACTGGTAATAACTATATGCAAAAAACGTAAGATAGTAAACACTATTACAGGTTCAACGAAAAATTAGTAAAAATGGTGTAAAATGTACAATATCGAAAATGAAAGTTAATGTGACAACCGATAGCTGTAGAATAAAAAAGCAACACAGAAAAATGAATGTATAAAGAAACAGGTGTAATGGTAATAACTACAAACAAAAAACGTATACGATAGTATATACATATACTAATACAGGTTAAACGAAAAACTAGTAAAAATTTGAAAAAGGTATAAAAATATAGTAGGCAATATCGTAAATGAAAAGTAAATGAGACAACTGGTTGTAATATCGCAAATGATACAGAAAAATAAATAAGTTTAGAAACAGATATACCTAATAGTAATAACAATATATTATACAAAAACATATTATAGTATACACTAATACAATATGAACGAAAAAATAGGAAAAATAAGACAAAGTACAAAATTATAGTAGGTAATATCGAAAATGAACTAAATAATTCTCAAACAATAAATGAAATATGACAACAACATAATACAAAAGCTATAACAATAGCAATAAGATAACAAAAACAATCAAGACACATAAGTACGGTACATGTATGCTAATATGTGATAGGAAATATTCAGAAATATTTGCAAAGATATAAGGTCGAACATTAAGGTAAAACATCGAAAATCAAACTAAGGTAAAAAAGAGGAAAAATAGTTGCAAAAAGGTATTAGAAACTGGTTGAATGAAAAAATATTAAAAATATGTTTATAACTAAGTATTTACAAGGTAGAGATATAGTAGGTAATACCGAAAATTAATGTAAATACGTACTAGTATGCAATGGGTAATCAAGATCAAGAGGAATTGGTTATGAAAGATGTAAAATTCAAAATGATAGTAGTGACACTGAAAATGAATATAGAGTAATAAGGTATTTTCCTAATTACAGGTATGAATAATAGTAATAATATGTGCAAAAATGTATAAGATAATTGGGAGTAATTAGATTAAACAAAAAAATAGTAAAAATTTTATAAAAAAAGTCGAAAAAGTACAAAGATAAATGCAATATCAAAAATTAATATAAATAATTGTCAACAAGATTGGAGAAATTGGTTATGAAAGATTGTGAATTTTAAGGTGATGGTAGGTGTAACATCGAAAATTAGTACAGATAAACAAGATGAAGGAATAGGGATAATAAATATTTGCGATTTTTAATATACTTTGAGATTATTTGAGATTTATAATATACAGTAACACAAGTTGATTTAAAAAAATAGTAAAAATTTCATAAAATAAATGTCTAGGTAATATCAAAAATGAAAATAAATAGGGGATTATTTTTTATTAATTTCTTTTTTCATTAATTTTTTTGCCGTGATTATCAAGCAGAGACAACGAAATGTAACAGCAACTTTATGCAAAAGCTATATAAAAATTAGATAAAATAAATGGATACGTAAATGGTACAAGTATTATTGGTTAAGATAACAAAAACAATCAAATATAATAACAGAGTACATAAAACAGGTATATGTTGGTATTCAATAAGCAGGTTATATACAGCATCGCAAAGATCATGAGAAATTGGTTATGAAAAATTGTAAATTTTAAGGTGATGGTAGGTGTAACATCGAAAATTAGTAAAGATAAACAAGATGAAGGAATAGGGATAATAACTATTTGCAAAGATGTATAATATACAATAACACAAGTTGATTTAAAAAATAGTAAAAATTTGATAACATAAATAAATGTGTAGGTAATATCAAAAATGAAAATAAATAGGGGATTATTTTTTATTAATTGTCTTTTCATAAATTTTTTTGTAACAGCAACTTTATTCAGAAGCTACATAAAAGTTATATGTATAAAATGTAAAAAATAAATAGATATGTACATAGTACAAGTATTATTGGTTAAGATAATAAAAACAATCAAATACAATAACAGGGTGCGTAAAAAGCTATCTATATGCTAGTCTACAAAAGTAATATGAAATTGGTTCTGATTTGGTACTAGAAATTTGTTATGAAAGACTTCAATTTGAAGGTGATAGTAGGTGTAACATCGAAAATGAATACAGATAAATAAATAAGGTAAAGACGGGTGCAATAGTAATAACTATATGTAAACATGTTTAAGGTAGTTCAGTTTTACAGCTTTAATGAAAAGTAAATAAAAATTTGTTAAAAAAATGGTGTAGGTAAAGTTAATTATGATCAAGCAAAGACAATGAAGTATATATAACAGCAGCTTTATACAAATGCTACATAAAAGTAAGTTAAAATAAATAGATACGTTTATGGTACGAGCATAACAAAAACAATCAAATACAATAATAAGGTACATAAAAAAAAGGTATATGTAATTATTATACAGCATCGCAAAGAAAATCATGAAAAATTGGTTATGAAACATTGTAAATTTTAAGGTGATGGTAGTAAGGTGTAACATCGAAAATTAATACCTACAGATAAATAAGGTAATAGAATAGGGATAATAGAAAAAATATTTTCAGAGATTTATAGTATACAGTTATACAGGTAAATTAACAATTAGGAAAAATTTAATAAAAGAAATGTGTAGGTGTAGGTAGGAAATACAAGAAATGAATATAAATTATTATCAAGCAGACACAATGAAATATAACAGCAAATTATACAAAAGCTATATAAACATTAGTTAAAATAAATAAAAAATAAAAAAAATAGTTCAAAAAAGTAAAGTTAAAAAAAATAGTTCATGATATTAAAAGTGTATGTGTATATAAAGTATCATTGGATAAGATAGTAAAAACAATCAAATATAATAATAACAGGGTACCTACATAAAAAAGCTATATGCTAAGTAGTATACAAAAGTAATATGCAATATCGCGAAAGAAATAACTAGAAGTTGATTATGAAAGACGTAAATTTTAAGGCGATAATAAATCTCCCATAATTCATCGATAATAAATACAGATATTATTTAGTAAATGATAAAAGAAGAAAAAAGCAAAATTAATTTAAAAAAATTATGGGCTTAATAAAACAAAAATAAAGTATAGAAGATATACCAGAGGTTGATAGAAGTAATATTCATAATAATAAAAATAAATAACTATAAAATAAAAACAATCTCAACATACAAATAAAATGAAATACGTTAAAAATAGATTAATATGGTATAAATATGAATAATACATAATACAAGGTAAAAATTCAAGGTGATAATGAGTATTATAAACGAAAGTGAATTGTTCATTCATTTTATATACACAAAAGAATATCAGAGGAAATTTAGGGTGAAGTACAAGTTTAAAACGCATATATCAAATATAAATAATGCAAAATGACTAATGCATCTGAATAATGCAAGGTATGAGACTATATTATAATGTAGGTTTAAATGCACGAATATGTAGCAAACATTTTAAATAAAATATTTTAAGAGATTATATTAAATAAAAGTTAATTAAAACGGCAAAAGGAAAGGTAGTTCTAGTTAATAGAAGTTAGGGTATTTCTACTTCGTATACAAAGTAAAAGTTAATGAAATTATAGACATGAAATTCATATACGAAAAGGTATAAGCAATACTATTTTATACTCTTTATAGAAAATATAAAAGTAAACCAATGCTGACAAGACTGATAGTTCTCCAGATCAAAACTCAATTTTAATAGGTATGAGTAACAGAGAAATATAATTATTAAAGGTTTGTTAATTTCATACGCAGAAGTATAAGCTGGTATTCAAGTACGTAATATAAGAATAAAAATATAATACGCGTCAATTAAAACTAAAATGAATAATAAATTAATAAATAGAACAAAAGTAATAAACTAAAATGTACTTAAAGGCATATGTAAAAAATATTAAAACGCATTAAGTATTATATGGTTTCAAAGAAAATATAATAATAAACATGAAGAATTCGCAAGGCGATGATTGTGGGTATAACCGAAAATAAACGAAAATTTATTATAATCAATAAAAGCAATAAAATGTTCCTTAGTAGTAATTAAAGTAATGTAAAAGTACGCAACGAAAAGTTTGAATTAAATACTTAAAAAAATAAAATGAAAGGAGTGTTAGACACATCAAACATATAGCGCAAAGCCGCCCAAACAAATCAATAGGAATAAATACAAGGCACCAGGTGTTAATACAACTTAAAACAAAGCCAAATAAAAATAAACAACTAATAAAAAAATTACAAGGTGGTCTAAGAATTATTAAAACTGAATTATAATTATGGCGTTCATTAATTTCATAGGTATAAAAAAAGGTAAAATGTAGTAAGAAGTATCAGAAAAATATGGTAACAGTGGAATAAATATACATATAAGGTGGTTGTTAATATCGAAAATGAATTTTAATAAACAAGTCAAAGATGATGAATTGTATCATAAAGCAATACGTGGTAGTATAAACATAATATATAAAACGTTGTAATTGTAGATAAGACGAACGAACATGTAGGTATATGCAAAATATAAGACGTATATAATATTATTTCTTAGGGATACTAATATTGTTTCGCAAAAGAGAATAAATAAATATTTAAAAGGTATAAGAAAATAATGACGCCAAAAATTAATACCTACATAAATTGTATGGAAGATTGTATATAATGTGTAATGGTATATTGTATGGTAATGAAATCATAAATGTAATATATAATGGTAATGAAAAATGGCATATGGTATAATATAAACGATTCTCAAAATCGTGTAAAAATCACATATAAGGTAGTTAGTATTGAGTAAAATGTAAAAATATGAGATGTATTCAATGGGCAAGGGGTAGCTTCAGGTAAATGACTATAGGGTAAGCGTAATCATAATATGTAACAAGGTATGTTAAATAGGTCTGCGGTATATTGTGAAACTGAGTGACACTTAAAGTGAATGTAAATTACAAATTAAAAGTAACAAAGTATAGAAAAAGGTGTATGAAGTTTATATGGGTTCGAACCTACTTGTAGGTACAGTGTACTCGAATATATTTTTACAAGGAAAAATGGGATAAAATTAATAAACTGCGAGATAATAGTAAGAAAAATTGGCAAGGTATAGGTAACCTGGTAGAATCTAAAACCAAAGTAACGGTAATGAGGTGTAATTATCGGGCAATTCCAATTTTTGACGAGGTATAAGGTACGACGTACAACCTGTAATATTGTTTTAAAGAAAATATAGTAAAAATGAAATACTTAATAGCATAGAAGATCCACCATAGAAGTTCAACCATTATAAAATAATGGTTGAACCAAATAAAATGCAATAAAAAATAAAATTCAATAAAAAATGCAAAAAATTTTCGAAATAATAGAAAAAGTAATAAAAGTAGATTAATATAAAATTATATGGGTAATATGAAAATATAGTAATAGGTAGTATGAAATTAGTAAAAATGGTGACAATGTAATGTAAACATAAAATATAAAAGGTGATAAAAAACAAATGACTACTGCGAAGGTAATTAAAGTACTGGGAGGTATATTAGTTTTATGATCAGAATAATATAAAAATGTTAAATTAATAAACGATCAATTATCCAAATAAGTAACAGAAAACCAAACAACTGGAGCAAGAATATATAATATGAAAATAATATATAACAAGGAATAATTAGATATAATGTGTATATTGCTTGAATATATAAAATATATATTTATACTACCTATGTACAAAAGGTGCCAGATTATTATTAAAAACCACACTAAAGTATAAAATGGTATAGTATCTTCGAACATATGGAAAAATTATAAAAGTAAAAAGGTATACAAGATGACAGGTAAAATGAAAAAATAATAGAAATTTATTTAAAAAAATAATAATAAAATGTTCACCACATAGTCTTAAGAAGGTACTATTAAAAAGATAACGATTTCATACAAAATAGTAACAATTAGAAAAAGAATTAAATATATGATAAAAGGTAAATTATATTCATATGTAGAATACTGTAAGATATTCATATATTCTTTCACAAACGGAACCAGGAAATATAATATGTATCTAGATAAAATAAATATTTAAAAAGTGTAAGATAATAATTACGACAAAAATTAATATACAGAAATTGTATGAGGTATATAAGGTGTTTATGATACAAGGTATGGTAATGTAATTTATTAAGGCAATGGTATATAGAATATGATAATATAAATGAAACACGAAAGGGTATAAGATGGTCGGCAATTTAAAGTTTACATAAAATAGGTACTGTAAAATATGAAATGCATCATTGTGCAATTAACAACATTGGATAAATGAACAAGGTATGGGCAATAATATATAATAAAATGAATTTTAAGTTAAATATATCATAAATAGGTCTAAGGTATAAGTGAAACTAGGTACATAAAACCTATGCATTCTTATTTGTAGTTTCAAAGAAAATATGGTAATATAATAAACAAAAAATGTAGAAGATGATATACATAATCGAAAATGAGTGGGTGTTGATTAGAATTAGAGGACAGATATAACGTAGGTGGTAAAAGGCGCATATGTAATCTCATATACGAAAATGTAAAATGAAACACGTAAACTAATAAAACAAAAATAAGGGAAAGGTAAAATACACATTATGGTATAATTTAAAATACAAAAATACCAGTGAGGAGTATTATACAGTTTAAAGAAAGTTGGTTATATAGGAGTCATAAAAGTTAAATATGTCATAACTAGGTCTAAGGTATAAGTGAAACTAGGTACATAAAACCTACTTATTCTTATTTGTAGTTTCAAAGAAAATATGGTAATATAATAAACAAAAAAGGTAGAAGATGATATACATAATCGAAAATGAGTGGGTAATTAATTACAATTAGAGGACAGATCGATTAGGTGGTCAAAGGCGAATATACAAAAATGTAAAATGAAACATGTAAACTAATAAAACAAAAATAAGATAAACGTGAAATACACATTATATGATATAATAATATACGATAGTATCTGTGAGGTTGTATTATACAGTGCAAAGAAAGGTGGTTATATAAGGGTCATAAAGGTTATAAAAGTATTAATATCGTAGAAAACATGGTGGACATAATGAAAAATATGAATAATATTTAATCAGAATGATGTATAGGTACAGTAAAACGTGTAACATAAAACAATAGATAAAAAAGTATTTGTCAAATGTGGTATGTATAATAAAACAATTAGTGTTCAAAGATGAAAGCTTCTAACATATGGTAAAAATACTTAAGGCAAAGAGTACTACCAAACAACAATGCAACGATATAATTTAAGAAAATCAAATAAAACATATAAAAATAAACATAAAACTAATATAATAACATAAAACTAAGTGCATAAAATTAATAGAAATACAGAAAAAGAAAAAAAACAAATGGGAAAACTTGATGAAAAATTGGTGTAGGTGGGCTAGAATTTGAAGAAATAAGAACATTGCATAAGTATAGATTTCAGGAAAAAAATATAAAAGCGATGAAGTTACGAATATGTATAATATAAGACTAATAGAAATAGGCCAATAAAACCAATAGCACAATGTGAGAAAAATATAACTATGTCGTATACTAGGAAGTAAGAGACAGGTTCTGATAAAGAATAATAGAAAATTATAAATTCTGTAACGTTGGGCAAAATGGAAAAATGAAAAATTACAAATATGAAGGCATAAACCAAAAATAGGCAAGAATCCGTATACCCTCAAACAAAATGATACAATAATTGATGACATCAATACATTTAGATACATATGTGTAGGTAATAATATTATTGCAAGATCAAACAGAGCTCTTTTAGAAAAATAAATAAGAATGGTGTTGTTTAGAATTTAGTCAGTTTAAATGACGAGTTACTTAAAAATTATAAAAAAAATACATTTTAATACGCAAACGCATAAAGTAAATATTACACGTAATTAAAAATTATAAATACAATAAAGATGAAAGTGGAGGTGGGTGGGCAATTTACACAATAATAAAACAATAAACTACTGCATAAATAAAATCTTTATGATTGGCTGTAGGTTGAAATAATAATAATAACAGGTACAGCTTAGCACCTGATAGGAACAAAGTCGACAAATATTGTTTGAGTTCATGTTTTACAGTTTGTAACATTTCACACAATCGAGACATATCATTATCAAACTCCTATTTTCTATATTAACACATTGAATTTTAATATATATTAAAAGAAAATAAATTAATTATCAATAAACGTGAGAAAAAAATAAGACAAAAAAATTTTAAAATCCAAAGAAGACTATAATCAATTATGAAAATGCACCACAAATAAGTTACAGACATTAATAAAAGTGATACGCAAAATCAAAAGTGTAGTACAATTGTGGCAAGTAAGTGTTAAAATTAACCAAATACGAACTAATCCTGCGTTATAATATGATTATAATATTCACATATTTTTAATATAAATTTAATAAATTTAAACAAAATGAATAAGTAAAGCTATAATTTTGAAAACGCAAACTTTTAGAAAGTATACAAAATTTAGATACCTATACATATTTTTATCCAGGGAATATTAAAAAATTACAATTAAGAAAAGGTTACTTATTAGTGGTAATAATGTATTAACTAAACTTAAATATGGCAATAATTAGTACACATTAGTAAAAATAATTAAAATGCGGTATACATGAAATATAACGAAACCTTAATAAATTATAGTACAAGCGCAAAACAATAATCAATAAATATAATAATATAATAAATAAAAGTTTGATGGGAAGGTAGAAACAGATAAATTTGAGAGAATATATAAAATGGTTTTATAGTTAACAATTTTAATATATATATAATTTCTAAAACTGAATTAGGAAAAATGAAATACTGATTCGCAAATATCTGTATGGTAGTAAAATATGCAAATAAGTGGATGAGGTTACGATCTGAAATTGACCAAATGCATTAAATACTCAGTTGTTTTAGAGAAAATTTGAATAAAATTGAAATACAAATATGCTAAATAAAACGTTCTAAGTGTTATATGAAAGTATGTATTAAAAATTACAATAGTTTATATGAAAGTATTTATTAAAAATTACAATGGTGTACAATGATGAAAGTGGAGGAGGGTGGGTAAACTAAAAAATACCATTTAATAATATTTGGTAAAAAGCAAAGGTTAAAATAGATGAAAATAAAACGGTTTTATTGTCAAAAATTTTAATATGTACAATTCCTAAAACTAAATTAGGAAAAATGAAATACTGATTCGCAAATATCTGTGTGGTAGTAAAGTATACAAATACCTAAGTGGATTTGTATACTATACAGTGGTTACGATTTGAAATTGACCAAAATACATTAAATATGCAGGTATTTTAGAGAAAATTTTAATAAAATTGAAATACAAATATGCTAAATAAAATGTTCTAAGTGTTATATGAAAGTATTTATTAAAAATTACAATGGTGTACAATGATGAAAGTGGAGGAGGGTGGGCCAAATAAAAAATACCATTGAATAATATTAGGTAAAAAGCAAAGGTTAAAATAGATGAACATCAATAATATGTATCGGGTGAATCAAATTGTTTAATGAAAATATGAAAAAATATACTGTTTTTCCAGAGTATATCGGTAAGGGTATCACAATGTATGAAAATATCAAATATTCAGATAAAAAATTGATAACATGACATGCTTAGACTAAAATAATGATAATGGTATAAAGAATATTCGGTGAATTGTTTTTTTTTTAAGAATAAGGCAGCAGTATAAGTGAAATAAAGAATACTGAAATAGTTATAAGTGAAAATATGAAGAAATCTTAATAACACAAATATTATTAAATTCATAGGTTTGAACGTAAGTAGATACTAAAAAGGGTAAAAGATATATATAAAATCAATTACGCAAGGTACTGAAATAAGGTATGTGGTACGTAGTTTGAAATTAAAAATATGTATTTAACAATATACGCACTTGTAAAAAATGAAAAGCATTAGAATATATGTGAATATGTTATTTTGCACGGTGATTAGGTTATTCAAAAAGGACCCAATTTTGTTAAACTTTCGCCTGGTGAATAGTATTTAGTCCCAATAAATCCAAATGAATCCAAATCCAAAACAAATAATATCATACTGAAACTAAGAATTCGGTATTTTAGCTATATCTACTTCCTGGTAGAAATAAAAAGATATATTCTTACTTTATAACATAATAAACAAAATACTTATATTATTTATATAAATGTATTATATCAGAACTAAAGTAATGTACTTTTACGCTTTATGTTATTCTTAATTTGATATTCAGCTACAGTTTTGAAGCTATAAATACATTAGAAAATAATCTATCACGCCAAAAATAAATCAGACAGACAGTTGTCTGTCTATCTATCTATTATAGATAAGGCTGATGAATAGGTAAATGGCAACATAAAATTCTCTTATTAATATTAAAATCTGAGCAACGGTGAGTAGTTGAACTTTTTACAATTTAAGGAAAGTAGAAGTAGAATATTAATTGGAAATGTTTGCTTTGAAAGTAGTATTCGTATCTAAATTTCATTATAATCACTGGTATAGATTATTTATATCACATGCTATATAGTTAAAAAATAAAAAATCTATTTTGAAACAGAATGTCATTAAATTTGTATGTCGAATGTTCCAAATTTTTCATGGATCTAAATAGCAAATGATATACATTTCTATAAAGTATGTAAACTGATTGCATTTGCCTGCTTTAATGTTAATAGGGTGATGAATTTTAAAACAAATTGGCTCTTCTTAGCATGGTGAAACATTTAATCACAATAGTCGTTTTTTTGGGTGTACAATTGGCTTTCCTAATATGTTGCAGCATAAATAATGTCACTGAATGTGGTTGTTTTCACTTTGTTAAAAGCAATTTTTCGAGATAACTAGAAATGACGTATGGCACTGATCCAATGTACCCTCCTTTCTGTTGTCAACGGATGTATAGAATTATAGTGTGCAAAGTTTATTAATTTTTATGAATTATAGGTTTTTTGATAATAATTCATACTCAAAACTGATACAATCACTGAGCTATATTAATGACAGAATATTTTCAACCTAGTAATTGAAAATATTTCGACATATATCTGCTAACGTTTCTATATATAAATGATAATTAAAAGCATTTAAATTAGATGATATTGACATGCATTTTGATGCACTGGCTTTTTTAGCTTGGTAAAACACTTTTAATCACAATAGTCGTCCTTTTTGGGTGTACAATTGGCTTTCCTAATACATTGCAGCATAAATAATGTCACTTCAGTATGTGGTTGTTTTCACTTTGTTAAGAGCGATTTTTTTGAGATAACTAGAAATCACGTACGACACTGATTCCATTGTACCTTTTTTCTGTTGTTAACGGATGTTTGGCTTTCGTGATTTGCTGCAGTTTGTACAATATAACAAATGCTGCATTATATACTTATAGTGTGCAAAGAATTATGAATTATTATTTTATTAGGCTTTTTGATAATAATATATATTCAAAACTGATACAATCACTGGGCAATATTAGTGACAAAATATTTTCAACCTACTAATTGAACATATTTCGATCTACTAACGTTTTTATACATAAATGATAATTAAAAGCATTTAAATTATGTATTTTGATGCATTGGCTTTGTTTAGCATGGTGAAACACTTTTAATCACAATAGTTGTCCTTTTTGGTTGAACATTTGGCTTTCCCAGTATGTTGCAGCATAAATAATGTCACTAAGTATGTGGTTATTTTCACTTTATTAAGAGTGATTTTTTCGATATAACTAGAAATCACGTACGATACTGATTCTATTGTACGTACCCCTTTTTCTGTTATTAACGGATGTTCGGCTTTTGTGAATTGCTGAAGTTTGTAGAATTTAACAAATGCTGTATATCTAATTATAGTGTGCAAAGTTTATGAATTATGAATTATTATTTTATTAGGCTTTTTGATAATAACACATATTCAAAACTTGTTCAACCACTGAGCAATATTAATAACAGAATATTTTCAACCTAGTAATTGAAAATATTTCGACATATATCTACTAACGTTTTTATAATATATAAATGATAATTAAAAGCATTTAAATTAGATGATATTAATATTATGTATTTCGAATCATTGGCTTTTCTTAGCATGATGCAACATTTAATCACAATAGTCGTCATTTTTGAGTGTACAGTTGGCTTTTCCAGTATGTTGCAGCATAAACAGTTTCACTATCTGGTTTACTTTCAGTTTTTTAAGAGCGATTTTTGATGAGAACTAGAATTCACGTACAGGTTCCTTTCTGTTGTTAACATATTATGTTTGGCTTTCGTGACTTGCTGAAGTTTGTAGAATTTAACAAATGCTGCATATGTAATTATAGTGTGCAAAGTTTATCATGGTTTATTTATTCAACGTTTATTCATGTTTATGAATTATAGGGTTTTTGATAATAATTCATATTCAAAACCGATACCATCACTGGGCAATATTAATAGCAGAGTATTTTAATTTTAAACCTATTAATTGAAAATATTGCGACATATATCTACTAACGTTTTTGTATTTAAATTATAATCTAGGGAATATTGATATGTATTTTGATGAATTGGCTTTTCTTAGCATGGTGAAACATTTTTAATCACAACAGTCGTCCTTTTTGGGTGTACAATTGGCTTTCATAGTATGTTGCAGCATAAATAATATAAATAGGTATGTGGTTTGTTTTCACTTTGTTAAGAGCAATTTTCTTAGATAACTAGAATTCACGTATGGCACTGATTCCATTGTACACTCCTTCCTGTTTTTAAGGGATGTTTGGTTTTCCTAATTTGCTGAAGTTTGTAAAATTTACCAAATGCTGCATATGTAATTATAGTGTGCAAAGTGTATTCATGTTTATGAATTATATGTTTTTTTGCTAATAATTCATACCCAAAACTGATACAATCTGGGCAATATTAATGACAGCAGAATACTTTCAACCTAGTAATTGAAAATATTTCGACATATATCTACTAACGTTTTTATATATAAATGATAATTAAAACCATTTAAATTAGATGATATTGATATGCATTTTGATGCAATGGCTTTTTTTAGCTTGGTAAAACACTTTTAATCACAATAGTCGTCCTTTTTGGTTGTATAATTGGATTTTCTAATTCGTTGCAGCATAAATAATGTCACTTCAGTATGTGGCTGTTTTCACTTTGTTAAGAGCAATTTTTTTGAGATAACTAGAAATCACGTACGACACTGATTCCATTGTACCCTTTTTTTTCTGTTGTTAACGGATGTTTGGCTTTCGTGATTTGCTGAAGTTTGCGGAATATAACAAATGCTGTATATGTAATTATAGTGTGCAAAGTTTATGAATTATGAATTATTATTTTATTAGGCTTTTTGATAATAATACATATTCAAAAGTGATACAATCACAGAGCTATATTAATGACAGAATATTTTCAACCTAGTAATTGAAAATATTTCGACATATATCTACTAACGTTTTTATATATAAATGATAATTAAAAGCATTTAAATTAGATGATATTGATATGCATTTTGATGCACTGGCTTTTTTTATCTTGGTAAAACAGTTTTAATCACAATAGTCGTCCTTTTTGTGTGTACAATTGGCTTTCCTAATACGTTGCAGCATAGATAATATCACCTCAGTATGTGGTTGTTTTCACTTTGTTAAGAGCGATTTTTTTGAGATAACTAGAAATCACGTACGGCACTGATTCCATTGTACCCTACTTTCTGTTTTTAAGGGATGTTTGGCTTTCGTGATTTGCTGCAGTTTGTAGAATATAACAAATTCTCCATATATAATTATAGTGTGCAAAGAATTATGAATTATTATTTTATTAGGCTTTTTGATAATAACACATATTCAAAACTTGTTCAACCATTGAGCAATATTAATGACAGAATATTTTCAACCTAGTAATTGAAAATATTTCGACATATATCTACTAACGTTTTTATAATATATAAATGATAATTAAAAGCATTTGAATTAGATGCTATTAATATTATGTATTTTGATGCATTGGCTTTTCCAGTATGTTGCAGCATAAACAGTTTCACTATGTGGTTTATTTTCAGTTTTTTAAGAGCGATTTTTGATGATAACTAGAATTCACGTACAGGTTCCTGTCTGTTGTTAACATATGTTTGGCTTTCGTGACTTGCTGAAGTTTGTAGAATTTAACAAATGCTGCATATGTAATTATAGTGTGCAAAGTTTATCATGGTTTGTTTATTCAACGTTTATTCATGTTTATGAATTATAGGGTTTTTGATAATAATTCATATTCAAAACCGATACCATCACTGGGCAATATTAATAGCAGAGTATTTTAATTTTAAACCTATTAATTGAAAATATTGCGACATATATCTACTAACGTTTTTGTATTTAAATTATAATGAAAGCCTTTGAGCTAGGAATTATTGATATGTGTTTTGATGAATTGGCTTTTCTTAGCATGGTGAAACACTTTTAATCACAATAGTCGTCCTTTTTGGGTGTACAATTGGCTTTCATAGTATGTTGCAGCATAAATAATATAAATAAGTATGTGGTTTGTTTTCACTTTGTTAAGAGCAATTTTCTTAGATAACTAGAATTCACGTACGGCACTGATTCAATTGTACCCTCCCTCCTGTTTTTAAGGGATGTTTGGTTTTCCTGATTTGCTAACGTTTGTAACATTTACCAAATGCTGTCTAATATGTAATTATAGCGTGCAAAGATAATAATTCATACCCAAAACTGGTACAATCTGGGCAATATTAGTGATAAAATATTTTCAATTTAGTAATTGAAAATATTTCGACATATATCTACTAACGTTTTTATATATAAATGATAATTAAAAGCATTTAAATTAGATGATATTGATATGTACTTTGATGCATTGGCTTTTCTTAGCATGGTGAAACACTTAATCGCAATAATGTCGTTTTTGGGTGTACAATTAGCTTTTCCACTATGTTGCAGCATAAATAGTTTCACTGTGTGGTTTATCTTCAGTTTGTTAAGAGCGATTTTTGAAGATAACTAAAATTCACGTACGGCACTAATTTTATTCCATTGTACTATTTTTTCTGTTGTTAACGGATGTTTGGCTTTCGTGACTTGCTGAAGTTTGTAGAATTTAACAAATGCTGCATATGTAATTATAGTTTATTCATGCTTATGAATTATAGGCTTTTTGATAATTCTTCATATTCAAAACTGATACAATCACTGGGCAATATCACTAGCAGAGCATTTTAATTTTAAACCTATATTGCGACATATATCTATTAACGTTTTTATATTTAAGTTCTAATGAAAGCCTTTGGTTAGGGAATATTGATATGTATTTTGATGAATTGCTGCTTTTTAGCAAAGTGAAATATTTTCACAATAGTCGTCCTTTTTGGGTGTACAATTGGCTTTCATAGTATGTTGCAGCATAAAGAAATAATATTACTAAGTATGTGGTTTGTTTTTACTTTGTTAAGAGCAATTTTCTTAGATAACTAGAATTCACGTACGGCACTGATTCCATTGTACCCTCCCTCCTGTTTTTAAGGGATGTTTGGTTTTCCTGATTTACTAACGTTTGTAACATTTACCAAATGCTGCATAATATGTAATTATAGCGTGCAAAGATAATAATTCATACCCAAAACTGGTACAATCTGGGCAATATTAGTGATAGAATATTTTCAATTTAGTAATTGAAAATATTTCGTCATATATCTACTAACGTTTTTATATATAAATGATAATTAAAAGCATTTAAATTAGATGATATTGATATGTACTTTGATGCATTGGCTTTTCTTAGCATGGTGAAACACTTAATCGCAATAATGTCGTTTTTGGGTGTACAATTGGCTTTTCCAGTATGTTGCAGCATAAATAATTTCACTATGTGGTTTATCTTCAGTTTGTTAAGAGCGATTTTTGAAGATAACTAAAATTCACATACGGCACTAATTTTATTCCATTGTACTATTTTTTCTGTTGTTAACGGATATTTGGCTTTCGTGACTTGCTGAAGTTTGTAGAATTTAACAAATGCTGCATATGTAATTATAGTTTATTCATGCTTATGAATTATAGGCTTTTTGATAATTCTTCAAAATCAAAACTGATACAATCACTGGGCAATATCAATAGCAGAGTATTTTAATTTTAAACCTATATTGCGACATATATATCTATTAACGTTTTTATATTTAAGTTCTAATGAAAGCCTTTGGTTAGGGAATACTGATATGTATTTTGATGAATTGCTGCTTTTTAGCAAAGTGAAATATTTTCACAATAGTCGTCCTTTTTGTGTGTACAATTGGCTTTCATAGTATGTTTGTTTTTACTTTGTTAAGAGCGATTTTTTTAGATAACTAGAATTCACGTACGGCACTGATTCCATTGTACCCTCCTTCCTCTTTTTAAGGGATGTTTGGTTTCCTGATTTGCTGAAGTTTGTAGAAATTAACAAATACTGCATATGTCATTATAGTGTGCAACGTTTATTAATGTTTATGAATTATATGTTTTTTTTGATAATAATTCATATTCAAAACTGATACAATCACTGGGCAATATTAATAGCAGAGTATTTTAATTTTAAACCTATTAATTGAAAATATTGCGACATAATATATCAACTAACGTTTTTGTATTTAAATTATAATGAAAGCCTTTGAGCTAGGGAATATTGATATGTGTTTTGATGAATTGGCTTTTCTTAGCATGGTGAAACACTTTTAATCACAATAGTCATCCTTTTTGGGTGTACACAATTGGCTTTCATAGTATGTTGCAGCATAAAGAAATAATATTACTAAGTATGTGGTTTGTTTTTACTTTGTTAAGAGCGATTTTTTAGATAACTAGAGTTCACGTACGGCACTGAGTCCATTGTACCCTCCTTCCTGTTTTAACGGATGTTTGGCTTTCCTTATATGGTAAAGTTTGTTGAATTTAACAAATGCTTCACATATGTAATTATAGTGCGCAACGTTTCTTAATGTTTATGAATTATAGGTTTTTTGATAATAATATAATATATTCAAAACACATTCAATCACTGAGCAATATTAATGACAACATTTTCAACCGAGTAATTGAAAATAGTTCGACATATATCTACTAACGTTTTTATATATAAATGATAATTAAAAGGATTTAAATTAGGGAATATTGATATGTATTTTGATGCATTGGCTTTTCTTAGCATGGTGAAACATTTAATCGCAATAATGTCGTTTTTGGGTGTACAATTGGCTTTTCCAGTATGTTGCAGCATAAACAGTTTCACTATGTGGTTTATTTTCAGTTTTTTAAGAGCGATTTTTGATGATAACTAGAATTCACGTACAGGTTCCTGTCTGTTGTTAACATATGTTTGGCTTTCGTGACTTGCTGAAGTTTGTGGAATTTAACAAATGCTGCATATGTAATTATAGTGTACAAAGTTTATCATGGTTTGTTTATTCAACATTTATTCATGTTTATGAATTATAGGGTTTTTGATAATAATTCATATTCAAAACTGATACAATCACTGGGCAATATTAATAGCAGAGTATTTTAATTTTAAACCTATTAACTGAAAATATTGCGACATAATATATCTACTAACATTTTTGTATTTAAATTATAATGAAAGCCTTTGACTTAGGGAATATTGATATGTGTTTTGATGAATTGGCTTTTCTTAGCATGGTTAAACACTTTTAATCACAATAGTCGTCCTTTTTGGGTGTACAATTGGCTTTCATAGTATGTTGCAGCATAAGTAATATAAATAAGTATGTGGTTTGTTTTCACTTTGTTAAGAGCAATTTTCTTAGACAACTAGAATTCACGTACGGCACTGATTCCATTGTACCCTCCCTCCTGTTTTTAAGGGATGTTTGGTTTTCCTGATTTGCTAACGTTTGTAACATTTACCAAATGCTGCATAATATGTAATTATAGCGTGCAAAGATAATAATTCATACCCAAAACTGGTACAATCTGGGCAATATTAATGATAGAATATTTTCAATTTAGTAATTCAAAATATTTCGACATATATCTAGTAACGTTTTTATATATAAATGATAATTAAAAGCATTTGAATTAGATGATATTGATATGTATTTTGATGCATTGGCTTTTCTTAGCATGGTGAAACACTTAATCGCAATAATGTCGTTTTTGGGTGTACAATTGGCTTTTCCAGTATGTTGCAGCATAAATAGTTTCACTTTGTGGTTTATCTTCAGTTTGTTAAGAGCGATTTTTTAAGATAACTAGAATTCACGTACGGCATTAATTCCATTGTATCCTTTTTTTTTCTGTTGTCAACGGATGTTTGGCTTTCGTGACTTGCTGAAGTTTGTAGAATTTAACAAATGCTGCATATGTAATTATAGTTTTTTCATGCTTATGAATTATAGGCTTTTTGATAATACTTCATATTCAAAACTGATGCAATCACTGGGCAATATCAATAGCAGAGTATTTTAATTTTAAACCTATATTGCGACATATATCTACTAACGTTTTTATATTTAAGTTCTAATGGAAGCCTTTGAGCTAGATAATATTGATATGTGTTTTGATGAATTGGCTTTTCTTAGCATGGTGAAACACTTTTAATCACAATAGTCGTCCTTTTTGGGTGTACAATTGGCTTTCATAGTATGTTGCAGCATAAATAATATAAATGAGTATGTGGTTTGTTTTCACTTTGTTAAGAGCAATTTTCTTAGATAACTAGAATTCACGTACGGCACTGATTCCATTGTACCCTCCTTCCTGTTTTTGAGGGATGTTTGGCTTGCCTGATTTGCTGAAGTTTGTAGAATTTAACAAATGCTGCATATGTCATTATAGTGTGCAACGTTTATTAATGTTTAAGCTTTTCGAAAATAATTCATATCTAAAACTGATACAATCACTGGGCAATATTAATAACAGAATATTTTCAACCTAGTAATTGAAAACATTTCGACATATATCTACTAACGTTTCTTATATATACCTAAATGATAATTAAAAGCATTTAAATTAGATGATATTCATATATATTTTGATTGCATTGATATACATTGGCTTTTCTTAGCATGGTGAAACTTGCTAATCGCAATAATGAACTTAATCGCAATAATGTCGTTTTTGGGTGTACAATTGGCTTTCCTAGTATGTTGCAACATAAACAGTTTCACTAGGTGTTTTATTTTCAGTTTGTTAACAGCGATTTTTGAAGTTAACTAGAACTCCTTTCTGTTGTTAACATATGTTTGGCTTTCGAGACTTGCCTAAGTTTGTAGAATTTACAAATACTGCATATGCAATTAGAGTGTGCAAAGTTTATTAATGTTTAAGAATTATAGGCTTTTTGATAATAATTTATATTCAAAACTGATACAATCAGTGGGCATAATTAATAGCACAGTATTTTAATGTTAAACTTATTAATTGAAAATGTTGCGACATAAATCTACTAACGTTTTTATATATAAATTATACATAATAAAAGCATTTGAATTAGAGAATATTGATATGTATTTTGATGCATTGGCTTTCCTTAGCATGGTCAAGTTCTTTTTAATCACAATAATCGTTCTTTTTGGGTGTACAATTGGCTTTTCCAGTATCTTGCAGCATAAAAATGTCACTGTGTGGTATATTTTCACTTTGTTAAAGGCAATTCTTTAAGATAACTAGAAATCCCGTACGGCACTGGTTCCATTCTATCGTCCTTTCTGTTGTTAACGGATGCTTTCGTGAATTGCTCAAGTTTGTAGAATTTAACAAATGCTGCATTGCATATCTAATTATAGTGCACAAAGTTTACTATTTTATATGAATTATTTAAAAAAACTGATAATCACTGCGGGCAAGAATTAATATTGCTAATAATAATATAGTAGTAATTATTATTATTCTGTTACTAATAGCGGAAAATTTTAAACGTATTAATTAATTGAATATATTTTGCAATATCTAGATACTAAACATTTTAAATTACATTAAAAGATATTTAAATTGGAGAACATCTATAGATATATTACTATTTGATATAAATGTAGGTATTTAAGAATATGTATACTCTAATCATATGATGAATACCTAGTTGCAAAATAAAATATGCATTTTGAGATACAATAAACCTTCAATTATAACGAATGATCTGGTTTACATGAATCTGAGTAGCAATTCATATAGATTTCTACATATAAAGTTTGCAAATTTCTTGCTTTTGTTTGGTTTGGTATTAATTTGAAACATTTTAAAAATTATTTACTTTTATTAGCACGGAACACTGAATTAAAATAATTGTGGTATTTTCTGTTTATAATAATTCGCTTTGCTAGGTACCTATACGTATGTTACAATATAAATAATTTCTATATGTTTAGCTTATTTTCTCTTTGCTAGCAGCTGTTTAGAAATAATTGAGTTCACTTACGCCCCTGATTCTTTGACCACTGGTAGTGGTAAGGTATGCATAAAGTTTTATGACAAAAATATTACATGGTGACATATAACGACAGAAAGGAGTAATAATGTTTAAATGTTAAACGAAATGTAGAATGGTGTATAGTTAAACAAAATCATGCAGATGAGTGTTAGTTGCATTTGACAATACCACGCAGAAACAGTAAAACTTTTAAAAAATAAATGTAATACATTAATTATAATTTATAATACATTCAACTTTAACTAGTTGGTGATGTAATGTAATAGAGTAAAATATATGTATGTAAATAAATATTGAGTAAACTAAAAAACTCCAGCTATAGGAAATTATATTTCAAGCCTCGTTCTTCGAGATTACACAAAACGTAGTACCTTAACTTCCTACAAGTGATGTAATTATTATATGAAATACCGCAGATTAGCACTTATATAAGGATTAAAATAAATGTGGCTGTGAATTTTAGAGGTCGATTAAGGTATCATGGTATCATGAAAAATTTATGAAAATATAATAACGACGGAAATGAGGCGGTATTTTATCAAGATTAGTAAAAAAAGGTAATAAAAAAAATGATTTACAACTAATAAGTTATACAAAAGTATTAAAGGCACTAATAATATTTCACAAAAGAAAGTATAAATGATAGTATAAGACCTCGCAAGAGGATACCACGAATAAAAATAAGAAATGAGTGTTGAAGAGATATACAGGGTGTCCACCTAGTGCGCGTAAGTCCAATATCTGGGTTAATAAAAGAGATAACTTAATTTTTTTTTCTACAGGGTTGTCTAATATCCCGAGCTGCACAAAATGAAAATATATTTACATATTCAGGGTGTTCAGTTTTTCCTGGACAGGTACCAACTTCGTTTTTCTAAATGGAAATATATATTTTTTATTGCTTTTTCGAACTAAACCCTTGATTTTAGTAGGACTTTCATCAGCCTTCCCTATACCTAACTTAAACTGTTTTTGAAATATTGACTGGTGAATATTGACATTTTTGCAACTTTGACACCCTGTAAAATCTAAACGGTTTGAGATCAAGCAAAACGGTTTGCACATTCCTATCTTAACTTTTTATAAGCTATCGTTTGATACTAATTTCAAATTTATCCAAGAATTAAAAATTTTCAAAATTTTCGGAAAATTTTTAATTCCTGGATACATTTGAAATTAGTATCAAACGATAGCTTATAAAAAGTTAAGATAGGAATGTGCAAACCGTTTTGCTTGATCTCAAACCGTTTAGATTTTATAGGGTGTCAAAGTTGCAAAAATGTCAATATTCACCCGTCAATATTTCAAAAACAGTTTAAGTTAGGTATAGGGAAGGCTGATGAAAGTCCTACTAAAATCAAGGGTTTAGTTCGAAAAAGCAATAAAAAATATATATTTCCATTTAGAAAAACGAAGTTGGTACCTGTCCAGGAAAAACTGAACACCCTGAATATGTAAATATATTTTCATTTTGTGCAGCTCGGGATATTAGACAACCCTGTAGAAAAAAAAATTAAGTTATCTCTTTTATTAACCCAGATATTGGACTTACGCGCACTAGGTGGACACCCTGTATATAAAAATAAATAAATTTGAGAAAAGACGCAAAATATGTTTGTAATTTAAAAACTATCTACCAAGTGAAAGAATAAAAAGAAAACGACTACTGGAACGATCGAAAACTTAAATTATTAATGGGTATTATTTTTAAACTAGAAAGTTATATTATAGATATTAAAAATCATCTAGGTACTACCAATATTACCAGATCTAAAAAGTCTGATATATCAAATTTTGTAACAATTTATAATGGAGGAACATAATAATATTAATAATAATAATAAATAATAATTAAAAGTTGCGTTCAATGGACCTTATATCATATGCTATATTGTCGAGAAAGTAAGAACAATGTTTTTAAATTTATGCGTCAGTTGATCCGATGTTTTGTCTAAATAGTAATAAATGTTATACAGTTCTAAAACGTATACATTTGAATTGTAAATTTGTTGCATTTAATTTTATATTAATGTGACTGAATTAAACTAATATAAACAAACATTACCGCTTCTTAGCATGAAGCAGCATTTCAACTAATCAGATAGTCGTCCTGTTTGGGTGTACAATTGGCTCTGCTAGTATGTTGCAGCATTACTAATTTCTATTGTTTGTTTTCACTGTGTTATATGAGCGACTTTTGGAGAAAACTAGAATTCACGTACTGCACTAATTCTCCTGCGTACCCCCGTTCTGATAAAGAATGATTTGCCGAAGTAAAGTAAAAGTTAACAAATGCTGAATATGTATAATCATAGGGTGCAGATTTTATTAATTTTATTAATTACTTAATATTTAAAACTAATGCAACCCATAGCGTAGCCCTCATACCGAAGGCTACGCCCATAGCCAATGTTAAGGGCTGAATATTTCAAGGTTATTAAGATTTCTAAACATAGTGAAGATTTTAATGAGAGAAAATCTGTTTGATATACTATTAATATAGGTATACTAACATTACTACGAACATTATACAAAATACTTATGACACTAACACTTAGTAAAAGACGCAAAATGGTTGTACTTTAATTGAGGCAAAACATGTCTAAAAACAAAAACTAAACTAATATTAAAGTATGTATGTTAATCATCCTAAAAGGAATGAATTTACTCGAAGTAAAAAATTATATAAAATTATCAGTGCCCGAAGTGCACTTGTTTAATATAACCACGCTATTATTATTATTAATATTATTCTTCGCTGTTGTCCTTCATGGTTATTACACTCTGTAGTATGCAAAGATTCACGCTGGTCAGCACAAAAACTCCCAAGACGAAAAAACATCCTGATAAGCACGTATCAAGCGGAGCCTTACTCATTGCTTTATTTGTGCTGGTTAGTGTAACACGTATATTTAAACGCGGTAAAATGCCAAAAGTGAAAGATAAAAAACGAAAGTGGAACCGTATAATAGATACATCTAGTTCAGATGAGGAAGTGCAAGTACACCCTAAGCGTGGCAAGAGGTCCAAAGGTGAACACTTTATCAGTTTAATGAGTAAACTTGAGGAAATCCAGAAAGAAATTGTTAAGGATTTTCACTCGCCTGATGAGTCACCAGACGAAGGTAAGGGAATGATTGACGAATGTCTCTTCCCAGATTTTAACTAAGTAATTGACTTAATGTCTTCTTAGTAAATTGAGCAATTTGACTTATGTCTTGCTTTCTTTTTAGATTTCAATGAAGGGGCGGATTGTGTTAAAACGCACACTAATTTCTCTAAAATATTAGGCCTTCATCCAGATTTAAATAAGCCTTCGGCAACTGCATTACACGAGGAGGTTGCTATACGATGGAACTCTTATTTAACAAAGGGCTTTACAAAGGAGATACTCGAATCTCTGATTAAAAAATATCCCATAGGAGAAAATTGCAAATCCTTAAATGCCCCTCAATTAAATAAAGAAATCGAATTATGTTTACCACGAGAGGGCACAAAACAGGAAAATTTTTTGGTATATCTACAAACTATTTTGAGCGCCGGCCTTAGCGCTATGGGATCTATAATGTCGGAGATTATTGTGAATCCGGATGGAATCAATTCAGACAAAATTCTAGCCACTTTAGCGGACAGCGGCCAACTACTGTGTTATGTGTTCCACGGACTCTCTGAACACAGAAGATATATGGTAAAGCCACACATGACGGAAGAGAGCCGTAAAATCTTGGGTGAATGCCCTATTGATGAATTTTTATTTGGGAAAAATTTGACGGAATCATTTAAGACAAATGAGGCAATTACAAAATTAGGTAAATCGCTGAAATTCAAAAAATGGACCAATTTTCCCAAAAATACGAGTATGTCGAAACCAGGGACGTCCTCGGGGATGTCAGGAACCCAGGCAATATACAGAAATAGGGAATATTTAAACTACAAGCGACCTCAGAACACAGTAAGAAAACGTCCACATGTTCCAGAAAACAGAGAGCGGCAGCAGTTCAGGAAAGACAGAGGTCGCAGGAGATAGTAGATAAGGTAAAATATGCTGGTTCTCTAAAATTGTGTTTACCTAATTGGTATAGAATAACTGACAATAATACAGTTTTAACTTGGTTAAAGGGTTTATCCCTACCATTTAAATCTCCCCCTAATCAACAGATTAAACCCACTGTGCATATAACCACAGCAGAAATATCAGGTTATAAACAAGCTATTGAAGACCTTGTCAAATGCAGGGCGGTATCAAAGTGTAAACCTGTACAAGGTGAATTTGTGTCTTCATATTTCTTAGTTAAAAAACCAAGTGGTAAAAATAGATTTATTTTAAATTTAAAAAAGTTAAATCACTATATTGTACCACCACACTTCAGACTTGAAGACTACAGAACAGCATTACACTTAGTTACAAAAAACTGTTTTTTTGCTAGTATTGATTTAAAGGACGCGTATTTCTCTCTGCCCATAAAGTCTAAATATCGGAAATATTTAAGATTCTGCTTTGAGAACGAAACATATGAATTTAATTGCCTTCCATTTGGTTTAAATATAGGGCCATATGTATTTACTAAAACAATTCGACCAATATTAAGACATTTGAGAGAGAGAGCTATAGTATGCTCAGCCTACTTAGATGATTTTTTAATTATCGGTTGTTCTGAAAGAGAATGTAGAAACAGTGTCGCGATAGTTAAAAACTTATTACTAAGTTTAGGTTTTAATGTAAATTCACAAAAGAGCGAACTAATCCCTAAGCAAAAGATAAAATTCTTAGGTTTTGAAATAGATAGTCGTGAGATGGTAATCAGTATACCTAAAGATAAAAAAGAAAATATCTCGAAAGATATAAGAAAAATTAAAAATAAACAGACTTGTACCATTAGAAAATTTGCTGGTTTAATAGGTAAATTAGTTGCAATAAAGCCAGCTGTAAAATATGGTTGGCTACATATTAAAAATCTGGAACGGGAAAAACATATAGCTCTTTCTTTCAATCAACAAAACTATAATATAAAAATAAAAATCCCTAAAGATGTACGAAAGGAACTAACTTGGTGGTTGAACAATATTAAACACAGCAAACGATCTATAAAGAAATTGTCGTTTGATATGGAAATCTATTCGGATGCATCAAAAACGGGATGGGGGGCAAGTTATGCAGATACAAGTACGCACGGTTTTTGGGATGAAACAGAAAAAGCGTTGCATATCAATTGTTTAGAGCTACTGGCTGCATTCTATGCATTAAAATCATTTACAAAACAGATCACAAACATAAACGTTTTATTAAGAATTGATAATGTTACTGCTATTTCCTGTATAAATAAAATGGGAAGCGTGCGATTTAAACGACTAAATAAAATTGCGAGATACATATGGACCTGGTGCGAAGCAAAAAATATATTCGTTTATGCGACTTATATAAGCTCTGTAAATAATAAAATTGCTGACAAAGAATCGCGGTTAAAAAACTGTAATACAGAGTTTGAATTAAGCGCAGATAATTACAATACAATTATTGACTATTTTGGGTCACCTACGATCGACTTATTCGCATCATACAAAAACACAAAATGTACCAGGTTTGTATCACGTTTTCCTGACCCGGAATCCGTAAACGTAGATGCATTTACATTAAATTGGGAAAACGAATATTTTTATGCATTTCCACCGTTTCCTTTAGTTGGCAGGGTACTAGAAAAGATAATCCATGATAAGGCTACTGGTATAGTGGTAGTTCCTAATTGGCCTAGTCAGTCATGGTACCCGTTTTTCCAGAAGCTAATCAGGAGTGAACCAATGTTTTTTTACCCAGATAATGAATCGTTTTCTCCTTACAGAGACAAAACCATTTACCATCGGACAACCCTGATGGCCGGGAAATTATGTGGCGGGCCTTCAGAACTAGAGGAACTCCCGAGGAAATTATTCCAATCTTACTAGCATCCTTGTCAGAGAATTCAATAAAACAGTACAGTTCCTGTCTGTGTCAGTGGTGGCTTTTTTGTGCACAAAACAATTATAACCCTTTCGAATATCAGTTACCACGTATATTAAATTATTTTTCAGAAATACAAAAATCGGGACTCTCATATTCATCTTTAAATACACATAGAGCAGCCCTATCTTTGATATTAAGTATAGAAAAGAACGATGAAGCACTTTTAAAACGATTTTTTAAAGGTGCGTATAATCTCAATCCATCACAACCCAAATATAATATCACTTGGGACCCACATATTGTTTTGCAATATTTAGAAAATTTATATCCAGTAGAGACGCTAACTCTAGAACACCTCACTTATAAATTAGTAACTTTAATAGCACTATTATCGGCTCATCGTATACAAACTTTGTCTAAAATAACTCTAGATAATATTCATGAAATTGATAACGATGGTATTGAAATACGTATCGCGGAAAAAATAAAGACATCGGGGTATAGGAAACCCCAACCCTTGTTATATTTGCCGGAATTTAAAGGAAAACCAAGTCTTTGTGTAGTAAAAACATTAAAATACTACTTACAAAAAACTCAGAAACTACGACCAGTTTCAGAGAGACATTTATTTATTACTTGGAAAAAACCTCATAGGAGTGCTTCTTCTCAAACCTTGAGTAGATGGGTTAAAACTACTTTGGATAAAAGCGGCATAGATACGTCGCGTTTTTCAGCTCATAGCACAAGACATGCTAGCACCTCCGCTGCTTTTAAAGCAGGTGTAAATATTGAAATAATTAGGAATACGGCAGGCTGGACCCAGAAATCTGAGGTGTTTGCCAAATTTTATAACAAACCTTTATCAGATAGCCGAGGTAAATTTGCCAAATCTTTACTAGCTAAAAAATCTGACAAGAAATAGATTAAGGAAAATTCTATAAATATATGTTTTACATTGTAGATGTACATTGTTTTTCAATGTTCGTAGTGTATACCTAGGTATATGTTTTTTTTTTTTTTTTTTTGACGCTCTTATGTTAATAAAATTTTTATATATTGCTATAGTTATATTAGTTGTATAAAAGTCTTCTATATTTGATTAAAATTATTTACAGTACAAATTAGATCGCCGTTTCTTTCTTGGCATATCCTACAGAGTGTAATAACCATGAAGGACAACAGCGAAGAATAATTGAAGGATTGATCGACTTACCTGTAAGGATGATCGATCCAGATTATTCGAGCTGTTGTCCGAAATGGTTATTACAACCCACCCTAAACCCCTGCCCTGGTCTTGGGCAATCTAATTTGTTTTTTTGGCACCAAATAACGCAATGAGTAAGGCTCCGCTTGATACGTGCTTATCAGGATGTTTTTTCGTCTTGGGAGTTTTTGTGCTGACCAGCGTGAATCTTTGCATACTACAGAGTGTAATAACCATTTCGGACAACAGCTCGAATAATCTGGATCGATCATCCTTACAGGTAAGTCGATCAATCCTTCAATTATTATTATTATTTTTATTATTATTATTATTATTATTATTATTATTATTATTATTATTATTATTATTATTATTATTATTATTATATTATTAACGTAACGACGAATATTGTACAAAATTGGTGTAATACTAACGCCAAAAGAGGCAAAACATATCTAAAAACTGAATATGACATAAATACATCTATATAATCGAGTATATAAAAATTCTAATATTATCTAGTAGGTATCTAATACTGAACTCTGTATGTAAACATACCGACAAGACTCAATGTAAAATTAACAGGAAGTAACAAATTATATAAAATTATCAGTGCCCGGTGGAATAAGTGAAAGGTAAAATTATTAATAATAAATATATCTATAGATAGATTTTCTTAGTTTCCGTTGGTACAATATGGAGGTAGCACCTACTGTAGAAACCTCGGTAGAAACCCTATAAGAACAAGAAGGCGACTACGTATTTTAATAATCAAAATATTTAAATTATTTAAAGGTATTATTTCCAATTTAGAGGAATGTATACATTATATTGTGAATACTAAAAATAATTTGTTAGGACCTAATAATGGTATAGTTGACTTCTTATTTTTTTTATGTTGAAACAGCGTTTATAAATACTTTGTATATTTAATTACTGTAGATATTTTACTGAAAATATGGGTTATAATTTTAGCTAGTACATAATGTTTATATCATATAGACAAAAAATAGTAAACAATCCATTTTTAAATAAAAGTAATAAAGTTGATGTTTTGGTTTCAATGAATCTAAATATCAATTAATGCACATTTCTAAAAAGTTTGTAAATTGTTCTATTTGCTTGGTTTTATGTTAATGTGATTATATTGGCTTTTCATAGCATGTCCGAACACTTTCAATCACAATAGTCGTCCTTTTTGGGTCCTTTTTCTACAGTTGGCTTAGCTAATATATTACACCTGAAATAATTTCTAATGAACTGTGATTTGGAGCTAAAGTTCACGCACGGCACTGGTTTTTATTGTACTCCCCTTTGAGCTAACGGATATGTTTGTTCTTGTGATTTGCTGAAGTGTTGTAGCAATTAATGAGTGCTTTATGTATAATCATAGTAACATAGTTTATTAATTTGTAAAATCCATAAAGGTTTTATGATAATAATTACTTAATATTTAAAACTTGTATAACCGACGAGCAATAATAATCCCTAAATATTGTAAACTTACTAACTGAAAACATTTCGACACATATATTAAGATTTCTAAACATATAGTGAATATTTTAATGAGAGAAAATCCGTTTGATGTACTATTAATATATACTAATATTTCTACAAATATTATATAAAATAAATATAATACTAAAACTTCGAAAATGAGACAAAATATCATTTTAATGGAGCCAAAACATATCTAAAAACACAACTCTACTACTATCTAATTGAACTCTGTGTGTAAAAACACATTAAAAATATAAATTTAAAACTAACTGGAAGTAACAAAATTGATACATTGCCCAAATCGGTCATTAAAACAAAACAAAAAAAGGAAAAACAGATAATGCACTACAAATTAAAATTTTCTTAGTAGTACAATTCGGCAGTACCTACTGTAGAAACGACAAGAACAAGAAGGCGACTATATATTTTAACAATGAAAACATTTAAATTATTTAAAGGTATTATTTATAATAAAGATAATATTAAAAATTATTTAACCATAACGGTAATGATGGATAGATGACATAGTTCTTTTTTATGTAGAAGCAGCGTTTATAATTAGTATATGCATATTTTATTATTGTGGATATTTTACTGAAAAAAAGGTTTGTAGAATGGGTCATAATTCAAGCTAGCATAATTCAGAATATTTATATCACATGCTATTAGTCTAGAAATAGTAAACAATCCGTTTTCAGGTAAAAATACTAAAATTGATGTTTTGGTTTCAATGAATCTAAATAGCAATTGATATACATTTCTAGAAAGTTTGTAAATTGCTTTATTTGCTTGGTTTTATGTTCACTTGATGAATTTTGACATACATTTGCTTTCCCTAGCATGTTGGATCACTTTCAATCATGATAGTCGTCCTTTTTGGGTCCTTTTTCTACAGTTGGCTTTGCAATACATTGCGTCTAAAATAATTTCGAATGAACTGTGATTTAGAGCTAAAGTTCACGCACGGCACTGGTCTTATTGTTCTGCCCTTTGAGCTAACGAATAAATTTGGTCTTATGATTTGCTAAAGTGATGTAGAAATTAATGAATGCTGTTTGTGTAACCATAGTGGCAGGGTTTATTAATTTAAATAATTCATAAAGGCTTTTTGATAATAATTAATTACTTCATATTTTTTAAAACTTTTGGGTAATATTAATCGCTGAATATTTTAATTGTACTTATTTAAGTGATTAATTCATCATATATTTCGATACATCTATTAAGATTTCTAAGCATAATGAAGATTTTAATGAGAAAAAAACCGTTTGATGTATATACTAACATTTCTACGAATATTATATAGAAGACATATAATACTAACACTTAATAAAAAAGGCAAAATATTATTTTAATTGAGGCAAAACATATTTTAAAACATACGTTATGACATATAACACTATATATATCTATATACTACCACCACTACTTCTACCTAATATTGAACTTTGTATGTAAACATGCTACTAACACTTAGTAAAAGAAACAAAATATTATTTTAATCGATGCAAATGTATCCAAGACATATAGATACAGAAACTATGACATAGATACTACTACTATTATCTAATATTGAAGTTTAGATGTAAACGTTCTGTAAGTAATAAATTTATAACCAACTGGAAGTAACAAAACATAAAATTATCAGTGCCTGGTGGAATTGTTAGTAAATGGTAAAATAATTAACAATAAATGTTGCTACTATAGTTCTAAATTTATGTATAGAGATATGCAATATATGGTGTACTTAAATTTAGCAGTTGAAACATCATAATCCAAATGGGGCATCAAACACAGTTATATTTAAAATTTTCTTAGTACAATATGTAGGTATTACCTACTGTAGAAACCACTAGAACAAGAAGGCGGCTATGTATTTTAGTAATCAAAATATTTAAATTATTTTAAGGTATTATTTCTAGTCCAGAGCAATGTAGGTATACATTATCCTCTAAATATTAAAAATAATTTGTTAGTACCTGATAATAATAATAATAATAATATACTTTATATGTATACGAATAGTCAAAACTACTGATAATGGTAATTGACTTTTTTTTTATGTTGGAACAGCGTTTATAATTACTGTGGATATTTCACTGAAAATATGGTTTGTAGTAACCTGTTCATAATCCCAACTAGTTCAGAATATTTATAGCAAATGCTAGGTATATCTACAGTCTAGAAATGCTTTACTTATTCCTCAGACTGGTAAACAATCCATTTTCAGGTAATAATCCTAAAATTGATGTTTTGGTTTAGATGAATCTAAATAGCAATTAATATACATTTGTTCAAAGTTTGTAAATTGGATTTATTTGCTTGGTTTCATTGTAATGCGGTAAATTTGAACCAAAATTGGCTTTTCCTAGCATGTTCCATTATTGTGACTTCCAGTCACAATAATCGTCATTTTTTGGGTTTATTTTTTTAGAGTTGGCTTTGCTAATATATTAGGTATTCAATAATTTCGAATGATCTGTGATAGGAGCGATTTTTTGTGCTAAAGTTCACGCACGGCACTGGTGTTATTGTATTCCCTGTTGTGTTAGCGGATATGTTTGGTCTTTTGATTTGCTGAAGTATTAATGAATGTTGTATGTGTAATCATAGCGACAGAGTTTATTAATTATTATATCTATAGGTACTTAATTTAATTCATAAACAAGTTTTTTGATTTTTTGCTAATAATTACCTTATATTTTAAAACTTGCGTAACCCGTGGGTAACATTTATCCCTGAACGTTTTAAAGTTTGATATACAATTGATAATACTCATGTACTAACATTACTACGACTTTTATATGAAATAAATATAATACTAACACATAATAAAAGAGACAAAATGTTATTTTAACTGAGGCGAAACATATCTAAAAACAGAAACTATATGACATACAGATACTACTATTTCTATCTAATATTGGAACTCTGTATGTAAACATGCTAAAAAGAATAAATTTAGTACTAACTGGAAGTCACAAATTATATATAAAATTATCAGTTTTTGAAGGAATACATAGTGAATGATGAAATAATTAACAATAAATGTTGCTAATTTAATACAAATTTTTTATATATAGATGTACAATATGCATATATACTTACGAATACGTTTAGTAATTTAGACATAGTCCAAATGGGGTATAAAAATTAATAAAAACAAAAAAGAGAAAACGTAACACGAACTAAAGTTTTCTTAGTATTAAAATATGCAGTATCTGCTGTAGAAACGACAAGAACAAGAAGACGACTATGTAGTAATAATCAAAATGTTTAAATTAAAGGTATTATTTCTAATACATAGCGAGGTATATATTATGATAGGTAGTTGACTTATTTTTTTTATGTTGTCAAAACAGCGTTTTGAATTACAATATGCATTTAATTACTGTGGATATTTTACTGAAAATATGGTGCATAGTGAATGAGTCATAATTCTAGCTAGTACAGAATATTTATATCACATGCTATATAGTCTAGAAATGGTAAACAATTCATTTTCAGATAAAAATCCTAAAATTGTTGTTTTGATTTCAATGAATCTAAATAGCAACTGATATATCTTTCTAGAAAGTTTGTGAACTGGTGTTATTTGCTTGGTTTTATGTTAATGTATAATGAATTTTAACCAAATTGGCATATCCTAGCATGTTGGAACACTTTTCAATCACTATAGTCGTCCTTTTTGGATCCTTTTTCTACAGTTGGCTTTGCTAATATATTACGTCTAAAATAATTTCTAATGAACTGTGATTTAGAGCTAAAGTTTACGCACGACACTGGTTTTTGTTGTACTCCCCTTTGAGCTAACGGATATGTTTGGTCTTATGATGTGCTGAAGTGATGTAGCAATTAATGAGTGCTGTATGTATAATCATAGTGACATAGTTTATTAATTTGTATAATCCATAAAGTCTTTTTGATAATATAATTATTTTGTATTTAAAACTTGTGTAACCTAAGGGGTAATGTTTATCGCTGGATTTTTTAAACTTATTAACTAAATATATTTCGATACATATATTAAGATTTCTAAACAGGGAAAATTTTAATGAGAGAAAATCCAAGAGAAAAATATACTAACTTTTATACGAATATTATATAATATAAATATAATACTAACCCTTAGTAAAAGAGACAAAATGGTATTTTAATGGAGGCAAAACATATCTAAACATATAAACTATATAGATACTACTATTACTATCTAATATTGAACTCTGCGTGTAAACACATTAAAAATATAAATTTAAAACTAACGCGGGAAGTAACAAATTATAGAAAATGATCAGTATCTGATGGAATACACAGTGAATGGTAAAATAATATTCACAGTAAAAGTTGCTCAGTTAATACAAAATATATATACATAGATCAATAATATGCTTACAAACTTACGTCTAGTTGTTGAGACATTGTTAATATGGATTATAAAAACAAAAAATAAAAAATGTTTCCACAAATTAGAATTTTCTTAGTAATACCAATTATGCAGTAGCTACTGTAGAAACAACGAAAACTAGAAGGCGACTATGTATTTTAATAATCAAAATATTTAAATTATTTAAAGGTATTATTTCCAATCAGAGCAATGTATATAGTATATTGTGTTTATTAGAAATAATGTGTTAATAATAATGGCAATGATAGATAGTTGACAAATTGTAGAAGCAGCGTTTAGGTATAATTACTATGTATAATAAATTATTGTGGATATTTTAGTGAAAATAAGGTTCCTAGTGAATGGGTCATAATTCTAGCTAGTACAGAATATTTATATCACATACTATATAGTTTAGAAATGGTAAACTGAAAACATTTTCAGATAAAATCCTAAAATTGATGTTTTGGTTTCGTTTAATCTAAATAGCAATTGATATAATATGTTTCTACAAAGTTTGTAAATTGGACTTATTTGCTTGTTTTAATGTTAATGTAATGAATTTTAACAAAAATTGGCATCTCCTAGCATGTTGGAAGACCTTCAATCGCTATAGTCGTCCTTTTTGGGCCCTTTTTCTACAGTTTGCTTTGCTAATATATCATGTCTAAAATAATTTCTAATAAACTGTGATTTAGAGCTAAAATTCACGCACGGCGGCATGAATTGTTTCAGGGAAAATCTTTAAATTTATATGCTGAATGTTGGGATTTACATGAATCTAAATAGCAATTGATACATATTTCTATAAATATTGCAAATTTGCTTGCATTTGCTTGTGATGAATTTTAAGAAACATTGGCTTTTCTGAGCATTGTGGAACACTCTCAATCACTATAGTCGCAGTTTTTGGGTGTAAAATTGGCATTGTTAAAGTTACAGAAAATAATTTCTAATTAGATTATTATTACTGTATCAGGATGTTTGAAGTTAGCTAATATTTACGCACGGCACTGGTTTATTGTGTTCCCCTTTGTATTATGTTTAGTTTCATGGTTGCTGAAATGAAGCATAAATTACAGAACGTTATATGTGTAATCATGTATGTGTTCATTAATTTGTACAGTTCATAAAGAGGTTTTTTGAATATTTAAGACAGATAATGGACAATTTAGTATCGGAATATTGTAAAGTTATTAACTGAAAATCTTTCAACATATTATTATATATTAAAATTTCTAAGCGTGTGAAAACTTTAATGATAGAAAAGGGAAAATCAGTTTAGTACTATTTTAATACTTACAAATATATCTGTTGATAATTCTACGAATATTAAATCAGTTAAATCAGGACCAATGTTAAGTAAATCTAAAAATATAAAATATGACATATAAGAATGTCTACTACTATGTAGTTTTAATTTTTATACTTATGTACGAGTGTATATCAGATGATAACAACAAGGAGACGACAACTAAGTATAGTTATGATTGAAATATTTAAATTATTATTAAGTATACTTTTATCTTATGAATATTAAAAATTATATGTTAATAAAAATTAAAAGTTAAACATAATATAAGCATTTTGTGAAGTAGATGGACAGCGTTTATAACTATTAAGCAAATTAAATTGTTGTGAATATTATATTATATTATATTACTAAAAAACAGCTCTTCGTGAATGGTTCTAATTCGTTATTTGTATTTAAATATTTGATTTGATATTTGTTTGATTTGTATTTGATATTGCATTATTTGTATCACATGCTATATAAGTAGTCGTAAACATGGTAAAAATGCATTTTCTGACAAAAATACTTATATGTCGAATGTTCTAGTTTAGATGAATTTCAATAAAATTTGTAAATTTGTAGCATATGTTGTGTAGCTAATGTGATGAATTTTAACAAACCAATTTTTATTCATAATAGTCGTCTTTTTTTTTTTTGGTGTAAAATTTTGCTAGTGTGTTTCAGCATAAATAATTTCTAGCTGGCTTATTTCCAGCGATTTTCTTAATAAATTCTCGTACGGCACTGGTTCTTGCATCCCCCTGCCTGTTAACGGACGTTTAGCTTTGATAATTAGCTGAAGTGTTGCAGAAATTAATGATTAATGTATATATATTTTGTTGATTAATTTATATAACTCATAAAGGCTTTTTGATAATAGATATGCAAACATTTTATAGCGATAAATATTTAAATAACATGAAATCCGTATATAATAACGAATTGTTTTAATTAATAATTACCATATATACCAATTGATATTTTCTAAGAGTAATTTACTTATAATAATTTTATATTAATAACCCTTGAGTGCAGTAAGCAAAATGGAGTTTCAAATCATCGTCACTGTTAAACAATTAGTTTATAAACAAGATAGGTTATATCGAGAACGAAAATTGCCAAGATATCTACGTCTACATTTATATTAGTTGTTAATGTTGAAAAATTGATGAAGGTATATGAACACGGAGGAACAACAAAGAAGTTAACAAGACATAAAATGAAAAACATTAATAATATAACCAACGATACAAATATTTAATACAAAACTAAAATTGAAAAACTAATGTGTAATTAATTCAAAATACAAATAATTTAATGAATACCCAATATTGCGCATGTATTAGAAAAAACTATAAAGGTTTGCAATTAAACATTTTTTATAATGATGAATACAAATACTAATTATATTTTCGAAACTCCCAAATATTCTGTTGATTGATATATATGTACCTATACTTCTATTTTCACCATTGAACGCATAAAACATGCCAGGAATTGTAAAAGATATTATATACCTACAAAGAATTGTATATAAATTACAATAAATAATTATATTCCTGTTAAAATAAATCCATCCAACTTTTTACTATTCTTAGTGCCACCCAAACTTTACATATATGTGTGTGTAGAATAATCTGATTCATATAAATAACTAATTTACAGCAGTAAATTTTTCAATTGCACTCATTTTGAACTATTTATTTTATTATTTATTATGGTGTTAATATTTTTTAAAACGTCCACTTGTTTTATTTTTATATGCATTACTTCTACCGTTAGAATTTAATGTCCTGTTACTTTACTTATCAGATTTCATGTTTTTGCTTTAACTAATATTTTAATATTAACATAGTGAATAAGTTCTACTTTGTTTATAATGTTCGTTCCATATTTAGATTCAAGCACGTAAAATATTTTTATAAGTATCTAGAATGTATATTTCAGTGTATTATTAAAATATCTTTTTGTATTTTTACTAATAATAAGTATACATTTGTTTAGAGAATTGCATGGCATAAAATTTGGGTGGAATTTGAAATTGTAGCTTTAAAACTTGAGAAAATTGTTGTAGCTTGTATGTTAACTTAAAAGCCCTTCCATGTTTAGCCAAATTTAGAGTTTTGCACAATCCGTAGACTCGTTGTTTTTAATATATTTGCTTTCAATTTTACAAAGGTGGATTATATGTTTTTATATACAGTAATTTTACGTGTTTTTTCACTGCTTTTGAATTAAAAGAGGTTGATTGGTTATGTCTGGTTTTTACAGCTAATCGCTTATTTTTTTTCAAACTTAAAATGATTGATTTGATATTTCATTTTTCAATTAATTTTATCACTTCCTGCTTTTAACTTTAAAATGGTTGATTATATGCCTTGTCTTTCAGTGAATTCTCTGTTTTAGTACAAATTAGCTTGATTTTATTAATTGTTTTTAATTTTTAGTGCACAAACGTACAAAAAAGTTGTTTCTTTTATTTATATTAATTGGCCTAGGCTTCACTGAGACCATCGTAACTGCACTAAGCACATTTTTGTGCTACATCAACAAGACAATAATATATATATATATCAAATTAATTATAAGCCAACTATATATAAGTAAAAAGATAACAAATTACAAAACAACAATTAGGTAGTTCGAAATGTGGCGGGTTTAGCTTAGGTTCGGCCGGGTTTTTTGTCCTTGGTGTTGCCAAAGTCAATTTGCAACTTTAACTTTTTTGTGCGTCTGTTTTCTTGGTGTATTATATATTCCGATTTCATATTTTTAAATGTGTTATTACCCGTATTTTTCTAATTACTTTTATGTTTGAGATAATCTTGTTTTAATAATTGGTGTTTATTTATAATTGTTTTATGGCACTAATTCACCTAACATATACGGTGTGATTATTTTAATATTATCTTGTATAAATTATAGTGAAGCTAAAAAAACATACTAAAACATGAACTATACTGGAAGGGTAACATAACAAATAAAGTATTTAACTTATTATACTTAAATTTTGCATAGGATTTACATATATGAAGCTACAGTCTCATTTAAGACTAAGTTGTAGGTATATATTATCTAAGAAAGGTATTAAATAAAACTATAAATATAAAAATATTTATAATACACACCTAATATATGCATAATAAAATAATTGTAGAAAAATACAGCTACATCTTACTTATACAGATAAACATTTTTAACTGATAAAAATATTCGTTTGTAATAAATAAATCTTATATATAACTAAGTTATTATAGGAAATGCCGAAAATAATAGAAGTGACTAGACTTTTTAATACTACTACATTTTAATTAATATTAACATCACCATCATTTTATTCGCAAATCAAGTACGCAGTGATTAAATAATTCTATAGTATAAATATTCATATACATGAAAGATTCATCAATATTAATTAAACTTAAATTAGTGAATGCTTCTATTTTCGCATTATCAGTATAATTTTATTGACATATACAAAAATTGGGCGGTAGGCATAATAACACTGGCGACATAAGCCATTTATTATTAACATTATATTATAAATTACGGTAATAGTGGAAGTGGAGGAGGGAGGGTAAAAATAAAAAAAAATTATTTTACAGTACATCAGTAACTACCTAAAGCACAGAAAAATGTTAAAAACATCGAAATATCGCAATTTTAATAATTTTTTATTGGTAACAAGGCAAGGTGGTAAAAAACCTTTTGACCTGTTGATAATATAGTATGTTAATTATTAGAAACAACTGCCCTATTGAGTGGTATCGAACAAAGTATTAAAAACATCGAAATATCGCAATTTTATCAATTTTTTATGGGTAACAAGGCAAGGTGATACAGAAAACCTTTTGACCTGTTGATAAAATGGTATGTTAATTATTAGAAACAACTGCCCCGTTGAGTGTTATCGAATAAATTCTTGAAAACATCGAAATTTCGCAATTTTAACAATTTTTTATTGGTAACAAGGCAAGGTGATACAGAAAACCTTTTGACCTGTTGAGAAAATGGTATGTTAATTATTAGAAACAACTGCCCCGTTGAGTGTTATCGAACAAAATCTTAAAAACATCGAAATATCGCAATTTTAACAATTTATTGGTAACAAGGCAAGGTGATACAGAAAACCTTTTGACCTGTTGATAAAATGGTATGTTAATTATTAAAAGCAACTGCCCTATTGAGCGTTATCGAATAAAATCTTAAAAATATCGAAATTCGCAATTTTAACGATTTTTTATTGGTAATAAGGCAAGGTGATACAGAAAACCTTTTGACCTGTTGAGAAAATGGTATATTAATTATTAGAAACAACTACCCCGTTGAGTGTTATCGAACAAAGTCTTAAAAACATCGAAATATCGAAGTTTTAACAATTTATTGGTAACAAGGCAAGGTGATAAAGAAAACCTTTTGATCTGTTAATAAAATGGTATGTTAGTTATTAAAAGCAACTGCCCTATTGAGTGTTATCGAACAAAGTCTTAAAAACATCGAAATCTCGCAATTTTAACAATTTATTATTGGTAACTAGGCAAGGTGATATAGAAAACCTTTTGACATGTTGAGAAAATGGTATGTTAATTATTAGAAACAACTGCCCCGTTGAGTGTTATCGAACAAAGTCTTAAAAATATTGAAATTCGCAATTTTAACAATTTTTTATTGGTAATAAGGCAAGGTGATACAGAAAACCTTTTAACCTGTTAATAAAATGGTATGTTAATTATTAGAAGCAACTGCCCTATTGAGTGTTACCGAACAAAGTCTTAAAAATATCGAAATTCGCAATTTTAACAATTTTTTATTGGTAATAAGGCAAGGTGATACAGAAAACCTTTTGACCTGTTGAGAAAATGGTATGTTAATTATTAGAAACAACTGCCCCGTTGAGTGTTATCGAACAAAGTCTTAAAAATATCGAAATTCGCAATTTTAACAATTTTTTATTGGTAATAAGGCAAGGTGATACTGAAAACCTTTTGACCTGTTGAGAAAATGGTATGTTAATTATTAGAAACAACTACCCCGTTGAGTGTTATCGAACAAAGTCTTAAAAACATCGAAATATCGCAATTTTAACAATTTATTGGTAACCAGGCAAGGTGATACAGAAAACCTTTTGATCTGTTAATAAAATGGTATGTTAATTATTAGAAGCAACTGCCCTATTGAGTGTTATCGAACAAAGTCTTAAAAACATCGAAATCTCGCAATTTTAACAATTTATTGGTAACAAGGCAAGGTGATACAGAAAACCTTTTGATCTGTTAATAAAATGGTATGTTAATTATTAGAAGCAACTGCCCTATTGAGTGTTATCGAACAAAGTCTTAAAAACATCGAAATCTCGCAATTTTAACAATTTATTATTGGTAACTAGGCAAGGTGATATAGAAAACCTTTTGACCTGTTGATAAAATGGTATTTTAATTATTAAAAACAACTTCCCAATTATTTTGTAAAAGTATATCGAAAGAGGTTTTTATATAAATATCATAGGTATATAATATAAGGTGAATAATTAAGCGGCTCGTCATGTTGGCTATTTGTTAATAATGATGTAACAAAAATGAGGTATATATGTGGTAGATCTACAACGGTTATTAAAATGGTAAATAATAGAATTATAATGATAAATTTCAACAAATGAAGGAAGTGGAGGAGGGAGGGAAAATAATAAAAACTACGAATTTTTTTTACACGATATATTGATAAATACATATCTAGGTATTAGTAACTATAAAAGATAATGTTATTGAAATTATATAAATCCGAAGAAATAATGTTGTAGACAAAACTGTGAAGATAAGTTATATTAAAGATTTTATTATGTAAGGTATTTCAAAAACTTCTATAGCACACTGCACGATAAAAGATATAAAAATCCCTAGAATAATACACTTGTGGTGTAATCATTAGAAAACAATAAGTTGATTAGTCATTGAAATAAAAAAACATTTGGTTGAGTAGTAAGGATATCTACACGTACTCAGTTATTAGAACTAAATATAGTGAAATTATAGGTAATATTAATAAAGATACAAAAACAGTAATGAATCCATATAAAACTTATGATTATTGAAAGAGTATAAATAAATATAGATAAAGAAGAAAGAGGAGGAGGGAGGGCCAAATTAAAAATATAGTCTATAGTCGTCGTGTATATTTTTCTTATAATCATAGATATTATTTATTTATTTATTTATTTATTTAAAGTTACAAGCCCTGACAGAAAATAAATTCCAATTATGGAATCTATTATAATATAATAATATAATATTTTAGTAATAGAATAAAAAGGGAAAACTATAATAACACAATAATAATATCTAATAATTTATTTTAAACCGTATATAAATAGTATAATCATTGAGAAACCAAATTTTTTTAAAACACTCTTGTTGACAGATAGATAAGACAGATAAGACTTTATTAATAACTAGGTTAGGTCAAAGGTAATTAAATTATTGTAATGCAATTATTTATTTTTTATTTATTTTTATTTATTTAAATTGCAATATCCAACGGGATAGAAGTCTCTGTTACAGGATAAGGAAAACAAAACAGAAAACTTATAACTATATAAAATACATATGATGCACTTATAAGCATAACATAATAAATATACAACTAATTTATAGGAAATACAATTTGGGAGGCGCAAAAGTAAAAACACAAAAAATGCGGATTAAAAAAATTATGCAAATAACTAAGCTAAGCAAACGTTCTCTTTATAAAATTAGTTGAAGATGAAAATATATCAAGTTGAAAATTCATGCAGGGAAGACCGACGGTGCTTGCCCGCATCTTCTCGTGGCCTGTACGTCGGTGAATTCACAGAAGCTATGCAAATTTAGGCGAGGTTTGCGTAGAAGACGTACCATCCCTTGGATAGGATGTAAAGCCGGAGATCCCTTGTCTATGAAATGATAGGCAAGTAAAAAATCCCTACCCTGCTATAAAAAGTGGGGGTTCGGCAAAATTTCCAGGTTGGGGGTTGCTCGTCTCCTGGCGTCGGTGATTGGCCTTAGTCGCGGAAATAGGCCGACGTTAAATAAATGAAAAAAAAAAAAGTTGAAAATTAGCAATGTACAGAGCAGTCCATTTTTGATGGGAATCCAGGGTATCTCGGAAACTACAAGATGCATAACAAAACCGCTTGCACATCCTCGAGCTACTTTTTCCAGTTTGACTTAATGGTGAAATCAGATCGGGTCTACTTTGTTTAGGTTTTGAGATACAGGGCATTTCTGAAATTTTGCCTTTTTCGTCAGGGCCCTGTAACTTTTTTATTTTCAGACCCACAAAAAAAGTTTAAAGGGGAAAGTTTTAGATATTTTTAAGTGGAATCCATTGGCGTAGCAAATTTTTTTTTATTGCGTCCCGTTTTTTAGATACAGACCAAACTTGTGTTTTTTTAAATGCAACACCCTGTATATTTCTAGTTAATTCGAAAGAACTTTCAATTCTGGTTACAGTAATATATAATAAATAGGGGTTTATTTGAATTTAAGTACCTTTATTAAACATTTTTATGGTTAAATGGGGGGGAAACGCGTATTTCCATTGATTTATTTCCTTATAAACTACATTGAACTCCTGTTTAATGTTATACTTAATATCTTAATAGTAATATAACCAAATACGGTTATATATAATTTATATTTGTAAAAATATTCGACATTTTTATGTTTCCATAATTAATTATTATCTAGTATTCGGAAATATTTAAATCTTTATATAAAATAGTGTGTTTAATTAAATCAAGAGTTTAATATAGTTTATAAGGAAATAAATCAATGGAAATACGCGTTTCCCTCCATTTAACCATAAAAATGTTTAATAAAGGGACTTAAATTCAAATAAACCCCTATATAATATATATTACTGTAACCAGAATTGAAAGTTCTTTCAAATTAACCAGAAATATACAGGGTGTTGCATTTAAAAAAACACAAGTTTGGTCTGTATCTAAAAAACGGGACGCAATAAAAAATAATTTGCTACGCCAATGGATTCCACTTAAAAATATCTAATACTTTCCTCTTTAAACTTTTTTGGTAGGTCTGAAAATAAAAAAGTTACAGGGCACTGACGAAAATGGCAAAATTTGAGAAATGCCCTGTATCTCAAAACCTAAACAAAGTAGACCCGATCTGATTTCACCATTAAGTCAAACTGGAAAAAGTAGCTCGAGGATGTGCAAGCGGTTTTGTTGCGCATCTTGTAGTTTTCGAGATACCCTGGATTCCCATCAAAAATGGACTGCTCTGTACAATAAAAAATTCTGATATTTATTCAGTAGCATACGACTACATACATATTTTTATACGTTATACATTTGAAATACAATGATAACAGATACAACTGCGATGCAAAATATAAAATTTAAAAACGAAGTAAAAGACAATCGTATATACTAGATACTAGGTTGAAAATGGAGAATATATTGAAGTTAAAAAAATGTTGATGATGTAAAATGATAACATGTGTGAGATTGAATATAATTTCTTTTGGGATTACACCACCTGTAAAATAATAAAAAAAAACAAGAAAATGAAATTTTTAATACTTACTTCTGGTAATTATAGCATAAGACAAATGAAATGATATATAGCAAAGCAAACAGGAACTAATAGAAATACAGAGACTTCAAGAATGATTGCCCGGTACGGGAACGCAGCCTATCCTGAATATAATCAAAATTTATTTCTATTTGCTAAAATTACTTTCTTTTTAACTGTCAATTTTAGAAATTTCATATTTGACAGCATTTGACGTTTGACTCAGTGGCGAGTGGCGTTTAAAATTTCTCGTGTTTAAATTGTTTTAATGAAAGTATCATTTGCGTTTAAAAGAGTATTTTTCAATACTATTCAGAGTCCTAAATCAGGTTGGTAATTTTCAGAATTTTCTCTTATTGTTCCTATTATTCCTATTATTCCTTCTGATTAACAAATCAAATAAACCCAATAAATTTCCTTGCCTGCGCTCATGATTCTAGTGCAGATACTAAAAATAGAAAGGCGGCACATAAAAAATCATTATGAAGCGGCACAGACAATCATTCTTGAAGTCTCTGTAGTTGAAAACTAGTCAGTTTTTAGCCAACAAACTGCTGATAGCCAAGTTTTTTGCTGTGAGAACAAACCTTTCTAATATATCATGCTTGTTTCAATACCTACTTATTTGGTTGAATATATATATTTGATTCTTTAGCTAATTAAACTCTCTAGGTACTCAATGTATTCTTTTATATAAAATAAAATTACTATGCTCTATGCTCTAACAAATATTTTCATTGTTCCCATTGCTCTTATTACATTCTTCGGTATCGTCGTGTACAAACATGTTGTATATTGTCTTTTGAGCTTCAATATCAATATTGCATAGCTCACATGTACTCTGATATACATTGAGCTTGGAACAAACCAATATTAGAAAATTTAGAATACCTGTAATCATATTACAAATCACACATAAATATTATCTAGTTTCCCGTCGAGACGCTTGACAATGTTATGTTATATAATTATGCTTGATAATTTTGTAAATCTTCGCAACATATTGCACGATGTTTAAAATTAGTGATCAAAGTTATGGATGCTTTTTGTGCGCAACTAATTTTGTAGTTAAGGCTGTAATAGAGAGAGATAAATACTTATACTAATTATTAGATAATTAAACAAATACAAAATAGGATATATGTTTACAGTAATGGTAATGATTTAGGTAAATGTTATCATTTAATAAAATTTTTGTTTCCTTCACACCTACAAGCTAAGTATACAAACGAAAGTAACATTTTATGCATTTATTTTCATGTTTTATAATATGCTTTAACTGCATATGAAAAAAATGAAAATATTTACAAAAGCCAAAATAAAAATATGTTACAAAAAAACTCAAACTGTTGTTTATAAAAATGACCCATATGGAACACAAGAATAAAAAAGAACATATGGAATATATTATATTATGATATATTATATAAAAAATCAGTCTCATGAAATAAAAAACGTTTACTTGGGTTCAGAGGTATTACCTAATAAATATTTAGCGGCTACTTTTGATTTATTTTTCTTTAGAAGTAATAACATGTTATACAGGGTGATTGATCGAAACCGTCCATTAACAGTATTGGGAATTCTGTTCATAATATTTTTCTGAAAATTTCAGCATCTAGGTAATGAATAATGCTCTTTTCAATGAAAATATTTTCAAGATGGCGGCACTTCCGGAAGTACCGGATATTGATATCAACTTTCTTATTTCAAATGGAATGGTATAGTTTTTTTTGCATTTTTGAATTCCGGATGTAATTTTAGGGGGACTTTGTGTAGCATTCCCTATACCTAACTTAAACTGTTTTTGAAATATTGACGGGTGAATATTGACATTTTTGCAACTTTGACACCCTGTAAAATCTAAACGGTTTGAGATCAAGCAAAACGGTTTGCACATTCCTATCTTAACTTCTTATAAGCTATCGTTTGATACTAATTTCAAATGTATCCAGGAATTAAAAATTTTCAAAATTTTCAGAAAATTTAAAATTTTTGGATAATTCTGAAATTAGTACCAAACGATAGCTTATGAAAAGTTAAGATAGGAATGTGCAAACCGTTTTGCTTGATCTCAAACCGTTTAGATTTTACAGGGTGTCAAAGTTGCAAAAATGTCAATATTCACCCGTCAATATTTCAAAAACAGTTTAAGTTAGGTATAGGGAATGCTACACAAAGTCCCCCTAAAATTACATCCGGAATTCAAAAATGCAAAAAAAACTATACCATTCCATTTGAAATAAGAAAGTTGATATCAATATCCGGTACTTCCGGAAGTGCCGCCATCTTGAAAATATTTTCATTGAAAAGAGCATGATTCATTACCTAGATGCTGAAATTTTCAGAAAAATATTATGAACAGAATTCCCAATACTGTTAATGGACGGTTTCGATCAATCACCCTGTATATGTATGTATATGTCTGAATCTCTAGCATTATACTTGTACCATTATCTGAAATATTTTAAAATTAATCAAATTACATTGAAGTGGTGGAAGGTGGGCCTTAAATTACGTCAAAAAAATTAAATATGATTTAGGAACTAGATATATGATTGATGATGATGAATATGATTTAGGACTAAGAAATTCTGAAATATTATAAATAAAGAAATATCCATATTATTATCCATTAAATTAAATTATTATCAGATTAATCGTACTTGCAATTTAAATTTGAGAAGAAAGTGGAGGAGGGAGGGCCAAAAAATAAACAAAAATATCTTTTATTAAATATAAAATGAGACATATTATTAGTCTCTAATAAACTCAGTAAATACTGTTAGACATATAAATGTAAAGAATCAAGTCTTATATTACAAATGAAACATTAAATAAAAAAATAACAAAAAACAAAAAGACGTAAACAAGAACATTCTGGGAAAGTAAAAGAATAATTATTATACCAGTTTTCAAAATTATTAATACGTATTTAAAAAATTACATATTGTTAGATAATTAGAATTGAAATTAAAAAAGATGTTTTATTCCGCTACGAAATGTACAGAAGTACTTTGTAAGTCTGAGAATTAAGTGAAACAAGTATTTTGAAAATAAATTATAAACAAATAAATATAAATTTTTTTATATCTAAAACATAAATAAGAAAATGAAGATAATGCAAGTGTCATATACATTAGGTACCTTGCATAATTCTTAAAAGAAAATAGTTAAAACAGAAAAATTAACAATAATGTGGAGGTAGGAGGCCAGAACAAAAAAATAAAAATTTTTGATTTCTATTGGTGTTTCTTAAACTGCATCTAATGGAAGTTCTACATGCTTTGGTTAAATAGAAAGCTTAAAAGAAAAATGTAAAAAAATTGGAGCTTGATGATCCAAAGCAGATAAAGTTTATATTTAAAATAATAGTTGCTTTTAAAATTATTATGCTATTGCATTTCATCAGTAGTAGTTTTTTTAAGTCACCTCGTGATAATTTTATCTATTATTTTATTATAGATACCACCTATGTAAAATGTAAATTTTATTATATGTAAAAAATGGCTGCAACGTACGTTATTTAGTATCTAACAATAAAAAAAATTGTTTGTCTATTTAAATAGTTTTATAGGTCAGTTATTTTATTTTAAAGATATAGGTACCTAACCATATAAACTATATACCTAATGTAGGTACTTGCTATTTTAATTTACATTTTATTTAAACTTGACTAATTCTAAATAAACATATATTACAAAATCCTTGCTTGTATGATAAAAATGTTTAAAAAAATCTCAAAAATTAAATGAAAAATGTGGAGGTAGGAGGCCCAAATTAATTTAAAGTACTTTTTTTGTAAATAATAATTACAGATAATTATAGAAAATATACATTTCAGTTCAAGGAAAAAGAAAGTATTACAAAAATAAAATGTAAAACAAAAATGTAATAGATTTAAATAGCAAAATGTTTCACACATTTTGAGTTAGTTTTGTTAGATAAATAAGTATACCTACTTATTGCAGAAAAATAAAGTGGTTAAGGCAGAATAGGATACATAAATTATTCATTATTTTTTAATACTGATATTTTTTCTGTTTACAGGGAAATATTATAAAATTTGGAAACAGTATATTTTATATTATTTTTTTATTCAATATTATATTAAATTCATATATTTAATTATAATTATTTATTGGATACAATGCAAATATTAAGCTAATGCTAATTTATATTACCCGTAAATAACAAATAAATATTAATAAACAATCGATCTCTATTTTATTTCCCCTCCCGTTTATCCTATAATAATCTAAACATTTCATTTAGTGAATAAGATTTGTGCAAACATTGTATAAACATTATAAAAGACTGTACAAATAGTAAACACAAGTGAGAATTACATTTTTTGTAAAAGAAAACATAATACTACCAAATATGGAATGGATAATTGATGAAAATAAAATTTCCGATGATAGTTAGCTTAGTCAAAACTTGCTTTTTATAAAATCATAACGTTCTTTCCATGTTCAGCTGATACTGGATGATAAAAAGAATATACGACCATATTTCACCCAGCACCTAAAACAAAAAGTCAGTAAAAATCAGGATTAGCCTTTTCTCGTCTTCCATTTCACCAAGAAAGAGAAAAATTATATCGTCACTGCTTAAGTCAAGTAAATTTTTAACAAAAACATGTACATATAGTAGTATTGGATAAAGAAAAGTGAATATCCCTACTATTAACACATAAGGCAAACATATTTTGTTACGTTTCATTTTGGAAATTAAAACTACAGCAAAAATTTGGAAATTTTTTTTTATTTGTGAAAAAAAAGGTTTACTTACCATTAAAAAGTTAGGCCAGTCTATTTCATATATTTCATTGGCAGTTACTTTTACTTTACAATGAATAATTTGCAACAAAAACAATCGTACATCTTGCATTAAATGCTTGTGTACTTGTAAATTTCTTTTAATATGGAAAAATAAATGCTGAACAAGGTTTCCAGTTCTGAAGCTCTGAAAAATACAGAAGTTATTCACAAAAATTAAACTTCAGGATATAAGGTAAGTAAAATGTAAATTCTGTAGCAAATGCAATTAATTATAAAATGGCTATGATATATTCCAATAAGGAAAGAGTTTAGATACAATATATTAATTAAAAAAAATTTAAGAATAAAAGAAGAAAATAGAAGTAGAAAAAGCAATACAAATAGTTTTATCAGTAGGACACTCTGCAGTGTTTTTATTTAAACAGAAAAATCAGTCAGTAATAATGCCATCTCTGCCTCTCATTCTAATCAAAAGGATAAACCATAAATAAAGTCATATATTTGTGTGGAAGTGGGGATGTCATATTGTTATTCTGTAGACTATGTTTTTCCATTCTGGCTTACCATTACTCGCATAATTAAGAAATAATTTCCTATAGGTAAGTCGTTTGTTCTTACTATTATGTTTTGCGTTCGATTATACAGTGTGTCCCAAAACGAAGGGAACAAAATTAATATTTTTTTTCTAGTTGAGTACACTTTTCTGCAATATTTCCTATTTTTTGAGCCATGCTTGACGGAGCTATAACATTACCGATTTTTTTTTTAAATGTGACGCTCTTTATTTCATAGCATAAAATAGATAGTTTTTGGAAAGATCAATTCAGCGATATAAGTTTACATCTATTTTTTTGTCATAGCCGTTAATAAATTTAAAAAATGGTGTATAAGAAGGAATTAAATGAAAACAATAGTTTTAGTACTAGTACTAGTAGTTAGTACTTTTTATTTTATTATAGCAAATGTTCAAAGTGACTAACCTAAGCTAACATTGTGTCCTATTTATACCTAAACTATTTCTAAGGTTCAGTGAACCGCGATTTAATAACCAATAAAGCGAGCTATATGGTTTTTAAAGATAAGTAAGGTATATCAGTGGTTTATTCATCGGGAAATAAACTACAACAACTTGTAAGCAATCCAAAAGACAAAAGAGAAACTAAGGAAATGTAAGGGATTTACGAAATTAACTGTAAAGCCTGTAATCAAAAACATGCTGGACAAACTAGAAGGTCAATTCAAACTAGATTCAAGGAACATATGGCTCATTTCAAATATGGTAGAACAGATAAAATAGACAATAACAATTTAAGACTAATTAGAAATGTAACAAATTCCAGACAGCTGGATGGTTTTGAGAGTTTGGAAATTGCTAAATATAAAAATAGTATGAATTGTGACATATTAAAACTTTGAGTTTTAATCAACTCCAGATGATGCCAACTTGGTTGGCGAAACGTGGGAACCGTTTTGTGTTATGTGGAAAACTACGTCAGTGTTGATTTGTTTCAGCGTTTTTTTTTAAATCTCAACGAGAATAAAATATGAATATTGTTCGATCTTTCGGGACACACTGTATAATCGAAAGTAATATCGCGGCAGGTGCATCAGACAAAGTCTTTTTAGCGTGGTAACAAGTAAATAATCTAAAGACTAGCGAGAGACATGACAGCAAACTCTACTGTCCCCTGATTGAAAACTACTTACTTCAACTTGCAGCGAATTAGAGATATGTAACATCAAGGCAAACTGACTCAGATATCCAAAACACAAATCACTGAAGCTGAAAAGCCAAGCCAAAGGATACCCTTCTTCGTGCTTATAGTATAACTTTAATATGATAAAAATATGAAGCAAACACTTCAACTGCTCCATTATTACAATAAATATGAGTTGGGCATAGAATGTCCCTGTTGTGATATTCAATAAGTCCACAATGTTAGTCAACTGTTCGTATAATATCTTGCTCAAAGAAATTGAATTTCGAATATCTTCAACAGCCTTTCGTTTAGAGTCTACAGATATATGGTATTCTTCATCTTTCCAAACAATACAACCATGAGGATTGCTTATAGTTGAAATTTTGGGAACTGATGCTTTGTAGAGAGATTTTATGTAGCTATTCAGAAAATAAAATCTCCAGTAAACAAAACTTGTAAAAACGCTGCTTTTTGTTAAGTGGAAAGTAATTATATATTTGTGTATTCCTTGTATTAACAGGATCCATTTTAATTTTTCCAAGTACACACATAAGAATATAGTTTTGCCTAAGTAATACGCATTGGTTACACCAAAAACGATCAAAAGCAGATTCCTAGTTTTTGGTAGTTTATTCCTTGTGACCAAATTGAATTGGGCGTATTTCTTCAAGCAAACATCAAAGTCGTTTATCAGAAATTGGAGACGCCTCACATTATTCTCATGCTCACGTAACGTGGTAATAACTGTTACTATTAGAAGAGTATTCGCAATTATTACTATTCTGTCTAGAAGTACGGTTACAGAATTTTGTGTTCTTGAGGAGAAATCGTCAAAATCATTAAAGGCTTCGTACAGAATATACCCGTATATCACAAAGAAGAATATTACTGCTGCTGCGAACTTTTTAGTGCATGTGGTTAGAAAAACGTGAAATGATATTTTAGTAATTTTCCAAAACGGGGAGTATAATACGCACACGTCGTCGACAGACATTTTTATGCTATTATTATCTCATTATTCCTTCTTTCAAGGTGGAATATAAATACAGGAGTGGTGGCTATTACAATAATGATAATATACCTGCCTTAATGGCTGCATTTTATCTATTGTATTATGTATACAATTATTACATGAACATATTTCATATGCTCTCACAAATTTGATGCCAAAAATGAAGGTACCTAATTATGGCCAATGTGAAACAAAGTTATAGAAGTTTCGTTCTTTTCATACAAATTTACGACTCGTTACCTATCAAAATCAGGTCCTAGTTTTAGTCGAGTTAGGCTCCAGCAAAACTTTGGGCCCGTATATATCTTTTTAATTGGCATTACTTATTTATACTTACCTTTGGCACCTTCAGTTATTTTTTGGTATATTAAAAAATTGTTTAAAATTGTTTTTATTAAAATTCAAATTTAATTTTTCTTTTTTTAGTTTGCTTGTATTTCAATAAAAATAACAGTTTTCAATAATGCTAAAACGACGTAAAAAGTTTTTTTTCGACAAAGACGTAAATTAGTAATAAAGATGACCGTCATTTCCGGCGGACCATAGGTGTAGGCATCATAATAAGACGAATTGTGACTAGTAGTGAGAAAGACACCCTAGTGCTCTCTTTGGGTTTTGCTACTGCTTTTGCTAACGACCTGCTTTTCCGCAGGTGCCATTATAGCAGTCACTTCTACTGCCTTTGAGGAAAACAATTCTACTTATTTATTTGAAGAAGATGCCGAAAACAGCTACTCCACGGCCAATGTGCCCCGTCTAGCGTTGCATTACTCCGGCATCTCTATGGAAGTCATCACAACCTTCATCGAGACAAACCACCAGACAATGACCGGTTTTGCACTTATTATGCGAGGGCCATTACTAAACAGGTTGTCTACCCTTTAATAATAGTCCTCATTATCTAAAATAATAACCTTATTACCCTTATCAGCTTTTAGGTAAAAACAATCTTTTTCACGCAGCCGTTTGATATTTACAATTTGCCTTTGCCTAGTTCGTCGTCCAAATTCCAGGATGTGTAGCGTCCGACCTGTAAAAGATAACCTATCCTTCAATTAGCTCAGATAAAAGACAATCTTATTGATATTACCATGGTGGTTCTTTCGTCCAGATCAGACAATAGTCGATTTTTTCCTACTTTTCCTACAAGGTAACTGGTAAAAGAAGCATGCGATGCTATTGCTTCCGAAGCAATTGGCTGCATTTCGGCTGTATGTCGGTATCTCCTTAGTAATGTAGGGATTAAAGCTCGCGAGCACCTTTAATTAGTAAAATATAACATCATTCTTCAATTGACAAAAAGACTTATAAACACGAAGAAGAAGAAACAAAAATGATGACAATACTCAAATAAGATAAGAAAAAATATTTCTATTGGAAATTAAAAACAAACAAAACAAAACATAAATACCTGCTTTGTACGAAATAACAAATGAATACAATGAAACAATTACATACCTAAAATTCTCTTTATGCAATATAATTTTAGAAAAATTATGTACCTGCTCATTTATTTCTAATTTATCAAGCCCGATAGGTACACGGTGCTGTTAGCAGTCTACGTTTTATTTTATAGCTTTGTTACTGTCCGCTTTATTATGATACATAATGTTATTTTTGTTTGGTCAAAGAACGGATTCAGGCCCGGGCTATTACCTAATGGTAGAAAAGGCCTTGATCAAAATATGGAACATGCATTGAAAGAAAGATAAAATGAAAGATGTAACTTCTCGTCCTTAACTGAGATCCACTGAATACATGAGTCTCGTCTCTCGCCTACACACCACCGTATCTTTTGGCAGTTGTGTATTTAACAAAAATCAATACCTTTTTGGTGAAAAATACATCGTTGATTATTATAACCTACTGAGAATGGGTTGAAAAACCGAAATTTAAAAAAATCCTAATAGGCTTAGTTTTAACGAGAAATGTTCACAATTAAAAATTTAGTCTATATATAAATGACCTATATATAAATTTTAAAGGAAACGTATTCAGTTGTAATATTTCATCTTATTTCGGGTAATTAGCCCACCATTTTTTTATTTTCACACGTAGGTACTAGTGATGTGTCGAACCCGCTATTTTTAAATAGCAGCCACTCCTGCTACTGCTAATCTTATTTAGCAGTTAAAAATAGCTGCTATTTTATTAGCAGCTATTTATTTTTTAGTACGTTTGCGTAGTTGTCTGTTTATTAGCAGCTAACAGTTGACATTTTACCTTAGCTCAAATAAATGAACATATTCACTGTGGCTGATAGCAGCCATAAATATAATTTGATATTTATATTTCATGTTTTGGATGAAAATAAATGTGATTTATGACTCCTTTCTTGTAAGGACCGTTTCCCGATCAATGGAGGTAGGTATTTGGTATTCCGATTACGGAGCGGGTTAATTGACAAAAAAAAATAGAACAAAAACAGCGTGCCACGTGCACATAAGTTTATAGGGGCAAGTTGAGCAATACTTCTTAAGAATTGAAACTACTAAGTCTTAATTTCCCGGTGTTCTCTTTACATTTCAAGTTCAGAGAAGGTTTTTGAATTATAAATTATAACAACAATATTAATTCGTGTATGAAAAATAAGCATGTCCTTCCTCTCAAATGACATGTAAAAAATAATTTTTACGTTCTATTTATTATTCAGTAGGTACTCCGATCACCCCTAAAATGTCTTGCTGAAGGTAATAAAAACACTTTTCTATAATACCACAGTATAATCACAAGTATAAGATATATATCTTATACTTGTGGTATAATGCTAAATACTGTGAATACCAAGTATTTTTTTAGATATTTATTAAACACCAATATAAACAAACACCCCCTCCCAATTTCATAAGACAGTAGGAAGGTCTCAGTTTACTGTTTATTGACAGGTTCAGTTGTAATAGTAAATTCCTGCTATTAAATATTAATTATTATTATTATTAAAAATATTTTTGTTTACGTTATTTATATAAATAACTTTTATAATTTATAAATATAATAAATAATTTGTATGTATAACCATTTATTCAGCTGTGATAGGTACAAATCTTTGTATAGCCTCTTAAATTATGCCGCTGAAATAAGCGAGCAGAACGAACAAAAAATATTGTTAAAAAATAATGTTGTAGGAATTAGGTACATATATTATTCCTTCCCTAAATTTAACTTCGTCTGCCGTGTGGTCTACCGCTTCTATGTCGATTGTTAAATTAAATGCTGCTGCGTTACCGAAGCCGGCCGGTCTGTGGGGCGGCCGCCAGACCTAACTGCTACTGACTGCTAACTGCTAAGGTAAACTGCTTCACGCTACACTGCTACACTGCTAATTTACCTTACTTGCTCTGAAATCGCAGTCTTCGGTTGGCGACCAGGCGTAGCGCGTGGGCATTTAGCAGCAGCAAAGTGAATAACATACAACCACAACCTGCTAAATAATTAGCAGCTATTTTTCTTAAGCTGATAGCAGTTGTTACTGCTACTACCATTTAGCAGTTAAAAAATAGCAGACTGCTATTTAGCAACCCATCACTAGTAGGTACACCATATTGTTGGTATAATTAATAATATTCAAAATAATATTAATTTTTGTTGATTGCGCAAGTGATTGAAAACTGAACTTAACTCCAAAATAAATAGGAAAAACACACGAGGATGTGGGGCGAGAGATGTACACACTGTATATGCACATACGTACTAAGACCATTAGATGTTAAAAAATAAATTAAACACAACTGCTTTTTGCACATTTATTATAACTGCTCTTTATAAAGTATTTCAAACAGGTATTTTAGTAGTACGTACCTAAGTACTCTAGGGTATTTAAAAATTAGAACCAAAGCTGGACATATTTGTATAATAATTATAACAAATATGGTTAAACAGAAAGTAGAGCGCTCTCCAAGACCAAACTGATTCGTAAACAGTAGATAATGTTCCTCTTTCCAAAGAAAATCAACGATTATTATGTTCCGTACTTCGAAACTAATCCAATTATACTTTAAAATATTCATTGAACTTAAACTGCAACCCAATCACTGCTAGCTGAATCACATACCTTATTATCTGGAACAAAAAATATAGGTATATAACATATCCCCGTACAAATAGATTTTTTGCAAAAAATATTGCTAATATAGCTATTACATTGTGTACTAAAGATGAAAACCACAAACTGGGCCCTTGGTATTGCAAATATTATACGACATCTGAGCATATATCAGGAGTAGTCCGGCGTATCGTTTCAACGAAATTCACGACCTAAAATAATCATACATAGGCTTCAATGGCCTACTCACTCGTCGTATGTGACTCTCTGAAGCTGGTCCAAATCAAATGAGCGATGGTGAGAGATTATTCTCTCCAATTCTTTCAAGACTGTTTCTGATTGCAGGCATATAACTCACTTTCGTCTACACCCAGCGATTACTTTTATGTTCACTATTGATAAAGGTACTCGATGCTCTTGCTCTTAAAATAATAAATATGTCGGACAAAATAGTTGCGTGTGCTCCTTTTATCATATTTTATAAATTGTTCAAACCTAATAAGAAAAAGCAATAGCAGTGAAAATGAGGGAACATCACACTTTTTAAAAGTCGACATTGTCATGGTTACAATAATCTACTGAGGGATAAAGATGAGAGACCTTTTAAGGATGTTTACCATGTCACATACCGATCTTCAGACCCCATTAGGTTTAATTGACTCCAAAATAATGAAGAATGACACCAGTTATAGAAAATGCAATGACAAGTCATTTTGTTAATCTTGAATATAAGTTAGAATTTGACATATACAGAAAAGATACCAGTACTTTAAGATATATCCCTAAATGGCGAGTTTCAATTTTCTAATTCATCGGCTATTAAGCTTAACCCTAAATGAGTAGAGGTATGAACAAGAAAAGTCATTGATTGAGGATATAGCTGCGAGTAATGAATATTCTTTAAGTTTAGGTAAATTTGGATTAAATTTAAAGAGATTTCGAAATTCCCCGACGTTTCAAAATGAAAGAGAAAATCCAAAATTTATATCTATTCCATACGATCCTTCATTCACCCGTGGTTTTGGTAAGGTTTTTAAAGATAGGTATGTTAGTCGGTAATTCATCGGAAACTAAACTACAACTTTAAGAAATCCAAAAGACAGAATAGAAACTATGGAAAAGTCGGGGATTTACAAAATTTGCTGTAAAGACTGCAATCAAAAGTATGTTGGACAAACTAGAAGCTCAATTTAAACTAGTTTCAAGGAACATATGGCTCATCTCAAATATGGTAGAAAACAGATAAGTCTACTGTCGTCCAACATGCTTTTGAGCACAACCATGAAATAGTGGCAATTTAAGACTAATTAGGAATGTAACAAATCCCAGACAGCTGGATGCATTTGATAGTTTGGAAATTGCAAAGTGTAAAAATAGTATGAATATTGACTATATACAATAAATAAGAAGTAAAACGTTTATATTACAACCCTGTACAATAGAACAACATAACATTTAGCATGTGATAACAACAATCTACTTACGATAACTACTGCTCCCCAGTCGAGATTACTTTTTGTCAAGTAGACAAATCTGAAGGGTTTCTGTTTCAGCTGATACGAAAAAGACAATATTTCAGAAACAGCGGCGTTGTCTGGTTTATTGCTATAAAATAATCTGTGTATTATCCTTCCTGTTTGGCCCCACTGAAATATACAATATTTATAAATTTATTGATGCAGATGCGCAGGACAAATGTCTATAAGTCATTGAAAATCGATTTACATATCAAACAATAACTAAAAAGTAAATGTAGATTAATAAAATATAAATAGTCCCCCTTTACTTTACCCCCCTTTGAGTCAGTAAAGATGAAGAGATCATCAGATAAAATCTACATCGAGTGACATCAAGTTTACTACTCTCTAACATCAAAAACTGTGATATTAGAAAGATGGCGCTGGACTGGAAATTACCAGAAGCACATATATTGGCTCTACTGGCTCTGTAATATAAATATAAAGACAAGGTAGGCTAGATGACATCGTTTGTAAGATCTTTTACTTTTTAAGCAAAAACATGTCGGAGTAACAGACAAAGCAAACAAATGAAATTATACATTTTTAGTCTAACCGGTCGTGCTGTTTAGTTCATAGCCGCAGTCACAAACTGTCAACGTCATCTTACTTGCCACGGTATTGGTATTTATTGTAAAATTCAGAGTTTTTGTAATGAATAAATAATTTGTACACAGTTCTATTACCTCAAAATATCTTTAAGCTTTAATTCGTAGGCAAAATTGCGATATCATAAATCTCAAAGGCTTAGAAAAACAATTGTCAATTTTTAAACAGAAACAAAATCCAATACAAAAATACAACTCCTCTCCGGGCCAAGAAACCTTGTTGTAGTCACAGAAATTGTATGAAAGGTAATATACTTTCTCCATTCTATAGTCTTTATTGCTATGTTAAAAACACATGCTTACCTCTTCAACCATATTTTGACAGCACTGAAGTAAGTTAAACATCGACAAAAAGAGACAGATATCTGCAAAGAGAGATAAAGCCAATGTATCAACTCCAGCCTTAGTAATGGCCCCTTTGTGAGTGAAAAGTGTAAATATATACAAAATTTGAGTGTATAATTCGCAAGATCCGAACAATGTTAGAACTATAATGTAAGGGTTCATTGCTGCGTTCCAGGATGTTGCACATTTGGTCAGTTCGTTGTGAATTACTCTGACGAACCTAAAAATAAAATTAATGACAAACAACCTAAAGTGCAGTTTGAAAGATTTAAGAAGGAAACCAGTTTATAGTATCCGTTTTTATAGTCATTATCAAAATTGAGTATATTATAATTATTATTAATATTATATTAATAGGTAATATTAATATAATTATTATCTATTCATAGTTTGTTTCTTTTGAGATTACACCACCTGTAAAATAACAAAAAGCAGAAAACTATAAGCATATAAATTAAATATTCAAAGTGTAGTAAGTGTAGTAAGGCAAACTTCTACAGTTTGCCCCAAAAAACCACTGTAGAATGTGTGATAAAATAATATTTGATATATTAACTAAATTTTATCAGTGGTTTTTCAGTTTTATACAAAATTCTATAATATTATACGTTATATTCTAAAATATGTCTAAATAAAATAGCTATAATAAAATTTAAAAGAAATTAAACACTTAACTAGCTTTCTTCTATACGTTTCGAGTTGATCCTCGACTCTTCTTCAGTAGATTTTTTGTACGATAAGAACACTCTTTATATAAAAAGAAGTATTTTTGTCAGATTGACATTTTGACATTTTTAATTTAAATTGTCATCACATATACACATAAAGCCATATGCAAGATAAAAAGCAAACAAATCTATATGCTATCGCTTGTATCTTAAGTGCAGGATTTTGTAGAAATCTCTGAAATATAATGTACCTACTAAATAATATTATACAGAACATCTTTAAGAGGACTTTTACAGAGATAAAATTAAATGCAATGGATGTCTACAGTTATAATGATGAAAGGAAATTTTCTATACTCGTATTCTAAATATATATATCCTTCTATTTTAGTATTTGTCTTCTAGATATTTTTATTTACCAAGAATATTTTTCCCAATGACAAGTTTGCATTACATTTCTATAATATGGTGGATGCGCCAGTTATATAAAATTAATGTCCCTATCAATCTTATCAGTAACTTATAAAAATATGTATTGGTCAGACAGTGAACGTATGATCGATTAATCTTTCTTTGCTATATTTAACTTAAAATTCATAAAATATTGTTACCAAAATACTGTGAAAACTAGAAAATACAAGGTTCTACAATATTCATTGTCCATGTTACCAAAAACAAGCAATTCTGTCTTCGGCTCATTTGCAATAAGACAATGAGACTTTGAAAAGAAACTGTGACTAGATCATAACTTATAGAAGATACAGCAGAGTGAATGTTTTGAATAAGAAAATGAATACTGTTAAAAATCATTCGCGTCTTGATGTGGATAATTGTGAGATGTCTAAGAAATTAGAAAATAGTGTCCCGAAATTAGTCTGCAATATTTTATCAGCCTTGCTTCCTTAAAGGGCTTGCGCGCTTGATTGTTCTATGGTTAAAAAGGGGACTTTTTCTTTATATAAACCTGGATCAAAAAATGCTTTTTTAAATTTTAAAATAGATTTTTTATAACAAAACGGTGCATTTTATCGATGTTAAACAAGAGTGGATTTTACGTAGAAAACTCTAAAATTTCATATTTTAATGACAAAACCAGCGAAAAGTTACATAGAAAAAAAGTTACATATATCTCGTGTTGTCGCATGTAAATAATTAAAGTGATTTTGCTCGTAAACTATGCGTCCTATCGATACAAACCAAGTGTACTTTTTTTTAGTTAAAAATATTTAAATTTCATATTTCCTTATCAAAAGTGGAGAAAGCCTAAGAAAAAAAAAAGTTGGGGTTATATTTACCCCAATGCCCCTCCCGCCTCTGTTTGGAACGCATATGATCCAAATTTTACAGCAGCGGATAACAAACCACCAGGATACCAAATTTGGTACTCCCCAAAGGGAGGAAGCTCCTTTTGAGGGTCTGTACCCTCCTTAGGAAGCATTTTTCTACACATGTTTATATGCAGAAAATGTTCCCTTTTTAACCATAAAGTACATTGATCAAATGTTGCGCAATAATTTCGGGTATCCTGTATATAAAGAATAATAGAAGGCCGCTAATACAGTATAATGTGGAACTCCTCTACTTACATTTATAAATGTAGAATAGTTATTTCTTATAATGACTTTCTGTTGACTATTTTACAAATAAATATTAATACAATTAAATCAATTATCCCTGAACCCAAAAAATGTTAATTTAGTACTTAAAGTACTAAGGCTATCAAAGTATCTAAGTTATCAAAGGCCTTGATACAGTCGAGGAGAATTAAGAAAGAGCTTTCATTGATATTTTATGTTCTAAGAAGTTCATCAATAACTTGTAACAATATAGAAATAATTGTAGATAGGAGACTCATGAGACGAAATTAAGAAAGGTTCGAAGGACTAGAATTTCTAGGTACTTATGGCATATTTCCAGGTAGCGGAAATATTCAAGTCTCAAAGCATTTATTATTAATAAAAGTTAGGTAACTACCCAAATAGGGTATAACTAAAGATACAATATTAAGATAAACGTGATCCGTGCCTGCAGCTGGTATCTATAACTTGAAGGACATTTTCGATAGAGACGTGTGTGAAACTAAATTCATGGGGTACCGTGGGTACGTCTTAATACATCTTCAGACAGATGAATTATTCACTTACTTTAAAAGATGCGTAATACAATATTCATCCACAGAATAATTTTGTAAGTTTCTACAAAAATCTTCCTCAGATGAATGTCTTTGTTGACAAAGAGCGCAGTTCCTGCATCCCTTACCAGCTACTTTCATAATATCATTTAAGCCTTTGAAACGATCTCTCATGATGCGAATCACTGCTGGCAGGATACTGTTTTTATACAAGAGTTCAGTCATAAGCGCGAACTTGAAAACTGTTGAGGGCCTTGCATCGCAAAAGTTGGCGCAATATAAATTGATAAAACCGCTGATTCCTAGAAAGGTGTACGAAAGTACAATCGTTATATGGTTTATTATAGTTGTGGACTTGTTAGCGAGGTCTATATTCATCTTAGCCAATACATTGTCTATTTCATCTAAAGCATTGTAGGTTTGCACGTGGTGTTCCTGGACCAAATAACTGGCTAGAATTAAACCCATAAAACAGAAGTACGTAAACAATATCTCGTTGAAAGCAACGTACGTTCTTTTATCCAACTTTTCTGGAAGCAGAAAGCGCAGAATAGTTGTTGAAAATATTACGATTAAAACCAATCTTAGCTTAGCTCTGCCTCCGTTGTTTGCACAACATTTTCCATTTCCTTCATGCCATTTATACTGATCTGTGAAAAACAGTCGACCCAATACTAAATGTATTTTAATACCGTCTAAGGCCATTTCTTACTGAAATATTAACAATAACTAGTACAATAATAAGAACTTGTGGTTATTACTACTTATATAGATAGTACAAGTGTTATTATAGCAATAAAGCTGCTTCATTTCATTATTATAAAAGATGTGGCTTATCTAAATAACCTAATTTCAGACAGTGCAAGAATGAATAATTGGTACCGTTGATTGAAGTATATTTTAGGCTATGGTAATACAATACCTAAATGATAATAGTTCTGTTTTAATAGAAAATAAATTAATTTTTCTAACTATACCCAACGTCCGATGGAATTTGGATTGTATAAATATATTTGAATGAAGGGGGTGGAGAAATAAAAAGGTTTATATGAAATAGCCTATACGCATCTATATGAATCCAGTTGCTGAAATTCCATATATAGACAAAGGAGTCCCATAATATGAAAATATGGCATATGAGCTACCCATTCGCGATTACCGATTTTCAAGATCAGAATTAATTATAATTAAACTTAGGCAAATAGGAGATGTGCAAACAGTTTGACAAAATAGATAGTACAATAACTACATATGCTGCTACATAAAATACAAAAGTTGTTTGTTCATAGGACAGGATTTTATTTATAACTACTTATTTTAAGACACACTCAAAGATAATTTAAATTTTTAAGTTGATTGTTTGTGTTGATATTTTCTTGATAATGATGTTATGTTATGCTAAATGCTTATTTCAAATAAAGTTGAACTTAATTTTATATAATAATTAGTGCAATAAATACAGAGGTTGACTTGAATTACAAAAATTGATGTGAAGTTTAAAGTTGCGAAAATTTAACTTGAGAAAATGGACGCATTTTTTTATTTATGTATACTGTAGCTTTAGAGAGCTGACGTTCTTTCTGTTTTTCTGTTACTCTATTTCTACACCCCCATATTTTTTTAATATTTTTCGTATTTCATAGGCATGGTTATTTTAGTTTGTATCATTATTGACACCCATGTATAAAATTACTTTGATGCTTTTAAGCTGGTTTTAATTTTTCCAAAGTCATTGATATTTTAATTTCCGGAAAAAACTTTCACATTTAAAGTTTTGTTCTAGTTATCAAATGGATTTAATTTTTGCAATAACAGTTCTACCAGTTCTTATGCAACTTAAGAGTAATGATTCCATATCCGAGAGTAATTGCACACCAAATGAGATCATGCATGAACAACTTCTCTACCCCTACCATTTACAACGCGTACAAGCTTTAAATCCTGAAGATTATCCACATCGATTAGCTTTTTGCCAATGGTATTTGGGTCAGAACTTAATAGAACCTCACTTCGGGAGAAGAGTATTGTTTTCCGATGAGGCATGTTTCACGCGTGATGGTTATTTTAATGGTAGAAATAAGCACATTTGGCATGATGAAAATCCTCACGCTGTGGTCTCTAGAAGACACCAGCAACAATTTTCTGTAAACATGTAAGCTGGTATTGTTGGAGAAAATCTAATAGTTCACTTGCTGCCTGCTCGTTTGAACGCAGATATTTATCTCCATTTTTCACTCCACATTTTCCACCTCCACATTTTGGGTTGAAGGTGCGCCAGTATCTGGACCAGCAATTTTCCCACCAATGGATTAGAAAGGGAGGTCCCGTGGCCTGGCCCGCGTGCTCTCCCGATCTCAACCGCCTGGATTTTTCTTTTGGGGTCATCTGAAATCTTTAGTCTACAAAACGCCTATTCGCAATGAGGAAGATCTCTGAGCAAGAATAATGACCAGTTTTACACATGTGGAAGCTATTCCCGGAATATTCTATAGAGTCCGCTATACCGTCAATAAACCGAAAGTGCAATCTTTGTATTGAAGCAAATGGACAACATTTTGAACAATTATTGTAATCTATCATTTATTTATCAATGAAACAAAGTTCGACACGAACAAAAAGTGATTTATCATTTTAAATATCTGAACTATGTGAATTAGGTGAAAACCAGATTGCTTTACATAATTTTGACATTAACATGAAGATATTAATTATTTTCTCGCCGATTTGTCCTGAATCAAAAATAATTTTGAGGAAACAAAATAAAACGTCACATTACTGTCTTTGGTGCACATTCTTCACCTGGGAAAATCAAGAGCAGATGAAGAGAAAGAAACTCAACATGTTTATTTAATATAAAACTACATAACTATCAATAATTGTGAAGTAATATTTTACATCAGTTTGTCATTCTCCATAATAGGAAGTCTGTCCCAAAATTCAATGGGCCCTAGTTCTTTGAATTTCTTCATAGATATAACATCAGGAGATGCGACTTCTAGGTAGTCTATCTGCTGATCTTGTGGATTCATTGGTTTCCATTCAACTCCACCAAATGAAGGCTTGCTAAAAAATAATGGTGTCAGTCAGCCACTTCATTACTCAAGTGGAAAGAAAACAGGGAGAACATAGATACATCACAATATGTCATGCAAAGAAAAACTGTGGAAACTTGGAAAAATAATTCTGAAAAATAATAAAAAGTTAGATAAATAGCAGTAACAAAACAGAAATAGAATATATAAAAAAAATTATGGTGCACTAGACTTACCCAGTTTTTGCATAAGTTTCGGCAAATCCAGTAAAAAGTCTCATCATTTTTTCATCGTTCTCTTCTAGCTTAAGGGGTGTAGCGATAATCGGAAAAAGAAGACGTCCATCATCACTATGAGCAGCTCCTGTATAAAAAAAAGTTATGCAACTAAATATCGTATCAAACTACTTACTACTAACTAAATACATAGCTATAGTTGCTAAGTAAAGACATAATTTAAACATGTCCCTATACAGGGTGGTCCAACTTATAATAGCAAGACTTCATCAAATGATAGATAACGTTAAAATAATAGCAGTTTCTCAGTACACTTATATCCGAGAAAGCTTCCTTTTCTAGATACAGGGTGTTAAAATTTTGTAAAAAAAGTATATTATTTTAAATATTGCCAAAACGGCTAGTTAGAAAAATTGGAAACTTGGCATACAGTATCAGCTAAGGATCCTTCACGATTTAAGCCTTATGGTGATAAATCATGAAAACCAGCGGAGGAATTATGGGTATGGCATCACCCCTTTTCGAAAAAATCTTTTACGCCACTGATTTTATTGCAAATACAATGCCCCATGCTTTTTAGAACAAAAAAGTATTCTTTAATTTTTTTTATACGGCGCACCGTTTTCGAGATATTTGAGGTTTTATCAGGTAATGTTGGGCCATTTACATTTAGAATTTAGAATGCGGCGGACACCCATCGAGTTGGAACCAGGCTTGTCTTCGCAAATGGAGTGGAATGTCATCCCACATATTCGAATTCTCAGTCTCCAAAAATTCCAGAAAGTTTTCAGGATTTAGTCGCTGTGGAAGTACATAAGGGCCAAAGAGATTTCCATTATAGATCCCTATTCAAATGTTAATACTAAATTCTTGTTGAAACTTTCGTGGTTTGATTTCATGTGGATTTTCATGTGCCCATACATGTTGATTGTGAAAATTTACAGTACCTCGTCGAGTAAAACATGACTCGTCGGTCCATAGAATAGTTCTTATAGAATATTAATATTTTTTAAGAAATCCTCATTGTTGTCCAGAAGCCACCTACAAAATATCATCCTGTATTCTTCGTCTCCCGGATGTAAACCATGGACAGGTTGGACATGAAAAGGATGTCGATGATCCCATTTTAACACTCTTAAAATAGTGCTTTTAGGAGTTCCAGTCGTTCGACTCACTCTTCTTTGACTTGTTCTCGGATCTCTGTTAAATTCACGCAGTATACTTACGGTGTTAATATTATGACGATTAGGATTCCTAGGTATGGGCCTTAATCCTTGATTAACGAATTGATTGTGCACATTTGAAAAAACATTATGATGTGGCTGTCGTCTGTTGGGGAATCGTCTGCGGTATTCTCGAGCTGCTTCTGCCGTATTTCCATCACAAAATCCATAAATAAAGTGTATGTCACCATATTCTTGATTAGAAAATCGGAAAGGCATTATAATGTTTCAAAATAACAGACAGATTTGTTATAAAGTAACTTAGTGACACTTATAAGGAAGTATTAAATTGGTCAAAACTTGTCACAGTCTACTTCATAAAATTTAAATTAAATTCTAACAGCCTTATTAATAATAAAACTTAGAATGTTCTAAGATGTGACTAGAATGTAACTAGTGAAAACTGCATTAATAATACCATTTAAATGCATGTTAACGCTAGAATGATGTTAAATCACTAGTTATCAGTTTGGGTATGTTTTACAATAAGTTAAAGTTAACCTAAAAGTTTGACAAAAATGGCAGCAGTTTTTTTTCCCTCCCAATTAACAGATCGAGAACGTTTTTCTGAAATATTAAATAATTTAATACGAAACTGTCCGTATTTATATGTCAGTAAACTCAATAATTATATAAAATTTTATTATGGCATGGTTACTTATCGAATTCATTAGGGAGATTTTGAACCCCTTAAATTTTAATACGTCGTTATCGTCATTCTGAGCATGTGCAGTTCCAAAAAGAGGATCATTTTTGGCAATGTGCGTGCTCAGTATAACGATTGCGATAACGATAAGGTAAAAATTTAAGTTGTTCAAAATTTCCCTATTATAAAAGGCAAAGTTAATGCTTATCAAGGGCTGATTTACCATGAATTCAAATTTTACATTAGCAAAAAGCAAAAACGTAATTAGTTAAAAAAAATTTAAACGTACTTCACTTAAGGATATTTTATTAAACACTTCTATTTGCTATTTCATGTTTGTCCAAAGAAAAACGTACCCTATCTAAATGCACAGATAATTTCTAATTTCACAACATTTTTTAAAAATGTGGTTCTTTGAGATACTCCCCCATGTTGAGAAGCTAAATCCGCCCTTGACTGCTTATTAACACAAAACAGTCTTGACACAAACAGTAAATGTTTGTAAATGCAGGTTAGATTTATTGCAGTGAAATTAGCTCTATGTATAGAATGAGATGTTGTCACATTAACTTCTTATATAGCATGCTGTTAGTTATTTGTCTATAAATATTTAATTATTAATATGAACTACTTAGATTGATTTAATAATGCGGTTAGTGGCCATTAGTAAACTTGATGTTATTGTGATTATTATTAATAGAGAGTTTTTGAACCCCTTAAAATTTACGTTATCGTTATGGTTATGGTTATTCTGAGCATGCGCAGTGCCGAAAATGATACTATTTTTGGCACTGCGCATGAGCAGAATAACGATAACGATAACGACGTGCTGAAATTTAAGGGGTTCAAAAACTCTCTATTATTGGTGAATATGTAAATGGCCCAAAATTACCTGATAAAACCTCAAATATCTCGAAAACAGTGAGTCGTATGAAAAAATGAAAGAACACTTTTTTGTTCTAAAAAGCATGGGGCATTGAATCACGTTATTGTATTTGCAATAAAGTCAGTGGCGTAAAAGATTTTTTCGAAAAGGGGTGATGCCATACCTATAACTCCGCCGCTGGTTTTCGTAATTTGTCACCATAACCCTTAAATCGTGAAGGATTCTTAGCTGATACTGTGTGCCAAATTTTCAATTTTTCTAACTAGCCGTTTTGGCAATATTTAAAATAATATACTTTTTTTCCAAAATTTCAACACCCTGTATCTAGAAATGGAAGCTTTCCCGGATATAAGTATATTGAGAAACTGCTGTTATTATTTTAACGTTATCTATCATTTGATGAAGTCCTGCTATTATAAGTTGGACCACCCTGTATATTCAAATCTCTATGATTTTGTTAGGGTCTGACGAGATTGATATTTAAAATACTTGGGTAGGAAAACCAAGGACTATTATCTACATGTAAGGGTCCCTAGCGAGACTATGAAGTCAATTTCAAAGGACAAAGCTGGATAGAGTGTTCTAAATAGGATGGGGATGCCACAATAGATCTTTTAGGTTGCGTTCGACTAGGTCAGGTGAGCGGCTCCTCTTGAAAATCTAAATTTAATCTCTCACCAAGCTGACCTTCTTCAGATCCTAGTCACCCGCTCCAGGATGGTTGTCAACCCATCATTGGGAACATGCCTTAATATATGAACAGACAATTTAATTAAAAATTGTCCGCCGGACTGCAGATTCCCACCCATGACCTCTGGGTTAAGCGATAAACTCTAAACTGTGAAACACCGACTCGATACTACTATGATTTAAAACTGTAACTTTATAGACAATTGACGTGTTGGTGATGTATTGGTTTTCCTAATATAATAATTGTATTAGAAAAGCAATTATTGTCAAATCGACAGACAGATAATACTCTGACGAGTGCATAATAAGCGCCAAAGCGGTCAGTGTCTGATAGTTGGTTTCGATGAAAGATGTGGCGACTTTCATGGAGATTCCGGAGTAATGCAACACCAGTCAGGGCACACTGCCCGTGGAGTAGTTGTTTTCGGCATCTCCTTCAAATAAATACTGTAGTGCCTATTATGGTATTTTATGAATAAAATAGTTGTTTTCCAGTATTTAACTTACAAGCAGGTATACCTACATCAAAAATTATTCATCAGATATAATGAAGCAGATGTAATGAATCTCCTATCAATAACATTTTCAAAACAAAATGTTTTTAAACCCATCACGAACATTTACAAAATGGCATACCGATCCTGAACATTTTCTTACCTTTTTTCATTCCAGGGAATAGAGGTGCCGGTAATTCCAATATATAAGAGTAGAAGTAATAGTAAACTGGAGACTTTACTGCTGCAACATGAGCTCTGATGGCTTTCTCGGAGTCTATCTTAAAAATTCTATCTGAAAACAACTGAAAAAAAATATATTTAGAATAGGTAGAATATTTCGGTGAAAATTTAAATTATCTGCGCAGGGTGATTCTTAAAACTTTAAACAGATTTTCATGGCAGAAAATGCATGAAAAAAATAGGAACAAGTTCTAATAAATATTGCGTTTGAAAAATTATTATTTATTCAGAAGGGGTTAGTTGTACCAGAGACAATATGTCTTAGGTTGCACCTTAATTTTCAAAGATCAAATTATAGATAATTATGCGGTCGGAAAGGAAATCAGGAATTGCAATTTTACAAAAATTGCAGTGATATAGAAAATATTTTAAAAAGGTATTAGGTACGAAACTTCCACTTTTACGCCACAAGTCAAGAAATAAAAGTAATATTACATAATAATGCCCATATAATGCCAAGGCGGAATTTCAGACCACATGCTTTTATAATTTTGTCTTATTTTTTCATGTGCTTTCTGCCACTTGCATTATTGAATATTTTGCCATGCCTTTAAAACAATGCAATAATCGGGAAGTAAATATTTGCGCCAAAATGGACCATTAAAGATTATATCTAATGAAATTTTCTCATATTATATGAAATTACTCTACTTATATGTATAATGTTGAACAAAAATTTACAGATTTCGTAATCCTTGCAATCATCGGAGACATTGGAAATGATAACACCATATATGAAACATAATTATAAGCGCGCCGATCGTCCTATTAAATGAGACGCTACTGCATTTAAGCGAGTACGGTATTATAACTGAACACTCCTCACTACTCTTCACGCCGCTCGCCGGTCGAGCGCTGTACTATCTATATTCGTGGAGTAAAATCGAACTCTAGAGATAGACATCTATACAGGCACCAATATAATAATAATAATTTCTCTACCCCTCATTCTAATCACAAGGATTAGCCCGAAAGTCTGAGACTTGAGTGGGGTTGTCTGTGATATTATTATTTTGCGCACCTCATTTGCGCCTCAGAAACGACTAACGTTGGTAGGCCCTAACCACCATTCAGTGTTGGAATGAGGGAAACCTGGAAAACCTCATTGACAGTCAAACATCAACTGATTTTAATTTCTCACATTAACACCAAGTTGACATTCTTTCCATACTAGGCCATCGCCAGAATAGTTGCCAAACCATCCCTGCGAATAAGCCTTGATCTACGAGTAAACAATTTAATTAAAAATTGTTTGGTGAAGTTGGTGGAGTGCGAATTAGAATCCACGACCTCTGGGTTGAGCGATCGAGACGCTAAGCCCTGAGCCACGGCCCGATTCGCGCTATAAGCTTGAGCGCGCCGTAATAATTCACTCTGATAAATGCAAGCGGTTTTTAAAAATTCGATAATTCGAAAACTATTACAGATATCAGATATATCTAGGCTACATTTCATTCGCGGCATACTTAGGTATATATACAAATTTTGAATATTTCACATTTTTTAATGACGATGTATGTACTCACAACACATGTTTTCGAATTGAGCAGATAATACTCTAAGACTATTTAAAAAAAGTTGTAGATCACACCACATATGTCCCAAAACATGCTCTACAAGATAGTATATTGCTTGATTATCGAAAAGTAGAAAAGAGGGAAGAGGGGAGAAGGAAAAAAAACTCTTTCTGATACCAAAATCAAGTTTTTGACATCTAACTCTATTGACCTTCCCGTCACGAGCATCTCTACCATAATAAATCGTAATACCTATAGGGACTTCTTTAGAAAGGAATACTTACGTCTACAATAGAAAAAACATTATCCTCTGTCATTGGTTGATCGTTCAAATAGTGTTTTCTAACTTTTGTAATGACTTCCAGTTGGTCAGCTTTTGCTACAGTATCATGTATATCCAACGCAGCCGGCCCAACCTCGTTCCATCTATCATCTAATTCTGATAACTTGTGCATTCCAAAGAAAACTGTAAACATATATAGGGTATGTTTAATCCATGTCATCAAGTAGTGATTAAGGGTGATTCAATGGGTGATTTTTAACCATGAAATGCACAAATGGGCAGAAATACGAAATTTTTTATGGTGACAACTGCAGTTTGGACTGCACTCTATTCTTTTATCCTTATTTCTTAATTTTCAGTAATTTCATATACCTAATATTCAAGATTACCTATCCCAATACATATGGAAAATGTGAAACACCCTGTATATGCATGGTTTTCGATCTGTGACATCAGTAGAGCATTCGATTGCGTTAATCACGAGAGATTGCTTTCGAAACTATACGCGTACGGGATTCGGGGGGTTGCTAACGATTGGTTGTCATCTTTTTTGACAGGACGTAAACAATATGTCGCTTTAACTCATTCAGACGGTAGCACATTGTCCAAAATGTGTCCTCAGGGTTCTGTTCTTGGACCTATCTTGTTTTTATTATATACCAACGAGTTTGAGTACGTTATCCCAGATGCATATTTTGTCATGTATGCTGATGATACGTCGTTATTAATATCTGACAGTTCAGATGCGTTGTTAGAGATGAAATAGAGAGTCTTAAGATCGATAGGAACTTGGTATGAAGCAAATTCTCTTTATCTTAATACCGTAAAAACACAAATTTTACGATTTCATAAACCAGTAGTATTCAAAGTGTAGTTTTAAGGCAAACTATATACACTTTGAATATTTAATTTGAATACTTCTGGATTCCTGTATTTTTATTACTTTACAGGTGGTGTAATCCCAAAAAAGTCTTCAATGAATCATGAAAATGCACCACAACTAAGTTACCAAGACAAGTTGACAAGGCATTACCCTGTATATGTTCTATTTTTTGGATAACGTATGCACTGATGTTTAGTTTGACTGTCTGTCTTTAGTAATAATAATGACATGTCCATATGAATGTCCACACGAGTGTACCAGAAAAGTGTTACACAAAGACTCTTTCTTATCCAAACTCTAATAACTTCAACTGTATAATTATTGGAAGGAGATGCCGAAAACAACTACTCCACGGGCAATATGCCCCGACTGGCGTTGCATTACATCAACATCTCCATGGATGTCGCCACATCCTTCATCAAGACCAAATACCAGACAATGACCGGTTTCGATCTTGTTATGATCTCATCAGATTGCCATAGGTATCGGAATCGATGAATGATCTGGCGACATTGATTGCCTAAGGGGCATTTGTGAATGTTTTTAGTGGCGAGATACAGTGAAATACACTGCAGTGCCCTCTTTGGGTCTTTGCTACTACCTGTCTGACAATTATTGTCTAATTGACAGACAGATAACGATCTGCAGAAAGCAGATGCCATTACAGCGACCTCTATTGTCTTCCTCAAAGACATGACAGACAGATAACGATCTGCAGAAAGCAGATGCCATTACAGCGACCTCTATTGTCTTCCTCAAAGACAATAGAGGTCGCTGTAATGGCATCTGCTTTCTGCAGATCGGTATCTGTCTGTCAATTAGACAATAATTGTCAGACAGGTAGTAGCAAAGACCCAAAGAGGGCACTGCAGTGTATTTCACTGTATCTCGCCACTAAAAACAACTTCAACTGTACTTATTAAAAGTTTTTTTGTTACTTTGGTGGCTTTTCAGAAGTTTTTTTAGTAGATACTTACTTCCAACTGGAAATATTCCTTCATCTTTTGTATTGGACACCACCCAAGGAACATCATACACCTTTCCTTCCTTTAAAAGTTTATAGGGGTGCTCTGATATAAACGAATTATTCCCTCCTTTTTCAATTACGGGTCCAAAAATGGTATACGGTATGATGTCCATGAAGACCAACAAAGACTTCATTGCCATGATCAAGTCTTTCACTGGTACTTTCTTGAGGCATTCCACCATTAGCTTTGTAGACTCGGTGGTGCAGTTCACGCTGGTAGCAACTGTTTTGGCTTTAGACAGAGGCGCTTCTGTCAGAGCCCATGATTGCAAGGCAGTTCCGCTTTGAGAAAAACCTCTATGAAAGAGTCCTATAATGACAAGACATGGTTATTGGTGAATAACTGTAACTGTATGAAACATATTCAAACAAGATAGTTTGCTGGAGCTATAATGTTAACAGGTTTTCAGTTTTTTTATATTTTAGAAGCAATAAAATGGTTGCCTAATTAAATCAACGGACCTCTTATAGTAAGTAGGAGTCATGTGAAAACTATCTGCAGAACACTATGAAAAACCTTTACACATTAAATTTACAAAACAGTTGTTATAAATATGTTAATAATATTCCTCCATCAATTTCCCTGTGGTTATTGTATTATTCTTTAAAGGATCCTCATATTGCTCCTTATATTATAACTATAATTTTACCTTTTGACCATGGTGATAAGTAGTGGTAGTGCACACTAGCAGCACCTGCCGACAGACCAGTCAGAGTAATGGAATCCGGATTGCCCCCAAAGTACTTAATATTTTCTTTAATCCATTTGAGAGCCAAGGATTGGTCCTTCAGTCCGTTGTTCCCGGGCACTACTTCGTCTTCCGTACTTAGGAAACCTTAAGTAATGGGGAAAAATAATTAATTTTTCCTGTATAGGGTTCATTAGTAGCATTCAAAATTGCCATTATATATTTTTAGTTTGGATAGAAGTACAGAAGTTGGATGGTAGATTTAACTTTGCTACTACCAGTATGTTTACTATTTATTTAAAAATAACGTTCTATGAACAATTAACAGTTTCGCTTTTGGAAACTTAAGTTACTCTGATAACTGTGGAGTAGTGGGCAGAAAAATTATTCAAAACATGTAAATGCTACATAGGAAGTCAGATTATGCAGTCATTGGTTAGAACACCTTTAGGTAATCTGCTCTTTCACATTATGTATTTAGAATTCTGTTGCCAGCTCAAAAATAATTTTGAGCTAGGTAGACTTTTTTTTTATAAATTTATGTTTTATTGAAGGCAGGATAGTCACCAAAAAAGTTTTAAGGGATAGGTGATGTATACGTATCGTGTAAAAAGAAATGGATCTATGTAATTTTGTCGGGATTTCCTAGAAAATTAATTCAAAATATGGCTGGGAGAAATGCACTATTCATCTGCAGTTGAAAGTTGAACGAATAAATTTATGAAGGCCATTTTGTACAGTTTTCATAGTTATACAGTGTGTCCCAAAATAATGGAACAAAATCCATATTTTTTTCCAGATCGCTGAAGCAGTTCAATTAGTATATAGAAATTAACACTGATGCAGTTTTCCACAAAACATCAAAGCGCTATACTGCACTCTACGCCCGTTTCGCCGACCAAGTTGGCATCATCTGGAGATGATTAACTAAAATACGCGTCAAGTGCAGTATAGTGTTTTGGCATTATGTGAAACACTACGTCAGTGTTATGTTCACACCAAAGGTTCCAACCCACTTCAAGATATATAGAAATTGCCACTTCTGTGCAATATTTCATATTTTTCTGTACCATGTTTGACCTTACCGACATTTTTTTTTTATAGGACGCTCCATATTTCAGATATTCTGTAGCAGAAAAATCAAAATTTCTCACCTAAAATAGCTAGACGGTAATTGAAGCTGACGTAAACAACGTCTTTGTCCATAATGAAGGAGGGACCGGCCATAATCAGAGGGGATCCTATCATGAAGGCACCACCATGGATGTGTACCACCACATCCAAGTTTTCATTACCGGTAATGTTCTCCCTCGGTACGTACACATACATGTAGAGGCAGTCTTCAGAACCTATTAGAAAAACAAAAACATAGTGGTATTAAAAAATTGATACACTGTAAAAAGCTACCTACACTTTATATACACTGTAAACAAATTTTTGTACGTTTCTTAACATTTCTTTAATTTTTGTTCATATTTTCTTAATACTGAACAAAATGTGTGGAAATTTCAACATTATAGTTTTTTTAAATATTTAATTTATTATTATGTATTTTTTTATGCATCTAATATGGTTTTGTATTATAAAAGATATTTTTCCAATTAAATTCCTTTTTCATTAAGATCGTACCTTACGTAAATATTACGAAAGAACAAACATTTTTATATTAGATATAGAGAAGATATACAGGGTCTCCTAAAAAACCATAAGTTTATTCCGTATCCCAAAAACAAAAGTAGAAAAAAAAAATTATTACTCCACTACATTCTACTTAAATATGTACTTTTAAAAAATTATCATTTACACTTTTTCTATATCTCTAAAAATAAGAAAGATCCTTTCGTTCCTTGTTGAAATTGGTAAAATTGCGAAATTATTCGTTCTTTTATTTGGATTTTGTCTGTTATAAATTAATAAAAGAAGTTGAGAGTTGCTTAAATAGTAAGAACTTACCTCTAGGGCCATATAACATTGGTAGTGGGATAAAACTCATGCACATGTAATTAGTTTTAGCTACTAGTGTACCCTCCCATTTATCGGCAGGTACAGGCTCCTGAAAATATAACAACCATATAAGAACGTACATATTTCAAGGTCCATTATGTTTTACTGTTGCAGAATAATCAGTAGCACGTACATATAAGAAAATACAACGACCGGTAGGTATATTCCAAAATTTATATGAAACTTGACTAAATTAAACAACAATTGGTCAATAGTTAATTCAAACTGATTAAAAACTAAGCCAATTTTCTGAAATTATATGTTTTACCTTTAGTATAATTTTGTATAGGGAATATAGTCAAGTGCTTGTTAAGATTTCAGATCGTTGATGAAGTAATAAAATTCATCAGGGAATAACTATGTTGGTTTCGCCTCAAATATAAAACAACCTGTGAGAACAAAATTCAATCAAAATTATCTGCCATTTGAATTATTTTAGAATTATGGAATTTGGATTAGATTATTTTAGGTTAGGGATGGTTTATTGTTATTTGTTTACTTTTAAATTTTGTTTTGCTTTGAATAATTTACAATAATTTGTAATACGTATGTGAAAAATTATATAACGTAGATATCGATATTACTGGTTTTTATTTGGAAATTACTGAACCACATGTTCTCAAAATTGGGGGATGTTTTGAGCAAAAAAATAGCTTCGAACTGAGTTATTAGTCGACCCCCATTTTAAAAAAGATTCCTATTGTCACTTTGTCACCCAGCTGTCACTTTGACATTGAAAGCTGTCATTGACGTGTCAAAAAATGCATAATTTAGTCATATATTATCGTTCCAAATTTCATCACAATATACCCAGTGGTTCAAAAATTAGAGGGGGGGGGGACGGACTTTATGTCCTCACTGTATATGGTTAGGTACTGGGTGATAGCTTGTGACTAACAGATTGGTATATTGCGGCGCGGGTTTGAATCTAGCCAGGGGAGAAATGGCACCTTTCCCAGGGATTGGTTGTGTGTCTGCGTTTTTTTCATGTGTAACCTTCCTTTACACAACCCTGAGGCTTTCAGAAGCGAGGTTGTCCATTTCTGTGGTTTATTTTATGTTCTTTATGTAAAGGTTTAGTAAATTTTATATTTATTTCCTAATTCTTATCTTCATATTCTAGAAATAATCTTACCACACTAGATTTAAAATGAACCAAATAATCTTTCACTACGACATATTTTAATTAAAGTAAAAAATATGTAATCGTAAAAAAATATTGGTAATTTGAATGAATGATCATGAATGATAATTTGGGGGCTCTACCCCCAAATTATCATTCATGATCATTAAAAATTTCGTGAACATTTTTGTTGTATATCTGTAATGCAGATATTGACATTGATAGTTACCTACTCTTACCTCAAATCGTAAATCTCCTAAAGGTGGTTTGGCATACGGAATACCTTCAAAGGCGGTATAGGTTCTTCCATCATACGATTCCTTATGAGTTCCTTGTACTTTTCCTTGAGGAGTAGTAATAACAAGACCAGGATCCCCTAACACATATCCTATCAAAGCGTAAGAAGTTAATATACTGAATGAAAACACTGAAAAGTTAAATAGGTTAATAAAAGTTAATTCTATTGAATAGGATGCCGTTTCACCTATTCCATAATTTTTATAATTATTGTACTTTGTAGTTTTTTTCACGGGTCCACGGGGAATTTTACAAATAACGCTATACAGGGTGACTCAACGAAAAGTTTCATTTAATGTACTTATTCATTCAAATCCTATATCAATGTACGCTTGCGATGACGTTCTATCCAAATCTGTAGAAATACATAGGGTGTTCCATTTAAAAAACATATGTTGTGATACAACTCTCATTTTTGGGACATTCTGTATAAATGTCAATACTATAAAAATGTGTCCCCTTTAAAAAAAATCCTTGTCAAATCCTGACCCTCCTTTAATCACCAATCCTCTGACAGATAATCGAGGAAGAAATTTTTCCTTGACTCATCCTGTATAATTCCAATAGCTTTTGTTTAATACGGTCATGTTGATTTGTTAACTCTTTTAATTACTTTTTTCTCATTTAAAAAACAAAAATTTAAATAAATGGTTTTAAAAATTCTACAAACTGATAAAAATACTTTTAATTTTTTTGTTTATCTTAAAATTATAGTAAATTTTTTCCAACTTCATAGAATACTGTTATTTTCAACATCTATTTCTATGTCTCTTTTTCCTGGATTGAAAAACCATCATTGAAACCATCACTCCTGGATTGAAAGTGGTCATCAGTGAATAATCTAGGCTGTGTTATAGATTTTTAGTTGGTGGAAAAGCTTTGTGGACAGTGTAATGACTATTAAATGCATAGTTTTCCATAAATCTGGCAAAAAAGGTGATGGGAGATCGTTCCACCGGTAAGTAAACAATGCTGACCATAGACGTATCATTCGTTAGGAATTCAACTTACGTATAATATTCATGGCTAATATAAGTTATATAGATAATATTGTAGTTTTATATATTATATATTTTTTATGGATAATAGTTTCTGATTCTCATAAAATTATTTGGGGACGATGAAATTTTTATAGTTTTACTTTCCGATAATTTTATGTCTGGTGAAGGTTAATAATAAAATAAAGAAAATTTCATATGTTTACCCCTGTTTGAAAAAAAAACCGAATAATTTAAAATATAGATAAGAGTATTATGTAGTTTTGATTTAGAATGGAAAGTGAATTCCGAACCCAAAAAATGTATTTTCTTATTTCACCCAATTTCTTACTCTCACTTTCAGGTTTTTAGTAGGTATAAAGTATTATGAATAACTTTATATTATATCGCTACTTACTTTATTTGGGTATTTGGCCACAGTTCTGAACTAAATAATAAAATTTTGAGTAAACAATACGTACTCCTCGCTAAAAGATCCGTTAAAGTTTTTTTTTTTTAATTTGACTAATCAGTACTGAAAAATGTATAGATATCATAAAACCTAGTACACACTTGTTAAAATAGCACTAACATTTCGAAGACTTCACTGTCAGAAGAATGTATTGTGTTCTGTGATACCTATTTATGTATCTATATTAAAAAAAAAACTCTAACAGACTCTTCGTTGCAGAGGTTTATTTTCTTACTTTTTATTAGTTTTTTTTTGAACTGTAGGAAAATAGCTAAATAAAGTAAAGTATGTATTGCGTATTATGTTATATACCTACACCTTAGTTTTTTGTAGTTTTTTTTTTTTTAATCGTCAGGCAATAAGGAATACTTTACGTTGTTAGAAACACCTTTAAAAACATTAATAAATCCTCTTATTTTGAGAAATACTGGCCGCCACTGGTAGCTATTTACAAACAGTTAAATAAACACTCCCCCCTTTCGTAAATTGTTGTTTATTAGATGGACAGGCATATTAATGCTTTGGGTATGGCTGTTACTTATCTTTTACATGGTTAATCTGAGCTACACACGGTACAAAGTCTTTCTTATTCCTCTTACGGTCTGTTAATATTTTAAAATCTTTTTGTTCATAAAACAATGTCGAAGCAATGTCTGTATAAATTCTTGTCCTTGGTTATAACCATCATTATTTGTAAATGATGGTTTGGTCGAACTTTGTTGAAACGTATTTCCTCCCAAAAAATGTAGATATCCTTGTCTTCTGATTATCGTTTACAAGACCATATCTAATACATGTCATTACAGTAAACATTCAAAACAATACCTCTTTCCGTCGTTTATAACCGTATATCCTTGTCTAATACCTACTCCTTAAAATATACAAGGTGTATCACGACCAGCTGAATAGATCTGTATGAAATATGGAAAAACAGGATATGTATAATTTTGAAAATTTGCATGGATGGGTTACTTAATTGATAGTACGACTTACTCAAAAATATTTCTGATATTTCTTTCTATACAGATCAATACCAACTTCCTTTTATTTTAAATGGAATGCTAGGTACATTTTTTACTGAATTTTTTATTGCTTGATAAATTTATAAATCGTTTTATTTAAGTTCTCTATACCAAAAATGTACCCTTTTTCGAAATCGGCACTAACAAACGCTGTGAAGTATTTGTGGCAGAATTTTTTATCTTTAGAAAATAATATTTTTTTAAATTTATTTATTTTTAAGTTATCAGCGAAAAGTTTTTTTATTTATAATCAAACCTGATATTATCTATACCTTTGTGATGAGTGATGACTGACAGGGATAAAAAAAATGAGTTTAATTTTCAGTTTTGAAGTTGCCGTGCAAAATATTTTGTAATAAGTAAATCAAATTCATTAGTTTTAAATGATATTCAGCCCAACCGCGTATCATATTCAATAAATTTAACGTACGCCTGTTATGTTATGATAACATATGAAAATAACATGTTTCATAACGTGGAAGTGCAAAAGTCGTACCAGGTATCTCCGAATAACGTGGGCTGTTATCCTGCATGTTATGACTTTTTCATAACAGGTACAAAGTCGTGTATGTTCGTGTAAAGTGAAATAGCTTAATATGTGCTTCTTGTGCAAGACAAGGATAATCCGCCGAGATGTTACGGAACCAGGATTTAGGAGTTAGAGTGACATATTTGACGTTTAATCAGATTAAGGCCTAATTTGTATATTTGTGTGAATATAGTTTAAATTATGGAAGGAAAAAGGCAAAAGAAAACAACAACGGCCCAATATGAACAACTACTACAATTTATTCAAGAAAATAAGTTACTGATCACCGGTAAAACAAACCAGTCTGAGAGGGGGAATATAATTTAAAGTTCTGTGGAAGAAATTCTTTATAAAGGGTTTTTCAATAGGAACGCTCGATCTTTGTAATGTAATAAAACAAATTGTATAAGTTAAACTGACATGTTTTTATTTTTATTTTAAAACATATGTGAGCACATTATGTTTTAAAAATTATATCAGCTAAATGTCTGCCGCGGCTTCGCCTGGTGACTCGAATCCTGGAGATCCAATTTTCGATGACGTTATCGTATAGAAGTGGCTCAATTTCACCAATGACGCGTCTGATGTTGGCCTTTAAGGCGGCAACCGTCTGTGGTTTGTCGCCATAGACACGAGATTTCACATAGCCCCAGAGAAAAAAATCCAGTGGCGTTAAATCGCATGATTTCTTTTCGTCCAAAATTAGGATCAACCTCCAACTGCTCTAGCGCCCACTCAGCGAATGCAAGCCGCTGTCTATAATCGTTGGGCTTTAATTCTTGGGTTAATTGCACTTTACAAGGGTGAAACCCTAAGTCCTTATGCAAGATTCGCCAAACTGACGTCGAAGAAAGGCCAAGTTCTTGAGCACGTCGTGGAATGGATTGTTGTGGACTGACGCACACTTTTCCGGACTGCAGCAATATTTTCAACGGATCTTGCGCTTCGCTGACGTACAGGTGTTGTTTGATCTAACAGTGACCCGTTTGTTTCAAATTTATTTATTAGACGGCGAATTGTGGACTCTGAAGGACGACCATCGACACCATAAATTGGCCGAAGTGCACGAAACGTTTGCCGAATAGAACATTGATTTTGATAATAAGTTTTAACCATTTCGAGGCGTTGTTGAATCGTATAGCGTTCCATAATGAAATGTAAAGACTAACTGAATACGCCTGTCAAAGATACAACCTGTCTGACTACCGAATTCATCATACACTGTTGCCAAACATCGAGCGTTCCTATTGAAAAACCCTTTACAATCGAAATAACTTAATAAAAAATACGTCTCTGTACTTTTTGATTGTGCTTTAAATAAACATAACTGCCATTAAAAAATACGAAAGGTGCTGTGTATTATTGCAATATCTTAGTTGCTACTCATGGATTTCTTGCATCAAAACTAAATTTAATATCCCATCAAAAGCCATTTGTCAGATCGGACACGTTATGCATTTAGCCACACCTCACAGGCAATTGAAATTTGTCACTGTTATCATAACATAACGTATAGATAATAACATGCATGTTAAACAAATGTCTGTTTTTCTGACGTTACGTAGTATGAAATTTGCATATATATAATACTACTATATCGCGTATTTCCTATGTTAGCCCATAAGCGGTTTCTCCGAAAACATTAAAGGACAAAAGATATAGTGCTATACTGTTCCAGAGACCCTTTGTTCGATTTGCGCATGCGCAATCTCCATGGTTACGGAAGCTGACACACTGTTTATAGGCTGACAGACTTCCCAACTGTCAACTTTTTTTAAAGGAAGTCGGTAGACAGAGATGCAGTATTTATGCTGCATGCTTATTGGATGTCGCGAAATTCGTGCGCATGCGCATATTTGACTAAGGTACTCTCGATAAGGATAGAGATTGTATGTCGGCGCCGTGTTGTTTTCGGAATTTTTGGGCCTCTACCCGCGATATAGTAGTATTATATATATGGAAATTTGAATATAACATAACAGATTTTCCCAGACGAACTTTAACATGCACGTTACAGTATTGACTCAAGAATTGACAGATATACAGCGTGATGTACGAAAAGCGTGATCAGTTTTCTTTAACATATTCTGAGAGCAGAGGCAATTTAAAATGTTTGAAACCAGCCAAATATCTGAATACTTACGCCATATTAAAGTTCGCGGTTCTGTGAAAGAAATCAATAAAAGCAAGTAAAAATACTTAAGTATAAATGATTATTATTGATTTAGGAATAATGAAGTCTATAATTTGATAATTCTAGAAAAGAAATTAGTATCTACTAGTAGAAAAAAAAAGTGTCTGTCAAAATTCCTTCAGCTCTTCAAATTAAATTTCAAGAACAAATTTGGATCAATTGGCAATAATGAATATCAGTAAATGTCGGCTAAAAAGGTAATCTTAATGGTAAAGTGATGCAGTGACTGTCATCATAAGTAGTGTGCATAGACAAGAGAATATAACTTACTTGGAATATTGTAGAACTGAAGTATTAGAAGGCAAAACATACTTTGTTTAAATAATGGATGTGTAATGTTTGAGCAATCAGTCAAGAACTCTTCTAATGCTTTATAGTTCAAAATAATAACTAATGACAACTGTTAGACCGATTATCATTATTTCGAATGGTTAAGCACGACTGAACACTGCCAATTATAGAATAAACATTGAAATTTTTTATTGTTATGAGTACCTATAGGATAATATGAATATAAAAATAACAAAAAAGGGATAGAATCTTCTATTTTCTCTACAGTTCGATTTTATGATGATTGAAAAGATTTTGAAAGGTTCAAATCTACCCTTGTAAAAGTAGATTGTAGATTACAAAATATTAATATTTTTAAATAAGTACTAATATTGTTGCTTGATACGCAAGCGCTGAGGGACCACGGAGAAAAATTTAATTCTCTAAAATTTCTACTTACTAACTAGAAATTTCTACTTACGAAGTAGAAATTTCAATGTAATAATTGTAAAGGATATGGATTGATTTTTTCTTTAAAATTAGTGGCGTATATTGAACGCATTTTTTTGTGAATTTTTTGAACGAAAAACTATTAGGAAAATCCAATTAATCCTCCTACCGTCTTCAATCCAAGCGTGGTTCAAAGATATTCCTGAAATATCTACAATAGGCGTATACACGGGGCTCTCAATATCGCTAACTTGGGGCTAACAATATCGAGAGCATGTGAATTTCAATGGTTCTTTATACTTATGGTCCAGTGAAAAATCGGTAAATTCGCTATTTTTTTAAATTCCTATACCTACACTGAGTTGCGCTATGATAGTACTCACCTAATATACTACTAAAATACAGGAGCAATATCTTCATCGTTAGTAAAACACTAAAAACTGAACCGAAATGTGCTTTTCTCTCTGATATATTGTATTCCTTCTACTGAAGAGCAATAATCACAGATTTTAGGGGGCAGAAATGTCAACGGAAATACAATTATTTTACGGATATCTAGATTGTCCTACATATTATTTTCGCATTAAGGTAGGTATACTGTTTTTGAAATGTTAGAGTAATAAAAGCATTATTTTTTAGGCTTAATTGTCCAGAACAATAAACTTTTGCGAATTTGATTATAATGGTAGGTATTACCACTATTAGGTCTATGGTTATGGTATGGTATTGCCCTAGTATTATATGTCTATGGTATTGCCCATCTAGTGTTGATATTATAAAATTGAGAAACGTTAAAATAGCACTGATTGAAATACCTTAAAAAAATTTATTATCGTAAACGCTCGAATTCTTAATATATTCGAATGAAAGTAGGTATTTTAATTATTTTTAAATTTATTTATTTATTTAGATACTCCATCCAACAGCAGAAGCCAATTACAGGATGGGAAAACACACAATTTACAAAACTCATAGGTAAAAGGAATATAAAAAAAATCAGACAACCATGTATAAATTATATAACAGTAACGTTAGAAGACTAATATAAAAAAAAACAATTACAAACTAATACTGTTACATAAAGAGGTAAAAAAACAGCACCGAACAATGACAAATAAATAAGTGTATAATTAAAATATATAAAGAGAATTTATTAACAAGCATACAGTTTTTTTAATTTCCTTTATGGTACAATGAAATAGGTATATCAATTCTGCTTTGCAAATTGTTGTAATTCCTACACATGAAGTAGAGAGGAGAAAATATCAGTACCTACCTAGTTTGTTCCAAGTGTAGGAAGATAGAATGATATGTTACTTCTAGATTCAAATCTAGGAATATATAAATAAAGCCAACTCAAAATTTCAGGACAATCAATGTTGTTGTTTATGACTTTGTACAAGAATATGGCAGATTGTACAATTCTACGACCATGTAAACTCGTTGCCGTAAATCTCTCAAGTAGTAAACTTTGAGGTGTTCTAAAAGGTGGATACAAGCCATCTTCTTTGAATGCTAGATATTTTAGAAAACGTCTTTGAATCGATTCTAGGCTCTCAATACGTGTTACATAACCAAGACTCCAAATTAACGAAGCAAACTCAAGTTTAGATTTAATAAGAGCATTAAAGAGCAAAATTAAAATAGTTCTATCAGTAAAAACTGTGGAGTTTCTTATCACAAAACCTAGATTCCTGTAACATGTTTGCATGTATTACATTATTAATATGTGCATTAAATGTTAATTCCCTGTCGTAGGTGACTCCCAGATCTGTAATACTTTGGGGACTATTTAGAATGTTATTATTTAAGTATTTCATAATTATACAATACAAGTTCACGTTTTTTGGAAAATGACATTACAGTACACTTCTCTATATTAAGGCTCCCCCAAACCAACGCGAATTATTCGCAACGGATTCGTGACTGAAAGTTCGCAGCGAAATTCGTGGCGGAATCCGCAGAGAACCCCACACCGAAGCGAATATAATCGCATCATATGCGTCATATTTTCAGTATCGAATGGCTTGATTGCTATTGCTGAAAACGAAAAATAAACAATTTGTACTTGTACTTACATACTTACCTATCATACAAAAATATGTATACATCATCGGATGAAGAAGAAGCATTTGTGTTGCTTGCTTTGGAAGAAGACAATTTAAGGTAAAATTATTATTATTCTTTAAAAATAAATGTGTTGATCATGTTATGTATCTAACCTTAAGAAGAAAAGAAAATGGGTTCACGATATTAATAAAAAAGACGACAATATAGGGAATTTCATACATTAATGCCGCAATTACGAAAAGACGAGAATCTATGTTATATTTTTGTAACTTTTTTCGAATATTTTTGTAATCGTCATGAGAAAGGTCGTCTAATATAGGATACTTTGGCACTAATTCAATGATTTTTTCCATTTTATTAATTACTTTCTTAGTTAAGAGACTGAGAAACTACTACGGATCCGAGAAAAAACGCAGCCGATTGCGAACAAAAACTCCGTACGAAATAAACGCAAACAATTCGCAGTCTAAACGAAAAAATCGTGTTGGTGTGAACGTACATATTTAACGCAATGGAAACAATATGATGCGAATCGCAAGCGGTGCGAACTTCCGCAGGTGCTGCGATTATCCGCGTTGGTTTGGGGGACCCTTTATTAAGTGGAAGCTTATTTATTACGCACCAGTTATATACTTTGTTTAGATCATTTTGAAGTATCTCGCAATCTGTACTGTACTAAATTAAAATTAAATTAAATTTTAAAATGAATGTTCAAAATGAGATCCCTCCTCCACTGGTTGGCAATGCCCTAGTCTCTCCATGAATTCCCATTGAGAATTTCCCAAGATTTTCGAGGAAGTTGGGTGTAATATTAGCTGCAACAGTTTCAATTCTATCTTCAAGTTCAGATTTCTACAGACTCTACAGACTTCTTCAGTAGCTACTCTACAGACTTCTTCAGTAGCTACTCTACAGACTTCAAGTGACCCCAGAAATAAAATTAACTGACGACAGGTAGGCGGTGATCTGGCTGGCCATTCAAGATGACACCTTCTACTTATCCACCTCTTGGGAAAAACGTTAAGAAAGTTTCTAACATTTCTGGCATAGTGAGGTGTGGAGCTCCATCTTGTTGGAAGTACCCGACAATTTAGACCAACTGAGGATTTTCCGGTTTGGTTTAATGTGTATGTATGACTGTATGACTCTATCACATAATAAATTTAAATATATATTTGCAGGCAAAGTAGCATTTAGAAAAAAAGCTAAACATTTAACTTTTGTGGATTTATGTGTGGAACTCTTCCATCCAGTGTGGATTTTCATCAGCCTAGTAGCGACGATTGTGACTGTTTACCAATGTATTTAAACAAAATGTAGCCCCTCATCAGAAAGCTAAATACGACTTACCAAATTAGGTATATATCTTTTAAGTGATTCATCATATCCTGGCAAAGCTGCATTCGACGATCTGAGTCATATTCCGAAAGTTCTTGAAGAAGAAGGATGTATTTTATTTGTCGTTAATGTTCTTCGGACGGATCTCTTAGTATATTAGTACAAATCTCGGAATTGACGTTTTAGCCTCATCTTCGATCGCTAGAAGTTATCGGTCGTTATTTTCGGTAAATTCTTGATGTTTCCCATAATTTCAAAATTGTGAAAAATCCGATATGTCCCTGATTTGGAAATCGTATTTTGATCAGGAAATGTATCAATTGAAAAGGTCACTTGCTTTCTGAAAAGATCGACGCTTGTTTCCGTATCCAATCATCATGTGAGTAAAGATTCCGTTCTTTTTCAATAGGGAGATTTTGAACCCCTTAATTTTTAGGTGAAGTATAGCGTTGAGTGATAAATAGGGAATTTTGCGTCCCCTAAATTATAGCACGTCGTTATCGTTATCGTTATTCTGGGCATGCGCAGTGCCAAAAAGAGTATCATGTTTGGTACTGCGCATGCTCAGTAGGTATATCGATTACGATAAAGATAAGGTCAAATTTAAGGGGTTCAAAACCCCCTAATTATCGCTCAACGCTTATAGTTATGGTTATTGTTCACTGAGCATGCGCAGAACCAAAAGAGTATCCTTTATGGCACTGCGCATGCTCAGTATAACGATTACGATAACGATAAGGTAAAAATAGAGAAATTTTTAACCCATTTCATAGGGAAATTTTGAAACCATTAAATTTTACGTTATGATTTACCTAATCTTTATTTTGAATAGAATAAATTTTAATAATATTACACTTACCTTCATTATACTTACATGAAAATTCGACTTTTATATTGATTTTGTTATTACCTATATTATAACAAAATTACATGACAATCCATATACGTCAAGTTTATTAACAACCCATATTTTTTACTACTTCCATGATATATTTACTAAAAAGAGTAATATTTTGAAAACTGTTAACTTTATATAGCATGTTATATGAAACTTGTTTAAAATTAACCGTATGAACCGAGTATCCAACAATATACACGGTGTTCCATTTAAAACAACATACGTTCGGTGTTTTCTGATTTTTGTGATCATCCTGTAGAAAATATATAGCACGTTCACATAATACATTTTACGTGCCTGATCAACTTTTATATACCTAGGTAAAGCATTTTTTAGTGAGTGCTAGTAACGGAGATTTACTGTAACATTGAATGTGGAACACCCAATATAGGTAGACAAAATTTAATTACGTACCTAAAAGTTGAAGATCATATTAACATGTAAACAAGCAGTTAATTATACTGATAGATGCTTGTTATAATATATGAAAGTCATTAAAGCGTATTTAAACTGAACGTCATGGTTAGAATAATGACGAAATATATGTATTTAAAATATTAAAAATAATGTCATGTTCCGATGATTTTAATTTTAATGTTTTAACATGAATGATACATGAAACATCAATTAAATTTAGCAGATAAGTACACTAAATTATTAAGGAAATGGAACCATATAGTAGCACAAAATATAAAAAGTGGTTTTTATGTAGAATAGTTGGAAATTACAATCATTTATAGTTAAATACACAGTTTGTGCTAAGCATGGAAAAGAACGAGGAAATATCTTTTTACGTGGTATACGAATAATGTCCCAAATATATTAGGTAGGCGTTAGGGTTTGCTTGATCATTATTTTTCTGCAGCATTTCAATATCTTGTAGTAATTCTGCCATCTAAGTCATCAATGTAGACTTTCTGAATTAGTCTCATATACCATCTTCGCAACACGTGAATTCCTTACAGAGTAGAGCTACAACCGTTTCGAAATTTGTTGGTTTAATCTCTAGGAAGGCCTAATGAAGGCAACTAATAAAATTCACAAATCTGTTCACTTTAAATCAAGAGGGTTTCACTGATTCAACGTGACCCAGCCAGGTAGCTGTATGAGTTATCAAATTTAAATTGTCATTGTCATATGTGATTATAGTGAAATTTGCATTATTTGTGTTTTGATGTACGAGTATAGTAGAGTTTCAGATATCTTTTCTAATTTTGGCATGTTAAGAGTTAGTTTTAAAAAATCGAAAAATGTTTTATAACAGACACAACTATAGATTAACTTGCTATTTCAGCAAGTAGTGGACAAGATGAACGATTTTGCGATGTGATTGCCTAATGGGTATTGTGAATGTTAGTAGTGGTGACAAACACACCTTAGTGCCCTCTTTGGGTTTTGCTACTATCTGTCTGACAATTATTGTCAAATTAACAAACAGATAACGACCTGCTTTTCCACAGGTGCCAAGACAATCCTACTTATTTATTTGAAGGAGATGCCGAACAACTACTCCACAGGCAATATACCCCGACTGGCATTGCATTACTCTGGCACCTCCATGGAAGTCGCAACGTCCTTCATCGAGACCAACCGCCAGACACTGACGGGTTTCGCACTTATTCTGTGCTCATCAGAGTGCCATAGATAGGGACTCGATGAACGATGCTGCAATATAATTGCCTAAAGGGCATCTGTCATGTTAATAGTGGTGAGAAAAACACAATAGTGCCCTCTCTTGGTCTTTGCTGCTATCAATCTGACAATTATTGTCTAATTGACAGATAGATATGTCTGTCAATTGTCAGATGGAGTAATGCAGTGCCAGTCGGGTCACATAGACCGTGGAGTAGTTGTTTTCGGCATCTCCCTCAAATAGATGTACAGGGTGTCCAAAATAAGATCCTCTATCCCCTTATCTCAGAAAGTATAAAAGGTAGAGAAAAAAGCTAAATACAAATGTTTTTTGTTTTTACCTGAATTTTTTATTTTTATAACTTTCTTGAATACAGGTTGTTCAGTTTCTCTGATCCAGGCATCAACTTTCTTTTTTTAAATGGGACACCCTATATTCAATTACATTTTTGAACTCTTATTAAAATTCTAGGTCGACATTGTTAAGAGTACCCTATACCTATCATTTACCGTTACGAAGATATTAGCATTTAAAGAAAAAAATCTGTAAAAAACACCTGCTCAAAAAATCTCGAGAAAACAAATAAGACATCCAAAAAAAAAGATAAATAGGGTTTATTTCGTAGATAATTAGACTCAGAAATTACTTCAATGAATCAATATTACCTGATTAATATACAGGGTGTTTTTGGCAGATGGCTCAAACATGTATATGTTAAAACTCCAGAAAATCGAAAATCTCTTATGGAACACCCTGTGTATTATTATATTTTTGGATTCTCTATTAAATTTTAACCTTACTCTATATAACGTTCCCTATTCTTATTTTGCTTAGTTTTCAAGATATTGACGAAAATGTTTGGTGCGCTATTTATAAGAGACACATTTTAGGCCCTGTCTTTCTTGGCCAATATTTAAATGGTCTTAGGTACCTTAGGTAGAATACCAAGAAATTACATACATTACAAACTTGCATTTTACTTTTATTGGATGCCGAAGAAGATGCCAATCGGATCATCTATCAGATGGATGGAGTTCCATGCCACAATACTGCAGTTGTAAAGAATTTTATTAACTATTTTGTGGAATGGATAGGGCCAAACGGGAATATCCCATGGCCGCCGAGGATCCCAGATTTAACTCTACTTGATAATTTTTTATGGGGACATTGAAAGCCGGAGTTATCAAATTCAGAGTAATAATGTTGATGATTTATAGATTAAAATCAGGATATAAAATGAAGCGCTCAATCAAAGTGATTGCGCTGTAAAAAAACTACCAGTTATACACAACATGCATAGCTGAAAATTGAGGACATATAGGACACTTGATTTAATTTTTTATTTTTATTGTTATTTGTTATGATTATTGTTAGCTATTTGTGCTTCAACTTACAAACATAGATTTGTTTATATTAGTTAATTAATAAAATAATTTTAAAAATCTTAGTTTTTAATAAGATAATATATTCTTAATCAGTATTAAGGCAAACCAAATAATAGTAGAGATATTTTTAATAATAGCCGATAATGATTAATAGCTGACATTATTTTTTTCATATTTTCGTCAATATCGCTTGAAAACTAAGCAAAATAAGAATAGGGAACGTTATATAGAGTAAGGTTAAAATTTAATAGAGAATCCAAAAATATAATAATACACAGGGTGTTCCATAAGAGATTTTCGATTTTCTGGAGTTTTAACATATACATGTTTGTGCCATCTGCCAAAAACACCCTGTATATTAATCAGGTAATATCGATTCATTGAAGTAATTTCTGAGTATAATTATCTACGAAATAAACCCTATTTACCTTTTTTTTGATGTCTTATTTGTTTTCCCGAGATTTTTTGAGCAGGTGTTTTTTACAGATTTTTTTTCTTTAAATTTTAATAAGAGTTCAAAAATGTAATTGAATATAGGGTGTCCCATTTAGAAAAAGAAAGTTGATGCCTGGATCAGAGAAACTAAACAACCTGTATTCAAGAAAGTTATAAAAATAAAAAATTCAGGTAAAAACAAAAACTTTCGTATTTAACTTTTTTCTCTACCTTTTATACTTTCTGAGATAAGGGGATAGAGGATCTTATTTTGGACACCCTGTACAAGAATATGTCACAGTAAATTTTTTATAATTGTACGAGTATTCTCAAGACTTATACTTATTTAAAGTGCAACTATTAAAAATATCTCTTTATTCTTAAATTCTAAAAATTATAACTACTAAATGTCCATACTCTTTAAAATGATAACCTCCATTATGTAATACAGTAAATGTTTTGGTCATTTTTAATGTTCAAATCATATCATTTCAAAGTTTCACGTTCAAATTACTTTGGTACCTACTATTGCTTGGTCATTACATTTATAATTGACCATATTTATGTACTTAAAAAGTGATATACAATGCCAGCTTTAACTTAAAACAGGGCCTAAATCATAGACATTATGTCTATGGCCTAAACTAATTTTGTTTAGGAATTGCATAGATGATTAGTCAGGTAAATAACTTTAAATAAAAGAGGTTTATATTATTTCAAAACTGTTTTAATATAAAATTGTACAGAATTCAAAAGCTTACACAATATATTTAATAAAAAGCTTAGCAAAGTAAATGAGGATAATGGTAATGCAAACAATAAAAAAAATCTTCCTTAAAAGTAAACAAACAACACAATAGAAAATGTCATATCAATAAAATTGCATTATGTAATTTAGTTTGGTTTTTATTTGATACCTACTTTAAAATAAGATTCATAACTACTTTCTCTTATTTTTATTAATTTAGTAATTTCATTAATGCTTCACATGCCAAATAATTGTACAAGTTCTCGCTTTACCTTTGTTTAGCTGTTAGAAATATAATAATCGATTAAATTAAATAGGTAGGTCTACTATAATATTATCCTGCGCATATAGTATTTTTAATATCACTGTGTAGTCTATTAAATATCTTTAAAATGTCTTTCATTCACATTACCATTTGAATCCGTTAAGCGTAAACAACATACATCATATTTTCAAAAATAGTTAGGCAGCTTTGACAAAACCGATAGTTTTATCATATACACTATAGATGCTATAATATTCTGACAAAAAGGCTCCTCCCAAAACCCAGATTCCTTTTTCTGATGGGGTGGAAGTTGGTACAAAGGCGGAGAGACATATAGTAAAGGATAAGTAAGACATCTGTAAAAAATTTAATTAGTAGAAAATTGATGCAATTAGGTTAAAAGCTAAGCAACCTAGATTATTAGTTTTACTCTTCACCACATGAAAATACTCATTAGTTGAGACAATTTTGGAGTTCAATTTTGGAATAGTATATCACCTGCACATCAGAAACCAATCAGACTGTCGAAATCCATGGTACAGAAAAATTTCAACTATGTCTAACATAAATGCAATAAAATAAACAATTTTTATGGTATATTCCAATTGATCTAAAAAGGTGAACTTATTATTAAAAGGAGCATTTTCCTAAACTTCTAATTTTAATAATAAAGAAAGGACTTGTCATACTCTTCAAATTCAAACAACAACACAGCCAAGTTTTTGTGCCTTTTTAAATAACGTAGTTAAAGGAGTACTGTATTATACGCATCAAACAACTTGTGTTGATTCCTGTTTCAAATCTGTACGATTCTAAGTCCTTACATTCAACTATACCAAACCGAAGAGGAGCACAAATTCCAAACATCCATGTCTATAGCTGCGCACTGCGCCATTATTTCAGTATGAAAAACGATTACACAAACTCTTTTTGTTTATACTATTACCCGCAATTCCATTGTATTTTACATTTTTTATTAGTTTCTGAATAAATGTATTATATCTTATGATTTAAAATATTTAGCTGTATTTTACAGCTCCCTTTGACTCATCAATTGATTCTAGATCTGTGCTGTGTATAATGCACAATTTGTTTTTATAATCCAGCCGGTTACAGACCCATTGCAACTAGACTAGATATCAAATTTACGAGCACATGTCAATCAAATCTATAACCAATTATTTTCTTACCTTTATAATATATTGAGGACCTTCTAGCCGGAAAGCTTGTCCACCCAGAATGAAATCTATTTTCGGCAACTTGTTAACAGTCTCGCAATCTACCTGTAATTGAAAACAAAAAAAAAATAATATAGTGATGACCAACCTGTAAGCAATTATGGATATTACGGTTACGGATATATTGCTGTATCGTCCCGCAATTAAATATAAATATTAGAAAAGGCTTAATTACTCTATATCAATGATTATTTCACTTATACATTATTATAAAGCAGAAGTTGTATAGATACAGTAAATCTGATATCAGATAACTCTGTTACTGCTCTGTTTCCGGAGAAATCCCGAGACAGGTCGATTTTTGCTTGCAGGAGGACATATTTTGCTACCAAATTTGAAGTGGCAATATGTACCCGGTCCTCCCCTCAGGACAAATGTCAAAATTTTAAATAGGGAATAGAGGTCAAGTGACCCCTCATATGAAAGGCCCTTCAATTATCTTTTCAACTATATAAATATGTTTGATATTCATTTGTCATTTTGCGACAAAAGCCATGAATACGTTTTTTTTGCTGTTAAAATACTGAAAAAGCGTTTTCGCGTCATGACGTTGTTTTCTGTTTTTCAAATTTTTTGACAAAATACACTTGGTGGTATATGATGACTCTAATAAAACATCTGAGAAAATCTAAACTTAGCCTCGGGGGGCCCCAACTACCATGACGTCAGCCAGTGAACATTTTAAGTACCGCTCAAGTTTTAAAATGAATCAAATAATTTTTTAGACAAGCATGTTTCCATTACAAATTTAACTCGTCCTAAAGGACACTCATAAAAAATTGTTGGTAATTTGAAAGCTCTTGTGGCATTAGCCCTGAAAATATTTAATTTAGCAAAATGTAGGTAGTGTAAAGCTTTCTGCCATTGATCGAATATATTGTATCTTTCATATTATGTGAAAGTGGAAACTAATGAAAAAAATCCTCTTACCGAATATCTGTCAAGGAAGATGTTCTTAGCTTTGATATCGTCATGTATTTTATCTATATCTGCTTCTGGGCCAACAATTGTGTTGCTGCTGGTATCGGCTATAGCTTTACAACCATTTGGGCATAGAGTGTAGTTGCTTTTAGAACTATAGACAATCAACACACTGCAAATAAAAATTTTATTAGATAAAGACAAAATATATATATTTTAAGTATTTCTAATTTGTTATTTTCTGTATATTTCATATTAGTATTAAGTACAATTAGTATTTTCTGTATATTTTAGTTCATATTTAACTGTCAAATGTATATTTGACATCCAATAAGAAATTATTACATTGCTATATTAATTTTTAAAATCCTTCTGTAACACAATACACTAGTACATGTGCATCGTGCTCTATAGTAAAAAGATAAGGGTTATCTGCACGATACACATACTTGTGTATCGTGGGTATCTGTAAGTAACCTAATTCATTGTTTAGTTTAGTTTAGTTTAGTTTAGTTTAGTTTATTTATTTTTTTTTTTATTTGTTAAGTTTAGTTTTATTAGTTTAGTTTTATTGTTAGTTGTATGTACCTACCTGTCCATTGAAAATTTCCAATATTGGCCAACATCCACTGGTAAATATTTTATTTTCTCTTTAATGTTATTGGTTTCATGGATATGTTTAGGATCAATAAATCCTAACATAATATTTCCACCTTTCTCTGATTGGCGATCCCTAAAAAATAAAACAGTTTTTCTAATAATTTCTCTTATACCCTTTTTATAATGGGAATTGATTTTTCATTTTTTAGAACAAAGTTTATTATACTATAATTTAATTACACTTCTTTGAACCATCGACAATTAGTGTCCACACAAAGTTAAACAAGCTTATGTGTAGGTACTTCAAAACTCTAAAAAATTTGAACCATTAACCGAAATTTTTCTGAACTGTACTGATCTTCATTGCAACAAAAAAAGAAATTAACCTCTCTAATTCTCCAATACCCAGCTAGCCGAGAAACATTTTTACATTGGTTTTTGTTTTATATGCCAAATTCACCAAAATTTCACAGTTAATTGGTGTAAATATAACTGCAAAATGTCACATGATAAATTTTATATTCCTTGTGAAATAAATATTGTATAAACCACATATAAGTATGTAGGTATACCTATAAATAAATAGAATGTTTATTAAAACTGAACAATTAAGATAGCTGACTTTTGTAGGATGTTATAGGACATCTAAAGAACGCTGCGCGATCAATCATTATTTTCAACGCATATAAAATTAGTTTTTATTCAATATGATAACCTCTATAGAAATATTTCTAAAAAAAGGGTTTATGTGAAATAGACACAAAATGGTGGCTGGATAATTAAAACTATTTTTCTAAGAATATATGTCAGGTCTAAAGGTGCTAATCTTTGACCGTGTATTTAATAATAATAATAATGTCTGTATTCCTTACTAAATAATACATAAACAGAATGTGGAAAAATGGTGGCGATGTTCGATAGCTCACTCTGCCACGAGCTTACTTACCTGTTAAGGAATATTGAGAAAATAGGATTTACAATTTTCTTCTGTGCTAATAAAGTATAGAAAAATGGATTATATGAGTCCGTTTTCAGTCCAAGCCCTAGGACTCCATCGACTTTATTGAATATAAATGTCCATGGTACTGTAACCATTTCCACAAAAGACTGAGCTGTCACATTGGAATGAGCAATCTGTATTAAAAAAAATGATAAAGATAATTATGAAGAAAATGCTTCATAGTTAGATCATATTTTGATGTAAAATTGTAGGTAGTTTGCGAATAATTGTTGGCTAATGTAATCTCCTTTGTCATCAAAGTGAAATGTTATAATAATATGATATACTTAGGAGCGTTTATAGTTTTCTTCAAAGCGTTAAACTGTTTAGGTATCTTAAATATCAAAATAAGTTTAAGCAAAGTTAGTATCTTATTGGTGTATGATGTATTACACTGAAAACTGATTTAAAATATAGGTATAAAATTCAATTTTAATTTTGTCAAAAAATAACTAAACAAAAAGTTATGTAAGTACCAAATGTTTATTTTAATGGATAACAACTGTTTGAAAGAGCGATATATACAGCAAGTTGTGTGTATTCCTTCAAATATTAAAGAAATATATTTATGTTTAAGTAAAAATATGTAATTTTATCCCAATTTCCATTACGTGTACTTGACAAAAACCATAATATACTCAAAAAAGAAGAGTAACTGATCAGGTAAATCGAAGAAACAGAAAATTGTGGGTATATGGACGATTTTGGTGATACATGTGTGGGGTTTTCTAGGAAACTTAAAAGCTAAAAAATGGTTAAATGGGGAAAGTTGTAAATAAAGCGAAAGTTGTTCACTGGACTCTGCCTATAGCTGCTTGCGTTTTCAATATATTTTTTATTTTTCAATATATTTTAGATCTACAAACTGTTTAACTATTTCTGTTAATCGCTTTTTGGTTTCATTTGGAACAGAGGATTTCAAATATTTATTAAAATCAACAGCTTTCACTTTTTCATATGTGTTCCATATTGCATTTTTATTCATTATAATAAGAGTTGAGATTTTTTCTTCTAAATGATGTATTTACTTGTAGACTGAAGAATATCACACTATGTTAAAGTTTATGTATAGACCACTTTGCCTTGGTCAATGTTTGTAGACAGATAATGAATGTTAAAGTTTTGATAAAATATTGTGATTTATTGAATAATTCTGTCAGTCATTAGTGAAATTTTCTACCTTTTCATCAGTTTTCAGTAGGTATCAGTTTTTTAATTTTCTATATAATTTAATATTTCCTTTGAAATATTGCAATATCTTATTATTGTATAGGTAGGTACATACATTATTTCCTATTTTTTGTTGACAAGTGATACTTATCTATAAGCACTCTTTTTAATGAGTCAAAAATTCAGTAGCTACACAAGAAAAATTTAACTCAATGATTAATTTCATATAGTACCCATAATCAAAATAACATGGAAACTATAGAATCTACCTTATAACAGTTAAATCTACAAAATGAGTGGTTTTGAGAAGGTTTTTAGATATTTGTTGTTTGTCAAAATGTATGAAAAACAAACAAAACATTCCATGAACGGTGTTTAAGTAGTGACATAATTGTCTAAACTTTTCATTATTTACTATATCTGTTCTATCTGGCTCTATCTGTTTTTTCTATCTGTTATAGTTTCCAATATTCCAATACATGCATCAACTACCGCCCATACACTGCATAGTACTTACAGATATGTTATCGTACGAGTAGAAGCCTGTGAGATTATATTTGCCTTCATTGGCTATATATGGTCGATTATCTTTTTTCCATTCCGAAGACTTCGTGTGATCATATTTGTGGTGTAACCCTATCCAGAAAAATTAAACTATTAAATATACTGATATGAAAACTGTTGCAGACTATGGGTTATTCAGAACTTATCTCTAAAACCTTGAGGATATGTGCATCCTTAAATAAAAAATCGATATCACCAAAAAAATTTATAATAAAAGTCTTAGGAATTATAAAGGACTACGTAGATGGGCAACTGTACTTCAACATTTGATATACCTACCACATTCCTAATAATGTGGTTAAAAAGTAAACACATTTTTTGTACCTCGAACGATGACCGAGCGAATAGAACTGGAGCGGGTTTAATATCTCTATTGTCTATTCAGTCTCATCAGTCTATGTGTGTACTCTCTGTGTACCGGTGTTTTATTTATCTTAGGAGTGTGGTATTTTATTTATCGTAGGAGTGTTAAACTGTAAAATTTTCAAAATGGCTCATGTGTACAGTAATGCTGAGTTAATGGACTGTTACCAGTGGATTATCAATTCAAAGTTAGGTTTTGTGAGTGGTTGTTGCAGCAAAATGCTGAAAATCCCCAATTTACTTAATAATTTGCGTTTACAAGATCAGGAACCAGGAGGAACATTGGGTTTAGTACGGCAAAATTGGATAAGGCGTGCCCAAAATTGTGTACAAGTCGAGGAATATTATTTCGAAAAGCTTTTGAAACAAGGTATGTGCAAATTTTTTATACCTAAATTTCATGTTTCTAATACCTAAAGTAGCGAAATTCTTCAAAATTAGTGTAACAAAATTTTATTCATTTTAAAGACACGTCACTTTGGTCAGATCTATCTATCTTTAAGTTTATTTTAAAGTAAAAACGCTGCAAATCTTTTTTGCGCCGGGTGTCGGTATACTCTCAGATCTTCCGAAGTTAGCCAGTTTGCATTGTCAGTCCCAAGGTCACTCCATTGCAGTGGACCAGTATCCAGCGGCGTGCGATAAAAAATTTTTAAATAGTTTTCAGAAGCCGCCAAAAAAATTTTTTTTGCACTACCACATTTCTGCATGTATGTTGAACATCCCCAAATTTTATTATGGATAAGTTCTGAATAACACTGTATATACCTCTAGTCAGCTGTAGTCTACGCAATAATTTTAAACTAAGTAAATTTTAAAGAACTAAGTAAAACAGATAAAATTTATATTAAAAGAATTAAAAATGTACACAAAATAACAAAAAAAATGTACAGACACAGTTAAACAAAATAAATATGGATGATAAACTGAAATAAATAAAATAATGGATTTAAAACTTAATTAGGCCATAATATATAAGAAAGAGGATGTGTAAAAATTATTACTGGGTGTTTCCATTTAAATTAAAGAAAGTTCATAACATATACAATTTTAAAATGCAAAATTTCAAATTAATGAATATATCTACCGATATATATGTATGTAAAAAGACAAATTTCTCTCAAATGCTTGAGACAATTAACTTTGTCTGATAACTACTTACTTTATCACACATTATTCTCACAGTAAAAGCATTTGTTCTTTCAGACTTACAACATCCTATAGTCCTCCATATGTTGCACTTGGATGAGAGGACCCAAGCGAGACTCCAGGCTGTATCAAAAGCAACGTTCAAAGTTTGGCCAGGATGACCTAACACAATCTGCCCATAGAATTCATTCTGAAAGCAAACAATCCAATAAATCAATAAAGCTGGGTTAATGGCTGAATCAATTTCATAGGAATTGGAGGAAATTTGAGTCCCTGCAAGTTGAGAAGAGAAGAACCACTAGCACGATTATTCGTTAATATTTTGCGACAAATTCAACTGTCAGAATAAAAATTACGTATCTTGATTCATTTTCGAGGTATATTTCAAATATTTGGAGTAAAGTTGCGTGAATCAATAAACAAATTCTTTAGTAACTCCTTAAATAAAGGAGATAGAGCAAAATGTTGAAAAGGAGAGTTATTCTATCTATTTTTTTCTATTATCCAAAATTATTTTTAGACATACAGGGTGCACCGTTGAGCGGTTACAGCATCCAACATTTGTTTTTTATATGGAACACCCTGTATTTTATAAGAGATTTTGATTAAGCTTAAAATTCCCTATACATTGGTGCCCCGCTTGCTGGTATTGTATGCGGGGTTGCCAAGTTATTTCGGTTTTCTAAAAATTTGGGGAAAAACGTAACCTTCATAGTAGCCTTGTTTCTGATAATTAAAGGTTGAGATTCGGTATTTAGATAATCAAACCGTTATACTATAAGCCGATATCATCGTAAAATTATTTGCTTATACATGGTGTTTTTTCTAAGCAACTGAAGTGGTCTGAATATATTGTGTAAAAACTCGTTTTTCTTTTATGGAACCCCCTGTGTATAATAACACCAGACAAACGAGTATTAAATAAGCTCTCAAATGATATATGGTTTGCTATATCTAACTCTAATAGTTTTCAAGATATTCAAATTTATACAAATATGGCAGTGACTTCTACGTGATATTTTTTAAATAAATTAAAGAAACCAAATACTAACAAAAAATAATGAGGGATGAAACAACATGCAGATTATGGTTTCAGCAAGATGGAGCACCTCCTGACTATGCTGCTGCAGTGAGACATTATCTGATCAGGTATATCCACGCAAATGGATTGGACGCGGTGGTCCAGTCACTCAGATCTTAATAAATTGGATTTTTTCTTTAGGGTTTTATAAAAGATATGGTCTATCAGACTACACCCACAACACCTCAAGATATGAGAGAAAGAATAAGAAACTCGTTTGCACATGTAAACAGGCATGATACAATAAAACAAACAGGCAAATGCTCACAAACGTTGGAGACTCCTTTGTAACACGTGTTAGACGATGCATTGCTCAAGGTGGCGGACATTTCCAGCAGTACTTATAATGTTGTATTAGAAATTGATGTATTTAGTTTATGGACGTTTAAAATTATGTTGTTTCATCCCTCATTATTTTTTGTTAGTATTTGGTTTCTTTAATTTATTTAAAAAATATGTTTCAATTGTAGTAAATTATGTGAAATTATGTTAAGAACGGTATCCTGATATTAGTAGAATGGAAGTGTGGATGCGTGGTAGCTCAGTTGGAAGAGCATTGGCCCGGAAAGCCGAAGGTCCCGGGTTCGATCCCCGGCTGCGTCGAAACATTTTTCATTCTACTACAGCTTCAGAAGTGGGATAGGGAATCCGCCTGACAGCACAGTTCACCTTATGTTTATGAATTATGTTTACCGAGGTGTCGGATTATGGCCGGCAGCCGAGGACGGCTGTGTTGTCAGGTATGGCCGAACTGTAGTAAATTATGTGAAATTATGTTAAGAACGGTATCCTGATTAGTAGAATGAAAGTGTGGATGCGTGGTAGCTCAGTTGGAAGAGCATTGGCCCGGAAAGCCGAAGGTCCCGGGTTCGATCCCCGGCTGCGTCGAAACATTTTTCATTCTACTACACAATGTTTATCAGGTCCCTATAAATTTTTTAACAGATGTGTTTTTGAAATTACGGAAATTCCGGTAGCTGTTTAAGAAATATAAAAGATAGTTCGTGGCAGTAAGAAAAGTTAAAAAAACTAAGTTTTGAACAAAACAAGAAAAATGTTAGAAAATGTGTTTTTTTCTTGAAATACTTAATTAAATAAGTAAATAAATAATTAAATGACAAAGAAGTCACTGCCATATTTGTATAAATTTGAATCTTTTGAAAATTATTAGAGTTAGATATAGCAAACCATTTATCATTTGAGAGCTTATTTAATACTCGTTTGTCTGGTGTTATTATACACAGGCGGTTCCATAAAAGAAAAACGAGTTTTTACACAATATATTCAGACCACTTCAGTTGCTTAGAAAAAACACCCTGTACAAGCAAATAATTTTACGATGATATCGGCTTATAGTATAAGGGTTTGATTATCTAAGTACCGAATCTCAACCTTTAATTATCAGAAAACAAGGCTACTATGATTTTTTTACAAGGTTATGTTCTTCCCCAAATTTTTAGAAAAACTGAAATAACTTGGCAACCCCGCATACAAGACCAGCAAGCGGGGCACCAATGAATAGGGAATTTTAAGCTTATCAAAATCTATTATGGTGCCGCTCAATGGTGCACCCTGTATCTAAAAATAATTTTGCATTATAGAAAAAACGAGATAGAACAAGTCTCCTTTTCAACATTTTGCTCTATCTCCTTTATTTAAGGAGCTACTAAAGAATTCGTTCTTATTGACTCACGCTGTATAGTGGAGATATATTTCATATAAGAAGGAATAACAAATTCAACTACATATTTTATTTACCAGAAACACGTAAAAATATATTAAGACCTTTAAATTAAAAAAAGCTATATAATTGATTAACCTAAGAGATTAGAGAGTTTTTGAATCCCTTAAAATTTACGTTATCGTTATGGTTATGGTTATTCTGAGCATGCGCAGTGCCGAAAATGGTACTATTTTTGGCACTACGCATGCGCAGAATAACGATAACGACGTGCTAGAATTTAAGGGGTTCAAAAACTCTCTAATATCACAGCAAACATGTTTTAGGAATACCTACACATTTTTTAATAATCTTTGTAAACAAATGGTTTTTATCAGTGTATATAAGCTGTGGTTTATATATCCTATATGAGTGTTTATAACCATCCAATTTTAGAAACAACTATATGTATATTTTCAAATAGAAAAAGTTTAAATTTATAGCTTTTGATAACTGTTTCTATTTTGCTAGTTCAATAATTATTTCGAAAAATTGACAAAAGAATGTCGTGCTATATCAACTGTTGTCCAAAGTTAAATAAAGTGCCAATATGAAAATGCTTCACCTACACAATCAAGTGTGACAAAATGTATTGTGTTTTCCGTTTCCCCTGGATTTTATTCGTAAAACCTGTAAATATATACTAGAAGTTGTGACTATATATACGACCTACCTATAATCCGCACGTCAGAAAAAAATGAAAAATTGTAGCAAGACTTTTTTTAAATATATATAAAATGAAGTTAGTTGAATATATAAGTGAAATCTTGAAAGGGGTTGGGACCTTTGGTGTGAAGATAACACAGACATAGTTTTCCACATCAAAACACTATACAGCAATCAACGCGCGTTTCGCCAACCAAGATGGCATCATCTGGATAATGATTAAAACTCCATCCAGTTTTAATCATCTCCATTCAGTTTTAATTATCTCCAGATGATGCCAACTTGGTTGGCGAAACGCGCGTCGAGTGCAGTAGGTATAGTGTTTTGGTGTTATGTGGAAAGCTACGTCAGTGTTTTAATTTCATCTAAAATTTCATATAAAATTACCGCCAATACAAATTATGATCTGGGATCGATCTCCAGACCATAAACATTTTAAAATGGTTATATGTACCTATAGGTAGGTATATGATTAGGTAGGTAAAGTTAATATGAATATGAAAAAACAAAATAAGCGCCATAATATGACGCTTTTTTATTGGACATATTATATACTTATACACCCTGTATGAAATGAAAGAATAATATTTTAACCATTTGTTAATTGACTTCGGTATTGCGTTGTGTTGTGCATAATAAAACATTTCTAATTTCATCTACAGCAGGTTCTCAAAAAGTTAATACCTATTTATCTGGAAAATTAAAACTATTTTATTTATTCCAAACTGATAACTGGTAAGTTAGAATCCCTCCCGATCGCTCAGTGATCACTATCTCTTGGTGAGGCTGTGAGGAAGAAGAAGAGCTATTTATTTAGAACTTGTTAATTTTATTATGTGGTTTCCGTATCCGTGGCCCGTGGTTTTCCATAATTCATAATCGAGGTTAAGTTAGTGTCAGTCAGATACGATTACAAAAATAAAACAAATAAAATATCAAATGAAAGAAAGTGTAAAAATATTATTGCGAAAAACCGAAGTGGAAATATATTATTATATTATTGCTAAAACTAAGTTAGAGATAACTTAATCATATTTATTAAAAAGACGAAATAAGTGTAAAGTGATAAACTGATAAATAATTACAATTACCAGGACATTTACTTATATTGAATATTAAATAGTTGATGCATGATACAAGTCGTATCATGAGTTAATGCACGGTACGAAAGCAACGTTTCTAATCAGATTTGTTAATACAATTTTGGTAAGTGGTAATGGTAGGTTAATACAGTATAATTAACAATGTAGGTTAATTATTTTTTATTTTTGTTGAATTCATTCCTTTTGTAACTCATTTTTTGATTAAATTTATAAAACATAAATTTATAAATATAGATGCATCTAATTTCGCATACTTTAAATGGTATAGCAATAAAAATAAAGGAAATATATTATATTTTAATGTGGCTGTTTATACCTACAACTGAAATAAGAATAGCAATAACAATAATAGTCTTCCAACAGCCAAAGTTACAAACTGAAGAGAACAAAAACAAACTAATTTTTCCTATTCAAGCTTATTGGGATGGTCTTATTATTAAAATTTTTATATTTTAGGAAAAAAATGTCAGACCAGTCTGCATCGTCATTCACCAATGAATTGTTGGAAACAAACTGTATCTACTGTGCACGATGCAAGAATATATTAAGATCTCCAATAATGCTAGTGGAAAACATTGGAAATATGTGTTCAGGATGTTTCTTCGAGGAAAAAGCAAACTTAAATTTGAAGAGCTTAAACAATTCTGCTTTAGAAACTGTAATGGGAATACTGAAACTCCCTTGCAAATTTAAAACCAAAGGATGCAAAGCTGAGCTGGGATATGAAGATCTAATTTTACATCAAAACAATTGCAAGTATCGCACAAAGCTCTGTTCTTTGTTTAAACTATCTGGCTGTAACTGGGAAGGTAGTACAGCCGATTTTGTGAATCATTTTAAAGAAATGCATGGAGACCATGTTATCAATTTTGAAAATAATTTATTCTACTTACAAATTTCGTTTAACGATCTAGACTTAGTTAAATTACTTGTAATGAGAAATCAGACTTACATTCTACATATGCAGACAGATTTGATCAAAAAGAAATTGTTTTATACAATCTGCAACGTTAAAGATGATAGTGACGTATTTTACGAATACTCGGTAAAACATAAGGGAAGCAGCCACAACTACATTAAAACAAAATCCAGAATACTTCCAGCATCTCATATCTACAATGATTACATCGATGAAAGGGTAGCAGTTGAGGTAGATTTGGAATCTCTTAAACAAATAGCACAAGTTTCCGACACGATTACTAATATCTTTAAAATTAAGGTTGACAGTACACAGCCTGATGGTATTGATGAAAAAATGTTACATTTTTTCGAATGTCCGGTATGTAAGAATTTTATGAAACCGCCCATTTATCAGTGTCAATCAGGGCATAGCATATGCAATGTTTGCCGACCTAGACTAGAGAAATGCCCCACGTGCAGATCAATGTTCGGAACCACAAGAAACTACTCTCTAGAGGGTTTGACTTCTGGAATTCAGTATCCCTGTGTTTATCATGATCTGGGCTGCACTGAAATGTCTACGGTTAACAAAATCATAAAACATGAATCGGAATGCTCCTTCAAACCTTACAGTTGTCCATTCGCAAATTGTACTTCTTCAGGAAATCAACAAACAATTATAACGCACTTGAGGGATTTTCATTCAGATGGGGTGATTTTTGCCGGGACACCTGGATACACAGAATCTTTCCGTTTAGACCAAAATACATACTACAACAAAGTTTTCGAGAGGAAGTGTGTAATCGCTTATAATCACATTTTCCGTTTAGCTTGTAAGAGAGTTTCTGAGCACTGTTTATGGGCAGCAGAAATTATTGGGTGTACGAACCAGTTGAAGACATTTGTCTATGAGGTGGCGATAGTGGATATGCGTCGTCCTGAGAAGAAACTGATAAGAACAGACTATTGTCTAAATGAAATGTCAGAAGATGAGCTGTTTAAACGATGCATCATGTTCCCCAACAGTATACTCTCCTCTTATTCTAATCATGGAATGGTAACTTTCCACTTTACTATAAAGGAAAAATAAGTATTCAAAGCTGAGCAGGTAAAAAGCTGTTATCACTTTAATGTCGTAGGATGTTAGAGATATTTATTGTTTGTATAATTCTTGGAAAATTTACCATATCATGTGAAGCAATTTATTGCTTAAAAGTATTAATATTAAATAAATCTATATTTGTGAAATTTTGTAGGTTTATTTCTGTAGCAGGTTTCTTTCTGTAAATTATTAATGTTCTCAAATATTTAATCTGCAAAAATTTCAGTTAACATTTTTCTGCTGCTAATTCATTCCTTATATTTGATTTATAAAAACAATATTTGCATATAAATGTTTTTCACAAATATATTGACGAACCAAATTTCTTTTCAAGCTAAAGATATGGGCAATAGATACACAAAGGTAAAAAGATTATAACATGGCATGGAGATCGATAAAAGAAGGTTTAGACAGATTTTTCCAACTACTATAATTGCAAAGTTTCAATATATTTACCCCTGTTAAAGTTATTCGAAGGTCTTAATATTTGTAGTAATATAAAACCATGTTTAATTAGAAGATAATGACTTTCATGCAGAGAGTGTATTATTTCTATATATTTTCTAAACTTTGAGAACTAGAACAAAAAATTTTATTTCTTCATTCAAAATAAAGTTAGTTTGGCCTAACAGTGTATAAAAATGTATAAATTACTTCTTCCTACAGTGTTTGTTATTAAGTTTAGGTGTAGTAAAACTTATTTAACTTAAATATTGAATTTATCAAATATTTTACTCAGCTATTAATATTTTCGCATTATCTGAAGAATAAAAATAATTTAAGAGGAACAATAAATTACAAGTAGTATGGAAAATAATTTTAAAATAATCATGCTGTATGTATATGAAATACAGACGATAACCTTTATCTGTGCGATAACCTTTTGAAGGTATATGAAGCAATTGCAAGAGTGATAAAATTATTTGTTTATTTGGACTTTATTTTTATTTGGCAGAAGTTTTAATAATTACTTTCACTTACATCAAACATGTTACAATATTTATTGCATATTTTATTTATGACCATTTGTAGTGTTGGAAAATATCCAGTAATATATTGAATAATTATCTTTGATTATCAGGTTAGTCATGACGAATAATGATCTCATCATAAATATATGGCAAAAATGTTATTGAACCTACTATTGAAATGAAATTTAAATTTGTTAATCTAAAGTTTATTGTAATATTGATTTTTTTATTGATCGAACAGGTCAAAAAATTAATAAAACATTTCTGTGAGTCGTTGCAAGATTTCTTGTGCCCATAACATTATTATTCTTATTTCATAGTAACAATATTATCTTTTTCTGTTTAAATAATTAATGATAATAAAATTTGGATTATTGAAACACTACAGTTTAACTTATGTGGCATTAATTGCATAATCTTTTAGTTGTCATAGTTTCTAACGCTGAATTTAATTATGTAACTTTTCCATAAAGATCAATTTTAGTAACAACTAATTTGGATAATGATGGTTTATTCTGACTTTTGTCATAAATTATTTGAAATATAAATACCTAACCTTTAAAAGTAATGAAACAAGTTAAAATGTAGTGAATATACCCAAAGGAAACTCATCTCATTTGAAAAAACAATAACATTCATCACCGCCCTGTATATATTGCAGCTAGCCAATTTTTTATAGGATTTTCAAACAAATTCAGAAAATTTCGTGTAAGCCACCATTGTTCAAAATCTGAATATCTTTTTCGAATAACGACATACAGGGGGTCAATTTTGCAGTTTATACCTGGTACATAATGACATATAGGTGCAATATACAATAAAAAATTGCACAATTTCTTGTACTATCTAAAGCAGCTTTTATTCAACTATTAGTATGTTTCAATCTCTGGCCTGTTTTTATTTTTATTTTTTTATTGAGGTTATGTTCTTAGCTAAACATATCAATAAAATGGTATCTTACATATTATGATGTTTTAAACCTGTAATATAGAGGTCGCTTTTTAAAGTTACTTCTGTTGGAGATGAGTTATGTATTTAGTTATGTTTTATATATATCATCTATAGATTAATTAATTTATTAAGTTTAAATTATATTATTTTGGCCATTGTTAAATAAATACATTATTTTTGTAAATTTTCGATTTATTGAAAGTACTAATCCTCCCAAATTAATTGAAAAAAAATGCTGGACTTTATTTAGCATTAACCTTTGAGGTTTTAAGCATATCTGTAATTCTTGAATGAACAATAAATATATTATAATACACTGATTCACATCCTTTTTTTCGTCACGGTACACTTTAATAATTTGAAAATTTGGCGGTAGGTATACTAACAATAAGATAAGTTTAAAATAATTTTACTTGGCTAATTGATCGATGTGCCTTTTGAAAAATAGCATACGATAATAATTTTCAATGAAATATAAAATTAAATTACATTACAAGAGTAAACAAAATGTTTATTTAATGATAAATTACAAAATACCTACATTTAATGGGAAATTTGAGCTTGATTTTTTTTTGATAACTTCATCTATATTTGGGTGTAAAAATTATAATGCTACTCTCATTTCGTGATCCAAATTTAAAAGTCTGGATCTCTTTTTTGTTTTTATGCTCGTCAAAGCCAAAAATCCAAATTCGCACAAATAAGATGTGGAAAATTGTAATTACACACTTAAGCCTTTTGTGACATTATTGGATAATCGTAACTGACATTAACTGTCAATTGATTCATCTGAATATTTTGAAATTAAATCTCGGTTATTACACACCGAAATTAGTTCTATCCTCCTCCTAGGAGGAGGAGGATAGCTAATTAGTTCCACCCCTTTCAAAGTTAATTCGTACACCAACATGTGGTTTATCATCACAAATGGATTTCGAATCAAATAATTTTTTTTTTTATTTTTAAATATGGAAAGTAATGAACAATTCTTTGCTCTAGTATTGTGTCAATTGACCAATAACTATTTCATAAATTATATAACACTTTTCAGGAACGGATCAATACCAAACTATTTTAAAGTAACTTCTTGTACTTTATTCTTCCCTAAAGTTTTTTTTCCCAAGAATTATCGGCTGAAATTAAAATATTTTCTTTCGGTCCTTGCATACTTGTATTTATGTTATAAAAAATAACAGAAATAGCTAAGTATCTTAGCGACCTATTTTATCATCCAACAAATCAACCGAATCATTATTATCTTGTTCAAAAAACATGTTTATCTCGTTTTTTAATTCAAGCACCCGAGATAAAACTTTCCCTCTGGACAACCATCTAACTTCCCTGTGTAGCAACAACGATTCAAATATATACTCCGTAACCTGGAATAATTGACTAAATGGGTGACTTTTCAACGGTCTTGATTGATGTAATTAATAATTTTAGCACATTGTTCCAGCACTATTTTCAATTCCCATGAAAATTGATTTGTAATGAGTTTCCCGACGCAAAAAACAATGGGCAACTAATATCTGCATTATGTTCCCTTACATGTGCTACAAATCCTTTTATAGATCTAGTCATAGCGGGAGCACGCCTGTGCAAATACCTATGCACTACATGTTTTTTCGAATTTTATACACCTTGCAAGAAATTGTAGTACTTACTTATCTATTTTTCAAAATTTTTAGGTGTTTTTTTAGAGAATTAGATAACTGTCTCTAATTTCTTATTATTAGTATGTACCAAGCACCAGACCTAGCACTTATATAAAGTAGTTTGGTTAAAGCTTCCTTATATTTGCCTACATTTTTTTGAAAGTCAGTATTGGCCTTTGAAGAAAATTTAACTACTTTATTCTAAGAATGAACATTAGACTATATATTACTTACATCTATATATCGATACAGTGCAATGGAATCATTCGTTCTGTTGCCCTTATGGTGTTTCTTGTACAGCCAGTCAAAGTCGATACCGTATTGTTTCAACTTGTCAGCAGGAGCATTAAGGTGCTGTTCCATGGCTGATTTTTGTCTTATTAACTCGATGCTGAAAATAATGTATAGTTGTTAGTGCTACAATAGTGCTTTTTAATTTTATTTTTAATGTGACAATGTAAACCGACAATGTAAACTATGCTTAATAAAAACTTTAAACATTTATTGATATTACTGCTAATATTTTTATGTGATTTTTCTATTTCACTTTATAAAATAAATATCATTTGTTGTATTCTAGACATTGTTGTGTTTCAAAAGTAAACAATGTGACAGACAATTTCATTTGTGAGTATCCCCATATATGAGGATAAAACAATACAATGAATCATTAACTTACATATTTTAGACCTTATTAGGAGCCTTTTTGTCCTCGGACATTAAAAACTGCCTGATAATGTAAAAATGTTGTGTTTGAGCCCTTTGTATGAGTGCTATGTGAATCATAAAATGCTGATGGACTAAAACAATCACTTTACTCCCCTAGCGCATAAATAACTATTTCGTTATACTTTTGCTCAATTATTTTATTCAAATGTATTGGAAATATCGAAATAAAGTAATGTGTTCCACATACTTTATAAATGTGAAGCAAACTAACTACTTAGACTGAAGTGCAAGAAGCATGGATAACACATCTACCAAAAAATATCAATCAGACAGAAATTTGTTTTTATTTAACAAATTGGCTAACGTACCTCCATAATATTAGTTTCCATGTAAAATTAATTATTCTAGTGTTAATCTCTGGTATATCTAGTGTCAAGATTATTTATGCCCATATAATAAGTATCAGCTTATGTCCAAATTACAGCGATTCAAAATTATGTTTAGTAATAATAATAATAAGAAATAATATGGTGACATTGAGAATTATGTACTTCTAGTGAAAGAATTAGCTGGTAAATAAACTACTATGGAAATAAATAAATATTTGAGCTTTTGCAGTTGGCACATACAATAAAAAAATTTTAATAGTTTGAAGTGGAATGTTTTGCTTGCATATTTACAGAATGGTTGTTTAAAATCTCAACAGACAGAATACTTATAAACATACACATATTGCCTGTGCGGTGTTGATAATTAATATGAGTATGTCGGCTTGTTCAAGGACAGCGAACACAGGCAAGGAAATACTTAATATTTTCTAATACATCAGTATCCCTATATACATCTTCACTTATTACATTTATACCTTTCTAATTAATAATGATATTTTGGTTAGTTTATTCCTCGAGTGATCTAAAATCTTCCATATTAATAATAATTGCTTTTCCTGTCATCGTTAAGTGCACCTATAAGTTGGAATTTTTCCATAGTCAACAGGAAAGTATCTGCGAGTATTTATTGCAGATTGAAAAAATTAGCAAATAGGTACTCGTATATAGGTTCAAACAGAGACCTGCGAATCAATTTCAACGCGAACTTTATCAGCCATAGTAATAAATTCTGTAAGATGCATACAAAGGTAGTAGAATAACTTAGAAGTACAATAAAAAATTTAAACTATTTAGATTTCTATTATTGTTAAGATAATCTATATAAAACTATAATAAAATCCTATATTTTATGACCAGAGTATCATGATGGTTATGATATATCTTCTTAGGTAACGATGAGGCATACCCATCATGAAAGTTCACGATGGCTGCGGATGAGGTTATTTCCTTTGCATATTTGTATGGATGTAGGTAACAAGGAAACCAGAAAGTTCATTGGACCATATATTTTTTAAATAATTTTGATAATATCTAGGTAATTTTATTTTTAAACTCACTCAAATTATATAATTTGTTAGGGTATATATAACCCTATATAATATAATTATAAATATTGAATATAATATTTATTTTATTCATGCCTTGCATGATTGAAGCTTTAATTGGTAAATGTAAACAAAAATTAGGTACCTATACCTATATAATGAAATTACTTACCGCAAAGTTCCATTTGTTGTTTTTTGTAGACACAATGCTGAGGATAAAGCTGTCAAAACAGCAAAGAAAAATATAAAATAATTCATTTTAAAATTATATTTTTAATCCGGTTGTAATACTCTTTACTAGATTACCGCACACATACACCTATGTGCAAAATATGGATAAATGATTCGAGATTCAATAGAAATTCGGAAATGTTCTTAAACAGAATATGTTACTTAAGTGATTCCCGCAGAGATACAAAGATATACCCCATTCTATCGCGGGAATCCCCGATAGTTTCGAAAGATCGCCGAGAATCGCCGAGCGAATTACGGAACGTAATCCTACAAAGAAATGATTTCTAACTTGTATAGGTAGGTACTTAAGTATACTTATTGTCTGAATAAACAAAAATATTCTGTTATAAAAAATAAATAACTGATAAGTGATGATAACTGAAAATATGTTGTATGTTCCGGAACCACAAAAAACAGGATACATACATATTAGACAAGGGTTTAAGATAAGATAATCTAAAAATAGCCATATACGTTTGCAAAATAAATAAATCATCTACAACGTTTACCTACAATTTCTATAATTCTATACTAAACATCGAAGGAAAAAGGGTTTGAAACTTGCATACCATAAACTTGTAGGTATATCTAAAGTATACCTAGGTACCATCTAAATTATTTATACTTAAATATCTAACACGTCCAACATATGACCACAAATCGATTTCGAGATATAAGAGGTGACCTACCTTATAATCTTGATTAATAAAAGTTATATTTTTTACCTGTTAAGTAATAGGTAGGTATTTATATTTAGGTACTGATTATTCTTCAATAATTTTATTAAAGTTCAATATAGATTTGTGACTTGTGTATATTATATTATGCAACCAACTTTACAGTCCTCCTGTTTAGTAAGAGGGATAACTTTCCTGAATACTGAATAAATTATTAGAGGTCTGAACAGGACTTGAACATGTTAGGTATGATCTCTATTTTATTTGTATTCTTCTAAATACCTATATGAACTATAAACAGAGTTATACAATATGTTTATTTTACTTTAATTTAACGTGACTTTAGGCAGCTATAATAAAGTAGGTAAACCTCTCCCTGTTATATCTATGGGTAGGTAAATCTCTACCTAAAATTAAAAGGTATGTATAATCTGTTAGATCCATATAGATCCGACCAAGTATTATATACCTAGACAAATTATAGCAATAGTTTTTTTCCAAAGACATTATTTACAACAATCTGTGTTTACAACAATAGCATATAGCTTTTTATTTATATAAGTAGATGTTCTGTGCTGTGGTGTTTCTATAAGTTTTGTGTTTGCTTGTTATAAGGTCCGTTCGATTGCCGGCTAGTGCAGTGTGCACCAGTGTGTGTACTACTTACTACCATACTTACTACCAGCGCCTCCGCGATTATCTTGGTTCCTCCGCGATTATCTTGGTTAACAAGCCTCTCGCGTCATCCTGAACATACCTGAAATAGAGGGTTTGGCTGATTCCCACCGAGCGCTACTTTACGGACGCTAGCATGTTTTAGCAACGGGCCTCTGAGACCGGTTAAATATATTAAGTGACATCATTAAAACGATTTTAGCTTAAATCATCAAATTAACTTGTTGCAATCAAAGTAAAAACTGTTAAAACGTAAAGTTCATATCATTTTAATTATCTTTTATGAATATTAATAAGGTTTATTAGAAATTAAATCTTTCCGCGCCTAACCATCTTTTACTTGTGTTCCGGTTAAAATAGACGACGTATAAAATGCGATGAAAAGTGTCAAAGTTGTCCATAACCTCTAATAACCTATGTATGTTTTGTTTGTGTAAGAATGATATATGATATTAATCTGGATTTTGTCATTAATAATACTATATATGATTATGAATATGGTGCCAGTGGAATTTTTATTTCCCAATGAAACATGCTTCCTCTGTATAGAAATAAATATTAAGAGGTGATCTATCAAAATGTGTTGGATCCTAAGTTTGAGGAATTATTTGCAAAATAAAAACGAGAACACTTTTTTAATTGAAGTTTAAGTATTCTATTTGTATTAAGGTATACTGATAATGTTTAGCTTTATTAAGTGTTAGAACTGCAATCCATACATATTACATTTCGTACAGGGGTTTTTCAAACTTATAGTTAGCCTCGATGTTGCAGTTGTACCTAATTTTCAAAAGTTTGTAGTTTTTTATTTGCAAATGAGATATTCGCAAAAGTGTTTGATGAATTTTAGAACTGTGCCACAAATAAATTATTAGGTAGGTTATAATAATCTACTTATATTTTTGAAGAACATGTGATTTTTAGTTGCTAAAAATATATGAAAGATATATTTTTAATATATATTCATCACCAGGTTTAAGGTATTCTCGTTAATGATGCCTAGCAAAAAGCAGAACTCATTGAGTATAGGTAGGTATAGTGAAATATTTCTAGCACTAAAGAAAAGTCAGCAATTATCACAGATTCATTAAATCTTTTTGGAAAATATCTGTACTAGTTGTGTAATGCATGAATATCAACTGCTGGGTATGTTTTAAGTAAATACCCTCTGAGAACACTTACCTAAATATTTATAGATGTTTTTTTTGTGGCATTTTATAATTACCAGGATATTTAGCCATTAGGGTAAACAACAATATTAGGAAATTATTATTATTTACGTTAGTACCTTCCTTATGCAAAAATATAACAGTTTACGTGAATGGAATGTATTTGTACTAGGCAAGAAGTGGAATAATTCTAATTTTGTTACTCCTCAAACCATTTTCAATATATTTAACTTTAAGGGCATAATTTTAGCATTTAGGCCATATACCTATACCGTATAAGCATCAACAATCAAAAGTATTTTTCAACAGGCCGTATTCATTACTCTTATTAAAAAAGCTTGAAAATCTAACGAAAATTGTTGTGTTTGTAATGATATAACGTAATAGTAGCAGTATTTAGCTCAAAGTGAAAGATGAAAAAAATACAGCGTAGTAAAAAAACATAAGTTCTTTGGATGTTTATATTATATTAATTTAATGAATTTTAATAAATAATTAGTTATAGATCAACCAGAATATCTCTAACTTTCGTATTTTTAATAGTGGGATCTCATTATCATACTGCCTATTATGGTTTGTGTTGAATCCCCAGCTTTGGCACTAAAAATGTCGGTGGGTAATACACCATACAAACATATATTCAATGATACAATGTTCAAGCAGGCAACCCACAAAAACAAGTCTGTTGAGTATCGAAACAGTGTTTCGATGCACTTCACTGTATCGTATCTAATGTATCGATACAGTAAAATGTGCTAGATCGCCCAACACTAACTTGAACCTCTATATCGTGGGATGTTAATAACTGCAAACTGGTCTTTTATGGTTTCATCAGTGCAATATAGGTGATCATACCTAAAGATGTGAAGACCCAAGTGCTTAACACAGTAGGTACGTTTTGCATACGTATACCCTATACCATATTGCCACCTTTTGGTAGTTCTCGCAACACAATCCAAATCAAACTAATTGTATGAGAATCGAATACAATAACGAGATGTAAAAACAAGCTCTACTACTTGACATATATGATGTATATAACACATTACTACAATATATATAAAGTAGATTGGTATAGGTGGATATAAAGTAGATTCATACTATTCGTAGTTATGTGTTATGTACCTTCCATCTGTCAAGTAGTAGAATTTGTTTCTACATCTCGTTGTTATTGTACTGGATATTACCTAAATACTTAATTAGATTTGAATGAACTCTTTGACTTTACTTTAAATAATTTTACATTGGCGAAAAATATTGGAAATACCTATAGGTACTTAATGCAGCAATAGTGTTATCTTATATTTTTGTGTAAAGGAACATCTATATATATTCTATTTGGTTTTAATAAGCTAATTATTTCCAATTAGAGAAATAAAACAGATAGTTTTTTGAATTTTATAGATATAATATCGGATATACTGTATTTCAGACAATTATAATTGCAATTTTTTGAAATTGGATAATTTTTTACTGGCAAAGTAATAAGACCCGTCAATAAAATTACAATTATATATAAACAATTGTTAAGTATTAGTCACAAAGAATACAATGGTATGTGGCAAGTCAGAAGGTCGTAACGAATTTACAATTAAGAATTATAAAATAAGTAGTGTTGGGAAAAACCGATTGATTTAATAATCGAGTACTCACTACTTGAGCGATATCAATAAACGAGCGATCGCTCGAGTTAAATTTCGCTCGAATTCAAATAACGGTTTTATGGCCCCTTGTCGGTACTTACTTACGGCTTGCAGCGCTCGAACTCGTAATAGACTCCAAAAGGGTGACGTTTCATTCTCACCTTAATGTTTCTATTCCCAGTTAATAGTGAACCTTAATGCCTCTTGGCATACTGACACCAAGGAATAAGGAATGTAGGTATTTCAAACGTTCTAATTATATTATAAATATTTAACGATTGAAATATTTTTTTTCATTGATCCCAATAACGTTTACTTCTTCCTACAGTAAAATTCAATTAAAAAGTATTTGTAATAACATTTTTTTATTATCTCAACATATTTAAACAATTTTTATTTATAGATCGATTGTGTTAATTGATTGTAGTTGCATAAAAATAGGTGTCAATAGTTAAATGTGAGAAATAACGCCAATATGGGCCATTTTAGTAAAGGGTCTCTAATTTTGACCCTAAAAGTAACGACACATAAGAGAGCCGAGTGCCGAGTACCGAGTACCTACATAATGTCGCCAAGTGCTCCCTGTTCAGTGCTCAGTTCAGTAGATGAAAAACCAATTTTTCATCGCTTGCATTTATAACTCGAATCATGCGCCAATAATCGAGTGCCGTCGGTTATTTCAATAATCGAGTGCTCGAGTACTTTTTCGCTCGAGCGGTCTCAACACTAAAAATAAGTATAAAACATTACACCTTGCATTACACATTCAATAAACAAAGAAACATACAAAACAATGTTTAATTAAAATTACACCTCGCATAACACATTCAATACACAAAGATACATACAAAATAATGTTTAATTAATCATTAAAGGACTAAGCCAAGCACCGCCTCCGGCACATGGGCATAATCATGATCTTGGAATTTTTTTGGCAAAGCCCCACTTTATCATGGGGTAAGTATTTTCAATTGCTTATCATCGTATATACAAGGGACCTCGATTTTACATCGTCGATAGTACATCTTCTGTAAACAAATCGCTTAATTTCGTATAGCTTTTGATAATTCACTGGCATTTAAGCCATTATGTGGTGGGCAGGCATTGTTGGTATCCTCTACATGTGGTCATCCATCCAAGTATGTATGCCAGAAAATGGCTTACTTTCAAGTGGTTCATACCAACTTTATGAAGTAGCTTATATTGTTATATGGAGGATCCTTGCTAGAAAAGAGTAATAATTATGCTTTTGAACAATTGGTAAATTGCATTAGAGCCTAGACATATTGCTCAGTGGGAACCAATATACTGGCAGCACAACACTTGCAATCATAGAGCTGCAGATACTAATTCCCAACATTTTACTAAATCTTGTAAAATCCTTTCCAACAATTTAAGGAAAGTTCCACATACTTGTATATTTGGTCATTTAAGTAGACAAATGAGTCTTGTTGTATTACAATATCGGTATCACTTCCATAGTTTTAAGGTTACACTATACTAGACAATATCAAATAGGTAATAGAGTACAAGTCAATGGACCAATGTCTGATTATATGATGAGGTAACTATTGGGATAATGACACGAAAAAACGAAATGCTAAATATATGAGAAATAAAACAAATAATTTTTCAAAAATAACTAGTTAAAACAAACATTGTATGTACCTACCTATTGCGGATATGATTTTACATCCTCGATTGTACATCTTCTAAAAACAAATCGCTAAAGTTCAGCTCTTGATAATTCACTGGCATATCAGCCACTAGGTGGTGGGCAGGCATCGTAAATATTCGGTACATGATCATCCATACAAGTATGTGTGCCGACCAACGGCCAAGTTTTCATGTGGTTCATATACCAACTTTACGAAGTAGCTTATATACCTTGCTGCTAGAACAGAGTAATAATTGTGCTCATGAACAGTTGGTACGGTGCATTAGTTACCTAAACATGTCAATGCTTAGTGGAAATCAATATACTGGCAGCACAATATTTAGGATCATGCAGAGGTGCAGATATTACTTTCCAACATTTAAAAAAAATCTTGTAAAATCCCTTTCCAACAATTTAAGGAAAGTTCCACGTACTTGTGTTATTTAATCATCAAATTGGTCTTTCGTTTTATCACAATGTCGGTATCACCTACATGCTATAACTAGGTAACTATAAAACTATTGAAGTACGAAGTATAGTTTATATGAGAAATAAAATAAAATAAATTTTCAAAAATACATAATAAAAAGCTCAGACAAATAAACGATGATTTATCTGAGATTAAAACAATATGGTATGTATCTATCTACCTATTGCCGATGTGATGACTATCATTTTCTTTTTATTTATTCTTCCAGTTATTTTGAAAGTGTTTTTGACAAATCACAATATCATGCCCACAAAACGAAATATAAATGATGTCTCTATACATTCAATAACATTATTTATTGGGTATTTTGTGTGTTTTTTTAGAGAATTGAATAGTTACTGTAAAACTTGAAGTATTTTATAAGAATTATCTTGTTTTTAATACCATTGCTAGTAAGTACTATTCACACTGCATAAATTAAGCTTAAGCATTGGCTAAATTATTTACAGAACTAATAACTTTATCGATGGCTTAAGTGTGTTATTTTCATTAGGCAGAGTTTTTAACAAAACCCAAAACATGAGACAATTTAATATTTCTGTTCAGTGGTGGCAAAATACTCAATCAAAAATATTTAAAACTAGGTAGGTACTGAGTAAAAATAAATTTTGCAGTTAGATCTGATCTTTCATAAATATTGCCTGATGCAGGTATCTACCATCTACCTACCTAATTTGATGTTTTACCTGCAAATTCACAATTTTTAACCATAATAAACGCCGATAATTAAAAATCGGAGATGTTTTTTGTCTTTATAGTTCCTGGCACCGCACTTTTTCACTAGTTCAAAAACTAACTGAAATACCTACCTTATTTCACAAAATCCTTAGTACCGGTACTCACTCGGCGATCACAGAAAAGCGTGAGAAAACCAATAAAACATATAAGAAAAATCTTTGTTGACTTGGAAAAACATTAAAAAGTAACATAACCTATATTTTTAACATTTGACAACTTCAAAGTTGATTATTTTGTAACCGACCGTGAGGAGCCGCCACACTACGGACGCAGCAATTGTTTCTTCAGAATCAAGAAAAGTAGCTGACGCGAGAGGCTATTTAACGGAGTTAAACGGAGTAAATCTAGAAGGCGGTGCTTACTACACTACATTTTCATCAGCTGATTTATGTCAGTGCAATATACACCTACTTATAGATATTTTGTGATGCACCTTATACGTTGATTTAATGATTTAATCATATATATAATACTACTATATCGCGTATTTCCTATGTTAGCCCATAAGCGGTTTCTCCGAAAACATCAAAGGACAAAAGATATAGTGCTATACTGTTCCAGAGACCCTTTGTTCGATTTGCGCATGCGCAGATTTTGTCGATGGCCATGGTTACGGAAACTGACACATTGCTTATAGGTTGACAGACTTTCCAACTTTCAACTTTTTTTTAAAAGAAGTCGGTAGACAGCAAGGATTGTTAACTGTTTACAGGATTGCTCGATCCCTATACTACAATGTAATCCATAATTGTGACGTCATCAAAGATCCGAAGATCTCGAACTTGTAGAAATAGGTACACTTTATACTGTTATTACAAACTTTAATAAATAATAATATTAATAATCATTCAAATACGAAAATTCTCTTGCAAATGAGAAATATAACAAACACAAAATAGGTATATTTTGACAATTCGATTACATATATCTTCGATGACGTCACAAAGACGGATGACAAAATTGAGCGATCGAGCAATCCTGTAAACAGTTAACAATCCTTGGGTAGACAGAGATGCAGTATTTATGCTGCATGCTTATTGGAAGTCGCGAAATTCGTGCGCATGCGCGTATTTGACTAAGGTACTCTCGATAAGGATAGAGATTGTATGTCGGCGCCGTGTTGTTTTCGGAATTTTTGGGCCTCTACCCGCGATATAGTAGTATTATATAAATGGATTTAATGCGCTGGTTGTAGTGCACACTGCCCTAAATAGTGATGAACGAATGGAATTCTGAAATTAGTGTAGTTCAGTGCTACTCTTTTTGAGCAATCGAACGGACCTATACCATAGTATAGTACTATATTCATAGAATTGAGCAATCCAAACCACGTGTCCAAATCAATATGGCGTGGAGGGCAAACATTCATTTGACGTTTGAGTCATAGACAAGTCTATGGTTTGAGTTATATTATATAACTTTGTGGGTACTTGGTTAAAAGTTTGTTTTTAACTAATATTAATAAATAAAATAGTAATAAACTAGTAATATATATTTAATAGTAATAAAATGCCTACTGGAAACCCTCTGGTTTCTTAATATCGAAGGTGTTAGGTCATTTTTTTTAATTGCAGCTAAGTATCCATGTTTGCCGCCGTTTTCTCGATAAATCATTTAAAATCGGAAAATAGTTAGAACTCACTACGTCGGGTATACAACAAAACTTAACTTGGTCTCGATTTTTACGACATCCACAAACCACAACAACTATGCACGTTACCGGCATTAATAAATATCGTCGCGACACAATTCTAATAAAAGAGTTAATACTGGAGTTAATACTGTTCAACACTTTCTTACATAAAATACATGAAAAATTCCTTACAAAAAACTCGGATCAAACACTTTTAACTGAAAGCTGCTGGGCTGATTTCAATGCATTCTCAATGTAAACATAACTTGTTTGCCCTCAGCGCCATATTGCTTAAAAATTTGACAGGTCGTTGGATTGCCTAATATTGCATTCGCGTTGACGTTGACATGTTATGTTTCTGTTAGGTTAGGGTGTTAGGTTTCCTACATATATATAATACTCATATATATAATACTACTATATGGAGCCTATGTAATCTTTACCATGTTTCTCAAGTGAAGCCAAATTAGAGTAGTCCAGAATCATATCTATTGTCTCTTTCACGGAGAAACTACCAAATACTCATGCGCAGCAAACCGCGGGAATTTTGCTCCATATAGGTACTGTAGAATACAATAAATTAACTTTATTTTATATTGTATTTTATCTACATATAACGGTTTTTCAATCTTGTTATTGGGATGTTCCCGTATTTATCAAGTTTACCAAAAGAGTGGATGCAGTTTGTATTTGAAAAGAAAATTTTAAAAATACATACTTCAGGTACCTATGCGACTTCATATGGAATATTTCCTTCGCACAAAAGACAAAACCTCGACTGAGTTTTTCGTTTCGGCATTTTGCGATATCTGTGGAATGAAATTAATGAAAATGAGGTACAGTATAATTCATATACCTAGTTCACTACATATTTAAATTTACAAAATGTTCTTATATACCCAAACTTGCAGTTGCGACTGTAAAAATACCGTCGAAATAATTTGATGAGCAAATGTCTCTAATCACTAATAAGTCTAATAGGTATATGAACAAAACTAAAACTACAAGTTACACATAAATAAAACACTTCTAAAACTGCCGGCTCTACGAAAAACACAAATTTATTTTCTGTGAAACACAAACATACCTGAAATACAAAAGATAAACTGTGACATAACCACACCACAAAACGCATATATGACAAGACACATACAGGGTGTCCCAGTGTGAGCGAACAAAAATTTACCAGTGTGTAGGCCAGACCAAAATAAGAATAAAATTTTTATAAAAAAAAAAATCTTCGCTGCACGCCTAACGAGTTCCAGGCATAGACATTATAAAAAATAATGTCTATGGTTCCAGGGTGCTATTTTGTAAAAAAAACAATTTTCCGAAATAACTTAAAAACTCGTTTCGTAGATTTAGGTAATATTTGGATGACGTGTACATCTATTAAAGGTCATTAAAACTATATGGTGTTTGTTTAACTCTAAACTTTAAAATCATTGCATATATTTTTCTGCATAAAGGAATACAGTCGGTACTTTACACTCAATTTACTCGAAAATGGTTGATTTTAGAGCTGTGTAACAAGAGCACCTTTTTTGTTCAGAATTGATAGCCGATTAAGGAAAACTTAGTTAATTCACGAAAAAGTAGGATATACAAGAGTTATGAAGACAAAACCATAAGGAAGAGTAGACCTAGGCCACCACAAGTGTCAAAGTTAAACAAACACCATATAGTTATAATGACCTTTAATAGATGTACACGTTACCCAAAAATTACCTAAATCTACGAAACGGTTTTTAAGTTGTTGAAGTTATTTAAGTTAAGTTATTACGGAAAATTGTTGTTTTTTTTACAAAATAACACCCTGTAACTCGTTAGGCGAGCATCAGAGAAATTTTTTATAAGAATTTTATTCTTATTTTGGTCTGGCCTACCCACTGGTAAATTTTTGTACGCTCATACTGGGACACCCTGTATATGACAAAACAAAAGCCCGGTCTTTCTTTACTTTCGCGCCACATTGAAATTCTTGGATTGGATTGGACAACACTTGGGCATGTGCACAGGAACATTTGTCCGTGAAAGAGAACGAAATATATAACTCCATCTCATAAACCGGCTTCAAGAAAAGCTCGAATAGCTCAATATAGTAGTATTATATATATATGATAATACTACTATATGGAGCCTATGTAATCTTTACCATGTTTCTCAAGTGAAGCCAAATTAGAGTAGTCCAGAATCATATCTATTGTCTCTTTCACGGAGAAAATACCAAATACTCATGCGCAGCAAACCGCGGGAATTTTGCTCCATATACTGTAGAATACAATAAATTAACTTTATTTTATATTGTATTTTATCTACATATAACGGTTTTTCAATCTTGTTATTGGGATGTTCCCGTATTTATCAAGTTTACCAAAAGAGTGGATGCAGTTTGTATTTGAAAAGAAAATTTTAAAAATACATACTTCAGGTACCTATGCGACTCTATATGGAATATTTCCTTCGCACAAAAGACAAAACCTCGACTGAGTTTTTCGTTTCGGCATTTTGCGATATCTGTGGAATTAAATTAATGAAAATGAGGTACAGTATAATTCATATACCTAATTCACTACATATTTAAATTTACAAAATGTTCTTATATACCTAAACTTGCAGTTGCGACTGTAAAAATACCGTCGAAATAATTTGATGAGCAAATGTCTCTAATCACTAATAAGTCTAATAGGTATATGAACAAAACTAAAACTACAAGTTACACATAAATAAAACGCTTCTAAAACTGCCGGCTCTACGAAAAACACAAATTTATTTTCTGTGAAACACAAACATACCTGAAATACAAAAGATAAACTCACCACATAACCACACCAACATAACCACACCACCAAACACATATATGTCAAAACACATACAGGGTGTCCCAGTGTGAGCAAACAAAAATTTACCAGTGTGTAGGCCAGACCAAAATAAGAATAAAATTCTTATAAAAAAACATTCTTCGCTGCACGCCTAACGAGTTCCAGGGTGTTATTTAAAAAAAAAAAACAATTTTCCGAGATAACTTGAAAACTCGTTTCGTAAATTTAAGTAATATTTGGATGACGTGTACATCTATTAAAGGTCATTAAAACTATATGGTGTTTGTTTAACTCTAAACTTTAAAATCATTGCATATATTTTTCTGCATAAAGGAATACAGTCGGTATTTTACACTCAATTTACTCGAAAATGGTTGATTTTAGAGCTGTGTAACAAGAGCACCTTTTTTGTTCAGAATTGATAGCCGATTAAGGAAAACTTAGTTAATTCACGAAAAAGTAGGATATACAAGAGTTATGAAGACAAAACCATAAGGAAGAGTAGACCTAGGCCACCACAATAAGTGTCAAAGTTAAACAAACACCATATAGTTTTAATGACCTTTAATGGATGTACACGTTACCCAAAAATTACCTAAATCTACGAAACGGTTTTTAAGTTGTTAAAGTTAAGTTAAGTTATTACGGAAAATTGTTGTTTTTTTTACAAAATAACACCCTGTAACTCGTTAGGCGAGCATCAGAGAAATTTTTTTATAAGAATTTTATTCTTATTTTGGTCTGGCCTACCCACTGGTAAATTTTTGTACGCTCATACTGGGACACCCTGTATATGACAAAACAAAAGCCCGGTCTTTCTTTACTTTCGCGCCACATTGAAATTCTTGGATTGGATTGGACAACACTTGGGCATGTGCACAGGAACATTTGTCCGTGAAAGAGAGCGAAATATATAACTCCATCTCATAAACCGGCTTCAAGAAAAGCTCGAATAGCTCAATATAGTAGTATTATATATATGGTTTCCTATATATAACTATTTATCTATGGTTAGGTTATAATAAGAAGAATAAGCGAAGAATATAATAAGATTCAATAATAATAAGAGACAATAGACGTACTTACAGTACTTACGTATTTTGTGAGCTGTAAGACTTTTAATCAAGATCGTAGTTAAACAATTATAAACATTATATTGACTCATTTACTCTTGGGTTAAACTATGAGAATAACCAACTGTTTGTTCTCCAGAGTTGGAAAATGGTCCAAACAGTATTCAAATTTACCAGACAGGTATATAAAACGTGCTATGGAACAGATATATTGGAAGAATCCTAAGGGACTACAATATAAACCCAATGCAGTTGTAAAACGTAAGGATTATCATTTCACAACGCACAGGCCTTGGACGTTTGAGTTTTACCAAGAAAATAGTCCAGGAAAAAAAAACGCTAAAGTTTTTGTTGAACCAATTAGGGAATGGAGTTTCTTCAGGGGAGATCGGGTTGAAATATTAGTAGGTTTGTATGATTCGCTAATTACTTGAAGTATTACATAAGTCTGGGTATGCGTGAAAATTGAGAAATTTAGAAAAAAAAATCGATGGTACCTAAATGGTGTAGGTATATTTGAAAGTCCTCTGTGGTCATCTGGTCTAATTTGGATGGGTACATTGTAGCAGTACTTTCTACACTTGTCCTGCTAGACCTAAAAAACTTTATTTTCTTTTCTTCCAGTAAGTAAAGTAAGTGAAGTAAGTAAAATAGCAGTAATTGTAACTCTAGAACAAAAAAATTCAATTCAATAGTAAAACGTTATTTAGATATCAAAATAGAAAATATTTTAAACAAGCTCGCCTCATAACAGTTTACATGAGAGTGTGGAGAAGTTGTGAATTTTCAGCATATTTAACACTTACACTTTAATATTGCCTTCGGTTTATTAAATATATTATTATCAGTTCTTATAACAGCTGTTTGATTAGGGATAATGAAGTGCTCGTGTGTAATCAATGAGAAAAATAAGTTTTATTTTACTATTTAGTACAACATATTTTTTAAAATAAATCATGAGAGAAGTTATGCTGCTTCCATGGCAAACACGATGGAACCAATATAGACGGAATGTTAAAAGTGCTATAATGTTAGTTAAAGTACAGATTAGTTATAGTCTTTTAAGAAACTTTGTTACTTGGAAATTAAAATTAGATTCTTGAAAATGGAGTTCAGTATACATTTTTTATATTATCTCGGCAATATCACTGATTGAACAATAATGCAATAATATATGCAACCAGGAATATCTGTAATTCATATGTTTTTACTTTTTCAGCAATATTCAAGAGTTGTTACCCAATTCTTGTACCACGGAAGTATATCTGAACTGTTATCATTTAATAATAAATATTTTGCATTGTTATTGGTTATACATAATTTTGAAAAATCTTTAATCCGCACGGTTGCGCATTCCTATCAAATGATGCAATCAATGCCATATAATATAGGTATAATCCTATATTATTTCAAAATGATCCCTTATTTTACATTTCTAGGTAAAGATAAAGGGAAGCAGGGCTTTGTTAAACAAATATTCCAAGAACGAAACTGGGTAATCGTTGAAGGATTGAACTGTGAGTTGAAGCAAGTGGGAGATGACAAAGAATTTTCCGGAGTTTATATACAATCGGAAAAACCTTTACTTGTAACAACCGAAGTGCAATTAGTCGACCCATCAGATTTAACGGGAACGGCTTTCGAATGGCGATTCATGGAGGATGGAAACAAAGTAAGAGTCTCGACTAGAACAGGAAGGATAATACCCATACCAGCATCAGCTGAAGAAACAATCGATTATAAATCTAAAAAGACATATCTCGAACAGCCCAAAGATACTACTGCTGATGCTGCTACGGAAATTACCTTTGATCCTAAGCTGTGTACATTTGAAATGGACATTATGGACAAAATGGGCATCAAAGAAGATAGAATTCCCCCAAAGTCTTTTTGGTATTAGTTAATATTTCTTTATGAATATGTGTCTGTAAAGTTTTGTATCAGTTAATTATCTATAAAACATTTTCTTAATTTTCTGAAGAAGCAAATTTATTGGTATAAGATCTGCATGTTTTTGTATTATTTTCTGTGAATTTTTGTTTAGGATGCATTTCCAAATGATTAATTACTTCAAACTGCTTCTAAACAGGTTTTGGTGTAAGTGATATTTACAACCTTACCAGTGGCAAAAAGTATGATGTTATGCATGTAGGCAATGTACCATATGAGAAAAGTTCAATTTATAGTAATTGGCAATAAATGTATATAATGTCATTAAAAATCAGTGTGTATTATTCTGGCACAATAATAAATATATAACTAGAAGAATGTTTTTCATCCGATATCTTTGGTCCACCTACCGATGAATCGGTACCTCGGTGCCAAAAGGTAGACAATTTTTGACAATTGCTTTTCCATAGACTTACCTACCTAATTAATTTATATTTTTTAGGTTTTGTTGTTAACAAAAATGTTTTAATATAAAAAACAATTTTTTAGAAGAAATAAAACATACTTTTTTAAATAAAGAATAACATTTATAAATTTTTCGAAATTATAAGTTTTTTGTTTTTTATTGTTCTAAACTTTCCCTTTATACATTTAAGTGTATAATATAGTTTCACTGTACCAAACAGTTTTATTAAATAATTTTTCCATGTTTTCAAAATCTTTAAAAGCTCTGTTTGGTAAAACCATAGATTTATAAGACAAGGTCTATGGGTAAAACAATACTTTCAAAGTTTAACTGAAATAAAACTTGAAGCAATGATAAAGCTCTCAAAATCATTGTGAAGCATATTTAAATTGTCAAATAAATTCAAATTGGCATTTTTGTAAGCTTTATACTAACAAAATAAAGCCGATTCATCCAAATCTTGGTCGGTTTTAGAAGATTGTTCACATACATCGCAAGTATGTTCAATGAAACATTTCTTGATTAAATACCTGGCAAAATACCTTACAAAATTTGTTTCTAACATGCTGTTTCTGCAATTCGGTTTTAACTAAAAACTGAGTAACTAAAATGAATGAAACTTTAGGCACTATAAAACTCGAGATAACATGTCTTATTACACCCAACGTGTAAGAAATAATTCGATATGAACATAATAACACTCGAGACGCTACAGCATTGGCCGTTTCAGGATAGAGTCTCAGGTTAATCGAGCATTGAGTTTACGGAAAGCGAATTATACTAAAACTAAACATATCGTAAACACCACACAATATTCTAATGTGATATTAATATTTTAGAAATTATTTCAATGAGTTATAAATTTTAATTATTCTATTTTAAAAAAATTATAGATTATCAAGTTTTATTTTGTTCTTATATGAATTATCATTTTAATTGATTTCTTATAATTTTTCTTAATTTCTCTCTGCTTATTGGTGGCAAATTGGGATATCTCTTATTAAAAATTGCAAGTTCTACTTTCTAATCCTGTTGCACTATTCATGAATAATAAATTTAGAATTTTAACATTTGAATATGTATTTTTATTTTCAATGATTAGTTCCTTATTTGTTTTGAATTTCAGTCATTAAATGATTTTAGTTGATCATACACAAACATGTTATCGATCGGATAGAGAATAAAATTCTGTATCCGAATTTAGAAACATAAGTACACTATTTTATATTTAAAAATCAGGTTTTGTAATCAAATATGTACATAAACTAAGAATTAGTGGTCACTGATTTTTTTAAGATAATAAGGATATTGAATTAAGCGAAATTAATTACTTCAATAGGATCTTGTAGTTAAAAGTTATATGGTTGTAAATGTATAATCAGTATGCTGACTGCCCTTTCGACAATCTGTTTGCAATATTAAGATTACTGCAATAGAGATAGAAAAGTGGAACAATATAAGCATTTGAAGATAATGCATCACTGTTATGGCAAGTAAATTAGGATACTTAACATATTTAATATAAGGGAAAAAAGTTGTGAAGGTCTCCTTTGATTATGCATTATGTGCTTACATAATTGTTTTTGTATACATTTTTAAATAATGGTTATACCCGGTCTGCCATGTTATTTAACTTATCTGACATTGGTTATTAATTATATATGAGAAATATTCATAACGGAACCAGGAGAACTGATTGTTTAAAACTTCTGATAAACAAAATACTGGAGTGAAATGTTTTGTTATTTAAAGTATCAATAAAAATCAGTCTCGGATTGATATAGAGAATTTACATAGTTATCTCAGAGTATGTGATGATAAGTTAGTTTGAGCCCCACTATGAGCTTTTTTATTTTACTTTTGACATTAAAGGAAATTTAGTATTTAAAGAATCAACCATAGACAGCGAAACACATTTGAAGACTGAAAGTATAGATCTTACTGATATAACTAAATAATATAAATAGTGTAACTAGTATGTATTATGTATTATTATAGAAAGAATATTATATTATTAAGTACGTGTATTATCTGCTAGGTCATCGTTTCTCAACCTTTTTAGAATCGCGACCCCCTAAAAAGCCAAAAAATAAAGTAAAAAGCCTTACGACCCCCTCACAGACAATCGGTAGACAAAACTTTACAACTAGAAGGTTGAGAAACGATGTGCTAGGACTGCTAGGTAATGGTTGGTGCATATATATTTCAATATTTCCAAAACTACCATTTACATTTTATACTGCTGTATGTCAATAATGAGCTATCACAATAAATAATATATAACTGAAAAAAATATATTAAAAAATTTAATATTTTTATAAAAACCAAATATAAAACAATTTTTTGTTTTATATTTGAAAAAAGTTAATTTTTATAGACTTGTTTCTAGAATCCGAGTGCTGGGTTTGTTAATTTTTAGATTAGAGGAAATAAAACTAACAAAATATATGCAAAATTTAATGAACTGAGATTCACAAGTGTTTGCCTTTATACATTACTTATCATAATTAACTAAAATCAATTTTTAAATTTCAGGTAAAGATTTATATAGTAGGTACCTAGGTACCTAATTTATTGGTCAGTGAATACTATCTGAGGGTAGTAAGTGCTATAAAATGTTTTAACAAATAAAAGTGTTTAATTTTAAAATCATAGACAATATTTTAATAATAAAGTCAGATATAATAACAACTTTCAATACATTAATATAGTGAATGAACTGACTAATAACGACTATTTCACTCACAATATTACAAAACTATCACATATAAACAAATAATGTATACTTAAACAAGTTTATTTTTAAATATTTTCTATCACTAATTTTTCAGTACCATATAGTTGACCTATTATGACCTGCAACAAAAACAAATATGAGAACTTAGTGACCACAACTTGCTAACCTTAAAGTTTTTTTTATAAATTTATACATAACTGTAAAATCTGACTTGAGTTCTAAAGAATCATTGTTAAAATTACCTATAAGAGCCAATTAATACCTAACATATTATTTCAGTTTACTTAAACAAGAATAACCTAAAATTAATCTATAGCTAGTTATTTAAATACCACTTCACTTACTTGTCTTTTGATAATCTCAAGATTCCTATTTCCTTCTTTAAGTTGTTTTTCTATTAAGTTTGTATCTATTAAGCTCTTATTTTCTTTAAAAGCATCATGAATCCTTCTAACTGCATATTCTCTGAAAAAGAAAAGTATTTGAATTAAAGTTATTTTGATAATTAATATGGAATACCTAAAATTGTAGGCTGGAATTTTCTTAGATTCTCTAAGCAATGTTTTATATAACTTTAATATTTGTTGTCGTGAAGTCATAATGATCATGTTCCTAAACCTTTTTGGAAAGAATATCCTTTTTCTTTTTGGTTATAATTTGGACGCCGAATGTCAATAGACGTCCACGTGAGAGCTGACAGTTCAATCAATTATACTTCTTCTTCTTCTGCAAAGTTCCATTGAATGTGCATACCATAGATTACTGTGCATAGATTGCATAGTGTAAGGATAATGATATAATAAAAGTAGTTCTACAGATATAAGAGTGTTCTCGCAGCGTTGCCAGGTCTGAGACTTTCGTGCTAGATCTGGCACTTTTGAATCAAATCTGGGACGGGGTACGAGAACACTGATTTCTGGGACGTTTTGCTTAATTTCTATAAGTGAAAAATCTGGTGTTCCTTTAACCTTGGGCATGGTCGTATATCATTCTTTGTGGTGATATTTCTGTTGTCAGTAAATAATGAATGATTTCTGTGCTTCTGTGATCTATGATACTATGATTCTCAGTCGTCTTCGAAATTCAATGAAATATAAAATATAATGACATTTTGCCTTTTTTAATTTAAGTAGGATCGTGAAAATTTAGAAATAGGTATTTTCTGAATATTACAGCAATATAAAAAATAATTCAATAATGAAACCTGGCTACTTATAATTTTTCAAATTTAACCCCCTCCCCCCCTAAACGGGTCGCAGTTGGTACGATGAAACAAAAATCTGGGACCTTTTCATGACCTGATCTGGTCCCAAAAAAATTAGTAATCCTGGCAACACTTGTTCTGAGTCAGATAGTTCTTGGCTCCATAAGTCATAATAGTTAGTTTCATGTAGTATTGTATATACATTATAAATATCTCGTTAAATTTTTTATCTCGCTAGTTGCGAGATAGACTTTTTAAAAACAATTTTTATTTCAATTATTTTTATTGTACACTTTAATGCACTTGTTTACTTATTTAACTTTTCGATCTATTAACTTTATTAAACAGTATAGGTAGTCAGGTTTCTTGTTTCTTTAATACTAATGTTACTCGTACGAACTAATGAACAATAATGTTTATAATAATACTATGGTTTGGCTTTTTATAAACGTACCAGTGCTGACTAAGAACTACACTTTTACTTGTGGAAGTGCAGGTGTTAATTCTGTTTGGCTGAGACAGCGGAGTTAGCAATGATAAACAATGAATGGCCATTGTGTTGTAAATAATATAAGAGCACACGTGTGAGATAGGTTAAATGTGGTTAAATGGTATATCACATCATTTATTAGCAATTAGCATTCAATTGCCATAAATATATAGTGACTAAGTACTAGTTAGGCTGAAATAAAGGATAAAAAGAGTCGTAAAAGCAGTCATATATTATGTCCCATAAGTGATTCTTTGCTTCAATCATCATATGAATTTTTTGAGTTGAAACCGCGGTTACCTAGTTTTTGTGTACTTACATTTTGAGCTAAAAAATAGGTATCAAAATGTATCTAAAGTTTATATACCTAATCTAAAAAGCACCGCCTTCACAATTTTACTACACCCGTTATTATACAACGTAAAATATATATAAACCTCCTTTTTGGCCGCATGGTAACGTTGTGAGCTAGAGTGTGCTGCCAATCTATGTAATCTATGGTGCTGCTGCAGCATTTCTAGGTTACACCACAGTATAATGCTAAAGAAATTATACTGTGGTTATACACTGCATGATACAATTTATATCATGGTTACACTGTTTATTATGGTCTGGGTTCGATCCTCAGTTCTCGCGAAGCGGTTCTCGGAATTAGAAAATGGGTCGAGGGGGTCCAGCAAAAAGTCAGCATTTCGGCAGGCGTGACGGGACGGGTCCATTAGGCGATAGGACAAACGCCGGTGCTAGCCGCATCTCTCGTCGATCGCGGCCGAGCCGCGATCGACGAAAATTTTGCGGAGGTTTTTTGAAATAGTATATTATACTATAAGGGACAGAAATGCGTTATTTTGGCAGAGGTGCAATTTGAAGCCCGAGGGCGAAGCCAGAGGGCTACAATGCACCGAGGACAAAATAGCATTTCTCCCGAATGGTATATACTATTTTTTCCACGGTCTCATTAACTTAAAAACACATATTTTGTTATTATGAAGTAAGTAGCACCAGAATTATTGTATTCGGATTTGAGCATTTATTTAGTAGTCGTTGAGTTATTGTCATAACTACAAAATAAACAAACAAAAAGAATTGTCAAATTAAGATGTTAGTTTGTTTTAGTTTACAGTTTGTTTAGTGCACAATGAATAATTGTGAGTCGGAAGAGATTGTGGAGGCTGCAAATATTGCAATAAGCAATTTGTTACCTACGAAGTCAAGATCTTTATACGATATAGCTTACAATCGGTTCAAAACGTGGTGCGCCGAGAAAAATATTCAAGTATACAGCGAGAATGTTTTGTTGGCATACTTCAGTGAAAATGCAAAGAATTACAAGTCTTCCACATTATGGGCGCAATATTCTATGGTTAAGTCATGCTTGATAATTTACGACAACATAGATATAAGCAAATACCCCAAACTGATCGCATTTTTGAAAAGAACCGGTGACGGATATCAAGCGAAAAAATCGAAAATATTGACAAAGGGTGAAATCGACCGTTTTCTATCAACTGCAGATGACAAAGAATTCTTAATGATTAAGGTAAGATTACTTTTGTTGTTAGGTATTTCAATTATTTAGTATTTTGATTTTTTATAGGCTGTATTAATTCTGGGGATTGCCGGAGCTTGTCGAACTGATGAACTAGTCAATTTAACTGTAGATGATATTGAGGATGTAGGCTCATCCCAAGGATTGTTAACTGTTTACAGGATTGCTCGATCGCTCAATTTTGTCATCCGCCTTTCTGACGTCATCGAAGATCTATGTAATCGAATTGTCGAAATATACCTATTTTGTGTTTGTTATATTTCACATTTGCAAAAGAATTTTCGTATTTGAATAATTATTAATATTATTATTTATTAAAGTTTGTAATAACAGTATAAATTGTACCTATTTCTACAAGTTCGAGATCTTTGGATCTTTGACGACGTCACAATTATGGATTACATTGCAGTATAGGGATCGAGCAATCCTGTAAACAGTTAACAATCCTTGGGCTCATCCTTGATTGTAAAAATTCCAAACACTAAGACAAAGATTCCACGAACCTCTGTGGTTACCGATGTGGGAAATATGCTTGAATTGTATCGAAAATACCTGTCCCTTCGTTCTCCCCACGTCAAGCATAAGCGCCTTTTTTGTACTACAAAGCAGGAAAATGTAGTTCGCAGCCAGTTGGCAAGAATACCATCGGAAAAATTCCTAGTGTAGTAGCTTCGTATTTAAAATTACCTGATGCTGCATGTTATACTGGTCACTGCTTACGAAGATCTTCAGCGACATTACTGGCAGATGCTGGTGTGGATATCACGACAATAAAGCGTCATGCTGGTTGGAAATCAACGACAGTCGCTGAGGGTTATGTCGAGAACTCCATTGAAAATAAGACCAAAATTGCTAATCACGTTTTAGTAGGTACCACCACTAGCGCAATCACAAAAACTTTAAATGTAAGCGAAAGTAATATTCCTTCTAATACTAATTTTGAAAATTGTACAAATGTTACATTTAATTTAAATGTCAATAAATAATTTCAATGTTACCTCTTTTTTTGCATGAAAAACGTTCTCCATAATGTAAACTCCCTTGGGAGCATTATACTCCCTTGGGAATAATCGACTACTTCTGTTTCAATTTTGATGTCATAGAAACTGATTTCTACTCCCGACCGTGGAAAAAGGCATTTAAAGTGGAAAGAGGCTTAGGAAACGGGAGGAAAATGCGCCCACGCATAGGAGAAAGGCACGGGGCGAGCTTCAGTCGCCCGGGGGAATCGCTTCGCGATCCTCGCTCGGAGGAGATAGCTTAGAAACTTCGTCGATTTGGCGACGGAATTTAGAGCGAGACAGAATCTACGCGTTTTAATAAGTAGGTATTTGGATTGTACCAGAGACTTATACTATACAGTAGATTCTATACGTCTCTGATTGTACCTAGATTTTTCTTACGTATAGTATAATACTGCTGTTGCTCAAACGTAGGTAATTCACTGCTGCTAATCTAATACGCCAACATAAATTTACCATGTCTAGTTTTTTCTGAATCCTTAGTCTAATTAGGGTGATTTTTTAAAAATTACATTTAGTTATGTGAAGGGACTTACTTCCTTTGGTTCATTGGTATATAGAGGAGGATGTTTCGTTATCAAGGCAGTGAGGTCTGAGTAAAAATCCTTTGGTTATACTATAAACTTTCAATGGCAGTCTGTTTTATGACCGAAAACCCTACTGGACTAATTTTTGTCCCTATATTGAGCGTGGGATCCCTCTTATATTTTTTAAAAGGCCAGATAACGTAAATTTACACCTTTTGATATTCAACGAAATCAATCGCGAACAAATCAGTTCGAATTTCGCATAGTCAAAGGGACAAATCAAGCCTAAAAGGTTAGTTTTAAAATTCACGGGGCAGCATGTTTTCCCAGAAATATACGTATTCAGGGCAAGGGAGGGGTGGCGAATTATTCTTTCATGTTTGCATAATTCCAAGCGCGTTTTGTTTGCGAACGAAATGTTGGGTGCGCGGAGACGGCTAGAGGCCGTAGGCCGCAGGCCGCCAGCGGCCGCTTGTTAGTATGCTGACGTCGTCGTGGATGAGGTGGCAGTCAGCGTTTGTTGGCGTCCTCTTCATAGAGGCAAGCATGATGCAGGGCAGGGACAGTCCAGAAAGCGGGGTCGACAAGGAAGAGCGGAGTAGCGGAGACAACCACTTTTACAATTCTTATTACTTTACTTACCCACTTAAATAAATGTGAACTTGTCAAGGATGTTGAACAATATATTTACCTGATCCAGATAGGTATTTTTACCAAAAGCCAAGAGGGAAACATCACGCCCTCTTTGTTTATTTAGAATATAATGGAAATGGAATGCATAAAGATGTGCAATGAAATAGGTACAATATGTACTTACAAATTGTTCTGTTTTGATTTTAGAGGAATACTTATATTATACAATAACTATTCTTTTTTTTATTTGTACTAAAGTAAAGACCAGAATGAAGCAAAGTGGAATGACCGGAAAAAGAGTAGATCTGTGTTGTCACATTTATTTCTAAAGTATTCTTATTTAAAACAGGAAACGTATTAATTACCTTACTTACCCATTTTTTTACTTGTATTTAACGTCTCTTATCCCTATTGTACTTTATTAAAGCAAACACAATGTTTAATTTGTCTTTTACTTACAGAATATCAAGGAATTTCCGAATATGTGGCAACTGCGAAAGTCGTAAAGTTGACGACAAGCTGTTCATCCTTATTTAACATACATATTCTTGCATTTCCGCTTTCTTTTCTCTGAGCTTCAACGATGTTGATTGGTCGAATCAGGAACCAACAAGCGACTGCGCTCGAGGTAGTAGGGAAACAGTGGCGTGATGTTGGGTTATTTCGCGCGCGTTTCTTATCGGTAACTAATGACAAATCTAAAAATGTCTATATTAACTAGACATTTTTTTTACCACGACTGGGCATATTTCAGTTAATATATACTAGAAGTATTCTATAGAATAGTATACGAGTTTATATTAACTGAAATGTGCCCAATGGTAAAACCGAATACGCACGCCCATGCATCACCGAATTTTACCAGATCGGCGAAGTCATTCCACTTTGCTTAATTCTGGTCTTTACTTTAGTTGTAGTATTTTTTTTTCTGTTAAGAAGTATCGGTTTTATATTATTATTTTATCATACAATTTTGGAGTTTCCAGGCCTACAGCGATGGGGAGGGTAAAGAGCGATAATCCCGCTCAGCTCCAAACCATCCCAGGTCATGACCACTGTCAATGGATATTGGCGTAGGAATCCATTTTTTTGAAGAAATTTTATGATTATGAATTATTTACAAATTGAATAGGTAATGTTTGGTTAGTGTAAAAGCGCGCGGACGCCTCTGAGAGTGATTATATATACCCTACCCGATTCAACCTCTCTCTATGAAGAATTACTCCCCATGATAACAGGAAGACGAGATAAGAGCAATTATGCAAATTTTATTACGGTACACACTCACTACTCTCACTTTAGAAATACTCTTTGAGGCTTTGTAGCTACTACAATCTGTGCTACTCCCTATTAAAATCTATCTTAGGTATGAAGGGTATGGCTTTATAGTAAATAATAGTATGCCTAACGGCCTCAGCTTCTATTATTAGGTATAATAGAAATATTATAATCAGAATATTAAACTAAAGTGATACTTTACTCCATTTAATATCAATCAACAGCAGCAGGGGCATCTGTGGCTTGATTGTGGTCCGCGGGGAAATAAGTTAGATAACTTAGGTATAAAATAATTAATAGTTCCCTCACCTTCATTGAGAACAATTGGGCCTAAAGTGGCCCCGAGACGGTCAATATTATTGTCAATAAAATTGATGATTTTAATTGCAATTGCCATTGATGGAGATCCAATGAACTCGTCAATACTTCATCAGTTGCTCAGTGAATTTCTCGCGAGTCGAGTCGTTTATAGATTGTTTCTGAACTAGTATAATGGTGAATTTCTATTAATTTCTCAATGACACGATCAATTGGGTACGTCAATGGTCCTCGTCAATGTACCTACTTCAATCAAATTACCTGTCAATTTCCGTTCATCGATTGACAATGGCATCAATCGCTTCCTACACAATCAATTAGATGCATCAGTTAGTACCATTAACAATTTATTGCCAATATTATTGACCGTCTCCAGGCCACTTAAAACCGCCATACACGCTCGAGCATGCTCGAAGAAAGTACGTCGAACCCAACTTCGAACCGAGTATGCTTCAAGTGTTTCCACAAATGAACTTCTGTTCGAAATTAAAAACCGCGTTTCAAAAAAAGTAAATATTTTTGTTTTGAATATGCATTGAACGTCTAGAACTTCGCAATTCTATTCCAAAAAATTTCCAAACAGGGTAAATTGGTATTTTTACAAATACGATTATTTGGAAATATATTTATATAACTGCTAGAAAATAAAAGATCCATTAGGTCATGTCTCCATTGGCTCTGTGATTCCCATTTTATATAACTAATGTTAAAAAGAGAAGATGTAGGGAGGGAATAACAAGGTTATATTAACTAACCATTTGCAGCCAAACTAGTTGCATTAGAGGTCTCTAAAGTTCTCTTAATCAGTTTTAAATTAGATGATTAGAATTGATGTTTGTATGAATAACATGGATAGAATGTTTATATCCTTTGAGACTAAAGAATTCCCGAAAGGGCTGATACAATTTATTGGGGATGTAGGAGCCTACCAGAATGATATATAAAGCCAAAGATTATATTATTAAAACAATTAGTTAGCTTCACTTCAATTTATCAAGTTATTTGATAAATTGAAGTGAAGCCTCTCCCACACAAGTCTCAGACTTTCGGGCTAATCCTTGTGCTTAGAATGAGTGGTAGAGATATTATTATTATTATATTTGGCCCCTCAATGGAATCATGATGGACTCAGGCCGTTGGCTAAACCAGTTCCGTAAGGCATTTTGCACCAATTTTTTTTATGATGTAAAGAACAAAAATATTGTAAGGAATGAACTTTGCATCATTTATGAAGCATGCAGTTGCATTTGCAGGAGAGGATGTTGAGAAAAATGTCTGCAATTCTCAAGTGTAAAATTTACGTGGGTCACTCATAATTAGGTACTGTGTAATTAACTAAGTAGGTAGCTAGATAGGTATAAATTAAAAAGAAAAATAGTGCATATATTTGCGAGATCATCTGGTGACGTCGAAAATTATTCACTTCTTTGAGAAGTGAATAAGATTTCTAAATCATTCCTATTTAGTAGGTATGCCAAAAAGTTATTTTAGGTATAATGAAAGTACGAGTATGATATATGATATAAAGTTGAGGAAAAGTGAAGTTCTTCATTTAAGCCCGTTTAAGATGTTATACTGGATGTACAAGTCAATAGTGAGACCCAGAATACCTTGTCTGGGTCTGGTATAGCGGCATAAAGCTGCCCAGAACATTGTAGTAAAAAAGCTGAACAAGATTTAGAGGTTGACCTGTGGTATAACTACTGTGTGTACTTATATCGTGGTATAACTGGGGCATGGTTTCTGCTCCAACAGCTGCGTTAGAAGTCCTGCTAAATCTACCACCACTTTACGTAATGTTATAAAGAGAAAAAAGGGTAGCAGCGTACCGAATCAGGAATAATAATAATTGAATGCGACAGGTAGTTTCCAAGGAATGAAACATTTCATGATAAAACATGAATTGATGTTAGAGCGTATCTTAGAGATGATATCTGACAGACTGATTGGAAATCCTTAACTTCTGCAAACCATTCAAGTTTCTGATACAGAATATCTGTGACTGGGAGTTAAAGGTACATTTTCTGGAGGCTTTTGGAGTCCCGTGTGGTTCAAGAATGTTTCAAGAAAAACAGACGGAGGAACAGGAGTTAAATTATTGGGCTTAAACCTAGATGGTGCAGAAGCAATCTGGGGACTTATCCCACTGTGTTCCAAGCAGACACTTTTGCAATAATGACGTGGTAGGCCGATAATGTGAGAAGGGGTTACATACGTAAACTCATCTGCATATTGTCCGATAGTCAAGCCGTTATAAAGACTTTGTACTCAAACAAGTGCTTGTTTGAGATTGCCTCCAATAGCTAATTGAACTGCAAGATAACCAATACAGTATGACTGTGTTGGGTGCCAGATCATAAAGGCATTGAAAAAAATTTACGTGCTAAAAAGGGATCTGAAATGACTCTCATAGGACCGCAGCCAGAGAGTTGCTTGTACCGCTGCTAGACCGGCTCTGGGAAAAATGGTGGAACTAGAAAATAAGAGTTACTGGGTCTAGTGTCATGCGAAGGCAGTGATGGAGGCTAATGCTACTGGGTAAGCCATTCTTGGAACATTGTGGGTTAAGGGAAATTTCAACGAGTAGAATTTTGGACTTTATGTAAAGAACAAAGATGCTCCTTGAATAGGAAACAGTCGGATTCACTCGCCTTAGAGAAGCAGATCCACAGGAAGGGAAGAAATCGCCGTTGGCCGAAGCATTTTTATTGCACATTTTTTTCTGATACAAAATCTTTCTGTTTTCGTTATGTTTTTTCTGTTTTTTTTAGGCATATTTCGTTATTAGGCACATAATCTAAAAAAATATAAAATACCATTCATAAAAATCACACAAATATGGGTAGTACAAATAGTCTATAGGTACATATATTATAAGGATACCACATGCAGAGGAAAAAATATATCAGCGTCTAGCTAAAATTATATCTTAGGTAATGACAGCGCCATCGAACGGCCCGTGTTGATCCATTGACTATTATTATTGATTCCATTATAACAATATTCCAATAAGAAACAAGTAATTGATCTGAATATATCGATACAAACTTATCAAATCTTATGCATTCGATTAATATTTTTTAATATTAAAAATATACGGAATGTGTACGCGTGTTTTTAGCCTTGAATTCGTTGGTATCTGTGGCCTATGTTGTAAAACTGTGATTGTTTCTCTTAATCGCAAAAACGATGTTCTGCGGTGGAGGTTGTCTGGAATAGATGCATAATATTAGTTAATAATGTTCATTACATATTCCAAAGCTCCGGTAATAAACCGACCGTTTAATTGCTAAAGTTCCATGGCAAAACATGATCTGTGTGTACAATGCTGCGCTCGGTTATGGCGCAAAACAACTTAAAACTACATTTTGCAATACTGTCTGGAACGTGCGAGTTCCAGAGTATTAAATTATTGCGGGATTGATTTGTTGGGAGAATTTGAATGCAGTGTTCATAAAGGGATAAAGTGACGGGACAGTATATTTAAGTACATCAAAAGTAACTTCACCGCAGATGGTTCAGAAGAAGAAAAGGATATGTTTACTCGATATATTTATAATTAAATCTTAAACTCTGGTCTTGGTCCAAAACCAGTACTAACCTACCTAGAATAAGAATCTTCTGTTCGAGGAAAGAATTGAATATGTACTTACCTACTACTATTCCACTAATCCATTAAACAATTCTTTAGATTCAAATTTTTCTAATATGTTGTTTTAGATCTTTCATTTCATACTGTAGGTAGGTACACTAAATTTAGGTACTTACCCTGCACTGTTTTGTAGTCGGTAAATGGAACATTACAGTATCTGATAGCCTGATGCTGTAATGTTATTTTCTACCAACACTTTACTGGGCTGCAAATTAGGAGATAATATATTTTTGAGTTTAAATCAATTATTGACATTTATTTGCTCTAGGGCCGGTCTTTCCATGTCTTTGTAAAGTTGCTTTTAACTAAAAGAAACTTAAAGTTAACAGGTGAATTTATCTGGTAGTTAAAAAATTGCGTCTTTTCTTTTCAACACAATTTAATTGCTCTTTTGTAAAAAGACTGTTTAATGATATTGGCAATACTGATTAAATAAGAAAGTCTATATAATAAAGTGAGACAGATGAAATTCGTCAATCATAATCAACAAAATAGGTATGTCAATTATGACAACATTACCTAGCTAAATATAACATACTGTGGCTGTAACCAACTACTATAACTTTTTTTAAGTTCTAGTCGTTTCTGGGATCTCTAGTTGAAATTTAATATTCAGAAGTGTAAAAATGTCTTCCCAGGATGATACAGTAAAAAACTTGAAACCAAATTGCCCAAGATTTAGAGCGCTGACTTGTACCTACAAATCGTAGCAGTTCAGTCCAACAAATAGGTACGTAGATATCATTTCTTTTTTATTATTAACCTGTTAGCGTGATGCCGTAAATGTTGCTCTAAATTGCTAAATTTCTTCTAGAATATTTAACACCGTTATTTTTGATACACGAAATCTCCTCATAAATTCTTCATTATCCCAGATGTTTAAATTGTCTATATGAGGCCTTCCAGTATATATTTTTCGTTCGCGATTTGCAATATGAAATTATAAACATTGTAAAGTTTATAATTTCATGATCCAATAATATTTTTCAAAATCAATAATGTTTTCGATTATAAAAATATATTATTTGAGGTTTTGTTAATCAAATTCTTTACTAACACTCAAATTGTAAAATTTCTGAGGTCAGAAATCTCTTTGTAACAACTTATAGGCCAGTAAAAGTGACCGATAAGTTAAACAGCAGACAGAGACCTTTAAAGACAGGATTTAATTTAAAACACAATGAAGAGACCCATTTTGTAGTTACAATGAAGATAAATTTAAAATGATGTTTATAAGGAGAAGGAAAGACCGGGCCTAATTTAGTAAAACTAAAAGTCAGGCAAATATAAATAATAAATAATGCTTTTCTACCCATTTCAGTGAAGCTACAATGTTAGGGAATTTATTTAAAATTGGTAGTAAAATAATGAAATTTCTCTGAGCATCTCATTATTATACTACCAAAGAAAATTATGATACGTCAAAAGAATGCTAATGTCATGTTAATATCACCTAGCACCTCAAGGCTGTTAAAATGGTAATGCAATTTGAATATTGTGAGGTTTTATTTTAATGATTGGTTTAAAATTTGCATTACTCATTTTTATTTTAAAACGACGACAGTATGAAATAAAATATTATGCGATAGGTACACGCCCAGTAGGTGTTTACAGTACTCATTTACACTTTAACGTAACGTAAAATATTATTTCGGTATTGTATATTTCGCCTGTGTAAGAAACATTAATTATTGTATGATAATATTGAAAGAGAACATTATTTACACAAGAGACTACATGAAATTTGTTTTAATGAAATGAAGAAATACTCCTATGCACGTTGCAACACAAAAATATGTTGAGTTATTGGTCAAGAAAACCACCATTGTATCATGTGTCTAACTTAAAGTTCGGGAATGAGTATTAACTTTAAATTTTCATCGAATATTACCTTTCCAAGGTCTGCTATGGCAAATATTGTAAACATTACATCTGAAAATCACATTAAATATATTCCACAATAATAATTTCACTACCGTGAAAAAAGGTAAAATATTGTCTGTTTTTACAAAATTTGTTACAGAACTCTTAAGCTTAAAATAAATTTTCAGTTTTTTATTTTTTCAATTTGGTGTTCATATTTTGATAAAAATGATAAACATAGGTAGGTGTATGGAACACCAAGTAACAACATTTTTATTAAGAAACTATTACAAAAGCAATATAAAACTAAAAATGCAAAAAACAGCTAGAGTAAGAAGTAGATCACATTCTGCAATGTCATGTAACCAGTTATGGCGAATCCAACCATCCAAGACAGGCCTCTGGCTGGTTGCGGCAGTACCACCACGGCATAAACAATCGTATGAGCAATTCTGGCAAGAGTGTATACCCTAAAGAGTAACGTAGCCAAAAAGTAGGATGGATTGGTCAGTATGTAAATCAGACTAACAGCGATGAATATGGGAATGTTCTCAAGGTCATTCAAATGAGCCCTATAACAAAGAAAAAACCAGGATTTAAAATATACTTTAATGACCCTTCCTGGCGTAAAACATAACTTTAAAGCCCTAAGGCGTCTGTAACGGCCTAGGCTGGGAAATTAATAATTTACTGCTCCATAACATAATCTACTGATAGGTCTTTCATACAGTTTTTTTGACTTGGTGGTAGCAGCCCAATTTTTTAATCTTTCCAAAATGTCTTTTAGCAACGTCGTAATTTTTCCACGCGTAGGCAAAAAAGACGACAAATCAAAATCAAATTGTTATTTCTTTGAGAAAAGAGGAGAGAGAAATTATCGTTGGCATGAAACACCTACCTTTGAAGCATAACTGACTGTAAAATAAATGGTAAGCAGTCTTTTAATGTAAGCATATCTACTGAAGTAAAACTTGTAATTACATTACTTTGCATTATATAGTTTTATTAACTCTGACTTATCCTATTTTTCAGATACGTAAAATTAAATATACAGGATGGACTAAAAAATGGCACGGTAGGTTGTTTCTCATTACAATGTATATAAGGTCACGTATTTTTTAAAAACATGTTTGTTTCTTGAAATAGGAAAAACAAAAGAATTTAGAAAGAGTAGAAAAGATGTCATTCGTACTTTTTGTATGATTTGAGAATACTGGCGTATGTACTTGGTAATTAGAAACTCCTTGCCACTAATATGGGTAAGCAAAACTCAGCATCTATTTTGAGCATATTATTATTATTTTATTTTGTTTTATGCATTAAAGTACAACTATAATATGGCTTTCAAAGAATAAATACTGTATACCTATAGTCTATGATGTGTGCTGGTACTTAGGTAAATAAAAATTTTCCTCAGTGTATATATGCTGTGACTAAATTAAGCTTACCTTTTAACGCGTTCTACGTTTTCGTCTTTCCTGACTTTGCCTTTATTAATTGCAGCATCTTCAGGATTATCGAAAGCCTGAAATAAAACAAATAATATTGTAAATGTAAAAATAAATTTATACATTCAAATATATAATAATTTCTATTGTAAAAACATAAAACAAAAAAATCGTTAAACCCATTTTACGTTAAAAATAGGAACTGAAACAATTTTTTCTTGATCGGCAAAAAAACTATAAATACCATTATTATGCTATGCTGACTGATGATATATTCTTGATATCCTACATTGTATACTTTTATATCTAACTTTCGAAAATAAAACGATAACAAATTCAGAGTTCAACTGCTTTCTATTCAATTCGAGGAATATTCACCTGTCTCTGAAAAGACAAACTAAAGTTCAGGAATAGAGAAACAAAATTCAAGGGTCACTACGTTTAACATTGCGGATAGGTAACTTTATTTTTATTGGTGGAAGTTTTAATCTTCACGAAGGCGCAGATCGCAATGATAGTTTAACCAAATGCAACATAATCTTACCTTAATCTACCTACTACCTTAATCTAATATTAATCTACCTACTAGAACAACTGCAAATCTTGCAAAAACAAACTTCATATACCTAGTACTTAGTAGAAAGTGAAGGGTCGGCGGCTGGGGACCGTACAAGCGGTGCAAACTGCGTATAATCTAGTTACCAGAGATTACGCTATTAATGAATACCAAGAATATTTTGCTTCTTGTTTAAATTTGAAGAAATAAAACATTAAATAAGTAGGTAAATGTTGAAACTTGAAAAATTTACTCTCAAAGAATTTTCAGGAAGTGTTTGGGGATCTAGTGGCAGAAATAGACAGGGGCTGGAGGGCTTTAGCACCCTATAGCTCCCCCTGGGTACGCCACTGTATATTACATATTGAGGCGGAAAATGTCTCATTTCTTTAATGTCGAGGCCTGTATAGATAACTGAGATGCGGGTGAGCTAAAGCGTGAGACAGGAATGAAACCTTCCGCCGAGGTTTGTATAGAATTTTATTCACAACCATCTCTAAATAAAGAGAACATTGAACATTACCTATTTGTTAATATTTTTTCATAGTTTTTAATTTGGAATACAGTGAAAATCCGTTTCTATAATAATAACATTATTATGTAAGAAAGGTGGCATAAGTTGTTTACTGTCACACTCACGGTAGATTGTTAATAACTAAATTTATTTAAATTCAGATTTTTTACTTCCCACCTGTTGGAGAAACCCTATCTCCTATCTATGTGTACTAGATTAGATTAGTTTTTGTGAACGCCAAATGATTGATAACTTACAGATGATTCTGTCTAATTTAGTGCAGTCTTTGTATATTTTAAAATTCTCAACAGTCCAGATCAGACCACCCTTGAGAGCCCCGCCGTTCCCCGCGGCAAGAATGGAAAAAGAACAGTTGCATAAGAACGTTATAGCAGCCAGCTTGTATGTTCAAGTCTTCGCTACAATGTAAATATTTTTATCTTATCAAATAAATAATTAATAAATGTAACCTTGGTTACAAAAACAAAATGTAGGTACCTAATTCAGAACATCCGTTAGCAAACCGTACACGTATACCATTTTGTACTTATAATAACAAATGATAAGTATAAAATCATTACCTTCATTTTATATCAAGTCACGTCGATTAAAGCACGTCATAAACATCGTGTCCAAACAATGATGGAGCATTAAAATAGTAGATCCGGGAAATGTGTATGGGATGAGCATGATACACATTTTTTTGGGAAGCAATAATATTTATTTCAAAAGCATACTTTACTGTGCTTACCCTGGAAATGGGATTGTAGGTATTTACTCATGGGTTTGTGTGTAGTTTTTTTTTAAATTTATTGAACTAATTTTATCGTATCAGCAGGCCCTTCCTGCTGAAATGATATTATTTGGACATAAAAGGTATAGGTACTTAGACTTGTAACTAGATACTCCTTACAATAATGCTTTTCAAAAAACCTTATAACATCAACGTAACATTTTTGACATCCATGCAAATACGGGTAATGCCGAACTACAGATCTACACAAGGATACATATCACTATATAATCAAGGATTCTAATATAGTCTGGTGGCACGCAATTTTTTTCCAAAAATACTTTCCGGAAAATTAATATCACTATAAGTAAGAGAAAGAGATAAGAGGACCTCTTTAAGAGGATATGAAATATCTCTCACTAATGGAATATCCGAACTCTATTTAGATATAAACAAAAGATTAAACATATCCCTGCTATTTAACAGTATAATTGCATCCTTATATTTGAAAGTTCCTACTACGAAGAACATGGAAAGAGAACACGTCAAATAATAATATGGTTCTTGAAAAACAGTCCATTTTCAAAAGCCCTTTTGTCAGGATATTCGAATCCCAATGATTTAATGGAGGAATGGTCAGAACTTGACGTCGTACATATGAAGATATTATTATCACAAGTCGTGTCCACTTTCAAATCATAGGGTGACTCTTGACCACGGCAGTGAATACTTTCGCCATTATCTTCTTTTTCCATAGTGTCTACCCTTCTTTTTAAATTTAACAAGAAAAAGTATTTGTTCTTCTTTCTTTTGGTCTCATGTTTCCTCAAACAAAGGTTGATTTAATTTCTTTCTTTCTAAACTGGGCTCCCTTAAAAACGATTACACATGAAATTCCTTCAGATGGAAGATAATTTTTTAAACAGGCATGCCTTTTATCTGTACTATTCATCACATCAACAGGATATTCTAAGATCTCAGAAAAATGTTTCTTCGTTTTTTTTGTTCTACCAACAATAGCCATATCCCCTCCATTGGGATATATACCCATAGTGTCAGTTTCCACTTGTACCGTATTTAATCTTTCAAATAGATCGTTCTTGGTTTCATTATCTGGTAAGGTATGGAAATGTCTCTCTTCTGTTAAAGGGAGCTGAGAAACAATGGTCTCCTCTATTATTGTTTTTTCATCGCGGATTCCATTCAATTCCCCCCCAGTTATTACATTACATTACATTCACATGTACATCTATACCTTAGGTACGTATTACATATTATCCAATACCTAAACAAAGTTATTACCTTAGTTTCAGCCTGGGTCAAGACGGTTAAAATCAGCCGCCTTGGCCGGTCGGTCAATGATTTACGCGTTTCAAATACTTAGGTTGTGTTCCGATATTAAACTTGGTTAACCAAAATCCCGGTTAAGCGTTCCATTAATAAAAATTCCTGAAAATTGTTTAATTTTGGAACTGTCGTCACCTGAAAAAGGTTAACCAAACGTCAAAATATTGACCGTGCTCTGGGAGCGGTGCATTGGTCAACCGAAGAGTTAGCAGGTTAGCTAACTCTTTTAGCGTTGAGAGAAGAAAAATCAATTCTCTCAACGATTTTAATTATATTTTGTTTAGATGGTGAAGGCAGATGGGGTGGTGTTCTTGCGTTAAGTGTTATAATAAATATTTATAAATTCTACTTTTCTGTATTGTATTCTGTAGTCCACTTGACCAAGTCGACTGAAAGCTACACTTATATCTACTTATAAACTACTTATATCTTACTATAATATACCAAATTATCTGCTGTTTAATTTATTTTTTGACTGAAGACTAGAGTAATTAATAGTTAAGCACGGAATATGAAGGTATTTAAGGTTGAATGAATCCCAATAAAAACAATTCATCATCTATGTTGATTAACCAGCCAGTTCCTTAATTACACATTTTTCAGGTTTACCAATATTTCGGTTAACCGAAATCCTGGTTGGTCGCGGATAATATCGGAACACAACCCAAATAGATGACATAATATGAGTCACATTACCTACATAAATAGGTACCTATCTACCTTAAGTGCTACGTGTTACACAATAATATCTAAATAAAGATATTACCTACCTTAGTTTTAACCCGGGCTAGGCTGGTCAAAATCGACATAACCATCATTTTCAAAACCAGTATGGAGCAATAAAAAGCATAAACACCAAATAATGGATTATCTAAAGATAGACCTTGCGCCATTTTTTCTATTAGATTTTAGAACTTGTCCTGTCCACTCATACACACTTTATGATAAACTGTAGAGGACCAAAGTCAAAAAATCAGCAATATAGTAGATAATATAATATGTAATCAACACGTTCGACAATGTTTGTATCGACGTCTTTTCTTATCTGATAACAACAGTGACAATACTTAAAAGTAAGACGTTTACATTACGGCAACCAGCAGTACAGCCCTGATATATTGCAAATAGACGTGTTGTCAACAAGAATTGATGTGAGAAAATTCTTTAAAAATTGGAAAGACTAAAAACACTGTTCCCTGTACGTTAATCTGCAGTTAACATTTTGTGGATAATGATTTTACTAATATATATTAAGGATTTACTCAATTTTGTGGATAAAGATTATACTAAGGTATATAGTGGATGATTTGTTTTATTGAACTTTGTCTAACATCGACATATGTGAAAATCACCATTAATTCTAACTGAACACGCGAAATTTTTAAGGACATTGACAATTTTAGATAATTGTAAGTATATTCAACATGTACTATTATGGAAAATGCACGGCTAACACCGCTAATTGGCTCCCGCCAAAATATGTGAATTAATTATTGTAGCGCTTTCTATGAACATATTTTTTTGCTAAGTATATTACATTACGTGGTTCTGAAGAATGAAAATTTTTAAAAATTATGAAACATTATGGTCCAAAAATAATTCAACTGGAGTGTGATCGACCAGATCATGTTATGAAGAGAAGTATTTCGGGGTTTAATCTAAAGCGCCAAATGAATCAGAAATAAAATGCTCACTGAAAAATTGGTAATTATGGGTATTCTAAACACAAAACACATTAATTACTACTGTGCGTTTCACGAAGTTGTATCCTGGATTGGAATGTTAGTATATATCTCCAACGTATGGAGCATCGTCATGTTAAATTATACACAATATGTAATTATGTCACAATATGTAATTGTGCGAATTAGTTAAATTCAATGCATTGGCACATCTCGGTTACGGACCGCTACAAATTGAGGTGGTGTGATTTAAGCGCGCGTGCCAGTCTCGCACAGGATTTGCCAGCGAATCCTGACAATCCGAACATTCCAATCCCGGGATACAACTTCGTGAAACGCATAGTAACTGCTTTTGTATTTTTCTGTTCACTTTTCAAAAAATCTTCTATTTCTGCTATAAAAACTCCACAATAGTTATTTGTTTAACTAGTACAAAAAATACACGTTTTCGGGACGAGGGAAAGGGTTGCCGGACGTCACGTAGCGGAGTCCGGCAATTTTACGAGTCTCGAAAACGTATTTTTTGTCATAATATTTTTTTTCCAACCACTTCTAATTAGCACCTCCAGTTTAGCGATTCATCGGAGTCACTATCTGTTTCCATTTTTCTATTTAATTAAACTTCAATATATTGTGTGACATGCAATGTCAAATTACTTTTCGGTACTGTACATAGATTAGTGGTACTGTACAATAATCTCTTTTTTGTACAGTTGCTATGGCGATCTCAAACAGTCCCGAAATGGTCCTCTTTTTATACAAAATAATTTAATGTTATAGTGTCTTATTCGTATGGTTGGAAAGAATGATAATCATTTAGAAATTTGTTCAGACGTGACCGAGTAATTTTTGTTTATGTGATTCCACAGGTCAAATATGAATGTATAGGTATGTAATGTACCTCCCTAAGATCTTAGGTAATATTTATTTTATACTTACTTATCTTCTGTTCGAGTAAAGAATCGAAACGCTTTTGTGCTGTTAACTTTCTCTTGTTATTATTTTTTCTAAATGTTTTTTTTATTTAGTTAGGTATACAATATCTGTTTCCTTATGTACCTCTCAGTTACCTACCTATATAGGTTTTTTCCATCTATATACACGGTTTTTCATTCACTTTTAAATATTTACTAATTCATTAAAAAATCCGTTTAGATTCAAATTTTTCTAATAGGTAGGTATGTTGTCAGATATTTTTCAGTAGGTATTGTATATTTTGCCTGTGTAAAAAAATAATTATTAAATATTGTAGGATAATATTATAAGAAAACGGTATTTACATAAGAGACAACATGAAATTTGTTTTAATGCAGATAATAAATATCTATACCGACAAGTTGCAACACAAGAAATATTAATTATTGATCAGGAAAACAACAATTCTATCATGTGTGTAACTCGAAATTTTCATCGAATATTACCTTCCCTAGGTTTGTTATGACAAATATTGTAAACATTACATCTGAGAGCCACATTAAATATATTCTATATTCTACAATAATTTCACTACCATAGAAAAAGTTAAAATATTGTCCGATTTTACAAAATTTATTACAAAACTCTCAAGGTTAAAATAAAGTTTCAGTTTTTTATTTTTTCATTTTGCTGATCATATTTTGATAAAATGATAAACAGGTAGGTATGTATGGAACGCCAAGGAACAACATTTTTATTAATAAACTATTACAAAAGCAATAAAAAACTAAAAATGCAAAAAAACAATTAGCCTAAGAAGTATAACACATTCTGCAATGCCATGTAACCAGTTATGGCGAATCCAACCATCCAAGACAGGGCTCTGGCTGGTTGCGGAATTACCACCACGGCATAAACAATCGTATGAGAAATTCTGGCAAGAGTGAATACCCTAAAGAATGTAGTAGCCAAAAAGTAGGATGGATTGGTCAGGATGTAAATCAGACTCACAGCGATGAATATGGGAATGTTCTCAAGGTCATTCAAATGAGCCCTATAACAAAAAAAAAACAGGGTGTTAAATATTTTTCTTAAGTGTAAAATCAAATATAGTGGCACGACCAAAAAATAACACGGTAGGTACGTTTTTTTTTTATTACACTCTATATGAAGGGTGATTTCCAGTACGTATTTTTTTAAAACTGTTGTTTCTAGAGATAGGAAAAATCAAAAAGAAACATATATAAAGGGTAGAAAAGAAGTCACTCGTTATTTTTTGTATTATTTGAAAATACTCATACTAGCATGTGTACATAATAATAAGTAGGTATCTCCGTGCTACTAATATAAGCAAAACTCAACTACTATTTTGAACATATTATTTTATTTTGTTTTATGCATTATAAAATACAACTATAAATACTGTACCTAGTGTATGATCTGTGGTGGAGGTGTGTGGTGTACCGAGATTAAATTAAGCTTACCTTCTAACTCGTTCTACATTTTCGTCTTGCCTTACTTTGGCTTTACTAGTTACAGCATCTTCAGGATTTGCGAAAGCCTGAAATAAAAAAAAATTATATTCTAAGTGTATAAATAGCATTCAAAGATATAATTTCTATTGTATAAAACAAAAAAAAAAAATGGTTAAACAGGTTTCACGCTAAATTTAATAGGAACTGTAACGACTTTTTCTTGTTCGGCAAAAAACATAAATACCATTATGGTGAATATCTCAAGATATCATAATTTTATGTCTAACTATCGAAAATAAAACGATAATAAATTCAGGATTTGCTGGATTTGTGTAGTATACATGCTAGTTCATGTTCATTGTACTTTATAAAACTTCACCGTATATATATTTTAATATTTTGTTTTTTAAAAACTCAAAATATTGGGAGGCACAGTATACCCATAGCTTTTCTTTCGACACGCCAGTGGTATCAGAATAATATTACATAAATATTTTTATCTTATCATCACATTCACTTAATTTAGAGAAATCGTCCAGTAATAAATAATTAACAAATGTAATTTTGGTTACAAAAACAAAATGTAGGTACCTAATTCAGAACATTCGTTAGCGAACCGTACATGTATATCATTTTGTACTAATAATAACAAATGATAAGTATAAAATCATTACTTTAATTTTTTACCAAGTCACGTCGATTAAAGCAGATGACTAAACAATGATGGAACATTAAAATGTGGATAGCGGAAATGTGAATAGGTACGATGAACATGATACATCTTTTCTGGGGATTGGTAAATAACAACACCATATTGTATTTATTAACGTAAACAATCACGACCTTGAAATAAAGCCGGTTAAATTTTACAGAATAAGATTTTCCCTATTATATTTTCCCGAAAATTAAGGGGTAGTAAGAAAAAAAGATAGGAGGATATGAAGTTTTTTATAATTATTTTAAGTAATTAGAATGTACTTTCAGATATTTTTCTTTAATTATGAGTGTATTATTTGAAACGTCAAAAATTTTATTCACTAAAAACAATTGTTTTGTCCAATAAATTTTTTATTTTTAAATAAAAACCACAAGAAACTCATTAAAAAGATAAGAAAATAAATTATATTAAAAAACAGGAGGCGCAGCATGGGAAACTGAAAGTTTCCCCAAAAACTGCAAAAAAAACACTAAACTCTTCATTTTAAAATTGATAAACGATAATATTTAATTTTAAAACTAATCTTAGACCTATAAATTATTTATTCAACTAACTAAAATTAACACCACTCCTGTTTAGAACATTGCTCTAGTTACATTAAATAGATACGTTTTAAGTTGCTTGCATCAGAAATTATAAATAATTTTTGCTTGCATTGTCATCTATAATCATAAGTGGTTAGTAAATATATGTGCATAAATCTATAGTTTGATAGATAGATAATACCTAAAAATAAAATCGTAATAAAATGAAACAGCGAAAATTTAGACAGGTACCTACTTCAAACATATTATCTCATATAAATCAATATCATTGATATAAGTACCTACAAATATTATACCGTAATCTTTGATATATACTGGGTGTACCACGTAGACCTTCAATTCGCCGTTTTTAGAATACTACGCGTACTGGAATTCTGAAAATTTGTATTCGAGGGTTTCTCGCAATTTTCTATCGACTAAAAATATCGGCGTTGAGGTACGACTTCCTGTTCCACCGGAAGTTGATGACAATAACTCTCTAATTTCAAACGGAATATGCTATTTTTTATTCCGTTTTTGGATTTCACGTCAAAGTTTAAGGTAAGTTTCATAAGCATACCCTATCCTTATTCTTAATCGTTTTCGAGATATTTTGATTTTTTCAAAAATTTATCAAAAAACATAGTTGCGTTTATCCCGTTCTATCTCTTTTAGTTTGCAACCGAAGCACTTCTTGCCACAGGAAGGAAGAGGGAAACTTGATGAAAGTTCACCTAAAATTTTACGTAGAACCGAAAATGCAATAATATATATAAGGTTTCCATTTAAAATACGCAAGTTGATGGCGACTTCCGGTATAACCGGAAGTGCTACGTGGGCGGCATTATTTTAATTTGAAGAAGACATGCCCAAAAACCCGATTTCTCAAATTTTTTAAATTCAGATCGAAGTAGTCTCTGAAATATTCTAATGGGTGGTGACTGTGAGACATCCTTGTATATAATCACTTAAATTTTTTAACAAAAATAATTTCAAGGTCGTTCCACTTCCGTTAATACCGGAAGTAGCTGTCAAGTTTATAATTTTTTATGAAATGATAAGTACACATTTTATTACATTTTTGAATTATACTATTCGTTGATTTAATTACAGTTTCATAAGGCCTACACTTAAATGTAACATTTTCCAAGATATTTTAATGTTCTAGTTTGCCAAATTCAGCGCAAACTCCGAGCTAACTCTCCAAACGTCCAACGAAGCAGTTGCGTGAAAGACCCTGTATAAAGTGCGCCTCTAAACTCTGCTCTCCTCCCCTCCCCGCAAATCTGTAGACTGTGGAGTGTGCCACAATGTGTGGCACAATGTGTGGAGTGGAGTTATTAATTCACAATAATTTTTTTGTGGTAAATTAATTTTGTAATTTTAAATAATATCTGTTTCTGAAAATGAGAATCAAAGTACTTATGCAATTTTGGAATTACAAACGTTACAAGGTTTGAATAAACTCACAAACCAATAAAATACAGTCAACTCGAACACTAATAACACAAAAATATACAAGAATTGACTTGAAAATTACCATTGTTCACCTAGAAAATGTCGTGGAATCGCTTGAATAGCCTGCTCACTCATAGGAACTGAGACTGTTGGAGTTTTTTGTTTTGTAGGGTATACAACAAATGAAAAATGCTCACTAGGGAGCACATCTGCAGGTATTACTTATGAATAATACTGGCCTTTATTATAATCTAAGGGCTCTATTATATTGTAGCTGGGGGTCATTCCCCCAGCAACAGTTACCAAAGATAATATCCGTAGGTGAAGGCTAGTAGTCTGTCTATATAGTTCATCAATGATTTATGCGTTTCAAATACATTATATATGACATTTATGACACATATTACCTACATACCTTAGGTGTTACATGTTACACAATAATATGTAAATAAAGATGTTACCTTAGTTTTAACCCGGGTTATACTGGTCAAAGTGGACATAAACATCATTTTCAAAACCAGTATGGAGCTATAAAAAGCATAAAAACCAAATAATGGATTATCTAAAGATAGGCCTTGCGCCATTTTTTCTGTTAAATTTTAGAACTTGTACATGTACACCCATACACACTTTACGGTAAACTGTAGAGGACCATGTTAAAAAATTAGCGATATAGATAATCTATATTCTATCTAATGTAATCAACACGTTCGACAATGTTAACAAACATATCAACGAAGTATTGAAATCAAGTAAATATGTATGTATGTACGTATGTTCATATTCTGTTATGGTGTGCACTTTTTTCAGTGGTAGCTGATATGATATCTTATTCTTATCTGATGACAGTGACAAAAGTTCCTAAAAGAAAGACGTTTAAATTACGGCAACCAGCAATACAGCCCTGATATACTGCAAATAGATGTGTTGTGAACACGAAATAGTATAAATAAAGAGAACCCTACACCTACGGGGATGCTACAAGAAGTCTGGTTCTTCACCCCAACGACAATAACCAGCAGCTCCATGCTCTTGACCATCATTCTGACCATCAGCAGCTGTCCCAATGTGCCCCATAGCTCACTTCCGGTCCAGAAGGAACACAGTATCTCTACTTCTGCCCACAGAAATAAAAGTTATAGAATGAAAATAATATTTACCGAATTAACAGCATTTTGTACCTTTAACATGGAGTCGATTTTCCTTAATTGAGTTTGCACAGTTGAGCTTTATAACGTCATCTACACGTTCGTGTAGCGCTTTTTGTTACTTTAAATTATTTTTCGGTCCCTGATTGGTAATGTGCTCATAATGTGCTGACTGAGCTAGCCAATAAATGACAAGAAGCGTAAAAAGTGTTAAATATAACTTGGGGATTCACCTTAATAATATGACACAAATTTGGGGTGGTTTATGGTTGTTCATTGGTGCGCCTCTGGTTATTTCCGTATTTTTTTGTGCTTTAAGTAGTCCGGTTTTCGGTATCTCTGTCGTTATTGCTTGATACTTATTGCCTTGTTGCTCCGTAATTATTTGTAAATAAGTCGTAACTGCCTGGCTTTGTTAACTTTCTCACAAAAATAATTATTAAATTTGGACGCCGTTTTTGGTTCTAATTTAAACGTATCTTTTATCTTTCCTGTTATCCTTTTTCTAATTTCATATTACGTAACTTCGGTCCGGAACTTCCGGTACCTTATGGAGAACAGAACAAAATATAAGAATTTCCTTTCTCTAACCATTACTTCTGTGGGTCTGCCTGCTACAAGAAAATTACAGTTATCCACCTCTTGACAATTTGCTGTCACTGTCACTACTAAACACCATAAGAAATATATGTATTATCAAGATATCTTATTAATCTTGCATTTCGTAATTCCCAATCTGACTATCGTAGCATCAGCATTGTTCCTAAATTGCCCTTCAGTGTGTAATTATCGCGCCATTTACATGGATGACCTTGTTTTGAGGCTAAAAAGATACGGACACTACTGGCACAGCTTAATAAACAAATTAAGCTGTGCTACTCGGCCGAAAAAGGTAATGCAGCATTAGTAAAAGTAAACACAGCCAAACTTTTCAGTGACTTGCTGATTTCAATGTTCAGTATTGTTGATCTTGATCATCATCTCAGAGAGCAATTGTTATTAAATTGTCTATCATCAATATTTTCTAAAATGAATTCCATACATTAAAAATGAGTGACAAGTTGAACATTGTTCCAAAATTGCCAGTTAATGTTGATAACCGTACTAGTCTGCTGCTAACGCCGTTCCATAATAATTGACCTACTGGTAATCGGTATTGTTGGAAGTTTCGGAATAAAGGAATATATTTTCTATGCTAATGACAGCAAATTCAAAATAGCTCGAACGATTGGACTAAATTTGTACTAATTAATTCGAGACCATACCTACAGAATACGAACACTTGATGCTCTATTTCGTGGTTGTGAAGAATGTAAATTCGTAAAAATCGTGAAGATTATGATCTAATGTTCGAGCTGTGTTGAAATCTGACTTTGAATTTTGTAAATAATACAAAGGGGTTTGGAAGTACTTAAATCAAATATGTTAGTAAATATGAGCCTCCACAAGAACAGTATCTGGATTTACAGAGTACAGAGTAGGTATTATAATTTTTATACACAAAATTATTAATAAGCAGTTGCCATCATATTTTGAGCCATTTGTAACGTATAATAATGAAATTCATGATCATAATACTAGAAGCACGAATTGTTTATATGTAGCCAGAACTAATAGTTCAAAAGCACAGAAAACGTTGTTCTATAAAGGATTTAAGGAATATAATTCTCTCCCACAAGATATAAAAAACTGTGTATCTATAAACGTGTTTAAACGTAAACTTTGTACTTTTCTCAAAAAATTTGTTTTTCTTATTTTGGAAATTTTTAATAATTGTGTAATGTAGTTATTTGTTTCTTGTTGTAAAATCTTATCTTTAGTTGGTTATCTTTAGTTATTAAATACTGCTGCGACAGATGTATATGTATTGTGTACTTTGTGTATAGATTAGGTACTTCCTATTTAAATAAATTACTTACTTACTTACTTACTTACTTACTTACTATAAATTATAATTATTCTTGTTTATGTACCTATTAGTAATTTATAGAAATAAACCAATGAAATTGAACAATATTGGTATTATACTTAAACTTTCCTCAAGGTTGCACTACTTGAGGTCATTATACCTATTGTACCTGAACAACTACCTGTTTATATTGTATTATATCTAGAAATATGCTTATAACCAGTTATTTTCTATATCTGTAGACACCTATTATGAAGACACGGTATTATGGAAAATCCGTGACAATTATATTTGTATATTCTGCGGATTTTTCAATATTTCAGATAGAAAAAATCGTTTCGCCCTCGTAGACCCTGAATTTTTTCGATTCTATAGTATTTTCGATATCTGAAGACATCTATGAAGACACGGTATTATGGAAAATCCCTGCCAATTATATTTGTAGATTCTGCGAATTTTTTAATATTTCAGATAGAAAAAATAGTTTCGCCCTCGTGAACTCTGAATTTTTCCGATTCTATCGTGTTTTAATATCATTAGACAAATACTATAGGGCACGGTATTAAAGAAAATCCGTGAGAGTTATATTTGTACATTGAGCGAATTTTTCAATATTTGAAATAGAAAAAATCGTTTCACGCTCTTCGCTGGTAAGCTACGGAATTTTCCACCACTGAAAAACAATTTTAGTTTATTAATAGTACCCAGATAGTAATGCCCTGGTCATTACATCGCACAGCCACATCTCAATTTCAAATAAATACAGAAATTTTAAATTAATTTTGTTTGTTTGCAATAATGAACTGGTCCGCTGTAAAAAACTCGTTTCTCGAATCATGTCTTGTCTTCAGCCACATACAATAAAATTAACTTTGATCAAGTGCATGTGAGATTTTGTTGAAATGTAATTAACTAAGTAATTAGATCCATTAGTGCTATAGGCAGACACATTAAATTGTAATCTGTATGTTTAAATAATATGTTACATCACTGTTTAAAATTGTTAATGATATATTTTTAAATATTGAGTCAAATTTACAGCAGTAGGTAGGTAAGTATATCTAACTAGTAGGTAGGTACCTATATAGGTACCTAGTTGGGTTTAGATAGCATCTATGGCATTTTATACCCAATAATAAAAATCTTGTAATATTCATTAGGTAAGTAGGTAGGTAGTATGTCAAATGGTACAAAATAATTCAGAATGTGGACGTGCACATGGGCATGTTAGCAATAAAATTTAAATTGTAGGTAGGTACTGTAAATATTAGTTTTGTCGGCGGCTCCTTTTGGATTGGTTTCTTTGGAAGTACCTAATAAAAATTCATAGCGAAGACAGTAAAAAAATAATATAAATACCTAGGTACCTGGTTGGAATTGGTTACATAAATGATACATTACTGAAACATGTACTGTCTATCGCCGTCTCAGCCAACTGGCACAGGTCAATACAAAGTTTCAGTAATATAATATCTAATAAATAAAATGTAAAAAAAACATGTTTTATTAGATACCTACCTACTGTAAAAATAGTATATACCAAATTACATGGTTATTTCAAATACCTATAACCTGTTTTCCTTTTGTTGTGCAGATAGAGAATAGAATGTATAAGCAACCAATAGAAATAAAGAATTTAAAAAATATTTCATGATTATTGGTTGTTTAGTGATTGAAATCCGTAAATGATACGTAGTGGAGTAAAAACAAGGGAAAAAGTCGCTTCCTTCTCGAAAAAAATTTTTTTAAGGTATAACCACATGAAACCTATACAGGATCATTGGTTGGGTCCTTGTGCATGTGAAATGACTAATTACGACATCCTTAGGGGGGTCAGACATTTTTTATCCCCAAAAATGTCAATAATTTGTCAAAATGTTATATTTATGTTTTTTAAGACATACCACGCGATAACTTCGAAACTAATTAACTTATAAACATGACGTTTTTTTTAATCGATTGAGGACATATAGGCGGTCATAACTATACTAATTTCAGTCCCCTGGTTAGCGTATTTTTTCTTGGAGAATGGAGTAAACTCGAAATTTTACTTTTATTGCTGCATGATTTTCGGTAAGCGAGAAACTTTTTTATTTCAAGGAATTTTGCCATAGTATCTGCGTATGAATTAAAGAAAAAATATTGAAAAAGTTTTTAGAACAAGAACCAACCTTCTGTGACAAACAGTTTTCGAGTTATCGCCGTTTAAAATTAATAACACAGGGGCGCGCTGCGCCGCGACGTGCTTTTCGAAGACGCTATCAAATTATCGCACCGTACCGCGCTCTCTATGTGTTTTGAAGGCCCGCTTGGGTGATCTCCTGACTAATATAAAATATCCAAAAAGAATTTTGTATTAAAAAAATAATTTAATGTTCTAGTATTCTAGTATAATATATATATTTTCTAATTTCATATGATTCGATAAATATTTTCTATCAGGAACACAAATTTGCATTGTATTTACATTCATATTTTTAATATAAAGTTAAAACGCGAATTACAAAAAAAAGACAGAAATTTAAAAAAATTAGAATTTTCTAGACTCCGAATCTGACGAAGTGAGGTCTTCGTTTTGTGGTCTGTTACTATATAATGGGTGGTATGAATAAAAACGAAGTACCTGCTACTACTACAAGTATTAGTATATTCTACATAGTATTTACTTTAAAACGAAGTAGATACTACATTTCAAAGTACCCCCTTCTATTTTTCCGGAAATGCTAAAAATAATAGAATTCTTCTAAACATTATAATTACTTTAATACTTTTTACTGGTAAATACTTCCATTTTAACAACTGAAATATTTTCTCCGTCATTAACGAAGTTGATATCATGGCAGCCTCATCGTGCGTGCTACAAAGTGATTACTTTAAAAATGGTTCAAATACATAGAAATAAAATTTATACTGTAAGAAGACACTACGACGCTGATACCATATACCGTCAAATATTTAGGTAAACAATTAAGTACCATCAATTTAAAATGGTTTATGTTTATATTTTTCATCTAGGTTTTACTCTTCTATCACACTTCTTTCATCCGAAGACATCTTAAAGGACTGCTGATGTTATAAATACATACAAAACTGAAACTGTCTCCCAAAAACTTTTAAACATGTATATCTCGTTAGCCGGGGCCTGGCGCACGGCGTATGTATGACGGAAGTAAGTACAAGTACACATTTCAAAGAATGTATTTTAAAGTAGATATTACGTAGAATATACTAATACTTGTAGTAGTAGTAGCAAGTACTTCGTTTTTATCCATACAACAAATTACATATTTACATTCGTCGCAACATTTTAATCCTTGCGCTAAACACGTGCACCTATTATGGTTGCAATTTTTGTCAATCCGATGTTCCGACAGAAATTGCAACAATAATAAGTGCACGCATTTAGCACAAAGATTAAGATGTTGCGACGAATGTAAATATGCAATTTGTGGTATGGATAAAAACGAAGTACTTGCTACTACTACAAGTATTAGTATATTCTACGTAATATCTACTTTACAACGAAGGATTTACTAATTTCCGGTAGTATCTACTTTACTTGACATAGAACATACTTCACCACAAAGTATAATATACTCCATATTATGAAGTATCTACTTAACAAGTGTAGTACATCCTTTGAAATGTATAGTAGGTACTTACTTCCGTCACACATACGCCGTGCGCCAGGTCCCGGCTAACGAGATATACATGTTTAAAAGTTTTTGAGAGACAGTTTCAGTTTTGTATGTATTTATAACATCAGCAGTCCTTTAAGATGTCTTCGGATGAAGGAAGTGTGATAGAAGAGTATCGAGTAACGAGAAAGTAACGTTTTCCCTACTAAACCTAGATGAAAAATATAAACATAAACCATTTTAAATTGATGGTACTTAATTGTTTACCTAAATATTTGACGGTATATGGTATCAGCGTCGTAGTGTCTTCTTGCAGTATAAATTTTATTTCTATGTATTTGAACCATTTTTAAAGTAATCACTTTGTAGCACGCACGATGAGGCTGCCATGATATCAACTTCGTTAATGACGGAGAAAATATTTCAGTTGTTAAAATGGAAGTATTTACCAGTAAAAAGTATTAAAGTAATTATAATGTTTAGAAGAATTCTATTATTTTTAGCATTTCCGGAAAAATAGAAGGGAGTACTTTGAAATGTAGTATCTACTTCGTTTTAAAGTAAATACTATGTAAAATATACTAATACTTGTAGTAGTAGCAGGTACTTCGTTTTTATTCATACCACCCATTATATAGTAACAGACCACAAAACGAAGATCTCAGTTCGTCAGATTCGGAGTCTAGAAAATTCTAATTTTTTTAAATTTCTGTCTTTTTTTTTGTAATTCGCGTTTTAACTTTATATTAAAAATATGAATGTAAATACAATGCAAATTTGTGTTCCTGATAGAAAATATTTATCGAATCATATGAAATTAGAAAATATATATATTATACTAGAATACTAGAACATTAAATTATTTTTTTAATACAAAATTCTTTTTGGATATTTTATATTAGTCAGGAGATCACCCAAGCGGGCCTTCAAAACACATAGAGAGCGCGGTACGGTGCGATAATTTGATAGCGTCTTCGAAAAGCACGTCGCGCGGCGCAGCGCGCCCCTGTGTTATTAATTTTAAACGGCGATAACTCGAAAACTGTTTGTCACAGAAGGTTGGTTCTTGTTCTAAAAACTTTTTCAATATTTTTTCTTTAATTCATACGCAGATACTATGGCAAAATTCCTTGAAATAAAAAAGTTTCTCGCTTACCGAAAATCATGCAGCAATAAAAGTAAAATTTCGAGTTTACTCCATTCTCCAAGAAAAAATATGCTAACCAGGGGACTTAAATTAGTACAGTTATGAGCGCCTATATATCTTCAATCGATTAAAAAAAGCCTCATGTTTATAAGTTAATTAGTTTCGAAGTTATCGCGTGGTATGTCTAAAAAAACATAAATATAACATTTTGACAAATTATTGACATTTTTGGGGATAAAAAATGTCTGACCCCCCTAAAGATGTCGTAATTAGTCATTTCACATGCACAAGGACCCAACCAATGATCCTGTATAGGTTTCATGTGGTTATACCTTTAAAAAATTTTTTGAAACATTTTTCTACCGATTTTACTCCACTAACGGGAACACCCGAAGACTTGCGACAAAATTGTAATTGTCCCGGTAACCCGGCATAACAAAACAAAAAGGATTACTTAAATATTTTATACCTATACCTATTTTTACTATTTTACTAGACGCATAGAGTAAATTATTTTTTTTTCTCGGTTACTACATGACAAGGGAAAAGATGGAGGAGCAATGAAATAAATATATTTTATTTATTAGGTACACTTTTTAGAATTCATCCGTAGGTACCTAAATAACTGTAAATTTAGATTATTATAAGTAATGCCAAAAAAATTCTCATAGAGTGGTAAATATATTTTACCATCACCCTTTATGGGTATTTGTTTTGGAAATATTCAAAACTTCTGTCTCGGGAATATCTCCAATTTAGGTAGTATTCCCAGCAACTCTAAAGAAATAAAGTTTAATAAATCAATTACCTTAGTTTTAAACCGGGTCAAGCCGGTCAGGATCGACATAAACATCATTTTCAAAACTAGTATGGAACAATAGAAAGCATAAAAACGAAACAACGGATTGTCTAAAGATAGACCTTGTGTTATAGCCTGTGCCATTTTTTCTGTAAAAATTTAGAACTTGCACTTACACACTTACGATAAATCTGACAAACTAAAGTACCTACCGCGATCACGCTACTATAATAATTTTATAAAGGATGATATTTCACCTTCACATTACATTCGATAATGTTTGTGTTTGTACTGACGCGTGACGTGGTTAGTGGTTATCTTCATTGAAATTACTAAAATAAAAATGGTATATACAGATACAGAATATAAGTCTATTGTAGGCAACGAATAATACACCTATTCAGTATTGTAAATAGGAGTGTTTAAGGTATGAAAACCATAATAAAATACCTACTACATATCCCTTATAACATAAAAACCACACCACAACATTTTAATACCTACCTGGTTGGAATTGGTTACATAAATGATACATAACTGAAACATGTACTTTCTATCGCCGTCTCAGCCAACTGGCACAGGTCAATACAAAGTGTAGTATCAGTTTCAGTATTATCAATATCTAATAAATAATAAAATGTAAAAGAAAAACATATTTTATTACATACCTACTTACATACTGTAAAAATAGTATATGTATACCAAGGACATCTTTATTTAAATGTCCTTGATGTATAGGTACCAAATTACATGGTTATTTCAAATATAACCTGTTTTCCTTTCGTTGTGCAGATAGAGAATAGAATGCATAAGCAACCAATAGAAATAAAGAATTTAAAAAATATTTCATGATTATTGGTTGTTTAGTGATTGAAATCCGTAAATGATACGGGAACACCCGAAGACTTGCGACAAAATTGTAATTGTCCCGGTAACCCGGCATAACAAAACGAAAATAAGGATTACTTAAATGTTTTATACCTATTTTTACTATTTTACTAGACATAGAGAAAATTATTTTATTTTCTCTGTTACATACTACATGACAAGGGAAAAGATCGTGGAGCAATGAAATAAATATATTTTATTTATTACACTTTTTAGAATTCATCCGTACCTAAATAACTGTAAGTATATTTGGATTATTATAATAAAGTAATGGTAAAAAATTTTCTCGTAGAGTGTAAATACCTATACCTACATAGACATAAATATATTTTACCATCACCCCTTATGGGTAGGTACCTATTTGTTTTGGAAATATTCAAAACTTCCGTCCCGGGAATATTCCCAATTTGGGGAGTATTCCTAGCAACTCTAAAGAAATAAAGTTTAATAAATCAATTACCTTAGTTTTAAACCGGGTCATGCTGGTCAGAATCGACATAAACATCATTTTCAAAACTAGTATGGAGCAATAAAAAGCATAAAAACGAAACAACGGATTATCTAAAGATAGACCTTGTGTTACAGCCTGTGCCATTTTTTCTGTTAAAATTTAGAACTTGCACTTTCACACTTACAATAAACTTGACAAACTAAAGTACCAGTACCACGATACACTAATAATTTAAAGGATGATCCTTCAGATTCGATAATGTTTGTGTTTGTACTGACGTGTGACGTGGTTAATGGTTATCTTCGTTGAAATTACTAAAATAAAAATGGTATACATACACAGATATACAGAATATAAGTCTATTGTAGGCAACCAATAATACACCTATTCAGTAATGTAAATAGGGGTGTCTAAGGTATGAAAACCATAATATTACATATCTGCTTAAAACATGAAAACCACACCACATCATGTTTCCATCCGACACAAGTTCGTAGTTCAATTCAATTATCCCTTATTGAAATTTATTCTTCAAGAAACGTTTATTTTTCACTGATTTTATTCGAAAACTCAATCCCAAAAAAGAACTTTTTTACAAGGTGTTCTGAAGTGTTTCACAAAAGTTATGTGACAGGCATGTACTTATATCTAATTCTATAGAAAATAAATAAAAAGGGAAATTAATTTTAATAGATTTGGAGACGCTTTATTCGTAGTTAAATGTTTGGATTGCAATTAATTGCTTATTCAAAATAGTTTTTCGAAAATTCAATTCAGAATTTTGGTTAAAAGCAACTAGGTATAATTAGAAATTTTATTTCTAAATTTGACAAATTTGAGAAAACTAGAAATTTATGATTTGTCTACATACATTGCAAAATTCCGGCCTTTCTATCACGATAAATTCTAACTGCATTTTACCTGGTATAGTTGTATTACAATCTGACAGAATCTTATTTAGGCAAAGTTCAGAAAGACCTATAAAAGTGTTAAGAACTAAAAATTAGTCAAGCCACAAATCATAGTTTTCCAAGGAGAATGCTGCCAACGCGGTTTCTGATAAAATCCAAATTAAACTGTATAGGTACTTACTATGTTGATATAATACATCGACCATCGACCTTTGTTACGCAATAATCTTAATATCATTGTTCATTACCAACGTAAGGGGGGGTAATGAAACACTTCTAAGAGTGTTAGGCTGAATGTTTGAATATCCCAGGAATAGTCCAGTAAACAGACACAACTTCTCATGAGAAATTTCATGGTGAACAACCATTCCTGGTAAAACGTTGAATTGAAAAGCTAAAGTTTTGTATTTAATCAAAAGGAAAGTTGAAAACATCGATGATGCGTAAACATTGTAGTCCTGTCTTCTCATATCAGAATTAGCGTAGATCGGGGCAAAAGCCCGCACCTAACGAAAAAATGCCGAAATGGCCGCCATTTTGTAAAATTTTAATGATGTTTTTTTGTATGTGTGTAGATCATTTATATTACTACTTTATTCTATGGGTCATAGTAAAAAAAATATATAAATTTATTATTTTTTAAGTTTAATTTTTTTTTGTAAAATAGGACTTTTGCCCCATGGGCTGGGGTAAATGTCCGATGTCTATGGGGCAAAAATCCTGTTCATGTGGTAAAAGTCCTAATGTGAAACAAATGTTTGTTTAAATATCTTTTTATTTAGAACGAGCATAAACTTCATTTTTATACTAAAATAACAAGTATAAACTTTATTTTTGTACTAAAATTATAAACCATTCGGTAGAACCAACGCTTAAACTTAAGTTTTTAACTCTTTGGAAAAATAAAACAACTTTTTAAAATTTAAAAAAAACACATGTTTATGTTTAAGTTAACGGCATAAATCACACACGAATTTTCCATTTTCATAGTCTGAACATTCCTCGTGCCACCACTTTTTGCACCGACTGCACTGGATCCAATCACCTGGTTCTGAATCTTGTCCATAAGTTTGGTCGCAAAGAGGGCAAATTTCAAAATTTCGAACTCTCACAACTTCAATCGTGAATTATTAACTCACAAACGGCAACAGCGCCGACAAAAACAACAACATGGCAACTACAAAACAACGCCGACAAAAAACAACAATAGCCTACTAAAACGGTAATCAATCTCACACTATGGTATTTGCCTAAATGTTTACATTTCAGTTTAATTTCTTAAGTAGTCTACTCGAAAAATTATAGTAGAAAGATCATTTTTAAACTTATCTCATTTTTAAGGTTATGTTTAACGAAATTCACGAACGAATTCCAGCAGCACCTTACCCATCGAAAAGGTAATGCAAACTGCCGCACAGAACGTTGGTTACTTTTTTAGGAACTGCCTAATAGGAACACGGACTTTTACCCCGTAGCGGGCTTTTGCCCCGATCTACGCTAACACAAAGTGAGGTTATTTGTTTATCTGATTTGTTGATCTTAAAAATTGTAAATAGTGAGTGTAATGTTTTTGGGACATTTACTAAAAATATGCCGGTGGTCTAAATTTTAAACGTCGTAAAATAAATCTTGGTATTATTGGTTAAATGTCATTTAGGTGAGTGAAACGGATTTTTCCGCGAAAATACGAAATTAAACCATAGTCTACCATCAACACCGAAAACCATGCAGAGTTTCTATGGTATCAATTACGTTTTCTTCATAGGTCTATCAATTTCTCTTTCTACACAATGATTCTAGGTATATTTTTTATATTCTATTAGATGTCTCTCCAAAAATTCTCTTGTCAATTTCTATTTGAAAATCCGAACTTTCAAGATTATTTCACAAAGTATTGATTGAATCACAATATGACACGTAAATATCTTACAAAGGGTGAGTTTTTGTAAGTTTAGGAATCTGGAAAACTAGAGTAGTTAAAAGGTTGGCAAAGGAAATTTTAACAAAAAAATCATAGCTAACTAGGTATATAATAAAGAAAAATTATTTGTTAAAATGCCAGTATATCGGTTTTATAGAAAAAAGTAAAAGCCTATTAACCTATTAATATTTGATTAAGACATGATTAGCTAAATATTATTTATTTTACTGCTACTATCCATGGTTGAGTAATGTATCATTACTAATGAATCACCCCATATACCGGTTCCAGTATCTTACTCGGTCCTTGACCTTATCTGTAAGCATTTCATTGTAGTTGATCCCTTTCGACATTTTAGCATTGACAATGCTTATAGGATTGCGAAGGTTTGTATATTGATATGTTTCGATGAAAAGTGTAACGCGGTGAGTATGTCACACCGACATGGTTAGGTAGTGGGGGACCGAGTTGAGCAGGTGGCGTGGGCGCATAGTTTGGCATTCGTATTCGTATTTTAGTATATTGCAAATTGCAAATCTGAGAATCTGAGCTCTCATGTGAATGTGATATACAAGGTGGCAAAGTCTGTAAGTCGCAAATGGTAAGTTCTCAAATTAGAAGGTAACTTTTGCAAGCTTTCTATAGTTTCAAATTTCCTTAATTAATTTTCAATGCACTCCGATATGGTTGCAAGAATTGCGAAATCTGTGAATTTTTATATTCGATACCGAACATGGATTATTAGTCCATATAGAGTATACATATTTTCCATTTGTACTTTTTTGAATTCAATAAAATGCGTGGCTACATTTTTCCTTTTTAAATATGTCCTAACCTAGTGAAGTTACCATTGAGATCATGACCCTACTGACTGGACTACTAACATGGCACTCTATTTAGGACGGAAAGGGCAAACCGTTAATTTAATTTCTGGGACTCCTTGCTACATATGACGTTTAATTACTCTAACATCGTGGATTGCCAAGGTTGCCAGGCCCGCTAGATTTACACGCTACGCGAGGGAGAGAGAGAACTGCGACGCCCAAAGTGCTAATTAAGTAATTTCGTCTCTATCAGAGTGAATATATCGCTTGAGCAATTTTTCGCGTGGGAAAAATTAGATTAGCTCAATCAATAACGTCTGGAAAGGTGAGGTGGTGCTTTTACTTCATCCAAGATCTTTTTGCTTTATAAAGTAAAGAAAATTAGTAGTCACCAGGTTATATAAATATAACAAGCCTATAAAATGTTTGTTAATGCGGATTTAGAGTTTTATTAGCGAAATGATGGATAACATTCCATGACTACTTTATGCACTCTTTATCTACATAAGCTGAAGCTAATAATCTCATTTCTGTAAATGCTGTAGCGACGTCCTTGCCATCATAAAAAAATAAACCTAATGTGACTATGGGTAGAGTTTTAATCATCTCCAGATTATGCCAACTTGGTTGGCGGAACGTGCATCGAGTGTTATGTGGAAAACTATGGCAATTTTATCTTTACACCAAAAATTCCAACCCCTTTGAAGGTGACTATGGGATCTAACATCTAACCGAATTCCCGCATTCTTAGAGACAGCGCCACTGTTTTCTCAGAACTATTACCTATATATAATTTATAATCTTATATTAAAAACTTGTATCTTTCCAGATTTGTGAAAAGTCTCCAAGATTTCTCTAGTACTTAAAAAGGAACACTTAAATGAAATATGTAATTACCGTTCTATTGCCATTATCTGCTATTTTTCAAATGTTTTTGAGAACTTTATCAATATTTTTCTGGCAAATCAACTAAACAGTGTAATTATTCATCAGGAGCTCGGTTTCATTGTTAGCTGCTTCACCCTTACCAACCTTATATCTAAAAAACAATGTATAAATAAATTCCTAGATAGGAGAAGTCAGGTAGATGTTATCTATAATGACCTATCCAAAGCATTTGACAGACAGGACCATGGTCTGCTGTTGGCTAAGTTAGACAATATTGGACTTACTGCAGATCTCATTATAATGCTTAAGTCCTACTTATAAGGCAGAACACAATTTGTGCAGCTCCAAGGTCACCAGTCGGTCAGTATTGCTACAAGATCGTCAACACAGTGGCCGAGTGCGGCGTTGCCAAATCTACTTTTCTCCAGCCACAGAGAAATTGTGCACAATCGGGCAATACCGCATCTGGGGTCGAAGTCTCAACCCTCTAGGCCTTCAAAAAAGGGAGTTAAGCCCTTTTGTCCACATTTTTTGAACGTCACCAGCGGTACTTATTGAATACCCCTCGTATAACTTGGCTGTAGATTATTTATTGAAGTGCCCTGGTATCGTGGATTATACGTGAGTATTCGATGGAAATTTCTACGAGGATCTAGAAGCCTAGTTCACCTATATAAATACTATAATACTATAATACCTGTTTATAATGTATTATTTGTAAATAAGTTAGTGGTGACATAAGTGGATGATCTTGAAACTAACCGCAATTCGCGGGACATTTAAATCACTGAATTATGTAAATTTTAGTCACAAGCTTATTTCCACAGCATTAAAAAACTTCATCAAAACAACTTAATAGCCATACAACAGTGATTTTGATAAGTTTTTCATTAATACAGAAATAAAGACAATTACTTTTATGGTTATGTGCTATATTTTTTTATTTTTCCATAATTTGTTTAACCCTAACATGTGAAGTAGGAAAAGCTGCTATATTTTTATACATAGGTAAATAAGTGGATTTTCATAAATTACAACTCTTATGAGAAAAATACATAATTTATTGTCACATACATTACAAAAAATATTAAAAGTGTAATAGATACAGCGAATAATAATAGGTCTTTTCGATGCGAGCAGTTTTGGATTAGAAAACACATTTCATTTTATCCTCAAAGCAAAGCCTAGTCACGATTGAAATTTGTCATGAAAATTTATATTAAAAATTTGATACACAACATAGGATCTATATATATCTCTTGGATTTAGAGAAATAAAACGGGGATGATTTACTACTTTTACCTAAATTTTAAAAGTCTCCTCATCGCCGACAGGAAACCGATGTCTTGGAGAAACACGATCATCACACCCAGGTAAAACACAAGTTTTAGGAATAAAATTAGTGTTGCACAACATTTTCTAGAATCGACTGTACACTCTAAACACGTAATTCGTAATAACTAATAACAAACCAAACACAAAACTACAATAAGACGCCGACGCCACAGGTTATGGCGGTTATCGGTTATGTTTTTGTTTTATGTTATATGACTTCTTGATCTTGATTCACTTGGGGCTTCTGCCTTCTGTCTAGTGTCTCTACTTTATCGCTAATTCTCGGTACCAGCACCAGCCACATCCAACGTCTGACCTTGGTAACATTCTATTTCGGAATGTACCATTCTCTTATTTTTCTATTATAAGTGTTTTGTGAATCAGTCTTAATCAGGCAGCGATCAAGAAAAATAAGCAATACTTAAGTGAAATAACTGCGATTTTCGAAATGTTTTCTGTGTCTATTTATTTGGATGTTGTATAAGAAGTGTTGTGTTGCGTTTGAAGTTTGATTTTTATTGTTATTAAAAGTGTCAGTTATCTTTAGAACCTCGGAAGGAGTAACACTATTTAGAAACATCAGGTGTCCCGCAGGGATCCACCCTTGGTCCATTAATGTTTAGTATTTTCATTAATGTTGTTATTATAATTTTGGATGTACATTTTCATATTTATGCTGATAATCTCAAACTATTCTGTGACGATAATCAAGTATATTTAAGTTTATGTACTATTATGTCTTTCGCGCAATACTGCCCATTTGTTTCTTACCGAGGAAGGACTTATAACGTTCTAACTCTAATTAATTTAATACAAGAATAAGGGAACCTGGAAAACCTTATTAAGTGAAGCGAACAGTAGATTATTAGCCATTTATATAGTGTGGTAGCAGTACTGGTTGCATATTATCGCGAGATTCGAACCACCGTCGTCGCATTCGCCAAATGCGGGAAACGATTAAAATTTCGTACACTAGTTTAATTACCTACTCGATCATGAAGCTCTTAAAATTTATATTAATAAATTCAAACTCACTATTTAAGTATACATTTTGCAGTTTAAATTTTTGACAATGCCTTACCCTAAGGAAGGTTATTTGAATTGGAGTTTAATTATGACCGACTTTACATCCGAGAAGGATTTAAATTCATGGCTCGCCAGTAAAAAACATCAAGAAAGCAGTCTCTTGATAAACCCGTCCAAGCTGCATGTAAGTGCAAGCATCCAGATATTTTAAAGTGGTACGATGTCCAGGCAATCCCGTAATCGATTGGGACCGCAGGACCTCTCTGGCGCCACTCTGGCTCCATCCGAAAGACTCATCGCGTCGGGCTCCCGAGATGCCTTGCCAACGCGCTCCTCAACTGTTTTAAGTGCACATCGGCCGCCTCGGATGTATTATGTAACTGTTCTTATGTATGTACATTCTTAGCTTCTAAATGTTTTCTGACATGGCATCCCGGAGGAATTATGGAGATGGGCGGGAGGATTCCAGACGAGGGATTTGCTATGCTGATCTGGGGTTATTCATCCGTTGACTTCGTATTGACCGAAAATTGCAGATATTTAAATTAGTTTATAGTTCTGTGGTCACTGCACCATTTATAATAATAATAATAATAATAATAATAATGATAAAAATAATAATAATAAATTTTATTTGTTCAACAGTAGGTACAAATAACCAATTACAGGACAAGCATAAATAAAGATAATAACAAAAGGAAACAAATGAGAGAAGGAAAAACCTTCATTATAAATACTATGATTAGCCAAAACTTATTCCAACTTAAGTACTTAATCAAGACAATCTAGAAATTATTGACATATTTAAAAGCTAAAAATAGATTTTTTACATTATAACTAAAGATATCACAAATATGGGTAATTGAATATAAGCAATTATAGCAGATTATAAAACATTGACAAGTTGCAGTTATTATTAGGTCTCCAAACTAAAAAATTCAATAGAGTCAATAATGGGGATCAATGATTTCATTATTTACCAACATGAAAAGAAATTTTACACTGTAAAATTGCCTTGTAAACTTAAGGGAATTACAGATAAACCTATGTAAAAGATAATTGCTGCGCAACTATGGATGGAATATGTTCCGTCTACAGAAAATACAAGATATTTTAAAAATTTCCTTTAAACATTCTCAACTGACGTGCCATACTGAATAGGATTCAAACTAAACATCAGTATTCAAGTTTCGCGCGGTCATAGGCAGCGTATAATTTTATTAATACATCTACAGTGTTATTCAGAACTTATCCATAATAAAATTTGGGGATGTTCAACATACATGTAGAAATGTGGTAGTGCAAAAAAAAATTTTTGGCGGCTTCTGAAAACTATTTAAAAATTTTTCATTGCACGCCGCTGGATACTGGTCCACTGTAATGGAGTGATCTTGGGACTGACAATGCAAACTGGCTAGCCCGAAAAAAACTTCGGAAGTTCTGAGAGTATACAGACACCCGGCGCAAAAAAGATTTGCAGCGTTTTTACTTTAAAATAAACTTAAAGATAGATAGACGTGACCAAAGTGACGTGTCTTTAAAATGAATAAAATTTTGTTACACTAATTTTGAAGAATTGCGCTACTTGATTACTAGGTATTAGAAACATGAAATTTATAAAAAATTTGCACATACCTTGTTACAAAAGCTGTTCGAAATTTTGTCCCTAAAGCTATCCAATTTTGCAGCACTAAAGCGAATGTTCCTCCTGGTTGCTGATCTTGTAAACGCAAATTATTAAGTAAATTGGGGATTTTCAGCATTTTGCTGCAACAACCACTCACAAAATTTAACTTGTAATTGATAATCCACTGGTAACAGTCCATTATCTCAGCATTACTATACACATGAGCCATTTTGAAAATTTTACAGTTTAACACTCCTACGATATAAATAAAAGACCGGCATTGAGAGAAGACACAGATAGACTGATGACTGAATAGACAATAGATATATTATCCCCGCTTCAACTGTATTCGCTCGGTCGTCGTTCGAGCGACAAAAACGTATTTACTTTTTTAACCACATTCTTAGGAATGTGGTAGGTATATCAAATGTTGAAGTACAGTTGCCCATCTACGTAGTCCTTTATAATGGTATAACTTTAAACATTGTTTACGGGAAATCCTAATACTTTTATTAAAATTTTTTTGGTGATATCGATTTCTTATTTAAGGATGCACATATCCTCAAAGTTTTAGAGATAAGTACTGAATAACCCTGTATATCGCGAAAGTCCTGACTCAGTCTAAGGACAGATCCCAATATTCTCATAGAGGACGAAACCGTCTACTCAATATGATGCGAAAAACTCCAGTTTCTTATCCAAAAACACTTCAACATCTTAATAACGTCAACTTGATCAAGAATTTGGATTTTGATAAGAAGTTGGCACGACATCAGTTTTACGTGAAAATATTACAACTATGAACTTAGAAATGTTTAAATTGAATATATTTGATTCAATTTTATTCAGCTCATACTGTAGGTTGTTGCAATCATCACTACACAGAGAGAAAAAACTGTTTAAATAACTCAAAAAGAGTTAGCCTAACAGTTTTCCATATGGTCACATATGGTGAATGAAAGGTACGCGTTAATTTAATAATTAAAAAAATGTTAATTATTGTCTGTTAATGTAATCTAGGTGAAATGTTACTTCAAAAATTATTTACCTCTTTGATTCAAAGGAATATTTTCTTCATTCAACACGAAATATATAGTTGATGAAAACAATTGTCCGATTGGTTCAACTCATGAAATTAATTGTATTAAGAGATAATTGGTTGACTTGACATTACATCTACTACAGCATTGTATATAAATATATGTCGTTGAAGTAACATTTTATACAGTTTAGATTTAATTTTACTTTAACCTATTTTAAATATTAGTGCAACCATTTTTTAATTTTACCGGAAAATAAAGATAATCATACTACTTACCTGTTGCAGTTGATTTAATATTTCATAAGGCTTCTAAGAAACGTCGAAACATTGTAAGTTTTAAAGGCAAAAGGTAGGTAAATCGAATAAGTATAAATCATTACAGCCCCATATATTTGAAGTAAAATCAGATTTGATATTAACATAACATAATAAATAAGTATTGGTGAAAAACACACCGTAGTGCCCTCTTTGGATCTGTGCTACCATCTGTCTGACAATTATTGTCAAATTGACAGACAGATAACGACCTGCTTTTCCCCAGATTCCATTGCAGCAGTGACCTCTATTGTCTTTAAGGAAGACAATCCTACTTATTTATTTGAAGAAGGAGATGCCAAAAACAACTACTCCACGAACAATATGCCCCGACTGGCGTTGCATTACATCATTACTACGGTGTGTTTCTACCACTACTAACATTCACGATGCCCATTAGGCAATCACGTCGTGACATCGTTCATCGAGTCCACTACCTATTGCACTCTGATGATCGCATAATAAGCGCGAAACCGGTCAGTGTCTGGTATTTGGTCTCGATGAACGATGTGGCGACTCCTATGGAGATGCCGATGTAATGCAACGCCAGTCGGGGCATATTGCCCGTGGAGTTGTTGTTTTCGGAATCTCCTTCAAATAATAAATAAGTATTGGTAAGTAACATAACACAGTAAAAAATATAATAAGTAGGGGGAGAACATTGCGATCAATATCTAGTGATTCAGTAATAAAGCAGCACCGACTAGGTTCTTGCCTTTAAAAGTTTCGATTGGGTTGGACACCCCAATCTTCTCCCAATTGATGATTTCCTGGTCCATGATTAAAATAATAACATTAACAATCACTCTTCACCGTCGCAGTTAACACCACAAAGCAGATAAAGTTAACACTGGTTCTGTCTCTGTATGCAAAATAACCCTCTGTAATCTGTGTTGTAAAATGGTCTATCGCGATGCTCATAATAAGTCAAGAATTTCTTCACTTTCATGCGCGGATGTTCGTCTTTTTTAGTGTAGAATTTATCGAGGTAAATAACTTCAAATCATCTATTAATGATTTCTGGCAGTCGATAAGCTGAACTAGGTCATGGACAAATGTAGAAAATAGAAGTGGGCCTAAATTGGAACCTTGAGGCATCCTTGATGTAATGGATTACAGGTCTGACTTAAAACAGTTGAAGGTAACATACTGACTATAAACTTAAAGTTAAATTACAATTGTATTAGTAGATTGCCATAAAACCGTCCTGGTGAATAGATATGAAATGTTTCAAGTACGGGTAGATGACTACCGTAACGCGTAACTACACTCTTTCATTAAAAAACTAGGAATACCATCAGGTCTACATTTCATTTTATCTTGAAGCTTCTTCATGGATTTCGTCCTCAGATAGTGAGAGAATATCAATATTTGGCTAGTCAAAATCTATTTCCACAATTAATAATATTTAAAATAACTCTAATGGTAATTAACTAGTTATTAAAAATGATAATTAAAATGTACATACTACAAAGTAATGCAATTTAATTTATTGAGCTATTTATTTATACTCAAGAGCCAAAGTAATTAATATACAGTAGATTATTACAAATGATTACAAAAAATGAGAAAATAAATATGGATATATTTACTTACATTGAAAAATTTCCATCTAGAAATATGCACGTAGGTATGTATATCACAGGTGTAAATTAATTAATATAATGATGACAAAATGTATAATTACAAATACAGGGTGTCCCAAAAACATACCGAGAAACTTTAAGGTGTGATAGGAGACATGAAAACAAACCTTTTCTGTTTAATAAATATATTGTCCGCAAATGAGCCGTTTTGGCAGAAAAATGGTTTTTTAAGTTTTGTTTGTTTCAGTGATAAATAATTAATATTCATTTCCAAAAAATGTTCAGGAGTACATTAATAAATCAGTTTTTGTTCGTGTTGGACTTTGTTTCATTGATAAATAAATGATGGTTTACAATAAGTGTTCAAAATGTTGACCATTTGCTTCAATAAGAAGATTGCACCGTTGCGTTGGTTAATTGGTTCGCGGACCCTATGTAATATTCCGTGAATGGCTTCTACTCATTACGCATAGACGTTTTGTAGACTAAAGATTTCAGTTGACCCCAAAAGAAAAAATACATAGGATTGAGATCGGGAGAATGCGCGGGCCAGGCCACGGGACCGCCTCTTCCAATCCATCGCCGGCTGGGAAATTGCTGGTCCAGATGCTGGCGCACGTTCAAACCAAAATGTGGAAGTGGCCGTCATGTTGAAACCACATGTGATTTCTAATGTCTAAAGGGACATTTTCTAATAACAGAGGAAAAACATTTTGCAGGAAATGGAGATAAATATCTGCGTTCAAACGAGTAGTCAGCAAGTGACTATTAGATTCTCGCCAGCATACCATCCCACATGTTTACAGAAACTTGTTGCTGGTCTCTTCTAGAGACCATGGCGTGAGGATTTTCATCATGCCAAATGTGGCTGTTTCTGCCATTAAAATAACCGTCACGCGTGAAACATTCCTCATCAGAAAACAATGCTATTCTTCCGAAGTGAGGTTCTATTAAGTTGTGACTCAAAAACCATTTGCAAAAAGCTAATCGATGTGGATAATCTTCAGGATTTAAAGCTTGTAGCGGTAGCGGAAAGCATACCATCTATCCATCTATGGAGGAGTTGTTCATGCATGACGTGGTGTACCTTCCACTTGGAGGATCCCATTTGGTGTGCAATTGCGCGAAAACTTGAGGATTGATTTTCTTCCACACGGTGTAGAACTTCTTTTTCTGTACAAGCTGGTCTTGGACGACCACCACCACCAGAACGTTTTCGGTTCTCACTGTCTTTAAGGCGATGATGAATGGAAGCAAAGTTTGTAGGATGAAGTTGCCGGCGTTCCGGATATCTCTGTCCATACAAGCGTGCAGCAGCTTTTCTTCCATTACAATTTGCTGCACCATAAGCAAAGTGCATAACGGTAAGTTCTTGAAATGAGAAATTATTGTCCATTTTCAATACATCATTTGAATAAAAATCAACAAACTGTTCTAACTAAATAAGTCACAAATAATACTACGGTCTTAAAATTGACATCTTTGGAATATTTATTACGATAAAGAATTTTTTTCTCCCAACAAGAAGCTCGGTTGAAACAAAACATGTTGAACGAAACGAAATACAGTGATGTCCAACTAAATCAAGAATTGATTTAATTATTTGGCTTTCATTTAAAACATTTTATTAAGGTTTGTAATTAAAAATGTTTGTTTCATGTCCCCTACCACCCCTTAAAGTTTGTCGGTAAGTTTTTGTGACACTCTGTATATAAATATATTATGATAAATAAGCAATACGTACACATTCCTTATATGTTTTCATATGTATAATAATCTACTATGCATGAAACATGAATGGAAGTAGTTAATGAATAAGAGAAGTTACGCCCACTTTGTTTTTAGATGTAATTATTGTTTTATTATTTATTTATTTATTTATTATCGAACAGGCATTATTCTCGGTAACAGGATAAGGTTACAAAAACAGACATTTATATACAAAATGAAACTACAAATTAAATACATAAAACAGAAAAAATTTAAATTCAAAATACATAGCGTAAGTTAACAAGGATGAACAAAAAAAAAGATAAAAATATATATACATACATACCTACGCTATATAGAGTAATATATTTTAATAGGATGGATGTTGCTAGATGGGGATCGATGGGTAAACCTTTGTATACTTTGCGTTTCACAAAGTTGTATCTCGGATAGGAATGTTAGTATATATATCTCCAAAGTATGATAGATGTATTAGCTAATAAAAGATGTATTAACATCTTTTGTCTTGGTTTCCAAATTGAACGTATTTTACTTGAGGACCTGTATATTTTATTTATTATATTATACTATTTTACTTATAGTTCAACTGTTCTCGTTACTTTCTATATTGTAAGGCTTGAATACAGCCATAATGAAACAGACAACACAACAGATCACGGCATGTGATAACAATTTGAATTAAAAATGTTAATCTGACAAAATTCTTGTCATACAAACAACGTTCTACTGACGAAGAGTTGAGGATCAACTTGAAACGTTTAGGAAAAAGCTAGATCAGTGATTAATTTCTTTTAAATTTTATTATAATAATTATTTTATTTAGGCATAGTTTGAAATATGACATGTAATATTACAGAATTTTGTATAAAACTGAAAAACCACTGATGAAATTTAGTTAATTTATCAAATATTCATTTCATTGCTTATTATACAGTGGTTTCTTGGGGCAAACTTTTGAAGTTTTCCTTGATACTACACTTTGAATACTTAATTTGTATGCTTTCGGTTTCCTGCTTTTTGTTATTTTACAGGTGGTGTAATCCCAAAAGAAACTATGAATCATAAACGAAAATATTTTGATGGTGAATAATATATTTTCTAGAAAACTCTTGGGGTACACAACAAGAACATATTTGTATGAATTTCAGATTTCAACCACCTGTCAAGATTGAGTAAGATGATACCAAATCGGTTTATTTCTTCTTTTTCGCCATTTTCTGCACGACAAATGAAAATAAAATGTCAGTATTCGGAGGGGTTTTGTTTAAACCGAGAAGACATTCTTGGAGACCTTCTTATTTCTCGACCTTCTTGGAAACCTTCTCCACTCGGTTAGAAGGTCTTGCTTCTGTGCGAGAAAGAGACTAGCCAAGTTGCGTTTCCTAGTATCACTGTTGCGAATTACATTTTCTCGTCCTTTTAAAAATAATTAAAATGTTTTAAATTAACAGATATGTTCGTGTCTTACACAGGAAGTATTCACATGCTTAGAAATATGTTTTGCTAAACAAAAAGTTGAAGTAATTACTACGAGATAAAAAATTCCCAACACGAAAATGTGTTGCATCGTTCAACATGAAACACTCTGTTTTTATGAAAAAGGAAAACGAGAACCGGTGAAAAACGACGGCCTATAAAATAAATAGAAGTAACGCGAATGTATCATTTACTAATACAAGGTGGTCCAAATAAAAGATTTTTTTAGCAATTTCTTTTTACTAATTTTGAGCTGATAACGAAACGAGTTTTTAAGAAAAATGTGTAAAGAATGCAAATAATATATACATAAAGTAGACATTTGCAGTATTCTTTTTCGTTAGGGAAAATATAGTACCCTTTCTTTAGTCCCAATAAACGTCGATAAAAAATTGAAGAACATCAGGGCACCAGGGAATTGAAGGGTGGCATATTATTATTCATTTACTCTTAGAAAAACTTGTAGGTAACCAGTATTATATATTGGAACGGGAAACCTGGAAAACCATGTAGGAATGAGGTTAGTCAAATGTCAACAGAAGTTTCCCTTAGTTTGTTTGAAGTTTGTTTATATTAACCTAGCAGGTGTTCCTTTATTCCACCATACTGGCAAAACTGATTGTTTGCCCTACTCTATGGATATGGTATGAAATGGTATAATATGGTGATAGAAATACAATACTTTTTTCCCAAAAATAAGTAGGACAGTCTATTATAATAACCTAATTGAATATTTTCATTTTTTAAAACATTATTATTATTAAGTGACCCGTTGCACGGAGTAATAAAAATTCTTAGCAATAACTAGAGCAGTAAAATAATTTAAATAATCGTACGGCGATGGTTAATACTCTTCTTCTTCTTCTTCTCCATATATGCTCAAAATGCCCAGGTGTAGCTGTTACCTACGAAAGATTCTGAGCTATGAATTTCTATTTTTCAATAGAAGATGCACGATCTTTAAGAAATGTCTTGCCGATATATCACATAAATCTTGTTCATATATTGGATGAATGTTGTTGAACCTTTAAGTTTTAAAAACTTCGTTGTTGCCGCTCAAGTAAATAAGACCTCGCCGATACTAAAAGAACTACTTATTAGTGACCAAACTATAAAGTAGCTACTAAAGGTAGAAATTACGTAACTAGAACTGACATATTTACCCAATAAAGTTGTTTATTCATAAAAGTAGTATTTTTGATCAAAGTTCTGTAATAATTACCTATTCAAGGTTCCTGTATCGAAGACAACTACTTGTGTGCTAGTTGGGAGTGGACTGTTTTCCAATACATTCCAACTTGTTTAAAGAAAATTGATTACACATTTCGGAAAACGGTTTAAGAATGTAGAAGACACTGTAATTGAGCATTTCACGTGGACCACCCCGTACACATCGAAGCTTTCCTCAATTAATAACAGTTCAATCAATAGCGATTGCAGCATACGCGGCCAGTCATTACTGAAACCCCGATCTCAATCACTGCCAGCCAGGGCCACCTTAGATTAGACCCGCAACAGATTGCGCTAATAGTTTTTGTGAAAAATACCAGCTCCAGCAGACTGATAATCATCTCGTTTTGTAAGACGGCAGACGGTAGTAGTGTTTTTTTTTTCAACACTTTGTTACTGACTATTTGTACATGAACAAATGTAAACTGCAAACTGAACAATATACAAACATTAATATCTTCACAGCTATAAGAGATTTATTTTATGGAGAGGGGGAAGCAGAGGGGGAAGCTTAGAGAGGGATATCATTAATTGGGCTAGACAGTATGGTTACAGCAGTCGGTATTAATATATATTAGGTTAAGCTCAAGAGTAAGTGGGCCGAAAATCAGACTATCATGTGATTTATTGAGGCGCATGCCTAATTATATTTCACATAAGAAGTCCAGTCTCTAATCAGGCTGATCACCTGGGTCAGAAGTTATGAAGATCCTCTGGCAAAAGTTGCCCTTCGCCAAATACTGAGTATCTAATTCTTGGAGGATTTTCCCCCAGAAGTCCAGATGAAGAGAATTAGTTTGGCAGTACGTGAGTATATGCTAAACATCGGTTTTGGAGCCGGTTTCACCAGTTGTGCGAAAAGATTCCTATGCAAAAATGACAGGTGGAATAACACAGGTGGAAAGTTCACCTTACTGACGTCATTTTCGCATACGAATTTTTGTTACTGGAACCCTGGTCCGAATTGCTTCATTCCCTTCAAGGCCATAATGGTCCGGGATCTAGACTAGAGTTACTCTACTTTTTCTGGCTAACTGAGCGAGTGCCTTTTGACAGCTTCATACCATTATTGAGTTATAACGGTAGGAACTAAGAGCTGCTTGGACATTTGAGAAGATTTATATCGATCTGCGTCTAAGTTGCGTTTTTTCTTTATCTGATCAATCACCAAGAAAAATGGTATTTGGTCTAGCAGTAGTAGTTTTCGGGCCACTCAATTTTGTAATTAAGCTACTAGTAAACCTCTGTCTGTCTCTATAGTTTTGTTATCTATTCTCAGTTCTTTGATTCGTCTCGAACCTACCTGACTGTCTATTGAATGACATGATGTCGGGTTATGTGAAAAAATCTACATCCTTTTGAAGCTCCTCGATACAATAGTTAATTCAGCTTAGTATTGCTCCAGAATGTGCAAGCATGTTTCTTCATTCTCTGCACGTTCTAAGCCAGTAGGATCCTGGCTTAGGATAGATGTAGATTCTCTACATCTATCAGGGAAAAGAATTTCCTTAGCCTAAATTTTGTTGAGCTAGGATTCCAACTAGTTTATTAATAATGTTTCTTTTGATGTTTAGTAGCCAGGTTGTCTTAGTTTTTAAACCCTTAGGATCTATAATATGGGTCTATGGTTTTCAATTCTTATCCAGTTTTTGTTTAACATCCAGTGAGCTATTTTATTTAGGGCTTCTGACCTGCCTTAAAGTCATTCTTATAAAGGTGTCAGGTTCCTCAATAATATACCTATATTATAATATAGTATTATAGTAACCTATTAGAAGCAAAAATTAAAAAAACAAAAAACTTCAGAAAAAACAGGTAATATGTGAATTCTAACTGGTTATTGAAAATACCACGACGTGCCTTACGTATAAAGCCTTACGTGGGATATTTAAATACCGCTTGAGCTTAGAGTATGTTGGGAAGTTGGGATGTTGGGACTTCTGCTAGAGGATCAGTACAAGTTCGCACCCAATAAGATAACCGGTTTCAATTAAGGCCTGGAATATATAATTAGTTGCCAGACATAATTAACCTCATAATGGCAGTGGAGGTTTAGATTTTTTAACCTAACTTAATCTATAAAATACCCTGAAGAGAACAACCAATTCGAAACAATCATACTATAGATTCACTGTTAGATTTCGTCTTAGATTTCCTATGAAGACTATGACACTAATTCTTTTGAATGTTCGTAATAATGGTTCTCTTAATCCAATCAATGCTTCAATATTTATTCTTTATATATGCTTCACAGTACATAATCGTGAAATCGTTATGCGACCTTTCCTTTTGCTGTTTTTTACTGTTCCCAATCAAATTTAACTCGTAATTTCAACATCTATTATTAGAATAATATTCTTTAATGTACTAAATCTGCTTCAGTCAGAGTAAATTTAAATTCATCAAATTAAACTTTTATTTATAAAAGCATATTCTTCAGTGAATATAAATTTAGGGCTGTAATCCAAATTATTGAAAGGAAGAGCAATATTGGAAGTTTACGTGTAAGATACGAAAGTATTTACTTATTCCCTAAGCTAGCTTCGGGACAAATTAAAACAAAAATCTCCCAGGTGCTCGTCCACAGAATAACTCAAACAGAGTTTGTCTGCACGAGAGTTAATTGTCGAGAAGTTCGCATTCCAGAACAAAATGGCGAGCAATAAAACTAGATCTCGTGAAAACAGTCTTGAATAAAGTTTAATTCTACTTTTGTTCATAAATAAATTCGGGAAACAAAAGTCAATGGAGGTGTCGGATATATAATCTGCCGGGAGTTCGACGCTGAATAGAGCGCTTTACTCGTAGTTTCCGCACCACCTAGAATCATAAATAATAATTAGTTTGGAGGACATATGAATTAACTAGGGGCAGAGGGCGTATGCACATCCAGTTTTGATGCAAGCAGGATGCACTCAGAGCACAGGGCTTATTTTAGGGGGCTACAAATTAATTATGGATGGATTTGTGGTATTATATACATTAAAAATGAGTAATAACGGAAATCATGTGGAGCTTATGCATGGGATTCCTTGAAGGGAATTGCGAGAACACTGTACGCTCTTCTATTGTATTCCTTCAGAGTTGAAATTTGTAATTTTTCTATTTTAAACGTTTTGAGTATTTCATTTTCTTGATGCAAGACTAATATATGCCCATATTTGTTTAGGATAACCTCCCATTTCTAACTGAATTAGCAAATACCAATAGAGTGAGGCTATGTTGGGTAGTAGGATATAAAGATGTTAAAGGAAATGAGCGTGCAGATGAAGTTGCAGCAAAGGGATCTGAAATAGGAGTGGACCCAACTTGTGGAGTCGCTTATAGTGCTATCAGAACAGCTCTGGGAAAACGAGTGGAACTTTAACATAGGAGTTACTGGGTATTAAAACCAGAACAGTTACATAACAGTACTGATGGACGCTTCTTCGCAGAAAAGAACTTTAGAGATGTTGGACACGAGTAATCCTTGTAAACCTTCATAATCTAGGATTGGAAGAAAGTCTGGTACGCCAGGTCTGTGATGATGTACACTAGACCGCGTTACATATTCTAAGCAAATGTGAGGACTACGTTCGTGTGAGACTAACGTTCCCCGGTAAATGTTCTTGGAATATTGTTAGTTAAAGGACATTTCAGCTAGTAGAGTTTTAAATTTTATGCAAAGAAGAAAGATACTAGTTGAATAGGAAATTAGGATGCATAGTAAGTAAGGCACAAACTCGCTTCACAACTACAATCGAAAAATGAAATAATATATAGGGTGTCTTATTTAAAATAAGCAAGTTGACAGCTATTTCCATTACAACCGGAAGTGGCACCACCTTGAAAATATTTTAGTCGAATGGCTCCTATCGACGTTGGTATTCTAACAAATTTTTAGAATAACCAATCGATGAATCTCAGTGGAATACCCTGTAGGAACTTGATGAAACGCCTTTCCATTCTTATTCTACTATTAGATTTTATCAAATAATTAGATGTATAAGTAGTTAATTACGTAACCTCTAAATATTGCAGTATCGGGTGTAAGCTGTAAAATTCACCCCCTCGTATGTCGTTATTCGTATAATAAGATAATCAGATTTTGACAAATGGTGGTTCATTTTGTAGTTTACATAAAACAAAATACAATTTTTTAAATATTGAAATACCTAAGCAACTATTACTATCATTAGGTAGATATCTATGAATGAATTACGTATTCAACACTACTTTCTCGTTTCCAGAGAGTTTCTTATCCAATCAATTTCCCACTGCTCTATTTCCACTCTACGGACACCAATTAACTTGTAAATTCTAGAGTAGTTTAAAGGTAAACACAAGGCATGAAATATTCTTAATCTTTTTCATATTCCATCAATACTTTCAGCTTTTTAATTTCATAAAAAGGGAAATAAAAAATTTATATTAATTGACTTTGACATCGACTCTTATCAGCGCTAAATTTGTGGCCTGACTAGCTGGGTTATTACAGAGAAATTTCCCGTCGGGTTGCCTGAAAAACCAATTACTGAAACGCCTCTTGACAGTGGATGTCACAAAGCGGCTACAGACATATTGGCTTTTAAATATTATTCTCATAAATCAACAATAGCAAATCTGTGTAACAGTATACAGCTTTGAACGAAGAATAAATTACTTTTATTATTTTTTCAAATGGCTAAATAGTGTATGACCAGAAATATACAGTAGGTATTGAAATAAAAATATTGTTTACCTAGAAACATTAAGAAATTATTTAACAAAAACGACAAAGTGAAGATCTATTACAAAAGCGAATAATATGCTCTATATGTTGGGAACATAACGCAAGGCGATCTTGGAGGTTTCGTAGCATGTTTTGAAATACAGATAGGTTGCTGTCAAGTTTGAAAGAAGCAAATAATTGCCATTCTCAATTCCACAATTGTAGTGGGTAGATCGTTTTGAAAAACTGCTGTTTTCATCATGCCCCAGATGTATCGGGTAAGTAAGATTCGGGCTAAGTGAAGACAATTATTAAAGTCTGCTTTTCGGAAAATGACTGTCGCTAAAATTATCACTAATCATTCTCGACGACTGACCAGCGGTGTGGCACGTCGCACCGTCTTGCTGAAACCACTGTCTACGTAGCAACAGGCTTCTTGCTCTATAGAAGCGTCTCAGGTTATGTACAAAAGGTATCAGAACTTGATGCTGATATCTTTCACTATTACTGACGGTAGCAGCAGGCGCTGCATCATTAGTAATGATGTAAGGGCCGATAATCAGAGGTAAGAGTTCTAGAAGCTGCATACCATACACTAACTCTTTCTTCATGAAGAGGTGTTTCAATCAATTCTAGCAAACTCTAGGAGGAGTAAAATGAATATAAAAGACTGCCTATTAACGTGACACTATTCAGGAACTTGTCATCTTTATAAATGTTAGCCAGCATCCGAGCGCAGTAAACTAAACGTTGTTTTATTATTTTGGTTCAGTTTATGGCACATTTGAATTTTGTAAGGAAAACCAGTTTTATGGCAGTTCTTCGCATGCTTCTTTTGGGCGACTGTATGAGTTGCAGCATTACTCGTCCGTGATTATCTTTTACTTGAACACGTCGTTTTCTTCCTGACTTGCCTTTTCGTTGTATGTTAACATTCTCAGTAGTCTTACATTTTTTAACAACAAACAAAATTACAGCGTTTGATGGTTTAGGCTTTTGAAACTTCAACTCCAATTGAGACCTAATCCACTTAATGCTGAATCCATTATTTCGGCTAAATTTGTATTGAAGCAATAGTAAGAATGGAAAATGATACGATTGGAAGAAGTTTATCTATATCATTATCAAAAGATTACAAGCTTGATAACTTTAAGATAATCCCGCATGTGAATTTTGTCGATGTCTTCTACATCAAATTGTGACAACTTTGAACAATTTTTATAAACATACCAGGACCGTCATACATACAATTAAGTATATCGCTACGTTTCCTCTTCTTTTAGGAGATTTTTTGGTAAATTGACTATATTTAAGTTATATATGCTACTCAAGTAAATACTTTAGAATAACTCAAACACAACTTTAAGAATACTCTGTACAATTTCCCATTATTTCCTTCTCTTAAGTGTAGGGTGGAGTAGTTTCGTTTGCAGATTATATCACGAATTCGGTTGCTTCTTTAACGTATATTTCTCTCAAGGAATCAGCTTCCTTTTGTTCCTATTTACGCTTGCCATGTAAAAAAAGATCCTTACGCTGAGTGGTAATCGATGTTCTATTTATGTCAAAGAGGTAAGTGCTAAATTTCTATTCCCAAGTTCATTAATATTCCTGAAAGGGGAACAATTACTTACTTTACATTGAAGAGGATCTAAAATCATAATCTTGACTATTTCAACCCACGCTGATCAAATAAGAGACTCTGCTACTATGTGGTTTTAATGCAATCAGGTCTGCAACTTTATACGAAGCCATTTGTAGTTTATCGGTACTTGATACCATCTTCTGAAAGTGTGGTTTGTTTGTCTTGTTTCATGTCTTGTCTTTTTTTGGATGCGAGATTACTGTGTTTTGTAGAAAAGTGACGATTTAAATTAGCAGGAACCATTGCACTAGTGACCAATTGTTCTTCATATGCAATACATTTTGGTCTTATCTCAAGCCCAGGTGATGCAAAAACTTAAGTATTCGTTCAAATATTGTCAGGACGCTGATTTTTTGTTGGTTTCCTTCAGTTTCACGTGTTGGTTGCATATTTTCATCAGTTACAGTATCTGTGGTAAATGGTTAATCATTAAATTCTACAACATCAAAGTTTCATTTAAGAAGTTTGTCCATCTTAAGCTCAACCATAAAACTAAAATAAAAACCTTAAAAATAAGCCAAATAGTTTTTGCTACAAGATAATAAATTACCTGATTTATCAAGTGGAAGTAGAATGTCTAAGATATGAAAGTGTATAAAAACTTAGGTTTAGAATTGGAAACCCGAACATAAAAACAAAATCTCTTAAAATTCAAAAACTATGCTCAACATCACTCAGACCTCGGCAAAAGACATTGCATTGGTAATATGACGAAATTGTGGAATTTGTTGCAAAACCATTTTATTAAAGTCGTTCGGATTACTTGAATATTTATTAATTTAATAAAATACTTCGCGGAACACCTGGAAGAGTTTCGCAGAACACCAGTGTTCCGCAGAACGTCGGTTGAGAACATGTATATAATACTACTATATTGAGCTATTCGAGCTTTTCTTGAAGCCGGTTTATGAGATGGAGTTATATATTTCCTTCTCTTTCACGGACAAATCTTCCTGTGCACATGCCCAAGTGTTGTCCAAACCAATCCAAGAATTTCAATGTGGCGCGAAAGTAAAGAAAGACCGGGCTTTTGTTTTGTCATATACAGGGTGTCCCAGTATGAGCGTACAAAATTTACCAGTGAGTAGGCCAGAGCATAATAAGAATAAAATTCTTATAAAAAAATTTCTCTGATGCTCGCCTAACGAGTTACAGGGTGTTATTTTGTAAAAAAAAAACAACAATTTTCCGTAATAACTTAACTTAAATAACTTTAACAACTTAAAAACCGTTTCGTAGATTTAGGTAATTTTTGGGTAACGTGTACATCCATTAGAGGTCATTAAAACTATATGGTGTTTGTTTAACTTTGACACTTGTGGTGGCCTAGGTCTACTCTTCCTTATGGTTTTGTCTTCATAACTCTTGTATATCCTACTTTTTCGTAAATTAACTAAGTTTTCCTTAATCGGCTATCAATTCTGAACAAAAAACGTGCTCTTGTTACACAGCTCTAAAATCAACCATTTTCGAGTAAATTGAGTGTAAAGTACCGACTGTATTCCTTTATGCAGAAAAATATATGTAATGATTTTAAAGTTTAGAGTTAAACAAACACCATATAGTTTTAATGACATTTAATAGATGTACACGTCATCCAAATATTACCTAAATCTACGAAACGAGTTTTTAAGTTATCTCGGAAAATTGTTTTTTTTTTAAATAACACCCTGGAACTCGTTAGGCGTGCAGCGTTGAATTTTTTTTATAATAATTTTATTCTTATTTTGGTCTGGCCTACACACTGGTAAATTTTTGTTCGCTCACACTGGGACACCCTGTATGTGTTTTGTCATATGTGTTTTGTGGTGTGGTTATGTCACAGTTTATCTTTTGTATTTCAGGTATGTTTGTATTTCACAGAAAATAAATTTGTGTTTTTCGTAGAGCCGGCAGTTTTAGAAGTGTTTTATTTATGTGTAACTTGTAGTTTTAGTTTTGTTCATATACCTATTAGACTTATTAGTGATTAGAGACATTTGCTCATCAAATTATTTCGACGGTATTTTTACAGTCGCAACTGCAAGTTTAGGTATATAAGAACATTTTGTAAATTTAAATATGTAGTGAATTAGGTATATGATTTATACTGTACCTCATTTTCATTAATTTAATTCCACAGATATCGCAAAATGCCGAAACGAAAAACTCAGTCGAGGTTTTGTCTTTTGTGCGAAGGAAATATTCCATATGAAGTCGCATAGGTAGGTAGGTACCTGAAGTATGTATTTTTAAAATTTTGTTTTCAAATACAAACTGCATCCACTCTTTTGGTAAACTTGATAAATATGGGAACATCCCAATAACAAGATTGAAAAACCGTTATATGTAGATAAAATACAATATAAAATAAAGTTAATTTATTGTATTCTACAGTATATGGAGCAAAATTCCCGCGGTTTGCTGCGCATGAGTATTTGGTATTTTCTCCGTGAAAGAGACAATAGATATGATTCTGGACTACTCTAATTTGGCTTCACTTGAGAAACATGGTAAAGATTACATAGGCTCCATATAGTAGTATTATATATATGGTTGAGAACCACTGCTCTAAAAGAACAACATCATGATTGTTTTAATCATGATTGAAAATACATTGTTTAGTTTATAAAATAATAATCGATGTGGATTTGCCTTCCATATTAGATAAATTCATATTTCATACATTATACTTACACGAGATCTAAAACATTAACTTCACCCGTACATATAGGTATAATTTCATACGTTTAATGAAATTTGGATGACCACACCTCCTCTATACAACCATTATGTGTACCTGTAATGCAGAAAATGATATACGATGTTAACTACACACCTTTATATCCATTCCATAATAGGATATACTTTCACGCCAATGCACTAGGTAGTATTCGTAAATAAAAATGGCTCGAAACGCAGGAACTATTATGCAAACTCTGAATACATCAGCAAAGCAATGCTGATTTGTACCCTATCCGATTTCAGTAGTTTGGACAATAAAAATTTACTTCAAAAATTTGCGTGCTTGCCAAGGCCTTTCCGCCGCTAGCCAAAAGGTCATAAAGACGGAAAATAATTCTTTGCATGCATTGACTGTATGTCGGTATTTAATAGCTTATGGTTATACTATTTTATGTACACAACATATTTATCTGTTGGGGCGTGGTTTAGTCAATGCTATTATCCTAGATTTTTCTGAAAGATAAATACACTGCGCCAATAAATTAGAGAAACACAAAAAAATATTTAATAAAGGCCTTTCCACCTCAAACAAATTGACGTAAAGTACGTGTTTGGCTTAAAATGTTCTTCTTTCAATGGAGAACTGAATTTCTAAATATTTTTCAAATCGAATCGCTAGTTTTCTCGTAATTTATGAAAAAGTTAATTGATGACATACTGATCGGTCATGTATATTATTACCTAAAAATTCTAGGGTGGATCTTCTTAAATACAATCTGGCAATATTGATATTGCGACGTGTATAACTGTGAAAACCACAGTTTGTCAAAACTGTTAAACAATACCCTTAGACCAAGAAAGTGAGGGGACTCGTAATTCACGACTTACGTCTTATACACAGAAATAAAAACCATAGACCGGAAAATTCTTATACAATTATTGTGACATTCTGAGGACCGGAAATGAACGATTCAGTCCGGTACGGATTCTGCGCAGTTCCCGTTTGATGTCGGAAGTCGGGATTTTTTTTTCGAACTTCGGACAATATAAGTGAGACGATATTTATGAGAGCTCAATAATATACCGAGTTTCTTGATACAATCGTTAACATTTACTTCAAAAAAAAAAAAACAAACACAATACACTTAATATGCAACTTGTTTGCAGTTTATATGTCAGTTGTTTGCAATTTATCTGTAACTTGCTTGCTTTATATGTAACTTATATAATATTTGCTCACTGCGCAAACTTCTCACCGGACCGAGAAATCATATTGTAGTCACAGAAATCGTATGAATGGTAATATACTTTCTTCATTCTATAGTCTTTATTTCTGCTGGTTAAAACTCCGTTTTAGAGTTTTCCAGTTTGTATTTGCTTTATTTGAAGTTTTTGTTGAGTAATTTAGTAATCATATTATTTTTGTAGTGTGTTACTTGTCTGTGACCAAATGTCAAAATTGTCAACACAAACAGGTGATTTGACATACGGTTGAACATTGTTGCCAGCTTGTAAAATTCGTTGAAAGTACTTATCGCAGAGTGGTTGATATGTCACAATCCAATTATTATAAGGTTTCAATTTTTCTGATAATCTGACCAATCTTATTGCATCCAGTTTGATCACACTGTATAAAATTATGTCCTTTTCCTTCGAGCATCAATTTCATGTGGGAAACATTATGGCCGACCTCTATTTACATATCGGATGGAACAAAATTCGATTAGCAAACATTTCCGATTTAGTCAATAAAATATATTAAACGGAAATAATTATTTGATGTTATCATGCACGCTATTCCAGAATTCCGTTTGTAGTTTCGGTTTGATGTTCATTTTTATTGAACTTTGATATTTGATGAATTGTTTATTTATCTATTTACTTATCAATCAGCCAATCAGTTTGGCCAGTCAGTTTCGTTTCAAACAAAATATCTAATCTTTGACACGAAATCAGGTATAACTATGAGGCAGGTATTTTTTATCAGGAAATATCTGATAACACTGACGTAGTTTTCCACATAACACCAAAACACTATACGGCACCTGACGCGCGTTTCGCCCACCAAGTTGGCATCATCTGGAGATGATTAAAACTGTCAGTTTTAATCATCTCCAGGTGATGCCAACTTGGTTGGTGAAATGCGCGTCGAGTGCAGTATAGTGTTTTGGTGTTATGTGGAAAACTACGTCAGTGTTATCTTCACATCAAAGGTTCCAACCCCTTTCAAGGAAAAATCTGAAACAAGATTTTTTTGTCAATATTTTGAGACAAATACAGAAAACCGATGGTGGAAATCCAATATTACTACGTATCATATATCCTATATTAACATTTTTTTACATTTTTTAAGGCTATTATATCATAAAAAAAGCGTTAATGCGAATTTAAAATTGGTGTTAATATGTCACTTATTTCATTGGTAATATTGAATATTTAATATTAGCAAATAAATTTAATTGCTAATTGCTCCATTAAAAGAGAAAAAAAAATTATTCTGCCGAATTAAATGTTTCGGCAAACGGATTTATTTGGTACATTTAATTTAGTTTACTATTGAAAAATAAATTTTAATTTTCCAAAATGAATCAAGGATTTATTGTTACCAAATTATAATATTTAAATGTACATTAAACATTAAACACATATATTTAGTTATAGAAAACCACATTTCACAAGAGATTATTTTTTTATATTATATAATTATATTCATAATATAACTTTTATTATAATATTAATAATAATAATAATAATAATAATAATAATAAAACGCGACTTTACTAATGCTTTACTACTTTCCACAGCACTCGTACGAGATAGACGAAACACTAGTGCTGCTATGCTCCGGGGGATATTGAGTCCGTTGTGGGGAATGAGAAGTGCCGAATTTATTGGAACTTTTACGTTTAAACTAATTATTTATTTATAATAAATATAATGTGCAGAAAGAAATAATTAATAATTTCAAAGAACTATTGCTTAATAACGGTGTTAAGCAAGATTTTGTCTCAGTGTATTTTCAGGTACAGCAATAGTTGAAACCAATGAAGTACAGTAGGTACTCTCTAAAGCCTATTTAGAATAACCTTTTCTGGGTAACTAGTGACAAAGTCAGGCATTTTCCAACCAAATAAGCTCAAAAGCATAGCCTGCTTTGTGGAACACAGTTAGGTAACCTTAAGTCAATTTAATAGCTCTTTTTTAAGGAGTAGTAAAATAATATGTATTTCTGTAAAATATGGCGAGAGTTTTTTAAATACCTAATTAATTTTGTATAATAATTCATAATTATTTAGGTATTTATTATAAATATTTAAAAAACTCTTGCCATATCTTACAGAAATACATATTATTTCACTATTCCTTAAAAAGAGCTATTAAATTGACTTGGATAATTATTAGTGTTTTATTGTATAAGGTAATAATTCGAAACTCTAAAATACGCTTGAGTTTGACCTCACCAAATAAAGAACCCGATATCTCTGAAACTATTAAGTTTTTGAAAAATAGTCATTTGACAAAAATTGTTTAGAATTGAGCAAAGTATTGGATAAATCTTGTTACAAAGTTCCTGCCAACGAAATATTTCTTTCGACTTCAGCGCCATCTCCAATTTGCTCTGAAAAAAATCAAGTTGACCTCCGTGACGGAACCATAGATGAGCTCCATCATCTGTTTTTTTCAAAATCCAAATTTATCTTTCCGTTGCCGAGATACGAGGCTGTGGACTTTTATGTAGAACACCCGGTATGGGTAAAATTTTCAAATTATTATTCGTTATATTTCTGCAACTAATATGTGTTATGCTATGAGGACATTTTTGACCTTTCAAACTAGTATACTATTAACGTTTCACTATATGTAGCACTTGGTTTTCATTTAGATCAAGTTGTATGTCAAACAGTTGATAATAATAATGGTCAAGCTATAAACGCAATCGGCATCGTAAACGTGTGCGTAGTGGCACAAATTTTTTTCGTGCAAATTTCTTTTAGTAAATTATCTATATTATCGCAGTTATTGCAAATTAATTGTTAATACGGCGGGTGTCACAAAGCCAAGGTTAAGTGATTTTTTTCTCTCACTTTTTGTCACAATATTGCTGCAGTGATATGTGCTTATTATAATTCTTATTTGTTTATTGTTCCAATTTGTATATACTCCCTTCTATCCGCGTTACTATTACCAATCCCCGTGCATACTGCGAATGTCTGTGTAAATTTCCTACCGACCTTCAATTCCTATTAGTTAATGACATGTATTGAAGTGCAGAACTAAGCTTTTGTGGCGGAAATAAAGGTACTCTGAACTTTGCTTTTTGTTTCCTGTGTTTCGAGTTTCCCCAAAGAAAATTGGTAGGTACCATCTTTTTAATTTTACAATACATCTGCTTTTATTTATGTACAAATCCATAAAACCTTTATTTATTAAGATAATCGACTGAACTTTCTTTTGTTTCAAATGGCATTAAAACTGCTTCTTTTGATCGTACTACCGCTTTTCTGACAAACATGCAGGGCCTGCTGCAATTTTTTTTATATCACCGAGAATCAATATATCTAATTAGGGATTTAAATTCCTAATAGTATATTTTTTGTTCAGATTTCGCATGTGGGGGTTTTGAGGGGTCCGACTTAACGCTGTCGTGGCAGATTTTAAATAAAAAAGCAGTTTTTAATGCCCTTTGATGTATATTATACAGATATTATGGTATAACTTACCAGATTCTTTAAATTTTAAATTCTAACAGGACCCAGATTGTATATAAATATATTTTCTATATGTGAGCAAATTAAAGAAAGCACTAGCTTCTAACGTGTTACTTGGGGAATGTTTTAATTTAATAAAAGGCACATTGTAAACACACCTAACTTTATTAAATTTGTACTTACTGTTTTAATAACAGATATCTGACAATAAAAGAAAAATTTCAATTGCAAGAAAATGAGAGTGCCGTGGCAAGAGCATGGCAGAGAAACCCACGATCTTTGCTCTTGACCACCCAAAATATATTATTCAACCAACATAACAAAGATTTGATGATGACAACAAAACTTAAAGATATAACTATATAACTCCCCTAACTAATGAGGTTTTCCAGGTTTCCCTCATTCCAGCACTAAATGGTGGTTAGGGCCTACCAACGTAAGTCGTTCCTGAGGCGCAAATGCGGCCCGCAAAATAATAATATGCCGCCCCCTCTCCCACACAAGTCTCCGACTTTCGGGCTAATCCTTGTGATTAGAATGGGGGGTAGAGATATTATTATTATTATTATTATTATTATTATTATTATTATTATTATTATTATTATTATTATTATTATTATTATTATATAACCTGGTCCCTACTATATACCACCTCATACAGAGAACATACATAATTTTTCAAATAAAGCTGAAAAGTTTTGGTGTTAGTTATCCGGCAGGGCCCGAAGGTCCTGAAGTCTCGTACGGGAGGCAACCCAGCCATGAGTTGAAGGTTCGGAAAGATCTGTGTATTTTTTTTAATTATATAATAAACAGATTCAATCCTCCACGGGTGAAAATGTTAGTTCAATCAACCATCTATTACTCTCATGATATTAAGCAGATACAACATATACCTAATTATTTATACTTCATATTACAGAACTATTATTAAGAGGTTATGTAGAACAAAGGTAGATAGTAAATATTAATGGTAGGCACGAAAATTTTATTTACAATTTTACATTTCATGGATGATAAGACTGTTATTGGATAAGTAAAACGTTAACTAGGTATTGTAGAAACTTTTAAATAACAAAATTTATAAACGTGAATTTTGTTATCATATCCATTGAACCAAAACATTAGTCATAGAGAACAATTACTGTTAATTATCACTGTTAACACACACTTTACTTTTTTTCTTATTTTCCTTTTCTTAAAACTTTGAGAATTTGTGTCCCGAATTTTGAGATGATAGGAGATTCACTCCTACAGTACATATTGCACAAAGTTTAAATGCCACTGAATTTAAAAATCGCTTAATTTTTTGTTAATGGTCTTTGAATAAATTAGCAGATGAAATTAAATTCACTAATTGTGGCATCTTCTAATCTTTCAGTATCAACTGAAAATCTATATGTTTAAAACCAGCGAAGATTTAAAAAATTTTCCATTAAAAGACTATGAACGTAGTACTATCCCTTCTATAACTATTAAAAAAATTGTTCCAGTAAGTTCAACTGCTAGATTTGAGTAATCAAATCTATAGAAATAACCCATCTCCTAAATTTCTTTAAATTTGATGATCCGATGTAGTGGATAGTAAAAATAAATTGTATTTTTCTATAAAGCATTTTATAGTATCTATTTTAGTATAGTATTATTACCATTTTCGTTTAAATTACTACTTTTATATTATGTACCCATTTCAGAGGATTGAAATACCAGAACAGCGGTGTCAAGTATGCATGGAAAATAATTCAACAGAATAAATGCATTGAAATGTTTAATAGTTAGTACATTTCGTATTCTTCTAACTATGATTCCTGGTAACTCTGTTAACTTGTTCTATATTTAATATCTAAAGTCAAAGCCAGAATTAAACAAAGTGCAATGACCGGAAAAAGAGTAGATCTATGTTGTCACATTTATTTCTAAAGTATTTTTATTTAAAACAGGAAACGTATTAATTACCTTATTTACCCATTTTTCTACTTGTCTTTAACGTCCCTTATCCCTATTGTACTTTATTAAAGCAAACACAATGTTTAATTTGTCTTTTACTTAATAATATCAACGAATTTCCGAATATCTGGCTACTGCGAAAGTCGTAAAGTTAACGATAAGCTGTTCATCCTTATTTAACATACATATTCTTGCATTTACGCTTTCTCTTCTCTGAGGTTCAACGACGTTGATTGGTCGAATCAGGAACCAACCAGCGACTGCGCTCGAGGTAGTAGGGAAACAGTGGCGTAATGTTGGGTTATTTCGCGCGCGTTTCTTAACGGTAAAAATTTGTGGTAAAATTATCAGTGTATTTATTCTTTGTGTTAGTGTTTATACTTATTTGTGTTAGTTAAAAAAGTGGAAGCGCATAGAAATATTCTATAGAATAATATACGAGTATATATTAACTGAAATGTGCCCAATGGTAAAACATAACACGCACGCCCATGCATCATCGCATTCTACCAGATCGGCGAGGTCATCCCACTTTGCTTAATTCTGGTTTTTACTGTAGAACGTGAAATTCTGAGCAGATCTATAATTCCATGCTCTTTTTAAAATTCATGAAAATATACAGAACATTCCATAAAAGACAAATCACTGGTTTTCTATCTTTCTGCATTAGGACCTGTCAAAATATTATACTTTCCATCATAGACTGTGAGTGTCTTGTATTGGAAAAGTTAGTAACTTAAGTTTAGTTTGTTGCTGATTTCCAAAGCATCCTCTAGAATATTCAATAATTCAGTATCATTACTAAAAGCTATAAATTAGTTTTTATAGTTAGTAATAACGATATTGAACTTTTGTATTTAAATTTTGTTGCAGTGAAACACAAGAATTTTATATATTTGAACTTTTCCCTGCACCTACCTTGAGCTAATATTTTAAATTCAGAGAGGATTCACCATCGAAGCAGGTCAAAATGCAATGATAGCATTGCAGATAAATAAATAATAATAAAGGAAAACAGGTTTAGTGTTGCATAATAAGAGTACACAAGTAGTTGTACGAATTCTGAATGACAAAGGCCACGCGAAAACGAGAGCGGAAGAAAGTGCTTTTATCAGTGTCATCAGATTTGTATCTAAATGTGGTCACACGTTTATGGTCTATTCGGAACGTTTAGGTAAATAAAAGAACAGTCATTGCATAGTGCCAAATTTGTATTAGTAAAAAATTGCGAATAACATGAAGACCTTGAGACAATTTAAATGTACTTTGATTATATTTCGCTAAATAAAAAAAACATAATACAAAGAAGCAGTGAAGGGACCTGGACGAGAAGGGAAGGGGAAAGAGGTAATGGTGATTGCTTGCTGAGTTAACATATCCTTACGACTAGCTTTACTATATGTCGCACATGCTTGTGGTTATTTTTTTAATTTGTCTTACGCGTGTGTCACTCGTGAGAGGTTCCTCAGTGAGTTTGGCAGTGATTTCACGTGAGTACATTACCTTACTCTGCTTTATTATACAGTGTGGGAGAGTTTGCATTACACACTTAGTAACTCGTAAATGTCAAGATATTACAATTTTTCAAAAAGTACTTCTAAGTGATTTTTTGTGCTTTTTCAACCCTTTGATTAAAAACGCTCTCATTAAAAAAACAAAAGAACAGCGACATGTACAGTGATTTAAATGGAACTCCCTATATTTTATTTCATAATTTGAAATCCTATCAAATTCTGAATATGACACCGTTTTTATTTTTTCTTAAAAGTGATAATATGTAAGTCAGGGACAATATAAGAAATTATCAGTACTAGGCCATAGATTGCACAATGATTGAAAACAAAGCATGACTGTGAAGATAGAGATAGTGAAAAATTATGCAAATAACTCATAACTTTGTTAATGATATTATTTTCGTTTATTTCAATAAATATTTTGTTTCAATTGAACAATCCATGGCCTAGTACCAAAGTTTACAGAATAAATATTCTGTAAACTATGCAAGTACCGATAACTTCTTGTATTGTTCCTAACTTACTTATTATCACTTTTAAGAAAAAATAAAAACGGTGTCATATTCAGAATTTGGTAGGATTTCAAATTGTGACATAAAATACAGGTTCCATTTAAAAAAATCACTGTATGCCGCTCTTTTGTTTTTTTAATGAGAGCGTTTTTAATCAGAGGGTTGAAAAGAACACAAAAAATCACTTAGAAGTACTTTTTGAAAAATTTTAATATCTTGACATTTACGAAGTTACTGAGTGTGTAATGCAAACTCACCCACACTGTATATAGAAAGAAAGTAATAACAATTTTAATAAGAAAACGCTTTAGTTGGAAATTCAATAAGTGAATTCGTGCATTTATTATATCTATGTATCAATGTGTTTCCGTGGAGGATTTTTATTATTTTTAGCCGTGATCATGACCCTTGAAGATCGAAACTTGTAGGTAAATGTTAGAAACATTTATGTGGAAATAACTTTTAAATTTAAACCATGTATCAATGTGTCTTGGGTAGATATGTTTCTACGTGCACATGGATTTTCTTCAAGATATAAGAATTTCATCAGCATATTTTTTGATTTACTTGAAAATGCTATAAAGGGAAAATAATAGAAATGTAATTCTTTAGTTTTTAGTTTTTTTTAATATTCTAAATCTACTCTAAATATAATTTCAATTTGTTTAAATATTACCTCAGTAGAATAAAATAACGATGGCTTACCGTGGAACAAATTTTAGATATAAAAATATTTTTTATATTCGGCATTTCCCGGTGTTGGCAAGAAAATTTTAAATATGATCTGGCGTAAATTTGAGACTATAACACTCATAAATCTCAAAATATAGAGCGAACCTTCCACTCTAACCTTCTTGGAGGTCATTCTGGTACTTATACTTGTTTACAACCTATCTATTTTAAATTCAAAACTACGTCTACCTAAAAAAATCGTCTTAGCATTATTTCAAGAACTTTTAATACAAAAAAAAATGATAATTCAAAGTTTAGAAAAAGGTCTTGAATAGCATTTAATATACAGGGTTGAAGACGCGGATCCATTTTATAGAAAACTAGTGCATGTAAAAATTATTTCTCTTCGCAGGTTTGCGCTTATGACCTTTACAGAAGAATATAGGCAACTTCCGTAACTTCCAGCTCCACCGGAATCTGCAGCTAATTTTCTTATTTGAAAAGGAACACCCTATTACTTAATTACATAACACAATTTCTCAGTAAATTTAGGTTAACTTCATGTAGGAAACTCGATACCAAAAGTATATAGTTCTAGAGATATTCAATTTATTTCAAACATCAGTTTACTAAATTACCTACCAATTGTCTCCAAATAAATCAGGGCGTTGAAAATTAAGGTGCTATATATTTATTTTCATGTTTCGAGAATATTATAAACGAGTAAATTTACCGTTCCTATAATTTTTTATTTTAGAAGGTGGAAAATTATACTTTTGATTCCACATAGTATCTAGTGAAAGTACATTAAGGGTCAAGTAGGTAAGGATAAATGCATCAGAATATTAGATTTTCCTGTATCTATATACATGGTGTTCTTTAATGTCATGTCCATACTCTAGGAGCTAATACCTTGTCCAATTTTATAACTAAGAGTCCAAATAGTCCAAATAAATTGCCTCGAGATTTACTGTGTCAAGGTTTTTATAAAAAATCCTTTTTTTTATTAATATCTTGAAAACTCTTTCGCCGATTTGGATGAAACGCGGTGCGTTGGTTTGAATTAGTAAGGGGGTTATTTTAACGTGAAAAGATTAAAATTGTTGCCTCCAGGGGCGTGCAGGAGGGTAACGTATTAACTTAACACTAGTTGTTTTACAAGTTTTGTATTTTTTTTTGCTGAACCAATTTCAAATACAACTTTTTTAAAAAAGTTACAAAATAAAACCTATTACAGTGCATGTCTAAATGTTTATTATGTTAAAAGTAAAAAAACTGGGATGTCTCCATCCAAGTTTCTAAGTTTCAAGTTTTATCCAAATCGGCGAAAGAGTTTTGAAGTTATTAATAAAAAACAATTTTTTATAAAAACTTTGACACCCTGTAGCTTGAAAACAAGGCAGTTTAGGACTCACGTTTATTTAAACTCTTAGTCATAAAATTGGACAAGATATTGGAATTGGAATTGGACAAGGACAACGAAGCTCCGTAGCCGAGCGGTTAAAGACGTCAAGTTTTTAACCGCTCTCCGCGGTTGACGGCGATTCCAATCTTACCGCTGTAAACTTTTTCTAATTACTCCTATATTAAATCTGTGTGCACATAAAACTAGTTGAGTTCTTAATATGCAACTAGTACTGCAATATCACTGTATAAATGGCTAACAACCTACTGTTCACTTTAATTAATAACATTTTCCTGGTTTCCTTTCTTATCGTACTAAATCGTACCTACCTAGTTAAAGTTATAACATCGTAAGTCGCTCCTGGTCGCGGCCTGTAAAATAAAAATATGCCGCTCCCTCTTCGACACACGTCTCTGACTTCTGGGCTCATCAAGATGAGAATGAGGGATATATATAATGTCTAACTTATTTGTGGTGTATTTTGACGATTCATAGTTTGCTTCTTTTGGGATTACACCACCTGTAAAAAGCAAAAAGCAGAAAACCAGAAGTATACAAATTAAATGTTGAAAGTGTAGTAACAAGGCAAACTTCTAAAGTTTGCCCCAAAAAACCACTGTTATAACGTGTGATAAAATAATATTTGATATATTGACTAAATTTTATCAGTGGTTTTTAGTTTTATACAAAATTCTATAATATTACATGTCATATTCTAAAATATGTCCAAATAAAATAGAGGGATAGATATATATTATTTATTAGCTCCTACAGTATGGACATGACATTAAGGAACACCCTGTATATTCTGTGTATTTCTTATTCAGTGTAGGTGTGACTACGAAATACAAAATCTATGTGTCAACAGTTATATAAATATTAGTGTCTATTAAACTATTTCGATTACACAACTTAGCTGTTAAACATGCGTGATTTTTTTAATTAACTTATTAAGAATGACCCTACCTCACATTGACCAAGATCAAGAGCCCCGCCTAAATCTGTCTAAATTTCTACACGCAATACTGTAACATTTATCTATACTTCAAGATTAAAATAGCTATACATTTAGATGTCACTTGCGGTGTAGAATATAAAAAATTGAACCAATTTTAACCTTAATAATAACATAACGCGTTTACTTTCAAATATCCGAAATTTGGTTACACAGAGGTTTACACGGAACCCATTACTGGGTATACAGGGTCTTTCAACGAAAACTTGACCCCCACATAATTATAAAACTGAAAAAAACTTGAATTCGCCTACACTGTCGATTTCTGTTCTTGAGGGGAGCATTTTTGAAAGTCAAACCAACTTGATATATTCATTCCCCTAACCCCTAGCAGCCTTAACTTTAAAATTTCAAATGAAACTACCCCCCTGCTAACATATCATTTTACCCCTTTCCACACCACCCATTTTACCACACCCTTTCCAAGGCGAATACACTGGTGCATCGTTTTTGGAAATCCGGTGAGATTTGACAAAGTTATTCGCTAAAAACGAAAAGTTGACAAACGGACATTCACGTACTAATTTCTACAGAAATCCCTACCAATAATACGCTTTTTATTTACTACACAACCACATTACTTTTTTAATGTGTCGATGAGTTTACAAACAAAAAAAAAAAATAAAATCAAGTCTCAAATTAAAAACCTGAAGCAAAACAAAAACCCGTTTTATTTAATGTGTTGTTCAAAATTACCCCCGTTAACTTGCAAACAATAATACAGTCGTACTTTGAAATTCGTACATTGGGGTTCGAACATGGGAGTAAAATTGGGGTTTTCTTCGATATCCTCGTTCAAGAGATTAACGAGTTCATCTGGTACTGCAACACCTAGTACAGCAACTACTTACAAGTATTACAGAAATACCATTTACAGTTCTAGTAAAAGTTTGACAGCTGCTAATTTACCTTAATTAATAAATATATTTGATCATTGGTAAAAAATCATTTAAAAATTTCACGATATCCTATCTACCCATTATAAGGTATAAGGTCATTTCAACAAAAATTTGTTCCATATCTAAATACCTGCATGGTTTAATTAAAGTGTTTCACATTAATGAATATAGTAATAAAGTTAATCTAAATGTAATACAAAATTCATACTATATTTTGTCTGATCAAAAACATAGTAGTAGTAGTAGTAGTAGTATGGGGCGGCTAAGACCTGGCAAGTAGGCCACAAGCGGGCGCTTTTCGCCTACCCCTGTCGTCCTCTACCTAACTCCATCATCTCTTCCCTCGTCGAACCTTCCCGCCCTTCCAATGTAGGTCAGAATATCGGTCCATTCAAGGGAACTAACTTCTTCCCCTTGCAGCTCCCCGGCCCCCAGACACCATGTCACAGTCTGCCGAAAGCCGCGCATTCTGTCAAGAAGTGGGAAGGCGTTTCGTCGCCCTCCCCGCAGTTTGGGCAGATAAGGTCTCCCTTAACACCTATCAATGATAGATGTCTTCTAAGCCTACAGTGACTCGTTAAAACTCCCACCAACTGGTTTAGAGTCTTCCGGCTACGACTTAACAGCCAGGCCGTCTTGCTTGCTTGGCTCCACTATAAAGTTGCGAGCTTGTCTACAGCTCCCACTCCTTGTCCAGTGGTTACTTAGTGTCTCATGAACCCAATCATTAAGAGGCATGTTGACCTGCCTTCGTGTAATGTCTAAAATCGGTTCTGGTCCCTGAGATCCGAGTCGGGTCAGTTTATCGACCCTTTTATTCCCTGGGATTCCGCTATGACCTGGTGCCCATACCAATTTTACCTCTTTTTCTCTGGCCAGGTCCTCCAGGGGATCAACAATATAACTTCGACTTGAACAAATGTTAAAACAAATAAATAAGAGCTAATAAATAGGAGCTCCGTAGTTGAGCGGTTGAAGACGTCAAGTTTTTAATCTTAATCATTCTCCGCGATTGACGCGTCAACTTTTTCTAATTGCTCTTCTATTAAATATGTGATAAAACTGATAGCGTTCTTAATATGCAACTAGTACTGGAATATCACTGTATATCAATGGCCAACAACCTATTGTTCATTTTAATTAATAAGATTTTCCAGGTTTCCCTTATTGTCGTACTAAATGGTAGTTTAAACCATTCCTGGGCGCACTCGCGGCTCGTAAATAATTATATGCAGCTCCCTCTCCCACACAAGTCGCTGACTTCTTGGTTAATCATCAAGATGAGAATGAGGGATAGATATATTATTATTATTATTAGGTATAAATAATCTAAATTTTTTCAAAAACTCAATGAAACTGACATAGTTTTTTCCACATAACATCAAAACACTATACTGCACTCAACGCGCGTTTGGCCAACCAAACTGGCATCATCTAGAGATGATTAAACTGAGTTTTAATGATTAGAACTGAGTTTTAATCATCTCCAGATCAAGCCAACTTATTGACAAAACTACGTCAGTGTTATCTTCACACCAAAGGTTCCAGCCCCTTTCAAACCTCATAATGAGTTTACATGGAACTAAATGACCATTGTTAAATTTTTTTTTTTTAAATATACTGTTACATTCTAAATCACCTGTTGTTTATTAAATTAAAACCGTGCTTGAACGAAATGCATGCATTAAACACAATTTTCAATAGAGATTTCATTTTAATTTACTACTAGCAGGTACCACTCATAAAACATGTGAATGTATGGAAATCGTATTGTGGTTTTCGCATACGGCTGTGCTGAAAATATTACAGGAGTCCCATGTAAATATACCGCAATTTATTGGGAAGAGCTTTGCCTGTAGACAGTTATATTCTATGCGCTCTGCATACTATTCTCCCAATTCGATATACCGGGTGTTCCACATAAAAGTCCTCAGCCTCGTATCTCGGTAACAGAAAGATGTATTTTGATTTTGAAAAAAACATATGATGGAGCTCATCTATGGCTCCGTCACGGAGGTTAATTTGATTTCTTTCAGAGCAAATTGGAGGTGGCGCTGAAGTCGAAAGACATTTTTCGTTGGCAGGAACTTTGTAACAAGGTTTATCCGATACTTTGTTCAATTATAAACAATTTTTGTCAAATGACTATTCTTCAAAAACTTGTCAGTTTCAGAGATATCTGGCTCTTCATTTGATGAGGCCCAAACTCAAGCATATTTTAGAGTTTCGAATGATTACTTTATACAATGAATAATAATTATCCAAGTCAATTTAATAGCTCTTTTTATGGAATAGTGAAATAATATGTATTTCTGTAAAATATGGCAAGAGTTTTTTAATACCTAATTCATTTTGTATACCTAATAATTCATAATTATTTGTATATGCTTGTCCTAAATAAATCCTGAATGTATAAAGAAACTTCATCACAGGAGGCTTTGATTAGAAGGAAACGAAAATTTTGTTTTTTAAATATCTAATTCATTTTTTATAATAGTTTATAATTATTTGTACGCTTGTCCTAAAATAAATCCTGAATGTATAACGAAACTTCAGTAGGCTTTGATTAGAAGGAAACAAAGTCTAGGTACTGTGATAAAGTTTCGTTATACACTCAGGATTTATTTTAGGACAAGCGTACAAATAATTAAAAACTATTATACAAAATGAATTAGATATTTAAAAAACAAAATTTTCGTTTTCTTCTAATCAAAGCCTTCTGTGATGAAGTTTCTTTGTACATTCAGGATTTATTTAGGACAATCATACAAATAATTATGAATTATTATACAAAATGAATAAACTTTTGCCATATTTTACAGAAATACATATTATTTCACTATTCCTTAAATAGAGCTATTAAATTGACATGGATAATTACTATTCATTATATAAGGTAATCATTCGAAACTCTAAAATATGCTTGAGTTTGGGCCTCATCAAATGAAGAGGCAGATATCTCTAAAACTGACAAGTTTTTGAAGAATAGTCATTTGACAAAAATTGTTTATAATTGAACAAAGTATCGGATAAACCTTGTTACATAGTTCCTGCCGACCGAAAAATTTCTTTCGACTTCAGCGCCATCGCCAATTTGCTCTGAAAAAAATTGACCTCCGTGACGAAGCCATAGCTGAGTCCTATCATCTAGTTTTTCAAAATCAAAATATATCTTTCCGTTGCCGAGATACGAGGCTGAGGACTTTTATGCGGAACACCCGGTATTTCCTCTACATGGCGATTAATATAAATGCGAATTAATATAAATGAGATGCAGAAAATGTGTATATAAAATATTTACTGTATATATTATATACAGGGTCATCATTCTAAAACATTACAATTATCAATATGTATTTGTAATTTAACATTGTATAAATATTTACAAAAAGAGAGAAAATAATCATGTGAAAAAAAATTAAAATACCAAAATATGTGCAATTAGAAATTCAAATCGACTTCTGCCAGGATTTTAAAAAAAATATGTTTCCTCCTCCAACTTCAATGGAGTCCAGTGAAGTTCAGTGAGCTCAAAGAACAATGGAGTTTCTCAGAGTTCAATGTATAGCCCTGCACTTTTATAAAAAAAGGGTTTATAAAAAATTTGGGTTTCGAAGAAATACGTTATGCGTTTGTAATATTGATTATACATTTCAAAAATTATCATTACAAGGTCATATAAGCCATTATGAGGTCATTATACGTAATTCCCAGAATGTATTCATAAATATTTTATTTCCATAATAATTATAGAAAGTGATGATACTGCCACCTTTAAAATACAATCCTTGAACGGTGATAACACTTAGTAGACGAAACACTTAAAATATATTTGAAACTAGCCTCACGTATTTTATTTACGTGTATTTTAATAACAGGAACATTAGTAAAACCAGCATTTTTAGAACTGTTTCTACTTTTTGATGTAATGAAAAGTCAGGACAGAACGGTGCTTGTTAGATTTGGGATTGTCGCACTTTGTGATTTGTTCTTTAGTCAAGAGATCTTATGAACCAATAGGTTGATCAATGATTCGGACATCTACCGGAATATCAAAAATTATCTTGGTCAAGGGTGGTTGTGGAATGTAAAATGTGTGTCTTACTTTAAATTTTTGAATATGTTTTGTTGTGTCAGAATCTGTCAAGTCATTGTGCTGAAATTTTCTAATCCAGTTTTTGAATCATGCGTCTTACCACACAGCACAAAATTTTCATGACTGAACCATATTTTCGAACGGGTGCGCAAGTTAATGGAAATTGGCAATACAGTAAACGTTTGTGTTTGGACAATTTTCGAGAGCACTTCCCAAACGTGGCAATATTACCGGACAATTTTTATGCGTGCCTTACAAATTGTGTTGAAGTGTTTCGCGAAACTGGTTGTGTGACTCATAAAAAAGGTGCTGGTAGACCAAGAGTTCGTACAGAAGAAGTTGTCAATGACGTTCGTCAACGTATGGAAGAGGAGCCTGCAAAACCTTTGAAACGTCTTTCTCAGGAAATTGGACTTTCTTATGGAACATGTCATAAGATTTTAAAGAAAGTAAAATTTAAATTTTAATGCATGTAAAATTTAAATTTTACATGCATCCATATAAGATGCAAGCACATCAAGGCTCTTCTGCCCGCAGACCACCCCAGACGCCTTGCTTACTGCCATTGGTTTGTCAATAATTTAATGAATGACGATCTTCTGGACTTAACTTTTTTTTTTGACGAAGCGTGGTTCCACCTTTCGGGATACATCAATTCTCAAAATATGCGAATGTGGAGCAATGATAACCCTCATGTTTTTACTGAATCGCCACTACATTCTCAAAAAATTGGTGTTTGGATGGCAGTTTCTCTCAGAAGAATAATTTGGCCAATTTTTTTCGATTTCACCTTCAACGCAGAAAGGTACAGACACAACCTTTTGGCCGAATTTGTGCAACAGTTAAACGATGATGAACTTCGGTACGGTTATTTCCAGCATGACGGTGCAACAGCACATACTACACGAGAAAATATTGCTTTCCTCCTCGAGTTTTTTGATGACCGGCTGATAAGTTTGCATACAGAAGTTGAGTTTCCTCCGAGATCACCTTGTTTGACAATTATGGACTATTTTATATTTCCTTACTTAAAAAACAAGATTTTCGCAACTTCGGTAAATAATTTGCAAGAACTACAACAAAGAATTGTTCAGCAATGTGCAACCATAACGCCAGAAATTCTGCAAAACGCTTTTCACAGCATGAGGAGGCGCGTCAACTTTTGCATCGAACAAAACGGGGGACATTTCCAAAAATTACTGTAATTTAGTTTTTCTTGTTACTAAAACCGTTATTTCATAATTTGTAGTTCATTATTGTTTTACAACTGAAATAAATAGTTATGAAATTTGTAGGTCATTGATGATGGCAGTATGACAGTGACATAATTATTTCAAATTTAAAGTAAGACACACGTTTTACATTCCACAACCACCCTTGACCAAGAAAATTTTTGATATCCCGGTATAATAATAAAAAAAGATATAGTACATAAAAATTAATTATTTTTTTTTGTAAATTTAGATAATGTGTTCAGTATTAATATTTTAATAACCAGTAGTGCAGCTAAAAATTTCCCATGAGAAAATGTGAAAAAAATTAGATTTTTTATTAACTTTACTAAATGGAGAAAATATTTCATAAAAATAAAAAAGAAACAATATTTAAATCAAGGATTTACTGAAGGAAAACACTTCTAATATGAATTTTATAGATGAATTATAACAAAAAATGGATACAGCTTATTCCATTGCCCTTTTTCTAAGCCTATGCTGTATTTTCCATTACATTGGGTGAAAAATGAAATATAATAGATACAAATACTTTTAATTTTCACTTTCATTTTGTGAAAGACCCAAGCAAAGACAATATCAAAGAATACATATTAAATACGTATTTTGTTTTTGACAATGTATATGGCAACAAAGTTCTAACCTTAAAAAATCTACGCCTCTGATGAAAATATTCTGTTCTCAAAATTTAGTTCCTGGACCAGTTTTTTTGGAATTCATTTTATGGCACATTACAACCAAGTAATTTCACTGTGCTATTAATTTTTTATTATTAATTATAATATACTTTAATAAATACCGAGACCGTCTGGTCAAACCTGTTTTGAGATGCATAAGCAGTACAAATAATAAAGATAGTCTGCATAATAATCTGTGACGTAATAAACAATAGGTAGTATCACGATAAGTTTTACCAGCATAAATTGTATCAAGTTCAGGGATTTATATATAGAGGACATAAGCAAAAAACGATAGAGTTAACATTAAAACACTACATTTTCTTTAATTCCTTTTAACAACAATATTAGAAATATTTAGAGTTGGTGAGAAAGTGGAGCACGTGTTTTTAATGTTTTGTTTTAGTCAATTGTAGCAAGCGAATGCAAAAAATTGTAATTCTTTATCTAACTTATTCCTAGACTATAGATTAGGTATAGTGTATTTTCCCATATTTTCTTCACAACCCCTATAGCTTTTACATCTGTAAATATGCAACACAATCTATTATATTATGACAGTAAAAAATGTTACCAAGAAATAATATGACGTATTATTACTAATTATTAGAGAACCTGGATTGTGAGAGGATCTTCTATCTAAATCTGCAAAACTAGACGAGATGGTCCAAAAAATCCTTCGTAACTTCCTTAGAGAAGTAGTAGTAGAGACAATCTTTGCCTGCAGTATGAGTCTTCAAGGTCATTACTAATATTTAAGGTGATATTTTTGAAACATTTGTGGGCAACATAGCCTTTCTGACAAAAATGTATAGCTATCTTCATTAAGTTTTATGTTAACAGTAGATAAACCGAAGATATTATAATTTTACGATGTAGTCCACAGAGGCTGTTGAACAGATACAGGAAGTCATCTACAATGACAGAGTACATGAAGTCGTCCACCATATTAGAGACTGACAAGGGATGTTGTTCTGTAATCCAGAGCGAGAACACCCGAGTGCTGCGTGCTGTGTGCTAACTAAGTTCTGTTAGTCTCTTTGGTATCCTGACATGCTACTTTGATATCCATAAGACTACCCCTAGGTATTTATGTTTTTTGACTATGAGAGGGACAGTCAATAGCAAAAAATATATTTATGGAGTCCTCGTCATTACATACGTATAATATCGGACTTTTAACGGGATTTAAGTTGACAAAATTATATTGACATACTTATGGTCTGTTTGTAACCTGACGGGAATCCCATCTTAGATTTGTTTCATCACTCCTTTAGAGTCTTCTATATTATCCAGTTATTTGTAGATGCAAAAATGTAATGGAAATTCAAGCACTGGTTCAATCTGCGTATATTCTCTATCTTCTTCACTTTACCCAGTTATAGTCTTTATAATCTCAATTGAAACTGCATAAAAAATTCCGACAAACAACACACGTGCGTGAACAAAGAGGCCGCCGTCGAGGTGCGGGTGTTTTTTTGTCGGAATTTTTTGTACAGTTTCAATTGACATTATATAGACTATACTCTATGTCTATACTAATAGAGTCAGTCCGTTAATCCTCTCGAAACTCGTTCCTGAAGTAACCCTAAAGAATTAGTTGTATGGTTACTTGGCTGTTGGTGTATATCTTAGTATGCTGAGTTGAAGATCTCATATTTAGATTGTCTTGTACACTTTCAGATAGTTAATACTCCCTCCAATTGATGTTTTTTGCTGAATATTTAGATATAACAGCTGCAGAAGATTTACACGGAAGTAGGAAACAATATCAGAGACTGATAAATAAGGTCGATAGTGGAGGCTGTTGAAATGTGGCATGGCTCCTGAAGAGGTGTAATAAGGTATCAGAAATAGCTAATAGGTACTAAAACAAGTTGTGAATCAGGTTACAAGTCTTTAGGTTGGTGGTATGTGTTGCCACAACATGACTTGCAGTTATAAAAGAATATGATTTAGGTATCCAATTACTTTACAACCTTTGTACAAAAAAACCCGGGACGAATTTCAAATAAAATATATCACTACTACTCAAATTTTATATTTTCTTCATCTTTCGTCGAACTGATGGATGGTTTTTAAACTTGTTTCATTTTATGGAAAAGATCGCAAGGTTAAATAGTGATACCGAATTATCAATTTCCTGCATTACCTAGTTCTTTTCTAGATGCTAAATCTAGATCAAATTTATAAAATTACTCTAATTATAAATTATTCGTACCTATAGATATGTTATGCATTTTAATCAACATATAATCGATGCATTTATAAAAATATTTAATTATAGCAAGCTAACAATTAAAAAGAATTTATACATCAAATCATTCAATCATGTGGAATTAGTGATTATTCAGTAAAAAAAAAACTAAGGCAGAATTGATGTTTTCTATTGATGTAAAGCTATGATTTTTTATTAATTGAGTATTTACTGCATTTTATTGAATGCATCAATTAATGAATCAGACTGTTATGAAACAATAAAGGATGGTTGGTAGTAAATACAGTTTTTTATGCTTTTACCAAGAAGTGGTCAAGGTTTTTTTCAATATCTAGGCTCCTCCGTCGCACTAGATTAACTGATTAACTAACTTAATCATAAGGAATATAAAATCTGTGAGATGAAACAAGCAGCTGTCAGTTTTCCAGGAAATATACCCACACAGAGATATAGTTATCAGCTAACTGGCGATATCTAGAAGAAACCTACACTTATAGGGGACATTCCTTTCGAAATTGTCATCTAAGGCAACACCTTCATAATTATACGGCTAAAGGAATGCTGTAATGATTAAAATTGAGTCAATGATAAAGCAGGTACCCTATGGAAAAAACTTCAACCGATTCTACTCGACATAGGACATTTTTAAATTGGGAAAAATTAAAAATATTCCTTTCTCTAGCTACAACTATATAATTTTGCTAAACTATAAAGTAAAATACATATGTATAAGCAATAATTAATTTACATTTGTTTGAACTACGTTCTTACCGCCTGCCGTTCTTTCAAGTGATCCACGTAACTCACGTAAATAAATCACTGTGTAATTAAGATAAAAAGGAATTACAGCTTGTAGTAAAATCCCAATTAAAGGCTATTCGCAGAGGTGGGTTGGCAACCATCCTGACATGGGTGCGTAAGATGGCAAAAACGTCAGATGTTGTTAATGTGAGAGATTAACATCATTTGATGTATGACTGTCCCCCGAGCTAATGAGCTTTTCCAGATTTACCTCATTCCAGCACTGAATGATGGTTAGGGCTTACCAACGTAAGTCGTTCCTGAGACGCAAATGTGGCCTACTGAATAATAATATGCCACACTCTCTCCCACACAATTCTCAGAATATCAGGCTAACCTTGTGAATAGAATGAGGATAAAGATATTATTATGATTATGTTTTGAAAAGATGTATGAAGGTTGTAGGTTATACACTTTTTAAATATTTGTTATTAATTTAATATAAATAAATAAAAAAAATACTGTCACAAGATATCATATTCCATTGTTCAAGTAATGTCCAGAGCTGCTATCTATTTCACGGATTCAAATATTTCGTGACATTATTTTAAATTTTGATAAATGATTTAATAAAATCATATTGTGCCTGTTTTTTGTTTCCACTAGAAATAAATATTTTATAACCTTCTACGTAACACTTCCGGTTATACCGAAAGATGACGTCATATTCATTGTTTTAAATGGAACACCCTGTATATTATTGCAATTTTTCATTCAATATAAAATTTTGGTACCCCAAACATCTTGCTGGCCAAGTCCAGAGTCCTATCAAAACTGCAATAAAAGGTGTTCCTTTTAAAATAACTAAGGTGATGCCATTTTCCGGTATAACCGGAAGTGTTACGTGGCTGCCTTTTAGAAGGGCATACCTGAAAACCCTATTACGCAAATTTTTTAAATTCAATTCGAAGTGGTCTCCGCAATATTCTAGTGGGTAGTCATCATAAGACACCCTGTTTATATATTTAATAATTTGTGGACAACACTCATGCATCTGAATCGGTGGACACATTTTGTATACGAATACCTTGATAATAGGTTAGTTTTACAATACACAAGTTCCTGAGAACATATCTCATGAATATAGTAGCTGTAAAGCCAGACATGTCAAACACAGTCACTCTGATTCGCAGATGTACTGTAATGTGGAATGGCCAGATTTGCGACGGATACTTGCCGATTTGCTGGGAGGAAGAGTCACTTTAACGCCCGAGGGTCGGTTTCCCTCTTATTTTGCCTCGGGCGCCAGTTCCCGTTTATAGTGCAGAAACACCACTACTCAGGTAGCTACAGTGAAGATACGGTACGCCAGTCGGTCGATAGGAAAAATTGGACTTCACAGGACAAATAATAATATACCAGTAAACCTTCAATACATTTATTGAGTTAAAGACCTACTATGTACAAAGCTACTCAGAATTCGGGCAGTCTCTTCCTGGGTCAAAACACACGTACGGGGTAAACAAGCAGAGGGTGAGCACAACCGGGTAAAAAGGTGCAAGCGCGTGGCAATAAGCTACGAGGAGTTATCTACAGCGGGCAACAAGCTATACTAGGTGAACTACGGGTGGTGGTCATGCGTCGGTACCAGGTGAGGAAGCAGTTATTAATAAGCAAAATCTAAGTAAGCTACGATTATTAAGTTATTTACACACTTGGCTATTGTTTACGTTACAACTGTTGTAGTAAAAGGACAGACTATTGTAGTAAATTTCAGTGCTGGACAATAGCACTGAAATTCAGTACTTCTATGGTACTATTATCAAGCCACATTATGAGTTGTCTTCACTCTAAAACTTATTTGGCACCGAGGAGACCTATAGATCGAAACAGCTACCTGTCGTTAGTTTTACTATATTATTTCATAAATTTTGCATAGATTTAGTAGTTTCCAGGAATAAAAATATATTTTTAGATATAAACAACAACTTGTTTATTCAGAATTAAAATAATCAATTAAATATAACATTAAAATACCAATTATTTCATAAGTTAGAGGAAGAATACTAATAGTATAATATAGAAAGACAATTTAGTCATATGGGAATTTTATAAAGTCAAATCCAGTCTCAAGTCCGTTTATCCTCGTAGTACAGAAGATCAGAAGAATATTATGAACAGCCTGGTATTCTATCTGAATACCATATACACATTAATACATATTAATAAAATAAATAATTCGATTGTCGCAAAAAAAATCAGTCACGGAGATCAGCTGACAGTATAGCTTTTCAGCAATATGTAGGTATTCATTTTCAATAATATGCGCTAATTTTATAGAAGACATTCATATTTCACAACCAATGGCATCATAAGCAATTCATATCTAGGGTTAATTCTGTCACCATGTTCTATCTACATAATATCTGAAAAACCGCAGACGGCACTCACTATCAGTGCCCCTGACGAGTTTTTGTCAGTTTCTAAATAATGCGAGAAAGTAGAATGAATATGCGCTATCCATAAGTCATAATGAATACAAGTTCTTATACATATACGGCTAATAAAAACCTGTCGTAATCTACTCGAATTATTCATTCATAACTTTGAACTCGATTATACATATTCAAGTGTATGGATAACTTTAAACGTTATTTTTGTTGCACAATAATTCTTGGTGCCGTAACAGCAAACTTTCCAAACAAAGAAAAACGAGATATAAAACAAGTGTAGCTTGTTCACGTATAACTAGCGTACATACATATCCAGTACGGATATACAGGGTGGAGACTTTAATTGGAATAAATTCGCTACCGGAGAGCTGAATAATTTTTCGAAAAACTACCGAGACACGTCAACATTTGAATGTATTTACCGACCTTTTCCAAGCAATATGCGAAATATAGTCCTTCAGGGAGAGCAGAAACCACCCCCAACTTTGTTTTTTCAAATAAAACACAGAAAGACCAATCCAGCGTACTGATCACATTTAATATTTTTCAAGAAGTTGAGGGTTGCATAACATTAAAATAATTGTTTAGTTTAATTACTTTTCAACGTTAACAATTGCTAAAAATGTGCACCATTCACTTGTTGGCAACATCTTAACCTGTGATTGGTTTCGTCCCTTACATTACGTAACATTTCCAGTGTTACGGCCCTGGTTTCATCTCTTATTCTTTCCTTCAGTTCATCTATGTTGTTTGGTTTTTGAATGTGAACCTTACTTTTGAGATGTCTCCCACAAAAATAAATCTAACGGTGTAAGATCTGGAGACCTTGCTGGCCACTCAATCATACCTCGTCTTTCAATCCACCTTCCGGGGAAAATTCTGTTTAGATATTGGCGAACAATAACAGCGTAGTAAGTAACTCAAATGTAGTAAGGTTTACATTTAAGAAACAAACAACATTGATGAGTTGAAGGAAAGAATAAGAGATGAAACCAGGGCAATAACACCGGAAATTATACGTAATGTAAGGGACGAAACCTATCACAGATTAGGATGTTGCCAACAAGTGAATGGTGCACATTTTGAGCAATTGTTACGTGGAAAGTAATTAAACTTAACAATTCCATTTTAATTTTGTGCAACCCTCAACCTCTTGAAAAGTATCAAATGTGATCAGTACGCTGGATTGCTCTTTCTGTCACCTTTCCAATGAGGTGTCATACGCCATAGTGTTGCATATATATGTTGCATATGGATATATCTATAATAATAAGGGAGATATGCCCAAAAAGGTGGGTCATAAGATAAGAACGATGCACTGAAGACTTTGTGCCTGGCAACGAATCGATATTTTCTTTCTAGCACATTGTTCTTAAGACTTATGGCACTATTGTTTGGGCATATCTATAGTCATAGACCCATGTAGTCTTATATGACCTTATTAGTAAAAAAGGGTTATTTCCAAATTTGTAAAAAATACAGGCGATATTAAAAGAATTGGGTATTTATAAAATAACGATTTTATCCGCTACTTAAAGAAAGCACTATATAAGTACCTATCTTTTTTCAGAATTTTATTTTCCGGGGACAAGATGTGCTTTGTTGAGCTTCTTCAAAATTAAATGAATAACAAAGCTTCGCAAATGAGTAAGCTCTAAGGAAAAAATGGTCAATATTAATTAAATTAGTTTCAGATACTTAGTTCTGGTCATGGTTAATTATATAACATGTTTTATAAACAATTCCGTAAGACTGAAGAGAATTGTAAATACCTCAAAAAGTTGTAACCTTAAACTTTGTCGTGTCCAAGTATATTTACTACGAGAAATAGAATATAACTCAATTTAATTCAATATAACTTTAAGTATTAAAATAATGCCTTCTGGTTAAATTAAAACATTAGTTTCGCAAGATGTGCATTTTATGTACCTACATATAGTATTATACCAAAATAATTTTTAATTGCTCCTGCATTTCCTAAAAATATAGGGCGATATAAAGGGTGTTCAGATTACTCTGCACGACAACTAACTCTCTCTCTTATTTTAAATGAGACACCATGTATATTTTTACATTTATGGAAAGACCGTGATATTTTAGATCGAAAATATGTGGCATACCCTATACCTAAACCCAGCTGTTTCGCAGTTATTTGACTTTTTATGAAACTTTTCAGAGCTGCAGGGATATGTAAGACATTATGTAACTTTTCTCGTGTAGAAAAGAGATTTTCATTCGTCCTTTGCCATGTTTAAAGAATATAAGGTGGAGTACCTTACACAATTAAAATAAAAACAAAGATAAAAACTAAGCCTTGCCTAATTAAATGTTAATCATCTCCAGATGATGCCAACTTGGTTGGCGAAACGCGCGTCGAGTGCAGTATAGTGTTTTGGTGTTATGTGGGAAACTACGTTAGTGATATTAAAAATGAAGCTCAAAAATTAAGAAACAGTTTTCCTCTATCATTCACACAGTACAACAGCCTAGATTTTAACGTGTCGGTTCGATATATCGATTTTCTCCCACTCTAATACTATAAAACTAACATGCTGATATTTAATTAGTAAAGCTACGGTTTGTTACAACAGTGCGTGGCGCATGACGTAGACTTACGGCAGAATCTGACGCGCTTGACTTACATCAGTTTTTGCAAAAGTAGTTTGTTAGAAAATCAGTTATGTTTGTGATGTTGACATATGCAGTTGAAAAATGAGTTTCCGTAAACTTAATAATGCACTAACAGCGGTAGTCTCAATGGCGGAGGAAGAGGAGGAGGAGGAGGAGGAGGAGGAAGAATTGCTATTATTTTTCAATTATAAGCGACAAAAGACTGTTGACAGAATGTTTTCTAGTCGAGATACTGAAGGAGCATATAATATAACAGTCGAAAGAAGATTGTTTGGAAATTAACCAAAATTTCGGGAATATTTTCGACTTTCAACAGAACTATTTGAAACCGTGTTATCACATATCAGAGAAGACATTTTTATGTTACGATTGGTGACAAACACCAAATGATACCCGCCTATTTTCTTAATTAAACCTCTGTTCACCTCTAGGAACGTTGTGAGTTCAACTAAACGGCTGCGTCGAAATCAAATTGAGATTGGTTTCAGCGCACACTGTCAACGCACAACGTTGTCAGTCTACAGTACGGGCATCTGAGCAGATCCTAACAAACCAGTTTCCTATATTTACTTGCATTTGATGTCAGCGGATATGCGCGGCGTTCAACAGACCGTGAGTTGTGCGCTACGCACTGTTCTAACAAACCGTAGCTTTAGGGGACCAGCATTACCTACGGGTGTCAGTCCGTATTGCATATAACCGCAGGTTAAGCTTTGCATCGCGTATTTCGGTAAAACTTAAGGGTCGTTCTGTTTGCATTTAGAAAAGTTTCACTGCTATATTTTTACGGTTTTAATATTATTTCAATTGAATAGATCTGCTTAACTTCTTTATAATTAGATCTGATACTCGATCTATATACCTCTAGAAACTCCGGCAGAAGTTCCATCATTTGTACACAATGAAAATTAAACTTTGAAATCTATATTGAACTAACTAAGACTTCCTCCTTACTTAGTTTTAGTTAACAGTAGTTTGCTAATGAAATGTGAAGCCATTCTTCCATTGTAGTTCCAAGAGAAGAAATTTGCTGCTTATCCCTAATGTAAAAGTTTTATTTTCAGTAACTGAAAATGTGAGCTTCAATCCATTGCTCCTGTTTCAGAAGCCATCTTTCAATTAACAAGAAACTCCATGCCGCAAATGACAATGTAGTAATTACGGGCTGAACAAGTTTACAAACAGCTATTTGTGTTGTGTACTGACCCGCGAGCCCAGTCTCTATTGAACTGGCGGGCAACCTTGCATTCAAAGAAAGTATAACAATGTCAGTATAAAAATGGAAACTGCAGTCTCGAATTGGAACGGAAAGAAATATACGAGACGGAGGTGTGGTCACGGTTTTGCCGAACGCTTACCAACCCACAAGATTATATACGATATACAGGGTGTCTCAAAATGATGGAACAAAGTTCATATTTTTATTCTAGTTGAGATTAAAAAAAAACGCTACCAGGTGAACCTGGTAAGGGCTACCTTTCTTGTTCACTTTGACCCGAACGCATTCAAAAGACCATAAAAATTTAAGTACCACGCATAACGCTGAAAAAATTCATTAGAAAAAATTTCATCGTTACTAAAAACGGACTAAAACGTGGCACATTTTTTCCAATCACGCACAACTGCGACTTACTTTTAAGTGCATCCTCCTCTTTCAATCCTCCCAGATGGGCTGAGAAATAAAAGTAATACTATATTCTGGAGTATATTTTCCTTCTCCACCTATCCTCATGTATTTTAAAACTCGACAATGCAATTTTAACTTCTTAAGATTTTTTGAAGAAATCCTAACCCTTTTCATCCTTTCAGACGGACTGACAAATAAAATTAATGCTATTTCCTGGAGTATCTTCACCTTCTCTATCCATCCACGTTCATTTTAAAAGTCAGCAATGCAACTTCTTATGATTTCTTAAAGACATCATTTGTATTTTAATTTGTTATTACCTACTTCTTACTATTACTTGATTCTATATAAAATTATAAATTTGCGACTTAATTTTGTCGTTCGTTTTGGCTCGAACATATTCAATACACCACAGAATTAAAATAGTACACATCATGCTGACAAAATCCATACGGAAAAATTTAAATATTACTGAAAACAGACTGAAGGGTTGGATTTTTCCGAATCACGAACAAATTACGACTATAAAAAATTATCAATTTCCGAATTTTTTCCTTCGCTTTGACACGTACGAATTCAAAAGACCACGAAAATTAACATAGCGCACATGACGTATTCGGAAAAATTTAAACATTACTGAAAACAGACTTGCAGCTTTGCATATCATTTTTCGATTCAATGTTACAAATATTTATAAGGCGGCATTGAATATTCACACAACTTAGTACATCGACCAGGGGTGGCTCGTGATGAACCACCTGCAATAAAGCTGGTGTTCTCCAAATGCTGATTTTAGCTAGGGTACCTACTTCTTTTCTAAAAAGTTCATTCGCTTCTACGATCCTTAGTATCAGATTCGTAACGTCCTTGCAACGGCAATTCAAAAGCTCCGCAAAATTTTATGCAATTTCTAATTTTGTATGAAACATATTTTTTATTACATTGTTATTATGTTTTAGTGAACAATTTATTCAATAAGTTGAATCTAGATAACGAAGCTTATAATATTAGTAGTTGCTAATAAAGCCAATTCCATTGTGTTACAAAAATGGCTTTTAGAATTGTCACGTTTTTCATTTTTTCAATTAGGTGTACTTACTCGGTAAGTACACCTTAGGAGCTCGGTGTCCGAGCGGTTAAGACGTCGTTAATCATTCTCCGCGGTTGACGACGGTTCGATTCTCACCGTGGTCAACTTTTTCTAATTGCTCCAATATTAAATCTGTGTGTGTAAGGCTGGTAGCATTCTTAATATGTAACTAGTATTGCAATATCACTGTATAAATGGCTAACAACCTACTGTACACTTTAATTAATAAGGTTTTTCCAGGTTTCCCTTATTCTCGTACTAAATGGTAGTTAAAGTTATAACATCGTAAGTCGTTCCTGGGCGTACTCGAGGCCCGCAAAATAATAATATGCCGCTCCCTCTCCCACACAAGTCTCTGACTTGCGGGCTCATTGCTAAGATGAGAATGAGGGATAGAGATATTATTATTCATTATTATTATTATTATTATTACTATGTCACGTCTACCTCCGGCCATGCTTTATCCCCGCCAAAAAGTACACAGAGAATGTAAAACGATGTATTTTTTGTATTAAACCCAAATCCAATTTTTTCTTTAATAAATTTCTCTATTCAACTGGCGTTTGTATGCTTTTCCCGGACTGGTAATGCTCGGTAAATTTATATCTTTTTTTTAATTCAGTTTTTTACTCGTAGCTGTAGGTATTTAAAAAATTTTTTAATTTTTCATATGAATCAAATTGTGAACTAAATCCATTGTCAGAATAAATAATAAGTTTATACAAACAATTTTGCGCACACGTACAAAAACACACTCGTATTATATGTAAATTAACTGCAAGGAAGTACTGCGACCGATGCAGCTCACTAAGCAGCAGTGTTGCCATAAGCATAATTATTTTTGAAGGAGATTACGTGGAAAAATCGAGTCAAATAGATATTAAAACGAGCTATATTTCAAAAATATTTATTTGTGATTTCTAGGTACAAAATATTTATTTTATGAGGAGGCCTTACGGGATCGTCAAGAAAACCAAACTCAATATAATCTTATTATCACAGATTATTGACTTTTACTTAATATTTTAATCAAAATACACTCGTGATCATTGTTATCGTCATTACAGAATTCCCACTGGTTGTAAAACAGCTATAAAATTGTCCCACTGTTTTTGTAAAACAGCTGTATTCTGGATTCTATGATTCGCATCGAGTTGGATATTATGCTTCTCTTTCTAACTTAGTGGTATTCTGAACCAGTACTCGGGCTTCCGCCTAGGTATGTAACAAGGTCTATTGAAAACTGGATCAAGAAGAATGGTCGAACGGGATTGAGCTGCGACAAGCCAGGCTCTTAATTGAAGGGCCTTGGTCGAACGCAAATCGGTCAATACTTGCGCTAAGCTGTAACAGCATAAGGATTGTCACGGGACTGCTGACAGGTCACGAACATCTCAATAAGCACTTTAACACTATCGGCCTTAGTGACACTAGAAGGTGCAGGTTTTGCGGACACGATGACGAGGACTCCATTCACATCCTCTGTCGCTGTGCCTGCCTCATGGTCAAGAGGCAGCATTTCTCATGCTCCAGGACGTTAGAGAGCTTCCCCTAAAACGGGTGTTGGCCTATGCGCATAGCACGGGTCTCTTCCAATAGCTCTCAACTAGCGGCAGTCACAATGGGTCGAATGACCTAAGTGCTGCGGGTAACCGCGCCGCCTTCCAACAACAACAACAACTTGGTATATTGCTCCATTCCACCATATCGACCAAGTCGATGCGGATCAAGCAATCGGATGCACCGTTTAGGAATCCTCAACAAAAGTGCAGCTGCAGACCCTAAAAAGAGTCAAATATAAAGAGGAGCCAAATATAAACGAGCGAAATCTGGCTCGGACAAGACCGGGTGGCCACACTGCTAAGCAGTGTAAAATTTGCAATGCCTTGGCTTTTAGAGGGTGGTGAGGGAAAGAGCGTGTGTGTCGAAAGTAGTGCACAGAACTGGCTGTGCAAATTATGTGAAACAATGTGGATACCGCGAGAGAGATTAGAAAAATTCGTCTGGTCTATTGTAGAGGCTTCGGCGATATTGTAAGTTCTAAAATTGCCGGTTGGAGGCGTTTGGTTTACCGTTGAGTGACAACAATAAAAAACACATCACGCCGCTAACACAAGCATAGTGATAGTAAAATAATATATTATTATTATAAAAATAATATGGTATTTATATGCATAAATAATTAAATAAATATAAGGAATTTTTGGCAGTTCTGCCGCTCTGCAGCATCAATGCACCAGCCGCCACTGCTTCGACCTATAAATTAATTTGATGAAAGATATCAAAGCAATTCGTATTATTTTACCGTCACCCATAAATTAGACGGAAGGCGTTTTGAAGGCTATACAAGGTAATACCGATGTTATGGCATATTGACATTTTGATTTTGAGGTGTAGCTTTAACTACACTTAAACATTTTCCAGTAAATGTCACTCTAATATACAGCTTTGTTTGTGTGCTACGACTACAATAATTAAATCAGCAAGTTTTTAAAAATATTATTGCGTACAATATTTACCGATATTTTTTTGTAGAGCTGTCATTGAAAGTAACCTTTTTAATAGCTATCTTGAGTTCCAAAAGTGCGCACAATTGTATTTATATTCATCCAAAAGGTGGATATAAAATATATACAGGGTCTTCGCGTACATTTTCAACTAGCGTCTTACTCATGGATCTTTGATCTTACAAAAAAAAACTTTGTTATTAGGGGTTTTAAGGTATCTTTTGAAGATTCAGAATATGCTACACAAACACAATTGAGCATTTGAGACCAAAATTACATTGCAGACTTGCAATTCTAGATTGCCAATATAAGATTTACTAATATTATACAAAGTAGTTCAAAAGATATGTGCATTTTTGTATCTTAATCGCAATAAATTAAGCACCCTGTATGTCTTTTAAGAAAATAAATAGTAGATAATTTTTAGCTCCATTAAATCTGCTATATGGTCAAATTTTACTTTCTATAGAATTTCCTTCAAAATAACTTTACTTGTATACAGGGCGAATCAAAACTTTCCACCGCAATTTTGTCAATTTTTCTAAATGAAACGCTCTATATTTTATCACTTTGTACCATTTTCATATTACTTACGACTCTTTCTATTCCATGAAGCATTCCCTATACCTAATTGCAAAGGTTTTTGAGATATTCGAGGTAATAATTAATTAATTAATTTTGTATTGCATCCTTCTGCATTAAGTATAATGTTAAAAAAATATTTTGGTTGAAGATCGCTTTCCGTCCCTGATTCCTGAGCTTTTACATTTTTCCTTTTTTACTAAAATTGACGAAGGCTTTTAGGGTCTGGTTTTCTTGTTTTCGTGTAATGGATCTTCACCCGATTTTTTTTGCTAAATTAATGAATTTCCCTGTTTATTTAAATAGTAAAATATTATGAAGTTGTAATGCAGGCTCTATAAATAATTTCGTAATCAATATTGACAAATTGAATTATTTTCTTATAAGATAGATTACTAAAATATTTCTTTAATAATTCTCATACAGGATGGATGGTTTCCTAAATGGATGCCAAAATTATGACAGCAATAGGTCTCTAAAAACTATCTTTTAAATAGGTTCAAATATTTCTCTCACTCTCCCATTTTTGGAATCACCTCCATTACAATGTAACCCAGAACTGTCATATTACTGATTTAGCACTGAGGAAAAGTTGATTGCGTCACAATGAGCTTTGACAAAATTCAGCCTACTTCAAACTCGTTTGGATGGTCTTTATCATCGAGGCATCTGGAATAAAGCTTTGGATTTCGTCACCAAAATCTACACAGACTGCTTTTCTGCACAAGTGGCTCGTCGTGCACAATTTCAGGTTTTAGCAGATATTTTGTTCAGCTATTCGGGATTTGGCCCGACGAATCTCATCACGGCGGCGATGTTCGGTAAAGATGGACGTAGTCTGTGGGCGGCTTTAGCTTCAGATTTTGCAATTATGACTGTTGACGTCATTTAAAAATATTGAATATTACCAGTCTATGACATGAACTATCGGTACTAATGCTTATTTAAGGAGAGCCGGTGACTCAGGATTTGGTGTCTTGATCGCTCAACCCAGAGGTCATGGGTTCGTCCACCAAACAATTTTTAATTAAATTGTTTACTCGTAGATTAAGGCTTGTTCGCAGGGATGAGTTGGCAACCATCCTGGCGATGGTCTAGGATGGGAAGAATGTTAACTTGGTGTTAATGTGAGAGATTAAAATCAGTTGATGTTTGATTGTCCCCCTAACTAATGAGGTTTTGCAGATTTCCCTCATGCCAGCACTGAATGGCGGTTAGGGCCTACCAACGTAAGTCGTTCCTGAGGCGTAAATGCAAGCTACGAAATAATAATGTGCCGTCCCCTCTCACACACAAGTCTCAGACTTTCCGGCTAATCCTTGTGATTAGAATGAGGGATAGAGATATTATCATTATTATTAATTAACCACAGAAACTTATTAAAAATAACAGGTTAAAGGAAAAAACGTAAAGTGAAAATAAAAATAGATTATACTATTAGAATGGCAGTAAAAAATAGCTCATTCATTATTCATAATATCTATAAACAGGATTAATAATTATTATGCTGTTTGCGTATAACAAAGTCAAGTTTAATGTCTTGAAATCGGATATTAAAGTGAGCGCATGCATTTGGATTTCTTACTTTTTTCTTGTTTAATTTGATTATGAAAGACTAGTGACAGTGTGCAATTAGTGGCTATTCTTTCTTTTACTGAATACACACTTTTGAATATAAAAAAATATGAATAACAAATATAAAAGTATGTGGAAAATAAACCCTGCGATAGATAATGCCACAAATAAATACTTATTAGACAATAGCAGAATTTCTTTTGTTAAACAATTCATTGTCTATAGATTTCTACTATATATAGCGTCTTCGGTTTTTTGGAAACACATATCTTAACAAAATAAATCCGAGCAGTTGATAGTCTTGACAAATTAAACAATACCTGTAGATATACATTACCCAAATTACCCAAATGGTAATTCATAAGCGTTCGTATAAGAGCATTTCATAGGAGTTATTTCAAATTATTTAAAACATTAGAAATCTCAGTACGGTAGATCAAATAGGTATTCTTCTTTACTGTATCCCCAAACCTTCAAACAACAAATTTATAGCTGATAACTGCATCAGGCTTAAATGCAGATGCAAAGAGTTAAAAGTGAAAACTTATATTACTAGCGTTCTGTATTAACGCTACAAAGCGTGTTTTTAATCGATATAGGGTGCTCGAAATAGCTTGGGTGCTTCATTATTTCTGTCAGAATAAATTATATCAATTAGATATCTTCACAAATAAAGCACATCCAACTTGGGTTAACTACACATATTTGATAACCAGTTTTCTTATTAAGTATAACAATCAGTATCTATCTAAACAGTGCTCTTCTTTGGCGTAATTTTCTTACGATATTAAGTACTTATGCATTATTCGTTCAGAATTGGTCTAATTTATTTTTGACAGACATGTGGGTTTAGAGGGTGTTTAAAGTAAGATAGATAATTATTTATAAAAGAACAGAATATACGAACATGCAGTAAAATAATACCTTCACTCTGAAATAAACATGTCATGATTTCTCTCATGAAATAAATTCTTTCTCTAAATAAATTTAATATAATTTCTAGCATATTATACAGTTCTTCTTTTTCCTGGGGTGTCGCTTCCTCTATAGCGAGTCCCAAAGCACTGCGGCCACATCTGGGCCTATGGTGCATCCCGCCGATCTTCTATTCAGCGATCAACATTGTTCTTTGCATAAAATCCAAAAGTCTACTAGCTGAAAGTTCTTTTAGCTTGCAAGGAAAAAAAATGGTTTAACCAGAAACGTTAGCCTCATACGAGCGTATGAGGCTAACCTTTATATTTACTTAGAATGTGAAGCGCAGTCTCGTCTGTATCATCGCTGCCCCGACATACCGGACTTTCTGTTAATTTCAAATTATAGAGTTGCTTCTTGAGATGGCAGTGCCCTGTTATAAGCCCAGTCATGCTACTGAGCCGAGATTTACTCATGCTCAGCATCTCTACAGTTCTTCTCTGCAAAGGACCTTCCATGAGTGCCTTCGCATGATTCTGTCCTGGTTTTAAAAACCAGTAATTCCCAGAGTCGTTCTGGCACCACTATAAGCGACTCCGCAAGCTGGCTCCAAAACCATTTCAGATCCCTTGCCAGTATTTGCCAGTTCCACAAGCAGTTGCAAACAGTCCCAAACAATAAACAAACTGATCTTGAGTTCAGAGCCTTTATTGCGGCCTGAAAATTATATAGTTACAATGGATACTGTAACAATTTAAAATTATCAAACTTTGCACCCAATTTTGGGTGCAAAATTGGGTGCAGAATATGCAGTATGATAAATTAGCTTCAAATTTGTCTTGTGGGGTCAGTTATATTGTAAATGGAAATACCTGAGTGATTTTACCATATTGACATATTTAATGATAGTTAAATAAAACAAATTTATTTAACATGCTCTAATAATGACGCCTATGCATTAACTTTATTAGTAATTTAGGTAAAAGCAGATATAGCGGAGGTTTTTCATTTGTTGAAGCTGTAAACTGATATATACAAATAAATACAGGTGCTTCTAGAAATAATACAAAACTGGGGCCTCTGTATATAAAATAATTGTTGTTTAAAAGATTATTTTTATTTAACTACTTAAATATGAAGATATTATTTATTATAGTGTACCAACAGTAGTATGGGACTAAGGACTGAATGCATAAATATGTACATTTTACTTAAAAACACTTGTATTTGCATGAATTGTTCAGCTTTCAGAGGAAGTTTACTCCAATTAACGTACTTGAGTGTTAAGAGTTTATAATGCATATTAAAACTGTACCTATAAAACTGGTAGTATTCTTAATATGCAACTAGTACTGCAATTTCACTGTATAAATGGCAAACAAACCTACTACTGTTCACTTTAATTGATAATGTTTTCCAGGTTTGCCTTATCCTCGTACTAAATGGTAGTTACAGGTATACGGCATGTAAAATAATAATATGCCGCTCTCTCTCCCAGACAAGTATCTGTTTTCCATGCTCATCGTTATGATGAGAATGAAGGAGAGAGATATTATTATTAGATTATCTGCATGTTTAACTATTACGCTATTACCTATTCGTATCAACATATTAGTAATACTTTTCTTTTCTTACAGAAACCAAAATGAGTGGGAAGCTAGGTCTGCTAATTTTTTGTTGTTGTATATTTAAGGCGTTTAGTTTGGAACTAATAAATCAATGGAATCTTTTAACATTTGACTTTCCCAGTGATGCCAACATTGGTGAGTTCAGGTAAGATCATTTTTCTCTTTTTTTATATTTGATTGTAAGCAGATGCATAAAACAGTGAAGTAAATTTTCAAAGGTTTCCGGTTAAAGTTTCATTTTTTTTTCATTGAATTGATCGTACACTATTATTAGAATAATAATATCTCTATTCCTCATTCTCACTGTAATGATGAGGCCAGAAGTCGGAGACTTGTGTGAGGGAGGGAGTGGTATACCATTATTTTGGTACTCGGGTGCTCGGACCCGAGCACTTACGATGTGGTACATCCAGAAGTGACAGGACTGTCGACATAATTTAGTTGGAGAGACAGCTCTGTTTTTATAACCCATACAAATCTTCTTAAAATTAACTAAACTAGTTTCAGATATAACTTTACCTTCCATTTAGTATGAGAATAAGTAAAACCATGCGTACTGTTTCTTTTTTAATAAAGTAAAAGTTGCATGGGATAATCTCTACGTTACAAATTTTATTAAGATACTACTGGCATTAAGCAAGATAACACATGAATATCCGAATTGTTATTTTAAATGGGTATTCTTTAAATTTGTACTTAATGCTTGTAATATTTTTCTTTACAAAGACGCAATTTTGGTTTTAAGGGTAACAAATCTTGACACTCATTTGACGTTGATATGACCATGACTCTCCCCCTCTAACTGGTACCCCAACCTCAAAAGTATAAATGAGAAGGCGAAAGTGGATTAAGTATTTCGTTTGTCCGATTTTGGTTAGTTTTCACAAAATTGCTTGTGGAAAGCTTAAGTAGAAACAAAAAAAGAGCAAAACTTGATTTAATAACTTATTGTTCAAAATGAAAGTCCATTTAGAATTTAAAAATAAAACAGAAATATATATAGAGCGTTCCATTCCAAATAAGAAAGGTGTACTTCCGGTACATCCAGAAGTGACAGGACTCTCGAAATAATTTAGTTGGAGAGACAGTTCTGTATTTATAACCCATATAAATCTTCATAAAATAAACTAAACTAGTTTCAGATATATGGATCATGTAATCTTCCGATTCTACACATTGTAGAAAGAAATAAACGCGATTTTTTAAAACAGTATTCTAGGTATATATGAAGAATATACAATTATAGGTGTTATACGTGTGCTATGTATATAAAAAAATATGCTGGGTGAAATAATTGTACCTACCTATACATCATTTTCTTTTATTATTAAAATACAAATAATTCCTTTCCCTTTTTTGTATTCATAAATAAGATCTACTGTTTGACAGTCTTAGTAGCGTAAGTTTAAATTTATACTTATTGCATTTCGTCTACACTAACTTTCACTTTAACAGCGTTGTACAGAATATTTAAGAAGAAAAAATACACACGCAAATGCCTTGTACGTATATTCTTTTCTAGTACAAAACTGTTACGTTACCATAATTTTTATAAAGAGAATACGGAACCGTACTGTTTACAAAGAGTTTGAAGCAATATAATTTTATATTAAATCAACCTTACTACTGTACAGGATGGGCAAATTTCGATGTATTCACTATAAGAAATAGAAGAAAGCAAACCCTCCCTTATCGATCTCAACCTTTTGGTTTTCACCGCCAAGTTGATTACAAAAAAAGATATCGAGAAGGACGGTTCATTTTTTTCTATCTCTTATAGTTAACGAGATATAGTCTATAAATCCATAAACCATAAACCACATTATTCATAAATATCAAGTGACGTCAGGTCCGGTGAAATGGCTGGCCATTTGATAGACATCTTCTACCTATCTACCTAAGCGGCTCTTGGGAAAACGACATTGAAAAAGTCTCCAACAATTCTAGCACAGTTGGAAGTACTCGTTATTTTGGATCAATTGAGAATTTTTTCGGTTTGGAAATAATTTAGAAAATAGGTACTATTTCATGTGTTGCCATTATACCCGTCCGAATATTTAACTCTTGCGGAAGTTTCGTGTGGAATTCTTCCATTCAATGTGGATTTTCATCTGCCCAGTAGGGACAATTGTGATGGTTGACCAATCTATTTAAACAAAATGTGGGCTCATCAGAAAACAACATGCGACAAAATTAGGTATCGTTTCTAAGCGATTGATCATGTCTTGGCAAAACTACATTCGACGATCGGACTCAACTTCTGAAAGTTCCTGAAGAAGACTAACTTTGTAAGGATACATGTTTTAGGCTCATCTTCAATCGCTAGAAGTACATCTGAAGATCGGTCGTCATTTGTCTCTATTTTTGGACAGCTACTTCTAGGTAAATTCTTGATGTTTCTCAAAATCTGAAATTTGTGAAAAATTCGATATGCTGTAGATTTGGAAATCGGGTTTCGAAATGTATCGTTGAAAAGGTCACTTGCTTCCTGCAAAGATCGACGTCTGTCTCTGTGTCCAATCATCAAGAGTAAAGTTATCCGTTCCCTTTTATTCAGTTCCCGTTCCCGATTGTAAACATAATTAGAAGCAGAAAATACAAAATTTTCAATAAACTGATATTGACAAGCGACAATTATTTTGACGCTTTTACTTTTTCCCCAGCCCTAGGCCAGTCTCAACCGTCTAGGTCTTCAAATAAGGGAGACAGGCCCTTTTCCGTTGTCACCCTTACAGGCCCATTTCGTTATGGAATACCCCTCGTATAACTTGGCTGTCGATTATTTATTGAACATTGTGAGTATTCGATGGAAATTTCTACGAGGATCTAGAAGTCTAGTTCATCTATATAAAAGCCGTGGCGTGCGGGCGAGGAAGTTAGTCTTAATCAGGCAGCGATCAAGAGCATATAAGCAATACTTAAGTGAAATAACTGCGATTTTCGAAGTGTTTTCGGTGTGTATTTGTTTAGATATTGTAAAAGAAGTGTTGTATTGTGTCTGAAGTGTTAAATAAAGATTTCTTTATTGTTGTTAAAAGTCTCTCTTATCTTTAGGAACCCGGAAGGAGTAACAATATTAAAATCCGAATAACTAAAAAAAATTAAGAAGTGATATTTTATTTTAGGTGAAAAAGGATTTAAAAAAAATTAATAGGATAGTATACAGGCTAATTTTTAGTTGCACGCAGCTATTTTTAACATTCAATTAGAAAATTGCAAATAAAAAACTTACTTTTGTGTTATGAAAATCGATTTTAATGTTGATTTTACTATGAGAAAATTATAAGACATTACAGAATCCATGCATACCTTATATCCTTGAACTCAAAACTGCTTAAAGTATCAAAATATGAAAAAATCTATAAGGTGTTTGTTGTGAAATACAATAAGTTTCCGCAAAAAATCAAATTAATTTTCCATCTCTAAATTTGCACACCTTTGATTGGTTGTAAAATTTTGACAAGTCTCGTTCTTAGAAAAGTCACGCTCACCGAATTAATTTCTCTTCCTATTGTGAAACGTTAATGAAAAGTGGTAAATGAAAGATAGTACACTCGGTACTCTTACTAGTAATTCTACAATCGCCCAGTTATTTACAGTTTCAAAAGAAAAACTTTGTAAAGTGTGTTTTCGTGATATATGTGTTGTGATAAAAATAAACTATTACAACTGGTCCTTCATTTAATTTCAATGTATGGAAACCCCTACAGTGTTAAAAAACCTGACGTTTTCGCCACACCTCCACACGTTATGTCGCCGCCACGGACCCAAAATATACGTCAGAAAGTTCTAAAATTTTCTTTAATTTGATTTGAGTACCGAAAACCCGAATTTGATACGACATTCCGTTCAGTTGTAATCAAGTCGATCCAGGACTTTTTCCCACCCCTGTTTATTTGAGAGTATGTATAGTAATATGTTAACGACATTTAGGAGTCGAATTTCATTTCAGCATTTGTCTCTGATTGTTGAAATCCTACAAAAAATATATTTAAATAATATTTATGATGGCAAAATTTGTTGAAAAATGTATATTTAGTTACATTACTGATATAAATGAAATTCTATTTGATTATATTTATAGTTGATTATTTAATGCATCTATTTTAATATAATTATTAATATTATTATACCAATTAGTCTGCGAGTTGGTCACTAAATTGTGAATGCATTAATTAATTTAGATTATTAAAGCGTTATACCATGATCTATTTATAATAAGCAAAAACTTTATTACATTTTACGTCGTCATGCCATGAATATAAATATTGTATTCAAAATTAAACCACATTGTTTTTTGAGATGTTTTAAATATTTGGTAAACCATTGTAAGTTAAGGACGTGTTTGCACTCCCTTGTTACTCGAGATATGCCTTGATTTACGTATAAAAAGGTTTCTTGATTTACCGTGGGTTATCTTATCCTGAACATTGATGTGTGTACGTAATCCTGGGACACTCCTTATATGCTAACACTGAGAGGGTAGTTAGGTGGATTTGCATGAGAACGCGACACTTTTAGGCAAGGGTTTTTTAATAACAAAAGAATAGAATTCAAAAACCTTAACAAAAGAGAAATACAAAATACTGGATTACTATTTGATCTAAGAAAACGAATGCATACAACACTAATGCACCGTAAATCTGAATGACTCTTTACAAAACAACCAACGGCATCTAATTTGAGTCCAAGAAACGTACTTTACGCGTCCTTGGTGGTTTGCCCTCATACTATGGGAAAAAGCCCCAAATAAACACTAACAACCCGTTCTGAAGCCATACCGATGGAGACTAACTTTCTTAAGTCGAAATTTTCCTTGGAAAGTTTGTTTGAAATTCAAATACACGAATCCCATTGGTTGTTAAAGTACATTTCTCCCTTTGTCTAGTACCGGGAACCATGACATATTTCTGTCACGTTGTCCAATGAAAATAGTCTTTATTAGCTAGTGACCTAAAATCCTTCGATATCCTCTTCGAATATTTTCCGACGGCTCAAGAGTCGAGGGGCTGTTATCTTACATTGACAAAGTAAGATTTTCTGAAGATGTTATGCATCAGTCTACTTATCAGTCTCAAGCCAAGCTAAAATATGCTCATAAATTTTTATCTGCCTTCATATTATCCTTGAGATTTTCTATCTTCCTAACATTTTTTTTTTATAAAAATATGTTAATATATTCATGACAAAGCGTTCGATTACATAATTACTGTAAGATGTAAATGAAGAAAACTGATCATAATATTTTGCTGCTTACTTTTTTTATTAACAAATAGCATTTGACAGTTAAACAGGAAATAAGTTATTCAGTTATAATATAAAAACCCACTGGCTGATTCATATACACGAGTCATTAAAAGTATTAGTTTTTTCATTTTAAAAACACCTGGTGATACAGAAACAGTTCGTTAAGCATTAGGAGTTCTGTTCTTACTATTCTTCCGCAAACTTCAGCATGCTTGATTTACTTAAAATATATTTAAGAAGACCTGTTATAGCCCAAGTTGCTGTCAATATCTCTATTTTCTAATAGTAATTTTGGGTCTTGGTTACTTTGAATGATCCGTTGAAACCATCTACTTGAAGAAGCGATATGAAATCAAGACTGTAAGTACATGACATCATTTTTACTCAATTATTTATAGGGCGTGTAAAAAAGAATTCGTTTTTGTGTAAATGAAAATGACCAAAATTCCAGATTTTTTCAACATACCTGTAATATCATTGTCTTTACGTATATTGAACTTTTCTGCTTAATATTTTTTCTTCACTTCTCTAAACTATTATACAAGGTTATGATAAAGTAAGGGACGTATTTCAGCTTATTATGTATTTTTAACAAATTAAATTAACAGGATGTGAAAAAAATTCGATTGCTTAAACAATTGAATTTCTTATATCCAACAGTGGTTAACGCAAATGTTCGATATGTCGTCCATTTTGCTGCTGTACTCCATCTGGGTAGCGATCTTCTCATTCTCATTCTGTGAGGCCGTATCTCCATTAGATCTGAAACCGTATCAAACGTTGACTTTCTTGTCATGAAGACTGTCATGAATGATTTCATGTGGATTGACCATTTTCAACAATTTTGAATATTGACCCCACCATTTGGAGAGAAATGGGACTCATCTGTCCATAAAATACGAGATAACCATTCGGGTTTTCACTATTCGGGTGTGTTATTTTTTTCAAAAACATTCCTTTTTGCAATAAAAAAAGTTATTTGCTTCACAGAATAATTACATTTTCTACTCTCATAGACTTAAATACTACGAAATGGCTAGAAGCACATCAGCTTCTAGTCACTTTTTCCTCTTTTATAAGGTAGGACGTTGTTATGGAAAGAAATATGTAGTACTGAAAACTCAGCTTATATACACCTTATGTTCGATTTGGTTGCCATACTGTTATAACCGTGATGGATTAGATAAGATCAGAAATATATATTTAGCAAGACATATGTTACTTTGAATAACCTCCACTAAAAATGTGACATATACGATCTTAGGGCTGGGCTAGTAAACGATTTAGGAGATATTAGAAGTTTTGCTACTATGTTACTTTCTTCAAACCGTGATAAATAAATATCTGTATATAGGCAAGCCTGAATAAACTTTTAAAATAATTACATAATACAGCGTTACAGATTGGCAGGGCTTAGACATGTTTCAGCCATTAGTGCACCCGACTGACATTAATTGAATATTTACTTTCAAGGTCAGTTGCAACACACAAAGTGACCAAAAGTTGGTTAGGATATTTCTATAATATTTTGTTTTATATACAGGGTTATTCACGCAGCAAAGCGGGTATTAGACGTTTTTAGGGTTCTGTTAACGATAAAAATCTGATTTTTTTATGGGGGACGTTTTTCATTATTTCCGATTCAATGAAAATATTTTCAGGTTTGCATCACTTCCGGTTATACCGGAAGTAGACCACAACTTCGTTATTTCAAATGGAACAACCTGTATATTATTGCAATTTTGAACTCAACGTGATATTCTAAACACATTTCATGTAGGATGTCCTATACCTATCTTCAACTGTTTCTGAAATATTGACAGGTGAATATTGACATTTTACAACTTTGACACCCTGTAAAATCTAAACGGTTATAGATCAAGCAAAACGGTTTGCACATTCCTATCTTAACTTTTCAACAGCTATCGTTTGATACTAATTTCAGATTTAACCAAGAGATTAAATTTAATCGAATATTTTTTATTTCAGGATAAATCTGAAATTATTATCAAACGATTGCTTTTGAAAAGTTAAGATAGGAATGTGCAAACGGTTTTGCTTGATCTCTAACCGTTTAGATTTTACAGGGTGTCAAAGTTGCAAAATGTCAATTATGCACCTGTCAATATTTCAAAAACAGTTGAAGGTAGGTATAGGACATCCTACATGAAATGTGTTTAGAATATCACGTAGAGTTAAAAATTGCAATAGTATACAGGGTATTCCATTTGAAATAACGAAGTTGTGGTCTACTTCCGGTATAACCGGAAATGATGCAAACCTGAAAATATTTTCATTGAATCGGAAATAATCGAAAACCTCCCCCATAAAAAAATCAGATTTTTATCGTTAACAGAACCCTAAAAACGTCTAATACCCGCTTTGCGTGAATAACCTTGTATAGGTCCCTTTTCTTAAGTGGATACAATTCGTTTGGATTTTTTAAAGTCTTTTAAAAAATAGAATTTTATAATTTTAATAATATAATTATATTTTATTTCTACGCTGGAAGAAAAATATTCAGTACCATTTATGGTATAGAATCTGTAATAAGATACCAGCAAGGGCAAAAATATGGACAATATACCTACTAAGAATTGATGATGTCATCTATACCTACAAGGACGTTTGACAAATATGATGGTCCTAGCGATAAAACTTTCCAACTGCCGCTCTAACAGGAAATGAACACATCTTAATTTTTAAATGAGATGTATATTTTTAGACCCTGTATATTATTTTAGATTTTGATAGAGCTCGTCATTAGTGATATAAGGTTTGGTACCTTTAATTTCAAAAACTATGGAGATATTTATTTATTTATCAATTTAATTAGAAAAAAAGGTTGTGTTCTTTTCCGGTTAGACTAGAAGTTGGTCAATGTTGTTAGTAGCATTATTATATTCGTCATATTCTAAAACGTCTGTATCTAAAACTTCGCAAACATACTTGTTCCACTTCTTATATATAAAATAACTGCATTATACTGCCATATTAATATGGTTACTGCTTGCTTATACTTGTATATATTCTGATATATAAAGCACCAAATAAAAATTTCTTCAATTGGAAACAAAGAGACAAAATATTAGTAAATCAGGTCTGTCCAACTTCAAGTGACCCAAGGGCCGCTGTAAATAAATTTGCGGTGTATCATATAATACTTCATATGCGACTTTATCAGTAATAGGTAAAAAAACTTGTTTGTTTGTATAATTATTTTTATTTATTCAAAATAATAACAAATATACAGAAAATAAATTAGTGGGAAGTCTGGGAATGTTGTTTTTCATTAACCAGTGTATCAATATTAACAATAATATTTGTTGTTGACAAACGAAGCAACTGAATAAGTTATTTATCAAATAGGGAACACCTATATTTTAACTTTATGTTTCTTGTTTTTCTACGGTATACGTGGTACACCCTGTATATGGATGGGCTCTTGATATATCACGGGCTCAATTCAGTGAATTTCATAATCATATGACAAAAAATATTATTCATAGTGAATTGTCCGTAAGATTCTATCATTTATTGACTTTAGCTGACACCTTTATTGCCATTTTTTGATCAATTTCAAGAAAATATCAGCAGTTTTATTAAACGTATTCAGAATAGGCATAGTTTTTATAGTAAAATACCAATATTTTCGTTATCATTTAATACATGATTATGCATATGTCAGTGAGTTAATAACTTTGTCTGGGAATTTACCTACTCTTTTATATAATATTGTAGACTAAAGCCTGTTGTTTCAGTTTAGAATATTATGCAAAAAGTAGTCAAGATAATTTGCTTGACTTGATGACATATAACAGTTAGTTAGCAGCAACAAAAATGTATTCATACTCGGGAACGGGATTATATTTGTCTATCACACACGAACTCATTAATTGGAAGAATATATTGTGAACCAATTTTGAAGTACAGGTGCCACTACTATCGATTCGAGATTATACGTTTTATGTTCAGCTTTTCAAATTATCTCCTATTCGTCAGATTTAAAGTTAAAAGATATTGCAAACATTCCTTTATGACTATTACCTTCTAACCACGTGTTTAAACTCTTTCAGACCTGAAAATACCATATTCACCGGGCTAGAGGTAACAGACGACAGACTGTTCCTAGCCTTCCCGAGTCTTAGAGAGGGTGTTCCAGCTTCTCTTGCCACCATTCCAAGAAACACAGTTCCTGGTTCAAGTCCGGCGCTACAGGCCTACCCTGACTGGTCGTACCATCGAGCTGGTAACGCCAACTTGACTTGCGATGGACTTACCTCTGTGTACAGGATGAGGGTAGATTCCTGCAACAGGTTGTGGGTAAGCAGAATTTGCAGGGATATTTGGAAAACAGCTTTTATTTATATGTAAACAATTTCGTATTCAGAAAGGAAATATTTAAATTTGTTGTTTCATCGAAGATTTCACAGTTCTAATCGGTGTCTTCATACATAATGGGATCTGGGGTTATGTTTCATGTTATCACAATTTAATTTCATAATCAAGTCAAGACAGTGGGTCGTTTAATACAGATTTTTTATTTACAGGGGATTATTAATAAATTCCGTAACTTTACGGACGATCTGAAGATGATATTAGATTACGGGATATGGGTTCTTTAGGCATATGCCTCTCTATATCGTATATGATTAACTTATAAGAACTTTTGTAAATACTCCATTTAATAGAGGATAAATGTTATTAGTGTTAGATATAAATAATCTATGTGAACAGTATTAATCACTTCAGCATTTTGTTTCAAGTTTTTAAGCTAGTGGTGGATGAGTGCTGGACAGCAGAAAAGTACACGTTCTGATATTTCTGTTATCTTGTTAAAGATGCGACATGCGTCATCCATTTGGTTTAAAACGATAATTCAGTGTCAAATTTCCCATGAAAAGGTCTGGTAGCAGTCTTACTTTTGGTTTACCATGCTCCAGTAGTTCTTTGGATATACTGTGTAGGTAGTTAATAAACCTCTTTGATTGTCATCGTTCTGAAGTTAACCTCAAGTAAGAGGACTAACTTTATCCTCCATTTTATTACCCCTTCTATTGCTTCAATTTTTCTATTCCATGAAAAGGTTTTAGCCTCAAAAGTGATAACTGCACATTTTCAAGCAAAGCAATCGGCATCATTTTCTTCTATTCCTCCATGCCCTGGTATCCATATCAGAGTGGCCTATTGCCTTCGGCCAACTGCATTTATATTTTCAAATATTCCAAGTTATTTAAGAGTGAAGAGTGAATGAAGTTAAACGTTTTAGAGCTGGATTCGAAATCCTGTTCATGTAATTTTTTTTTGTTATCATGAGTTTCTGCAATGCTTTTTATAGTATTATTTGTCAATGCCCTGAATACAGTAAGTTTTAGCTTGTTCCACTGGTAATTACTTCCCATTCCAGTTGGTTATTATCGCCCTCCAAATTACCGAAGTATAAGATTTGTGCGGATTGTAGAGGTGAGGATATACAGCTTACACTGTAGGATTTTGAATCAGTCCCTGGTATATTCCTGATTATAAAGGGTGGCCCATAATGTAGTGTCACATTTTGAAGTCTAATAACTTTGCCTCTGAAAAACCTATAGGTAGGTTTTTGATGTTGTCCGATAGAAAAACTCAAAAACTTTTTTTGTGTTGCAAAAAAATACAGAGTGTACCAAAGTATAACGATTTTAATCAAAATATGGACTTCAAGCATTTTAATAACAAGGAAACTAATATAATAGTAATAATAACTAGCCTAATTTTTAAAAATTGTGTCTAAAAGATGATGACCTTCTCTTCTTAAACATTTTTCTACTCTAGACACCATATTTTGCATAGCATTATGCAACATTAATGGAGCAATATTCCGGATTTCTGTTCGAATATTTTCTTTTAATTCGTCCATATTTTGCGGATTATTGATTTATCAAATCCTGGATTTTAAACCAAAAATCACAGGGTGTTAAATCACAAGACGTCGGGGGCCACTGGAGATCACCAAACCTTGAAAACAGGCGTCCTGGAAACATTTTCCGCAGGACATTCATGGATGCGCGGGCAGTATGACATGTGGCGCCGTCCTGCTGAAACCACATATTTTCAGGAAAACGCCGTAACTCTTGTTGAAAAAAGTTTCCAACATGTTCAGATAATGTTCCGAAGTTACCGTGGTATCTTCTTCATTTTCATCCTCAAAAAAATAAGGTCCCACAATTTCCTGTGCTGGCACTGCACACCAAACAGTAACTTTTTGACTATTGAGAGGAGTTTGGGGTATTTCTTTGGGATTTTTTTGAGACCAGTAACGAGGGTTTTGCTTGTTTACACATATGAAAATGTACTTCGTCAGACATAAATAAATTTTCGGTCAAATCAGCATTGTTTTCTAAAAGCTCTAAAAAATTGTTAGAAAAAGCAAGTCTGGCTGTAAAATCGGTGTCTTTTAGCTCCTGCACAAGTTGAACTTTATATGGTTTTAAGCGTAAATCTTTATGCAATATTCTTTGCAGGCTAGTTCTTGAGAGTGCTGTTTGAGATTGTCTGTTTGCAGATCGCTTTGGACTACTTAAAAATGCAACTTGAACTCTTTCAATATTTGCAGGGGTTCTAACGGAAATAGGCCTACCTGCAGGTTTCTTCTACAAAGATGATGCTGTAGTTCTAAATTGATCAACCCATTTTAAAATTGTATTTCTACACAGAGGATTCAATAGGTTTTTCAGAGACAAAATTATTACACCTCAAAATGTGTCACTACATTATGGGCCACCCATTACTACAAGAAGAGACAAACAATATAGTTCTCAACTAATTTACTATAATTTTGTTATACTTGATCGCAAACGCGCAGATATATTGATGCAGACTCACCTTTTGCAGTGAATCAGTTATGCATAAAAATATAAATTATTCGGATTTACAACCCGACATTTTCTCTTAAGATATTTATGAGACATTTCTGTGACAATAATTTGTCTTAAAATTAAAATTTTTTAATTTTTTGTCAGTAAATTATTCTTTAAATAATGAGATTCACTTTATAAACTGGAAACTGCTCCGATTAGGTAAACGAGTTGGAAAGCTAACGATGTGAAACATTTAGTTACCGTGTCTGTTGATTTGTAATAATTCCAGCATACTAATATTCAACTTTCAGTTTTTATTTATACAGGGTGTAAACAAAATAGTACATCGAACTCCGAGGGGTGATACAGCATCTAATAATAAAAATAAAAGTTCCCATGAACATAATATGCCCTAAAATGATTCTTAAGGAAGTTACAGCACATTAAACGAGACATTTTTTTTTTTTTTTGAAATTTGGTGTTCAGTACATTTCTGAATACATTTCTATGTCAAAGCGAATGGTGACAGTAAAAAAACCGTGGCAGTTATTAAGGGTAGTTTTTATAATGGTAGAGGGTTGTTTTTCACAAAACTTTTTTATACAGGGTTTTTCAACGAACAGTAGCCACCCTTAATAACTCAGAAACGGAGGGTAGCAGAAAAATTTCCAAAAACAGGTCGATTTTTATTTCAAGGGGCACACATTTCCATATTACTGAAATTTTTACAGGGTGTCCCAAAAAAGAGATATTTACCACAACTTAGATTTTTTAAATGGAACACCCTGTGCATTTTTACAGATTTGGATAGAACGTTGTCTAACGAATACGTTGATATAGGGTTTGATGGATCTATCTCTAATAGTGAGGGAGATATATCTTAAAGAATGTTCCATAAGCATAATGGGTTAGAAAGAGAATATCGATTCATTGCTTTAGGCTACAGCCGTTACAAAGTCTTTCTCTAACACATTGCTCTTATGGAACACTATTTGAGGTATATCTCACTCACTATTAGAGCTAGATCGATCAAACCCTATATCAACGTATTCGTTAGAGAACGTTCTATCCAAATCTGTAAAAATGCACAGGGTGTTCCATTTAAAAAATCTAAGTTGTGGTAAATATCTCTTTTTTGGGAAACCCTGTAAAAATTTCAGTAATATGAAAATGTGTCCCCCTTGAAATAAAAATCGACCTGTTTTTGGAAATTTTTCTGCTACCCTCCATTTCTGAGTTATTAAGGGTGGCTACTTTTCGTTGAAAAACCCTGTATAAGTGAATATAGCAATTTTATCATTAGATGTGAAAAAATACGACTATCTACGTTAAAAAGGCATTCTTTTAACTCGCTACAGTAAACTGCTTTCGAGATTTAAAGTTTGCAATGCACTTGCGTTGCTCGTATCGAAGGTGGCGTATCTAGTTTTGATAGTTTCAGTAATTTTTTTATGCGATTTCAACTGACAATTTTGTACAAGTGAGATACTTTTAGTGCTCAAAATTCTTCTAAAATAAATAAAAACCATTCCCTTTATCCACCGTTTAAAGGGCTATAATTCCCATAGGAACCATTTTAGGACTTATAAATTTTCATAAGAACTTTTATTTTTATTTTTAAATATAGAAGCACCCCTCGAAATCGGGTACACAATTTTTTACACCCTGTATAACTATAGTAATTCTCATCAAACAGTAGGGGCGTTGGGTCTAGTCATATCATACGTTAAAGTTTTCTTCGTGAGGTAATTCCAAATACAATGTAGAATGTTTTGAATGACAACCACCTTGTACGTAATTTATTGGTTTTCTTGAGATGTTCTTTTCTAGGTTTTAGATGCGGGAGTGATGACTTCTATCGACAAATTTACCAGAGTGTGTCCGGCGAAGTTGGTGGCATTTGATCTGAAGACAGATCAACCCGTCCGAACGATTGTCCTCCCAGAAGAGGTGCTACGACCTGCTTCAGCCTTAACCAACTTAGTAATAGATGAGACCGTGCAGGGAAAATGCGATTCAGCTTTCTTTTATCTGACTGACACTACAACACCCGGTAAGTAGAATATCCCCTAAGTACATGCGATGTTCAGTTATCAGTTTTCAAGTGGACCCTACTGAGGGTAACAGTCGTGTTAGTCAGAGCACAGCAGACTGGTGTGCAGGTGTCTTGGTCAGAGCACAGCAAAACTTATAGAGAACACTGACCATTGATATCTTGATAGAATATATGAATCAGACACATAATACAAGACTATTAACTAGTTTCTATGGAGATTTTTAACATAGATTTTGAGATTATCCATAGGTTTATGGAACAAACTTAGAACTGTCAAATTACCTATTCGGTATTTTATTAAGTATAGGGTATTCTTCAATGAGATGGTTATATATGGATGGATGGTCCCATATATTTTAAGGGAATATCACTTGGCTTACTTTAAAAGAAATAGTTCATATAAAGATATTTCCAAGAATAGATCATACATCCTTCACCACAGCTGACTCAAAATCTCCCCTTTTGATATTGCTTTTACATATTTCAATACTTTAATGCTCCCGTATTTGACGTAATTAATACAGGTAGTGACTAAAATTATTTGACGTTTATTTCTAAAAGCAGGTAAACATATGGGTGGCACTAGTTTTACTCCCTCGTTTCTTTCCACTGATTTTTCCTTACTTTTTACCTCAAATTAAACCATTTAGCGATTTTCCCTTAGTGTCATCTTTCAAATTAAACTGCAGACAAAAAATTAAGTAACTTCTGAATTAATTTTATTTCTAAATGTCTCAACAAGCACACCAAATGAACGAAAATCATCATATCTTATGCGTCCAGTATTATTCCTATATAGGTCCAAACTGGAATACGGATCAGTTGCTTGGAGTCCATTTTATAGTATTCATATTGATAGCATAGAGAAGATCCAGAGACGTTTTTTCAAATTCCTTTCTTTCAAAGTAGATGGTGTCTACCCCGCCATAGGAACTCCGCATCAAGAACTTCTTGATAGATTTGCAATTATCACCCTCGAAAGTCGCAGAGTCACTGCAGACTTAATTTTTGTATACAAAGTAATACAGGGTAGTAATGACTGCTCTGAAATACTTAATAAGTTAAACTTTTATATTCCTAGAGTGAAGTCCAGACAAAATGCCCTGTTTTCTCTGCCTCTTGCCAAGACTAATCTTCAAAAACATTCTCCTTTATTAAGAATGTGCAGAAATTGCAATAAGAATAGTAACAGTATTGACATATTTAACTGCAGTATGGCATCACTAAAGAGACTGAACTTTCCCTTATTTTGAATGAAAATCGATTTTCTGTTTAATGCAAATCAACCCTCATTTTGTTAGATTTTAACTCATTAACATGTTCTTAATGTTTTGTTTCTTGTAACTTACTTAGTTGTGGTTTGTCTTTTTTATTGTTCTCTCTCTTTTTTGCGACCTTCTCAGTCGTTCTTTGTTGCATATATTTTGTATTTATAAATTTGTTGTATTTATTATTGTATATTTGTTGCATATATTGTATTTTGTATGTATTTTGTAAGTCTTACCCTGTACATGGATATGTATCTGTTGAGTAGTGTATGAATAAAAAAAATATATATATTTACATAGATTCCATCATCTCATTAAATGCATTCTTATTTATTTTAAATTTTGCTTAATTTGATTGTATCATATAGTTAATTTAGAACCATTTTTAGCTATTGTGTCACTTATGAAATTGTTATATGTATGACATGACTGAAAAATAAAATTTGTTATTTAATAGTACTAAATATATTGCAAAGTTTTTAACCGATTTTTGTGATCTGTGCATCAAAAAATTTCATAGTATACTCTGATTTAAAACAGTTTATGCTTATTTTCTAGCGGCTTTCAAATGTTAAATACAGCTAACCAGATCAAAATTCATGACCATTTTCATTGTTAACACTCAGTTTTTGATAGGACGTTTTCACTCTTAAGTGGTTTTATTGGATCACCCGATATAAAGAGCAACCAATCTGTAGACTGTGTATTGAGGACAGTCATCGTATTCTTTCATACCATTAAAAATTCCAAAGAGGTTTTATCAAGTGAAAACTTGTGAAAACGTTGATGTATTTAATAAATATCACAAATATATTCACCTAGGAAATGTTTATGCATGCGCTGCAGTAAATAAAAATATCCAAGTTGCATAATCTCATTTATGTTGATAGAATTTTAAATTATTAGTTAATGTAATCTCCTTTAATGAAAAGATAATATAAGTAACATGTATTTGTAAGAAAATACTACTTCCTGTGAAATTCAGTTTTCAAATCGATAAGATTTATGTCTGTTGCCAAGTGAATTAGTTGTTAAAATTAGTGCAAAGAAGAAATGCTGAAACAAGTATAAACTGCGAGGTCCTCTTTTTACCTATATCATACAAATGTCCTTGACCTTCATTGCAGAAGAAGTGAGAGCTTGTATAATATCACTTAATCTTAATACACAAGTTATATAAAAGCAATAACTATATCTCTGATTTACAATGTCCTATTCAGAATCAGAACGAATTGCAACATTTTTTGAAAATACGTATACATAGGTACATATAATTGTTTGAGCCATCTCTCAAAAACACAACTGAATGGTCAATGAAATAAACTCGGTTTACATTTTTTTAGTTGTCTTATTGGTTTTTCAATTTTTTGAGTAAGCGTTTTTGAAAATATTTTTTCTTTAAACTCTGATATCTTCATAACATAAAAACTAGGTGTAGGATATATTTAAGAATGTCGATTTAGCATTTTAAGGGAATTACTTAAAAAAATCTCAATTTATTTGAAATAAAAAAGTATATGTTAGTAGTGGTCAGAAACACACCGCAGTGCCTTCTTTGGGCCTTTGCTACTATCTGTCTGACAATTATTGTCAAATTGACAGATAGATAACGACCTCCTTTTCCGCAGGCGCCATTATAGCAGTGACCTCTATTGTCTTTGAGGAAGACAATGCTGCTGATTTATTTGAAGGAGATGCCGAAACCCAGTACTCCAGTCAGTGTCGAAATAGTCAAAACTAGTCCAGAAACCGGTCAGTGTCTGGTGGTTGGTCTCGGTGAAAGATGTAGCGACTCCTATGGAGACGCCGATGTAATGCAATGCCGGTCGGGGCACATTGCACGTGGAGTAGTTCTTTTCGGCATCTCCTTCCTTCGGTGTTCCATTTGAAATAACGAAGTTGTGGTCTATTTCCTGTATAACCGGAAGTGATGAAAACCTGAAAATATTTTCATTGACTCGGAAATAATGGAAAACCTCCCCCATAAAAAAATCATATTTTTATCGTTAACAGAACCCTAAAAACGTCTAATACCCGCTTTGCGTGAATAACCCTGTATAAGGATCACAATTTAATTAAACTTACTCGATCATCGTGGAAACAAACCCGCTACCTCCAGGTCTAAAGATCCATATAACTATGAATTAATTACTATTCATTTTTAGGTCTGGTGGTATACGATGGCAAAAAAGACCAGGCCTGGCGATTCTCGCATCCCACTATGTATCCCAATCCGGACTCGGCTGCTTATGACATCGGTGGGGACAAATTCTCTTTCATGGACGGAATCATAGGACTGGCGCATTCGCCACAACTGGCTACGTTATTTTTCCAGCCTATGGCGACGGAGAGGTAGGCAGGAATTTCATTCTAAGGCGTATATTTGGTGAGAAGGACTCATCACCTAAGTTTAAATTTGAATTACTTTTATATGCATAATATATTTTTTATATAAATTACAAATTTGCTAATTTTATATGCAATTTATTTTTATGTGATGTCTTTTCAATTATTTCAATATATTAAAATTTATTGTGTAGAGGTACATTAAGAAATCTTTGGTAGATCAGTAGACTTTATTATTGTTTTTTTGTACCTATGTGGTAATGTTTTAATTTTTCAATTGCAATGTTTTCTCTTTTAATCTTCTATCATGAATTATTATTAAAATCATTTGTTCCAGGCTTATTCATGGTATAACTTGCAACGTTATAATTATTGAACGATATTTGATAAAATTTACTATTTTTTAAGGAATCGATATACAGTGTGACATAGATCTATGGTATACGCTTCTTTACTCCCTTACTTTTTTAGATACAATTTTAAAATTTTGCATGACGGAATTGTTTCTTAAAGACTACTTTGTGATATAAAAATTACGTTTTTGCCATGTCCGGTTTTACCGGAAGTAATACCAATTCTCGATTTTTATATCGAACACCCTGTATACTATTATATTTTTGGAATCTACGTCATTTTCTCAATCTAACGATATAACATAAGTGGGATTTCAGCTTGTCAAATTACTTTTTGAACTGTATTTTACTTTTGAACTTAGAATGCCTTGACCATCCCCGATTAGTTCTTATGGATCATAGAAAACATTAAAAAATAGAGTTGGCGTCAAAAACATTCAATTTCTCTACTTACAGGGCGTTAAAATTCTTCAAAGTGGTTATAGAGACGAAACAACTTTTTTTTACCATTTTTTTTACAATAGTGCCATGGACCTATTACTAACTCTTAGAAAGTACAATTAATAAGAAATCTATCCCTACGTTTACTTTATCTGTGGGACAAACAGAACTGAAACTACAGATGAGAGAAGGGATTCTAAATTCAAAAGCATAAAGGAGTCCAAAAAGTAAATTGACAGCCAACATGTCCTGAAAAGTGTTGAAACCTTTGGTCTGAGGATCACTGACGTAGTTTTCCTCATAACAACAAAACACTCCAATTCCCACGACGCGCATTTCGCCAACCAAGTTGGCATCATCTGGAGATGATAAAACTGATTTTATTATTACACATCACACACATGATTTTATCATTACACATCACATCAAAACAATTTTTTGTCATCTCCAGATGATGCCAACTTGGTTGGTGAAATGCTGTGTCGAGTGTACTTTAGCGTCTAGGTGTTATGTGGAAAACTACGTCAGTGTTAGCCAATGTGTCACTTGTGTTATATAGTTGAATTCGGAAAATGACGCATATTCCAAAAATGTAATATTATACAGGATGTTCTATAAAAAAATCGAGAGTTGAAATCCGGCAAAACAGGAAGTGGCAAAAAGTGACCTTTATTTAGTACTTCCCCCATGTCATCTTTGAAAATTGTAACTAAAAAAAATAGGAGGGGTAAACCATGAACCTGTGTCGCCCTGTATATGCGTTTAGTTGGGAGTCTTAAGAGATGGGTTATTTTCATTCCATTAATTTTTAAGAAAACCTTACCTTCTTTTTAGTATATTCAGCGTGCCTACCGCTGCTTTAACCAAAGGGCCTCCAGGAGAGCTAGATGAGCTGCCAATTTCGCTAGCAGGTCGAAAGTCATCCCAAGGCTTGGGACTGGCAATGAACTCACAAGATAACACTTTGTACTTCGGGCCATTTTCCGAAACATCAATTTCTTCATGGAACGTTGTAACTAATGAACAAAGGTAAGGAGTATCTACTTTTTAGGTTATAATAATAATAATAATAGTAATAATAATGTCCACTTTTGCCCACAATAAGTTTGTATATTTAGGAATTATAAAAGCAAGAATCTGCTCGAAATTCAGAGGTTGGCCTATGTAGGTATAACTGGACCAACAGCTGCGCTAGAAGCCTAGGTGCTACTAAATCTAGCACCACTTCACGTGATGTTGGAAACAGAAGCAAGGATAGCAGTATACGGAATCAGGAACAATAACGATTGGATAACCAGTTCCCAAGGAAGGGGACACTCCACGATAAGAAACACGTTGATGTCAAAGTCTGTTCTAGAGATGATATCTGACAGAATGATTGCAAGGTTTAACTTCCGCAAGCCATTCGCGGTTCAATCCTGTGAGTTGAAGATAAATTCCCCAGAGGCTTGGAGCCTTGTATGGTTCACAGATGTCTCCAAAACAGAGAGAGGAACAGGAGCTAGAGCATTTGGGCTGAGACTTAAATGTCGTAGAAGCTATAATAATGGATGGCGTGGGGACTTATCCCATGGTATTCCAAGCAAAAATTTTTGAAATATTGGTGTGTTTGACAGAGAATGTGAAGAGAGGGAACACACATAAACTCATCTATATATTCTCTGATAGTCAGGCCGCAATAAAGGGTCTGAACTCAAACAAGATCAGTTCGAGGCTTGTTTGGGACAGTTTGCAATTGCTGGTGGAACTGGCAAACACCAATACGTTGAGACTGCGATGGGTGCCAGTTCATAAAGGCATTGAAGGAAATGAAGGGGCAGATGGATTTGCTAGAAAGGGATCTGAAATGGCTTTCATGGGACTGGAGGCAGCTTGCGGAGTCGCTTATAGTTCTGCCAGAACGGCTCTGGGAATAGGGGTCGCACTAGAACATGGGAATTACTAGTTTTTAAAACCAGGGCAGAATCATGCGAAGGTACTCACGGAAGGGCCTTTGTAGAAAAGAACTATAGACCTCGGCTCAGGAGCATGACAGGGCTCATCACAGGGTACTGCCATCTCAAGAAGCATCTCTGTAATTTAAGATTAGCAGAAAGCCCGGTATGCGGAGCTGCGATGATGCAGACGAGACTGCGCTTCACAATGTAAGTGAATGTGAAGGCTACGCTCGGATGAGGCTGACGCTCCTGGGTAAACCATTTTGGGAACCTTGCGAGCCAAGAGAAATTTCAGCGAGTAGACTTTTGGACTTGAACAAAGTCGATCGCTGAATAGAAGATCGGCGGGATGCGCAATAGGCTCATATGTGGCCCCAGTGCTTTGGGACTCGCTATAGAAGAACCGTTCCGCAGGAGCTAAAAAGAAGAAGAAATCAAGAAATTGCTTATTTTTTAACTATTAAATAAAAAATGATATTCTTTGATTTATATTTTAAAAGGTATGGCATTTGCTTTTCGCTTATTTCTATAATTGCAGTGACGCTCTTAAATACTTGATTAATTCTTTCTGGGATACTCTCTAGCTTTGTTAAACAAAATTGTTTACATTTACCACTGAAAGGGAACTTGCTACTACGGGTTTAAAAATTAAATTGATGTAATGGTTCGTTGATCTGCATTGCACTGGCATGTTCGTCGATTTTCACGCTCAGTGAGTTCGAACGCTGTCCCAGTTTAGACACGATAATCTTTCGTGACCTATTTACACATATTTTGCAGATTTTTGCTAGTCCATACTGAACTATACGACAATATTTTGCTTATCTTATAAAGCTAGGTCCTTTAAGCATAAACAGAGTCATCAATTATCTTTACATTTAAAAATTACAATATTTAAATAAATTACATATAGTGAGCCATGTGTTTATTAGATATATTAGATTTTTTTCAAGGTACCTATATTAACGCATCATGCAGTGAAAATATTTGAGATATACCTATTTCTATTTGGGAAAACTTTTATTATTAATTTAAGTTAAACAAATTTTATTAGGAGAAGCAAATATATTCTTCTTCTTCTAATTTCCCCATAAAAATGTTTTATTTGAAATTGGGAAATCAAAAATCAAATCAAAATCCTTTATTTTACAAAAGATGACATTTAATACCTATACTAGGGGACATCGGGGTTAATTGATACATTTTTTAAATTTTCACTTGTCATATATCTACTTTTTTAAATAAAAAATTTCAAACATAGGCCATTGATTACTAGAAGTATCTACTGTATTTTGGTATAAATAATAATTATTTATTTAAAACGTTGTAGTATTTATTGACAAATCATTTGGGTCTTGTTTGATGTATCAACTTATCCCAACTCGGGGTAAGTTGATACAAAACTTAAAATTCAATATAAAATTGGATTTAATATTAGAAAACAAGAATGAAAACTATAGACTTACACTTTTTAAACAGTAACAGAACAGTACAAATAAATATATAAATTGAAATATGTATCCTTTGACTATAGTTATGAAAAAATACTGAAGCTAGGCGCAATTGTCAACAAAATCATTTATCAGAGAGTAGTCCCAGAGGAAGAATTTTAAGAATGACTCATTAGTGACTCTACCAGAAAGATGAGCAGCGCCGATGCAATTTGGAGGTCCATTAGTAACCACCAAATGGTCTATGTGAAATACCCTAGGGAATATTACCATAGGTGGTATTGAATTACCACATGCACCATAGCTAAAATCATAGTCACTATTGTGTCTCTTTCCCTTGAAGTCCTGGTTTTTCCTGGTTTTTCAACGGTTTAAAGTCCTATTTCGACGGTATTCCAGACTCGTTACATTCAAATTTGTACGTCTGGTGTCCGAATCGACAATCCAGGATGACGTTTTATGAACGCAGAAAACCAAACTGCCGATGCCATATTTTGTTCAGTCCAGTTATCTGATATTTTTACATTATTAGCCACATCATATTCATATGAAAATGTTCTAATTTGTTTTGGAAGTAAGCCATAGTAAATTCTCGAACAATGTAAAATATAACCGTTAGTTGTTCCTTGTCATCTGTAAAATCTTATCTTGGTTTTGAATAACCCATATTCGTATCCTCTCTTGCATCCTGTTGTGATATTTTCTTAATAAATCGTATTAAAGTCATTTTATATATGGAAACCGTTTGTGCTGTTTTTCTCAATGAACTTTCTGATGCAATATCTGCGCCTGTGCTTTTATGTATATTCTAACTATTTTGCCTACTTATACAAAAAATGAAAATTAGCAACAGTAGATTCTTACAACAATTTTTTACAACAATTTAGTAACAATTTTAATGTACCGGGCCATCTTGATACAGTATTAAGGTGCCCCACAAAAATAGTATCAACTCGCCTTGAACGTAGTTAAATTACAATAACAGATTATTTTAGGTTAAGGTCGTGAAGATGATGTGTAATTAATAGTAAAATATTCTGAATAATACTCCTATAATATGTGATAAAAACGTTATCCGTACCTTATAGTCGATAGAAGATATTCTCACACAAACATATACTAAGATATTTATGATTTATGCATTATAATGGTTTAACGGGCACACACTAAAAAGAAGGTCATGTACAAAAGTATGTTCTAGATAAACGACTGAATCCCTCCAGTTGCGCAGTTGTCCACTTAAGGTAAATTCCTTGCGCGCACAGCTTATTTTGAAAACAGCAGTGTAGCAACTTGCCCATGTATCAACTAGCCCCGATTTCCCCCATGGTAATCGTCACAAACTAAGTCTTAAACCTAAAGTAACAGTTCTTATTCAAGATCCTTAATAACTTTTGGACTGTTCGGCATAATAGGAAGTGTCGGAAGTTTAAAAGTATTTGAAATCGACGGACCGCTCTGGAAAATATTTACATAGCGATTAATTTAACGCTTTCCAATATAGTATTAATTAAAGTTCGCTATGATATACCTTGACGAAACATATCTGGTATGATTTTATTAAAGCGTACTTTTTTCTAATGTTTCATTTATCTCACGTAACTAAGCGGCTGAAACTTTTTCTCTTTATCTTATTTCAGGTTACTGGCACTCGACCCAATAAATCTCCAATTCACGGCAGAGTTGAGGTGGAAGGAAGATGGTAGTTTATGGATATTAAGTTCCAGATTCCACAGGTTCTTTAAGAGAACCGTAACACCAAACGAAATCAACCTCAGGATAATGCGAATTAAACTCGCCAGACCAGTTTTTCCCCAGGCATTGAGCAATTTCTATTTTTAACTTATATAGAGTAAAACGCCGAGAGGGCTGAAAGAGCCTTTTAATTTTTCATGATTTCATTTCCAGCCAGATTTCTGTCTGTTGCCTACGAAAGGTTAACTTTATAAGTAAATTGCTCAGTTGTTTCACTTCGTCTAGCTTTCCTTGCTTCATTTAAATAACGAAATTAATTCGTTTCTCTAGTTCAACTAAAAACAGTTTTTAATAAACCATATTTACTATCATCGTAGTTCTTTATAACGGAAATTACTAGAAAGAAATATATTTTAACTAGGAAATGAAATACTCAATAATTTAGATACCTAATGGGGTCGGTCTTTTGAAATATAGTTTTGCCTCACCAAAATCAAAACTGTTTCACTAAAGAAGGATCCTCTACTATACCTCTACTATACCTCTACTATAATCTATAATAATCCAAAACCTCTACTAAATACAGCGTTATTCAGAACTTGTCTCTAAAACTTTGAGGATATGTGCATCCTTAAATAAGAAATCGATATCTCCAAAAAAATTTATAATAAAAGTATTTGGATTTCCCGTAAACAATTTTAAAAGTTATACCATTATAAAGGACTACGCAGATGGGCAACTGTACTTCAACGACATCTGATATATCACATTCCTACAAAAAAAAGTAAACAAGTTTTTGTACCTGGAACGCCTGGTCAAGACCGAGCGAATAGAGTTGAAGTGGGGATAATATCTCTATTGTCTATCTGTGTCGCTCTCTCAGTGCCGGTGTTTTATTTATCGTATAGGAGTGTTAAACTTTAAAATTTTCAAAATGGCTAAAGTACAAGTCAGATCGCTAGGCAGGTGCCTGGGGTATCCCAATCAACGGTGTGGCTGTTACTACACGAAGCTCAGTTTTATCCGTATCATATCCAGCGTGTTCAAGCACTGTTACCAGCGGATTATCAATTACGAGTTAGGTTTTGTGAGTGGTTGTTGCAGCAAAATGCTGAAAATCCCCAATTTACTGCTGATGTACTAGTTACAGATGAAGCTTTGTTTACTCAAAATGCTTTTAAATAGTTTTCAGAACGCGCCATATTTTTTGCACTACCACATTTGTACATGTATGTTGAACATCCCCAAATTTTATTATGGATAAGTTCTGAATAACCCTGTATATCATATTTCAGGAGAGGTTTTGGAAAATACAGCGCTTGAAGTGAATGTAAGTTTTAATATTAGGTGCCATGCAATATATTGATTAAACTATAAATAATCAAAATCTCATTCGGGGGAGAATATGCCTTCTATAGAATAGTAAAAAAAGATATAGGAGTATTTGTCTTGATGCTGTAATAAAAATATTTATTTTAAATACTTTTACTTTTATACTTTACTTTTACTATTATTTGTATTTTTATCAGTGTAAAAAAATTTTTAATCAGAGCAAACTAATGCAAGCTTTCTTATTTTATGGATCAAAAAAGTACCAACACAAATTGTTTTGACAACAAATGACCGACACAACATCTACAAGTCACTTTTCTGTTTTAAATGTAATGCATTTTTTGTTTAATAATATAGCCTGCTTCCTGGGTGTGAGAATTTTTATTTTCGGTAAGGCAAACTAAGTTCAAAAGACTAATCACGTTGACGTGACGTAATACACATGGCCTTTCGGCATAGGTAATTGTCTATATTATTTTCCTCATTTTTTATTTCCAAAATCGTGGTAGAATCAATCTTATGGTGTCAATAAGGATATGTCAATATTTGCATGTGAGGCAGCCTTGGAAGCGAAGATTTTTTGGAACTTCATTATCAGTGGCGTATAGCTAGAAATTTGAAATGAAAATATTTCGAAAAGGAACTGTTATTGTATTAATAATGTTTATAAATAAATTTCAATGTTTTTACTCAATTCTTATTTAAAATATAATTTTGAGCCTGTTCCGTGATTAAGGCGTTGTCTCAAATTTTTTAAAGAAGAGCGGTCAATAGTGGCTTGATCAACTTGATCAAATTGATGTACACGGAGACAGAGTTATCTATTACCGTTGAATAGTCCACATCCTCCAATTTAGTGGATGAAATAATTCCAAAGGCAAATCTATTCAGAAAAATTTAAAGATTATGATGTAAATAAAAAATCATGTTCCCTTTTAAACAGTGGCGGCGCGTGAACATTAATTGTATGTGTTCTGCTTAGGGTTGTCACATTGGTCGAATTCAATTCCGGGATATTAAGTCTGGCGGGAGCGGCTAAATTTTAAAAATTTTCAAGGTCACGCGTTTTCCTGGCATTTCTGAACTTCAACCGGGAATTTCAATCGGGACCGTACAGCTAATTCCCGGTACAACAATCCACACAAGAAACCCGGCCATGCCCATGTGGCAATCCTATATAGTTCTAATCTAACTGACTTCTTAGGTTTATTTTACCTAATAGGGCCAAGTTAACCTAATTTGACAAATGATTTTTTGTTATTTCATGTCTTTTGATGCTCTAACTTAAATGACTGAAATCTGTCACGCTGTATATTGTCCATGCTTTATCCCCACCGAAAAGTAAGCACGGAAAACAAAAGAGTGCATTTTTTATATCACACCCGCACATCCAATCTGTTTTTGTGTATACATTATTGTTAAATTGTCTTTTGTAACTTTTACTTCGGCTTGTTCCACTAACTTCAATATTTAATTGTGGTGCTGGCCTACCTAATTCTTTTATTTTCAGTTTATCCTCATAAGGCAGAGAACCAAATAAAGATTTTTGTAAAAACGAAACGCTATTCATTTTAGTAACAGGTATAATATCCGTGGACGCCTAAACGAAAATATTTACCCGTGCCGGTCACAGAAATAAACGACCACGTACCACGTCCTATTATGAAATATTACTGAATTTACTGCTGTGGCTGTTGTTGTTGCAGCCACATAATCCCGTATATTCGTGTACTGGGTCACGTGCCTGATTAGCCAATAAAAACAAAGGACGGATCTAATTGTTCGCTGTGCACACATTTTGTATATCAGGTTGTGGTTGCATAAGGGGCTAGCTCGCGTGGTAATAAATAATAATATAAGCTCCTAGATTTATTTTAGCGCGGGATCATTTGGATTCTTTAAATTTTAAAAATTTTGTATTTTGTTGATATTTAATATGCTTAAAAGCTTAAATACATAAAATTTTATGTGTTCTGCAGCTCCGCAGCTCTTATGGTAAAACCGCCACTGCTTTTAAAAGTTGTTCACAAAAGTCTCGTGTTAACTTTTAGATTCGTAGAATCTACCCGGAAAGTATGCTTTTATAATAAAAACCGACTTGTACAACCGATAATAAAAAAAAAAAACGCGTACCTACTTGTAGTGACAAAAAAATTTTACAAATGCACCCCCTTCATTATCACGCTGTGTTTTTTAGTTTTTATTTACACTTTTAACGGTATTTTCAAAGCAAATTGCAAGTTGTGGCGTATCGGTGAAATCAGAATTTTATTATTAAAAAAAACGAGAGCATTAAAATATTGATTTACAGTTTCTCGTAAGCATCCCTATGTAAAAGGTTTCTAATTTTCAAAAATAGATGTGCCCAGAAGCTGCTCGAATGTGTTCTAATTAATTTAGCCATTCCATCTCTATCCGAATCGATACTACCGTTTAATGTTGGGAGCTCGCAGTACATGAAGAGTTATTAACATAACCCATCAATCATCCTACAGGAGACAGCCGATTAGCAGCGGTATAATCCTGCAATTAGGTGCGTTCGGAATATTTATATTTTGGACATCTGCACACCGGAGGTAAGGAAAAATAAACGCAGCTGTGACGCGAACTGATTTAGATTACTACAGTATAGCCACATACTTCTATCCTATACTGAGCATTCCCTATGTTTTACATAAGATGACCTTGTTCCCAAAAAGAAGGAGAAAAACTTTGGAACAGCAGCTCAGGATTTCACGGCTTAACCGATGCAAATACAACCAAAGTAAAAATAAGTATAGAAAATTTGCGAGTAAGAAGCGAGTACTTAGAATATTGAGAACGAATAACGAATAATAAGATGTGAATAACATTTCTGTATATAATGTCTGTAACTTATTTGTGGTGCATTTTGACAATTCATAGTTTGTTTCTTTGGTCACTACACCACCTGTAAAATAACAAAAAGCAGAAAACCAGAAGTATACAAATTAAATAGTCAAAGTGTAGAAACAAGGCAAACTTTTAAAGTTTGGCCCAAAAAACTACTGTATAACGTGTGATAAAATATTATTTGATATATTAACTAAATTTTACTATTGGTTTTTCAGTTTTATACAAAATTCTATAATATTATATGTCATATTTTAAAATATGTCTAAATAAAATAGTTATAATAAAATTTAAAAGAAATTAAACACTTAACTAGCTTTCTTCTATACGTTTCGAGTTGATTCTCAACTCTTCCTCTGTAGACTATTTGTACGATAAGAACTCTTATAAAAGAAAAGAAGATATAAAAAGAAGTACATTTTTTTCTGTATATTCTTATTCTGAGGTATGAGGATCATGAATGCAGGGAAAATATATGTGTTTCCCATAATCAAATAATTTAGCCATTACGTCTTTTTTTTAGGTGTTAAACATGTATAATAGCGAATATTTAGAGACTCTTCTCTTTCATGTATGCTGTATGATATGATATAATGTAATATGATTATTATGTGATGTATTTTAAAATGAATTTAAATTAGTTTGCCAATAGTGGTTAAATTATTATTAAAATTATATAATTTCAATAATTTTGAGTGTTATTGAAACCAGTTAATATTTATAAAATAAATATCATAAATATTATATCACAATAGATATTGTAGCAATAAATTTAAATATATACATTGTTATAAAATAAAGCTAATTTATATGTGGCATGTGTTACGTTCACAGGAAAATAGGAATTCGACTTAAATTAAATTAATAAAATTATTTTTATCAAACTGTTTATTAGCGCTAATAAATCCATTTCATGTTTGGTTATTAAAAACAAGTTGTGTATAAATAAATCCTACATTTAACTAAAATGGTCATAAAAACCTTGTAACAAGTGTTTACAAGAAGATTTAGCAAAATTCAAGACTTGCTATAGCTTGTTATAACAGGTGTATCAACTTGTTGCAGCATAGTTTTATAAATTAATTCAATCTAATGGAGGGTTTGATAAAATCTTGAAGTTAATTATTTTTAGTGTATGTAGGTAAAGTAGTAAATCTAGTAAATCTGTATTAATGTATGTAGGTACATACAGGGTGGCCCAATAGTGTGACAAACTTTCATAACATCTATGCCGTGATAAACAAAAACACATTTTAGGATCTCGTACACAGTAAAAAAAGACAAATAGTAAAATTACTAAATGGTAATCGTAATTTGCTGCAGTGTTATTTTTAACACGAACTGGGTAGTATAATAACTAAACCTTTAAAACTCATATTACACGAACGATATACCCGCCAAGTTTGTAGAAGTACTCATAAATTGTAGTAAAATTTACAAAACCCTGTGTTAAAAATGAATCAATCCGCCATAAATACGGAATAATTACACGGTGAATAATTAACTATTACACATTACCTTGTAAAATTTACTGTGTTAAATTACTTTTATGTATAATGTAATAATACATCGATATGTCTAACACTGCCAAGTGTGGACTATATACACACTGATGAGTGTGGATTCAGTGTTAAAATCAGTCGGATTTTTTTACTGTGTAGAGCCTAAGAGGACGCTCTAAAATATGTATAGTCATATAAGGTGTTCTATATATCGGAGCCTATCAAACTTATGTTTTTTAAATGGAATGATATATTTTTTATTTTATATTTGAATTATAGGATTATTTTTCCGAATTTGCCAATACAGGGTTTACTAGTATTATACAGAGTCTGATAAGAGCATTTTTGTATCTTAATCGCAATGAACTGAGCACCCTGTATCTTTTTTACGAAAACAAATATTAGATCATTTTTGACTCTATTAATAATTATGCTATAAGGTCAGTTTCACTTTCTTCCGAATTTTCTTCAAAATAGCTTTATTTGTATACATTGCGAACCAAAACTCGTAACCAGTTTTTCCAATTTTTATAAATGAAACACCCTGTACTTAATACCATTTTTATTAAGGTATCTCGCGACTTTTTCTATTTTATGAACCATTCCCTAAACATAATTGCAACGGTTTTTGAAATATTTGATGTTAATAATTACATAATTAATTTTCTAAAAACAATATTTTTTATTTTTGATCGCTCTACGCTTCTAATTCTACAAGAGGCGAGTTTTTATATTTTCCTTTTTTACTAAAACAGGCGAAGGCGTTTCCAAGATGCAGTCTTTTAAAAATGAGTAAAAAAATTAGTTGTCGACTAATTTTTTTGAGACTACGAGTATTAAAGAAATTCGTGGTTCATTAGGAAAACTTTAAAAACTTAAAAATTGTGAAAGTAATATGTGGTTTACTTGAACTGTTTTCTTATGTAATTCAATTGGTACTTGTATTAGATAGTTATACTGACTAAACAGACAGTTAGTGCATCCCATAGCTACTGCTAAAGAAAATGAGAATTTAGAGTCCAAAATCTGAAATATATCAAAAATCGTTGCAATTGGGTCTAGAGAATGCTTTATAGAATATAAAGAGTCGTGAGAGACCGTAATGGAAATGATAATGATGATGACCACGATAATAATGATGAAATGGTTCAATTTAAAGTAGTAATCCTGTAGAATTTCACAAAGAGAAACTGAAACTAAATTTATATCAGCAGACTTTTAATGACTACCATCTATATTAAATGGTTATTTGTATAAAAGAGTATTTTTTGACCTTTGACAGAATCCTAAGTACAAGGCAAAAATATTGAGAAAATTTGCGTCGATGGGTCCTAAAACTGCAATAACTACAATTTCTAGTAGTGTGGGTATTACAAGTTACAAACAATTCTATTGCCATTTGTAATATGCCTATATATGCCTAGAAATATGCTTAGATATATAATCAAATTTCCAACCACCCATTTTTGTGTAGGGCTCTAACTCTATCAAATGTTTCCATCTCTATCTTGTCTTTTGATAAATTTATTCTAAACTTTTCTACTTACTGCCAGTTTCTTTGCCTCCTTCCACTCTTCTCCCATTTTCTTCAAAACTTTTCCAATTACATTGTCCCAAGTCTCTCTAGGTCTCCCCCTCTTCTTCTAGTTTACGGGCTTCCCATATCTTTTTCACTGGTATATCCCTATTCATCCTTTGTAGGTGACCCCACCAACTTATTGCCTCTATTCAATGAAGTCACCTATAGATTCTATTTTGAGTTCTGCTCTAATTACATTATTTCAGATTTTATTACTTCCGGTGACTCCTTTAACTCCTCTTAGATACTTCATTTCTGCTGCTTGTATCTTGCTTTTTCTGATAGTAACAATACCAATGATTCACTTCCATATGCACAGTAAAAAAAGACAAATGGTAAAATTACTAAATGGTAATCGTAATTTGCTGCAGTGTTATTTTTAACACGAACTGGGTAGTATAATAACTAAACCTTTAGAACTCATATTACACGAACGATATACCCGCCAAGTTTGTAGAAGTACTCAAAAATTGTAGTAAAATTTACAAAACCCTGTGTTAAAAATGAATCAATCTGCCATAAATACGGAATAATTACACGGTGAATAATTAACTATTACACATTACCTTGTAAAATTTGCTGTGTTAAATTACTTTTATGTAATGTAATAATACACCGATATGTCTAACACTGCCAAGTGTGGACTATATACACACTGATGAGTGTGGATTCAGTGTTAAAATCAGTCGGATTTTTTTACTGTGTGTTAGGATTGGTCTGTATATAAATGTTAGTTTTGAAAACATTTATCATTCTCTGTTTTGATTTTTCCTTCTTACTAATAAAACCTTTGTTCATTGTGCAATAGACCTTATTTGCCTCTTTTCGATCCTATTATTAATATCTATTTCATGTTTTCCTGTTTCCTCTATTGTAACTCCCAAGTACTGAAAATTACTAACCTGCTCTATTTAAGTTCCATCGGGTTGTATATAAACTTCTTGTTTTTCTCGAAAATTAATTGGCATTACTTTTGTTTTACTTTTGTTGATTTTCATTCCATTTTTTTGATTTGTCGTTCCATACATTCAAATCCACGTAATATGCTTATATACGTATTTCAAAGAGTGCCTATACTTTTCATTATTATCATTTCTATTTCTGCACAATAGAAAAACAATTTCAGTATTGAAAACTAAAGATAATTGATTTCATTCTCGATATAATTCTAAGCGATAAAATTGGAGCAGCAAATACCGTTCAATAGTTTGTGCTTATAATGTTATTGAACATTATGCCACAGACACAAACACCATCAGAGTAGTTTACATAGTTGTTCCCTGAAATTAGATCATGCGGGAGTTGCAAAGACAAACTTATTATACTTGCAAAACAGATACAAGTTAATAGTGATTTAGCACAGTGTTTACTATATTCACATTCAGAAGGGGAAACTCCAGATTTTATGTTTTACTCGTAAAACTTTATTATTTCCTATTTAAATGTTTTTCCTTAATTCAGAAACGCGATAGTAAACAACATTATAACACTTTTAATGAATGATAATAATTTAGTGGTAAACATAACTTGAAAACATACACGAGGGCTCAAAAATATATAACAGAACAGTAATAACATCAACTCTGGGAATTACGTTTTATAATGGAGCTATCGTCCTTGTAGCGGTCCTAAACTTCTTCTTTAATAATGCATATTGGAAATATCTTCAACAATCGTGAAATACTGAGTGTCATCAAGTTCCACAACTCCTCTGCCGTAATAAACATAATAAACAAAAAAATAAATAAATAAATAGTACTCTGTGCTCAACGAATGAGCAAAACAATGAATTGAGTACCCTGTATCACTTTTAATAAAAGAAATACTACATCATTTTTGGATCCATTATTTATGCTATATGGTCTAGTTCTATTTTCCATAGAATTTTCTTCAAAGTAGCTTTACTTGTATACAGGGTGAATCAAAACTCGCAACCACAGTTTTCTCAATTTTTATAAAGGAAAAACGACACGTTGCATTCTACAAACTCCCTACACCTAATTGCAACGTTTTTTGAGATATTTGAGGTTTTATACTCTACTTTATACTTCTCATTTTCTTTAGAAGTATCTCATACAAGTATCAATTTCTTAACTATCTAATACAAGTATTAATTGAATTACATAAGTAAACAGTTCAAATAAACCATCTATCATTTTCACAATTTTGTTTACTGATTTTTTAAGATTTTGTTAATAAACTGCTTACAAAATTAGTCGACAGTTAATTTATTCGTAATTTTTAAGAGACTGCATTTCGGAAACGGCCTTCGCCGATTTTGGTAAAAAAGGAACCATGTAAAAGCTCGACTCTTGTAGAATCAGGGGCGGAGAGTTATCTTCAATAAAAAATATTTTTTTAATATTGTGTTTGGCGCAGAAGAATACTAAGTATACAAAATCAATTAATTAATTATTAACTTCTAATATTGGAAATTCCATAGAAAGTAAAATTATATAGCATAAGTATAGCATAATAATTATTAGTAGAGTAAAAAATTATTTATAGTATTTATTTTCGTAAAAAAGATACAGGGTGCTCAATTAATTGGGATTAAGATACAAAAATTCTCATATCTTCTGAACTACACTATATAATATAGTAAACCCTAAATTGGCAAATTCGGAAAAATGATCCAAATTCAAATATGAAATCAAAAATATATCATTTAATTTATTAAAACATGTTTGATATGACCCGTTTATAGAGCATCCTATATGACTATACATATTTTTAAAATGTTCGTCTTTTTAGGCTCTATAAGATCCTAAGATATATTTTTTTTGTTTATTAGGGCAAATAGGAGTTACAGAACTTTGTCACACTATTGGTCCACCCATTGTATGTAGTTATTATTCCAGCCTATTGCACCCAAATTGTAGGCTCTACAAATAGGTTATTATGTTTAATATATTTCATTGTTTTCAAGTTTACAAAATAAATGACTAGAGAATTTTGTACAAAAATATAAAACATAGGTAGGTAAGAATTAATGTAATAAAAAAATAATTACTTAGTCGTTAAACAAAAGAATTTATAGATGCGAGTCGGATACTAGCATCCCAATATCTTTTTTCTGATAGTAATATAAACAGTTTGTAGTGAATTTATTAATTTAAAATATAAAAATAGGGAGAAAATTAAACAAACCAAACTGTTAATTTAAAACCAGCGCCTCCGGCAGAATATAGAAAATCATACAGTAATTAATGCTCCTCTTGGGGATTAATGTGAGAAATGTATCTAAGTTAGTCCTTAAATTTAAAAAAACTGCTATAGATACACACTGTACTGCTTATATAAGTACATGAAAGACTGTTTACATTACATACATTAAATTTGTAAAATGGATTAGAAAGAGGACTCCACGGTTGAAATTCAACGGTGTATGATTAATGTTTGAGGATAATGAATAAAATATTGGAGATATTTTCCAAAATGACAAAAGGTTATGGCTTTTCTCGTTTAACAGCGCTTTCGTTCTTTTTTAAGCATTATATCAGTAGACAAAAAAAGTTTGGTTTTATACCGGAAGTGCGCTTGATGGTCACATAGTCACAGATTGAAATTATTATTCCTACTCAGATGCTAGTATCTTGGGATAAAACAAAAGTGTTATTATCAAAAACAATGCAAAAATTATTATAGACAAATGGAAAAACCCCGTTTATTACTGTATACAATTTCAGGGACTCATCAGGGAATTCTTATTCTAATATACCACTCTAACAAGTTTTCTTAACGTATACATTTTTCTTAAAACTAAAACTTAAATTAAAGTGATTGTTCATGAAACTAAAGCTTTTGTGCACATTAGATTTAAATAGTCCCTGAACTGTGAGGTTTTCTTATTTGTGTTGGAATTATTTATATAATTTCATGATTTTTTGTTGGTAAATACTGTTTTTATTATTTATATCTTGAATCAAAAGCTTTCTTTATTTGAAAGTAAAGTTTGTATATTTCCTAGATATTTTAGTAAAATTTACCTAATTTTCTATATACTTATCTAACCTTCGATTTATTTTAACAATTAATAACAAATCTGTAGCTCTAAAACAAGAGTATAGATAAAATTTGCCTACTCCACTGCACTCCACTTTAGTACTTTCAAAAATTCGTCAGATACACTTTTTCTTTATCTTACAAAATAACAAATGTACAGGGACATGTTAAAATAGGCAACATGTCATGATCACCCTGTAATTCGAAAACATATGCCAATATAATTGATTTGAAAGCGCCATCAACCTGGCCCTGAAAAAGTATGTAATTAATTTCTCCCTAACTTTTACACTGTTTCAGTTACATTTGATTCTCATAAAAAATGGATTCCTTTGATACACCTACTTCAAAACGAAGTTACAATTGCTAAAACCTGCGATGTCCATGTGGTACTACTTTTGAGAGACGAAATATCTCTATTTACACTGTTTTAATACAGGGCGTCCCAAGATAATGTGATACACTTTAATGGCTTTTAACTTCAAGGTAAAATGAGATAGCGACGAGTGGTTTTCACTGGTGTTTTTAATTTTACAAAAAGTTTTCTTTTGTCATTGGTACTACTAGTCTGTTTTACTTCTACAGGTGCTTGAAAAATGATTGCCACTTTTTAATTCAAAATTGTGATCATTTTTTAAATGGAACACCCTGCAGATTATACGAGCCCTAACAACTAAATGTTGGGACAAGATAATATTTTGGAAATAATACAATGGCATATCAAAACGACTGAATTATTTTATTTATTTTTTTAAATACAAACCTAACAATATATTCAAGACTATTTGAAAACATTTTCGTGCCATGGTAAAGGAATAGGCATTAATCATAGCGTGCTTTGTCATTGGAAGGTCAAATTTGCTGACAACTAAATGTTGGGACAAACAAGAAGCAACTTTAATTTAATACGGGGTCACATCGCCCTTAGCTTTAACGACTGCTTGAACTCTTGCAGGCATTGTTTTAACCAAGGACTGACACGTTTGAGGAGAAAAATAATCACAAATCTCTTGTAGTTTTGTCCGCAAATCAGAAATAGTGCGTTGAGGATGGTTTCTTAAATACTGCTTCATTTTATGCCACACAGTTTCTATTACATTTAGATCCGGAGTGCTGGCTGGATGAGATAAAACCTTTATATTATTATCACCAAACCATTTTTTGGTAGATTTTGCCGAATGACATGTTGCTTCATCTTGCTGGAAGATGAAATCCTCATTAGGAAACAATTTTGCATGCTAGGTAAAAGTGAGGTCTGAAGTATCTCTTGTTATTTTTAAGCATTTGCAGTACCATCTATAAATTTTAAAATGCATAAGCCCCTTGCCGACATGCAGCCCCAAACCATAATTCCTTTTGGAAACTTCACAACCCTTTTTAAGGCAGTCTTTATGAAAAGCTTCTGCTTTATTTCGTATTATCCATTTACGGTGATCTCCAACGCAAACATCAAATTTCGCCTCATCACTAAATATTATTTTATTCCAGTCATTTTCTGTCCACAGAAGTTTAGATTTTACCCAATTGTAAAGGTTCTTATTTTGAATCTCTTTCAATAGCGGTTTTTCTTCGGCCTAAATACGAATTTGGATCAATTTTTTATCCACTTGCCCTGTTCCATTGAGCAGTTATGTCTCGAACAGTACTTCTTCTCGTTGATTTGCATAATTTAACTAAATTTCGTAAATCTCTTTTTGAAACAACTTTTGGTCTCCCCGAACTTTTACCTCGAACATCCACATTGGCAGACTTACCATATTTTTTCACTATATTATAGACTGTGGTCTTTGGAATAGGTAAATTACTAGAAATTTTACGCATTGTCTTGCCCGCACTGTATTGATGAATGATAATTTCACGATTTCTGTTCGGTAGCTTTTCCACGACCCATTATTCCAATTTAAATTAACAAAATTTAAATATTTCAACAAATACTACTACTTATAACTATTTACGTCACTTACAAACTCTCAATGAATAAATAAAACGTTTTTTTGATGTTTATATAGCGTTTTTTAAACATTTTAAATGTGAGATTTGTGCTTGTCCCAACATTTAGTTGTCAGCCAATTTGGTCTTCCAATACGCTATGATTACTACCGATTGCTTCACCATGGCACGAAAATGTGTTGAAATAGTCTAGGATATATTGTTATGTTTGTATTTAAAAAAATAAACAAAATAATTCAGTAGTTTTGATGAGCCATTGTATTATATCCAAAATAATACCTTGTCCCAACATTTAGTTGTTAGGGCTCGTATTACTGTTCGATAGAGACACTTTTCCTATTTTCAAAAACGTATAGTTTGATAGAGTTATATCAAAAAATAAAGGAGTTATTTCAATTTACACACCAGCCCTTTTCAATAGACCATAATTTTTTTGGAAGATCGTATTTATTTCTTTACATTGTCAGTACAGAGTACCGGTATGCATCAACTAAAAATATTATTAAGAAAAGAACTAACTTAGGTAATACAAATGTATACAAATTACATTATAGCATAAATTACAAAGTTATTGAAATAAAAACACCAATTAAAAAGAATTCAGTTTTAATATACACACTACACACATATGTATTGTACATCTTTAATGTTTGAGGTTAAATTACTACATCAAAAAGTATACACTTTTGCAATCTAAACTGCATATTGTTGAAGGCAAATTCTAACATTTCCGATGTTATGGTCTGAAAAACATTAGTTATGTTTTAGTTGTTTTATATTTTGTACAACAGGACTATAACAACGACCTTTGACGAAACCCCATATGAAAAAATCAGGTACCTACCGTTAGTTCGGGAAAATGTGCAGACCATTCTATTGGTCCGGCTCTATCCTTTGATGCATTCCGTTATTCTGTACTGACAATGTAAAAAAAAATAAAATGTGATCTTCCAAAAAAAGTATGGTCTATTGAAAAGGGCTGGTGTGCAAATTGAAATAACTCCTTTATTTTTTGGTATAACTCTATCAAACTATATATTTTTGTAAAGAGCAAAATTGTATCTATCGAATAACATAATCTACAGGGTGTTCCATTTAAAAAATGATCACAATTTTGAATTAAAAAGAAGCATTTATTTTCAAGCACCTGTAGAAGTAAAACAAACTAGTAGTAATGACAAAAGAAAATTTTTGTAAAATTAAGAGCACCAGTGAAAACCGCTCGTCGCTATCTCATTTTGCCTTGAAGTTATAAGTCTTTAAAATGTGTCACATTTTCTTGGGACAGCCTGTATTTAAAAGACATATTTTCATAATTTCCCTAGTATTTCAAAACTAATAGTAATTCGGCAGCACTGCAAAATTGAATATAACGATCATCAAATGATAATTTAACCAACCCAGTACGCCTTATCATGTAATGGCACCGAACATAAAAATGCGCGTATAATTTTTTAATGTGTTCGATTCGCCCTACATCCCCCGTTATCCCTAATCCACCAAGGCGTCTGGGCTTATTGATCGCAATCGCATAATTTCTCATATTGTCCCGTCCCTTTTGTTCCTTTGGCACTTATCTACAATTTGGATATCATCGGCAAACACGTCACGTTCGCCATGACACAAGGGGAGGGGGCGGAATTGTTAAATGCGAGGAATTGTCCCTTATATATCGGGTTCGCTTTTTAAATGTTCGATTTAATATGTCTCGTTTGAAAAGGGATTTTTTATTGGAAAATTCTTAAATGAAGAGTACCTACACTCAGAGAAATGTTTGGTAATTATATCAAGTATTTTGTCCACTTTACCAATTGGTAAAAGGTATTAAAAAGTGTTTGGCGAAATGGAGATTCGAACCCACAATCTCTGGGTTAAGCGGTCGACACACTAAACTCTGAGCCACCAACTTGATAAGCAGATTAAAAGCAAAGCAGAGCAGAAAAATAAAGAGCAAAAATTGTAGAATTTTTATAGATGTAGAATGGTCTTGTTGGGGCTAATTTCTATAGAAGGTTTCTCGAATAAAAACTTGATTATAATCCTATCGTTACTTGTCTAGCCGAATCCTAGTTAGCCTGTCTGTAGAAGGCGCACAACCCGGTTTACTTAGAACAAATACAATACAACTGGCAGTACAATAAATATATCTAAACTGCAGTATTGGAAATCTCTCAATTAGATAAAAATCAATTAGAAGACCAGTATCTAATCATCAGTCAATATATTGTTACAAAATCGCTGACACAGTGCACGAGTGCGGCGTTGCCAAATCTATGTTTTCTCCAGCCTTAGGGAAATTGTGCACAATCTGGCAACATCTTTGGGGGTGCCAGGGACAACTCCTAAGAGCGAAGTCTCAACCCTCTAGGCCTTCAAATAAGGGAGATAAACCTTTTTACCCACATTTCCTGGATGTCACAAGCGGTATTCATCGAATATCTCTCGTATAACTTGACTATCGATTAGTTATTGAACTGCCCTGGTATGCAGATTATTCGTGAGTATTCGATGGCAATTTCTACGAAGATCTAGAAGCCTAGTTTAAGCCCCCGGCGTGCCGGGTATTAAGTCAGTCTTAATCAGGCAGCGATCAAGAGCGAATAAGCAATACTTAAGTGAAATACCTAACTACGATTTTTGAAGTGTTCTCGGTGAGTATTTATTTAGATATTGTACAAGAAGTGTTGTATTCTACTTGAAGTATTGAATAAATATTGTTACTGTTGTATAAAAGTCTCACTTAGCTTCATAACCCTGGAAGAAGTAACAATATTATATATTCCCAGTAACTTACTGAGGACAGACATTTTACAAGAGACAGTAAATAATAATTTTAGTGACAATTAATTGTCTATAGCTTTATTTTTCCTTATACTTATAAGATTATTTCAGACCTGTAGTTATTTAGAGATGATGTTAGCGAAACACTAAAAAATATACCGCTCTATCTTCTGCAGATAACTCATCACGCTGTGTGATAGAGTATTTGTACATGTAGGGGTTAGTAAAAAAATACGTCCCCATTCGATTTAGAGAAAATTACACAATTGCTGAAAAGTTCCATTTAAAAACTCCGCAGCTTATCGACTGGACCGTTTTAACTCGCGTCTAATTTTCTTGTCGGGCCAAACAAATGACATCCGCATGAATAATGCCTTCCACAGCGCTGGACTCGTTCTCGATACGATAGACGGAGCCGAAGTTACAAGGGAACAAAACAGCGAGGACCGTTTTGGCATGAGGGCCGATGAGTATTGTTTTTATTTTACATGCTGCAGTAACTCCGATACATTTGAAACCTTGAAGAGTGCGGTTCGTTTAGTGCTTCATTGACAGTACTGTTAGGTAAATTAAAATAAAAGTAATCAGTCTGCGGAAAGATAGTAACATTCATATACAAGTGTGACATTCTATGGAAAAAACTGCATTCGAAAATTTTATTACATTCGTGAAAAACTTATTTATTTATATTATTCATTTCATAGATGGGTGGTTGCAATACCAGTTCACTTCCCAAGTCATGGGGTTGGGGGTTACTGGGTAATGTTAACAAAAAACTAGGTATAATTTCAAAAATTCATATTAATTGACGAATATATTTTATCAACACAAGAAAGTAAATATAGATCTGTTTTATATTTCTGAGAGATTTATGTACACCCTGTATGAAAGTGCTTTTCGAAATAGTATAATTGAATATCCCTCTATTTCTCGCAAGTTGAATCAATTTCAGATTTAAACTGACTAGAAGAAAACTCATGCTCAAAAAAGGATGTTTGACAATTTTTTGTACAATTTTCAGTGTTGTCTTGATACTACACTCTAAATCTTTATTTTGGATCTATCTGGTTTCCGTTTTTATTATTTTGTAGATAGTATACAACCCCAAAAGAAATTACAGCCACAAAACAAAAAATTCATTACATGTCTTAGTGTCTCAAATTAATAATAAATTTCCGAAACTCAGAATGTCTCCACTGTACCACATCCTTTAGAAAAACCCTCGCATGTATCCTGGTAATAATTCCTTTCGAATTATTGTCGATTTGTCTGGAGAATAACGGGCAACACTATCACGCGGTTCCTCTGCCCAGCCGTCTGATGGTCCTGATTTTTAATAGCACCGCCGCTTTCAGCAAGTAATTATGATTTATTGTCGGCGAGTCATACATGAATTTCTCGTTATAAAGATGTACCGCGTGTCCATAATGGACGATTCCGTGAAGGAACGGTCTTCGAAACCGCATACGGGATAATAGTTATGTTTTCGATAATCGATATTTACTATACAGTGCTTTCATTTCAAAATTAACCGGTCTAAATATCTTTTGAATTTGAGTAAATTAAAAAAATGCAAAAACCGCCAATTGAAATATCCAGAGAGAAATTTATTTACGCATTGGATTTAATTTTAACTGTCACTCCTCCTTATGCTGCTTTAATGGTATCGTAATAGTGTAACTTTTTAGTCATCTTGATAATCACTCTTGATAATTTACAGTTTTATAGTGTTACAACAATTTAATAAAACTTTTCAAAATGAAATAGAAAACCTAAAATTCATATCTATTCCATACGATTCTCTTTTCACCCGTGGTTTTGGAAAGATTTTTAAAGATATAGGTATATCAGTGGTTTATTACACAGTAAAAAAAGACAAATGGTAAAATTACTAAATGGTAATCGTAATTTGCTGCAGTGTTATTTTTAACACGAACTGGGTAGTATAATAACTAAACCTTTAGAACTCATATTACACGAACGATATACCCGCCAAGTTTATAGAAGTACTCATAAATTGTAGTAAAGTTTACAAAACCGTGTGTTAAAAATGAATCAATCCGCCATATCTAAATACAGAATAATTATACGGTGAATAATTAATTATTACACATTACCTTGTAAAATTTACTGTGTTAAATTACTTTTATGTAATGTAATAATACACCGATATGTCTAACACTGTCTAACATCAAGTGTGGACTATATACACACTGATGAGTGTTGATTCAGTGTTAAAATCAGTCGGATTTTTTTACTGTGTAATCGGGAAATAAACTACAACAACTTTTAGGCCAAAAGATAAAATAAAAACTAAGGAAGAGTCGGGGATTTACGAAATTAGCTGTAAAGACTGCGATCAAAAGTATATTGGACAAACTAGAAGATCAATTTAAACTAGATTCAAGGAACATATGGCTCATCTCAAATATTGTAGAACAGAGAAATCTAATGTCTGAGAACAACCATAAAATAGATAGTAGCAATTTAAGACTAATTAGAAACGTAACAAATTCCAGGTAGCAGGATGGTTTTGCGAGTTTGGAAATTGCTAATGTAAAAATAGTATGAATGGTGAAAGAGGGCCAATCCCATATAGGCCACTTTATTGTACCACTGATCCGTCGCGGCAGTTCAATTATCTGTCGTGATGGTTCACTGAGAGGTCGCAACGGTTGATTGAACCGCAGAAATAGTTTAGGCATAAATAGGACACAATGTTAGCATAGGTTTAGTTTTAATCATCTGCAGATGATTAAAACTTTTTATTAATATCCTTTTTTTAGTTAGGTGTAAGTAGGTACATGTACCTATCGATATTTCAGGTATACCGCATACAGAATATTCAAATGACGCAGAAACTCAGTGAAAAGTTTTAAATGTATTTTCTACAATTATATATGAGTCATATGAGTAACCATCGTATTTAAAAAAGTAGACAATTAATCCCATTTCCTATAAAATTGGATTTTCTATAAATAATGTAATAATCTGTTCAATAGCAAGCTTTATCTACAGTCTGTCCATAAAGTAACCCCCCTGCTAACTTTTGAACGAATCGAGTTAGCGAGTTTTAACAAAATACAGGGTGAATCACGTAAAATGAAGTTGATTCTGACGATAAATTCGATTCTTTAAATTCAAAGATGGCGCCACGGGCGCTGCCAACTGAATTTTTTTAGATGGCAAAGTGTGCCGTGTTACATAAAAGAATTAAAAAGTTATTAAAAATGGTGTCCGACTTCTTGGCACATAAAGAGTCTACTTTGAAATTCTTGCCTGATATTTCCTAAAATTTCTGTAGGGATATTTCTACACATATGTGTTAGACGTTGCTGTAGTTCGTCGATATTTACTGGGGAAGTTCTGTAGACTTTTGACTTCAAATATCCCCATAAGAAAAAATCAAGAGGAGTTAAATCCGGGGAACGAGCCGGCCATTCTATCGGGCCCCTTCTGCTAATCCATCTGCCCGGGAAATGGTTATTTTAAAAATCGTTAACAGGTCCATAGAAATGAGGCGGGGCTCCATCTTGTTGAAATACAATACTTTGAATGTTATTGCCTGCTATTCTTTCTATCTTCGGAAAAATTTCCTCCCGCAGCATTCTTAAGTACCGCTCTCCTCTTAAATTTTCTCTTAAATCTATCAAATCTATCAAATCGAATAACTTAAAAAAATAAGATAAAAACCTGTAGAAACTTTCAAATACTGTTAAATTGAGCGCTAAACTACTTTCTCGAACCTTATTGACGTTTCAGTGACAGTGGCAAGCAAAGGCAAGGAGACTTGATAAAAGCAAAATTTTTAAATATCGTTAATACAAACGCTTGTAACTACAGAACGGATAACTCGATTGTCATTTTTCAAAAACGAGAATGTAGAGAATTGAATTACTTTTTAAATGAGGTGCAACACGGCACACTTTGCCATTTAAAAAAATTGAGTTGACAGCGCCCGTGGCGCCATCTGTGAATTTGAAGAATTGAATTTATCGTCAGAATCAACTTCATTTTATATGATTCACCCTGTATTTTGTTAAAACTCTCTAACTCGATTCGTTCAAAAGTTAGCAAGGGGGGGTTACTTTATGGACAGACTGTATATATCAATATGACATATTTGGTAACTATAAATCAATAGTAAACTAGATTATGAGTGCCAAATAGATTCTTTTGCGAAAATTATACATCTATTTCAGAAGATTAAATGTTTTTCTCCTTGGCAATTACATTTATTAGATAATATTAAATATTTAATATTGCCATTGAAATAAATGCCATGTTAATACCAATTAGATATGTAATTCGCTAAATACAAATACATAGTTTATTTGGCGGTAAGAAATCTAATTTATCTCAATTAAATCCTTTTCTCAGTGTATATTTTTTTAATGCAACATTTGTGTATTTTTACAAATTTGAATGGGACATCCTCTCACCAATGAGGATTTGATGATTATAGCTCTAATAGTGACATAAATATACCTAAGAAAGCGTTCTATAAGCATAATGCGTTAGAAAGAGAATATCGGGTTGCTATATACACTTCTCCATACAATTCAATTTTATATTGAAACACTGCATAGTACAAAATTAAAACTTTAACGCTCTGTCTCTTTATGTAGCTATTCAATGCTAGGATTGCAGTTTTTAATGCAAAATTTTTAGGTTGATTCATTATTTCATATTATCCTTGTTTAAATCTACCCTTGGTATTTGGAATTAAAAGCCCTGTATAAGATCAGATACACATAGCGAACGCCACGATTAAACTAAACTTCTGAAACGCATTTTATCTTAACGTTTATAGATATAAGTATATTTGTAAATAAACAACGCAAATCTGAAATTACCTATCATATACAGGGTGTCCACCTAGTGCGCGTAAGTCCAATATCTGGGTTAATAAAAGAGATAACTTAATTTTTTTTTCTACAGGGTTGTCTAATATCCCGAGCTGCATAAAATGAAAATATATTTACATATTCAGGGTGTTCAGTTTTTCCTGGACAGGTACCAACTTCGTTTTTCTAAATGGAAATATATATTTTTTATTGCTTTTTCGAACTAAACCCTTGATTTTAGTAGGACTTTCATCAGCCTTCCCTATACCTAACTTAAACTGTTTTTGAAATATTGACGGGTGAATATTGACATTTTTGCAACTTTGACACCCTGTAAAATCTAAACGGTTTGAGATCAAGCAAAACGGTTTGCACATTCCTATCTTAACTTTTCATAAGCTATCGTTTGGTACTAATTTCAAATTTATCCAGGAATTAAAAATTTTCAAAATTTTCAGAAATTTTAAAATTTTTGGATAATTCTGAAATTAGTACCAAACGATAGCTTATGAAAAGTTAAGATAGGAATGTGCAAACCGTTTTGCTTGATCTCAAACCGTTTAGATTTTACAGGGTGTCAAAGTTGCAAAAATGTCAATATTCCGCCGTCAATATTTCAAAAACAGTTTAAGTTAGGTATAGGGAAGGCTGATGAAAGTCCTACTAAAATCAAGGGTTTAGTTCGAAAAAGCAATAAAAAATATATATTTCCATTTAAAAAAATGAAGTTGGTACCGGTCCAGGAAAAACTGAACACCCTGAATATGTAAATATATTTTCATTTTGTGCAGCTCGGGATATTAGACAACCCTGTAGAAAAAAAAATTAAGTTATCTCTTTTATTAACCCAGATATTGGACTTACGCGCACTAGGTGGACACCCTGTATATGCACGAGAAATCATGACCACTGAGCATCTAGAACTCCATTTTGCGAATTTCTATGGAGATCCAGTATAGTGGCCGTATAGGATAAAGTGAGTGGTTCATAGTGGAATAGTCGTTTAAGTGTAGATTCCAGTCCCACCGGGATAATAAAAATTTATTCGGCGCATTACTACCGGCTTGAGTAGATATGCATAAGATCGTTTGTGATTAAGGTAGTAGAATGGGTAGCAAAGGACGAAATCTTAACGTTTGGTGCTTTTTGTGGGAGCCAGATTTTCGGCTTTATCGAAAACCTAAAAGAACTTTGGTAGGTTGCGCAATCCTGCTTTGTTGGGTAATTATTTTTTAAAATTATCTTCTGTTACACTGAGGAAAAAGTTTAATAATTATAATTAAAACAGCAATAAGTTCTTATAACGTTTTTAGCTGAATAAAGGCGGAACACATATTTCAAATATTAATAATTGACTTAGGAAAATATTATTTTCTCTATATTACTAAATAAAGAATTTCTGATTATTACTAATCTACTATTATTATTAATTCTGATTATACACGATATGCTTCGTAATTTCACTAAAACTTGGTTAAAAGATCGAATAATACTGTTATTAGATTAAGAAAACTGATCCAGTTTTTGTGATTTAGTAATTATTTGTGCAAACGATATATTTGGTAATAATAACTAACACTCTATTATTATAAACTCTGTATTATGTATCAAATTTTACCAAGTAGTAGATGCAAGATGCAGCAAAATATCTTAGTTTCATAAAGAGGTTTAAGCTAAGTTTTAACTAAAAGATCAAATCTGTAATCTGTATAAAATATAATATAACAATATGGTAATATAATCAAAATAAAATATTAAAGAAAATATTGATTTTGTCGTAATTACCAAATAAAAAAATATCCATTTCAAATTCTCATCTCACGAAAAACACAGTATTTTCATCTCTTTTGTAAAATATACTATTTTTGTTCCGAAATTCGAGCCGAAAAATGTGGGGTTATATGGTACAATCGAATAAATAGTTATTTGTTTAACTAGTACAAAAAATACACGTTTTCGGGACGAGGGAAAGGGTTGCCGGACGATTCGTAGCGGAGTCCGGCAATTTAACCAGTCTCGAAAATGTATATTTTGTACAAGTTCAACATAATATTTTTTTCCAACCACTTCTAATTAGCACCTCCAGTTTACCGATTCATCGGAGTCACTATCTGTTTCTATTTTTCTATTTAATTAAACTTCAAATAATATATTAATATGACATGCAATGTCAATGTCAAATTACTTTTCGATACTGTACAATAATCTCTTTTTTGTACAGTTGCTGTAGCGATCACAAACGGTCCCGAAATGTCCCTATTTTTATACAAAATAATTTAATGTTAAACAGCCTTATTAATAATAAAACTTAGAATGTTCTAAGACGTGACTAGAATGTAATTAGTGAAAACTGCATTAATAATACCATTTAAATGCATGTTAACGTTAGAATGATGCTAAATCACTAGTTATCAGTTTGGGTATGTTTTACAATAAGTTAAAGTTAACCTAAAAGTTTGACAAAAATGGCAGCAGTTTTTTTCCCTCCCAATTAACAAATCAAGAACGTTTTTCTGAAATATTAAATAATTTAATGCGAAATTTTCTGTATTTATGTCAGTAACCTCAATAATTATTATACAATTTTATTATGGTATGGTTACTTATCGAATTCATTAGGGAGTTTTTGAACTTTTGAACCCCTTAAATTTTAGCACGACTTCGTTATCGTTATTCTGAGCATGTGCAGTTCCAAAAAGAGTATCATTTTTGGCACTGCGCGTGCTCAGTATAACGATTGCGATAACGATAAGGTAAAAATTTAAGGTGTTCAAAATCTCCCTATTATAAAAGGCATAGTTAATGCTTATCAAGGGGCGGATTTACCATGAATTAAAATTTTACATTAACAAAAAGCAAAAACGTAATTAGTTAAAAAAAATATAAACGTACTTCACTTAAGGATATTTTATTAAACGCTTCTATTTGCTATTTCATGTTTGTCCAAAGAAAAACGTACCTATCTAAATGCACAGATAATTTTTAATTTAATTTTTTAAAAATGTGGTTCTTTAAGATACTCCCCCATGTTGAAAAGCTAAATCCGCCCTTGATTGCTTATTAACACAAAACAGTCTTGACACAAGACACTTGTCAGTCTTGTCACTTTGCGTAAATGTTTGTAAATGCAGGTTAGATTTATTGCAGTGAAATTAGCTCTATGTATAGAATGAGATGTTGTCACATGAACTTCTTATTTAGCATGCTGTTAGTTATTTGTCTATAAATATTTAATTATTAATATGAACTACTTAGATTGATTTAAGAATGCGGTTAGTTGTCATTAGTAAACTTGATGTTATTGTGATTATTATTAATATGGGTGTTAGTGTCTTATTCATATGGTTGGAAAAAAAATATTTATTAGTATATACTTTACAATTTATTCAAAGTAATATGCAACAGTAAATATTACTTCAAGGTTTCCAGACAGATGAAACAAGTGCGTGTGTGGTACTGTATCCCTATTATTTATTTAATAAAGCCGCCTGCATCGCACTGCTACATCAGTGTCTGTATCTAATCTTAACAGATCCTGAACAATATAAATCTGCTACTTCCAACAATAATAGTTGGAGGACTTTTATGATGAATTTGTATTCTGTATTTCATTGTTACTTGGACTCTTATAACTTATGGCTTATAATCGCTTATATATGTATACTAAAGCATATGATATTTTTTCTTAGAATTCCGTTAAATATTATTATTTCATATTGTATAAAATTTACAAAACGTTTTATGTGTGATTGAATATACGCGCAGGTTAAAAGGTTTACATATTTCTTTATATAGGAATTAAGCCAAAAAGTTAACTAAGAGATAAATTAATGAAATTATTATGGTTCAATACATTTTTTAGTTTTCTTCGTTACGTATAACCTAGGTACGCAAAGGAATTATATTAATTATTATTATTATTATTATTATTATTATTATTATTATTATTATTATTATTATTATTATTATTATTATTATTATTATTATTATTATTAAACTAAAGATAAGAGCAGGGGTCAAAACCTATTATGCTCCTAAAAATAAACAATAAATTGACAAGAATGGCAACAGTAAATTGTTACAGTACAGCTAATCCTTATAGCTAACAGTATATGTACAGGGTGTCCAAAATAAGATCCTCTATCCCCTTATCTCTGAAAGTATAAAAGGTAGAGAAAAATGTTAAATACAAAAGTTTTTTGTTTTTACCTGAATTTTTCATTTTTATAACTTTCTTGAATACAGGTTGTTCAGTTTCTCTGATCCAGGCATCAACTTTCTTTTTTTAAATGGGACACCCTATATTCAATTACATTTTTGAACTCTCATTAAAATTCTAGGTCTACATTGTTAAGAGTATTCTATACCTATCATTTACCGTTACGAAGATATTAGCATTTAAAGAAAAAAATAAGTAAAAAACACCTGCTCAAAAAATCTTGGCAAAACAAATAAGACATCCAAAGAAAGCTAAATAGGGTTTATTTCGTAGACAATTAGACTCAGAAATTATTTCTATTGATCGATATTACCTGATTAATATACAGGGTGTTTTTGACCGATGGCCCAAACATGTATATGTTAAAATTCCAGAAAATCGAAAATCTCTTATGGAACACCCTGTGTATTATTATATTTTTGGATTCTCTATTAAATTTTAACCTTACTCTATATAACGTTCCCTATTCTTATTTTGCTTAGTTTTCAAGATATTGACGAAAATGTGGAAAAAATGTCAGCTATTAATCATTATCGGCTATTATTAAAAATATATCTACTATTATTTGGTATATTATAGTTAGTGTGCCTTAATACTGATTAAGAATATATTATTTTATTAAAAACTAATGTTTTTTAAAATTATTTCATTAATTAACTAGTATAAACAAATCTATGTTTGTAACTTGAACCACAAATAACTAACAATAATCAACAAATACCAATAAAAATAATAAATTAAATCAAGTGTCCTATAATATGTCCTCAATTTTCAGCTAAGCATGTTGTGTATATAACTGCTAGTTTTCTTACAGCGCAATCACTTTGATTGAGCGCTTCAATTTCCATCCTGATTTTAATCTTTAAATCATCAACATTATTACTCTGAATTTGATAAATTCAGGCTTTCAATGTACCCCATAAAAAGTTATCAAGTGGAGTTAAATCTGGGATCCTCGGCGGCCATGAGATATTCCCGTTTAGCCCTATCCATTCCACAAAATAGTTCTTAATAAAATTCTTTACAACTGCAGTATCGTCGCATGGAACTCCATCCATCTGATAGATGATCCGATTGGCATTTTTGGCATCCAATAAAGGTAAAATACAAGTTTGTAATGAATATCATTTCCTGATATTTTACCTAAGGTACCTGGGACCATTTAAATATTGGCCAAGAAAGGCAGGGCCTAAAATGTGTCTCTTATAAATAGCGCACCAAACATTTTCGTCAATATCTTGAAAACTAAGCAAAATAGAATAGGGAACGTTATATAGAGTAAGGTTAAAATTTAATAGAGAATCCAAAAATATAATAATACACAGGGTGTTCCATGAGATATTTTCGATTTTCTGGAGTTTTAACATATACATATTTGAGCCATCTGTCAAAAACACCCTGTATATTAATCAGGTAATATCATATCATAGAAGTAATTTCTGAGTCTAATTGTTTACGAAATAAACCATATTTAGCTTTTTTTGGATGTCTTATTTGTTTTGCCGAATTTTTTTGAGCAGGTGTTTTTTAAAGATTTTTTTCTTTAAATGTTAATATCTTCCTAACGGTAAATGATAGGTATAGGGCATTCTTAACAATGTCGACCTACAATTTTAAGGAGATTTCAAAAACGTCATTGAATATAGGGTGTCCCATTTAAAAAAAGAAGGTTGATGCCTGGATCAGAGAAACTGACAAACTGTATTCAAGAAAGTTATAAAAATGAAAAATTCAGGTAAAAACAAAAAACTTTCGTATTTAACTTTTTTCTCTACCTTTTATGCTTTCTGAGATAAGGGGATAGAGGATCTTATTTTGGACACCCTGTACATATTTACTATAAGTAAATGTAACTGAATAAAAACTACAAAGTGCAACTTAAGTAATATAACTGTATATCATAATTATCAATGATCTGAAAAAGATACAAACAAGAATATATGTTCTATGAAGTTAATTTGCAGGCACAATACAGGATACTCAACTAGATGTCTTTACATTTAAGCATTTCACCATTTTTAAATAAGTGATTTATTTTTTAACGAGTTTACACTCACTGAAGTCACCACATCACTGGGTAACCGATTCCAGTTGTTAAAAATTCGGTTAGAATAGAAGTTCTGCCTTATCGTTGTCCTGAAATTTTCTTTTTTGAGTTTAAGTGAGTGGCCACGGAGTCGGGCGTCTGTGTTTAATGCCAAAAGCTCTCTGATATCTTGCGTAAAGTGATCATGTAGCAACCTATACGTGAAAATCATGTCACCTCTATTTCTTCGTTCTGATAGAAGTGGGAGGTTTAGAGCTTGAAGCCGATCTTGATAGGAATGATTCCTCAGACACTGGACTTGCCTAGTAGACTTCCGTTGAACGTTTTCCAAGAGTTTTATATCTTTTATTAAGTGCGGTGTCCATATTACGTTAGCATATTCCAGAATTGGCCGGATATATGTTTTAAATAAAAGAGAGAATAATCTAGGATTAGGGTTTTGAAAGGTTTTAAACAATAAGTAGGACCTCTGGTTGTAATAACCTTATTATTTTAAAGACATATGGAATAGTGTTACGAAAATATTTTAAATAATGAAATATTAAACAAGCATCTACTTAACATTAAAAATAATTATTTTTAGAAATATACCTTTTGAAAAAAAGGTGTGCCATCGAAAATCGTTGTGTCCCGAGCGATTTTGTTATAATATTTAAGGCATGTGAAGATAAAGTTCGGAACAAAATTTATAACTGTATTCATGCGTTAAATATTCTAAGAAAGTTGCTTGGACACAGTGATTTTCTTTTTTTCTTTTGCAAGTTGTGACCTTGTTCACTAATATACCGGTTGGTCCAAAAAGAAGTTACACACGATAGTTATATATTTTTTTAAATAAAACGAACATCCTTAAATTTTTTAATTTTTTGTTAGAGCATTGTTAGCGAGTGTGTTAGAAAGAGAACATAAATGGGTTGATAAGCTACAGGAGTTACCAAAGCCGTCAAATCCTATATTAATGTAATCCTCAGATATCACCCTAACAAAAAATAAAGAAATAGTAACTATAAAAATAGTAGTAATAGTAAATAGTAGTAATAGTAACTTTCCTGTAATTTATGTTGTGTCACCCGTAATATTAGTGAATAAGGTCAAAACTTGAACAAGAAAAAAGAAATCCGACGCTCCGAGCGACTTTCATTAATTTTATTCCAAACTTTATCACTTACTTACAGGGTGTACACCACTGAGATGTCGTAAACTAGAAGAGATACAGTATTGCTGAAATTACAAAAAGTTACATCAAGTCAGATGACGGTGTTTGAGACAGAATTGTATAATTTTCTATCCAATGAGGCAAAACTTTAATATGGTGCCCATATAAGATCGTCGAAAGTTGCTTATAAAAACATCGAGATCTGGTTGGCGTGGAAAATATTTGAAACTTCAAATACATTATTTAGCTTATCATTTTATGTAAACATACCAACCATACCATTCCAGTGCATTTGTTTTAGTAATAAAAAAAATATGGAAGAAATAAGAAAGTTTCCAGTTTTTTCAGGACGTTTCAGGAATAATGAGATACCTATATCGCCAATAAGTTTTAATATTTTTAAATGGCATGAAAATGTGCATCTTTTTTATAATTTAAGTAACCCTGTATCTCTGCTAGTTCACGATATTCCACAGGTGTACACCTTGAAAGTGATCACCCCGTATACAAGTATCATTTACGTAACTCGCTCATTAGAAAAGTTTAAGGTTCTACTTTATGTGAAATTCCGAAAATACACTATGATTCTATAATTTTCAAATATTAACGCACCTGTACTACTTCCAATAATACCGGAAGTGAACCACAACTTCCTTACTTCAAATGTAATGTTGTATTTTTCACTTTTAAACTCATCTCTTAAACGTCAAAAATATCGGCTGAGATTTTTTCGTTGGCACAGCAACGACCTAAATTTGACACACCTGATTGGCTAAAAAGTGGTGGTGTGAAAGTTTCACTATCTTTTATCTCATCTCTCATCTCATTTTTAAAGTAAAACCTGTGCTCTGTTCGTTAAAATTCCATAGTCTGTATAAACCTTAACAAGCACTATATGCACAAATGGTGTACAATTATATGAAATGACTTAAAAGTGTTGCATGTTGAGTTCCTGGAACTAATTGGGACTTTCATCCTTAATTATTATGCGTGCAAATACTTTTCTCTCGGGCTATTTAAATTTAATACAGATATGTCGAATGGAGTGCCATTAAGTCGGCTGTTTATCATTCAAAATTTAGGAGTTTTAGTAACACGTTATAAAAGTTGGTAATCATCTGTATAGCAATAAATCTTGCACCAGAATTCATTCTTCATGGTGAAAATATTATTAAATATTATTAGAGATTTAAAAATATGCCCCCGGCTTTCATTATTTACTGAGAATGTGTAGTCAACCAATTTGGTAAATGTATGTATATGGTTCAACGAAATCGAAAATCAAATAAAAAATTATGAGTTTCTGAGTGAATAAGTATTTAAACTTGTGTTATTCTCATACAGAACTGCTTGCCATATACTTGTAGATATATCAGCTATGGTAATTTCTTTGTAACCTGCTAATACATCTGGATTTCATCGAGTCACCATTTTGATACATTATTATAAATCAATCGTTAAGTCTACATTCAGAGAAAGGTTAAGTAATTATTATAGTAATTAGCATTTGGTTCATTTTATCAACTAGTAAATTAGAGTATAGGGAAATAAATGTCCGGCAAAATCAGCGGTTTGATTTGTTCACTCACTTTGATTACTATAATTTTGTAATTTCGTTATTATAACTATAATATTCTATAATATTCCGTGTTATAATATTCTTTTTTCATTTGGTCATTATGACCAAATCACTATTGGTTATAATATTTGGCAATTTGATAAATTTACCTGGTTAACAAAACAGTGTCTTCCAAATATTTTATTTATGTCTAAAATATAGTCTTAGTTATAGTTTATCCAAAAATGTTATAAGAACTGTGGGTTTTTGAATATGAAGCAAAAACCACCACCAAATGTCTTTAATATAATTATTATACTTTTCTCTCAGTATATAATGTACTATTATTAAAAAATACAGGGATTCATAGCAGATTCTTATTTCAGAAGTAGCTTGAAGTGACCTTTATTTTGACCATATTCTTCTTGTTATGAACTTTATGGGCTGCTAGATTCAAGAGTTTCCTTACTCAATGTCCGAAATCACGTAAATATGTGGGAACTCATTTTATTGCAGATTTCAGCAGTGTTACGCAAGTTATGTGATTCTTTTCTACAGGAAGACTTAATATTCGTTGGAAAATGGTGTCAGATTAGGAGGCTCTACTAAATGCTGTGGTAAGCAAAGGAGACTTAAATAAAGTATTTTAAAAAAAGTAAATAAAACCGTGACTGAAATTTGATTTAATAAATAATTAATTCCACAATTCTTTCTACTTTTTTATTTACTAGTTTCGACTTGATTCACAAATCATTTTTATATATTCTTTCCTTTCCTTCCAAAATTTATTTCCACACATATAATTAATGATTTATGAACTCTGCTGCAAATATTTGCAAAAAGTTTTTCCTTGTACCTTAAATTGTATCTTCCACAGCACATGCAAACATGCAATATCAAATAATAGGTACAGTTGGTTTTACGTTTACGTAACTATCTCTTCATTATATCGAGTACAAAATAAATTGAATACATTTGATTCCTAATAACCAATATATTTATAACATACAATTATTTCCAAACTTCTAGCATTCCCAAAGTATTACTAGACCGCTTGTTAGGAGTAATTCGCATTATTGAAATTGCAATCTTCTTAAATCTATTTATCTGATCTGGATCGGCATGATTCAGAATTGAATAACAGGCAACTGATATAATGAATAATAGATACTGTTACCTTCGATATAGACAGTTATAATATTTACGAGTATTGCTAAGGAATGATCTTACATTTTTCATGTCTTTTTGATTTTCCAGTATCTTTGATTTGAAGACTTTACCTGTATTATTATTCAACCAAATAAAACATCTCAGTAGCTTGAAGCCTATATAGGAGCATCAATGCAAGGACTCACATCATAATCTACTATATTTTAGAGCTATTACAAACGAAATGTAGTTTCGTATAATATATTCCAAGGATACAGGCTGAACCAAATTTGACTACCACTAGAGAGATCTCTGAAGTTATTGGAGCTACTAGAAGACTACTAATTAAATGGGAAAGTAGTGCAGAATTTAGAGCAACGTTCCGCTGCAAAAACAATTGAATTTTGGTTTGTTTCGATTTTATTTAGAAAAAAATAAAAAGCCTCATTTTTAAAAAAATCGTTGTGGTCCGATCGGAAAAACCTAAAGGGTTTTGTTTGGTTTTCTAAGATCCTTACAGTGGCATGGTTTGTTATTTTTTGCCAACAAAAAAAATAACTAACTAAGCCACTTAGAAAACTAAACAAACACGTTAAAGATTTTTTCGATCGAACCACAAATAAAAAAGTTCCAGCTGTTCATTCCCAGAGGTAAATTCAAAGCTGTAACATTCCCAAAGGTAAATTTTCTGTTATTTTCCATTTTGCGTAGCCGTAAGACTTGAAAGGGGTTGGACCTTTGGTGTGAAGATAATAATGACGTAGTGTAGTTTTTCACATAACACCAAAATACTATACTGCACTCGGCGCGCGTTTCGTCAACCATATTTACATCATCTGGAGGTGATTAAAACTAAACCTATGCTAATACTGGACACGAAGGACACATTGTTTCCTTTCGCCTTTCGGTCAGTTCTGAGTTTAGTATATCGGAATTTGTCTTTTACTTACTGACTGAATAATTTTGAATTTGAATCAGTTTCAATTAAATATTTAATTGTGAAAAATAAATGTATTTCTTTAAAGTAAATATTTAATTTTAGAATTAATCGTTATACTTAAATACTTTAATACAATTCTTAATATCAAATATTTATTTTTTTCAAATAAATGTATTTGTTTAAATTTATACAGAATACTAAGAGTAGGTATACTTCACTATATCAGAGACATTCATGTTCATGAAACATTCTCCTTAAAAAGAAATGTTTAAAACATTTTTCATTATTTTTTGCACGACCGAGCTTTTTTTGTCCACTTACCATGTTTGTTTCTACGACAGTAGGACACGCTTACTGGTTGCCAAGGCTAACAAAACGGTAAGTAATCCTTACCGTTCTAGTACATAATTGTCAAAATTGACATTTTCAACATCGCATCGATTTAGAATGGGTTTTCTAGAATTCAGTTTAAAATTTAATTCAATTAAAAGAAAGATGTATTTTTAAATCTATCTATTGATGTTGAAATTAAATGTGCAGTTTGTACAATTACTTACAGAAATTGGAACATGTCTTTCTTAGTCAACACACTGGCTTTTTTTGATCGAAAACCAACATTTTTCCGTTTGAGGTAACCAATTAATATCACAAATTTCGAAATGTCGAGCGAGCCATGTACTAAAATTGTACTTTTTAACACTGAATACTCTGCCCAGAAGCTTCCTTGAGCTTTTAATTTTTCGTTCTTTTGGACAAAGTACGCCACCATAACTTTCTCGCTAATATGTTGGTTTTCTGACTCACACCATTTCTTGAACATTTTATATGTATTTTCATATCGCTCCCTTGATTTCTCTGGAATTAATATGGAACATCCAACACTCCACGCTTCTTCTAAGTCTGCATCTAAGGACGAGTCGCTCATTTTACAAACACTTTGCTCTTTTAAATTCTCGTAAATATAACAACGCATGGTAAAATTAGAGAAGTGTTAATTGCTGATAAATAAACCATAGCTTCCAGTTCCAGAATTGTCAATTTCGTCAATTAGGAAAGCCGTGACTGAACAATAAACATCAATAGATTTCAAAAAACCTGCTTTGCAAATTTATTGAAAAACGTCATTTTTGATATTACATAGAAAATTAACTACGTATGTATAACTTCGTTTTCGATCGTGCAAAAAATAGTGTAAGCATCACGAACGCTAAGGATTATACCGTTCTCAGACAAAATTGAGGGCTTCGCCTCGCTCAGCCTCCAAACATTGTCTTCGAACGGTAAATTACCCTTACCGTTCTTAATACTTAATATACTAATTATTATTTATCTATAACTCTCTGCACTCCGAGTTGAAAGATTTGCTGTGTATGTGATTTTTTGATTTCCTTCCCTTTTGGTTTGCAAACAGTAGAATTATCTTTTTATTACCATGTTCCGCATCAGTAGCCCGACATTTTAAGTCTTTTACAGTAATAGCAGCAAAGAAGCGAACAAGTTTCATCCTGGAGTTGGTGGATAAAAGAAATTTGGGTTAAAAAATTACATCAGTTACATGGGAATGAATCTCTGCGTCGTATCGATCGTTGTTCTAGATCTAGTTTTCGATGCTTTCGTTATTTAATCTTGCCAAAAATACGCCGGGCCCATTATTCACTCGGTGAAAATTTCAGATGGTTTATTACTCGATATATTACGTTTACTAGAGAGGTCACAGTAAATTTTTGGGTAAAACAAACACTAGAGCACGTAATTTACGTTAAGACTATGGACATCGCTACATAATAGACCCAAAATGAATTTGGAACTACCGCTGAAAAGCTGTAATATATTTTCAAGGCTTCTATTAAAAAATCTTTTATGACCCTGTTCTTGGAGGAATAATAGTTATTTACTACACTAGGCGATAAAATAATATTTTATCGACCAGAGAAAAGTTTTAATACACGAGTGGCGAAGCTTAATTAATTTCACAAGCCGATAATTAAAGATGTTTTTGTCGTGTGTAATATTCAATTTTTTTCTATAGCAGATTTCAAAAGAAAAACATTAGAAAAATCAATTACTAATTGAGGCACGTTTTAAAATCTCAGTGGGTAGATGAGGTTTCTATTAAGAATGCATGGCACTGGAATAAATAAATATTGTTTATTCTCCTCTGCCAGTTCTGCCTTGTGTCGCCTGGTTTCTTCTATATAAAGTAAAAGTAGAAATGTGTAACCAATTTGAAAAAGAAAAACTTCCCCCAGATGTGGAAGAAGATGCATTAGAGACCATGGGGTAGCTATTGACCCAAAAGGCACGGCTGATATACAGGGTTATTCAGAATTTATCTCTAAAACTTTGAGGATATGTGCATCCTTAATAGGAAATCGATATCACCAAAAAAATGTAAAATAAAAGTCTTAGGATTTCAAGCAATTCAACGAAATCACTCCCAACACCGTTTTTCGAACAGCTTTTGTAACAAGGTATGTGCAAATTTTTTATAAATTTCATGTTTCTAATACCTAGTAATCAAGTAGCGCAATTCTTCAAAATTAGTGTAAAATTTTATTCATTTTAAAGACACGTCACTTTGGTCACATCTATCTATCTTTAAGTTTATTTTAAAGTAAAAACTTGGGGTGTCAGTATACTCTCAGAACTTCCGAAGTTTTTTTTCGTGCTAGCCAGTTTGCATTATCAGTCTCAAGGTCACTCCATTACAGTGGACCAGTATCCAGCGGCGTGCAATGAAAAATTTTGAAATAGTTTTCAGAAGCCGCCTAAAATTTTTTTTTTGCACTACCACATTTCTACATGTATGTTGAACATCCCCAAATTTTATTATGGATAAGTTCTGAATAACACTGTATACGAAATAGTAATTTACGTAACAAGTCCGGAAAATATGTTTTTTTGGACGAGTAGACAAGATTCCAGGACGAGCTGTAGGCGACTGCTGGAAGTCTGCGAGAACAAAAAAAAAAAAAGTTTCCGGGCGCGTTGCCTACACTAGTTTTTCGGCAACTGTGTGGAATAACAAATCAATAAAGTATGTTTCTTTATAATATATAATATTTATTAGTAGAACAAAATCAGGAACATTCTGATTCTTTTTTATATGAAGAAGATGCCGAAAACATCTACTACACGGGCAATGTGCTCCGACAGGCGTTGCATTACTCCGGCATCTCCATGGAAGTCGCCACATCCTTCATAGAGATCAACTACCAGACACGGACCGGTTTCGTGCTTATTATGCGCTTGTCAGGGTGCCATAGGCAGTGGACTCGATCAATGATGTTGTGACATAACTGCCTAATGGGCATCGTGAATGTAAGTAGTGGTGAGAAACACACCGTATTGGCCTCTTTGGGTCTTTGCTACTATCGGTCTGATAATTATTGTCGAATTGACAGACAGATAGCGACCTGCTTTTCCGCAGGTGCCATTACCAGTCAGTGTCTGGTAGTTGATCTTTATGAAGAATGTGGCGACATCCATGCATATGCCGTAGTAATGCAACGTCAGTCGGGGCACATTGTCCGTAGAGTAGTTGTTTTTGGCATCTCCTTCAAATAAAAAAGTAGGATTAACTTCCTCAAAGAAAATAAAAGTCACAGCATAAACAAAATATTATTAGATTGTAACGTACATTTTAATGTCGTTCCATGAGGTTCACTATTATTATGCACCCCGTAAAACACCCAACCTAATTGTTGTGGCTTAAGTTCTCGATTTTTGAAATAACGCGCAGCTTGGCTAGAAAAACGGTGGCCTCAAGCGACAACGCCGGTGTGATTTAGGAATGAGAGAGACAGTTTCCGTCTTCGTGGATAGGCACATGTGAGTTATTTACCTATTTGATATATATAATTTATTCATTTTCATTATTGGTTACGATATAATTATTAGTACAGAAATAAGATAATAGCGATTTGTTGTCATTATTAAGTAATTATATTTCCTATATAATCAGGATTTACCTGGATTTTAGGTAAATTATTTAGGCGTGGTCAGTGAGATTTTTTTTGTCACCCTATATGGTGAAATGTAGTACGATTCGAAACAATAGAAAATAGTTTCAATATGATTTTATAAATTTGTGAAGCTGTGCTCTAGTCAGGAGATTATAGAAAACATTGTTTTTTCAAAACCAATAAATTTGAGTTTTCTTGCCTCCATTTTGTTTGAATCGGATTGCGACTATCCACCACGTGTTGCGCCCTTTGGGAATTAAGTTAATTATCTTATCGTTATCTTATCTTCTCTTATCTTATAGTTATAATATATGATTGGAGCTATAGAAAATTGCTAATATCGTAATTTCTGCACTAGGTTAAGTAATTTGTTACTTTATATAGATTTGAATAACTCACATTCACGCCGATTAGAAGACTGGAACCTGTTTCCTAACATTAGTAAATTCATTGATTATTGTTCTTTGACAACAAATTTGTACCATAAATCAATACGAATTTCTATAACTTGTCACTCAGTTTTTGAAATATTAATGAACTAATTTTTCTCTTTTACCTAATTAGAGTGGTAATCTTTCCTTGTTTAACCGGTTATGAAACCGTTGTTTTTGGAATTTTGGGTCAGATGATAGAGGGTTTTTTTGTTAAATTATTTTTGTTCCTTCTGAACTATAGTATCTTTAAAGATTAACGAGTAGAGTTTTTTATTAATAATAATGGTCGAGTGGCTGAACTGTAATCAGTTCTTTTGAATGCAATTTTTTGGGTAATTTTATTTGCTTCATTCTGGGTAGGGTCACTAAAGGTTGACACCTTCCAGGTTTTGTTTTTATTTGTTAATTACTTTCCCTGTGAGAATCACAGAGGATTTTTCCATACCAGATTTGCTGGTACATTCCCTTCAGGAATTTATTTATAATTTTTAATCTTGGCTACACTAGCCGTCAACGTTCATCTATATATTTGTAAATTTTGGGGCACTCTTAACACAAACAATTCTTTGTATGTACTCTTCTGAGACGAGGCTGCTGTAACCTGACTGCGAGATCTATAACCTGCTGAAAACTCTGGACGCTTACCACCTGCAGATCCCTAGATAAGAGGATTGGACTTAGCAGTACGTGACCATCATCTGGACTAGAGCTCTAGCTTCCCCACTTTGCCACGGAAAGTCCACCTGGATCCAATCATCAGCACAGGTTAAGGGTGAGAGTACTGACCTCATAAAGAAGGAACGAGATTTTCAGAGTGACCCCGAACCTCTTAAAATTGTGTAAAGTTAGCCAATTTTAAAATTTCATTTTTCAAATTTTTTTCATATTTTAGTCAATATTAAATCATTTTTGAATTATTGTTAAATAGTCACTTTATTATTCATTTGTAAATTCCATTCAATTTGTTTATTTGATTATAGTGTATTCAACTAACTTTTATATAGTTTTCTTTTATCTTATATCTAAAAATTATCCTGGTGCCCAAATAACTTGTCAACAGTCAAAGCAGTCCTAAGAATACTACGCCCTAGTCTCATAAATCTCCCTGAGCTACCGGAGCTAATGTCCATAAACTTAAGCTAGTGGAATTGTACATCCCTAGCTTAGCTGAGTTTGAGGTGACAAGATCTTTATTTAAAGTTAGCGTTTTACTTTTTTCGCAAAATATCGACTGAAAAAAATACACTATACTGAGGAGGAGTAATAACTTCGAAACGTTAACGTCTGTGGTTACTGCTTCGTTGTTTATTTCGGGTAAGGGCAGTATCCTTCTCTTTGGCTTAAATATGTTACGTCTTTGGAGACAGTTACATAGGCTTGAAATATACACACCTTTTTATTTAGGTACTTGTTAATTTTTCTGTTTGAGAAAAGTCTAACCAAAAGTCACGGGAACATAATCACGTTAGTTATATTTAAAAACTGGATCCAGAAGCACCAGTAATATTTTCCTATTTGAACACTTTACTTATACTAATTAATAACTTAATTTTATATAATAAAAAAATGGCGACATAAAAAAGTTGTGACTATGTAACTTAAAGAAATTATTTAAATAAAGATGTCTAGTTATTTAAGATTGATATTTGAGATTTTAATTTTTCGTAATATTGAACATTTCTCCGTACTTAGAAATCCAGTACAAACGTTTTATGCTAATTATCACTAATAATTGCACAAGAGGTTTGTATTTTATTGGATAAATTTGGATTGTTTAATAAGAAACTGTTGCCAAGCAATTAGACGAGGAAAACTGTCAACTATTGAAAACGCGAAACCGAAGGTGGAGCGTTTTTAGGTTGACAGTTTTTCGAGTCAAATTGCTAAAGGAAAGAGTTTAGAATTTAAACAACACAAATTTATCCGGTATTAATACAAACATCGAGTGTAATTCGGCAGGACAATTTAATGAATAAGAAATTTAGAAACACATGAATGCAAACCTTATTTATGAAACACTAAAAATAAACACATTTTTATTTGAGCATCACCGAATCGATTAATTGTTAATGTTTAATAATTCAATAACTTGTTGATAGAAATGTCAAACTATTTATTTTGGCAACGGACACCGCGATAATTGATTAAAAACCAATAAGTGAAAAAACCACTAGTGCATTCGTCACTGTAAAAGTTGCAGGTAACTTTTGTCGCTGTCAAAGTGACAATTGCACTGTGGCATATGCGATTTTTTATATATAAATTAAATTGTAAGACATATTCAATAGATAGGCAGTCATCACAGGTGGTTTTCGTCATGTGCAGAAAACTTTGCTCAGAGTCCTATATTTATAGTCTAGAATGTTACATAATGAGATAATTATTTGATGAAACGATTTTTGTTAGAATTGCCAAGATCAATTTGAAAGACATAGAGAAATGGAACACCCTGTATTGCAGGCCATTAAACTTTTTGTAATATTCTTCATTTGCAATTCTCCAATACTATGTGAAAAATTTAAAAAACTTCAATTAATAAAAAAAAGTTACTTCAAACGACCAATTTGAGGGAGCACACAAACAGACAAATATTTGCAGATGGATATTTTAAAAATGAACCAAATCAATATCTACGATATCGGTAAAAACCGCCGTGAGTTTCAGCTCGATTACTTTAAATTAAAAATATTTTTTAGGGGCAAATTCCCAGGATTAATGAATAATTATTATAGAAAGCGATGAGTAGATAAATCCGAAGATAAAGAAATCGAGGCAATCTAGTTGAATGGTCAAAGCATTTTTCAACAATTAATATAACGCTTATTGTATCTAATTCTGGATGAAGAAAATTAAATAGTCCTTCCTTTAAAGGGCATTTCTTATAGAAATCATCGGATATACGTGGAGGTAGCACGTATCAAGATCAAATAAGATAAGAATTCTCACATTGAACGAATTAGAATAAATAATGTATTAAGTTTAATTTCTTTTAGATAAGCTAACGTTGATATTACTGCAGTTAATGCTTTTCATAGGCCGGCAGTTTAAAAAAGTATGTTTAGAGATTAGAATTTTATGACACACCTTTTGTTCCTGATGATATCATCTACAGCGAAATAGGGGAACGTTCACAGCGCATCCTAAAAAACTATAATAAAAGTACTACTATAATAATATGCAAATAATTCATTCTATAATAAAGGCGATATTTAGTAGAAAAAAAAAATGTTAAACTCATTTTCTACTAATTGTTGAATTTCTTATTTTTTTCAAGTTAATAATACAAGCAACTTTTTGGGTATTCGATAAAAAAATAGAATAAATTCGATATTAAAATAAGTTTTTCATTGTTCAGAGCATTAATTTTTTTATGCGAATCCAGTGTAACTCAAAAAGTGTAAAAGTTACGGACAAATTAAATTCCACAGACCTCCCACTTATTTTTTCAAGGACATGTTGATGGGGCTATCGAATTAATTCTACTTTCACATGTTTTTGAATTCCAGGGTTATTTTGAAATCTTATCTATTTCAGCAACGTCCTGAATCTTTCTTATTTTAAGAGATATAGAAAAAGTGTAATAGACACATTTTTAAATGTACTTAAGTGAAATGCAGTGGAGTGGTAAATTTTTATCTATCTACTCTTGTTTTTGAGATAAGGAATAAACATATGTTTTTTAAATGGGACACCCTGTATATCTTTCCTTATTTAAAATTAGTTTTTTTTCTGATTATAACAACGCACTTATTGGATATATTTATGAGTACGTTTATACATTTATAGTTACGGTTTTAATCTAATATTTTGCACCTTAAATTAATAATATAAAAATGTTTGTTCGTTTCTCAATATTTCAACGTACTATCTTACAAAAGTAGTTTAATTGGAACAAAATGTTAATACTTCTACTATATGACATTTGCAACAGTTCCTGAAAACCATATTAGATGCACAATAATATATATAATAATAAATGAAACGAAAGAAACAGTAAATGTTCCAATTGCCCCACATTTTTGCTTAATACCTAATAATTATAAATAAAAATTAAGAAAATATTAAGAAACGAATATCCATATCCACAGTTCTTCATATCCAAAAATACAATAATATATAGGCAGTTCCATTTCAAATAAAATGATTTTGCCAAATTTCTGTTTGGTCATTTTTGAGTATATTTTTTATTTGATAGAGAAACTTAGTAAACTTAAGTTTACTAATTTTAAAGTACTATCATTTATATTAAAAGAATTATAAAAGGCCCCATTTTAAGCGCTACACTCAGTGTTAATAGCGACTGCCGAATCTTCAGAAAACACATTAAAATTCGTATTAGCATAGTTTTTTTGTAAAACCAAAGATCAAGAAGTTATAGACTATGTTCAAATATACGTGGAGACCCTGTGCAATCATAGATGAAAACATAATGGGCAAATTTTCTTATCTTACTGCTCATATAGCAACAGCGGAAAAGTATAATTTTCTATACAAATAATCTGTTTTTCTTTAAACTTGGGTTTATATTTCCAGACAATTTTCTACCGATATTCGTTTGTAAATTCTTATGCTAAATTAGGTAATGACCAAATTGAATTATGACTTTTGTATTATCAATAACAAACAACACATTGCTCATTAACAGATAATATTCTGTTATTTTAACCTTACTTCCAAAATAAATTTGTTTTTTATTAAATAACTACTAAAAGTGATATTTCAGAGAATGTTGGCAACATGAAGTTGTGCAAAGAAGGTAAAAGGAAGAAAATGTCTACAAAACTAGAAAGTGGTAGAAATAATATCGGTAAATTCAAATTTTTATTTCGCCATATTAGCTTTGTCTAAAAATCCTGCTGATATCACTAGATATGTGCTATTCCTGTGTAAGTACTCAAAAGTTTGGAGATTATGCCTAATTATTTTATTTACTATTATTATTATTATTAGTAAACGTATAATTTTATTTCCTAATCTAGTTATCATAATATTGGCTCATTTCTCTGAATACCACATTTTTTCTGTATTTATTATTTATTTTTTGATTCATTAATTACTACTAATGGTCATTAATAAAAATAATGATTTAACGATAATGCCGTCTACAAGATACGATATCTGCGTCCATTCATAGATGTATGGTTTTTCGTTACTATAAAGTCCCTCAACATGTAGTAAAATTAACACTTCTTTATCGATAAGAAATGAACTCGTAAGTTGTAAACAAGTTTCATCACAATTTCTATTCATCATATTTATTTATATTATATTGGCAATAATTAAATTTTTGCTACACAATGATTTAACCTTAATTGATAAATTGTCAAAACATGATATAAAATATCTAATATTTTCCACGGCTAGGAATGCTGCATTTCGTATTTCGCTAATTTTGTTAAATGATTATTAAAATGTTATTAAATGTATAGAAAAAAAAAGGAAACTACCTAACATTTTTATCCGGGAATATTTCCTATAATTATTTCAGGCTTATAAGTATATTTTATAAGGTCTAACATACTAAACGGGCCATACACGATGAGACATACTTTGAGCCATACACAGATCTAAGAGACAAATCCCTTTGTGAGTGAGAACTTTCAAACTACGTCATATGCATTCTCCAACTTTAAAACTTGAGACCATCGCAACGTGTATGTCAGAGGCGGCTCGTGAATATTTCTTTAGCGGAGGCATAGATAAATCAGTGGTGGTTGGTGAGATTCGGGTGGGTACGAGGGGCGCACGAAAAAAAAAACCGAAAAAATTTTTCATTTTTCAAGGTCAAACGCCCTAAAATTAGAAATTCCCAGAGGAAAAATATTTGCTTAAATAAATAGGTTTCGTTAGACAAATATCCCTTTTTTGATGCGATTGCCAGAAATCTCGACAAAAATTATTTAAATAATATTAAAATGGGTAATAGTAAATAATAAGTAATATTTAATACCTATTTGATTATCAAAAAATTATACATAGGTATACATTATACCTACTAACAGTAATTATGTTAAGTATTATAATAATACCTATATAAGATAAGTAGAAGATAGGTATGTCTAGGAACTAGGTATATAATTTCACAAATATTACCTGTATTTCTGCTTCTGTTCTATTTCACACTTCTTACTATTCAGTATTCTTACTAAAAAATGTCTATGTGCCGGTCTGCCGGTATTTAGACGAAACGACGAAACATAAACAACATTATGCGAACGTCGTCAATCTTCATCCGTACATGCTTATTTTCCCGCAAATTTCTAAGAGGGAAAGGATGGGAGTAGTGGGGGTCTTGCCTCCACTTGTCTCTAGCTTTATTCAAAAAGCACGTGTTCAGATCTCACACGCATGCGCAAATAATTCATTTATCCGAAAACATCGGTTCAAAGGAGGCATCTCATACTTATGCCTATGATAGAGCGCCTCGCGCCACGCAGCGAAGCAAGGCCTCCTCGTGTATGGCCCGTTTAAGATTTGCTTTGTATTCTATAAATACATTTTTGAGGTACCTATTTACTGTAATATGAATCAAGATGAGGCTTGGAGATCATAAAAAGGCTACATATTTTGTATGTCATATAAAACTTACAACGTGCTCATATTACATCTATGGAATATTAATATAATAAATATTTACTGATATTTGGCAGTACAGTATGGTAGAAGTGCTAATAACAACACTATTTTCATATATATTTATCAATGCATTGTTATAACGAGGAATACCCGCATCCGTGCCTATCCATGTTAATTAGTCTAACTTTGAAATAAATTAATTATGTTTAATATACATATACGGATAAATTAACAAAATTATTGTACTTTTATACCTAGTACTTTTGTGTGATTTAAAATTAACTAAATAATATTCAATTTAGGTATTAAACATTCAGTTTTTCTATGCTGTAAATTTTTACACATTTTAGACATTATGGGTTGCTCGCTACATTAAAAAATTGCATTATACTGTTTTGTGATGTAAGAATATTTTTCCTGTGAACCAATGCACGTTTTTGGTATATCTATTAATAGTGTCATTAAAAAAAGATTCATACTATGTCATGAACACATCCTGCAAAAAATGGTGAAAATTATGGTTCTCTTGAAGTCCATGAAGTCCAATCCATACTGGATGAACTTTCTGTTTCCTTGGTTACCAACCACATAAAAACTATACACATTTTACATTAATCCAAAAAGTGCCAATGTTGCAAATTTTACAATAAGAATAATATAATAAAAATATTAATATAATAAAAGATAAAAAAGTGTCCCTTTTTAATAGCTCTTCAAACAATCCTGAACTGTTTTCGATTTTTCGATTTTTTTTCAAATATCTTAATAACCAATCATGTTTCTTTGAGCCATTTCATTGGTCACCAAATTATGTTGCTTTGCTCCAATTTAACCAAGTCTGTAACTGTAATGGGTGCCAAGACACCAATATTATTGCATCCAATTTGAAACACACTGTTTAATATTAAAAAATATATTTTAAAAAACGATTCTTATTATTTAGTCATAATGAAGTAATGTATTTGTCAATTCGTGTCTGTATCTAAGTCAAAATAAGCTCCCTCTGATAGACCTGATAGACCTTTTATTAAATATTACTTCCTTTCATAACCAATACGATAAATGCATAAATTCGATTAGTTCTGATCGAATCAAAGAATGCTGCAGGACGAGACAATCAGAATGAATAAACGGCCAGGAGTTTGAATTAATGTTGCAAACAAAATCGGAGCGACACAGCTGACAGGTGCGTTAACATGTCTATCATGAATTTAACGATCATATAAAATGTCGCTGATGAATATTCATTGTTAACTTCCATCCACTGACTACCTAATTGTCTCTAGCATACCCTCAACTGAGAAATGTATAATAATAATACACAGTTATTGAAATATCTGTACGAAATCTAACTTACTGTGTCTGCAGCCTTATGAACCGCTGTCAATACAATAATACAAATAATACAATAGGATACCACAATTATTTAGCAACCTAAAATGTTAATCTACCGGAAGTAGATGTCAACTTGCTAATTTAATTAGAACACCCTATATATTATTTCATTTTTAGATTCTACGCGAGATTCTAAACAAATTTCATGCTAACTACAAATGATACTTTCGATAGAAGCCTACGTAGATTTTAAACACTGACGAATGGATAAATTGACACCAAAACATTACACTGCACTCGACGCGCGTTTCATCAACCAAGTTGACATCATCTGGTGATGATTAAAACTAAACCTATGCTAACATTATGTCTTATTTATACCTAAACTGTAGCTACGGTTCAATGAACTATCACATTTGATCAGTGAACCGACGCGTGACCGACGCAGATCAGTGAAGCGTGACCTACGAACCAATAACGCGGGCTATATGGGATTGGCTCTCTATCACCATTCATACTATTTTTACATTTAGCAATTTCCAAACTCTCAAAGGAATTTGTTACGTTCCTAATGAGTCTTAAATTGCTACTATCTATTTTATGGTTGTTCTCAAACGTTGGGCGACAGTAGACTTATCTGTTCTACCATATTTGAGATGAGCCATATGTTCCTTGAATCTAGTTTGAATCGACTTTCTAGTTTGTCCAACATACTTTTGATTACAGTCTTTATAGCTAATTTCTCCAACTTTTCCTTAGTTTCTATTTTGTCTTTTGGATTGCCTAACAGTTGTAGTTTATTTCCCGATGAATAAACCACTGACATACCTATATCTTTAATAACTTTACCAAATCCACGAGTGAAACGCGGATCGTATGGAATAGTTATGAATTTTGAATTTTCTCTTTCATTTTGAAAATTTGAGGAATTTCGAAGTGTCTCTCTAAATTTACGTTTCTTAATTATTTTATCAATAAAACTTACAGAATATCCATTACTCGCAGGTATATCCCTAATCAATGCCGTTTCTTTTTCAAACCTCTCCTTATTTAGAGGGAATCTTAATAGGCGATGAATTAAAAAATTGACACTCGCCATTTTATGTTGAGCACAATGGTGAGAGTCCTTAGAGATATATCTTGAAGTATTGGTATCTTTTCTGTATATGTCAAATTCTAACTTATTTTCACTATTTCTAATTATTAATACATCTAAGAATGGTAGTTGTCCAGAGTTTTCAATTCCATATGTAAATTTAACAGAGGCGAAACGACTATTCGACTTAAAAGCAAAGTTTTCAATATCAGTGACTTTTGTATCATCTAAACATATACAGTGATTTCATAAAGTCCCGCATAAATTCATTATTTTAAAAACGGTAAAAAGTTTTTGAAAAATCGCTCGGAGAGATCGATTTTCTTTTTTTTTTTTTTGACACTTTTTTTATATACCTATATTAAATTTTTCACAGGGAGACTCAATGAAGCTACGTAGATATAAACTTTAATATGTTAAATGGAATACCCAGTATTCTTTGATACATTTGGAAAGAACTCCTTTTTTACGAATACGGTCATATAAGGTTTAATTTATTTATTTATTTACTTATTTATTTATTTATATATTTATTTATTTATTTGTTTACACGTGCCAAGACAGGCGAGTACCCAATTATATGGCAGGAAAATACAAAAGTAATGAGCTACCTTAGTTAATAGCTAAGGAAACGAAATAGATATAAATTAATTACGGATATTATAAAAGTATTAAAGTAGTACATACTGAAAATTAATTAATTTGTGGATAGAATACACTTCTTAATTCCATGCACACTGGAACAGAAGATGTCAAGACTATTTTCATAATTGTGATAATTTGAACACATTACATTTAAAGGTGAAAACTGAAGAACATTTGTTCTTGGTGTTTTTAAGTAGAATAAGTGATTATGACGAGTTCTGCCGTGTAAAATGTTAAAATTTAGGAGATGTAATAAGTCCTTACTTTCAATATTACCATTAATAATTTCAAATAAAAACAAAACCGAGAAGTAGGTAAACTCTTCTCTGGGCTAGATCATTGAAATGAAACCTAGTAAGTAGCTCCAAATGAGAAATACCCCGAGGTGGATAAGCGCTATCAGACCTAAAACTTGAATATTTCAGGAATTTTCTTTGAATTTTTTCAATATTGTTTATGTGAACATCATACCCCGGATTCCACACAATATTCGCGTACTCTAACTTAAAACGAATAAACATGTAATACAAAAGTTTAATAGTGTCCACCGAGAAGTGAGTGGAATTACGTATAACAAATCCGAGCGATCTGTAACCATCATTGATGATATTATTAATGTGGTCAGTAAATGTCAATTTAGAATCAAAGGTAACGCCCAAGTCTCTGAATTGATCACTCTTCAATAAAAACTAGCTAATTATAGTAGGGACAGTCTTTTTGGTGAATGACATAAAACAACATTTCTCGATGTTAAGTGGCAGTAAGTTTGTTTCACACCATAAATTAATCTATAGATCAGATTGTAACTCCGAACTGTCAGATACATCTTTAATGCATCTGTACAATTTCAAATCATCAGCGTACATCAATGAATTGCTGCTAATATTTATGTTAATATCATTTATAAATAAATTAAACAATAGAGGTCCTAGGACTGAACCCTGAGGAACGCCTGATGTTGCAAGTATTTCAACAGATCTGAACCCACAATATTGAACACGTAATTTTCTATACGATAAATAAGATTGAAGGAAGTTCGTAAAATTCAGAGTCAAACCGTAATAGAGTAATTTATCTAACAACATCCCATGGTCGAGTCTATCAAAAGCCTTAGACAGGTCAGTATATATGACATCTACCTGTCCTCCTTTATCCAAGACTTCTGATATAAATTGTCGATACAAACTAAATTCGTCACAGTTGATTTACCTGCCATAAATCCATGCTGATTTGGAGATATTTGAGATTTCAAGTTAAAATACATATAATCATATAAGACTACCTCAAATAATTTACTAAAGTTGGACAATATTGCTACAGGTCTGTAATTATTAATCTCTGTTTTGTCACCTTTCTTAAAAATCGGGCAGATTTTGGATTGCTTCCAAAGTGTTGGAAATGTTGAAGACAAATTAAAAAGAAAGGTTAAAGGTTTAACTAAAACATGCGTGCAATCTTTTAATAAAAAGGCTGGAATACCATCTGGACCTGTCGTCATTTTTGGTTTAATTTTCTTCAAAGCATTCAAAACCGCGTTATCAGAGAAGATGGGACAATTAATATGGTTTGCAGTAGACTGATGTCCCATATTGTCACTGAGAAACTTACTAGATTTAATGAAAGATGACTGAAAAAAGCTAGCAAATGAATCTAAAATATCGTTCTCATTGGTTAATGAAATATCTCCGTGTTTCATTAATTTAGGAATAGTCGACACTTTTTTTTGATATTAATATACGACCAAAACTGATTGGGGTTGACTTTTAATTGTTGCTCAATTATTAAAAGATGTTCATTGTGAGCAATGCGTATTTTGTATTTTTTAATTTCAGTCCTCAGCATTTTGTATTCATTAAATGTAGTTTCATTCCTATTTATTTTATGTAACTTCCACACTTTGGCGTTCTTTTTTATATTTTTAATTATATTACCGGTGAAATATGACGGATAATTTTCATTTTTCGGAATTGTGTTCGGAACAGATCTGGAAAAAACAGTATCAAGTAGAGAATATAAGCAATTGCAAGCTTCATTTATATCATTTTTATGGGTCTCTCTAATAATAAGGGAGGTATGGCCTGAAAAAGTGTGTGATAAGAGCAATGTGTTGGAGAAAAACTGTGCTTAGCAACGAATCGATATTCTCTAAGAGTACTCTTTTTGTAGAGTAACTGAAAAATATTATATTTATAAAACACCGGGTAATACCTTATATAATCATTTTACAACTGGTTTAAAATTAATGCCCACATGCAGACGAATTGTTGTAAGAAATAACGGAAATAGGGACTTTAGTAACTCAAACCTTTCTGTAAAATATTGTTATTTGTTCGGATAATCGTAGGCAGATTTACCTGTTAGAGATTCTGGTATTTTTCCTACCAGAATGTGCTGGAATTAATTTGGGGGACACGCTGGCAATAGGCACAGCAGGATTCAGATGTTTGTAATAAATTTTACTCTATCTCTTCCGCGGCTTTGGAAATACGATTTTTTAATCTCCAAGCGCAAAAACGGACCTGCAAGAGCTTTAATCCATGTTAATAGGCTTGGATTTTATCCCGGTCACCCATAATGAATTTTTGCATACGTATATCGGGTGGAAAAGATACCGTCATCCTATTTCCTTCCAGAGAAATATCTTCTCTTATATCTATTATGTTTAATTTATTTAAAATATTAGTCAGCAAAATTTTGTTATAATTGGACGACCGATGTGAGTCCCTATAATGCAACAAATTGTATATTTTTGTGGTAGGTACACATTACAGAAAAACTGCTGAAAGATATAACTTGAAATGTAACATAGTAATAGTTCATGATAACTAGATGTGTTACCTATCAATATTGTTTTTCCAAAATTGCAGAAACAGTTGATATAATTGTTAATAGTTAATGAAAAGTACATACAGTGTTTTTATAGTGTATTTGTAATATTATTTATTGGCTATTTAACTGTTTATATCTTTCTTTATATAGAAATTAAGCCAAAAAGTTAACTAAGAGATAAATTAGTAATGAAATTATCAAATATTATAGTTCAATAAAGTTTTCAATACATTTTTCTTTTTAATAGTGTTATCTCAATCTGAAAAGATGTAGACGAAGGCTCTATTAAGATAGTGATGCAATTTGACTATTGTGAGATTTTATTTTAATGATTGGTTTAGAATTTACATAAATCATATTTGTTTTAAAACGACGACAGTATGAAATAAAATATCATAGGATACCTACCTACACGTCAATTAATATTTAGAGAACTCGTTTTCACTTTCCCCTAAAAAAACTTGTACTGTAATCAACACTGACGTAGTTTTCCCCATAACACCAAAATACTATACTGCACTCGACGTGCGTTTCGCCAACCAAGTTCGCATCATCTGGAGATGATTAAAACTAAACCTATGCTAACATTGTGTCCTATTTATACCTAAACTATGTTTACGGTCCAGTAAATCGTCGCGAAAGCTCAGTGAACCATCGCGACTGATCAGTGAACCGCCGCGACGGATAATACTGTGTCGAATTTACATCTAAATGATGCGTCGCGACGGATCAGTGAACCGTGACTTACTAACCAATAAAGCGGGCTATATGGGATTGACTCTGTCATCACCATTTATACTATTTCTATCAATTTCCAGACTCTTAAAGCATCCAGCTGTCTGGAATTTGTTACGTTCCTAATTAGTCTTAAAATGCTACTATCTATTTTATGGTTGTTCTCAAACGTTGGGCGACAGTAGACTTATCTGGTCTACCATATTTGAGATGAGCCATATGTTCCTTTAATCTCGTTTGAATTGACCTTATAGTTTGTCCAACATACTTTTGATCGCAATCTTTACAGCTAATTTCGTAAATACCCCACTTTTCCTTAGTTTCTATTTTATCTTTTGGGTTGTTTAAAAGTTGTTGTAGTTTATTTCCCGATGAATAGACCACTGGCATAATATCTTTAAAAATCTTACCAAAACCACGAGTGAAATGTGGATCGTATGGAATAGATTTTTCATTTTGAAAAGTTGAGGAAATGTCGTTTTGGTGTTATGTGGAAAACTACATCAATGTTGTCTTCACACCAAAGGTTCCAACCCCTTTCACGGTTGGACTATAATACCTCACCTACTAGACTGGTAACGTAAAATACTATTCTGTATTGATAGGCTTTCTTTAAGTGAAATGCTTGCTTAAGATTATATTTGATTTTCAAAGTTAATATAATATTCAGAGCATATCAAGACTCAGGTACGAAAAACAGGTGTTTTGGAAATTAGTTCATTTTACTTTAAATGTGACAACATTCAAAATGTTATATTTAATACAGTAGTTTGTTAGTAAGTAAGTACATAGGTATACATTTTCATTTATCGCTATTTGTACTTGCTAAAATATCTTTCACAAATAACAAAATTTCACGTGCGCGATTTGCAGGTTCTTGTTTTCAATTTTTATTCAACACACTTTACCATTCAAAATATATAAAGAAAGTATAATAACAGTATAACAGTACAATTTTTCATGTTCTCTAATGTTTAAAAAAAAACATGAGTTAGTTAGATAAAGCTGCTGTTAAGTTTGTCAATATTCTGACAAATGAATTATTCTCTTTTAGTTTGAGCGTATATATTTTAATTTCTGGGTAAAGTATAATTTATTAGAAAGCATTGATGATTTACTTATTAATAATAGTACACAAACCGTTCTCTCGGCGTGTCTGCGTGTTATTGAATTAGCTTCTTTTTATCTTCTAAAAAATCTTATCATTGTGGAATCTCGTAATATGCCATTGAATACACTAGGGAACATATTACAAGAATTTTTATTAAGGGCTTTTTAATTTAACTTTTACTTTTGAACAAAATTCATGTACAAAACATATTTTTTCTCTTTAATAGCAGACGATGTCTAACTGAGATTTTGTCTAGCGATTTCAGAAGTCAAAAAATAAATGGTCCTAGGGATGAACAGACATCCATTAACTTCAAGAATTCCTAATTAATGGATACAAAAAAGTTCAACCCGTAGCACTAATCTGTTCAATAATTAATTTAACTGTGCTTTGAATGTTTGAAAAATTATGATTTGAATGGGAATCTTGTTCAACCTTATGTGAACAAATACTGTATCCTGTAGATAGTAGATAAAGGTACGGGTTTCGGTGATCTAAAACAAATTGCTTTCTGTTTGAACGCATGTTTACAAAAACAATACTTTCAGCTCTGTGATTAATTAATAATTTAGTAAGGTTCAAACTTTACATGAGTAGACCGATATAATCTAAAAAAAAATCGGAAAAAGGTAAAGAAAATTATTATAAAGGTACTAGAGGAAAACAGAGTAAACATGCACAATGGGAAACTATATGAGCACAAGTGAAAAATAGATGGCACCCAAAACATACAATCTCAATTTTCTCGAAAATTATTGAGCGTCCCAAATTCTCCTTTGGTACACGTAATAAACATCTCATATAGACTAGTCAGTATAAAAATCATTGACTTGAAATGGGCCCTAGGGGGTGAAAAATAGATAGTACCCAAAACAAACAATCTCAATTTTCTCGAAAAGTATTGAGCGTCCCAAATTCTCCTTTTATACACTTAATAAACATCTCATATAGACTACTCAGTATAAAAATCATTGACTTGAAATGGGTCCCAGTGGGTGAAAAACAGATAGAACCCAATACATACAATCTCAATTTTCTCGAAAAGTATTGAGCGTCCCAAATTATCCTTTAATACACGTAATAAGCATCTCATATGGACTACTCAGTATAAAAATCATTGACTTGAAATGGGCCCTAGGGGGTGAAAAATAGATAGTACCCAAAACAATCTCAATTTTCTCGAAAAGTATTGACCGTCCCAAATTCTCCTTTGGTACACCTAATAAGCATCTCGTATAGACTACTCAGTATAAAAATCATTGACTTGAAATGTGTCCCAGGTGGTGAAAAACAGATAGAACCCAATACATACAATCTCAATTTTCTCGAAAAGTATTGAGCGTCCCAAATTCTCCTTTTATACACTTAATAAACATCTCATATAGACTACTCAGTATAAAAATCATTGACTTGAAATGGGTGCCAGTGGGTGAAAAACAGATAGAACCCAATACATACAATCTCAATTTTCTCGAAAAGTATTGAGCGTCCCAAATTATCCTTTAATACACGTAATAAGCATCTCGTATAGACTACTCAGTATAAAAATCATTGACTTGAAATGGGTCCCAGGTGGTGAAAAACAGATAGAACCCAATACATACAATCTCAATTTTCTCGAAAAGTATTGAGCGTCCCAAATTCTCCTTTTATACACTTAATAAACATCTCATATGGACTACTCAGTATAAAAATCATTGACTTGAAATGGGCCCTAGGGGGTGAAAAATGGATAGTACCCATACAATCTCAATTTTCTCGAAAAGTATTGACCGTTCCAAATTCTCCTTTGGTACACCTAATAAGCATCTCGTATAGACTACTCAGTATAAAAATCATTGACGTGAAATGGGTCCCAGGTGGTGAAAAACAGATAGAACCCAATATATACAATCTCAATTTTCTCGAAAAGTATTGAGCGTCCAAAATTCTCCTTTGGTACACGTAAGAATATTACTGATCATTTTACAACAATTGCACAGTTAGTATTTGGCAAAGGAAAAATAACAACTGAAAATCGAAACCAATTTAAAAAATTTCTTAACTTTAAAAATCTGCTTGATGACTTGAAGAATACTTCATGGGATCCGGTTTATAACGCTGATAACTTAGAATCTGCCACAGATAAATTTATAGATATAGTCATGCAAAAAATTGAAAACTGTACTACGCTAGTATATGTTAAAAGAAATAAACGTAAAAGAAAAGAATGGGTAACTGATGCACTTATTAACTCAATAAACAAAAAAAATGATATGTACCTGAAACTTCAAACTCACCTGGAAAATGATATCTTAAAAAATGAATACTTAAATTACAAGAAACAATTATCGGTACTAATTAAGAAAACGAAAAACGATTTTTATAGAAATAAATTCAAAAGGGAAAAAGATCCAAAGAAATTGTGGAATGTAGTAAATGAAATAACAAAAAATAGCAACAAAACTTCCGTTATCAATTTAATTAAAAATGCAAATGGTGATCTTACTCAGAAACCTAAAGAAATAGTAGATGCTTTTAATAAAATCTATGCCAGTACAGGTCGTAATTTAGCAAATATGATTAAATTAAAAGATACCTACAACTTTCCTAAAAGTACAAATTTAAATTCTATGTTTTTAGCACCTACAGATCCCCTGGAAATACAAAATATTATTAGTGACTTAAAGCTCAAGAAAGCTGTAGGTATCGATGGCATAAGGGCAGAGGATATCAAACCAATATCGAAATTCATAGCATATCCTTTAAGTTACATAATCAATGGTATTATTGAAACGGGGTATTGTCCATCTGCATTTAAAGTCTCTGTGATTGTACCAATTCATAAAAATGGAGATAAATATGAGGTAAAAAATTATAGACCTATTTCGCTGATCACCAACTTCACGAAAATCTTTGAGAAAGTAATTAAAAAAAGACTAGTTGCGTATATTCAGAAATATAATTTGATCTCAAACAGACAGTACGGTTTTCAGCAAAATGTGTCAACGCAAGATGCCATTTTAGCGTTGACTGATTATGTTTATAATTCATTGGATGAAGGTAACTCTACGCTGTGTCTTTTTATCGATTTGGCAAAGGCTTTTGACACCGTTAACCACGTACATTTACTGGAAGTATTAGAGAATATAGGAATGAGAAATACGGTATTGCAGTTGTTCAAAAGTTATTTGTCCGATAGAAAACAGTGTGTAAAGATAGGAGATGTATACAGTGAGCTAGAAAAAATTGAATACGGTGTACCGCAAGGTACAGTACTAGGCCCATTACTCTTTATATTGCATGTAAATGACCTATTCGGTTTGGAGTGCAAAGGCGACATAATTAGTTACGCAGATGATACTGTTATTTTATATAAAGCTAATTCTTGGAATCAAGTAAAATTAATGATGACTACTGATTTACAGCTTCTAAAAGACTGGTTTGATCATAAGCTATTGACAATAAATATGGAAAAAACTGTCTACCTACCATTTGCTCTGACGCAGTTTACTTTACCACCATTCTCCGAAATATGTTTTAAAAATGGCGAAAAAACTTATACAATTAAATCGGCAAAAAAAGTGAAGTATTTAGGAATTTATCTAGATGAGCACCTAAAATGGGACAAGCACGTTAATTATATAATACAAAAACTAAGATGTATCCTTTATAAATACAAATACTTACGTAACATCCTCGATGTAAAATCTATGAAAACATTATATCATGCTTTAGTTGAGCCACATTTTTCTTATGGCATAATAGGATGGGGGGGAATACTTAACTGTCGCTTGCTTAGTCTTGAAGTTCTGCAAAAAAGGTTCTTGAAAATTATGTTAAATAAAGATCTGACATTTGCCTCAGATGAGTTGTACAGAGAAGCGAATATTTTTGATATCCGCCAGTTATTCTATATGTACATTAACCTATATCAACATAAAAATAAGAAAACGTTAAGATCAATTACGCATAACTATGAGACAAGGACAAAATATACAAATTACATGTTACCTTTAAGACATAAAACCATCGGGCAACGTTGTTATGGTTTTATTTCCCCAAGGTTGTATGGTTCGATACCACAAGAAATAAAAAACCAGAGACAGTATAATACATTTAAAGTCAAACTCAAAAAATATATGCATGCTCTAGAAAGAACAGAGATTCATAAACAAATAGATTTAAAAAATTATTGACGACTGACTTAATTTTACTTACCTTGTTATATTATATTATATCCTAAGTATGTACATATGAGTCCGTATATATGTATGTGTTCACTACTGTTTATTACTGCATACTGTATACGTAGGAATGTATGTTGTGTGCATGTTTGTATAAGATGATTGTATATAAGTGTATGTGTACACGTGATGTATGTGTGTGTGTGTATATGTGTATATGTGTGTATATATATATGTATATGTATGTATATATGGGTATATACACCTTGTGTTTTTTGTTCTTTTTTATGTTCTCACGTACAAACTCAACTTAGAGTTTCTGTGAGGTATTTCTATGTTTATTTACTACGAGTATTCACATTCTGTAATTCTATTGTTTATAATTTATTGTTGTAAATAAACTTATTATTATTATTATTAATAAGCATCTCAGATAGACTAGTCAGTATAAAAATCATTGATTTGAAATGGGCCCTAGTTGATACATAGTCCAACGTAATACTATAAACAAATAGCGACATGTATAAGTAAACATGATGATGTTGAAAAGAAGGGAAATAAAATATAAAAAAAAACAACGTAATTACAGCCATATAGATCCTAAAAGACACGATTATAGACATAGATGTTCAAGAGTTTTGCTGTTTTTCAGTGCAGTAAGCTTGCGGCCGCTGTGCACAAGCGGCCAAGACTCCAACTGCTGGACCCAGGATAAGAGTAAGATCTTATGTTTCAGATTCCACCCGGAATAAGCGTAGAGGGCTACGAAGCGACTAAAAAACGACCTTACGACCTTGGGCTCACCTCGAGTACCCTTCCATTACCTTGCATAAAGATAAATGGCCAGTTGGCTCCTTTAGAGGTGCATCCCCGGCTACATAGCCATTCCTGACCTATCCCAAACTACCATCCAGGACGACAGAGGCACTTGCCGCCCTCGCCCGAGACGGACTACCCCCGGCGGGTTAGACATGCAGGCGAAGAAAAAAGACAAGACAGAAGAGCGCTAGAAGATCTTACCCAGCCTGCAGGGTAGAGCCAGCACAGGAGGAGACCCACGAATCGCCCACACCTATCACTTTTTGTGATCGGGGTTGGTGAAGGATGGGGTCCACCTCTACGAAGCAGTCCAGGTCTACAGCGGTGGGGATGGTAAAGAGCAATAATTCCGCTCGGCCCCGAACCATCAAAGGTCATGACCAAGGTTAATGGATATTGACGGCAGTGGAGTGAGCTAAATGAAAATTTATTTGATGATACAGCTACTTTAGAGCATACAATTAAATAAAATGCCAATAGCAAGCATTCTATAATACCTTATTTACACGTTCTTGCTATATTATGCCAATATAATGTGTCTCTGTTGAGCAATTAATTCAAGATCATGATTTACACTGCTGGTGTCTATAATAAACGAACCATCCTGTATATAAAATGTGTAAAAAATTACATTTTTATCCCATTTAACCACGGTTTCCTAACTGATATATTGACCGAGATCCTAGAAACACCTTGTATATTATAACATTATTTTTTCAGCAAGGGGTAGGTAGGTACTATAATTATTTATCGAGCTTCCTAATTCAACCCGTCTAGTAAATCGGCAGCAGGCATCTGTTTACAAATGCATTCTTGACGCCTACTCGGACAATAGAGTGCGCCCTATCGCGATGATCTTGTTGACTCATTCAGGACCGTTTTATCTGGATACGTCAGGTATCTGGGTAGGGTAAGAGTCGTTCATATGCTAAATCCGGTTATTAGATATTTCTTCATCTAAAATTGAATTATTTATAAAGATCGAATATTAAAATTTCTCAAGTTTTGGATGTAGTATAGAATTATATGTAGAAGAGTATATAGAATTATAGATTAGGTACCTGTAATTTGAACATTTTTAAATAAAATACAGTTATCATACTTAAATACACTAAAAGTAAGCATGGATGCATACCTATCAAATACTTAACGAATTCTGTGAATTTATATCGTAAAATCAGTTAGTTAAAAATATATTTTAAGAAAGATTAAATGCTTTCCTGTAGAAATATATATTTAATTGTGGCTACAAATGGCAGATATTATTGAAGCAATCATTGAAGCTAAACCTTTATCAAAGTTTACAGAATGTAACTCCGTAAACTTTGGTTTTAGGTAAATTTATGATAGTATAAGGGTAGTTTATAATAAGCCACAGAAATATAACCAAACCTGTGTGAATCTATACTGCCTTTATTTTAATATCACTTATTAAAATAAAAAAAATTCATTATTTATCTATATGTTTTTGTTCTGTGTGTTCGAGTTGTTTAGAGATTTAAGAATATGCATAACGAGATGATGCCTATATGCATAACGAGATGATGCCTATATGCATAACGAGATGATGCCTTATTTATTTAATTATTATTGTAGTTATATGCAACGAAAATCCTCATGCTAAAAGTAAGCACCCCAGAGGATCACCTCCAGGGCAGTCCTACAGTGTATTAATGGTGTGGCCCAATTGGGACAGAACAATCAAGTAAAATTGACCTGGGTATCGGGTCATCACAACATAACAGGAAATGAGGAGGCTAAAAGAGGCTCGAGTATACAGTTTACAGAGCCCGAACCAGTACTCGGGATTCCGCCTAGTTATGCAACAAGATCTATTGAAAACGGGATCAAGAAAAGATCAGAGGAAGAATGGTCGAACGGGACTGGGTTGCGACAAGCCAGGCTCATAATTGAAGGGCCTTGGTCGAACGCAACTCGATCAATACTTGTGCTAAGTCGTAACAGCATAAGGATTATCACAGGACTGCTGACAGGTCACGGACATCTCAACAAGCACCTTAATATTATCGGCCTTAGTGACACTAGAAGGTGCAGGTTTTGTGAACACGATGACGAGGACTCCATTCACATCCTCTGTCGCCTGCCTCATGGTCAAGAGATACAAACATCTGGGTGCAGCATTTCAGGACATTAGTTAGCTTCCCCTAGAATGGGTGTTGGCCTATGCGCATAGCACGGGTCTCTTCCAATAGCTCTCGACTAGCGGCAGGCACAATGGGTCGAAGACCTGAGTGCTGCGGGTAACCGCGTCGCCTTCTAACAACAACAACAAGTACCCCAGTCTGTACTGGCTTATATTGGCGTTTTATACATTTTAGTACCTACTGGGTACAATATTTCAAGAAACGACTGATGAAAAAGTGTTTTGGCCACTGGTAGCTTTGAATTGGATAATATATTTTTACTTTTAACCCCACAATAATTGTTATCAACTACTGTTTGACATTCACCTCTATCTAAATAAAAATTAAACAGCAAACAACCAGGAATGCTATATTTATAAGTAAAATGAAATATGAACCATAATACAGATCGATTTTAATTAAAAAACTTAATAACAAAATATGGTGTAGGTAGTATTGTGCTTCAATGGTTGAAAGATTACTTGTCCGATAGATGTAAGATAACAGAAATTAGAAGTGCGATATCTTCTGCAAGAGTCAACAATTACGGAGCACCACAGGTGATGTCAATGGCCTTTTTTTAAACTTATTTGCGAACGATCCACTTATAAGCACCTATATGTAAAATCTTCAAGGTTGTTACTAACAAAATGATGAATAATGTTCTGGATAAAACATATTTTTACTTAAATACAAGTAAACAAAAATAAATGTTAAAAAGGCAAAAGCAATGACAATTAACAACTTCATACAAATATAATACTTAACATTGATTATATTACAATAAACTTAAACCTGGTCAATGAGAAAATTGATATTATTACAGAATTTAAATGAATTACATTTATAAAAAAAAATTTAAATAACTATATTTCTTCTCCCGGAATTGCACAATCTCCATCTCCTACTACAAATATTAGGTACTGTATATAATACAATTATACATCACTTCGACTACTGTTCAACTACAATAAACTGTCTAGGGTTAAGCCAACTATCAGCTTTACAAAAATTGCAAAACAGAGGTTTAAGACTAGTGTTTAAATGCCCTCAAATAAAAACCATGTTGTCTACTCTTAAACTAAGAAAAACATTCAATTAAACTATATTAGGAATATCTATTTTCAATAAAGTATTATTAATATTATAACCAAATATTATAGTTACATGAGGGGTATCAAATTTGCTGAAAATTAAATTGTAGAAGTTAGACTTCTTATTTTTGACGGACGTTTTTGTTCCCTTGTGATGACGATTTCTTAACATCTCTCTACACATTTTCTCCCGACGACTTGCTACACTTATTATTTATTTTAAATATAAGTTTAATTGACAGTATAGTCAACACCCTCATTATTTATATTTTTTTATATAGCAATTACGTTATAGAATTACGAAGTTAACTAAGAGATACATTATTAATGAAATTATCAAATACTATACAATAATTTCTCTTGGAAACTATATTTGTCTATTAAATGTTATTGAATCAATTCGTTGTAATTCATTTGTTATCACATGGATTACTGGATAAGAAGCTTAAAATTCATAATGAACAGCGCGATTCGCAAGTTAGTCGTAGAATCATTAATATCCAATACTTTTTCATGAAATTTGGTACAAACCCATTTTAGCGGACGCCGAATCCAGTGCCGTACGCAGATTTTTTTTATATAAAATTCGCTAATATGGTTTCTGGGATTTTCAGCTTCTAAATGTGATCTAGAAGGCCTTGGTTATTAAAAAAACGGGATGCCACTCTTCCCCGAAGTAAAGTTTTCCCTCCTCGACATTTCAAAGAAAGTTCCATAAATAAAAAAGTAATGAGGGTGGCCCGCTTTCAAAAGGGTCACTATGTATATATATGACCATTGCGGTTGATTAATTATATTTTATGAAAACAAGGATAATAAGGATAATGAGGATAATAACACATTATAATGGTTTATAAGTAGAGAATTAAAGGACTTAATCCTGTTTATACTAAACTTCTTATATTATTATGGTTGGATTTTATTCACCTCAAATCATTAAATTATTCTTATTATTGTTTTAATTTGTAATTACGTTTTGACATGGCTTCACAAAAAAATAATATATCCTTAAAATCTTGTCTGAATGGCAACATTGTATACATTTTAAAGAATCAGGCTTTTAGATGAATGTTCAGGTGTTGTTCCATTTATAAAAATTAAAAATTGATTGATTGAAATAGGCCACTTTTCCCGATAATTTCAGGGCTACATTTAACAATTGGCGACAATGTCAGGAAAAAATTTAAAGAAAAAGTTCCGTGAAGACCCCAGTCTATAGCTCTCTTGAAATTACTGTTATAAATTTTTAAAATGTGACACTTAATAGAAGGACATCCTGTATAGTTCGATAGCGGATAGCATAGCGGGTGAATGATGTTAGTAGATATAACATAAAATGTTAAAGTAAATGTGACTTTTAAATGTTTTAAGTATACATCACTCTATGACTCTAAGGCACGAAAACTTTTTTCAGTGTAGATACCGAAAGCTTTCGCGTGCTTCCACCCCTTTCCTTATAAAATATTTAAAATATTTCCGATGTACAAGGAGACTCTTCCCCGCCGCTTAGAACGAATTCCTGAAACTTTGGAGGTGCTACACGGAAATATTTTCAGCACATCCCGAGCAAGTTTCATGAAGCCATAAAACATCCCAGAGGCCTCCCTGAAAGAAGGCAGAAAAATTTAAGCTAGCGCCGGCAGAATTAGCGCTTACGAAAAACTACGCGAAACAATTGCAAATCAAAAAAAGAGACGCGGCCTACTATGTAAATGCAACAATACGGGGTTGCTGCGGTCGATACGCTCATGGCACTGCCGCAAGCAAGTAGTAGCGATCGTCACTTGTTTCTTGGCCGTCTTGACGAGAGCATCGGGATTGGCGGCGCGCGGGCGTCGAGAAACGTGTGCGTGTTTCGCGTTCATCTGTTTTTCGTGTTAGTGCGTGGTTCTGGTGACTTGTTTTTGGTTATTTTTTGTGTTTTGTGGCATCTCCACCCATATCGCTGTCGTTGTAGAGGGACAAGCTGGAATTGAGGTACCTAATTTAAAAATTATTCAAATATATTTTTTAAGTCTATGCTTAACTGAAAAGAACGTATCGTTTTCGAAAAAATTAAATTACTCTGCTAAGGCAAGTCTTCAGAAAAACGCAACACACACTTTGATTTGTTTTTTGTTAAATAACGATGTTCCTTTTTACAAACATATAAGGCAAAAATGTTTAGCAGGAAATCCTTAATTTATAGGTCTGATATGACACAGTCTCTGTGTCTTTAGATAGATATTTTTCACAGACTCAACACATTATTATATTGATTTATTTTATTGTTACTCTTCTCAATCAAACATGTACTTAGTAAATACATATAATGCAAGATTAAAGAATTGAGTATATTCGCTCTTCCTTGGCAACTTTTCATATAGTGCATTTTATATTTTGCTGTATTCTTTAAAATATATTTGAAAAGTACTTTTTTGGAAAAATATGACCAATTTAAAAAAATATCACTTGAAAATAGTATATATTTTATAAGCATCTAAAAAATATAACAAAATGTTGAAAAAATGATCATTTTTTTAGTTTACCTCAAGAAATGTTAATAAACTCATATTTTTTTTCAAGAGAAATAGAAAGAAAAATTGATTAAATATAAAAGTGTAAGTAGCTACTATCTCATAAACAAAAAAGCAATAAGCAAATTATTTTTTATTACTATTTATTGTTCTTAAGTAGTAAGGGAAATAACTTCTTAATTAATTTTAAATTTATTGTATTAAGTCATGAAGTAGGATCTTATTTTCTTCTATATCAATTGGATAAAATGTATTTATTATAATGTTAAACAGTACCTACAATTACGTGTTTTGGAAGTAGGGGCTTCTATAATCATAATCAGTCACTAAATATTTTGGTTTAAAGTAATAAGTCTCCTGCTAAGTATCTATCTGTCAAAATAGAGAAAATGAAGTTGAAGGTAGCAAAATACTCGTACTTCTATTACAATATTGTCACAACATGAATAGACAACAAATCTTTAGAGAATCCTCAAGTATGTTATTGAGATATTTACAATATTTTGGTGATATCAATATTATCAAAAGAATTTAATACTTTTCCAAACGATAACAATTACTATATTCAAAATGATCGTCTTCCGAGGAATGATAAATTGTGTTATGAATCTTCAATATTTCCTAAATATTCTTTGGCTTAGCATTTTTAGGTAATTTTATAAAAATAGGAACCTTTTTTGTTTTTTTTTTGACGAGCTTCCGCAATCTCGGTAGATGAAAATTAGGTTTCGTAGTAGCTTCTGCGGTTCTAAAATATGTTGCTGTTTTGGCTCTCTCAAATAAAAGCATATAGAGCTGATATAGAAGAAGAAAAAGTCCTTCACGTTTAAATAAAATTGTACCTTTTAAGTGAATTGGTGAATGCGCCAATATGTACCTATCATTTGAAAATATTGAAATTGTCAGACAGAATTAATAAGTTTAGTTGCAGGAAGTATTCAAATTATCATCGTCATCCTTAAGTTATATGTTTAAATCGTATAGATGGATTGGTTATTTTCCTTTTCGACAATAACAAAATTGTATAGGAATAAGTCAATATCCTAAAACTAGTGAAAATACACATAAAATAATGTGCCTATACCTATAATACAAATGCACACATTTACTTAGAAACATTCACCTACACACACAAGTTGTTTTCAAATAAAAATTATTTTAAAAGTTTTCTGAAAAGCCCAAGTATGGTCACGTTTTTTAATTTAGTAGGAAAATGATTAAATAATTTTAATCCTATAGTATTTGGAGACTTACAGGTTACTTTATATTTGTCAAATAGCCCATGGAAATCATTTTTATGCCGAGTATCTGCTATGATTATTTTTAAATAAATTCCATATCTAAGACGAGATTCTACTTGTGAGTGGTTGGTATATCATGCGTAATTGTTTCATAGTAGGAACTGTACCTAAATTCTTAAATAAATATGACAGTGAGTTGAGTGAAGTTTTGAATTCATTTATTCACAATATACTTTCCAATTAAAATGTTGATCTATTTATACAAACCTAAAAATCGAATATAATTGTCGCCATCAGATATATATGAATTCATAATTTAATGGTAAATCTCAAATCAGAACAAGGCTTTGGCCAATTGTGAAACCTCAAACAGTGAGTTTTTCTGAATTTAAATGCTGTGAATTTTTACTGAACCACTGACTTTTTTTACATAAAACACTTTCACATTGTAATAACTTCTGCAATAACAGTAAAATGCGCATCGGACGTTATAGTGTCTAGATCGTTTTAAAGTAAAAATGGTACAGGTTCCAATACCGAGACCTGCGGAACACCTAAGTTACAATAATAGTAAAATGTGCATCGGACGTTATAGTGTATAGATCGTTTAAATAAAGTGTAAATAGTACAGGTCCCAATACCGAGCTCTGCGGAACACCTAAGTTAACAGCCAGTTAACTTAATAACAGCTATAAATAATTTTAAAGTTATTACGATCTCGCATAATATATAGTCCCCGTTGTTAAGCAAAAGTATATGCATCACAAAATTTTACAAGAAATTTCTAATTCTTCTATCGTGTATTCCGCAAACAAATGCATTAAAATTAATTATAAAAATACATAGGGAGTACAAAATAATGCAAAGTGCAGATGTTGTCTACACTACTCTATCTTATTGTTAGAGCTCTATATAACACAGCTGAATGTTTCTTTAAGTTTGTCTAGAAATACGATAAATAGATAAAATCTAAAAACCACAAATGTAGCATGAAGACAAACTTCTCAACTTTGCTAAAAAAGCTATTGTATAAAATATAATGCATGTATATATATACTAAATCATTAACTAAACCATATCAGTGCTTTTTAATTTAATTCAAATAAAATATTTAAACAATAATGATTCAATTTATCGGGTTATTAATTTAAAAACCATTTATATAATTTGTTTAGTTAATTATTAAATATTTATATTTGTTGAAACTGACTGAGGTGAGTTCGTGAAGATGAATATAATTAAATAAGACAATACACCTTTCTTCACATATACACGGTGTTCCACCGGAATGGGCCACGATCTATATATAAAAAATACGTAGGTACAGGGTGATTCTGAAAATTTGGTTATTTACAAAGGCCAGTGGGGTCTACCTTTTTAAAATATTTTCACGTTTCTGGCACTTCCAATATAACCGGAAGTCGACACCAACCTGCTTATTTTAAATGGAATACCCTATATATTATATCATTTCCGGATTGTACATTAAATTTTAAACACATTTCATTTAGGATGTCCTACAGCTATCTTCAACTATTTTTGAAATATTGGCAGGTGAATATTGACATTCTGCAACTTTGACATCCTGTAAAATCTAAACGATTTCAGATTAAGCAAAACGATTTGCACATTCCTAACCTAACTTTTCATAAGTTAAATTTTGACAGTTAATTTCAGATTCAACCGAGCACAACCTCGCTTTTTCTTGGTCATGTTGCCTATTATGGTCTGGGTTCGAATCCTGGCTCCGGCACTAGCAATATCTGTGGGTATCCGGTGTTTGTATATGCTTTTTCAATGTGTAAGCCCTTCGTGACAGTTTTTGTTATTGGAGGATGTCTAACTTTTGTGGCGTTCAATTTTTTTAATAACAGCCTTATTACAATAACAGGTTGTAGAAACTAGTTCTATTACTTGTCAAATGGCATGCATATGTCCTTACTATTCGTAGTTATTTGCCAATAGCCTTATTGTTAGAAAAACAAAATATACTATTAAAACAACTTTTCACACTACCATGTACTATTTTATATTAATATTTACCTAATAACACAGTGGACATTAAATCAGTCGGACAATTATTTTGGTTTAAAGCGCCTAAATATTATCACAGATATCTGTGATATTGTTTCATACCAAAGGAAATGGCGAATGCGCCATGGTAGCTCAGAAAGCTCGATAACTCAGTATTCACTGTGGAGTAGGTACTCACGCGTATTAGGACCGGGTATTTAAATTTAGTGGCAACTTGATCATATATTTTATATAGTGTCTTGTACTATGTAATTTCTATGAAACTGTTATTCTCAGCATATTTTTCGCAGCTTTAAGATCGCGCGATAAGCTAAAAGAACTCTTTTAAATCAGTTTGTTCCACAAACAGGCGTATTTTCACTTGGTGTAGAGCTTCTTAGTGTTGAAACGTTGAGTATTGACATTTTTAATAGTATTCAACATTTTGCAGACTAAGGTAATTAGCGAAGTAGAAAAAACTGTGTGTTAAGAATAACAGTACATTTAAATGAAACTAATGCATTTTAAATAAAGTGTAAATATATTTAAGACATTTTATTTTCAAACAATATTTATTTTTTTATAGCAGGCATGGTTACTGAATTGCCTGAATTAGTAACTATATCAGTTTTAATACCAGAATGACTAAGAAAATTACCTGTTTCTCTTCAAGCATATTCATGTTTTAATAAAATGTATCAAATCCGTCTTACTGTTAAACATTTAAGCTAATACTAATTTAATAATCACGCAGAAATTTTATTATAAATATTACGCGGTCTGTTTTCCAAAACTGTGAAAACCTTGTTAGTCCTGGCTAACCGAATTCATTAAACTCGGCACTAGACAGTGGCACTAGACAGTAATATTATTATAATATTATTGCTTTTAATACGCAGCTTGCTGTTTTAGATATTAATTTACAATAGCGATTGGCGTATTACTTGTTTGTCTTTATTTTTGGCGAGTGGAATTAGCACTAGACACAAAACAATCACAA